>JARFTL010000006.1:0-2588171 GCA_030407095.1 Macrocybe indica | reverse complement strand
AAGAAATGGAAGACGGTCCTGCAGACGGTCGGCGGCCAGACCTTCATTGGATTTGGGGATCAACGAGATGCACACCGGAAAGTGGGCGAAGACGCGTGACAGCAATTCCTGACGTTGGAGACGGTCCTGGGTAGTATAGTTTGGACCAACATTGCGGATACGAAGATCCAAAGAAACGAATTCATGGGCGAAATTGAGTTCAAAAAGCTCCCACACGATCTCCCGTATGACTTGAGGAGGTGGCAGCTCACGCGGCTGGTAGCGAATACCTTGCCATTCAATTGGCTCATCCTCAGCATTACGCACTTGTATCGCATGTTCTCCAAAGCTCCCTGGTCCTGGTATCAAAGCCTGGAGCATGGTTTCATATAGCTTAACCCTGCGTTTGTTCTTCTTCCCGTCTCCTTTAAACTCGTTTTTCAACCCGCCAAAGAGAAAGTCTCGCCAGGATTGACTAGGTATCGCCAGTTCACGTTCCATCTTTAACCGGAGGAGCCATAGATTTCGAATCCCAACCCACGACTTGATGGCCTGCGCCTTTCGGCCGTCGTCAGCTCCGCTGATCATGAGGGTTCCATCTGGACAGCGTATGGGCGCTTGACTTGGCTAGCCTCGACTACGGCTTTCGTGCGCCGACGTCCAGACGTATGTGGACATGGCGAGAGGACCGGCGACAGGACAAACGGCCTCGACCACGGGTCTGCGCTGCTGGCGTGTCTCGAGACTAGGACCGAGGAGAACTCAAGACGGCGACTTACCAGCCGAAGGTTGTTTCCTATTCGGCGGCTGAGCATGATATGGCTGAGACGACGCGGACGGACTGGTTGGGAGCGGCTGAGATGATGATGTAGGGTTGGACGACTGCGATATGTTGTTTGAGGCCTGAGAAGAGGTATTTGTCACCTCACCAAAGGCGTCCTCATAAGTCAACCATTGTCGGCAGTATCGTTGAATCGTCACAAGCTTCTCGGCGTTATCTCGACCTGAATAGATCACGGCGTTGCTACGTGGTTTGGTGCAAATCTTCCTCTCAGCAATTAAAGGTGCAACGACCTCTAATATGTTGCAACTAGCATTCGGCGCCTGAAGAAAGGACGCTTGCCTCATGAACCAAACTGGCAGCCCCGCCTTGAAAAAGTCTTCGACCGTGCGAACAACGCTGGTAATGACACCAATGCAATGAGAGACCGTCGTAGCCGGCGCCAGATGTCCATCCATCCGTGGCTTGTAGATTTCAAGGTAATCAAGCAGAGCCCGAAGTTCGAGGTACTGACGCTGAAAGTCCGTGACTCCGAATCGCATTTGCTCGTAGGTGGTTGCAAGACAACGAAGTCGAAGACATGCATAATGCATCGCGCGCTCAAGAAGGGGGAGATACGTATTTGGTTTCATATACGGATGGCCCGAGTCGACCAATTCCCTGTATGCTTTGAAGCGTTCTCGTAATTCGTATTCTAGGGCTTCGAATGCCGCAATCTTCGTCTCTGTCAATTGTTCCAGACCTGTAACAACACTGCCGCTCGACGATACAAAGTCGGAAGGTGTTGGATCCCACCATAATACAGCGAGCGCATCGGCAGGATCGGCAGGCTTTCTGAGCACAGCTCCAAGGTGCGGCAACTCTCTCGACCATGGCTGAGGCCAAAGCGTGTGGTCATTCGAACCGAAACGAAAATCTTCACAGAGTGCTACATGGACTGGCCCGAACGTAGGTCCATATATCGCAGTCTGGTTCGGTGTCGTGCACAACCACTGATTCCCTCCAAGAAGTGTGCCAACTAATCCATCGTACGCCGTCAGAGGTTCTGAGACGGCTTATAAGAATGCAGAAGAAAAAAATGAGTATTAGAAAACTTGAACATACTCGAAGGGTCTCGTCCTCCTAGGATGTTGATGTCGTTTGCAACGTGCATCGCTACAAGGCTTCTAATCATCTAGCGGGTACGAGGAGGAAGATACTCGCGGATCGGAAAGTGGCTTGTATAGCGTTCTGCAATGTGATTTAAGAGATAACAACAACGTCAGCCCGAAGATGGTGAATAAAAACGATTGATTTCTAACTCACACAAGAAAGGAAGCTAATGGAAAGAGAAGGACGTCGTAGACGGAAAGAAAAGATCAGCAAAATACGATGAGGGTATGACCGTTGCGCTCGCACAGTAGACAACTCGTCATACTGTTTGATAGGCCGACAACACGTCAGGCCTGTCACATCAGCCTCAAGTTGAGCGACAACGCGTCAGCTCAGCTCAGGTTGTGCAGCAAGGGAGGAAGAACGCAAAGGAATAAGGACTTGCCTGTTAATTTGACATCCCAGACAGCGCTGACTTAGCGGCGAAAAGGAACCAAGTCATTGTTTGGTTCGATTTGTCATCAACCTTCTGCCTTCCGCCGCCTCCATCAACAAACAACGACAACGACGGTGAACTTTAACGATAAACCCGTTCCCCCTTCTCCCCTTGCTGTTGGCTTCTTGCTGTTGGCTTCTCCCCTTGCTGTTGGCGCTGTAGCCCTGACGCATTGTCGTGTTACAGTCCAGGACATGACGTGTTGTCTGTCCTTCGTTGAATGACGCGTTGTCTTCAACGTCAATCGTCCTAAACCTATTGCCGCTCCGATCGCCGCCAGGGACTGTAACAACTACAAGCCGTTTTCGACAGGGTAATACCGCCTCATAGGTAAGCCTTCGCTGTTCATGGAGGTTAGATACATTGATGGAACTGATGTGTGATTATTTCAGATCTATGTTTCAATCAGTCCTGCCAGGACAGTATCTCGTATGAGTTCCCGCTTTTTCTTGGCCCTTGCTTTCGTGTTTAAACAGAATCAGGTCTCATTTTACTTTTTTGATACATAGTCAATTTCTCATCGGGCAACCGAGAGCCAGATGCCCACATCGTCTGTTGCGAGGCGTCTTTGCTTTTCTTACGCTACCTTGCAAACAAGACCCCATATTTTCGTATTCGTGGATATGATTTTTTTTTGTGGTCTTCCTGGCCGAGCAACCTAGAGCACGATGCCCATATCGCCCGTTACAAGGTGAATCCTTGCCCAACTTTCAGCCTTGCTTTAAATCTTTACGATGTACCTTCGTTGTTACTATAATATCGCACATCCAAGATGCTATGCACGTGACAATTTCATTACATAATGCAACAAGCCGAAAACGTGGCAAACAAGCTTTGCCAGCAATGCTATGCGTTCCATAGCTGATTCCAAGCTTCTTCTTGCGGTCGATTGGCCATGCGACTTCATATTGCAGTCGGAGCTAGTGCCCTTCGAACCTCGTTTCAAGGTCCCGTCTTTTACCTAGAGCCATCCCAATAAGCTAACTGAACTGAACACTTTTACAGGCGATGATCGAGTCCGTTCAAATGTGGGAAGAACAATTCGATCTGCTGCCAAATTCTACGTCAGAAGTGGTTATTCGCGAGTTATTTCGGACCCCTAGAGTCAACAATAAACATCCAACCTACACAGCTAAAGGCGCTGCTATATTTTTTTCTTATGCTGTCCTGGCCGTCTTCGCTTCTAAGGCGCTTCCGGTCAACCGTAAACCACTCCGGCAATTCAAGTTGAATTGTGAAGACTTTAGACAAGAGGTTAGCCCTGCCATCGTTTGTCCAATGGTAACTAACTAATACGCTTCAAAAGTGGATAACGCCCTTCAAGGACTGGAGCCTTGCAATCCAGATGGCAGAGGGTGCCTTTCTGGATAGCATTCCATTGGAGACGCAGCCCACCTCCGGCATCCAAGACTGTACCTACCGCATTGCATCCGATATCGCCCACAACGTTTCCACTGTCAAGCAGGTCAAGATCTTACGAAACTTTCAAGTCGTTGCCTTGCATATTGCGTACTTGATGAAGGTCAGTCCGCTGGCTGTCTTCAGCAACGCCCATATTCATTTATATATCCAGGGAAGACTTGACGGACCCGTCCATTTCAGAGAATTGTTACAGGAGTGCGGGTACGTATACTTACTGCTGATTTCTCAAACCTTGGGTGAATATTCTCTAGCATGGAGGATCGAACCGTCTTGGACGCCGTTGCAGAATGGAAGAATGGCACGACTTATCGCAACGCGTTATTCATGTTCCTGGCTATTTCTCTGACCGTTATCTTTCTGGAGAAGAAACTGTTTGATATAACTGCAAAAAGATATGACCTCATATACGTGAGCGCTGTTTCCTCAAAACAAATCCTTACGTGTCTTAAGCACCGCTCGCTCTCTATTAGGCAATGCACGTTCTACTCTCGCACGAGCGTCCGAGTATCATTGCCAGCATCGATGAAATTATCTTCAATCACCTTAACGAATACCTGACGAATAACGTAGATGTTGTTGATGTTGTAAAACGGATGATTGCACAGGCGGCGCCCCTGGCAGCACAGGCAACGGAAAAGGAGAAGCATTGGTTCATCGAGACGCTTGAAAAAGGCCCTGCAATGCTTCCAAAACCCTCTCTGACCTTGCCAATAGCGGGTAGTCACTCTGCTGCCCGCGAGCTTTCCCCACTGCCATTCTCTGTCGAAGCCAGTCCAGATGCACAATTGTCTTCTGCGGATCCTCTCTCATCTGCTCGGGACAACGGTAGTCCATCATCACTGAGTTCCCAAAGTCCTCAGCCTTCCGTTCTGCGCCGAGGTCATTCTAGGATGCTCCGTGGAGATTCTGAAGAAGCGCTTGAGGAGGATTCACAGACTAGCGTGCCGTTGGCATCTTCAAAGAAGAAAAGGGAACGGAAGAAGAAAACAAAGAAGAGGCGACAATCCGGTCCCGAGGGTCCCAAGACCGTTGTTGGGAAACGGAAGCGACCTCCAACGCCTGAAACGCAAGAGTTTCGCCTCTTCCCAACTACCATTGACATTGATGAAATTGTGAGTAATCTCTAACTTTTATTCTCGTTTTCACTATGTTGACCCTCGCAGTACGGCGATGGAAAGTCAGCGATGCCCAAAATGGAGGAGGAACATGTTCAGGTTTGTGCCGACTTCTCTACACAGGGCGCTTTTTTAACGCCTACTTAGAAACATCAAGGCCCTGGCGCTTATACGCTCTACGATGCCTTGGGAAATCCAAAATCCTGGTCACCATCTTTCCATGTACGTATTTCCCAAAGAGTTACAACCATTTTCCTTTCTAATATTACGGCAGTTTCAACATGAACAGAGAAGATTGCAGCGCATAATGGCTGCTGTAGAGATGCAATACGAAGATGGCGTGCCCCAAAATATTAAAGGCAACCATGACTCTCCATTCCACATCTATGATCACCGGGAATGGGAAGGTCTTTCATCGACGGAAATTGTCAGGGCTTTCTCAAGAAAGCCTATTATTATCTGTGGCGACCACGAAGCTGAATATGCGTTCGACGAAGACGGTTGGGCCCTAGCCGTTGGCGAAGATCTATATAAGGAGATAGAAATTATTGGTACGCACTGATTACTTGGAGGGGTAGTCATAGACTTATGGCAAAGAACAGATCATTCTATTCCAATACGTAGTGATGAGCTCTCCGACGACCAAGATAGCACCCAGGACCGCACTGATGACGAGGTTGGGGACAACCCAACCGTCTTAGACGAGCGCGTTCGACATGTTATTGCCACACCTCTCGATTTGATTGCCTCTGCGAGAAATCCTAACGGCAAAATTTTCAACGCCCTCACTCTTCCTATGAATGACAGAACTAAACGAGTCATGCCGGAACCATTTCGCCTTGATGAATTCGCCTATAGATCAACATCCGGAGGACCGTCCTTCAATCTCCCCTATCCCCTCTGGATTCTTCTCTGGTCTATAGCCGGCCGCGAAGGTGCATTTTCACCGTTTCACTTTGACTCTTGTGGCTGGGCTACAAGGCTTGACGTTGAAAACGGCCTCAAGTGGTTCATCATAGCTGTAGATGCCGAGGAGAATGGCTGGCATTTTGACAGAGTGGACTACTTTGCCAATGACAAATATGACCCCAACAGGCCTAACCGGCATCAAATGAAGCTTTACGCTGTGCTCCTCAGGCCAGGCGATACCCTGCAAGTGTTGCTACTACTCGTAATGCGTTCAATGCTAACAACGTGGCGTATTTTTATTAGATATATGCCTCCAGCTACTCTGCATATGGTGTACACTGTGGAATCAAGCATCTGCCGCGGACGTTTCTTCTATACGTTCTGCCATCTGGACCGAACAGTCATTGCTATATTCCATATCTTTTGCGCTTCTGATTCTGTCACCAATCAGGAGCATCTTGGCACTACTGTTCTCCTTTTACGCTCTATCCAAGCGATGTTATACGATTTCTTTAACGGCAAGCCTTTTCCCCACAGTCAAAGCCACCTACCCGACCTTGATAATTTCTCGGACGTCATCAAGGTTTGCCTACTTTGTATCTGCCTCGAGCTGCACAAATACCTGGGGGAAACGACAGACGTTCGGCTTAGGATGGACATCTATCATGCAAGGCAACAAGGCCATCGAATCATTCAATGGCTTTCTTGCCGCTGTGGTCTCTTTCTCACCAATGTGGGCTCTCAAGACCAAGAGGTGAACTTTATGGACGGATTTTACAACCTTCTTTTGCAAGATCAAGTGCAGGCGCTAATTCAAGGTTACGAAAAGGCTCATCAACATGGAATAACAAGCCTATCAGAGTTAGCGCCCCAGGATTTCAGCCGCTTACTGCAAAAAAGTTATCCTGCCCCAGATCATTACCAGCCCTTACCACGTTTGCGATACGGGTGGCACCGGGACCTATTCAGAGTTGAACTGCGACGTGCAGAATCCTTAGGTGAGTTTTTCCCCTTAGCAGATGATTTTTATTCATGTTAGAAGTAGATTCTTTCCCAGTTCCAGCTCTCAACACGCTGGACAAAGAGATTGCTCATGTTCTGGATGTCCTGGACGTTCCCAGTAAGCTGTTTCAAATATGTGAGACAAAACACTTTGTATTCATTCTTTTTGTAGAACCTTCCAAGCGCCTTCGTACGGAACCTGCCTAAAGTAGAGCCCTTGTCATGTCATAAATGCCAATATCAGTTTCAGAGTTTCCAGCTTCGTGGAATGGAACGACCGCCACAAAATTCTAAAGCGATATTGTATAGGATGAAATGTTGTTTAGTACTGCCTCAGTGAAGGGGATCTAGCCCTTTGCCGCTCATCTGTATTATCCGGAAAAAATATTCCGCTCTTTCTAGTCCCTACTGGCGGTCTCCTGTTAGCTCCGTCCGGGACGTCCTGAACCCAAATCTGCGCCCAACTGCGATGAGTTGTCACCGTTGCACCTCATGCTCCTCTCCATCGCACCTCATGCGCCTCTCCATTTTTGGTTAAATTTACGGCGTTCCTCTCCAACAGCTACTCTTGCCACTTCGGCACATATTGGTTCCAAGATAACCCTCTAACCCTCACCCTCTAACCCCCTATCTCTTACTCATTGAAACTTGTTTTTACTCCGACCAATAAACGGATGTTGGAGGTTGCCATTGGCTTCTCCAGATGCCGGCATGCTTACATAGGTCTCCATGGCGTCGCTCCTCTTAGTTCTTGCTAGAGCAATTCCCAGTCATTGGCAATACCAATTTGCCCTTCGCTCTGCGGGATATGTTGTTCTCAATCACCAAGCCTCCTCTTCACTACTCTCTGCGCCTATTATCAGAGTAGAAAGATCAATTATTTTATCTTTGATATCTGGGAACCCCCTGCAACGATCGGTTGTCTTGGCCGCTTCAGAAAACTCCGCCCTTTGATCTAGTTCATTATCTCAAATGCCTTGCGTACGATAACAACAACAGTTGCGAACGTGCTAAGATTTTCCTGTGCCATTATTTCAAGAAAAACCCAAAAATCGAAAGTCAACAACCTTCCATAACCTCCATCTATACTGCGTTTTGTGACTCTCGCGTGCCCATTCCGCCATGCCTAGCCATACCTTTCCCGAGGCAATGATGCAACTATACGCCCTGGACGGCGCCCCTTGGTCATGGCCCATCTGGCAAGAACTCACCGGTTACCGACATGGCCTATTTCCGGATGACGATGCTCTTCTTCCTGGCAAGTGGACGCGACAGGATGCCCGGGATGTCAAGTCCTATCTGGATCACTACTGTCAAATCTGCAAGCCGTCCGAGAGGACAAAGTTCTCTCAGAGCAAAAAAAGAGGAGAAGCTGCGTTCCCTGGTCGTGCAAAGTGGGCAATTTTTGTCAACGACATGATTTGGAACAAAGCCCGCCTCCACGACATTATCCTAGATGCTCTTAATGCACACGCCATTCATCCCCTAACAATCTTACGAGGAAGGACAACCCCTTGGCCCAATGCTGAGCACTATGTTCCGATTGCATTGGATAGCCTTGCCCTAGTCATTTTCGGGCCAGACGCTTTAAACGAAGATGATCTCTTGCTCACGGAGTATCGCACGGCGCTCACTAGCTTTGTTCAACGTAGCTGGGACAGCGTACGCAGAGCTGCTACTAGGGCTAAAAGAACCATGGAACGACTTCACACTAAAGCTTTAGATGCTTTCGAGGGTACTATCCTTCTGTCTTCTCTCCCACCGCCCATGCTGATTTAAATAATAGCGGCGACAAAAGGCAAGATGACGAAGAGAAAGTTAAACTCGACCATCTCCGCCGTTTCCAAATGGAAGAATTTGGCAGACATATACAACAGCCAAGAAAATATTGCTGAAGCAGACGCTATGCTCTCCGAGCTCCAGCGCTTGCTCGAGGCCGTTGGCGTCCACGTTCCTGCACCCAGGATGCAGCCTAAGAACAAGAAAGGTATGATTTATGCTTTTGTCGTTCATATAAGTGCGCTAAACCCAGCCAAAAGTCTTGTTCAAGGGTTCGCCAAGCATGCTCGCAAATGAAAAGGATGTTCATCAGCTTTTCAACATGTATGTCGACTACTTCGGAGTAGGAGATGATGACGACACCCAATGTGATCCTGAACCGCACCTAACATTCAACCTCGAGGACGTTAACGATGAGTCGACTGACTTGGGCATGGAGATTGAATCCGTTTTGAACCCGGATGACATTGCCGCCAGCCTCGGCTTTAAACAAAACCGTCTTTCCTATCAATTCCAGACCAAGCGTCATGCAGCCGGCCGCACGTTCTGGGACCATCAATACCTGGATGACTTGGAAGATTCTACCAACTTCACTCCGCTCGCTCTCCACTGGCATCAGCTTGCTGGCATCCACTCTATCTTGCGAACAGTTTTCACCAAGGAACCTACTGAAGACAGCTGAGGCAAGCTCCTCACTGATGAAGTTGGCCTTGGCAAAACCGCAGTGGCTTTGGGCACCATCGGCGCCTTGAATAATGCGAAGATGTTGACCGACTTAGAACAGCATGCCCCGCTTCTCCGTCAGTAATCTACCGATATTTCACTGGCTGTGAGCTAACTGAGTAACTTGTTATAACTTGTTGTAGAAACGCTTCCGTATCTTGGGACCCATAATCACATACCCGAACGCCCTCATCTTATTGCCGTTCCAGGTACACTCCGAGGTCAATGGATCCAGGAAATCAAGACCTTTTTCCTTCCAAAGAGTGTGGATATACTCGTCTATGACTCTCCGAGGTCGGGAAATCCAGCGTTTTGGGGAGAGGATGGGCCGTTTAATAAGTCAATTCACCGCGGTAACAACATCATCATTGTTGCCAACTACTCGGTATGTTATTCTCTTCTCGGTCTCAGCCTTAAACCAGTGTATTGATTACTTGTAGTCTCTACAAAATGACTTCAATCGTGCATTTAAGGCTAAGCGCAACCGCGGAACCCCTCCTTGGATGATTCCTGACCTCAAGTACGAAGGCGCTGCCCGCGGAACGCTGTTTGAAATTGATTATCTTACCGTCATTCTTGATGAGGTGCACAATATGAAAAACGTCGGACCCAGGTTTTTTGCTGGCTTAGCCATCATGAAAAAAGGCCTCATCCGCCTACCTCTTACTGCGACGCCGCTTTTAACATCTCCAAAGGTTCGTCGCTTCCGCCCCAGCTGGTCTGATGGCTTGACTTCATACGATTTCATCAGGACATTACCTCTATGGGCAGGCTCTGTGGTGTGCCACATTATTTTACGTTGAAATCCCTTGAGGAAGAGCGAGAAGATGCCACAGCCATTCGCCGCGCTAAGAAAGTCGACGATGACGGTCAGGAACTGCGTCGCGCTCAAATTGAAGCTGTTCGCCGCCAGCAGGAACATTTCGACGGTTATGTTCTGAGGCGCACTATTGATAGCCGGAACTGGGAAGGACAACCGCTTTTGAACTTGCCGCCGCACAAGGTTATTAGAGGAGTGTTGGATGTTACGCCTCGTGAAGCCGCGATACTCGAGAAAAGAGCCAAGGCTGCCAAGGAGAGGTAAGCATTACTGGAGTTATAATCATTGTTCTCTCTTATATTTGGCCAGCGTCATCTGTGCAAATGAATCTGGCAAAATTTCAACAACCGTAATCTTTTAATTCATTTTTGTTCTTTCTGAGGCGCTGACGCAACAACATCAGAAATTCTACCTTGAGTATAGAATGGCAGTAGTTTTTGCGCAGGATGATGCCGACGACGACGACAAGAATGGCGATAATGAACAGAAGCTGAAGAAGTCGAAAAAGAAGGACCTGCCCATCTTCAAATCCTTAGCGGAATGGGAACCCATCAAATCAACTAAGGTGGAGTGCGCAGGTCATATCATCCAACATTATAGCATCCGCGATGACGTCCCGGACATCTATTTCGAAGACGGGAAAGTCGTCTTCCCTGAAATTCCATCGCTTCCTCCGGGAGTCAAACCCAAACGCACAAGAAAATTCTTGTTGTACAATGAATTCTGTTCTTTGGCCGACATCGTTCAGCAGGCACGTTATAGAGTAATAAGTAAAATTCGTTTCTGACATTTTGCAAAAGTTTTTGGCTCTGTTAGGGATTAAAAGCATCGCTATTGATGGCAGCATGACCTTCGAGAAGCGCGACCGTGTTGTAGCAGAGTTTCTATCTGAGGCGGAAGACAGTCCGACAGTCCTCATCTTCTCTAGCATAGGTTCTGCGGGTTTGAACTTGTCAAGAGCGACAATTATTATTTTCCTTGTATGTAAACCTGACAACTTCATTAAACAATGCCTTCTACTAATGAAACGAGTTCTTTTGGTACTCAGTCCCAGCCATGGAGCGCACAGGATGAACGTCAAATTCGCGGCCGTGCTCATCGACAACCACAGAATGATACAGTCATTTGCATTTGCCCCTTTGCTCGTAATTCTGCCGATGTCCTCATGGGTGAGATTGCAGATAGCAAAGAGGACATGCACGAGGCATTTCTCAATAAAGAGTTGGCGGAGGGTAAGATTATTCTGAGCTAGTCTTAAACTCATCTGACTATGACTCATGTCAACTACGTAGAACTAAGACTTCTTCTGAGTGGAAGGACCTTGCCAAAGGACGACGACGACGATGAAGGTGGTTCTGATAATGAACTAGAAGAGACCAAACCGACTACGAAGCGCAAGAAGGCTACTGCAAAGCTAGCGGCTAATGAGCAACAACATCTAGAAAGCCATCAGCAGGTCTCTCGGACGGAAGAAGTAAGTATAGGCCCAGCATCTGAACGCTAGAAAAGATATAACTAGAACTAGAGCGATGCTTCTATGAATGATGTGCCTCCTGCTGTAGAATCTTACTTGCCCTCAGATGCCTCTATGGTTGACTTGGGTACGAGAAACCTTGGCTTGTATCAGTTGAACATGCAATAATTTCTTATTGTTAGGCAAGGAACCGATCTTCGTCAGTGAAGGAAGCTTGCCTCCAAGTACCAATGTAACAAGGCCATCGACTCCGTCCTCATCTGAGGAGGAAGATCAACCTAGCAGAGAGGATGCTCCATCTCAGCAACAAAGTAAGCGTATTTTGCTTTGATGCTATATCATGTAACTGACTAGCAAAATCAACGACCAATGAAACCTCAAGATGTGCCCACGGATGTCAGTACTGGGAACGAGAATTCTGAGGTGGTTAAAAAAGGTTCATTCTAATTCTTCTGCTTTAACTGGTAGCTCACGTTTTGCAGGTCCTCAAGAGAAGAAGGAAGCTCCTGCTGGTTCAAAAGCTGGTGACAAATTGCCTTCGATGACGGAACCAGGTCAGATCTTTAACCCATATCAAATTTATGCAGCTTTTGATTGTTGTTATATGATTGTTGTGTAGCGAAACCAGTTGAGCGAAAGACTTCGATGACGGAAGCTTTGCTCAAAGCCAAGATGATAGCCTCACCGGGGAAAAATTCATCTCATCAAAAGGAACCGTCGGCGACGGTACCGCCAGGTTGACTTCTTCGTTCCTCACCTGAAACCCAGCTATAACGACAATGCCTCTATCGACAGATACTAACAACAATGTCTCTACGGGAAAAACTGCACCTAGCTCGTCTACACCTGTTGCTACTGGTGAGCCAGTCTTTGTCTTTGGAAGCTGTGAGCACTAATTGCACTATGCTTAGCATTCCGTACATTTCTTGCCCCAAAACCTATGAAGACAGCCAAGACATCTACTGAACCCACTCAAACACTTGTGACGCACACGCCAGCTCGAACTACTCCACCATCCAATGTGGCTCAGAACGCTTCCAATGCTGGTATGTACAGTAGTTCCTAAACTTTATTGCGAATTAAATCACGTCTTCAACTTGATTTCTCAGAAATGTTAAAGCGCCAACGGATCATGAATGAACTATTGTCCAAGAAGTCAGTCCCTGGAGCGACGCCTAATCCCTCTAGTCATATGCAAGGATCGGGCAGTTCAGCGAAGCGTTCTTCTAAGCACTCTAATCCATTTTCTCGCACAAGCTTGCCGACGCCTTCAAGGAGTCAAGCATCAATGGCGCCCGCTGAACGGCGGGAAAATCCTTTCGTAAGAAGAGAAGAGCGTCAAGGACAACCCTCTCAGAGCCATGGTGAGATTGTTAATCTGAACCTATATAAAAAACTGAACTGCACTGATACGTTTCTGTTGTTTTTAGTTCCGAATTACCGTCAGAGAGCTACCCTTGACAGCACATCCTTGACACCGGTAGATGTGCGCTCACTCAAGTCCACGTCTCGTAAAGGAAAAGGCCGCGCTGCTTGAAATATATTTATCACATTTATATATCTTTGATGTCATATTGCTGGATCAAGATAACGTTGAATCGAGATATGGTTCAGTTCGGTTGACTACCTGATGATACCAATATCTTTCCAAATCCAGCCAATAGATATAATGGTTAACAGTTAACGGTTTATCCCAATCCACCCTGCCCTGACCTTATATCAAAGGTCGACTCTCCATTTTTCATCTTCAGACCTAAAACAACAACAATACGCCAACCTCCAATTCTCGCTCACAAAGCTTCTATCATCCGTAAAAGACCACCCAACTATGGACGCTTTTTCTTCATATACTGTCCGTACCTTCACGGCTAAAGCCCAAGAATTATGGGCTGTAGACTAGAAGGCCGCGCTAAGGTTCGCATTGAGTGGCGAAACACGGAATGAGGACGGTACTCACCAACAGGCCATTTTGGACACGGAGCCCAATCGTATCGACCTCGACAACATCATATCTGTCATCAGAGACTACGACTCCCTCATTGGCCTTTCAGAAAACATCTGCCTTGCAGGTGATCTCAGCGTCATAATCCTGCCTCGCAAAGCGGAGGTCTTGACTACTAATGTTCATCTGACCTATCCAGTATGTGTGGATTTTCACGAGGTAAGCGTCATCGTTGATGCATAACAATGTTCTAAACCAACCTTAGGAACACTTCGAAAACATCCCATTGCATCACATACCCAACTTCAAACTCGGGTTTTGGGGCAATCGTCACATGCTCCATATCTTCTTCCCCGCTCTTTATTCCAAGGATGAACGAAACCCTCGTCTTCGCCTAGAGGAGGAGGTGGATTTTTACGAGAAAGGGCTGCGGCCAGCCTATGCCAGCCTTCATCCTAACGACGTCTCAGATTGGCCTCCCACTCTTGAAGCAGAATGGTTCCGGGCTCTGCGTAAAAATGGCCAGCTTTCAGTTGGTACCAAAGTTTTATCCCGCGACGATCTGGATGCCCTTGTTAGAAACTTGAGGGTTACCCTCCAGGACGGCGGAGTAGCATAGGCCGACAATTTCTTTTTCATGCACACTATTCGCGGTGTCAAACTCACAACTCAACATACTCCTTATGACCCGTTCTTCGCTGAGATGGCGATGATAGACTTTCTTCAAAAGTCGCAGATCCCCGAATGGGCATTGCGACAGGGCTCCTGGTATGTCGATGTCGGCATGGAGTTTTCCAGCGATGATGGGTTATGCCTTCAATGGACCACCGATTCGCATTCCTACATTGTTGAACGAGCGCTCTGAATCGCAGAACCCCAGGCCTTGCGTATCACCAATCTCTGAAGTTCGCATTACTCCAAAGACATCGTTAGTCACATGATGGGGGTATTAGGTTGTAGGATAGAGCCAGGCTATCGTGCCAGGGGATTCTACGATGCCGAATATTTCCAGATGTACTCGACGGATAAATCTCTCACATATAATCCGGAAGACGGTCATCATGGTAAAGCCATCACCGTCAAAGAGGCCATGCAATCTCAACAACCATGCTCCTTTATCGTGGACCTTTTGAATACGTACACGAGCGCTATCTCAACCATTGCTTCAAATGCCCGGGTCGAAGTCCGCATACCTTACCAACATGCCTACTCTGCACTCCAAAACTTGACGAGTGAGATTGTCAAGCCATCTTTGTTAGCATTTCCTAAGGACGAGTGGTGGTAAGTCTCTTTTTGAACGAACTGATGCGGCTATTGAAAAATAGATTGTAGGATCTACCGATCTGTGCGATTGAGGGCGTTTAGTACCATCCTAGCTATGCAAGCGGAAGCCGAGCCTGAGTTTCGCATCCGCGGAGAGTCTCTTGCCCTAACAGCTACCGTGGTTTGGCTCATTAACGGACTGCATTCCCGTCCTGATGACAAACCCGCATCGCGCAGTATCATGCATGCCGCTCTTCCCCACTGCGTCGAAGAGGATATTGCTGATGAGACATTGCTCTATTGGAAAGGCTATAGACGTGAAAAGGACAACCTGTTGGGAGACGAGGAGGAGGAAGAAGAGGAGGAGGAGGAAGAGGAAGATGCCATCATCTCTCGGCCCTACAATCCTTATGGAATGATCTTCCTACGCCCGATACAACTCAACTCTCAATCGCCTAGGCTTGCGCTTGACTCTAATCTGTCTTCTTCCGCATTCATTTTTTTCTTCAAGATGAATCTCGAGAACCTACGTTCTAGACATATTCAAACTGGAATCATCCCTCATTTTTTGATTCCTCAGAGTCAAGGCGTCAATAATAGAATGCAACGCACTCCCTTATATATCAACCTTACTGGAGAACCGGAGCCTATTCTATTCACCCTCGGAGCATCAGGTCACAGCTTACCGGCGCCGCCCGCGGACGAAGGGTCCGACATTGACCTCAATGAGGACGAGGACAATGAGACTCTTAGCATCGATGAGCAAGTAACCGGTATCTGGCGCCAAATGCTTTTGGACATTGTCAGTAAATCGCCTAATCCAAGAGGCGGTGGAAAACCCTACCTGAAGCTTACAGATCGCCTAGCCGTCACCGAGGACCTTTACACGAACCTCCAACTCAGCGACATCTGGCACTGTTGCCTCTACAAGGTTAGCAATAATACTGAAAGGCGGCGAGCATTCGAAAACATGTTTCCAGGATATCGCCAACAAACCCCTGGTACAGTGCAGAATTATCCAAGCTGCATCTACTTCCAGAACTGGAAGAAAATTACAGAAGGTGCCACTAAGGAGACAGTTGATGCATGCCGTCTTCAGCTCTGGAAAAGGTTTTCACAGCTTGCGTGGGTTCCAGATGCACGGCGCGACAAGCTTTGGGTGACGAGCGTTTCCAATGGAGGCAAAGGTTTCCGGCGGCTTCCTAAGAACACGTTTGGTGCCGCTCCTCGGATTTTAGTCAGGTCTCAACCTACGTGGATTAATGACAACAACTGGTGAGACATTTATTGAAATGACATGTTTGTCTACAGGCTAAGGAACATGTCTGCTAGGGATCGATATGAGTAATGAGCGCTGTGTGACGGCTTGGACGTATGCATGTCAGCTGTTTTCCCATCGTAGCGTATATTTTCCTTCTATACGCATATTCCTGTAAATAATACATACTCTGGAAAAATTTTTTTTTTCAAAGCCTTGCTTTACTCAGATGCACCGTTGCTTTCTGTTTCTTGACCTAAGGGGATTCAGAAAGCTTTTTCTTGTTCACCGTTACCTCCACTTACCATTTGCAAAATCAAGGTGAACAGCACTGAGGCCTTGGGATGTATCACCTGGCCAACCTAAAGGCGCATCATGCCAGTGAACGATGCCAACGTAACCTGATTGAACTGAAATACTGACCGGTCAGCATTCCGAAATAGAAAATTGATATGGACTCACCATGTTCTCTTCGCCAACGGTCAATAGGCCCAAGAACATTGTCGTCTAACAGAGGCAGTTTAAGTAAAACAGAGAGCTATACGTCAAACACTTACCGTCCAGGAAAGCCGTTCTTCGCTTCTCTGAAAACAGTGGTTACTATCTTTTTACTTGCCACCTTTATTAGACAATGCATGACGTACTAGCTCTCTGATCATTGTAACTATTAGTTTTCTTTCGTTCTGCAACGTTTGATCAATAATTTTCGAAACATGATGCAACTTATTCCTTACTCATTGTAGGAGCTGGATGCTGGTTATCAGAGGATTGGGCCATAGGTTCTACAGGTGTCGTCTAGCAGAGAGATAATAACACGCGATGATCGAGGGAGTACTGGACTAGAGCAGTGTTCCTCTGGGTGTGCGGCATACTCAGGCAGTTCGTCTAAGACGTCGTCCAAAGGATCATTTGCACCAGTTGGATGTTGTGCATTGATCGATGACATTCTTGTGAGTGGCTAAAAGTAATTAATAAGAGAGAATCGATGATAGACAAGCATTCCTCACAGATAAAAGATTGACGTTAAAAGACACGAATTCACTCCTCAGTAAGTTATCTCAAACGAAGAATCTATAATCTAGATACAATCTCCAATAAACAGCAATCTATTCTTATCACAAAGTACAAAAAAAGCGCATATAAGTCACGTGTGTCATACATTTCTATGCGACTGTGACGATTGAAAAGAGATGTGAATCTAGAGGAGAAAAATGGTTAGTTTGATCCAAGGAGTCAAAACTAGAGGAGAACCTACAGTCATTTCTAAACCCATCATCTCAGTATATAATTCCTGTAGTGTAGTTCCTTCTAACTGAAAGAACGTTTATAAGAAATATTGTAGGCTGTAAAGTTAGGATCACGAATGTAAAGAAAAAAAATCTGACGATTTATGATTGTTAGATGGAATTGGTGCTGTTAAGGTCAATGAAATACATACCTAGAGGACTGCTAAAATGAACTTGAGAGAGATAAAAAGATAAGGGCACCAAATGAGAGTTGAAGGCACCATTGAGATCAAAGACTTCAAGTCATTCGATCAAGGACAGACTTCAAGTCATGTCCTGAAAAGCAGCCCGACTTCAAGTCAGAGCCGTCTTTCCAATAATGGTCGGGAGAGCGGAGAGGTAGGAAGGAGATGAAGAGGAACAGAAAGAGGAAAGGGCGGAGACGCTTGATCTCTATTTGGCTCTACCATCATGAGAAAACACAGTCTTGCCAAACAAACAAATGAATGGTAATCTTATCTCGCTTCGCTGCCTCCATTTCTCTTATTTTGCTGAACACGTCTCTCTTCCATACCGCCCCCACTCCATCCTGAGCTGACGCGTTGTCGCTTGGGCTTGGATTTGATAGACATGACGTGTTGTCTGTCTATCTGATAGTATGACATGTTGTCTACTATCCTTCTTCGATGTATTCTTGCCATCTTCAACGTTTCTCATGATTTATGGTGAAGAGCTCAACTCCTCAGCCTCCAATGATGGCTTCAACATCTCCCGACCCACTGTCAATAATCCTCTCAATGAACTCATCAGCAACATCGAAGCCAATGCTGTCGCTGAATAGTCATGGCAGGCTTAATTTGATTCCGACCTAAGTATCCACCGGACTACTTTGTACATCACTCAGGCCTTTCAACGCATTCGCTAACACATTTCATGGATTTCAGTATGACATTCCTACTATATTCCGAGGCCACCCAGGTCATTCAAGCAGCCCACAATATCAACGCTGCTCTTTCCCTTCTTTCCAATATTTAGACAAGCTTGGCCTAGCTTGAAGTCACTCAAGCTCATCTTTAGGAAGGACGAAACACAGACCTATTGCTGTTCTCCTCCAACTCTTTTCTTGCTTGAAGCCTAGACATGCCACAAGGGTGCGGACCTGATTGCAAATGGATGTCAGTTAGAAAGAGTTCCTGTTCATGACTGTATGTAGAAGATGATTCACCTTAATAGCAATAGAACAGTTCATTAAAAACCCAGGCAGTGGTAAGAGATGAACTCCCAGAACGTTGAGGGGAAATCCTGGCATTAACGTGCATAGGCAACATATAAAATTGATGCGTTCAGACGAAGATCTAGGGATAAAGATCAAAAAGCTTACTGAATGAACCATCAATACAAGTCCAAGTCATAGCGTCTGGCAATTGGCATGAGGAGACAATGAGAGCGCGGGTCTTGATCCAGATGATCGTCGAGATCGAAGACGTCCAGTCATTCAATCAAGGACAGACATCAAGTCATGTCCTGGGAGCAACCCGACATCAAGTCAGGGTTGCTGTTCCAATAATAGGTGCGGTGAGGTGAGCAGAAGAGAAGCGGGAGGGAGAGAGGAGGAGCGAGGAGGAGCAGAGAGAGCGGAAGGGAGTGACAGAACAGACTTGGTCAAATTTCATCAAGTCAGTGCAAACAAAGGACGCACTGCTGACAAAGAGTGCAAACAATGCAATACAAATGCCTGGTGACCAACTCAATCTTATCTTCCTCCTGCTCTGCTTCTCGTCTCTGCCACAAGCTCGGGCTGACTTGAAGTCGCACGATTTCGTCTTTGACAGTCCTGACGTGTTGTCGGGCTGTCTGCTAGTATGACTTGATGTCTACTAGCCATCATTGACACTCATTTCATTCATGTCTGGTATTGCCTGGTCATCACTATCCATCATCAATGGTCACCCCTTCTAGTCCCATTCCATCCTGCCATCCTTGTCCGTCATTGATGGAGGTTTCTTCCACATTCCATCTCCCTTGGTATTGCTATCCATCACTAACCCTAAGTTCTTTATGCTCTGATTCAAGCTGTCTTCAATATCAATATTCAGTTGTAGTCCCAGAATAGCAGCACGTCTTTCATTTATATTAAAAGTTACTCACGACTGTGTTTTTTTGACATTATCATTGTTTATTCCCCATATGAGAGGAGAACAAATTTTATGTCATACAAAATATTGTGAAATGCAAAAGATGTTTCCAAAAATTTTAATGTCCAGGTTCTACAGTGCAAGTAGCGAAAACCCTAGCCAACCAGCCGTACCACCTAAGCCCTCCCTAGCTCATCCAGGTAATTTCGCTCCCTACTCCTCCCTACAAAGTCTCCAATAACCCTAACCCTAACCTAATGTATTCTGCAAGCTCTGGCTTACTACCTGGACTCTGAATACTGCTCAAAAACTTATGGATCCAACACTTTGCTTTTTGGCCTTATATACACTCCAGGAGGAAGGCGATTTTTTGCCTCCAAAAGACGTCACACCTATTATTGCCAGACTTTGCAGAGCTATTCAGCTCAGTGTTCTTTACGACATTCATCTTGGAATCAAAGAGGCCCGATTCTCAGACCAGCTTCAAGCAATATCTGTCCTATCATCATTTGTGCATGAAAAGACGTCTACTACCTTTCATGCTCTAATGTCTCTTCAACATTATGCATCATCACTGGCCTATCAAACTATCTTTCTTCCCCGTATATGGTGGCTAGACCGTCATCAATGGCATAACATGCTGTACATGGGTCAGCAAATCACATATCAAAATATCTACCAGGTTTTTGTCAATCTTGAAGAGCAAATTCAGTCTCTTTGGGAAACCAAAATCATACAAGGCTTGGAATTGCATGCAGACTATGATACACTAGGCGACAACTTGATGTGCTCTGATGCAGACTATAGCTTTCTGGATGAAAACGATAATGGCTTGGGCAAATATCAAGGCATTCTGGCCAAGGCTATTTTCAATAACAAGCTGCTCAAAAGGAAATGGCAGCATATCAATGGCCTTAATATGCTACATGCTAAAGAATGGCTTTTGGACTTGGCCAAACTAGAAGGCCTTCTTATGCTTTCTATTGAAATGAAAGGCAGTGCTCTAGTGCGTGGAACAGAGCTAGTATCCATGCTTATGCGCAATTCCAAGTTTCGACTTTGCAATTGCATGCGTCTTGGCAATTATCAAGCTATTATTCGTCAATATGACAAGATTACCAATATCATGCAATGTGATCGCCTTATTCCCTTTGCCACTACTGCTTTTGATGCAGATATGCTTATCCAAGTTCATGCATTAGCAAGACCTTTTGCTATGGTATGTAAATTAAGTTTCTAGTTCTTTAAGAATTAAATTAACTAAAAGAATATAGTGGCTTGCATCCAAGATCTGGCCTCAAGAAAACTCTATTGTTATTAGCTATGGAGAAATTCTCTTCATGGACTATGGCAAAGAGTTTACGTCTAGCAAGCTTAGCCAAATTATGTCAACTGCCACATTACCTGTTGTTGGTTGGCCAGTCACTATCAGCAAATGGCGTCATATCAGTGTTGGATTCAAATGCAAACTATGCACAGATGCTTTGGAAGTCTTTAAAAGTCACGAGACTAACCCCCTAATCCTTAATCATAAGAGGGGTAGAATGACTTGGTTGCTCGACTGTTTTATCTCTCGACAAAGACTTGACTACAGATCAGAGTCTGAGGTCGACTCTGACGCTTCCAGCATCTCTACATTTGTTCTTATAATCTAAGCTAGCACTCGTACAGCTGTTAACATCATTTTAAGTAGCCAGACTGACTCAGGAATGGACAAAAACAAACCTACGATGTGTTGATGGAGGGAGAAAGGGGTATCCTGTGGCTCGTCTGACTCGAACTTCTATGATCAACACTCGGCGTCACCCACACTTCGTCGATGCTACTGCTTTGCAAGATGGCCGACGAACTCATTGACGGCGCCATGATCCACATAGCACTCCATCCATTTGCATTGCCATCCATCTCGATATCGGTGCGGATACTCCAGGCCTATCGCCCCTTCACGATGTCGCCCGTCTTGCATGTCTCCCTCTCTCCTCCACCACACTCATCACTCCCTACCGAAGCCATCCTCAAACTATACGATCGACGTTGTCTCGCAAACACCCGTGTCTACTTTGACGAAGGCAAACCATGGAGTCTCGAAAAGGAGCGAAAGTACCGAGCCTATCTAGAGGCCACTAAGCGAGGTTCTGTCAAAATGGGTGATTTCGCCAGTCCAACGTACATGTGGGACAACGAGGTTTCAGATGGCGAGTTTGAAGCGTTTCTCGCCCATATCACACACAACATGTTCACTGCCGAACGTGATACATACGAGCGTCTTCTCCCATTTCAAGGCAAGGAAATTCCGAAGCTTTACGGTGTGGTCGATCGCGAGATCCGCATTGGTGTCGATGGCAGTGGTGACGAAAGCGTGAATGAGATTGTACCGGGATTGCTGATGGAATACGTATCTCCACAAACTCTCAGACAGCTCGTCCAGACCTGGACGACTCGCGAGCCACCATTGCCGAAGGAGATGCTAGCCACGCTCTGCAATGAAGCAGTCGCCGTGATCGATCACATGTCTGACTTTGACGTCCTCAATACAGACGTTCGGCTAGACAACTTTCTTGTCCGCGATCCTGTCGTCCTGCCGTCTCCTCCATCATCGTCTCATCCTCAGCAGCACTTGGAGCTGGTGAAACATCCGGTGGTATTGATTGATCTTGCCCAGTGCCGTTTCCGACGTACGGACGAAAGCGAGGACGAATGGGTGAAAGCAAAGTGGTCACAGGATGAGACAGGCGCAGTCGGCTTCGTCCTGTTGGGTTTGGTGAGAAACTGTGTAGGAAACGATATATGGGATTACGAGAGGAGTTTACGATACTACAGACCGATTGAGGATGGATGAATGGATGAGAAATAGCCCTGACGACATTTTGTCTTCGTCTTCAGTCTGTAGTTCTGCTATATAGGTATGTTCAGGTCTCCAACGTCAGCGTCGAAAGAACAATATAAGATGCAAATGATTCTTCTTTTCTTGATGTTCGTTTTATAGTTGTGACCGAATCACAGTCGATAAAAGTTCCAAAGCAAAAAAAAAAAAGCGAGCGAAGCTCAATTCGATAATTTGATGATACCGTATATACACCCTTTGGTATTCAAAATGCAAGTCGCACCTTCTTCAAGAGACATTCTCTCGATCCAGCCTGCACCTGCCAAACGCGAGCTACCTCACGGGCGCCCAAAATCTTCGTCGCCTCGCAAGGTAGCTCCTGTCGCTCAAAGTGTGCTCGTAGAACGGAAGCGGCCTGCTCGGGAGATGGGACGGTGCAGAGCGAGAGGATTGAGACGACCACGTCCGCGGAGTGGTGCCAACCGGCATTCTCGTTCATGGAGTGCATAGACTAGGTATTCTCTGCTCCATATGAGAGGAACAGCAGTGATCCATTTCATTCGCTGAACTCGGCCTCTTCGCGATGGAGTGCAAGCTGGCGTGAATCAGCGTGTTGGACTCCAGCGTAATATATTTCGTCACATGGGGTATGGTCCAAGTATCGTGCCGTGCCCGTGTCCTGCATGATGAATAGAGAAAAAATAGCAGCTCGGACTTAGTCAGACAAGTCGATAAATATGCCGAAGAGTGAGGTAGCTTCCAACCTGCACGAATGTCCAGCATGACGCCGCACGCATGGGGTGTAATCAAGTGTTCCTTGACGGATCTACCATCGCCGTTGACGCCATCTCCCCACGTAGTGGTTGACCGGGCGGCGTCGAATTTCAATAGGCGATTCATGAGCTTTGGGGCATTCACCAGATCTTCAGGACTTGGCGAGTTGGAAGGATCGTCGAGGAAGCGGAGGAACCGCTTGAAAATTGGATGGAATATCTATCCGGATGGGCGGAGCAATGGTCGGAGGTCTGCCTGCCTCATATCGATCATCATCGATCGTCAATTGCGGCTTTTTCTGGGCATATTAGCAACAACTCAAATGAAAGGAACTAACAGAAAGGAGGAAGGGGAAGACTCACCAAACTGCACAGCCAATACCCTTGCACACAAAGCCACAAGTGCTCTTGGTGAGCTTTACCGTAGCAGTCTACGACTAATGTAGGATGGTTCGAGGAGGGGGCACAGTTGGAAAGATCAGCTGCCATCCAGACGTATCAGGCTTATCGGGCTTCCTCACATGCCCGGTGCTGCGTACGTGGAGGATCGCTTCTTGAATTCACGGTCATGCAAGGGTCAGGTCGGAGTGCGGATTAAAGGAGTATCACAGCAGACCACAGCGGCCTTTTGGTGTTGGGCAGGTCTTCCTCAATCGTCAACCAGATACTCTTTTTTTTTTGACAGCGTCGTGCTCAGCGCTTGGATGGCCATGCGGCACAGATACGGAGAGGGAGACACGTGGAAAGGCCTTGACATCTTTTCCTCCTTAGAATCACGCTCACTCAGCGAAATTGCTAGGATTCTGCCTCGACCGACCAATAGCGGCCATGCCTGCTCATCACTCGACGACCCGCATGTTGTTCATGTTGATTCCATGAACGAGCGTCCCGATAATGGGCGAAGCGAGTACACCGTGGGGGGCCCGTTGCGCCTGCCGTGTCTTCGCCTATTAATGCGCATCCGACAACGCCATACCCGCGACGTACCTACCCAACACAACGCCCTGACGCGAGAGGTGAGCGCCTCCGCTTTTGCATTTCTCAAGCTGACCTCTCTCGGATTAATTCTACGCGATTTGAATCAAGACGAACCATGATCCCTTCACAAATACTTCATTTCGCATGCTCGTCTGCATGTTCTTTGCTGCCTGCATTCGCATTCAACCAAAACTGCGGACGCGAGGCACAGGCTTTGCAGTTTTGAATCATCCCGAAACGCATCGGCGAGAAACTCTCTATGTCAATCCCGCATAGGACGCTATGAAGGCACACAAAACATCTCGTCTTCGATTCCGTGCGTCAAAGCCGAATGTGGGAACCGCTTCGAAGGAATACCTACGGAACACAATGTCTAAGATTCCTCCAGAGAAATGGCAGTCTCATGGCCAATGCGCAAACACGTCTAACCCGGCTCGACGCAGGAATTTCAATGGCCGGCCCCGGAGACTGGCTAGTTCATCAGACAGACAGACACAAGTGTGATCGACATGGTTGACGATGAGTGAAAACATATGGTCTCCGGCTTGCTCCTATACTGATGCACGCGCTGCGACTTCTAGGCCAGTTCATCCCTTGTGCGGAACCTTCGTCGCTGAGAAACTTGAACGGATAGTCGGAAGGCGTCGTCCTCGAACGTAAAGCATGCCCTCATGTCATGTCCCAATGGTGATTTCCTTTCTCCGTCACTCCTCACGGTTCTACCATTACTCTGACTACTCCTATGCGATCTGCTCGCTTTAGGATCCTCCATAGCAAGCGCCGTAATCGGGAGGAACGATGGCATAAAGGCTACGTATGCCCACTGCATCTCGAACCCATCCTCGCTGGGGCATCGATTTAGCATGGGCGCGTGATCAACGAGCCCATTGTGGATTCGGTCCTCCATCAGCTTTTGAGCGTTGCAGTTCTACTTTGTCTATGCTCTTTATAAAAGTCTTCGACTAAACAGGGGAAGGAGACGGAACTAATACGTTGTTATTTGGACCTAACGGCAGACTCGGTTTTTAGTGGGTTCCAACCGAATATAAATCGACTCCGGCGTCGTTGCCTGTACAAGTGGGAGACCCTCAGGACTCATCAGGCTATGCCGGAAATAATGTTCACCTAATTCAGGACCTCAACATGCTGCGGGTAACCCGACTGGCTAGGCAACTTGTCGAAGATGTGCCGTTTTTGGCATCTTCATTATTTTCTACTCATTTGATCTGTAAATCCGCCTGCGGACTAAACCGTTTCCCAAGGGCTGAATGACCTGGCCATACGTGCTTGTAAACTAATGAAAACGCGGAGAGTCATCGAATCAATTTGAGGTCGAAGTACTTGAAATCTGCACAAACTTCCGACAGTATGAATCCCGAGGCCAAGAGAGAATACAATACACATGAACGTCTATGCCGCAAGCAGCTGCTTAAACTCTCCACTGTCCACCATTTCCTGGACGATGTCCAGACCGCCGACCAATTCGCCGTTGACTATGAGCTGTGGGAAAGTCGGCCAGTCATTGAGTTTCTTAAGACCTGTTTGATAGATCGTGATGGTAAGCGGCAGGGAAAGAGAAACGGCGAACTTCACCACGCACCCTGTCTGACGGCCTCATCTGTCAGGATATCGAAATGCGCAAACTCGACACCCTGGTCCTTGAGCAGCGCGGAAATCTTCCTTGAAAACCCGCACCTCGGCGCCTCGGGCGAGCCCTTCATGAACAGGACGACGTTACTCTGGCTCATCAAAGCACGCATGCGCTTCTCCAGGTCCTCAGGCGTCTCCTGCTTATGCTGTAGGTCCGGGATATACGGGACGTTGCTCGGCGGAGGTGGCGCTTGATCGGTTTTGGAGAGCGGCTGGTAGGATGGTCCGCCGGTGACGTGCTTGGCCAGTGCCTGTGTTAGCCCAGCAGCATCTGCACCTGATATCCGCGCAAGGAGTGTGTGTCCCTGTAAGCTCACAAAGAATCGGAAAAAAAGCTTGTATGTCATTGAGGATCGATGCATACGCGGAGGATGATAAACGCGGGAACGGCTTCGACGTCAAACGATTCGGATATCTCCTGTTGCTCTTCGGCTTCAACCTGACAAAGAGGTCAGAAATGGAAGAGAAAGATAAAAAAAATGGACCTGAAGAAACAATGCAGCGGGATATTTCTTGGCCAGCTCGGTGATCACCTCGTTCATCTGTTTGCATGGTTCTGCCCATGGTGCCCAGAAGTTGATGAGTGAAACTCTAGTCAGGTCCTGTGAGAGGAGGTCCTGAAAGTGCTGCGAGGACGTTATGATGTGGAAGTTGGAAGAGGCCATGGTCGTCGTCGATGTTGTGGGATGAGTAAGGAGGGGCTCGGTAACGGCGACGTGTTGGAATTATCGGATAAGATTGCGTTATTCGGAACTAACCGAGCACCCTCTCTTCCTCCTCGTTCGTAGCTGCTTTCGCGGATAACGAAGGTTGCCTTCCTTTATTATTATCGATCCTGACATTTCAGCTCGCCGGTCAAGGAAGCCCGGTCATATAATTTAGCTTAACATCGCCCCGACCTTTTATGAATCATTCTGTGGCATAATGTACACTCGCTTGCATATTGGCGTCTCCGCTGAAAGGGTGTCTATCTGTAGTCACTGGCGCTATAACGAACTCGCTACGCGACAACGACGCTTCTCACCTCCCACGAACCCCAATAACTCGTTGGCATTGCGCACAAGAATGGCGACGGATTCAATAGCAAAGACCACAACTCTGCTCCCGCTCGAGATACAGGAGCTGGTGATCGACAATCTACGCAATAACCGCCGTATGCTCGTCGTTTGCAGCGCCTGGCGCACACGTAGCTACATTCATACGTTCGAATCCATCCGACTCGACTAGCGCACCGTCAAGCGCTTTCGAGAAATCTTCCAAGGCTCCTTTTCTGTGTCTGTTATTCTCCCGCGTATCAGGTGCGTCATCATCAGCCCGCACGAGCCAGACGAGCGCTGGACCGCAGAGGAACTCGATGCCCTTTCTGCCGTCTTGCCAACCATCTCTCGCCTCGAGAAGCTCGAAATGCTTGGATTGGCGAATTTACTATGGGACGTGTTGGGCCCCCAGGTGCTCAACTTCATCCTTGACAGCTTCCCTTCTGTTTCAGCGCTCGAGCTCTGGCGCATGCACTTCAGCAGCGCAAACGGACTCGGGGCTTTCATCGAGAAGTTCCTAGTTTTACAGGTGCTTATCTTGCAGGATGTGGAGTGCCCGAGGAGGAAGCCCGCTGAATCGCCCGGCTCCGATATTTGCGGATCGGTCTCTGGGTACTCCGCAAGGTTTATACAGTCTCTGTGTCCGTTGTGGGGGGAACGGCACACAGTTCAAAACGCTAAAATGAAACCGAATTAATCCGACTGACATTATCGATCATCCAGAAACCGCGGAGACGCATCCATGGTCTCGGCAAACAATCTCCCATGGGTCCCCTTTGCTCAAGAGCTTAGGACCAGTGTTGGACCGTCTCGAGTTAGCTCGCAAGCACGACGTGCGCATCCTTTTCCACATTCATACCAAGTTAGTATAGTCCTGCTTTTCTGCCTTTCGAGCTTCCAAAACTGAAATAACCTTTGCCTTTCCCCAAGAAGACATACTCAATGATGCCTCACTACTGGCGATAAATCATTCTCATTGTTACCACCCTGAGTTGCTTTGTTCTTGCATTCCTCCACTGGATCCCCTTCCTCCTATTGCGACTACCAGGAACACCTGTGCTTACGCTCAGAATACTCCGCATTACTAATGCATCATCATGCCAGTACCATCTCGATCGCCCATTCCTCAAAGAGCTCGTAGATGTGCTCGCTCGCTCCCAATTCCGCTGCCTAGAAGCGATTCAGTTCTTCGCATTCACACATCGGCGGACAGAAACTTAAGGGCCGGCTCGTCTACGAGACGTTGACGGAATGGCATCAGAGGTGCCTACTGACACTTACGTTTGCGAAATAATTCTGTTGTGTCTTTAACCATTTCTCGTCGTTATGTGACCTCCAAGCAATGAAAACCAGGCGCTGTTCTCTTTTGACGTTAGCATGCGAACCGAGGTGACTCCTCACGTTCACGTTAAGACAGTGGTGAATCCTTCTGCAGAGAACAGCCAAGATATGATCGACACTCAACGGACTTTGGAAAATGGCCTCGGCTCGCCCGAACAGCATCCGCGTTGGCAACGAAAAGGAAGTGGACACAGACAACAGGGGTGGCGATTGTCGAGGAATAAATGTATACGCAATTTGATTGAAAGCGGTTTAGACCAGGGCACTAAAGTGGAGTTGCCTTTGAGAAAAATAGCTAGGTCCGTCCATTTGCTTTCCAATAGACCCCCTGTCTCTAAGCGGGGTTTCTGGCACTATTCCTGATTAACATGTCAATGTACCCGTGTGGTCGAATCCTCTCTTATACCAGAGGAGCAATGTAGCAGGTCTCCGTGTCTTTGCATAGTGGGGAAAGCCAGATCGGACGCGACCGACGAGGGTTCGCAAGCTCTCGTGAGCTCGGGGTATCGTTGAGCCTTGAAAATGTGACTATGACTCATGTATACCTTCCAAACGGATCGAATCCTATCGAATCTCGTTGCCGGCCAAGCAGAAATGCAGCCGAACTGGACATCTCTTCCTCAAAGAGGTATAGCGCTGTGTACGAAACAAATTTGACTTCAAAATGCGTTGCAATCGGCTAGACCGAATGAAAATCGTCCACCTCAAAGCCAGCTGCTATGTCCTTCTCCTGTACACTGGCATCCGACCCTGGCCTAGACTGTTTTCACGCAAACGAGCCAGTTTCCTTTCTTCTACTCCTTTTTCCCCGCCTGGCTTCAGGCGTTCGTCAGGGAGACCGGCCGACGGTCCAGAGCGGCAGTCGGATCGTCAAATTTTCTCGGCAACCGATCACCCAAGCAGTCCGTCGTCAACAAAAGTAGCCGAGAATGCAATAACGTCATGTCGCGGGACTCGTAGTAGCCCAAAGGGGCTGATTGTCCCCGGTTGTTGGAGACCTCTCCGAGAACGCCAACGTGCCGGCCTCGGGAGTCTTCTGAGCTCAGTTACCATCAGAGCGGGGACAACAGCCCATGCAGCCCATTCAGATGGCTGTTTTGGAGAGAATTGGTTCTTAACAAAATATGCATTATGTATAATGTGAAGATTATGAGCTCGAAGTAAGAACAGTGTTACAATCCAGTTTGTGCATCTCACGAAAAGAAAAGGCCAATGAAACGGATTATCCAAGAAGTTACGAATAAGAATACAAGTTTCTCTCAGGTTCTCAACTGGCGCGGGCATTTCAGTCTGAAGGATGACTTTTGAACCATGCAATCACTCGTTCGAGTAGCTCCGCCTTCTTTCCGGAGACACTTTCACCCTTGGATTTCAAGAATTCCTGTGTCACATCATTCGGCGCAATTCAACAAAACGGGTTCTGGACCTCGAACACGTACCTTTAATTGATCAACACGCAGCTGAAACGCCGAGGAGATGAGCTATCTAGGAAGCATAGAATTAAATGTGTCGAACTAACCTTGTATAGAGTGTTGGTTTCGCACATCGTTCGGAGAGCAAGAGCATCCGTTGCCTCTTCCTGAGAGCCTTAAGTTGGAGCTCGGACACGATGCAGGGAAGGGACTCACAGCCTTTCGCTTTGTACCTGCCACTATCGTTGTCGCCGATGCTTCTTCCTGACCAAGGACACGCTTCCATGCCTGAATCAAATCACTGCTGCGCTGTGGCATATATAATATTGTCAGGTCACTGCGCAGATTGGGGGCCAATAGTTGATTTACCTTGTGAACCGCTGCATACTTGGGGAGTGTCAGATCTTCAAATGACTCGGGGTCGAATTGCTCCCGAAACGCGCTAGCTTCCAACTGCGCATTGTGATAAGCAAGTGCTGGAGATGAACGGAAATGGAAAGGCAAAGTCAGCGAATCTGTTTCGTGCTAAACGGAGTAACGCGGTATCAGTCTTACCCGGATTTGGGAATGAATCTGACGGATATGTTCCGTTTTTCACAGAGAGTTTATCGATCCAGGCACGAGCCGCGTCCTTGAGGTCGTCGGATGCTTGGAGAGTGAAAAGAATAAGTCGCTCAGAGGGAGGGCTCCACTTCAATAGAGACATACCTTTGAAGCCTTCTTGAATAGGAGCAGCTCGTATGTCGTCGGCGAAAGGTAAAGGTATGAGATGGATTCCCGGAGGCTCCTTCCAACCGCCATCGTCCATGCTTTCAGCCTGTTCAAGATCATCATGTGACGTGACCGCAACTAATCATCTGAATTGGAGAACCAACCTGAGGTAGGAGCGCACAGAAGACAGGTGAGGCATTTCGACGAGACACAACCAGCGCAAGAGCAATTTTTTTCTTGGAAATCATAGATCTCAGAAGGGCAGTGAACGTCCGTCGGCTCCCCGAGTACCGCTGCAGAACATATTGATGTGATACTCGACATCTAGCCTCTGCTACTCACAGTTTCATCTGGATATATGAAAAGCGAGTGCTTCACGTTGTCTTCGAACTCGAGCATACTGCGATCCTTGAAGCCCAACAGTTTGATTGCTTGAAGTAGTCCATGTTAGTTCCGGATAGGACATGCAAAAGACTACAAACTTGGCTCCAAACCCAGAGTTCGAAACGATCTGATCTCCTCTGCGGTGTAATACGGCTGAAACGACCGGGTGAGTAAATGCACAGCACATATACTGTGGACAGAAGTTCATACTCGTTGTCCGGCCTTGACAATTCTGCTTGTAGAAAGCACATCTTCGGTTTCCTCTTCTTCGTCTGCACCGCCCGTTACACCGAGAGGCACTCCATACAGGACATTCCCCTTGTCAACTTCTGCTTCTTGACTCTATTTACGGTGTCGTCAGTATGTCCAGCGGGTCGGTGAACTTGGTCAAACCTCGTCCACGTAGACGGTACGGGATATTGCCACTTCCATGCGGTCGCCGAGGTCCACGAAATATTTATAATTGCCCTTACTCTGCTCAGAAATGAGACTATACCTATTCGCGACGAGTTGCCGTTTGAGAAGAGATACACGGCAAGCAGTGGCGATACGTGTTACCCTTTAACGCTCATTGTGAGTCCCTCTGCAAGTTGGAAGGGGACAGAGAAAAGAGCCCTCTTAGGCACTTCGTGGAAGCGCATTTGGGAAAGAAGTTCTTCTACCCGCGTTATAGAGATCGATTCGGGTAAAACCGTTGGATCTTCCTGGTTTTCGTCTTCGTCGATTAGATTCGTAGGCAATAAAACGGACTATGTATGGAATGAGCACTTGCGAGCAGATCAGCAGAAATAACGCACAGCGTAAAACTTGGAAACGTCGAAAGCTTTCTCTTCGGTGCTAATGAAGAATGGTTCAAGTGCTACGCCTGATTGGACCAGATCCTGTTTGGGATGGTGAGCGAAAGGTTGGATGTATGAGACAAATGCAATGCCTACGATTAATGTTGTTCTGGCGGAAATGATGAGTTGCTTGCTGCCCTTCCCGGGATGGGGATCATCTTCGTCCGTGATCAGAAAGACACGTTTCGTAGCAGTCATTGGAGCGCTATGGTTGGCAAAATTATTGCAAACGAAAAGGAACACGAATGCTTAAGCTGACCCGTCACGAATGACCCAATTACAACTTGTAAAGACGTCGCCCGTAGGAACCCTCTGTCCTACCAATGGTGGAAAAGCCTTTCTCAATTCATTCGGATCTTCACGAGCGGCTTCACATTAAAGGGTTGGTTTCCTGTATTGTTTCTTGAATCACAGAACGAACCGTCAAGAAGTTCAATCAGTCCTTGAATTTGATGCGCTCCGAGAAGAGTTATTGATTGATAGAGAGATGTGTATTTCTTGATTTCTGAACCTTGGTTACGACTTGTGTTGGTCTTCCTCGTCTTACAATGGAAAGTATGTCACTCTTTCGCCAAGAGTCCCGGACTTTGATTCTCTTACAGTGTTAAAAAGAAGAATGCCGACTGAATCATTCGGACCAGAAATGATCTTCTTCTTTTGTATTTGCATGGCGGCTTCGAGAGCGGTGTATAAATGACAAGCCTTGACGCCTTCATACTTTGGATCGTCGTAAAGCTCCTGCATTGACTCGGAACAATCTATACAGAAGAGAATGACATCCCGTTTGCCTTCGTAGAACTGAGAATTCGGAGCTCAGCTCTGAACAGTCCATAGCTTGTGGCAACAAGTTCTCACCGACGTGTCTTGCAGCTCCTCGTCCTCTCCTTCATCAATTTTGCCCCACTCTTCATATGAAGGCATGTCTTCACTTAGCCTTTGTCGCCTTCAGGGATATACCGGCTGGTTGGAGTGTAAGCGCAATAAGAAAACAAGAAAGGAGGACTCTAGCTGCAAACCCCTGATGGTGGTGGGGCGCGAGTCACGGCGACACGCCCATTGTCGGAGTTTGAAAATCAAGTACGCGTCGGTCACCGCTGGTCACGTCGTCCACCCACCTTGGAGTCAAGAAAGAGCATGGCAGAATCCGAATTACCGCCTCTGCGCGAAACCGGTCTGTTCGATGTGTTGAAATATAAGGAATATCCGAATCCAAAGATCAGGACCGACCAAGATGTCGATATGTGGCGCCACACACGTTCATACCAAGATTATGCGCTCTTTCTGCGTAGGTTGAACGAAGCAGTCGTCGGATATTACTTTCCTTTAGATGAGTCGACGCCTCGGAGCGAGGTGCGGTTTTGCGCATGCCCTGACCAGCAGGAAGGCTCATCAGATATCTAGGCAGTCGGAAGGATGATAGCATTGTTAGACATCTTGGATCGCTGGATCGACGAAATTCCTGCCTTGGAAACCCCTCAGCGATTCGGTAATTTATCGTTTCGCAGATGGGGAGCCAGACTTGAAGAGGTTTGTGGCAATACCTTCTTAGGCTGCATTGCAGTAGGCCTCATTTCCGAGAACTCAATTAACCGCCCATTCATGTGACCCCGACTAAAGAGGGCCGACGAACTCTTGGACGCGCTCCTCTCACCGACATATACCGTAGTGACGCCGCATGTCAAACCACTGCTGCTGACATCCTTTGGCTCATTCACTCGGATGGACTACGGCACTGGTCACGAAACATCATTCGCGTTGTTTCTGCTCGCTCTGAGTCTCGTACGCTTCTTCCAATCAACACCGGAAGAGGAACGGGCTTTGGTACTCCATGTATTCGTGCGATATCTACGCCTTTGTTGGAAATTGCAAGACGCATATCACCTCGAGCCTGCAGGGAGCCACGGAGTATGGGGGCTGGACGATTCACATTTCCTCGGATATATCTTCGGGAGCGGCCAACTACGAGGTCATTTCATTCGCCCCTGTCTCGTACCAATAACTGAGTCGCTTCCACAGATCAGACCGAGATACCTGTTTCCGCCATCTTGCGTCCTTCTCTTCCAGCCTCTAACCTGTACTTCATGTCAATTACACGTATTCATCAAGTGAAAATCGGACCATTCCATGAACATTCATCACAACTTTATTCGATTGCTGTCGGCGTCCCAAACTGGAGAAAGGTCAATTCAGGCTTATTCAAGATGTACGAGGTATGTCATTTTGGACGCTTAGGCGAACGTGCGTTTGCAATCGTTGAACGACCCTACATGATTCCACCAGGCTGAAGTCCTAGGAAAGCGGGTCGTTGTGCAGCATATCCCCTTGGGAGGGCTGCTGGAATGGGACGACAGGACAATGGAAACCATCGCCACGAACAACAACCCTGCAACCGCAGTTCCAGGCTCGGCAATCCCGTCTTCCCTCCCCACTGACACGAGAACGCAAGCTCCATGGAGCACGTTTATGACGACAACATCGATCCAAGCAACGCATGTTCCCACCACCCGTACCGCTATTCCGTTCCCTTCATCCTCGCAGCGCAGTGCAAAATCGACGATGTCGCCTCCACCTTTCTCTTCGATCCCACGTGTCCCACCTTCCGGTAGGCCTGGTCAATCACATGTGGGCACGCTGCTCCACGATTCTTCCGCGATGGTGTTGGACAATGCTCCACGGCAACATCCAATGAACCCCCCTTCACCACCTTTGCAATGAGTTCAGTAACAGTCTTGAGCCATCTACAAGGCACCCTTTCCACCTTTGTCTCTCGCGCTCTGTCATCGAACATTTCTATTGCGTTGCTCGGCGATATGATAGTTTTAACGATGCCCACATTAATAAGATTTTCAAGATCCATAACGGCTCGTGATCCTCCGAAAGATCGCGCGAATTATGGAACGCTAAGCGGAAGGTCTGGCGTGTCCCCCGCCTTTGTCATGTTCCTCGTTGTAAACAATGGACTCCTCGGTCACAAACAACTGTCTCAGACCGGCGATATTTATATAATGGCAATTCTCAAACGAAACGCAAGAACAGAATAAGATGTAGTCAGAATATAAAATGTTCATGACCTTTCGGAATGAAGGTGGGTCAGTCGCCAAAAATGGTAGGTTGAAGGAAGCGCGGCTAGCTCATTAAAGCCTCCGGAAAGCCAACAACAGATATAGGGATGTCCTTTGGCACACAACCGATCGAAGCGTTTGCCTCTATGATAAATTTCTTCTTTCTTTTTCCTCCGCGGGTTCAAGATTAAAATTTTCAAACCCGCACAAAGACGAGCTGGGAAAGAGAAGGGGTTGACACGCTTCAGCTGCCGTTTGGGGTCTCGACTATTGAAACGGTAAGATTTCGCCCATGTGTTTACACGGTGCGGGGCACCTGATGACATAGGTTGGCTAAAGACCTGTCCATTCTTTATTTACCTCGTTTGATATTACACAGTGACTGTTGTCGCTGAGAAGGCGCGTGGTACGAGATAGTGACGGTTCTCCATACGGAAGAGATCAGGACCCCCTTATGTTACATATGATGCAAGTTGACAACTTTAACCACGAGTCTTCATTTTATCGCGCTGGCGATACGGGATTTGTGAGGTTCGTCGAGGCTAGATGCATAGACAAGGTGGCTTTGAGCTTCGCTTTGATCTAAGCACAAAGTTTCGCGTTCGTCTAGCCCATCGGGCGATAACGAAAGGTAAGTGATTCAATAGCACCTGTCATTCGATGTCGTTAGTATTTGATTTGAGATCTGGTGACAGTGACCCACTTTAAAAGAACTATTGACTGGAACTCCAACTCAATCAGACGCCAGCAAAGTGCCTCGATCGAAGAACGACATGTGGAGTTATGGTGCTCCAGTGTCCCTGATTGACGAAAACCTCGGGTCTTGCTCGAGCAAAGCTTGCCCCGTATGGCGCTCCGGACGACGTCCACGTTTTTACTTTTCGTCCGTTTCCAAGGCTCGAAAGGGAAAAAATTCTCTCAGTCCTGCCGTTCTGTTTTCTCCTTTTCATAAAACCACGTGAAGCTGAATATAATAATCATCCTGGGTCGCCGGACACTTGATTGTCACCATTTGCTCTCGCGTGAATATGAACCACGGCAGAATTTTGCGACCGACATCAAGTGCGAGCTGCCCGGCTGGGGCACCATCATTGCCATGATACCCGGGTGCATGGGTCCTAATATGGTTACTCAGCAGAGCCCAAATGCCCATGGGAGCGCACTACGACTCCCTGAGAGAGATGCCGAAGTCCTGAACCGGTTCACTAACGGCCAAGGCAACGGGCGGCTAGACGCAGCTCGAACAATCGTGATGTAGGGAAAAGGTCCCGCTGCGCGCAGCACAACACAGAGGTGAGGGGAGGGAGAGGAACCATGCGGTCGACGTGGGATGCTGCGCAGAAAAGATAATCTGGATGCCGCCCTTGATTTGAAAATAAGGAGGAAATGCGGAAGAGCGTCTTGACTTATCGTCCCGCGTTTTTGCAACACTCGTGGCTCATAGGTCATGTGCAAATAGGATTCAAGCTCGTCAAGGGGTGGAAATTTGAGGCCACGGCGGAATGTCTATGCCAAGGAAAAAGGAAGGTACGAGATATACATAAGACGGCGCTGTACCGATTCGAGACAGCATACAACAATAGCTGCCAATAGATTGTCATCGAAATGCAAGTGCGAAGACGTCGCAGCGGTTGTCTTGCCATCTAAAGGTGAGAATTCGCCTTGACATGACGAATGACGCCAGGAATTGTGAAGAATGTCCTTCATGGTTCTTCTAGCTGGCATGCCTCGTGGTTGTGTCGAAGTCCTCGGTTGACATTGACGGTGACGGCGCGGCTTCCGCCATTCACAAGAAAAGGGACCACATGTCTGATGCGTTGTTCGGATTTCAATTCCATCGACGTCCATCGGCGTCGATGGTTCGAGACGACGGTCGACAGACATCAGATGATGGCAAGCGGAAGAGGCGCCGTAAAGGGGACGATGGCGCACAAGAAAAGACCTTGGACTTTTTCGGGGTTCTTGACCACCTTTAGAGATCAATGCCAATCGATGAAACCCTGAGAAATGCAGCCACAGTATGCAGAGCGGAAAGCTCGAAAGACCCATTGAAATTCATGAAGAGCTTCGAGTCATGTCGACGAGCTATTTTCTTTGATCGTCAACTGAATAAACGGCAGTGCGATGGCTGTTCTCGGAGTCAGTGCGTTGGTGAAGAGCCAATCGGCAATTGCCGAAAGTTATCGATGAGCAAATTGCCGGTGTTGACTTGCACGCCAAAAAAAAAAAAAAGTTTAGTGCTGTGCAACTCAAAGGACGACCACAAACTCGCTCCCAAAAAGAACGCCTTTCCAGTCAAAATTATCGACAAAGATTCAATCAGCCTCGTTTTTATCTATTCAGTCTCGTTCTGCTGTCGTCACGACCTGCGCGACAACAGAACTTCGTTGAGCCACGATTACTGACCAACAACGAAACAGAGACCTGCGATTGCTGACCCTTCAGTCAGTCCTTTCTTTCTTTTCTTGTTCTTAAGCAGTGTGGCGCTCATGGCCAAGCTTTGATTTGTCCCTTTCAGGTGGTCGTCAGTTAGAGGTGAATATAGTAATAGCACGTTGAAGAGCAGGCTTACTCGTCATGTCTTTGTTCATTGCAGGAGAACCTCCCTGACACCTTTTCAGAACATCGACTAGCGTAGAACCGGGGCTCCTCGCATCGGTTATCGGATCTTCAATCTTTCTTCGTCATTTCTTGTCTCTTCTCCAATCACTTTTTCGAATCTCTCCCTTCAAGCTCTTTCCTCGCTGTCAGGGAGCGAGGAACCCCCAACGACTGACACAGGCTTCGTTGTACCCTTTCCCGCCCGGCCAGTAAACGACCGTGGCGGTGGGGTGCATAGCAGCCAAGGACAAAAAGAATTTCTGGACTCTCACGCCTTCGACCCTTCCATAGACGTCATAGAATCGATCGACATACCCGAAAATACTTGCGATTCAATGTCTCAAGTCCAAGTTTTATCACCCATTGATTATTCGTTCGACGTGACCAATACCGCAACGGTGACTACGACGACGGCTACGTCCGCAGGAGTCGCCGTCTTCGAGAACCTCAAATCTATAGCCAATGACGTCCCATCAACCTCCATCTACGTGCCTTCTGACTCCACCACCAGCTACAGTGACGGTGGCTGCACCATCTCCTCGGTAGAGACTCGAGTCGATTCGGAAATATCCATATTTCCGTCCTTGCCTCCGCTTCAACACGGTCACCCTGACGTTCATATGCGGCTCGGTATCATGAACGCTTCCCGCATGGCCGAGGCACACGAGCCGGATTCCGAAAAAGCCTTTTTTGTAGCGGATCTCGGCCAGGTCTATCACCAGCATGAGCGATGGAAGAAGGCCCTTCCAGATGTCACACCTTTTTATGGTATCGTCCAATATCCGTCCTGTGCCTCGCCGAAAGGTTAGTCAGGCTAATGTTTCTTCTGCACAGCCGTAAAATGCAACCCGGATCCGTACGTGCTACGACTTTTGGCATCGTTGGGCACCGGTTTCGACTGTGCATCTAACGGGGAGATCTCGCAAGTCTTGAACATCGGCGGAATAGACCCCTCGCGAATCATCTTTGCAAACCCATGCAAGGCTGCCTCGTTTGTACGCAACGCAGGCAAAGTCGGCGTCGATACCATGACCTTTGACAACGCGGACGAGTTGTACAAGGTGGCACGTGCGCATCCACATGCAAAGCTTGTGGTGCGCATCCTCACCGACGACTCGAAGAGTCTTTGTGCGTTTGGCATCAAGTTTGGCGCACCTCTGGATACCGTGCCAGGTCTGCTTTCCAAGGCCCGGGAGCTGGGGCTTGACGTTGTCGGCGTCAGTTTCCATGTCGGAAGCGGATGTTACGACCCATCGGTTTACACGGACGCCATCGCGCGGGCCAAACGCGTGTTCGACATGGCCACGGAAGCCGGGTACACGTTCCGCCTGCTTGACGTCGGCGGTGGGTTTGAGGACGACCTGTTTGAGCAGGCGGCGTCGTTCTTGACGGACGCCATCGAGGAGCACTTTCCCAACCGGCAGCAAGACGGCATCAAAATCATTGCGGAGCCCGGCCGGTTCTACGTGTCAAAGGCGTTCAAACTGGCAGCCCACATCATCGCGCGGCGGGCGCCCCTCACCGAGGCGTCTGCAAAGAGCGTAACGGAGGGAGCCGATCAACCAGGCGTTATGTGTCAGTGTGCCTGCTCTTTCATTCGTACCGGAGTCGTGACGGGTCAGTTCTCCTTGCAGACTACATCAATGATGGCGTGTACGGGGCATTCAATTGCATCCTCTTCGATCATCAAGTCAAACATCCGTATGTTCTTTCGATGGGCGGTTCGTTCCACGTGCCGGACTCGGAGCCGCGGCAACTGAGCAGCGTCTGGGGTCCGACGTGTGACAGCATCGATTGTGTGTCACCGAAGACGACGCTTCCTAGCGCGCTCCGGGTCGGAGATTGGCTCGGGTTCGACAACATGGGTGCCTACACGGTTTGCGCCGCGAGCCAGTTCAATGGGTTTGAACTTAGCAACGTGATCTACACGACTGGCGTGTCTGGATCATCCGAGGTCCTGAATTCGCTCTCTTCCTTTGCCGCAAGCGGTTATGGATTATAACCGCGCCCGTTTCGTTTTTCTCTCCCCTCCCTCGATTTTTCGTAGATAGGACAGTGTTGGTCTCTTTTTTTTTTTATAGTTCATGTTATGTTCCCAGCTAGGCCAAAAATACCGAACGAACATGATGAGTTCACGGAGTGTTGTCAGGCATCGCGGGGTCGCATATATGATCTGCCGGATGGATGGTTCGTGATGATGGTGAAGACAACCGAGACGACATTTAGTATTGATATGTGTTGGAAATTGGGAGGAGTCGGTTGACAGGGGATGTAAGGTTCATCAACGCATGGTAGCTTTTCTAGAAATTCTCACATGGTTTCGGTACCGAGCGGGAGAGATTACTCTGTGCGATAAAGGCGGGTGTTCTGGCGGGGCTGGGAACAAAGAGGTCGTCAAGGCCTGGAGGATGGGTTCAGCCGAGTCTCGGGCACGTTTTCTCATGGATTTTTTAGGCCGTCTGTTCCCGTGACACGCTTCTTCGACGAGGGGGAAATTTTTCGCGCGCCAACAAGAGACCAGCGATCGAGGATCAGCCTTGTCAGGCACCCAAGCCGGCCATTCGTCATGATCGAGCATTCGACAGCCCTGGGAATTGCAAAATAAATATTCATCTATATATATTTAGTATACGCGTGACTTTGGTCCAGCGAGTATCATACACACCCAAACGTCCAAGGCGTGCGTAGTACAGTCAGAACGAAATGCGAACACGGATGAGATTAGTTAATCGCTTTGTGCGCCACGTTGCATGTACTGAGACCCCAACCAACAAAAATTTTGCTCAGTGTACTGTCTTAGCTCGGTCCTATCACCCGTGCATGCTAGAATCATGCAGGGGACAAGTTAAGTTCAATCATAGTGGTGTGTCCAGACTGGTTGCAGTAGAAGTCCTAGAATCGTTGTACGTTGGACATGGTCCATATGCTTATTGTTCGGTGGTCAAACTCTCGCTAGTGCGTCGCCTATTGATGGTTTGTGCCTAGCCCATAAGCGAAACTGTGCGACGCACAGTTGGGCGATTGTGCGTCGCACCGTTTCGCTTATGGGCTAGGGACAAACTATCGGTTATCATTTACACTGCTGGTTACCTGGCCGTTGCATGTCCCCGGTTGAAATGGTCGCATGGTCGTTGCATGTGCCAATTGAAATAATCGCATCGAAGTGCTATGGGGATGTCCAAGCACCATCTGGACCGTCTCTGATGCCTTGACAAAGGAGCAGAAGGTATCTCCATCTCGTGTCGCTCGTGAATCTACAGAATATATCGCCAAGGTTACATCTTCTTGGCACCTTGCTTCTCATTGAGACCCACATGGTACAAGGTGTTCGAAGCAACTGAACGTGCGAATGGAGTTCTGTGCAAAAACACCTGAAATCGTACATTTTCTATTTAACACTTGGTGCTATCAGGCTGGTCAGCAACATTCAGGCATTACCACTTCACACATGTCCGAGCCCAAGCAGTGGCCAGCTCCCGAAAATTTGAAGTGTACGTTAAGCTCTATGCTACCGTTGTAATTTCGTCTTAAGACCGAATTTACATTTCAGGGTGGACAGAGCTCCCGGACGCTCGATGGCGATGTAACACTTGCTACACAGTGTTCCCAGATTCCAAGGCTGGCAAGCGTCATGAACGTACACCAAGACACCAGCGCAAAATCATGGAAGAAACATATGACTCGGAGATCAACTTCCAGCCTCCAGGCATCGCTGACACGTTCTCGGAAGAGATTCGATACTTTCCTTCTCACCTTGCAGGCTCCTCTCATGATATTATTTCGGATTCATCATTCTCAATGACTCACGAAGATACTGCTTCCTTCTCAACCAGTACTACTCAGGCAACTGTTGACGAAACTGCTTCAGATTCTTCGAGGTTTTTAGACGAAGGACAGTTATCTGACGTCGACGAATCAGAATTAGCAAAGCTCGATGAAGACGACGGGTCAATTCCACTTGAACTCGAGTCAGGATATACCGATGAGCAACGAACTATAGACTGGGACCCGGCGTTGCATTGGAGGGATATCGACACGCGTAAGTTCTTGTCCCTTGAAACCGCCGGAATAGTTCTAATATATGTCCAAAGCCATTCACGAGTCCACCGCAGGCATCGGAGATTCGGGACCACGAAAACGACTGCGCCTGGATGATGTCACGAATACCGACTCCGAGCTATGGTATCCATGGCAGACTAAACTCGTAAGGTTAATTACCTTGAGTTGCTTCAGTTTCAAACGATTGGTCAATACAGGAGTGCACTCAAGATATATTCGCACATTTACCACGATCCAGCTTTTCTGATCGCGAACTGAATGTTGTAAACTGGTTACTACTGATAAACGGGGTTCAAAACATTCCATCCGTGCGCATGGCTAAAACTCGATCGGACCAGGTGCACTCCTTGTGCGGGATTCGTACTTTGGACTACAAGAGTCCATTTGGCAATAAATATTATATCAATTCTTTGAGCGATATCATTGCCCAGGTGAGTCACGATGTTCCAAATGAGTCCAAGAAACTGAATCAATTGGTCTCGAGGAAATGGGTAATCCACGAGTCCGCCCACACCTCCATTTTTATCCAGAAGACGTTGCTGGCGGCGCAATCTCAGAATACTATCAAGCTGGTCATTGGCGCGAAATTAGCGATGAAAACTCCATTCGAGCCGCCCCAATGGCCATTGTTCGAGGACTGCATTATTACCTATATGAACCCTGCCTTTTCGAAGGTATGGGTTCTCGGCAGGTATTTGCATGCATGCCTTTCGAATGGTTCTATCGCAATGGGACACTCCAAGCGAACGCTTGGCCAATGCGAGTGGTCAGTATGCCACGGCTTGGATGGATCGTCGAGGAGTTTCAATCATACGAGGTGGCTGAAACTTGCCTTCTTGCCAACTTTACTGCTTGGCAATCAAGCGCAGAAGCAAGAAATCTTCCAAGGCCAACGGATATTCTCGGTACGCAACCTAGAGAGAATGTTCTCAAGACATTTCATTCTAATTATTAATAGGCTCGTGCCGCAGTCAATCTGATCCGATGCTACCGTGGACTAGGACGGACCCGAGCCAAGGCAACGAACATCGTGCTTTAGCCATGGGTTCTCGCATTTACAAGTTTCCAATCTGGCTCTATTGTGACGATACATCGGGAAACATGTCAAAGAAGTGGAATAAACACAATTCCTTCCTTTTCACGCCAGCTGGACTTCCCCGATCGGAGGCTCAGAAAGAACATAATATCCATTTCCTGTGTACATCGAACATCGCCTCGCCTCTCGAAATGTTGGAGGGCGTGGTTCAGCAAATCGAGTGAGTCATGCCTAATTCCTAACTACCTCGTCGTCCATGCCCAGGTTTGCGCCTTCGAATCAATTTCTCGTCATCCATGTACCAATAAATGGTCGTGCAGTGTAGCATTGCGTTCCATGAGCCTTATCTTCGTCTCATTGAAAAATTGCTGCCAATGATGCCCCACCCGTCTCTTGACTCGTTTTTCTTCTGGAACTCAGGTTCTGAAGCCGTCGAGGCTGCCATTAAACTGGCCCGGATAGCTACAGGAAGGCAAAATATCATCTGTATGCAAGGTATGTGTTCTGGTCATAGAACTTCTGCGGCTCCATCGTCGCCAACGACTCCGTAGGAGGGTACCATGGGCGTACATTCGGTGCCGTGGCTGTTACCAAGAGCAAGACCGTTTACTCGGAGGGAACATTCCCTATTATGGCAAGTTATTGCTCTCTGGATGCTCTTGCTCTGAAAAGTGCTCATCAGCATCTTCGTCAGAGTGGGACATTTGTAACGCCTTACCCTTTCTGGCACCAGCATGGTCTTACTCCATCCGCGGACACAGCAAGCATCGTGTCCCAGTCATTATACCAACTTGAACTATTGCTAGCGCAACAGACAACGCCGAAAGATACTGCGGCCATTATCGTAGAGCCTGTTTTGGGAGAGGGTGGCTATGTTCCTGCTCCACCTGAGTTCTTGCAGGGACTGCGAAACATCTGCGACAGACATGGGATCTTGTTGATCGCTGATGAAGTCCAAAGTGGATTTGCGCGAACTGGTAAAAACTTTGCGATTGAGTATAGCGGGGTACGACCCGACATCCTAGTCATTGCCAAGGTCATTCCCCCGACCGAAATATCAACAGCTAGAGATACTCACCGGTCGTTCAGGGCCTCGCTAATGGCTTCCCTCTGAGCGGGGTTGTCAGTCGGAAAGAATTGACGGATTGTTTGAAACCTGGCTCGATGGTTTGTTAAATTGTTATCCTCGTCAAAGGCTTGTGTTTAAGGGCCTGGATAGGGCGGCACATATGCTGGCAACGCCGTGTCTTGTGCTGCTGCTAATGCCGTCGTTGAAGTCTTCAAGGAGGAGAACATTCTCGCCAATGTCCAAGCCCGGTATATCGATGTCCGTCCCCGTCGTGTAATCAAAATCTAATTCGTCTATAGGTCCGCGGAATTGTTTGGAGCCTTGAACTCCTTGCGCAAAGAGCGCGAGCTCGCCCCGCATATCCTAGACGTGCGTGGCAAGGGCCTCATGGTCGCCGTCGAATTCGCATCTCCGGCCGCGCCTGGCGCGCCATTTGACCCCGTCTCCAGTCCTAAGAGCCCCAAATCCTTGGCGTCGCGTATCATGAAGAAATGCGTTGAGAAAGGACTGCTGATCTTGACCACGAGCGCCTACGAGGTTATTCGGTTCATCCCCGCACTGAACATAACCAAGGAAGACATGAAAAAAGGTTGCAACATCTTCGCGGATGCTGTCAGGGAAGTTGTTAGAGAAGGATAATGGTCTTGTAACGTCGAGCCAACGAAACTAACTTGGATGCAATGTCATGCACCAGGTTTTTTTTTCCCTCTTTCTCTTCCCCTGTGTCTGGAGTGATCAACATTATTGAGACTGACTCTGTCTTCATATTCGTCTCCGTGGCAGCCAGCTACATTCTTCATTGTCAGGTATAGATGGACGGTGCCCGGCTCACGAAGCGGCTCGATCGATTTTAACGTTCCTTCATGTGGGCGTCTTCATCAGCGCATGCAGAACACCTCGGCGTTTCGGGCGCTCATGGGTGTGTGTTTCAGCGCTGTTGACGATCGATAATCGGGTAGAAGGACAGCAGCTTGTGGCCCGCTCTCATGGTGACATGAAAATGCGCGACTTTCCCAGGCAGATTCAAAATCCGAACATGATGGCGATTTGGCCTTCGGAAGACAATGGAAAATGGGGCGCCCCTGACATAACCAGCGACCACAGAAGGCCCGCTCCTCTTTGACCATAAGTTTTCCACATCAACTTGGTTGAAAATTTACTATTCTGGACATCCGCTTGACCACCATTGTTCCATCTTTTAAATACGCTTGAGAGAGCTCTCTCTTTCTTAGGTGTGCGCCACTCCATCGAGCTGTTCTCCCTTGCTCGTCTTTTTCTTCCCCCCTCTCTATTTTTCCATTTCTTTTTTTCCCTCCTTGACGGACTCTTACGGACTCTACTCCTTCACCTACTGCCACCATGTCCCGTCTCTTGGGCCTTTCTGTAAGTGACCTTCTCTGCAATTTATCAGCCAGACCACTGATCTGTCTTGTTTATGTTCTGCCACTTGTCCGACTTGCAATCGTGAGTGCTCTCAACAATCTCTTCCCGCATCACACCATTCTAACAAGTTTTCTTAGGTCGCACATCAAGGGCCACAAGTTTACTGGGAGGAATGAAATCATTTGCGCGATTCCCGCCCTGGATCAGCCTTTGCTCCGCCAGGACTGCGACACGCAAGTATCTAAGATGGATCGCCCTACGGACGCCTCTTCTGACAGTGACGATGAGCGATGTGTCTACTACCTTCCGTCGGATCTTTTCCACGGTGAGGATGGGTTTGATTGCTTCATCCCGAAGCTATCAATGCCTGGTAAATACCCAACCCCGAGCATGGCCTATGGCCCTGCTTACGATCGTGCCCATGTCTTTTGCGGCGAGGAGTGCGTGAAGCAGCAATTTACTTTCGTCAGGAAGGCCTTCGATCCGCAAGTGAGCGATGCGCTATATCCAAAATACACGAACCCGTGACTGACTCTTTTTCACCAGAGTCACGCGAGGGCATTTTTTGGTCAACGCAACATCTCGCCGGCGACATCTTCCAATAGCATGGCATCTTTCAGCGGCTCCGCTTCGCCTGGCGTCCGGTACATAAGGATCAACTTCTTCGCAGCGTACACCACAGGTGTGGCTTGTATGGGTTTAAAGGACGGCGAGAGTTCGTCTGTCGTCCTCAAGTCCTCAGATCGAGTATTCGATTACGCTGGCTTAGGGGCTATTGGCTGGCCCTATGCTATTCAAGTGGTATTCAACGTACGTGGGCTCTATCCATGCTGCGAGTCGTGCTGGCAACTGACTCGTGCGCTCGCGCCGTAGGAAAACGGGCTTGCCAAGAGAAACTGCCGCCTTCCGGTTCGATGCTACTGCAGCTCGATCACTCGCGCACAACTTGCGAAAAGTTTGGCTACTGCTCTGGATTATTATCTCCAGGTACGCCGTCATTTCAGACCTGCAGGGCTTTCGCACGAGACTTATTCCCATCTTCCGTTTCAGACCGAAACCCGCCGTTCCGGATTTGAGAGAGTCGCCGTTCGCAGAACCGTCGAGGACCTGTACTTATACTCCGTCAGATCGAACGACAAAGGTCACACCTGGCGTATCAAATTCCATGAGGGGACCAAAATCAAAAGTGAATCCTTTCAAGGCGGGGAATGTCGAAAAAGTTTCTATCGTGATGATCACATTCTGATTATCTAAGTTGGTTTGTGATTATTTCCGTACGAATATCGTCTGTGTTCTGCTATTTCTTGTGTTCTGTGATCTGCTTTCCGATGCTGGTCTTTGTTTAGTTCTCTGCGTTTTGTATATCGTTGTCGTCCGACCAATCAGTATACCGTGTCTATCAAAAATCACCGAGGGGTTCGCTTAAGAATTCAGAAGTAAGTCTCGACGTCGTGACAATAAACATGGGTATTGAGTGTCTGAGGATTGTGTCTCATGAAAAAAGTCACACATGGTCAGGTACATAATATGCATACATGGTTCCTTCCGACACGTAGGAATGACTATCTACAGCTTACTGCACAAACGTGCAAAGGTGAGATGTGGGCATATTATGATTAGACGAGAACTTACGCAATAGCTATCTTTTTAGGAGCCAATTCGGGTGTCGACTTTGGGAAAGTAATAGTCAAAACCCCATCAGCCATTGAGGCCTTTACATCCTTGTCCTATGGAAAGTCGAAGTCAAGCCACACGTTGTGAGGTGGGACCACAGCGACCTTACCTTTATACCACGAGGGAGACGCAGGGCCCTGACGAATTTTCCGGATCTTCGTTCTTTAACTGAAAGACTTCCCTCAGAAGCGTCCTTTGAGGCCTTGCTTTCTGCAGAGATCACGAGTCGATCCTCCTGCAGCTCGACGTCGACGTCTTCCCTTTTGAGTCCCGGCAACTCAATGGTCGCCGTTATGGTGTTGGTTCGCTTGTCCTCGTGCAAATCCATCCTTTAAAAGCGGTAAATGGGACTCGGCCCATACGGCATACAGCAGTCGGAACGGGAACATACCTTGGCCTGAACGTTCCATTGTTACGCGATACTTGGTCGGACTTGTGTAAGTCACCAAACACGTCGTCAACAAGGCGCTGAAGGTCGTAGAAGGGATCGTAGAAGAAAATCGAAGACATGACGTTCGTAGTAAGTATGGAGGTGTCTCAGCACGGAAGGTCCGGTTTATGACACAAATCCTAGATCCGAGTTGCTGTGAGAAAGTTCTAGAAACAAACCAGTCTATCGTGGATAAAGACTGTGTAACAGGGCCCCCCCCTACTTGTTTCCACCTCCTCGAGTTTTATCTGCGCCGAGCGTCCCATGTCCGCGCATGTCCCAGCAGTACAGTAAGTGCTCGTCGTTGGAGGCAAGACGCGTTCAGGTGTCTCTAATCACGTGCCGATCAATAGGTGGGTACACCTGGACGGAGTACTGATAATTAATTTCATGTTCCAGCTTCACGCCGTCAATGATGAAATTGAGAACATAGGTTGCGGCTGTAATGAAACCGACCGCTGGCATCATCGCAAGTCCAGACCCTGTGCAAAGGTCCGATGATGCAGCAGACATATGAGCTCATCGTCTCCAGTCTCCTGTCTTAGATCGTGCGGCGTGCGAGAGGTCCAGAAATTTCCTCTAGGTGGTGTGCGCTGAGGTATATATTGGTGGACCTCTTTGTGCCGTCTTGTCGCTTTTCAGAGTACAACCAGCGTTAAACGAAACTCAATCGATACTCGACGGCTAAAATGTCTTTGCTACCTTACGAACCTTTCTATGACTGGGACCGTTGGGACCGCCCCTGGGACGATTTATTTGGTTGGCGGGCTCTTTCCTCGCCTGTTACCCAACTCCAACGTCGTGAAGAGGAGGCGGGAGCCCTTCGTTCCTTTAGACCTCGGCATGTTCCATGTTTTTCCGCTCGTTGGGCGACGAAAGTAACGACGCTTTTCGCAGAATGGATTTGCATGAGAACAAGGACACCAATACTGTGACTGCCTCATTCGAGTTGCCCGGCGTCCAGAAGAAAGACGTCAACATCGACTTCCAGAATGGGCGGCTCCTTGTATCCGCGGAGAGCAAGGCGTCGACGCAATACGACGAACGCGGATACACCGTTAAAGAGCGCAAGTATGGCAGATACTCTAGGACATTGCAGCTTCCAGAGGGTGTCAAGGTTTGCGTTCCGCGACGCACGGTGCTTTGTCGGATGAATTTACTGACGATGTGTGTTTCAGGAAAAAGACGTCAAAGCCGCAATGGACAACGGTGTTTTGACTGTCCAGTTCCCCAAAACGACTCCTGAGCAAGCCGCGAAGAAAATCACTATTTCTTGAATAGAGTCTGCGATCCGATATTCCGAAGTCGAATTCCTTATCACTCGTTTGTATCGCGCAGTAGATAAATTTGAATGAATTTAGTATGAAGCCTTCAAGAATGGGGCGTTTGCGATTCGTTCATTACGATCTTACTCGTGAGGCAATCTGTTCACGTCGTGTATGACGTGAGTGGTTCAGGACAACATCGAATGACGTGAGCGTAATCGCATATAATGCCTCATCATTATGGTCGAGCGAATCTGCAAGGGTCTGATGGTACGGCTGTTGTACGTTCTGTGAATGGGTGGCTGGGGGGGTTGCAATACTTAGCCTTAGTTTGTTCAAGCAGGAGTTAATCTGGCTTGGTCCCATGTCATCTCTGGCAAGTAGTCTGGAATTTCGATGTAGCAAACATGTTCAGAGAATTGAGACACTGGGGCTAGGTTCTGGGCTGGACTATCGTGCCTGGTCTAAGAAGCACACGAATCGGGTTAGCTGGATGTAGAAAATTACGTAATGAGGTTCTTCACAAACAATGGATGTAGATCAACTCCGACGCTCTTCTCGAAGGCAGCATTAGAGGTTATGCGATTCGAGACAAAAGACTCTCGAACGTTCTTACTGGTTCATCCTTAGATCTGGAATAATCTCCTCTTTACCGGTTCTTTGATATGGTGACATTTGTCCGCTGGATCGTTCCAGAACGTTCTCATGTTCAACACCTGGCAGGTATAAAGGGTTGTCGAATTCGCATCCTAGAGCCCGCAAAAAACAACATCTAAAGAACCGTCTCCAAAACTTATACATTGCACAATGTCTTCTGTTTTCTTCTACGAGCCTTTCTACGACATTGACCGTCTCCTCGATGATGCATACTTCCGCTGGAATGGCAATGCTCCTGGTGCTGTCCAACCCCGTCGCGCTGGCGAACAACCTGCCAATGCCGTGCAAACATTCAAACCAAGGTAAGCAAACTCGTTATATCCGGCAGCACTGATCACTGAATGTTATCCATCAGAATGGACCTGCACGAGGACAAGAAGAGCAATACCGTGACCGCGACCTTCGAGCTCCCTGGTCTTAAGAAGGAGGACGTCCACATAGACCTCCACAATGGACGCCTCTCTATCTCTGCAGAGAGCAAAATCTCTTCGGAGCACGAAGAGAGCGGTTACGCAGTCAGAGAAAGGAAGTACGGCAAGTTGTCAAGGACTCTCCAGCTTCCTGCGGGCATCAAAGTGCGTGATCGCAGATATCTTTCACCTTAGTTCCTCGACTGTCGCTGACGCCGATCTTATTCCAGGAGGAAGAGATCAAAGCAGCGATGGAGAATGGTGTTTTGACTGTCACTTTCCCGAAGTCCACCCCTGAACAAGCTCCCAAGAAGATCGCTGTTGCTTAAATCGCTTCTCGCGCTGTCGCGTATGAGCACCAAGGTCTTACGCATGGCATCGCATATGGAGTAACTCTCGTACACCGCTCAACTTGCTTGCCTCGCAGTTGTAGTTGTAGCTTTACTGTATATTAAATTGGGGGAGGCAATCGATGTTAGATTACTCCTAGCAATCTTTCATTGTCTGGTATGAAAGCAATATCTGACAGGATGTATTTGTCCGAACGATCGGTATCCGCGAGTCCGAGGAGCGATCGAGCTTGCCACCATGTCTGTAACCGTCAACAATATGTAAAAGAAAATATGTTACGGGCGACTTCACGAGTTCACGACATTTCGATGTGCACATTTTCTCTGGACAACGATATAGATTTGTCGAGGATGTGACGAAAGGTTGGTGCGAAGGCGCGTCGATCGCCTAGAAGGGTAGTGATGACCTCGAAGTGCACGCCTTCCAAGCTAGGAATCCTTGAGACGAACGATCCAATTTGTCTGAACAAAGGTAGATCCTTCGCATCGGTTAAGAGCCTGTCCGGCCGGAACCGAATTTTGATATGTACGAGGCCATCAACTTTACCTAAATGTCCCAGCCGTTGAAACATCCAGATCGCATTCGACCAGCCGACGTGGATATGAACTATGAGATGCGTGAGCGAGACGAAGGGACTAAAGTTGTATCCTAGGACGGCTGAAACCTTGGGGTATTAAGTGCGGTGTAAAGAATGCATTCTCGGACACGCACCTCGACTATCCGCCACATAATCCGTGACGCTTTCATGCATCTCAAGCCGTTTGATGGACTGGCCGCAGAAAATCGCGATCGAGTTGAAGGAACTCGGCATCATGCGATCATCTAGGATCAAAGTATGCAGTTGGTTCAAATCAAATATTGGTCTGTCCATAGGGAATAACTGGCAGACGTCCGTGCCCATGCTATGCAATGAGAGGAACTCTAAAGATGGTCGGTGCGGAGATTTATAGGTGCCGGGCAGCGAATCGTCTGTCGGACGGTCATCGCTGATCTCCACAGAGGTAAGCGAGAGATGTGTCAAGTTGGGAAACGCGCGGAAAAAAGACACCGGAAGAGCTTCTACGTCCCACAGCATCAGTTTTTGCATGCTCGACAACTGACCGACGAAATAGAATGAAGCTTGTACTCGGTCGGATAAGTCGGGCCAGCGCCACGAAGGTGAGGAATGACCATAGATTTCCAGCGCTTCGAGACTTGGAAGCCTTTGGAAAATAGGGTATGTGATCTCCAGAGGGGTTGCATCTCCATTGGCGTCGTTTGGAATCCAAAGTCTTATCCCTAGCGTCCGAACGTAGGATGCAATATCTGGGTTGCGCATGATCATGGACAAGAACTTGATTGGGGAGCCATTCGTCACCGTGTCGATGGATGGTCCCAAAATTATGGTGTGGAGAAGATGCTTTTGGCAGAAGGGAACTAAAGCCCGGCATACGAGGGAATACGCGGCAAGAGTCGGACGATCGGACAGAAGATACTCGGCGACTGTTAGAAGAAGATCGAAGGGAAGCACTGGTTCTACGAGACGAGTGGAGGCTTGAGTAGCTTGAGTCCTTGGCTCGAGCGAAAGATCAGTCATGAGTCGTGTTTCATCTGCATTGTACAGACATCCGCGGCGACAAATGCGTTGCTAGCAACCAGTTGTGTCGTGAGAAAGTGTTCGAAGGTATCAATCGTTGTCGTCGGCGGGTTCAGAATGGCGTTCGCAGCCATCATATGACCAACTGCGTTGATATAGAGAACGTGGCCGAACGTCCCGACAAAGCCAACGACGAAATACTGCCTTACATTGTCTTCGAAAAGTAGGGCAGTCTGTCATGAACAAGAGCCGAATTTCTGTTTCGCTGTTTCCGAGACCCTTACGATAGGCCTTGCTCCGTGACGGCCTTTTCTTTTCCTTTTTTCTGGCGACTCAATGGACAAGCCCGATCCTGTGGAAAACCTGCTGCTCGATCCTGTGACCATCTCGAGCCCATGTTCCCTCGCTATCAACGATAAAGGGGCCGCACCTCCTGTCTTCTTCTATCCACAGTCCGAATCGAGCGCGAGGCGACGAACTCCATTCCTTAAGGAGGAAAACTATAAATTCTTGATGGACTAGATCAGTCGACGGGCATCAATATCCACGCCTCCTCTGCCTAGAAATTGAGGTAGAGACTGGTTTCTCATCCACGATGTCCGCAGATGCCCCTCGCTTTCCACCAGAGCTCCTAGCAAGGGTCATATCATGCGTCTGGTCACTTCCTCTCACAAACGCCGAGAGGATCCGATTCATGAAAACTTCAGTCCTTGTCAGCAAGACCTGGAGGGCTCTCTATCTCCACGTATCTCTGACCGACGTTCATTTCCCTTCTTCGTCTTATATCACTCATTACTCTCTCATGCTTGCCGGAAAGTCTTGTCTTTTCGACCAAGACTGCGGGACAATTCCGCTTTGTCGGTCCTTCAATCTAATTGTGCACGACGCTCCAACTGTCGTGCGCGGCATGCTCTGCTGGGATAGGGAACCGGCTCTCTTGATTATGTTCCGCCGCTTTCTCTATGAGCTGGATTCGCGACCGGAGCGTTTGCCGAATCTTCGATGTTTATCGGTGAAATATCTCGATGCTCGCCTACAGGAAATACTTGAAAGGAGATTTTTGAGCTCCACTCCGCTCAAGTTGCGCATCTTGATCTGAAATACTATCGCTTTCCCTAGAGAATGGTTCTTCGTCTCAGATTCGCGTAGGCACAGTTTGCGAACAGAGGTCAGCTTTCACTTCCTTCCTTCTTTGCCTAGCCTTATCTAAGATGAGAAATGACAGCTTGCATTGACAGCAAATGCACATTTCACATTTAGGGGACAATAAGGGTTCATTGAATGCTTTTGCATTTTCTTCTACGTATCTTCTTGTTTCTTTGGGCATAAGCGGATTTAAGATTCATCCTCGTTCAAGTGGCAATGATGTGTGTAGTGGTTAGTACAGTACATTCAATGACATCGTCATTGGTTACATTGACTTAGGGCATGTGGTACATCAAGGATGCTATGTCGACCACATCGACCAGTATAATAGATTGCAGACGTGACTATTCAACGCTGACAGAGTTATGTGACCGGTGCCAAGGCGAAGGATATTCCTGTCGCATCGTCTTGGAGTGTGTCGAGCTAGTAAATGATGGCGGCAATCTGTCTCTTGATTTTCAGCGCCCATCCCCAACGATCAGACCGGAATGCGCAAGTTACTTGCTTGTATTGAGGCAAGTTCGTTTCGAGCTCTATGTTTCCCTTTACGCCCTTCACGTCGCTACACACGCCGATTTTAAGGTCGATAAGCCTATGTGTGTCTAAACGAGCGGCAAAGCTTAGGCGTCAAGGTTGTTCGGCTCTAATTCACGTCATCATAAGCTCTAGATGAATTACATAAGGGGTTGGGCCCTGCAGTTCCTTGAAAGAGGTTTTAATAAGAATCCATGTTGGCACGAAGGCGGCACGCCCGCCGCAAACCTGTACTTCGACAACGGCCACGTCAATATCCGCCTACCACGATGAGCAGCCTAACCGCTCCAGATACGTCGCCACCAAGACTACTTCCTCGACTTCCTCCGGATTTATACTCCCTTATTATCAATGAGCTAGCCGATCTCGATAGGCTTTCATACTCCACCTTAAAATCATGCTCACTCGTCTGCCGTGCGTTCGTGCCTCTCTGCCAGAAGTACATCTTCTCCAAAATCACGTTGGTCTTCATGTACTTCCAAGGGGACAAGTCGCTGACTTCCCATATCCGGCTTCTTGAAATCATCTCCGCGAGACCGACGATCGTCGATTATGTTCGAGAGGTCGACGTCACCTACCGAGCTCCTCCCGGATTTTCGCAGGTCTTCATACAGACTATGGCAGGAATCAATCCAGAAGCTATCATTCTGAAACGGCTCACTTCTGTCCGGTCGTTCAACTTGAAGTACAGCCTTAACATACCGCTTCATTGGCCGGACGTCATTGCGGAATTGAAGAGCGCCTTTTTTGCAGTCACCAGATTACCTAGTATTCGCTCCATCACATTGTCCCATGTCTACTGGATCCCAACATCATTCTTTCAGTCACTGAAGAACGTGAAGACCCTGTCCATCGCCGATGCCTCGTTTGATCTGACACATGGCATTAATCCTCTACGTCTCGGAACGGATGGTCCTCCTACTGCCGACAGGAAAAAGATTAAATTGTCGGCGTTGTCGATACAAATGTCGTGGGCACCGATTCCAATAGAGTTGTTTGACGGCCCGCCCTCCGTTTTCGACGTCAGAAACCTCCGAGAATTGACCTGCATGGGCACATATGAAGATTTCTTCAAAGTATCTAGACTATGCGGCGCGTACCTGAGGACCTTGGAACTCGTTCCGAGTAAGGCATCTCTGCCGTCTCCTCCGTTTGACTTAGCTAAATGTCACTTCGTCACCTCAAGACTCTTCCATAGTCAATGATTACAATCTAGAGCAAATGAATACACTCACGACACTTGTGCTTCGAATAGGAATCCAGTCAATGACTGAGATGCGACCTGTTATTGCTGGAGCAGCTCATATCATAAAATCACTCCCAACCTGGGACGTTCTGGAAACGTTTGAGATCAAGTTCATTCATAATCCAAAGTTTGTCGACTTCTTACCGCCGAATGAGGGGGTGGGTTCGGATCTCGAGTTGGTGATTTTCGGGTTCCGGAACCTCCGCAGGTTTTCGGTGCGATGTATCTCAACGGAACCGATGCTGCTCTCTCGCGTGTTGAAGCTGATCCGGTCGGTTAAGGCTTGCTTTCCTCACTCATTGCGCAAGGGCATTCTTTCCGTGACAGTAGAGAATGCAGCAGACTATCCTTAGCAGTCCATGGCCTTTATGAAAAATTGTATTATATACTTTATCAGTTTACCTCGTCGTTGGCGTATGAATACGAGTCCCAGTCATTGCATGGTAATTTCCGTTTGAATGACAGAGTTCGGATAAAATGGCTTTCAGAAGGTAACATTGCTAGAATTGGTTAGGGTATGTTCGTGAAAGGTGCGAACGGAAGAATGATGAGCTTTTCAGGATCCCACTTCGTAGGCAGAATGAGAATACTGGACCAAAACATTTCAGAAGGGACATACCACGCCTTCCGTATAATACAAATCTTCCTTTACTAACTTTTCAACTCTTCTCAGACGTTAACATTTGCATAAAAGTCGGGCAGGAAGCAAGCAACTGACTCTTCCATGGACTTTGCTTCATATATAAGAACTGATCCGATCATTTTCTTTTCGGCGGAATCGACTGACTCCGGTGTCAGCAATGCCCCAGCGATGCCTACAAGGAAAGTGAGCGATGCGCAGCGCGGCAAGCATAAACCACAGCGTCCTACGAATTTTTCCATCGGCGATAAGCCGCTCTGCGACTTCCAGATGCGCAGGGCGTACCGCAAGGCGCCTCTGAAAAGCACCTTCGTCGGTCTTATCTGGAACGAACACAACGAATTTGTGAGTGGCCGACGAGGTCGACTTGGAACGTGTCGATACGAGGGACGACCCCAGAACGCGGGGTGGCAAAAGGCGACGCAAGTAATTCATCTTTCCTAGTGGTCGTAGTTGCCTTCGTGGTCTATGGAAGACACACGAGTTCCATCATATTGATTTCCAGCTCCGCTTTTGTTTGGCCATTCCAGAGGATTCGAAGTTCCCTGTGCTGTGGGTCACAAGGTGTCGTTCAGGGTTCCGTCGCCATCTCGACCAGGAAGACTTAATGCGGTTGCCCTTTTTCACGAAGTACATGGCACAACAACTGCCCAAACCCTTCCGATGAGAAACCTCTACATAGCTGACGAGGACTCCTTGATCGCATCTCTCGAGTTGGCTGTTCTTCCTGACTGGTGCTAATGTCAATTGCAGGATTGGATGCTTTTCATCAGCTATTCTAGCGCCACTAGCTCAGATAGCAAATTCATCAACGAACCTGTGGATTTACAGTCAACATATGCTTATGTAATAGCGACCTTCGTCGATAAGAACTCTCATACGATGCGTCAAAATGAACCAATTTTCTTCTCCTGACTTTAAACATGACAGAGCCTGGTCGGTCTCTTTCCTTGGAGATCTTCATTGTTGTCATCGGCCGACTTCAGGAAGCTGGTGACATTGCATCCCTCTGGAACTGCGCCCTTGTGTGTCGCGCTTTCTATGCCATCTGTCAGAAGTCGTTATTTTCCAAGCTCGTTCTTACACGAGTGGATCCCAAATACGTGGATGCTCCAGATCAGCAACATTGGCGCTTTTACGAGCTAATCTCGGCTAATCCATCTATTCCAACCCATGTTCATTCGCTGGAGCTGCGACTCGGCTGTCTAGCAGAAAAGCCCAGACAAGCCTGGCTGCGTTGGCATCGGGCATCCACGCCCGTGCTTCTGTCTATTCTCCAGGCATTAAAGCATGTCAGGCATCTTCATGTTTCCTCATCCAGGAATGCACGCAGGTCTTGGACAGAATACTCTCCCCGATTCGTTGACGGACTGATGGCTCTTGCTCGCTCTCCTGAGCTCCGATCCCTCGAACTACGAACGATAGACGACATACCCTCGTCGTTCTTCTCCGCCTTCCCAACCCTTCGGCGAGTAGGCATCTACGATATTCGGGGTGTGCGGCGGACGGCGGCGAATGCCATTAACTCGATCAGATCCGATTCTTCTCAACGAATACAGCTACACTGCGTCAGGACAGTTAATACAACTTTTGCAGATCATGACGTTATGTTTCTTGAACCCAGTTCGGTATTTGATTTGCGCAGTCTACATGTTTTAGATGTCAAAGGCATCTCAGCGGATGACTTTGCGAAAGTCCTCGCGATCTGCGGCTCCTCGATCCAACACTTGAAACTTGATATCGCTTCATTGCGTATGCGGTTTTCTCTCCTGGTGGTTTGCGATATTGATCGTTTCTTTCTTTAGTCGGACATAAGTCTTCTTGTCTGCAACTCACCACCCTCACTGCGCTCGTTTCGTTGGCGATCACAGTAGACGCATCTCGTATACGGTTTGACCAATATCTGACCTTCGAGCTTACGAAGACGCTCGATTCTGTCCCCTCCTGTTCCAATCTTCGTGCAATCTCCGTTGCGTTAAAATATGTGAACAACATTCTCGTCAGAAAGCCATCTGGCTTTCAAGACATTATCGCGCCCATCCTGCGAACTGTCGACACTCGCGCATCTACGCTGTCGTCGTTTGAAACATTTTACGTTGAAGTGGGCGGAGGAATCGTCGGGACACCAATCAGCCTCCACGAACCGCTTCGAGACTTGATAGCAGAAACCTGTCATCTGGCTTCTCTAAGGAAAATGCTGCATGTGTCCATACTCTGATTTTGCAATTGTATCAATTGTAAGTCATAATCATCGAGCCCTCACTCTGCGCCTGGATGTCTCTTGTCAGGAGTGTCGTCTTCTCTCGTCTTGGGCTGAAACATCTATAAAGGGACAGGCTTGCAATTCAAGAGCGATTATCCGAGGCTGATTGCTTACTCAAGTATCATAGATCAATTGACGGAAAGTCAAGCTAATACGCCCTTGCCTAACATTCGGTTCTCTGGGGTTTTGCGAGACGATAAACCGTGATGTTTCAAGCCAAAGCACATGCGCCGCTGTCCTTACCTCGGAATTTCGTGTTTCCAGTATTGTTGAGTGTCACCCTGCATTACGACCAAAGAGCCGCTTTCCAACGTCCATTGCTTTTTGCGAACCTGACTTTGGCCCGAATTAGGCGGTGAACCGTCTCGTTCCCTTTTCTTTCTCCTATCGCTCAGCTTGTCATAGGTCATGATGAATGTTCTTGGGGCGCCAAGGGAAACTGATGCTATGACCCTGTAGAGTCGATTCGATTCACGCCAACGTCATTTACGAAGGAGTTGTGATTCGACGTACTTGTTTTCTATATTGTCGCGGTGGTTGCCGATGTATACCGTGCCGTCCTCGTACAGATTTAATAGGACGTGGTTGAAGGTGACACCAAGTCTCTCTTCCACTTTGTCTTGAATTTCCCGAAGAAGAGTCGGATACTCGTAGCGCATGTCCACTACTTGACCGCTATATTTCAACGTGAGAGTTGGATCCGTCGCGTAGGCTGGAAGATTGCAATTGGTTCTATGCATAGGCGCGATGGAAAGCAATTGGCACGGCGAACGAACCAGCGATTTTCCTCGATTGCACGACAGTCTTTCCAAACACCTTAAGGTTTGGCCTATACCCTGTATTATGTCTCATGAATACCCAGGACTCCCGATGGGAGAAACGCCTTGCATGAGTCGAGCTTCGATAACTCGGTATACCATTCTTGAGCCACGTCTTGTTCGATAAAATCCGGGAAATAATACACATCCGCGTCTTGCATATCATTAAGCCTATATTCGTCTATGCCAGTGATGTTGGCCTGCCCTAGTTTTTGACGTTTTGTCGGCCTCTCCATGCTGATGGTATGTAAAGACATGTTAACGAATCGATTTCGGCGCCGGCAAGCACGTGGTTTTTGACCACCTCAACGTTGTCTTCCAATGTCTCGAAACAGAGTCACCGCCTCTTATTGAAAGAAGGACGAAGTTCCGATATATGCAGAGCACGCGGTTACTTTCTGTTTATTCAACGAGTTCTCAAATTCTCTGCACAACGTTCTTTTCATCTGTGGAAAGGTCGACTCTTTCTTCTCTTTTGCCGGTCTTTTTTAGGGTAGTTTAAAATTGTATAACCACCCTTGCTATCACATCTGATAATCAGCCAGAAAACTTTTTTACCCTTCCCAATGTCCCTATCCTTCAACATCACTCTATCGTGCGTGCCGTCTGACAACGCCGTTTGTGGCCCAGACGACGATGGGACGCGTGAGGATACGCGCCGCAGCGCACGTGTCCGAGACTCTTTTAAACGACCCACTTCCAGAGCCCACAACCACCGGCGACCTCCTCCCTCGTTTTCTTACCGTAGCTCTTGCTCGTGAATCCTCCAACGCGGCCATCCTTTCGTCAAGAATGCTTTCTAGCTCATCGACTCGCGCCACGCGTCATCAGCGCACGTCAAGGGGACTTACGGGCTCCTCATTGGACAGCGATGCGACAGCAATGAATCCTTCAAAAAGGGAAACAGACGAGGAGAGAGAGGAGGATACGAAGAAGAAGAGGAGAGTCACTAGGTCGTCGCGGAGGCAGCAGCAGCAGCATGGGACTCCGGCAGACCTAGAGTCAGGTGGGGAAACAAAGCTCCATGCCGACTTTGAAGATGAAGCCGGCCATGCTGGACCCTCCAACGATCCTGAACATGCTTTGCGGATTGACAATGCCGGTAACGATGTGGAAGTTCTGGCGTCAAGCAGTGCTGCAGGTCCTGCCGACGCTGCTCAGTCAACTTCGCCTACATCCTCCCCCAGCCGACGTCAGCCTACCACCGGTTCGAGCCTTGCTAAAATTCTCCATCTCAACGACGCTGAGTTTGCAACACAACTGTCTACCCCTTCCAGAGCAAAGGGCAAGGGCAAGGCCGTGGCGAAGCATCTAACCAATCCTACATCGTCATCGCCGATCTCTACCGAGTTTTCCTTGGAGATCTCAGAGCCCGTGGCTCTCGCTTCTTCGTCTTCATCCTCAGCAAATTCTTCCGCGCAGGCGGGCTCTAGCTCGAGCTCTCGCACGACTGTGCCGGCCTCACGAGCGCTAGACCCGGAACCCCTGTCCGCGTACACATGCCCGATCTGCTTCTTTCCGCCTACGAATGCAACGATCACGCCCTGCGGTCACATATGCTGCGGTTCGTGCCTTTTCACCGCAGTCAAGACCACGATGCAGCGAGGTGCTGAGATCCTCAGTGCTCAGACGGGTGCGAAGTGCGTATTCCCATCTTCACGCCCTTTTCATGCCTTTTCGTTCGTTCTCTTCGAATCACGATCTGATCATCTGTTATCGATGCAGGTGCCCGGTCTGTAGAGCTGATATTCCAGGCTGGGATGGTAAGGGAAGCGGGGTCATAGGACTCAAGCCTCGCACAGTGATCAGCTTGTGATAGACCTCCTTCCTCATCCTTTCCGCCCGCTAGTCTCGGACGTGACATCACGCGGACCCACCTTCATCTCCGAGGAGCTTTCTATATCCAATCACTCTGACGGTGTAGCTTTGTTCCAACGTTCGTGCCTCCCAGAGACAATTTTGTCCATTTCATCATCCGGTATCGTTCGACCGCATGCCTTGCTGGGTTTGTCGATTGAGCGGCTCGGTTTGCCGGCTTACGCCGTCGGGAGGGGACACGAGACACCGCAAGCTTCCCGCTTGATGCGGAAGAGTGAAGGTATGGAAAGTCTCCGTCCGCATTTCTTCCTTGTGGAGTCATATTCGGCGAGATTCGTCCTCAATTTTGTTCGCGGATGTTTTGGATGACATCGCGCCAGGGCCTGGGTTTACGTTTTGGTTTCATTTTTCGGAAAAATTGCTGGCGCAGCAGGCACGTCGAATGTTCCATGGGGGTGTTGGGTAATCCGATTCGAGGGAGTCGGACAAGCCTCATGTGCCTGCATGGAGCCAGTGAACAGATGTCGACCGTTCTTTTCATTTTTGCCCTTACTCTTCTCGGCGGAAGAAAGCAATTGTGTGGATAAAAATAACGTAGCTTTCCGCGTGGACCTTCCATACGGCAACATACCGAATCCCGGTTAGCGTGGTTTTAGCTTTGCGTCAATTGGTGATTATCAACCGTCTTGATTGTGTCTTATCGCATCGCCCTCGAGGTTCTAGACGTCCTTGCATGATGGTGCGAAATACATATATGTATTATAGTGCCCGACTATACATAATGTAGAGTGTGTGACAGGAGAAGACTCTTGACGGATTGCGTCCTATAGTAAACAAGGCAAGGAAGCACCACTTCTTTGGTCCCAGACTACAGAGATACACTGCCAAAGCTCAGCCCTAGCCCGATCCCAACAATAATGAGGCTCAGACTCGGACGCGAAGGAGCGAACACGCCGAGGCCCGATGCACCGTTATCGAAACGATGGTTTGGTGATGGTGAACTCGAGGTGGTCGGAGGCGGGGGAGCAGCAGCCGCTGCCGGGCCATTGTCGCCCGAAGAATTGGAGAGCGGCGGACCGGGAAGGGGCAGGCCGTCATTCGCCGCTGCGATGTTCGACCCGTTGTTCCCAGACGGGTTGTCCGAGGAAGACCCAGCAGCGTACGGGTTGACCCTCGTCCCGTTGGCTTCGTCGCCGGACGTGGCATAGTGCCGGACGAACTGCGCGTCGCCGAACGCGCAAGTGTTGCCGAACAGCGTCGCAGGGTCGAATACGGGCAGCGTGTTTATGAACTCGTGCTGGTGCCGCATGCAGTCGGGTGTGAATCCGGGTGGGAGCGTCTGATTGTGCGTTAGGGTGTACACCTTGAGCACGACTTGTTGGGCAAAGTCCTGAGGTGGGGAGGGGGTGGATTACGTGAGTTCGCTCTCTCCGCGATAGGAAAGGGAAAGTTTATATACCTCGACGGCACTGGTTGCGGCATAGTCGTCTGGAACGCACGAGTCGGACTGCACAGCTTGCAACCAGTCTTGGGAGCCCGTTATTGGTGTCCCTGTAGCCCAATCATACGCATGCGCTGACTGGGGGGACAAAATCAACACATGGATAGTTATGCGATTGACAAGAACTTCACCTCATGGACCCACGTATCGACTTGGGGTGTCCCAAAGAGATGAATATCCCCATTCGTAAGCGTATACGCCCTCGTCTGACCATCCGCTCCCCGTGGCACCAAGACAACGTTGCCAATGCACCTCCTCAAGCCCACGGGAACGCGCCCGAGATCCTGCACGGCCTGGTCGAGTGGCAACTCCGCGTCACTGCAGCGGCAGATCGTAATCGGTGAGCCACAGTCGTCGTACGTGACGTTCGTAGCCTCGAAGAACGTCTTGCACTCGCCATCCTGGGCCGAGTTGTACAGCGCACAGTTGGAGGGGAGGGTCGTGAGGTTCGTCAGCGTTGAGTCGGGGAGGATGAGTGCTGGAGCCAGGTCGACAGACGAAAGGGAGGGTTGTTGTCGCGTTTGCTGCGATAGAGGCTGCGAGGCCGCGGAGGACGTATCATCTGGCCGGCGCCGACGCATACCGATGGGCAGAGCACTTGCGGCATGCAGGAGCAGCAAGGACAGGAAGAAGGTCAAGACCAGCTTTGAAGACGCCATCGTTTGTCTTTTCCGAGGAACTACGACGCAGTCGATAGTTCCGTTAGTCTTCCAACCAGTGGAGGTGGGGAGCGAGTGCTTGCGAGGACCACAGATCGCTCGTGAGGAAGCTCGAATGATGCTAAGCTGTTCGTCTATTTATCTGCAGAGGGCATCATTCGGGTGTTTCGTCGCCATCAAACGTTTGAGATGAAGAGATGGCTTTCGCAAGTAAGCATCTTCGGTCAAGCAGTGTATATCTTGCACTGCGAAAAATTTCTTTCCTAGACTTAGACTGCCAGGCGTGGGTGTCGCTCTGCTTGTTCGCTCGTAGATCCATTCCGGAGGCAAATTTCAGCTTCTGGTCTATGGTTGCAATGTGATGCAGAGGATGTGGCTGTGTTGCATGTTCGTACAGCCCCCACCAGTTTCTGCTGACAAATGAAAGCCTCTGGTCTGGTAGATGGCTAAGGGACATCTCAGCAAATGCACTCGGCACGGGCAAGATGCTGCCTTGGGGCTGCATACTTAGGAAATGCAGGGTAGGTAAGCATAGCACTGAGAGCTTAAAGTCGCTGCCACGGCGATGTAGTGGAAGAGGACGCCGCCATGATTGCTCCAGAAGTATCAACGACGAGGGCCGAGAGTATAGGGCGGCACCGTTGACGACAATGTTCGTCAACTGGCGCAACTCGGCGGTCAAGAGGGCTGCAATTGACCGGGAAGGGCGCTACGATCATCGCTTGCCATTCCCCTGCCCTCCGGCCAGATGAAAAGAGCATTTCACCCACTGCAGGGCTCAAATTTGATGACTCGTCGCTACGGCAATGTGTTGCCCCTCCAGTCGAGAAAGACCGGCCCATATGTCATCGCGTTTGACTGCACTAAATTTGCGCCCAACTTGGCGTGAAGAATGGTGGGAACAGTGATGTTGCTACTCTTGATGGTGACGCAGAGAGTAACAGAATGTACTGGCAGGAGTCGAATTGGAATGAGCGTAGTCTTTGCCGGAGCTAGGGATGATACCAACAAGATGTGGCGTTTTGTTGATATGACGGTACGCGGGCTGGACGCGGTCGCTGCAGACGTAGAGGAACAAGAGGGAGGACTTGGGAAGGTATTAGTGGTTACGGAGAAGGCCATGCAGGACTTACTGCGTAGACACTGACAGGCAGTAGTCAATCTGCCAAATGAGGTTCGATGTAGGACATGAACTTTATAATTGGATAAAGGGACGTACGTTGCTGCTCATCAGATCGCTGGACGTCGTCCGCTCGTTGGCAGGCTTGAGCTTGCTGTCTCTTCGGCGCTTCGCGCCCAACTAAAGCGGTTAACCTGTTCTTTTTTATCGACGAGATTGGGATCGTGCTGCAGACAATAACAAATAGGTATTCTGGAAGGGAACAAGAGAAGAAGTCTAGTAGCGCTTTAGTGGCCTGGCCATGCCTTTGTCACCAGGAATGAAAGAAAACATGGCGGGGAATTGGTCGACGGTCAACGAGGAGATGCGGGCGACGACTTGGACAAAGGTGACAGTATTCCAAAATTAAAGTGAAATGTCGGTCGCACGTGCAAGTGAAAAAGAATCACCTCAACGCCGACATAACGAAACAGAGACTTTTAAATTCCCAATTCTCACAGATTCCTGTGGTCGTGTGCCAAGTCACAGCCTGACAGCTCGCATCGACTTATATATACTCTTCAGAGTGCAGCCCTGCCTCTTCTTCTTTCCTCACCTCGTCCTGAGGACTTGGAGGAGCACATCCCCCTCCGGACTATCCGTCCTGCCTCCAGACCCCCACAGCTTCGGCTTTTGGTAATACAAGCCATGAAATTTAGGTACGCTCTCTCCGTGACTCGCCGACGGGCGCTTGTGAGCCGACCTAGTGGCTTTGCAGCTCTTCACTCAAGTTCAACGCCGTTTCGGACTGGTGGGACGAGTACATATCGTGCGTTCGATTCAGCGTTTCCGCCCTCCCCCGCTCTCTTTGACGAGACAATTCAACGGACAGCTACGACCTCCTAAAGAAGTACGTTTATCAACTTGAGAAGCAGCAGCATGCCGATGTGTCCTTCTCTCGCGACCTCGAGGCCTCCACGACCGACCTTCTCCAGACCGGCGAGACCTCTGCGTTGCTGGGCGAGGGACACCGCCCGACCTCCAACACGACAGACATCCTCTTCGCCCCACTTCTCAACAAGGAGCTCAAGAAGGTCGTCTCGTTTTACGAGGCGCAGGAGAAGGAGCTCCTCGACGAGCTCTCTGCTCTTGAGGAGCAGATCGAGAGGCAGGAGGAGCTGGGTCTCGAAGCCGGCTTGCATTACTTTTATGACGATGAGGACGAAGACGAGGATGAGGACGACGAGGACGAGATCAATGACCAAGACAGCGTAAACAAGTACGGCGCGCCGCAGAGCACTTCCAGAAGCCCAGAGGGAACGATGCCTCGCCGTAGGAGGGCTCTGAGCACCGGCGCCACGTCGGGCCTCGGCGGCACGAGAAAGAGAAAGCAGAGTTCCGCGAGCAGACGTCCGAGGATCCCGCCTGGTGAGCCCGTTCCATGTATCTTGCATTCAACCCATGTACCCACCCCGCTGTCCAAGTCAGTACATTCGAAGGCGAACTTCCTGCGCCGGCGCCAGCACCCGTACCGGGCATAGTCCCGACCCCCGAACCCGCCGTCAGCTCGATCCCCATCCCGCGCCGACACAGAACGAGCGTCTCTTCCTATGACACTATCTCCGAGTCCTCCGAAACTGCCGCTGGCCAACCGAGTCAGTCCGTCACGCTCGCTGGACTGGATCGGCCCAGGGCCCAGTCGACCATCTCAAGGCTCGCCAATAAGCTCGCTGGAAACCTGAGAGATAGCATCGCGTCGCTGCCTGGCGGTGGAGGAGGTGCACCAGACACGAACATCTGGACCTCCAAGACCGATTATGCGTACGACACCCGGCTGCTGTTCAAGCGCAAGATTACAAACTTGTTCATCGCTTTCACGTCCCTCAAAAGCTACGTCGAAGTGAACTACAGCGGCTTTAGGAAGATCTTGAAGAAGTATGTTGCATATCCATGCACCCCTTCTTCGCTAACGAAAACCCTAGATACGACAAGGTCACCTACTCTGAGCTCAAGGACCGCTACATGCACAAAGCTGTCGAGCCCTCCTACCCGTTCCAGTCCTCCACGCGCGACCGTCTCAATACCGCCATCAACCGTCTCATCAGCCTGTACGCTAAATGCGTGACGCAGAGCAACCTTTCGCAGGCCAAGCAGCAGCTGCGACTCTACCAACGCGAGAACATCGCTTGGGAACGCGACACCGTCTGGCGTCAGATGATCGCCTCTCAACGCCGTGGCGAGGCCCACATGGAGGGCGAGAGCACCGGAGGCCTCGTTGGCCCTGGCGCACTTTTGAAGGAACCTGGACCCGCGCTCTTCTGGGTCGCCGTCCCGTGTTCGGGCTGGCTGCCGTGGGCGACAACGCCGAGCGAGGCAGGGATGGTTCCGAGTGTTGGCGCGGCCGGTGAAGTTGGTCTCGATGTCGACGAGAAAGCGTATGGAGGTGCCAGGGCATGGCGAATCAGGGTGACGCGGAAGATGATATGGAAGATTGTCGCCGCGTCTTTGTTCTTCGTGTTGCTGAATGTCCAAGTGGTCAAATCGCCCGAGGCGAACAGGTGTTTAGCGATCCTTGTGCTCTGCACTTTACTCTGGGCCACAGAAGTAAGGCACTTACCGCATCTCTCAGACTCGTTGTGTGTACTCAACACTCTTGCACTCAGGCTATCCCTTTGTTTATCACGTCGACGTTCGTCCCGCTCTTGCTCATCCTACTGCAAGTCATCTGCGACGACGATGGAAATCGCCTTTCTACTCCTGATGCCACAAAGTGTGCTTTTTTTTCTCGTCAATTCTTTGACGCTCGCGTCCGAATGATTGTGTGTTGCTTAGATATGTCTTTTCGATCATGTTCTCACCCACGATCATGCTCCTCATCGGAGGCTTTACGATTTCCTCTGCGCTGTCCAAGACGAACATTGATAGGGTTTTGATTACCAAAGTCCTGAGTTTTGCAGGAACAAAGCCCTCTACAGTGTTGCTCGCGTTCATGGGCGTGTCGTGCTTTGCTAGCATGTGGATCAGCAATGTTGCCGCTCCCATGTTGTGCTTTACATTGATCAAAGTGTGTAATCGTTCTGCGACGGTGAAGTGACCCTCATTCCGTCGTCTAGCCTATCCTTCGAAACCTTCCACCAAAGGCATCCTTTGCTCCCTGTCTCATCGTAAGCCCGCTCTCCTGCGCCGTTCCAATCCGACCTCTCGCCGACCCCCCTTTGCACAGCTGGGAATTGCCTTGGCAGCCAACGTAGGCGGCCAATCGTCGCCTATTTCCTCCCCTCAGAACCTGATCGCGATGCACGACATGGACCCCAAGATTGACTGGGGAACATGGTTCATCGTCGCGCTCCCTGTCTCCTTCTTCACCATCATCCTCATATGGATCATGCTTCTTGCATCCTACTCGCCCTCCCGCATGCCCGATGGCGAACGGCTCGAGATAAAGCCCATCCGCGCGTCTAGGGAGAAGTTCACGGGTAAACAGTGGTGGGTGAGCTTTGTCTGCATCGTGACGATCGTGCTCTGGTGCGTCGAGAAGGCTATTGAGAAAGTCGTAGGCGACATGGGCGTGATCGCGATCATTCCGATTGTGGCGTTCTTTTCTACGGGGGTGTTGAAGAAGGATGATTTTGAACAGTTCATGTGGACGATCGTGTTTTTGGCTATGGGCGGCATTGCACTCGGCAAGGGCGTCGTGGCAAGCGGCCTTTTGAACGTCCTCGATGGATTCATAAGGGACGCTGTCAGCAACTATTCTCTTACCCACGTTATCTTTATCCTGTCGCCTTTCGTTCTGGTATGTGGTTATTGTCTGAATTCCTGCATGGTCTTTTTTTTTTTTACCGTCCAACAGATTATCTCGACGTTCATCAGTCATACCATAGCCAGTGTCCTCCTGGTCCCTATCGCAAAAGAAGTTGGCGAGAGTTTGGGCGGAAACCATTCCAACCTCTTGATTTTCATCACCGCACTCATTTGCTCCACCGGTATGGGCATGCCTGTTTCCGGTTTCCCCAACCAAACAGCGTGCGTGTCATCGGTCAGATCACACAGACCACCATTGTTGACGTGCATTGTATTGCTGTTCATCTTACCAGCGCGACGCAGGAGGACGAGCTAGGAGAACCCTATCTCACCAACGTCGACTTTTTGAAAAACGGTGTCCCGGCCAGCGTCATCGCAACCTTGGTGCGTCTCATGCTTTGCTCTTTACCTCCCGCTCACCGGCTGCTCATAGATCGTCGCTACTGTCGGATACGCTATAATGCTAGCGATTGGGTACGCCCTGGTCCGCGACTTGCATTGTTGATTATTTTATTGACCGTTCCTTACAGGATGTGATCAAACTCGCAAACTTTCAGCCGTTTCTTTTTCTTGACTGGTATGGATGTATCTATACGCCGGGTTCAAAGGCAATGCTTGGAAATGCTACGTGTTCGGATTGTCATTCTTGCGGATCTATGAGCTCTGATTGTCGCCTTCCTCTTTAATCTTGTTGGCCGACATGTTGTTTATGGCTTCGTTGTTTCGGAATATATCTGGGATGATTTCTGTGGCAACGTTTGTGCTCTATCGAACTGAATCTTAGGCTTTCGAATTCTTCCAATTCATCAATCGCCGTTACAAGGTTTTAAAGAAAAGCTACTCAGCGAGCAAGAATATGGCTATCTCGGTCGACGTTCCCATCATGAACGCATCTTCTCGCTTTCAATGCAGTCCGCAGTCACACCACTCGTTTCGTGCATGGGAATCCTCCACTTCTATCCACGTTCAAGTGATGTCGCTATCTTTCGTGTGAATTGCTCCCTGTGGGTTCCACCACGCTCTGTTCCGAGGGGTAAGGGAAGCACGATGTATTTTTTTCTTCTACAGCAAGAAAACGCAACCTCGTGCATTCTTAGAACAAGATCGATACTCAATCCTATTTCTATCAAAGGGAAGCTTCTCCGCGTGCTGCCACCATGTTGATTGTAATGGATCTTCATTTCGCCGTTTTGTAGGCTTTTCCTTGGTGAAATATAGCCCACCCTTTGTTTTCGCCGCTGACTTGCATTCTCAAGGCCCACGTGCAAGTACAGTCTCACTTTCTCGTGCCATTCGCATGTGTAGCCTTTTGCATATTTCGGTCATTGCTCGGATGGTAATGCAGACCTTGCGCCCTAACATTACCGGTGGCACAATGATCCTGTTGACCATGATTCCTGCTTCTAATTGTATGATATGGGCTTTTAAATTGGGATTCTCAAAAAGATGGACGTCACCCTGGTTGCCACAATACTAGTCCAATAATCTGGTTAGACATTGAATTCAACATGCGGAGAGCGGGCGGTTTATGCTGTTGGCAGGTCTTATCCGAAAAGGAAACGTATGCTCGCCATATTCCGATGCCTGGCCACCCGTTTCTCATCTTTCCCACATGTGAGTTCTGACCGGTTCTAATCGTGCAGATATCTATATTTTTTGGAGAGGGGGACTAGAAGAGGTTTGTCCTCGGCCGAACCATCTCACTCTGAGGTTTTGCTGTGAGATCTGGCTCATCCGCGTGCTATCGCAACACGACAACAATTAGCTCCGTTGCGTCTGACCTCGCAACACCACTGTGAAATCCGTGCGCTGAGACTTTGGGCTAGATGACCCTAACACTGTCGCGGATGCACCCTTCCATGTCATCGACCGATCATGTCTACCGCAGATGCATCTACGAACCACGGAAATGATATTCGTGATACGAATTTGACGGCAAGAACATCCACTTCCTCATCCCAGGTCCCTGCTTTCGGATGTCGTTTGGGTTGCATCACGGTACGTTTCCTCGGACAATTGGTCGGCATTTCATCTGATGTCAGAATGTTCGATTGTAGCTTCGAGAAATCTTGAACCTGCTGTTGCCCAATGGCTGGTATGGTAGATCCGTTGCCTCGATACACGTCTGTTCAACGTACATTTGAAGGTCCAAGGGTTCAGTGGACCCTACCACATGCGATATCGCAAACCATGTTGTTCCTCAATGCAGATTGTCAGCTGATCGTCCAAAGGCAACGGAAATGAACCGCTTGACCAACGATTCATTGGGCTCGGCTGAGTGCGACGACTGATCGCAAACTCAACATCATTTCCCACTGAACGATGGTGGCGCCCCCGCAAGCGAGAGACAGAATCCACTTTGTGCACGCTTCCGACGCCTACCCTTATCTTTCTGCCTGGATCACAACATCAGATGCCTATCGAAACGAGTGGCGCCCGTTTATCGTCCAGCGGAGCTTTGCCAATAAATACAATTGGACAGAATACTTCTGACTGCCAAAACTCGACCAGCGATACATGCACAATTCTATTGATCGAAGCGATCTTCGTATGGACACCGTTCTTTTTTTTTTTTTTTCGGAGCGACAGCTCGGAGCCGCAAGTGCGATGGGGGGAAGCGAAGTTCGATGGCGTTGGGAACGACGAAAATGAACGAGAAAGAGTTTCCGCCGATCATAATCCGACAGAAGGAGGGGGCGAACCGACAATTGTTCCGAGCGACTGACCAGAGAGCGGGCCCACTGATTGACCTTGCGGGACCGAGGGCAGGCACACACAAACACTGACAAAGGAATTGGAGGATGGGGAAAAGGAGGAACGACGCGTGTGAAAACACTCGTTCTGGGTGTGTGGGTGTGCGAGGAGTTAAGCATCCACGCGTGGACAAGGAGGGAACAAATGTATTGATTGGGCAGTTCTGTGATGTCGTTAACATTGGGGGGACAGCGGCAGGATATGGAAGGTGTTTTAACGGCATTCCATGCAAGCATGACAAGTGTGAGTATACCAGCCGTATAAGTGTAAACTATATTGCGTGCCTAGTGTTCATTTTTGGACGCGTTCCATGTGATGCACCTCACCTCCGATCTCTTTCCTCTCCGTCTCTACATTTTTCTTGTCAGAACAAATCCAAATGAAGAAAAGCAAACCACGGGATGCGTAATTAATATGGCGGGGGGGCATAGGAAATTCCATCATCCAGAACCATTGACTGGATCTAAATTTCAAAAAAGAAATCTAAGGGGGATACCCCTCATGAGAATTGGTGACCAAGGTGACATGATTGCCTGTGCCCTTTCGGAGAGAATAACGTGAGCATGGAGCTTTACCTTAACGCGTGTCTCTGGACGTCGACGATCACTTCCGCGGCCGGTAGAGAATATAATTGTACGACGGCACCAAGTGGCATTAAACGTGGGTATGTACAATTTTACAACTGTAAGCTTTTACGAAATATTGGCGTCTTAGTCATATGCATACACATTATAGCAATGAGGAACATCCAAGCAGCGACTTTGGGAAGCACAAAGGATGGGGGGAAGGAGGAATGCATGCCAAGAGAACAAAAGGCAGGAACAGGGAGGGTCAATCGATACACTGGTAAAGGAAACGAGTGACATGAGGAAAAAAAAGGGAGACGAATTGTAAGTGTTCGAAGGAAGAAGGCGAGGCTATGGTATCCGCAAAGCAATGTATGAATTAGGCACTTGTGAATAAATCGTGGCAGGGGTGTGTAAAGATAGAAAGCACAAACCGGGGCAATGAGGAAGGAGATGAATAAAGTAATATCAAGATATGGATCAATTTTTATTTTGACCATTTATTGTTTCGTCACCATGGCCTGTGGGGACGAATGTCGCTGTCGGCAGAGTTCCGGCGCACCGCGGGCAGCCTATCAGAGTCCGAGCCGTGGAGCTCGCCAATGCGGCCGAGAGACCTGTCGTCTTCGTCTTTCTTCTTCACAGTGGGGAGCCAGTCCGTTCCCGAGCGCTGGCGATGGTGATAATGATGGTGAGTAGGGGGCTGTTGGTGCGCCTGGCCATGCTCCTGGTCGTGGGTGGCGGCATAGGATTCCGAGACCCTACGATGTTGTAGAACAGACGAGTGGTCCTTTCGTGAGGCCAGCATCGCCGTTTCAACGATGGTCGTCGTTACAGCAGGTGCAGAAGAGGCGGAGACGGGCCCAAAGCCGAGCGTACCGCTTGAATGGACGCCGCCCCGCATCGAGGCTGCGGAGCGTGGGGTCTCGGGGGAAATAGGCGATGGATCGCACGTCGAAAGGCCGTCGTGGGATGTGTCCGATGGGACGGACAACCTCAAGTCATCTCGACCGCGTGAGCTGGGGCTGTGGTGGGGAGGATAGGCTCCGCTCTCGTCGAGCCTTTCACGGCGCTCATATTGGAAATGTCCACTCGCGTCACCGTATTCGTCGCCGGAAGTAGAACTGTTAGATCGGGAGTGTGGATGCTGGGAGGTATGTGGTGGTGGTATGGAGGCTGGTGACGATGAGGATCGGGGTTCGTCGCCTGAAAATCTGGGAAAGGATTGACGCAAACAAAATTGTTGTCAATATCAGAATTCTTCAATTATTTGATTGGGCAGAACACAAAAAAAATGAATTTGGATCAAGTTGTCGGGTGACGGTGGGTAGCGTCAAGGGGGAAAAAATGGAGATAACCAGTCGGAGAAAGAGGTATTTACCTGTGACTAGAGCCAGAAGATCGTCTTCTTTTCGTCGAGGCAGGAGCATCGCCCATGGGATAATCGTCTTCGTCCGCTCTCAGCCTTCTTAAGACAGCCGCGGAGTCATGCGTGTGCAACCCCCGCAGATCTTCTAGAGCAGAGATGGGAGGCAGAGCGTACTGGGACGAGCCAGACCCTTGGTCGACGTGAGGGGATCGTATCGGTGGCAATGTGATCTCCTCGCGCAGGCCTGCCTTGGATAGTCGATGCTGCAATTGCGGCGTTGAAGGTGGGTGAACATGGTTTGGTGCATTGTGCGGCGAGATGAGTCGTTCCTGATCACGAAGCGATAAGGAGGGTATGTCGAGAGAGAGAGGCCCACCCCTTGATTCGATCGACGGCCTGCGAGCTGGATGGGGTGCGTGCGACGAGTAGGGAGAATAGCGGACAGAAGACGAGGATGACGGCGCCCGATCCCTCGTGGATCCCGCGTTCGAGCTGGTGGTGTTTACGTCCGACGCTTGCTGGCGGTGATGGCGATCGATGACGCCAACGCCTGGTCCAGGAGGCGCAGGATACGCATATCCACTAGGCGAGCGATTGCCTGTACCATTGGTCATGTCATCGTGGCCTCGGTGTTGGTCTCGCGGAGAATAAAAATTGGACATGCTGGTGAAAGCTGATGGTGGATGAGAGCCGGCCGGCGACGTCTGCATAGGTGATATAGGGCGTCTGGGGTCGTTGCCGCCGTTGTTCGGGGTGACGACTGTCCAGTTTGTCTGGGGATCGCGGGGTGTCTGGAGGAGGCTCGGGTTTGCGTGAGTGTGTCGGCGTGCTCGACGACGGCTGGGGCCCGATGCGACGACTTGGCCATACCCTGGTTGATCGGGTGATAGGCATGTGCTCGGGAACGTAGGCCTAGAATTGAACAGGGAAAGGGGAAAAAAAAGGCGCCTCATGTTGAGCGTCGACACGCTTAATGGTAGAAAAGAAACTTTTTACCCAAATAATGGAATGAGATCATCTCGTATTGACCACGCTACTCTGTTTGAGGAATTAGAAAAAAAAAGGGTAGCATTCATTTCCGCTTATGAGGACTGACCTTCTTGATAGTCTCAACGCGACCTTTCCGTCGGCGAGGATCAGTGAGTTACCGAGTCGAACGGTGGCACAACCACACTCACCTCGTACGGCATCCACGTTCCTTGGATTTTCAAGTAACCACCTCGCACCCGGCGAATGAGAGGCGCGAGGTCCGGCTGCGAATCAATCATCTTGACGATGTCGGCTGAGCGGAGGGTATTGAAAGATTAAAATAAAACGTCACGGTCTTGGCTCCAAGCGGATGCAAGTAGCTAACCTTTGGAGTTTCCCAGCGCTGTACGTTGCGAAAGAGGTGAGCGACGGGATGTCAGGGGCAGGAACGGTGGAATGGAAGCAGGGGGTGATGCGCACCTTTCCAAATGCCGGTCCAGAGAATGTAGCCATCATCGATGTCCATCATGATCCATTGACCGTTCAACGGGTATTCGTAGACTGGTCTAGAGGAAGATAGATCAGCGACGTCGGTGGGTAGAGAACGGGTAAGCGCACATGTAACCGCGTGGGTCGTTGCTGGTGATGTACCGGCCTTTGGTGACATGATGGTTGGGGCTGGCGTATGGGCGGAATCTTGGCCCCAGGTTAGCGGGCGGGGATGAGGGTATAGTGTCCTGTTGATGTGAACGACGGAATGAGAGAGTGCGGGGGGGAGAGAAGGCATACCTGGAGCATGTTGGAGGTCATTTCGAAAAAGGCGGCCAAAAAAGAGGGAGCACGAGGTTATAAGTAGGCCGGAGGCCGGGTTTCGTCCGAAGAAGAGAGGGGATTGTTTATTTTATTTTTTTTGAAAGATAAGTTGTAAACTGAAAGGAACCCTAAAGTGGTCGAACCACGCGTAAAAGAGGTCGTCAGGTAATCCCGCCCTTGACAATTTGACAAACGACCAAAACGGAAGTCACCTTCGCAGCCCCCGGCACAACCATCTCGATCTTCTCTCTCAACCCAATATGGTAACCCCATCCCAGATCATCCCATTTTAAAAATTTCCTGGTAGAATTCTCTTGCCCTCAGCTCCGTCTCTGTCCGTCCTCTACGCGGCGCAGTCAGACGAAGGAACGAGAGAGAAGAACGATGAGAAGGGGAGACGATTGTCCTTCTCTTGCGCGTCTCCGGTCTCGTCTCGCTCTTCGCAGCAACGATGGTATCCAGACGGGTTCCACTCGGTCCAGGTACGGCTACACACCCAAACGCTAGAGGTGTGCGGGGCACAGTTGCCGAGAAGCGTGCGTAGCACAGGCATGTGACTGTGCGTGTTCGTGTTTCGTTCCAGCGTGCGTAGAAATAGCGGTTACATTATATGAAGGAATAGAATAATCATGTATTTCATACTTTATCCCATTGCAACTGGGAATGGATAGATACGAAAAGCAGCCTCCAATTTCCTGCACTCAAAGTTCGGGACTGATGCTCTGCGAGTCATAGCGCCAGGCCTACCCGCGCCTGAAACCGAACAAGAGCAGGGCCCGAAACCGAACAAGACCAGGGTCTGGACCTGAAACTGTGCGGCACACAGTTTGAGAACTGTGCGCCGCACAGTTTCAGGTCCAGACCCTGGTCTTGTTCGGTTTCGGGCGTGGTACATCAGAGGATAGTTCTCAGCCACTGCTGAACCTCTACTCAGAGTTGTCCTCCCATGAGCATTGTTTCCCTCCGATTGATTCTTCGTATTAGTGCGAGAATGTTCTCATACCCAACAACTGATGGACTATGGTTGCTGATATGGTCAGGCATTGGTTATGCATCGACTCTAACGTAGGACAAGCTCAGCTCATTTTGTTTTTAGCGGTCACTCGAGTATAATAATATTCAACATGGCAATTCTCATTTTCACGGATTAGATGAAAGACAATAAGCTATCCATATTGCTAAGTCTAACTGGTGCATTTGTTGTCGAGGGCGGAGGAGTACTGCTAGACAAAGAGGTCGGAAGGGCAATCGTCGTGAGCAGTGGTAAATCAGCTTTGAACTGGCTCTCGTCACGTTCTATTGATTCCCTGATGTATCTGGTTTTGGTGAATGAATGGGTGACCTACGACGCAGAAAAATCACGTACTCTTGCCATCCTGGGTCACCCATACTTGCTCCCCATTTCTTCATACCATCCGCAAACCAGGTGTCGACGTATTTCCAAAAGTCATGCCTGCATGCACGCTTGTTCGAAGAAAGGTTTTCTGAACGTTTTCGCTTGTGTTGAGTGCTTGGCGCAGGAGATGGAGCCGATTGCTCGGGAGTCTCCTCTCGTGAAGATGATCCACCATTATCTTCGGAGGGGTCATCGTCGACTTCTTCGAGGTTGAGCAAGCTTGGGTTTTCATACGTGAAACGGCGCTAAAACATATCAGTTAGAACGTAAAGTAAATGGAGCAAGAGCGTCACATACAAGCAGGGCAAACTTGGCCTTTTCAAGTGCGAACTTCTCTGGCTGCATTTCAGGATGGCCACCACGTTTGAAGCGGTTTGCCATATGGAAGACGCAGTCATCCAAGCTCAGAGTGTTGTCACCAAAGACGCTATTACGTAGCTAGGAATATCGTATTAGCATTAGGAATGGGATGATCATGGGAGACTGTCATACATGTTCACGAAAGTGATTCCGTGCACTTCGACAGTAAACCTGAATGTGATTGACGAGGATCTTTTCACGTGCCGGATTGCCAAAGACGTTGTGCAGTCTTAAAGCCTCTGGGTTTTCCTGTATGATTCTCTGATATCGAAAACCATCAAAACAAGGGCGACGTAGAAAAGAAAGACAGCTCACCTTCACCTTGACCTGGACCATTTTGAACATAACGAGCTCTGGTTGGTACAGCGCATCCTGAGCGATGAGCCGCACAGATGTCTGGGGATAGATGAACGTGAGAATCATGGAATAGTCAATAAAACGCACCAATTGATCAGTCGAAAGCTTGAAATTGTCTTCCATTCGCATGGCCATGTCATTAATTTGTGCTTGCATGTGGTGAAAGTTTGACATGAATGAGTTCACGAGTTTGATGGTTTGCAGATTGATACCAAAGTTGTACGCTCGCGTCATGATGTCGGGCTTCAGCAGACCTCCACCAAGCTTTTCAAAAAGGTCACGTCAGTTGCAAAACGAAAAAAATGGCACCAATTTACCTGTATGAATGTCGCCAAAGCTTGACGAAGGTCATCGTCACCCTCACCAAAATGGAGCAATTCCGCCAGCTTGTCCCCAAAAGTAGGATCGAGATCCTGGTCCCAGCCGTCCATTGGCATTTGAGGGTCTATGTACCCATACTCAGAAGATTGTCCCATGTTCATGGGGAGCTGGTTTCTTATATGTGATCCTATGTTAACACGAGACCAATGAACAGATGTGTGGCAGGAAGAGGTTTGAAAATTACCAGCCAACAAGGGAGGACGTCGCAAGGCTAAAGAACCACCAAACCCATGCGGAGAAAATTGATTTATATGAGTCGTTGAAGAAGCTGGCAACATAGCTGACGTGGAAGAATGTTGAGGACAGGTTGAACATGATGAACAGGTACTTACGGCCTGATGTCGTTGGCGCGTCTCCGTGGCTTGTCATCAATGCAGGTGTTGTACGTTCCAGGCTCGTTGACAACGGAGCGGCCGTAAGGTTGAGTATCAAATGGGAACCATTCGAAATTATCTCAACGGTGGAAGAAGAAAGACAGTGCGACATTTTTAAGTGGTGCGGAGAAGGAAAAAAAAAAGTAGATTATGTAACACAGTGGGTGTCACAAACGTTGTGGAAAACAAATGCAGACTGTCTTATGATATTGGCACCTGTCCTGGCGCATTCCCTCTGCTTGTACCTCCCCTGGTGCCTCTCGAGCCCCGTCTAGTACTAGTATTCTGACCGCCCCTCCTAGTAGTTTGTTTACGAGAATCTATCTCTTTAGCAACTCCACTCATAACAGAGTTTGTTAAATCCACTGTATCTGGAAGAAACCGCCAAGGAGTAAAGTAGACCGCGTCGCGCATGCAAGCAGTGTTAAGGATGAGGTCAGTTTCATTTTTGTGAGCTACTGCGAGCCTCAACCTGTCCGTCTGTTCACGCTCTTGTATCAATGGAAGAGAATATGAGACGCCGCAATCGTTCCTAGCACAAGAGTGCTGCACATTAGCAGTGCAAGCGATTTCCTGTCAAGTGATTAAGAATCAGTTATGTGGTGCTCATATTAAGAATTCTTGATCCAGACCTCGATTTCCAGAAGTAAGTGTTCATCCGTGAGCGTTATCGAAGGCATCTGATATGGGCTGACCATGCCAGTTACATTTGCCGCTTGCAAGAGATACTTGGCTGGCCATTTGGCGCCCAAAGGAAGTTGTTGAACCATCTCGATGACGAGTCCAATGCGTTGGATACCTCCTTGTTGACGTGGCAAGCAGATCACCCACGAGCCAATTTCGCACAAATCACCATTCCGTAGTACAGCTGATGAGCAGGTGTTGAAACATTTCATATTCCGACGGTGCTGTCCGATGGTGTCGGGAAATATTTGTCCTGATCTTGTTTCCAGCCATGCAAGGGGCTCCTGCCCTTGCACCGCTCGCAAACCTCGAAATAGTATGTAAATAAGACGCTGACAATAATATAGTGCGCTTACCATAGTGTAATTCCTGTTCCTTCTGGAGCCCAAGGTATTGTGTGATAACGTCTGAAAGCCGCATCACCATTTTGGGTCCAGGGCCCACGGGATGAAGCTTTCCGGCCTCACCCCCATCGATAATTGATGTATCAGATAAATGTATCTGGGCCTCGTCACGTATTGCTATGTGCGCGCCACTTGTAAGATGCCGAATACGATTTGCATGTGCAAATGCAATGGCAATGTCACGCGACGGGGCTTGTCGATTAGAATGTACGCTTTTCTCCCGAATAATGGCGTTGAAGGATTCAAATCCTTCAGTTGCAAAGAGTATGGGTGGCCCAAAGCGGCGGACGTGGGAGGGGAGATGCAAAAGAATATGGAATTTTGGCTTGTTGAACCACCGTGGTGACCAAGCAACAACGCAAGCAAGGAAGTTATCAATTGCGTGTTCGAGACGCACCTTAAATGTCACGGTGGTAGATTAGTTAGAATAAATTATCATGAAGAAATTCGAAGTACTTACCAAATGGTCCTCGAGATTGTAAATGACAGGTTGCCAGATGAGTGGAATCAAGCTCGACAAGGCGACCCAAGTTTCATAGCATGGCGTCGGGACGAGATCATAGATAACGAACAATGCGACTTGTGCAATGGTTCGAAAATCACGGCCAGTGAGAGATCCTGCATAATTGACCAGAGTGGATCCCTTCAGCTTCGATAAACCAAGACCAGAAACGTTCAAAGACGACAGCCGTGCAATAAGTGTATCACGCTGAGGACTGTTTTTCTTGACATGGATCCAAACCACGTCTCGCCAGAGGTATTTGACGAAACCGAGAAGCACGACGTGCAATATTTCGACAGGTGTATCAGTATGAGGATCGAGACCTCGTGAAAACATTACTAGTCAGCCATGCTCTGTCTCGACTCCCGAAGACTATGCCAAACTTACCACTCAGCCTCCAGACGGGGGAAAAGGGCTTGTCGGGAACATCAACAACATGCTTGTCGAGTGCTTCCTGGCGAGCCTTTTGACCTTTTTTATCTGAATATGAGTCAGACATTTCATCGAGATAGTTCTCGAAGAATGTGTCTTTAATTCCATTGCCAGTTTTCAGTTCCTGAATCCTCTTCTTGTTGCCGACGCGCTTGGCTAGGGTAAACATGGAATCCAGGATGACCAATGTATCTGCTTTGACACGTGGCATCCCAACCTACAAGTAGAGATATTAGAACGGCACAATGAAATAAACGAACAATACCTTGATAAATCGCTCCATGCGATCAACCATTGCAGCAAATGACTCCACATGATGCTTACCCCCTGCAGGCTCACGGTCTCGGCTGTTCGACCGTGAACTGGCAACACTCGCGGCATCACTATCATTGCCGCGATCCTGATGACCTGTAATCAGATTGCCGTCGCTCGAATCTGAGGCCAGTGCATCATGTCCTTTTACGAGACATGCGCGACAAAAGTATTTGCCCTTCAATCCGACGTGACATGACAATTCACTCTGCATTGGGTTATCGCCAAGCAGTGCGGCCACGAAAGGCATGACCAGAACGCATTCATTATGAACGCAATCCCATGCCCATATGCCATGATTCGAAGCATGTCTAAAGGTATTATTGTTGTAGTCTGATGTTCAAGCATTGTTCGGCAGCAGCTTTGCTGACCCTTGGATGACAGTGACCTCAAGTTGCACGTCATTCAACGAGAACATGGCCAGGACGAAATTTCACCACCTCACCTAGACCAGTGACACCGATACCGCACGTGAAGTCCAAGAGCTTCCGCCCATCATTGAATTCGACGTAGGATCCTTGTCCCTTCGTCATGATGCCCTCTGCAATCCTCCCAAGGCCATTCGTGACATGCTGTTTCCCAAACTTTTGGAGTTCGTCCAGCGAGGATGTTGCCATACCTCGCATGGGACCGAATGTGGTCCTATCTTTAGAACTGATGGTGGCTGCGCCTCCTTTAACACGTCGCCTTTCGCCAAAGGTATCAGGTCAACGGCTGATTGACACAACGGAAGAAGCTCACAAATACGCTGGTGCACGTCGCACTGATTGGATTCTGGCAGTGGAATACAACATGATTGCGTTGAAGATAAGTTCCGTGCGAGTGTATCATGTCGCCAACTCGATCGTATCAACAACGACAAATTGGGTTTCATTGACCGTTCCTCATCGAGCCATTCCAGCCGGTTCTGCTGGTTGAATTTTTTGCCTGTGCAGCGTTCATGTCCGTGGAGGTAGCGATTTCCTCCGTTGCTGGCTACTGGTACACGCACAGCATCCTAATACGAAGCACACGACTCCGTGGTCCCGAGTCATCTCGACACGTCAATGCTTTTCCTTATAAAGGGCCAGGACATTTGCTAAAATGGCTCGGGAGAGCTACTCTGTTGCAAGACCTTCATCTTCTCTCAATTCACCATCTAGAGCCTCGGACAGAAAGGCCCAATACTGCACAGTTCTGCACCGCTCATCATTCCCCGTTGACATTTGCCCCTTCTCGACTTTGACACCGCGGTAAGTCGAATTCAGGCAATTCATACGTCAATAGAAATGCTCATAAAAGGACAAGGATACCCAGACTTGATGCTCGCTTCAGTCTACGCTTAGACCTCCAGGCTCAACTCCACAGCCACCACGGGCAATGGCACCGGCCTGAAGGCTCGCAAAGGTCACACACCGCGTCTTTCCTCCCACCGCGATATCACAGAATCACAGAACATTCCCATTGTGTTGCTTAACAGCCTTCTGGGCGAAAGAATTTGTGGCAGATACGGCCTCTTCCCAGCGCCCGGATTACTGATTGCACCTGTTGCAGGTGGCATGTCACTACGACGGATTATAAACTAGGCCTTTGACCGTGATTGAGATCTCTCCAGCTATGGATCTGCCCTCATATCACCGACACTTGAATGCCTTGCGGCATAGGGTCATCCTTTACCTGGCGCATCTCTCCTCTCTCCTCATCATTATTCAGCAACCTTTCTTGCCTCAGCCATTCCCAAATGACCCTACCTCGTTGCCATTTGGTTTTCCCCATAGTGATTTTGTTCACACTCGTAGAATTGATTGGTACGAAGACGACGTCCGGCATGTCTACGATGTAAGTCTTACACATGTTGTCTGGGATCGCGAACGGCAACGATTGTCCCGGCCTGAATGGATAATGTCTGCGAGTTAGTCCTTCGTTGTTCATTGGTCATCAAGCCGCTGAGTTGCTGATTCATAGGGCCATACGATACATACGAGGGTCGCCAGTTGATCGGCTTCGTTGCAGTCGACCCTCGTATCTATTACGATCCTCATCCCGTGATCGAAGTAACAGGGAGCCTTATCGTAGACGTAATGGTCATCTCCGTTCAAATGAACTGCGCGATGCTCGTCTGTAACAGAGTGCAACGCAGTGGCGATCAAGTCCTTGAGATCGCGGAGATCAAGAACGGGAACGGACACTTCGTGAAGGAGCTTTCGAGGAGAGTCGTTCCAGAACGACAATGCATTGTTTGCCGCGTGTTGCTACCGCCAGCAGGTCCCAACATTTGCGCACAGCATAGGCTTTCCCGTGAGTTCATAAACATTTTATCTCGTTGCCGCGATTCGTGCACTCACCAACTCTCCAGACTGAATTTGCCGCTCAATTTGAATCAACATGGACGCGATTCCCTCTGTATCCGTAGCCTGTACGATATCACCTCTGATGATGAGATATACCCTTGATGCGTCAGAAGACACAACATGAGGGACTGCTTCTCTATGTCTCTGATCTATCCGACCTCCAATGTACCATCCTTGTAGCAGCGAATGCTCCTGATATGGAACGTCTGATTAGAATGAACTTTTTCCCGAAATCTTTCAATAACGCGTTGATACATGTCAGTAATGCTTTCTACGACAAGTTTAAGAGCATCAGGTAAAAGGAGCTGCGTTCGGGGGTAGGCGGCAATCCTGCGACCGCGACCATCTCGGGTGCCTGCCCGGGCACCAAGCCCGGAATATCGAGGTCAATGCACCATATTTCACCGATGCCTTGACCTCTTCGGGCTACATAGGAATCAGTAAAAGGCCATGGACAAACGAGAAGAGGGATATGTCACCCGGAGACCACCCGACAATATCAATGTTCTAGAAGGCACTATGAAACACCTTCTCCGCATAGTCTACCTGTGAGCATCAAAGGTCGCCCGAGGGTTCGGTGTCAGCAGAGATCGTCAGATGGCCAATTATGGACATCGGCGTTGAAGACCTGGTTTCCAAGACTACGGAACTCAAAATCAGGTCGTGGGCTGCGACGGTGTTCATTTCCTCGTTTGCATGCGAAGTAAACCCCCAGCGCTTCTTTTTGTCCAGCAGTGGAAGACGATGAGTAATACGGGCAGTCGAATCCCTTACGAGGAAGGTAAAGGATCTGAGTCAAGATGCGCGGAGGGACTTTTTTTGGTAGGCCCGTATTGGGCGCTTATTTATACACGTGATCGGTACGTACTCCACTCGCCGACGGACACATCCATGCCGTACGGCCTCTCTTTGTCCCTCTCATGCCCGCGCTCCCAACACTCCCTCTCAAACCGTGGATAGCCCCATCTCACGAGTATGTCGCTCGTGCTTTTGCCTGTCGAGGGGTTTCGTCAAGATATCCGCGGTTTGTTCGGGGTCGCGGCAGTTTCTAATGGCAATGGTGCCATCCTGGACCAAGTCACGAACCCAATGCCAACGAATGTCGACATGTTTCGACCTTTTATGGAATACCGGGTTCCTGGCCATTGCGAGCGAGCCGTCGTTGTCACCAATCATTAAGGTAGGTGCTTTTTGTTCAAGTCCGAGCTCGTCATATAACTGCCTCAACCATACAGCTTCGCGCGCCGCCTCAGAGAGCGCGACGTACTCCGCTTCGGTCGAGGATAACGCGATCGTCGTCTGCTTCCGCGACGACCATGTGATTGCTCCATTTTCGGCCAAGAACACATATCCGGAGGTCGAACGTCGGTCATCTGCGTTTGCGAACGCAGCATCAGTGAAACCGTAGAAGGTTCCATTGTCCTTCGTGGCATGGTAAGTGATCCCGAAATCTTGAGTTCCTTTTAAATATCTGAGAACTCTTTTTGCCGCAGTGTAATGGGCCAGCGTCGGGTTTGCCGTGTACGTAGCAAGTCGGCTCACGGCATACGCAATATCTGGCCGAGTTGCAGTCGCCAAGTACTGCAGGCTCCCGATTAATGTCGCGTATGAATTGCTTCGGTCGCCGTTGCTGTTCTCAGGATTAGGCTCGAGCTTTATGCTCTTGTCCAATGGGGTTGTTACGGGATTAACATCTTCAAGTCCTTCCCATTGAAGGAGCGAACGTATGTATTGTTTCTGCGAAATCATTATGGTCTTGGGTGTTTGACTGATTTCGATCCCGACAATTTTCGCAGGATCTCCAAGGTCAGTCACCTCGAATGATTCTCCGAGCTGGTGTTTGACTGTCACCATTAAAGGGTTGCTCGTCGCGAAGAGGAGCAAATCATCGACCCAGACTGTTATGATTTGCAGTTCATTGTCCCGTCCCCGGATGTACGCGCAAGGATCCGAATATAGGTTTACAAACCCTTTTTCTTTGAGCTGTCGGTCCAGCTCCTTGTTCCATTCTCGGCCAGACTGTTTCAGCCCGTAAAGTGTCCGCAAGAGAAGGCAGACCCTTCCTGATCCATCATCATACCCTTCTGCCTGTCGCATGCACACTTTCTCCTTTAGGTATCCATTCAGATACGCGCCTTTTACATCCATTTGCTGGATTATCCAGCCTTTACCCGGGACCATTGCCAGAATCGCGCGAATTGTCTCAAAACGTACGACCGGCGATGAATTTTCATGGAAATCAAATCCCGGGCGTTGCGCGCACCCTTTTGCCACGAGCCTCGCCTTCCGTTTCACCAGCTGGCCCAATTTATCATATTTTGATGTGAGCACCCATTTATTCCCAATTGGTTTTATCCCTTCAGGACAATTAATAAGTTTCCAGGTGCCCATCTTTTCGAGCTGTCGCATCTCTGCGTCCACGGCAGCTTCCCATTCAGGCCAGAGAGGTGATTTTTTTGCTTCGGCAAGGCTTTTCGGATCGTCGCCGCCCATCGGCGACTCAGCATATGCAGTGTACGTGACTTCAGCAGTTGTCGCGAGTGTTATATGGACCTCGTTGTCATCCTCATCAGGAAAGGGATTGTTAAGGTACCTGTAATTCACAGGAGCCTTATCCCTGAGCTTTCTTGGGCCTAGTTCAGCTGGTACGTCTTCCTCTCGGGCTCTTTTCTTTTCTTTTTTTTGATTTCCCATTTCCTCATTCTCTCCCGCTTCTCGCGCGTCGCTCTTACCAGCTCCCCCTGAAGCACACTCCCCCTCGCGCGATACAGTGGGAGTGAGGTCAATTTCGATGATGGTTTCATCAGGTGGGGTTTGTTGGGCTGGCAGGTTTAGGAAACGGTAGTTCCGAGAGGTCAGCACTTTTCTCGTCTCTGGATTATAGTAGAGAACTGATTTCGAGCCATCGCAGCAGCCCATATATAGCTGTTGCTTTGATCTCGGTTGTAGTTTGGGGGCTTTTTTGTGGCCTTGGTTTAGGATCCATACTGGAGAACCAAATTCGCGTAAGTGTGCTACGTTTGGTTTGTGTTTCGTCCAAAGCTCATGAGGACTTTTGTTTCCTATCCGTCGATGATACGCGCGGTTTCGGACATACATTGCATGTGCCACGGCATGTTCCCAAAGGAATGTTGGAAGGTTTAACGCATCCATCATAGAACGAGTGAGTTCGAGGAGGGTTCGATTGAGTCGTTCAGCGATTGTCCACGACTTTAGGTCGTTGTTATTGAACTCTCTCCCCTTATCGACTCGAAGTGCTCGTGGCTGCATTCCAAGAACCTTGAGGCGCGTAAGGTAGTTTTTGACGGCTTGGATGGCGTCGTCTTTATTTTTTAGGAAAGTAAGTGTTCCATGCCTCGTCGAATCATCAACGAAGCTGATGTAGTACTTGTTTCCATTAATTGACGCTGTTCTGTACGGTCCCCATAAGTCAGTATGGGTAAGTTCTCCCGGTTTCGTTAACCGTTTTTCCGGCTTCGGAAAGGGTTCACGCGTCTGTTTTCCTTGTGTACAATGCTGACAATCAGGTTTTTCAGTACGTGCGTCGATGTTCAAGCCATCGACAACTTGGCGACGTTGCATTTCCTGCATCGTCGTATACCCGATATGTCCCAGACGGCGGTGCCATTTTTCCCAGCTCTGTGCGGGTTCCTCGGCTATGAATGCATGCGGTGTAGATAGTTTCTTCGAGGCAGAGCCAGGTTTTACGATTTCAAATGGCATTTTGTATAATCGAGTCCCGATTTTCGTACCCTTTGCAATACACTTCCAATCTTTTGTCCGAAGCGAAATTTGGCCCCCTCCTCCCGTAAAATGTCCGCCGGCATCATCCCAGCGTGTTAGGGAGAGTAGGTTCTGTTTCCCGGGAATGTATAATACATCCTCGAGTTTTATAAAGTGGGCATGTCCGTTGACGACAGACTTGAGTTGGATTGTACCCTTTCCCTCTGCTCGAGTTTGTATTCCACCAACACCAGTGACCATGGTTTTGAGTTCTTCGTATTGTACGAAGGCCTCTCGGTCATTAGTTATGTGCGAGGTCGTCGCCGTGTCGGCCAGCCAAACATAAGCAGAAGCGGAATTGTTATTGCCTACAGCGTTATTGTACATGGCAGGATTGTCCTCCCCGGAATACATGAGGACATCATTGTCCCCAGCATGCATAGCGCAGCACGTAATCTCTTCGATATGAGCTGTAGACTCTGTCGACTCATACGTCGACTCTTTTTGCTTTTTCTTCCCCTCGCATTTATCCTGTCGGTTGTCGCGCTTTCGCTTGCCTTGATTACGGCAATCTCTGGCAATGTGGCCGAACCAGTTGCACTTGTGGCAACGGACTTGGCCAAGCCACTTGCAGTCTTGGGTACGATGGCCCCGAAGACCACAGTTGCGACAGGTATCCTGCGAGGGGTTAACACTGCGGCCTTTACCTATCGATGCCGCAGCTTGATATGTGACGTGCGCGCTATCCTCCTGTCGGTCCTTTCGATGGAGGTATTCCTCCTTAAGTATACCTATAAACTCCTGGGAGCGGACATGGCTCCGCTCATCGTTGGCCTGTGAGCCCTTTCGTCGACGTATGTAGGGATCGGTGAAGTTATCCCAGGAGGCCGGTAAGGAGGATTGTATAATAGTCTTGAATTGGGTGTCGGTGATGCGGAACTCGTCTTCTTCGACCATGCATAAGCGCTCCCAGTTCTCCTTCAGCTTATTGAGGTGGTCAACGACGTTGTCACCGTCCTTTGCCCACATGGCGAACAGCGAGCGCTGTAGAGCGTTCGCGTACTGATTGCCCTTCGATTCGTTGACGTTTTCGAGGCTGAGCCATATTTCGCGGGCGGTTTTGAGTCTGTTTGTGTTAATCTTCTGGCCGCTCGTAATATTGTTGGCAATGAGGCATTGCGCGTAGCCGTCATTGTGTGCCCAGGCGTCGTATTCGTCGGGCTCCTGCTCCGCGCTCGGACAGGTGACAGACCCATCCACATAGGGCAAGACTTTGCAGAAACCGAGTACTCGCCTCATGTCCTCTTGCCATGTTGTCCAATTCTTGTCCGTAAGCGGCTCCGACAGCCTGGTAATCGAGCTCGCCTCCCGAGCCTCGACCTTAGTAATCCGGCGCCGTGCTGGCGCAGTCGCTGTCGTTGGCATTGTCGTGGTTGACAGTCCGTCGCCGTTGGTCATGATGGGAGTAGACGTGGCGGTTACCGTGATTTGTAAGCGATGTCAATATAGCCGAATAGGATGCGATAGCCGATGAGGCTAGGTTGTCGCTGGTGTGCGCTCGATGTTTGTAATGCTCGACTGCTGTTTAATCAGTTAAGGCCGGGGCCCATAACCTTTTGTCCAGCAGTGGAAGACGATGAGTAATACGGGCAGTCGAATCCCTTACGAGGAAGGTAAAGGATCTGAGTCAAGATGCGCGGAGGGACTTTTTTTGGTAGGCCCGTATTGGGCGCTTATTTATACACGTGATCGGTACGTACTCCACTCGCCGACGGACACATCCATGCCGTACGGCCTCTCTTTGTCCCTCTCATGCCCGCGCTCCCAACACTTCTGGTAGCACTCTGAATGCGCGGTGGAGCGAAATACCTCGCTCCGGCTCGCTCAATTCCAGACCTATACATATATGCAAACAAGCCGCGAAGCTGTTGTGGAGTATGTAGAAAATATACCATATACTGAAGAAAAGAAGATCAAGATAGCCGGAATAATGTCACTCCTATACAGAATCCGTCGCAGCGTACAGAAAACAACGCGCTGGAGTTGTCCGCTGTTACCCTATTTGTGAATGTTGTGAGTAGGTTCGAAAACCTTCAAATGGGAACCTTTGATTTGTCATCATCAACTCCTTGCACTGCCACCCACCAACGCACTCCTGTTGGCGACGAACATTCTGGCAACCTCTTTCGTTCTTTAGAACTCATTCGACGCGTCAGCACGTTCCAGAATGTCCTTCAGACTACTCATTCTCGAATTTCGACGGCTGTTTGTGAATTCCTTCACTGGCGGATATAAAAGCGTCGGGCGTTTGGCCTGCGGGCTCTCAGCAATACAACATTTCAATACCGAAAGCTTCCGCTAACTTCACCATCGCATACTCTGTCTACAGTCTGGTTCTACGAGCCTTTCTATGATATTGACCGCTTCTTCGACGATACCTTATTCCGTTGGACCAATTCAAACTCCAACAACCGCATTCAATCTGCCCGCAATGACAATACAGCGGGCGCTGTTCAGGCCTTTAGGCCAAGGTAAATATCTAATCCTCGCTGCATTGATCTTGGCCTAACCTTACTACCAAGGATGGACTTGCACGAGAACAAGGACACTAATATCGTGACGGCCTTCTTTGAATTCCCCGGCGTTCGAAAGGAGGACGTTCAAATCGAGGTCCATAACGGCCGTCTCACAGTCTCAGCGGAGCGCACTCTGTCCAGCAATTACGAAGAAAGTGACTACGTCGTACGAGAACGCAGGTACGGCAAATTCTCCCGGACTCTGCAATTGCCTGAGGGCATCGAGGTGAGCTTTTCCAGATCGCAAGGTGCCGATCATTGCCGACTCGATTTATAGGCTGAAGAAGTCACGGCATCGATGGACAACGGGCTATTGACGTTGACGTTCCCAAAATCGACGCCGGAGAAGGCGCCGAAGAAGATTACCGTCGCCTGAATCAATGTACACCCCCGCCCTTGTGACAGTTATCCTTCCTCATGTAGTACCATTTGTAAAGTAACACGGTGGTATCAGTTATGCTTTTGATTTAGTGCGAATAATTCAGTCTTTTGGCTTCCAAGATGTAATAAGCAGTGACAGATTCGATGGTAAACTGCATGTGGAGTATGCTCATGGGCTGGCGTATTCGACACATACCACGCGCCATGTTGCTCCTCTGTCCTTCGTCCTGAGTGTTGTGAGGTGCATTGATTTGAACCTGTCCCTGATTTGGTTCTCCTCCTCGTGATATCCTGGCCTGCAGGGCTCGGTCTGACCAAGCAGGGTGTTTCAAATGATACAGCGCGAGTGCTTGAGACGCGGGGAGAAGACATACTCTAAAATAGGATTCGACTGCCTCTGCGATTTCTAAAGCAAGACCGGCTCGAGTGATTGCCCCACAGCAACATTTGACCGGGATCCTGGAGATTCGCTTCTGCAAACCGTGCTGCTGTTACGAACATGAGCGATCTAAACTGGATATCCGGAATAACAGGAGCGAAGACAAGCAAAGCGATGAAATGACAGACGTTGAGAACCAGATGAATCGCGTCTGGCTGACCAAGTACTCCAAACTCCGTCAGAACCGCCTCATCAGGGTACATCAAATTCACATTCTTGTTAGGTGTCCTGAGGGCCTTGAGAGGAACTCCAGCCGCTGAATGTGTCATAAAATGGACCAAGTGTCTCTGCGCACGCAGAGGCACTATTGGAGCAGAGGTCCTGGAGCTCTGAGAGCTGGCGCAAGAGGATGGCCCGTAGAACGGGGGTGCGTTGCCCTGTACGGAGACAGAAGGGACAGGAACAGAATAAACGAATTTTTTTCGCTCCTACGAATGAGGTGGGCGTTAAATCCGTATGACACAATAGGAGGGCAAGCAATTCGTATCACATTGCCTCTAAAGGTAACACAATCCTTTCCGCATCTCGTTCCTCGACGACTGAGAGTCTGCGATACCGCCACCTCGTCGTCCTCGAGGAGAGCAGACGGAAGATGATAGAGGGATTCTCCACCCTCCTCTGGGCAGACAAGATCAAATACCTGCAGAGGACTTCCCCATTACCTCAGCAAGGTTTTGACGAGAGCAGATGACCACATACTTGTGAAATTCAATGAACCGACGGAGTCGATCAATAGGTGGACCGTAGCGAACACAGTCGAAGTCAGCCCGGTGATTATTCTATACGGCGTGCGCATTCGTTTCATTGAACCTAAGGTTCGAAATGAAATATGCAACATGCACATACAAGCTGGCAACGCAGGAAGCCTGCTTTGTGGGGAGCAGAAGCGGTTTTCGTTGAGGGTATGAATCGTCTAGGAGCATAGGACCAAAAATTGTCTTCGTTACGGACAAAGGAATCGTCCAGGTCGTCGAAAAAATCTCGTATTTGAGGCAGGGAAGCGTAAAATACCATGGTCGCGCGGAAAGGCTGGGGTGACACAAGAATATATCGCATACGTTTGTATTTAACTCTAGACGGTGTCTTCAATTGGTGTCTTCGACGAGTGGCCACATCAAAGCAAAAACGCCTCCGAATGGTTTATCGTGAACATCTGACCTTTGAGTGGCGACTGAAAGCACAGCAATTTTCTTTATCTTCTCTAGGGGGACCCGCTACGAGAGAAATCGCATTGGCCACGGCTTGAGCCACTTCAATCAGAAGATTTCAAGGTGCCTCTGGTGTTTAGACTGGACAGTTAATAAGGAAGGAGGGTTGCAGAATTTCAGATGGGCAATGGGAACGTCAGGTCATAACTCACCAAGAATGAGCCCCCATTTTGAAACCGTCAAGTCATGACTTAGACAACCAAGGGGGATGCGGAATGCTAGAGCATTTTGTTGCCGTTTATTGACTGCACGACTAGCCGAAACTGTCAGTATCGTGGTTATGTGTAGTCTTGCCAGAAAGGGCCATGATAGCATCTGGAAGCTGCAATGACACGTTATTGAGAAACAATCCTGGCGATATCTAAATGAACAGAAACTAGAAATTTCTCGTCCTCAGTGAGAATGAATATGAGCATCCTACCACATAGCAATATAGAAGTAGAATAGGGAGATTGGAATGCAAAGAGCGTGTACGTTTACTCGGAGAAAAAGGAGCGTGGTGAAAAGAGTACTAAGAAGTCCTATGTTATCGTAGTTGGTATCTTGCTGGGATTGGACCAGCCGGACAAGAAACTGTTCCGTGATAGATGACATCCAAAAGCTGAGCGCTGCCCAGCACACCAGTCCTGAAAGATATCAATGGCGCCCAAGCCGCCAACGCAGTTTGTTCACCGTCCTGAATATTCGCTTCCACCAAGGTGAGGCTTCCATTTGCGTATCGATATCCTGCCGTTCGTCCTCTACACTGGGTTGTGAGGACGATCTGTTGTCAAAATTCATCATAGCAGGCGGTGGTGTGTTTCCCGCGCTGAGTGTATTGGACGAGTAGATAGACGAAGACCGGTCACGACGAGGAAGGAGGCCAATCCTAGCAAAGCTCATCCCTTCGTCCGGCCTAAAAGCAAGATCAAGAGCCGCATTGATGCGGAGGTCCCGTTCCACGACAGTATTGAGCTGTTGCAGGTCATTCGAAAAGTCGAGTGAGCTCCGTTGTTCGGTTTTGGGAGACTCGTTCGGCAGTTTGCTTTCCGTGTCTGGCGCCACCTCCGTTTCCGGGAGAGTCGATGATGGGCTTTCGTCAACAGCGTTTGTATTAGAAGGACCCGCGGCAGCCGCCGAGTCAGCAGTATCCAAGACTGTTTGCATGATCGACTCCCATTCCTTCGCATCATCGGATCCTAGGCCCTCGATCTTGATTTCAGGCGATTTCGACAGCTTGTAAGTACGGGACCTAACAAGGGGAGGGAGGGTGGATGGGCGACGGTGCAAAAGGGATCTGCTGGAGAAATTTTTCAACTCCGGGGAGATAGACCGTGGAAAGGGACGGGAAGACGAGTCAAGGGAGGTAGAGCGCACGGGCGAAAACAGCAGACCGTCTTCTCCCACCTCGTCCGACGGTGAGCCGCTCCATTCCAGTCGCCTCTGTCTGTCGATGGGAGTGCCGCGACCAATGTGTCGTGCTAGGGGAAGCGAGCCGTGAATGAGCGATGACACGGCAGCAGACGGCATGCGGGTGGGAGACATCCTTGGAGGGGATCTACTATGGGGCATCGAGGAGGAGGAATTCAACGAATCCTTCCTCGAATTAGGAGAAGATGGCGGGGATAGGCCAAAGGCGAGACCCTCGATGTTTGAAGACGAATGTGACGAAACTGAAGAGAAGGATGTGTCCAAGGCGAACTCCGAAAACCCTTGAAAATCCGAAACCACGACAGAAGTAATGCTACTTTGCGTTTCTGCGCCGACGCCGATGTTTGAAATTTCCATCTGTCGAAAAACAGATATGTCATGAAAAGAGGGACGAAAAAAAGCGGTTACGGTGGTAGCTCACTTTGTTGCCCGCTTGTGTCAAGCCGTACAATCCACTGGAATAAAAAAGACTTCAAGCACCGATATACTCACAGAGAGGGACTCCTCGCAGTAGAAAAGAGAAAGCAAAGGTAAGAAAATCAACAACGAGCATGCAGACTGCGAGGCGTTGCCGTTCCACGGAGAACTCGGGAATTCAGCGGGATCTCGTCTTCTGGAAATGTGCCTAGGCCCGGTGTTTACGTCGATGGAAGCACCGCAATGGCGCGAGACCATCAAAGCCGATTTAGAATGGATTCGCGCGACTGATAGACGGCCTGCAGCTTTCCACCGGCGCGAGTGGTTTCAATAAGCGGCACGCCGTTCACTTCATCCTGCTCAACAGCCGCAGCCGCCTCCTAAAGCTGTTTGCAGGCAGCATCGCATGCGGCCAACTGCGCCGGGTGCAGCCAACGGGATGTTCAATAACGTTAAAAAGAGGGTAAGCCGGGAGCCAAATCCTACCGTATTAGAAATCGATTAGGAACAACCCGCAGAGTTACGTTGCATTTTTACGTGACATTCCGCGCGATATGGAAGCCGGAGGTGCATTGCAGGGGCAGAATACACGGAAGATGGCGCTGTCATTCCTCAAAACATACCGTTCATCATTCAGAAAACCAGTGACTCGACACGACGCTCAGAGGAGCTAGCCTCGCCGTTCAAGATTTAAAAAAAAAAAAAAAGCCACCGCGATCAGACGGACGATAGGAACAGCAGCCGTTGCGTAACAAGCGACAGCAGACCTTCCTATAGCAAGCCGTTCCCGAAGATTTAGGTAGAGAAAACGCCATTTTAGCTTAGGAGCGCCGGAAGAAGACCAGAATCGCGGATGCGTCCAGAGCCAGAGCAGCCAAAGACAAAGAGCGAGGTTTCGAAAAGCAAGGCTGTGGTCTTGGCGAGATGCTTTGCCTTGCCCACTGCGCACACGCAGGAGATTGAACAATGGAGAACGAGAGCAAGTCTCGTTGCCTCACGTGAGTACGTACTCTAGATACGTGGCAAGGGTCATTAAACCAATTAATGGCCTCCTGGGTCACACATCGGTTTCAAAATTCATCGATTATAGAGTACATCTATGTCTACATCAGCAAGTGAGTTTAGAAAAAAACAAAGCAGAATGTAGCTAGCGATACGAGTATCATCGGATATCTGACCAAAAAGAAAAAAGGTTCATAGTAGGCCCCCAGGAAAAAAAAAAAGACGAATAAAGGTAATCCGCGAGATATCATGAAAAGGGGAGGGACAGAGAAGCAATACACATGTCAGATAGATGGGATGCGTGTAAACGTACAAATGGATACATAGCTCATCGCCCTCTCTATCGGAGGACCGGCCAAATCGGCCGGCATAAAATTGCGACGAGCATTAATCGGGGGGAAATGCAGAGGAGGCAGCGCGAGAAGAGAGAAAGAGTTCAGCCCAGTGCAAAGCTCAATGTGCTCGTAGACGCAGCGGAGCCTTCGATAGGACTCGACGGCGCAGAGGTCAGCTCGAGAGAGAATGGCTGGGGGACCGTCGGGGGACTAGCGAGGTTCGTATTGATCCTCAGCGACGACGGCGCAGACGAGGCGCCGGCGATCGCAGCCAAATCCCCGCCACTGATGCCATCGAACCAGCGATTCGCCGCCGCCGCCGCCGCCACCGTCGTAGTTGAAGAGCCCAGCGAGAGGTCAATGCCTCCCAAGCCCATGTGTGTGCCTGTGTCGTTAGCAAAAGCGAGTTCAGCATGCGGGCCGAGCAGCGCAGGAGAAAAGCCGAGCGCAAACCCACGAAGGTCGTTGAACATGCCCATGAGAGCCTGGCCTTGACTGTCGTTCCCGTTCGAGGCGGCGTCTTGCCCGGCGGAGGACGACGAAACGAGTCCAGATCCTTTGCCAGCAGTGGAATTGGCAGTGTTCAGCACGCCCTGCATGTCAACGACATCAGATCGTCCTCCAGAGCTCATGTCTTGCGTTTGCGGTTGAGAAGAGGCTGAAGGCGACGCATCAGCATCCACGCCCAAACCCGACTCGGACGAGCTGAACCGCGCCAAAATCGAGTCCATCACGCAATAATCAATAACCATCTGCTTCTCATCCAAGCCCCCACCACGGCCATCAACACCAACGTTCCCGGCAAGGCCGCCGCCGTTCCCGACACCAGCATCGACAGCGCCACGACCGAGCGAGTTGAGCGAATTCGCGCCAAGAAACCTGCCCGACGCCCACTGCTCCCTCCTCGCGCGATCAATCGGCGTCCCGCGGTGCGGCGCGTTCTCGTGCGCAAAGAACGGCGGATAGATCGGATACCGCGTCGTCGCAGAGACAAACGGCCGCCCCGTCTCGTCATAAAACACCTCTTCACCAGGGAAGAAAGAACTGATAGGAGTCGCAGACTCTGCATCACTGCCGTACCCAACGTAGCTATCGTTGTCCGACGCATACGCGGCGTTGTTGCTGTTGTTGCCGTCAGTACCGCTGTTGCTTCCATACGCGGCGTTCTCGTCCGGCGACCCAGCAAAATTGAAAGAGGGCGGCGATTGCGGCGTCGACGACGGGGAAGGAGGCATTATGGGCTGGCGTTGCGGGTCCTGATACTGTACAGGCGGAGTGGGCAAGGACGGAAAGTTGTTGTATAACGCGCCGGGGCCAGACTGCTGCTGATCCCCTCCTTGGAAGAACGAATTCTGCGCAGCGAGCGGATCGACCATGGCTTGCTCACGGGACGCAGCAAAGTCGACCGAAGCCATGTCCAAGCCCAAAAACGACGCTGTCTGCCCAGACGGCGTCGACACGCTCGGCAGCTCCAAGGAAGGAGACGGTGCAGCGGGCGACGAGGGAGAAGGAGAAGTGGGCGATGGACTATCCCGAGCGTCAGATTTCGGTCCCGATCCAAACCGTAGGCCTGACTGTACGTCATACTCGGACCGCTGTTCACCGCCAGGAGCGCACGCAGGCGAGGTCGTGGACGTGGACGTGGGCGTGGGCGAGTGGCAATAAAACGTCGTCACAAGCGGACCCGCCTTCCTCTCACCAACACCCGCACCCGAACCAGAGCCTAAACCCGCACCAGCACTCATCGCACCAATCTCCTCGTCTCCATACGTCGGCGACGACAGCTCCGCATTATACGACGGGTCGTCCTTGTCGTCCAACAGCAGCCTTTGCTTCGAATGGCGGGCACGTGAGCGCGTCTTCTTGCCCTTGTTATTGTTGCCGTTGTTGTTGTTCTTGGCGGTGACGGTGCTTGTGCTGTTGTCAACATCCATCTGGTCCTCGGCGGCGGTTCTGGTGGGGACAGACTGTGGCGGATCTCGGTTATCGCTGACTTCTGCCGGACTCCTATCACCCCGTTCGCGCGCCACACCATTCTCGTTCTCAACCCGATCCAAGCCTTCCTGCCGTCGCTGGTCTCCCTCTCCCTCTCCATCGCCATCGCCATCTTCACTCTCATAAAACTCCTCATCTTCCTCATCTTCATCCTCATCCTCGTCCTCATCATCATCTTCATCCGAGCTGAACAGCTCAAAATCATAAATCTCCTCCGTCATAAATGCAGAATGGTACCCTGGCGGAAACCCGTGCTTCATATAATACGACTGGGCCTCGCGTTCCACGAGCTGCCTGAGCGACTCGAACGACATCGGCGGGCGTCTAGAGGGAGACTCGTCAAACAATATCCCGCAGAAAAGGAGGACGCACTCACGTTCTAAGAATCCTAGGCATGACGTACCCCTTGAAGATCTTCAAGTCCTCCGAATCCCGCCTCATATTCACCCTCCGCTCCAGCTCTTCTCCCTCATCATCGCTCGCGTGATCTGCCCATCCCCACTCCCTCGTCTGCCGTTCATTCTCTTGCTGAGCGTACGACGACGACGACGACGCGGCAGACGGACGATGAACTCTCATCCTCAACCGTCTTTTCTTCCTCTTCTCGCCATCTGACCCATCATACACAGCATCATCCAATCCGATCGTCTCCTCTTCAGAACTCCGGGACGAACCTTGCCCCGCGGGCCCATCACGGTCCTTATCCTCAGCGTCCGCGTCCACTTCTTCCTCCTGCAGAGCGACCCAATACGAAAGCAACGACGGCCGGCGCGGCCTCGTCTGAAGCACGTGCTGCTTCTTTCTCTGCACGCTCAAACTCAGACTCGAGCTTGGCGAGACAGGGGAAGACGAAACTGATGAGGACTGGGAGAGCGGGGCTTGGACGACCGGCGCCTGCGAGATCGCGAGAGGCGGCGGCGTCGTCGTCGGCGCCGAAGGGATCATGGAGCGTTGATCGACCTCGTCGCTACTGGTATCGCTAGCCGTAGCGCTCGTCGTCGACAGCGGGTGAGGCGGCGGAGGCAGGCTCTTTGGCAGGGCAGGAGCAAGCCTAGGCACGGGCGTCGGGGGACGCACAGCGGGCGAAAGCGGAGAAAGCGAATGGGACGGCGAGACAGGGATGGGTTGAGCAGAGACTTGGGGTGATATTGGGGTAGGGGAAGCAGTTGGCACGGTGTCGTCGTCTTGAAAGGTAGAGTGTGGATCTGTGGAAAAGTCGTGCAATGGGGACTGAGACTCTTCAACCTCGGGACATGCAGCACAACTCTCATCCTCCCGCCCACACACATCGCCCGCTCCACTCCTCAACGTGCGACTCGACTTTACGACAGCAAGGCGCACCACCTTCATCTTTACAGCGCCCTGCTTCTTGCCCTTCTTCTCCCTCTCTTTCGCATCCTTCAGCTCGACGTCTTCTCCGGCCGCCACATCCACGTCCTCCAGATCCGTCAACGACGACAGCGTAGACGTTCTCGAGAGCGGTTGCAAAGCCAAAGAGGCAGGAGGAGCGTGCTCCGCCTGCGCCTCTGCCTGGTCAGGATCAGCTTTGTTGACCTTGCGTCGACCGCCGGCTTCAGAGGCACTGCGCTTGCTGCTAGGCCCCGCCACAGTCGTGCCAACTCTAGGCCTTAAAATCCGCCTGAGCGAGGGACAAGGTTCGTCAGACTTGGACCGTGATCTTGGAGGAGCTCTTTTCTTCGACTTGGAGAGCTTTGCCTTGAGCGGTGAAGCGGGCTCAGAAAGGAGGGCGTGCGCGTTGGGAGAGAGCGGGGGCGAGGTGACATAGTAGGCTGTCGCTTTCTGCTTGCCTTTAGATAGTCTTGTCTTTTGAATTAAAAGAACAAAAAAAGGTAAATAAGTTCGTTGAACAGCAACGAGAAGGGTGAGGCAGACAACGGTACCTGTGTCGGCGAGCCAGCGCCGGACTGCGGCTGGACATGATTCACATGATGGTTCTCCTTTCTTTTCTTTCTCGGACGGCCAGCAGCAGGCCCAGCGACGACGAGTGTGTCGCTTTCGGGGCGCACGACGAGCGCTGCAGGACCCTCGCCAGAAGAGGCCTTGCGTTTCCGGCTGCGGCTGCGCGTGAGTATGAACGGAACGGTAGGATGGCGTGGTGAGACGATGGGTTGTGCGAGGTCGTGGATTTGTGGCGCGGCAGCGGGGGTCGGAGGAAAAACCAGACCTGTCGATCAGACAATCACATCATAAGGAGCTAATGAAAGAAAATAAACATGGCGCCAACACCGAACACGAACCGTTTATGATTCTGCGGCGCTTCCCCGCACCCGCCGGTGTCTTTGTCGGTGCACGGGGGACATCAGCGTCATCCAGGCCTTCATCTGCACGACCACGTTTCTTGGACCTGCCGCGTTCCGGCGAGCGAGAGAAGGGCTTGGTGTGATGGTTACTGGCAGTGGTGGTGGTGGTGGCTGCTGCTGCTGCTGCCGAGCGCAGCAGTGGACACGGGAGCATTCAATGTGGCGCCGGAGGAGGAGGACGACGACGACGATTGGACGAGCCGCGCGCTGCGTCGTAGCGGACGCGATACGGCAGGGGCCGTCCGAACGGCCATTCACTTGGTGCTACGCTACGAAACGTTCGCGGAAGGGGATGCAAGGGGGGGAGATAAAGAGTGCAGGCTGAGGGGGAGGGTGTCAGTCAAACAAGAAACTCGCTTCACAACAAGTGGCGCAAACCGAAAAATTCACCAACCACTGCTCGAGCGTCGTGAAGTAAACGGGGTCGCACGACAGCACGTTCTGAGTGAGAGGGAAAAGGAAAAGGAAAAGCAAAGAGAAATGAAATCAACTCGACCAGTTACAAGATATTATGAAAGAAACGACTTGCCGGTATAAACGAACGTGGTAATTTAAAGTGAGATTGTAGCAGTGATGACTTTTTTTTTTTTTTCACAGAGCGGCGTGGCTTCCGACCTTTGAGCGATTGAAAAGCAGAAAAAAAAAAAGGGCGCAACGGAGAGTACGGGCGGTCGTTTATTTTCCCACGCCCAATGCACTCAACGGCACAACCCATCCTAGTCACGTGGTATCGGCTGTGCATCGCGCGACCGACCATTGTTCTGCATGACTCGTTGCTTGTTGTTTTGTTGTTGGTCTCTTTCTTCCTTTTTTTTTTTTTCGGTTAGCGTTCTTGCACGAAGGGAAGGCGTCTGGTTGTGCAATTTGCAAGGGTTGGGGGGGTTTTTATGTACAGCCGAAGATGCGGATACCTTTTTGTCTGACCCACGCCACGCCTGGCTGATCACCGGAAATCAACGATCCAATATTTCAATCAGTCTCCTATTCCAGCGTTATCAATTGACATTCAACGCCAGGCACTGCTGCTTGACCATGCTCGCAGTCCTCGACAGGCTCGATCCATCGCCGACTCTATACAACGTAGCTCAGCCCCTGTCCATGTGACGTCCATGAATCGCAGAAATATGGCCATACCAGGCTCGTCGTGCCTGGACTTTGCTACTCCCCTCCCCCCTTGAGCTTATCCAGTTCTAGCACTTTGTCCAACCTTTAAAAAAAAAAAGACACCCCTACAGCTACATCGTATAAAAGCAGCGCAGACATGAGCTCCGCACTTTGCCCTGCTCGCGCGCCACCATGTTCGCCCAACTTCCGCCAGAGCTTTTGGATGCCATATCCGCACACCTCTCATCGGACGCACGATCGCTCAAAGCCCTCGCGCTCGTCTCGCCGCACACAACATTCCCCGCTCGATCCCGCCTCTTCTCAAAGGTCGTGCTCACCTGTGCCCATCTCACGCCCACGCCCTCGCCCTCGCCCGCGCCCTCGCTGGCCTCGCCCATCACCCACGCACGTCCAAATTCCCCGCTCACCGCACGCACGCCCGCGCCCGCGCTCTCGCCGACGTTCTCCCGCTTCGTCGCGCTCGTCTCTTCCAACCCTGAAATCGCCGCCCTCGTACACGAGCTCGTGCTCGCCAGCGACGCCCGCGACGCGCTCACGCCTGGCCCCGCGCTTCTCTCTCTCCTCGCGCTCCTCCCCCGCCTGCGCCGCCTGACAGTGCACAACCCGCTCGCATGGACGCAGGACCCAGAGCCCTCGTCGTCGTCGTCGTCGTCGTTGTCCCCGTTTTCGTCTTCACCACGCCGAACCGCACACCCCGCCCCGCCCGCGCCGCACCTCACGTCCCTCACAGTCCTCGCGACCAAACCCTTTCTCGACCGCACGCGCACCGCACCGAGCCTCCAGCTCTTCGTCCCGCCAAACCCCCTCGCGTCAATGCCGCCGTCGCTGCTGGACCTCTCCGCACTCACGGCTCTAGACGTGCACTTTGCCTGCGCGACCGAGCTCGATGCTATCCTAGCACAATGCGGGCGCACCCTCGAGCACCTGTGCATCCGCTACACGCGCACACGAGCGTGCCTGTTGGATCCCCAAACGCGTACGTAACACCATTTCTCCCATCACCCACAAATCTCACCTCCCCTTACCGCCCCATCCTCCCTCTTCTCTCTTCACAGCTCCACCAAGCACGCCAACCCTCTCCCCACTCACCTCCCTCACCTCGCTGCACATCATCACACGACTCCTACCACACCTCCTGCACCAGCCGCGCTCAAACCCGCTCTTCTGGATCCTCACCGCGCTCTCCAGCCTCCCGCCCGAGACGCACGCCACGCTCGCCCATGTACGCTTCACGTTCCAGATCTGCTCCGCCGTCAGCTGGTTCACGTTCCGCGACTGGTGCTACGGCGACAACGACGATGACCACGACCACCACGACCACCACGACACCCCTCCTTCCCCGCACGATCGCACCCCATCCTTCGACTCTCCACAGCACCACCCCGCCCGCCCAAACTTTCGCTCCCTCGCCGCTCTCCTCGCTCGCCTCCCCCGCCTCCGCTCCATCACGCTCGAATGCGCGCACATGGACTCCCACATGGAGCGCTGCTACGACGACGACGACGACGGCCTGCACCCAGAGATGTACGCAGACGTGTTCCGCCGTGCCATGCTCACGCATTTCTCCGCTTTTGACTGCTACCTGAATATTTTTTGATACGCCATTATTACACATCCCTGTTCGTATATCGGTTAGTACACGCGCCTGTCACTACAGCAAACACGTGCTTGTGTCGGTCGCGCGAGAGCTGGGTTCAACTCCCAGACAGGGAGATTTCTTTTTTTTTTTTTGTCTTTTGCTTTGCACACACTCTCTGAATCTACCCAACCCGTAAGTACGTTTTGCAAAGAAACAAAAAAGGGAAAATTTTTTCAAAACCATCGCTCCCCTCCAGTTCCCCGATATCAAAAAAACAAAATGAAAAGAAACGTTCCACACAGAACAGTCACGTTGTCCAGGCAACGCGATGGCGATGGGACCAGAAAGCAACCAGACAGGCTTCAACAATCAAAACAAACGCAACAGAACACGAGGCGGGGCGGTCGGCGGGGCAAAAACTTCCCGAGATAAGTACAGTACATACATATGTACAACACGGAATCCATTTCATAATCTCATCAACATCGCAAAATTTCACAACTTGAATACATATATACATAATATGCTTTTTTTTTTCTGATGATCGCCTTGCTGTGATGATGAATACCCGAAAAAGAAAAGAAATCAGAAATCGCGATCTTGAACGAATCTCGCGTCGCAATTCCCGCAAAACCGGCGGCGGAGCAGGTCAATAATGAAGAAAAAGGGTTCAAACACGCAAAACAAAAGGCCAAGGCGAAAGGGCCGAACTGTATGCCTGATACAGATCAAAACGCCAGAGAAGAGGAATCTAAACCATCAGGGAATATCAATCGAAGCCTGATCGCAGAGCTCAGAAGAGAAGGGTTCCAACGTCCCAAGAATAATACGCGGATACGGATACAAATCAGAACTGTTCAAAAAAAAAATGAAATGAAAAAAAGCACTAAAGGAGCATGTTCAATTCAGGATTCGGAGTTTGAAGAACGGGAGAAGCACCAGAACAAAGACATGAAATGAGTAAAAACCAGAGAAAAGAGAGAAAGATGCACTAATTAGCCCCATGACCAGCAGAAGCAAACGTAGGCGCGGTGGGCGACGTCGTCGGCGCACTCATCCTCCTCCTTCTCCTCCTCTCCGCCAAATTGACGCTCCGCGCGCCGCCATCGTCGCCCCACCGATTAAAACTGTCCTTCCCGAGCTCGAGCTTCAACTCCGTTCCGACAGACGACGAACTGAAGGCGGCTGCACCTGATGATCTCAACGCCCCCTCACCTCGTCCGTTGCCGTTTTGCACATGTCCATACCTCGGCCGCGCCCCATCATCGCTACTATCATCCCCCGCCTCATCGTCCCCGTCCCCATCGTCATCATTCCTCGAAATCTGTGCCCTCTTCGCATTAGCGGGGCCGAGCGTCTGCGACGGCAGCCGCTTGAACGACGGCCTAATGGATGCCGACTCTTCACCGCCAGAGATGGACGACTCGCGGGACGACATCCCGCCGCAGCCCAGATGAGTCGAACCTGACGACGGACTTGCACTGCTCCCTTCGGCTTTTCCAAACACGTTCGCAAGCTCCGACGCAGCGCTGAGCGAGCTCCCAGGTCGGCTCATGCTCGACTCGGAGACGGCGCTCTCGTTCGCACTCGCCGTAGGCGGAGATTGAACCTGAACTTGCTGCTGCACATGCGCTCGTCCGCTGACGATGCGGCTCATTCCCGGCAACAACGGCGGGACGGGATAGCGCACCCTGTTCGCCGCTGAATACACCCCTCTGCCCGAGCCTGCACCGGTACCAGGAGCGGAAGCAGGCAACACCTGCGGACTCGCCTTCTTCTGGCGCGGCTTGAGGCTGAGGTTCAAGGGGGTACTGCGCGCAAGCACCGCAGCCTCGTACGACCTCAGGTCCTCCACGTTCCCGTGCAAAGTCGTGCGCATCGACGACATTCCGTCTGGACTCGCAACTTGCTGCTGTTGTTGCTGGGGCGGCGGGTGCGGCAGCTCGCCACCGAGGCCCATACCCAACTTATTATCCACCAACCCTGTAGGCGTCTTGACGCTCGGAAGCGACGCCACACGGGGACGGCGGTATGCCGGCGTCGCAGCATTGCCGTTTCCGTTACCACCTCCGGCTCCACCGCTCGGATTATTTTCCAGAGGCATCGGCCCAGACCCGCTCAGCGGCGTGCGCATATACTGCTTCCAAAACTCCCGCAGCTCGCGCGATTCGGCGTCCCGCGAGGGAGTCGGAACCGTGCTCGCGCGTTGAATCGGATGATGTATCGGTGGCAGCCCATGGAGTGACTGCTGTTGCTGCTGATGCTGCGGGTGTTGTTGTTGCTGCTGACCCTGCTGCTGCCTACCCTCGATCGTCGGCATAGGAGTCGCATCCGGATCGTCCACATTGAGGCTCATTCCCGCCTCGGTGAAGAAAGGTGCACCGTCCGCCGAGAGACCCGCGAGGACGTTCGGGTCGTCGAGCGACATGAGCCCAAAAGCAGACGAGAACCCGCCGCCTTCGCCGACCGGGCCAGAGCCACCAGGGACGCCCCCTCCCGCCGCGCGCTGGTTGGGATCCGGATGTTGCTGGTCGTGGTGTTGACCGTGGGGTGGTAATTGGTGGGGGTGTTGATGCTGGCGTTCCTGAGTCGGGCCCGGGTCATGGGACTGCTGGTGTTGGTGAGTATGCGACCGGTCATGCTTCTGCGGATCTTGCTGATGCTGAACAATCAGGCTGGACCCTGGACGAGCGATATCGGTCTGCATCGCCTGACTGTGCTGGGCGTGGCGTGGCGATCAAGTCGATCGTGTCGAGAGATTATTCCCATGGGAAAAAAAAATAATGCGCGTTGCCATAAAGACAAAAAAGGACCAACAAGCAATGTCGGGGTATACAATAAAAAAAAGATGAAGCGGAGACAGCGGATCATCAGTACAGACGTGCACCATGTCGCTATTGATACAACCTCCTACCGAGACTTACATTAGGGTCTGTAGGGGCCGTCGTCGAGCTTGAAGTTTGTGGGCTTGCGCCATAGGACGTCGACGGGTGATGATGGTGGTGCATCGAAGGCAGGGTATCAATGGGCAAATGCACAGAGGACGACGCAGCAGAGGAGGGGATGGACTGGGAAGTCCCTCCGCTGCCGTCGCTGCTAAAATCCATCGATGCACGGCGGCGGTCCATCAAAAAGCTGGTTGAATAATTACCGCCACCTCCACCACTGCCTGGCGGTGGAATGTGCATCGCCGTGCTCGAAAAATCGTGATGCAACTCTTTTCCTTTTAAAACCAGAAAAAAAAAATAAAACAATTTAATTCAGCTCCATTGAGAAAACCGCATACCGTGCATGTCACCTGATGAAGGCGGGTAGTGCCGCAGATCCTGCTGTGCCCAGCTCATCCACGACGAAGAGGACGAAGGCTGCGTGCTGGGGCGTTGCTCGCCATAAAACATGCCCACGGTCGGATCTATGGCATTAAAGCCCGGACCGACGATACTGCTCGCATTCGGCGCACCAGCACCGAGGCCATTCCGCCTGAGCAAATCGACCTGCGCACGGTACTTTGCGGTGTAATCCGCGGGGTGCTCGCCAGGCGGCTGCATGCCCGAGGACAGACCGGAGGATGACGAGGGGTCCTGAGCATGATGTGGCACGTACACGGGCGAAAAGGTAAAGTTTTGCTGCGCATACATGGCGCTCTCGGAGAGAGACGGCGGGAGATGTGGCGCGGCGCTAGGCGCAGAGGTAGACGGTGAAGGACCCAAAAGAAAGTCGTCTGCGGCGCTTGGGTACAGAGGATAGCGGGAAGTTGGACCCGCCGCCGCCGTCGTTGTCGGGGCCGGGCGTGGATGATGCCCAGGTCCCACGGGAGCAGTCTGTCGATGGAATTTCACAAAAGTGCAACGACACTTGCGCTGCACGCATTTCGCTGATGACGTAAGAGTATGAGTGAGCATTTGTTTCACATAAAAAAAGAAAAAGGCAAAAAAAAAAAAGAGCGGGTGGGACGCACAGCAAGGATTGCAGCCGTCGCAGGGAAGGCTGGATTGGACGCATTGATCACAGGCTTGCTTGGAGGTGGTAGCTCGGGACGCAGAGGCCGAGCCCTTGCGTCTTCCTGTGTTTTGGGCAGGTTTCTCATTCGCATGACACTTGTTGATATGCCGCGAGAGCAGATCACTAAGGGAGGGAATAAACACGAAAGCATCGCGAAGGAGTTAAAAAGGTGTACGCACCTTCTGGCGAACTGATCGCCACAATACTGGCATTTGTACGGTCTGTCGCCTGTGTCTGGGAGAATGAGGGAGGGAAAAAAAATACAGGTAAGCGGAGAAAGGAAAAGATTGTAGATCGGGGTGGAGCTGAGCGAGGGGGCGTTGCTCCATAGCAGCAGTCAGAGTTGGGAATAGTAGACTTACGGGATCGCATGTGGCGAGCGACATGTTGAGGACGGGTGAAGGTTGCCTGACAGACGGGGCACTTGTGGTCACCGCCCATTGCTTCAAAAGTGGGCAGCACGGGACGGCGAAGGGGGGAATGGGACAGAGAGAGATGACGACTTTTGCTGAGCCGCAAACCTGGCCAACCAACGACATACAAATCCAATGCTAAAACCACCCTTGCCTTATCCCGCAACCCAATCCCAGATCTCCTCGGCCGCATCCCGGCTAATACGTCATTTCCCACGGCCCTTGACAACAACATCCTAACCATATCCGGCGCCGACGTGTCTCTGTCTGACCACTTACTGCGCATTCAACCGTTCGTACATGTCCATCGTCACCGTTGACGCAGAACATTGCGTTCAAAGATCTATCAAAAAAAAAAAAACACGGCAAAACTCTTGCAGCGTAGCCAAGCCGACGCGTCAAAGCAATGACGTCAAGCTCCTAGCTAAATATCCATAAACGGGTATAATCGTGACAGAAATTAAAATGCAAATGGAGATCAACGGACCTCGGTGCGCATCCGACCGCTGCATGCCTTCTGATTCGGCTGCAAGAACGAATCGCCATCGACGCGTCGCGAGTCCTTGGCTCCACCGCGCACCGTCAGCACGCCCTAACCTTGGGTTCAATGACTCATCCCTGACGTAGTCAATTTCATCATCGATCGACGTCGGTGAAATGCATGCATTCCCCCAAACAAAAAGAAAAAAAAAAGCGACAAGCAGCACGCACAGTCGAATGAATCGAAGACACCAACGTCGTGAGAGCCGACACCTGATCTTTATCATCATCGTTTCTTCCATTCCTTTTGGAAACCACAAAGCACTCTCCGGAGGAAGATGGGAGCCTCCGTCCCAAATCCAGTCTCCCTCCTCCCGACCGCCGTCCGGGATTCACGGGCAATCCCCTGGTTCATATAAATAGATCCCACCTCGCCTCTCGTCATCCGTCAAAGTCAACTTTGCCGTGAAACCCTATATTTTCCTCTACGGTTCGACCCACTCCCCGCCTTACCCTCTTTAATCTAGGCGCGGACGCTCAGCCGCCATTCACGGTGTCTTCGCCAACGCCCAGACGACGCACATCCGGACTCGACGCGCCGTTTATTAGGTCCGAGGTCAGACGACACCCACACAGCCCCGATGCTCACTTCTCTTGCACGGCGATAGCGCCACAAAAAGGATGAGAACATATCTTGTGTTGGTGGCTTAGCAGCCAGCGACCAATACTTGGGATTGTCCAACACACGAACGCGGTCCGACAACGGCGACCCCATTCCCAGCGCCCTACGCTTTCGTCGAGCTTTTCTTTTCTATGCACCCCCAGATTGTCAAGCCAGAACGATGGCGGCCGATCGCGCTGTCGCACCAGCAGTTCGACAGCTTCTCGTCAGCCCTCTCCGGCAATCTAGCGCTCCCTATCTGTCGCTGTCTCGCCTGGATAATAAACAATGAATACAATGATCACACAAAAAGTCCTGATGTATATATGATATGCCTTTTAGCGAAGGAAGGGCATAGTCCAAGGGGGGACCAGCCAATCGGCGACATCAAGCACTTGTCTGTATCCTTGACGATCGCACTAAACTCGTTTCGTGACCTTTCCTCTCCAAACTCCTTCCGGAAGCTTCTTTATTGAAGAAGCCCTCTCACTCCTTGCCTGGTTTCTCGCCTCCATGCAAGACGTCCTTATTGTGATTCGGAAATCTATTCATTAGGAGGTGAGGAAGGACAGTGCACATGTCCCACATCAAATCGCCGGAAAGGCTTCCCTGCCTTTTGAATGAACAGTCGAAATAGATCCCAAAGGAACGCCATTTCCTTCGTAGTCCCACCACTATTGAATCCGCGCCTGCAAACGCACACATCATCCGGAACGTGTCAGTTGGAATTCTCTGATTCCTGATGGTGGGGGCGGCGTGTTGTGGGTTTCAGCCCAGAATAGACCCTTCTGAACCGAATCGCTGTCAACAACATTTGCCGCCGGGCGCTTGTCCGTCCCATTTCATTCGACCAAGGAGCGCCGGTGTCCAAGTGCTATATCACTTTATCATTTCTTTTTTTTTTTTGAAAAAAAAAAGAAACTGGCCCTTTTTTGGTTTATTTTTGTTTTTAGCTTGAAGATTCATATATTCATAATTAGACGACGATGAATGATCAAATCAAGGTCGTGCTACATCACGCGTCAGGCGCCGTGGGCATATATGCCAAAAAGAAAGTTCGGATACGGGGAATCGAACCCCGAGCTGCCGCGCACTAAGTTGTGAGAGGCGGCAATGTTAGCCGTTACACCATATCCGATTGCTGAATACTATATTAATTTCTTTTATTATCACCGAATGGAATACTCCCAACTTGGCACATACACCCGTCCTCCAATCTCCCTTTTCGGAGAGAACAGCGGGAAGACCTCGGGATCAATACTCGATACTCAAGCAAGGTCCGAGACCGGAGAAACGGAAAGCAAACAAACAACGAAACATTCGTATCTCGGCAGACCACACGCCCAACTCGGGGAACTTCGAGCACGCACGATGCGCGATCTTCCCCATCGTCGCGGGCTTTACAATGTGCGGCACGGCACTTCGCGTTCGCGAGCCGCGCCGTCGAGCTGGGAATGCCTATACTAGGAACGTCGAGTCCTTGTCGTTTTGTCGTTGCCAAGCTATCGAACGACTCGTGCGACAGGCGTCGCTCAGGAAATTTGACAACGAAAAACCTCCGAAATTCGAGCATTGGCTTCACGAGTTACGATCACCTGGGGAACCGGGGCCGCACGCACGCACGCACGCGAACGAGGGTAGCCCGATCCCAGGTCCGACCTCGTTCGAGGTGGCAGGGGCAATGCGGCGGTTCGGGACTTGTAAAACACCATAATCAATGAAGCAGCACGATCTCTCATCCTCAGGGCAGCTATGATGTATCCGCTTCCAAGATCCACCCCCACGCGCAGTGGCGTCTGACGCCAAGAAGTCGAAAGAACCCGAACACCTAAAGTCTGCGAAGGGAAGACTTGGTTGTCGGATTGGGTTCGCCGAGTTGCCGAGCGAGGAGTGGTTCGACGAGAAGAGGCAATGGCAACGCGAACACTCGAGCTCGCTCAATCATGAACTGCCACGACAAAGGCGACAGCAGCGTGACTCGTCGAACGTGGTTAGCGTGTCGGTCCAATGGAAAAATGTAGCCGGAACGGTACCACGTCTCACCTAGATAGACAAACCCGCGTCTTGGTGGCGATATCCGGATGGTAGGCGCCCACTTGTCCTCCTTAGAAATGTGCCCCCAATCATCCGCGCCATAAAATACACGTTTTCAGTGGGTCACTGAGGCCGGGCATACCGTTTTCTCCAAACACACCGAGAATGATGCAAGTCCCACCTTGTTATGTTAATATGCATCGAGGTACACCTAAGCGTGCGTTGAAGTCGGGAACAGTGATGATGTCAAAGGCTAAACTATTGTTCCCGAGATTTCATGCTTACAGCACACAGACAAGGCAATTACGTACCGCTCGGACGAGTTATACAAAAAGGTGTTTTGAAAATGGTCTTGATACAGAGGTTCCGTCATTAAACGGTCGATCGCCGTTGCCCTGCGCAACTGCGTATGCTCGGTAATGAACAACCAGAACCTCGATTTCAAAAAAGCCGTCATTTCACAGCGCCGGAGGGTGTCGTCTAAAATGTCTGTTATTAAATAGCCCAACTGCACATGCTACATCCAGACGGCAGAAAAAAGGGGAGAAACGGTAGCAAATCTATTAATGGATGTTGTAGCCAATGAGACTACGTCGGCCGATGATTTCTCCAATCTACGCGTAACGAATGGGAAACGGAGTTCAAAAGAGAAGTCACGGATCGTATTACGATTTCTCACCTTGTAAATACCATACGCCTCAAGGCCATAGATGCCTATCCTCGCAATTTCGCCGCTCTGCACCGCGCTGCGCCAGTACGCCGGGTCTTTGGCGCGCGCCCAGAGCGTCTCGTACGCCGTGCGGACCGTTGTAAGGTTTGGCGGCTGCAGACCCTCTGTGACGTACACTTTCTTCACAACTTCACGTGCCACGGCCAGGTCATAAAAGAGTGGTTCTCTGTAAGCTAAATACGGCAAAAAAAAATGACGATAGCCCGGTGAAGGAGGAAAGAATGGGAAAAAAAAATAAGAAAAAAAGCAGTTGACAATGACAAACTCGAGCAACTTACCTCCGAGCATTTTTCCGAGTCGCTGCCCCGCGGGGCCCATAAATTTTTTTGCGCCCTCCCATACTTTGCCAGCCGTCTGCGATGCGCTGGCGAGCGCTTCCTGCGCCTTTTTCTGCGCGGCCTCAACGGAAGGGTTCGGGTTCGTCGACGCGAAGCGTACGCCACGGGCAGAGCGTTGCGCCGTCCTTAACGCGCTGTTGCGAGCCGCGAGAGGCTGCCGGAGGATCGTTGAGGACGACATGGAAAGGGGGGGCTTATGGGAGTTGTTGGACGATTTCTGCCAACAAATTTGAAAACGACGGAGGGGTCAGTGGATGCGTGGGAAATTTGACTTATTCCGGCTTTGTCCGCCTATCTTATCTTATCTTTGTGAACCGTTTCTTCTCAGAATCGCAAAAAATAAGAGTAACAGCTATTGAGGACTTCGTTGGAAACGACAGAGACTCTGTTCTCCAACGTGTTTCCCAACTCACTCACTCGCTTCCATACGCAACGATCCAACAACCAAAATTTCATATCACAATGACCATTACTACATTACTGTCAGGAAAACTTGAAAGAGGGAAAAAAAACAGAAGACGCAAAATTCAAGAGTTATAACCCGCTTTCTGCCACAAGGCCGCGAGCGCCTGTCCGGCTGCAATTTCTTCTGCCTCTCGTACAGTCGCGGCCTGCCCGCGACCATACTCGATGCCGTCGACTGCGTCCAGCCCCGACGATGAGCGCAAGCTAGGTCACAGATGCACGCAGACTTACGTTTGACCGTTAAGACCCAACTGCAGTTGTGGTCTTGGCCGATTTGTTGTCTACACCATTCGAGTCGAATCCTGTCTCGGTTGGCGATGTTGTCGAGCTTCATCTTATTGTCTGAAGAAGAAAACCATCAGCACTGGAGCCATCGCGTTGCCTCTGCCGGTGGGCTACGTACGCGACATGATAGCTCACTTCTTGGTCAAGTCTAAAGTGCAGTAAGAGCTCCTCGAAGAGTTTGCTGGAGACATGCTGGTTGCCCACAGTCCTTTTTATCCTCTGTCGGTATTTATTTCTCCTTCCCAGAAACGCCAGAGTACTGCCTTATTCAAAATCCAGAGCAGATCGGAAGGAGCCCAAAAAAATGGTCCTCTAAGCGCCAAATCATCTGATGAGACGTGAAGAATGGTCAGAGTCAGTACATTACCTGGATACGCGCGGGAATGGCACCGAAGTTGCCCGCGTTTGAGGCATGCAGCATGATGTTTTCACGTCAGGGTGCGCAGGGATCCTGAAGAAACGCTCGTCAGGGCGTCTGACTCACCGTTTCTGGGAACGAAGACGCTCAGGAGGGAAGGGGGTCACCGTATGACCGGTCAATTCGATAAGGCGGCAGGTTCGATCATGCAGGCGGGACCCAAAAGACCGTGCAACGCTGCACTTGTTCCTCATCGGTAAGGTGTGGATTTCCACGCATCTGTTGGGAAAAATACGTAACAAAGAGACGCCTGACTCGGAGAACGCAGGAGAATTTGCGACGCGGTCGGCGTTTGAATGATAGCTGAATAAATTCCTGGGCCAAGCCCCGTTTTTACCTTGACTCGGGCAAAACTCGACAAGCGCGTAACGCGCTTGCGCTTAGCCTGCTCACCTGCTCACCATGCGATAGACACACACACTACCACAATAATTGGGTCCGAATGGAGCCTCAAAGACGCCCAAAAGCGCGCCAATAATGCCTTGTCCTCTTGGAAGGCTTTGTCGAGGCCAAGTGCGGTCATTGAATTTGTGGATCCAGGCCTGCCATCTATTTGAGTTGTGTTTATATTTGTGTATGCAAGGTCACCCTTCATTCTATCATAAAGCAAGCACATATATCGTGAAAAGAGAAGATCAAAAGACTACATTTAGAAAAAAAAATGATCAAAAAAGATCTGATTACAGTAACAGCAGTATATTGAAAATTCTGTCGGTGGCGTTAGCCGTGGTTCGAACGGGGAAAAGGCTTGCACAAGACGATTCTACCGACCTAGGGACCGATGACAGATTAGAATACACCTCTGAGGTGCAGGGCCTCAATCGCTTTCTCTGCCGCCCTTTCTCTGGCGTTGCCTTTGGACCTTCCTTCTCCCTCGCCATACACCCACTGGCCAACTGCGGTCTGATGAGCAAGGAAAAAAAAATCCCCATGAGGTGAGGGACAACGCACTGTAGGCCATCGCTTTCCAGACGCAGTCACTGTCGAGCCCAACCTTTCTCTCGTACCAAGTCAAATCAAGACCATTCCTCTTCGCGACGTCTTCAAGCTGAGATCGGAAATCTTTGTGCGTTTTTTTTTTCAAAGCGATCTCGTCAACATCATGATCCAGGTCAGACCTGCCGCGACAGGGCTTACCAGTCATTGTGCAAAATTATACGAACGTAAGTGTTCTAATGTGAGGCAGTTTCTGAGGTTGCGCTCAAGGATGCAGGCATCTCAGCAATTCGAGGTCTTTTATAAACTTCTACATGAGCATTTCACGGTTGAAGGAACGGAAAGACCAGCGGCCCGTCATCTGCATAATTGTCGCTGCCGGAAACACAGGAACGGGCGAAGAGTATTGATCCTAGAGGAATAGCCGGAAGCTCAGGAATTGGCCGCTTCAAGTATCCAGACAATACCTGTAATATGGTTTCTTTTACGGCCCGAGTCCAAAGTCAACGGCATGCTGGGAAGTGTGGCAACGGGATGGAAAAAAAAACAGACCCAGAAGACTACAGCACTCGGCGACAAGGACACCCTCACGACCATAGTCACTTTTACAGCTTGCTTTCTCGGAGCAAGGGCCAAGGACGCGGCAATTGAGCCTTCCGCGTATTTTTGCAAAAGCTCCTTCCGCGCCGATGAACCGTGAAATAAAATAAAATAAAAAACGAAAAGAAAAGCGCCGATGCTGTAGCCTGAGTGCTGTCGAAAGAGAGACATATGCAAGCTCGAAAGTACTGCACTCGGTTGTCCGCCGGATTTCGTTGACGGACTGACGGGACGGCTTAGGGGACGGGCGGATGGTCCGGCTGTGTCAAACGGCTCCAGAGTGCCTGTGCTCTTCTCCGCACGTCATGGCGTCACACACTTGTCGTCTTGGTGCGTTTGATGTGACAGCTCCGTTTTTATCGGTACACAGCAGTTCGCCTCTAGTGTATTTTCGAAAGCAAGTTCAAAAGCGATTGCCCAATCGTTTATCTACTTTTGTGTCGATTCCTTCCTCTACATCGGTCTGACCTCTGCCATCGTCGCGTCGACTTTGATGACCGATGATGCCGACGCCTCTGAAGAAAAGGGCGGAAAGAATAATGGCTGACCGTCACGATGAACAAACAGCACCGAACGACAAAAAAGAGAGCCTCGAGAGAGGAAGGACGTTACCTAGGACACCAAACGCAAATGCTGTCCATTGCGCAGACTGATAACTGCGAAGGGACGGTTTCTGTCCCGGAGCTGAATCATGCTGAGATACTCTATTGAAGACGACCGTCGTTGCCGTGACGCCGAGTGCGGTACCCAGCTAACGGAGGACAAGTCAGCCGAAGTACTCAGCTTTCAAAAAAATGAAAAAAAAAATCGCGCACCTGAGTCATGGTTTGGAACAGCGCGCCAGCCAGACTTTGCTCATGGGGCAACGAAATCTTTGCGATGAAGAGGGTTCCGGCCGAAAAGACGAAATCCGCACCAAAGACCGAAAGAACGGCAGCCGGGAAGCCAAAGGCCCAGTACGAAGCCGATGGTACAATGACAGAAAACAGCAAACATGCTGTCGTCGTTCCGATCGTGCCAAAGACTGTCAATGACATCAGCGGAAAACAGAACTTGTGTCGGTCGCCCGGAATTCGTACGGACCGATGAGATAGACGATGGGCACATGTCCGACGACGAAGGCGACGACAGCATTACAAACGATTCCGGTCACGAACATGGGCATGACTCGGACAACCGTCTGTAATGCAGAGTAACCCTTGTAAGTTTCATAGTAAAGCTGTACGTTACGAGTCATTTATGCCTCATATCCAAATAAGGAAATTGTGTGTATACCAGAGTCCAAAACGTCCACGACAAGAAAGAACACCAAGTCAGGAAGGCAATGCACATTGTAGCTGCGAACTGGCCGTTTGCTCGAGCCCAGAGGGAAACCTTCATCAGCGGCGGAGGCGTCAAGACCGAGCGTGTATCACGACCTTCATCCTGGATCCTTTCCAGATACCGCTGCCAAAGCAGGAAGACCACGACCAGCGCCACTCCAACGACCAGCAGAGCGATAATATCTGAGGCGGAACATAAGGTCCGTGCACAGTGGATTATTTAATAACCCAGGCGAAGCTTACATGGCGTACGCCACTTTTGAGGAGCGATTTCACCTTGTCCTAGGACAAACACGATAAAGACGAGCCCCGCGGTAACCAAGAACGCGCCCAAGACATCAATGCGGCGGTCCTCTTCCGCGGACGGAACGTCGGGATCAATCGACACGAGACCAATGACGAGGCAGAGCACAATCAGTCCAAAGATTAGGTAGAACGGCGATCGCCAAGTCGCTCTACGTGCCAAAAAAAAAATTATTTACACGTAACGCATTCGTTCATGCCAGGGGAAGGGACGCACTGCGTTTTGTCTGTCAGGACGCCGCCTATCACCTGGCCCAGGGCGGCTCCAACCGGCGCACCAGCAGCAAACGTCGAGAACGCAACCGCACGAGCTTTCGATGGAGGAAACGCGTGTGCGAGGATCCCCAACGATGCGGGGATGGTCGCTGCGGCGCCGACGCCTTGAAATCCTCTGAGAATTTCAATCGTCGTCGCGTCTCCAAGATACCTGGCATCAGCAGTTCACCAAAAAGTAAGAGTCTCTCACCTTTGGCGAAACCGCATCCTATCGTAAAGGCAGCAAGGTACAGAGAACCCAAGCAAAACACTCTTTTCCGGCCATACAAATCAGCCACTCTGCCAAAGACCAGCAATAAGCATCCCTGCGTGGTGTCAAAAAAAAAAAACATCGACAACGAGGCACAAAGGAAGGAGAGCGCACGATGACCCACCGAACTCAGTGAATAACCAGAAACAAGCCATTGCAGCTGTGCCTCCTGAATATCGAGGTCCTTTCCTATGGCCGATAAGGAAATCGTCGTCGCGGTGTTGTTTGCGCTCTAACACGGAAACAGTTCCACACCCCCCGATCGAGAAGCAACGAACCCGGTTGCAGAGAAGACTCACGTTCATGATCATCGCCAGCGTGCACGCCATCACAATAAGGACCGAGCGAAACGCGCTCCTCTGTTCCACTCTGACGCCTTCCTCTGCCTGCGCTGCCATCTACGTAGAACCGGGAATCACTCGAAAGAGGCAGCCCCCCTTTCCGCTAGGACGGAAGCAACGAAGCGTGCGCTCGCCATTGGACCTGCTTTTATACGTGATTGATAATGTGGTGCGATGGCTCGCATTCAACACTTGGCCGAAACGGGAAACCTGCTTGCCAAATCACTCTTCTCCTCGAATTTGGCGCTGTTGGGCCTTGATCCGGTGATGTTGGAATGGCAAAACGTTTGTCCGCACGATGTATGTAGGCACCTCTCGGGCCCTGGACACAAGCGACTCGAGAAGGTGCACTTTGCAACGAGGTGGAAAAAAAAAATGAAACATTGCGACGTGTCATGAACTAGCGTCAAGACACGACGTCAAGCCAGTACAATGCTTTTTTTTTTCTTTTAATGCTGAGTGGAGATGCGGAGGTATTGCGTTGATTAATAAAAAGAAACTATAAATGCGGGGAGAAAGAAATGCAAGTACGATAGGAATGGAGAAGGGCGCGTATTCGCCGGAAGGAAAAAAAAAAAAAGAAAAAACCACAATAAACCAACCGAGCGCGCTCAAAAAAAAAAAAAGAACAAAGCGTCTACTCCTGAATCTTGGCCAGAATCTCCGAATCCTTGAACAAGTAATACTCCTGCAGCAAGCAACAAGACGACGACAACGTTCAGCTCCACCCAAAGCCGACCACAGGCGTAGCCGCCAGCGCGAACGTGCAAAGCAAAAACTCACCTCCTCGCCTACTTTTATCGCGTTGCCTCCCCAGCCCGGAAGGAGGACGCGGTCGCCGGTCTTGACCGACGTAGGGACGATCTTGCCCTCCTTGTTGGGCGCACCAGGCCCGACAGCGATGACCGTGGCCTCTGGAAGCGGGTTGCTCGTCGCCGACGTGGGCAAGAAGATGCCAGTCGCGGTTTTCTAGAGCAGGTTCAGGGACCAAAAAAAACAAAAAACCAAGCACATGAACGTACGGTTTCAGCCTTGAATCGTTGAACCAAAACGCGGTCCAGGAGGGGAATGACAGACTTGATGGACTTGAAAGTTGCCTGGGCAGCCTATACCACAAACGCTAAGCAACGCCCTTCCGCTCTCAAAACTCTGCCTACAAACCATGAAGACAATGAAGCTGTGGACGGAAAGCCTTGGACTATGAAAAAAAAAAAAGAAAAGAAAAAAGTTTTTTTTCTGGGAAATGGAATGTTCCCGACGTTTGCACACTTTTTATTTGTTCAGCCAAACACGATCACGTGCTTCACGTCACTGAGTAGGTTGCTGCCGAACGCAAACCTCGCGCTGTACGTACATGGAATCATGTTGTGTAGATATATAAAAGCTATAGTACCACTAGTGCCAGTCGAAGATGCTAGAGTCGACGTACAGATCGTTTCAACCACATAGAATCGGGATGTAAGACCAGAGACGGACATGTATATAGAAAGCAGCAAGTATGAGACCGTTCTAGTATCGTGGGAAAAAAAAAATTGGGATAATGAGGTACCGTCCTCCACGAACTGCAAAGCAGTAAAAAAAAAAAAAGGAAAAAGAAAAAAAAAATCATCCAAGGACCATATCCTGATCCTCCGTATAAACAGCGCCAGGTGTTGCAGCAGCAACAGCCATCGTCATCTGGCCGGTGACCGTCTCCGCTCTCCTTCGGGGGAATGAGACAACGCCACTACCAGTCGTCGTAGCAGCGGCGGGAAGGGTGCGATCCTCGTCCATGTGACCTGCCGGGGGGAGGTTCACATTCATCAACCTCGGACCGTACTGCCCATGCCTCGCAGCACTAGCAGCACCGGAAGACGACGACGGGGGGGACGGCACGAACGCATAAGACGACCGTTGCGCGTGCGCGTGCGCCTGTGCCGTCAAAGGCAAAGACCCCGACACTGACGCCGACGTAGATCCCGACACCGACGCAGATCCCGACACCGACGCAGATCCCGACACCGACGCAGACCCCGACCCTGACGCGCCAGGATCACCCGCGCCCGATAACGAGAAGGAAAGAGAGGAAGAAGAAGACGAGGAGGAGGGCGCATCCGGCGGCACGCGCTCACGCCTCTCCGAGCGTGGCACGACAACCGTCGCGCTCGACGTGGCGCTCGCGAGCGCGATCGGGGCCGAGCCAGACGTGTCCGGTGCGACGCTGATAGTGCCGCCTCTTTGCAGTGGCTGCTGGTGTTGGTGTTGATGTTGATGTTGCTGGTGATGCTGCTGCTGCTGAGCGCGATGCCCATGCGACGAAGGGCCATGATGCTCTCCACTCTCCTCATCGGCATCCTTGGCGCTGCACCAAAACCTGTGCCCCTCGCTCCACGCCGTGCTCTGACACTCCTTGCCGCAATACTTTGCCTTTCGACACCGGCGACATTTGGCAAACTCCCGCGGGTAAGATTCCCACCGTCCGCATAGCACTAGCGCGAAATCAGCAACGTCAGAAAAAAAAAATAGAAGAAAAAAAAAAAAGACAACGAAGGAACCCACTATTAGCACACTGACGGATACCGCCACGACTCTCGTCCTTCCTACACGCGTTCCGCATGATCACGCCCGCCCAATACTGGATCTCAGGCGGCAGCCTCGGAGGAGGATTCGGCAGATCCGTCTCGGACGAGCTCGGCTTGAACGTGAAGCGCTCTACCAGCGAAAACACGTTCGTCTGTCTCGGCGGCGCCGATGCTGATGCTGGTGCGCTGGGTCCCGCCATAGCGGACGCCGATGCCGAGGTCGAGGCCGACGCACTCGCTCCCGAAAAGACGACACCGGACAAGGACGAAGATCCAGCCACGGCCTTTTCCTTCTCTTTCCCCCGGGCCACCGCCGCGCTCGCAAACGCGCGGAAAAACCCATGCGTCTGCGTCTGCGTTTGCGTCTGGTTCTGGTTCTGAACCAACGGCGTCTTCTCCTTCTCCTTCTCCTTCTCCCTTTCCTTCTCCTTCCCTCCCACAGCAGCAGCCGCCATAGAAGTGCCAGCAGGCGCAGCGGACGACAAATACCTCGAATGCAAAGGCAGATTCGCGCTCGCAGGGTGAAACGTCGCGCGGGGCTGATAAAACGCCTGACGCACGTGAGGATACTTGCTCAGATACGCCAGCAGCTGCAGGCTCAGCAGCACGTCCTCGTCGCGGTACGGACCCGCGTCGCCGCCACCGCCACCGCTCTCCCGCGCCACGTGCATGACGCTGCCTACCGTGGCAGGAACCGCAGCGTTGGCTGCACCTCGACCAGCTGTACCAGCGGGACCCGCACCCGCAGGCCCAACAGTAGTCGCGGCAATTCCACTCACGGCGTCAGCAGCGGCGGTAGTGGCAGGTCTACCGCGAATCGTAGCGTTGCGCTGATGATGATGCGGAAGCATATGCTGAGCAGACGTCGCACCAGCCGTAACACGCGCTGGGCCCGCTGCAGGCAGGTTCACGACGCCTGCGCGGGGCGTGACATCAGGCGGCGCCTCGCCTGCCGCGCGACGGCGCATCGTCGTCGTTGTCGTCGTCGTCGTCTGAGATGCTGAAAGTGTCGGAACGGCGGGCTCCAACGCGAGCCCGCGCGGGGTGGTGCCCTCGTTTGGGATAGCACCGGGCGCACCAGGCGGAGCACCCATCGCAAAATCGTCATTCGGCTCGAGGGAGACGATCCCATCCTCGACCCCGACGCCAACGCTGACGCCACCATCCGCACCAGCACCCGCTTCATTGATGATAATGTGCGCGTCGGCGCTGATCGCACCCATACCGACGCCCATGTTCATGTTCATGTTGCCCACGCCACCCTGCGGCGGCTCGTCGGACACGATGCCGACCGCCGTGCGCGCGACAGAGATGTGGCGATGCGGGCTCGGGTGGGGTTCTGGAGATGGGGAGGCAGAGACAGCGGCGACGCCGGGCCCGCCTACATGGCGATCTTCGCTGTCCATGCTTACATCGCCATCGCCGTCGCCGTCGTCTTCCGTTTCCGTCTCTGGGCGCGAATTGTCGGTCGAGGTCGAGGGCGAAGGCTGGTCGTGCAGCGGTGCTGTCCGCAAGGGCCGTTGTGTGCGCTGTCGAGCGAGCGTTGCAGTGGCAGTGGTGGTGGTGGTAGTGGTAGTGGCCGGTTCGTTCGGCGTGGCGTCCCATATCGGACGGGCGATGATCGTCCCGCTGCGATCTCGGCTCGGGACGAGGACCGTACCGGTGATGGCATTGGATTCGACTGGGGTGACGGCGGTCGAGACGTCGGTGGACATTTCGGTGTCGCTGTTGGACGAGGATGCGGCTGGCGTAGAAGAGATCAGCAAGAGCTGGCTCGATGAGCCACTCGTGTGATGGGGTAGAACAAGAGGACCAGAGTCCTGTATAGAGCCATTAGTCAGATAATCGAAGTGAATAGAGGCGGAATCGCACCTCTGCACGACCGGGGGCGGACATGACATAAAGCGGGGGGCGAGCCTGATCACGCTGAGCTCGCTGCTCCAGGGCGATCTGGCGGCTGAGTTCGCGGGCGAGCTGAGCGGCCTGTTCACGCTGTCTGTGCTGCTGCTGCGCCTCCTTGCGGGCCATGCGCTGCTCCCTCGTCTCCCTCGGCAAACCGGTTGCGCTGGAGCTAGGACCGACGGCGAATCCCTTGCTAGAGAGCCAGGCCTCGAGGATGCACCCTACAACTTCAAGCGTGCCGGCCTGCACGACGCGGCTGCGGATCGGCTCAGAGCCCCGCACGCCGATGTTGACGACGCACTGAAAGGCGAGCGAGAATCGGTAAGCGGCCTGCTTGTCGAACGATTGCGGGTTCAGAGTGGGTGCCTGTTTCGGGGGTCGGGACGTGGGCGGGAGCAGGCCGTAGAGCAACGCGGGGTTTTCTGGTGGAGGCGGGGAGATGCAGAAATCGCGGAGGATCCTGACCAATCGTTCGAGGCCGCCGTCCATTGTCATGATTTCGCGAATGCGGGGGGATGTGGAGGTGAGGTAAGTGAGATGGGTGAGAGAATTGAAAAGTGGTAGTGGGGATGTCGAGTCGAGTGCTGGAAGGAGTGCGCGCTTGTCAGGGAGAGAGAAGAGAAAACGATGACAAGAGGATGACAAGAGCTCACCACGACGGTCATAAAGCTGAGAAGATATACAAACGCATGCTTTATTCTGACTCGGAAATGCAAAGTTTGATTCTCGCATGTGTTGGTTTTTTTTTTTTTCGTGAACGACTTTGAGAATTTGAATATTCGACGACGGACGAACGAACGAACGACCAAAACGACAGAACACTCGACCACTTTGCACCACGATGACAAAGACTCGTGCTGACAAAGCAACCTCGGCCTCGAATGTGACTAATGCCTGGTGCTGAGTGGACGCACCAACGATGCCAGAACACAACCACGTCCTGCCTCACGCACTCAACACGCCCTCAACAAAAAAACTAGCAGGAAAGCGCATCATACTCGCATCAGCAAGTCAAAGACGAAAAGACATCCTCAGGACTTTTGTACGTGGCTCCACCGCGAATCGCGATTTTGCTGATCCCCAAACGTTCATCCTTTTTTTGGTTGTGTGTTTTCCCCCCCCTTGTGTGCTGTGGTTTGAAAAAAGGATAGGGACTAGACCCAGAAGTCGTGCCTTCGACGTTCGAGGAGGATCTCCCGCCTCACGAGTTTGCAGACATTCATGAATATCCGGTCGCGACATCGACGCACAAGGCAGTGGAAGTATACGAGAGGCTCGTGGTGAGTTGAAGAAGGGCTCCCGCTCACGAAGACTTGCCTCTCAATTCACGCCCGATACAACACAAGACAGCCGGTCCTGACAATCCACCAGACCTTGTAATCGCAGGTAACACGCAGACCGTCCCGCCGCTGCCGAACCATTGACTGACCGTCCCGCCGTCCTCGCAGCCGACACCGTCGTCCTGACGCACGCCCAACCGTCCACATCAGACGTGTCGTATTCCATCCTCCCCCCAATCAACCAAGAACTCCTCGAGAAACCCGCGTCAAAGGAAGACAACCTCCGGATGCTCCTCGACCTGAGAGGCGGAGTGTGCGAAGTCGTCACCGGCGTAACGATAGGCACGCCAGCCGTTCCTTCCTTCCCACATCCGACTGTGTTAACCGAACACTTTCCTCGCCAGTTTATCCCGTCCTAGCCGCTCCAGGCTATGCCATCAAGTAAGCCCTTCATCAGTTCCTACCTACCACCAAACCCACCGCCCAGGTCAATCGACGAGCGCACCCTCGTCTACTTTGCAGACAGTCCAGACCACCTCGTCAGAGCCTACGTCGAATCAGGCGAAGGCGTCGATCGCGCCGGCGGATTTGCCGTACAAGTGCGCCCGTCGTCTGTTAAAAGCTCCATCTCCTCTCATTTTATTTGCTTCGTGCAGGGCCTCGGCGGTCTCCTGGTCAGGAAGATCGAGGGAGATTACAACAACGTCGTCGGTTTCCCCGCCGCTTCTTTTTTCCAGTACCTGGACATTCTCGTGGAAGAGGACGACGACTTTCTGGAAATATAACTTGTTGGAGACCATGACATTATCACATACCCTCGTCTCTCGCACACAAGAATGCGCCTAGATATTGACCACGAAAGCGACATAGCAGCGTGTATTGAACTACAAAATAGTTACAAATGGGTTTAAATCGATAAGCGTCGTCGTCAGTGGATCGTGAGTCGTAACGGTCGTTAAAAAGCAAGGCAGCGAAAAATAAAGAATATAAAGAAAAAAAAATTATCATGCCAAGATAAAAATTGCAGATCAAAGTCGTCAGCAGAGGGTGGGTATCCTTGTCGCCGTTCCATACCGGACGGCATGGCATAAAAAGTAAAGGTGTAGCAAAGCAAGAAATCGCAGGCTCGCCGCACCTAGTCAAAGGCTAATCACCTCCTCCCGCGCCCAACCCCTCCTTGCCTGCCCAACCCGAGACCGACAACCGCAGCGGCACCCACGCCCGCGACCGCAAACGCGCGCCCAACTACATTTCGCATCTTCATCACCAAAAAGCACACAGCGCCCAACGAGAACAGCAGCATCGTCCTCGCGACACCAGGTTGCGCCAGCTGGGTGCTGCTTCCAGAATCCGCAACCGTGGGGAAGACGAGCCGGCATATGGCATCGAGGTGCGCGCGGATCGGCGCGGGAGTTGAGGAAAGGACGATGTTGGCCAGAGAACGGAACTTGGTCATGGCCGACGACAGGCTGTCCGAAGGTGGCGCAGGAGAAGTAGCCTCAACTTCTGCGGGACGCGGCGAGACAGGACGTTTCTCTCTTTCAATGCCTTCCATCCTCTTCTCGACCTCCGCCAACCTGTGCCGGAATTGGTCGGCCATGGCACGGGTAGATTGCAGCTCATCTTGCAGCCGCATGTACTCTTCCTCGCGCTCTGCTTGTGCCTCAGCGGAAAGTGGCGTTTCATCCGTATCCGTCTGAATAGCCACCGAAGCAAACGTACGCTCAGGTTGGGCGTTTACTTCGATTTTCCCTTCCTTCGACGCGGAGATTTCGTCCACCTCGGACGGTTCATGTCCGAAAAACAAGTCGCCGACACCTATTCTTCCTAGACTCTCAGTCTGGTCCTGAGTCTTTCCCTTGCCCAAGCTCATGGCCTTGCCTTTTCCGCGTCCGATGCGCTCAGGAAGGAAAAAGTCCTCTCCCTCTCGAAAGGTCGCATCTGCATCCACCTGCTCGGCGTCCAAAGCTGCACTTTTCACAGGCCCGTCTTGCAACGCCAGCAACTCTTCCACCGTCATCTCTTCCCCGCCGTCGCCCATGCTTGTTTTCTCGGAGTTTGCCTGTGCTGCTGAAGCAGAAGGGATGCGCTTGACGGTGGCACCAATGGTCTCCGTGGCCTGATCGCCAAGCAGCCAGGCCTCTACGCCGGTGGCTCTAGGTCTAATCGGCTCCGGCTGATGTATTTCTGGCGAGTGGCGCTCCGTAGAAGCAGGAGCAGAGCCAGGCCAAAGGACGTATCCGCCATTCGGAGGGGGCGGCAGAGGGCGTGAGCTGGCCGTGGATGAACCCGTGTGCTGCGGCGTGTGAAACGGATATGGTGACATCTCGATTGAAGGCGGCGCAGGAAGAGGTCGCTTGATGGTGGAAGTGACGGACTCGTCGGCAGAAAGTCCGTCCCCGTAGTGTCTGTTGGATTGAAACGCCGCATCGTCATGCTCATCTACGCTGGAACTGCGCTCGAATGACGCCACCATGCCACGAACGCGACCAGCGCGTCGTCCACGGCGCTTCGGCTGTTGGCCTGAGGAATCTTGGTCCACAATGGACGAGGTGGAGGATGAGGAAAAATAGGACTGGTCGTCCTCACGGTCGACCGGTTTGTCAGGTGGTGGAGTGGGTATATGCGGTGAGTAGAGCGGGAAGGAGCGGGTAGGTGATGAATTTGCAGAGCGAGAGACGCGACGACTGTCACTGCGGCGTTCTCTATTCGTGGAAGGACCGACGGTGGAAGGATGGAATGGTAGAATACGGCCGTGCAAGACAGTCTGTCGAAGGTCGCGAGAGCAGGACAGGAGGAACAATTTGAGATATTTGGATGTTATCCCGTAGCTGTTAAGGGAACATGAATGAAGGGTAATAGAAGAAAGAAAATGTTACCAACGCATTCAAGACTCCTTCGTCCAGCCTCAAGAAAGTTCTGCCAGTTATCTCATTATCGCGAATAAAAGTGATGACCTCGCTGATGGACACGTCCTTGTATCTGGATTCCAAGCGTTGAAGGATCAGGTAGTCTATAAGCTCGTCAGTGTTCCACTGCTTCGGGCCGTCTTCGCTCGTTGGGGGGTTGCTTCCGTCGTCGTCAACAAACTGAGAGGGCAAAGTCTCCGCCCTCTTTACCCTCAACCTTCTCTTCAATTTCGCGCCCGAGTTGGAGGCATTGTTAGCACTGAAATCCAGCTCCAGTGGTAAGGGCAGAGGCCGCGGAGAGCCGTCCTCTCCACCAGTCAAACTACGACTATAGCGGTGTCTGCCCCGCGAAGCGCCACTGCCTTTCAAATTGTCGTCATACAAGAACACAGACGGAGGCGCCTTTGAGCTCGGCGAGGGCGATGCTGGTACGTAATACTGGTATTGATTTTGAGAATGAGAGGAAGTAGTTGAACGAGAGAGAATGCCCGTTGAGGTCGTTTTGATGGCGTAAGGGTGCGGGTTCGGTTCGTGTCTCGAGGGTTTCTGAGGAGAAAAACGAGAAGACGACGGCGAAGGGGCCGACGCGGGTATCGGAACTGGAGAGATGATTGTGCTCATCGTGAGCGACGATGAGCTCGATCTGAACGAACGTGGGATAGTCGACAAGATTTGATTTATCAAGTTCAAGCTCCGCAGAGGTATTTCGTTCGAAGATGACACTGCAAGAAAAATAGCATGGCAAACTAGTCGACATCATGACAAGCATCGAAGACATCGTTCTGGTAAGTTAGATATAGCGACTACAAAATATTTCAGGCTCAAGTCGCTCCTTCGACATAATCCTCTTCGACTGCCACCTATAGACCTCGATACCATGCAATGGTTCACCAATAATTGGACAAACCTATTATTCATGATCTTTTTGAACTTTGAGATGTGGTGGGCTTCGTATTTTCATCCATCCAAGCTCTAAAGATGGTGACATGACGTGCACGCTTTCAATCGCCTACTCGTTTGCGTACTAAAAAGCGATGTGCAGGGAAATTGCAGCGTTTGATGAATCGCTCATTTTATCCAAAGACAGCCTGTGTGCGCGCCTGAAGCGCATCAAGCCTGGATCAAAGTCGACGAGACAGCGGTCGACGTGAAAATCCCGAAATGTAGAAATCAAGAAAGACGGCAACTCCTCCGTCAACTTCAACGCGATGCTCAGATCCGTCACTTGCGCAGGAATGCAGTTCAAATAGCTGCTGTCCACTATGGGCAGGAGTCCTGAATTTATGTACTCCACGGAGATAGTCCGGAGATGCGGAAAGTCGTAATAACCCGTTTGGATGTTGGACAGCAGGTCTGCGAATGCACGCGACGCTGGGTGTTCGTCACTTGTGGAGAGATGCGGTGCATTGCGATCGCAGGTGCTTTCCATCGTAAGCGTGAATGAGAGACACGAGTCAACTATCCTCCTCGGCAAGGGCGACGATCGGTCCAAGAGTTCGCCAAACCGGCGCACATAAGACGCGCTCGGGAAGTGAACGTCGATCGACGAAACGCGCAGGAATAATTCTCGCCACGTCTTGCTGACCAGCACGCAGGACGTCATGAACGTGATGCGATCATCGTTCGAGAGTTGTGAATGCCAGAAGGCGGAGATGATCGTATCCAGTAGCTCGACCGGCAGTTCGATAGGGCGTGTCATCGTCGACTGGCAGTTCCGATCTAAATTTCTTGAGTCAGTATATATATGTAGTCAGCATGGGCCCCTGTTAACTTAAAACGCTGTATGACAAGAGCATTAGGGGTCCACAGGGGTTGGACAAGAGGGGAGGACACTTTCTTACACATATCGGAGTTCGCGCCGCAACGCTCAAGTTGTTACAACCTTCCGGGTCACAATAACCGTGGGTGATCCGCACTGGACGGCGGGGGGTCTGACGGTGACGAGGTGGAAAACAGGCTTGCAATAAAATATACCTGGCATTCCCTCAAGTCACTTTCCTTGCGATGATAAAGGAACTGACCAAGAAACGAGCCTATGTGGCTAAATCGAGGCAAGTAGCTGGAAGGAGAGACCACCATCGCCACTGTTCCATTCACAACGTTGCATGAAATCCATGATCACATATGATTGCAAGTAGGTAATGTTACAAATGGGGTGATCTCGCAGAGGTCGAGAAGAAAAGGGGTAAAGGGGTAATAATACAACGGTGAAAGAACGAAGAGTCGCTGAATGTTGAGAAGATGATGTCCTTCTCATTCGAATCTTTTGGTATCCATGTGCTTCGCATACGCCATAAATAGTGTCGCATACTAAAGACAACGAGAACAATCAGCATTCTCTTTTCTTTCCGAGGCGTAAAGGACGCCGAACTCACATGTTATGGATCATAAGATAAGTGTCTTCGCGAATATGTTCGTGCTTTATGCAACAACGCAGTACATGTAGGAGCCTGAACCGCTGCTCTCTTCGTCGGACGGCACCTGAGGCGAGGTATCCTCCGCCTTCGTAGATGCCCAAATCGACAGCGATGTGAATGCGTCCATATGACGGTGTAAAGGGGTGCTTTGACGCGATGGAGCGAGAGGACGACCCTGGAGCGGCGAAGAGACTGCCTTTAAGGAACCGAAGCCCTGGGGAGTGAATGGCGAACGAATCCTACTTTATATGCCTTGCTAGAGCCAGAGCACCATGTGGCGAGATGCGAATGGCAGAAGCGGACGCCAGCGTTATTGTTCAAGTGTTAAAGGCGAGATGGGATCATCATGCATGCTTGACAATAGCAAGGGAACGGGCAGAGGGTGAATTTTGACGGACTGCCACTGTTAACAATAAGCCGGCCATAACCTGAAATAACCTGCATAGAGTTTGTAGGTTAAATCGTGATGCACAAGTCAAGCCCAGAGTTCGTTTTGTGACTGGCAAGGAGCCTAATATTCGAACTTCAACGGGAGTTAGTGTGAGTATGAAAGCAATATGAAGAGAGAAAGACCCGAGAAAGCTACCCGTTGTGAGATATCGATAGCAGATGAGGACAGGCAAGGACAATTACAATAAGACGCGTTGCAGATGGCGGTCCATAGATAGCGCATGCTCCGTCGGGGACTTGAAACCCATTCCCACCAGGATCCCCGAAGACAAAAAACAACTGTTCGAGCGGTTAGACTGTATCTTCCCATGTGCGGCCGGACATGTCGGTCGGATATCGGCCATCCAAATAACAAAAATTCCTTGTTGTTATGCGCTGTTATACGACGCGATGCACAAAATGGCTTCTTCAAAAGATATCCTACCCCGATGCACGACTTTCCTCCAAGCTTGGGTGCGAGCCTTCAAATTGAACCATTTCGGTACTAGGTCCGGAAGCAGAATGGAGTAGAAGAGACATGCAACAACACAATTGGACCTATCCACCTATCAGGGCGGCCGCGCTGCGTACCGTTGACCGCGTGTCGCCTGATGGAGGGCCGTGAACAGAACAGAACACAATCGACACGGCATCTACATCAACGCCAACGAAGCCGCTTACATAAGACTACATCTTTATTGTCCTCCCCAGTTCATGTTTTCGTCGGCGAAACTTTATCAGATACCGCACATACATGCTATTTGCGGCACTTCGTCCCACTTGCATTGAGTCATTGCGACTCTGTGGTGAGCATCTAGCATGTTCACTCAATAACTACACACATACCGCTGTTTATCTCTCACTCTTCCTCGTTGCGTACATGATATTATCGTCTAATTTGAGCATTATGTGCCATAGGGCATGCCCACATTTTGCAATGAATTCAGCGTAACGGCAAAAAGCTATGCGTTCGCGACAAACAAATCGTCCTCAGATGATCGGGTCTCTGATTTATCGAGGTGGAGGACACTTTAATTGGCATCAAAAACAAGAAGTTCAGTAGAGCGCTCGTCCGGAAAATGCCGAGGCATGTTTCACACCTAATTAGCTGCCATGTCTCCTCACTTTATCAGAGTCTGACGTGCAAAACAGCGGTTTTCAATTGCCTATTCACAGACTATCTCGTCTCCGGGAAAGTCGAAAATTCAGCTGAGCTTTTTCAATCATGGGAATGACGCTAGCAAGCTGCTAAAACGTTCTCCACAGAAACGTCCTGACACGTTGATATGATTGATGTTGTCCTACGTCTCGCTTGATCTCGGCCTGCCGTCGGTCTTGCAATTCGACATTCCCATTCTGCGCTTGGTATCTCCGCATGAGTCATTAGGCCAACTTGCGAAGATGATGAGTTCTTCATGATTCGAGCCTCTACTGTGGTTCGCGCAGTCGACGCTACCAGTTGAATTCGCGAAAGCTATCGAACTAGGGCGGTCTATGGACACGCCATTCACGCCTGCAAACCGTGAACGGGACTTTCTTTCCCATATGTTCCATATTGCCCTTGGCGCGCGCGCTGATGATGAATATAGTCCTGTTTGCGCGGAGCCCCCACGGCTTCTAAAGCGGAGCTCACGTTGGGCTTTGACCAAAAAAAGAGATGACCCACACGCGCATTTAGCGGCTTGGCATGCGTGGCGACGGCCACCAAGCCTTGACAGATCAACTTCTTGAAGAGAAGAGTTTGCTATTGCAACGTGGATATAGGCCGTGCGTGAGTTCATTAGAGCGCTCGGTTGCCTCCTCCCACCTTTCCTCGCTATGGCTGAGGGTTTCAACCCCAACGTCATCGGCGTCCTCGAAATCGGCGTCCTCATCGCCGTTTTACTGCATGGGATTGTCTCTCTAGAGGCGTACAGGTACTTTGTCAACTCGCACAATGACCCGAGATGGATGAAGATCGCAGTAAGCACTTTGTTGCTGTTTTCTTTGACGGGCTGGAATTTACTCGCTTTATTCCTTTATAGCTTGCTTCGATATGGTACAGATGGTGGAACCAACTGTTCGCATTTCGTGACCGCTCACAGTGCTGCGCTGTGCTAGGCTGACCGCTACCGCTCACGTTGTTTGTGTGACATGGGGCATATACACGATGACAATCACGCATTATGGCCTTGAGCCGCAACTTATCGACATTCCCCCGACTTTTGGCATCGGTGCCGGCTTTGGACAGTACACTCACTCTGTAGTTCAGGTTAGTATGCCGGTTCCATTCAAATCAACAAGCTCAAGATCAACGCACAGGCCATATACGCCTACCGCTTGTACAAATTCTCCGGAAGCCTCTACATTCCCATCATCTGCTGGGCCGTATCCGCTTACGACTTTGTGGGAGGGCTGATTTTCACCGCCACCGTACCACATGCCGTCTTCAGCGTGCAGCTCAAGTACCAGCACGACTGGCGGTGGCTGATATACTCCCTATTCGCCTCCACCGCTTTCGTCGACGTCGTCATTGCCGCTTCGCTCTGCTACCACCTCAGGCGAACGCGCAGCATGGGCATCGACAGGTGCGCGAATCGCGGAACGGATCGTCTCGTCATCTTCTGATATGTGATACGGTGGCGTGATCTGATCATCAGGACGGCTCGTCTTGTCAACAAACTGGTTGTTTGGACGATACGTAAGTTCGCAATGATACTCACCCCCCTCTGTGATTATACTTGATGTTGTGCAGAGACGGGTCTGGCAACAAGGTTTGTCCGACGAGTATCCAACCTTGCTAGATCAGCTGATTGATAGCGTTGACGATGCCAGTGTTACTGCCGTGTCCGTTGTTGTGACCGTAAGTCGAAGGTCTTCCGAATGACAGAGCTAACTGTTGAACGCCCGATGATCATAGTTTGCAGTTAAGAAGGAGAACAGTTGAGTTTTTTGGGGGCTGATATATGCTTTGCAGTCAACTGACAGATTCCATTACAGATGTATGGCTGGGACTCTACATATTCCTGACGAATTGTAAGCCACCCATGTGCTATATCATGCCCTTCTGACCTGAGACGTCTCGTCAGTATATCCAACTGCATTGTTTGCATTGTGCGTCCTGTCGAATCATGATATCGTCCCCATCCAAAAAAAAAATCATCTTCCCAGGCTGAACAATCGACAAAGCATGAAAAACGAAGTCAACGACGTCCTCCAACTGTCCAACAGTCTTCGCGCTACCACTAACGGGACGTCCTACCCATATTCGCGGCGCTCCGGCGTTGGCTTTAGTTCAGGAAACTTTTCTTTTTCCGAACCGGACTCCCCAGACGGAAGCTCAAAAAAGGTTTGATCTCGTTCCTTGTTCCCCATGATATGCAAAAACATGGATGACTGATGGCCGTGTTTTTTTTGCCTTATTCAGAGTCCTGTGGTCATTGTGTAGAAATAAAGCAAAACTCGTGCTTAAGTTATTTACAAGATTGTACTTTTGATCAATGCAGACTGCCCAAATCATGAAAAAAAAAAGCACGCCACCCGGTTCGCGTCCCGGCAGAGTCGGAGACATCAGATCTACGTGTTCAACATTCTCACTGCTGAGTTGATGTTGATGTTAGAGTGTTAGACAGCCGGCGCTGGGGGAAGCTCCGGCCTCCCACACCGTTCTCTTGTCATGCTTTATCAGATTATGTAATTTCATTAATTTTCGAGCCTTTTTTCTTGAAGACGTCACTTACACTATTCAGATTCGCAGTTCCAAACATACAGTGATGAGCGACGAATACGCAGCGCCTGGGTACGAAGGTAGCCTCGTAAATGATTGTCAATCGCTGTCATTGTTCTCGGTTATGCTGCTGCTAAGAACCTTATCCAGCAATTCGTGACGACGGCATAGACGAGAGCAAGGCCAAACGCAGCGTTTCTGATGACGAGACGAAGAACTACCCAACTCCGGACAACAGTCTGTCGCTCCCCGTTTCATCTTTGAAAGAGATCATCATTGATGTTCACGAACATGCTCGGACAGCGACCTCGTCTGGCGGCTACAGGTCTCAGAAGGGCATCTGGCCTGACACGGCACCAAAAAGAAACAATGGCGAAGCCAGGTCACTCCAAGGGGGTTTGTTGGATCAATCCCTCAGCGGAACGGAGTTGAAGGATGAACTACAAGATGCAATGCAGGGCAAGGACGTCGCTGCAAGAAGGGATTATCAACACGCTCAAGAACACGGGTGAGCAGTAGGCCGCAAAGCATGATTACAAACGTTAACTCGGCATTTTGCGACGATGAAGCGAAGAACCATAAGTACAGGCTGGACAGTTCATACGAGGACAGGTTAGCAATGATATGACCATTGCAAAGAATGAGCATCTAGATAACGGAATCTCGGATCCGAGTCCTAGTCAATCCGCATGGAGTATAAGGCCAGAGCCACGAAACGCGAGACACCGTTTATCGGCTCACTTCCGGTGGTCGAATCCTTCTTTCCCAAGAAGACCTTCGCTTTGCAGGACCAAACGTTGTTTGACGCCGTCCAAGACTTGATCCCGGTGTTCTGAAGCCGCACGCTGCTGGTCCAGCTTTTCTTCTAAGCCGTTGTACAGGTTTAACTCTTCGCTTTATGTTTGAAGTAGTGGCGGGAGATTAAGCACGCAAAGAAATTGAATATGGCACGTACGTCATATGGTCAATTACCTTGTTTATGTGAGTCAGATCATACTTGGAACATACGACTGTTTCAGAAAAGACAACTCACCATGTCAAGAAGCCCGCGATAGCGAGCGGCAAGTTCTGTGACAATACAAGAAATGAATAGTTGCGAGGTGCTGAGCGGTCTCGTACCATCGGCCCCAGCAATCCATTCTTCCAGGGTACAATTCTCCCATTTCTGCACAGCCTTCTCGTATTTCCCTATGTTTTGTTCGAGATATGCATCTATATCTAGTCCGAAGAGTCTGCTTATACCGCGCGGGTAGTTAGCCGCGACATGATCCCGATTTTGATGATCTATTTCGGGTAAGCTGCAGAACTAGCAGTGGAACGTAGAAAAATACAGCGTTGTTCCCGCAGCTGGGAGCTTGAGCCGATCACATCTACGTTGTGTTCGTATTCCTGTTGGGCCGGCTGAGTTGAAAGATCCGGCGTGTGGCAAGGCGTAGGACCCGAGGCCTGATTGGCAGACGATCTTAATTTCTTATTGTGTTTCTTGAGGAGCTCGGCTGGGATTTCAGGTGGGGTGTTGTCTTCTTCCCGAGAGTGCTTGCGCTGTTTCTGGCCTCCGTCCCTAGTATAGTCACGATATCCTGAGATAGAAGCAGTCGCCTCGCTCCGAGGACCATCTGGATTCACGAGAACGCGTCGAGGACCTGTCCGACTGATAGACGAAATATTGAGCATGTAAGAAGAATTGAAGCTATCCTCTGCGAGCGAATTGTCGTGGCTACGAGCCCCGGTTGAGCTCGGGGGGCTGGGAAGCTGACCTTCAGTCCCTTTGGCCGGTAGGACAGAGCGCATGGCAAACGAAAGACCATTGGCGGCCGTCGGAGTGGATATATGCGCGTTTTCCGACGCTTGAGGGATCTGATTGACTAAGCTCGAGAGGTTCACAGGCAAGGGCGGAGCCTTGGAGCTTGAAGTAGGTATAGCAACGGTTGCCAGCGTATTCACGGGAGTAGAAGATGGCAGGCGCGCAGCGACGTGAGGAGAGGGTGCAAAAACTTCGAGAGACTGACCAAAGGCAGAGCGCCTGTATCCATCTGCGTTTTCGTCCCTAGTTGCGTCGGAAAGGTCACGGGCGATGCGCGAGGTGTCTTCGTGTATCACTGATCTGTCACGATTCCCTTTTTTCCGGAGAAGCCCGTTCATGTTGAGCATGTTCGCACCATCGTCACTAGTCCTTGGTTCGATAATATCATGAGAACCGCCGCTATTACTCTGCAATGTGGATTTCGACCGTTTGAGGCCCGGAAAAAGCGCTGGAGTCGAGGGCAGCGTATTAGACGCGTTCGGAAGGAATTGCAAGCCCTCCACTTCATTCTGGTCTATATCAGGTCTTCTGGGCTGACCGAGGCGTGATGCAGGCCTGGAGGCACTGCTCGATGGTATGAATGGCGTTCGGGCGCTCATGATGGTGGTTGAGGATCAAGAATTGAAGCTTGCCAGAACTGATTTCCGTTGGGGCCGTGAGAAAATGACAACTTTCCTGCTTATCGACGATTGTGACCAGCAACAGTAACATGACCCATCATAAATCGAAAGTGGGCATGCCTCTAGTTTATGCAGGTTCGGGTCAGCAATGAACGCGAATTGTTGCGATATTAGTCTTCAAGGAATCTCCTCATCGTGGAAAATGGCTTACCCGGGGCTTTCGACGGATCGTACCCTCAGCATCAGTCGGCAGAAGCGGATAGCTTTCTCAGTATTCCCGGCAGTTCCCTAGCGCCTTGCAGAAGGTGTCCTTATTGCAGCAAGGCTGCGGGCTGATTTCGGACAATGACCGATTACAATCCAAACCTCGTCGGTGTCCTCTAGGTCGGGATATTCTTCTCCATACCTCTCCACGGAACCTCCGTTTTCCAGGCTTATGTCTACTTTTGCTCATACCCCAAAGATCCATTATGGATGAAGCTCGTGGTACGACTCCCCAGTGATTCTGATGGACATGTTTCTTACGAGCACACTCTGGACATAACACTCAGACTGCATCCATCTGGTAGAATACATTCATCTCCCTTTCCCTAAGACCCTCTGATCAATTTGGCTAGGCTCTCCTCGTTCGCCCATGTCGTTGCCATCTGCATCGGATTATACACGATGACTGTCGTAAAATATGGTTTTCCTCCTACCTTGGTTGGGTTGCCAATCGCCTTACCTATCAGCGCTGGATTCGGGCAATATGTGCACTCCGTCACCCAAGTCCGTATATAATTTCTTGCAACAAAGCTCGCGCTGATGCATAAATCCAAGGCGATCTATGCGTACTGGATCTCCAAATTGTCAGGAAGGCTACCCATCCCTATTTTTTGTTGGATCGTATCTATATATGACTTCGCTGGGGCCCTCATGTTCGCCATCGTTATACCTCCCGTCGTTTTAACCGCCCAACTCGAATATCTCGACAGGTGGGCTTGGATTCTATATTCAATTTTCTCATCTACGGCTTTTGTGGATGCCATCGTTGCCGTTTCTTTGTGCTATTACCTCAGAAAACATAGGAAAATTGCGGCACGAAGGCGAGTTCATGCACATCAGTATCTTGCACGTAATTGAGCAATCCGATGGCGTTTGTAGAGCTGAAACTTTTGTCGACAAAATAATTATTTGGACAATTCGTGAGTCCCTGCATAATTATACATGATCACACCGCGTTCATAGCTCATACATCGCAGAATCGGGAGTAGTGATCTGGTTCGTACGATTTCTTTCGAACTCGTCCTTTCATCAATTAATCACTACCTTAGTTTCACCGCGCTCGCGCTCACCATTGTCGTAAGCCCCGTCTTGTGCAATGCAGCAATTCTTGCTTATTGCTCGTACCATTGCAGTTCGCTGTCGACAAGAAAGGCAGTTAAGCCGCTATTCGCACGGTCTCACAACACTCGATCTAACTGAACAATGCTCTCACAGAGGCATGGTCAGGATTGTATATATTTTTGACGAGCAGTACGTTTCGAAGTACTGCACCATTTTCGTTGGCTGAATAGTGACCTTAATGCTAGTGTATCCGATTGCGCTCTTCGTCATGTACGTTTCTTTTTTTCCTCACATCCTTAAATTATGGCTCCTCACCGCAATTAAGGCTAAATGGACGAGAAAATCTCCCGACCGCTTTGGACGATACTCCACACAGGTCTCGATCGACGACGAGCAATTTGCATCACATGCACCTCGTCAGAACAACTTCGCGAATATCGGCGCTCGTGTTCAACGCCGATAACGCAGTGCCGAATGGTGACGAAATGCAACTTTCCCCGCTGTAAGAGAGGAATTTACACGAGGCGGGGCATAGAATGGACAGGTCGCTACGAAGACAGAAGAACAGCCCAGCGTGAGATATAAACCGACCCCAGCTGTAGTTATCCTCTGGCTCTGGCTCTGGCTCTCTGATCCGTGAGCCACTTACAGAGAGCCGCTATGACCACCCACTCCAGAGCCGTTAGGACGATATCGTGTAGTTAACATGCTCCGACGCGATCGTCCATTCGTTGTCCTCTGAAGATATGTCAAAGTGTAGGGCGACCCACGTGCAGAAGATCGTAATGAAGCAGCTCTGAATAATGTCTTAGCGCGTTCGCCGTTGACCTGGACCTTCAATGGACTCCGACACAGTTCCTCCAGAGAAGACGTTCACCTCTTCTAATACTGGCCGAGATGTGCCTCGGAATGAGCCAAAGCATTAGGACAAAGAGTTTATTGAAGTAGAAAGAGACGGTTGCCGTCGCGCGTCAGATTTAGATGTGAGAAGCCGTCGTCGAAGGCGGGAGACATGTTCCGATCTACAAACGCTGGGTCGACTCTTTTCAGGTATGGTCTGCGGCACGCAACCAATCTGTAAGGTCCAGCCTTGAAATACTCCATAATCATAGCAGTAAATTACAAATGAGGTATGAACTGACCCCAACTAAAGTCAATTAACATGGCTTCAGGCAGTTCTCTGAGCGCTATTAACGGCAAGCCGAGTAGTATCAATCGCATAGAAGCGTATAAAACCAAAATCGAGTTTCTCACTGCCTTTCTGAAGCTGGCGACTAGTTCTGAATCGAAGCATGGCTGGGCATAGTAGAACAGCAGTGTACTTATCATAAGCAATATAGGAGAGATAGTTATAGTAGTGGAAGAAACACGCCATAACGTTCGCTCGACATTGGAGCTGAACTGGAATGACCAGGCTATGCAATGGATGGCTCCGAATGGAACCCCGGTGAACGTGCCGATGTAGCCCGCTTTGAGGCCGAGGTCCTTGAGTGTCAAGTTCGGGACACGTAGGCGGTTTGCTAGAGCATGAGTAGTCAAGAGGACACCATTGGCACGCTTAATAGATTCATCTTACTTGTGCCACAGGAAATCTCACCCAGCGAGTTTCCTTGCAATAAGCCTGACTTGAGATGCACCGGCACAGAGCATTGTACATCGAACGGTTTACTCCACCAAAAGAGATATACCATGCCATTTAACGACGCGAACGCGAGGGTGGCAACTTCGAGTTCGGTAATTCCAAGACGTAGCACGCCACGAAGAATGCATTGGACAACGAAGTATGCAGTCTGAATGACTACAATCCCCTTCGTCAGCGCGTCGCCTTTGCTGCGGTCATTGCTTTCTTGCTCCGAAATCGTGGGCCGGCCAATCTACCATTCCTGCCATGTATAGGGCTTCAAGGTCTTCGAATGACAGGGAACGTCGGGGGCCGTTACTGTCGTGAAGCATGAAACCGCCCATCTCCACGAAAAATCCGTGGGTTAACGTCCATTTTTTCGCCAGATGGGCATCTCTGGCTCTGGCTCTGGCCTTTCGGGCTCGGATCCATTGGTCGAGGGCCGCCATGACCATCCATTCCGGAGCAACCAATGAGACTACCATGTATTTGAGGCGTTTCAATGAAGTTGACCATTCGTCACCTTTAGGCGATGGCACATTGAGGTGGAGAGAAACCCATGTGCAAGTGAAGATCGTGGGCGAAGCAATTCCGAATGATATCCCAACGTGTTCGAAGGTTGTCGGACGTCGACGCAGGTGAAGATTCCTGGGGTATGAAAACATCGTATAAGATCGCCTCTTTTGATATAGGTCGGGTGCCTTGAACTCGGCAACGGGGCTTTCCGGAGGGCTCAACATACTGGCAGCCAGAGCCTTGGCCTTGATATCGGCAATAATAAGGGCCGCTTTAGACTCAGGATCTGAGCCATGGGAGTGCTCGGCCGGGCGCGGTTGGTTCGTTGGGGGATGACTGGCCGTAGTCCGAGGGATTCATTGCCTTGGAGCACGAATAGAAAAAGAAAGAAGAGTACTGTGTGACAGCAAGAGAATGAAGGTGCCATGAAACTAAACAGTAGCCAATGGGCACGCGGCTATGTGAATAACGTGGGTGATGATCGTGAATCGTGGTGATTGGCAGTCGGATGGTCAGGAGGAAGAGTTCGAGTACCAGCTCTCTAGTAGGCAAGTTATTAGCAGAGCTGCCGCGCGGCATGGGGGCTCAAGATTGGTGCTATTTTACGGAGGAGGGAGAAGGGTAAAGAACATTTCAATGCGAGCACCGTGTGGTCATCGATGAATTCAACGAGGCTTGCATAAGGCGTTTGTGGCGGCGAACGAAGAAAATGCGGAACGGATGCATGGACTCGCCGGGATAAATCCCTAAGTTCTTGACGAAGCGTTTAACGTGAATGCCTCGATGCAGTTGGGGCACATCAGAAGGTATTGACGGAATCCTTCGGCGACGAAAATGCGGCGAAAAACAAAGAAATTGGCTCATAATGAGCTGCTGATGAAGCGGCGGAGAGATTAAGGTGAGCGCCATTACTGGAGGAAATGAGCATAGAGCATGAGAAAATTAATTTTCGATCCTGTGCAACGTTCTTGGCCAAGGGCGCTTGCGTAGATACTTCACTGGCGAGGCTGACTGACTCCTGTATTCGTGCTGCAAGCACATTGTACGTACTTGCAGGCGCCCGTCCATCCGCAGTCCATTTAATTTAATGGACTGAAAAATAGTTAAAGTTACGGCAGACTGATGCTGTTGTTTAGGACTAGCTATAGATCTCGGTCATGACGACGCCCGAACGGCATTGAGGATCCGACGCATCAGAGACAGTGCTTCGATGCGGAGTGGAGCTTCAATGGGCATTAATATTCAGATGACGGCAGAAATCATCGCGGAACGGGAGGAACGTCATCGCCAACCCTTGCAATGCTCAGCCTTCGAACGTGCTCACATTTCCCCGCCTGCAATAGCCGAACGCCGATGGAAGGAATGCTGAGCTGGCGCCGTTGTGCTATCGAGTGCCAGACAGAATGAAGAGCGTCAGGCATATAAACGGATTTCCTTGTGCACGCACCTTTAATCAATGGAATATCCGAGTCCCGTCGACGGCTAAATAATGAAATTAAATCCGAACTCAACGGAGCGCTTTCTCGAAGCCACATACCAGAAAAAAAAAACCGAGTGTGGTGGAGAGGCCACATTATTATGGATTCTTGTCTCAAGAATCGAAACTGTCGAACGGTAATTAGAAGCTCCACGGAATCCCTTCTAGCACCTGTCAAGTCCACCTGGTGTGGAATCTGTCCAAAGATATTCCGAATCTCCTGCCATAAACCGGATGGTCAACGCAATGAAGACGAGTCATCTGTAATGAGGCCTACGCTTAGCTTTTGAACGGCTCCAGGGATCTCAACACCAGCGCTCGACATACGACTTCGAAAGGTGAATTCTTCCGAAGGAATAAGGCATTCTTTGAAGGGCCACTTCAAGATGCGCCCATGAACTGGCATCAACAAATCACCAGAAAGAGCCGAGGTGCGAATTTGTGGATGACTTTCACGTCTTTCCTTTTCAGTCCGATCCAAGCACTGCCGCCCACTGCTTTATTGCTTCTCTTTTTCTTTTCCCCCAGCTTGAATGGACTATAGAAAGGCTCCTTGTCATTGCCGAGATAGATTGCTCTGCAATGGAAGCGGAGAATAGAGAATATCATACTGGAGGCTTGCAAGGGTTGAATGGGCGCTTAATTTCTGCCCAATTCACGATGCGTACCTGGTTCTCGGTGCTCGCTTATCCGCAGACGCCTGCCTGCGTAGGGGCTCGACCAGCACACCCTCACCTCCCCGCTTCAACCTGTTACCTTCATTATCACAGGTTTAGTTCGTGTCGGGGTCTCTTGACCTTGCGATTACCTTGCGATTGCGAAACGTACGTCGTTCTCTTCGATTAATGATTCGCTCGCAATGCTGTTGATGTGGCTCATCTGACAACATCTCCCAACCTCCCAACAGTTCCACTACGGTGGACTGGTACCATTATTCATTGTGACTCCGGAAACGACCAATTGTCGTGGACGGCCCAAAAATGCGGATTTCAGGCTTGCCTTTTCGAATTGACTTGCTGTTGATCCTCCTCTCCGCGTTCGCACTGCATGCAGCATCCCACTCCGTACCGCAAAAGGTTGGTCTATATGATATCATCAAAACACGCGAACCGCAATCATCGTGTACATGCAATGATCCTTGTAAGCTCCGAGATCGATGGGACATCATCCGGAGTTGTCTTGCGACGATATTCACCTGCACATGGGTGTCCATCCACCCCAACATTCCCTCGCCCGCGGATGGCCCCTGGACGCTCGGATTCAGGCGATTTCAGACCATGCTCACCGCCTTGATCCTCCCCGAATGGACGATCACATGGGCCTTCAGCCAATGGGTCACCGCGCGCAAGGCCAGAAAAGCGCACAGCAACAAAGGTTGGACGCTCACGCACGGCTTCTTCATCCAGATGGGTGGTTTCGTTCTCCATGACGGGGAGAAGCCGCGATACCCTCTGACGTTGAAAGAACTGGAGGAGCTGCATGAGGCAGGGGAGGTGGATTGGCCGACAATATCCGAGAAGGAGATACAGGACCATAGCAAGGGTGACTGGCTTACGAAGGGGTTCGTCGTCCTCCAGACTACGTGGTTCGTCTTGCAGTGCATCGTGCGAGGAATCCAGCGTCTAGGTATCACCGAGCTCGAGATCGCCACGCTCGCGTTTGCCTCACTGAACGGAGTAGTGTATGCGTTCTGGTGGAATAAGCCATTCGACGTCCAATGTGCGGTGCCAGTGTACATCAAAACAGACGCGTCGCAGGAGGGCAGTGCCGCATTCAAGCTTCTTAACAAGGAATGGAAGGATGACGAAGGTAGGTCGTGCTCTTGAATGAGTGCATGATATAGCCCGCTGATCAAGTTGAGCGTATACTAGATGATAACGATGAAAGTCAATTTCGAGCAAAACACCTACGCGTGCGGACGTCCGGCGTGAACTCTCTCCGGGAGGATGCGATCGGAGCCGGCGTCGTCATCGCGATTCCACTCGGCGCTATCCACTGCATCGCATGGTCCTTTCATTTCCCCAGCTACGCCGAACAGATGCTATGGCGCATTTCCTCCGTAGGTATCACGGTGCTGCCCGCAGTGATCGTGATCGTGGTTGCTTTGCAGGACCCGCTTGAAAGTTTCGCGGTAGGGCATTCTCTCGTGGAGGTCCTGGGCTGGAGCGTTGGGTTCTTGGTTGCATTGTTTTATCCCATTGCTCGAGTGATTCTGCTCATCTTGCCACTGACCGCGCTCAGAGATCTCTCCCCGTCCATGCTGACCGAGCTTGACTGGGGTCGCTATATACCACATTTTTGACCTTTACTGTATTATTCCAGCCTCAATGTTGTGAACGTATCCAGTATGTCATTCTCCGATACCCGTCGATCCGACAATGCCCGTCATCTAGGTCGTCGGATAGACTGGGCTATGGAAGATAGCGTGCGCCGGGGCAACGAACCCTCGAAACCGTTGCGTTAATAAACAATGATCCGGAATCCCAGAATCTCGTCTCTGTGCTCACTCCGTCGACCAGCAAGGCTATGCTCGCGAGAACGTGGGTTTCAATCCCGGCCCATTGCAGACACTGAATGGTTATCAAGCTCGAATTAGATACGACAGGAACAAAAGAAAATGTTCATCAACGAGATTGTGGTGTCCTACATGCATTGTCGAGAACATGCGATGTCGCAGAAGTAAGAATTACGGAAGAGTTCAGAAGAGGGATTGAAGTGAAGAATATGGAGTTCAACGTTAAGTACCGAAAGACGCGTGAACAGATCAGTGAGACGCAAGAACCGTGGCCTGGAGGATATAAAATTAGTCAGTAGAGGATATGGAGTTCATTGCAGTGAAATTACGAGGTACAAAAAGACAAATGGCTCGAACTAGACGTGGCGGTGTGTAATTATTAGGCGGCGCCTTGCTCTTCTAGTGCCTCTAATCTTCCGACTTGCCTATCGGTCCGTTCAGGACGACACGATCGAAACGGACAAACGAAGGCTGGTTGCTCACCGATCGCGAACAGCTTCCTGCCACCGTTGCAGCTTGGCGGTCTCGTGCACCTGGAACCCATAAATCTTTGGCCGATACCTCTCCGCTTTCAAAGCTGTTCTGGATGTGCTGATGTTCTCGCCTCCTCCTTCCTGCATGGCCGCCTCCGCTTCGTCCCTGATTCTGCGACGCGCCCTCCCATCACCGTCCTTTCCAGCGCCTCCCGGGCCAAACTCGGACGGTCCGCTTTTCGGTGGTATCAGCGTCGGATAGACGAGGAACAACAGGTGCGGAAATGTAGTTCCGAAATACGCTCCGTCGATCGAGCCGTGCCGCGACGACTTGGGCGAGTAGATGTCTTCGCAGCGCCCGCAGTAAAGCTTGACTGGCTTTTCGTAAGGGACATCCGTGAGGCCGACAGGCAGAAGAGGCTGTGCTTGACAATAAACACGAGGGCAACGACCAAAGTCGGCTCTTTTGTATTTTTCCAGCTGGTGTGCGCGAGTCAAAAGAGAAACTTCAGTGAACGCGTCTGCGGTTCAAGTCTCACCATCTTCGCTAAACCACGGGCCGTCACGATCCATCGGGCATGTATCAGACCGTACAGCATTCGAGCTTGGCTGTCAAGGGTGCCTCGCATTTCATCCTGTATCTCATCATCTGCTTCTCCCGTGCTCAGCTACCGATGCCGTAGACACTAGAAACAGAGCAAGGCGAACCTAGGTTGTCGGTTATAAGGTCTAGGGCCTGGGCATAGCTCGTGACTTCCGCATTGAGGCCCGTCAAGTTGAACCGATCAAGGATGAAGTCCTCGTCAACTTCGCAGAAGTACTCGTTGCCTTTCGAGGACAGAAACCAGGCTATCCACTACAAGGCATAATAAACCAGATCCATTGAGCTCCGGATCGGTGCTGTACATGAGCGATCCCGTACCGAACTAGATAAACCTCTTCCGTCGGCCATCGCATCACATAGACGAGCTCGGAATGCACGGACCTTGCATATTCTGATTCTGAACCACTCGAAGGGTCTTCCACTGCACGTTTAGCCAGCATTGGGTTAGTCCTGATCGGTGAGCAGTGGATGGGATACCGACTTGCAGCAAGTACCGTATATAAGGTTCAAGGACAATTGGTAGATGTGACACTTGTCACGGTGCTCTGAATGCCCGTCACACTCGTCCGCAACATACTATACATATCATTGACGATTTGAAGACCCTATGCTAACAGAGGAGGTTTAACGACGACGAGCCATTGCTGGCCTTACTGCATGCAACATATCTTGTAACCAACGCGAGGATCAACGTCTCGGCACTGACAAACGACTGAACGTTAGGCGAGCATGTTCCCTTCTGTTCTATTGCCGACATTTACTGTATGGTTCGTTCTATCGTGGCAACAAAACCTCTTAGGTTAAAAAACGGTAAATCACCTTCGCACCCTAAATGACCCGAGGCGTTATGACTCGCCGGATTGCCGATTTTAGCCACAAGTATAAAGTACTGCTGTAAACGCGAAATTCCTGCAAGCTACAGGCGAGAACAAGGCTGCTCAGGAATCCCGCAAATTAGGCTTTCTCTCGTTATGCGGTATCGCCAACCGACACAAAGGACTCTGCTTTCCAACTCGGCACTGTGCCGATGTGTGGAAGATCTACGCTTATACAGCAGGTGCAATATGGCGATCCACGGCCCCAGACTTGATAAGACAATGTGCATTCGTTGCAAAAGATGTGTCTTGAAGGGAGGTGCGGAAGAGATGGAAGTGCTCCAGCTCCCTCGTCCAAAGCCTCGCATTAGAAACTACAAACGTACTAATCTAACCTACTAAAAAACATTCTAAATCCCACACAGCGATATTATAAACGTATCCTAGCATATACATTATAACAGATTAAACATCCGTCCCATGGTGATCTGGACACCTTCATTCTTCCCGATATCATGGCCGCCTGAGATGGTTTTGAGCAGCGCGACACTGCGGCCGCCCGCAGCAAACTGATCGAGTGTGCCGAACTTGGGGATGTCAAGGTGTGATACCAATGCTTTCCTCGTTTCACCGGCATGCGAAGCTGAGGCCACCGTCACGATCTCCTCGGTTTCATCGGAAGTGAGGTTATCGGCGTGCGAGGGCTGTATGTCCAGGTCTTCTGGTGGCGGGAGGTGGGGGGCCAAAAATGCATCGAAAAGGAGGGTAGAATGGGTATGGGGGATGTCCCAGTCGTTTTCTGATAAAGCGCAGGCGGCGTCAGAAGACCTTTCAACATGAGTAAGCTCGTGCTCTAATGCTCACCTGCATGCGCTATGAGCACGGATGCTTTAATATCCTGATATGAGCTACATTCAATATGCAGATTCTTCGAATGAGATAGAAAGCAAAAACATACCGGGACCAGAGTAAGAGTGTCAAATCTGTGGACCAGAGACCAAGTCAGAAGACCTGCAACGTAACCAAGATCAGTAGTTGAAAGCCGCAGGGGAATCGGGAGCATACGTGGCGCAAGGGGGACCGCAGTGAGAGGCTTAAGGAGAGGAAGAAAGCCAAAGAGATAGTACTCGTCTATCAAGGTTCTGACGGAAGAAAAAGGCTGAAAAGGGTGAAGAATGAACAATATGAGAACCATCCGGATGCATCGAGCATGTGGAGATTACTCACAGACATCAAAACAACCCCGCGGGGGCTAATCCCTTCCTGTCCTAGCTGGGCTGACAGAAGCCCAGCGATGGCAGTTCCCAGACTATGACCAACGATGAGGACATTCTCGGGACGCGCACCCTGACTGATCAGATAATCCCACGCGGCTCTGGCATCTCTTGAAACGCCCTCGACCGTCGGGTGCCCCTCGCTGTCGCCAAAGCCTCGGTAGTCGATCGCCAGCACGTTGGAATTCAATCTAGAAGTGAACGCAGTGTACACGGCCACTCGAAGCGAGAGAGCTCGCGTTCCGGTGTTGCCGTGCAGGAACAGGATCGTCGGACTGTCCTGTACGGCGGCGCCGATCATGTCGTTTGTAGCGGACCCGTTCGCTGGCGGCGGGTAGGGCAGGGAATGATAAAACCGGTCGGAGAGCACGAACCACGCCCCGATGGTTACGTTGTCTGAGCTGCGAAGCCTCATGTTCACTGTCCTACCCGCTTTTCGAAAAAAGCATCGACCTTGAGCATGGCACACGGTTGAAAGAATGGGTTCTGCCACACTCACGAGCCAATCCATAGTCCTCAGCATGCTCGAACTGGTTGTATCCAAAGAAATCGATGTGATGAGCGTACAAGACGCTGTCGTCGCTCTGACGATTAGCATTCGATGACCAGAGAAAGATCGGGGCCTGCGTTGCGCACTATGTTTGAATGAGCGGCGTCATTGCCACGAACACCGCAAGGATGTAGGCGACGCTCAGCCCGACTACGGACAGGTAGATTCGACGAAGGACGGTGAAAATCGAGAAACCTTTTGTGGTCATGGTGGACGTTTTGTTTCAGGCTGCGTTAACCCAGCATTCAAACGGAGGGAGCCTTTCGGGCGAGATGATCATATCTACCACGTTCCGGTTTTATGATATTGGCCTAAAACGGCATTTTCGTGGTCAACCGACACAAACCCGACGCTGCCATTGGCTGACAAATGTCTCATTGGTCGTTCAGTGTCATTCAAGTCGTCACAAAAAAAATGAAAAATTGGCAATTACTTTGGTAAGAGACTACATAGTTGGTCGGCATTCTCGGGAAAGCACGCAATACAAATCATGCAGCTAGAACTCACCTGTGTCGTACATAGTGATCCGGCACTGCATCCAAAGGTCCAAGCCAACTTCTTGACAGCAGACATCATGCAGGGTCCATTAACATGAACAAACTTGGTAACATGGTCAGATTTGCACTGCGGCATTAGCTTGCGTTTCATTTCTGAACTCAAAATCATCCAGTCGACCTTCAAGTTCGTTGAAGATGGGCAAGACGTTGAATGCAGACCTTGCTACTGAAAACTTGGTCGTGTCTAGAGTGAGCCGGTTAGTTGACATTGCCGGCGCCTCGGGGGAATACAAGGCGACGCTGGGACCACTGATGTATCCATGCCGCCATCGTATCGATGACAGTGACAGGCTGGTCCCGTCGCTTGTCTCTTCCGGAAAACTCTATATCGCGGAGTGCATTTATAACCCCAACGAGGAGACATGGTGGGCTCGAGCTGAGCTCACAAACATTGTAGAGTGTGTTCCTTTCTCTTTTTCCAACCCCGCGAAATTGCCTGCAAGTACGATTCACCCGCTTGTTTTACAGCAGACGGCATGCGCGGAGGAGGAAAGGACTTGAACGTGGTCGTCGCGCCTGGCGAATCGAACGAGCCGCCATCGCCTGAATACCACCTCCGCACGTTTGAAGATCCCGCCCCCAGTCCGCCCACCGTTCCGCCCCCGCGTTCAGGCCCCAACGCGCCTCCCTGCTTTACCGCACCCCAGCTTCATGATCGTTTGGGCGATTCAGGAGCCATTCCTCGGGGCTCGTATGACCACAACACCCAGACGCTGCAAGTGAACGCCAACGTCAGCCTCGATGGATGCATCTCCATATTGCAGCCCATCGCTTCGCGTCAAGTCAAGAACGTCATATTCAAATCCATCACCGGACCTTCCTATGACTCGCCGCCTTCAACGCCAATGACCTCCAAGCGTGCCCGGAAGTTAATCTCTATCAAAAGCTTGGAGATAGAAAGCACCGGAGATTTGAGCGGGCTCTTCCAAACGTTCAATTTCTCCAATGTCCAGCACCTGACTCTTTGCTCAGCACCAGCACCGGAGCCGTCTAGTCCCATGCGTTTCAAAACACTCAAATGGCACTCTTTGACGACGCTCACGTTGAAGTGGAGCCTTGGGGTTGAAGAAGTCTGGGCTTTGCTCAAACGTTGTCGCAAATTGACCGTCTTCCATTTGGACTGGCTTAACCAGCCCGATGTGCCTAAACGCGAGCTGGGTCTAGGGAAATTGGGCCACGCCGAATTCGTCGACTTGCAGATCAACACTCAGTATCCCGACACCTGGGAAGTCCGAGAATTGTTGAGCAAGCTGCAGTACAACAGGATCAAGAAGCTGGGCCTTGGACGTACTCGCAGGTTGTCGGACGCTGGCCGACCGTGCGAATCAGCAAGAGCGTTGGAACTCGAAGAGCCCTCGACGATTTCGGAGCTCGACATCAAATGGCCCATCGCCGTTCCCGGCTGCTTGCGAGTCTTGGGCGCGCATGAAGGCTTGGCGAAGGCCAGGCTCTGTATCAGCTCGATCGCTGCCACGAGACAGGGACGCCCTGCGGCGATTCGCAACGACAGCCTGCAGTCGCTGGAGTTGACGGTGGATTCCTGCGTCGACCTCGTCTCGCTGCTCGACTTTCTCACTCTGCCGAGGCTTCGGGACATGCGGCTGACGTGTCTACAGTCCAACATGAACTACGACATGCTCATTCATGGCATTAAAAGCCTCGCAAAACGGTCTCATTGGGGGGACTATCACTTGGAAGACTTGCACTTTTCGTCGCAAGGCCTCGTCACATGCACCGTTCGACGCAGGTGATAGTCTGGTGAGGCAGACGCCAACGTGCGATATGATGTTGTCGCCGCCGGATGCCAATCTTCACGGCCACAAAGGTATCTCCCACGCTTTCTACGTATGATCATGCGTTGACTAGGGTCCTACAGAGGTTTATAGATATTTATATAGAAATATGCCTCGATACTCCTTTCACGACGTTCAATCAATCTCTGTCTATTCCACGAACATTGATGACTTGGATACCCGCTGTCTCGTAGATACATCCTCCGCATTCCTTTCATTTTGTTGCTCTCTTTGCTCTCTTTGCTGTCCTTGCTCTCCGTGCTCTCCTTGCATCAACAAACGGACTGTTAGTAGATACGTAGTGCGCTGAAGTCTACACTCCTTGTATCAGATTGTTGCTTTTGTATTCATTGAATTGTAGTTTTATTTAGTACGAGCGGCTATTTGCGAAAGCCGAGGGCCGGGACTAAGAGAAAAGCCTTGTACTGTGCATGGTATCGCTTGAAGCTACCTTGTTCATTGAGAATGGCGGGCGATGAGGTGCTACTACCCAAGTCCTGGTTTTCTCCTGTATCCTGCGTCATCAGGATATTTGAGCTCCTTCCCCCAAATGAGGATAAAGTTCACTTTCCAAATAACTCAAAGCAGAATCCTTCTTTTTTTTTTTTTCGATGATTGGTTGCACCACGTCCACTGTTTCTACTTGTGCGTCCTGTTTAAGGAGAACAGTAAAGGCATGCTGGTTCCGTCATTTCGACGTTTTCTATGAGGTCGCCTGCGGAATACACGCCACGTCAGGAATCGCGCACGATGTTCTATCACCTCCCGGTGCCATCTTCCGATGAAACTCTCGATCCGGAGCTCGTGGCTGGGATAAATTCAGTCTTCGAGAAACTGTTCGGCGTCCGTCGGAATCTCTGTCCGCCACGCCTTTCCTGATGTCCTGGCCAACAGAGGAAAAAAAAATTGCAGACTACGCTTCCAAATTGCCAGAGGAATACGCTTGCCGATCTCCTCGTCAGAACCTTTCGGTTCGCAGAAAAGGCGCCACGAATCGACAAACGGGCTTTCTCGAAAATACGCTTGCCGTTTATTGAAAGCTGCGCTCAACGGCGCGATTGCTCAATCTGGATCATGTCATTGATCTACCTCAAGCAATAATGGGGCATACAGTTTGCAGAAAGAAGCAAGCTCATGTGGGACCGACGGCAAATTAGATGAACACCATACAGGGCGACTTGATTTTCAAGCCAGTAGTTAGGAAGGTTAGGAACTTGCGGTACGAGGAGTTACTACATCACCTAGCTAGATGGTCAGACGGAATGAACTCAAGCGCCGCCATGCAGAGATCCAAGTTCCCATCCTATATATACAAGACTGAGATCTTCTGTGGGCCTTGAGTCTCGCAATCATTTGCAAGTTGTCAAAGTATTTGCGGTAAATTAATTTATAACAAAGCGTGAAGATACATGATCCCAGAAGTTAGCCCGTGCAAGTAATATTGAATAAAACAGACATTGTACATGATATGTAGACAGCGGAGGAGATTACGTGCTCTATGATATCAACTGACTGAGGGTAGTAGCGTGAGTCTTGCGTTTGCTGACAAGATCGGGGTGCAGCATCGAGCTGCGGAGGTCGGCTTCAAGCTGTGCGCAAGCGACGCATCATCAACAACAGAAGGAGACGTGGATTTATGCATACTTACTTGCAGGAGTTTATCGGCTTCCCACATTCTGGTCGGCAGGTTCTCAAGTGCCACGTATACGGCAGGAATAGATTCACAGCCCAGCAATTCTTGTTCATTGCTGCGCAAAATGGCGAGGGCGATGCGGAATAAGACGTCCAAGCCATCTACGAGGAATACGTCCCAAAGTCTAAAGAGTGTCTGCGAAGGATAACCCGTTCAGAGTCTGCATGCAAGACTAGGCGAAAAGCATGATCATACCTCGACTGGCAGACAATCCGTGAACAACGACAAGAACCACGAGAAGCAGATTGCGCCTAGGTCGATTCCCAAACTGGTTAGATGAGAATGGAGCTTTGGCGTAAGCTCCTGGACGTAGTCCAAGAGCACCAGCGGACAAGCTCGAGAGGGAAGAAGGGAAGGGGAGAAGAATCCCTCAGGCAGAATTCGTTCTATGATGGCGGTGAGGGTCCAGAAAGCCTCTTCTTCGTCGGCATGGATGAGAAGAAGGGTTGAGGCAACAAGATTCATGCCTTGGCAATAGCCTACTAAAGGATTTCGTCTTTCGCGTGCAAGTTAGGTTAAGACGAAGTACTATGGGATGAAATGGCCGCTCACCTGCTATAAGCAATCAGCACACGACGCAATTTCTGAATACCAGCGCCATCTCCACCAAAGAAGACATTCAGTGGCATAGTCCTGCCCACGTCCTTGTCAATCTCGCTGACCACGCTCCCCGGACCTTCAGGCCCGGACGCAGCCAACAACTCATGGAACAGACCTGGCTCCCACATCTCCAATCCGCCACTGCATTCGAGCCATATCTTAGAGCGATAGACTAGCGGTATCCCATTTCGTATTAGCCTGTCAAACTCCCTCTGTTCGTCCTTGTTAGACGAGAGGCCCAGCTGCGCGAATCCAATCAGGCCTTCACTGTGAGAGAGCTCGTCTTCCTCGCCAGCAGTGCCCAAACCGAGCATGGCAGCCACGCCGCCAGAGCTATTAGCGACAAAGGAAGACGGCTGTGCGACATGGGATGCCTTCGCCGCCTTCGTCTTCTTCCTCTGCTTCAAGAACGCGTTCCATTCCTTCTGCTGACTCTTCTGACGCTGGTCGTGGAGTTCCGTCAACTGCTGGAGCAGCTTTCTAATGGTGTTCGCGCACACGTGGCGAGGCGTGTCCGAAGTCACGGACAGGATAGACGTCATCGACGTGACAACGGAGGAAGCGAAGCCCGAAGCCGCAGTGGAGGAGCGTTTCCGGCTGTTTGACGAGGAGCGCGACTGGATGCTGGAACGCGAGTCAAGCAGAGAAGAGTCCAAGGTGGCCGGAACTTGTCCATGCCCGTGCAAGCTTTGAGCGTCCCACTCCCCTTCACATGTGCAGCTTCCCTTCACGATCTCGATAATTGGCTTGCCATCGCATTCGTCATCATCGTCATCGCCGGGCCAACTATTGTCTTCCTGCCTGTCTGCGATCTTCACACCTGTCAAGCAGGCCGGCGCAGTGTTCCCACATTCGATGGCTCGTATGAGCAGAAGGACGTCGTACTGGGCCACGTCATACATGAAGCCATATCGATCCGTCAATGGCCGTTGGTTCTGCTCATCATAGTACACTGTGAAGCGTGATGCTGTATGAGGCAAGGGAATGGAGAAGCGGAACTCGCGGGAGGTGAGAGGCGTGTATGTCCTGGATAGGTATTGCGTAGGTGGCTTGGCCATGGCGGGGATAATCGACTCCAGTGGGACTGAAAGCGATTTCTGTACAGCAGGAGCTGCAGCGGGCTGACCTTGAGCACCAGACGACTTCGCTCCCGACGTCGATGAAGAATCGAAAGTCTTGCTGCTAGTTGTCCGGTCCTGGGGAGCCAGTGGCCTCCTTTGTGGCTGCGCCATGAAGGAGCTGAACACAGGCGATGAAAACGTTGATGCGGCACCCTGCAAGACACTCGCAGTCCTAGATCTACTCTTCCGAAGCCCATCGAGCTGGCTGCCCAAGGCACGCGTCAAGGTCGTCGTCGCATCAAGGCCACTGGACGAACTGATGATAGGCGTCGGACCGGACCTGTCCGCGTCTGGGATCGGGTTGCTGGCTTTGGGCTCCTTGCGCTCTTTAGGACGTTCTCGGAATGTCAAACCCCCGTCCCTAGCGTTCTTGATAAGCTCATATGCCAGCTTTGCAATGGTGGGGCTGGTCTCGCGCCCTTGGTCCCAGAGGATACTGGACGAGTCGGCAGTCATCACCCGCGTGGCATTGGAAATGGCTCGCAAAGATGAGCCTTGCATCAAAGCAGGGGACTCTTCTTGCGAGGATGACGCAGTTCGAGAGTCACCTGATGCCTGTGGTTCTGGATTGTCGAGGCTAGTGGTGAGAGTGGGAGCTGCAAGCGAAGGCATAAATGCGGTTTGAATAGGCGAAGTGATAGCGGAAGCGACGGCCGAGATAGATGGGGTATCCGTGCGAGTGGATCGTATAGATGCAGTATCGGATGTGCTAGGCAGTGTGACCGTGTTATCTATGATCGTGGAAGGTTTCTTTGGAGGAATAGGATTCAGGACGGAAATTCCAAGAGTGCCAAAGACACTTTTAGCAGGCTTGCGCCGGTGTTCCTTGCGATTGGTATTCGGGACGATTGGTGTATCCGTTGGTATAGAAGTGTCTTGATCTACCTCATTGCTTAGGATGGACGAGGGGCGGGAACGCGGTTTTCCTCTGCCCCACCAGCTACCCATCCAATCACCCATGGAGGGACGTTCCTGCCGCGTTCGTTGCATGACTATAGTGGGATCGTTACGACCCTCGTCGCTGTCATTTAAAGCATGTTTGGGAGGTAACGTAGGCGTTGAGCCATTACCGGATGAGACGGAAGGTGTGGAAGAGACTGGAGCTACGGTTGAGTCGGCGGTTGCTCCGGACTCTTCTGGTGTGGGAGTCAAAGTCTGCTCAGGGATATTGAAGGAGTGAAGGACCTCGTCGGCAAGCGCTTCACTTAATGATTCCGAAAGCGACTGTCACAGAGAGTAAAGGCTTGAAAGCACCCTTATGAAGGACAAGGAGGGTACTGACTCTGATGCTATGTTGCCGCTTAACTTGGTGCTGAGTTTCATCCGCATCCGCGAATACAGACTGGATAACGCGTTTCGCCACCTCCTGCTCTGATGGTTGCATTTCATTGAGCAACGCGTCGGCCCGTTCCCTTCTAGCGATTTCCTTCTCTTGCAGCGATCGCCTTTGCTCCTCCAATTCCACCCTCATGCGTGTCAAATTGTGGAGCGCGGAGGAAAGCACGCGTAGCGCGGTGTGATACGGATGGTTGGGTGCATCGGCTGGTGATTCCGAAACGCTGAGCTTTGATATCGCAGACTGTATCGCCTCGTCAGAGTATTCATGCCATTTGGTCCCCAGGATCTGGGTCGTGACGCTCGACGATCCAAACACATCGGAATCGACATCATTTGAAACGAGAATGTCCGAACTAACTCTCTTGGAGCCGTGCTTTTGGGTTAGCGTACGTTCGCGAGGCGATTCAACTACGAACAAAGGGACCTGCCCGTTCGGTTTGTCCCACAAACCAGCCACGGAATTGACGGACGGCCTGCGACTCTGGCTGCTTTTCGCATCGAACGACTGGCGTTTCTCCACGTTCTTGCCATGTCCGCGGACACTTCCGTCCCAGTTTGGTGCATCTGGCGTGCTGTTCTCGAGCTGTGCTTTCAGGGTGAAATAAGTCGTCGGGGGCTTGTTTGTGGAGTCGGACTCCAGGCCATGGCGGCTCCGACGGCCCCGAGAAGGGGTTTCGTCGACAGAGAGAGGGTGAGAGTGCACTGGAGTCTTGGAGTTCATGGATGTCATGGTAGTTCCAACTGTGTAGAGCCCCCCAGCATCGTCTGCCTCGTTTCAATTCCGGCCTAACCAGTGACGTCCGAACTGGATTCGGCTCGGCCTCGTGGGCTCAATGTCAGATAAGATATGATGAGAAGCCCCAACTGAGGCGCCCAAGGCGATAAGACGAGATACACGATCTCTGGAACGAGTTTTACCAGCAGGTAATTATAATGGCGGAGTGAGGAAGAGAGTGACTTTACAACGACGGTGGCCCCGTCCACAAATGAAAAATTGCTGACTAATCCGTGTGACACGAACTGGCCTTCATTTTAAGCGATCTATCTATCCTCAAGTTTTTAGGTGTCGAAGGATGCTATTAACGAACAATGAGCAAAAAAGAAATCACCGTCTTCCCTTCAAAAACCACGTTTTGTGGTAATGTAAGGACTTCTCTCGCCAAAAATGTGCATCGTTCTAATCGATCGATCATGCATGCACATATCATGAAGGTACAACGTATCAGCTGCACGCTTCATTTTTTTAGGCCGGCGCCAGTTATCAGACCATAGGCCATGATCGTGATTGCTCAATACCCATCCGTGATACAGACATCATCGTGCTCGAATCTGATCTCTGCTAGTGTTGCTATTAATCACTTGGTATTGATACTATTCCTCCCGCCGTAGTGTCAGAGTTGGTCTTGTTAGATTGAAAGACATAAAATCATCTCAGAATTTATCTCAGAATCTTCAAGTGATCCTCGGTCATGTTCCCCATTGCAATCCGGAAAACGTCCTTGGCGAGGAATAGTCACGTGATCTATAACAACGGACTGTAGGCAGTGGGAATTTGTCACTGAAACTCTCTGCCGTCCCTACGTTGAAGAATTCACCCAACTAGAATGAGCTGGTTCTTTGGAGGGTCGAAACCCAAGGAGGCAGAGGTCCCGATGAGGCAGGACCGGCAGAAATGTTGGGAAAGTCGGGACGCCTACTTCGCGTGTTTAAATAAGGCAGGAATTGTCAAGCCGGGGGATGAAGGAAAGGCTTGCGCGCCTCAACTCAAAGATTACGAGGGAAACTGTGCTAAAAGCTGGGTACGTTTCCGTGCTTTCTCCGTTGCGAGACATGACATGCATGACAGCTGAAACCAGATGACTTGGGCAGATTGATTATTTCAACAAGAGGAGGGTCATTGAAGACGCCCAGAAGGAGAGATTGGCTCAGGCGCGTCTGCAAGCAAAGTAAACCGACTTGTTACTACCGGACGATCCCTCTGCGCAATCCTAGTCAACTCGGAGCTGTCCGATGCGGTGATGCAGGCGATTGCAATCAATGCACAGCAGAGATGGAGTCCTGCTATTTCGACCACTCTGGACTGATGGATGTCGCTTTTCTTTTATTCCAGTCTTGCAGCCTTAGCTCATCTCATCAAGATTCCCGCTGTCGCTATAATGTTTCATCATCTATTCTTGTCTTGTTCTTCCCGTTATAGTCATAGAATCGTTATTCGGGAGCGGCTGACGTTGGTGATAGTTGGCGAACTGGGAGCATGACCTGACATGGCAAGACCATCAACTGCACAGCTGACTTGCGACTATGATGAGAGCTCGTGCAGATTTCACTGTCCTTTCATCGGGAGAATCGGACGATAGTTCTCGCCATTCCGAGACATTGTCGGGATAAACTGAAGCTTTCCCAAGGCGAACATTACCATGACGATGGCATAGCAGGCAATAACGAGAAACCAAAAGTTCATAAAGAAGCGTCGACTTCGCCAGAATCAGGTGATATTCATTTAGTCTTGCTAACCATGACCATGGCAGCCCATTCAAGTTGCTGTTTCCCAGCATCTTGTACCTTGTTACGTGTCAGGCCTCCTATAAGCTATGTATGTGATAAAGCGCCTCGCCAGTGCGGACGTATACATTCGAATCAAGCTTCTGCATGATGTGATGTGAGTAAAACTCGACAGTTTTCTCTTCACTGCGCTATTTCACAAGACAAAATGGAAGGCTGTTCTGCCCAGGGCTCCAGCCTGTTGACATCGCCTTGGGGCCGAATCAGATGCTTGCGAACCGGGGCGCTTTTAATTGCATTACGACCTCACTATCTCCTGACACGCCGTTGGAGGCCTCCTGGGAAGGATCATGCAGGTGAAATGATTCTATCTGCGTCACCGCCACATTGACATGCCCAATGAATATAAACATTCCGGCTTCTGTGGCATCCTTGTCAACCCCATCGACCAACCATCGCGTCCGACGATGCACCAACAAAAGGGCCTGCGGTCGTACTCTGATTTCTTCAGGTCAGGCTTCAGCGCCATGGCTCATCCGGCGCGTCGCCTGTCTCTCGTCATCAACACCAAGTCTCACCAACTATCGCAGCCCAAAAACGACACGCAGGCTACGCCGACTGTGCGACGAAATGCTTCTCAAAACGTTAACGCCACGAAACGTCATTCCCGAATCAAATCCATGATCATCTCTTCGCCTTCAGACCTGACAGAGCGCCCTTCCTCGAAGAAGGAGCGACGCTCTTCCATCGTCACTTTCTCGACGTGGCTGTTTGACCGCAACGCGCCCAGCCCAGCGGGATCGTCCTCTTCGACTAGCCGCTCGTCGCGCCTCTCCATATCCCAGGCTATGTCCGACGCCTCGGACACATTTGACGTGTGGATCACGCCGGGAGGCCCGTACACGCCGTCCTGCACGAGGTCAGGCGATCCCAAGTTCGTTTTATCCCTCATTGGCTGATCTCCACATGCAGTAGAAAGGGGACAAGCCGCTGCGAGACAATCGATCCCTTCGCTTCCTCCCCCGACTCGAAATCCTTTTTCGTGGATCTTTTAGACACACCATCCCCAGAACCAAAACGCGAATCGTTCCTGTCTTTGTCTCCGGATCATTCCTTCCTTCACCTGCCGCGCCGACGCGAACGTCCTACGTCGGTGCAGACCATGCCCCTTCCTTCTCATTCCCGTCGTTCCTCGTTCCAATACCGCCCTCCCAATAACGACCAGCATGACAGTTATTGGGTTGTGGAAGCTGAGGAAGAGGACCTTCCATCGCCTGGGGGAGAAGCCCTCAACGAAGACAAGGCAGAATGGACCGATTCAATACCTATGGATTGGAGACAGTTCCACATCGATTTCTTGCAAAGTGTCGTCTGAAGACGAAAAATCCACATCCGTCTCCCACTTCTCTAACTCTTTGACAACACCATAACTGTATTAATACTTGCATTTTTGATTATGAGCCATTCACTTATTCACCCCTCTTACACCTTGATTAATGATCTAGAGATGGTCCAACTTATGCCATTGTTTATGGGTGTCCTTCTTCCCGCCTAGCTTCGGTGCTAGGCATTCTATACACATATATTTATGTTGTACCACCTACCGTTTGGTGTTGCCAAAGTAATTTGATTGAAATCGATGACTACAGTACAGGACTCGTGAGTAGTTCGTGACAAGGGCGTTGCAATGAAACAAATACAAGACCGAAGCGAGAATCGAATGAAATAAAGTAAGCAAAAAGAAAAAAGGCGCGACAGTTGCAATGTGTATTGCAAAACAAAGGTATGGACGACAGAACAGATGGATATCAAAACGAATGTTGCGTTTCAGGTACCTTGATACTTCTTTATCAGATCTCGGAGACGAGCCTGTCCGAAAGCCAAATCTGCTGCGCCGGAGGTCCTCATAGGCCCAACTTTCGGAGTAGCGCCTTGCGATCGCACATCGGATTTGGGTTCAGTTTCCACGATCGTCTTCAGAGCAGGCTTTGTTCTAGGCGCCGAGGCCGCAGATCTAGCGAGCGAGGCGGTGGAAGATAAAGTAGGTGTCGCATGGGAAGACGAGATAATGGCAGGGACCGAGGAAGATTTGATAACAGGCACTGGTCCTAGCCGTCGGGCTGGAGAAGGCTCGGTGATTTTGGGCACGGTCGTGTCAGGCGTTGTCGTGGCAAGCGCTGGTGGGTTCCTCTTAGGAAGCACCCGGTTAGCTTTGGGTGGATTAGGGACCGCAGATGTGGCCCTCCCAGCATCATTCGACCTCGGCGCCTCAGAAAGACCACCAGACGCCCAGATAGCCGCCACGCTGGTCACAATGCCGCCTCTCCCACCACGAGCTGATCGGATGTCGTACTTCACTTCTGGATCGAGTCGAGATGGCGGAGGAAAGACCGGTAGTCGAGGGGAGGGCGAGAAGGGCCTTCTCTTCTGTGACTGCAAAGCAGAGATCACGACAGATGGTTGCGACCGTGTTGATAAATCCGGCATCAACTCCATTTTGTCCTGATTTTCGCCTTGCCTAATGGGCGACGCTGAGGCCGGAGAAACCCTGCGATCCATCCTGATCGATTGACGAGCGCGAGCTGGTGATATCAGAGGAGTGGTTGGCGATCCCGCAGCGGAAGATGAAGACCACAACTCTGCAACCTTCTTTGCCTCCTCTTCCACAGTCACGTCCTTTGCATGTGGGCGGCGGTGGAAGGTGTCTCTTTTGAACGTTCCGATTGGAACGAAGCCCGACGACCGAGGGTTTGGAGCTGACGAGACGGTGGCATCAACATCACCCATGTTGACATCTTCCGGCGTCTCATTGTCTTGACTGATTTCGGTGACCGCAGGTACGACCGAAGGCGCCTCCTCATTCGAACGAACCACGTCCTGGATGACCGTGGTGCTCGGAGGAACGAGCCCGTCCAAAGGAGGCACACCAGGGTCGATCGCACCAAGCCAGGCTGAAACTTTCCCTTTCGCGGCGGATTTCTTGGTCCTGTACGCGTCCACTTCACGCGCTCGTCCCCTCTCTCTCTTCCTACCACTCCTCCTCTCATCCTCCGAGTCTCTCTTTCCAGACCTATCATCACTCACGTACAACCCACCGTCACGCCCTCTCCTCGACCTCGCCTTCTTGCTCTTTCTCGATCTCTCATCCCCAGAGACGCTCGACTTCCCAGCTCGGTGCGTCCGCTCGTCCGAATCATGCTCTTGCTCCAACTCATGATCGGGTTCCTGCTCCAGTGCAAGCACCGGTACCAAGCCTCCCTCTGGCCTCTCCGCTTCTCCGCCAGCCAGAGTCAAGCTCGAGATCGCAGAGTCGTGTAGGGGTTCCGAGTCCGTGCTGGCGCTCGGTATCGCGATCGGCTGAACGACGCTTCGAACGTCCGGATGCTTCGCCGAGGCCTCGATCTTTCTCGTTCCCACTTCCGCAAGCAGTCGGCGTTCGAGTGCATCGAGCCCGCTTTCTCCTTGGCCAAGGACGTTCCGCTCAGGTTTGTCCGTCAGCTGGCGAGGTAGCTTAGCCGGCGTTACGGCTGTCAACGTGGGTGTTGGAGGGGCACGATCCAGTGGGGCTGGCTGTGGCGCAGGGGGTTGTGGGAGCGGTGTTATATCAAAGTACGAGTCCACTCTCTTCCGTTGTGGAAAAGGTGACAACCGTTTGCCATTCCTCGTAGGCGGGGGTGGCACGGGGAGCGTCTTGTTAATGTCTGCCTGTTCATTTTTCTGTCGCTGATGCAGTTTAGGCTCGGCTTTGGCTTCCGATGCCGTCTGTTTCGGGATATCTCCCGATAGGTCGCTTGTGACCGCAGCGACCTCGTCTGCCATCCGCTCTAACCGTTCGACTCTCTCGCTCTTAGGCAACGAGTCGTTCGTGATCGGATCCTTACTGAACGAGTGTTTCGGAGATAGCACCGGGCGAGGGGAATGGACGACGCCAGCTTCGGGTGTCACGGAGAGCATCTCTTGTGCAGGGAGCTTAAGTGGGGGCGAAGGAAGGCTGCGCCCGCGCTGTGGCGGGCTTGAAGCTGACGGGACAGGAAGAGGCCGCGATGACGGCATGGGGAACCTATGCGACTGTGGGGAGACCGATCTGTGCCGCGATGAGAGTCGCAGGTGCTGTGTGACGCGCATCGCACGCTCGCCTTTCCCTTCCTCCGGCTCAGCGGCTCGTAGAGGCCCGGTGTCGAGAGGAAGCAGAAGGTGCTGAGAGAATGACACGGCGCTGTCGTCGAGGACGAGATTATTGGCGGGCAATCCTGCGCTGACGGGACGCACAGGCACATATACGGGGGTGTTCAGTGGTGGAGGGAAGTAATAGTGCTGTCCCTCTATCGGAGGCGAGAAATACTGATACGGATGTGGTGCGTTCGACGCAGGAGGTAGCCAAACCCGAGTTGGATCAACCAATGCCGGGACGGGCGACGATAAGGGCGAAGAGGGATGTGGGTACCGATGTTCGATTTGTTCCGAATATGGCATTTGTGTAGTGTAAGGATAGGTTGGTTGAGGTTGATAAGGATCCGGTGTAGGTAGCTCAGGAAGAGCAAGTGGATGTACTGTAGGTACCGGGATATCTAGCTGTATATCTTTGCTGTACCAGAAGTTAGCTGCAAGGGCCGAGAAGGAACGCGTAAAAAATGCCAACCTTCCTAAGCCCATGCTTAGCTTCACGCTCACGACGCACTGAATTTCAAACAAGGATTCCGTTGTCCGCGCTTCTGACTCGCTTCCTTCTAATGCCCCACCTCGTACGGTTCGCGCATGCTTCGGCACGTCAAATACGAGGTTTGCGACGCCTTCCACACCTGGAGCAATAATGTATTCTGGACCCTTGAATGAGACGTTGGTGAGAGTGTCGGAAATCTGCAAGGAGGGCCTTTTGACGTCGCTCATTCCAGGTAATATTAGCATGCGCGTCAAACTCAAGGACAAGCCAGTATTCTGAAGGATGGAAGTAAGCCATCTGATGGTTTCAATTCCAAGCGTCGCGACAAACCTTCTTGCTTGAATGGTTCTTTACTTGTAGCTCCAAACAAGCACTTTCCCCAGCCACGATGATGCCTCCGACGATTCTGCCGTGCATCCAGACCTTCCCATGTTCCCCAACAATAACGGCCTCTGGGTCCGACCATGAAAAATCTTCGTCGTAGCCCTCGACCACATCCAGATCACGTTTATTGGTGACGAGACGCTTCTCTCCTTTCCAGAAGACGCCCACGCTGGCGCGAAGCTCATACTTAACTCTGGCTAGATCAGAGCCAAAGTTGATAGTAGAAGGCGAAGTCAAGGGGATTGGAATGCGGAACAGGAACGTGGATATGCCTCGGCGAGCTTGATGGTAATTCAGAGGTAATGGAGGGTCACCAGGAAGTGGATGAGCCTGAACGGCGTTGGAAGGGGGAAGACCTGGACCTTGGAAGAGTCTGCGACTGTGTAAAAATGTTGACGTCGCAGTATGATCTCTCGACGTCAGCTCTGTTCGTCAGATGGGGGAAAAAATTCGGCGTTAGCGAAGGCGCCTGGCCTTTCCGTCGATGGACATCAACATTCTGATCTGACCTTGATAACCAAAGAGCTCGACCATCATTACTTCGATTCCGAGGCCCTTGTCCGCTCTGCACTCGACCTCCATTTTTCCGGCAACATGAGTGCCAGCGACGAAGAGCGGATCCGCTAACATGAGCGAAACCTTGACCTTCGAGTGATATGGCGAGGCATTCATGGGCTCGGGCCTTGTCTGTGCTGAAGCCATAGCAATCGTCCACAACAGAGAGAACTCTGAAAAATTCCAATGAACTAGACGTCAGTAGAACACCCGATTGAATATGAGGTCTGAATAAAGATATCGACAGGTATAGTGAGCAATTGATAGAAAAGGACGACGATAGTGAGATGGTATTAGTTGGCGAGGCTTTCAGCGGCTTGTTCGATGATGTAGGTCGCGATAGGCGATGATAGCCAATTCATGGGGAATTAGCCAATGAAAGCGGAGGAGAATGCTCGAACTCATGAGGACCAGATGGACATGGTGGTCGCCATTACCAGCGGTTGAGGTCGACTGTTTGAGTTGTGGCGGTGCAGCGCCATCTCACCTGTCTTAACTAAAACTTCTTCTCGACATATGGTACGGTTCTTATCACGCAGAGCGATATCCTGATTAATTGATATTATAATAGAACGACGGCTACTACCACAGTCCGTTGGTCTACGAGTTAAAAGTACTTGAACAGACAGAACTCGACTTGGATCAGAAGCGAGGAACCGGAGCAGGCGTAATCTGGGGGAAAGAGGGCACGTATATCTTCTCGAAGCCATTGTCACGTCTTTTCCTTGCCGGAGTAACACCGACTGTCGGAAGAGCATGGCAGTTTGACGAAGACGCAGCAGGATGAGGAGGTGGGGTCGGCGAAGTACCCTGGTGCCAAGTGCTCGTGCCATATACACCCATAGGAAGACTTTAAAGGGAGTAAAAACTCCGTCCATATGGTAAGAGAGCTACAACTTACTCGTCGTCAGCATCACAGTTTTCATATACACCAGGCTCATAGTTGGCGGGCATGTTCTACCAGTACAAGTGTTAGACCGTGTTCCCATCAGATGGGTTCTGGTAACGTACCCAGCGGCAGCCCATTTCATCATAGATGTGATTGCAGAGCTTCGTTGCGTCTGGGCCGACACATGCACGGAAGCAAAATTCGGTATCGGAAATGAACTCTGTCCACTCATGGTACTGGAGGCCGTTGCCGAAAGCGTTGCCGTACAGAAGACCACCGACTACGGGGTGCCGAAGACGGGTCAGTACCTTCTTCTTTACAGGTAGGCTCATCACAGATTTACTTGGATTGCCTTTGCCTAGGGATCAACCATTGTCAGTTGAAAACTCACGTATTCTGGTCAACTTCAAACGCACCATCTGCACCACGGTTGTCCAACTCGCCACCAGCATCACCTGGACGAATGTTCATCTTCGTAAAATCGCCGACGCCAGTGACCTGGACATAGTCCTTTGTCTTGACAAAATGAACGCCTTTGAGGGTTCCATCGGGGATCAAGCGAGTTCCTCGGCCGGACTTGGTGCACCACGCAATCTCCTCACGCTCCGTGTCACCAATGGTGCTGTTCGGATTGGCTGAAAGGATCCTTCGTCAGCGCTTTTGTCCATTATTCCAATCGCACAGCTCACGGGGAGCCCAAAGGCAAAAGTCCTCTGCCGAGCTTGCAAGGGAGGATTAGCACGAAGATGCAATCATCAAATATTTCTTACTTGATCCATGCTGTCTGGCAATTAGAAGACTGACTGGAAGTCGTTCCACATCTGTTCACTCCGTATTGGCCGTCCTGACTTGTTTGGGGCAACTCGTTCACACCATAGCCTACATTCCAGACTTGGTTCGGGTTACCGCTGCAGGCCCAAATTTGGACCTGGTCATCACAGTCGATATCCAAATTTATGACAGAGAAGCCTAAACAACCAGAAACTCACTCGATTACCGTCAGCCTGGCTTCCACCACTCAAGTCGAGGCATTTGCCACGGTTAGTCCAAGACAGGTGGTTGTCATACTAAGGCAGCACCCACAAGGCACGTCAACGCGGGCCCCACTTGATGCGAAATGACGTCGCTCACCATGTTGTAGTAGAACTGCTGGTTGGCATTGTTCGGCGTGCAGGTCCAGATCTGGAGCTTCGTCCCGTCCGCGTTGTTCCCGCCGGGGATGTCCAGGCATTTGTTCCCGAACACCTTCACGCTGCCGCCTTCAAAGGTCCATTTCTGCGCGGCGGCGCCGGTGCAGCCTTGTATGGCCACAGCCGCTCCGTCGGTATTCGAGGCGGCCGTCAGGCATTTGGCTGGATACAAGTCAGGGTCAGGGATTTGCAGCTCTTAAAGTGAGGTGATGAAGCATCTTCACCGCTGTTCCACACCGGCTGGACGAGTAGTTCGCCCTTGAATCTACATCCACATCATCATGAGCTCGTCGACATCGCAGATGGATCGACAATTTGGCTCACGCGGGAGCCTGCGCCGAGACGAGAACGGCGAGCGAGATGAGGCCCGACAGGGCCCCCAGGCGTAAGTTCACAGAGTTATGCATTGCAACAGAGTGATAAAAGAGTGTGGGGTGTCTTTGATGAGAAGGAGGGAAAGTCGGTCGAGGAAATGGCAGAGGAATGAGGGCGGTAGGGCCTCAAGCCACACACGAGGCGATCCATTTTATACGGAAATGAGCCTAGCTTCTTTTCGCTCGACTCTCATATTAAACATGACACCGACCCTGACGTGCCGTAATTTTGTATGCGAACTGTGAGCTCCGTTGGCTGCAAAATGGGCTTCGCTCTAGTTCATAAAGTGGTCTGGTTTCTTGACTTTTGAGATCCGTGCGGGACCATGAGCGACGCATGTGCGTACGGCGGTCATCAGGCCGAGTTTACTGCTTGATCGTCCGGGACGGAACGCAGATCATCCAAACCTTGCGAGTCTTTTTGGCATAGAAATCACTTGGACAGCTCTGAGGAACCCATCGCGAATCCGATCAACCTCGTGTATGCACAGCCGCTACGCATCAGTTCACCCCACGATTCGAGCGCAACCAAGTCCATATTATGATTCGACGCAGCAGAAGCATCGTACACGACGAACCGAATCCAAAGAGTCCATTACCTAGCAGTCCGACATCTGTACATCAAAAACAGAACAACGTGGGTCAAAAGGAGTGTTGCATCAAGAACCGCTCGCAAGGGAGGAAGAAGCGACTTTTGTTCCCTTGCTCCGACTTCTCATAGATGGGTGGGAACCGGGGTGGGGTAGCCGCCGTTGTTTGGCATGGGGATGTACCGCCTCTCGAACCCGTTTTCGCGCTTCTTCACTGCGGCACCTACGGTGACCGAGGGAAGAGCTTGGCAATTCGAGGACGAGGCAGCCGGGTGAGGAGGAGGCGTCGGGCTGACGCCTTGGTACCACGTGCTTGTGCCGTAGACGCCCATCGGGAGGCTAATTAGAGCGGACGATCAGATGATGAGTGGCTTGTGAAGAGGATAGATGCGGAGGTGGGGGGTGCCTACTCGTCGTCGCCGTCGCAGTTCTCGAAAACACCTGCGTCGTAGTTTGCCGGCATGTTCTGCGAACAAAGATGGTAACATGATCATCCGAGTTGAGGCTACACGCTGAAAAAAAGCGATCATCAGCGCACCCAGTAGCAGCCCATGATATCGTAGATGTGATTGCAGTTCCTGGTCGCATCGGGGCCAATGCAAGCGCGGAAGCAAAACTCGCTGTCAGAGATGAAGTTTGTCCACTCGTGATACTGCTGGCCGTTGCCAAAGGTGTTGCCATAGACGAGCCCGCCGACTTGAAGCAGAGATAAGCAATGTCGAGATAATAAACAATAGAACGCTTACTAGGATTGCCTTTGCCTGAGGAATGACACGAAGGAGAAAAATTAGGAACCGAGTCTACGCTCGATTGACAAACGCACCGTCTGCGCCGCGGTTGTCCAACTCTCCACCAGCATCACCCTTGCGGATGTTGATCTTTGTGAAATCGCCAACACCGGTGACCTGGACGTAATCCTTGGTCCTGACAAAGTGGACGCCCTTGAGAGTTCCGTTCGGCATGGTACGGGTTCCTCGGCCGGATTTAGTGCACCATGCTACCTGTTCACGCTCAGTGTCGCCAATGGTGCTGTTTGGGTCAGCTGTACGTGATCAGCACAAGAATGGCTGGATATGGAACGCCACGATGCACTAACGAGGTCCCCACACGCAGAAATCGTCAGCAGAGCTGTGTACAAAGACGGTCATCAGCTAACACTGCAGAATGATGCGGAGGCAGGAAGAGTGGACTTGCTTGATCCACGCGGTCTGGCACTTGGAAGACTGGCTGGACGTGGTGCCGCAGTTGTTGATGCCGTACTGGCCATCTTGAGATGTCTGGGGCAGAGCGTTGTACATGTATCCAGTGTTCCAGATCTGATTTGCGTTGCCGTTGCCGCAGCTCCAGACTTGCATCTAGGAAGAGTGACACTGCTCAGCCTGCATGCGTCGGATAAAGCAGTTCGCGAGGGAGCTCACCCGATTGCCATCGGACTGGACTCCGTCAGTCAGGTCCACGCACTTGCCATGGTTCGTCCACGCAAGGCGGTTGTCCCCCTGAACAGAAAGCGTGACGCCTGAGCCACTGCGAGACAGATTGTCGCGACATACAGTGTACCAGAACTGCTGGTTGGGATTGTGGTTCGTCGAGCACGTCCAGATCTGGAGCTTGGTTCCGTCGACGTTCTTCCCGTCGGTCACGTCCAGACACTTGTTGCCAAAGACCTTGACGCTCCCGTCGTTGAAGGTCCACTTTTGCGCGTCGGCGCCGGAGCAGCCTTGGATAGTCACGATCGCGCCGTCATTGTTGGACGCAGCGGTTAAACATTTCCCTATGACCTCATCGCTCTTTAATTTTTTTTTTGGCTCTTGGCGCTTTCGTTTAGGCGCATCCGGGGCCGGAGTTAAGCTCACCATTGTTCCGACCAGGCTGGAGGAGGAGAGCACCCTTGAATCTGGACCGCGAATTTGAAAAACAAATCGGCAATTGAGCGACTTTGAAGGTGGCGGATGTGACTTACGGAGGCACTTGTGCGGATACGATGACCGCAAGAAGGGTGAGGCTCGAAAGAGCTTTAGCTGCAGATCGCATCGGGGAAGCGGAAGAGACTGTAACGAATGTGGGGATAATTAGAGGAAAACGGTAGGAAACAGAGAGGTGATGAAAACCTATTCCTGCATGCGAGCAGTAAGCTTCTTATTTATAGGACGAGGTTAGGCACATGAGGGTCCGGGATGGATAGACCTGGCCCCTGGGTCCGTCGCACCCGGCCATCTGTTGTCATGCGCCGACGATGAGCAGATGGATGATGATGATATCTTCAGCCGTTTTCCTGCGATTTCCGAATGGTCATAAGTGTCATCCGACAGGAGAAAATTTTCAGAACATCGGAGAGTTTTTGCCGCATGTTGCTTTTTTTGGAATGATTTTTTGACTTTGAAATCAAGGGATAACAGGGCGACCTGAAAACCAGAGAACATCGGGGCAGCTAAGGTCACGACTACTCATGGAATCCGAGAAGAAACAATCATATTACAGCGTGCATACCATCCAAATTCGCGTATAAAGACAATACTGAATTGAATCGACTTGACATATTCTTTCATCCAGAATGATGGGATCGGCGCTCAGTGATCCAAGACGCTGTGTACTATGATACAACTTCTCGAACCGGGTTGTCTGAGGGGAAAGAAGCTGTTCATTAAAAGGATATTGTTACGCCATCTGAAGCCTCATCAAGTAGCCTTTCTTGCATGGACCAAGGGCTTGGAAGATTTCATCTTTACAAAAACGATCTGACAGATTTTTTCAATGCCATGCGTCGATGGAAGAGAGATTATATCCCTCGTAGATTGCGAGCCAGGGATCGACAGATCATTGTTGAAGGACGTCCGTCCGATGATGGCCAATGGCCAAGCTCTCGAGGACGTTAAACTTAACAGGATCCTTCCACGACAGCTGATTCGCGACGACATGGACATGGCATGTTCGACAAACGTGTCACGACGAGCCAACAGCTGAGGTACCGCTCAAGAATTCACCTGAGAACATGAAAGCTGGCGCACCGACGAAAGCACTGACAGTCCTCAGACGTCCATTACTTGCCTGCCATCTGGGTCTTGCTGGAACAGAGCAAACCTGATATGATAAAAAAAAAGGCACCTATGAGGAACGTACCACCTTCGAGAATTGTACTGCACAGACGCGACGTATATCCTAGCATCAGGAATATGACCATCTTGCTGCGGAGGACCAATGTCGGTGAAACCGAGAGATCGTATAAGAACAGCATGGGAGTTAACGCTGAAGCCTTGGGGGTCAGTTCTGGGCCTGGGATTTTACAGCCAGTCTCAGGCGGCGACAAATCTTCCATCATCGTAGCCTACGACGTCCACCGGGCCCTCGGCCACATTTTGCCCACTGTCGACGGCGACATTCGATTGTTCCTCGTCTTAGCCGTTATTGTTTCGCTGGTTGAGAGAGGTTAGGACTAATCCCCGCAAGTCAGTCCAGTCAGTTCTCCACACGATACAGTATATCCACTATCCCCTCTGCTCGTCGCGCTGCTTAACGTAGATCCACCTCAACCCCTATCCATATCATTCGTATCCACCTCCACACCCGCATCACCGAGTGCAAGTTTTGCATCTCCACAAAAAAAAGACGAGACGACGATGCCAGCAAAGTACTCTCACGTCAAGAGGAGGACGACGAACCCTCTCCTCAAAAAGACTTCGTCGGCCATGCACGCGAACGCCAAGGACGATCCCCACGCCCGCCATGGGCGCAAGCTGCTGCCCAGCCCGCACGCGGATAAGAGCTTATCTCGCGCCATGAGCGCCGTCTCCGACCTCGAGCGCGCCATCGCAAAGATCCTGCTGATTCGGTACGAGCAGGACATCGCCCGCCTCTTCTCCACCCGGCTATACAGCGTTGCCCTCGTCTACCTCCCCCGTCTCGTCTCGCAATGCGTTTCGCTCTGCGGGCCGACGTGGCTCGCGCATAACCACGACTGCGACGAGATCAAAGACTTTCTCAGGGCGGCCATGAGCATGGACATGCGCCAAGCCGGAGAGCGGGTGGCCACGAAGAGTGTCCTGTGGTCTTACACCGCATTGCGGCATTTTGTGCGTCCTCTCACACTGAACGTCCGCTGAAATTCCACAACTGTCAACCAGGCTATGTCGAACAACGTTCCAATATGTACCAAACGCGGTCTACATTCGCTACACTTGCTTCCGTATTACCCCGGTCTGAAAGCGCACCTGGACACGCTAGAAGCGATGCCGATAGCCACGTTCTCGAAACCCCCGCATCTCGGTAACTTGCAAGAAGGGGTAGACATCCTGGAAGACGCGTGTGAAGTGAAATTCGGCATTTTAAAGAGCCTGCCGATAGGCTGTTGGGACGACGAATGGAAAGAGAAGGTTCGATATGGATATGAGAAGCTGGTCCAAACATTGTGGAGAGTATCGCGCGAATTCGACGTCCGCGGATACGGCGTCGTGTTGCGGGAGAAACTGACGACCAAGTGGTGCGACTGCGGCTGTTCGACGGATCACCTCGGAGAAGTGTGCGAGCGGACGGTCAGGGAGGACGAGGAAGAGAGCGGCGTCCGGATTGGGAAGCAGCGGGAATGGGACGGTAGAGGAAGCGGCGTATATGGATGGGAGAGCGGAAGAGGAGGAGGATATATGGGAGGTCGAGCTGGACTTTGGAGGATTTGATCCCGACGAGCCCGGAGGAGGCGAGTCGGAGATGACGATTGGAGAATTGATGGAATGGCGATATTTTAAAGCAGAGCGGGAGAAGGAAGCCGTGAGTCCCACGACGATTTATCACGGACGACTAGGAGATCAACCACTTGCGCATATAATAGGGCAATGTCGCGTTTCGCAAAGGCAACTTTGCGCTGGCCATCAAGTACTACGAAAAGGCATATGGGATCGAGTCTGAGCTGCCGCATTACCAGCTCAACCTCGCCGCCGCTCATCTGAAACTCAACGAGTGAGGAGTCCTCGCTCCCGTTCTGCTCTACGCTCATGATGTCTATCCTCCCAGCTGGATCGAAGCCGAAAAGGCATGCACGAAGGCGTTGAGTCAACATCGCAGTAGCAAAGGCTACTACCGCCGCGCGCGGGCGCGGAGGATGCTCAACCGACGGGACGAGGCCATGAAAGGTGCACCCTCCATTCCTCGACGCGAGCTTCCTGCTGACGCTCCTTAACCGGGCAAAAGACCTCCGCGCCGTGCTCAGGCTTCAGCCCAACAACGCCGAAGCGCTTGCAGAGCTGGCCGCTCTGCTCGGCCCGGAGGAAGCCATACGCGACAAGACGTCGAAAGAAGGCGACGGGTTTACCCCGAACGCTGCAGCTGCGGCCAACTCGTCTCCGTCTCAGTCGTCGTCCTCGATACCGCCCCGCAAGCAGCCTAAGCAGCCGCCATGGCCACGCACGAGGGCGGATGATAGGAAACTAAAGATCGTGCTGACGCCGGCCCTGCCCTCCGAGCTGGGCCTCCCAGAGCATCCCATTGAGACAAAGCCGCACCATCGTCGGGACGACGACGACGTGGAGAAGAGACCTTTAAAGGGCAAGGCCAGAGATCGGAAGAGCAAGCTCATGGAGATGGAGGAGATTGTGAGGTCCGAGACGGTGATTTACCCCAGCTGGGATCGCTATATAATAAAAACGGTGGATTGAGGGCGGGAATGGGATACCTACTGACGCTTCGAACGTGGGTTCGTTCATATGTATTTCTTATCATATGCGCACTTGACGGTTGTCTATCTGTTTGCGAGAGGAAAGTATCATTCGCATTGATACGTGCATGACCGCGTGACGTTGCATTGAGAAGTGCTGTGGGAGCGGGCCTACCAACAGTTTTCGTCTTCTGACCTTCAAGTCGTCGGTCGCATGAATGATGGGACCGCTTTGGACCGGGGTCTTATCGTAAAGCTGACCTACATCTCCCACGTCTCGCAGACATAAATTGGGGTCGATAACAATGCCTTCCTTGAGACGGTTCAATCGTCTATTGTGTTTGTTAGGTTGATTCAGATGGCTACTCAAGCGAATTCGGTTGCACATCCTACGCTGATCAAGGTGAGTGTCTCCTGTACTGTGCGCTATGTGCAGCGGCTCACTTGGAAGCATAGGTCGATCCGTTCATGTAAGCTCTGCCATTCTTACGACATTACCTTTGGTGTCTCAAACGCAAGCGACTAGACCGGCTGAAAAGCAGAAGGTCGGGCACACTCTTTCGCTGTGCATAATACGTACTGAGGCCTGCGCAGGGTATCCACAACCGATGGCAGTGAGTGGTTTTCGCCCAACACATCCGAGCACAGTCTGGATAGCGCGACAGCCCAGACATTCCGCCGTTTGTCGCGGTAAAGCCAGGTCAGACCTTCAAAATCGAATGCGTCGGTGAGCGTGTATGCTGCCCATGTGCCGGCGACGGGTGTTGACGAGCTCTTGGAGATTGGACCGGCGCACAGATAGGTAACAACGATAGTGAGTTGGTGGGTATTCGTATCTTGCCACCCTGTAATGACGGGGTTTTAGCGAGCGACGACATCAAAAATGTCAACCTCACTTCGGTTCACAACCTGTCTGGCCCGATTGCTATAGAGGGTGCTGAACCTGGCGACTGCTTGGTCGTCGATATATTGGACGGTGAGTATACCATTGGGAATTTCGCGATTATGTGCTCAATGTGTTGTGCCAGTGACTCCGTTTGAGAAGATGCCCTGGGGTTATACGGTGCGCCTTTTGCGAATATGTTCGTTTCGAAAGTCTTTATCTTCGGGATGGTCTTAAGGGCATCTTTGAACTCGAGAACGGAGGTGGTCTCTTCGGTGAGGTGCGAAGTTCACACTAACTGGACTATCGCTAACGGGCATCAGCACGCGAGTTCCAAAGCAAAGCCGCAAAAGCAATCTGGGACTTCAACGGTCAGACACAGTCCATGCCTCATGCGTGAGTTCACCGCGCCTGACGCACGCACCGCGTGCATGGACAGGCGTTTACGCCACCTCGCGGCACATCCCCGGCGTCCGCTTCGCCGGCGTCTCCCATCCAGGGCTGATCGGGACGGCTCCCTCAGCGGAGCTTCTTGCCAAATGGAACGAGCGAGAGACCGGCCTCATCCAGGCTCACGCGTCGGCTGTCCCACCCGTTGCGTACGGGCCCAACCCCGTCGGCGCCTATGTCGGTCAGGACCTGCCCCCGGAGGCGAGGGACAAGATAGCGCGAGAGGGTGCGCGGACCATCCCTGGCAGGGAACACGGGGGGAAATTGCGATGTGAGTCCCACCCCGTTTCGTGCCCTTTGCGCCGCATATTAGCATTGTCTACATGCTCAATGCCTAATTTTGCCCGTTGGGTGATTGCAGATTAAGAATCTGTCAAAGTGCGTCTTTCCATGGCTGCTTCCTACGTATAGCTGAAGGTGATTCGTGGAACCCAGGGGCTCCCGTTGCTACTTTCCAGTTTTCGTCAAGGGTGCAAACCTCTCCGTCGGCGATCTGCACTTTTCTCAGGGAGATGTGAGTGCACGTGAGGCCAGGCTCCCAAGCATGTGTTGAATCCCTCGCCTTTTGTCGACAGGGAGAAGTAAGTCACCCAAGGGTCACGAATGACATGGCATTGGTCATTGCTCAGCTCTTTTGACAGATGTCGTTCTGCGGGGCGATAGAAATGGTCTGTCCATTGTCTCGTTCCCTTGCCCAAAGATCCCTGCTGATTCCCCCATTATCAAATTGCGTGGCATTGCTGATGGCTTAAACCTCGAAAGGCTGGCATCATCACGTTCAGCACGAGCCTCATCAAGGGAGGCGTCGAGAAGTTTGCCTTGAGGCAACCCATCTTCTTGGTACGTTTCTGCCATTTCCCTCCTCGTCCGAATCCCCGTCAACCGCATTTGACAAACCTCTTTTTTTTTCTATTCATAGCCGTCGCCTGTGGACCCTCTGTATTCCACTAAAGTGCGTAACAGGCACTCTCTAGTGAGCCTTTCGGGGATAAACTCGTCCATGTCAGCTCATTTTTGAGGGACTGAGCGTCGACATACGTGAGCCGTCGCCTAGCAGAGCAAAATGTCTGACATGGTGACATCGGACTTTTGATTTCAACTTAGACGGCGACGGAAAGCAGTACGACATGGATGCGTGCGTCTAAACCGTTCGAGAAATCTGCCGTAATCCCATATCTAAATCATAACATGAAGCACGGTCGCTTACAAGCAAGCGGCTCTCAACGCCATCGCCTATTTGGAAAAGGTGTGGAATACATCATACGCGCTCAATCTGGGGTTCTGACTAGTGTTTTTTCTTTTGCTTGGCCTGACAGTTAGGATACAGTGAGAACAATCTAAACCTGTGGATTTCGCAGCACCCTTTTAACAAATGACCTCTTCCATAAAGCTCGAGAACAAGCTTGTCTGTCACATAAATGCTTTTTTACGTCTCACAGCCTCCCTTATCAATTTCACAGATCTCCTTTTGTCGGCCGCGCCAGTCGAAAGTCACATAGGCGCCCTTGTTGTGAGCATCGCTTTTCAAACTCTATCGAGTCACGAGGTCCACTTCTACGTTCCTGCGACTGTGATCTCACGCTCGAGCTAGGACTCGCCGAATGCGTGCGTCACTCTGGCCATACCTACCGCCATTTTCGACTTTGTGAGCGCCTTCGCTTTCTTGCGTTGTCCTGATAATTCAATTCAGGCTCTGGAAATCGCTAGGATATACTGCCAAAGCCCGAAGGCCTCGCAAAGCACGACTTTGGCCAATGCGCGATCCGCAGCGACGGTGTCGTATAATTCCGGGCGTGTCCAACGGTCTCGAGGAGCTCGTGAGGTTTCTTTTATCCATGCATACACACCTTGGGTCCGGCTTTCCCTTTCCGCATGTCGGCGTACATACAATACATGTGTTCCTGCCGTTGATCTTGAAATCACCAGGACCCTGCATGCCGCTCATGATGAGTCTACAGCGGGCACGCAGTCGAGAGTTGCTCAACCCACATCATCATGCTGTCTTTGCCAAGGTTCGAGTATCCGCTGACGCGCGACCTTTAAGATGGATTTTGTTCACCTTTCGTCGTGTTCGTCGCGATTATCGTTCTCGCATGCTTCATAGTCATCAATGGTGAACGCCTTTCCTCCCTTTCATTGGAAAGATAGAGTTTAGATCTTCTCTATACACAGTGGCTCTCGCAGGGTATGAGACAGTGACTGTTCTCGATTCCGAATATAATGCGACTCGTGTTCATTGGTATGATTGTTGGCTACCAGTGCCAAAGCCCAAGTAGCCGTGTGACGACCTAGCTCTCAACCCGGGAGATACCTTCCGAACAAAATACAACGTCCTCCAACGGACCCTGCGCGCCAGAGCAAACGGCACCGAAAGCCCAGGCATCGTATATAAGGGAACAAAGCTCGACAAGGGCGATGTAGACAGCATCATGCTGAGCGTAGACCTGAGGGCGATCACAACACAGATAACAGTGGACATATCCTGTCTGGGCGATGCCGACTTTGACGTGGCGGCGGACACGCCGCTCAACGTGACAGAGCCTGCCGTTCTTCGCGTGTTCCATGCTTGCCATGTTCAGCAGCGCAAGCCGCTCGGTCAAGCGGGTCATCGCCGTTGTCGTCGCGACTGTGAGCATGTTCACAGCTGCCTGGGGTGTGTTCATGTTTCTCACTAGCTGTTTAGCCAAGCGCGGGGACAGCAGAGGTATGGTATCCACGTCCTCTGTATTTTTGCGGTCTATGCTAATTCATTTACATTCTATCTGCACAGTAAACTATTGCATGGTGCACCATGATGCCTGTCCTCTCGTCCCCGTCTTTGACTTGATTTGTATCGCATACCACTGAGCTTTGATATCCATAAAGACAGAGACTACCATAGTCGTGCCAGAAAGCCAGCCTTCTCCTTTATCGACTAAATGCTGAGGGACGCAGAAACAACGTCGAACGCATTAGATGGCAAGTCAATCTCTCAGTGGCTGTAGGGCCCTAAAAGGCATCCAGAGCAAATTCGTTCAGTTAAGTAGTAGCATACATCTTGCATATCGAATCTGGTCTCCATCGCACGCTTGAATACAACGTACATTCAAATCAGTCGTATCGTACAAAAAAAAAAGGAGACAGAGAACAGACACAGGCAACAAACGTTCACTCACACCTTCGAGCTTCAATGCTCATACCTCTCCACGAGAACGAGATCCGCAGGAGCCCTGACCTCCCACTGGGCCTTGAGCTCAATCTCCGCGCCAGCCGGAACGCTGCACCTCCACTCAAACCTGCCCTCCTTCTCGCCTCCCTTCCCGTCCACGCTCCTTGACCACATAACCTTGGCCGACTCCGTCCGCCGCGCCTTGTCCTTTTTCCGCGCGTCCTCCGCTTCCTCGGCGTCCCCATCTCCGTTCTTATCCTCGTCCTCATCCTCATCCTCATCCTCATCCTTGCCCCTACCCGGACCACCAAGCCAAACAGGCACGTCCACCTTCCCCACCTCACCCACCCTCATATCCGCGAGGCCCTCCGGCCGCCGGAGCACGACCTTGACAGACTCGTCTCCGGCGGCTCCCCGCGCGGGGGTGGGCACGACGTCGCGCACGACGAGGTCCTGCAGCGCAAACGCCGCGTGCTTGTTGCGCACGATCGTTCGCGACGTCACCGTCAGGACCTGCCTCGCCTCCGCGAACGCGCCCGCTTGCTCCTTTTTCGTGCGCGACGTGCGCGAGTAGGAGACCTGCGCGTGCGGGTCGTCGGTCAGCACGAGCGTGAAGGTCTCGTTCTTGTTCACGTCCTGCGTGATTGTTTTTTAGGAAAAAAAAAATTGAGATGAACGAACGCGTTTGTGGTGCGACACAATACCTTGATTGACGAATTGGACACGAACCCGTCGTCCATGACGACAATGACCGGGCCCGCCAACAACTTGTACTCGCTATTGTTCCTGATCTGACACTAAACCCCCCCAAAAAGGACCAACAGTCTCTTTCACCTTTCACCAACGAACAAAGCGTGCATCCAAACTCACCTGCAGATACACCCTCGGATCGACTCTCGGCACGACGACGTACTGCACCTTTGCCTCGAACGGGATGACGGCCAGCGGGACCTGGTGCTCGACGCCATCGCTCGGGACGGTGCAGCGCCCGCTCACGCCAAACAACATCGCGGCGGGCGTCTCGAGCACGACGGACGACGGCTCGCTCAGCGGGTGCGCTTCGGTCTCGAGAAGCGCCGGGCGGTCCTCCGCAGCGGCGGCACCAGCGCCGGAACCAGCATTATTGGTGGCGGCAGTGACATGTGCTGCGCTCGTCGGCACTGAGGCTGGCGCCGTTGCTGCAGCTGCTGCAGGCGCATTGGGTGCGGACCTGCCGAACCCAGAGGAGGAAAACTGTTGTGCCGATTGCTGCTGCGCCGGCATCGACGCGCCAAATGCTGGGTTGCTGCTCCCAAACAGAGTCGCCGCTCCGGGTCCGCGGCTGCCACCCCCGCCGAAAAGGCCTATACCAGGGCCGGGCGCAGCGCCCTGCTGAGCGGCTGCATTTGACCCGGACAGAGAGTTGAAGCCTCCCGTGTTGTTGTTGTGACGATCGTTGTTGTACTGAGCATGGACGGAACTGGGCGTCTGACGTTCTCTCAGCATGACGCGTTTATACAAGGACCAGAGACAGAATCTGCTTACCTTCCATGCATGAAAAAATCCCCCCGACCGCGCGACTTTGACTGGAGAGAGCTCTGGGACGCGCTTCTCAAATGACTCTGAGGAGGACGTGGACAGCCCGAGCGTGGCCTCGGACCAGTCCTCGCCCGTAGCCTGTGAGATGCGCGCACGATAGTGCAATGTGAGCTTCGGGGAAGGCTCGCCGTTCTCCGTCGTCGCGTGAAGCTCGTAAGTCGGGTGCCAATCCGCACCGAGGACGACTGGCAGGTTTCAGGGGAAAAAAAAAGGGGGAGGGGGCTCAGAGGAACTGCCAAGGTCGAAAAATGCCAAGAACGGATGCGCGTACTGTATGTGATCTTGAGATCGACGGACCCGTCCTCGTCCGCGCTGAGCACGACGGTGATCTCTCCGTGGGTCGTGCCCTTGCGCACAGCGGCCTTGCGCGTCTCTTCTTCGATTTGACGATCGATGAGGACGATTTTCTCCGCCAGTTCCGCGGACTAGAGGAGCAGGGTGAGATTTTTAAAAAAAAAAAGGGCACACGAGAAACGAGTGAAAACGCACCGAGTCTAGGTTCTTCTTCCCCCTCTCGACGAAGCTGTCCAAAAACTCTCCGATATCCGTCGTACTGACGTGTTCCGCGTTGAGGGTTTTCGAGAACGAGACGAGGATCTCGGCTTCATGATCGCGCACGCGCTTTTCGCTCTCGAGGCGCTCCTTCTTGGCTCGAAGCTGGCGGATCTTCTCCGACGAGGTGGTGACGGCGTCGCCGGACGGTTTGACGGTGCAGACGACGTCAAAGAGGCGAGACGCATCGCCGTAGCCGGATACCCTGACCGATCGCGTGTCGACGCTGCTCGGGAGGTTTTTGATCTCGATTTTATTCTGGCCTGCCTGTACGCGAGTTACACTTGGGATTTAGCACCCAAAAAAAAAAAAAAAAGGAAAAAGGAAAAAGGAAAAACGTGGTTCTGTTGCGGACGAACCTTGAGATCGAGCGCAAACTCGCGCACGATTTCTGCTCTGCGGGACTTGAAAACCGTGACGGACTGAACGGGGTGCTCGGACGCGGAGATGGTGTGCAGCTTCATGGCGTTCGGGGGGATGGCGATGGTAGAGGATCTGGGTTCAGGATAGGCGCCAGTAAGACGGCGCTGTCGCGCAGCATCTGTGACTCGGTAGTAGCAAGAAGCGTATCAGTGATGGAGTGACAACGAAAAAGCGGAGCTGCGATCAAACATCCGACCGACTACCACAGCGAGTGCCATGGTCCGATTCAAGGTTGGCCCTTTTTTTCATTTCTTCATTCTCAGCTATGCTGACCTCGGGTGTATGTGTGTGTGCAGAACAGATGGCTGCTGGTTGAATTCGTGCCGGTCAGAGACGGCGTTGCGCAGATCTATGGCACCTCCTCTGGCGGCACCGGCACCAGCGCATCGCTCGACGGCAAGCGGATCTGGAACGCGCTCAAAGAGTGCGTGCTGCACAATTTCGGAGACACAGGCTGGGGAGCTCTCAGCCTCTCTCTCACAGGTGCGTCAGACTCGCCCAGCGCAGTCGCTCACGCTTCATGCTTTTTTTTTTTTTTCCCTCAAGTGAAATACTACTCGCCCATGACGAACATCTGCATCATCCGCGTCGCGCGGGACCAGCACAAGCTCGCGTGGGGCGCCGTGACGCTCCTCACGTCCGTCGAGGGCGCGCGGTACGTGCCCAATGTCATTCACGTCTCTGGTGAGCCACCTCGCTGTTACTCGTTCTCGTTCTCCATCTCCATCTCGTTTGGACTTTTCGTTCCCGAAACAAAAGGCACTATCAAACACGTGCAGCTGGCTGCCATCGCGCACAATCGAGACGTCGTCGCACGGTACAGGGCATACTCCAAACTACCAAGTAAGCTGCTTCCCTCCAGAAAAAAAAAACCCCCGTCTTTTTCTTTTTTTTTTTTCTCTCCTCTGATCGACCTCTCTCAGTGACGTACCAGGACTCCTACGACGCCTACCTCGAAAAAAGCACGGCCGAGATTGAAGCGCTGCAGGATTAAGTGTCCGCCGGACCGTTTCGGGCAATACCATAAAGTCGTCTCAGCGAATAATGAGCGACTGCGGATGTGAGCTCTCGCCAATCCGATCGACGTTTTGCATCCGTGGCATGAGACTGGCGCCTTCAAGCGCCTCAACATGCCAGACGTGACCTGCGTCACCCACAAGGGGTACGGACAATCAAACCTTGTAATTGTATGCGATCTTGTCTATTGTCTTTGGGTGGGGATTAGAACAAGATCGGTGTCTTGTCCGCCGTTTGCCGGATCATACTGCAGTAGTACTCATGACACTCTTACATACTGATAATTATAACTGATCGGGCATAACCAAAGCGGAGTGCCGATAAGATTAAAAAAAAATCCCAACGTTTTTATTTTTGTCCGATTCAAAAAATGGCCATCTCTTGACCCAAAAAAAAAAAAAAAGAAAGAGAGAGAGGACGCTACTTCAATGTCCGGCCTCAACGCCAAACTCGCCGCCGCGCTCGTCTCGCGTGAAGCGCGCAACATCAGGCGGCATCTGCCCGACCCCAGCCCGCCCTCGTCCTCCTTGACCGACTTTACATCCAACGACTACCTCTCCCTCTCCACCTCCGCAGCCCTCCGCACGCTCTTCCTAACCAAGCTGTACAGCGCACCACACGTCCTCGGCTCCGGCGGCTCCCGGCTGCTCGTCAACGGCCCAGCGCACGCCGCACTAGAAGCCCGCCTGCGCGCGTTCTTGCGCGCTCCGGCGGCGCTGCTCCTCGGATCAGGCTACGACGCCAACGTCGCGCTCTTCTCGTGCGTCCCGCAGCACGGCGACCTCGTCGTCCTCGACGAATACGTCCACGCGAGCGTGCACGACGGCGTCCGCGCGAATCGCAGGATCGGCAGCGCGTCCGTGCGCTTTTTTGAGCATAATTGTGTAGAGTCGCTTAGGGAGGTGCTGCAGCGCGCGTTGAACGACACGCCGGGTCTCGCCGCTTCGTCTCCCTCTCCCTCTCCTTCCGACGCGCCGAAGCGCGACTGGGACTCGGACGGCTCGGACCCGCCGAACAGCGTCTTTGTCGCCGTCGAGTCGCTCTACAGCATGGACGGCACGCTCGCGCCTCTCTCCGCCATCGTCTCCCTTCTCGAAGAGCTCTTTCCGCGCGGAAACGCGCACCTCGTCGTTGATGAGGCGCATGCGACGGGGCTCTACGGTCCGCGCGGGCGTGGACGCGTCGCGCAGCTTGGCCTGGAGGACCGCGTGTTTGCGAGGCTGCATACGTTTGGAAAGGCTCTTGCCGCCAGTGGAGGTGCGTTTTGAGTTTTTTTTTTTTTCCTTTTTTGGCCTGACGCGGACATGTAGCGGTGCTGCTCACGACACCCCTGGTGAAAGATTACCTCGTCGACTACGCACGCCCGCTGATCTACACCACCGCGCCCTCCTTTGCCAATATCGTCGCCGCAGACTGCTCCTTTGACCTCCTCGAAGACGGCACCACAGAACAGGCAAGCATCTCCAAAAGACACAACTCTGATTCACTAAAAATACCTTTGCCAACCAGCTCGCACAGCGCCTGTTTGATCGCTCGGAAGAGCTCCTCTCCAGCCTCCGTCCGCACCTCTCCGCGCTGCCCGCGCACATCCTCTCTCTGCCCGCGCACCTCTCCTTGCCCTCCTCGCCCTCCTCCTCCTCTTCATCCCCTTCGGAACCCACACCAGCCACGCACACGCCCATCATCCCGCTCCTCACAGCCCATCCACGCCCGCTCTCCGCACACCTGCGCTCGCTCGGCATGAACGCGCGCCCGATAACGTGGCCGACGGTGCCCAAGGGCAAGGACCGCGTGCGCGTGTGCTTGCATGCGGGCAATACGAGCGAGGATGTGCGCAGGCTTGTTGAGGGTGCTCTGGAGTGGGCGAATGCGTGGGTGCGGCGTGAGGAGGGGGAAGGCGTGGGCGTGGGCGAAGGGAGGGAGGAGGTTGGTTTTGAGCAGAAATTTGGCTTGCAGAGCAAGCTGTAGGGTCCATCTGTGTACTGATAAGATACGAGACAGCTTCAATAAGACTGAATTCTTGTTTGCATTTCTCTTAGGCCTAAAAAGAGGTTTGGTGTATGCCGTATTTGGAAAAAAAAAGAAAAAAAGGAAGAAAAATACATCCGTGGGATCGCCGATTTTGTGTAGAGACATCTGCTCGGAAAAACGTATACCCGTTCATACAAGAGGCGCAATGTGTCGCGGAGGAACGCGCGACCGCTTTTTTGTTTTCTTTTAGCCTTCTGGTGGGTCCTTTTTTTTTTGGCCTGCCTTTGGCTAAATGTGCTCACCGATCAGAAAGTCCAGCCGTTGGGCAGGTGCGGATCCGAAGGGAAATTGTCCGTTCCGTTTGCATCATAATCCTGGGAAAAAAAAACGAATGACGAATGATATGAAGAGGAACTGGGGGAGCGGGCGACAGAATGTCGATGGGCAACATCGTGAGTAGAAAAAAAAAAAAAAGATATCATGTGGATTTGAGATTTATGACGTTGATGCAGTTTCCCTCCGATGTTCGCTCTCTCGATTTTCCAATTTTTCGTTTTCGTTATCCGATGACCAAGTCAAAGGGATGACATTTGAAGGAAAAGCATATCGTCATCAAAAAGCCTTCGTGGAGCGCGTTCCCCTTGATCAGAACGTTACGAGCTTTCCATTTCGTAAGCCCCATGTCCCAATATGCATCCGGGGCGCTTTTTTCGGAGCGCCGTCAGTTTGCTTTGACGTCGCCTTTGGACGTGAAAATGGTGCATGGTGCACGCTCGGACGCGAAGAAACGGAGACACGGCGATTGGAAGGTTGGATGGGCAGACAGGTTATAGGAACATAAGGAGAACGACGGTGGCTTGGGTCTTGTGGGTCCACAGTCCCGTTTCTCCGTTATTCCCTTTCTGTCTTATCCCACCCCCCTTTGCTGGCGGCCGTCCCCCTACTTCCCTTTCTCAGCCTTGGATCGTCTCCCCCTGCCGATTTCATCCCCTTCTTGTCATTTTTCCCTCGTCCTCGACTTCCCTTTCTCCAGGCCAAGCCGAATTCGGTCCTTGAGACAAATAGTTCAGGACAGCTGTCCTTTCCTCTCCCCCCTGCTCGCTCGTGCTTGTTCGCTTGCTTGTCTTGACGATTCGTCGATTCATTCGCGCTGTTTCCACTTTTTGCGTCGACGGATCGTATATACCCGTCGCGCGCCTGCCCGATTACTGCTCGTTCTCGCGTTCGAGGGTCCACTCCGGCTTCAAAACAATTCGCAGAGAGCATTGAAAAGGACAATGAGCCCCGTCAAAAAGGTTAGATCACGACGATTCGGCGAAACGGGCCATGCATTTGTGTTGACGTTCTTCATCTGTGCTCTCTGCACGCCAGCGCAATGTGAAGCCGCTCGACCGAGCGAAAGCAAAGACGCAAGCATCGCTCGCCGTTGACTTTCTGATCGTGGGTGGTGACATCGCAGGACTGGCGTGCGGTACGCCTCCGCTCCTTTCGTGTCGACGCAACCGCGGCTCCGTGCCCTGATCTTAGCTTGAACCATCTGTAGCCGCCGCGCTGCGACGAGTTGGCCATCGAGTCACCGTGCTTGAGAAGGACGCAAGCCTTGAATGGGTAAGTATGTCCTTCCTTCGTTGTCTTTGCCCTCGTCCCGCTGCCCTTGCCGTGTCTTTCTCCCGTAGTCGCACCCCAGTGATGCGGAGCAGTGCGTGAGAGCAAGGGCAACCACGAGCCCCTTAATCCATGTCCTCATTCGGATTCATGCGTCCATATCCCCATCACGACAGCAAAACGACTTACTGAATCCGAACTTTTTCTTTTTGTCTCCCTTTCCTGCGCTCTGTGGACGCCCAGACATCAGGAGGATGCCGCATGTCGCCGAACCTGTCAAAAATACTGTACCACTGGGGATTGCAAGACGAGGTCAGGTCGATCGCCATCAAGTCAGAGTCCATCAGTCTGCTCCTGTGTGAGTCGCACAAAAACAGCGTGCCTCGCCTGATTTGATTCCGCTCGCTTTTGCCAGATGAGACGGGCGAGCTTTTGGGACGGCATCATTGGGACGCCGAGGTGCTCAAAGAGACGCGCGGCGAGTTCGTTTTTGTGCAGGTTCGCCCATGCGCCCGAGTCTGGTGACCAGTATATCGGTTTCTTACATGTCAACATGGCAGCATTCGGACCTGCGGCAGCTGTTGTATGATGTTGCGACGGCGTGGGGCGCACAGGTACGGCTTAGCGCACACGTCGGGTCTATAGACCCCGTCAAGCGGTTCGTCACGCTTCGTTCGGGCGAGATCCTGCATGCGGACGTGATCATCGGAGCGGATGGGCCTGATGGACTGTCGCGACGGACGCTGCTTCAAAATTCCGCCAAAGGGGACGTCTGGACGCCCTTGGGCTTGAACATGTATAGGTAAAGTTGATTCGCTTGGGCGCCTCTACTTTTTTTTTTCTCCTTTGCTGAACGCTGATCGCGACGCAGCACCACTGTAGCACGAGAGCAGATTGTGGAGGATCCGCAACTAGCATATCTGTATCGACAGGAATACGTTGAGCCATTTCTGATACCTGATCGTGGTTTACGGTCAAGACTCACCTGCGTTCCTCTTGTGCACAGACGACGATGTACAACTGGTTCGGGGATTGTCATTCTGTACTGGGGTTTCCTATCGTGGGTGAAGCCAGACGACTGTCCCTATTGCATAGCTTCATGATTCAAACAGGGTAGCGACGGTTCGGAATTCGCATTGTACATCTACGCTCCCGGAAAGGACATGGACATGCATTGTTGGGCTAGAACCGTATCCGCGAATGAGTTGGATTCCGTCCTAGAAACTTCAGAACCTCGGTAAGTGTCGAACCAACATGCAGCCAACCTTCTGATCGGTTCCGTTCACTGCTGTCGTGTTCAGGCTGAGAAAGCTCGGGAAGCTGGCTTCGCCTCCGAAATGCACGCCCGTCAGAGACTATTCACATCTCGATGAGTGGGTGCATGACAGCGGGCGGATGGTTGTGATCGGCGAGGCCGCACATCCATTTCCGGTGCGTCGCAAAGGCCTCTCGTCTCCGAAGAGCACGGACTGAACAGTTCCATCTTCATCTCAAAATCCTGAATCTCGTACGATTTTTTAGCCGGGTTCTGTTCAGGCGTGCGCAATGGCGGTGGAGGACGGCGCCGTGCTTGCGCGGCTGTTCGCGCATCTCCGGTCCGAGGACCAGGTCAGCAGTTTCTTATGGGCGTTCCAGGACCTCCGGCAGCCCCGGTGCGACTCGGTTATGGCCAAGGAGGTCGGGATCGTGCACTACATGACTATGCCGCCGGGCGAGCTGTGCGCCCTCCGGGACGGGTCGATGAGGGCGAAGCGCGACGCGGGCGTCGGGATTCTGCAAGCTTCGGACGACATGGAGGAAACGCCCGAGTGGACGGAAATCAAGGTCGTGTTCGGCTACGACGCGGAGGACGAGGCCGACAATTGGTGGGTGGAGTGGGGTCTGTTGCGTGAGAGGTCCAAGGGCGTGGACGTGTCGTATGAGATACCCGTTCAGGTAGACCAAGTCTTTTTTCTTTGATTCTTTTTTTTTGCCTTTCGTTCTCTCACTCTCTTCTGTCCTATCTCTTCCACTTCTGGGCCAAAAAAATCAAACAACGAAATTTCCCAAAAAAAAAAAAAAAATTGGGCATGCCATATTGATTTCCTGTTTCAATTGACAGCATCTGACCGACGTTGCACGATACCAAACACGTTTTCGATCCCCAATTACGTGGAACGAGCACTGGCAGACCACACCTTCTCACGTCGCGGGGTTCAGACGTCCATCAACGCAAGGGTCGACCCCATAGGTAGTGTTGAGCCAGTATCTCCCTTGGTGATGCTGGGATTTTGTTCCTCCTGTTTTCGTGGGATCGAGACCCTATCAATTTTTTGGGATTGGTCAACGCCACGCATCAGATTTTCTTGTACGTGTATGGTTTGGACATGATCCTCGGCGATGCGTCGAGCGGTTTTGTACGTATCGTCGTGTATAGTACAATATTCTTCTGATTCATTCATTTATTTGGTTTCATTGCGTTTTTTTTTTAACCCCAAGTTTGCTACGAGGTTGAATTGGTTGGGAGACGCTGATTACGGTTTGGGTGAATCCAGAATTCGCGAAAGAATTATTCAGGAGCAGATGGTACGCTTGATTGACTGAAAGGACCGTCTTCTTGTGAACCGAAATCCCTGATCGAAGGCCTTTTTGACCAATGAAAATTCGAGGCTGGCATGGGATGAATGCCAGAACCCATCCTTCGAGCCTTTTACAGGTTAGAAACCATTGATTTCGACTATCTGCAAGCGTTGACGTGACGCCGGCTGTGGGCAGAGTGCCTCTATGAAGAAAAGGCTGAACTTTGTACGTTTCGAACGTCTGCTTGGATCCGTCTGGTGTCGATGTTCGGGACCTGGCGTTGGCTTGAACAAAATACGTACCGGTTTAGTCATCATGGGGAATGGGTTCTGGATTTACGTTTCTGTCGTTGAGGGAAAGCGTCGCGATGACCACGACCTTGAACATGTGGGGGTACTGACTATCTGTTCGATCCAGACCGCGAGTGAGTGACGTATATATGTCAAATCCGAACGTTCCACGACTTGAAAAGCGGACATCATACGATGGTCTCCTGTATGGAGTGTTTGCTTTGGAAGTCTGAATGTATGATTCCTGGAAAGTGTACTGTACTTAGTCTGTTCCGCATTAGTCCACCGTCATCCAAGTTTATAGAGAATCTGAAGAAGCATATTTTGGCTTATAACTAGATGGCTTCCGACTCAAAAAGTCTGTCAACTATTACTTTGCGAGGCATTGAACATTGAATTCCAGTTTTTTTTAACTTACCTATGGAATGAATGTTGTTTGGTGTGAGCTTTTTCGGTGGCACTGCTTGATGCTGGGTCCAGAAAAAATCAGGGCAACCATGCAGAAGATTTCTAGAGAGCGCTCAGGCGCTTGGACACTGCGTTCATTGCTGCACCTCTGCCTCACTGTTCTCCATCGCTGCAGACGCAGTCATCGAGGAGCCGCCCTAGACCCGGACAACACATCACACGATGGACACGTTGCCATCGCCGCGGTCACCGCCGCCCGCGCTGACGCCGCCGTCGTCTAGCAAGCAGCGCAACTTCAAGTTCGGGCTGCCAAAGCTGTTCCAGCGCAAAAAGGAAAAGATACTCGACTCGTCCGTCGAGATCGCCGAACGGAGCGAGCTGATCGAGGAGGGCCACACCGATCTGAACCGCGTCAAGGAGCTCATTTCGCAGAACCATTCGCGCGTGAGGGATCCCAGCGCCCTGCGAATATACGATGATCGTTGGGCAGAGTCAGTGCTTCGAAATCATAACCTCCATGCGAGTTCAGCTACAGATGACATCTTTTTGGTCTGCAGATTGTATGGTGGCGCGCCCGTCGCGAACAAGATCACGAAAGGACGTTTGGGTGTCGAGGAATTTCGTGACAGGTCGAGAATACTCTACGAGGACGTTTTGGTATCTCACTTCTACCCTTTTTGCAAAACATGGAAATTCAATCCATGTCCAATAGGCTGCGATAGAGAACCTGTCCCTGAGTGACCATCCTTCCGCGCCGATCCATTCCGGCCCCAGTTCGCTCAAGGTACGCCCAAGCTATATGATCTTCTTTTTAATCTTGTTCTGACGCAGACCGGGATGTTTCACTTTATCGTCCTTGCAGAGGCACCAGTCTGTGCCGCACCGACCGTCAAACAGCGAGGGCGGCAGTCGCTACCCTCATGCGGTCCAGCTGCAAGATCGGCCCGTTCCGCCAGCAGATGTCAGCCGTTCCGGCACGTCTTCGAAACCCAGCAAGCGGAAGGACGACGATTATTACGATAAGTCTCGCAAAGTGAGCGTGTCCTCTCTCATCTCCGTTCCCGTTCTGCGAGAGACCGGTCCGCGCGGAATAGAACATGACTCACGCCGCACTTTTTTTTCCCCTCGTCTGCCTTCTCATAGGAACCTACCCGGCACAAACGTGACGAGGAATATGCACTTTCAAGGGATTATGATAATCGTCGTGAGAGAGATAGGAGGCGAAGCCCGGAAGTAAGTCGCTGAAAGGAAATGTTCGCCCAAACGACTTGACTGCTTACTCATGGGCTGCGTTTTCGTAACAGAGAAAGTATGAAGATTCTAATAGGAACCGCGTCGAACGGGGAGAGAAGAAACGATCCGGTGATCGAGACGACCTGGATGACCCGGATCGTCGCCGCAGAAGAGAGAGAGAAAGAGAAAGAGAAAGAGAAAGAGACAGAGACAGAGGTTACCGGGACGAGGATTATTACTCTGGCCGCGACCGCTATCGTGACGATGGGTATTACGACTATTATCGCTCTCGCGACCGGCATTACCAACATCGGATGGAGGGCTACTACGGATACGATGGCTACCGCCACGAACGCGATAGGGACTACGACGACGGCTATTACCGAAGCCGTCGCCGTCGTCGCCAGACGGATCCCGAGTACTACGGCCGGGATTATTATGATTATTCCAGAGACCGGTACAGGGACGATCGGAGGCGAGACGCACGAAGGCAGGAGAAAGAGCGCCATCGGAGCGACGACGGCGGCGAAGAGGACGGGCACCGCGATGTTGGCAACAATGACGGTCGTGATCGCGAAGACAGGGACAGGTACCGTGATCGTGATCGTGATCGCGCGCGAAGGCGGGAGTATCGAGACTACGATCCGCGGGAGGACGAGTACAACTACAGCAGCAGTCGGCGTAGCAGGAGGCACCGCTACGACGACGACCGAGATCGCGATTATCGCCGCGACGACGATGACGGCGACCGGCGACGCGACCGATCACGGGGGATGGAAATCGGGGAGCACGACGCGCCGGACGTCCAACATGTTCCCCCCTCTCCGGTGTTGCCAGAGGTGGTCCCAAATGTCAGCGTGCCCACGCCCTCGGCGCCAGCGATGTCGCCCACCTATATCCCCTACCCGGACCCGGAAGACTCCCGCGGCGATGATGACGACGGGCGGCGGCGGCGGCGCAGGTCGCGTCGGGAGTCTCGACAGGGCGATGTTGCCCGTCATCCGGAAGGTCAGCAGGGCATAGATGACATGGTGCCGTTAATGATACCCCCACCCAGGCCATACCCCCACGGATCACGATCGCGATTCCAAGAGGTCTTCTCAGTTCACGGAAGTACCGCCGCCGCATGACGCAGACTAAATGACGAGCGCAACGAAGCAGACGGGGTCAGAGGGCGACCTTTGAACCCAATGCCTGATTTATGAACTGCCATGCCTTAGACAACCCTTTGTATGCAAGCCCTGTATTTCGCTTTATATACCAGATCTGTCGCGAATATACATAGTTTGGTTACGAATTCACGATTCAGCTAGTTAAAAAAACAGAAAAAGGTGTGAGATAGGACGGAAGGAAAAAAAAATACATGTCCATCGTCCATAAATCCCTTTAGATGGTATGACGTTTGTGCGGATTCGGTATCGGGGGGATAGAAAGAGACGTAGGTGAATGATCCGAGCCACTGACAGCACTCCTCAATGCATATTTGAAGCGGGCGGGACCAATTTCGGTAATTCCGAAGCAGGAGGTGGATCCTTCATGCAAAGGGGTATCGTATCATTAAATCATATAACACAGGGCAACAGAAAATCTATGCGGAAGGAAGCGGAAGGAAAGGGCGGGAAAGGGTTGGGCAAACATTCATTCTGAATCGAGACCCACCTCGTGCTCCACCTTTACATTGTTCAGGAAGTTCATCGAGAGCTCGGTGCCTTTCGCTCGCTCACGCAGCAGACCCCATTCGACCCACCAGTTATCAGCCTCATCCTCCGCGTCGTAGCCGAATATCTCCTTAATTTCGACCCACTGCGGCGTCTCATCTTCCCCCGCGCCCGCGTCAAAGATGTCCAACCCGGCATCTCTCTTCGCTCGCATGGCCTGATTACGACCTTCAAACATTTCCCCTCGTGGAAGGGCCATGAATGCGACGTCGGTCGCTTCTTTCTTCACTGCACCCGCGCACCGTGGCTGGCGGAGGTCCTGGAAGGCGTAGAGGAAGTTGGTGATTTGGTCGTGTGTTCGGAGGTGGGAGAACAGCTTGGCGAGCACCGCGCCGTCCTCTAATGCCATCGCTGATTGTTGGATACCAGCCGGCTGCAAAATTTCGCATTAGCCATAGGGAAGTTTGACGTCAATCGAAACGCTACACACCGTTATAGGATGAGCAGCATCGCCGATAGCTAGTAGTTTGCCGCTGTCGTGTACCCAGTTCTCCAGCTCTATATGGTTTTCTACCGGTACGCAGACGATGCCAGTAGCGAGTTGGAGAAGCTTTTGCACCCTGACAAACGGATGTTCGTGACCTTTGGGCTAGACGAAACGCAGGGCTTACCTGATCTCACATGGCTCTGCCAGTTTTAGTAGGGAAGATTTGGAGACGGGTGTGTACCAGTCACGCTCCTTGCCGTCGCGAGGGACATACAATATTAGTCCAAAGTCTTTCTTGCCACCCTACAATAGAGGCCAAGGCCCCTTGTCAATCTCCCAAGTTCCGTAGACGAAAAGAACGTGATACGAACAAGAGGGAAGCCTAGTGCACAATGCTGATGACCGAACCAAGTAATCATCGATACCTATGAAATGAGATGGAACAAATTCAGCCCCTTGACAGCCGACAAAGAGACAGACAGATGCATTCCCAATACTTACAAACTTTTGATTCAGAAGCGTTTTCAAATCCGGGTCTCGCTGCATTGCTTCTTGGGGTATCGTCATACTGAATGAAATTCAAATACAACAAGACATTGCTGTTGTCAGCGTCAAGCTTACTCCGAGCCTACATTGTCTCTTACCTATACAGATTCACTCTAGTCTCTTCGACCTCTTCTTCCGCCTCGTCTTCGCTCATGACAAGTTTACGTGATAGACCATGAACACCGTCAGCGCCAACAATAACGTCAGCCCGCAGAGTTTCCCCTGAGGCTAGCTTGGCTGCCGGTGTGTCGGGGTCTATGGATGTCACCCGAGAGTTGAACCGGATAGTCGCGCCGTGTGAGACTGCGGTCTTGTACAACAGCATTCGAAGATCCTCATACTAGGAGATGATGAATTCATCAGTAAGACAATTCCCAGGCAGTGTGAATAGGCAATGCCTCGTGGAGCATAACAATACCGCATGAAGCAGGATCCATCCGGAGGCAAGAACAAAAAAGGAATTTTAAAGAAAAAAAAAAGAAAAAAAAAAACTTACATGTGTGACAAGGAATTCGCCTCTTGTTTCGCGCAACATTTCCTCATCCCAAATATGTGTTCCAAGACGCTCCCCGGTCTCGACTGGAACAATATACATTCATGAACAGGTGATATCTTCAAACAAAAAGGAAAAGGTGTCAGGGGGCACGTACAAAGGTTCAGATCGATGGCTTGAGATTTGACCGATATCGATAGCAGGTCATCCTTCAAGCCCCAGTGGTATAGGATTTTTGCAAGGTTAGGCGCCATACGAACGCCTCCAGAATCCTGACGCGCAGAGAGGTTGAGCAACGAGCTGGTCACTTCAAGACGGCCATTGCTTACTTTGGTATCAATATTGCGTTCACGCTCCACTACGAGCACTCTGTGTCCCACTCTACGAAGAGCGATGGCGCACGAGAGGCCAGCTATGCCAGCGCCGACGATTAGGAAGTCTATGGGGAGTGCAGCTTGCTGTGGTCGGAATGCGTTCTGTCCAACGAAGACCACTTAATGTCTATGGCCGACAGCAGAGTCTAAGACCACGACACATACCATGGTCGTACAAGTCGTGTCAGTCTTGTGAGTGAAATGCAAATGCGGTGCCGATACACGGAGGTGAAAGTGAAATGCGAAACAAGACGAAAAGGCAATGGGTCGTGAAGAAAGGACGTGAGCGCCGCTTTTTTACTGGTCAAGAAGGAATGAAAGAATCATTCCAAGAGAGGAAGGAGAAGAGGATGTGTGGGCGGGCAGGCTGGAGGGGGAGAAGATGAGATCAATTAAAAAGGGTCCTTTTCCTTCGAAATCCTGTCCCTCCGCTTTGTCCAAAATCCGGGATTGAGGGGAAAGGGTTGCGAGGGTCGCACTCCGTCGGTAACAGCCTTTTTGGACCTCATTTTTTGTCTAAACGATAGTCTGGAAAATCGGTTGGAAACCACGTGTTGCGCCTTTTCGATTTTGTATTTCAGATCACCGTTCTCGATTAATTTGTAACCGATTATACACGGAGCAGCTGAGAAATTGAGGCTTTACATATATAGATATAAAGTACCTATCAAATCGATCTCAGCAGGTTTTTGTTAGGCGAATTTGGATCGGTGGAGGCGGTCCGTTCAGAGAAAGGTTGGAGACTGACGACGGCGGCAAGCACTGCAGGAAACTGGTTGTAGTGGCCAAGCGCTTTGGGACTATGTCATGAAAGCGATACTATGTTCATGATGGTCGGTCTCCTGTCGAATGTCCGTTGATCGTGCATGGACGTCAGCTTCACTTAGGCTAGAATGTGACGTTTGATACTTTATTCCGCTTTTTCCGTAATACAGTTCAGTTTTCATATGTATTAGTCGGGACAGCAGAAATGAAACCGTTCCCGACAAATGGCTGGCACTTTTGGAGCGGACGACTGGCAATTGGCAATTTGCATTACATAGCACGCAGAGGATAGTCACGTGGAGGATAATGGGGACAAGAGCGTCTGTGCTTGTTCGGTAAAATCAGGATGTGAAGGGGAAAAAAAAGGGTGTTGATTGATAGATGTCCATCGCGAAGCGTAAAAGCGGATTTGTCTGATTGATGTATAAAGGCTGTAAGGAAGGACGAAACGACATGCCATTTTGAATGTTTGGCTGAAGCCAACGATCCTTTGGCGACACCTGGCGGAAAGCAAGTCGGTACAAGCTCGGCGTTCCACATGAGCAGTCATCGAAAGCAAATCCGTTATTCAGGTTGCTCAGGGTCTCTCTGATGGCCTGGTCGTTCAGATCTCCTAGCACATCTATACCATTCTCAGCACCTGCGATAAATTCCGTGTCTTCTCTCTTCCGCCCTGCAAATCGGATGCGTAGAAAAGAGCAAAAGGAGTTAGATTCCACAGAAGGGAGATGACATAAAACATCAGTCATAATGAGAAAAACGCTGCTCGATGATGAAAGTCCTCACCGATATTCAAACATAAGCTGCACTCCGATGAACAGACAGACGAAGGCACCGATCAGGAATCGAATGCCTGGCGTGCAAACGAATGTTATGTCAGTTTTCTCAAAAAACCCAGGAAGACATGGAAGCGAAGTGTCGTCCGAAACAGGGCAACGGACTATAGACTGACCGGCCAGAGATCCGAAAAGCTCCTGGACGAAGAATTGAATTCCGTCCGTGCCGATGACAAAGCCGACAAGGTGGGCAGCCATCATGAGGAGGATATTCAACACCGCTCCTAATGCGCACACGTGTCGATACCATGGCCTTGAATCATACTATTTCCAGTCGTCACGCCGAGCACGGTCAAGGCGCATTTCCGGACACGATCGCGAAGACGGGGGGTGACCATGTCATGAGAAGGCAAGGGTCGCATAATAAGAATGAGATGCGGGTTCAATGGTTTTCGTGAGTGTTATCAGTTTTATTGATTTCACGTGAGCGGATGCAAATTCAAAGGTCAATAAATCTGTTGACAGCAAACTACCACGATTGGATAAACTCACCCGTGACGCAGAGAGAAGATATGTCGCAAGCAGCTCGGGTAGGATGAAAAGGCTGACCAGCCAACCCCACGCCAGCAAGCGGAACGTAAGGTCATGCCATAGCGCGACGAACGAAAATACGAGGATGATGTTCAAAACCAGATTTTTTGCACCCCCGAGAGGGACATAGATGTAGCTGAAAACGACAGAAACGGCCGACATGAGATTGTAAGCCCGCAGAAAAAAAAAAGCGGAGGCATTACCGGATAACCCAAAGATTGTAGCTGCGATGCCAGCTTCGCCAAAACCCAAGTGCGGAATAATTATTTGCCATGCAACGGACCATGTTCTCTGGAGGGTCGACGTCGTCCATAAGCGCCCACAGCCTAAAAAATCGCCAAGGTATCAGGAGCTAGAGGGTACATCGTGGCCGCGTTTGATGCGAAGGTGAAAAAGAAGCAGTAAATCAGTTTCAGCGCGTGCGTTGTGAAGTGCGAGAGCATCGCGGCCCGTTAACCCTGGCGAGAAGCGGCCTGTGAATCAGACGGAAAACATCCAACCAGGAAGCAAAGGACAAACAAATGTCCTTTAGTCTCCTTTATCTTTATGGAGATACACCGTGAATGTTACCAACCAGGGCGGGAATGGATGACAGCCGATAGGAGACAGGCAAAAAGTAGACCGACCTTGAGCCAAACTATCATCAGGTTCCAGAAACCAATCATGCCTATCTCAGCTGGAGAGTCGCCGACCCATGCTTTTCGATCCTTGATGGCGACGACATACATGAAATGGAGGATAATCTCCATGACGAGAACTGTCCCTAACAACCTTAGAAAGTAGAGGAGAACAGTTTGTCTCGATATGCGAAGAGGCTTGCGGTGCTAGAGATGAGCGATCAGAACGCTAGGGGAAGAAAAAGAAGGGAGCAAGATCGTACCTGCCAAAGATAGTCGTTGAAAGTGATGATTGGTCCGGCGATATAGAGAGGTGGGTATAGCACATAGCTGAGATAGTTGACGGCTGAATATGCTGTCGTTGGGTGAGGTGTTGAGATCCGTTCCTTATAAGACATAGCTTTGGAGCCGGACTGAATGATATCGAGATGATCAGGCACCCCGGACAAAAGTGGGCGAGAACATCGAAGAGATACTAACCTCCTGCGGAGCCTTACTTCTGAATGCCCAATAATAGTCCATGTTGAACGATACCAATCTGAGCATCGTGATATTAAAGCTGATGTGCCAGCGGGGATAGTATCCTTGGTATGCGTCCTAGAGATCAAGTTCGATCACCGGCTTTCAATGGTTTAATTAGCAGAGGAACGGACTCACAAGAATCTCCAATGACGGTAAAATCTCTCCAAATCTATATCCATTATACCTGTCGTTTGCAAATAAGACAACGCCGTTGAACAACCATGTCAATGCTGGGCCCAATCTGGAACCCCTGAACGATACGGCGATAATATAGTTAATGGCCAGTATGACCAGAATCTTAACAGTGCTTGCGCCGTGCAAGCCAAAGAGCATAAGCAAAGAAAAAGTTAGGCTGGTTGGAATTTGGTATATTCTGTCGTCCGGCCGTTTGACCATCAAGGATTGCCGGACGAACTTCGCAAAGAGGTATACGCATGCGAGGATAGTAAGGATCGGAATGTTATTTCGAAAAGAACGATACTGCATGTCGCTGTTGTCCTATGATCACAGAAAGACATCATTGATTCTCATTCGAGCTTGGCTTTGCTAGAGCAGGCTTACGATTTTCCGGTGGAAAATCCATCCAGGAGACAGCTTCGATTGGTATAGTTGGTAATTCTGATGTGAACCTTGGAATAGCAATACCAAAGGACATTCCGGTAAGGAAAAATCAAAGCATAACGCAACAACGCACTTGAGCTCAACGAAACCGGTATCCAAGCCATTATAGGCACTACGACACATGCCACGACAAGGTAAAACTTGAATTCGGGTGTCCCCCATCTCTCAGGCGGTTTCGGCTGATTCAAAGGAACTTTCGACTCCGAAGTCGGCACTGGAACCGTTAAATCGACTAATCGCATCCGTCGCGGCTCTGAATGCGGCAGATGTTCGTACGTCTCGTAGTGTAACGGCAGATATGTGGATGAGGATGACTCTAGCAAGTCAGAAGGTGATGCTTGTGAAATTTTTGCCTTCAATTCGACTCCGTCGCCGTTCATTTGCGGTTTGCAGTTCGCGGATGTTGTGTCTAGCAACGAGCCAGAGATTCGGACATGGCAAGTTCGACTGCTTGCTCTGTGATGTGGTTTCCGCAAAGAGGATCACTGGTGGCGCTGCAAGTAACACGAAGCACGTGTTCTGTTGTTGGCTTCGTCTGCGACATTCAACTGGCCTCTGGACCGATCGTCGACTTACTCTGGTGTACTCATTAAATTGTTTCTATCTACCATTAATGACTAGGATCATTTTATTCGTGAACGCTCATTCGCAGAAGTCGAGAAAGCCTCGCCAATCACTTGCATGAGGCTCCATTTCTCGCTCATTGGGTAACATCCGTTCCTGGTGAGTTCCTGCCAGTCATGACGGAAGCGCAAGCTGACAAAAATCAGAGCAATAAAGAAGCAAGAGGAATAGGTGTTTTCCATGGTAAGGACCAGGCAAGGCTGACGCCGAAGCCTTTGGACACTTTACGACCTGCCGACTCACGCAGGATCACGCGGTAGTTCACTCACTTGGGGGACAAATTGGCCGTTGTACCTTCGACAAGCGGTCTAGTCCTTCTACGGCCATTCCGCCGGCTCAACGCCCATGGCGGTCACGACGATGTACCGTGCTGGACGCTAAACCAGATGGAGCGGACAGGCTTGTCAACGTCAACTGTGCCCATGCATTGCGGCTTCTCCTGATGCCGTCATCCCGAAGGCATTTTTCATGCAGCACAGCACAACCTTAACTAGTGTGTGACTGAAACTCCTTCCGGTTATATTACAAGTCTGGCGTTTTCGTCCTGCCTGCGAGCGACAGATCCAAGAATCTGTCGCGCCGGCTGTAACATTCATGTTTATTGTGTACGTCCCTGTACACCTCATCGTTCAGCATTCCCAACAAGAAATGCCACTGATCGGCACCATCCTACCTCCCTGCATTCGACTTGACACCGCAATCGCAGGATCGATGCTATGGATCCAATCCTCTGGTACGGTAACCACTTTTTTTCCGTTTTTATCTTCTCTGTCATGGAATCCCCGGACGGGCTTTACAGAGACTAGGCAGAAGACTGCAGGATGCCTTTAACGGCTGCGATGAGGGGTGCCTGCCCACGCCAGCTACTGTGAAGATGCCGGAAAAGGAAACAGAACGGTCTCACCTTGCTTCTCATTGGCATTTCCACTCAGCACCCTTTTTCTTTCGTCACGTATCAGTCCTTCCCTTTGCAAGGAGGAATCATGGACCCTTTGGCTCTAGCGGTCTTGTGTGTCACATGTTTGGCTGGATAAGACTTAACTGGGGCGTGCGAGGAATCCGGATCCAGTGCAATTGCGACATCCCTCAGGCCCATTGAGATTGTCGCCCTAATCCCTGCGCGTGACAAACGACTTGTAATCTTGATTCTTTTTTTTTTGCTTCCGCCTTGCATAGCCGCTGGACATCACGTAACTTCGAATACAGGACGTGCGCATGATTGGATTTTCTGATCAATCCCATTATAGTACCTAGACGACGACGGGCAAAGGGAGATGTGGATGACCGCAAACGTTTACAACGAGCTCGCATGACGTGGCTCTCAAGCGATGGGCGGTCCTGTTTCGTCGGAAATCCCTAGATGCCTTGAAGTCTTCATTAGGATCATTCCTACCTCGCCTTATCTCAATGACAGCCGCGTTTACATAAATCTCTCTGGCTGCAGCATCTACGTCCGATAATGTTCCGATAGTTATGTCCATGCTTGCCGCCACGAGGCTCCGAGCTGCAATAATTTGCAACGAGCGGCAGGACTGCAGGCGGGACTCCCACTTGGCGTCTTAATCTTGGCGCCATCCTTTCAGCTGCTTGCTGATGATCATGTCCTTTGTTTTTTTTCTTATCGGTGACGTGCCTCGTACACTATCTCCTCCCGGAACCTGCTTCAAACCCCTTCAGTGATGTAGTCATAATGCCCTACGACGGGCTACTGAACAAGTTGGGGTATCAGAAACTTTGAATCGGACCGTTTCTATGTGCAACGTGTCGCCTTCTCGTCTACGGCGGAAATAACATGTCAGAGTGTGGTCTGAATCTGAACGGAAACATCGAGCGGTACAGGTTCGCAAAGAAAATGGAGTCCAATTAGAAACCCGTCATGAAGCAATTACATGGCCCAAAGAATATGGGCGTTCCGACGACGGCACTCGAGGAATTGTGCATCATGAGGTCCACATATATCTAGGGCACAATTCGTCGGCGTTCGGAAAGGCACTGAGAGTGACGCGTAGTGATGCATTTCGGAAGGGTCATCTATCCCAGACAGTCTTCTAGGTTCATTCGCTAGACTATTGAATTAGTGGACAACTAGTTCAGGGCTCATGGCGTGGAGAAGGAAGCTCTCCCTTCCGAGCGGTACCAGTATTGAAGTAATTCACCCAGCAAACGATGGTTAGTGAATATTATTTCGATGAGGACATACTGTCCAGAAACTATAGAACGAACCGTTTTGCCTGGATGCTGTTCTCTGTTGACTTTCTTTCAGCCGAACACCTTAGGATCGTGGAACTAGTCAAGAGCGAAAACGTTGAAAAGAAAGAGGGCAGAACATGCTGATCCGTCTGTTTGACTACATTGTGCCATGTTAAACCCCGTATGTGTGTTTCTTAAGCCCTTGACAATGCGGCTGGTCGCAAGCCATCCGTGAAATGGTCCGCCTTCCCAGTTTAAGACGGGCTTCATTGTCAACTCGGCGAATCGAAAGCCTTTAATTCATGGTACACCTGCCGCGAGGCGGTGTTACTGCTAAATTTACCCCACTACCGTCCCTCTCAACTGGCAGGAAAACGCTGTTGGAAAATTATCAAGACAGTTCCGGCAGGCGAACCACCTTGGTGATTCTGCAAAAAACGATGACTTCCTTTGAGAAAGGGGAAGAGGCACGGCAAGGCCCGAACCTCGAAAATCAGGCCTCTCCGGGTGTTTTTCTGGGTTCATCACCGTGGACTAAAACTTCCGGTTTGTGGCTAACTTTGTGGCCTGGATTAGCTATTGTCAGGCCTTTTTTTGACTTCAAAATGAAACGTGAAGCTCGCGACAAACCATGTTGATCCTCAAAAATAACCTTTGGAGGATCTCTGGCACCTCTTTCCTCTGCCTCTGCGATGGTTGTGATAATCTCCTCCACCACTCCGAACTGTTTCCCTCCTCTGGCTTTACATGAGACCGTGTCGCCCACATGAATCGGATGCCCCTCCTTGTCGACGATATCTTGCTTCGTGGTCATTGTGGTTTCCTAAACCTCCATTCCGAGGGTTACGCCGGCTATATAAATCGTGCTCCGGGTCTGACGTCAATTTGGTGCTCCTCCAAAGTGCGTCAATTGGCCTGACGAGGCGTCGATGACGCAACGCGGTCACGCGAATTGAACGTGTCTCGATCACATGACTGCTCTCCAACTTGGACCGACCTCGAGATGACCCAGCATGCGAGGCCAAAAATCGACAAGAAAAACCCGATGTATTGCCCAAAGATACCTCCGACTATCTATATGGAGCACATGCGACGGGCCCGGCGGAATGATATTGTGCAGAAGCAGCGTAGAAGGCGTCTAGGCAATGGTTTGGTCGACGATTTCAGCCCGTACTCGTTTTCTCGTGCTCTGGAAAATGCTTTTCTGGAAGGCATGAACTACTCTGACTCTGATGAAGGCGAGGACCACTGTCGCGTTTTCCCGATTAGAAGCAAGAAATCCGGCGCTCAGAGTACTTTTCCATATCTTGTTCCTCGTTGGGAGCGGGAACAAAATCTCGGAAATGGCAACGACGATCTGACGAGTGGCACTTTGGTCGATGTACGAAATGGGTCTCTCCACTGCAAGTCTTCTGAATCTGCGAACATGAGGCAAGAATACAGAATGCAGGCTAGCAAAATTATGGACGAGCCAGTGATGTATGGAAAATCCCCTTTAACGGTGAAAGATGAGTCCTTCGTTGTCACGATCAAGCCGACTCGGTTGGAATTTTTCCCTACGCCCTCTAAACCGTACCTACTTGGACCCGACCAAGATTCTACGCCTGGTCTTCTCGATGCTTCAGATCTCTGCTCCGATAGCGACCATCTGGGTGTGTATAGCTATATGGGAATCGCTGAAAAGCTGACTATATGCGCGTTTACTACACCTGAAACGACAATCAACTAGATCCACGAAATGTCTCCATCAATCGCGGACATGATATAAGGACGCTGGTTGAGCGGCTGGATCGAATGATACCTGGATTGAGGCTCAAAGAACGCCTTCTAAACTTGTCGAATCTCACGCAGCAAGGAGTTGTTGATTTCTTAGCGGAACACGGTAAGTCTGCCCGTTTCTGCTGCAGATTCTCGGCTTGCGCGTCAAGGACGCCAAATACGACTCCAGCAAAGGTCTCCTTAGTGCGCGAATCCTCAGCATACTCCGGATGTTAGAGGTCCGGCGTGTAGTGCTTACCGAATCTCTTCAAGAAAGGAACGGACTAAACCTCAGGGATGCAAACGTGCTGGCTGGTACTTTATTTCCGTCCCTAACCTCGGTTTGTTTTTATATACACATCGTTGGCTCAGTTTTTAGCAAACCGATGAGCTTCTCATCCCTTTCCGAACTTTTCCTTTGTGACACCATTCTCCGCGATTTTGACCTGATCCACATTACTCGCCTTCCGAAGCTTTCAACGTTACTTTTGGACAATACCTCCATTTCCAACGAAGCGTGAGTTTTCAATCCTTCAATTCGCCAACATTCATTCATTCTTTGTATGATGTAGTGTTTTTCTTCTTGTCCCTCTCAAAGGGACCCTCACTCAACTCTCCCTCGCTACCAATCCAAAGATCGACGATGATGCCGTGCCTGCTCTTCTCCTCCTTTCCAAATTGTCTTTCCTGTCAATTCTAGATACTGGAATCGGCATGCCAGGACTGCGTCGACTAGCGAGAGCCATCTACGTGCAAGAGCAAGTGATCGACATTGAGATACCCGTTATGTGTGGACGCTACGTCGACGGTACCTGTTTCATTACGCGCATACGCAAACAATGTCATTCTTAATCGTCTCTCAGAAATGCCACACAAGTATCTCGTCAATCCCGTGCCTCCATTAATAACCGATCCTACAGTTTGTGCCGAGCTATCACCAGCGGCACTACGGCGAAATCTTGCCGCGCATGCCCAATGCAATCCTATCATTTTGACCACTGGCAGCAAAGAAGAGATGGTTGAGCGGTTAAAGAAGATCTTGGAAACTCGGAGGATGGATATGTTGGTCAGGGATATGATTTTCGAGCGTGATCCCGAGGATCAGGAGTGTAGCAAGTAAGGCATTCGGAGCAGAGCTGATAATTTGACCAGGTAATGTCTTCGCGTTTTTGATAACAGTTTTGTCCGTTCGCTCCTCGTTTCTTGTGACTTTTGTTGTCCTCCGCTTTGTTGTCGGTCCCCTTGTGTCGTCTTGCGTGTGTTGTCCGTCTGATTCAACTGTGTACTATTATCATCCATCGCTTTTGTAAATTATTCAATCGAGTCAAACCAGCGTTATAAGAAAACACATACATTACTGATAACATACGCAACTACTAGTCCATCAAGCTGTTCTACAGCAAAGAATTAAAAACAAAATAGCAAGCCACATTCACATGATAACACAATCCTTGGTCTTATTCTTCAGTTTCTTGCCTTCCTCTCGCTTCCTCATTAGCACTCGTTGCTGTTCCTTCTCTATCCGCTCTTGTTCTAGTCGTTGCCTCTCCAGCCGCTCGTGTTCTTGCATTCGTGCGTAGTGGTCTTCTTCTGCTTGTAACTGTCGGGCGAGTTCGTGGCTGAGAGAGGCAAAAGGGGAAGAACGTCAAGGGGGGAAGATGTCCGATGGAGACTGATTGATACGTACTCGGACACGAAGGCGCCGTCGACTTCCGCTCCTTCGCCCCTTTCGCGGCGTTCGATCTCTCTAGCGGCGTCTTCCGCCGTCCTTCCGGCCCAGTCGCCGCCTGCTGGGCTGGATCTATCGCGACAACATCATATCAAAACATTGAAGCTGCGATTTCTAAGACGTCTCATTCACTCACTTGATGAACCGCGAGTCGACAAAAACGCCGCCGGATCCGTCGACGTCCTCGATTCGCTCCCAGATGACGGACGGCTCGTTGAGGAAGACTTGGTCCGTCACGAGGGCGTAAAGCGCCGAGTCGCCGTTGCTTCTGCGAGACGGAGACCGTTTGGGTCGTTCGGTAGGTGCCGGTGCTGCCGGCGCTGACATTGTTGAGGGCCCTGCTTGAGCCTGGACTTGCACGGGAGATGGTTCCGCGTCGGTTGAAGGTGCGGGGCCGGAACTCACAGCGGGTTGAGGCTCCTGTTCCTGAGATGACGTCCGAGTGTACGCGGGCGGTTGGTCCGGCAAAGTGTCTTTGTCCTCTGAACGCGGTTTAGAGGGCTCAGGTTGCGGTTGCGGTTGTGACTGAGACTCAGCGGGGGTTCCCTCTGATCGCGGTTCAATTTCTGGAGTCGGCTCGGGGGACGTCTGGGCCTCGTGTTCATGCCTGTCTTCGTGGGGTTCTTCGCCGGACTTGTATAGAACGGACAAGTGGGAGTTGCGAAACAGGGCGACGAGCGAGCCCGCGGGAAGCGTCGAGGCCAGATGGAACAAGCCGTGATACGTCAATTGAGATTGCGTGGTGGACAAGAAGTGGCGCATTATGACGGCTGATGAAACGCGCTCGCCACAATCAGAAAAACGATCCACATCCAAAAAAGAAAAAGCAACGGATCATTCACCGTTCTTGACCTTTCGCCTCTCCACCGCTGACCAACCGCCGGGACTCCGCAAGGCCTGACTCGAGCTTCCGCTCGCGCTTGAGCTTTCCGTCTGCGGATTGTGTTCGTCCTCGATGCCTTCCACGAGCATGCCTCCAGCCAGATGGTCCGCTTCAGCGATCAGAGTCGCCGCGCTGTCGTAGTCCCACGTCTTTTCTTCTTCGAATGCGTGTGCCTCTGCCGAGTCGGGATCCACAAGCCAGCCATGGACGAGATGAATACCGGCTTGCGCGAAGAGCTGCAGCTCTCCACCGGCGATGGACGCGTCTGCAGAGCCCGTTATCGTGGGTTTGAAGGACGTCGGGGACGAGAATTGAGGGTTGAGGTCCATTCCTCCTGCTCAATCCGTAGGATGGATTGAGGAAAAAAAAGCAAGAGATCAACTCGTTAATGCTTTCTGATGCTATTCACAATTGTGGTTTTGTTCCGTCTCCCCAAAACGATGGGAAGAAAGGAATGCGCACTTTGGGTATACGGCATGATTGACAGCGCTGCGGAAATGTCTACTGGTGTTGAAGACTCTTGAGCGCGTTTGAGCAAATATTCGGCTACCAATTGTGAGAGGAATTCGTAGGACACGGTTTTGCGCGTTGGGGGGAGGATTTCGATGTTTCCTCGGAGGATAAGTATGTTGCCTGGGTAAAGTACAAAACGCAACACATCAGCGCGTCGGGTTGCATGAGACAAACGCTGGCTCACATATCGCAATAAACGAACACGGTCTGGTAAGTTCACGACGTCAGTCAGCATGTCCTTCCGGTCTGACAACGGCTACAGCTCTCACCCATTGTAATTCTGAGTAATAATCTGGACGTCCCTTCCCCTAAACGTAATTTGCTTCAAATACCAGACTTCGGCCTCCGACGACTGGACGGTCACGGCTTCTGGAGACATCACAGACGCTCCCGACGATGTGGCAAGGCAATAATAGGAATCTGGAGGTGACTAAGAGCGAATAATTTGTGCTGACGAGAAACGGGTAATTGCCACGCGACACGGCAATCGATAGTTATTTGGCTCTATTATAAACAAAGGCTGTTAGGCTTTCCGAAATCTGTTCAGCCATGCATAAACGTTTGATTGCTGGCTCTCTACGATCTCAGGACTCCTGCGTATGTAACCTGTCGTCTTTTATGTTTTGGGTAGTAATATGCAGCGAGACAAGTCGACAAAGTTGGAAGCATAGGTGTTATTTGTACATATTTTAACCTGAAGCTGATAGTACCACAACTTTTCCGTTACCAGCGAAGAGAACCCTTCCGTAGTGAAGTCCCCAAAATGTCGTCCATACTCGCGCAACGAGTACACACAACTTTTCCATCTATTCGATCGCACCTTTCCCAACATACCATCAGGTCGCTCGCGACGACCCCCACTTCTCCAAGCCCAACTTCACCGCCACCATCACAGCCCTCTCCGACCGCAGATTCGTCCACAAACACCAGCACGACAAGCCCATCTAAATCTCATTTTAAAATCACGCTCCGACGGTCTGCCATCTCGCTCGGCGAGAAAAAGCAGGGCACGTTAGTCTCGCTGGGCATCCATCGACGGATGCAGACGGTCTACCATCGACACTCGCCCGAAGTGGCCGGAAAGATCCTGAGCGTGAAGGAACTGGTCGAGGTGGAGAACGTGTCGGAGGACATGGTCAAGACGAAGCAGCAGCAGAGGCAGGAAAGAAAGGCGAAGCGCGGGTACAAGGTGGTGGGTAGTCGGAAGGGTTCGTTTTTGGGCGTCTGAAGGGTGTTCTCTCGCTGGGTAGGTATCTTCGGTCCTTGGAACGGCTTCTGACACTGACCGACTACGAAAAGAGTTGCGGTTGCATTATAACTCATTCTAATAAATAATCCAGATGATATCCCAGCGCAGCATCGTGAATGTTGAGGTGAACATGCGATAAATCTCCAAATCTCATAGGCCTTTAAATTTTTCTCAGATAAGCCGTAAAAAGAGCACGCTGCTTTGTTTGTTATCTTTCTTTGTTGAAGTGGCCCTACGCCTACTGATTTCGGATGTTGCATTCCTAATGTGGCCTCAAAGACCCAACGTTGTACTCAACTCTTTCCCCGCCGATTTCTACTTTCATCGTCGTGGCCAACTATCACATCTTCAACCCACCGAAGGGAACGATATAGAAATGCGGTTAGCCCACCCACACGTCAACCAGCTTGGAATCTGTATAATTGGCCACTTTCATTTCTGGCCACATTGTGCTGATCTTTGTCTCCTCAACGCAGTTTTGACCTATAAAAGACCTCCCTTCTTAGACGCTTTCATCCTATCCCCCTCCCTTCGTCCCAATCATCGAACACATCTAGAATCCAAACTGTCCATCAGCACATCATGGCTTCCAACGAAACCTCCCTTGCCATTGCGAAGGCTGACGCCCTCATTGAATTCATGATTCAAAAAGGAGAGACTTTATCGATTCAACAGCGCCGTCCGGGTCGAAAGGAACTGCATTTATATCTTCCGCCATGCCGAGACCTGATCGAAAACGTAGAAAGGATACAGAAGGCGGCGGCTCTGCGCGCCCGACCGGTTGGTCCAGCTGCGGGCATGACACGTCAGATCGCCATTCATCGCGGTGGCGGTTCGGAATGCGCGACTTTGAGCGAAGTTTCTGGTCGCGTCGAAGTTGGCGTTGTAGAGGGACATGAGACTGGGTCCAAAGGGGTACCAAATCAAGAAAGAGATGGTGCGCCGGAGAATCACGATGCCGTTCCCAAACCGTGCGAAGGTAGTCAGATGAAGAAGAGCAGTGGCGGGCACAAGGAAAAGAACAAGGCAGTGTTCTGCGGCTCCGAGTGCCTCACCTTGCGAAACATTCCGTTTATCATTCCGCCGTGGGGTTCGGATCCGGACAGCGACGTGGTGAACAAGCGCTCTAGTTTGGCTTCCTCGGTATCATCGTCATTATCGTCCTCGCCTTCCTATTCTTGCTTTTTCACTACACCCTCCTCCCCTCAAAATCCCTCTCCCTCAGCGCAAAACACCCCAGCCAGCTCCACTGAATCCGCACGGTCATCTGAATCCGGACGCCGTACGCACGACGCCCGTGATGGACATAAGCACTACTATCTCCCGGTTTTGGAGCCCCGAGTCGACTTTAGCTCTCCCGATGCACGTCCGGACACGCAAGGCGTCGCGATTGTCGATATTATAAAAGCTGGGAAAGAGAACGTTCCTTTGAACGGCTTGGCGAAGCCGCTTATGAAGGATCCTGGCCGCCCCGCATTTCGCGAGGTGGATACACATGAAGGCGGTACCACCGCCGTAAAGGTTGTGGTCGAGGTAGGTTCTTTTTCTTCCGGCACTGTCTCCCACGCATTCCCAATGACTGACAACACCGTTTTGTTTGACTTCAGTGGAAAGGCTATCCGGAGAGGATGTATGAAGTGCTTGTCATGTGCTCTTGCGGAAGCATCATCACACGCGGGTTGCTAGCCTATGAGTTAGCTCTCATCCAACAGAAATATTTCAATGTAAGCATCGTCAACTCTCACCTTCCTTCACGATGCGCTAATTCATGCCGCGCCAGACGGAGCTTTGCGACACCTCCCTCACAACCTCCAAAGATATCGTCCACGGGATCGAGAACCTTAGACTCATGTCGCTTTATACGAAAGATAATGGGGAGACCTGGCGTACCCAGCACGCCATCGTCGCTTAAAGAGTAATTTTGAACCGCTTTGCTGGAAGCCCATCGGCTCGATCTTATTTCTGAATCGTCCATTCACGTTACCGTACTGTTCGTTAGTTGGTTGTACTTTCTTATCCACCCACGCGATGTTATTCGCTATTTTGCAGGCGTACATTAATTATTGTCTACTTTAAACCACAGCTCGTTTCCTCTCTGGAGACCCCAAAAATTCACCTTGTAAGAGTTGCTACATGACACAAGGGCCCGTTCCATCGTCGAGTGGAGGGTCTCGCAGGCTTTCTAGTCGTAGACTTCGTCCATTATGGTTTGCGTGGGAGGCTGATTATCCGAGTCCAAGTCATCATTCTGCCAATTAATCAGCTTATAATGGTCTTCAACAACCTTCATCGCCAGTGTCCATTCCGCGAACAAGGACCATCTTTTAGCGACTCTAGATGGATATGCCGAAAAGCTAGAAACTAAAATGCGGCTAGGGCTTAAATTGACAACGCAATTGCGGGTCGGGCATTGCTTTTACCCATTTTCTTTCTTTATCTTGGGACGTCTCTCTCATCATGGGGTTCGCTTTCATTTCGACAAGGATTCTCAAGCATCTAAACACTCCAGTCCATCATGGACATTTTTTCAGTCTACCGACGTCACTCTGAATCACAGCCCTGATCCATCGCCTAGACCTATATAAAATATGAAACCACGGTCTACTCTTCTTTTCGAACTCCTGTTCACGCTCGACTGGTATGTGCGCATGCTCACGCCCAACAACAACTGGAAACTTATCATCCACGCTTAGCCAGATGGAAGGACTCAGCTCAAGCCAGAGCCCTCAATGTCCCATTGACGCTGTTCCCTACGAGATACTGGCGACTATTCTTGAAAAAGGCTACGCCGGAGCTGGTACAAGCGACGATCACTTTCGTTCGACTGTCAGCCTTGTGAGTCGTCTCTGGCGGCAAACCGCTCTTGCGACTCCCGTACTCTGGAGCAACATCCGCCTTTCCAAAGTTTCTGACCCACCGAGCATATTTCTCTACCTCGATATCCTGCTCCTCCGCTCAAAATCTCATCCTTTGGATATCACGTTATACTTTGCCGATGGTCCGACTACTGTTTTTCAATATATCATATCCCGCCTTGTCGAAAGCAGCGCCCGATGGAGAACCTTCAGGCTGGCTTTAAATTACCATATTTCGGAGGATCTGCTCGCATATCTGCGTAAGGTTGATGCACCCATGCTTCAAGATCTCGACATCAGCACCGTGAAAGTCGACCCACCTGGTTCCGTAGCTTTGGGGCCCATTTTTAACAACGGCAGCCTTTCGCAGCTGGCGACTCTGAGGTTGAGCGATTTGAATATCATCTCATCCAATTTACCTTTCCGAGACATCACTCGTCTAGAATTGATCGGCGCCGCTACATTGCCGGACCCGCTCGAGCTGTACAGGAGTATGAGCGGCTCAACCACGCTTCAGCACCTGGTCATCGACCTCGCGGTTCCTCTCTACCATCTAAACCCTGCATATTTTAAAGGAATAGGTGCATCCCAACCACTTATTCACCTCCCGTCACTCAAGACGTTCGATATGGTTGTCTCTGATGCCCAGTGCAGACTGATCGATTGGTTTCTTCTGCCAAATCTCGTTTCGCTTACAGTCCGCGAAAAGTTCGCATATTTTCGTGCAAAACCCTACATCTCCTATCATGGTTGCGACCTGGTAGGGTGTCAATCGTCGTTGACACCTCCATCACTGCCTTGCCTATCGATCACCGGTGCTACGCTTCTGGGCCTGAACCATCGGCCTCTCCTTGTTACCCTCCAGCTTAGGCGGGTCGTCTGGCCACCTCATCAGCTTGCAATCACTATATTCTCGGCCATGTCAAAGTTGGAGAATTTGTCAATCGAGGATTTCGACCCTCCTGTAGTCCTGGCGGACCTGTTTGGCAGGGAAGCTACCGCTGTCCATCAGAACCTGTTCAATTTACCGTCGTTGCAACGCCTTTGCCTGGAGTTTAGCAATTACAGGGGACAAAAGTCGGTGGCGTGCACGACTCGCGACTTCTTGCGTCTCTTCACATGGCCTGCGTTGCAGGGTCTCAACTTGGAAAACTTGGCGCCTGCGGACTGGAAGCACATCGTTGAGCAGAAGACACTTTTTACGAGCGTCTCTTCCCTTTCTGTGAAGAAGATCAGCGGCCTCCTCGACCCGGATATCATCTTCACGGAGACGTTCCCCAATGTCATTCAACTTTCTCTGCAATGCGTTGACGCGAACGTTTTCTTGAGAGATCTAAGTCGTCCCTGGCCGCCGTTTGTGGCCAGTCGTGGCTTACCTTGCCCGAAGCCGCGCTCATTGTCAATTTCCGATGATTCACATATATACAGGGCTTTGCTTGATCAGGTGATCGAGAGCAGGATGCGTGGAGGCTGCCCAATCCAAGATCTGGTTTTGGATTCTCATTTCAGACTGGACCCCGAGTCATGGAAGTGGATAAGGCAGAGTGTCTAGCCGTATACATAGTATCAACCAAGATCAGAATAGAGTTCACATTCTTCCTGTCTCGTGGCTCTTAACCTGAAAACGTCATGGGTGTGCTTCGTCGACCGAAAGAGGAGAACCTCGTGCCACAGGCCGACTTGATTGCCCGCGCAACAGGTGGAACGTGATACACACATGGCATAGTCCGCGTGATGGGGATGTCTGGATTCTTGATTGTATCATGTCTGAGCAAGTATTATCCGATGACGCACACGAGAGGCGGAGCGAATTAAGATGCGGCATAATATTCGCGGCACTGTTACGGAGAGTGAGAAGTCGAAGGATAGTGTCACAGACGTGATTGCATTGAACTTGGAGGTAGCGAACTCGTTGCAGAGTTCGGTGCGACAGACAAACAATGAGGGCCAGTTCCTCCATCCCCTCATTGACCAAGGTGAAAGTAGTAAGTTGGCAAGCTGAGCGATCGAAGGATTCTATCAACGTCTGGATGTCATGGTCGAAGTTCGTGAGAAGACTTTGGATGCTAAGGCTCGGCAAAACGGGGAATCGCAGGTGACGAAGAGAAGACCGACCTGGACGTCCCCCTCTGTGCTGAAGGTGCTGAGTGTCGGCAAAGTGACCTTTTCGAGAGTCGTCGTTCTAGGGTGATCTCCGAGTTGGATCACGATGTCGAGTGCATTGCGACATAATAGTGATGCAAATGCTGGGTGCCAAGAAAGTCGTTAGCCTCAGGAGAGTCAATTGCGAGAACGGGATGAGTCCGAGACGAAGAGGAATGAGGTCTGTAGAACTCGTGTTGTACGTCAACATGAGCCCGGAAAGTCCCTGCAATCGCCCAATAAATGAAGACGTCATACCCTCCTGCTGTTCCGTGCAGTTCCATGTGTCTATGTTGAGCCCGGAAAGGCGCGACCATTCCATTGTCCGCCCAAACTCAAAACTCGATTCGTCCTCCCTCGTCTTTGAGGTCGACAGCAGCTATGTTGCAAAGGGTATCACGTCAGACGTAGTGTTTTTTTGTCCAAGACGACGCCATCTAGTGCCCTGGCAGTAGGAATGCCTAAGCACCTACAGCTTCAGCAAAGCGGCAGCTCCACACACCACGACTGCATCCTTGCCATCTAGTCAAAGAGGGGGGGAAGTTTTGGCACTTCGTGCACAGAATTACGCTGCCGTCACAGTGAAATGGAACACCAGCTGCTAGAAGCATCTCAGGTGAGGAATACAGTGAGATGCGGCAAATTCGTCGGACCACAAGGGGTCTACAGCTCTAGTCTATCAACATAGCTGCAAAGTTGACAAGGTTTATCATTACCCTTGATCGAAGCTTGGTCCTGAGAAACCAAATAGCTGCCACGCATTCCAAAAACGAAACAAGAATCAACTTTCTTCCCAAACTTCGTCAAGTCCGTGTCAAGACGTCTTGTAATTAATCCTCCGGATGCGCAAGTGTGGCGAGAGTGAGTTGCTATGTTTCTTGGTTACGATTTTGCAAGCTGAAGGCGAGGCCATAGCAACACTGTCAGTCGGCAGATATGACAAGGCCTGCATATATTTCTCAGCGTTATACTCTCGACGTTGAACATACATACCTACCAATTACCGAGATGTTGTCTACTTGGACACATCCAGATTCTGTGTGGGCGTCCTTGTTCATGTTCAGAGACTTCGGAACTATAGGCTGCCCTGAGATGATCCTTGTGTGAAGCTCTATATAATGCATGACCGTACATTCCTCACGCGACGCACTTCTATCTGTTGAACAGTACGTGGTTTTCTCCTGCTCAAACTATGCCGACCCGTTACTGATAAATTTTCTTTCAAGCCACAAAAATAATCATCTCAGCCTTGTGAACGCAGGTCCATCGCAACTGAACAATATCAGGTATGGAGTATAATGCCTATTTACTTGGCATCGCTGAACTGGACACGTTTAGATTGCTATGCGTCCATTATTATTTCGGAATTTATTCCTGCGACGGTCAGACGTTCGCCATGATCGTGACGGTGAAGGATCGAACTCTCATCATGTACCTTTCCCCCCCCCCGCCGCCCCCCCCCCGCCGGCGTTCCCGCGCCGCGCCCAATTCTAACAGACCCTACACAATGTGCCCATGGTTGATCCAAATGCGATCCAGCCATCTTTACGAGTACGGAATCCCTTCCGTAGGAGGCCCCGGGCCCGGCAGCTAAGAGCCGAGGCACAACCAGAGTGCTTCTTCACTACATGGTCCGATAACGCTGGGTTACACTTGAACCTCGACGTGACGATCCCTCCCCAATACAATGGGCGAGTCACTAGGGACGGCCGCTCTGTCTCATTAACGGGGCGTTTTGTTGAGCTACCGAGTAATGGCAGCCAGATTGGGGCCACGGATTCTGGTGCGTCTGTTGAATACTTGTATTAGGATTGCTGGTTGAAGTTTTCTATAGGCCGTCCAGTCATTTCGAGACCCGTGAGGTTTGCAAGTATGCCAGCATCTCTCCCCAATCAGCCCTCGATGCCTAATAGAAGAACAATGCCATCGTTCGCACCTCTTTCATCACTGCCGCCTACTACGCCTCCACATGGGCGTGCCGAAACACCTGTGGACGTCGAAAACCTGATCCTCACTATGTCTGTTAGCCCTTGTGCGTTGCCTCAGGCCAACGCGACCTCAAACAACAGTCCCCTATCTCCGGAAAGCGTTCCTGACAGACTATATCATCAGACATCGGCAAGTCAGGAAACGTTGCCCGCTGACGACGTACCGATAAGGCGGCCTAATATCCCCAATGTCATATACCCCGATTCGTCGATGTTGGATGCGATGGAGTCGCAAAGGGAGCGCCATATTCACAGTCACAATGCAGTCTCTCGTCTATCGCCAGCTGATTATGCGAATACCCTGCCTCACCCTCCCAATTCCCTTGCTTGGCATGCCAGCACGATGAACAGAGGCGAACAGAGTGACTATAGGCATGCTACCACCGAAATCAATCGATCTGAACAAGCCAATACTCAATCTACCACCCATCAAATGCAGACTCCTCTTGAGAACGTACTTTACCCTTCTCGTGAACAGCACAATGCTAACGAACCTGATGATCTTCGCAACGACACGTCCCACGCTCCTCAATACGAGCAAAACGTTTCCTATAATGACTCCAATTCCTTTCATGGGGGTCTGACATGGCCCCGGGCACCTTCTGCATTAAGCCGCCCCGTTTCTTTGCCCTCTGACGATGAACGATCAATTCGCCAACCCCAGCCTGGCTATATCATACCAGACCATCAGCAACTTCTCAGGGCCCTTGATCGCGAAGGCGGTCTCAACGCGCAGAGGAGAAGCTCCCAACTCGTGCATAACAGCGAGGAACGACCGGGCGACCCTAACGCGCAGGACATGACTGCGGGAACATTGAGCTACTCCTTCAACCAGAACCCTCACATCCAATCCGCGCTTCCGCATAATGAGCACGTAAATATGACAATCCCGGCCAATTCATCGGGCAATCGTAACCTCGTCCTCCCGTCAGACATGATTCTGGAGAGGCTCCAGGAGATGACCGATCATACAGTCAGTGAATTAGTTTCAATTCCTCTATTTATTATTGCTAACCTAACATGTCGCAGGCGGAACCCAGCTCGCGTTCAACTAACGTAGATTTCGCTGCTATGGCCTATAGCTCTGGTTTGCTGGACCACGCAGCCGCACAAAGTACTCCACACCAACCAATCCAGGGCACGACTACAGCAACACTAACGGGCGCCCAAGATTTGTCTGGCGCAACATCCGCTCTTAATCCACCTAATTCTGCCACTGCTTCGGCGTCAAATTCACAACCTACTTCTCACCATCTGGTTACTGTGCCACGCGACCTCGAGTATTCCTACGATCCCGCTTCTCACAACCTACACGTGCACAGCATTTGTTCCATAGTAGAGGCAATAAATCTACTGCGCAAGTTTCAACATATACCTCTCAGTCTTTTGACCGTTACTATCGTGGATTCACCTAGCAGCGAAACGAGTAGTGCCGTTATTCCGGGTGTCGGAACTGCGCATCGTCAGTGCTGTTGACCTCGCGCCGCTATTCCAGGTCATCGATTTCATTGATCTGCAATGCTTGGACATCCAGATGGTGGACAACCCTGTGAAACTGTCGCGATCTCTACTGCCGGATGCTAAATGGCGACAGATTCAGACACTGAAGCTACGCTGTGACATGTCCGGCTCTGATGCTCTCGATATCATCAACTGTTGCCATGACCTTCGGAGTCTGCACTGGTATGGCTTAACGATGCTGCAGGTCACTCCGACGAACAGCTGTGGCAGACAGGGCTATTTCAACGACCTCATGGGCTGAAGAGTCTTCTTTTTTTCCCTTTCTTCCCGACTCAAGACGGCGTGCCCTCTTTTCTCGAGAAACTTGACTATCATGAGATAGAACAAGTGACGATAGGATGCGTCCCTCCTCTTCCACCTGCTCCTTCGCCCTCTATGCTCACAAATGACGTGAGACGTTCTCTTCCGATATCAAGCTTGACGAAGCTCCTCATTTCCTATCCCAATTTACTCCATGCATCATTCCGTCTCAATTCGTCGAGATCGCCGAGAGACCCTGCTTTCCACGTTACACACTACGGGCTGCAGAATTTAACAGTTAGTCTTCTGAAAATTGCATCGCAAATTTCTCTGCTCTACTCCGTCATCTCGATCTACCTTCACTCGACCGACTCATACTTTCAAGCCATGAAGAGGTTATTAACCTCGACTTCGGTGCAACATAAGAGGCAGTGGGCCAAGTTCAAGTTTTTCACTTACGCCACTCCTCAGTAAGTTCCCGTCTCAACTTCTTTTTTTGCCTTCCATACGCCGACTGTAGAGCTATATTTAACATGATGCGTCCTTGATGAAACTGCACTGCGAGCAAATGCGAACACCGTTCTTGAAGCGTGTTCATATGGCGATAACACTACGTGACAAGTACATACATGCTGGGGCATCAAAGGCAGTCGAAATAGAGTTCGTGTCCTGCCTTCTTCATCGCCAGGAACCGTGAGATATCCCCAAAATGTTTATCAGCACATTCATCGGGGGAAAGAGGGGAACCCCGTTCCAAGGGTTGGCTCATTTGTCCACGTAGCAGATGGAATGTGATGTACGCATGTTGTAACTGCTTGTGGGGTGCAGACAGAGACCCAAGTCTTGACTGTATCATGTCCGCACAGGTGTTATCCGATGAAGCGCACCAGAGTTCAAGGGACCTGAGACACGTCATCGCATTCGAATCATCGTTACGGAGAGTAAGAAGGTGGATGGTGTCATCACAAACATGATTGCAACGGACGCAGAGAGTACGAACGCGACGTAACGCCGAATGCGAGAGACAGGAGGTGAGTGCGTTCTCCTCCATGTACTTGTCAGCCAGAATGAAACGGATGAGTCGGCAGTCCGAGCGGTCAAAGAATTGGATCAATGCCTGAATGTCCTGGCCACGATTCTTGACAAAACTTTCAATGACGAGAGCAGGAAATCGGAAATAGGGAAAGAAGATTCCCATGTGGGCATCTCCGGCCAGCCTAAACGATTTCAGCGACGGCAAAGCAACTTCTCTGCGAGCAGTCATTGCTGAAGCAGATTCAGAACGAACAACGACTCGCAGATCCAACTCAACGAGTTGGGTGCACTGCAAAATAGTGGAAATATAATCGTCAACTGGTAACTGGGCTTCAAGCTTGAGATGAGTCAATCGGGAAAGTGGAACGCCTCGAACGGAGGCAAGGCATGCTGAGTGGAACATCAATGAGAGATCTGAAAGCCTGCGGAGTGGTCCAACGAACGCAGAAAGCATGGCTGCATGCTGATCAGTGCATTCGTACGCAGTGATCTGCAGTCGCGAAAGGAGTAGTGCGCGTCTGGGATCGGCTGCTAGAAGCTGAGTGCATGTGTGCTTGGTTAGCGTGAGAGTCACATCGGCCCAACAAGACAGGTTGTTCAAGAATAGTGCAAACACCGTCGCGACATAATCCAGTCTTGCTTCGCGTCTTGCCGTGATGCGTAGCGTGAGGGGAGATCCTTGGGACCGTTTCAGCCAGTGTTGGACCCCTCGAGGGGTCAGCCATTGATATCGTTCATATTCATTATGGTTGAGGTCGAATGACGCCCATAGGAAGGGGGAAGAACGAACAATGTCCCTCCACAGCCGACAAACGAGGGAAAGCGAGAGCGGGCGGAGGCGATAGAGAGACGAATAGAAACCGAAGTGGGCCGGCAAGCATGCTTCGAAATTTTTGAGCAGAAGTTCAACAGGAAGGCGACCAATGTACGCAGCTGAACAAGGAATCGAAAGCATTTATCAGTTGGTGGTGTTTCGTCATCAGTGAATCTATACCTACTGGATGACCTGTCCGCGGCGTTTCGCCTATTACTGTATCCATTCGACTGGCGGGAATCCTGCCCGATATGATGCCGAAGGAGATGAGGCATGACAAAGTCTTTCTGTTACGATTCGTGGGATGGAACTGAACAGAACTCACCGCATCTTAAGATGGTCATCCATTATTGTTTTCGCCGTCGGATACTCAACTGAAACCTCACTATCAGACGCCAAATGGCGCTGGCGCTGCGAGCTACCTTATTGTCCTGAGAACTTATGGCGTGTTCCAAACGTCTTCGTGTCGCATGGTGACCGTATTGTTTTGGGCCACGTGCAACTTAGTGTCAACAACGATTCGATTGTGCGCCATGTTACGAGTCCTTTCTTTAGAAAGGCTCGTTCTAATCATCTGCAATATGCGGGGAGGAACTCCAGCTTGTTTGTACACAGTTACGTTGCATTGTTTCGAGCGTGGGATATAAACAGACCCTGCGTCATTGTTCGCTCTTTCGGGCCTTGTTTTGTTTTGGTTTATATAGCTATGATTATGAAAAAGCGCCGGCGTCGGCCGGCGATACCTTGCATGCTGTCCAGCCAAACCAAGCGTGCAAGGACAAACACTGGAACAGGCCATCATCGACATTGCTCCACCACCGGTAGGTGGTGGCCTTACCTTGTTCAACCTGTATGTCGCACCATCGCGTGGATGCGGTCCAGATACCATACGGTTGCTGCGACCGTTTGATGAGACGAATCTGCAGGCAGCGCACGAGTTGAATTTACTGGCAGAGGACGAACGGTTAAAGGCACTCGACAAAAACACCAGAGAACGACTGGCCAACAATAGCCTATTCTAAATATTTATTTTGTATCACAGACGTGGTGTTGGAAGTGAGAAAGGCAGTGGAAAGGCAGGAAGGGAGGAACTGGTCGCTGATTGGCTGCTGTTTGTTTGTTCTGGCAGATTGTTTGTCATGTACAGGTAGATACCTTGTGTTACGGACTATTCATTTTCTTTATCTTATCTTCCTTTCCTTATCTTCTCCTCTATCTCCTCCACTTCCATCATGCTGCGCATCCCTCCCCATCATGCTGCGCAGCGCGCAGTCATCGAGTCACTCCCTTTCTCCCTAGTCACTCCGAGTCATCCTATCCCAATCTTACTCATCCGTAGTCCGCAGCATTGCGCAGCCCATGGTCCGTGCTCGAGTACTGTAGATATATAAGGACTTCCAGATGTACCAGTAGCGCTAGGTTTAATATTCCATTTGCCATCATCTTAAACCGCTCTCGCACTTAGTCTGCCCGAGTCCTTTAAGATTCGTCTAGCCTAACAAGATATTAAACCTCGTCGAGACTCGCCCAGACTTATACACACCACGTCGCGCTTTATCAAAGACCTAATCAACATTCGACGATGAACGGTCGCCGACCCAGCGAGCACTAGCACGAGTGACAAGAACACCTGGTTCAGAGAAGTAGATCACACATTGCAGTCCACGCCATTCGCAGAGACAGTCCACGCCAACCGCAGAGACACTAGCAATTCAAACAATCGAGAAAGGGAACGTACGCCTACACCAAGTAGCGACGAAGAAGAAGAACAGGCACTTCTGAGAGAACTTGCCTTCACCACCACAGACGAGCTTACTGAAAACTTCAGTAACGAAACAGCACAGCTCATCGCAGAACTCTTACTAGAAGGAGAATACGGGATAAGCCTAGAAGAGCTGTGGTCAGACCAGAATCTTCCTGCCGAAGAAGAGGACGAACCAATCCGCAAGAGAACAAGAGAAGAACGAACGCGAGCCCAAAGCTTCAGACAACAGCAGATTGCAAACTACAATTGCCGAGTACAAGAAGAGGATGCACTAATACAGAAGGGACACGACGCACAGAGTGTACGACAACGATACCAAAGCCAGGGGCACATAGGAACGAAATTGCTGAACCCCTTCAGAAGACCGACCCGCCGAAGTACAGCATAAAGGAAATCGCACCATCGTGGCGAAAGTAAGCGACAGCGACTGGAACAAATACTATTGGTGGAGGGAGCGAAAGAGACTACCCAAGACAGACGGACCAACCGCTGCAGAGTGGAACGAATTCGAACAAGCCTGCAGAATCGCAGGAATCGACCTAGACTATTGGAAAGAGCAACGAGAAGAGCAAAGACAGAAGCAGATCCAAGAACAGCAAGCCCAAGCACAACAAACTCAAGAACAGGAAAGCCAAGATCAAGACAGCGACGAAGAAATTCCGCAAACAATGGCAACAGAATACAAAGGAATTATCGCAGACCCAAAGTCCTTCACAGGAGACCGAACAGCTTTCGACATTTGGTGGAGAAAGATGAAGCTCTACATAACCGCACATGGAGACCTCACCGACACACAAAAGATCGGAGCGGTACTATCCAGAATGACCGACGGACCAGGAGCCCACTGGGCATCGAAGAAAATCGACACTACAACCAACCAAAGCACATGGGCCGATTTCGTAACCGAGATACAGACACGATTCAGCAACGTCATGTCACCGTCGCAAGCAGGAAGCAAACTATTCAACATCAGACAGGGAAATCGACCGATCGATGAATTCCTAGATGAATTCGTAGACCTTGCAGGAAAAGCAGGAATGACAGGAACAGCCCCGCGTTTCCTACTCGAGAAGAGCCTAAACAGGAGAACAGCAGAAGCCGTGCACTCGGTCTCCGAACTCCCAACGGATGGAGATGAATATATCAAGACAGTCCGAGCAATCAGACGAAACATCGACGAACATAGGAATGTGATGAGAGGAGAATTTGCAAACAACCAACGCAAGCCAGGAAACCCAAGCCGAGGAACAGGACAGGCCATGGAAGTTGACAAAGTACGAAGCAACAATTGCTTCAACTGTAACAAACCAGGACACCTTTCACGAAACTGCCCGGAGCCGCGAAAAGGAGCAGCGAACATCACATGCTATAATTGCGGCCTGAAAGGACACTATGCACGAAACTGCAGAAAGAAGAAGAAGGGAAAATCCCGAGTCAGAGAAGTGAAAGAAGAAGGAGAAGAAGACGAAGAAAACAAGGACGAAGAAAGCTCTGACAAAGAGGGTTTTGTCGAAGGGTCCGATTAAGAGGTGCTAAATCGCGACCCATACAGCTGAAACAGACTCGCTTCGATACAGGATGTAGATCATCCCATACTCTGAAATACACCATTCCTGCAAAGCGATCTGAAGCACCAAGGAAAACCATCCAAGGCGACAAACCACCCAGGAAAAAGGAACTCGCGGTACCAGCGAAGATACGAACGCGAAAAGGGATAGCAACGATAACACCAGAAGTCGATAGCGGAGCAGACAGGACCTGCATCAATACCGCCATAGTAACAAAAACGGGATTGAAGACACGGCGAATCAAGAAGATTCCAATCATAAACGCAGACGGGTCACCCAACCGCCAGAAAACAGCAGACCGAGTAGCAGAGGTCCACATCGACATTAAAGGACACAAAGAACATATGGAAGCCATTGTACTCGACATTGGGAAAACCGACATGCTACTAGGACACGACTGGCTTGTCTATCACAACCCAACGATCAAATGGAGGACGGGAGAAATTGTCTTTGACAGATGCCCCAAAACATGCAAAATAAACCACCAGACGATCAAAATACAAAAAGTGGCTGAACCAGCAAAGACCACAGCCAATGACAGGACAGGAACTCAGATACCTTCATATCTGACAAGATTCAAACACCTCTTTAAGGAGAAGAACTTCGATCGACTACTGGACCATAAGGAGTGGGACCACAAAATAAACTTAACAAGAGACGCACCGAAAACAATACCGAGCAAGGTCTACCCGATGACACAGAAAGAGCTAGAAGAACTAGATGCCTTTGTCGAAGAAGGACTAAGAACAGGGAAAATACACCCCTCAAAATCACCTTACGCGGCACCCTGCTTCTTTCGTAACAAGAAGGATGGTAGCAAACGACTCATCCAAGACTATCGAGAAATAAACAAATATACGGTCAAGGACAAGTTCCCACTACCACGCATCAGCGAACTCCTTGACGTGCTACAAGGAGCGAAGTACTTTAACAAGATCGACATTATCTGGGGATACAACAACGTTCGCATTCGAAAAGGAGACGAATGGAAAGCAGCCTTCCTAACAGCAAGAGGACTCTTCAAACCAACGGTCATGTACTTTGGACAGTGCAATGTGCCAGGCACTTTCAGCCGAATGATGGCAAGCCTCTTCCAAGACCAAATACGAAGAAGAGTATGCATAATCTATATGGACGACATTATAATCATCGGACGAACGCGAGAGGAACTTCAAAAGAATACAGTAGAAGTCATGGAGATACTGAACAAGAACGACCTATTCATCAAAGGACCGAAATGTGTCTGGGAATCATCAAAAGTCCCAGTACTAGGGTATATCATAGGAGAGGGGAAAGTGGAGATGGAACCGGAGAAGATTACAGCCGTACAATCCTGGCCAACTCCGAAAACGAAGAAAGAACTACAAAAGTTCTTAGGATTCACAAACTTTTATCGACAGTTCATCAAAGGATATGCAAAAGTCGCTAAACCTCTAACGGAATTGACTGGAAACAAAACATTCCAGTGGACAGACAAGCAGCAAAGCGCCTTCAAGGAACTAATCCGACACATAACCTCGGCACCCATCCTAGCACTACCACAAACAGAGGGAAAATTCTGAGTTGAAACGGACGCCTCAGGATACGCCATCGGAGCGGTATTATCGCAGCAGCAGGAAGGACTATGGCACCCAATCGCCTTCATATCAAGATGCATGACTCCAGCGGAACAGAACTACGAAATCTACGACAAAGAACTCCTTGCGATAATGGTGGCACTGAAGACATGGAGACAATACCTGCTAGAAGCTCGAGAGAAGTTCGAAATATTGACGGACCACAAGAACCTATCATACTTCCGAAAGCCACAATGACTCAATTCGAGACAGACCGGCTGGTATCTGAAACTACAAGAATATGACTACGAACTACGACACGTGCCGGGAAAAGTGAATGGAAAAGCAGACGTCCTATCACGAATGGCGGGATATGAAGACAACCTAGCAGAAAAAGACGACATACAAATGATCAAAGAAGCCACATTCATCCGACACCTGGAAGAGAATAATGAACGAGATTTCGACTTTATGATGTTCGAGGACGAACATCCACCGAAAGGGGGAGCAGGAAATAATGAAACAATGCAGACAAGAGGAATCACGATGATCGAAACTCCAAGAATGGAACAAATTCGACAATGCGCACGGAGAGAAACGATCGTAACAACAGGACTGAAAGAAAAACCACACTGGTTCACAGAAGAAAACCACATTGTATACGCAGGAGGGAAGATCTATGTTCCCCCAGACAACAAACTGAAGGAAGACATCATGTTCGAACACCATGACACACCCATCGGAGGACACCCAGGACAATACCGCATGCATGAACTCATAAACCGCACCTATTGGTGGCCATCAATGTTAACAGACATTAAGAAGTATGTCAATGGATGCGAAGCATGCCAGCGAAACAAAATCATCTGATAAAAGAAACATGCACCACTACACCTGCACGAGGTCCCGCAGCAACCATGGGAAGATATCGGAGTAGACCTCATAGGACCGCTACCCAGCTCGAACGGCTTTAACGCCATCGCCGCAGTCACAGACTGCCTGACCAAGATGATCCATCTAATTCCCACCAACACTGAACTCACAGCAGAAGGCCTCGCACGACTATACCGAGACAACATGTGGAGACTCCATGGAATCCCACGAAAGATCATCAGCGACCGAGGACCCCAATTCACAGCACGATTCATGACAGCGCTTCTAAAACTGCTCGGAACAAAGCAAAACCTATCAACGGCCTATCACCCACAAACAGATGGACAGGCAGAGTGATCCCATCAGGAAACGGAAGTTTTCCTTAGAAACTTCACAAACAACCTGCAGAACGACTGGGCAGAATGGATAGCGATCGCAGAATACCAATACAATGACAAGACACATCAGGGAACAAAGGAGACACCTTTCTACCTCAACTATGGGATGCACCCCTGGAAGGGAGAACCACAGACAACAGAAGGGAATAACCCCGCGGCCAAGAACTTTGTTGAGAGAATGAACCAAATCCGGAAAGAAGCAAATGCTGCACTGCAGTATGCGCAAACATGAGCCAAAGACAATTACGATGTGAGGCAAAGACCAGCCCGTGAATACAAGAAAGAGGACGGAGTATGGCTTGAAGCCACCAATATCGCAGTCAATCAGCCATCAAAGAAGTTATCGGCACTCCGATACGGACCGTTCAAGGTGATCGAAAAGAAAGGAGCCTCAGCATATCACCTGGAACTCCCAGCATCATGGCAGCTGATACACCCCATGTTCAATGAAGTGTTACTCACACCCTACAAAGGACCCCGTTTCAAGATACAAGAACGGCCATCGCCGCCACCCCCTGAGATCATAAATGATGAAGAAGAGTACGAGATAGAAGAAATTCTAAAAAGAAAGAAACAAGGAAGAGGAACGCTATTCCTGGTCAAATGGAAAGGATACAGACATGAGGAAAACACATGGATCAAAGAGAAGGAACTGGGGAATGCGCAGCAAGCTCTAGACCGTTTCCTGGAAAAGACTACGGAGCAAGATAAAAGGACCACGAAAAGAGGGAAGAAGGCCAGAAAACGCACATCATGACCACCAACGCCCCCATCAGCATCGAAAGCAGCGACGACAGCCGCGCACCCACCCCCATCACGAATGACGCTGAGAATCTGGTGAAAATTCTCGACGCCAAGGACTACATGGACCCCCTCGCCATCACCCTCGGCGCATACCTGCGCTATGTCATGACCATCCGTATGCACCTTTGGAGCGGACGGACCCCCGACGGGACCGCCCCCACAACAGCGGAACGCATCGCGCTTCGCGAAGCAATGGAAACGCTTCGCACTGAAAACCGGCGACTCAAACTCCTCGCCACCACACTCCACCACATCCGCTCCTACAACGAGGAGCTCATTCACACATGGGCCCCGCGCGCGACAAGCGCCTGGGAGAACAACAGGTGGGGACAGCTGGACTGAAGGTTTTTGCGAGGACGCGAATCTAAAGAGAGGGTGATGTTACGGACTATTCATTTTCTTTATCTTATCTTCCTTTCCTTATCTTCTCCTCTATCTCCTCCACTCCCATCATGCTGCGCATCCCTCCCCATCATGCTGCGCAGCGCGCAGTCATCGAGTCACTCCCTTTCTCCCTAGTCACTCCGAGTCATCCTATCCCAACCTTACTCATCCGTAGTCCGCAGCATTGTGCAGCCCATGGTCCGTGCTCGAGTACTGTAGATATATAAGGACTTCCAGATGTACCAGTAGTGCTAGGTTTAATATTCCATTTGCCATCGTCTTAAACCGCTCTCGCACTTAGTCTGCCCGAGTCCTTTAAGATTCGTCTAGCCTAACACCTTGCATAAGCATGCAAGGTAATCTAATCCTTTTTTGCCTTGTGCCCTACCCCTTCCGTGAACTTGTACGATATTCCGCGTTGCTATTCACCAACGTATTCCGTGTTTACTGTCTACACTTGTACGTCTTTATTTCTGGTGAGGCTATTGTTATCGTCCATACTGATTGTTGCTTTTTCAGATGCTCTTCCGCGCCTTACTCTATGTGTAATTTTTTTTTTTTTTTATCAAATTTACTAACTCGCGTATCCCTCCTTCTTGTTAGTGTTTCCTACAGAGTAGCTATTTTGAACTCCTTCCTAGCTCCAGTTGGTCTGTCTCTCTCGGACTTCGAGCCCATTGCGCTGTACGTCTTCATTTACTTACTCTCTTTGAAAACATCACCTATCTCTGTCTTGCCCAGTGCCTCTTGTACCAAAACTTTACTCCGAGTGGTCTCTATATGCGTTTTTTTGCTCTGTCTACCTGCTAAGCTTGCTATCAGGACCGATTTTCTCATGTCCTTGTGTGTGCCTTTGTTTTTCCTATTGATTCACTCGTTGTTGACTACCTGCTTCGTTGCAAGTGACTTTTCTTCGCACATCCATGCATCTGCATCTATGGCTTATGCCGATGCCTATCAATCTGTGTGCCTGCCAGGCACATGTATCCGTACTTGTATCCAACTCTTAATATTGTCCTTGGTCTTGAGTGCCGTCTCTGCTTTTGCTATACTCATTTATACCCGTTTTCTTTATTCACCGTTGAACCATGTTCAGCCAGTGTCCGCTTTGCTATGTCCTGTCGTCGGTGGAGGACATCCTTTCAAATCTGTCTCTTATCGTACATTAAAACTGTACATACACCATCAACTGTCTGGTTCCAATGTCGTATCCGAAACCCTGTTCAAGTTTGTTGATCAAGTCAAAGATGATGATGCAGACACTCTTTTCCCCCTTGATGCTGGTTATGTACATTCCAAGATGCCTTTATCCTTTCTTCTGTCTGTGATACCTGTCAAGCGGTACACCCCTGTTGCCCGTGCACATGGTGTCACCATTAGCAGTCGCGCCAAATTCGAAAGAGCAATCACCATTGCTCAATCCCATAGCTGCATTCACTGCTCTCTCACATCTGTATTTCTTGTTTCAGAATGCACTTCTTCTCCAGCACTCACGCCATCTCATCCTGCTACTAGTGACCCCTCGAAATGCTTGTGTTCTTCTCCTTTTACATCTTCAGAAAAAACTGACATTGCCAACTCTGTTGAACAAGTACGTGCATCATCATCTGCGGCTTACGACAGTGGTCAACTTGATCCTGCTGATCGTGAAAGCATCCTCGCTGATTGTATTATATCTGAAACTCTCAGACACATTCAAAGTTATGACTTGTGCACTACATTGATTGATCTGTCTTTTAATTTGTTAGCTGCTCAATCTGAACTCACCGCTTGTGTCAGACGTCTCGCCTCTCTCTCTACCATCGAGCTTGAGAACTCCCTTGCCCTTTCGAATTCCCAACATGAGCATACACAAGATTTGTCCTCAGATGTTGAAGACGCATCCATCATCGACCTATCCTTGACCTGTGTACAAGACTGTGGGATTTCAATGGATAGGCAGTCTTTAACCCAGTCCTGGCGACAAATTTATCATCACAGGAAATACAAGATTAAGAAAGAATCACATCTTTTTCCACCGCCTCCTATGTCTGATGAACACGTCGCAGATGTTATTCGCAAGTTTTGTTCCAAATTGGATCCCAGTGTATTTGAGGAAGAAGGTTGTGCTGTTTGCGGACTCCTCACTTCCTGTAAGGATTTGTCTCCATTGAAAACCGTTAAGGGCTTGTTGACTATACTCGAGGTACCTGGCATTACCAGACTGGAGTGCAAACATCCTAGTGAATCTGAACATGAACTCAACGGTCCCGTCATCGACCGTAAGTGCAGTAAGGTCTGTTCTAAATGCCGTGCTTATTTGTATAAGAGTGAGATTCCTCCCCACAGTTTGGCCACCGGCTTGTGGTTGGGTGATGTGCCAGAAGAGCTCTATTCTTTGAATTATGTAGAGAGGTTGTTGGTTGCTCGTGTTCGACATAATGCATGTTTCGTTCGTGTGTCTTCTGGTTTGCAAAAACTCGTGGCTCATGTAGTTGCTTTCGAATCACCTACTTGTGAGATACACGCTGCTCTGCTGCCTCCCCTAGAGAATATGCAAGACGTTCTGGCTGTCATATATACAGGCCCTTCTAAGCCCACTGCTTCAGAATATCAGCACACTCCGTTATTGGTATGCCGTTTCTACGTCGGTCGAGCACTTGAATGGCTTAAGCTTAATCATTCTGATTACAAGGACCTGAAAATATCTTACGAAAATCTAAGCCACTATCCTGAGGATCGTCCTCCCATTGTTGTTACTTATAAAGAGATGCTAACTAACAAGAATCCTGTTGCATCAAGTGTTCATGACATGAGTGCTGAAGAAGGCGTTGATGATGGCGAATGCCCTTTCATTGTACATGGTCTTACCACTGACAGCATGGATGTGTTGAGTACAGAAGAACTTAAAGGCATCGCATTGCAACATTTCAATAGCAATCAAAGGGTCTTGGCCAATACACCCGGTTCTGTCCCCCAGCCTTCTTTTGGAAACACCGCACTGTATCCTCAGATGTTTCCCTGGCTATTTCCTTATGGGTATGGTGGAATTGGTTGCACATCAATGTCAGTCCCTGCCCATGTGCGACATCTACTTATGTATCATGACAAGCATTTTCAATTGGATGCATCATTCCCTATGGTCGCGTTCAGCCATTCTCAAGTTAAAAAGGCCACCACTGGTGGGTTTCTCCTCGTCGATAAGCCCCGCTTCGCTGACATATCTTCATGGCTCCTGTCCCTTGATAAATGTGTTCTTCATGATTTGGCCTCACGCATGGCAAAAGGTGAATATGTTTCCCCCGTAACAGATGCAGAGAAACAGGCCTTTCATGTTATTCAGGACCTAGATCAGGTGGCGTCGCATGTTCCTGGCTCTACTACCATCAAAAAATGGCAACACAATGAACTCTGGTCTCTAATCTCTTACAAAAGTTCCCCAAACTGGTTTGTTACTCTTTCTCCCGCTGACAATTATCACCCATTGTGCCTGTACTTTGCCGACACTGACATTTCCTTCTCGCCAGACCTGCGAGCTGCTGATGAACGGTTTCGTCTGATTTCACGTAATCCCGTGGCGTATGCCCGTTTTTTTGACTTTATGGTATGCTCAACTCTCAAGTATGTGTTCGGTATTGATGCTGATTTAATGGGACTATACGGCACACCATCCGCAATATACGGCATCATCGAACAACAGGGTCGACTTACCCTACATCTCTACTTGCTCCTCTGGATATGCCATTCTCTGTCATTTCAAGAGATTCGTGATAGAATCATGGACCCCAATGGTGAATTCTCCAAGCGTATCATTGCATATTTGGAAAGTTGTTGTCGTGGCGAATTTTGAATGGGGACACAGCAGGAGGTTTTGGAGCACATGTCCGCTGAATCTCAGATGCCTTCCTATCGTGACCCCTTGCAATCTCTGCCTGAGAAACTGCCAATGCCTTGCTCACACACAGATCCTTCATCGTGCGCCTGTCCAGATGCTGTTCCCTATATGTCCTGGTGGTCACGTTTTCGTTCAACAGTCAATGCGATTGTTGCAGCCACCGCTATTCATACGTGCTCCACTAACCTCACTCGTGAAGGAGTTCAAAACAAGGCGAAGTCGTGGGTCGGTTGTCTTAACAATAAATGGGGCCGTTGCTGAGCGCGTTTTCCTCGACCAATCGTTCCGGTTTCTGTTGTCGATAAACTGACTGGTTATATCACTTTACAAAAGAACGAGGCGTGGATCAACACATTTACACCTGCCTTAACTTATCTTGTTCGATGCAACACAGACGTAACCAGTTTGCAATCTGGAACGGGTATGAAAGGTGTTGTCGCCTATGTTACCAACTATATCTCGAAATTTCCTCTTAAAACGTATACCATTTTCGACACTATACGCAGTACGCTGATAAAAAATGCAGAATCTATTGATTCTGTAGATGCATCCTCACCTGAAATGCGAGATCGAGCAAGAAAGTTAGTAACTCAGATCGTAAACACTCTGACTGTGAAAATGAAGATTGGGTCTCCGATGGTGTCTTTATATCTGCTAGGCAATCCGGACCATTATACGGATCATCAGTTTAAAGTTTGCTTTTGGCAGTCATTCGTATCCAACGTAAAATTGTCATGGGATTCACAAGTTAGCGACAAGAACACTCGCCATAAATTAGTGATTGTTAGAAAGAAAAATCGCGTAGTGGGCCTGTCACCTGTGGTTGACTATGTTCAACATCTGCCTATCCTCGAAAACATGAGCAGTTATGATTGGATCAGGCGATGTAAAAGACAAACCTTACCCAAGCGGTTTAAATTGCGCAACTCATCGGCTGATGAGGATCTTAACACTGCGGCCTCGACGAAAAAGCTACTGCATGTTTCCGGTATATTACCTTTTCATCCTTCACATCCTCTGTATTCATCTCATGGCGTTCATTGCATTGCTGAAAATGATAAGGTTGTCTCTAATTTCGTCGGCGCCGCCCTTCCACGCAGGGATACGGGCGATCGAGAATATTACTGTATGATGATGCTAACTTTGTTCAAACCATAGAGGAATGGTCTGCAGCTCAAATCCAAAACACAATCGTGGGATGAGGCTTTTCATAGTCATGACTTTAGTGCTCGCGAACTACAGTTTATGGACAATTTCCAGTTGCGGTATGAGTGTTTAGATGCAAGAGACGATTATAGATCCCAACTAAAAAAAGGCCATGTTGACAGCGGTGTGCCTTCTGCTCTTGCAGATGAAGACACGTTGAACTTGCTTCAGTCACAAGAAGGCGATCTGACCTTTAACTTTTCTGATTATGTTGATGAGTCTGAGGATAAATTGTCAACTAAAGCATGCAAGCGAATAGAGAGCGTCAATGAGATGCGGAACATCCTGAACAATTTGGGTTGGCTTGAAGAGCGCCCTGATCTTACTTTGACATCCCACTTGCATAGTGTGGAAGATATTGCGAGTGACAACTCATCCTCTGAATGGAAAAGTATCGTTAACACTGCACGTCTACAAATACTGGACGCTCACAGGCGAGATGCCCTTCTTTCTATCTCTTCTGTGAGTATGACTGCGACAGCATCATCCGGGTTGGAACCTCACGTCAAGGTGGTCACCAAAGCCCATTTGCAGAAAAGTTTGCATAGCCCCATTCACCTTCAGCTGATTGAACGCATTGCCACTGAATTTTCTTTAAATTCTGAACAGGATCGTGTGTTTAGAGTTATCGCCAACCATGCAAGCTCACCTTATTCGGATCAACTTCGTATGTACCTCGGAGGTATGGGCGGCACTGGTAAAACTCGAGTATTGACTGCCATAGTCAAATTTTTCGAGCTTCGTCATGAATCACACCGCATCGTTATAGTTGCGCCTACCGGAACTGCAGCTGCGCTGCTTGGTGGTTCGACTTATCATTACATGTTCGGCATTGATGACTTTAACAGCCAGAATCCTTCAGCCAAGGTGGTTTCTCAAATTAAAAGCAGACTTGCTGGTATCGATTATGTGTTCATGGATGAGGTTTCCATGCTTTCTTGCTGTAATATGTACACAATTGGCGCACGCTTGTCTCTGGTAAGGAATAACGCTTCAGAACCTTTTGGTGGTATGAACATGGTATTTGCAGGCGATTTCGCTCAGCTGCCTCCTGCAATAGGCGGTGAAGGCAGGTCTCTATACACACAAAGCACGATTAAAAACCCTGTCAAACTGGATGCTTTGTTAAATGCCCTTAGAAAAGCATTGTGGCTTCAGATTACAACGGTCATTATTCTTCATGTAAATATGCGACAGTCTGGCGCCACCCAATATGACATCAAGCTGCGGGATGCTTTCAATAACATGAGATATAAATCCTATACTCCTGCAGACATTGCGTTTTTGAGGACTTTGGTCTCCAGTCCGAATCCCAATAGACAATCAATAACCGCCACAGAGTTTCGATCATCTTCTATTATAACGGCGCATAATATTCATAAGGATGAAATAAATCGTCTGGGCTGCCTGCATTTTGCTGCGGAAACTGGCCAAAAACTTGAGGTATTTTTCAGTGATGATGCTATCTCTGTGCCTGACGATTCCCCTCTTGCAGTTGTAAATAAAAAGCGACCTAATAATAAGAGAATGGCTTTGACTGATGACGTCCAGCGTTTTCTTTGGACCCAATATCCTTCTTCGAACAAATCGCAATGCCCTGCTTGTTTGACACTATGCATAGGCATGCTCATTCTAATTAGATCGAACATAGCGACGGAATTGTGTATCACGAAAGGTCAAGAAGGCACCATGTATGGTTGGAATGATTCCACCGGTATAAAAGGACAGAGGACGTTGGAAACTCTTTTCATTAAACTGACAGCTCCGCCGAAAACAGTTCAGCTACCAAATCTACCATCGAATGTTGTTCCGATCATACCGGTGACGTTGGCTATCAAAGAGGAATTGCCCAATGGAAGTGTACTTTCGTTATCCCGAAAACAAGTTCCCATTTTACCTAATTTTGCTATGACCGATTATTCTTCCCAAGGAAAAACCCGCATCCACAACATCGTCGATTTAAATAACAGCCGCTCACACCAAGCTATGTATGTTGCTTTGTCGTGTAGCTCTTCAGCCAAAGGTACACTGATTTTGCAAGGTTTTGATCCGTCTAAAGTAACCGGTGGTGCTACAGGTGCTCTGCGTCAAGAGTTCCATGATCTTGAACTTCTCGACGAGATTACATGCCTTCATTACGAGAGTAAGCTCTCTCCAGATGTTTATGGAGATAATCGATATATGCTCATCGAACGCTTCAGAAATATCCAAGGCGCTTCTTATGTGCCTTCCCAACTACACCACTCCCTGAAATGGGGCAAGAATAATCCATACGAAATGCCCGATGTCAATAGCGACTGGAAATCTTTACAGGAATTCATGGACAATCCTGTCCAATCTGGAAACAAAATCAGTAAATCTGAAGCAGCACCCAAAATCCATCAGCCTGTATCTGCGCATACAAAACGTAAAGCTCATACTCCGCCCGTGCAGGATGTTCAGCCTCTCAAGCGAACAAAAAAGGATGATTCGAGTAATGGTGTGTCGGCGTTGTCTTCTGGATCGATTGCACAGGTTCGTCCTACTGGTCCCCATTGGTTGGCTAACAGTTGTGCCTACGATTCTGTTGTTTCCATTTTGCATGCCATTTGGTGCGCCGATCCTGTACACTGGTCATCTGCATTTTCTGACATTAATATGTCGTATCTCGGTATGGTAACTAGCGCCTTCAACCTTGAGGGTGTCAATTTTGCCAGAGACAAGCTGCGCTCTAAGCTATGCGACGATTTCCCTGAACATCATATTTTCGGTTCGTACGCCGCTATTGATCATGTCCTTGATCTGATTTTGCAGTGCGATGATGCTGAGCCTATAGCTTCCAGCCAGCTGACTTGCAACAACCAGCATCAGTTGGGGGCGGCGAATGAAATCACCTCATTGTGGATGTCTTTGCATTTCAGGGACCATGAAGGCAGTCTACAGAGCTATTTGAACGCTCTTTCGTCCCAGCCTCCCGGTCCTAGAAACTGCTCTTTGTTACGGACTATTCATTTTCTTTATCTTATCTTCCTTTCCTTATCTTCTCCCCTATCTCCTCCATTCCCATCATGCTATGCATCCCTCCCCATCATGCTGCGCAGCGCGCAGTCATCGAGTCATCCCCTTTTCCCTAGTCACTCCGAGTCATCCTATCCCAACCTTACTCATCCATAGTCCGCAGCACTGCGCAGCCCATGGTCCGTGCTCGAGTACTGCAGATACATAAGGACTTCCAGATGTACCAGTAGTGCTAGGTTTAATATTCCATTTGCCATCGTCTTAAACCACTCTCGCACTTAGTCTGCCCGAGTCCTTTAAGATTCGTCTAGCCTAACAAGATATTAAACCTCGTCGAGACTCGCCCAGACTTACACACACCACGTTGCGCTTTATCAAAGACCTAATCAACATTCGACGACGAACGGTCGCCGACCCAGTGAACACTAGCACGAGTGACAAGAACACCTGGTTCAGAGAAGTAGATCACACATTGCAGTCCACGCCATCTGCAGAGACAGTCCACGCCAACCGCAGAGACACTAGCAATTCGAACAATCGAGAAAGGGAGCGTACGCCTACACCAAGTAGCGACGAAGAAGAAGAACAGGCACTTCTGAGAGAACTTGCCTTCACCACCACAGACGAGCTTACTGAAAACTTCAGTAACGAAACAGCACAGCTCATCGCAGAACTTTTACTAGAAGGAGAATACGGGATAAGCCTAGAAGAGCTGTGGTCAGACCAGAATCTTCCTGCCGAAGAAGAGGACGAACCAATCCGCAAGAGAACAAGAGAAGAACGAACACGAGCCCAAAGCTTCAGACAACAGCAGATTGCAAATTACAATCGCCGAGTACAAGAAGAGGACACACTAATACAGAAGGGACACGACGCACAGAGCATACGCCAACGATACCAAAGCCAGGGCCACATAGGAACGAAACTGCTGAACTCCTTCAGAAGACCGACCCGCCGAAGTACAGCATAAAGGAAATCGCACCATCGTGGCAAAAGTAAGTGACAGCGACTGGAACGAATACTATCAGTGGAGGGAGCGAAAGAGACTACCCAAGACAGACGGACCAACCGCTGCAGAGTGGAACGAATTCGAACAAGCCTGTAGAATCACAGGAAGAGAAGAGCAAAGACAAAAGCAGATCCAAGAACAGCAGGCCCAAGCACAACAAGCTCAAGAACAGGAAAGCCAAGATCAAGACAGCGACGAAGAAATTCCGCAAACAATGGCAACAGAATACAAAGGAATTATCGCAGACCCAAAGTCCTTCACAGGAGACCGAACAGCTTTCGACATTTGGTGGAGAAAGATGAAGCTCTACATAACCGCACATGGAGACCTCACCGACACACAAAAGATCGGAGCGGTACTATCCAGAATGACTGACGGACTGGGAGCCCACTGGGCATCGAAGAAAATCGACACTATGACCAACCAAAGCACATGGACCGATTTCGTAACTGAAATAGAGACACGATTCAGCAATGTCATGTCACCGTTGCAAGCAGGAAGCAAATTATTCAACATCAGACAGGGGAACCGACCAATCGATGAATTCCTAGATGAATTCGTAGATCTCGCAGGAAAAGCAGGAATGACAGGAACAGCTCCGCATTTTCTACTCGAGAAGAGCCTAAACAGGAGGACAGCAGAAGCCGTACACTCGATCTCCGAACTCCCAACAGATGGAGATGAATATATCAAGACAGTTCGAGCAATTGGACGAAACATCGACAAACATAGGAATGTGATGAGAGGGGAATTTGCAAACAACCAACGCAAGCCAGGAAACCCAAGCCGAGGAACAGGACAGGCCATGGAAGTCGACAAAGTATGAAGCAACAATTGCTTCAACTGTAACAAACCAGGACACCTTTCACGAAATTGCCCGGAGCCGCGAAAAGGAGCAGCGAATGTCACATGCTATAATTGCGGCCTGAAAGGACACTATGCATGAAACTGCAGAAAGAAGAAGAAGGGAAAATCCCAAGTCAGAGAAGTGAAAGAAGAAGGAGAAGAAGACGAAGAAGACAAGGACGAAGAAAGCTCTGACAAAGAGGGTTTTGTCGAAGGGTCCGATTAAGAGGTGCTAAATCGTGACCCATACAGCTGAAACAGACTCGCTTCGATACAGGATGTAGATCATCCCATACTCTGAAATACACCATTCCTGCAAAGCGATCTGAAGCACCAAGAAAAACCATCCAAGGCGACAAACCACCCAGAAGAAAGGAACTTGCGGTACCAGCAAAGATACGAACGTGAAAAGGGATAGCAACGATAACACCAGAAGTTGATAGCGGAGCAGACAGGACCTGCATCAATACCGCCATAGTAACAAAAACAGGATTGAAGACACGGCGAATCAAGAAGATTCCAATCATAAATGCAGATGGGTCACCCAACCGCCGGAAAACAGCAGACCGAGTAGCGGAGGTCCACATTGACATTAAAGGACACAAAGAGCATATGGAAGCCATTGTACTTGACATTGGGAAAACCGACATGCTACTGGGACACGACTGGCTTGTCTATTACAACCCAACGATCAAATGGAGGACGGGAGAAATTGTCTTTGACAGATGCCCCAAAACATGCAAAATAAACCACCAGACGATCAAAATACAAAAAGTGGCTGAACCAGCAAAGACCACAGCCAATGACAGGACAGGAACTCAGATACCTTCATATCTGACAAGATTCAAACACCTCTTTAAGGAGAAGAACTTCGATCGACTACCGGACCATAAGGAGTGGGACCACAAAATAAACTTAACAAGAGATGCACTGAAAACGATACTGAGCAAGGTCTACCCAATGACGCAGAAGGAGCTAGAAGAACTAGACGCCTTTGTCGAAGAAGGACTAAGAACAGGGAAGATACGTCCCTCAAAATCACCTTATGCAGCACCCTGTTTCTTTCGAAATAAGACGGATGGTAGCAAATGACTCATCCAAGACTATCGAGAGATAAACAAATATACGGTCAAGGACAAGTTCCCACTACCACGTATCAGTGAACTCCTTGACGTGCTACAAGGAGCGAAGTACTTTAACAAGATCGACATTATCTGGGGATACAACAACGTTCGCATTCGAAAAGGAGACGAATGGAAAGCAGCCTTCCTAACAGCAAGAGGACTCTTCGAACCAACGGTCATGTACTTTGGACAGTGCAATGCACCAGGCACTTTCAGCCGAATGATGGCAAGCCTCTTCCAAGACCAAATACGAAGAAGAGTATGCATAATCTATATGGACGACATTATAATCATCGGACGAACGCGAGAGGAACTTCAAAAGAACACAGTAGAAGTCATGGAGATACTGAACAAGAACGACCTATTCATCAAAGGACCGAAATGTGTCTGGGAATCATCAAAAGTCCCAGTACTAGGGTATATTGTAGGAGAGGGGAAAGTGGAAATGGAACCGGAAAAAATTACAGCCGTACAATCCTGGCCAACTCCGAAAACGAAGAAAGAACTACAAAAGTTCTTAGGGTTCACAAACTTTTATCGACGGTTCATCAAAGGATATGCAAAAGTCGCTAAACCTCTAACGGAATTGACTGGAAACAAAACATTCCAGTGGACAGACAAGCAGCAAAGCTCTTTCAAGGAGCTAATCCAATATATAATCTCAGCACCCATTCTAGCACTACCACAAACAGAGGGAAAATTCCGAGTTGAAACGGACGCCTCAGGATACGCCATCGGAGCGGTATTATCGCAGCAGCAGACAGGACTATGGCACCCAATCGCCTTCATATCAAGATGCATGACTCCAGCGGAACAGAATTACGAAATCTACGACAAAGAAGTCCTTGCGATAATGGTGGCACTGAAAACATGGAGACAATACCTCCTAGAAGCTCGAGAGAAGTTCAAAATATTGATGGACCACAAGAACCTATCATACTTCCGAAAACCACAACGACTCAATTCGAGACAGACCGGCTGGTATCTGAAACTACAAGAGTATGACTACGAACTATGACACATGCCGGGAAAAGCGAATGGAAAAGCAGACGTCCTATCACGAATGGCGGGATATGAAGACAACCTAGCAGAAAAAGACGACATACAAATGATCAAAGAAGCCACATTCATCCGACACCTGGAAGAGAATAATGAATGAGATTTCGACTTTATGATGTTCGAGGACGAACATCCACTGAAAGGGGAGCAGGAAATAACGAAACAATGCAGACAAGAGGAATTACGATGATCGAAACTCCAAGAATGGAACAAATTCGACAATGTGCACAAAGAGAAACGATCGTAACAACAGGACTGAAAGAAAAACCACACTGGTTCACAGAAGAAAACCACATTGTATACGCAGGAGGGAAGATCTATGTTCCCCCAGACAACAAACTGAAGGAAGACATCATATTTGAACACCATGACACACCCATCGGAGGACACCCAGGACAATACCGCATGCATGAACTCATAAACCGCACCTATTGGTGGCCATCAATGTTAACAGACATCAAGAAGTATGTCAATGGATGCGAAGCATGCCAGCGAAACAAAATCATCCGATAAAAGAAACATGCACCACTACACCTGCACGAGGTCCCGCAGCAACCATGGGAAGATATTGGAGTAGACCTCATAGGACCGCTACCCAGCTCGAACGGCTTTAACGCCATCGCCGCAGTCACAGACCGCCTGACCAAGATGATCCATCTAATTCCCACCAACACCGAACTCACAGCAGAAGGCCTCGCACGACTATACCGAGACAACATGTGGAGACTCCATGGAATCCCACGAAAGATCATCAGCGACCGAGGACCCCAATTCACAGCACGATTCATGACAGCGCTTCTAAAACTGCTCGGAACAAAGCAAAACCTATCAACGGCCTATCACCCACAAACAGATGGACAGGCAGAGTGATCCCATCAGGAAACGGAAGTTTTCCTTAGAAACTTCACAAACAACCTGCAGAACGACTGGGCAGAATGGATAGCGATCGCAGAATACCAATACAATGACAAGACACATCAGGGAACAAAGGAGACACCTTTCTACCTCAACTATGGGATGCACCCCTGGAAGGGAGAACCACAGACAACAGAAGGGAATAACCCCGCGGCCAAGAACTTTGTTGAGAGAATGAACCAAATCCGGAAAGAAGCAAATGCTGCACTGCAGTATGCGCAAACATGAGCCAAAGACAATTACGATGTGAGGCAAAGACCAGCCCGTGAATACAAGAAAGAGGACGGAGTATGGCTTGAAGCCACCAATATCGCAGTCAATCAGCCATCAAAGAAGTTATCGGCACTCCGATATGGACCGTTCAAGGTGATCGAAAAGAAAGGAGCCTCAGCATATTGCCTGGAACTCCCAGCATCATGGCAGCTGATACACCCCGTGTTCAATGAAGCATTACTCACACCCTACAAAGGACCCCGTTTCAAGATACAAGAACGGCCATTGCCACCACCCCCTGAGATTATAAATGATGAAGAAGAGTACAAAATAGAAGAAATTCTAAAAAGAAAGAAACAAGGAAGAGGAATGCTATTCCTGGTCAAATGGAAAGGATACAGACATGAAGAAAACACATGGATCAAAGAGAAGGAACTGGGGAATGCGCAGCAAGCTCTAGACCGTTTCCTGAAGAAGACTACGGAGCAAGATAAAAGGACCACGAAAAGAGGGAAGAAGGCCAGAAAACGCACATCATGACCACCAACGCCCCCATCAGCATCGAAAGCAGCGACGACAGCCGTGCACCCACCCCCATCACGAACGACGCCGAGAGTCTGGCGAAAATCCTCGATGCCAAAGACTACATGGACCCCCTCGCCATCACCCTCGGCGCATACCTGCACTATGTCATGACCATCTGTATGCACCTTTGGAGTGGACGGACCCCCGACGGGACCGCCCCCACAACAGCGGAATGCATCGCGCTTTGCAAAGCAATGGAAATGCTTCGCACTGAAAACCGGTGACTCAAACTCCTCGCCACCACACTTCACCACATCCGCTCCTACAACGAGGAGCTCATTCACACGTGGGCCCCACGTGCGACAAGCGCCTGGGAAAACAACAGGTGGGGACAGCTGGACTAAGGATTTTCGCGAGGACACGAATCCAAAGAGAGGGTGATGTTACGGACTATTCATTTTCTTTATCTTATCTTCCTTTCCTTATCTTCTCCCCTATCTCCTCCATTCCCATCATGCTACGCATCCCTCCCCATCATGCTGCGCAGCGCGCAGTCATCGAGTCATCCCCTTTTTCCTAGTCACTCCGAGTCATCCTATCCCAACCTTACTCATCCGTAGTCCGCAGCACTGCGCAGCCCATGGTCCGTGCTCGAGTACTGCAGATACATAAGGACTTCCAGATGTACCAGTAGTGCTAGGTTTAATATTCCATTTGCCATCGTCTTAAACCGCTCTCACACTTAGTCTGCCCGAGTCCTTTAAGATTCGTCTAGCCTAACACTCTTGTAGTGCATGCGGCAATGCTGTTTATCGCATATTCCGCATCGACAAGGCTGCGCCTCTGTTGTGCTTTGATTGGGATCCCTCATTGAATATCAGCATCGATCGTGTGCTGTCTATTACCGCAGATTCATACACTGATTGTGTGTATCGTTTGGCAGGCATTATATATTATGGCGACAGTCACTTCGTATCTCGCGTTTTTCTTAAAAACGGTTCAGTCTGGATGTATGATGGTTTAATAGGCGAGACCATGACGAATGAACCCAACATTCTGCAGTTGAACTATTGCAGCAGAAGATCGGCCACAGCTATATTCTATGTTAGAGATTAGCACCGCTGCATCACGATACTCAAATAGCGAACATGGGTATGTCACTTGTCCTACAGCGGTCACTTTGTCATTCTTCTTGATTTGTCTTTATATTATAATTTCTGAAGCTATTCGATTTTTTGCAAGAGCACTCGACACTCCTGGCGCTGTGGCGAATTGGGCAGACATGGTCGACTGTTACAATGGCATAATCTATCGACTAAGGGGTAATTCAAACTGCATTCGTCAATCTCATTCCACGCTGAGATAGTGGAAGACATGTATTTGTATGCCTGTAAATGACAAGTGTCGTTAAATGTGCTCTTCAATCACATTGATAATACTTACGGGCCAGATTCCCCATAATGTTCAGGGTCATAACTTCATTTCTGCTCTGATATGCATTCCATATCGCTTCAGCCTGCACCCGCTCAGACCCTCCTCGCAAGAACAACGCATGGGGAATGCCAGTGTACAGGAATCGTGCTGATGATCTAGAAACAAAAAGAAAATAAAACATAAAAAACAGTGAATACCTCTCGGAAACAACGACATCGACTGACAATCCATAGACAATACCGATGTTGAGACCACGTATGACAGTGTACCATGTCGCTTTGGGGTCTCTGACCACTTTCACTGTGGCCAGTGCGTCTGATCACATTGCTTATATTAGTATTTTTTTCGTCGCAAAGAAGCATATCGCATACTTTCTGGGGTCGTGTTCTCGCAGCCTTGATTGTCGTTTGACGCATTGTCCTTCAGAATGGAGCCGTTATCTGTAGGGATCGGGCTGGTGGTAGTGGAGGTCGGCATGATGAACACCTGGCTGCTGCCTTCCATCAGCCATCCTTTTATATGCTTATGCAGGTACGTGCCAGTAAAATTTTCGAATATTCGTCAGCAATTAAACAAAAAAAAAAAGGTAAAAGATAAACACCTTCTTTTGCGGTGCCTTTCTTCTTACGGCGATCATCTTCTTTTTTTCCCTTTGTGTAATGGAGTCATTCGAATGTTCCTTCTGCTGCGTCGTGCATTGGTGTATGCACAATAGAATCAATGTCCTGGTCATTGAACTGTATCGCGTATTCGCCTCCATGTTGGATGTTTCGCATTTGTATTCACACCGCATATAGCTGCGATGCATTCATCTGTTTCCTTGCTTCATTAGCGCCCATTGTCGCACTTTAACTGAGGCCACGTCTGCCGTGACCCGTTGGACGCCGTTCACCATTCACCACGTTGTGTATTTCGAATTCGCCTCATCCTAAATATGCTTGATATTGAGATGCAACGCAATACACAAACTCTACGGAGGTTTGATCGCTCGTGACATAATTCTTGCTGTGTACACATCCCTTTCAAACCCTTGACACGTTAGGATCTAGTAAAAGCACTGAGTGCAGTTAATGTTTCTTAATACTTTATTACAATGCATATGGTCATTACCTTCACATATATTGAAACATGTTCATGCCGTTTGCCCATTTTTCGCTTTTCTGTTGGCAGTAGACTGTATATTCAGTCTCCGACGCGTTCTTGATCGAAGCCTCCGTGCGGAAATTGCTGTCAATGTATCTGAATAGAGATCCTGGGCAGAACTGCGTAATTGAAGCACGTGTCTCTCCCTCCTGAATCGGAGAGTTTCCATGTGTGACTATTGCCGATGGGATAAAGATTGTGGAGCCTGGGGGGAACTCTATAATGGTTTGCAGGTGGGGAAACACAATGTGGCCGCCTTTCTTCGGATCAAATCGTCCCAATGCTGTGATAGAACACCACCCAAATGCCAAGTTCATGCAGTCACGGTGGGGTTTGCAAACGACGTTAGAACCGAAATTAAACACCATACATGGCCAGGCACTGCCGGCAAACGCTGGTTTGAGATTTTTGTCGTGATTCCACAACTTGTTGAGATTTCGAGTGTAATAGTCATATAGACGCGGCACATGGCGCTGAAATTGAGCTGTAATCATCATATTGGCTTCAGCGATATGGAGACATTTGAAAGTGAGCATCTTAACCATTGTGGAAATCGATGATTCTCAAAACGCTAGGGTGGTTTCTCAACATTGCCAGATATTCATCGAGTCCTTTGTTTTGTATGTTGATTGGCTGTAATGTTCCTATTCCGTGCATGACGCCTACGTTGACGGCAGGAAATGAACTCCGACAGTGGCCCAGATGAGTGTTTGTAAACATCAGGCCCTCTGCTTGAAGGAGATCGAACGTTATGTCGCAGCTCTCGTCATAATCTGGATCTGGTGATTTTCCAACCAATATGCTGAAAATGATGTCCTGTTGATCCACAAGCGGTATGCACGTCCGACCATCCCATGGTGAGTATTTCCATCCGCAGTTCAGCCACAGCCTCAATATGGTTGCTGCATCTTGGTTTGACCATGAATCGGTTTCACTGTCGTGTTCTTCAAGTTCATCAATGCCGCTGCTGTTGGCCGTGTATCCGCAAGTTTTGTTCATCACGCGAACCACATTGAACGGTATTTGTATGGCCTGCTTGCGATTTCCGCCCATTAGTTTGCCCACAGCAACAGCCTGTTGCGTGGATATGAACTCGCCTGGCCACGATATAGAGACTGTTTTGTGCAGATGCACCTTAATAACGTTGTCTCCACGTCTTCAAGATCTGCCGCCAACGTTCGCAATGGCCATTGAGGCTATGGTCTCTTGTTGTGGGATGTTTCTAAATCAGGTATTCTATTATAACCGGACTTTGAGCTACGCTAGTTGCATCATTCTTTGGTATTTTGTTGCTTCAACCCACTCGGTATATAGCCGTTATCAATCTTTGTATTTCGATAGTGAAATAGACGCAACATTCAATGCAATACATCGCAAGCAAAAAAAATAGGAGCCAATAACAACAGTTTACTACCTTAGATGCACCGCCACATACGACACTATTTCGAGGTAACAGCATGTCTGCTGCTGCTGGTGATCAGTGGCTGCTCGTGGCCTTTCCCTCCTCCCATTGTTTTAGCGCCTTGATCGTATGTGCGTTAGCAATCTTCTCAAGTAATCTAAGCGAAATGAGACGTTGGCAATGGCATTATTGCTCAAGGAAACTGACTCAATGGCCATGTCGATAGCATCTTCTACATCCCAGGTCATCGCAGGGAGTATTGGACCCTCAGAGTCCATCTTGCTCGTTAATAGCATGTTGCCGCCTTGAAATATATGTTCCGCCTGCTCATCGTGGTACCCGAGTAGCAAATTGTTGGTTTTGTCAACCGCCTATTAAATATGAGGACAGGGTGTGAGCGATTAGTCCACATGTTACTGATACAAAACAGAAAATGAACAAAAAATCACACATCAAAAGAATGATAGCAGTAGAACTTGGGCATTTCAATCGCGTGTATGCATTCGGTTTCATCATCATAGCCGGGGTTGCCTCGAGAACATGGGTGGACCCAAATGGTATAGTCGACGTAGTCCATAAACGCTGATCCGCCTGGACCGATGGCTGTCAGTACAGGAACGATAACTGGTCCTGGTATGTTACATGCCAACAGTATGCTGTTGACCAAGTTTTGCCATGGCTTGCTATCGCATGAGCATATCATGTGGAGTCATGGTGCGCGATGCAACTTACAAACTCCGCATACATGTCCTTGATTTTTAGTATACGTCTCTCAATTTCTTGTGTGGTTTCTGGAGTCATATCGGTAGCCATGATAAGAAAGAGGAAGAGCTCTGTTACGGCAGAAGGTGCCCTCAACCTTTATGTAATAAATAAGAAGCCCTACATGTACGGCATGACCTTGTGACCTGATAATGACTCGTACTGCTTGATGCTATAGCCATAAATAAAATCAGCACCGACAAGGTCGCAACCCGAATGTGATTGCATGGCTTGGTCAGTAGGCCACTTCTCAGAGGTAATATGCTAGTTTGTACGGGTAATTGACCGAATAGGTTGTACCTATAGTAGGTGGGTATGTCGGACCCATAGCTCATTCGTGGGTATTGCACGTTCCCAGCGATTGGTGAGTTTATTGTGGTGCGTAGCTTAATTGGCATCGTTGCTTCCATGCCCGCTTAAAAACCCCTGTGCTTTTTAGATCTTTTGCACCAGTTCTATCTCACTCTACCTCCCGTTGCGATGTCCACAGTGCCGGTGACCCTTAGGGCTATTCAGCGACGCAGCCAGGAGGTAGTAACCTACTACGAGGTGAGATCTATTATATCCTTATAAATCACAGATCACAGTTTCTGACTCGATTGCATCCTCGTTGTGTCGACTTCAGGAAAATACCATACTGTGCACCTTGTTTTCAGGCATTCTATTTGCTTGCAAAGTGGCCACGCTGGTGCTCATTCCCATCCCCGTCACGCTGAGCGGCTCTCCTGCCTATGGTTTTATCGAGGACGTGAACTCAAAGGCTTGGATACAACCCTGCCCTTGGGAAAACATGCCCGACTATAGGGAGACGAAGTCATGCAGGCATAGTATCGAAATATATAAACCAGGGACCGACGAAGGCTACTGCGCCTATCATTTATGGGATGTTCGTTCATTCCATGTCTTGACCTATTATCTGCATTCATGTAAATATGCAGGCTGACAGGACCAACAATTTGCTACTGAGCCTCCATAGCAACACTCTAGCGCGATGTATTCAAGGCGGTAACCTGCTCATGATGAAGATGGTGACTCCATATGACACTATCACCAATGCAACATCCGACGATTTTCCATCCGCAAACCATACTGCTATCGAGTAATATTTGGTTCACCTTTCTGCCCATTAACGGTCTCATTTTTTTTTTCTTTTTTTTTTTTTTCCAGCTTACTGGAGAGGATTAACAATGACTACATGAGCGAGCTCGCGGAAATTAGCGATGCGGAGAAGGAGAGTGATTGGCGGTGGCATAATGGCATGGCATAGTATACGTTGCGGATAATGTGAAACGGCCTGTTTCCGAATTCAGCCCAAATTTTATTATGTTCGCAGCTTATGCCTCTTCTTTCATTGCGATCTGTGGGAATAATGTGACCGCGTGCATTATGTAACTCGGGGACTCTCCCCTATTTACATAATACATGCAGTCACGTTATTCATGCCTCCAAACACTTCACCAAGTCTGATGGCCCAATCGCTGTTGCAACACGACATATGCTCTCACACGCACGTCAGGAGGACAGGAGCTACGAAATGCTTCATTTGTCTTTCAAAAAGGACTGGTGACTCCTGCCGCTTTGTTGGTATCCGGAGTTTGGTCCTCGATGACAGCGGCGCCGTCATGAGCTATTCATTCTCTTCACCAGCATCGGCATTGATCAAGGTGCTGGATATACAATATCCAAAATGCTGGTATAACACGGTGGATGCCAGTGAAATTATATATGTCAAAGTGCATCTGATCGCTCGTGATTATATTTCTAACCGTGTTATTCCTGTCTTTTTTATATTCTTAGGTGCCTTTTTGGTCATCTTCGTGTTTCTGATGCATCACTCCTTCAGGCTGCTGTGGCGTCTGCACTACTGCCTATTCTCGAGCGCGAATTGGACCATGTTTCGAAGGGCAGTGCGATCTTCAGGCTTTCGGATCCGACTGTACGCCCTACATACGGTAAATATGGTGCTCTTGCTATATCCCTACTGAATGTACATGTTGACGTTTTTGGTGATAGATTATTGCTCAACGTCGCTATTCACATGCTGTCGGATCTGTTATCGTTGTGGGAGAGAATTATGCTCCAACTGTTTTGAAGCAATCAAACGCCTGTCAGGTATTGGAGGAGATGCAGACAGTGAACGTCGTCAAAGGAGAAAGTTGAACTCATCGGCACAGCCTGCTCTCTTTTGCATGCCAGGGACGCCTCATTACAAGGTTTCGTTTGCTCCTGTCTCTTACCTTTCGACCAACGACATCAAACAAATGATCAATGACATGAAACCTTTGCTCAATTACCCTTCTCTCATGTCTTTAAAATGCCTACCATTTACGTTGAAAGGTGAGCCATCTTCGTTTGCAGTAGCATCTTGGTACTGAATAGTTTTTTAGATTCTAACGCATCTGATGCATACTTTCCTGACGGCGCATCCATCATTCATGCCCATTACCTGAATCGAGTTCCACATCTCGAATTGTCAGATGACGTGTTTACCTATTTTTTATCTACTCGTCATCCGTTCGTCGTCACTGGCCTTGTGGATTGTTTCAAGTTATCATGGACCCCTCAGTACTTCATAGAAAATTATGGCTTGCAATCGTACCACATCATGGAGTGTCAGACTGGACAAAACAAGCATATGACTATTCGAGAGTTCTTCGAAATGTTCGGTCATTACCAAGACAGGCAAGGTACATGGAAATTAAAGGTACTGCATCGTTCGCAACGGAATGTGGCACATATTGAAAGCACTAATTTTAGGATTGGCCACTGTCCCACGATTTCAAATCCGCATTTCCTGACCTGTATGCGGATTTTCAGGACGCCGTGCCGGCGCCCAAGTTTGTGAGAAGAGATGCAGTGCTCAATATTGCTTCTCACTTTCCTTCATGGTCTACAGCACCCGACTTAGGTCGTTATGTCCGTGGCTGCCTCTTGTTCTTTGTATGTTGACTTGTTTTTTTTTTTTTTTACAGGTCCTAAAATGTACAATGCTATGGCCACATGTTCCACTGCCGGAAGTCACGGAATGACGCGCCTTCACATGGATGTCGCTGATGCCATCAATGTCATGATGTTTGCATCCCCTTGTCCGGACAGATCTACCGGCTGTGCAGCTTGGGACATTTTCCCAGCCGAAAACAGCAATAACATCCGCATGTTTCTTCATGATCGGCAACCGTTGTGATGGCAAACCGACGAGGACCCGATCCATAGCCAGGATATATATTTGGACGACAATGCAATAGCCTCGCTGTATGAAGACCTCGGCATAATGAGCTACAGATTCTATCAAAGACCTGGCGAAGTGGTTTTTATACCTGCCAGCTGCGCCCATCAGGTAATGACATCATGTCATGCTGGCTTGCATTTTTTCATCGATTTGCTTTCAGGTCGCAAATCTCAGCGACTGCATCAAAGTTGCAGTTGATTTCCTGAATGCCGACAGCATTGCTCAATGTCTGCAATTAACCGAAGAGTTTCGTCGGCAAAATATTGGTGGTCAATGGAAGGAGGATGTGCTGCAAATTCAGCGTTCAATGTGGTTCGCTTGGCACTCGTTGTGTGCCCGGGATCGTGGCTCGTAGACAGCTTAGTTCATCTCTATCGCATATATATTCTTGTTAAAACCAGTGCATTTTTGCTGACGTTTCGGTACACTAGCTATGTATTGTACCAATAAATCCCTTTGTTCGTTTTTTTGTCCCAGACTTTGCAGCGCGTCGTCGATACTATGTGCCCAATAAGGGTCACAATATAAGCCGTGCTGATAAACAGGCGTCATACCTCGTATCATCATCGCATTCCTCCATGCCCAAGCCGCGAAGGCCCACTGAGGGACTCTATGTTAGGCTAGACGAATCTTAAAGGACTCGGGCAGACTAAGTGCGAGAGCGGTTTAAGACGATGGCAAATGGAATATTAAACCTAGCGCTACTGGTACATCTGGAAGTCCTTATGTATCTACAGTACTCGAGCACGGACCATGGGCTGCACAATGCTGTGGACTACGGATGAGTAAGGTTGGGATAGGATGACTCAGAGTGACTAGGGAAAAGGGAATGACTCGATGACTGTGCGCTGTGCAGCATGATGGGGAGGGATGCGTAGCATGATGGGAGTGGAGGAGATAGGGGAGGAGATAAGGAAAGGAAGATAAGATAAAGAAAATGAATAGTCCGTAACATCACCCTCTCTTTAGATTCGCGTCCTCACGAAAACCCTTAGTCCAGCTGTCCCCACCCATTGTTTTCCCAGGCACTTGTCACGCGTGGGGCCCACATGTGAATGAGCTCCTCGTTGTAGGAGCGGATGTGGTGAAGTGTGGTGGCGAGGAGTTTGAGTCGCCGGTTTTCAGTGCGAAGCATTTCCATTGCTTTGCGAAGCGCGATGCATTCTGCTGTTGTGGGGGCAGTCCCGTCGGAGGTCCGTCTGCTCCAAAGGTGCGTATGGATGGTCATGACATAGCGCAGGTATGCGCCGAGGGTGATGGCAAGGGGGTCCATGTAGTCTTTGGTGTCGAGGATTTTCGCCAGATTCTCGGCGTCGTTCGTGATGGGGGTGGGTGCACGGCTGTCGTCGCTGCTTTCGATGCTGATGGGGGCGTTGGTGGTCATGATGTGCGTTTTCTGGCCTTCTTCCCTCTTTTCGTGGTCCTTTTATCTTGCTCCGTAGTCTTCTTCAGGAAACGGTCTAGAGCTTGCTGCGCATTCCCCAGTTCCTTCTCTTTGATCCATGTGTTTTCCTCATGTCCGTATCCTTTCCATTTGACCAGGAATAGTATTCCTCTTCCTTGTTTCTTTCTTTTTAGAATTTCTTCTATTTCGTACTCTTCTTCATCATTTATGATCTCAGGGGGTGGCGGCAATGGCCGTTCTTGTATCTTGAAACGGGGTCCTTTGTAGGGTGTGAGTAACACTTCATTGAACATGGGGTGTATCAGCTGCCATGATGCTGGGAGTTCCAGGTGATATGCTGAGGCTCCTTTCTTTTCGATCACCTTGAACGGTCCGTATCGGAGTGCCGATAACTTCTTTGATGGCTGATTGACTGCGATATTGGTGGCTTCAAGCCATACTCCGTCCTCTTTCTTGTATTCACGGGCTGGTCTTTGCCTCACATCGTAATTGTCTTTGGCTCATGTTTGCGCATACTGCAGTGCAGCATTTGCTTCTTTCCGGATTTGGTTCATTCTCTCAACAAAGTTCTTGGCCGCGGGGTTATTCCCTTCTGTTGTCTGTGGTTCTCCCTTCCAGGGGTGCATCCCATAGTTGAGGTAGAAAGGTGTCTCCTTTGTTCCCTGATGTGTCTTGTCATTGTATTGGTATTCTGCGATCGCTATCCATTCTGCCCAGTCGTTCTGCAGGTTGTTTGTGAAGTTTCTAAGGAAAACTTCCGTTTCCTGATGGGATCACTCTGCCTGTCCATCTGTTTGTGGGTGATAGGCCGTTGATAGGTTTTGCTTTGTTCCGAGCAGTTTTAGAAGCGCTGTCATGAATCGTGCTGTGAATTGGGGTCCTCGGTCGCTGATGATCTTTCGTGGGATTCCATGGAGTCTCCACATGTTGTCTCGGTATAGTCGTGCGAGGCCTTCTGCTGTGAGTTCGGTGTTGGTGGGAATTAGATGGATCATCTTGGTCAGGCGGTCTGTGACTGCGGCGATGGCGTTAAAGCCGTTCGAGCTGGGTAGCGGTCCTATGAGGTCTACTCCAATATCTTCCCATGGTTGCTGCGGGACCTCGTGCAGGTGTAGTGGTGCATGTTTCTTTTATCGGATGATTTTGTTTCGCTGGCATGCTTCGCATCCATTGACATACTTCTTGATGTCTGTTAACATTGATGGCCACCAATAGGTGCGGTTTATGAGTTCATGCATGCGGTATTGTCCTGGGTGTCCTCCGATGGGTGTGTCATGGTGTTCAAATATGATGTCTTCCTTCAGTTTGTTGTCTGGGGGAACATAGATCTTCCCTCCTGCGTATACAATGTGGTTTTCTTCTGTGAACCAGTGTGGTTTTTCTTTCAGTCCTGTTGTTACGATCGTTTCTCTTTGTGCACATTGTCGAATTTGTTCCATTCTTGGAGTTTCGATCATCGTAATTCCTCTTGTCTGCATTGTTTCGTTATTTCCTGCTCCCCCTTTCAGTGGATGTTCGTCCTCGAACATCATAAAGTCGAAATCTCATTCATTATTCTCTTCCAGGTGTCGGATGAATGTGGCTTCTTTGATCATTTGTATGTCGTCTTTTTCTGCTAGGTTGTCTTCATATCCCGCCATTCGTGATAGGACGTCTGCTTTTCCATTCGCTTTTCCCGGCATGTGTCATAGTTCGTAGTCATACTCTTGTAGTTTCAGATACCAGCCGGTCTGTCTCGAATTGAGTCGTTGTGGTTTTCGGAAGTATGATAGGTTCTTGTGGTCCATCAATATTTTGAACTTCTCTCGAGCTTCTAGGAGGTATTGTCTCCATGTTTTCAGTGCCACCATTATCGCAAGGACTTCTTTGTCGTAGATTTCGTAATTCTGTTCCGCTGGAGTCATGCATCTTGATATGAAGGCGATTGGGTGCCATAGTCCTGTCTGCTGCTGCGATAATACCGCTCCGATGGCGTATCCTGAGGCGTCCGTTTCAACTCGGAATTTTCCCTCTGTTTGTGGTAGTGCTAGAATGGGTGCTGAGATTATATATTGGATTAGCTCCTTGAAAGAGCTTTGCTGCTTGTCTGTCCACTGGAATGTTTTGTTTCCAGTCAATTCCGTTAGAGGTTTAGCGACTTTTGCATATCCTTTGATGAACCGTCGATAAAAGTTTGTGAACCCTAAGAACTTTTGTAGTTCTTTCTTCGTTTTCGGAGTTGGCCAGGATTGTACGGCTGTAATTTTTTCCGGTTCCATTTCCACTTTCCCCTCTCCTACAATATACCCTAGTACTGGGACTTTTGATGATTCCCAGACACATTTCGGTCCTTTGATGAATAGGTCGTTCTTGTTCAGTATCTCCATGACTTCTACTGTGTTCTTTTGAAGTTCCTCTCGCGTTCGTCCGATGATTATAATGTCGTCCATATAGATTATGCATACTCTTCTTCGTATTTGGTCTTGGAAGAGGCTTGCCATCATTCGGCTGAAAGTGCCTGGTGCATTGCACTGTCCAAAGTACATGACCGTTGGTTCGAAGAGTCCTCTTGCTGTTAGGAAGGCTGCTTTCCATTCGTCTCCTTTTCGAATGCGAACGTTGTTGTATCCCCAGATAATGTCGATCTTGTTAAAGTACTTCGCTCCTTGTAGCACGTCAAGGAGTTCACTGATACGTGGTAGTGGGAACTTGTCCTTGACCGTATATTTGTTTATCTCTCGATAGTCTTGGATGAGTCATTTGCTACCATCCGTCTTGTTTCGAAAGAAACAGGGTGCTGCATAAGGTGATTTTGAGGGACGTATCTTCCCTGTTCTTAGTCCTTCTTCGACAAAGGCGTCTAGTTCTTCTAGCTCCTTCTGCGTCATTGGGTAGACCTTGCTCAGTATCGTTTTCAGTGCATCTCTTGTTAAGTTTATTTTGTGGTCCCACTCCTTATGGTCCGGTAGTCGATCGAAGTTCTTCTCCTTAAAGAGGTGTTTGAATCTTGTCAGATATGAAGGTATCTGAGTTCCTGTCCTGTCATTGGCTGTGGTCTTTGCTGGTTCAGCCACTTTTTGTATTTTGATCGTCTGGTGGTTTATTTTGCATGTTTTGGGGCATCTGTCAAAGACAATTTCTCCCGTCCTCCATTTGATCGTTGGGTTGTAATAGACAAGCCAGTCGTGTCCCAGTAGCATGTCGGTTTTCCCAATGTCAAGTACAATGGCTTCCATATGCTCTTTGTGTCCTTTAATGTCAATGTGGACCTCCGCTACTCGGTCTGCTGTTTTCCGGCGGTTGGGTGACCCATCTGCATTTATGATTGGAATCTTCTTGATTCGCCGTGTCTTCAATCCTGTTTTTGTTACTATGGCGGTATTGATGCAGGTCCTGTCTGCTCCGCTATCAACTTCTGGTGTTATCGTTGCTATCCCTTTTCACGTTCGTATCTTTGCTGGTACCGCAAGTTCCTTTCTTCTGGGTGGTTTGTCACCTTGGATGGTTTTTCTTGGTGCTTCAGATCGCTTTGCAGGAATGGTGTATTTCAGAGTATGGGATGATCTACATCCTGTATCGAAGCGAGTCTGTTTCAGCTGTATGGGTCACGATTTAGCACCTCTTAATCGGACCCTTCGACAAAACCCTCTTTGTCAGAGCTTTCTTCGTCCTTGTCTTCTTCGTCTTCTTCTCCTTCTTCTTTCACTTCTCTGACTTGGGATTTTCCCTTCTTCTTCTTTCTGCAGTTTCATGCATAGTGTCCTTTCAGGCCGCAATTATAGCATGTGACATTCGCTGCTCCTTTTCGCGGCTCCGGGCAATTTCGTGAAAGGTGTCCTGGTTTGTTACAGTTGAAGCAATTGTTGCTTCGTACTTTGTCAACTTCCATGGCCTGTCCTGTTCCTCGGCTTGGGTTTCCTGGCTTGCGTTGGTTGTTTGCAAATTCCCCTCTCATCACATTCCTATGTTTGTCGATGTTTCGTCCAATTGCTCGAACTGTCTTGATATATTCATCTCCATCTGTTGGGAGTTCGGAGATCGAGTGTACAGCTTCTGCTGTCCTCCTGTTTAGGCTCTTCTCGAGTAGGAAATGCGGAGCTGTTCCTGTCATTCCTGCTTTTCCTGCGAGATCTACGAATTCATCTAGGAATTCATCGATTGGTCGGTTCCCCTGTCTGATGTTGAATAATTTGCTTCCTGCTTGCAACGGTGACATGACATTGCTGAATCGTGTCTCTATTTCAGTTACGAAATCGGTCCATGTGCTTTGGTTGGTCATAGTGTCGATTTTCTTCGATGCCCAGTGGGCTCCCAGTCCGTCAGTCATTCTGGATAGTACCACTCCGATCTTTTGTGTGTCGGTGAGGTCTCCATGTGCGGTTATGTAGAGCTTCATCTTTCTCCACCAAATGTCGAAAGCTGTTCGGTCTCCTGTGAAGGACTTTGGGTCTGCGATAATTCCTTTGTATTCTATTGCCATTGTTTGCGGAATTTCTTCGTCGCTGTCTTGATCTTGGCTTTCCTGTTCTTGAGCTTGTTGTGCTTGGGCCTGCTGTTCTTGGATCTGCTTTTGTCTTTGCTCTTCTCTTCCTGTGATTCTACAGGCTTGTTCGAATTCGTTCCACTCTGCAGCGGTTGGTCCGTCTGTCTTGGGTAGTCTCTTTCGCTCCCTCCACTGATAGTATTCATTCCAGTCGCTGTCACTTACTTTTGCCACGATGGTGCGATTTCCTTTATGCTGTACTTCGGCGGGTCGGTCTTCTGAAGGAGTTCAGCAGTTTCGTTCCTATGTGGCCCTGGCTTTGGTATCGTTGGCGTATGCTCTGTGCGTCGTGTCCCTTCTGTATTAGTGTGTCCTCTTCTTGTACTCGGCGATTGTAATTTGCAATCTGCTGTTGTCTGAAGCTTTGGGCTCGTGTTCGTTCTTCTCTTGTTCTCTTGCGGATTGGTTCGTCCTCTTCTTCGGCAGGAAGATTCTGGTCTGACCACAGCTCTTCTAGGCTTATCCCATATTCTCCTTCTAGTAAAAGTTCTGCGATGAGCTGTGCTGTTTCGTTACTGAAGTTTTCAGTAAGCTCGTCTGTGGTGGTGAAGGCAAGTTCTCTCAGAAGTGCCTGTTCTTCTTCTTCGTCGCTACTTGGTGTAGGCGTACGCTCCCTTTCTCGATTGTTCGAATTGCTAGTGTCTCTGCGGTTGGCGTGGACTGTCTCTGCAGATGGCGTGGACTGCAATGTGTGATCTACTTCTCTGAACCAGGTGTTCTTGTCGCTCGTGCTAGTGTTCGCTGGGTCGGCGACCGTTCATCGTCGAATGTTGATTAGGTCTTTGATAAAGCGCAACGTGGTGTGTGTAAGTCTGGGCAAGTCTCGACGAGGTTTAATATCTTGTTAGGCTAGACGAATCTTAAAGGACTCGGGCAGACTAAGTGTGAGAGCGGTTTAAGACGATGGCAAATGGAATATTAAACCTAGCACTACTGGTACATCTGGAAGTCCTTATGTATCTGCAGTACTCGAGCACGGACCATGGGCTGCGCAGTGCTGCGGACTACGGATGAGTAAGGTTGGGATAGGATGACTCGGAGTGACTAGGGAAAAGGGGATGACTCGATGACTGCGCGCTGCGCAGCATGATGGGGAGGGATGCGTAGCATGATGGGAGTGGAGGAGATAGGGGAGGAGATAAGGAAAGGAAGATAAGATAAAGAAAATGAATAGTCCGTAACACTCTATAGTTAATGGAATGCATTGCAGCAATCACATCAAAGGCTGGTCAATGCGAATGCAGATAACGGACGGTTTCCGTTCTTCGCAGCAGAGGGGAACAATGTAGCCGTTCTTCTGCGTGAGGCAAATAGTAGAGTCGGCCACTGCTGGACAGATTCGTCAGCAACAGCATCGCAAAGCCCTTGATCACAGCAGTCCACCATTGTAGCGAGGGCGCTCTGTGCAGTTGTTTGCCTTCACATGCCCTTGCTCAATACATGAATCTTACATAAACATATCCTCCGGAAAATTTCCGTCGTGTTACTGCATCACGTCACTGTGCCTCCTAAGACCCGTCATGCGTCATCCAAAGATGGTTGGCTTGCCCTGGTTATCGGATGCATTTGAAGGAGAAAAACTCAACATTTCAAGGCCTGAATTTGAACACGTCAGAGTGTGCATGCTTCACCTTTCGTCATTGTTATTTTTTCGTCATTCTGATTATATCACAGCACATAGCTGCATACCTGAATGGACAAGATCAAGCGGATGAAGATGCAGAAGACCTCGAGACGCGAGTGTTCAACACATGGCTGGACGCAGAATCCTCAACCTTGAGTTCGCTCGATGCAAAATACGTGCTTATGAGATTACTCATGTGCCGCATATTGGACATCTCCATTTGGCGCAAGGGTGGCAGGCGGAAAACCCAGGCAAAAATCAAACCCGCCCAAAACTGTCTTCCTTTCGCAGAATTCACTGTAAGTCTCCACGTTTTGCATTGGATTCGTTTAAATGGCGCATTAGGACTGGTTCGCATTCATAAGTGAACAGAAAAGGGATTTCAACGTGGACGTTAAGAAAACACAAGTCACAACTTCTTCCTTGTCCCTCGCCTTAAAAAGTCTTCTAGACTTCATGGTAAAAACTAACGTCAAGATAAAGAATATGAGCAGGATGTCAAACATATCGACCGCAGCATTTTATTTGACATACTTGTTCTTGGTACGTGCCTTGCAATCTGTGCTCATTTAACCAGCCTAATTCTTGTAACCAGGGTCAACGAGAATTAAAAACTATCGCGGAACTGGTTGCGTTCATCAACAATAAGATCCCAGCCTCCGAACCGCAAATCGCCAACGACGTTGAGCTTCCTCAACCTCGTCATATACGAGGACTGCTTGAAGTTGCTTTGCTTATTTATCCTGGCTGCTTGTTCTTGCCACAGCGGTTCAGCAGTAAACCTCCCAACGCGAATGCGTTGATAGACGTAAGATCAAATTATAGTGTTTTTTTAAACTCGCTGATATTGGCCAATAGGGTTTCTGTAGCATGAATCCTCATCTTTGTGAATCCGTTGAGAGCTCATGGCAAATATTCACAGACATGATTTGGGACCTCGCCACTCTGTCTTTGCCCATATATCTGCATGTGTGCGATGCCTTTGACGCTTTATTGCGCCAAGACCCACCTGCTGCCGATCGTGGATGGTTCAATCCAGGTAATCATACCATGTTGTTACATTATCTGCGTGTTAATCCGCCACGTCTGTTCATTTTAGTGCATGCAATTTCAAACGTGGTCGATAAACCCGGGGAAATTCAATCGTCGCATTCATCGCCTCCGAATTTGCCTGACAGCATTGGAACGCACGTTAGCGGCTTCACGGTACACAGTCCCTTCTCTCATTCCTCAGAAGATGATGCCGAAGCAGATATCGACAACGAGGCCAATGGCTCTGACGTTGGTGGCACAGTGAAAACCTCCCTTCTCGGGAGGAAAACTAAGCCTTCAGAACCGAGCTAAACAACAAGCAGAAGGTGTGATTGAGAGGACGTTCGGGGAAGATACAAGTTGAAGGTCAAGAAGGAAGATGATGATCTCCACCACCACCGACTGTGACGTCCCGTGCCCTCCCCCCAACCGACGGGTGCATTAAAAAACCTCAACGACGTGACGAGGAAAAAGCTACCACGGCGGGGTTATGCGTCCTCAGGGTGAAACCTCAGCCATTCGTCCAGCGCCTGCGTTTGCTCAACTTCGTCTTTATTCAGCCAACGGTCTTCATCAGGCCCGTAACCGACCCATCGAACGAGGAATTTTCTTCCTTTTCCACCGCGACCGCAACGCTTCGAGTCAACAATCGCCTCGATGAAGTATTCCTCGTCTCCGTCCTCCGTTATGATCAGCGCTGGTTGTTCGTGTCGTCGTTCTGGAAATTTTGCGTTGTCGTTTTCCGTGAAAGGCGCCAGCTCCCGGGCATGGAAAACCGGATAGATATTCTTATCAGCAATGTCCAATGTGTATGTAGAAAATTCAGGGTGCTTAGCCGTTATCCGATGAATCGTGTACCGTGGCATGAATTTTGCTGCCCGATGCTCTCCCGCTTTCTTGAACTCTCAGTGACGATGGAAGGTTGTTAACCTCACCCTGTCACCCACCTTGAATTCGGGCTCGGGCCCTCTTGTTTTGTTGGCCTGGAAAGCTTGACTGATCTTAGCCGCTTCCAAGTTGTCCTGGGCTTCGAGGATGTCCGCTTCCAATGCCTTGAGGAATTCGGTCGCTGACCGTTCGCTCTGCGATGTCCGACTGCCACCGTCCATAGCTGGGATGATCCTCGGGTGCCGCCCTGTCTTTAAGTAGAATGGCGAGAAGCCAGTACTGGCGTTCACCGAGTTCATGATGTGAAAACGCACCCGGGGCAATGCCTTTGCCCAACCTTTCTGGTTCCTCTGTACGTGGAAACGGAGACACTGGTTTACAGTCTTGTTCATGCGTTCCAAGGACCCGTCAGCTTCTGGGTGGTAGGCAGTGCTCAGCTTCAACTTCACGCCCATCAGTCTGTGCAGAGCATTCCAAAAATTCGAAATGAAAAGCTTATCTCGATCGGACACGATCTCTGTCGGCAGACCATTCTCGCAGTACCATTTGTCAAAAAACATTTCTGTGAGTCCCTCCGCTGTAAGATCCGTTCGGCAAGGCACGATCTGTAAGTCCGCGCCCAGGCGGTCCGTGAAGGTTGCGATGCAATTGTAACCATCATCCTCGGGCAGCAGGCCAATGAAATCCATCGCCACACACGTTCCTTGGGCATCCGGAGTTGGTAAGGGGTGTAGGGGGCTGCCTTTCCTTGCTGTGGAGGCTTTGTTCCTTTGGCAGTCCTCGCAGCCTGCTACGTAGCCCTCCTCCAGGTCTTTCCTCATGTTCGGCCAGTAAAAACTGTTGCGCAAGGCCGCGTATGACTTGTCAAACCCAAAATGGCCGAGAACGTCGTGTGCCAGTCTGAACAGCGTCTCCCGGACCGTCGTGCTCTGTGGCACCGCTAACCACTCGCCGATGTACCACAGGTCGTTCACCTTTTTGATGTTGGGCATCCCTGCAGCCGCACTCGTTAGCTTTTTAATCCACGGGTCATCGACATACCTGTTGCAGATCTCCGTTAGGAATTGTTCGTCCATAGTGACATTGAGTGTTGAGGGACCCTCCTTCGGAGTGTCGATGGTCGCTTCCGTTAGTACGTTGACAGCGGCGAAAGCCGAGGCGTCTCTGCCCTCCAGAACACTTGTGGGCCAGAGCGCGGCTATGAGTTTTTCATTCCCTTTCTCGTTGTCGCTCCCGATAGTGATGGGCAGGTCCACTTCATCTACGTTAATCAACTCCTTCACCACCGGCAGCCTGGAGAGTGCGTCCGCTACAGAGTTGGAGTGCCCCTTGATGTAAACGATCTTCACGTCGAACTGGGAGAGGAACTCCATCCACCGTGCCTGCTGCTGGGATAAGTCGCGTTGCTTTTCAAAGGATTCTAACATTCTGTGGTCCGTGTAGATTGTGAAGGCGGATCCGAATAAGTCGCATCTCCATTTTTTCAGGGCCTTGATAATCGCTAACAGTTCTTTTTTGTGGATCGGGTAGTTCTTCTCAGCGGCTTTCAGCAGCGCGGAGTCAAAAGCCACCAGCCGGGCTGTCTCCCAAGTAGGCCCGAACGACAGCACTGCTCCTGTTCTGTGGTTTGATGCATCAGTTGTGACAAAAATCTTGTTCTCTCCCGGATTTTGATGATCGATAGTCGTCAGACAGTTCCTGGAGAGCACCAAGGGCTTAACACCATCGAAGGCCCATTGATGTTCAGCCGTCCAATCCGGGAAATGCTTCAAGCATTCTTTCTTGGTGAGTTCGTTCAGTACTCTCGTATACTCCACCAAGTTGGGGAGAAAATTCGCGACGTAGCGCACCAGTCCCAGGAATGCACGCACGTCCGAAACCGATTTCGGTACCGGCCATTCCAAAATGTGCGCCGTCTTGGAGCCATCTGCCTCAATGCCATGGTGCGATATGTGATGTCCAAGGAAGTCAATTGATAAGCAAAACAACTTCGTCTTTTTCGGGTTACAGTAGAGCCTAGCGTCCTTCAGCGCTTGCAAAATCGTTCGTACGTTCTCAATGTGTTCTTCTACGCTTTCGCTCCATATCACGATATCATCCAGATAAACGTGGCATATTTTTCCAATGTGCTCTCGCAATGCAGCCGTAACACGTCGCTGGTGTATGGCTGGTGTGTTTCGCAAACCCATCGGCATGACGTTCCATTCGTACAGGCCAAAAGGTGTAGAGACCGCCGTCAGATGTATGTCTTTCGGATTCATTCTCGTTTGGAAGAAACTATTTGTCATATCAATTGTAGCCCAGATCTTTCCCTTGGCACAATCTGCCAGAATGTCATCAATTCTTGGTAATGGGAAGTTATCCGCAACCGTATTTGAGTTCAGCGCTCAGTAATCGTTTACCCATCTCGGCAAGACCGAGGGGTCAGCTTTTGGGATGATGAAAGAAGGCGATGCGTGCTGCGACGATGATGGGCAGATCTTTCTGCTGTCTAGGTGCTGTTGGATCAGCGTCCGCCAAGCATCCCTATACTTGCAAGGGCATCTGTATGTCCGCATTGCAATTGTAGCATTAGCATTTTTTAATCTGATCGATGCATATACATCCCTGGGCAGTTCGCTCATGTGAGGAATGGGCTCAAAGATCTCTTTGAACTGCCCGTGTATATCTGCTTCGATATTTCCGAGCGCCTCAAGCTGGGAAAGGCATTCTATACACTCACGAAGAGCCGCAATGACGTTTATACCACTCACGACCTCGCATGTCGAGTCGATTCGTGGTTTTCGTAGCGCCAAGATACCCTTGAGTTCTTCGAAAAATACTTTATGATTCTGGACCAACTGTTTTACTTCCCTCGTTCTTTTCTCGTGATGGAAACCGGCTTTCTCTTTTTCTCTCTTTACAGTCGGACGTTTCTTTACCCACAGCAAAGGCGATGTATTTGTGGGATCTAAAATATTCACATTTACACGTTTATCGATTGCCCAGCGTTCGTTGTGGTCCACTACAATTTGGTTCACCGTAAGGAAGGGAAGTCCGAGGATTACTGATGTACAGAGTCCAGGTGTTATTAACGCTTTCACAGTCATGCTAGTCCATTCGTTATTCTCTGTGGTGCATTTGAGCTTGACATATTCGTTGAGTTCTACAGTGACTTTCTCTTCTCGAATCGCAACGTCGACCGGCTCTGCCTGCGGGAGCTTGAACCTCTGAAGCCCCAGGCGATCCGCGACATCTGGGCGAATCAATACTAGATGAGCACCGTTGTCAATGAGAGCATTTACGCGGAGGGAAGGGGAGCCGTCCCCTCCAAGGAGGAGACAACGCCATTGTAGGTGAGGGACGCTGACGGGTGCACTCACGCTGTCTTCGGAGGACTCTCCCTCCGTCGCCGTTGCATAACGCAGAGGCGGTAAAACCACCCCCGCAGCCGTTGTCGTTTCGTTCTCATCCAAGGTCTCTATATGCGCCGATTCCTGCCCTGCGATGACAGCAGCGACGTTCTTGCCCTTGCCTTTCTGCAACGCTTTGTTTTGCGTGCCGGTGTTCGTTACGTTGTTCAGGCTCTGTCCTCTAGACTTTCATTGCGATCCTTTGCATGCCTCCACATTTTCCGCCGTCAACGGAACGTAGTTAGTCCCGTCTGGTGGGCCGTTCGGGCAGTCCCAGGCAAAGTGAGTTGCAAAGGGGTCCCTGCATTCGAAACAACCGCCATTGTCGGCGATCAGCTGTCGCTCTGTTTTGGTGAGAGGGGGAGGCATGGTTTTGAGCAGTTTCTTCCTCTGTGTTGATGACGAGGAGGCGTTCGTGTTCTGCGATGTGTAACGTTCCTTTCGTTTCGGTTGTTCATTGGGAGAAGTGGGCTCCGGGCGCTTCCGTATCAAGCTGTTAATGCGGACGCTTTCCCGAAGGAGCTTCTCATCTTCTTCAGCGACGGCGTTCATCCACGTGAAAAAGGACTTTCATTCGAATGTCTTCGACGCCGCCCTGAGGTCAGACAGCATGTGCGCATCCACGAAGCGAATGAGTCCCTCGTTGTCCATGTGGGAACGGGTGCCTTTGAGGATGGCGTTGAGCTTCTGGCATTCCGTCGCGAATGGCAGGAAACGCTCCGTTGACTTCATCATCTTTCTCTGTAGCTGCACATAGCACTTGGCCTCCCACTCGGGTTCGATAAACGTCTTTGAAAATTTCTCGAAGAATTGCTCAAAGGTGAGCGCCGCGAGTTCTTCGCGGTTGCATTCCATCCAGTCGTGTAGGCTGTCGTCCTCACCTTCGAGCGCCGCAAGTTCTTCGCAGTTGCATTCCATCCAGTCGTGTAGGCTGTCATCCTGCCAGCACATCGACGTCTTCCTTATCTTGCCTGCGTCCGTTTCGACCTCCTTTTCGTCGAAGTAAAAGAGAAGACAACGTTTGAAATCTCGCAAGACGCGAGTGCTGAGGACACCAGGAGTCAAGGCAGGGAGTTTGTTGGGTGCCGATTGGGACACTGTTGCATATTGTATCATTTGGCTAGACATGGGTAACGGTCGTTTTGGGGGTAGAAGTGATGGCGATGAAGAAGATGAAGAGATACGTTTCCTACGCCTGCGTTGTGGTCGTACTGATGGCGGTGAATTCCGGTGTTGGGGCCGTATTGATGGCGGTGAATTCCGAAGAGGGGAAGGAGAGGAGGATGGAGCTGGCGTAAGGGGAGTCGGTGAAGAGAAGAGGGTGTAATCCAGGTTGACGTTGCTAAATAGTGACTATATGCGCACCTCTTTTCGGGAAACGCCCTTTTTCCGCTTCTGGGGAACCGCTACATGTGTTTCCTTACGAGAAACGCCATCGTTCGTTGTCCCTTGATGCCTAGGATGACCCCGGGCGACTGTTCCTTTTCGGCGAGGCGACCGCGCCTCGAATTCTAAGAGAGTTGGTGATGGGAAGGAAAAAGAGGATTTTCAGCGTTGTTGTTTAAAAAGTGAAAACCTCCCTTCTCGGGAGGAAAACTAAGCCTTCAGAACCGAGCTAAACAACAAGCAGAAGGTGTGATTGAGAGGACGTTCGGGGAAGATACAAGTTGAAGGTCAAGAAGGAAGATGACGATCTCCACCACCACCGACCGTGACGTCCCATGCCCACATGATTGCACAGTCATGTTGTAAGCATCCACGCTTACACACAGATGCATATGATCATTCGCAGACAGTCATGCAGCCACATTCTGCTGAGACCTCGAGTCATGCAAAATCTCCCTCTGCACCTGTTGTGGACCACGCCATTGGCCGCACAGGTTCCACATCATCAGTCCGCATTAGAAGCTTATCGACCATTGCTATTAACCATGGACCCGTTCTTCATGAACATGTCAACACTCGACCTACATCCGTGGCCTCATCTCCAACCATCAGGAAAACACAATCTGATGAGAGTACAAGCTCTGTGAAATCACACTCTGCACCCATCGTGGATGAATCTAGTAGTGACTCAGATCATGCGGCATCATCCCGCATTAGAACCAGATCAATCACTGCTAACAACCATGGACCGGTTATTCGTGAACAAGACAGCTCTCAACCTACGCCCATAGCCCCTTCCAGGCACCTCACGTGTCAACCCCGAAACATCGAACGACGGCTCACTGCCATTAAAGCTCCTATCTGTCATGGAAAGACCGTTGGCCGCGCTAATAACAACATCCGTGTTAGGGCGAATAAAAAAAATCGATCATCGTTTTCGACACCAGCTCATGTAAAGAAAACATCACCTTCAATGTCAGCTCGCCCTAAACTGGTCCCCGATATCGTTCCTTTACGTATCAGCAATATCTTCGACTTCAGTTCACAGTATGTCAGTGACTTCGCATCTGACCTCATATTTTAGATTCGTTACCTGATTCCCCCCCCCCCCCCAGATTGATCTTACCGTTGACGATGGTGACGACGTCATCGCTAATGATGTCCAGCCTTCCTTCAACTTCCATTCTCAATCAGTAACCATAGCCGTTCCAGGAAATAGCGAATTGTTTGTTTTAGCCATGGGCTTCACAGTATGTTTCTTATTTGGTTATTCATTTATTTGACTAAGTGCCGTGGCAGCATCAGGCAGAGTTGGACTGGTTTAATGATCTAATCATTTCCACCAGATTATGCAACAACTCACCAGACAATCCAGCAAACTATCCATTCATCAAGACCATTTCACACGATGAATGGAATCAATCCTGTTCGAGTGAATTACTCGATGACTTTGCAGGGCATCATTTTTTGTTATATGGATGATCCGCAGAGTCTGTGCCTTTTGACAGGAAGACATTTCGAGATTTGTTTTGTGTGGATGCAATCACAACTTACAATGGTGACGTTTCATGCACTCATTCGACGTTTCTTTTGATCCTTACTTCTGGTCTTCTTATAGATTTGTTCCGACCTCGTGAGCCGTCAAGCATGGAATCCGCATATGTTAAGGGAATGTTGGGTGATTTCCTCGACAACGACGGCGGCCCGGTGTCGAGGCCATTAATAGGATTCGAATTCGTTCGAAAGACATTCAGCACACCAACATGCCCTTTGTCGACAGAGGCTGTTGCTTATACTGAAGCTATACAATTACCGTGGTGTCCAATCACCGAACCCATACCCTATCTGAGCATGCAGATGGGCATGTGCTGCACTGCTAATTCTTACTCTGGCTTTCGAACATTTCCAGATGGATTTGCAGCAAACGTACAGGTCGTCTGCAGCGTGCAGATGTGGTTCATCATCGTGCCTGACGGCGACAACTTTGAACAGTTCGCCTCTTGTGACGCATTTGATTCACTATCTATTTCAGATCGTGTGTCCCTTCGCAGTCATCAGATCGTGGCTTTGGTTGTTCATGCAGGAATGGAACTGTAAGTCCATGTCGCGAAGCCGCTACAATGTTACTTACAACATTGCGTCACAGTTTTATCTGTCCCAATACGTCTTTCGCCGTGTTTTTGCCTGAACCATCTGTGGCATTCATTCGTTATTTCTATTCTACCCCTGTCATCGCAGACACCGTTTATGGCATGTTGCACTCCTTCCTTGATGACACGCCTAACAAACCAAATTCTACACGATGATGGGCGTTTCAAGTTCTCACTCGCATAGTGGCTCTATACCACAAGGATCTATTTCTCAAGCGATGTCAGCAAGGTTCGTACACCCACTATGTATTGCCTTGATACGCTCTCTCTGATTTAAGGCACAGATGTTACTGACAACGAAATGCATTACTTGCAACCATCGGATTTTGCCGACGTCACTCGATTATTGCAATTGAGAGCGCTAATTCACCTCAGCAATGTTCTTCACGCATGGCAATATACAGACGTTGACGAACCGGTTGCCCAACGTCGCCGTTTGGTGTATGCTTGAAAGAGATGCAGCGAAATTTGCTCTTGGTTTTTCGGTTCCTTTTCCTTGGTCAACGATCATGACATAGTCATTAATTGTGAGCACGAGCTCTATCGCCCATACGTTACTCAAGTTGCATCTGCAATTGTCAGCTGTAAAATCTTGCTAGAAAAACGTGGCCTATCGGGATTTCCCTATTGCACGTCTGATGACATAAAACAGGCCCTTTTTCGTTGTTTCAAGAACACCAGAGGTTTACCCGAGCTGTTCAAAGATCTACTCTGCCATCCTCCATCAACCTCCACTTTTGCTTGGAATCCTTCTCTTCAAGGGTTATATGTACAAAATCAGCCCTAAGCCAGGGAAGAAATTCGTTCGTTGTTCAACTTGCATTATTTCCTCGTTTTTGGGTTTTGATCAAGTTGCATTTACTTCTTAGCACTGTCAGATGGTTTGACCTACGACGATATACATTTCGACTGTGAACTGTCACGGTTACAGAAAAATCTCACATCTAATCCGGCTGGCGAATCCGATGCCATTTCGAATTCATCTATCGAATCCGAATCCGAAGACGGTGACGGTGACGTTTGACAACGGGTGCCTCATTGCCTCAGAACTCTAGCTTTCATTTACGCGTCTGTCCTCACGTTATTACTTCTATTATGTTTTTGTACCGTCTTTATAATACAATGCGTGTGGAATCCTCTCGACATTGCATCCACTCAACGACTGTCGAGGTAACTCAACCCTGCTCAGTATGCTTGTTTTCCAATGATTTTGGCAGCAGCCCAAGTTCACGTCGATATACATTGCAGATATGCTGGTCATAGGTGTCCGATCGGGTGCAACCCGTGAGCCTGATGCTCTGTGGCCTGAGATGTACTTTTTTATCGAGCGGATATTTCCCGCATACAAGATCGCCGTCAACACCAATGTGAAACGCGACGTAGACGTATTAATGACTTGGGCTTTCGCAGACTGGTTCAGATTGTTCCCAGACGAAAGTCAAAGCAAATATAATCGAACTGTGGTGCATTAGATCCTTATTCATTTGATTTTCCTCTTATTGAAATTTGCTAGGATATTATGGACTTGTTGCGACTGAGGGATCTAGAGGACACATTTTGCATTAGCCGGTGTCGTAACATCTGCTCTGCATACAATTCCTCTTGGCAGCAAGTTTATACAGAAGCAATTGAGAATTGGAATGCTGAATCTGCGAGATGAAACCCATTCCCTCCACCTCCCCTTTCACCAGCACGTCATGCTATTGTTCCACGAAGCGATCTATTGTATGACATACCCAACCCAGATCCCGCTTACAATGCTGCTGTACCCTCCTGATTTATTCCTTTCCATGATTATAAGTCCTATATTTCCTATGTCAGTACTCTGATGGAAACATTCACTTCCATTGACTAGCATGCATTCCTCTCGGGGGGGGGTTTTTTTTTTTTTATCCACTGTTTCTTTTGGTCGATTTGGCTCTCATTGTAAACAAAAAAAAATTTTTTGGTCGATTTTGTTCTTGGTGCAAACTGATGTGCATGTACATTGTAACATTGTCAATTTGTCAATTACATCGTCGTACATGTTCAAAAAATATTTATAACAAAGGAGACGAAGAAAAAAAAGAAGAAACAAAAAAAGGATGCATGCCGTTGATGTCATTCTTTATGACCTTTCATCGCTTCGCTCATGACTACATCCTCTTCCAAGATCGCACCCGCTGTCTCAAGCACTGGAACCTTGACCCGTTTTATAATGCCTTCACCGTCTTTGTCGTATCCGACCTTTCTTTTTATAATCATTTTGACGTCTTTGTCAACCTTGTTCTTGTTCTTCCGTTGTTCATAGGCAGCCTGTATAACATGGTCAAAAGTCAATAGGTTCGTACGATCATATCGAGGGGTGGGGGCGGGGATCTGTACCTTTCTGTACTTGCTATTCAACAGAGCCACTGATCTCAGTATCGCTTTCACCTTCCACTTTCCTTGCTGTGCTGGCATGGCGATGAAGGATGCTTGAATCTGCGCAATATCGCCAACATGGAAAACATTGGAATGCGAGTTTGTCATTGTCCTGCGGCTCCTTCAGTACTGTGTTTGCTAACATACATAGCAACCTACTCTTCTTGACCGTTTGTTCTCTGGTAATATTCAACTTGATTCTCGGGCGTTCTAATAACATTGAATTGTTCAACAGCCTTTTCGAGAGCGCCGTGTTTGTCTTCCATGGCTAAAAATGGTACGTGTGCTTCATTTGCTGCCTGCTTGACTGGCGTGTACACGCAGTTGCTGATCTCGATGGCGGCGCATTTCTCATCGAATAGTTCCTTGGGAAATTTGACATCGACGCTCCACGAACATTCAGCATCAACACCCATCTGGTCCGAGAAATGTTGGTAAATGGCGTTACACGTCGCCAAGGCCTGATCAAATTCCGGAATTCCAAGGCCAGTGAGTCGGACTCTCTGCATTAAACGCAACGCCACTTTGAGCATACATGGGTCGCCTGCTGGTCTACAATCCCAGCGGGTGTTAAAAGCCGGTTTTCAAATCGATTGCAATGGCAGCATATTAGGCCATAGACTTACAAGCTGCGTTCGAACAGAAGAAGCTCAATGTGTGCGATAACACCTTTGACAGTGAATACCGTTTCCTGCCTTTCGACAGTACCCGTATGACTGTCTACAGGATAAAGCAATCTCCAGCAGGTCGGGTTGCTTGTCTTGACAATGTCAAATTCCTTGATCGTATCGTCGGGCTGCCATGGATTCACAATTGCCATAAGTTTCTAACCAAGTTTCGAGGGAATGCTGCTTGCCTCTTTGTAATCGTGGAGCTCGCAGGCTCCCTCTACGAGTTTTTGCATTTCTGTCACGAGCGCTTGTCCTGTCCGGGTCATTATCAATATTGCTGCATGGCATAGGAATCACTTACAGGCGCTGTTGAAATCGTAATATTCGTCCATGTGTACAGCGTCTATTTGCAGCGGGCATTCACAATGCGAGTCTCAGTCTTTGATTCTCTGAATCCACTGAAGCCACCCTTTTTCTTGGGCTATTTTTGCAACGACGTGCCTGCGTGCCTGCATGGACAGGCACCGTTGATCCTTGAAACTGGGACCACTCCATTAATTAAAGAAGCATGACCGCTTCTATTTCAAAGTATGTCAGGTCGCTTCTTGATAGTTGTGTATTTTGATTTCTCGGTAGCTTGACTTTTCATCACTCAGCTTCTGTTAACTACTTCAAATCGACTTGACAAAGCTTTTGAGTGCAACATCGCGTACATGAAGAATTAATGGCCGCTCGTCGGTGGGGAATTGACCGTGCGTCTGCAGCTCGCGCTTATATCACAAATTCGATATTGGCATGTCTATACCTGCCTCTGTTAATCGAAGTCTGCATTCCGCGGTCAGAGCATGAACTTTCTCACCTAGCTCCGAGGAAAGCAAAACACTCTACCCCGATTTTGTTCTCTATTTATAGGTCATTCCACTGCGCCTCAATTGCATCACCAACCACTCCTTCTGCGGAGTTTTATTGACCTTTCTGGATGAACCTGGCACATAAATGTAATGGAGAAACAAGCATGCCCTTTGCCCCATTTTTTTTTTTTTCTCCGTTTATAGGTTGCCATCGCGCTGTGCCGCGGACACTGATTATCGTAAAGGTATATAAGTCGGCGCCTTCCCCATCTTTTTTTTTTTTTGACCCACGTCCTGCTCCCTCCTCTGTTGATCAACGTGCCGTTGAACCTATCGTCACTACATCGCCAGCCCTACCATGCCACCGAAAGGTTCCAGGTCTAATGTGAAAAGATGTGCAGCCTACCGTCTTGCCCATCTCAAATTCGTTCCCTTTCGATGTCTAGGTGTTTCACAACATCAACGGCCGTAATTGTGCGTCTAAACATTTATTCAGTAAAAGACCTGCCGATGCTGCAGATGGTTCCACCGACGGAGACATGTGCGTATATCCATCGAACTAACCGCCTGTGCCTTATACACCGTACTTGATCTGTTGTTTTTGATAGGTTTCTCGTCGACCAACCGTCTTCTCCTACAAAGCGGGTGCAAATTCAATCTGCCGATGCCAAAAAGAAAAAGAATAATGTGGAAGCGTAAGAAGTCATCGCCATTTTTCATTAACTCTTGTTACAACTTTGAGTAGAGCCGAGGTTCTCGATGCCGATGATGATGATGAACCTGCATCTTCAGAGACTGCAGCCACTGCAGCGCTCACACAGCTGCAAGCCCTACTCACACAGAATCCTGGCCTCTTGTCGTATGTTCAGTATTTGCATATGACTAGCTGATTGCAGCTGACATCATCTTTCGACAGTGAATTAATGGGCAAAACAAAGCCCGCCGCTCCTAAGATTATGCCATCCAATGTTGTTACTAGCGCGTCTGTATCCAGCGCGTCCAAATCTCTGGAGTACGATATGTAATATTTTCTTTTAAAGTTCACTGACCTCACTGAATAATCATTTTGTAGGAATAAACTCAAGTCTGCGACGCGTAAGCAGGGTAAACTGGTCATGGACAAAATCAGTACATATGAGTGCGTATTCGTTTGCTTGCTTATTGGCCTCAATGAAAATGGATGTGCGTACATATGTAGAACGTCCGATGGTGTTCCGGCAACATCTCCGCCATCCACTCCTCCTCCGTCTTCACTTCTTGTTATGCCTACTCCAACTCCAGTTGGGTACGTGCTAGCTTCTTGTATATTGTTCTTAACATATACCGAACCCTCATTTTCATGATTGTTTGACCTTAGTAAGGGTGCCCTTCAAGTGGGTACAGAGCTAGCGGATGCTCCTATGTCGTTGGTGCCAACCTTTATAGTCTCGTCGTATGTCTAATGCTACCTATCTATCGTCGATTTTTTTCTAAAATTGTTTGGTTGATGCAATGTCACAGCGGCGACGTCAGTGAAACCACCACCGTTACTGGCGATGGGGTAGCCGTCGACATGGAACCAGCGGATGCTGAAAACATCGAAAAAGGTGCAGATCTTATTGAATTGAATGTAGGAGCATGCAACGGTTTATTGACACAATTCTGCTACCAGCAGGTCCTTCTGGCCTCGACAAATTGGACAAGCTCCTTTTGGATGGCAGCCTGATAGTTGGCGATGATAACTGGAAGCCTTCAGCACCCACCATCATCACCGATCCTATGGATGTGATGCAAGATTCATTGCAAACTGAGTTTGCCAAGAGCCTTGGGTTATACGAGAAATTGCCCGATATTGGGTAAGTGTATCTACTTCTATAGTGAGTCGCATACTGATATGCCCTTTTTTTTCGTTTTTCAGTCAGTTTCATGCGATCGATGGCTACGGCCATTGAAATGGTAACGACGCTCGTATCAACATCGATATCATCTTAAAATGTTATGGATATATCGTCCTACGGTGAGCTAGATTGCTTGCTCGAGTAGGCATGGTCGCTCGCTCACATTTAACGTTCAGTGCTGCTGCTTTAGCGTTGTTGTGGGAGTCGAGCCCGCCATCTTATAACTTCGGGCAATGCGATCCAAATGACTTTGGCATCGGCAAAGGCGGGCTCATCGCGGACATCGCTGATGATAACAGCATTGCGTACGGTGTAATGCTGGGTGTTGTAACCGGTTCGTTTTTGGACACCGCTCGTCCCTCTTTTCAACAGCGGTATCAGTTCTGCATCACCATATTGCCTGATGCGCAGTTTTGCCGTCGAGAGTTTACATTCATCAATAGCGTTTTCGGTAACCCCAGGTGTGTCTCTGGTAGTTGCATTGGGCAACTTGGATTGGCTATGGGTTCGCGCATCACCAGTACGTCTTCTTCATCTCTTTGGTATCTTGTTCTAATCTTCACTTTTTAACCATATTAACTTCGGAATTTAAAGGCACAGAGCCGAAAAGGGTACCGAAAAAATCCTCGGCTATCAGCTCGCCCAAGAAGAAAAGTACCGCCTCTGCTGCGTCGCAGTCTCTAAAGAGCCCCGTGCCTCTCTTGAACCTTAAGGAGCATTCTCCCTACGACGATGCTGCCATGGAAGAAACTGCATCTGAAGGTGCCTCAAACGAACCCCCTCCGTTCAAGCCTGACCTTTATGTCAACGAAAGGAGTGCGTTTATGCTTGTATTTACATGGCATATGCTAACCTAATTGACTAGTCCCCATGTTCGACGGCCGGAAGCGTGTCGGTGCTCCCGGTTTCATGTTCAGTGATGACAATTTTCACAAGCTTTCGATGCACGACTGGCCCACTTATCAAAATGAACTTCCCCTTGGTTCTCTCGTCGTTGTCGGATATTGTCCATCTGCTTATGAAACTAACTTGGGTGACCCTGGCGTTTCCCTCAATGCTGTGTTCGTCATCCTGCTAGGCAATGCCAATAAAGAGAAAAAGGAGGACAAGAAAGCGAAAAAATAAGCCATGTCGTTGGACGGCATTTTTTTTCTAAATGATTTCTTTCCTGATATTTGCTTCTCCTTTTTTTTTTTGGTATTGTTTGTGCATTTCGCTATGCCTTCATCTGTCCTTACAGTATGTCGTCGCTCTTTAGGTTGAATGTCATTTGTGTTTGCACCAAGTTGTTTTTTGCCAGCCATTGACGTTCTATAAAGTAAGCGTCGCCTGCGCCGACAGAGAAACTCGTATGCAAGTGGGGTGCTGAATAATGTATTTGATTCTCACATTTCACGAGCCACTGAAGCGCCTTGGCACATGTAGGTAGTAGTGCGCAAATTGGGAAAACCATGTACACATTGTAATATTCTGGATTGAAAACCAAGCTATGTAGAGTAATGTTGTGTATCCATAGCTGGCGCCTCATGGCTAGGCAGGTGTGGTCTACACAACAAAAATGATTTATTTTCCTGCATCTGTTGACGGAACATGAATATACCACAGCAACAACTTTCGTTGTCAATCAGCATCGTCGGCCTGTCAAAAAAAAACTTGTAAAGGTATGTAAATTTGGCAGCGCATGCAATACGCATGTTGATGACATACAACCTCCACATAACTTCTTCCACTAACTTCTTGATGCGTTTCCGGCATACTTCCACCTCTAGCTGTGCCAATTCTATTCTGTCCACTGCGTCAATCATTTTTTTGTCCAACCGTGCGGTATGTTTTCGGCACTGGCGTTTCTGTAGGCATTTCAGTCATCTCTTTTCGTGTTTTACGACCTCCTTTAAATCCAGCAAGTCGACCTCGGCGCTTTTGTGTTTCCGTTCCCATATTTTTAACGCTTCTTCGTCTTTCGGCATGCGATTGCTGGCTTTAAATTTTTCGTATTTGGCCTCTGCCTTTATCGAATGCGGGACGTCGTCATTTATATTGTTGCCCTCGCTGATATTAGAACTTGTATTTTCACGAACAGGCATTGAGTGAATGACATTTGCGTTTGGTTCCTCGGAAATATCGTCGGGCATGCGTGCCGTGCAGGTCTGCTCTTTATGATGTTGCCTGCAGAGACTACATCCTATTTTGTTAATATGAATGCGACAAGATGTGGCATTATGATCTTTGCATAAGTTGCACTGCCATCTTTTGCATTAATGCGGAATTATGCATGCTACTATAACTTACGCGTTCGTCACCATAAAATTCGTCTATCAATGTTCAATCCGTGCGTTTTTTACTCAGGCGTTTGCTCTATTACTGGCGTCATTCATCTAGTGCACTGATATCGCAAAATTGTACTCACTGACATGATGCTTGCGGGGAAGTAGACGTATGTTGCTGCTAATTTAATCGTTCCCTTGTCTTTATATCGCTTTTCAATTTTTTTAAACTCAGTGTCTTCCATTTTCGATGTTGTCCTGCTCAAGATATTGCATATCCTTTCTCATATTCAACACTGCAAATGAACCTGATTATGTAACACAGTGGTGAATTGGCAACACCAAATTCAGTCAGTCAGTCAGTTTCATTGCCAGTGTCAAAGTCTTTGTTGCACATCAAATTCTGATGGCACGTCAATCAAACGCGACTCTCATTTATCGTTCGCAGACAGATTCACTTTCAAATACATGCCACGGCTTGTCTTTTCGATGATGCCACCGATACTCTAATTTGCACGGAGGGGGGCACATGCATACCGCTGTCATCATACGAGCCTTCGTTCACCTTGAAGTGGCAGAATAAGTGTATGCAGCGGCGGGTTTTTCGGTCGACTGCCATTGGAGGGTACCGTTGTCTGTGGGACCGAAGAGGAAGATCGATAGTCAAGTTATTAGTGGGATAGTGGGGATGATTGTCGTCCGTGCCACGGAGTGGTCGGAAATGCTTTAGTGCACAGGCTGGCAGTAGCACAATGGGACCCACGTGATTACGTGGCGTGTCAGACAGTGTGTAAGGACTCGTACATGCCACTTGGTGGCCCATGCGAGATCGACTCGAGGAACTCAAAAACCGATTCGTACTACCCTGCCGTCTCTGAGGTTGACAGTAGCTATGTTGCAAGGGACATCTTCTGGCAGCACGCATCGAGCATAGCTTTTTTGTCTAAAGACAATGCCATCCGGCGTCCTGACAGTCGGAGTTTCTTGGGATGGCACGCAACGAAGACAATTAGACGACCGCAAGTCCCCGCATTCTGTGCTCGATTCAGGACCATTATACGACACTGATCTCGCAGCCATTCTTCTGGAGGGATGCTTTACGGTCCTTCGCATGTACGCTATACGACAACGGGCACCATTTTGTGATTAAAACATGACAAATGAGAATCTGTACAGTATCGGCGAGCCACGAGTCTTGGTCCCAAGAACGCCGGCCAACGAATTTCACGGTTCTCGTCACACGTGCGCAATATCGATGTGAGGCATGCTCTACCGTCGTCGGACATACTTCCAACCCGAACTTCACATCTGCCTTGTTCCGCCTCACCTCGCCCAGTCTGTCAGAAGTCGATGGCCGCGTTGCGGACCGCAGTTTGCAAAGTTTACTGTAACAGTACACACATCCGGAAACCAAATAGAGAAATGTTCGGCTTTCCTCCCTCATCTCGATCTGCCGTCACTTGGGGAACTCCATGTTTTATAACGCTGGCTCTAACTCTAATTCCGAGCCGGGGTTCTGAAATAGTAGGACAGTCAGGTCTTCTACTTCGAAAAAAGTATCCCTGTCATTTATCTTGTCAGTCCGCTGTTCTTAATTCATGTTCTGGGTGCATTCCCGACACATAACTTCGCAAAACGGACCCCCATGGAAATTAGGAGCCTTCAACAGGATAATACATCGAATTCGAGGAGCTACAGACTTAGCCACTAGATGATTCCAGCCTTTCGCAAACCCCGGGTCCGTAAGCGATCGCTTTTTTTTTACAACATCCGCTTTGCCTTTTAGAGTGGCTGGCACGTCAAGCAGGTCACATGTGTACATACACTATGTATGGATTCTTAATGAATGGGTTTGCGGCTGAACACGTTTCTTCTATGTCTTCTTCCAATGTTCACTTGATGGCATCTCAGGTACACGGAATTTACATTAACTCTCTGCTAAAGATGTGGGAATAACGAGATATAATAATGGCCTGGGAGAACGGGTTTCTTTAGGCGCGCGCTTTCAGCAGCACGTCCTGGCTCCAAATCATGCGACGACTGGCGAGGACAACCATCAGCCTCGCTCTTGGATCGGAACGCTACATCCCTCAGCATGGACTCCTCAAGTTCAACGCTTGACCATAGCAAGAGAGGTATGTTGTGCGCCAAACACCTTCAAGTGATAAACGAGGAGATGGTCATTCAGCGAGACCAGGTACGGACGGGGTATTTCACAGCGCGGATGCCGCAAATGCACTGAGAGCAGGTCCGCTGCCTGCAATCACCTTATCTGAAAGCGGTGTGTCAACGCAGGCACATATAACATTCGGCCCACCATCAAATCACTCTGGTGAAAACGAGATTGAGAGCAGCGGCACTATGCTTCTATCGGCGGCTACAACAACAGCCACGATTTCCGATGTTGTCTATGGTGATGCATTGCATCATGACCCAGGAAGGGCGACTGCCAGCACAGCTGAGAAGATCAGCAGTGAATAATTTCGGGCCATTTCCAGAAATCACCGCTAACACACATTTAGGTGGCAGACCTCGACGTTCACGCACTGATCCGTCTGTCCTTGGTCGCAGACGCGACTCAGTTCCTGTCCTATCCCCTCCTCCGGGACGAACTAGAGTATCCGAACAATTTCGCCGTTTCTCGACGAGCGTCGGCCGTACTTTCCGCCGAAACGCGCAAGATGAACCCTTCGTCCCTATCGATCCATTCAACCTCAACTTCGTCTCCCGTTTTTCGAATATCCTCTCCAAAAACAGGGCCGAAGCCGATCAAACTCAAACAGACGCTACACCTCTGACCGACACGTTCTATCGGTTCTTGTACTTGAATTTTCTCTTGCATTTTCCAGCCTTGTACTTCACTCGCGTTGCGAGGGTCATCGAGGACGCCGAGATTAGTCGGAACGATTTTCAGCGGATGCAGGAAATGCAGCAGATGGTCGATGCCACTATTGGAGATACCACTCCGCTCACGTCGGAGCCTCTCAGTATGGATTTTCCTAGTCCCGACGCGCCCAGCATTTCTAGGAAAGTGCCCGTGGGAGACCCAAACTCGTCGGAGCAGGGTACTCACACTCACCGAAACGCTTCCCTGCTTAGCTCGCCAGATCGAACTCCTCGACAAATAACAGGGACAATAGACGACACCCCCGTCTTGTCTCCTTCACTCAGACGATTCAAAAAGTCCTGGGAAGAGTTTATTGATTCCCTTCTGCGGGAATGGAAAACGCTGAATGTCGTTGCTGTCTTGATGCTGTCGTGGGCGAAATCTCGACCTCTCAAAATTCTCTGTACTGATATCCTTTCAGTGCGCTTCTGACCATGATGCAAGTTCCAGACGCAGAGCAGGATCCTCTGACTCGATTCACCGCACTCCTTTCGCTAGTCTGCTCGCTGATGAGCTTATCCTACGGGTGCATGTATACCGTCAGGTTTGGCACCATGCGTAGCCTGGAACGTGCGTCTAGATGGGCAGAGGTAAGGCAGTTGAGTTGTGTAGAAGTCCCTTTCGCCGCCTCACCTTGGTCTCTAGGAAGCAGCCAGATCAAACACTTCCATTCTTTGGAATGTCTGGGTCTTGCTTGCGATGCCGTTTGTCTGGCTGTCTTGGTATGACATATTCCGGCCGTGTTGTCTGTTGCTGATGGTACGCGTAAAGGTCTGTAGTCCTGTTCGTTGTATCAATTCTAGCCTTCGTTTGGCGGACCGGCTTTGGCAAAGATCCTTCAGCACCCACCGATGTGAGCAAAGGCGCTGCGTTGGCGTCAAGACTGATTATCACTGGATTTTTCATCTTGGGAATCGTATATTTTTTCTTAATGATCAGGACGTTAAGGACTTATGGGAGCCTCAATAGCTGGCGGATGAGATGGGGCAAAGGATTGCATACTCGACCTCGGCAAGCCCAAGCAGAAACCAATATGAGAGACAGGGAGGCAGGACAGATGGAAGAAGGGGGCATACAGCGTGTAATCTCGCCCATCTCTCACGCACTCCATTCACCTGAACCCAGCGTCGGGGAGTAGATATAAATTACACTATTATATAGGCATAAATGGCATGGACCTGGGTAATTTAGTACACTGTAAGGCATCAGTCGTAAGAACGCGGCTTTAAAAGCCTGCTATTCGAGCGCTCCTCCGAGTCTTGATGTTGCCTCTGCGGCCCTTGGGCTCGCTTTCGATAGAAGATGTTGTGTTTCCGTCGTCTTCTTTCAGCAGGCTCATCAGTCTCTTCTTCTCGTCGGGGTCGTCGTACATCACCCGCATGCTCTCATCTGGGACGCTGTTCTCGGCCGTGCTGATCGTCTCTAACGACTCGACGGCAGCTGGCAAGTCTCCAAACACTGGAGCGGGGATGGGCAGTTCTTGAGACATCACATCGACTAATGATGGCTGTCTAGATTGTGGCTGGACGCGATTGGTCGGTGAGCCTCAGTAAAAAGAAAAAAGGGACTGGAAAATAGACTTACCCTTGTACGCTGCGGTCGCGCTCGCTTGCCTGGCCTATTAGGATTGCCCTCAGAATCTTCGGAAACAGAATTCCGTTTCCCCAGCAACGTTGCGATGCTCTCCTGCAGCGCTTTTGCCGTCTCTTTCGAGACCTTCGTCGGAGACGCCGATGACCCGCGATGGGCCCCCTGTTTCGATGGCAGCTTCATCGGCGAGGGCGACTTGGAAGACGGTATTCGGGCCTGCTTTCTCTCGCGCTCGATCTCCCGGCCAGAAGGTTCTTGTGCGGGGTTTACCGCCTGACGACTAGGCGTCAAGGGCGGTAACGAAGCTCGATTCGACAGATTCATTGATCCGAGCGTCGGTTTAGGGCGTTGCGGCGTGCGGAACAGGGCAACGGTCGCTGTACCGCTCAAGAGACCGTTCGGCCGGCCAAATCCACCTCCAGCGTCGACTTGCTGCTCTGGCGAAGTAGTTCGTCGTCGCTTTCGCGGTGTGACAGGAACGGGGCTTGGGTGCTTGGTTGGAGATTTGGGTGGTGAGTAGGCTGCAATTGCTTCAGATGGGATTCGCTTGTAGAAACCTTTCGCACACGCACCCTCAACGCCGTCGACGGCATCTACCGAGGTAGATATGCCGTCGTGGGCCTCAACTCCGTTCACGACAACGCGACCCTTGCCCTTTGCGTCGCCCATAGCGCTCTCGTCAAGCGAAGACAGTGCTGAGCTCTCTTGGGCTGGCTTTTGAACCAAGTATCCAGAAACATGGGGGATCTGCCCCGTTGAAGCCATATCGGAGAACCATTCGACCGTCACGACAGGGGTGTTCCACTCGCATGCCTTGTCGAACTTGGCACCCATTCCCGAAGGACAGAGCAGATGTGTCGACCGACGTGAAAAACCAGGGGCAAGGTTGACGCCTGCAGATACGTTATTATTGAGGTCCTGATAGTCTGTGAAACTCATACCTATTGCGCGGAAAAGGCGCTTCAACCAGCACGCCTCAGATTGGTCGAAACCAGATATGCTCAGAGTGATTTTTTCAGCACCTTTGATAACATCAGTCAAAGCGTTTACTGAGAGCAAAATCATGGACATGAACCACTCACCTAGTACAGGCATCTGAGCGTTCAATGGAACGAACGTGACATGTTCCTCTGGGGAACAGAGGCGGTCCTCAAAAATGCAGCGTTCCAACCAACACTCTGTTCTGTACCTCGCCTTCAGCGAGACTTCAGGCTCTTCTCTGAAGAATTTGCTTCCACTAAATATCGATGTAAGAATACGAATATGGGGGAGGTGGAATGGTAATACTGGTAGATACACACCTGACCAGACGCACGATGATGAAATCCACTTCTTCGCGCGCTCCGCCCGAGACCCAGATTCCACTGTTCTGCTCAATTGCATTACGAACATTGGGACTTTTGGCTTCTCCCAAAGCCAGAAACTTGAGCCCCGCAAACATCGTCGACGTCACATTAACGCTGGTAGAGCTCTCGCCGTTCTTATCGGAGGACCCGTCCACTAGTCCGCTTTTCTCCTTTGCAGCCAGCGCAGGGAGTGTTTGTGTGCGCTTGAACCGGGGTATTTGCTGGAGAGAAGCTGGAGGAGCGAAGGAGTTCGACCGACGGAAGGCCCTGATGATGCTGCCATTCGCATCACCCGGTTCGGGTGGATTCTCGAAGCGTTCCATGGATTTCGCAGCGGAAGGGACTTTGGACGGACTCCGGAGCAGCTCACCTCCAGAGACTTCATACCCACGAGGTTTTAAGAGACTCCCCCATAGCTGAAGAGTGACCGCTGGCAATCGCTTGATAGCTGCCGCTTCTTCGTCTAAATCTTCATCCCGTCGGGGACCAATGCTCTGAGGTGATTCTTCACGTCGTTCCTGACCATCGTCAGATGTGGTAGCAGAAGGAAGCTGAGATAGGCTAGTATCTGGAACAGGAAACCCGGTTACGATGACGAAGTGTCCAAAAGACTGGGACTCACTCTCGAGGAGAGTTTTACGCTCAGGACGCGGCCGACGAACCTGGTACTTCTCTTCATCGAACCTGCCTATACTTGACGGTCAATACAGGGCTAATCCCATCCAAAGACATCTCTTACCGCCGAACTCCAAAGAATCCCAAAACCACTCCTCCCACACAAGATGAACATTTGCCTCGCCTCTAGTGTTGAACTTCTCCGCATATTTCATTTTGTCCGTCTCCTCATCCCCAGAGCAGAGGAGATGCGTCACTCGCACAGGTCGTTCGAGGTTTTTTACGTATATGCCTTCGTGTTGTGTCAGGAGCTTGTTGATTTGGGTCCTGCGTGCGACGTCGTCTATTCCGGACAAACATAGCACGACACCAGAGAAAATGGGTAGTCGATGGGTCGCAACGCTCTACAGGGCATGAAGTGAGTGAGTGACGAGGTGAAAAGACATATCGAGACATCACCTGTTGAAAGTCAACGTCGTCTCCCCTCAACCAGATATTGTAGCTCTCTGTTATCCAGGAAGACTTCAGTATGGGTATCTTTCTCTCCAGGGCGCACTATTGAGATGAAAGCGTCATTAAAGGCGAAACTGAGCGCATTCAGCGGGTCCCCTGACCATGTACTTCGCGCCGCCATGGTCCGTTGCCACAAGGTGAGTGACGCGGTCGGTGAACGACTTAGACGTAGTTGCGCCGAGTTCGAGCGCCTGCTTAAACAGTGTTGGCTGAATGATAGGCGTGGTAAGCAGGTAGATGCCATGTCGACGTTGCATACATAACGCACCTTGTCTGCAACACCCGTAGCGCATATCACGGCCCCCTTGAAGGGTCTCGGGCAGAGATCCACAATTGCTGTATCATCACTCCCTGGCTGTGTGTCCTCCGCCCAACACACGAAATTGTCGCTGCCGACCTTACTTCGGCGCAACGCGACGTCGTGGGCTGGGCGAAGCTTGACGTTGGGCACCTAAGAAAATGACTGTTATTACTTCAGGCTAAACATAGATATCGTCATCCCTTCACCTTCGTAGATTTGTTTCCACGACGTCTCATTGGTTTTTTAGTTGGGTATCGTTGTCCGTCGTGTAGTTGGAAAGTACGAAAAAGAAAGTGTCCACATTGGCGCCTATTCGCGACAACGCCGGCCCTAGATCAACACGTGATCGATATCACGCCAACTCCACCGAAAACGCGACCGCGCTAGCAGACGACTTCGTTGAATCTTAGCGCTGAAACCAAATTATCCAGTATATAAGGCTCATGTTTCAATGCAACCCGGTGACGTTTACAAGGGCATTTCCTGCCGCCCAATGCCTGTCCCTCATCCATATAGGTGCGAGTGCCACTGGCCACATTGCTGTGAGCGTCACTCATGAGTTCGTGGATCTTTCACAAAATCTGCGGGTACGCGAGAGATTATGGCGCGATACAGCGGTTCGTGTGCTGATATGAGAAGCTTCGAAGCTTGGCAAACTGCGCGCCGGAGGAAATATTTGCCAGTAAGCTCACAGAGCTTGTGAAAGCATGTGCACATATCAGACTTTCTGATGAAGAGAACGAATTGGATAATGGTCAACCTAGACCATACTCATCTCGGGTTGCCACACATTCAAGTTTGCACTTCCGCTTCTCGTTGCCCCAAGGAAACGAAGTTCCGGTCGTTCCATCGAGTCCTCGTGCCGACGGCTTCGGCCGCTATGGCTCTATTTCCGAGTTTCTTTTGGAAGTGTAGGTACTTACCTAATGACCTTGACGAGCCCAGTTATCGAGCGAACCTGTACATGTGACGAACTGTCATTGCTAGTGAGTCAGGCATTTATTTATGTCTTCCTCGCTCATTTCATAGACATCCTGCATGGGCGTACAACGATTTAGCTTGTAGCGCATGCCTCCAAAGGCAATGAAGTCAGAGTCAGAGGCGGAAGGCAAATGCGGGCTATACAAAGTTACTACAAACATTAATATTGCACCAACTAGTTACGGAGAAGTCAAAAATAGCACCACGATCATGATCGCCATGTTACTTCCGCCAATAAATCTTTCATCTCCGCTCCATATGCTTTCCACACAAGCTCAGCACATAGTCGCATCCCACACGTAGGCAACCGTAAAGTATTCAATTGCAAAGCTGCTAGGCCCTTTGCATCCTAACGCTCTGCTTTGGGAATACAGTCTTTTGCGCGCAATTCAGAGTAAAAATAGCCTATTTTCCTAATTCGTGAAGACCATGTGAAAGGAGACTCGGTCGAATCGCCCATACGGCGGGAGAAATGTCAAAATATGGCATTTTCCTGATGCAGGATAATCAGGCAACGTTCGGTTCCTTCTCCAATATAATGTGGACATAGCCGCCAGGTCTGATTGCTGGCTAACACCCCCGCTCCACCTTCTCACAAACTATCCGTCCACCACATGGAAGGACACGACGCGGCTGACGAAGGCGGTCTGAAGACTGCCCTGGACGGTGTGCAAGAGCTTGAGGCGCAGTGTATCGATGTGTACCTGCACCACGAACGGTGCATTTTTCTGGTTCGCCACTGCAGGGACTTGCTCCAGCTCGTTCAACGGTTGTCTACGTGCGGTCGCAAGGACGAAAGGATTAGTCAGGTCTTGTGGTATGCCAATGCTTCCACTACTCGCATCCTGTTTATAACTTTATTCAGCAGGACGTGTAATACTGTCCGAGAATGTGTACAGACATTGCGGAGGAAATCACTAGCATGGGCATTATTGAGATACCAGACGGTTGAAGACGTGTTGAGCAGAGCGGTAGGGTCATTAAAAGACGCATTCGAGGTGTTGAAGGTACGATCGCCACATTCAGACAATCATAGTGCTGAACTGTTCCCCTGTCATCGAAGCTGGATGTCATCTCATTGCAACACGACCTCAAAGGAATACAGGAACAAGAGTCCCGCAGACTTAATCTCCGTCTTGAATCCCTGGTTCATGACGAGAAGACTCTAGAAAACGCGCTACAGTCGAACGAGTATCCGCTCAAGGAGCTGACGACTGCCGTTACAAAGGTGACTCGAATCCAACGCTGAAGCGCGTCTTTTCGGCATTGCTGATACTTCGTTTCAATTCTCCAGCACGTCCGATCCTTCGATCCACCGACGAACACCGGCTCCTCAGAGTCCGCGTGCATCGAACGTTTCTTACGTACCGCTGCCGGCGTTCTTCAGCAAAGCTCGGCCCGAACTGCAGACTTTCATATACCAAACTGGTGCCTTACGCGTTTCGACGTCGACATGGACAGTGCCGATGGTTCGTCGCTCTTGGGCCGTGGTGCGTTTGGGCATATCTTCAAAGGCAGTTTGGATGGAAAGGTGAACCTCAAACTTTCTCGCAGTCTTCATTTCCGTCATCTGAGATAAATTAGGTTGTAGCGATCAAGGAGTTGTCCGATGCGAAAAAGACTGAGGTGCTTATCTCTGATACCTACCATGACCTATAATGTACTGATCTGTTTGTCCGTCTATAGTCTTTCAGACACGAGGTCAACGTATGGTATGCACACAAGGACCTTTTATCAGGCTTTCCACCCAGGATTATTAATTGCTTGTAGGTCGAGACTAACTCACCCTAATGTCCTGCCTTTCATTGGTGCATCACTGGAAGCCGCGACGGTAAGTAGACTCTCATGCCATCGAGGCTACTCGTTCTCTGAGCACATTATGATAGCCCTTCATCGTCAGCAGGTATTGCCATAACGGCAATGCTCTAACTTTTCTTCGCAGTCACCCTCATGCAGACAAGCTTGCCATGGTAACTTTTCCCTTCATATTCTCAATCACATATTAACCAAGAACACAGCTTTACGATATCTCCCTCGGAATGGCCTATCTGCACCAGCAATCCGTCATACATGCAGACCTGAAAGCAGTTGAGCTTGATCTTCTTCTACCATCACCCAAACACGCTTGAATAATCTTCATCCACGCTGCCCAGTCCAATATCCTCATTGGCGATGAAGGCCAGGCCTTGATCGGCGATTTCGGCCTCGCGCACGTCCAGGACCAAGTCTCATCCTCCATCAACGTCACGCGGATATCTACGGACCGAATCGGAGGCACGCTGCGCTGGATGGCACCCGAGGTCCTGGAGGGCAAAGGACTCAGCCGCAGCGCAGATGTGTACGGCTTCGCGCTGACCGCATGGGAGATCTATGCCGGAGGCGCGGTGCCGTTCGCAGATGTTGAGGAGGAATGCTCCCTGTGCGAGCGTGTAGTGCGGGGTGAGCGACCTGCGCGTCCGGACGGGATGGAGGAAGAGGTGTGGAAGCTGGTCCAGACAGCATGGAGCGCTCACCCGCGCGATAGGCCAGATTTTGGCAGGATTGAAATCTTGTTGCACGGCTTGAAAGGTATCTTGCCATCTACTTTGGTTCTATGTTTAATGCTAAATTGACCGTAGATGGTGCTCGTGGAGTGAACAAATCGCTGAGCATGACACCCTCTCCCCCATGTAACGCTCAATCCGAAGCCCAGCCGACCTCCTTGCTGAAAGGTACACAAGTCTTTGATGCATTGTCCTTAGCCCCCACCGACTCGGATTATTCGATGACAATGGCCGCCTCTCGGAGCAAAGGACGCGAGACGAGCGGAAAGTCTCTGAGACGCAGCCCGACGTCTATCGGGTCTGCTGTGGGAAAGAGAATCCTATCCTTCTGCAAGTCTCAAAAGCCCGAACACCAGAGCTCGGCGAAGTCAAAAGGTAATGCGTTACTTTCTAGTTTAGCAAAGTGCATCTTCATTCACAGCGAACAGGCTACGATACGATGAAAGTCTTCAAGGACCAGACCTTCTTCGGCCAAGCGCAACGGCTGCCATCTGTCGTACCCGTATTTGCAGGCAGGTTAGAACCGCCCCCGACTGAACTCGTACTGGCATTTCTGTACAATTTGTCGCTAACTAGTACGACGTCCTCCGTCTTGCGTCTAATGAAACTAATCCATCTGGCTAGGCAGTGGCGTTCCCGAAATCCTTTCCGTACCAGACCTATTACCACATCTCCCCTCCCGACTTTCGGCTCCTGACGCACCCGCAAATGAGCTGTATCTGTGCACAGGTATCCTAGCGAATCTTGCTTGCAACGGTATACATTTCCTTTTTCCTCAAGTATGGCAGTTAATTGCTGTGTGCTCCAGTAAACGCAAAGAATCTGCTACTGTCTCACTCCAACTTGGTACCGACACTCGCTGAGCTGCTGAGGCCAGCAATTGTCCCCACCATCCAGGAAAATGCGACACGATGCCTATACAATCTGTCCACGAGCGGTACCACGCCTATTTTCTACCATTGCGTTCGCGACCGCTGAAGAACTCCACTGAACAGACGACAGCCATGCAGCAATTGCAAAACACAGGGGGACCCTGGCTGCATTTGCGACGATCATTTCTGACGAGACTTCCATGGGTAATCTGAAGAATGTTCTTGGTTGCTTGATCAATTTGTCTTATAAAGGTCTGCCCATAGCCTGGCGTTGCTATCCCACAATGCACTGATTTTGACCCACAGCGCCAGGACGGCGGGCCATCTTGGCTACACCTCAAATTATCAGCAGCCTTTCCCGACTTCTCTCATCCCAAACAGAGAGTTCCGTCAAGGAACAGGCTCTGCTTTTCCTCGGAAACCTGGCTATTGATGGTTGGTATTTAAAATGCGACATTTTTCTAAAATTCTGATTCTTTGCCAGAGGGAAGTGCAAAGGCCATCGCCATGCACAAAGAGTTGGTCCCAAGTCTTGCGTCATGTCTTCGCAGTTCTCCCCTCGAGGCACAGACACTGCGTTGTCTCAGAAATCTCTCAATTTGTAGTAAGCCCAATGTACGGTCTCAAATTCTTTTGGTAGCTGACCAGAAACGTGTCCCTTTCAGGAGCCACTCACGAAGAGATGCTGAGAGAGGACGACATCGCGTCGTCGCTTATGGTGATCTTGTCTGACCACGTATCATCCAATCGTCACAAATACGCGCTTCATTTGCTGCACCGGCTCCTCTCGTCGGGTGAATAATTTCTTGCTCCGTAAACCTCAAACACTAACTGAACCTAACTGAACGATAACATCGGCAATGTAGGAACCCCTAAACAATGGACTGCAGCAGATGGGAGGAGAATGAGCGACGATCTGCAATGGTTCGCGGAGCACGGTTCCTCTGAAGAGCGAACCCGCGCTTCAAGCTGTCGAGAATACGTTCTGAAGCAAGGAATATCTTGATCTGGCCATGAGCATGTGCTTCATTTTTTTTTCCGTTTGTTTGTCGGATCTACAGCGATAATAATGACATTAATCCAAGCATATTAATGACTGGGCTGAATCGGTCAAGGAAAGCTGGTTAGCAACTCAAACCGCTAAACGGTTAAGCCTAGCTGCTCATTTCTCTTAAGACGTGGGCATCCTCGGAGCCACAAATCGTTCTTCTCGACTTCTACGATAGGAGTCCACTTACCCCTAAACAACTCCTCACTTTCCAAGGCTGATCTAACCAGCGACGCCGCTGAATCCGCGGTGAAAGGCAAGGCCCTTGGTTGGATGCCGCTTTTCAAGGACAAGAGCTGACTGGCATAGGTCCTGGGTTCCGATGGAATGCCTTTCACTGACCCGTGTTGATGCTGGTACATCGTACGTGCATTTCGCTCTCCTCGGTCCCACGTTCGTCAAGATGGAAGAAAGAGTAATGGACATTGTGAAGATTTGTACGATGCTTGACGAGAAAATGCAGTGCTCCACCCTAAGCGAAATGCAGTCCGGCGACGGATTTCTGACGGTGTTCTCAGATGTCATCCTTCGAGTCGACAGGTCATCCATAATGTCCAGCGGGAGAGCACCGCGATAGTACCGTCGGTCATTCACTGTCATTCGGGACATGGCCTGACCATGATCTTCTCTTCTCACCTCTGACTGCTGGACCGCCTGGAATATGCCTTCGCATATTTCATCCATCGTTTGAATTTCAAGGGCGCCCATTGTTCCGAGGTCGTTCAGGGTTTATCCTTGCCTAGAGAAAGGGCTTCAGATCTGTTGTTCGAAAGAAGTCTACCAAACAACGCACGTGTTCCTATTTCCAACGAACTTCTTAAATGCCTCGAGGCATCGTGATATCTCCAGTCTGTTCTGCAGAGGGCGCATTCCTTCACTCTTTCTGCGAGGAAGGACTGGGATATAACGAAGAACGTGAGTTTCTGTCTCTGGATACGTCGCCACTCTGAACCGCTCTGCTTAGCTCAGCGGTGACGGTGACCTTGATGTCCCAAGCATGGTAATGCAAGGAAACGCCAATGGCGGGAGATTGAAGTCGCGTTCTCGCTTTCGATTGTTCAACGCAAAGGCAGCGGTAGCCTCTGCGATCACTTGAGGCTCCGGATCTTTCATGCTCATCAATCGCTCGTCCTCCTGCAGCAATAACAAAATCTCATCATCATCCGTAATGCAAACATTGGTCTGGGCCACCGAGTTTGTTCCGCATATAAGGAAAGGGAGGGTATGTCAGATGAAAACGATCCTGTCTTCGTCATCATACTCCAGTGCCCTGAGCAGTTCTGCGGCAAAATTGTCAACCGCGGCCTCCTGACCGACTTTCGGATTCATCGCCATGTCTAGGTAGTGGATCAACTGCATCGTATACATATCTGTTGCATCCCATCGAGTTTCAGTCGTGATGAAACTCTCCATTGATGGTTCAGCCGGATCAGGTAGGTCGACAGCATCGAAGAATTCCTCCTTATTTCGCGGCAAAACGATGATGTTATATGCACGTAGTTCGTTCGCAGTCCAGTCGTTACCAGACTTTGCGCCCCGAAGGAGATTGGCCATAGTCAAATGTGGTCTGTGGCAAGTTGGTGGCGAATGAAATATTCATGTAGCCCTTCTTTGCCACGGGTCACATGGGTGTCCACTTCCATGCTGCCCTCGCCCTCTGCTTTTCGAGCTCTGATGTCCTTCAGGGCAGCTACCATCTCCTGGGCCTTGTCGCAAGGCGTTCTGTGGTCCAAACATCGTTCATAGGTCAAATTTAGCGCCTGCCCTCGATCTCACCAGTTCTACAATAGAGCGAACGAGAATCTGTTGGCGGTTAAAGTGATGAAGTTCGTTCAAAGTGGAAGTGTCTGGAGGGGCTGTCCTGCCGAGGGAAATGCAGGAAGAGTGGAGGGGTTGAAGGGTGGTCAAACTTGATCGCTTGGTAGCGCCGAAGGTGGATTTGGTTGGCAAGAGGAGCAGAATAGGTGTCCTTGGCGCAGTCTATGAAACATCTGGCTCGATTTCAGCCTCGGAATAGACTTGAAGGGGTGGAAAGTCGGATATACACTTACTGTGGGATGTCGGCGCCATCGAGGGCAGACTTGTCTACACATCTCTTCACAACTGGAGAAATCTAGCCTGCGTCAAAGTTCATGTTATGCCACTGCGACGAATATCAGACAATCTTTCGATGACGTGCATGAGCACAAGAAATGATGGCATTCCGCATGGCTTCGTGCACTGACTAAATACGCAAAATTTAGTCGTAAGGACAAAATCAACGTGTCTGCCACGTACGTACTCCGGCAGCGTGGTTCTTCTTGCCCTGGTGCCCGAGAAGCAGGCCATATCGCCTGAGCGGCCGGTTGCACTGGGGAATTGACCGCCGGTTTTAGAGAACTAAGAGCGCAACCGGGAAAAAGACCTAATCCCAATCGCCTCCTTTGCTACGGCCTCTCTTGACAGCACTGCGATATGCCTTCTCTTTTTTTCGGCGCGCCTTTTCCTCTCGCTCAAACTGCTGCACTCTCTTTTTCTGCTCCTCGCTGGGCTCATTTCTCACCGAAGCCGAGGACGCTGACAAAATTAAAGAATGGAGCTGTTGGCGGTGTTGCTGGATCAGCAAGGCGCGGATGATCTGGATGGATTTACGAGGTGTGGATTCCTCACTTTCGAAAGACAGTCCTCGATGTTCTGTGCCTGGGAACGGTACGCAGTTGACGTGATCAAAATAGAATTCGAGGAAGACACGTAGTGAGGCTGAGAGTTCGTCATCGTTGTCTTAGCGAGAATCAGGCATGGACAGAAGAATAGAAAAATCTTACACTGTCTTTAAGGTCCGCACGGCTCCACGCCGGAATCCAAGGAGAATCCAAGGAACACCTTAGTGTCGTCTTCGTGTTTACTTTGTTCACGTTCTGTGTACGACCATCCCAAATAAAAACAAAGGTCAAAAGCCGAATATCGCTTGTCAATAAAAGCTAGCCTGAACGAAGATTTGGGAGCGCGCCGACCTGGCCTCCGGGCCCAGAGCTCCTCGAAAACGTCAGCTCCACAAGTCCTCTAGGAATCGTCATCGTTTTGAACCGGGAAATCCAAGCCCGTGCTTCTGCGGATTCTTCTGGAGTCTTGAGGGCATCGATTTTCGGAGGCGCTGGGAGCGTTGGTGCCTGATGTGCATAGCGCACAACGACCCCTTGAGGTACCGTTCTTCTTAAGGAGATTCTCGGGACATTATTGCCTCTCAGGAGGAGGTACCAGTTCATGTAAAAGTGTATCGAAGGTCAGGAAACTTGTGGGTTCAAGCGATTCCAAGTTTAGGGACCGGCAACTCGGCACGTCATGTGATAAACTGCGAGATTTTTTTTTTTCGAGGGGACTTTTGGGTCGTTATTTATCGAATTCTCTTAGATATGGTATAAGTATGCCTCACTTGAATTTGACCTTCGACCGAAACTGAATTTCATCATTAGACATGAACGAAGGCAGTATTAGCCTTTGAAACCACATCGAGATCTCAGAGTGTGAGAACCTGAAACCATGAGAGGTTTCTGTAACCTCAGATGCTTCTATCACTATTGATTTGTGTTGCCCTTGATTAGCAAGTGTTACTTCTCTACTGGAGCTTCCTATCAGTATCGGATACTGACCAATTTGAAATGCATTTGCAGCGCGGAAAACGGCATGGTCTTTCACAATGTTACCTTAGTACTCGACGAGCTTCACTCAGACGGATCTTTGTAACGACACCCCCAATGCTCGTCGAATGATAGCCGGCTCAGTATTTTGTCCCTCCATCGCCGGTATCATCCGTCATAACCTTGTTCGCACGGAGTGTCCAACTATTCGATTGTTGGTACGGCAGGCTTTCAGTTTTGCTTCAACATTCCCCTGGCTCGTCCCCCGGCCATTCCAGGAATTTCTTCCATCAGCGATCGCCCCATAACCAACAGGCACACGCAGTTCATTCTTCTGTATGATCATGCATTCATCCTTGCCACTTAGGAAACATTGTCGTAGGGGCCTCAACTAGATGATAATTGGAGAAGTCTCCTTTTGTCCTCGTTATCTCCCGACGAAGATGACGTACCTCAGCATAGACGTTGACGCCGTAGCATAAGCTACACATGGATTCTCTGCCTTTATAGCGCTTCTGGATGCTCCACGGAGAGTATTCGAGCGTTCCAATTCATGGATTGCCACTTGACCAGACCGAGTGACTCCACGGCATGGATCCTCAAGCAAATCCCTCATTCATTGACGTTTAATCTTATCAGTGACTTCGCAGGCTTGACCTGATCCACGTTGCTGTGGCCAAGTGCTTATCGTATGCACTCGATCCTCGGGGACAACTCTGGGGTGTGCTCCACCCTGCGGAACATCGATATCATTTCCAAGACTTCAGCGTTCCACATGCACATGCAGCGCATTCCATTCCATATTTCCGTCGTCAGATGGCCACTAGCATTTTCTTTCTAAGAACGCGCATCCCATTTCGTACCGGTTCGAGCATGCTTCATTTCGGGTTCTTGAAGATGAGAACCTGCAGGCTCCATGCTGTCGGATTATGCTGTGAGCCACTTAGGGGTGACCATATATGGTGCGCGAATTTCTATATTCAGGGGAATTAACCAAATAACGCCAAAGTATGTCAAAATTCGTGTTGAACATCGCTGGTGACGCCTATCGCCACTTAACCACCTTCTTTTCATTTTCCTCTCCCTTATATTCGTCCTTCGGGACTGCCATTCCTTTCATTCCCCCACAATGGCGCGCTACGTCTTAAACGTTCTTTTTCTCCTTGCAGTGCTGAACTGCATAGACGCTTACTGGCTCATGGGTGCCGGTTAGTGCCTACAAACTTGCTTATCTTTGAATTTAGCGCTCATAAATTTTCGCCATGCAGAAAACTTCATCACTACTGAGCGTCTTGATCCCCTCGTAAGCCCGGGGAGAGTCTCCGGCCATGTTCATTCAGGTGAGTTGGAACGTTTCCGCCCATCATTTCTGTGGTCATTGTTTCGGCAGTCCTGGGCGGGAGTAATTTCCGATTGAACACAAATACGGAAAATCTGAGGCAAAGCGAATGCACGTCGATTCCTATTCCTCAAGACAAGTCGGCATATTGGTTCCCCGTGAGTCTTGCGTCTAATTCAGATTGAATCCTTGCTGACACGGGAACTACCAGCACCTTTATTTTCAGTGAGCCGGGTCATCGGACTCAGGGTTTGATTTGACCTCTAGTCCAGGTGGGCCAATGGCAGCTTTACGAGTCTGAATGGCGGAGCCGTTATGTGAGAACTCACATCTTCATCACAATGGTCATCATGTTCTAACATCGACCATGATTCAACAGATGTGGGTGGAGTTTTAAAGTTCTCATGAGCATGGTCTCTGATGCGGCTCAGACTATCTCTTTAGCGATAAGCCCGGCACAACGACGGCATTCCCTGATGATGTAAAGTTCCTCGAAGTGCACTTGTATCTCGCTCTGACTGTGTTTCATCTCCTAGTTTCGCATGCTCAGCGGTAAGACGGCTGTCTTCGGCCACACGAAGTCATTTCCTGATGTGTCATACTCTCAGGCGACCCCACTTTGCGCACTTACGACCCAAACAGCTACGCTCAACAAGCTGTAACCTTCTTGTGTTTGGATTTCAACGGCGTTACTACCCGTCACAACTCCTTGCCATCCAAAGCATGTCCGTCTGGTATTCGTGCTCAAATTGTAAGCCCTGAGATGTCGCCCGCTCTTAGTCCTTTGATATCTGATTCTGGTTTGCAGAACTTCCCGAGCTGCTGGGATGGCAAGGTAATTGCCATTAGCTTCAACATTGACCTGCGGGCTGATTCTGGCTAGAACCTCGATTCCCCTAACCACAAGTCGCACGTCGCGTTCCCATCTGGGGGGCCCGATTCTGGTACATGCAATGATCCCAAGTACCCAGTTGTTATACCGAGAATTTTCATCGAGGTTCGTGTTGACAGGATCACCTGCAGATAGCTCACAGACTATTTATCCAGGTCTATTGGGGTTCGAACGAGTTTGCCAACTTCCGATCTCAAGCAAAGAACTCGACCCAGCCATTTGTTTACTCATATGGTGACCCAACTGGGTATGGATATCATGCCGGTATGTGACATCTTCGTTTTTTTTTTTGAGGTATCCTCGCAAACAGCCCACGTAGACTTCATCAATGGCTGGGAAAAGGGCGTTCTACAGAATGCCGTTGATAAGTGTCATTGTGACATTTACGGTGATGTTCGTCCGCCGTCTTTCGCCCTATTGACATTGACTTATGGCTTGATCAGCCAACCTGCTGTGTCAACCAGGGAATCTTTGGCATGAAGAAGGGAGAGCAGTGTCACATCACGAAAAGCATTGACGAAACCAGTTCGTTGATCATTTATCCTTCTTTTTCGGATTTTCTCATCTGATGTCGTCCGTAAAGCGACAGGAACGCTTCCCAAGCTCCCGGGTAACAATCCCGTCCAGAAAGAAGGCGTGCCTGCGACAATGTTCACCGATCCTAACGTTCCGACGCTTCTAGCCCCTGTATATGCCTATACCGGGAACACGCCTCCTGCTATCGGTAAACCCATCAATCCTCCTGCTCCGGTCTCGTCGTCGATAAGCTCGTCCGCCGCTCCGACTTCCTCGCCGGTGCTTCCGCCGGCTTCATCGTCTTCCGCGGTCGTTTCCTCACTTTCGGTGACACCTTCTAGCACTGGCCCCAAGCCGTCCACTTCTGTGCTGCCCTCGCCTAACACCGTTACGGTTCCTCATAGCACGCTATTGATTTCCTCCCCAGTTCTCCCTTCATCCTCCTCTATCCGCCCACCCTCGTCTCCCAGTGGCCTCCCGTCTATTCCTCATATGACGATCGTGCCCACCCACATCTCTATCAATCCCCCGCACCTATCTATCCCCGCGCATGTCAGCCCCATCGTCTTTCCAACCAAGCTGGTTCCTGCCATGCCTCCCGAATCCACTGACGACTGGTGCGATGACGACGACGACGGGGAGCTAGAGCCCTCGCCCTCGCACAGCAGTCCCGCACACGGCCCGGGGCCAACGCAATCGACGCCGTCGAACCCTGGCCCAGGCTCTGGCCCCTCTTCGCATGATTCTTCCAACTCTTCCCCTTACTACCCTTTGAACCCTCCTCACCCGGCCCCGAGTCCCAGTGGTTCTCCCCACCCAGGCTCTGGTACTTCCGATTCCGATTCCGGACCGGACTACTCTATACAACCTGTGCCGACGAATGACGTCAAGGCCACCACTGTCACCATTGGCGGAACTATCGCGACTGGTGTCGCCCCACCTTCCAGCGGTCCCACCTGCGCTGGTGGCAAGTACAGGCACCGGCGTCTCAGAGCAAGGATTCCGGAGGACCGCCGACGCTCCACCGTGCATCACGCAAGATCGTATCACGAGAGCGCCAGGCTTTTCAGGAGACACCATGCCCGTCTACTCTGAACGCGTCCACGCATCTTTTCACGAATATTGCGCTTTCCCCTCTCCCGTTTTTTTATCGATTTATCTATCTCATCAAAGCTTGCTGGCCCTCAAGCAAACATCTTCCTGACTGGTTTGCCATGGCATGTACTGGTTTTCTCTTACCTCGGTTTCTTTCTTCCCGTTTTTCTTGGGCTGTGATATGTCGTTATGCTTCTTTCGGCTGAGTGCGTTTTTATGTACATTGACTGTACGTACATACATGCTCTTGACGCTGAGCTCCGTAGTGTCTGGTAATCCCCTACAGGCTCCTTCCAACTGGATTGTGGAATTTTTGTACAATATATCAGTCTGGCATCTCTCTATCGTGTTCAATAGAAAAACTCTTCACGTTGACATGTATAAAGTTTTTTTTTTACGAAGGATCTCCCGCTTCTGATCACACAAGCCCTTGACAGTGAAGGCGCACATGAAGGGAGGCGGCGTCAACAATCGAGAATCAAATACGATGCTAGGGTCGATGTGGGAATTACAACATCAATAATAACACAGAATATGTTATGGTATGCACGATGCAGTGAAGAATCATCCGAGTGGACAAAGACAAGACAAACGGCGATACTCAAAAATCACGATTTTTTCCACGCAGGACGAAGCGGAGTAGAAGAAAGACACATAAAATAAAATAGAGATATCAGACGAAGACCGCGATAGCACCTCGTCCTCCACTAGCCGCCGCGCTGGCTTCGCCTGCGTTGGCCTCCAAGCCAGGTGTGCCAAACACCGGACTAGGCGCATACCGCGCCGCACCCCGGCCCCTCCCTCGGCCTTTACCCTTGGCCTTGCCCATCAAGGTCTCAATGCCGCCTGCGGGCTCGGGAACCCATTCACCGTCGACTTTGACGCTGACGTGCACGCGGCCACAACCCACGACGGGGCAGTTCCAGTGGAACTCTCGAGGTGGCTCGGTCAGGCGGGACCTGGAACCGGACGAGGCTTGACTGCGTTTGCGTTTTCCGAGAGCAGCGTGTGGCCCAGGGGGTGCTTGGGAGGAAGAGGTAGGGGACGTAGAAGCGAGGGCATGAGCACTGGACCGCAAGCGGGATCGTATTGAGGTGTCGGGAACAGCAGGGGACTCTTCTACTTCTCGAGCCTTGCCCTTTCCTTTCCACTTTTTCGACAAGGGGACGTCGTCATCTGTCTCCGGTACATCAGTCTCAGCAGGAGCTTCAGTCCGCCCCTGCGGGGCGGTTGCCTCCCTCGGGGATCCAATGAGATCCATACACTGTCCATCGATCATATGACCACATCGCAATGCCCATACTCGCCGTTTGCGTTGCTCCTCGCCCGTTAGACCGCTGTTGAGCACCAAAGGTTCTAGGCAGCGAGCGCATACAAGAACGGTGGATAGGCTATTTGAGCCATTGGGAGAGGGAGGAGCGCTGCTGGACCGTGGTTCAAGAGCAGACAGACCTTCGTCGTCCATCGCTACGAGGTCGATGACCACGGGCTTTTTGCCGCCGTTTTTCGTCGTGGGCGACTCTGGGGGTGCAAAATCGAACGTGAATCCTGGATCAGGCTGATCCGGGTGTGTATAAGACGTCTTGTATGCAGGTTCTAGAGCCGCCCTTCCCGGGCGGACGTGCATATTTCGCCACATTCCATATTCATGGAGGGCCAACGCACGACCAAGTTCGCCGTTGACGTCATTGGCATTGACCCCAAGATCATTGGCGATGATATGTTGCATGTCCTCGACCTGGTCTTCGAAGAAACCGGAAGTGGCACCGGTGACGGCGGTGTACACACGCCGAAAGACATTTCCCGCTCTGCTCAACAGACCGGAATTGTCATCCTCCGCCAGAATGTTTTGAATGTTCTGACGTCTCTGCTCAGCGCGAGCTTCCGCACGGGCGCGATTCAAGGATATCATGGCCCCGCCAAAGCCCAAAGCAGGCACGTGATGAGAGGGTGGAGCCGCATGGAGAGGAGAGACGCCGCGATCGACGGGGCGTTGCGAGTTGGAAGGACCGGCGGTTGGATTTGATCTTAAATTTCTTTCAAACGCGAAAGGTTGTGTCATGGGACGAACAGGCAGCGTTGGAAATGCCAGTGGGTTGCGGCGCATGGGAAGAGACGTTCTATTGGCATAAAGCGGGGGAACGCGCGGGACGGGAGGAATAGCGGACGACTGTGCAGGGGGAGGAGGAGAAAAGAGTCGTCGTCCATGGTCTTTTGGTAGCATCCCCCGTCAGTGATGGAATGTCGACAAAAAAGGCAAGCACAACGTACGATGTCGTGTGCTGCTACTCGTAGCAGCGGAAGACGCCGTCGATGCCGGCTGCTCATCTTCGCTGTCGATGAGAGAGATGAGGTCTGGAGATGCGCCTCCACGTTGACCGGAAAATTGAGTCCCGAATTGGGGCTCTGTGGAATCCTCAAGGAGGTCAACGTCGATGACTTCGGTCGAAGACGGCGGTCTTGTCGTTCGCGGGGGAGTTGGGTCATCGAATGCTGACATCGGGCGCTCGACGACCGCTGCCATCAGCTTCGTCTGGGTGTTACTTTCAACGTTGTCGACGTTGTCGTCGATTGTCACGGCTGGATTTTGTTCGCCACTCACCGTCTTAGTCAGCACGCTCAGGCCCCTATCACGTGCCGAGTCGCGTCGCGTCTCAAGTTGTATCTCGCACACCTAAGATGTCTTTGTTAATCTGAATGGCGGCTGATTTCTCGTTTCGATGAAGGTAACGTCGCGACTGGGCACCGTTGAGACAGACTTCGCAATACACCACACTGAAAAGAATGTATACATGAAATTCAGAATGACACATCTTCATTTCGTGCATCATTTTCCTCTCGCGCTAAACCGTATAATCACCAAACTACCAACACATTGGCCTCCCACTAAGAACACATCTACGTTAGGTGCGACAGCCAAACACACTGGAAAGTAAATGTTAACATGAGGTCATAGGACTGGGTCGACAATATAGTTCAGAAGAGTAGAAATACAATCAAAGCCGAAACTCAGCAACAGCTTCTAGTTGATATTTTTGGTTCTCGTCTCATCTCCACCACCCAACGGACTAAACATATATTTACGTACCACAATGGCAAGAGCATGATCACCTGCAGGTAGAAGTTGCATAGTCAGCAAAGATTCGGACACCAGAGGCAAACATGAAGATCAGAAGGGGTTGCCCGATATATTTGAGCTGTGGCGGGCCTTTTCGGCATGGAGGTACGAAGACCGTCGTGATAAAGCATCATATAAGGATAGTGGGAATGACCACTCACATCACTGTATGGCTATGATCTACATGGCAAATAGCAATGAGAATGGTGTACGGCTCTGTGAAGTACTGGATCAGCCAAGATTCACATCGGAAACAACACAGAGAGGGATCAGAAATAAAATTAATACAGCCTAGGAGTTGTCATCAACACCCAGTTTCATGACTGGGTCAGGCGGTAACTCCATAATAACATCATTGAATGAAAACGAACGAAATACTCACAACATTCCTTGGTCAGTGGGCGGCTCTATCGGCGCAAAACCATGTCCTGTCCATGACGTTCAGCATCAGCGTCGTCATACGCATTATGAATAGAAGGCAAGGTAGGTGTTCAGTGGATTGACAGATAAAAAGTAAAAGCATCGGGCTCTAGGAGCACTCAGATACTCTAGTTTGAAAGTTTTGGATCATCCTAATGATCGGACGAACCGACAACGACACATCAAAAGACGTGTACTCACAACACAGCAGCGAAGCCACAACGCCTCCCCGGTGGTTCCAACCATCACGATGCCCGAAGGCGAATTAATCCCGACTACCTGAAGAGGCGAGTGTTAGCAAACGCATGAGATATCGCAGAAAGCAAGAAACCGATCAGTGTAACTATGACAAAAACTAGCACTCTGCATCGCCGTCTAGGTATGACGCCGACACTCGCAAGAAATTGGAAAATATCATCCCTTCGAATTCAGGGGCAAGAACAAGATACTCACGGTTTATAATGATCAGCTTTAGGTCATTTGAACTTTGAGGTGACGAAGACAGCAAAGGCAGCAAGGCGGGCAAATGGAAGCACAATGTTGAGAAAAGAAAAAAATGCGATTTTTCAAGTGTTGTGTTTAGGGCCGACTATCGCGACGGGAGTAGGCACGATTATGTAATCGAAGATCGACCCCACAGTTCACCTCCGAGTTGCTCGATCGCGCTTACACCATTTCCTCCAATCTCAACACCAGGCGGTTGGCCTTTGTTAAGGAGGGTTCTCGGCACGTTATCTTGTAACGCTTTATGAAGCGCGAAACCGTAGGACAGCCAGGTCGTCTCAGACTCGTTAATGACATCTTGGGGACGTACAAATGATTGACTGGACGAAAAGCTTATGTTCATTGGCGGATTCAACGTCACTGACACTCGTTGACATTTCATCTTTTCATTATCTGCCTATCTTATAAACTGCCTAGATATTTCTTGATGGTGCGTCTTGATATGGTAACAATTCCGAAAAAGTCAGCCCAAGCCTGTTCCCTTCCGCATTTCCGTATCCTCCCAGATAGTAAGTCAATTATATTTTGCCTGAGAGGCCTTTTTCCTCTCTGGAATGACGACTTGGGGCATAGGACTGCCATACCTCTGCTATGGGCCACAAATACGGTGCCCTGTCGAGAGTATCAGTATCCGATGCGGCGATACCGCATCCGTTAGAGCCACAAGCATCCTCGCTTTGGTGTGCAAGAATGTGCCTAGCATGGGCTTCGCCCTTGTGGTCCACATTGACCTTTCTAGTGCGTGACCTCTGGTTGTAAAGCTCACAAATCTCGCCTGCCAGGTTAATCTACGCGCCCGCATCTGCCTTGCAAACCGAACTGCTCAGCCTGCATGCCGTGATGAGCCAACTGGCCATGATGAGCTGAATTCGAACTGTTTGGTTCCCCGTTCGACCAAAGTTCTTTTCAGCCATGAGGCGATTCTTATTTCGTTCTGGCTCCGAGGCGCCTGTCAGTCTACTGAAGCAACAGACGTTCTAGGTGCGATCGGGGCCATTTTCCAGTTCAACGGCTCGTGAAACGAAGTCAGATTGCGAGCTAGGTCTTGCCATATCAATTGGATCGTGCACTTGCTCTGCCTGTCCCCGGTAAATGAATCCTTGCCAAAAGACAGCGATCAACCGTTCCATCCTGGGAAGCGAGCAAAATGTATAGAGAAGACCCGGTGTGTTAGGACTTTGGGACTCCGCGATATCGCCAGACCAGCATCACTACGATGTCAAAAATAAGCATATCATTATCGATCGCGGCCCATCTCGCCTCATGGTCCGGAGATTCGTTTTCGTTTAATGGAGAAATCTTGCTCCTGGCTGTGTCCTTATGAGCGCAGAGGACGTGGTGGCTTTCAGTCGGTCCAATAAAAATAGACCCCGGAACTGCACCATCTCGATATACTCATGACGTGGATTCTCCGGCATATTTTCAGGGAACAACTGCTTTTCCGCCTCTCGGTTGCGTATCACGATAATCAATCGTCCGGGTATAAAAGATGAATGGCCGTCGACATGGAGGCGCCAAACGCTTTGAGTGGCGGCCCCTACCACTTTGTCGACGACATTCTGTATCTTCCTGCACGTGGGGAGCAACCAACGTCTGGATGCTCACCGACGACGCAGGACTGCGCTACTTCAAGGTGAAATGCTGCTTGACGTGCTCTGAACAAGTCTACCTGTGGCCTTTTGCGATTCACCGTTGAAGGAGGCAGCGCCGATGACACGAATCCATGAATGTCTGCGTATCACGAGGACTCATCGGCAATGCGGTGTATTGAACGGTCCGAGATAACCTGCCAGTTTACATTGGGCGGCTGTTGTAACTCTTCCCTTTCAGACGCTGAACGACTGTCTTCAGGGGTTCATCCCGACAACTTTATTCTGAATGCATAACTGACGAGCATGTTACCATTATCGGGACAGCCAGGAAGAGGGGACTACCAGCACTTCCATATAGGACAATCTGCCTTTGAACTGCTTGTCATTTCAAACGTGCTGTGAGGCGCCTGCACACCTAGGTCTATTTAAAGCATCGCCTCCTGCTCGATGGCAGCTATATATTGACAACGCTATCAAGTCCGAGGTATAGTCATGCTGGCGGCACATGGCACACCTGTCCGCATCAAGCGATGGTGCCCACGTATCGCACTCGTGCCGTGTTCTATCTGACACTGCTGCATCTCTGCATACGCAGGAACCATCACACCGCTCTAGTACCCAGTGGCTCTCCTCTCATTGGATCTTGCCACTCGCGCTCCGGAATGCTATGACCTGAAATTCGAATGACGAAATACTGGACCTTCCTATCGTGGTGGCCTTACATCTCGTTAAGATCCTTCCGATGGCGGGACATGAACGTGTCTTCTCACAACACAGTACTGTGGCAGTTGTAGCGACGAGGGCCCCTTTCAGACCGCAGAAAAATAACAGCCTTTCCTGGATTTGGATGATCAAAATGTTCTTCAGGATAATGTCCTCGGGCATTGCATCCGACCATGCAAAATGCAACACTACAGCCATGAGGGTGAGGACACAAAGATATCGGCAAGGCATAGACATTTCCTGAAACGGAACACAATCCAGTCCATAAATAAACATATGCGGTTTCACCGATGAGAAATTTCGTTGCTATTTATTTACCACCAACCACAGTTCCCTTCGTCTTCGATAGATGGGAGACTGTGTCGTCCGAAATGCCAAGGTGTGCCTTCACCAATTCGGGCGGTGTTAATGCCAACCACTGATGGAAGCCACATCAGAAGGTCAGATCAAGTGAAACCAGACAACACTTACTTGGTTCAAGCTGATATCTTCAAATTTATCTGGATGGACACGCCATTAGCACCAATCGATTCGCAAACGCTAGTCAGCACCTGAGTTGAATATCTCCAAAAATCGCAGCGTGGTATTTCCTATGTTTTCGACGTAATGACCTATGGGAGTTGATCCGCTCAGTCGGATTTAGATCTCTACCCCAGGAGAAGGCATTTACCCATGCTGGCGGGAACATATCCTGTTCCAGAGTGTTGTGAGTTCCACAGATCCGATAATGCCGAAGGAACGGTATAGGGCAACTTACCAATATCACCAGCCTAGTGGGAGGAATCCGGTATCAAAACGAACCGAATAAAAGAGATAAGTGGCTGTGGCAGACCTGATAATTGAATGTTCTCGCGTTTGACTGCGAAGCGAATATCGTTACTCGCGCTTCTCCTTCACTATTTGAAAAGAAGATTAATTACACATCACTGTTCAAAGTAAATAGAAGACGTGCATGAAGAAGCTCCACTCGTCCTCCGTCGGATGCCACTGAAGACCACGGTTTAGAGCGTCATTTATGCGAATGAGGTAGTGCATACATGCAATTCTCTTCCATGCAAATATGTCAATACTAACGTTGAAAGAAAAAAGCTGGGAAATCTACCTTATCGCACCCGGATTCACAGTCACCTCTATAAACAATAAATTTTACTATGCCTGTGTGAAATGATTTGATACGCACCTGCAGCTGCAATGTTCTTTGATACCTTGAAAGTAGATGAATCCACGATCTTCACACTGCCGCCCGAGAGTTGGGTGGGTTTAACTTTAGATAGAGGGAATGAAAACGGATCAGGGACCGTTCCCTGAGGGCTCTTTGGTGCACTGCCATCATCTTCCGGAAGTTCTAGAATAGGCCGTGAGAGGGATCCCGGTCTGTGTCGGCAACAAGATGACGCACGAGCAGGGAAAATGTACAGTTCTTCGGCAGGTATGTGGGCGAAAGCCGAAATGTCACTAGATGGCACATGAACGCGGAGGGCAAAAACGAGAAAAAATGTGACCAACGCTTGGAAATTCCTGGAGATGACTGAAACCAGTTTTATAAGGTGATATGAATCAGCCGGTTGCAATGAATCTCATCCCTACCTTCAGCCGGCACGTGGGATAGCCAATCTGTTAACAGGAACGTGGAGTCTTCACTGAAATCCCCTTGGTCGAATACCTGTGAGCGAAGGGCAATCAAGAGGCTTCAAAGCGTTTAGGATGCAGAAATCTACCAGGATAAATTCTGACCCATCAGGGTCATCGTTGGTAGCTTGCAAAGAATGCGGAATGCCAGGAGGGAAGTACCACAAGTCACCAGGCCCCTATATGTTATAAGTTTTTGGGTAAATACTTAAGACATGCGTCGAAACTTACAACAGTAGCAATGTAATTGCGTCCTTGCGTATCGACGGCGGTGACTTGCGTCGATCCCTGTTACTCGATGAGAACCGCATTCGGAAATGACAGAGGGAAGGCGTTTTACCTTAAGCACATATGCCCACTGCAAAACCATGAACTCAGTGGAAGATTGTCATTCCAATGACCGGACATACCTCTGCAGTCTTGTGCCAATGTAGCTCACTGTATTCGTAGTATGCCACATCAAATAATTTCGCTTCTCTGTTAAGACTCACCGAACAGCACCAGCTTCAAGCCTCATGTTGACGCTAGCCATCGCTGTAGTTCGGTTAAAGTTTGACTCCTGAATCTGAAAAAGGGATAGTCACCAGTGGCAATAGGCATGACGCCAGCTATAAACGAAAAAGCGGTGAGAGTTCGGCTCAGAATGGCGGATGAAGAGCACTGACTATTTTCTTGCCGAGCCCAGCCACCGGTCTGAAGACGATTATGGCTAAGAGTGAATGGCCATTTCGCATTTGATCTGATGGGGAAAGCGTATATAAAGAGCTTAAAATCTGGTGGTATTCAATTTACTGACACGCTTCCATGATCAGTTGTCGGTGGGGCCAACAAGTCGGGATTCTCCTTCGCCATGCTCTCGTCTGTAGGCCCGAGGAGAGGCGCTCCTAAGCTCCCACGTTCAGGCTGTACGTCTTCGGTTGTGTTGGCATTCCATAATGGCTCGTTGGGATCGGTGCTAATGAAGGGCACAGTTGCCGTCGCAGGTGGCGCGGGTTCGGAAGTTGTGGGCTTGCCGGGCGCTGCACTGCTCAGCACAACCGAAGACGCAACACTGGTTGCTGATGATGCGACCGAGGAGACTGTTGAGGGTAATACAGATGATGCCGCAGATGATGCGACAGAGGACGCGGCAGGTGCAGAATTTGTAATCCTGACGAAGAAAAGAGCACAGATACAATAGGCGAGGCTGATCATGTCCGAAGAATAGTGGGTTAAAGAGACGAATGCCAGAGTTAGAGAGGTGTTTTATACGCGAGATACTTCGCTTGCAATTATGGAAGGATGAATCCTTCGGGAGACCAGACGATGCCAAGGACGAACTCGGAAGCCAAGGCCATTACTCTAAAACGTCACAAGATGGACAGGAAGGGATCGGAATTCGCCAACGCATGGAAAATAGAGAGTTGAAGATCTTCACAGCGGGCGAAGTCTTGCACTAAAAGATGTAAGATATGCACAGAACGGCCGAAAAGCAGGGAGTAAACCAAATCAAACCGCTCCATGATGTGGGTCGCCAGGTCATAGTGGTGTCTTTCACGTCAAATGCGGGTGCGCGACACGAGTCAAGCGAAGTTTTTCATTCTTCATCTCCAAAACTGAACCAGCCAACAACTCCGGGTGGAAGTAAGGCCGCGTTGGCCATGAGGTGCGCGAGCATTGCTATTTTGGATGTTGTGCCACCAACAATAATGCGAGAGCGGGTCTCCGCCGATATCTGCAGTTGGGAATTGTGTCAAGGTGTGCCAGTTCATGATGGACGCGTAAAAGGGTAGCTTGCGGTCAAAAGACTTCAACATAGGCAATATCAGAAACGCTGTCGGATGATTGGAGGATATTAATAGAGGACCTTGATATCCGAAGTCATATGGTTCTTTCAGTCCTCAAAAATACCACGATTGATCGCATTATCCGAGGCGGCAGCAACCCGCCGAACGCCGAAAGACTCATGGTCAATGCATGGGAAAGCACTCTCCTTTCCTTCTCATTTGTGTAAGGTCCTTCAACCGCGGGATCTCCGCCAGTAGGACTGGTCTTCATCTAGTTCGGTACCAGTTGAATCAGAGGCTGTTTGAAACTCGTTGTACCGTAATACTCGGAAAATCGGTTCGTCCTGGATCGAGTTTATGAGCCGCGATATCCCCAATGGCTAATTTACCGGTCTGGTAATGGACGCAAAGATGGAGGGAAATTACTATGGCTTATCACTCGCGAAATCCGAACGCACCTTCTGACCATCAAATGTGGCGGAAAGTCCAAAAAAGAGTTGTGTTTACACATTGCTATTCTTAATAGCCTTAACGTCTTCACCAACCCTATGTGTAGCGTGGTTGTCCAAAGAATGCTGGAAAATGAAGGCTCTCCACATGCCGATCTTCCACGACGACCTGCTTTTTTTGAGCAGCAAATCGCCGTTCGCCTCAGCGGAGGAATAAGAGATAGCACCCGGATCCACGTAAGACGTCTCAGACTGTTCTACGGATTGATGACATGCACGAACGATTCGGTTCTCAAAGGCGATCTGCTCCATCTATGAGCACTCCTATTTTCAACGAATCTGAAGATATCGGAGCGAGTTCCTTGCATTCGGCTTTCGGCATGCTGGAATTCGCGAAGAGATAGGAACCACAGATTGATGAACATGGAATGCAGGTAGCGCAAGAAGCAAGAAGTCAGTTCGAGAGTGACAAAAGCGAAACCATATGACCAGAGGGAAACTGACTGGGTTATGACGGCAGAACTACATTTACTATTTATCCGCAATATGCAGAAATGGTGTAGTCGGAAAGGCAAAACAGGGGAGTGGGAAGAGGAGTAAAAAGCGATACTCATGCCTAAGACGGAGAAACAGAGACTTCTCGTCCATCCTGCAAAATCTGGATTGCCTGGTCGACTTCGACAAACCAACTGTAGCCCTTGTGGTATGATTGATAGCCAGGGGAAATTTGGTATTTTGCTCGCCTCATCCAATTTTTGTATGGCCGCGCCTGGACGTGTAGATGCAAATGGTCGACCGAATTGAAGGGGGGTATATGAAAACCCATCCTATGGCAGCACATACATAGCAGTCAGCCGATGTCAATCGACTGAAAAACCTGTCGTACTTGCCTCCGCATGGAGGGCGCCACGTCCAGGTTATCAAGTAACATATTCCCGATATCCCGCATTGACTGCACTAGGCGTTATGCCTGGTCATGTTATTCGAATGCACACGATTCTCAAATGGGATACCTAGAGTTGCATCAGACTTGCGGAGGTTTCTGATGCTCTCTAAGCGGAAAATGAGAGGCCTTGTTGACGTTGCAACCCAAGCTAATGGTACTTGCCAACATGCGATTTCGGAATGACAAGGAGGTGGTGCACAGCTGCGGGGTCATGGTCTCGGAAAGCGATGAACTCATTGTCCTAGGAGGAGATGCAAATCTGAGAGGGCCATGTCGGGAAAGATTTTGATGGACACCCACCTCCCATTCTACTTGGAACCCTCTTTTTCCAGACACATTGCAAAATACGCATGACGGCACGAACTCAGAGACGCCCTCAGTCACCGAAGCCGGTCTCACACATGAGAACAGACTGGAAATTAAGGAAATGGGCATTCAGGCGAGTGGAACTTGACGCTTTGAATTGACCGTAACAAGCGGTAGTTCGACCTGACGGATGTTCGGGTTGTTTGCAGCCTCGCCAGGCAGTAGGTATTCCAGACGTGCCTTTCCTTGTCGTCGTAGAGGTCAACAATGGTGAAATGGACGGCTGTGCACTGTCAGTGTCAATGTCGTGGCCACACAAACTTGGCGCGCGTCACGTCACGCACTCTGATCATTGCTGTCGGCTAATTACCAACCTAACCTTGGACTGTACCTCTGCACGACCTGGGCCATTACTTGGCCCAAGAGGGCGCTGAATAGCACCACTGACAGCTCGAGGTGCACTTCCTCTATTGATCTTTAGCCCTTCTGGGTGTTCGGACGGTTCGGAATGAGCGGGACCACAGACATCGAGTCGGGTTGCTCCCACATATCAACCGCTCTGGACGATGATGCTCTAAGCCGGGACATTTTCTCAAAATTCAGGAAAGTGGTGGCATGGAATGTCAACAGGCGGCAGGGTGCGTGCAACCCTGCGAAACGGAGGAAGGTGAGTTTCCGTGAAGACTATGGAGGTCTTTGTCCGTCTTAATCGAAACTTCTTTTTACAGCTTTCGTCTCCATCTTGTGGAACATGTGATATATCATTACCGAGAGCTTTTGCCTGCCTTCATTGTCCCTACACTGGATGCTGGATTGGAGGTCACATGTTGGGGCATTTGAACGAGGAGGACCACAGTTTCTGTGAGTGTCGCCTTCGTCTCCAGGTATTGGAATTACCTGATTAAATATCTATTATGGCTATACAGGTGTCGATGTGAAGACAGGATCAGTATTTTGTCTTCAATGTAATGATTTTATTTATGACGCACGTCTCGATGATGCGTATCTTTCGACTGTTGTAAATGTAGAACAGAAATGGACCAAATTTCAAGGTGAGAGCGCTTGAACATGACTTTTGTCCATATTCAGACTTTTCGCAGTTTCAAATCGAATTAGAGAGCCGTTCCAGGCTTGGGTTCCGTCTGAGAAGGATACCACTGCTCTCGAAGGGTCTGTACCCATCCCTTGCCACGGTAATGATGCCGTTCTATCTTTTTATGCCCGTTAAACCGATTGATTCTTTTTTTCTTTACACAAGGCCAACGGGGATTACTGAATCTCGGACAGACGTGTTTCCTCAACGTCGTTTTGCAATGTCTGATTCATAATCCGCTCCTAAGAAATTATTTTCTCGGAGATAAGCACAACTGCAAGCAGTGCAAGACGGAAAATTGCACCTGTTGCGAGATGGACAAACTGTTCACAGAGGTCTTATGATTTGTCTTCTCCGCATGGCTTGAAAAACTTTTTTTAACGCCTAACACGTTATTCTTAGATATACGCTGATGACCCCAATCCATATGGTCCGATAACATTTCTCGCCACGACATGGCGTGCTTCTGCCGACCTGGCAGGCTATGCCCAACAAGACGCACATGAATGTTTCATTTCTACGTTGAACCAGATACACGTCACCTCCAGAGGATCCACTAACGTTTCTTGCAATTGCATCATACACTCCACGTTCGCAGGCCAACTCCAAAGTGACGTCAAATGCGAGCGTTGTGGAAATGTCACCAGTACTGTTGATCCCATGCTGGACATCAGCCTTGAACTGAAGGGGAAAGGAGGAGACGCCTCCAGCGAAAATACCCTAGCAGCATGCCTACGAAGGTGGGCTATTTCCGTCTCATCTGTGTTCCTGAAACGTTATTAACGGAATCAATTGCCTTACCCCATGTTTTGTCCAGATTTACTCAGCCTGAGAAACTCGGGCCAAAAGAATACAGCTGTGCAAAATGTGGAAAAGCTTCTCACGTAGGTTCCAGCATGCTACTCCGGACGCGAAGAGGAAATCATATCATTTTCCAGGAGGCCAGCAAGCGGCTGAGCATACGGATCTTACCTCCTGTTTTGAGTTTTCAATTCAAGGTAACCTTCCATCGAACTTATGCAAGCCGCCTCAACAACGAACGCCTCTTAATTGCTAGCGCTTTGAACATAAAACGTCTGACAAATCAGCGGCGCATAAGATAGACGCTCCGATCCTATTCCCGGCCTGTTTGAACATGGCGCCCTACACGACATTGAGCATGAAAGAGAAGGAGAACAGTGGTTCGACCTCCGCGTGAGCACTATGATTCTTGTCGCCGTTCTCACGTTCTTGTATCAATCCGTAAATTCTCTACAAACAGGAGAATTCCCGGACCAGAGGCAATGTACCAGTATGACCTCTTTGCAGTAATCAACCACGAAGGAAAGCTCAATAATGGTCACTATACCAATTTTGCACGATGCCAGGATGAGGTATGTTCCTCTGCACCCCGTCATGTGAGCTTGCCTGAGCTGCCGGCGTTCTGATTGGCTTGCAGTGGTACCGTTTTGATGACGAGAAGTGCGGACTTATTCCTTTCGGTCTTCCATTGTCCCTTTTACGTCCTTCTCTTTTCTCCGCTCTACCCGAGATCAACAAGAAACGAAAAGAAAATAATTCTTCTTTATTTTTCCTTGTAGGGTAAACCCGTCTACGCTTGGAGCATGCTTACGCTCGAACGCCTACATGTGTTTCTATGTCAAACGACATCTGGACTACAAGCCGGACATGATACCGACGTACGTTCTCACACGGGAAACGGAGGCTGTCCGCGAAAAGGAAATGGAAAAGGAGAAGGAAGCCGCACGGATGAAGGAAGTGGAAGACGCACTCCTGGCCACTGTATAACGATTATTTTTTTATTGGTTCGTTACACCTTGCTACAAGTCAGTTATAAATGCGAAATGACGGGGTGTCGGTGAGGCAATGTAGTACGGTAAATCGAGGCGATCCTTTAGCTTGGACAGTATGCCATTGTTTCGGCGGTCATCGCACGATAACCCACAGGAGCGGTAGACCAGATGACTGGGCAGACCGCTGATTGAGCACCTCCATACGACAATGGAGTGCGATCTACTTCGCGTATGCCAAATATAATACTGATCCTCTGCTTCTCTCGCGTTCCATTTCCACCTATCAAAGCAAAGAAGCTGGCACCTCAAGGATGTCTGGTCGGGCATCCCAAAAATCGTTCTTGATGATGTCGCAATGCAGGACGGTTATTTTTGTCGCCGATTTGGCTTTGGCTTTTGCTTTCGCTGACTGACGCCGTTTCGTTTCCACCTTCGCCTTCCCTTTCCCCTTCTGTTCCTCCACTTCCGCCTTCTGGCCGCCCAACTTGGCAACGGGTGCAGTTCCCGCTTGTGACCCTTGCTGAGCCGGTATCTCTCCTCGCGGTTCGTGAACCTGCACCTCGAGCTGCTGTTGCGCTGCTGCTGGCAGCTCGCTCGGCGGTTCGCTTTCTGCTTCTGGAGAGGAGAACGGCTGCTGAAGGCTTTCTGCTCTCGGTGGATTTAGTAGGGACGACTCGGTTTTTGTTTCCGTTTTGTCTTCGTCATTCGAGTCCGTGATCTAGTGCGCAGAGGGGAGCCCGTAAGAAACCGGGACGAAAGAAAGGATGTGGACCAGTGAGGACGAACAGCTTCGCGGAACAAGACGGAGCCTTTCCTGTACCTCGCGTCTATTTCGTTATAGTTGATGTTAAACCGGGTGAAGAGCATCTCGTGCTTGTCCTTGGAGAAGGTACCCTGCGCGCGGACGTAAGGCACGGACGAAAGACATAAAATGAAAGGGATGTGGTGTTCTCACCCTTAGCGTCGCGTGCGCCTCTGTAGTCGTTTGGCCACCACGTTCAACAAGCGCCCAAAAAAGGGTATTGTACAGGTTGTTGATGTGCGCTGGAACGTTGCATGTCAGAACAAAGATGGATTCAAAATGCAGTACACACTGTCGACCTGTCTCCAGGCAAAATAATCCCGGACGACGCGCTCGTTTGGGTAGACGACAAGCCGACCGTCGAAAGACGGTGGATATTTCAAAGGAGTGTCAGGAAAGTATTTTGGCCAGTGCAAAACGTAGCAAGACGTGAAGAACGACGTCAGCGTCGAGACTATCTTTGCTTGGCGTCTACTGTAAAGGTTCGTGGACTTCCGCAACAGAAAGCTGGGAAGGAATCGAATCAAAAATGATTCTTCTCTAAACTCTTGTACGATCAACCCACCTAAATTCGTCGGATTCACCAAAGCCGAGGACGATATCTGGGTATTCTTCCATGAGACAACTGGCGGCATGGTCCATCAACCGGAGTGCACGAACGTCATTTGGCTTGGTGAAATTGTGTTCGGACGAGAAACTGGAACAATTTCAGCGAATTCAACTAGAATAACAAAAAAGTCCGTTGTCAGCACCGATGGAATGAATGGCCGTCTAATCGGCAGACGATATACGTGTCCGGGAGCAAGGTATCAGGCAATTCGAATGTCTTGACATAGGCATATCTGGATCCTGCCATCACATTCGTCAATCAGCTTCAGCATCTATTAGTTTATGGCGTTTTCTGTCGAGCAGAGGGTGTCTGACTCGAAGTAGTCACGTGTCACCGGTGCTGTTTGATGCCCTCGATATTTTCACACAAATCACATTGCCTCGAGTGAACCTGCAGACCGTGAAAGCTACTGAATTTGAATCTCAGTGCTTTGTCTCAAACGGCCATCATCTCATCGATACGCGAACGATATTCAGTGGGTACCCATAGACAATGAGCGCTACCAACGGCTCGTTCTTCTTTCGCCGCCGTACCATCGGCAGGGCTGCATCTCCGCCTACCTGGGCATGCTATGAGCAGATCCCGTACGGTGACGACGAGGATGATGACGAGTACAGCGACAGCGCTTCGGACTCGTGCTCTGAGGACGATGAGGACTACGCGAGAGCGGCCGCAGAGAACGACGACTCCATGAGCGACGACGAGTCGGAAGGTGGGCGGAAGGTGGCAGGCCTGACCGGTGCGGACGACGTTCGAGCTGATCCTGCACCTGACATTGACATGGACGTTGATCCTGGCGATAATGATAACTGTGCCCCGCGAAAAGGAGGCACAAATGAGACTCCTGGGCACACATCCAAGGACGTCAAAGGAAAGCAGCGCGCGATCGAGCCAGAGCAAGAGAGCAAGACGCACCACCGGAAGAAGCGCAAGCCTCCAGTCTACACCCTCCGGCCCATTTTGACTATCCAGAAGAGCCAGGGTTTCGTCTGGAATCAGGCAAGTATGCGCCAGGCTAAAAGCCCGTTGCAGCCTTACTCATAGATCCTCCTAATCAGGACCTCTTCGTTCCACCGTACATCAAAGACCGATGTTCGTTCCTTCTCATCTCGTCTTGCGCAGATTCTTTGCTCACGCTACTGACTTTTTTGTTTCCCCTGCCTCAACTTGGCGTACGGTTTGCTCCTATCTTATGATTCTTGTCCTCTCTTTCCTCGGATTACAGACGTTGCATCGACCTCACCACCGGATGCACGGGGCTTTTCATCCACCATTGCGTCTTCTACGAACCCGGCTTTAACCGATTACGAGGTCGAAGTCGTCGAGATTCGAGTGAAAGAGGGTGATCTTGATAGTATTGTGCCCTAAACATCCGGATTTTTCCTCTTTGCCTCTTTCATACAGGTCTTTCTTCAATTCCCATTCATTACAAGTCCTATTCCTGTTTATTCCTTGTATACATCGTTCGACTCTGCACGCTTTACTACTTACTTCCGTTTACCGTCGTCTTCAATACTAACCTCTCGTACCTGTCCAACCATTCGAATTCCTTGTAAGTAATAGAAGGTATACCAATAGCGATTATCCTCCTCTCAGTGTTGTTTTAGAAAGCGCTGGCCGGCAATGACATTATCGAACACATCGTTTAGGCCAGAGGGCGAGGTGGTATGCGCCTGCAGTAGAGTCTCAGAAGAGCGTTACAGTATAGTCCATTTTCCGCAGATTCGTACAAAACAGAGGCTCAAGTTCACAAGATGGGCATTCGCAGAGTGCCCCTTTCGATGACCGAAGCCGTGTGAAGAGGTATATCAGATTTGATTCGATTCAAGAAGTACCTCGGGGCAGTAGTCCATTCGCGCAAGCAACCGGGACGTAACAAGCTTTGCAAATGACAGTGGATACACGTTGGGAACGAGTCTGAGATCACAATAGGCATGAAAGGCTACGCGTCAACGCATCCACCAGCACCCCGAGGTAGGCGCAAGTCGGCTTGTCCGTTTCGACAACAATCAAGACAGGAGCCAGTTCTTGCCTATCCACAGTTGTCGAGGGCATGAAAGAATGCAGCTGGGACTTGCGGGAGGCCCACCGGCTTTATATCGTGCCCAGGTGCGCTAGAGGATCGACATCTGCAAAACGCCGTGCATGCCATGTTCCGTCATTGGGCCTCATGGTGGATGGTGGGCGCAGAAAGCGAGCAGATTTTCCTTTTATAAAGCCCAATCTGGCCTAAAGAGGCATTTTTCAGAAAAACTGGGTCCGCACCAATCCTTGAAAATCTCCGTATTCGAACGATACATAGTGCCAAATGAACTGAAACGGCAGGAAGAGAGGAAGATTACCCAGGCGGGCAACTTTGCAGTCCTGTCACCACTTCGTCACAACTTTTTCGTCACGCCTCTCCCAGCCAAAAGAGCTGTCACGTGCGGTCCTCGGTCAAGGAACCTGTGTCCGAACCAATTCTCGCTGAGGATTGGTTTGAAGGCACTTTCACCAATCGCAAAAAATAACTGTGTATGGTAATTTTGAAGCGTCACAAGTGACATCTGTAGAGATGGTTATAAGGACGGCGTTTCGCAGAGCCGCAGTCCCCAACAGTGGCCTACGAGTCAGTGTTCCGCCTCCAAAGACTCCAAAGACCAACTTTCTTCTGATTTTCTGCACTTGTCTTGCACATAATCTCGCTGTTGCATTGTCTTTGGGAAACGATCACGTTGTGTGACACTCCGTGGTACGTTTTTCCTTTGTTGGACAGAAGCCGTATCGCGTTCCGCTAATTGATGGCTCTCTCTCCGTTACCATCTGGGGTGGCCCCGTCATGTTTGTCTTTCAATCGTCCGCGACTTGCTTTCCTTCACAACTACACGTGGCCGCGCTCTTTGTGCAACGGCGATGTGCACCTACTTCCGCACTCCTCGCACACACGCCGTGGCTTTGTTTATGTGGGTCCGTGTTTTATTTCAAATGATGGCTCCTAGCACGGAAAAAAATGTCGCGGTTTGTCACTGACTTGGGCTTCTTTCCCAATCCTGTCTCCTCGGCACCATTCTATTACACCAATATTCCACGTTCTTATCACACTTCTTCTGACGAGTCTGAGCCGGGCTCTCAGACTTCGGGCGGTGGCGATGGGCCACCCTATGAGTATCACTCAGCGAATAATCAAAGGGGCGTCTCTAGAACCTCATATCTCCGAGATGATGTGCCGTATATGCCTCCGGCGGCCCAACAAATCCAAATTGCGAGCTCCAGGAACTTGACGCTCTCACCGGAGACCCAGAGCGTCAGCCGTTTTCTCTTTTTGCCTTTCTGCTTTATTCTGACACGTGGTGAAACACCTACTATAGCAAGGCTTCTCGTATGGAAACAACGTGGGGACGGGGCATCTGGGAGGCTTCGCAGGCCGTGGACATGGCTCAGGGCCCTCCGTCGGGTCATATAGCCAAGGATCTCCCGCGAGCCAAACTGTCTTTTTGCACGCTTCGACTCCCGAGCCATCTCTATACCCAAACGTCGTCCAGCATGCAGGCCATGCACCAACCCCAATTTCCTCTCACCCTTCGCCCACCTCCGCCCACCATCAGGGCGCCCACTATCCCCCACACGCCCACTATCACCATCAACACCCCGGCGCTGTGCGCGGTTCTGCCGGAGCCCACCAATCGCTTCAGGCTATTTATCAAGGCCCATATGGACCGCCGTCTGTCAACACCTTTTCCTTTCCCACATCCGCACCACAACCGATGGAGGAAGACGAAGCCGGGCGGTACCTGCGCAATAGGCTGTCCATCCCCGCTACGGCCCGTGTCGACTTGAGCTGGATACCGGATCCGCCGGGGGGTCAGAAGCCGAGCCAGGCGCTGCCCATCCTGGTGCTGTTGGCGATCTACGGCAGCCCGAGGAAACGACTGTCCCTGCGCGAGATATATCGTGAATTGGAGAACAGGTTCGAGTACTTTAGAAACAATCCTGAAGACAAAGCATGGCAGGTTAGTTTGTTTTCGGCGCCGTTTATTCGCTCGGGTATTGGCAGGACTGGCGCTTACACCTTTCCGCACAGCGCTCCATTCGCCACGCACTCTCGCTGTATCAGATGTTCGTCCACGTCCCCAGGCCGATCACGGAGCCCGGGAAAGGCAAGTACTGGACAATCGACGTCTCAAAGGGAGAAGGCTACAAGCGCGATCGCAAGCGCAAGGGCAAGCAACCAGCAGGTGGCGCAGAGGGCTTGTTTGGGCGGACCGGCGGGCGCCAGGCGCAGGACACCTCCGCGGCCGACGAGGAGGGGAGTTCCTCAAACGCTGGTTCGACCAACCCGTCGCCCGAGTTTCCCAGCGCTACCACCGCCTGGCTGAACCGGGCCGCTCATCATGCACAAGCCTCGCAGCGCGGCAGCCCGTCGCCTGTGGCGTCGGCGGCCCCTAGCTCGTCCACTTCTTCCTCGCGTCAGTATCCCGGCTCGACTGGCTACGCTGCAGGACATATGACGGCCTATGGAAGCAGCCAACCTCAGCCCGGAGCGGTCGCGGTCGGACGACAACCTGCGTTCGCCAACTATCCCGTGTCGTCCAGGCATATGACTTATCCGATCTCTGGCAGCGCCAACTCCCCTTACGCTACGTCGTCCTCGTCGTCCTCCTCATCTGGTTCCTCGACGTCCACGGTGCGCGCCGGAAATCGTACCGCGTCCAGATCAGCCACGGTTCCCATGCCTGGCATGTCGTCGCAATACCATCATCACCGAGGAGCTGCGCCCTCTGGTCAGGCCTCCGCGCCACATGGGTTTCATCCCAGTCAAATGAAGCGATCCACCTCACATGAAGAGTCTGTCTACGAAGCCGGCAGCTCATCCTCCGGAAGCATCTTCAGTGCCTCCCCTGTTGACTACGATGACTTTCTGCAAGAAGACCCAGATGATGACGACGATGACGATGACGAAGAAGAATACAAAATGAAAGGAAAGGCCGACATTAAAGGAAAGCGCAGGGCGTACTAGATATGACCACTGAATTACGACTCCGGTGAGTGTTCGTGGGCATCAGAAAGGCTGCCATTACTGATTGTGAATACCGTTTCAATAGATATGTCATTGCGTCCATCCACGCGTCGGACCGAACACACCAAAACGAAAACACCGAGCTCGACCCAATCACCATGGGCGTGTGCAATCCCAACATTTACAGCTCAATTTCTTGCCCCAAATTGGAAAAAAAAAAAAACCTTGGAAAGTCGATTCGTTCTGTACGCCAAGTCGCATCTTGTATGGTATATATTCTCTTGCTTCTTGCTCTTGTATGCTTTCGCTTTGCTTTCTGTGCTATGCTGTGCAGCTCCTCATCTAGCTATTACTGGTTGATTCTTGTTGTCTCTTACCACCACCCACTCCATTCCTTCGCGGACATTGACACAGATCATTTCTCCCATCTGTATACTGAAATCGCATTGCATGTCAGTCGCCAGCAATTTTCGCTCTCCTGTATGTACTATCGCTATCTTGTCTGTCTGAGCATACGTGTCTTGATATATTATGCTCCATGATTGTTCCCGACCACCCTTTGAGCGGGGAATACAGCTTTTCTACTTAATTTGGCAGCTGGAATGAGTTGCTCTTTATGGACCAACTGCAGATCTGCTTTCGCCTATTTACATTTGTATTGCTGAGGCTTTTAGGATAAATCACCGACGCCACAAGGCTTCGAGAATTCGAAGGCTTTCATCCACCGGGGTTCCTCCCCGCGAATTGCAAAAGCCCGAATTTCTTCTTGCGTTAGACACGATGATTATAAAGCTTAATGCCAAAGATATTAAAGCGCAATACCTCGCTGCTCCACGACTAACCTTCTTTCCTTTTTCGAGCCAAACCCGCGATCAGTGAAACGGACAGAGGTAGGTAGATGACGGCCTCGTCTTTCACCAAGTCGTCCATAAAGATTCCGTCGGCAACGCTTTCTTGGGACCTCGATGCATGGGAGTACATTCCTCATCGGGATACAGAACACTCCGCGGCCGGTGCCAGGAAGCCATTACCAGTTGTCATCATGTTCGTTTCCTGCTCATCAGTTTGAAATTGACGGAAAGATTGAGCGAAAAAAATTTTTTCGTTGCAGGGCACACGGTCTGAGTGCGAACAAGTTGATGTCCGTAGCACCTTATGCGGAAGCGTTCGCTAGCTCGGGCTACGCCTGCATCGTATTTGACTATCGCCGCTGGGGAGAATCAGGTAACGGCATTATTATCTCCTCTACTCCGACAAGCACCAACCAAGCCCCGATACACCATTTTCCGCTTCTGGAAAATCCGCTTTGGAATACGAAGATGGAACTCCGCGACACGTTCTGACGCTCAGCGAACAGCTGGAGGATTACAGAACCTTAGTCGAATACGTCAGACAACGGGCCGAATTTGACTTTCGCAAGATTGTATTGTGGGGAACTAGTCTTTCTGGTGAGGGTTGTGGTGATGTCCGAATTTTACTCTGACATTACAGCATTTCGCATGTCAAGGCGGTCACGTCATTGCCCTGGCTAGCAAGGCAAGCATGTCCGCTGTGACGATCTCCTTATGATTTCGATTATCCGATCACCTCTCCAACAGCACGAGATCAATCCGGCGGCTGTCATATGCCAATCTCCATATGTCGGTGTGAAGCCATTGCCTCCGCTGACTTTGCCATTATTGCAGTCTGTGCTGTACGCTACGCTGGACGCAATTAAGCAATGGGTCGGATTGCCTCCGGTGTACATTCCTGTGGTAGCAGCTCCTGGAGAGGTCGGAATCCTTACAGCGGAGGGGAACTTGGAGGGCATGCGCAGATTGGCGAAAAATTCAAAGCGGGTGCGATTAACTAGAATCTCGTGACAAGACGCTCATCTTTCCTTCCTTAATTCAGGGATTATTCCAATGAGGCAAGCATCTTTGATCTTACGTTCCTCCTCGGATTCTGACGAGATTTCATCGATTCATCTGTCAGGTATCTGCGTCAAGTTTCTTCCAGCTCCTGACGTACAGGCCAAGTAGGAACTGCGGCTCGATCGCTTGTCCACTCCTCGTCATCGCTCAAGTAGACGACAACGTGTGCGGTATCCAAGGAGCAATCGACCTTGTCACTGCTGTACATAAAGCGGAATTTGTGAAGATCCCGGGGTGTACGTCTCCAATAAAACACATTGGCTCCATTGGGGATATACTTGTATATTAACTGAACTTGACCGCAGCTGGCCACTTTGACGTCTATCCCGGCACTGAGCGTTACGAAACTTCCTTAGCAGCGCAGATAGATTTTCTTGGACGACGTGTCCCTGTCTAACATGTTCGTAGTGCATTGCCGAGCTACATCAGGCTTAGATAGATATATCGCAATTGGATGAGCATAGACGCGTACTCAGCAAGAAGCTATCTTCTCAACATCTTGAGCTGAGAACCGTGAAATTCATTGACTAGCGCTTTCGGGACCGAGATTCACGGCTCGCCGATACTGCAAAGGTTGTCATTCATCAAGTTTCAATATTTCAATCCCCAAATGGTGCCCATTGTCGTGTGCGTCTAAATGCGAAGGGCTGTAAGGCGTCCCTCAAGAAACGTGACTGCGAGATCAATGTCGTATTATGATCCCCAATCGAGCGGCGGAACGCGGGGACTTGCGGTCGTCTAATTGTCTTGTTAGTCACTACTGCATTGGTGAGATTATTGATACCTAACTCCGACTGCCAGAACGCCGGAAGGTGTTGTCTGAGGACAAAAAGGCTGCCAGAAGATGCCCCTTGCAACATAGCTACTGTCAACTTCAGAGACAGCAGGGTAGTACGAATCGAGTTTTGAGTTCCTCAAGTCGACATGGCGCACAATTGAATCGTTGTTGACACTGTTGCACGTGGGCCCAAAACAATACGGTCACTATGCGACGGCGGAGACGTTTGGACAATAAAATAGTTCAGGCTGACTATCCGACAGCAAAACAATAATGGATAGGACCTTAAGATGCGGTGAGCTCAGTTCCATCTCACGAGTCGTAACAAAAAGTCTTTGCTATGCCTTATCTCCTTCAACACTGTGTCGGGCAGGATTCCCATCAGTCGAATGGATACAGTAGTAGGCGAAGGGCTGCGAGCAGGTCATCCTGTGGGTATAGATTCACTGATGATGAAACACCACCAACTGATAAATGCTTTCGATTCCTTGTTCAGCTGCGTACATTGGTCGCCTTCCTGTCGAACTTCTGCTCAAAATTTTCGAAGCATGCTTGCCTGCCCGTTTTGGTTTCTATTCGTCACTCTATCGCCTCCCCCCACTCTCGCTTTCCCTCGTTTGTCGGCTGTGGAGGGACATTGTTCGCTCTTCCCCCTTCCTATGGGCGTCATTCGACCTCAACCATGACGAATATGAACAATATCAGTGGCTGACCCCTCGAGGGGTCCAATACTGGTTGAAACGGTCCCAAGGATCTCCCCTCACGCTAATCATCGAGGCAAGACGCGAAGCTAGACCGGATTATGTCGCGACGGTGTTTGCACTATTCTTGAACAACCTGTCTCGTTGGGCCGATGTGACTCTCACGCTAACCAAGCACACCTGCGCCCAACTTCTATCAGCCAATCCCAGACGTGCACTACTCCTTTCGCGACTGGAAATCATGGCATATGAATGCACTGATCAACAAGTAGCCTTACTTCCCGCGTTCATTGGGTTCCTCCGGGGTGTTTCGGACCTCTCCTTAATTTTCCAGCCGGCATGCCTTGCCTCTGTTAGAGACATTTCCTTCTCCCGATTGACTCATCTCCATCTTGAAGCTCAGTTACCGGTGGAAAATTATATCACCACTATTTCGCAATGCGCTCAACTTGTTGAGTTGGCTCTGCGAGTCGTTATTCGATCTGAACTTGCTTCGCCCACAACCGCGCCCAGAGGGATTGTTCTGCCGGCACTGACATCGTTCAGGATCTTTGGAGACGTCAAAATGCGAGCTTTCTTTCCCCATTTTCGATTTCCTGTGCTACAAAGCCTTACCGTTCAGAGTTTCTTCAAGAATCATGGCCAAGATGCTCAGGCGTTAATCGAATTCTTCGATCGCTCCGGTTGCCAGCTCACTAGTTTCATTCTGGCCGACAAGTACATGGAGGAGACGGAACTCATGACCTGCCTCTCACATTCAGCCCTACATCGGCTTCGGACGCTTCGAGTTCAATGTGAAAACGTTTGCGATGACACTATCCGCCTTCTTACTCTCCGTGACAATGACCCGAATGCTATGACGTGTCTCAAGTCTCTCGAGCTCTGGTGCGCTTCATCAGATAATATCTGTGCGGATATGATACAGTCAAGACTCCGATTCCCGTCCGCATCACACAGGTGGTTACAGTATGTGTTTATCACATTTCACCTGCTGATCGGACAAATGAGCCGGCCCATGGCACGAGGTTATCGTCCTTCCATCGACGAATGTACTCAGAAACATTTGGAGGATATTTCTCGGCTTGAGGCGATGGAGACAGAGGCAGATGGGCTCAAGCTATATTTTCATTTTCAATAGTGCTCCGGTGTTTATATTTCTCATCATCCTCGATGTTGCCGCCGTGTGGACACTGAGTAACTTACGGATTTGATGAGTTTCATGTTATTTACCGCATAACTTCAATAGGAACTATACGTATGTTTATGATATCAAATATGTGTTACTTCGCCAGATGGAGACATGATTCCTACAAGGTAAATGTTCTTGTGACACAAATAGAAAAAAAACAGCTATCGTATAGTCTCCAGTGTTCTACCTTAGAGGTTAAGGTTGGAGTTACCCTCGTAGCCGGAAAGCTCGAGTCGTCTGAGTGAAGGTAAATTGAGATGGCGGAGTAAAGCGGAGGAATTTGCGATGTTGTTTGTCGAAGATGTAACTGTCAAGTCCCGCAATCTATGGTGTGTGATATCGAAAGGTTCTCTTGACGACAGCGCATCTGTGTGGAATGATGCATGCCGTAAACTGTGAAAGGAGTCGAGGATTCGCGTCAAGTCCGATATCGCGAGAGGATACCTCACATCGATCGCAATCGTAGAGGGCGAGGGAACAGAGATTAGGGGAGGAACACAACCCATTGTCACCTGTTCTACCTCATGATAACACAGTTTCTCAAGGAAAGTAGGCACGTCGGCTTGATTCGGGAAGAAAGGGAAGAAAAAGAGATTTTTCAACCCATGAGGTCGCTGATATAGTCCTATCCGCGACAGCCGTTCGTCGGAGTGACCTGTAGCACCGTTAAGCCATACCCAGTGCAGAGTCCGAAGATCAAGGCAACTGTTGATGATATCGAGAGCATTAGAGCCGGACATGTCACAGCGTAGTTTCAGCGTCTGAATTTGTCGCCATTTAGCATCCGGCAGCAGCGCTCGCGACAGTTTCACAGAGTCGTCCACCATCTGGATGTCCAAGCATTGGAGACCAATTAAATCGATGACCTGGAATAGCGGCGCGAGGTCAACAGCACTGACGATGCGCAATTCCGACACTCTGAGAGGAATAACGGCACTATTCGTTTCGCTGCTAGGTGAGTCCACGATGGTAACAGTCAAAAGGCTGAGAGATGTATGTTGAAACTTGCGCAGCAGATATATCGCCTCTACTATGGAGCAAACGCTGTGCACGAGTAGGTTATGCGAAGCGGGATCGTAGGAATATTCGAAGTCGCGAGGCACATGGGTCAGACGGTGAGGAGAAGTCGTAGGAGAAGTCGTCTGAGGATTGTGTGCTTCAGCATTGGCAGGAATGAGCGGATTAACTGCAGATGTTGCACCGGATGGATCTCGGGTGCCCGTTGGCATTATCGCAGACCTGCCTTGCATCGGTTGATGGGGAGTACTTTGTGCGGCTGCATTGTCCAGCAAACTAGAGCTATGGGCCGTGGGAGCGGAATCTACGTTACTTGAATGTGAGATGGGTTCCATCTGCGACATGTTAGGTTAGCAATAGCAAATTCACTGACTGCATGGTCAGTCACCTCAAGTAGCGTCTCCAGAATCATACCTGGTGGGAGCACCAGGTTACGATTGCTTGACAAATTCACCGGAATTGCCATGTTTGCATGTTCATTATGCGGAAGCGCGGATTGGATGTGAGGGTTCTGGTTGAAGGAGTGGCTCAATGTTCCCGCAGCAACGTCTTGAGCATTATGGTCGTCCGGTCGTTCCTCGGTGTTGCGCACGACCTGGGAGTTTCTCCCATGCGCGTTGAGACCGGCTTCACGATCAAGGGCACTGAGAAGCTGTTGATGGTCTGGTATGATATAGCCAGGCTGGGGTTGGCGGATTGATCGTTCGTCGTCAGAGGGCAAAGAAATGGGGCGCCTTAATGCGGAAGGTGCCCGGGGACACGTAACACCCCTATGAAAGGAATTGGAGTCGTTATAAGAAGCGTTTTGTTCGTGTTGAGGAGCATGGGACGCGTCGTCGCGAAAATCATCAGGTTCGTTAGCATTGTGCCGTTCACGTGAAGTGCAAAGCACGCTCTGGAGAGGAGTCTGCATTTGATGGGTGGTAAATTGAGTATTGGCTTGTTCGGGTCGATTTGTTTCGGTGGTAGCGTGTCTATAGTGACCCACTTCGCCTGTGTTCGTCGTGCCGGCATGCAAAGCAAGGGAATTGGGAGGGTGAAGAAGAGTGTTGGCATAATCAGCTGGCGATAGAGGAGAGACTGCATTGTGACTGTGGGTATGGCGCTCCCTCTGCGACTCCATCGCATCCAACATCGACGAATCGGGGAATATGACATTGGGGATGTTTGGCCGCCTTATCGGTACGTCGTCGGCGGGCAACGTTTCCTGACTTGCCGATGTCTGGTGATATATTCCGTCAGGAACGCTTCCCAGAGGTGAAGAATTGTTGTTTGCGGCTGCATTGGCCTGAGGCAACGCAGAAGTGCTAACGGACGTAGTGACGATCGGGTCTTCAATATCCACAGGTGTTTCAGCACGCCTACGTGGAGGCGTAGTAGGCGGCAGTAATGAAAGAGGTGCGAACGATGGCATTGTTCTTCTATTAGGCATTTCGGGCTGATTGGGGACAGATGTTGGCATGCTAGAAAACCTCACGGGCCTCGGAATGACCGGACGGACTATGGAACACTTCAACCAGCAATCCTAATACAAGTATTCAACGGACGCACCAGAATCTGTGGCCCCGATCTGGCTACCATTGCTCGGCGGCTCAACGAAACGCCCCGTTAATGAGACAGAGCGGTCGTCCCGAGTGAGTCGGCTATTGTATTGGGGAGGGACTGTCACGTCGAGGTTCAAGTGTAATCCAGCGTTATCGGACCACGTAGTGAAGAAGCACTCTGGTTGTGCATCAGCTCTTAGCTGTCGGGCGCGGGGCCTCCTGTGGAAGAGATTCCGCACTCGTGAAGGTTGCTGGATGGCATTTGAATCAACCCGGGGCACATTGTATAGAGGTACATGGTGAGAGTTTGATCCTTCACCGTCGCGATCATGGTGAGTGTCTGATCGCCGCCTTAGGAACTTCCGAAATAAAGACAATGGGCGCATAGCTATCTATCCCGGTCCAGTTCAACGACGCTTAGCAAAGAAACATTATGCTCCATACCTGATATTGTTCAGTTGCGATGTACCTTCGTTGGCCGGGCTATGATGATTGCTAAAAGCACCGGTGATGAGTAACGAATCGACACAACTGGACAAGGAGAAAACCGCGCACAATTCGACTGACAGAAGAGCGTTGCTCAGGTAGGAGATGCACGCCATGCATTATATAGGGCATCGCACAAGGCTCATCCAGGGCAGCCTATAGTTCTGAAGCCTCCGAACACGAACAAGGACGCCCACACAGAGTCTGGAGATGTGGCCGAGTAGACAACATCTCGTTAATTGGTAGATAGGCACGTTCAACGTTGAGAGTACAACGTTGTAGAATGTATGCAAGCCTTGTCACGTCTGCCGACTGACAGTGTTGCTATGACCTCGCCTTCAGCATGCAAACTCGTAACCAAGAAACGTAGCAACTCACTCTCGCCACACATGCGCATCCGGAGGATTAATTACAAGATGTCTTGACACGGACTTGATGAAGTTTGGGAAGAAAGTTGGCTCTTGTTTCGTTTTTGGGCTGCGTGGCAGCTACTGTATTTGGTTTCTCAGGATCAAGGGCAATGATAAGCCTTGTCAACTTTGCGGCCATCTTGATAAACCGGAGCTGTATCGCTGATATCTCTTTTTTCTCCCTTGACGCTCCTCAAGGAAACGCGAAAAAGTGGACCGCGGACGTTGACGGTAGCTTTCCGATCCGCGAGTTGAATTCAAGTTTGTGTTGGAAGGCTTTGAGAAACGCTGTGGATCGACGTCGCCACAACTTCACGTCTTTGTTTTCCCTTATTGGGTATCCAAGGCTTTTTCGCGATGAATACGTTGGTGAGCATTGTTCTTCCATACCTCCAAGAAATGCATATCGGAGGGTTTAAAGTTTCGGACTAGGCTCCAGAGTGTTGAACAAGTCAAATCAGCGTAAGGTTTATCCTCTGACCATCTTAAATGGAAGGTTTGCACTTCGCTCTCAAGACATCCGCGGAGTGCGTTCGTACGGCCACGGTGCAACTGGCATGCCTTTTTCGAGACAGATGACACCAAGGTAAAAAAGAGTTATGAATAGACTGAGTGGACATGACTGTTACGGCCTTTGAGATTGTCGTTCCACTTTGCAGCTTCAGTGTTCCTACTCGACTCCTTGTGGTCCGATAAACTTGCCGCATCACATCCCATCTCACAGTGTTCCTCAGCTGTGATGCTTCCAGTAGCAGCAGGCATCCTGTTTCGCTGTGAGGGCAGCATAAGTCGTGGTACAAAGTGCCGAAGCTTCTCCGTTTTTGACTAGATGACGAGGACGCAATTGCGAATGTGCGGAGCCGCTGCCGCTGCTTCGCTGAAGCCGTAGGTGTTTAGACGTTCCTACTCTGGGTATAAGAACGCGCGAAGTTCTGATAAAATCTTGTCACTGATGATGCCGGCGATGGGAGTTAACGGCAGTCAGATTCTGATTAGGGCTATGGGCATTGTTGCGAGATTCTATTACAACAAAAGTGGTACGTTGGGCGTTGAGCGTCGGGCGCGTGCTGTCGTTATGAAAGATGTTGCTCCTTCGTTTTGCTTCCGTCTAGAAGAATTGTTTTCCTGACCTTGAGATATGATATAAATTTAATTTTGTGTCTTATTTGATAATTACGCAATCAGACGGAAATCACCGCAGTACCTTCCCAGAATAGGAATGGCTTCAGTTCCGCCAATCATACTTGACTGACGTACAATTCCTATCGGTCCATTTTCTTTTTTTTATTTGTTTTCCTTCGGGTGCCGTGACTCAAACCGAACCGAAGCCAAGAAAAACAAGAAAAGAAAAAACCGCATCAGACTCGAGGAGTCCACCTGGCATCTTCCCCTTCCTTTCCACCTAAAACACGGTCGATTCCTTCATAGACATTGTCCCTGCGCATCCCAATCATGTCGTCCAGAGAGATCATCAACCTCCAGGTATGAGTCGATTGCCGTATCTTTTAGAGGAGGACCACCCAGCGCTGATGCCCTTCCTCGATGTCGTGTCGCAGGTCGGTCAAGCAGGCAATCAAGTACGTGAGACCCAACAATAGGCAGTCGACACTTTGACTCTTCATAGCTTTCCTCTGCGGCTCTTTGTGTTTCACGTTGTGTAGGTCGGCGAGACGTTTTGGAACATGCTCCTTGCAGAGCACGGGCTTGATCAAAACGGGGTGCGCTTTCCTCCTGATTTCGCGCTTCTCGCATTTATCTACATTTCTCAAACGTCCGCGCGGTTTCAGATGTACAAGGGCTCGAATCCGCTGCAGCTGCAAAGGGTACGCTTGCGTTTCCATGCCTCGTGGGAGGCGCCGATCGGCATGATTTATGATCTATCTTCGCCGCAGGCGGGCGTGTACTTCACAGAGGTCGAATATTCTGACGCCGTCAAATATGTTCCGCGGAGCGTCCAGATCGATCTAGAAGCTGGTGTCTGCAATCGTGTAAGTAGGTTCTTCGCGAACTGGTGGCGTCGCCGCGTTTTTTTCTTTTCCTTCCCAGACGAAAGACTAACGGTCTATTGCGTTACACTTAAAGTTGAGAAGTGGTTCGTTGGGTGGGTTGTTCAGACCCGACACTTATATCCATGGCGAGCCGGGTGCAGGAAATAATTGGGCAAAAGGATGTGCGTTTTCTCAGATCCAACAGCAGCAATTCACATTTATATTTATTCCAAACGACAGTCTACACCGAAGGTGCTAACCATTATCGTCACACAACGATTCGTTGACATCTGACGTGTGGATTTTATCGAACAAAAATCGCACAGGTGCCGAACTGATCGATTCCATTTTGGTATGATGACATCATCACGCGTTCCGTTGACATTGTCAAGGGTTGACTTGTTTGTATTTGTAGGATGCCGTCAGGAAACAGGCGGAGCCGTGCGATGCGCTTCAGGGTTTCCAGCTCGTCCACTCGCTGGGCGGAGGAACGGGCGCGGGATTGGGAACGTTGCTGTTGTCCAAGTTGCGCGAGGTACAGCTCATCCTTATTCGCGTTGAGACGTCCGATTGACGAAGGTACGGGCGTGCAGGAATATCCTGACAGAATGCTCGCGACCTTCTCCGTCTTTCCGTCTCCTAAGGTTTGTTCCGCTCCTCGATCAGGTCGTTTATCGTGATTCGTAGATTGATTTTCTGTTTCTAGGTCTCCGAGACGGTCGTAGAAGTATGTGCTAATGGTCTATTTGTAGAAGTCGGTTGCCTGAATGTACTTTCAGCCGTACAACGCCATGCTCTCCATCCACCAGCTTGTCGAAAGCAGCGACTTGACCGTCTGCATCGATAATGAAGCTCTGTACGTTTGGTTTACTCAATCTCAGCTCCGGCACTCAGACTCTGTCCCCCAAGTTACGACATCAACGTACAAACGCTCAAAATCGCCAGCCCGACGTTCAGTGATCTCAACCAGGTAACATGCGCTCATTATTCTACCTTACTCGACTCTTTCCCTCATTTCTTTGTTTCTTTTTGTAGCTTATTGCCAAAGTCATGTGCGGTGTCAGCACCAGCCTGCGTTTCCCTGGACAGCTGAACGGCGACTTGCGCAAGCTCGGCATGAATCTGGTCCCGTTCCCTCGAGTGGGTGGACGCCTCCTCCCCCCCATCTCCTTTGCTCATACATTCTGTGTTCTATTATAGTTGCACTTTTTGATGCCCAGCTACGCCCCGTTGCATAGCTCCAAAGCGCAATTGTATCATTCTCAGTCCGTGCCCGAGTTGACGAAGGCGTGAGTATATCGACCTAGATGGAGGGACTCGCTGTCTTTTTTCTGATTCGCTGCGTAGGCTCTTTGACCGACGAAATATGCTTGTTGCTTGCAACCCTGCTCATGGGTATGTCCCAGACTATATGCGATCGGCTGCTGAATAAACGTGCCCAGGCGATACTTGACCGCTGCGACGATTTTCCGCGGCAAGATTCCGTCAAGAGAGGTGGGTGGAATCAGTCTAGTATCCCTTACTGCCCTCCTGACTCCTTGCGTCTGGCTGTGCCGCTAGGCCGAAGTGTGTAATTGTTTTTGGTGTATCTCCTGCAGGTTTCTTAACATCTTGACAGGTGTCCGTGCACGAACTGCAGCAGCGGAACTCGGCTTTATTCGTGGAGTGAGTGCTGACGAGTCCGACCCCGTCGCCATCTGACTCCAGGATGCCTTGCTCAGATGGATTCCTGATAACGTATCCGTGTCCTTGGTTTCCGTTCCGCCTGTGGGCCAGTCCCAGGTATGCATCTTCTTTTAACGTATGACCTTTTTTTAACTTATAATTCCTGTTTAGTCTGCGACGGCGTTGTTGAACTCCACGGCTATCCAAGAAGTTTACAAACGAACGCTGGAAACAGTGAGCTTCTCATGCCGTTAACCCGCTTCGTATCTCACGTTTACTCATCCATTTGTATTTGCGCAGTTCCAATCCATGTTCAAGAGGCGCGCGTTCCTGCATTGGTGCGATTCTAGCGATTCTTGCTTACATCTCTGTGTATTTTTCCGAGGATTTTCCGTTTGCTGAAATGGAATGAAACAGGTACACTGGCGAAGGGATGGATATAATGGAGTTTTCAGAGGCCGAGAGTAATACGCAGGATCTCATGTGAGTGATTACATCGTCCGTTGTGACATGGTGTTAATTTTCGCTCGCCATGCTCTTCGCAGAGCCGAGTATCAGCAGGTAAGATAGCGTTCTTTGCTCCTATCTAACCGGATCTTCTCATATGTGGCTTTTCACAGTACCAAGAGGCGGGCGTCGAGGACGAAGAGACCGAAGCGTACGAAGAAGAGCCCTCTCAATAACGACTAGTGATTCGTGCTTTTGCTTTCTGGTCACTTTTCCACTTCGTCTCGTCTTCTAGTATAGGGTCCTGTAATTGTCGTGTCTTTTTTTTCTCATCTTCTGTATCCGTGTGTTCTGACCGTCTTGGTTATAATCCCACCTCCATCTTTCTCTCTTTTTCACCGTCAAAGTCTCGAACAATTGTGATGATTGGGATGTGGGGAATTTTTCCGGGGATCATCCCATTGGCTGATACCCCGCATGTTGACTTTTTCGAGTTTAGCGTTTGCCGCGAGTCAGAAATCCAGACTCTCGGATAAATCTCGGACATTTGTGAACTCCACTATCCCTACCACGCAGCAGCGTTCGCGTTCGGATTCCTCGGCCCTTGCCTTTGCCCTTCACAGCGAAACAGGAGGAGAAGAGTGCTGATAAAGGATCATGCGACTAGATGCAGTATAAATAAGGGGCCTCTACTGCGGGTTTCTACAGATTTGAAGGCATCCTATTGAGAATCTTTTACACATGCAGTCGACCGGTCAAGCCGCCGCCGCCTTTCCGCCTCGCTTCGCGCAGCTGAAACAAGACATCGCTAAATCTTATGGGCCTGGGTTCGAGCAGCGTGTCTTGGAAGCCTGGGTCGATATTGTGAGGGAGCTCGAGGTTGTCAAGAACGAGATTGTTGAGGCCGGGTCAGATGTGAGGTTTTTTTTGTGTTTTCTTGAAGGTCGGGTGTGCTTGTTGACCGAGCTTTTCTCCTTGTCCTTCTCTTCCTGCCTGGGCATGATCTGCGATCTGCTGTTTGCAGTACATCCCGCAGATCAGCTTTTCGGAGCTCGGTGGACTTGGCAAGGAAGAGATCGAGCGAATCAAGCGCGTTGGGAGTGTGGTGATTAGGGACGTGGTTGACGACGCCGAGGCCGTCGAGTGGAAGAAGGATCTCGAGGAGTTTATCAAGGCTAATCCTACTGTCGAAGGTACTGACTGCTAACCCCCCGCGCTCTTTGTCGCCGTCATCTTTCGCTGACTGCTTTTTTTTTTCGCCAGGCATACCCGCGCACGACAAGCAGTTCTTCCAGCTCTAGTGAGTCGCGTCGATCCCCGCGTTCAACAGGATGCCTGACCCCGGACATTGCGGTGCGTGCCAAGCTGGACGAAATCTCAAGTCCGCGCGCGGGCGCATCCGAACATGCTCAAGGCGACCGCGTGGCTGAACAACCTCTATCACACCAAGGGCGACGAGCCGATCGCGGGCATAGACTTGTCGACGCCGCTGACGTACGCTGACCGCTTTAGGATCCGGAGGCCGGGCATTCAGTGGTCTGTGCACCCCCCGCACGTCGACGGTATGTATGTGTGGCTGTACGGCGACTGGTGCGGCCTGCGGGTTCCGTCTAGCTTCTTGTTTCTTGGCCGTTGAACGTGGTGTTTATTTGAACTTGCGATGTTTCCTTTTTTTTGTCTTCAGGAGGCACGATCGAGCGATGGGAGGACCCCGCGCTGAGGACGTGCTTTGCGAAGATATTGGAGGGCAAGTGGCGCGAGCACGATCCTTACGAGCTCGAATCCCGCTTGAACGCCAGAAGCTCGCTTTACGGGCGACCTAATCAGGTGAAGCGCGTCCGTTTCTGTATATTGGCTGTTTTTAATCCTGAATTGTCCGATTTTGGGACAGTCGAGCGTGTTCAGGACTTTTCAAGGCTGGCTGGCTCTGAGGTTTGGTCAGGTTTCATATTTCTAGACTTCGTCGTTGAGTGTTTTGCGATGACAGCGAGACAGCTCCGACTCAAGGAACTTTGAGGGTGTTCCCGAACGTCCGTCTTTCCAACGCTTACATCATTCTTCGTCCTTTCCTCAAGCCTCTGGTGTCTCCCGACTCCAAGGAGATCTATGACCCCAAGAACTGGGCATTCGGTAAGATATATAATCCATTTCCCCACATAGGCGCCCTCAAACTAAACAAGGGGATGTTTCTCGCAGATGTTTCCGATCCTGACTTCCCTGGCATTGAAGCTAGAGACGGCGGATATTCTGGACCGCTTCCTACTCCAGCGACCCATCCCCATCTGTACTTGGAACAGACCATGACCTCCGTTCCGAAGGTCTACCCCGGAGATACCGTGTTTTGGCACTGCGACGTCGTGCACTCGGTCGAAGTCGAGCACAAAGGCACAGACGATTCTGCCGGTACGGCGTCGTCCGACACTCTGCTTTCTTGACTTTTCTGTGATTATGCTGAATTTCTGTCGTCGTTATGGTTTGCAGTGATGTACATACCCGCGGTTCCTCTCACGCCGCAGAATCAGGCATACGTGAATCGACAACGGGAAACATTTTTGAAGGGCCAGCGGCCTCCAGACTTCCCTCAGGGTCAGAGTGAGGCCGAGTTTACTGGCGTTGGGACCGCCAGCGACATTACGAATCCCTTGGGTCGCAGGGCCATGGGCCTCCCCATCGAGGTCGCTTAGCATCGGCGAATTCGCGTTTCCTTTCTACTTTTCTGTATCATATGCAAGTACCCTTACCAATGGCAATGTACCGTACGATAGTCTTATGTAGTTCTTTGTTGAACGCTTCGGAATCAAACATGGCTTCGGCCGACTTCGGCATCGCACCATTTCTTCTGACCACAACCATCTGAGCAGGATGCGGGCGACGCTGTTGAGGTTGGCGGAATCTGTCTCGAAGCAGCCTCTTAACCTGCGCGAGGCAAGCGCGACCCTCTATCCTCCCATTCCGTAGGCTCGCGAACATGACGCGCATTCAAGGAGGGACAAAAAAATGCTCATGATCCATTTTTCACCAAGCCAGGTTGTACAGGAGGCTCCTACGCGTGCACCGCAGCTTGCCGCCGGAGATGCGGTCATTAGGCGATGACTATGTGAAAGCCGGTGCGCATCGCTCGTCTCTCACTCCTCGACTTGTCTGCCGTGACTGAGATGAGGCGTTGTCACAAAGAGTTTCGACGGCATAAAGAGGTGACGAATCCTGTGCACGTCATTGGGTTCTTGTCACAGTGGAAGATGTACCTCGATGAGATGCCACGCGACGGAAGGGCGGACGGCTTTGCTGGGAAGAAACTGGATCCGACCGTGTTCGAAAAGGTGTGTCATGTGTGGTGTTTCCCCTCTGTCCGTTCTCAGCACGTTCATGCATTCTGTTCGCCGTGCCTTTTCCTCCCCTCTTCTCCCTTGGCAGATGTCAGCGGAGCAGTTGGGCCAATTGTACGAGCTTATGCATGCTACCAAGGACCTGTGGAAGCCGATACCGGAAGACGAAAAATCGTCATAGAATATAGAAGATCGTGCCCAATCGTCTTTCTCACCAACGTAAGATATAGCTGAGACGTCGGAATGACTTGGAAGTGAAGAATTCTTTTCAATGGCTGCTGTGTGTCCTCTCACACTGCGTTCTCGTGAGCCATCACGTGTCTGACGGAGCGATCTACTGCATCATGTGGGTGCGAAGCTGTAAGACCTCTCTTATAAAGGCGTACTGCAACTCGGCCTTGCTAAGCGTCTTCAGATCGGTCACAATGTCGGCCAGCGCAGTATGTCCTGTTTTTGTCATTTCGGCCTCCTCCTCTGAAGTCCATGTCCGTCGCTATTATTAGACCATTCCATCGAACAACGCCCCATACGTCGACCTGCCTTCTATCAATGCAAAGCTCTTCGAAGCAAAGGCGCAGAAAGGTTGCCTGAGATGTTCGACCTATTTCTTCCTCATATTCTAATACTGCCGGATGAATAGGCCTGACTTTCGATCAAATTGCCAAAGCCATCGCAAAGGACGAAGTCTGGGTAGCGGCAGCGTTCTATGGCCAGGTAATCTCTAATCGTCTTCTTCAATGAGAAGCTCATAGAGTATTTCTGGCTTCTCAGGCGAAATTCACTGAACAAGAGCTGGCGCAAGTTTCTGAAGTTCTCGGCCTCGATTTCAGGGCGCTTGATAGCGAAATAGGCGGCCATTGGTGGCCGAATCGCGGAATTGGGCCCATGCCGCCGACTGACCCGGTATTGTACCGCTTGTACGAGGTATGATTGAGATTTGGTATTTTTGCGACTGTTACACAAGTCTATTGCTATAGAGCACCCTTGTGTATGGTCATGCTATCAAGGTGCGCTCTAGTTCTCGTTCGGGCTTCGTCATTTGAATTTGGTGCCCCTAGGCTGTCATTCATGAGAAGGTCGGTCTCATTGCTGTGTCCTTGTCTGCACCACCTTCTGAACTAGATGTGAAATCCAGTTTGGAGACGGTATCATGTCCATGATTGATTGCAAAGTCAAAGTCGAGAAGAAACCCGATCCCAAGGGCGACCGAGTTCTTTTGACCTTTGAGTGAGTTCCCTTGTTCACGTGGTGATATGACTCTGACGTCACCTCCAGCGGCAAGTTTCTGCCTTACGCGACATGGTAATGATGTAGCGTACGAACCTGTACACAGCGCGATTCTTCAATGGAAAGCTATGTTCTGCCATGAACTCCCTTTCAAGCATGAATCTAGCCATTGGTCACGTGTACTTTTCTTTTGAGTCAGAGGTACTTTCGAGGATTCCTCATGTCCGAGTTCCTTTGGCTGATTTGAATTTGGAATGCATCAAAGGAACTCCCCCTAGTGGTGGCTCAATGAAGAACTTGCACCGCCACTAGAAAGAAAGCTTGCTTGTTCGTCAAAGATTGTCATTAACCATGGTTCTGAACGTCGAGGTCGCGAGGCCTTAGTATAAATATGCGACTCTTTCGTCAAGGTCATTTTGTCCCTTTTTCCTCCGTCTTTTCCTGCTGTTGATCGGCCTGCAATAACGCTCCTTCACATTCTTTTGAAATTTATATATTTGCCCCTTCTCGGGGATAGGAGCCAAGATGGATGCTTTTATGCAGGTGCGCGTCCCCTGGTTATGGTCTACTGCTCACCGCTCGAAGTCTCAGAAATCGTTCAAGGCATCTCAGCTTCCTTCTTTCTCTTATACCCCTGCTATCTATCCCTTCTGTGCTCCGCCGCTGCTGGAAGATTTCGTCTTGCCCATGATGCTGAAGGACGTTGGCGCTTGGCACGAGGCATCGAGATCGGGGGCTCTTGTTCTGACGGACGCGGAGATGGAAGCTTTCAAGCAGCAGCTGTCGAGTCCTATCGCCTCTCCGGGCGCGTCTTACTTCGAGATCGAGCCGGACACGACCGTCTACGAAACCTGTTATGACGAATTCATGGATTCAAAGCTTGCTGTTTTGAAGGAGATCAAGGATCGCTTTGAGACTGGGTCAGAGGCGAGTTTAGTTTTTGTCTTGCCCGTGCAGAATATACAAACTGAACGGTGTGGAGCAGGATCAAGCTTCGTGCGCTTTTGATGCACTGGTTTCCAGAGCATGCACTCCAGAACCTGCGCTTCCCTCGGACCCGATCAGTCCCAGCGGTTCAATGTGCTCCGACACCCCCACGCTTGTTCCAGACGATGACGAATTCGACATCTTCAACAAACTGATTGAAAGCGTCGCCGCTCCTTCGACTCCTCCCAGCACGACCAACATCTTCAACTTCCAGGGGCAAGACGAAGCTGAGCTTTTTGGCTCGGAGCTTTCGTTTCCTGGGCTCTTCCCTAATGAACCCTCTGTCGTCGACGATGCTGATGACGAGTACGTCCCCTTTGAGCATCGGCGACGTCCGAGCAAGAAGCGGACTGCGATGACGCGGGGGGGCGATTCTTCTTTCTTTCCTCAAGATTTCTATTTTGACGGCTGCGTTTCCGCGATGTCCACCCCTAGCAGGAAAAGGAAGCGTAAGGACGATTTGGTTTGTTGCGATTTTCTTTTTTTCCTTCACCGTGCTAAAATCTCTCCCATGGTTGGCTCCGAACCAACCTTCAGCAGACCGAAGAGTTCCTATCAATTCCATCCTCGAGCCGCTCACCCAAACGCCTGCGACGCGATCCTGAGGTGGTCTGCCGTGTGAACGGATGCAGGCACGTCTCCAAGACCAAGTTTGAATGCTTCAAGCATCGGGAGACACACTTTCCCGGCCGATTTCAGTGCCCTCATCCGGACTGCCGCAAAATCTTTGTGCGCAGCTCGTCATTGGCCAGACACCTGAAGCGATTGAGGAACGACGCGTGTGGCCGGTTCGCGGGTCCGCCTTCTCAATGGGGCGTCGGGCTTGCCAATTTTGCGCTTTTCCCGCCCCCGTGGCTCGAACCTGGGGTCCTCGACAACATTGACGATGCAGACGACCTATGACAATGCGATCATAAAGTCTCTTTCGTGATCATTAAATTCTTTCTTTTTTCTTTTCTAGACTCAAGTCTCACTGTATCCATAATCGCTGTTTCAATCTATTATCAACACACTGTATGTATATATTACGCAGCAAACCGGAGTACGTCCCGTTCTACATGTCTGCACGCTCACACTCCCCAAGAGCTCGTCGTCGTTTGGCTCATCCCCTGCAAGAACGCCAGGGATTCGTCCTAGGTTCTCCTGTCGACTTTGTGCTCTTTTTGACGGGGCTAGAAACTCGACGCCGACCAGTTCGCGATGGCCCAACCTCGGTTTCGTCTTCTGGAGCCGCCTTTCCCTTCCTTGGGCTTTTCGACCCCGGAGGACGACCTCGTTTCGCGGGAGGTTTCTGTTCCTCTGGCGGAGGCTTGGGGGGTAGTATCAGATCCTTTGGATTGACATATAACCCGAACGGGTAATCGTTGGGGTCTTCAACCCGCCACGACTCTCGGGCAGGGTTCTCGATGTCGATCAGGGAGTTGTTCTTCCCCCACGGCATTATCATCCCGGGGGGATACATCGTGTGTTGGAACACAAGGGAGCGCTGCTGCAGGTTCGGCGGAGCCTTCGAAATGGGCATCGTGGGGTAATCGCCGCCGAGCCACTCAACGACGGGGGCTGTTTCGGTGTCACTCCATTGAATGTAGTCGCTCAAGGATGACGGGCCCGCTTCCTGCAATGCATTGGAGGACCGGTGGGAGGCCGGTTGTGTGTTGGGTTGCTTGTCTGATTTTGGAGTCTTCATCCTGGTCTGCAAGTTTGGGAACGCCACGAGTAATCGACTTGCAGTATCTACGACACGGACATGAACCTTTTATATGCTTTTGATATGGCCACATTCTATGATGCTATGCTATGTATGTTTGACCCGGATTGAGGCCATCGAACCTGCTTTGCCTGAGGCTTTCAGCCACGAAGGTCACTGCCGAGGTGGGCCCTTCAGCTTAGACCATTGACCAGTCATATTTTCCGAGTTTGGAGATACAAAGCGGTCTCTTCCATTTATCGGAGGGTCTGATCCGAAAGGCGCTGTTGGCGTACAATGGGCCGGGCGGGTTGGACCTTTCCACTTCAGACCATGTCAAATGTCGGCGTAGACAGAGCACCAGCATGGCTGGCCTGGCCTGAGCATGCCCGATGCACCTGAGCGTGGATTCCTCAACATTAAGCATTTCACGGGGAAAGTCAAATCCGGGGATGATACTATCTAATTATTGGTATCTATTACACCTGAGAACTTCGCCTTTTTCCCGAGCCCTTTGTTGAGAACATTGACATACGTTATTTCCGTACCAAGACTAGTTAGGCAGCCTCGTCAGCGTGTCTGCCGTTCGTCGGTTTGTTGCCTTCGTTCAATCTACCGAGGACTTTTGAAACTTCGTCTTGCCAATTTATTCGCAACCACATAGCGCTGCCGATCAGAGAGCCGTACACCAAAGCGACAGTAAGACCGATCCAGAGGCCGTGGAGACCCAATTCACGACGAAATGCTAACCAAATACCGAGAGGAAGTCCTGTGAACAAAATTGTGGTTAAACCTTCTTGATCATCGATTCAAATATTTGAAGCCGGTCGTACCAAGCATATAATAACCACTTCCGTCGGAATACGTTAGAACCTGGCGGAAGGACCAAGACTTGGGTGGCTTTACCTGAAGTTTAATGCAGCACTTATACTCTATATGCAAGGAATTAGACATAGATCTATTTGCCAAATTAGCGCCGACACTACCTGTTTCCCAACGGCTCGCAAAATGCCACCACAGACAGCAGAATTTCCTTCGAATACTTGATAGAGGGCAACGATAGGCAGAACGGAAGCGACCAGATCGATCACCTCTGTTATCTGTCAGTTCAGACCAGCGGCACAAAGGACAGATTCGCACCTTTGTCGTTGTTGAACAGGCTAGCCCAGTATCTTCGCAGTGACATATACATGATACTAAGTCAAGCAAAAGTGTAAATCGTGGTTAAAGCTAGAGTCATTTCGAGTATACCTCGTAGTTATAGATAGCGCAAAAGCTATCGTGACGGATGTGAAAGCAGAAACGCTCGCTCTTTTTGCTCTTCCTTCTCCCAAAAGATGCCCGATGCTGTAGTGCATCATCAGCACACAAAGATGAGTCATGGGTTCAAGAAAACAGTTCTCACCGTACAGAGGTAGCTACAGCAAGGGAAAAGGGTATCTGGAACGTCATGCTCGTAGAGACGAGTGTGACGGATTGACTGGCCAACACTGTTGGCCCGAGGCTTGCCGATAGGTAAATATCATCCCAAGCTTTCGTCAAGTCACAACGAGAAGAAATCTCACAGAGATGCTGCCAAGGCGATCAACTCCCAAGCCCACCACTCCGACGCTGATTGACCTAGCAAACGAGATGATCTCAGTTGAGCAGAATCGTAAAACTAGGATGTTCGACCAACATATCCCGGCAATACTTAGTCTCATCACTATTCCAAGATTCGTGAACATCTTCCATGTCAAAGGATGCCAGGCATCCTTGGGCATAAAATACAAGCCATATAGCAGGGAGGAGAGGCCCATCAAGCAAAACGAAATAGCCGAAGCAATAGGTGCCCCAATGAAACCCAAGCGAATGCTTGGCGGACCCCATACTGAGGATTGTCATAAGCTATAATCGAAAGGGTAGCTTAGGACACGGGACAACCTAGAGCATAATTGAGGACAACATTGACCGGGCAGACCATCAAGATGATTCTTGTCGGTATAGAGAATAAGCCTGGATGAAAATCACTTTTGAGTCTTGGGATCAATAAGAAAATACGAGCCTTGCGACTGAAAAAACCGCCTAGTGATTTCATCGACGTTGTGACTATAGGCCACGCAATGCAAGAGAATCCAAACGACCTCACCTGCTGATCTCATTGAAGGCAAAGGCTGAAAGATCCGAAATTAGGGGTTGCTGTTGGGAAAAGGACGATATCCGAACCAGGTAGACCAATTGAGAAATAACGGAGGTATACAGCGGCGAGATGCGCAATATTCGGTTGTTGTCGAAGCAAAAGCAGAATTGGTTCCGCGTTCATCCAGAGCATAAGAATTGGCTGTGAAAAGGGGTTATAGAAAATGGATGAGTAACAATACTCCTCAACTGACTATTAAGAAGCATATCATAACGACAGCTAAGCCAATAAGGTCAGTAACTGAGATGTGGTGTCGAATAGAACATACTTAGTCGCTGTGCCCAGAGGCCCATTAGATGTGGGTGAGGGGATGTCCATGCTGAAGGGAGCAGCGTGTCAAGTGTGGCTGCAACGCCATGGACGATGCTGAGGCCCGTAACGCTTGCCGTCATTGATCCCAAACTGATCGCAGCCAGGGCCTCGGTGGAGAGATGCCCTATCGATATCACGGGCACGAACATGAGGCTGTATTCCAAAAGGTTCGTCCTAACCAAAAAGTGAAGGGAATGAGCTGGCAATCTCGCTCCGGGACCGGATGTGCAATGCAAACCATAATATCGGCAGTGCGTAATTGGGTATAGTGAAGAATTCCTCCCAGAACATGGTCGTCTTGCTAGTGTATTCCTCTACTGAGGATGTCTCCGACGCCTCGCTGCAGGGGGTGAGCAGCAGTGGCGTCGCCTCCGTAGACAGCGTTTCATTCTGTTCAGTCAGTAACAATGACATCTCAGGAAGAAAAGTGCTCTGACTATTATCGCCATCGATCACCCTGATAATAGAAATGCCACGAGCGTGTGGAGTGAGAGGATTGTGAACGAGGCAAAAGAGACGCTCGCGGGTTGATGTCTAGGTTCTCAGACCACACGTGTAAGTCTGGACAACACAGACGGGAATTTTTTTTCGCGATGGAGGCGTATTCATTACTAGCCTTCTAATTATTGAAATGCAGACCAGGAACTCGTCGGATGGAGTTCGAGAATGCTTTTGAATGTCAGCTGTCAGAACCGAGTCCGATGACGGAAGTCCCAAGTCCTTCGCTTCTAGCTCTCCTTTTTATGCACACGTGGATGAACTTCCGATGTCGTGTGCTGCAGAATACAGCGTTGGACAGCACCAATGTAAAATCAATCGAGGATAGGCCAGCCGGCAGCAACGTCTTGAACTTTAGAAAAGCGACAATTTTCTCAAGCACGCCATGCATTGCTCACTGAGGGACAACTTTGATAAGACAGTCTCTTGGCGGTCAGTTATTATGGAATAGTCAAAGACTTCCCTGACGTCTATCGAAAAGCGAACAAGGCTTTGAAGCGAGTATCGTGCCACCTGGGGATAAATTCAAGCAATTCTGAATATCTGGCTGGTTGAGAATTGCTCGAGTCCGGCACCCTTCCGGAGCCAGCATATCAGCTTTGCCACTCCAGACTTCGTTCAGACCCTGCATTATGGACGATGATACCAACCGGCCATAGAAAACACGAAAGACCTTATCAAGGGTAACTTAAATAAGGTCTTCGAAATGGAATGCAAGAAGCGAATAATCAGCAGCCCAGTGTCCCAAAACAGCACCTCAATAAATACATATAAAGGAGGTCATTCCACCAATCATCCTGTGAGGGTCAAGGCGTGACTTGACCCAAACAAAGGCAAGGCTTTGCCAAACAATGACAAAGAAATGAGGATGAGAGTCAAGGGCGAGAAAAGAGCCGAGGATTGGACGAGTTTGAGGAGGAAGAATACATGTTGATTCGATGAGGATCCTAGTACCAAATACAGGCAGCTTTTATACATAAAGTAGTTTAGGAGAAAAAGTAAAGGAGAGCTGAATACGAGTCATAGCGGATCTCTATAGGAGGAAATTCATAAGGTAAGGAATAATAATAGAATAAACAATGAGAACATGATGAAGGTACTTATATTTGGAAATAGGGTGTGGTTGTGACACTACCCCCCGTTTTGAGGCCAAGATGGGCGAGGCATATAAAGGGGAGGGTTGTAGCGAGTTGCTGGGTGGGCAATGCATCCAGAGCATGTCGTAGTCATAGACAGGGGCTCATACTGGTGTGTGGGCAGTGCCAAGGGTGTAGAAGGGTGGGGCAGAGGATGTAGAACATCAGAGAGAGTGGTTGAAGGTGGAGAGTTTGCAGGAGGAGGAGGAGGCAGAGGTGCGTGGCGAGTGCACTGGATGACAATTGAGTGGGGTCGAGGCACACATGTGTGTCAGTGGTGAAAGCACTCAAGTATTTCATTGTCTTTGGTAGAGATATCATCAAGGGTGGTCCATGAGTTTTCTTCATTGGGAAGACCCTTCCACTTGACAAAGTAGTCAAAATGGTGGCCCACATTGTGAATGTCAAGGACCTCTTTGATGCAAGGGAGTGGCGAAGCCTTGATTTTGATGGAGAGAGGCTCAGCATGGGGACGGAATTCTGATGGGTCATAGTAAGGCTCAAGAAGGGAGGCATGGAACACAGGATGGAGATGGGAGAGGTAAGTGGGAAGGTCGAGATGATAGGCACGGTTGCCAACAGGGCTGATAATGCAGAAGGGGCCTAGGCAATGATGATCCAATTTGTCTGATGAACATTTTGTTTTGATGTTCCTGCAAAGGAGCCAGACAAGTTGTCCTGGAGTGAAGTCTGGCTGGACCTCATGTAGTCTGTTGAAATAGAATGCCTGTCGCTGCTAAGCATGTTTGAGTTCAGCATGCAGTTCAGTGTGAATGAGGTTGAGACACGAGGTGAGGCTCACAGCAGCAGGAACTGTGGACACATCGGTAAGGCAGAGTTCGAAGAGTGGGTGATACACGAGGTTTGCAAAGAAGGGAGTTTGAAGAGTCAAAGAGTTTTCATGATTATTGAAGCAAAATTCGGCCAGTAGGAGGTAATCAACCAGTCGTCCTGCTGGTATGAGCAGTATGCCCGTAAATATCCTTCTGTTGTTTGATTGGTGTGCTCTGTGAGTCCGTCAGTCTGTAGATGGAAAGCTATAGAGGCTTTGTGGTTGATAGCTAGTTTGTCCATAAGCGCACACCAGAAGTTCGATATGAAGATTGAGCCGCAGTCAGAGATGATGGATGTTGGGAGACTGTGGAGCTGAAAAATGCAGTTGAGAAAAAGGAAAGCGAGGTCAGGAGCAATGATCGTCTCGTTACACAGAATAAAGTGAGCTGCATGTGTGAGATGATTGCAAACGACCCAAATTGAGTCAAAACCATGGGAGAGAGGGAGTTTGACAATAAAATCCATGGTGATGGCCTGCTATAGATGTTTAGGGATTTCAAAGGGTTGGAGAAGGCCAAAGGGCTTGTGGCAAGGCATCTTAATACATGTGCAGATGTCGCAAGCACTAACATATTGTCATACAAAGGTGGTCATGCCAGGCCATGAATAATCATGTGCAATGAAGTTGAGAGTGTGGGTGCAACCAGGGTGACCACTGATAACAGAGTCATGTCATTTGGCAAGGATGTCGAGGCGCAGAAAGGAAGTGACGTAGATGAGGTTTTTGTGAAGGACAAGATCATTTTCAACACGGAAGTTGCAGGAGCCATTGGTGATGGCAAGGCACCATTCATTGTTGTTATAGGTGGATTCCTTGAAACAAGTGACTTGAATCAAGTTGTCGAGTATAAGAGAGATAAGAGTGGAAAGGGTGAAGGGAGGTATGTCAGATTCAGAGAAAAGTTGATGTGTGTGGATTGAATTGATCAGGGGAGGGTGGGAGGCATGATTTTCAGCATTGCTTGGCACATAGTTGGGGCAGTGAGAGGCAGTGTCTGCGACATTGAGTCGGCCAGGTTTCCATTTGAGTCGAAAATCGAAATCGGCAAGGAAGGTAGACCAATGAACTTGATGACAGTTGAGCACCTGGGACTTCATGAAGTATTCGAGGTTTTTGTGGTCACAGATGATGGGGATAGGAAAAGAGGAGCTAATAAGCCAGGTGCGCATGTCACAAAAAGACTCAATGATAGCAAGGAGTTCTTTATCATGGATGTTGTAGTTAATTTCTTAGGAAGAGAACTTGCACAAAAAGAATATGATGGGATGGAGCTCACCATCTTCAGCTGGCTGCTTGAGAATACCTGAGAGAGCAAAGTCTGAGGTGTCAGTGGTGAGGGTACAAGGGAGGTGCTACACAAAACCAAATCTGTGCGCAGGTCACTCTAACTATCTCAGAAAGTGAGAGGCGGGGAGAAGAATGCTATTAACTAGCCAGCTCGAAGCTGAGTTCTACTACGTACATTCTAGCTATTTATATGTTACGATCCTCGAGCACGGACCACGACATACATATGCTATCCTCGTGTTATGTAGAACCCTTTACCATGTTCCGTCGTCTGAACTAAAGTATGACTCCGCTCCTCATGTTGTCCTGTAGGTGTTTCGTCATAATCCTTTGCCCTGATGACGCGTCGTTGTCGTAGGGTTTCCTTCGAATCTTCACATCGTATCTCGTTAGTTGCATCGCGTTTGTATCACGTGTCTTGTCAGGTGATTGTTGGGTCACATGTCCGTCGTCAAGATAACGATTGGCGTTGAAATCGTAACAGGAGGCGAGGGTCAAAGTATTGAAGGAGTGGTTGGTCAAGGAAGCAGGACTTGAGGTCTTCGAAGGCTTTGCGAGCAGTGTCTCCAAAGGACCAAATGGATGATTTGCGAGTGAGAGAGGTGAGAGAAAGAGTGACATGGGAGTACTCAGAGATAAAATGATGATAGAAGTTTGTAAAACTGAGGAAGTGCTGGAGGTCCTTGACTTTTGTGGGTTTAGGCCAAGAAGCGATGGTGTTGAGCTTCTTCAGGTTCATTTTGATGCCTTTGTCGTTGATAACATAACTAAGATATTTGACCTCAGACTGGTTGAAGCTGCACTTCAAGGCATTGCAGCAGAGGTGGGTGTCATGCAGGCAGTCAAGCACAAGACCAATATAGTGGTTGTGCTCTGTCTGGTTTTTGGAGAAAATAAGAATATCATCGAGGTAGACAACACAGACCAGATCAATCAGATCTCAGAGGATGTCTTGAATGAATGCTTGCCAGGCAGCAGATGCGTTCATGAGACTGTAGGGGACGATGAGATGCTCGAAAAGACCAAGGTGGGTGTGAAAAGCTGTCTTCCACTCATTACCTTCACGGATGCACAGGTGAGAGTATGTGGATTTGAGGTCGAGAGCTGTAAAGACCTTGCAGCCTTGAATATGGTTGAGGAGGTCATCAACAAGGGGCAGGGGGAATTTGTTCTTTCAGATGATGGCATTGAGTCCTCGAAAGTTGATGCACAGGCAAATTTCACCAGTCTTCTTTTGAATGAACAAGACCGGAGCACTGGCAGATGAAGTTGAACATCAAATGTGGCCACATTGCAGGTTGGAGTTGACATACTTGGTGACGGCTTTATATTCTTGAGAGGAGAGGTGATACATGGGACCAAAGAGGAGGGATTTGCCATCCCCTCAAGCTTGATATTGATGTCAAACGGTTGATGCTCAGAGAGTTTGTCAAATTTGGCAGGGTTGAAGACTGATTCGGCCCAGGCGTGGTATTTTGGAGGGATTTTGGAGTGCCAATCATTGCGGTCTGATGGTGGTAGCTCAGGAAGAGGCAGCAAAGGAGGGTCAGCCAATGGTGGGGTTATGGATGCAAAGGAATTGATGTAAACTTTGGAATATCAGTTATGAGAGAGGAGGTAAGAGATTTTGTGATTTTTAGAAGTTTTCAGGAAGCGTTTGGAGGAGAGGACCTTCACATCAGGTTGGGCAAGCGAGACATGAGGTTGCAAAGGAGGAGGAGGTGCAGGGGTTGAGGTAGTGAGAGAATTGAGGAATGAAGTGGCAGAGTAAAATGTTGATGTAGGGAATAGGGCTGATGCTGATTGTCCAGAGTTGGAAAGTGCTGGAATGATGTCGTGAGATGCAGAGAAACATAGGGCGAAGAAGCTGGTAGCAAGACCGAGGCCTATGCCAGCAGAAACAGTGGGTCGCACATGAGAGGCAGCCTGCAAGGAAGGACCAAAGCCTTTGGCATATAGCCAACAAGGATTACCAGAGGTGCTGCAACAGTTGAACATGACAGAGCCATTGGCCCAGTCAATGTCAGGGTTATGTTGTTGCAACCAATTGAGACTGAGGATGATAGGGTACTTGACCAAAATGATAGCAAGAGCACAATGTTTGAGGTGAGAGCCCAAAGAGAGAGCAGTGAGGACGTCTTGGCTGATCAGACCAGATGCAATGGAGTGATCAGCCACGGCAGTGATGGAAACTGGGATGTCAAGGGTGTGTCAAGGCATATTGTGTCGAGAGGCAAATTTATTGGAGATGCACAAGGTCATAGCACCGGAATCGAGCATAGCATATGTCAAAATGGGTTTTCTATTGGGTAAAGAAAGGGTTACAGCAATAAAGAAGTGCCTAGCGTGAATAGGACTCGAGACGTTGGCAAAAACAAAGGTGGGTGGGGGCAAAGGAGTGCAGGTGGGCCTCGGCATCATGCATTGTATGTTGAGATGCATTCCTTCATTCACCGAAAGCTCTAGAATGTTGGATGGACCTTCGGTTAGGCTTTTCCCATAGAGGGAGAAGCCTTTACTGCATTTGACTTGATTTCCATGTGGCACTTCTTAGCACCTTTGGACATGTTTGGGCAGCTGTCTATCTTGTGGTCTGGGCCACCGCAATAGAGGCAGAGGTTGTTCTTCTTGCAATGTTCCTTCTCCTGGGCAGTGAGCAGGCCGCATGGCTTGGTCTGATGGAATCAACTTCCATAGATTCACTGGAAGGCAGTGCAAGAGTTGGCAGAGGTGAATGGGGTAGTGTGAGTGGGCATCGTGGATGAGGAGAAATGATCAGAGTGGGATTTTGACTTGCTGTTCCAGTTCTTGTCCTCGGCCTTGCATTCAAGTTCACAATCATGGAGTCGGTTGTCAATCTCGATGATGAAGTCAGCATATTTGTAAGCCTGCCCTTGGCTTACTCATCGACATGATCATGAGACAACATTCAGATGACAGCATAGTAGTGGGCAGTATAAGAAGACTGCTGGGCAGTTGGAAGCTAGTTCTCTCTTCTCTTTCCTCTTTTACATCCTTCTCATCTCTTGTATGCATGCTCTTGTATCAGTCTCCCTTTCTCAATCAACCACGCATTTGCTATATTCTGCTTCATCCAACCCTGAGTGTTGGTACTCCATTTAGGTGTACCTCTCACACTTTTTTTTGAATGTCCACTAACGTGTACTATACAATTCATGCCAAGATGCTGAGCACTCGCACTCAGCATTGCTGTAAACAGGAAGCCTTAGCAGCCGAGTTTCCCTTCCACAATCTGGATCTCAATGAGCTTGTTGAGACTCTCACTGGTCCCTCGGCTCTACTATAGGATCCGAACAGTACAAACACCACCCCTTCTCTATTGCCTTCTACCAGCTCTTCTGACACCTCGCAGGGTGAAGTACTCCCAAACACTATGCATATAGTCACAGATTCATCCACGTTCCAAAACACACTGCATATAGTTACCTTGCCTGACTCCTTGTCATTGTCTGACTCAGATTCTGACTGTGAACCAACTCATATCATCAAACCACATCCCTCCCCATTCTGACATGACCTCTACCTCGACGCTTGCTGAATGCACCTGTTTTGGCTCCAAGAAGCCCCTGGTTGTCTCTAGTGGGGAGCTGACTCCACATGTCTTGCATGAGTTCGAGCTTGCCTGCACCAATTACTTTGTGCAAAAGGCGATCATCTCCACCAACCAGGTCGCCTCCATCCTCAGCTCCTTTGAGGACATGTGCGTCAACTCTTGGATCAGCGCTCACTGCACCTGTCTGACCAGCCTATCCTTCACTGAATTCATGCGTGAACTCCATCTTCTATATCTCCCAACAGATTGGGACAATGAAATCCGCCATTCTATGAGAACCACTCTGTTAACCCCGAAGATCAACTTCTGGGCATAGGCCAATGACAGAATCAATGAGAACATTATCCTATCAGGTACCCCCTCCCACAAAGATGCCGACTCTCTCCACATGACCCTTAACTCTCTGTTGGACATGGAATTATGCCAATAATGCCTTGCTGCGGGCATCAATACCAAAGTGTCTGCCACCGTCGACCCTATCTCCAACCAAGGAACTGCCAACGCACATCTCCGTGTGTGGCTCGAAGAGGTCCGCAAGTTAGTGGATGCCTGCACCTTTGAGCTCAAGCATGCTCGGGAGGCTGCCAAAGAGGTTAACAGGTCATCGAAATGCCACACCCTCTTGGGTCCATTCCGAAATGCCAACGTTAGCGCCTCTGAACAGAACAACCTTCAGTCTGGCTCTTCAGGTTCTGCTGTGTCATCGTCAACTAGCAGCAAAATGTTCGTTTGCCTGCCTGCACTTACAGATGCTGAACGTGCCCTCCTCTGTCAATACAAGGGCTGCATGAAGTATTGTCATGGCTATGCAGGCCATTTCTCCTGCAACTGCCCGAACAGTTTTCTGGATGCAAACAACTATAAATCTGTCTCTGAATGAAAGATGCTCTACAATAAAGAATGCCGTGACAAGAACAATCCTACACCTGCCGCTCCCTGTTGCTGCCGTTGCTGCCCCCCCAGCTTCCAGCCAAAACCTCTCTGACTCTGACTCGGACACTGTTGCCACTATTCTGGGTAACGGTACTGATTCTGACTCTGATGTGAGTATTCCATTGACTGACTGACATTTCAAGTAGTCATGCACCATTTTGGGACCACTTGCAGTTTCTCTGATCATAGTAAATGGGCTGCTAGATACAGGCACACATGTCATCCTCATCAATGAACAACTCGTCTGCCATCTTGGTCTCCAATGCTGCTGTCTGTACAAGCCTCTCTGTTAGGCTAGACGAATCTTAAAGGACTTGGGCAGACTAAGTGCGAGAGCGGTTTAAGACAATGGCAAAAGGAATATTAAGCCTAGTGCTACTGGTACATCTGGAAGTCCTTATATACACTACAGTACCTGAGCATGGACCATGAACTGTGCAATGCTGCAGACTGTGGATGAGTAAGGCTGGGATGAGATGACTCAGGATGACTAGGGAATGAAGATGACTTGATGGCTGTGTGCTGCACAGCATAATGGGGAAGAGATAAGGGAAGGGAGATAAGATAAGAAAAATGAATAGTCCATAACATCACCTTCTCTTTAGATTCACATCCTCATGAAAACCCTTAGTCCAGCTGTTCCCACCCATTGTTTTCCCAGGCAATTGTTGTGCATGGGGCCCACATATAAATGAGCTCCTCATTGTAGGAGCGGATGTGATGGAGGATGGTGGCGAGGAGTTTGAGCTGCCAGTTTTCAGTGCAAAGCATCTCCATTGCTTCACGAAGCACGATGCATTCTGCTGTTGTGGGAGCAGTCCTATCAGGGGTCTGTCCAGTCCAAAGGTGCATATGGATGGTCATGACATAGCGCAGGTATGCGCTGAGGGTGATGGCAAAGGAGTCCATATAGTCTCTGGCATCAAGAATCTTTGCCAGATTCTCGGAGTTGTTCAGGTGATTGGAGGTGGGTGCATGGCTGTTGTTGCTACTTTCGATGCTGATGGGGGCATTGGTGGTCATAATGTGTGATTTTTGGTCTTCTTCCCTCTTTTCATGGTCCTTTTATCTTGTTCCATAGTCCTCTTCAGGAAGTGGTCTAGAGCTTGCTGCATATTCCCCAGTTCCTTCTCTTTGATCCATGTGTTCTCCTCATGTCCATATCATTTCCATTTGACCAGGAATAGCATTCCCTTTTCTTGTTTCTTTCTTTTTAGAATTTCTTCTATCTCGTACTCTTCTTCATCATTTATGATTTCAGGGAGTAGTGGCGATGGCTGTTCTTGTATTTTGAAATAGAGTCCTTTGTAGGGTGTGAGTAGTGTTTCATTGAACATGGGGTGTATCAGCTGCCATGATGCTGGGAGTTCCAGGTGGTATGCTGAGGCTCCTTTCTTTTTGATCACCTTGAACAGTCCGTATCGGAGTGCCAATAACTTCTTTGATGGTCGATTGACTGTGATATTAGTGGCTTCAAGCCATACTTTGTCCCCTTTCTTGTATTCACAGGCTGGTCTTCGTCTTGCATCGTAATTGTCTTTGGCCCATGTTTGCGCATACTGCAGTGCAGCATTTGCTTCTTTCCAGATTTGGTCTATTTTTTTGACAAAGTTCTTTGCTGCAGGGTTGTTCCCTTCTGTTGTCTGTGGTTTTCCCTTCCAGGGGTGCATTCTGTAGTGGAGGTAGAATGGTGTCTCCTTCATTCTCTGGTGTGTTTTGTCATTATATTGGTACTCTGTGATTGCTATCTATTCTGCCCAATCATTCTGCAGGTTGTTTGTGAAGTTTCTAAGAAAAACTTCCATCTCTTGATGGGATTGCTCCGCCTGTCCATCTGTCTGTGGATGATAGGCTGTTGATAGGTTTTGCTTCATTCCAAGCAGTTTTAGAAGTGCTGTTATGAATCATGCTGTGAATTGGGGTCCTTGGTCACTGATGATCTTTCATAGGATTCCATGAAGTCTCCACACATTGTCTTGGTATAGTTATATAAGACCTTCTGCTGTGAGTTTAGTATTTGTGGGAATTAGATGGATCATCTTAGTCAGGCAGTCTGTGACTGCAGTGATGGCATTAAAGCCATTCAAGCTGGGTAGCAGTCCTATGAGATCTACTCTGATATCTTCCCATGGTTGCTGCGGAACCTCATGTGGGTGTAGTAGTGCATGTTTCTTGTGTCAGATGATTTTGTTTCGCTGGCATGCTTCGCATCCATTGACATATTTCTTGATGTCCATTAACATTGATGGCCACCAGTAGGTATAGTTTATGAGTTCATGCATGCGATATTGTCCTGGGTGCCCTCCAATGGGCGTGTTGTGATGTTTGAACATGATATTGTTATGGACTACTCATTTTCTTTATCTTATCTTCCTTTCTCTATCTTCTCCCCTATCTCCTCCGCTTCCATCATGCTGCGCATCCCTCTCCATCATGCTGCGCAGCGCGCAGTCATCGAGTCATCTTCTTTCTCTAGTCACTCTGAGTCATCCTATCCCAGCTTTACTCATCTGCAGTCCGCAGCACTGCGCAGTCCATGGTCCGTGCTCGAGTACTGTAGAATACTTAAGGGCTTTCAGATGTACCAGTAACGCTAGGTTTAATATTCCTTTTGCCATCGTCTTAAACTGCTCTTGCACTTAGTCTGCCCGAGTCCTTTAAGATTCGTCTAGCTTAACAAGATATTAAACCTCGTCGAGACTCGCCCAGACTTACACACATCACGTTGCGCTTTATCAAAGACCTAATCAACATCCGACAATGAACGGTCGCCGACCCAGCGAGCACTAGCACGAGCGACAAGAACACCTGGTTCAGAGAAGTAGATCACACATTGCAGTCCACGCCATTCGCAGAGACAGTCCACGCCAACCGCAGAGACACTAGCAATTCAAACAATCGAGAAAGGGAACGTATGCCTACACCAAGTAGTGACGAAGAAGAAGAACAGGCACTTCTAAGAGAACTTGCCTTCACCACCGCAGACGAGCTTACTGAAAACTTCAGTAACGAAACAGCACAGCTCATCGCAGAACTCTTACTAGAAGGAGAATATGGGATAAGCCTAGAAGAGCTGTGGTCAGACCAGAATCTTCCTGCCAAAGAAGAGGACGAACCAATCCGCAAGAGAACAAGAGAAGAACGAACACGAGCCCAAAGCTTCAGACAGCAGCAGATTGCAAACTACAATCGCCGAGTACAAGAAGAGGACACACTAATACAGAAGGGACATGACGCACAGAGCATACGCCAACGATACCAAAGCCAGGACCACATAGGAACGAAACTGCTGAACCCCTTCAGAAGACCGACCCACCGAAGTACAGCATAAAGGAAATCGCACCATTGTGGCGAAAGTAAGCGACAGCGACTGGAACGAATACTATCGGTGGAGGGAGCGAAAGAGACTACCCAAGACAGACGGACCAACTGCTGCAGAGTGGAACGAATTCGAACAAGCCTGTAGAATTGCAGGAATCGACCTAGACTATTGGAAAGAGCAACGAGAAGAGCAAAGACAAAAGCAGATCCAAGAACAGCAGGCCCAAGCACAACAAGCTCAAGAACAGGAAAGCCAAGACCAAGACAGCGATGAAGAAATTCCACAAACAATGGCGACAGAATACAAAGGAATTATCACAGACCCAAAGTCCTTCACAGGAGACCGAACAGCTTTCGACATTTGGTGGAGAAAGATGAAGCTCTACATAACCGCATATGGAGACCTCACCAACACACAAAAGATTGGAGCGGTACTATCCAGAATGACCGACGGACCGGGAGCCCACTGGGCGTCGAAGAAAATCGACACTACGACCAACCAAAGCACATGGGCCGATTTCGTAACCGAAATACAGACACGATTTAGCAATGTCATGTCACCATCACAAGCAGAAAGCAAATTATTCAACATCAGACAGGGGAACCGACCGATCGATGAATTTCTAGATGAATTCGTAGACCTCGCAGGAAAAGCAGGAATGACAGGAACAGCTCCACATTTCCTACTCGAGAAGAGCCTAAACAGGAGGACAGCAGAAGCCGTACACTCGATCTCCGAACTCCCAACAGATGGAGACGAATATATCAAGACAGTTCGAGCAATTGGACGAAACATCGACGAACATAGAAATGTAATGAGAGGGGAATTTGCAAACAACCAACGCAAGCCAGAAAACCCCAGCCGAGGAACAGGACAGGCCATGGAAGTCAACAAAGTACGAAGCAACAATTGCTTCAACTGTAACAAACCAGGACACCTTTCACGAAATTGCCCAGAGCCGCGAAAAGGAGCAGTGAATGTCACATGCTATAATTGTGGCCTGAAAGGACACTATGCACGAAACTGCAGAAAGAAGAAGAAGGGAAAATCCCGAGTCAGAGAAGTGAAAGAGGAAGGAGAAGAAGACGAAGAAGACAAGGATGAAGAAAGCTCCGACAAAGAGGGTTTTGTCGAAGGGTCCAATTAAGAGGTGCTAAATCGCGACCCGTACAGCTGAAACAGACTCGCTTCGATACAGAATGTAGATCATCCCATACTCTGAAATACACCATTCCTGCAAAGCGATTTGAAGCACCAAGAAAAACCATCCAAGGCAACAAACCATCCAGAAGAAAGGAACTCACAGTACCAGCAAAGATACGAACGCAAAAAGGGATAGCAATGATAACACCAGAAGTCGATAGCGGAGCAGACAGGACCTGCATCAATACCGCCATAGTAACAAAAACGGGATTGAAGACACGGCGAATCAAAAAGATTCCAATCATAAATGCAGACGGGTCACCCAACCGCCAGAAAACAGCAGACCGAGTAGCGGAGGTCCACATCGACATTAAAGGACACAAAGAGCATATGGAAGCCATTGTACTCGACATTGGGAAAACTGACATGCTACTGGGATACGACTGGCTTGTCTATCACAACCCAATGATCAAATGGAGGACGGGAGAAATTGTCTTTAACAGATGCCCCAAAACATGCAAAATAAACCACCAGACGATCAAAATACAAAAGGTGGCTGAACCAGCGAAGACTACAGCCAATGACAGGACAGGAACTCAGATACCTTCATATCTGACGAGATTCAAACACCTCTTTAAGGAGAAGAACTTCGATCGACTACCGGACCATAAGGAGTGGGACCATGAAATAAACTTAACAAAAGACGCACCAAAAATGATACCGAGCAAGGTCTACCCGATGACGCAGAAGGAGCTAGAAGAACTAGACACCTTTGTCGAAGAAGGACTAAGAACAGGGAAGATACGCCCCTCAAAATCACCTTACGCGGCACCCTGTTTCTTTCGTAACAAGAAGGATAGTAGCAAACGACTCATCCAAGACTATCAGGAGATAAACAAATACACGGTCAAGGACAAGTTCCCACTACCACGCATCAGTGAACTCCTTGACGTACTACAAGGAGCAAAGTACTTTAACAAGATCGACATTATCTGGGGATACAACAACGTTCGCATTCGAAAAGGAGACGAATGGAAAGCAGCCTTCCTAACAGCAAGAGGACTCTTCGAACCAACGGTCATGTACTTTGGACAGTGCAATGCACCAGGCACTTTCAGCCGAATGATGGCAAGCCTCTTCCAAGACCAAATACGAAGAAGAGTATGCATAATCTATATGAATGACATTATAATCATCGGATGAACGTGAGAGGAACTTCAAAAGAACACAGTAGAAGTCATGGAAATACTGAACAAGAACGACCTATTCATCAAAGGACCGAAATGTGTCTGGGAATCATCAAAAGTCCCAGTACTAGGGTATATTGTAGGAGAGGGGAAAGTGGAAATGGAACCGGAGAAGATTACAGCCGTACAATCCTGGCCAACCCCGAAAACAAAGAAAGAACTACAAAAGTTCTTAGGGTTCACAAACTTTTATCGACGGTTCATCAAAGGATATGCAAAAGTCACTAAACCTTTAACGGAATTGACTGGAAACAAAACATTCCAGTGGACAGACAAGCAGCAAAGCGCTTTCAAGGAGCTAATCCGACATATAACCTCAGCACCTATTCTAGCACTACCACAAACAGAGGGAAAATTCTGAGTTGAAACAGATGCCTCAGAATATGCCATCGGAGTGGTATTATCGCAGTAGCAGAAAGGACTATGGCACCCAATTGCCTTCATATCAAGATGCATGACTCCAGTGGAACAGAACTACGAAATCTATGACAAAGAACTCCTTGCAATAATAGTGGCACTGAAGACATGGAGACAATACCTCCTAGAAGCTCGAGAGAAGTTCGAAATATTGACGGACCACAAGAACCTATCATACTTCTGAAAGCCACAACGACTCAATTCGAGACAGACCGGCTGGTACCTGAAACTACAAGAGTATGACTACGAACTACGACACGTGCCGGAAAAAGCGAATGGAAAAGCAGACGTCCTATGACGAATGGCGGGATATGAAGACAACCTAGCAGAAAAAGATGACATACAAATGATCAAAGAAGCCACATTCATCCGACACCTGGAAGAGAATAATGAATGAGATTTCGACTTTATGATGTTCGAGGACGAACATCCACTGAAAGGAGGAGCAGGAAATAATGAAACAATGCAGACAAGAGGAATCACAATGATCGAAACTCCAAGAATGGAACAAATTCAACAATGCGCATGGAGAGAAATGATCGTAACAACAGGACTAAAAGAAAAACCACACTGGTTCATAGAAGAAAACCACATTGTATACGCAGGAGAGAAGATCTACGTTCCCCCAGACAACAAACTGAAGGAAGACATCATGTTCAAACACCATGACACACCCATCGGAGGACACCCAGGACAATACCGCATGCACGAACTCATAAACCGCACCTATTGGTGGCCATCAATGTTAACAGACATCAAGAAGTATGTCAATGGATGCGAAGCATGCCAGCGAAACAAAATTATCCGACAAAAGAAACATGCACCACTACACCCGCACGAGGTCCCGCAGCAACCATGGGAAGATATTGGAGTAGACCTCATAGGACCGCTACCCAGCTCGAACGGCTTTAATGCCATCGCCGCAGTCACAGACCGCCTGACCAAGATGATCCATCTAATTCCCACCAACACCAAACTCACAGCAGAAGGCCTCACACGACTATACCGAGACAACGTGTGGAGACTCCATGGAATCCCACGAAAGATCATCAGCGACCAAGGACCCCAATTCACAGCACGATTCATGACAGCGCTTCTAAAACTGCTCGGAACAAAGCAAAACCTATCGACGGCCTATCACCCACAAACAGATGGACAGGCAGAGCGATCCCATCAGGAAACGGAAGTTTTCCTCAGAAACTTCACAAACAACCTGCAGAACGACTGGGCAGAATGGATAGCGATCGCAGAATACCAATACAACGACAAGACACATCAGGGAACAAAGGAGACACCATTCTACCTCAACTATGGAATGCACCCCTGGAAGGGAGAACCACAGACAATGGAAGGGAATAACCCTGCGGCCAAGAACTTTGTCGAGAGAATGAACCAAATCTGGAAAGAAGCAAATGCTACACTGCAGTATGCGCAAACACGAGCCAAAGACAATTACGACGCGAGGCGAAGACCAGCCCGTGAATACAAGAAAGGGGACGGAGTATGGCTTGAAGCCACCAATATCGCGGTCAATTGACCATCAAAGAAGTTATCGGCACTCCGATACGGACCATTCAAGGTGATCGAAAAGAAAGGAGCCTCAGCATATCGCCTGGAACTCCCAGCATCATGGCAGCTGATACACCCCGTGTTCAATGAAGTGCTACTCACACCCTACAAAGGACCCCGTTTCAAGATACAAGAACGACCATCGCCGCCACCCCCTGAGATCATAAATGATGAAGAAGAGTACGAAATAGAAGAAATTCTAAAAAGAAAGAAACAAAGAAGAGGAACACTATTCCTGGTCAAATGGAAAGGATACGGACATGAGGAAAACACATGGATCAAAGAGAAGGAACTGGGGAATGCACAGCAAGCTCTAGACCGTTTCCTGAAGAAGACTACGGAGCAAGATAAAAGGACCACGAAAAGAGGGAAGAAGGCCAGAAAACACACATCATGACCACCAACGCCCCCATCAGCATCGAAAGCAGTGATGACAGCCGCGCACCCACCCCCATCACGAACGACGCCGAGAATCTGGTGAAAATCCTCGATGCCAAAGACTACATGGACCCCCTCGCCATCACCCTCGGCACATACCTGCGCTATGTCATGACCATCCGTACGCACCTTTGGAGCAGATGGACCCCCGACGGGACCACCCCCACAACAGCGGAATGCATCGCGCTTCGCGAAGCAATGGAAACGCTTCGCACTAAAAACTGGTGACTCAAACTCCTCGCCACCACACTTCACCACATCCGCTCCTACAATGAGGAGCTCATTCACACGTGGGCCCCGCGCGCGACAAGCGCCTGGGAAAACAATGGGTGGGGACAGCTGGACTAAGGGTTTTCACGAGGACGCGAATCTAAAGAGAGGGTGATGTTACGGACTACTCATTTTCTTTATCTTATCTTCCTTTCTCTATCTTCTCCCCTATCTCCTCCGCTTCCATCATGCTGCGCATCCCTCCCCATCATGCTGCGCAGCGCGCAGTCATCGAGTCATCTTCTTTCTCTAGTCACTCTGAGTCATCCTATCCTAGCTTTACTCATCCGCAGTCCGCAGCACTGCGCAGTCCATGGTCCGTGCTCGAGTACTGTAGAATACTTAAGGGCTTCCAGATGTACTAGTAACGCTAGGTTTAATATTCCTTTTGCCATCGTCTTAAACTGCTCTCGCACTTAGTCTGCCTGAGTCCTTTAAGATTCGTCTAGCTTAACAGATATCTTCCTTCAATTTGTTGTCTGAGGGAATATAGATTTTCCCTCCTGCATATACAATGTGGTTTTCTTCTGTGAACCAGTGTGGTTTTTCCTTCAGTCCTATTATTACGATCATTTCTCTTCATGTGCATTGTCGAATTTGTTCCATTCTTGGGGTTTTGATCATCATGATTCCTCTTGTTTGCATTGTTTCATTATTTTCTGCTCCCTCTTTCTGTGGGTATTTATCCTCGAACATCATAAATTTGAAATCTCATTCATTATTCTCTTCCAGGTATCAGATGAATGCAGCTTCTTTGATCATTTGTATGTTGTCTTTCTCTGCTAGGTTTTCTTCATATCCCACTATTCGTGATAGGACATCTGCTTTCCATTCGCTTTTCCCAGTACATGTCATAGTTCATAGTCATATTCTTGTAATTTCAGGTACCAGCCGGTCTGTCTTAAATTGAGTCATTGTGGTTTTTGGAAGTATGATAGGTTCTTGTGGTCTGTCAATATTTCAAACTTCTCTTGAGCTTCTAGAAGGTATTGTCTCCATGTCTTCAGTGCTACCATTATCGCAAGCAGTTCTTTGTCATAGATTTCATAGTTCTGCTCTGCTGGGATCATACATCTTGAGATGAAGGCGATTGGGTGCCACAGTCCTTTCTGCTGCTGTAATAATACCACTCCGATGGCATATTCTGAGGCATCTGTTTCAACTCAGAATTTTCCCTCTGTTTGTGGTAGTGCTAGAATAGGTGCTGAGGTTATATGTCGGATTAGCTCCTTGAAGGCACTTTGCTGCTTGTCTGTCCACTGGAATATTTTGTTTCCAGTCAACTCTGTTAAAGGTTTAGTGACTCTTGCATATCCTTTGATGAATCGTTAGTAAAAGTTTGTGAATCCCAAGAACTTTTGTAGTTCTTTCTTCATTTTTAGGGTTGGCCAGGATTGTATGGCTGTAATCTTCTCCGGTTCCATTTCTACCTTCCCTTCTCCTATGATATACCCTAGTACTAGAACTTTTGATGATTCCCAGACACATTTTGGTCCTTTGATGAATAGGTTATTTTTGTTCAGTATCTCCATGACTTCTACTGTGTTCTTTTGAAGTTCCTCTCATGTTCGTTCAATGATTATGATGTCATCCATATAGATTATGCATACTCTTCTTTGTATTTGGTCTTGGAAAAGGCTTGCCATCATTCAGCTGAAGGTGCCTGGTGCATTGCACTGTCCAAAGTATATAACCATTGGTTCGAAGAGCCCTCTTGCTGTTAGAAAGGCTGCTTTCCATTCATCTCCTTTTCGAATGCGAATGTTATGTCAATCTTGTTAAAGTACTTTGCTCCTTGTAGCACATTGAGGAGCTCACTGATGCATGGTAGTGGAAACTTGTCCTTGACCATATATTTGTTTATTTTCTGATAGTTTTGGATGAGTCATTTGCTACCATCCTTCTTGTTGCGAAAGAAACAGGGTGCTGTGTAAGGTGATTTTGAGGGGTGTATCTTCCCTGTTCTTAGTCCTTCTTCGACAAAGGCATCTAGTTCTTCTAGTTCTTTCTGCATCATTGGATAGACCTTGCTTGGTATCATCTTAGGTGCGTCTTTTGTTAAGTTTATTTCGTGGTCCCACTCCTTGTGGTCCGGTAACCGATCAAAGTTCTTCTTCTTAAAGAGGTGTTTGAATCTCATCAGATATGAAGGTATCTGAATTTCCGTCCTGTCATTGGCTGTGGTCTTCGCTGGTTCAGCCACTTTCTGTATTTTGATTGTCTGGTGGTTTATCTTGCATGTTTTGGGGCATCTGTTAAAGACAATCTCTCCTGTCCTCCATTTGATCATTGGGTTGTGATAGACAAGCCAGTCATGTCCCAGTAGCATGTTGGTCTTTCTAATGTTGAGTACGATGGCTTCCATATGCTCTTTGTGTCCTTTAATATCGATGTGGACTTCCGCTACTCGGTCTGCTGTTTTCTGGTGGTTGAGTGATCCGTCTGCATTTATGATTGGAATCTTCTTGATTCGTTGTGTCTTCAATCCCATTTTTGCTACTATGGCAGTATTGATGCAGGTCCTGTCTGCTCTGCTATTGACTTCTGGTGTTATCATTGCTATCCCTTTTCGTGTTTGTATTTTTGCTGGTACTGCGAGCTTTTTTCTTTTGGGTGGTTTGTCGCCTTGGATCGTTTTTCTTGGTGCTTCAGATTGCTTTGCAGAAATGGTGTATTTCAGAGTATGGGATGATCTACATCTGGTATCGAAGCAAGTCTGTTTCAGCTGTATGGGTCGCAATTTAGCACCTTTTAATCGGATCCTTCGACAAAACCCTCTTTGTCAGAGCTTTCTTCGTTCTTGTCTTCTTTATCTTCTTCTTCTTCTTTTACTTTTCTGACTCGGGATTTTCCCTTCTTCTTCTTCTTGCAGTTTCATGCATAATGTCCTTTCAAGCTACAATTGTAACATGTGACATTTGCTGCTCCTTTTCACGGCTCCAGGCAGTTTTGTGAAAGGTGTCCTGGTTTATTGCAGTTGAAGCAATTGTTGCTTTGTACTTTGTCGACTTCCATGGCTTGTTCTGTTCCTTGGCTTGGGTTTCCTGGCTTGCATTGGTTGTTTGCAAATTCTCCTCTTATTACATTCCTATGTTCATCAATGTTTCATCCAATCGCTCGAACTGTCTTGATATATTTGTCTCCATCTGTTGGAAGTTCAGAGACTGAATGTACAGCTTCTGCTGTCCTCCAGTTTAGGCTCTTCTCGAGTAGGAAATGAGGAGCTGTTCCTATCATTCCTGCTTTTCCTGTGAGGTCTACAAATTCATCTAGGAATTCATCAATGGGTCAGTTTCCCTGTCTGATGTTGAATAATTTGCTTCCTGCTTGCAATGGTGACATGACATTACTGAATCGTGTTTGTATTTCGGTTATAAAATCAGCCTATGTGCTTTGATTGGTCATGGTGTCGATTTTCTTTGATGCCCAGTGGGCTCCTGGTCCATTAGTCATTTTGGATAGTACTGCTCCGATCTTTTGTACATTGGTAAGGTCTCCATGTGCAGTTATGTAGAGTTTCATTTTCCTCCACCAAATGTTGAAGGCTGTTCAATTTCCTATGAAGGATTTTGGATCTGCGATAATTGTGTTAGGCTAGATGAATCTTAAAAGACTTGGGCAGACTAAGTGCAAGAGCGGTTTAAGACAATGGCAAAAAGAATATTAAACCTAGCACTACTGGTACATCTGGAAGTTCTTATGTATACTACAGTACTCGAGCATGGACCACGGACTGTGCAATGCTGCGGACTATGGATGAGTAAGGCTGGGATGAGATGACTCAGGATGATTAGGAAAGTGAAGATGACTCGATGACTGCGCGCTGCGCAGTATGATGAGGAGGGATGCACAGCATGATGGGGGAGATAAGGAGAAGGGAAAGGAAGATAAGATAAGAAAAATGAATAGTCTGTAACAAATTCCTCTGTATTCTGTCACCATTGTCTGTGGAATTTCTTCATTGCTGTCTTGGTCTTGGCTTTTCTGTTCTTGGGCTTGTTGCACTTGGGTCTGCTGCTCCTGGATCTGCTTTTGTCTTTGCTCTTCTCTTTGCTCTTTCTAGTAGTCTAGGTCAATTTCTGCGATTCTACAGGCTTGTTCGAATTCAGTCCACTCTGCAACAGTTGGTCCATCTGTCTTGGGTAGTCTCTTTCACTTCCTCCACTGATAGTATTCATTCCAGTCGCTGTCACTTACTTTCACCATGGTGGTGTGATTTTCTTTATGCTGTACTTCGGTGGGTCGGTCCTCTGAAGGGATTTAGCAGTTTCATTCCTATATGCCCCTGACTTTGGTATCATTCTTGTTGGTTCTGTCATATGCTCTATGCATTGTATCCTTTCTATATTAGTGTATCCTCTTCTTGTACTCAGCAATTGTAGTTTTCAATCTGCCATTGTCTGAAGTTTTAGGCTTGTGTTTGTTCTTCTTTTATTCTCTTGCAGATTGGTTCGTCTTCTTCTTCAGCAGAAAGATTCTGGTCTGACTACAGCTCTTCTAGGCTTATCCCATATTCTCCTTCTAGTAAGAGTTCTGTGATGAGCTGTGCTGCTTCATTACTGAAATTTTCAGTGGGCTTGTCTGCAGTGGTGAAGGCAAATTCTCTCAGAAATGCCTGTTCTTCTTCATCACTACTTGGTGTAGGCATATGCTCCCTTTTTCGATTGTTCGAATTGCTAGTGTCTCTGTGGTTGGTGTGGACTGTCTCTGCGAATGGTATGGACTGCAATGTGTAATCTACTTCTCTGAACCAGGTGTTCTCGTCACTTGTACTAGTGCTTGCTGGGTCGGTGACCGCTTGTCATCGAATATTGATTAGATCTTTGATAAAGTGTGATGTAGTGTGTGTGAGTCTGAGCAAGTCTCGACAAGGCTTAATATCTTGTTAGACTAGATGAATCTTAAAGGACTTGGGCAGACTAAGTGCAAGAGCGATTTAAGACAATGGCAAAAGGAATATTAAGCCTAGTGCTACTGGTACATCTGGAAGTCCTTATATACACTACAGTACTTGAGCATGGACCATGGACTGTGCAATGCTGTGGACTGCGGATGAGTAAGACTGGGATGAGATGACTCAGGATGACTAGGGAATGAAGATGACTCGATGGCTGCGCACTGCGCAGCATGATGGGGAAGAGATAAGGGAAGGGAGATAAGATAAGAAAAATGAATAGTCTATAACACTCTCCAGTGTAATGTTGCAATGCCTGATCCCTCCTTGTCTGCGCCCCCCAAACCTCGTGTCTTGTCCAAATATGTCATCCTTTCTGTTTCGTCTCTAGATAAGTAATGGACCTCTCACACTGTTAAAGCCTTAGCTGTCTCCTGTTTCTGCACACCAATCCTTTTTGGACTGCCTTTCCTTTCTTGTAACAACATTGTAATTGATGTCGCTGCCCATACCGCTATCGATAAAATACAGAACTATGATTTGTTGAACTCCCCACCTCCTCCAAAGCTGTATAAGCCCAAACTGTTCCCACTGAAGCAATGCCACTTAAATATTCTCCTTGCCCACCGAGCTGTCTAAGCCAAGGCAGCAATACTGGCAGAACTAATTGAGAAGACACCAAAAGTTGCGGGCACTGACACCCCGACACTGATCATTGCCTGTCTCATCAAGGAACGCATTGAACAACTGGCTGTGAAAGAACGACTTCAGTCATTGGAAGCATTGTGCTGAAAAGATTTCCACAACATCTTTGACATGATCCCTTATGCCGACAAGCTGCCAAATGTTGTTCAGGCCTCGATTATGCTGAAAGAGGCATCAAAATGTATCCAGACAAGGACTTACTCATGTCCTTGGAAATACAGGGAAGCATGGAAGACATTGATTCAACAACATCTTGATGCTGGCTGTATCCATCCATCCTTCTCATCATCTGCATCACCAGCCTTCATTATACTGAAAGCAGATCCAACAGTTCTACTGCATTGGGTCAATGATTACCGACAGCTCAATGCTAATACCATCACCGATAGCCACTTTCTGCTGCATATAGATGATATACTGGCAGATTGCGGAAAAGGGAAGATTTGGTCTGTTATTGATATGACCAACAGCTTCTTTCAAATGAAGATGTATCCCTCTGACATTCCCTTGACTGCAGTCTCTACTCCTTTTGGTCTGTACAAGTAGGTTGTTATGCCCATAGGACTGAAGAACATGCCTGCCATACATCAGCAACAAGTCACTGCTGCATTACATTCTATGATTGGCCACTGCTGCCATGTATACCTTGATGACATCATTATCTGGTCATCTTCTGTTGAACAATACTGTTATGAACTATTCATTTTTCTTATCTTATCTTCCTTCCCTTATCTCTTCCTCCCCCATCATGCTGTGCATCCCTCTCCATTATGCTGCGCAGTGCACAGTCATCGAGTCATCTTCATTTTCCTAGTCATCCTGAGTCATCCCATCCCAGCCTTACTCATCTGCAGTCCACAGCATTGCACAGTCCATGGTCCATGCTCGAGTACTGTAGTATACATAAGGACACCCAGATGTACCAGTAGCACTAGGTTTAATATTCCTTTTGCTATTGTCTTAGACTGCTCTTGCACTTAGTCTGCCCAAGTCCTTTAAGATTCATCTAGCCTAACAAGATATTAAACCTCATTGAGACTTGCTCAGACTCACACACACCATGTTGCACTTTATCAAAGACCTAATCAATATTCAACGACAAGCAGTCGCCGACCCAGCAAGCACTAGCATGAGCGACGAGAACACCTGGTTCAGAGAAGTAGATCACACATTGCAGTCTATGCCATTTGCAGAGACAGTCCACACCAACTGCAGAGACACTAGCAATTCGAACAATCGAAAAAGGGAGCGTATGCCTACACCAAGTAGCAACAAAGAAGAACAGGCATTTCTAAGAGAATTGCCTTCACCACTACAGATGAGCCTACTGAAAACTTCAGTAATGAAGCAGCACAGCTCATCACAGAACTCTTACTAGAAGGAGAATATGGGATAAGCCTAGAAGAGCTGTGGTCAGACCAGAATCTTTCTGCCGAAGAAGAAGACGAACCAATCTGCAAGAGAATAAAAGAAGAACAAACACAAGCCTGAAACTTCAGACAATGGCAGATTGAAAACTACAATTGCTGAGTACAAGAAGAGGATACACTAATATAGAAAGGATACAATGCATAGAGCATATGACAGAACCAACAAGAATGACACCAAAGTCAGGGGCATATAGGAATGAAACTGCTAAATCCCTTCAGAGGACCGACCTGCCGAAGTACAGCATAAAGAAAATCGCACCATCATGGCGAAAGTAAGCGACAGTGACTGGAATGAATACTATCAGTGGAGGAAGTGAAAGAGATTACTCAAGACAGACAGACCAACCATTGCAGAATGGAACAAATTCGAACAAGCCTGTAGAATCACAGAAATCGACCTAGACTATTGAAAGGAGCAAAGAGAAGAACAAAGACAAAAGCAGATTCAAGAATAGCAGACCCAAGCACAACAAGTTCACGAACAGGAAAGCCAAGACCAAGACAGCGACGAAGAAATTCCACAAACAATGGTGACAGAATACAAAGGAATTATCGCAGATCTGAAGTCCTTCATAGGAGATTGAATAGCTTTCGACATTTGGTGGAGGAAGATGAAACTCTACATAACCACACATGGAGACCTCACTAATACACAAAAGATCGGAGCAGTATGTTACGATTTCAATGCCAATCATTATCTTGACGACGGACACGTAATTCAATGATTATCTGATGAACACGTGACACAAACGCAACGTGACTGATAAGATACGATGTAAAGGCTCGAGGAAAACCCTATAACAACAATGCAGCATCGCTTGCCAGGGCAAAGGGTTATAATGCAGCACTTGCAGGATAACATGAGGAGTACAGTCGCAATTTGACTCAGATGACGGAATAGAGTAAAGGACTCTATATAACATGAGGATAACACATGTATGTCATGGTCCGTGCTTGAGGATTGTAACATATAAATAGCCAAAATGTACGTAGTAGAACCCAGCTTCGAGCTGGCTAGTAAATAGCATTCTTCTCCCCGCCTCTTACTCTCTGAAATAGTTAGAGTGACCTGTGTGCAGATTTGGTTTTGCATAGCAAAAGCTCAAAGCTTCTCATCATGCACCTCACCGCTCTCACCTCTCCACTGCCCTTCCTTTGTTGTCCGATGACCCTGAAGTGCCGTGCAACCAAAGGAACCCGCTGCATCATTATACCTTTTCTCCAAACTGTTACTAACCTTTCAATCTTCAATCCCCATTCCCTACCCTGCGCCAACCCATATTCTGATCTCTATCTGCAGTCCTTGTTCATTGCATTTGGAAGTGTGAGAGGACTAAGGGTAACATTGAGCCCGACCCTGTCTGAATCGAACATCAAAAGGCTATGCTAGGGTGATCTTTGGAAAGCCCTACTGCGCGTTTGACTGGGTAGTTTGTTGACCCAGGACATACTGAAGCAAGAGAGATCAGAGGACTTGGACGTGTGGATAGTCCCCACCCTTCGACCAACCCTTCAAACACACCCTCGAAAGTCGTTGTCAGAAACATGTGTTGACCCGAAATGAGAAAGGAGTTGCCAGACCGCTGGAACTTCTGATGATGAAACCTTCCTTGACTGCTGTTTGGGGCATTCTTGTAGCTACGAGGATTCGAGCTGACCCTTCCGCAGTTTAACAGGCACCCTCCACTTTTCTTGGACCCAACCAAAGCAGGAGTCGATGGTCGCGCACCGCCTGCATGGTACTAATCGACTACTCTATTGGATGAAATCACTCTGTCACCAACCTCTCCTCCTTCCGCACGTGAATCCGCCGCAATCCCCTCTACCGAAGCCATATCGGTTACACCCTCATCCAAAAGAATCTTCACCTTTGAAACCGAGTAGTCGAGGTCGAATATGAATATTGGACCAACTACTACCCCAACTTATCCCTGCGACACATTTCTGGTAACTTTATCTGGAACAAAGACCCCCCAGAACTTTATTTCTATCCCCAACAAAGAGAAACCCCTGAATGACACCCATAATAGAGTTCATCCCCGCACTCTTCACCTTTATTACCATCATCCTCACCACTCTCTTTGCCACTCACCCGCTTGCCTTAGCTTGGGGCACTCTCTGAAACAACCCTCAACAAGCAGAACAGGTACAGAACATGACATAGACTTTGGTCGATGTGATCAAAGAAGAACTGGATCTGGGCAAGAAGCCCAAAAGAACGAAATCGGAACTGCTGGATCCATATAAAGGGGAACCTGGCCTGATCAGAAGTTGGCTTCGACGAATGGAAGTCTATTTCAACAAAGAGGAGATTACAAACAAATGGGACATGATCACCTATGCATTGCAATGGATCATGGGAGGCAAGGCCAAACGTGCACAGAACTGGGCGGACTCTAAGCTACAAGAATGGCTTGAGTTCAAAATGGAATTGAACAGTCGCAGGCAGGAATTTGGATATCACTCCACCTACGATGACTGGGAACATGGATGTGTCGTTACGCCAGCAATGGCTAACACTCCTGCAGTCAGAATGGATCCGCTTGGACACCTTCCACCATTCAAAGACTGGGAAGAATTCAAAGCAGAAGCCAGAGAATTCTTTATGACTACGGAGACATGGAATGATGTGATCATTCAGATTAAAGGACTGTTGCAACACTGACAACCGGTTGAGGATTATATTGTTGAATTCCAGAGCTGGGCTCCTTTGACAGAATACAATGATATTGCGCTCATTGACATCTTCAAACACGGACTTGACCAGGTGCTTGGACGATGGATTATCGAACTAGGAGGTGTCCATGAAGAGGACATTGACTGGTGGTACAGATGTGCTATGGAACTGGACCGGCAGTATCGCCAGGCCCAAAAGGAATTCAGAGTGAAGGAGCAATTCACCCCCAAACCAGCACAGAAACCAGCACAGGAGACAACAGCACCTAAGGGGCAAACTCCGGCACTGGTAACCGGTAATGCTCAAGGATAGCCCGACTCTAATGCCATGGATGTCAACTGGCTGAGATGCGAAGGATGCTGCTTCCGATGTGGTGAGAAAGGACACCTTGGATGCAACTGCCCAACGAATACCTGGTGTACATTACACTCACCCACAAGTTCTGATAGACTATTGATAGACTTCTGATAGACTCTTGATAGACTCCTGATAGAATGTTGAGAGTCTTGATAGAGTCTTGATAGAGTCTTGCTCAGTCTTGATCCATTCTGATTCACTTCTGATAGGGTATTGATAGGGTTCTAATAGACTCTTGTTTGAATCTGAGAGTCTTGATATAGTTCTGATAGACTTCTAATAGAGTATTGAAAGGCACCAATACTCTTGATAGACTCTTGAAACCTGTCAATACTATTGATAGAGTATTGATAGAGTATTGTTAGACTCTTTATATATTCCTTTTACAACAGCTGTTGTCAGACCAGACTCTAAGATTTATGACATCCTCTCAATCAACAAGACCCTATCAATACTCTATCAATAGTCAATCAATACTCTTGTTTGTTGTGCTAGCAATACTCTATCCATACTCTAACAAAACTCTTGTATAGTTTATGAACAAGAGTCTATCAATACTCTATTAATACTTTTGCAGAGGGCACTAACAAGAGTCTAGCAATACTCTAGCCATACTCTATCAAGACTTTTCAATACTTTATCAATATTCTATCAATACTATTCTATCCAGACTCTGTCAGGACTCCTTTAATACTCTAACAATACTATTCCATCAATACTCTATCAATTGTTACAGACTATTTATTTTCCTTATCTTATCTTCCTTCCCCTTATCTCTCTCCTTATCTCTCCCTCTCTCATCATGCTGCACATCCCTCCCCATCATGCTGCGCAGCGCGCAGTCATCGAGTCATCTTCATTTCCCTAGTCACTCTGAGTCATCCCACCCTAGCCTTACTCATCCGCAGTCCATAGCATTGCGCAGCCCATGGTCCGTGCTCGAATACTGTAGTGTACATAAGGACTTCCAGATGTACCAGTAGTGCTAGGTTTAATATTCCTTTTGCCATCATCTTAAACTGCTCTCGCACTTAGTCTGCCCGAGTCCTTTAAGATTCGTCTAGCCTAACATCAATACTCTATCAAGACTCTGTCATGAGTCTGCCAATAGTCCATCAATACTCTATCAAGAGTATTCTATCAATACTCTATCAATACTCTACCAATACTCTAACAGGACTCTATTGATACTCTATCAATACTCTATCAATACTCTGTCAATATTTACATTACTATTGACATACATACCATAACCAGAGACCTTTTGATATGTTTATCTTATATATTATCCATAGTCTATCAAAAGTCTGGGACTCAGACCCTGATCAAGGGTCCAGGTTCTGGATCAAGGGTCCAAGGCCCAGACTGGCCCAGAGCTCCCCTGACAAACAAGGCAGCAAAGGCTGCCTGTTTGTGAGAAGGTGCTGTGGGTAACCGTCATGGACCTTGAGACCCAAAAAAGAAAAATGAAAATGAGAATGAAAAAAAAAAAGATGTGGGGCCCCATCTGATCCGATCGATCCCGAATATCGTCGTGATCGGGGGCAGCATCGTGGATCCATGTTGGCATGGCGGGTGCGCTGCGGTTGCGGTGGCACTGTGCCATGGCATGGCATGGCAGGTGGAGGTGGGGCCTCCTCTGGCATGGCAGGTGCGGCACCGGTTGACATAGTGGGTGAGGGGGTAGTGGGTGCTGGTGCAGCCTCTGTTGGCATGGCAGCCCCTGACATAGTGGTTGCGGTAGCGCTGTGCCTTGGCATGGTGTGGCAGGTGGAGGTGCGGTGGCGGGCATGGGGTGGCAGTTGGAGTGGCAGGTCCGGCTGGGCACCTGCTGATGTAGCGGTTCCGCTCGTTGGTGTGGCCGGTGGGGGCGGAGCAGGTATAGCGCCTGCTGACGTGGCGGGTGGGCAGGTGCATCTCCATTGGCCATGGCAAGTGCAGCACCCATTGACATGGCAGGTGGGCGGGTGCGTCTCTGTTGGCCGTGGCGAGTGCGGCGCCCGTTGACGTGGCAGTTTGGGGTGGGGTAGTGGGTGTGTGGCGGTTGGGGGTGGGGTAGCGTGCTGGTTGGCATGCCGCCCACTGACGTGGCAGTTGCGCCGCTTGTTGGCATTGCTGGTGGGGGTGTAGCAGGTGGGGTGGGTCGGCGGTTGGTGTGGCACGTTGTGGGCAGAGGCGGCGTCGTTGGCCTCCACTGATGTAGCAGCTGGGTGGCTATTGGCCATTGGCGCTGTGGGGTGCTGATGATATGGTGGATGGGCAGCCTGTCGTTGGCGTGGCGGGTGAGGCATTGAGGGAGCGGTGGCATTGTTGGCCTCCACTGACATGGCGGGTGGGCAGCCCGTCGTTGGCGCGTGGCTGTGGCTTGGTGGTGGCAGGTGGGCGCCATCAGGTCAGTGTGGGCATGAGGGGCCTGGAGGGGGTGTTGATGGGTAGTGGGCGCCGCTTGCTCGATGCAGCGGGTGGTGTTGGTGGTGGGCACCTCTGCACTTGTTGACGTGGGGGTGGGGCGGCTGGAGGAGGGTGGTGGTGACCGGTGGCAGCCGTGGTGTGGCGCCTGGGCAGTGGGCATTGGGCGCCGGTTGGTGGGTGGTGGGCGGCGCAGTAGTGGTGGGTGGGCATTGGGCACCGGTTCGTGGTAGTGGGCGCTGCTTGTTCGGTGCCGCGGGTGGTGGTGGCGGGTGTGTGTTGGGCACCGGTTGATGTGGCAGCTGGGCAGTGGGTGTTGGGCGCCGGTTGGTGGGTGGTGGGTGGCGCGGTGGTGGTGGGTGGGCATTGGGCGCCGGTTGACATGGTGGCTGGGTGGTGGGCGGTGGGCATCGGTTGGTGGTGGGTGGGCGTTGGGCGCCGGTTGATGTGGTGACTGGATGGTAGGTGGTGGGCATCGGTTGGTGGTGGTGGGCGCTGCTCGTTTGGTGCCGCAGGTGGTGGTGGCAGGTGTGTGTTGTGTGCCGGTTGACGTAGCGGCTGCACGCCTGTTGTCATTGACCTGGCAGTTGCACCCGTTCACATGGCATGGCGGTGGGCAGCGGTGATGGGTGACGTGGCGGGGGTGGCCATTGTTGAGGTGGTGGTGGCAGCAGGTGTGGACATGGTGGCAGCGCCTGTTGACATGGTGGGCCACTACTGGTGGCGGCACTGGCTGACGGGGCACTGGCGCTAGTTCTCATGGTGGTGGTGGATGTTGTCAGTGGTTGTGGGCAGTGACAGCATGGGGCGGAGGGTATGAGGGAGGGGAGGAGCACAGGGGGGAAGGAGGAGGGAGGAGGGAGGGAAGGAGTGTGGTGATGGGAAAGAAGGCGGAAGTGAAACGAGTCAACATACCACGTGAGGGGGGCACGTGATCAGGACATGATATATTTGTTTTGTGTTCTCCCTACTTCAAGCCCTGCTGGTGCACTGGTTAAATGCTGCAACCTGTCACTCTCCTCTGTGCCCAGGTTCGAATCCCCTCTGTGTCAAGTATTATTTTTATGATAAGAATGACAGAGTAAGGATCTTTCGAGACTCTTGATTGACTCTGGCTACTGTTGAGACATATCAATAGTCTAACAGAACTCTATATTTGACTTCTGATTACTCATATCAGAAGTAGAACTCTATCAGGAGTGTATCAGAACTGTATCAAGACTTGATCAGAACTGAATCAGAACTGGCATTTCCTTGACGAGAGTGCTCATACAGTCTGGATACAGTTCTGATAGGCTTCTGATAGAGTTCTGATAGAGTTCTGATAGAGTATTGAGACTCTTGCAAGAGTCTTTCAGAACTTGTGGGTGAGTGTAACGTCCTCAATACCTGGCCAAAGTATGTCATGAGAAATGTGGAGGTTAAGGATGAACCTGCCACCACTCACATCGAAGAAATGAATCAGGGTTTTCAGTAGAGCTGGAAAGAAGCACCGCTTCACCAGCTGACTATGTATCGTCGAAGATTAATATAAGAGACATTCCTGATCGTAAAGAATACTTTGAATGAGAAGGTGCACGAGAGTTCAGTCTCGTAAAAGGATATACCCTACCCTGGGTGGCACAACAGATCTATCGGCAGAACGAGTCTAAGGCATACTTGATCCTTAAGGCATGGACGGACCAATCACGACAGAAGGACATCTCTCTGGAAAGACTCCGTGAGATCAACCAAATGAACGATCACGATGCTCTCCACACATTGTTCGACCTTAGACAAAAACCATGATTTGTCAGAGGAGGAAACAGAAACCAGATGGATGTACTCCTGACGATCACGACTTTGGACACTGGATGAATGCACAGTGTAAAGGCTCTGCTTGACACAGGATGCACTGGATCTTGCATAGACTGGAAGTTCGTAAAGGAAAAGGAAATCAACACAAAATGATATCCTATTCCCATCCCAGTCCATAATGCAGACGGAACCTGTAACAGAGCAGGCGATATATGTGAATATGTCAAACTAAGAGTCCATGTCCAGGATCATGTCGAGCGAATGGTTTTCTTGGTCACTGAACTTGGAAAGGGACAGGTTTTTATCGGTTATGAGTGGGTCAAACGTCACAACCCTCAAATCAACTGGAAAACAGAAAAGATCACATTCAACCGATGCCCTGAAGAGTGCCAACGAATTGTCCGAACAGGAAACCCTGAAGATGATGACACCTCTATCAAGACAAATGAGGTTAACTTCGAAAACGGCAAAAAACTCTTGATGATCGACATGAACCAAGAGTTCCATCTAAGGGCATTCCAGACGATAGCTTCCAAACTGGCAGAAGCGATGACAAAGACGGTGAAGGCAAAAACCTTTGAGGAAATCATACTGGAAGAGTATCACTGCTTCAAGGACTCAGTGTTTGGAAAAGAGTCATTCAACGAACTACCACTGTGACGACCTTGGGACCATGTGATCAAACTCATCCCAGGAGCCAAGCTCCAGGATTGCAAGGTCTACCCCCTGACACTGGACAAACAGAAACAGTTAGATGCCTTTCTGAACAAGAACCTGAACACCAGACGAATCAGACCAAAGTTGCCTTTCTTCTTTGTAAAAAAAAGGACGGATCCCTACGACCTGTACAGGACTATCGGAAACTGAACGACGTGATGATAAAGAACAAGTACCCACTACCCTTGATCCAGGAACTGATCAACAAATTAAAGGGGGCAAAATTCTTTATGAAGCTCAACATCCGATGGGGATACAATAACGTCTGCATGAAAGAAGGTGACGAATGGAAGGCCGCATTTCGGACAAACCGGAGAATGTTTGAACCCCTGGTCATGTTCTTTGGACTGACAAATTCACCGGCAACCTTCCAAACCATGATGAACACAATCTTCAAGAACAAAATCGATCAGGGACATATAATAATCTATATGGACGACATCCTTATCTTCAACAAAGATCTGGATAAATATAGACAACTTGTCCAACGTATACTGGAAAAGCTAAAGCACAACAAGCTTTACCTGAAACCTGAGAAATGTTCATTTCATCAGCTGGAAGTAGAATACCTTAGAATGATTGTCTTGGAAAACAGCATTAAAATGGATCCCGTAAAAGTCGAAGGCGTTAAAGACTGGCCAAAACCCACATGCAAATGAGACATCCAATAATTCTTAGACTTCTGTAACTTCTACTGGTGCTTCATTGAAGGATTCGCAAAGATTGCAAAACCCTTGACAGAATTAACCAGAAAAGCCAACTGGACATGGAAAAAAGCCCAAGATGATGCATTCAATGGACTGAAAAATCGGATCTGTTCAGCACTAATCATTGCGATGCCCTGAGATAATGGAAAATTCTGAATGGAAGTCGATGCTTCAAATTACACAATAGGAGGCATCCTTTCACAGGAACAATCCAATAGTACCTGGAGACCGGTGGCATTCATGTCAAAGTCATTGAACCCGATGGAACGGAACTATGAGATCTATGATAAAGAGATGCTTGCAATCATGACAGGACTGGAGGAATGGTGTCAATACCTCTGTGGTGCCAAACAAAAGTTCGAAATCTGGACAGACCACAAAAATTTCGAATACTTCCGAAAGCCTCAGAAGCTGAATTGCCGGCAAGCCCGCTGGATCTCGGAGCTTCAGGACTATGATTTCATTCTAGAGCACAAACCCAGAAAATCAATGACAAAGGCAGACAGTCTGTCAAGATGACCAGACCATGAGAAGGGGGAGAACGATAATGAAAACGTCATACTCCTAAAGCCAGAAAATTTTCGCTGACTTTTTATGGCAAAAATCATGCCGATACTAGAATTCTAGGACATGCTGAACCAAATAAAATGGGCTTGGAAACAAAGAGAACCCGAAGTTCAGAAACGTCTTGACACAGGCGAACACAGCTGGGAGGAAAATGACCAAATCATCACATGGTTAAAATGATACTACGTCCCTAAAAGCCAAAAGATAAGGGAATGGATCATCGAAATCCACTACTCCGATCAGATCTTGGGACACCCAGGACAGATGAAGATGCACGAACTAATCATGCATAACTTCTGGTGGCCCAAAATGATGAATGACATCAAGGCATATGTCAAAGGATGCGACAAATGCTAGCAAATGAAGATTATCAGAGATCGGAAGCATGCTCTGCTTCACCCAAATGAAGTACCAAAGGAACCATGGGAAATTATCTCGATAGATCTCATTGGACCACTTCCCACATCTCAGGGATTTGACAGCATAATGAGCCAAGTTTATACCAGTCAACATGGAAATCACGGCAGAAGGAGTCGCTTGTAAACTATGCGATATCATATTCTCAAATTATGGACTCCCCAAGAAAGTCATTAGCGACAGAGGACCACAGTTCGTCTCGAACTTTATGAAGGATCTCTACGCACTTTTGGGAATCAAAGGAGCCCCTTCGATGCTGTACCATCCACAAACCGATGGACAAATGGAAAGGGTTAATCAGGAACTTGAGCAATACCTGAAACTCTTCATAAATCATTGACAAACAGACTGGGTAGACTGGCTACCTATGGCCGAATTCTCTTATAATAATTGGATCCACTCTGCGACGGGATACTCCCCATTTTATCTGAATCATGGACAATACCCATATAGTGGAAAGGAACCCTCGAAGCGTGATGTCAAGTCGCAAACTGCAGAGGAATTTGCAGATATGATGAAAGAGATCCGAACCAAGGCCGAGACTTCTTTGATAAAAGCTGCCGAAACGATGAAACGAACCCATGACCGAAAGCAGAAGCCCGCCCAAGAATACCACGAGGGTGATCAGGTCTGGCTGGAAGGAACCAACATCACCACTGACCAGCCGACTGACAAACTAAATGACAAACAGTTCAGTCCTTTCAAGGTCAAACAGCGAATTGGAGAATCGGCTTACAAACTTGACCTACCGGAACATTGGAGGATTCACCCCATCCGAAATGAATCCGAGCTCACCCCATACATGGCACCAATGTTCCTGCAACAGAAAGCGGTAACGATTCTTAAACAACCTCCCCCCATTGTTATGGAGGGAGAGGAGCGATATGAAGTAGAAATGGTAGCCAATTCCCGATAGAATAGAGGAAAATTACAATACAAAGTACATTGGAAAGGCTACCCAATAGAGGATGCTACATGGGAACCAGCAGAAAATGTTATCGAAGATGCGCCGGACGCAGTCACGAAATTTCATCGTGAGAATCCGGAGGCGCCATCCCTAGAACGAGGGCAACGTCAGTTACTGCCCTGCACCCTGCCAAAGAAGGTTGTGTGTACCTGCTTCCACCAAACCCAAGTGCCAAAGGTCCTCTTCGACTACACGGCTAATGAAATCTGGGTTTACCCGCAAAATCAGCAAATGAAAGCGGAGCCAAAAAAGCGGACCCTTACCAGATGAATGTCGGACCTGAAGGAAGTTGAAGACCGACTTGAGGCAGCATGGCAGGTGTGGCAGCAGCGACGGAACAAGGCAGTCATAGGAGAGAATGAGCGCCAGGAAGACTAAGATGATAATAGCGAAGAAGAACATGATTGTGAGAATGCAATCCCTAAGGAGGGGGTAATGTTACGATTTCAACACCAATCGTTATCTTGACGATGAACACATGATTCAATGATTATCTGATGAACACATGACACAAATGCAATGCGACTGATAAGATATGATGTAAAGGCTTGAAGGAAACCCTATAACAACAATGCGGCATCGCTCACCAGGGCAAAGGGTTACAATGCAGCACTTGCAGGATAACATGAGGAGCACAGTCGCAATTTGACTCAGATGATGGAATAGGGTAAAGGACTCTACATAACATGAGGATAACACATGTATGTTATGGTCCGTGCTCGAGGATTGTAACATATAAATAGCCAAAATGTACGTAGTAGAACCCAGCTTCGAGCTGGCTAGTAAATAGCATTCTTCTCTCCGCCTCTTACTCTCTGAGATAGTTAGAGTAACCTGTGCACAGATTTGGTTTTGCGTAGCACAGTACTATCCAGAATGACTGACGGACCAGGAGCCCACTGGGCATCAAAGAAAATTGACACCACGACTAATCAAAGCACATGGGCCGATTTTATAACCGAAATACAAACACGATTCAGCAATGTCATATTACTGTCGCAAGCAGGAAGCAAATTATTCAATATCAGACAGGGAAACTGACTGATTGACAAATTCCTAGATGAATTCGTAGACCTCACAGGAAAAGCAGGAATGACAGGAACAGCTCTTTGTTTCCTATTTGAGAAGAGCCTAAACTGGAGGACAGCAGAAGCCGTATACTCAATCTCTGAACTTTCAACAGATGGAGACAAATATATCAAAACAGTTCGAGCGATTGGATGAAATATTGACAAATATAGGAATGTCATGAGAGGGGAATTCGCAAACAACTAACGCAAGCCAGGAAACCCAAGCCAAGGAGCAGGACAAGCCATGGAAGTCAACAAAGTACAAAGCAACAATTGCTTCAACTGCAATAAACCAGGACACCTTTCACAAAACTGCCTGGAGCCGTGAAAAGGAGCAGCAAATGTCACATGTTACAATTGTGGCTTGAAAGGACATTATGCATGAAACTGCAAGAAGAAGAAGAAGGGAAAATCCCGAGTCAGAAAAGTAAAAGAAGAAGAAGAAGATAAAGAAGACAAGGACGAAGAAAGCTCTGATAAAGAGGGTTTTGTCGAAGGATCCGATTAAAAGGTGCTAAATTGCGACCCATACAGCTGAAACAGACTTGCTTCGATACCAGATGTAGATCATCCCATACTCTGAAATACACCATTTCTGCAAAGCAATCTGAAGCACCAAGGAAAACCATCCAAGGCAACAAACCATCCAAAAGAAAGGAACTCACAGTACCAGCAAAAATACAAGTGCGAAAGAGGATAGCAACAATAACACCAGAAGTCGATAGCAGAGCAGACAGGACCTGCATCAATACTACCATAGTAGCAAAAACAGGATTGAAGACATGATGAATCAAGAAGATTCCAATCATAAATGCAGACAGATCATCCAACCGCCAGAAAACAGCAGACCGAGTAGCGGAAGTCTACATCGACATTAAAGGACACAAAGAGCATATGGAAGCCATCGTACTCAACATTAGAAAGACCAACATGCTACTGGGACATGACTGGCTTGTCTATCACAACCCAATGATCAAATGGAGGACAGGAGAGATTGTCTTTAACAGATGCCCCAAAACATGCAAGATAAACCACCAGACAATCAAAATATAGAAAGTGGCTGAACCAGCGAAGACCACAGCCAATGACAGGACAGGAACTCAGATACCTTCATATCTGATGAGATTCAAATACCTCTTTAAGGAGAAGAACTTTGATCGGTTGCCGGACCACAAGGAGTGGGACCACAAAATAAACTTAACAAAAGATGCACCCAAGACAATACTAAGCAAGGTCTACCAAATGATGCAGAAAGAACTAGAAGAACTAGATGCTTTTGTCGAAGATATTATGGACTATTCATTTTTCTTATCTTATCTTCCTTTCCTTATTCTTATCTTCCCATCATGCTGCACATCCCTCCCCATCATGCTGCGCAGCGTGCAGGCATCGAGTCATCTTCACTTCTTTAGTCATTCTGAGTCATCTCATCCCAGCCTTACTCATCCGCAGTCCACAGCATTGCGCAGTCCATGGTCCGTGCTTGAGTACTGCAGTATACATAAGGACTTCCAGATGTACCAGTAGCGCTAGGTTTAATATTCCTTTTGCCATCATCTTAAACCACTCTTGCACTTAGTCTGCCTGAGTCCTTTAAGATTTGTCTAGCCTAACAGAAGAAGGACTAAGAACAGGGAAGATACACTGCTCAAAATCACCTTATGCAGCACCCTGTTTCTTTTGCAATAAGAAGGATGGTAGCAAATGACTCATTCAAGATTATCGAGAGATAAACAAATATATGGTCAAGGATAAATTCCCACTACCATGCATCAGCGAACTCCTCGACATGCTACAAGGAGTGAAGTACTTTAACAAGATCAACATTATCTGGGGATACAATAATGTTCGCATCCGAAAAGGAGATGAATGGAAAGCAGCCTTCCTAACAGCAAGATAGCTCTTCGAACCAACAGTCATGTACTTTGGACAGTGCAATGCACCAGGCACCTTCAGCCGAATGATGGCAAGCCTCTTCCAAGACCAAATACAAAGAAGAGTATGCATAATCTATATGAACGACATCATAATCATCAGATGAACACAAGAGGAACTTCAAAAGAACACAGTAGAAGTCATGGAAATACTGAACAAAAACAATCTATTCATCAAAGGACCAAAATGTGTCTGAGAATCATCAAAAGTCCTAGTACTAGGGTATATCATAGGAGAAGGGAAAGTAGAAATGGAACCGGAGAAGATTACAACTGTATAATCCTAGCCAACCCTGAAAATGAAGAAAGAACTACAAAAGTTCTTGGAATTCATAAACTTTTACCGACGATTCATCAAAGGATATGCAAAGGTTGCTAAGCCTTTAATGGAGTTGACTAGAAACAAAACATTCCAGTGGACAGACAAGCAGCAAAGTGCCTTCAAGGAGCTAATCCGACATATAACCTCAGCACCTATCCTAGCACTACCACAAACAGAGGGAAAATTCTGAGTTGAAACAGATGCCTCAGGATATGCCATCAGAGTGGTATTATCACAGCAGCAGAAAGGACTGTGGCACCCAATCACCTTCATCTCAAGATGTATGACCCCAGCAGAGCAGAACTATGAAATCTATGACAAAGAACTGCTTGCGATAATGGTGGCACTGAAGACATGGAGACAATACCTTCTAGAAGCTCAAGAGAAGTTTGAAATATTGACAGACCACAAGAACCTATCATACTTCCAAAAACCACAATGACTCAATTTAAGACAGACCGGCTGGTACCTGAAATTACAAGAATATGACTATGAACTATGACATGTACTGGGAAAAGCGAATGGAAAGCAGATGTCCTATCACGAATAGTGGGATATGAAGAAAACCTAGCAGAGAAAGACAACATACAAATGATCAAAGAAGCTGCATTCATCTGATACCTGGAAGAGAATAATGAATGAGATTTCGAATTTATGATGTTCAAGGACGAATACTCACAGAAAGAGGTAGCAGAAAATAATGAAACAATGCAAACAAGAGGAATCATGATGATCAAAACCCCAAGAATGGAACAAATTCAACAATGCACACGAAGAGAAATGATCGTAATAACAGAACTGAAGAAAAAACCACACTGGTTCACAGAAGAAAACCACATTGTATATGCAGGAGGGAAAATCTACATTCTCTCAGACAACAAATTGAAGGAAGATATCATGTTCAAACACCATGACACATCTATTGGAGGGCACCCAGGACAATATCGCATGCATGAACTCATAAACCACACCTACTGGTGGCCATCAATGTTAATGGACATCAAGAAATATGTCAATGGATGCGAAGCATGCCAGCGAAACAAAATCATCTGACAAAAGAAACATGCACTACTACACCCGCATAAGGTTCTGCAGCAACCATGGAAAGATATCAGAGTAGATCTCATAGGACTGCTACCCAGCTCGAATGGCTTTAATGCCATCGCTGCAGTCACAGACCGCCTGACCAAGATGATCCATCTAATTCCCACAAACACTGAACTCACAGCAGAAGGTCTCGCATGATTATACTGAGACAATGTGTGGAGACTTCATGGAATCCTACGAAAGATCATCAGCGACCAAGGACCCCAATTCACAGCATGATTCATGACAGCACTTCTAAAACTGCTTGGAATGAAGCAAAACCTATCAACAGCCTATCATCTACAAACAGATGGACAGGTGGAGCAATCCCATCAAGAGACAAAAGCTTTTCTTAGGAACTTTACAAACAATCTGCAGAACGACTGGGCAGAATGGATAGCAATCACAGAGTACCAATACAATGACAAAATGCACCAGGGAACAAAGGAGACACCATTCTACCTCCACTACAGAATGCACCCCTGAAAGGGAGAACCACAGACAACAGAAGGGAACAAACCCACAGCAAAGAACTTTGTCAAAAAAATGGACCAAATCCAGAAAGAAGCAAACACTGCACTGCAGTATGCACAAACATGAGCCAAAGACAATTACAATGCAAGATGAAGACCAGTCCGTGAATACAAGAAAGGGGATGGAGTATGGCTTGAAGCCACTAATATCACAGTCAATCGACCATAAAAGAAGTTATTGGCACTCCGATACGGACTGTTCAAGGTGATCAAAAAGAAAGGAGCCTCAGCATACCACCTGGAACTCCCAGCATCATGGCAGCTGATACACTCCGTGTTCAATGAAACACTACTCACACCCTACAAAGGACCCCATTTCAAAATACAAGAATGGCCATCACCGCCACCCCCTGAAATTATAAATGATGAAGAACAGTACGAGATAGAAGAAATTCTAAAAAGAAAGAAACAAGGAAGAGGAATGCTGTTCCTGGTCAAATGGAAATGATATGGATATGAGGAGAACACATGGATTAAAGAGAAGGAACTGGGGAATGTGCAGCAAGCTTTAGACCGTTTCCTGAAGAAGACTACAGAACAAGATAAAAGGACTATGAAAAGAGGGAAGAAGACCAAAAATTGTACATCATAACCACCAACACCCCCATTAGCATTGAAAGCAGTGACAACAGCCGCATGCCCACCCCCAATCATTCGAATGACTCCGAAAATCTGGTGAAGATCCTCGATGCCAGAGATTATATGGACCCCCTCACCATCACTCTCAGCACATACCTGTGCTATGTCATGACCATCTGTATGCATCTTTGGACTGGACGGACCTCTGATGGGACTGCTCCCACAACAGCAGAATGCATCACACTTTGCGAAGCAATAGAGATACTTCACACCAAAAACTGGCAGCTCAAACTCCTCGCCACTACCCTCCATCACATCCGCTCCTACAATGAGGAGCTCATTCATATGTGGGCCCCACACGCGACAACTGCCTGGGAAAACAATGAGTGGAGACAGCTGGACTAAGAGTTTTGCGAGGACATAAATCTAAAGAGAGGGTGATGTTACAGACTATTCATTTTTCTTATCTTATCTTCCTTCCCTTATCTCTTCCTCTCCCATCATGCTGCACATCCCTCCCCATCATGCTGTGCATCCCTCCCCATCATGCTGCACAGCGCACAGTTATTAAGTCATCTTCATTTTCCTAGTCATCCTGAGTCATCCCATCCCAGCCTTACTCATCTGCAGTCTGCAGCATTGCACAGTCCATAGTCTGTGCTTGAATACTGTAGTATACATAAGGATGCCCAGATGTACTAGTAGCACTAGGTTTAATATTCCTTTTGCCATCATCTTAGACTGCTCTCACACTTAGTCTGCCCGAGTCCTTTAAGATTTATCTAGCCTAACAAACACTGCAAGGACGTTGCGGAGGTGTTAATGGCCTTACATGCAAACCGCCTCTACTGTAATGAAAAGAAATCCAAGTTTTTCCACACATCTATTGAATTCCTAGGTTACCGGATCTCTCAAGCAGGTATCGAGGCCGACGGTCACAAGGTGCAGTGAGTCCTCGACTGGCCTGCACCTTCCTGCACAAAGGACGTCTGAGGATTCCTTGGCCTCATCCGGTATTTATCCACCTTCCTCCCATTGATCACATGTCACACCACAATTCTTGACCTGCTAACTTCAAAGAAAATGGAATACTGCTGGCCTGAATGGCAGGCCCACCACTAAACTGCCTTTGACTGCATCAAGGAGGCCGTCATGTCCTGCAAATGCCTCACGACCATCGATTACAGTTTAATGCCAGATTACAAGGTTTTCGTGACAACTGATGCAAGCAATTATCAAACAGGTGCTGTTCTCTCCTTTGGGCCTTCATAGGAGGAGGCATAGCCAGTTGGATTCAAGTCACAATCTTTGAAAAACACACAGCTGAACTACCCTGTCCATGAGAAAGAACTGTTGGCGATTATCCAAGCACTGATGAAATGGCACATGGATTTGCTTGGTATACCATTCTTCATTTACACTGACCACCATATACTAGAAAATTTCCACAAGCAATGGGACCTGAGCCGATGGCAGGCTCGTTGGATGGAATTCTTATCACAATATGATGGGAAAATCGTATATGTTAAAGGAAAGGACAATATGGCTGCTGACGCACTCTCTAGAACAGAGTTCCCTACATAACTCACAAGCAGCACTGCTGAGAAACATGCTGTTCACCTCTTCCACTGGTCAGAAGATGACGAGGTTGTGGCATGCATTGATGCCTTTGAGGACTCACCTCTCATAGTCGCAACACTGGTGAGCATGACAGGACAGGCTGCTGGGCCCATAGCATCTGTGGATACACTTTCGATTACTGCGGACCCTGCCATTCTCGAACAGATTTGTAAGGGCTACAAGACAGATAGCTAGTGCAAGAAACTTCTCAACAGCAAACCTTTGCTGGATAGCATCGCTATCACAAATGGATTGCTTTACGTCGGGTCGAGGCTTATCATTCCCTGTGTCACTAACATCCATGAGGAGTTGTACCGCTTAGCTCACAATGTCATGGGTCATTTTGGATTTGAAAAGTCCTATGGCTCCTTGCAAGACTCATTTTACTGGCCGAACATGCACCGAGATCTTGAAGGAGCATACGTCCCCACTTGTGCAGACTGCCAGCATAACAAATCAGTGACAAAAAAACTGTACAGTCTACTGCATCCCTTGCCGATTCTGGATGGCCGCAGCGACTCTGTTGCCTTGGACTTCATCAGTTCTTTCCCTGAAGATGACAGTTATAATTGCATACTGACTATTACAGACCGACTGGGCAGCAATGTACATCTCATTTCCATCCGTACCAACCTTACTGCGGAGCAGCTGGCCTCTCTTTTCTTTGACCATTGGTATTGTAAAAATGGATTGCCCCTTGACTTGGTTTGTAATCATGACAAGCTATTTGTTTCAAGCTTTTGAAATGCACTCTACAAACTGACTGGGGTCAAGCTTGTGATGTCGACAGCATTTCATCCGGAATTGGACAGAGCAAGCAAGAGGACTAATAAGACCGTCAACCAGGCATTGCATTTCTATGTCAAGCGAAATCAACAAGGATGGAAGAAAGCCTTACTTAGGGTGCATTTCATAATAATGAACACTGTTAACGCATCTACAGGGTTTTCTCCTTTCCAACTCCATATGGGGTGCTTACCAAGAGTGATTCCTCCTCTGGTGGTCAATGCTGAGGGAACACTTGACAATATCCACACAAGTGATGTTATCACTCGGCTAGAACTTGACATGAAAGAAGCTCAGGACAACTTACTCCATGCTAAGATGGACCAATCCATTTATGCTAACAAACACTGTGCTGATGATTTCCCATTCTCTGTAGGTTCACATGTGCTGCTCTCAATGCTTAATTGATGACATCAGTTCTTGAAGGCCAATGAAAAACGTGTCGCAAAATTTTTGCCTCATTTAGATGGCCCTTATAGGGTATCTGCCATATCTAAAGAACACTCAATGGTCACTCTCAAACTACCCAACTCTCCCAACATCTTCCTGGTTTTCCATGTCTCGCAGGTCTGCCTTTTCATTGAAGATGACAAAAACCTTTTTTCTAATCAACAACTTGAGGAACCAGCACTGATTATGATGCCTGATGGTACTGAAGAGTATCTCGTCGAGAAGATCATCGACGAATAGCACGTCAGTTGAGGGTGGCAATATCTGGTTCATTGGAAAGGATATGGGCTGGAGGAAGACAGGTGGATGGCTAGATCAGAAATCGAAGAAGTTGAGGCATTGGACCATTGGCTCGAGGAGCACCCCCACACGTCAAACTTGACCACCGCAACTGCCTGAAAGTCGAGATCATCCTGCCAGTAGCTTTTTCTCCAAAGGGGTTTTTTAATGCACCCATGCCTGCTTTTCATGCCTCCCTCATTACTTTCTCTTTCCAGAGCAGAGAAGGATGTAAGCCCACCCTTGGCTTACTCATCAACACAATCATAAGATGACATTCAGATGACAGCATAGTAGTGGGCGGTATAAGAAGACTGCTGAGCAGTTGGAAGCTAGTTCTCTCTCCTCTTCCCTCTTTTATATTACAGACTATTCATTTTTCTTATCTTATCTCCCTTCTCTTATCTCCTCCCCCCCATCATGCTGCACATCCCTTCTCATCATGCTGCGCAGCACGCAGCCATCGAGTCATCTTCATTCCCTAGTCATCCTGAGTCATTTCATCCCAGCCTTACTCATCTGCAGTCCATAGCATTGCACAGTTCATGGTCCATGCTCAGGTACTGTAGTGTATATAAGGACTTCCAGATGTACCAGTAGCGCTAGGCTTAATATTTCTTTTGCCATCGTCTTGAACCACTCTCGCACTTAGTCTGCCCAAGTCCTTTAAGATTCGTCTAGCATAACATTTTACATTCTTCTCATCTCTTGTGCACATGCTCTTGTATCAGCCTTTCTTTCTCAATCAACCACGCATTTGCTACATTCTGCTTCATCTGACCCTGAGTGTTGGTACCCCATTTAGGTGTATCTCTCACAATATTCTTTGAATTTTTTCAGGCAGTCATTGCATTTAGTGATGATGACCATGTCCTTGACAGTTGGTTTGAGATGTTCATAGAACTGATTGATTTTAGTGGCTTTGGACCAATCTACATGAACAAGAAGTTCAATGTAGTGGGCAGTGTAGGCAGTGGTGGAACCGGTCTGCCAGAGTTGGTCGAGTTTGCACATGGCTTCAGCTTGGACATTCAGGGAGCCAAAGTGGCACTTGAACTCATCGCAGAAGTTTTTGAAGTTCTGTAAAAGAGTCAGCATACTGGTTTTGATGGCAGTGTACCATTGATGAGGACCACCTTCGCCAAAATAAGATGCTATGAAAAGGCATTTGTCTTCATCCAGAGGAAGGCCCTTGTGAGAGAGTTGGATGGCATTCTTGATGATTAAAAGAAAGTTATTGACTTCAAATGCTTTTCCACAAAAGGTGAACGGTTCGCAGAAATGGGCCGAGCTGGATCCGAATGAGGCAGCAGCTCCCTTGAGGTGCCGGAGAAAAGCCTTGTGAGTTTTGGCAACTTGTTCATTGACAGCATGTTGACTTTTGATGAACAATTCGGACTGTTCTCTGAGTTGTGCGAGCTTTTCAAGGACAAAAAGGTAAGCCGGGTTTGGTTGCTCAGTTTGCTGTTGTTCTGGCTGAGGCTGTTGGATTTGCCCTTCAGTGTCCAGGATTTCGATGTCTTCACTGGCCATAATGGGCAGCTGGGAACAGGACTTGTAAGCAATGAAAGGGATCACAGGAACGTGCATTTAAGGTCAAATCAAACTGTGAGGGTCAAGGTGTGACTTGACCCAAACAAAGGCAAGGCTTTGCCAAATAATGACAAAGAAATAAGGATGAGAGTTGAGGGCAAGAAAAGAGCTGAGGATTGAACAAGTTTGAGGAGGAAGAATACATGTTGATTCGACAAGGATCCTAGTACCAAATACAGGCAGCTTTTATACATAAAGTAGTTTAGGAGAAAAAGTAAAGGAGAGCTGAATACAAGTTATAGCGGATCTCTATAGGAGGAAATTCATAAAATAAGGAATAATAATAGAATAAACGATGAGAACATGACAAAGGTACTTATATTTGGAAATAGGGTGTGGTTGTGACACATCCAAACATTAGCATCCACTGGGAATGGTGCTATCATCCACAAACCTTGCAGCATTCAGCCCAAGGCCATGACTGGCGAAAGCATTCCAAAGTAAGCATTTGTTCTCACCACTGTAGTGGTTGAGGTCTGCTTGAATCCATGCATCACAAGTGTTTACAACTGAACAGATGTAAGATCCCATATCAGTTACACTTTTTCTTGAGGAATGAATGTGTTACGGACTATTCATTTTCTTTATCTTATCTTCCTTTCCTTATCTTTTCCCTTATCTCCTCCACTCCCATCATGCTGTGCATCCCTCCCCATCATGCTGCGCAGCATGCAGTCATCGAGTCATCTTCATTTCCCTAGTCACTCTGAGTCATTCCCTCCCAGCCTTACTCATCTGCAGTCTGCAGCACTGCGCAGTCCATGGTCTGTGCTCAAGTACTGTAGAATACTTAAGGACTTCCAGATGTACCAGTAGTGCTAGGTTTAATATTCCTTTTGCCATTGTCTTAGACTGCTCTTGCACTTAGTCTGCCCGAGTCCTTTAAGATTCGTCTAGCCTAACAAGATATTAAACCTCATCGAGACTCACCCAGACTTACACACACCACGTCGCACTTTATCAAAGACCTAATCAACATTCGACAATGAACGGTCGCCAACCCAGCGAGCACTAGCACGAGCGACAAGAACACCTGGTTCAGAGAAGTAGATCACGCATTGCAGTCCACGCCATTCACAGAGACAGTCCACGCCAACCGCAGAGACACTAGCAATTTGAACAATCGAGAAAGGGAACGTATGCCTACACCAAGTAGTGACGAAGAAGAAGAACAGGCACTTCTGAGAGAACTTGCCTTCACTACCGCAGACGAGCTTACTGAAAACTTCAGTAACGAAACAGCACAGCTCATCACAGAACTCTTACTAGAAGGAGAATACGGGATAAGCCTAGAAGAGCTGTGGTCAGACCAGAATCTTCCTGCCAAAGAAGAGGACGAACCAATCCGCAAGAGAACAAGAGAAGAATGAACACGAGCCCAAAGCTTCAGACAACAGCAGATTGCAAACTACAATCGCCGAGTATAAGAAGAGGACACACTAATACAAAAGGGATATGACGCACAGAGTGTATGACAACGATACCAAAGCCAGGGGCACATAGGAACGAAACTGCTGAACCCCTTCAGAAGACCGATCTGCTGAAGTACAGCATAAAGGAAATCGCACCATCATGGCGAAAGTAAGCGACAGCGACTGGAATGAATACTATCAGTGGAGGGAGCGAAAGAGACTATCCAAGACAGATGGACCAACTGCTGCAGAGTGGAACGAATTCGAACAAGCCTGTAGAATCGCAGGAATCGACCTAGACTATTGGAAAGAGCAATGAGAAGAGCAAAGACAAAAGCAGATCCAAGAACAGCAGGCCCAAGCACAACAAGCTCAAGAACAGGAAAGCCAAGATCAAGACAGCGACGAAGAAATTCCGCAAACAATAGTGACAGAATACAAAGGAATTATCACAGACCCAAAGTCCTTCACAGGAGACCGAACAGCTTTCGATATTTGGTGGAGAAAGATGAAGCTCTACATAACCACATATGGAGACCTCACTGATACACAAAAGATCAGAGCAGTACTATCCAGAATGACCGATGGACCGGGAGCCCACTGGGCATCGAAGAAAATTGACACTACGACCAACCAAAGCACATGGGCCGATTTCGTAACTGAAATACAGACACGATTCAGCAATGTCATGTCACTGTTGCAAGCAGGAAGCAAATTATTCAACATCAGACAGGGAAACCGACCGATCGATGAATTCCTAGATGAATTCGTAGATCTCGCAGGAAAAGCAGGAATGACAGAAACAGCCCCACGTTTTCTACTCAAGAAGAGCCTAAACAGGAGGACAGCAGAAGCTGTACACTCGATCTCTGAACTTCCAACAGACGGAGATGAATACATCAAGACAGTTTGAGCGATTGGATGAAACATCGACGAACATAAGAATGTGATGAGAGGGGAATTTGCAAACAATCAACGCAAGCCAGGAAACCCAAACTGAGGAACAGGACAGGCCATGGAAGTCGACAAAGTACAAAGCAACAATTGCTTCAACTGTAACAAACCAGGACACCTTTCACGAAATTGCCTGGAGCCGCGAAAAGGAGCAGCAAATGTTACATGCTATAATTGTGGCCTGAAAGGACACTATGCACGAAACTGCAGAAAGAAGAAGAAGGGAAAATCCCGAGTCAGAGAAGTGAAAGAAGAAGGAGAAGAAGACGAAGAAGACAAGGACGAAGAAAGCTCTGACAAAGAGGGTTTTGTCAAAGGGTCCGATTAAGAGGTGCTAAATCGCGACCCATATAGCTGAAACAGACTCGCTTCGATATAGGATGTAGATCATCCCATACTCTGAAATACACCATTCCTGCAAAGCGATTTGAAGCACCAAGAAAAACCATCCAAGGCAACAAACCATCCAGAAGAAAGGAACTCACAGTACCAGCAAAAATATGAACACGAAAAGGGATAGCAACAATAACACCAGAAGTCGATAGCAGAGCAGACAGGACCTGCATCAATACCACCATAGTAACAAAAACGGGATTGAAGACACGGCGAATCAAGAAGATTCCAATCATAAATGCAGACGGATCATCCAACCGCCAGAAAACAGCAGACTGAGTAGCGGAGGTCCACATTAACATTAAAGGACACAAAGAGCATATGGAAGCCATTGTACTCAACATTGGAAAAACCGACATGCTACTGGGATACAACTGGCTTGTCTATCACAACCCAATGATCAAATGGAGGACGGGAGAGATTGTCTTTGACAGATGCCCCAAGACATGCAAGATAAACCACCAGATGATGAAAATACAGAAAGTGGCTGAACCAGCGAAGACCACAGCCAATGACAGGATGGGAACTCAGATACCTTCATATCTGACAAGATTCAAACACCTCTTTAAGGAGAAGAACTTCGATCGACTACCGGACCACAAGGAGTGGGACCATGAAATAAACTTAACAAAAGACGCACCGAAAACGATACTGAGCAAGGTCTACCCGATGACGCAGAAAGAGCTAGAAGAACTAGATGCCTTTGTCGAAGAAGGACTAAGAACAGGGAAGATACGCCCCTTAAAATCACCTTACGCAGCACCCTGTTTCTTTCGTAATAAGAAGGATGGTAGCAAACGACTCATCCAAGACTATCGAGAAATAAACAAATATATGGTCAAGGACAAGTTCCCACTACCATACATCAGCGAACTCCTCGACGTGCTACAAGGAGCGAAGTACTTTAACAAGATTGACATTATCTGGGGATACAACAACGTTCACATTCGAAAAGGAGATGAATGAAAAGCAGCCTTCCTAACAGCAAGAGGACTCTTCGAACCAATGGTCATGTACTTTGGACAGTGCAATGCACCAGGCACTTTCAGCCGAATGATGGCAAGCCTCTTCCAAGACCAAATACAAAGAAGAGTATGCATAATCTATATAGACAACATTATAATCATTGGACGAACGCAAGAGGAACTTCAAAAGAACACAGTAGAAGTCATGGAGATACTGAACAAGAACGACCTATTCATCAAAGGACCGAAATGTATCTGGGAATCATCAAAAGTCCCAGTACTAGGGTATATCATAGGAGAGGGGAAAGTGGAAATGGAACCGGAGAAGATTACAGCTGTACAATCCTGGCCAACCCCGAAAATGAAGAAAGAACTACAAAAGTTCTTAGGGTTCACAAACTTTTATCGATGGTTTATCGAAGGATATGCAAAAGTCGCTAAACCTTTAATGGAATTGACTGGAAACAAAACATTCCAGTGGACAGACAAGCAGCAAAGCGCTTTCAAGGAGCTAATCTGACATATAACCTCGGCACCCATTCTAGCACTACCACAAACAGAGGGAAAATTCTGAGTTGAAACGGACGCCTCAGGATATGCCATCGGAGTGGTATTATCACAGCAGCAGAAAGGACTATGGCACCCAATCACCTTTATATCAAGATGTATGACCCCAGTGGAACAGAACTATGAAATCTATGACAAAGAACTCCTTGCGATAATGGTGGCACTGAAGACATGGAGACAATACCTCCTAGAAGCTCGAGAAAAGTTCGAAATATTGACAGACCACAAGAACCTATCATACTTCCGAAAACCACAACGACTCAATTCGAGACAGACCGGCTGGTATCTGAAACTACAAGAGTATGACTACAAACTACGACACGTGCCAGGAAAAGCAAATGGAAAAGCAGACGTCCTATCATGAATGGCGGGATATGAAGACAATCTAGCAGAGAAAGACGACATACAAATGATCAAAGAAGCTGCATTCATCTGATACCTGGAAGAGAATAATGAATGAGATTTCGAATTTATGATGTTCAAGGATAAACATCCACAGAAAGGGAGAGCAGGAAATAACGAAACAATGCAAACAAGAGGAATCACAATGATCAAAACTCCAAGAATAGAACAAATTTGACAATGCACACGGAGAGAAACAATTGTAACAACAGGACTGAAGGAAAAACCACACTGGTTCACAGAAGAAAACCACATTGTATATGCAGGAGGGAAAATCTACATTCCCTCAGATAACAAATTGAAGGAAGACATCATGTTCGAACACCACGATACACCCATCAGAGGACACCCAGGACAATACTGCATGCACAAACTCATAAACCGCACCTATTGGTGGCCATCAATGTTAACAGACATCAAGAAGTATGTCAATGGATGCGAAGCATGCCAGCGAAACAAAATCATCCGACAAAAGAAACATGTACCACTACACCTGCACGAGGTCCCGCAGCAACCATGGGAAGATATCAGAGTAGACCTCATAGGACCGCTACCCAGCTCGAATGGCTTTAATGCCATCGCCGCAGTCACAGACCGCCTGACCAAGATGATCCATCTAATTCCCACAAACACCGAACTCATAGCAGAAGGTCTCACACGACTATACCAAGACAATGTGTGGAGACTCCATGGAATCCCACGAAAGATCATCAGTGACCGAGGACCCCAATTCACAGCACGATTCATGACAGCGCTTCTAAAACTGCTTGGAACGAAGCAAAACCTATCAACAGCCTATCACCCACAAACAGATGGACAGGCGGAGCGATCCCATCAAGAAATGGAAGCTTTTCTTAGAAACTTCACAAACAACCTGCAGAACGACTGGGCAGAATGGATAGCGATTGCAGAGTACCAATACAATGACAAGATACATCAGGGAACAAAGGAGACACCATTCTACCTCAACTATGGAATGCACCCCTGGAAGGGAGAACCACAGACAACGGAAGGGAATAACCCCGTGGCCAAGAACTTTGTCGAGAGAATGAACCAAATCTGGAAAGAAGCAAATGCTGCACTGCAGTATGTGCAAACGCGAGCCAAAGACAATTACGACACAAAGCGAAGACCAGCCCGTGAATACAAGAAAGGGGACGGAGTATAGCTTGAAGCCACCAATATTGCAGTCAATTGACCATCAAAGAAGTTATTGGCACTCCGATACGGACCATTCAAGGTGATCGAAAAGAAAGGAGCCTCAGCATATCGCCTGAAACTCCCAGCATCATGGCAGCTGATACACTCCGTGTTCAATGAAGCGTTACTCACATCCTACAAAGGACCCCATTTCAAGATACAAGAATGTTAGGCTAGACGAATCTTAAAGGACTCGGGCAGACTATGTGCGAGAGTGGTTTAAGACGATGGCAAATGGAATATTAAACCTAGCGCTACTGGTACATCGGGAAGTCCTTATATATCTACAGTACTCGAGCACGGACCATGAGCTGCGCAATGCTGCGGACTACGGATGAGTAAGGTTGTGGTAGGATGACTCGGAGTGACTAGGGAAAGGGGATGACTCGATGACTGCGCGCTGCGCAGCATGACTAGGGGAAGGGGATGACTCGATGACTGCGCGCTGCGCAGCATGATGGGAGTGGGGGAGATAGGGGAGAAGATAAGGGAAGGAAGATAAGATAAAGAAAATGAATGGTCCGTAACAAAGAACAGCCATCGCCGCCACCCTCTGAGATCATAAATGATGAAGAAGAGTATGAGATAGAAGAAATTCTAAAAAAAAAGAAACAAGGGAGAGGAATGCTATTCCTGGTCAAATGGAAAGGATACAGACATGAGGAAAACACATGGATCAAAGAAAAGGAACTGGGGAATGCGCAGCAAGCTCTAGACCATTTCCTGAAGAAGACTACAGAGCAAGATAAAAGGACCATGAAAAAAGGGAAGAAGGCCAAAAATCGCACATCATGATCACCAACGCCCCCATCAGCATCGAAAGCAGTGACGACAGCCACGCACCCACCCCCATCATGAATGACGCTGAGAATCTGGCGAAGATTCTTGATGCCAAAGACTATATGGATCCCCTCGCCATCACCCTCGGCGCATACCTGTGCTATGTCATGACTATCCATATGCACCTCTGGAGTGAACGGACCCCCGATGGGACCGCTCCCACAACAGCGGAATGCATTGCACTTCGCGAAGCAATGGAAACGCTTCGCACCGAAAACCGATGACTCAAACTCCTCGCCACTATACTTCACCACATCCGCTCCTACAACGAGGAGCTCATTCACACATGGGCCCCATGTGCGACAAGCGCCTGGGAAAACAATGGATGGGGACAGCTGGACTAAGGGTTTTCACAAGGATGTGAATCTAAAGAGAGGGTGATGTTATGGACTATTCATTTTCTTTATCTTATCTTCCTTTCCTTATCTTTTTCCTTATCTCCTCCACTCCCATTATGCTGCGCATCCCTCCCCATCATGCTGCGCAGCACGCAGTCATTGAGTCATCTTCATTTCCCTAGTCACTCTGAGTCATCCCCCCCCAGCCTTACTCATCCGCAGTCCGCAGCACTGCGCAGTCCATGGTCCATGCTCGAGTACTGTAGAATACTTAAGGACTTCCAGATATACCAGTAGCGCTAGGTTTAATATTCCTTTTGCCATCATCTTAAACTGCTCTCGCACTTAGTCTGCCCGAGTCCTTTAAGATTCATCTAGCCTAACAGAATGGGAAAATACAGACATGTTGGGTTGCATGGCTGCAATGCCAAGGCATCTATGAAGAGGTGAAGGTATACTATATTTCCTTCACTGCCAGTGGAATTGGTCTTTGCCTTGGATGACCAGCCATGTTTCTGCACTAGATGTTACGGACCATTCATTTTCTTTATCTTATCTTCCTTCCCTTATCTTCTCCCCTATCTCCCCCACTCCCATCATGCTGCGCAGCACGCAGTCATTGAGTCATCCCCTTCCCCTAGTCATGCTGCGCAGCGCGCAGTCATCGAGTCATCCCCTAGTCACTCCGAGTCATCCTATCCCAATCTTACTCATCCGTAGTCCGCAGCATTGCGCAGCCCATGGTCCATGCTCGAGTACTGTAGATATATAAGGACTTCCAGATGTACCAGTAGCGCTAGGTTTAATATTCCTTTTGCCATCGTCTTAAACCGCTCTCGCACTTAGTCTGCCCGAGTCCTTTAAGATTCGTCTAGCTTAACACTAGAGCAGTATAGACATTGTGCAGCATGTTCGCTCAAACTTTACCAATGTCTAGAAAAGAGATGAATGCAAGTTGGAGTATTAGAGTCCATTGTGACACGTACTGTGAACTTCATTGAGAGTGGCGATGCTTGAATATCACAAAGGATTGACAGCTCTGAGAAACCATTGACATAAGAGCAAGTAAAAATACATGGGGATAGGAAAAAGCACATATGGATTAGTAGAGTAAGGATGGGTGTGAATCCTGTTAGAGTTATTGATGACGTATTGGCCAAGCACATAATCTTTGACATTGCCAGACTTCTGTTCAGTCCACCTAAAAGGAAACATTACTGGCTTCACCTTTAATTACCAAAACAAAAGCCCTTACTCAGCCATAGCATCAGACCAACCCTCATCCATGCCGCCAGACTTAGTAGTCTGCAAACACCGACCAGTTCTGCCACCAGTCATATGGTTAGTTATACCATGGTCATCTCATGAATGATAATGTCGTTTTCCATAGTGCCATCTTGGCGAACCTTGTGAAGATGTTCAAATTGAAAGCTAATATAAGATATAGAGGTATTTACAAGAGTGCAGTTCCACAAAAACCTGTTCATGACAAATGAGCTATCTTCAGCCAAGTAATGAATGATAACTCACATTTGGCAGGTTCCTGACTGACTGCTATTTGCTTAAGACTCAGTATCCAGTTAACAGCAGACCTGGTGAAAATGTACTTGGGTGGAGTTGCAAAGTTGGCATTGTTAAGCCTAGAGACATCTTGAACAGACGTAAGTATATGATCATTGCCTCTGCCACCCTTGTCAAAGTTATTGGTTTAGAAGTTGAAGGTGCTTTTAGTAAACCCATATTGATAAGCAAAGTCATGGATACTGTTAATGATATAGAAAGCATTAACATGTGTGGCATTGATATTTTCTCCAGCGGTGGGATCAATAGTGTCATCATAAGTATAAATAGAGTTCAACACATCAGAAGTCTGTGATGTGGTATTGCTCTAGATTCCTTTGAATGCAACAATGTTGTTTCTTCTGATTTGTAAATGTCAGAAACTTGGGTGAATATGAACCAATGTATGTTCTACTTATACAGTCACTGTAAAGCTAGACAAATCTTAAAGGACTCAGGCAGACTAAGTGCGAGAGTGGTTTAAGATGATGGCAAAAAGAATATTAAGCTTAGCACTACTGGTACATCTGGTAGTCCTTATATACATTACAGTACTCGAGCACGGACCATGGACTGCACAATACTGTGGACTGTGGATGAGTAAGGCTGGGATGGGATGACTTAGGATGACTAGGGAAAAGGAAAAATGACTCGATGGCTGCATGCTGCATAGTATAATGGGGAGGAAGAGATAAGGGAAGGGAGATAAGATAAGAAATTGAATAGTCCTCCAGGCAACATCCATAACAGTCACAGTCATATTTGTTATGCCATTGTTGTGCCAATCAAGTAGAGAAGACAATGAATTCTATGGGTTATCGAGAACCTCAAGACCTTCCAGAGACATCTCTTTTTCGATGGAAAGAACTTTGTACTGTAAAAGAGTCAATAGCTTGTTTTTGTACTTCCAAGTTGCAACTTACTAATGCTTGAGTGATGAAATCCATGATGGATAAAATCTCGCCGAAATGAGCATCGACAAATGCTTTGTACCAGGTTTGGGCTTTCTCATTCTGGATCTGTACAATATGGACAAGGGCGACTGATCCATCCAGTTGTGCCAGATATTCCAAAGATGGGGTATGTCCATTGAATTTACTCTCCAGGGCTTCTTCAGCCTTTGAAATGATTAATTCAACAGTGATGGAGGGTGTAGAGGGTGCGATTTTATCTGACAGGATATTTCCTTCTTTAAAAAGAGGATGAAGAAGCCATGCATCTATTACCAACCTGTTTTAATAAAGGACAAGCCAAATGAGACAACCTTATTATCTTTTCATACAATATTGGCAACAGCATTCACAAAAAGGACTCCTTCCTATATAATAGCTTTGGGAAAGAGTTGGAGTAGATGCATGGGAGATGATGCACATGGGCTTGCTGAAGGTATGCGAATTTCCTTGATTCAAGGGAATAGCTTGATTTGAAGATAGTATTGTTTGCACTAATATTGAGTTGAGATTGGACAAAAGATTGTGCAGTGTCTTGGATTGAAAAAGGACCAAAGAATGGGGGCAGATCTAAGCCTGTTCTGAACATCTAGAGAATGATCAAGAAGCATTAGATCATGTTTAACATCATGATCAATAGTTACTCAATTTGAAATTTTATTTCAGGATAGAAGGTCCCCAGTTGCAATGCACAACCGACATTTCTGGTGCGGTGCATTGAGTACTTGGCATGACAGGGCATAATCGCTGCATCAGCAAATATAGCATAAACGAGGGCAAGGTAGACAGAAACAAAAAGTCTGTTGGAGAAAATCATTATTTCATGCATTGGTCAGTAAGGGAGGAAAAGAAAAGGAATGACAGTAAGCAAAGATGACATACTAAGAATGGCTGTTAAATCTTTTAAAGGGCATCACAAAAATATATCAGAGTATTCATACAGGTCGTGCCTTTGCTTTGCAGGTGCATCTGGCTATACTGCAGTTGCTAAGTCAGGCTGGCTTTGCAATCCATCCACATTATATATTTCAATTAAATGAGCCTCATGATTATCAGAATCTGATGTAGTGAGTTATCTGTAGTTGGGAGACAACTTTGCATGTGCCTGGGAAGTGCAATGCTAAGATGAATGCTCCTCGGACAGAGACATGATGGAACATACTTTGAAGCCCTTCTTCTCCTGTCAGCTGTGTGCCAATCAGGTGAGGTATCACTAACAGCTTTCTAGATGTACATTGGGTATGTTGGCAGGAAGGAGTATACAGACTACATTTGCTAGCAAAAGCACTAGTGCCCTAGCATTGGATGCATTCATGTCAACAGCAGCTATAGTTACTACACTTGCTGAAAGTGGGCAAAGAGATCAAGGCCATCATCATTGGTCAACGTCATTGGTGCCACTCACAAGCCAATAGCAAATAAACATGGTGCTGTATATACACATGGTTCCAATGTTGTTGCATATAGTAGACAAGAAAGCCATTTTATTTATAGCCATTGTTTGGGCCATGAATTGCAGTGAAGATCTCACACTGGTTTACTAATTGCATTCTTCTGAACTCTCTGTTTGCCACTTTCCATTTTATACTGAGCATTCTCCATGGGCGCTCTCAGAGTCTTGAAAGAATAAATTGCTAGGAGAGTGGAGATGAATCAGCCAGTCACATTCTCAAGATGATCTTTGATGCAGCAATAAAATCAGGTATAATGGCTTCAAGCATCTATACAGCTTGCAAGCACCAAATGAAAACTTCATGCTTACTGGCCCAGAATGTCTAGCCCTCTACTTCAACAGATGTTTCGATTACGGTGGTGGATTTGAAAGAGTGGCCAGTGTCCATGTGGGTTCACAGTATTTGTGAAGATAACTAAGCAGTTTTGCCTCAAGAATGTCTGCATCTGTAATTAAATCATGACTGAGGCATGTGCGCAATTTATTAGAGGCAAGTCAGAATCTGCTTCCATTCATCATGATCCCACATGGATCAGAGATTTTGGATTGAAGAGTAGACTGATTTGTGGGCATCTCTCTACCTCATGGACAAAAAATATGTAGACTTGAACCTCCCCAATTGGCTGATCTTGCAGTGTATAGGCAGAAATTCCTAATGTGGAAGGGGGGCCATTGCCATCTGAACAGGCTTTGTTTGGCAAGGAAGCATGACTATGCTCAAGTCTGTCGATATCTGTATCTAGCCGAACCTAGGCAACCTTGTCCTTGAGAGTAGGGAAGTTGATTGAAGAATGTCTATCGATATGCTGCATCTTGTGAATGTCGTGTGTGAACTTGACAACATGCACTCACATGGTGATAACTCTTATAAGAATTGATATATTGCTACTTAGGGCTTGAAGTGGCAATTCACCAAAGAGACTCATCTCCTATGCCCAGGGCATGCATTGACTACATCTTAGCTAACCATTCCCTCACCATGCCCTCCCTTTGCTTCATTTAATTCAGCAGCATCTTGGGCAATCAATCTCTGGAATGAAGATGAACAGAAGAATTCTGAAGTTTCATGGAGCCGTGACTGCCACCTGCAAAAAAATCAAGGACTATTGTGAGCCCCACGAATGATTCTTACCAAATATTCCTATTTCTCAAAGGCTATTTCTCATAAAATCAACCATATGGCATATTGCTTAGTCGAGAGAAGGCACATTCTCCTTGTTGTTCATGTTGCACTCCTTGCCACAAAGGTGAAACCTAAAAGTGACAAAGCAATGCGCCCCGGGTATGAATGGTGGCGTCTTCGACAATAGTTAGAAGGCAATTTTCGGGAGATGGTCGTTCAACAGGAGAGATGTATTTGTGGTCTCCGAGTCAGCGACGCAAATGCTGGGCGCTCGTGACACGTATTTTACCACGTGATCGCGAAGCTTTGCTGATGTTTGGCCATATTGGTCAATGTCGAACCGCAGTGCGGTTACCGAACGTTGCTCACGATCTCTCATGCCATAGCTCGCGCCAAGCCGTGCGTAGCAGCTGCCTCCAACTGTGACTGCCTTACTATGCCCTCTCGATTTGATATCACATCAAGAACAACCCGAATATCCACCAGTCATTCGCTCTACTTCAATTCTCGCCGTTCGATATCCCAAAAGCTGTCGCGACGCGATGCAAGTCGCAGCCGGGAGCCAAACTTCATTTCACCCATTTGTCGAGATCTCCTTGGTCAAAGAGTCTAGGAAGCTTGCCGATGAAACAGGTCTTACCGTCCATAAAGTACGTTTATTGAATGCTGGTTACACGTACCCGGCGACGTTTCATTCCCGTACAGGAAAACACTAATACCATACAAATCACCCCAATTGGTTATCCGAATACTTCCGTTCTCATCAGGTAATGCCCACATCACGTCGTCAAAGTTTCGATTGTATTGAGAGACGCAAAGCACACCCAAGTCCAGCTACACTTTCGGGTTACCCATAGGCATTGGCACTCCAGGCGCCCCTAGTCCCTCCAGTCCCTTTATGGACAAACCAGATAAGGACACTCAGGGTAATCGCAGGCTCGGTCGCTATTCATCGGCCGAGAGGGACCTTGCTTCTAGTTTTCGACGGTGTGCAAAGGAACCGACTTCCCACGACCTTCGCGTTCGCGCTCTCCAACACGCGTCTGCTGTCCTCACGGCTCAGGCCAATGAATCCCGCAGACGTGTGGACGATCTACGGGAACTCCTGTCGAACCGGAATGTAGATCCGCAACATTACGAATCGCTACAACGTGAACGGTGGTTCGAAGAGAGACGTCAGCTCGTCATCGAAGAAGACGTAAAGATTGTGTCGCAGCATCTTAGCACTCTGTCACAAGCGCAGAACGTTGATGCATGTGACGTCGAGTCCGGCAATGACGTTTATGCTGACTCGAATGCTAGATGGAGTGCTAATTTGGTCAAGTTCCTCGAATATTCGCGAACTCAGACGCTCATATCCCAACCGAACTGGCCCGCTTCTATACGAGCGGGCATGTACAAACACCGGACAATTGACAAGGTCACGCCCATAACTCTCGGTTCATCTTTCTCAGAGCTTAACAAATCTGATCGCATGCGCTCGAGAGCTGTTTCGATGGATTCGCGACGGGGTACCCCACGACGACTTCTAACGTTAGGACTGCTATCTCGGAGGCTTAAACGCTCGCAAATGCGTTATACAGACCAAAAGCTGAACGCTGTCGCCGAAGATGCCTCGTCCATTCAAGATCCATCAGTCGATCATGCAACCACGGATACTGATGAATCGGACGTTGTTGATCCTCTTCCCGAAACGCCCACCACCGCGACGGTTCTTCATGAGCACTCCCACTCTGATCGCGTTGTGTCTGAACGGACTGACACTGGCGTCGCGACAATTTATCAGAGTCTTCCCCCTTCACCAACAATTGTGTTACCAATAGACATAGATGTTGAAATCCCCGGCTATGCCGTCGAACTCCTGTCCACGTTCGACTCTGACATTTCGACGCCGCTAAAAGCCGCTTTTCCATCGCTACCCAGTTCTGAAGTACAAGCAATGGATTCTATCAAAGTTTCGTCGACCGCGCACAAGACTCGTCCACTATCCGCCAAGCTGAACCATCTATCGCCTCCGCAACAGGAGGCATCGCGTCTCAAGAATTTTGGGTCCTTCCTCTCTATTCCTGAGTTGTTGACGTCTCGAACTGGGACGGAAAGTCAGGATCATCATGCTTCCCGTGCTGATCTTTCCTTACCGACAGCAGATGCCTCGCCACCTTCTGAAACGGACGGTACGGTGACGCGAAACCTAGGACGGATGCTCAGGAAACGCTTCTCTATCTTGAGAAAACCATGATTACACACACACTCCGGACTTCATTATTTCTATCGTTATTGGCTATCCCTCACTGCATGCGCATTGCATTGCTGCATTTTCCTTTCTTCGTATCACAGACTTTGGTATCTAATGGTTGCATTTTGGACGAGATCTCCTGCTTTCTTTGGACATTCGAGTAACGCACTTTCTTGCACAAAGTTTTCTTGTATACGTCCCGTAAATCTTCACTGTCTCTGAGTACCGCGTGGGAAACTCAAGCTATTCCGGTCAAAGTGCTGCGTTGCTCACCCCACATAACGACCATGGCCTCTTCCTCCCGAGCTCTCAACGCAATACTACCGCAGATTGCCACAGCACCATATGAAGCTCACCAGAAAGCACGCACATTTGCGTCTAGATATGTGAAATCTGGTCAATACGACACCGCGATCGACGTTCTCTTTCAAAGTGCTCGAGAACTGCTGAAGTCGGGTCAGGCGGGCAGTGGCGTGGACCTGGCCGGGTTTCTGCTCGAAGTTTACGATACAAAAGGAGAGCCAGTCACCGACGAGAGCAGGGGTTGGTGGTCCGCAGTTTTTATGTCCACGATCGTACCTGATCTCGTCTAGACAGGACGACTAACGCAACTGATTGCTTTGACTGGTCCGAACGGCTCATGGAGGAAGACACTGATTGACAAAGCATTAGCGTAAACCTTTGCTCGTTGAGTGATTGTGACCCCATGCTGAATGGATCGCAGCTGGACTGTTAAACATGGATCGTGTCCTGCGGGCGACCCGGACCTGCATCACTACGTCGGGGAATTGTTGTACAAGGGTCGGCTCGTTTCATTTCGATCTGAATGCACACTCGATTTCTGAAGAGCATGTGCAGAGGGCTCCTTTGATTTGGCAGAACCCCATCTGCTCGCCGCAGGAAAACGGGACAGTGCCCGGCTTCTCGCTGAAATGTTCGTCCAATGGCATGCTGCTGGCGGAACGCCAGGTACTTTCGCGTTACGTGGAACGTTACCGTATGTCTTTGAAGCAGTCCTGTTTAAATTGCCTCACCCCCTCTCGGAAGTTATTTACAGAACGGAAACATCCTCGCCGCGAGGACGTTCGTAACTCATTTCGTGTCTAAGTTGCCCAGGGACTTGCGGACTACTACAATTCCCGTTGGCCCTTCTGACGAAATAGTCTTCACGAAGGACCAAGCTGTCAATTTTGCCCAGTTGGCGGTGCTGACGTGCCAGCGGGCGCATGGAGACAAGAACAAAGTCATGCGAGAAAGCTGGGTCAGACTGTGCGGGACGTATCAAAGCCGTGGCGGGCTCGTGGCCCAGCCAGAAGTGCGCAAGGTACTCTGTCGTCTCTCCTTTTGCAGGTGCATTGCTAATGGGTGTCGACAATAAAGGTCCTTCATGACATTGCGGCGCTGTATTTCGCAATACCGCCTCCACGCACGCAACCTGCTAATCCGCTGGCTGATATGATGTCGTCCCTTCTTGGTGGTCAGGCCGGTGCTCAACCGACCAGAAGGGTCTTATCGCCAGCTGCGGGAGGTGCACCTGGTCTAGACTAGCTTTTCGTATGTCCTCATAATCTATAATATTCTGAAGAGAACCCAGCTCCGTTCTTGATAGGGTCGTTCATTTTTCATTCATACAAAGACTGAATGCTGTACTGTACACTCCTGGGGCATGTCATATGGTCCTTCATGAATGCGATACGGTTGCTAGAGGCAAAGCGCAATGTAAGTGAATCGAAACCTTTGGGTCACGAGATGTAGCTCTCCAGTCGCAAGATTTCGCTCCATTGTTCGACAGCGTCCGTTCCAGAATTCCTCCTCTCACCAGTCCTCTTGTGATTTTTATGCTCCAGAGAGTTTTCAGAGCCAGTCTTGACCACAGAATGATCCTCGCACATCGTCAAATCACTCTCGCCTTCTTCGCCCCGTATGCTCGCCGCAATCTGAACGGGAACCGGAAGGCCTCCCAAAGGGGCAGCGATTCGATCAAGAGAAATCAGCGAAATGCTCGGAGTGTGATCGAAATAATACGGAAGTTCCGTTGAAACCGCCACGGATGTACTTGACTGCAGAGGACTTTTGCCCTCGAGCGGCTGTCTCTCATCCGCCGCAGAGTCAGCGGGTGGTTCTGATTTATTGCCTCCATCTTCGGCGACGTACGGTGGCGGCGGAGACGAGGATTGGGTGACCCTAAGGGCCATCTTGGTTTCTTCCTGGGTCCCGGCTTTAGTGTCGTGGGTGGTTTCCGACCCACTGTCTCGCTTGCGCTGAGCTGACGTGTTGCAGGTCCAGATCGATGAACGGCTCAACAGGTCTCGGGCGACCTGGCCATCGTGGTCATAGCACTCATCCCTGACTTGCATAAACGCGTCTCGGACGACTGTGATTATCTCTTGAGCTTCAGTTTCGTCGACGAACAGAGGCACCGATTTTTCGCTCCCGTTTCCATCTTGCGCATCGGCGCAGGCGTCCCGCTTGACAATACGCAGAGACCTGACGCTTGGGAGGGCGATAACCAGCTCGCTTCCGAACCCATGAGGTGCCCTGGACGAGACGGTCGGACAGGGAGTGTTGACTGTGCTCGCTCGCTTCCTGAGGGACGCTTCGCGGCCGACAGCAGCACAGGCATTCTGGGTTCGGAACCGATCCACCAGCACCGTCGAGCTTCGTGCCCTGTGCGTTGCACTGAAGCGCATTTCTGAATCCAGATGGACAGTGTTTCCTGACGCGTCCATGATGGTTTTGATGCGCTTTCCGACAGGAATACGTTCGAGAGATGGCGATGGTGCGAAACGGCCGTTTGTTCTTGGTCCGGGGAGTCCCTTAATTTTAGGCTGAGAACATGGTTGAGGGTCTTCGATGGGTGCACAAGACTTCGGAGAGATGTAAGGACCAGCTATGCCAGGTTCAACTATTTGTCTGAAGACGTTATCTGTCTCAAACCCTTTAATGCTGCCGGAGATCGCTGCCTCGGAGTTGTCACTGTTTGCTGTGGTGTTGCGGACGTCTTTTCTGCGGGGAGTTGAGGTGTATAGCGATCCAAACGAAAGTCTGAAGGTGTCATAGCCTGTCGTAAAGTCAGGGACGAAAGCAGGAAAAAGGCGCAGTACGAACCTTTATTTTCGTTTCCGTTCTCGCCGCTTTCCAGATCAATCGGGTACGGGGTCACAGAATAGATGTCCGAGGTATTTCTTTCGAAAAGTGACCCCGTCAGTGTTGTCCAGGCGTTAACGAGTGCATTGATTAACGAGCGGAGGAGTTTCAGGAATGACATTGTTTTTTCGTGGGGCGGATAACATGGCAGGTACGCAGACAGCCAACTATTTATCAATCCTTTCGGATGGCTGACAGTCTGATTTTTGTTGTTCGCCATCTAGGTGTAGCACGTTCCTGTCAATGATTCGGCAAGTTGGAGGCTTCCAAGCTTCCAAGCCAATTGAACGAATGCGATGAATGCTATGTGCCTTCTGTGGGCCGAATGTCATATTGCATTGAACATACATGCACATGGTACCGAGTTTGATCGGGTCTATGCAAGCATGGGTGATATCCTGTTAGCTCGTCATGATTAATTCAGAATCCATAGAAGCGAACTTGTACGTAGTCATCATATCAAGTCAACGAGTATCGGCCAAAATGGATTCCAGGACCCCCAGACTCAGATTGTCTATGGCATAAGCACGATCCCAGGAGGGTGGCTTCCACTTCACCATCTCTCCACGCTCCCGCATGGTGCCTTCATCCACAGGCAATTTGTGCATGGCGTCTTGTATCGTCGGACGTTCTGTAGGATCCTTTCTCCAGCATTCTTCCATCAGCAACCAAACATTTTCCGTCACATTCCGCTCTGTCCAAGCTAGACTAGATTGTGGAGGCCGGGACGGTCGTTCTCCAGCCAGTATCCTTAATAGCACAACGCTGTCCCGATGGTACTCAAAGAATGGTATATTTCCGGTGAATATCTTAGGGGTGACTGAGCGCTTAATATTATGGGGTAGCGTTCCCACTCACCTCGTAGCAGACACAAGCCCATGCATATACATCGCTGGCCCTGGTATTCGGCACGACTTCATCATTCTCTACATCACAAAGCTCTGGAGCCTGCCAGCGCAGTGTGCCGCCAGACGAAACGGCAGAGGACTGCGACGTCCATTTCAAGGTTTGGGAATCAGAGACAGACGAGAGCCCAAAGTCAGTTATGCACGCTGTCTCTGCTTGAGTCACTAGAATATTGGCCTTTGCTATGTCAGCCACTGGCTGGAGATGCAGCCAAGAGGGCTTAATGAAACACTCACTCCTTTGAGATCTCCGTGCACGATGCCAATCGAGTGAAGATACGCCAGTCCGTTCGCGACGTCGGATGCCTATGGTGATGTCGTAAATAGTCAAGAGTGCCTTGTATTCGCACAAACGTACCAGCAACCGGCAGTCCACATTTGTGTTTCGCGCCAGGTATTCATTTACATTTCCGTTCTCCATCCAGGGTGAAATTACCGCTACTCGACCACGACAACGATACAGACCATACATAGGCAAAAGACTTGGATGCGATATATGGCTCCACAACATGGTCTCCTTACGGAATTTCTATTTTATGGACAAGGGTTCGTGCCGCAGCCAAGACCGTGAATTGGGTTTTCAGCAACACTAGTACGCATGGACACGCACCTTCATCACATAATCAATTTGGGAAGTTTGGTACAGCCGGATCATCTTTACAGATATATCTTCACCTGACATCCGGCCATGGTATATGTCTGCAAAGCCTCCGGCAGCGACAGGATCATCGCTAACTTGGATATCGATGTTTGTTATATTAAATTCATTGAGATGAAAATCTTCTTTCTGAGAAAGCCTTTGCATAGCAACGAGGATAGCACGATGCGTTTTGGGTTCCAACGTAGGAACGCCCAGAATCTAATGAGATTGGTCAATACAGTGCCCAATCCACAAGTTCGATGCCCAAAATATACGATGTGCAGCAAAGAGAATAATCTGGCCAAGTCTGAGCCTTGAGCGCCAAGTAACTTCTTGTACCTTCCAGGGTCTTCTAGAATCTCTTCAACTTTAGAAACTAGGTCGACGTGCACTCCATCTACAGAGGATCCGTGGTGTGCGGCCACGGAACTGTTACCCGAGCCTATGTAGGGCAGCCGAGCAAAGCGATCAAGTCTAGTGAAAACAACGGGAGTACGAGGGTGTGTCAGCGTGCCATCGCGTTCATCCTGCACGCCAACGTACACCTTTGACTTCGTTGGGTCCAATTCCGTGATATCAGATGGCAGCACTTCCCTGTGCGACAGGACAGGCCGCTCGGCGGAGCTTGTACCATATGATATATTAGCGGATACGTCAAAGCGACGCCTTGCATCGTGGCGACGCAGTCTAGATGAGTTTATCCGTTTCTCAATCTCATTCTGCCACTGTTTTCTTTGATCTTCCGTTTGGCAGCCCAAGGTAAAGAAATTCAAGTCGTCGCCTCCTTTCCACCACACGGAGAGTGGATAATACGGTGAAGGTTCTGCAAGTGGTAGAGTCAGAGCGGAGGTCAACTGAGAACACGCAGTGGCTTACTTGAAGAAGGGTCAATAGAAACAGGAGTGACACTTACCACAACTCGGATGAAGATACGTCCCTTCAATAATAAAGGAGCATGTTCGTCAATAGGCTCGTCAGCAGCACTCGAGAGTGTAACAGAGGCACGAAGACGTTTCTTTGGCCGTATAGCACTCTTGGCGGTCATAGGAGGTGGTTCGAGGACGCGCTTGCAAAAGAGGATGATTCTCTCGAACAGGAAGACATGGAATTCCCTGCCAATTGCAGATTTCGTCCGAGTCACCTTAAAGACATCATCAAGAAGAAGGCGGCCAAAGTTAGATAGGTGATGTCCTTTCCAGTCTTTAACCCTAGACCTGAGGAGCCCCACAGTGGTTTCATTCGCTGCCCGACGCTGTGCCTCATCGATCCTTCCTGTTATGCGTTTAACCGCTTCAGCGCCCTGCTTCAATTCAAGGAAATATTGATAGGTGGCCTCGCTACTGGCCGAAATGAGTGACTGGATGAAAACGAACATTAGGCACGAATGCCAAGATAAAGGCAAAGGCTGGCATCACAAGAAATCATTCTGACGTACCTCAAGGAGGAGAGCATATGTGCGAACGCGGAAAACAGGCATGATCAAGAAAGCTGCCAGTTCACTTCTGACACTAATTAGATGATTTAAGGCCTGCATTGCACCGCCTCATCAACATCCGTATTTACTTAAGAGAAAGGAAAAAGGGAAAGCTTGCCGAGAGATGCTGCTCATAAGCTGACATGAGCCTCTTTGCACGCATATAATTCGCACTGTACGGTTCGTAAACAGCGAACTCCCCCCTCCTATCGCACCGATGAATTAAAAGAATGCAGTGTGATGCTTGGTAATAACGAAGGAGCTTACGCATTCCAAGAAATGCCGACCCCAGCGCTGGCTATTCCATGGTAACTCCGCTGTGCCCTCTAGGCGGATGAGGAACTTCCTCTGAAAATTCAAGAGGTTGTTTAAATTCGGGAACAGAAGGTGGATGTCGTCCTGACTAATGACATTCCCTTGTGTGAGGGCGTCACAGTATTGCTAAGGATGCAGCGCTTTGAATGTTGAAAGGTGTGCAGTCACGTCGCAGCGACGCACCTGCACAAACTCTAAATCCTGAACGTATTTTCTCCCGCTCTTTATCATCGTTTGAATGATATTATTGCGCGTAGACTCCTGAGCTGTTGTGGAGTTCGCGGAAGCTAGGTCTGACAGGAAGGAAGAAAGTGAGTCACAAGGAGGCTCCATCTGATATGACAGGGGCGGATATTCACAAACATCCTTGGGCAGGTGATCTACAATGGCTGTCACAGTTTTAACCACCTAAAGTTGAACAACGAAGAGGAAATTGAGCTAATGACGACAACAGAGGATCTGCATCGCGATCCCGGTGGAGTTCGCCCAAAGGCCGTGCCGTGAGGCGCCGCGGGCCGCCTACCGGAACCGAGCGGGCGTGCGCGTCGGGCGCCGGTCTGCCCCTCTCGTTGCTGGGACTGGTGGCCGCCGCAGGAGCAGATCGAACAGGTAACACAATGAGATTCCCAGCGAGAATATATCCCGCAGCTCTGTGACAGGATCTTTTCGTTCAGACATATCAGCAGATGTGGCCATGGTAAAGTAGCGAGGAAATCCGCGTATGTTCAAAAGACGGGAGCGGAGTGATGTGCATTGCTGGTACAAGGAGGCTGGAAATCCAATTTTGTGGAAGGTAGTGTGATTGGCAATAAGCGTATTGATGCGATCGGGAACAGAGAATCTCCTTCGACTTGCTAGGAATGACATGGAAGCAAAAGAGCGGGGAAATTGGGAGGAGAGGGCCGTGATCAATTTAACCTTCAAATTCTAGCACCGCCTGCCCAAGGCAGTGAACGGCTTCTCCTTATGGCAACGGTGTTCGTAACAGAATCCGCTTTCTGGCAGGACATTCTTTGTGTCTTTATGTTCACATTGACATATATATATATATAGATAGATAGTCGCATGAGGTGCGGGGCGGGAGCCCCCAGCGCAGATGGCTGGGTCCTGGTTCCCAAAGCCGATGACGACGGCGGCAAATCAGCACGCGGGCGGGTAAAGGTCCTCCTTCGACTATCCACAGGGTAAAGGGAGGGTGGGATAATTTGAGAATGAAAAGGAGGAAAATGAAGATGCGAGGATGGATGGAACATCCAAACCATCCTCGATGATGGCTACGACGACATAGTGGCGCGTCACGTGAACACGATACACGAAATTCCACTTCAGACTCGCTAGCGCTCCGCTCTCGTGCTACAATGATGTTGGCAACCGCAACATGTACGGCCGTGGCTGTTCGCGACGCCAGAGTATGTACTTGCAGCAGTCTGACACTCAGGCTATCAACCACTCTGCTAGCATTTGAACTGTCGCCTATCAAGAAATTGTAGATCGATGGCTCACAATCTATACAAATTTCCACGAGATAGGTCTCATGTTCGAAAAAGATTGTTTCGGCCACCGGACAACCTTTCGCTGAGACTGGAATTCTGCCCAAACTCAACAGGTCCTAATGTGTCAAGAGCCAACCCCTGAGGGCTCAAGGGAGAGTTTGCAGGACGACGTCGAGACCATGACCTGATGTTAGATTAAGAGTTTTACTAGAAGTTTTGGTCAGCGTATTTGTTGACTGGATGGATGATAATGCGACGCTTCGGGTATCACATCTGTGAACATGTTGTGCCGGTCGGATGGTTTGAGCCATTGCAACAGAAAGAAAGTCCTCGCGTCCTGGAAGGTTCAATTGCCCAGGCAAAATACAAGCGGTGTATGAGCCAGGATGAGCAGGAACGTAAATGTTTTACATGGCGCCATATTTCTTTCAACTTCTCCCAGTCTCATCCGCAAACTCTTTAGAGTTGTTGCCTTGCCAATTTGTCTCCTCTTCGATATAAGGGGGCTATTTTTCCGATACGGATTTTGACGTATCTGCATTTGCGGAATTCTGCTGAGGCGTGGTTCATCCTTCGGGCCCAACCCGACCTACTTGAGAACGTTAACTTCGAGATGAGCCCATCGTCGCCTCGATTGCCAAAAGCAACCACAGGCTAACAGACGCTGGACGAAAAAAGAAATAGAACAGCTTCTGAGAAGCAAATCCGCTTGTCACGAAAGTCATCGGCCGGTTGTCGCGAAACTTCCGTGAGAGGAAAAAGGATGCCTTATATTTATGATTGCTGTTTTAAATATCCGCAAGACGAATCTCCCTGACGATCAGTATTTCACCAGTCTTTGATTCCATCCCATAATAGTTTTTGTAAGTCATGCTATGAATGTGGGATGCAAGCGACGTAATAATCAGTTGCAATCATGCATCATGTCGACGCTCCTTGTTCCGTATCTTGGGATCGTTTGACTTTGTCCTCCTCTACCCGTTTTAGCGCCTTCGTGACTTCGTGTTCCCAGTCCGTGTTGACGCAAAGAGCCATTCCAACGACAGCACAGTATATAAGAGAAACAGTGAATCCGAGCCACAGGCCATATAGGCCCAGGTGCAGACGGAATGCAAGCCAGATCCCAATGGGGAACCCTATTGGGTAGATATATCACTGATTATGCTGCGCAAGTCCGAGAATATCCTCACCTATGATGTAGTATGCACTGGAAGAAATAAATTAACACCTCAAAGACCTATCAATACAACTTGAACTCGCCTCAAGTTCAACATAGCGCCGATGAACTGCAATCACACTAGTGCATAAGGGCACGCCGACGTCGTTATATTCAAATTGTACACTTGCCTGCTTTCCACGAGCCCTCAGAATAGCTGCCGTGACGGCGGCGTTTCCATCAACGACTTGGAAGAGCGCGACAATGGGCATGATCGAGGCCACGAGTTTAACAACATCTTTTAAACGAGGTAGAAGCCAGCTCGTGATCGTGACGCCAAAAGATTGCCAGAGCACAAACCTGGATCATCGTTGAACAGGTATCCCCATTTCTTTCGCAAAGCGAAGTATGGAATGCTGTTGAAACGTGCGTGAACGTCTTTCGGATGGTCATTTGTGCCCAATGGCTGACCTTGTCGATGCGGAAAGGCATAAGGCGATGCCCATGGATGCATATGATGCGGCCTTGGCTCGTTTGGCTTTCCTTTCGCCTAGAAGATTTCCAATGCTTGCTTGTAATCAGATTCAAAACTAGTCAGACGACGGTGAGGTGACTAAGACTGACCGAACAGCGGTAGTGACACCGAGAGAAAATGGAAGCTGGAATGCAAATCCCGCTGAAGTCAGGAGTATCGCCTGGCCAGCCAGCACGGTCGGACCCAGGCTACATGCAGACAAGAAATTGCGTTAGGATTTGTATGACGGGTGGCTGCAGATGAAGCTCACAGAGAAGCGGCCACACTGACGAGCTCCCACGACCACCACTTTGACGCAGTTTGACCTAGAAGACGCAATACCAGTCATCATCATTTTCGAAGAGGATTCGCAAGTTTTTCTACGCACCAACGCCGGCTAGCCCCAAACCGGCAACGAGGCCAAGCCTCGAGAACATGTGCATAGAAATAGGATGCCACGCTTTTCGCGACACGAAGTAGACACCATAGAACAGTGAGAATAACGATACGAGGATGAGCGATATTGCTGATGCTATTGGGGCGCCGATGTATCCCAATCTTATGGGTTCCGGACCCCAAACTTAGATGTGCTCAACTGCTGGATAGCTGCTGAGTGGAATATAGAAATACATACCAAGAATGTAGTTGATCAGCGCGTTTATTGGCGCGACGGCCATGATTATGTGGGTCGGTACCGAGAACAAGCCTGTCTACGGCCTAAGCGAACCATCGACGCTTGCGCATAATCAAGTCGCGCACCTTGGGCAAGGAAGTAGCGCCTTCGAGAAGACAACGTTAGCGGAGATGAGCACCAACGGAATAGCTATTCGCATACCTGCTGATAGCATTAAACGCGTATGCTTATTTTCGAATGTCAGTTGACAGGTGGACGTTGAAGCTGTAAAGACACACGAACCAGGCAATCCGAGAGAGATCCAACGCAGATATCGTGCAGCCATGTGAGCCACATCTGGGTCTTGCCTCAAAAACAGTAATACAGGTTCGGCATTGAACCATAACGTAAGGATTGGCTGCGGTCAGAATCAATAGCCGTCTTGGTCGACCATGTTTGAATGCCTTACGATCATAGCAGCAATCATGACAACGCCTTGTGAGAATGTAAGACGAGACGAAAGAACAATGCGCACAGGAGATTGGTCACTCACTCATGCGTTGAGCCCAGAGGCCCATGACGTGTGGTTCAGAGGACGTCCATGCCGACGGGAGCAGGGTATCCAATGCACTTGCAAAACCCTGGAGAATGCTGAGGCCAGTGACGCTGGCTGTCATAGAGCCCAGAGTGATCCCAGCCAGGGCTTTCGTGGACAAGTGACCGATGGATATCGTTGGGACAAAAACCAGACTAAACTCTAGCAGGTTGAACCTTTTTGTTGAAAGGCAACGTTAAGCCGAGAGAAAACAAAGCTATCAAACGAAACGGACCCGATTACAGGTATCGTGTAGCGAGAGACCGTGTAGAATTCGTCCCAGAACATCGCACTAGCGTTTTTGTCATCTTCTTGGAATAGACCTCCGTTTTCGCGTTCGATCGCGTCGCCGAGCAGGGGAGTGGTTTCCATTAAATTGGCCTCTGAAGCCTGATCATATCTAAGTGAGTAAGATAAGGGGAGAACGACACGTCCACGCACCGCCATCGTAGGTCTGGTCACGACCCAGAAGCAGAGTGAGCTCGCAATAAGCTCTCGGCAAAGTTTCGGTCATTCACTGGCCATTACTAATTGTAATGCCCATTAGCGGTCCAAAGCCCGAGGCCGACTGACGACACAAAGTGTAGACCGCAAACGTGCATCGTGCAAAAAGTTTGCTGCAACTCGTTTGCTAGCTGGATATCCTCTATCTGGTTTTTGCTTGAGAGGGCTGGCTCATGTTTGCCTCCTGGTATGACCAATGTCAGAACGGGATCGAGAAAAAGCTCGGATTAGCGTCCTTACATTTGTGAACGACGACGAGCCGGCGCAGAGGTTAGCAGTGCTTCAAGTTGTGCTGACACTTGCTGCCCAATTTTGCGTCCCAATTTCTTACATTGAATGTCATCGAGTCCGCGACACCAGGAAATATGAGCTCCAACGGTTTCCCTGTGCAGGGCCATTGCGGAGATATACGAGCACGAGAATACAAGAAAGTTGTCCCAGTAGGATGATGGCATGTTGACTGATGCCAATATGCACGACTTGCACCAAGTTTGCGCCATATCTCTACACCGTCTACCAGTCCGCTCATAACCTCCGCCTGGAACAATGTGTTCGTAGCATTGCCTCTCTCATATCGTACGAAGCTCAACAGACCCCCCAAAAAACGCGAAAAAAAACAATACACGATCGTGGAATCTGGCGCTGTCACGATGTAAATAGTCCAACTGCCTGGGCTTCGTCGACCCCTACGTCGAGCACGACACGCTGCTGATCCTGCTGGACCTCATATTGCTCAAGAGAGGCGTCTATCGGCACCTTTTGTACAACCGCGGGACGGAACCTCGAAGAGCGGCGGACGTGGCTCGCGCCGTCACGAAGGAGCAGGAATCCAGCCTGGAGCAGAGGCGGATGGAGAACGCAAAGAAGCGGGACAAGGTCCGTCGAAGCTCTATGCATCGCAGTATTCGGCGTTTTCCTGACGGTGCACTGCAGCACAAATGGGTTCTCGTCTTCCGGTTGGGCGGTGCCCTCGTACTCTTGGATGCATGTATGCACTTTCGTCTCTCCTCACTCCCCCAGTCTTGCATCTTCACCTCTTCTTTCCAGTTATCAGATGGAGCTACCTAAGTCTGTTATCCTCTCCTTCGACTGTCCATGGCTTTCGTATCTGATCCTCAGCAGATCCGAGTGAACCCGGAGAGCTCGTTCCATGGACGATCGAGACGTTACACGGCATGATTCGCGTTCTGTTGGGCTGTACGGCTGGTATGTAAATTGGCCATCATATCTGCGATCAGTGCTCATCGACCGTGACGCGCAGAAACACTCGCTTTCCACATCGGCGTCATGCTGGCATGCTACGTCGCGCTCCACGTTGACCGGTGGCTGCGCTCTTGGGCGAACGCTCACTCAACTTCCGATATCAAAAAGGAATTCAGGCATGGCTTTCCCCTCTTCCACTTTCCGTCCAAAACCCATGCGCTCACACGCGACGCCCTCGGCCAGATTCTCGTTGATACCCCTGACGCTCTTCTACTCCTCATTAACAAAGCTCTTCCTGCTCTTCCTGCTGACGATCTGGCGTCCGACGTCCGCACGGCCGGTGGACGTGCCCGAACCAGAAACGTGGGATCTCGCGTTCATGCGGAACAAGTACCTCGTCCACGTCCTGGATTTTCTCGACGAGGACATTGTCGATCGCGAGTGGGTCATCCGCAACGTCTTTGGTGGGATGTCTGCCGGCTTTGGTCTGAGAGGTTGGTCCTTATGCATAACATGAGCCCAGTCAAGCTGATGATTTCTGTCATGGCAGTCATTCTCGACCTCCACCCCATCTATACGTCCTTCATCATCATTGCAGGTTGGGCTGCCAAGACTATCGTGGTCCACACGATCAGCGGCTGGGTCGGTGGCGACGAGTCGATGGGCGAGGCATGGAAGGCATATAGCATACCCTGATCATGAATTAGTGCGTAATTTAATGACTAAGTTTGCTATTATCTGGGTTAGAGGCTACGATTACTGCGGTTGTGGTTTCCGATCCGGAAAATAAATGTAAGGAATCGTCCTTGAGATGAAATAACGATATCAGCGTCCGAGCATGGCAGAATCCGGTTCGACGGGCTCGACTTCGCGATTTTCATAGCCGCTGATGAAGTCCTCAACGATGTTTTTGAATGCCTCTGGCCTGACTGCTGTTAGAGAGTCGTAGTCTGGGTAATCAGAACGGCCAACTCACTGATCCCCATGAACTGTCATCAATATCATATATAAGCGCGCAAAAAGATTTCCAAATTAAAAGAAAATACATGCCCCAATGGCCGGCATCCAACGCTTCCAGGCTGCAATTCGGGAAGAACTTGTCTATCGCAGGCAAGCTGCGACGATTGATATACCTGCAGGGCCGTACGCATCAATGGGGCGAGGCACTCTGAGATTGCGCAGCGTGACGTACGGACTGCGTCTGCCTTTAATAAAGAGGGTCCGGCCCTCCCACTTGCGCTCTCCAGGCTCGTACGGAAAATCACCGAGGTCAGGTATGGCTTCTGCTATCGTGTCCAGCGGAACCTTGAACCTAGAGTACGGATGCTCCGGCGTCATCGTTTCCAGGTTCGTCAGCAGAAACGCTCTCGTATTCAGATCCTGCGGGAACAGCATTCAGTCCACCTCTCGCGAAAAGGGGAACAATCGAGACTCGGGGACGAACGTCTTCGTAGTCTTCTAGCACGCGCATGGCCTCCTTGCGCGTCTTGATCCGCATCTTCTCGATCTTTTGCATGGCCTCGACGTACCCGCGGAACTCTGGGCCTAATGTTCCCCTGGTAGGAGACACGTCGACGACGACGAGGCGCGAGAGCGTCTCTCTATTCGCTGGTTCCTCAAAGACGGGGTCCAGCGCGACGGTCATCGCGACCTTTCCACCCCTTGTGACAAAGCGTGCACGAATCAAAGCCATTCGCGATAATTAGAACGCGCTGGCCGAGCCGAATAAAAGTAGGGCGAGGGAAGGCGTACATGGAGTGTCCGAGGAGCGTCACGTTTGAGAGAGAGCGCTGCTTGATGAAATGGATCACGTCGGACGCCATGGCACTGTATGTCATGGGCTTGACGTGCGGCGACGCACCCTGGTTCCGAAGGTCCTGAATGGCCCAAAAGCAGTGAGCACCGACTGTCAACAACGATAAGGCCTGCAGTCAAGGAGGAGGGGCGGCAGAAGTCACATATTCGAGCCGGAACAAACTCACTAGAGCGTAAATGGGAAGCTTCAATTCGCGCACAAAGGCCTTGGACAGCGTCGTCCAGTTGCGTTTGGATCCGCTGTCCTTGCGTTCGTGAGAGCTCGCCGACATCTCAGAGATCACAGAGAAAAGCGAAAGACGTACAACAGACCGTGCAAGATGACCAGGGCTCCTTCTTTGGTGTTTCCATCTTCTGGAATGTATTGTGCATGCTCGAGCTCTACTGGTGGATTCGAGTCCAACACGGAGCGAGCCGTCGAAAGCCGCCTGAGAGCAATGATGCTCGCGGGGACTATTCCACGATTCGATGCCAGTCCAACTGGGAGGAACAATGGAGTGCGACGATACCTGATGCAGACTTTCCCTGTATTTGCGGCTTCAAGCAGCGCAAAGGGCATCCACGAGGGCCGAAAGACTTGAGCATCTTCGAGCAGCTAGTAAGCTGCCGCGATGATTCCGTGAGCTGGTCGCCGACCACTCCGTCATGCTTTGCGCTTATTTAAGTCGGGGACTTGATTCTTCCGGTATTTCTCCGTGTCTCCGAGAGGTATCTTATCTGATAAGCTCGGTGACGACATGCGGAACCATAGGTACGATTAGATGATAGATAGTAATGTAGAGTAGGAATGAGGATAGTAAACAACGCCTAAATTAACTGCAATCAAAGTAGTCCCCAGGGATGACCGCTTGACATCCAGCAGTATCTAGTATAGATGTTTTGAGAAATGAGGAGCGGAAGATCTGTGGGAATACAAACCTCTATTGACTGGACAATCACTAGGGTCGTCGCAGCATCGGATGCACGCTCGCCTTGCGCCGGGTTCTATCAGTTCAACGTAATGGTTATACCTACAATAATGAAGCGCATGAGAACCGAAGACGGTCGGACGACTGAAAAACCCGTACCCTTCACAAGAGCTGCCCTGTGGGTTGCCCCTTCCGCCGGCTCCGCCGCTCGAGTCGTACTGTCCTCCGGCATCGCCGGAGTTTAAGCGGTCAATAGTATCAGGCCGAATGCATCCGGTCACTGCGCAGTGCAAGCCGTAAGTAATAAAAAAAAAAAGGCCGCCAAGTGCGAAAATGACGCCGAGTATCCGGTTAGTTTGCAGCCTAATGAAGAGGGTACCACTTACGCTGAACGTATCGGCCTGCCCCGTTCCCCGTCCGGAACGACACCTTGCTCCAGAAGCTGTCCGGGAGCTCGCCTTGCTTCGACGAAGTCTTGGCGGACGCGGAGCAGAATGTTTGCATCCCGCCAGGGTGCTCGCTGGCACCGATATCCGTGTGCGGGTCTCTTTTTATCACGAAAGAAAAATAAATTAAAATAAGAAAAGAAAAAAAGAAAAGAGAACGGCGGCGGGACGTACCGCGGCATAATCATGCTGAAGTCGGATAGTCCGCGGTTCCAAGAAAGGGAAAGACGATCCAAACGTCAGCCTACCAACTCGCCGTGCACGAATCACGCGGAGTCGACGCACCAATACGCGTTGGCGTCGCGCACGACGACGATATTGTCCGGTCGCACGTCGAGGTCGGACGGCGAACCGGCGATGAGGAGCGCGAGATTAAGGAAGGCGAGGACAAACGAGAGACGATTGACCATCTTGGAAATGCTTGACGCGCTAAAAAGAAAAAAAAAAAACAGAGTCGTCGGGCGGGGAATCCGAAAGGAATGGGCGGATGGTATTTAAGTTGCAGAGCGGTCGGCTGACAAATTTGCCTGGAGGTTTGCTGTGGTCGCAAAACCTCCTATGTGGCGATCGAGCGGTCATTAATGTTTTCAATCAGTCAAGGTCATCGGATGCAATGTAATGTAGTTTGATTTTGAATCAGTTTTGAGGAGGAAGAATGGACTGGCCGATAATGTTCGGCTGAAAGGGTTCAAGTGGCTGACTGCGCATTGGAACAACTAATTCATAACTTCGTTCCAGGAAAACAGCCTATTGGCGATTGATCTTGATGACGTCACAAAATAAAGTTACTCACATGGCAAGGTTAGCCACTGACTGAGGTGACATTACAGATGTCGCATAGCAAGATTCTGACAATTCCATTCATTTTCCCTCTTTTGATGGAGCGCTCTCGCGGCTGCACAATGAAATCAGAAACAAAATTAAAGCAATAGCGGACTCTCATAGATATCATAGCTGCATGAAATAAAATGGTGGTCGTAATGATAACAAAGTCTTTGGAGGTTTGAATGTAAAGTGTGCATCGAAAAATGTCCAACGAAAAAAAATCCAATGCAGTATTAGGCAAAAGGCAAAATGGGTTTAGCCACAGTTGAAGTAATTCCCGGATATGACGCCAGGACAGCCCGCAGTATCTGCAACGCCCAACTGCTTCGGAACAGTTCCAAAGAATAGCAAAAATAAGTTAATTCACCTTTGTTAACCGGGCAATCTGCCGGATCGTCACAGCACCGAATGCAAGCCCGACGATCGGCCGGCTCGACCAGCTCAACGTAGTGTTTATACCTGAAATGGGAGATCAGATGAAGTTCGATGAAGTTCGCTCGAGCCGGATACGCAGGCGGTCCTTACCCCAGACACACGCTCCCCTCGGGGTTGCCACGTCCGCCTGCACCACCGCTAGAGTCGTACTGTCCTCCGGGGTCATTGGCATTAAGCCTGCTCAACTTCTCTGGGCGTATGCAGCCAGTCACTAGTGTATTATCCCTTTGATGTTAGAAATGATGCTGGAAAAGGGAGAGTGTACGTACGCTGTGCGAAACGCCCCCTCTTCTTTCCGCTCGTGAACGCGACATTGCTCCAAAAGTCGGGCGGAAACTTGCCCTGGCTGTTGTCGTAGCGCCCTGCTGGTGAGCAGTACGTCTTCATGCCGCCCGGGTGCTCGCTGTCGCCTATGTTCGTGTGTGGATCACTGCAAGAAGTCGGAAGAGAAGTAACAGTTCGTAAATTGCTCTCTCATTGGCAAGAGGAATACGAAAGCCAATTACCGAGGCATGATCATACTGTGAAAAGATGTGTGAGTTGCTGAGAGAAGAAAGTCGGCCTCCGTGAAACTCACCAAAACTTGTTGGCGTCCGTCACGTAGACGATATTATCCGCTGCAGCCCTCGCGTCCAGAGTGTGAGGCGTAGCATATGCCACCGCCGCAAGGCAAAACATCATAACAGATGACATAAATCGCGTCATGATGAACCTTCGGCAGTCGTGACAGGAATTGGATGGAATGAATTATCGATGAGAGTGAGTACGCGGTAGGCCAGGAAGAAACGTCACTGTCCTCGACCGCTTTTATACCCATTCCGGCGACTGGAAGCCAGATCTACGTCATGGATCCATCGAGCACGGGGGGCGGGCTCGAGGTGCCGAGAACTTAGGAGAACATACCTCCGGATGGCACAGACCGGAATGCGCCAAGCATGCAGAGAGGACGCGCTAGACCTGATATAGGGTCGATCGGCACGGACTCGGGGTGCCTCCCTATGTCTCCTTTTGCCTCACTACCTCATGATGTCGTTGGCTGAACACAACGATCGTACAAAAGGCACTCGTTCGGCACAGACGTTCGCGTTAGGGCGGAACAAGTCTGGCGCGGAAGAAAAGGAGGCGAGGAGATGACGAGGCGAGGTTATGGTGGAGCTCGAGGCCGCCTCGAAAGTCAAGTGGTAGGAGGGGCGCTGTCATGCGATCACACAACGGGCCAAGTCGACCGCTGAAAGCTGACCATTATCCATCAGAACCGGTCGATGCGCGTCTAAGGGCAAGGAACGCACACTCCAAGGTGATGCTAAAGCAATGTCAAGAAAGTCGAGAACTACAGTCGCCGACACGGATCATGAGTGCGTCAATCGTCAGCTGACCGGTTACAAAGATGTGCATATGTATATAGTCTTTTACAAGACGAATGGAATCATCGCTTTTCTACCTCTGGCATACGACGTGCCAAACTCCTTTTTGTAGTTCTTATGCTTCTTCAGTTCCCAGATAGCCATCTGCGCCGGTAAACACCCAAGCTGTCAGAAATGCTGAATTGAGCCAAAAGAGAAAAATGCAGCAACGTCGTCGTACTCGATGTCGATTGTGGGCGTAGCATAGCAGTCGTGTCAGTGAGATCACTTTCCTGAAAAAGACAATAACATGCAATTATTTCACTGGTACATGTGCTGTGTGTCAAAGCATCGTAACATTGTGCAATCCTCCTGTAAATACCATCGCTGTTGCCAGCGGACCGACTACCTTGTTGTACAGCTCAAGGTCGTCGGATGGAAGCCAAAGTCTGTACCAGGCTTGATGCAAATGACGCAGGGCTCGGATAACCCACCACGTGCAAGACCAGACCTTGCCATAAGGTATGGGGTAACGTTCTTTGTGAAGGGTCAAGGCGTGACTTGACCCAAACGAACAAGCTTTGCCAAACAGTGGCAAAGAGACGAGGGCAGAGAGACAAGAGAGAGAGAGAACACGCGAGGCTGACCGGAGATCCGTTGATCGCGGCCCTGTCCAATCGGCGCTTTTTCTGTAGTTTGGAGTGGAGCTGTCGGTCTGTGGATCTCTTGGAGGTTCGTGGTGGTTTGTCGCGGCTGCGGTCTTTTTTGTGTGTGGTTGTGACCTCCCCCTTTTGCCGAGTGGAGGCGTTGGGAGGTCGTGCGAGTCGGGCGGGCCGCTCCGCGTGTCGTGTCGTGGGGGCTCGTCTGGTGTGTGGGCGTGCCGGGTGTGGCGGGGCGGAGGTGTGCGTCGGGGGGTAGTTGGGTGGCGAGGTTGGGCGGGTGGCAGGGCGCGTTGTGCGGGGTGGGGCTTGCTGTTGTCCGGGTTGGGTCTGGGATGATGTCGTGGGTGCGGCTGGGGCGGGCTGGTGCGCCAGGCCTTGCCGCGCGTGGGTCGCGCGTGGGGCGGCCTGCGGGCCCCCTCGGCTCGCCGACGGTTCCGGGGGCCGCCGTTGCTGCGAGCCGTTGGCCCGTCGTGTCGGGGTTTGTTGTCGCCCAATCGGCCGAGGTGTGGGTCTTGCCGCGCGGCGGGGCGCGTGTTCGGGTGAGGCCCGGGGCGGTGGGCGTCCTGGCTGTCGCCGGACGCTGGGGCGATCTCCCGGCGTGCGGCCGGGTGTCGGTGCGTCGAGGCTGTTGTGTCGAGAGGCGTTTGTCGGGTGCCGGTCGTGGTGCCGGATCGCTGCTATGTCGTGGGTTTTCTTTGGGTGGGTTCAGCGTGTGCCTAGCGTGGTGGTTGGCTGGGGCGCGTGGGCGGGGGCGGGTGGGTGGGCCTTGGCTTGTGCTTGTGCGTTGGGTGTGTCCCTTCTTCCCGGGCCCTGGGCTTGGTGGCCTTCGGTTGGCTTTTCCCTGGGGGCCTTCGCTGCGTTCGCTTGTTTCCCGTGGCGTTTCTTGCGCTTTCGGACTGTTTGGGCAGCTGTCTATCTTGTGGTCTGGGCCGCCGCTGGGCGGGTTGTTCTTCTTGCGGCGTTCCTTCTCCTGGGCGTGGCGGGCCGCGCGGCTTGGTTTTGTGGTCGACTTCCTGGTTCCCGGGGGGGGGGGTCGGTGGGGGGTGGGCGTGTGGGGGCGTGCGGCGGGGTGGTCGGCGGGTTTGGTCTTCCCGTTCTGTTCTTGTCCTCGTCTTGCGTTCGGCTCGCGGTCGTGCGGTTGTCTCTCGATGTGGTCGGCATATTCTTTGATTTCTTGGGGCGGTCGTCTCGTTTCGTGACAATGCCATGTCCTTGCGGCCGGTTTGGGTGTTCGTGCCGGTCGATCTTAGTGGCTTCGGCCTCTACGTGTCGGTTCGCGTCGGCGGCGTGCGGCGGCGGGCCAGTCTGATGGCTGGTCGGTTTGCGCTGCCTCGGCTTGGCGTTCGGGGGCCGGTGACGTTTCTCGTCCGAGTCGGTGAACTTCTGCATGGGGACGGGTTGCCAGTCTTGTGGCGGTGTACCATTGACGGGGCCACCTTCGCCGTGGCCATGGGGCCTTGTCCTCTTCGGGGGCCCCTTCGCGGGCTGGATAGCGTCCTTGTTCCTGGGTCGTTGCTTCGGCGCCTTGCCCGGAGTGGCTCGCGGTCGGGCCGAGCTGGCCCGTGGGGCGGGGTCGGGGCCTTTGGGCGTCGGGGGCCTCGTGGGCCTCGGCCTGTTCGTTGCGGGCGCTGCTTTTGTGCGGTCGGACTGTTCTCCGGTTGGGCGGCTTTGGGGACGAACTGTGCATTGCCGGATTGGTCCTCTGTTGCTGCTGGGTTGCCGGTCGACCGGTTTCCGGTGTCGCGTCTTCCTCGCCATATCGCAACTAGGTGGGGTTTGTGAGTAACGGGGGATCCGGGCGTGCGTTTGGTCGATCCTGTGGGGTCGGCGTGCTTGACCCAACGGGCGGCTTTGCCAAACAGTGGCGAGCGAGGGCAGAGAGACGGAGAGGAGAGGGCAGCGCGAGGACTTGAACACGGAAGATCCGTTGATTCGCGAGCTCCTGTACCAATCGGCGCTTTTATACATAAGTAGTTTAGGAGGTAGGGAGCTGTCGGTCATGTGGTCTCTATGGAGGAAATTCGTAGGTAGGAATAATTGTACGCGAGAACATGCGGGTACTTATTTTGGTGGGTGTGGTTGTGACATTCTTGGCCTGCTGGTGCCTCTTCAAGGATGGAAAGGACGTGGTCTATGTCAGCTCTAAGACTACCGAAGTCAACCACCCCGTAATAGCGGGCACTGGAGCTCAGCTGGGCGCCGTCATTGTCATCGATCAACTTGTGGAATGTCCTATAACCACCATGGGAATCATGGATGATCTGGAAGATGTTCACCTTGCCGTCTAAGGTGCTGTGTCCCGGCCGGCTGACTACCAGAGCCCAACGCCGACCCTCTCCATAGGCGAGAGGACTGTACAGTGCGATACCAAATCTGACGACAGGAGGCATGGTTATGGTTACTAGAGCGTCTATTCTAGCGAGTTAGAAAACGGCCTTTGCAGAACAGAAATGAATACCGACAATGAAAAGGCCTCGATAACAGAGGTATTGTGATGTTTAATGATCACAGCAAAGTGTTAGGCTTGGATGTAATCAGTGAATGGGGGGCGCAATCAGCAGTCGTTTTGTCCTTCAAATTGGTTGGACCTTGGGTATATATATCTATTAATAACGGCTCGAATCCACGGGATCACCAGTGCACGACGAGTTTTATAACAAGGGATTGTACATACCCTCACAATAAAGGCTCAAACCCATGGCATCACTGGTGCATGCAAGACAATAAGCAAGGACAAAAGCGGCGGATTTTAGAACAAGGGATGATTGCAAGCTTTGGTGGATTCACACAATTCGAGTTGTACGTTGTTTACATTGTTTACATTTCGATCCACGTCTATAACCCCGGCAGCAAGACAGCAACAGAGTACTCTCTCTGATCACCCAAAACCACCACCTTGATGCAATCAGACGGGGTTGAAGAACTCAAGCTCGAAGAAGTACGTCGCCACATCTCGACTTCTTGACTTGCTAATGACGACAGCTATGCGGTGTTTTTCTTCAGAAGTGGGATGCCTGCCTATTTCGCGCTCCCACCACCGCCACCACGTATATCCCTTTGGCGGCGAATGCAAATGTTTTGGCAATATCGCATTTTATGGCCACTGTCTGTTGTAGTGTCTTGCTTATGGAAAAGTGAGTGATTCCGAACTATGACGACTGTTCCCTTTATTGAAATATCTGCGTGATCAACTAGAAACACTGGGACGATATATCTACATCAAGCAGACTGCCATGGCATACGAAGAATCGGCCGACATGAAGTTCGTACGTCGGTGGACATCACTTCCTGTTCCTAGAGTATTCTTGACCTTCCATATCCCACCGTGGGTCTTCTGGTGGCGAAGAAATTGGCATCCCCGTAGAGCCGTACCACGGACCTCGGATGCCTTCACATTTATGGAAAGGATAGATGGACATTCTCTGGATCACGAAACATGGTTGTCCTTCGATGTTGCGGCACGAGACCATATCATTGGCCAACTTCATAGCTATCCAAGGCAACTCCGAGAACTGAAACCCCCTACGTCGGCGGTGATTGGTTCAGTCGGTGGTCGACCCGTGTGTGACGACCGACCCGCGCAAGGATGGCCCACAAACGAAGAGGCCGGTATTAGCGGACCCTACCAGGACGAAGCCGAGATGAATCGTGCCCTTCGTCGCCAACGGGCCCTGTCCGAATTCAGACTTTCCGTCGCCGATTCCCATGCACGGCGCCACCCACTCGTGTTCACCCACGGCGACCTTGACCTGCGCAACATCATGGTGAAGGGTGGGAAGGTTGTCGCCCTGATCGATTGGGAGAGCGCTGGATGGTTCCCTGCACACTGGGAATACCTGAAAGCACACTGGGTCCCCATTCGACATGCAAGGGAGGAAGACTGGAGAAATCGGCTATGGGAGGTGATGACGCCCTACGAGCTGGAGCGTAAGGCAGATCAAGAGTTGATTCAGACGATTGTAGACGACCTTAGTATTCGCTGAGCGATTCCCAGCGCTGCAGTGTTGTTGGCGGAAGTGCCAAACAATTCTGCCAAACTGGCTATTGCCGGCAGAATATATGGTCATTTGTGATACTGTAATGTAGCCAACCTCCGACGAAAAGAAGGGAGGCAGTCACCCTTGCCTCGACTCCTATAGCTGAAGATCATGCCGTCCAAGACATCGACGAGGTTTTTCGCCCACAACTGCAAAGTAGACTATGTATCAGGTTGGTAGTATTGAATCGCAATTACTCTGACACATCTGCTTGAGGCGGCGAGATCAGACAATACACCTCTTCACATCTCTCTAATAGATATCGCCGCAAACAGGATGCAGAGTGGTTATCATACTGAGGAAACAGGCTTGCAGTGTGCGAATTAGGAGGAAAATTTTGCCAAATTTTGACATCCTTGGCAAATGCCAATTTTGCGTAACGATTGGCAAATTCCGCCCTGCCGCATTCTGCCCACAACACTACGGAGCTGGGCTTGCAGAGGCAGCATGTCAGACCCACGCATCTTGCCAGGGTCCTACCCGCCACACACGAAAGAAATCATCGATCCCGGTACGTCGCTGTAGTCGAGTTTTCTGTTTTCGAGAGTGGTCAAACTCCCTTAGTCTAGCCTACCCCTTACTTGAGGCAAATCGTGCAGCAATCGAGTCGATTACATGCAAGACATTTGATTATGGTTCAATGGAGGCCCATAAGGTGCGTCGCAATGGGCTGGCAGAAAGGCTTCACCTCATATGTAAGGGCAGCTTGATGTCTACTACCCGCCAGATCCACAATCACAGCCCAGCGGCACAAGTTCTAATGAACAAGCTACGCCTATCCTAGTTTTCTTCTACGGAGGCGGGCTCGTTCGCGGCGCACGCTCGTCGCCGCCTTCCAACCTAGTGCACAACAATCTTGGCGCTTTTTTCGCATCGCGCGGCATTCTCACCGTCATACCCGACTACCGTCTCGTTCCTTCTATCACTTACCCCCAAGGCGCTGAGGACGTCCGTGATGCACTCGAATGGGTTGTTCACCATCTCTCTTCTCAAGGTGATGGCACCGCCCGCGTGTTCATTCTCGCGCACTCGGCGGGCGGTCTGCACGTCGCAGAATACCTTTTCACGTCCTTCTTCTCATCGTCCTCTGCGGCGCATGTCGTACGCGGTGTCGTTTTCATGGGCGTCCCATACGAAATATCTCCCTCTCGACCCAAGTTTTATGCCGTCGCCGAGACGTACTATGGAGGCCGAGAAGGAATCACTCGGGGGCAGCCACTGAGCACACTTCGTCGTATGGCTGCGTCATGCATTGCTTCTCTCCCTCCCTTGCGGAATCTCATAGCGGGAAGCGAACCCCGCTATATATCGATCGCGATGCGAAATTTCACGAAAGAATTTAAGAGCAAAGGAGGCGTTATAGAGGAGCTCGTCCTGGAGGGCCATGACCATCTCAGTCCTATCTTGGCACTTAGTTCGGGTACCGGCGAAGAATGGGGAGAAGATCTGGTGGAATGGATACGCTCACATTGACCTTGTGGTGGTTTGTGATGCTACACTCCAATGGAAAACATATCACTTTCTCGACCATGTCACAGCGTGAAAGCTCAGACGAAGGGCTGACAGTTGTTTCAAACAGCTGCCATCATGAGCGTTGCCAGCTGCTGCTCGAGGCCGCTTCGAAAGTCAAGAGCGCCGTCATGCGATCACAGGATGCACTATCAATCGTCAGCTGATGCTGACCTTACCCGCACCTTTCACCGGGCACAAAGACGTATATATGTATATAGTCTTTTACAAGATGAATGGAATCATCGCTTTTCTACCTCTGGGATAGGACGTGCCAAACTCCTTTTTGTAGTTCTTATGCTTCTTCACCGCCCAGATAGCCATCTGCACCGTCGCCAGAACGGTAAACACCCAAGCTGTTGAGAAATGCTGTACTGAGCCAAAGAACAAAAAAAGCGACAACAGCCAAAGGTCGGCAGACATACCCGCCAGACTGCCAGTCATGAACGAAATCACCACCCAAGCCACGGTCTCGAAAAAGTAATTCGGGCACGAAAAGTACGTGAAGCCATATCCATAGGGGATCGCTCGAGTTCGGGTGTTTGCGGGGCGAAGGGAACGGAGAGTGAGATGCGTGTGGAGATTGGACAGCTCAGCGAACTGGTCGACGGAGGGATCACGGGGTTGAGTTTGGACGACATTTGTAAGGAGATCACGTACCGCCCACAGACCGGCACAAATGTTCAAGAATGTCTGGTTGCTCCTGATCGTGCCGGCGACGTATGGTGACGTAGCTGAAAACTTTGGCCTGTAAACGTCATATGCCAATAGCAAGCCTGTTTTTTTTTAAAAAAATAATGTCATGCAGGAAGTCGGAGAAATGTTTAAAAGGATGATAGTTACCGCTGAAGATATGGTAGTGGGCGGAGCTACGGTGGTCGTCGGTATGTCAGCGGATGGAGGTTAGGAAAAGTCAATAATCACTTTTTGAAGATATTTCTCAAGGGCATGGTACCATGCGAAAAGCGGTGGACGCTAGCCAGACGGTTTCAGAAGATCCAGAGTACATGATGACGCGGATACGACGTACAACAGCGTCTCCAGCTCGCGCTTGATGAAGTGCAGAAGCACAAAGACGTAGACGTATCTAATAATAAAAGTCTCAGTTGGAGGTTCGACTCGCGAAGAACAACCGACTTTTGCAAAGCGCTGTGTTGGACGTCTTTTCTGTACCAAAAACCAGGGAAATGGTAGATGAGCGGGTGAATGATGAGAGGTCCGACCTATGAGTAGAGAGTGTTAGACGTTGACGAACACAATGAAATAACGCTTGGACGCACGTATTCGATCAAAAAGACGGTCGTCCACCCAATCTGAGGACCAAGGTCCTTGACCTGCAGCTCGGCACCCTCGACCTTGCCACCCAACACATCTTTCAACTTCTTCTCGTCTCCTAATGGTGCCTTTTCATTCTTAAGTGTCACTTTTTGACGCGCGGCATAGAACTAAGGAAAGATATTTCGTCAGTGACACGTTATATATCGTGACACCAGATCGGGGCGTGCGATGAGCTGGCAACGCGTAAAGGATAGGAAATGCAGAAGAGTGATTGAGACGGAACTTGTACACTTTGGATTGAGGATACCGGTGGGAGTGCATGAGAAAAATGGACATTTACATACTTTTGGGAACTTTGCCACAATGGCTGCTTTCACGTCAGCTACCGTGGCGTCTTCTTTCACGTCGACATTGATGGGAAACCCTCGAGCAAACGAGGGCGGTTTAGGCGCAGAAGAGACCGTTAAAGAGACCATGAAGAGTGATTAATGAACGAGCAAGAACCCCGAGTGAGATGTTCGGAGGCAAATACGGACGCGTCCCAAAGTTTCCGATTTCGGCATCTGTGAAATCGCGTCATGTGGAAATGGCGAAATTCTTGCGAAATCCATGATTTTTCTCTGCACCATTCAGAGTGAATGACCAGCTTTCATTCTTACTACTCTCTCTCTCGTTTCATTGGAACGATGTACGACGATACGATGTATCTCCAACAAGTCGCTCTATCGGCCCCCAGGAGTCACTCATGTCATCCATGGGGTCAACCGGCCTCTGGAATGCAAGGCAGCACGTCTCACGTGTTCTCGTGCGTTTCGTCCATGGCTATCCTCTCGTCGACTCGAACGGATGAAAGATGGAAAGACGTCCGCGTGTGGCATCCCGAAGAGTCATCACACTATGCTGTCCTAGCCTAATTTAGGCGACGTGAGAACAGCCATGGATGCTGCAGAGGCTGGTCGCCACACGTCGGCTTCAAGATGTCCTTCCGATGCAAGTGATTATGGCAAACGAATGACATTCGGCGGGCTCTTTTTTTAGGCTCTTCTCAAAACCAACGCGGATAGGAACATTTGTGAACGCTGGTGATTTGTAAGTCATTCCACATTTCTCTGTAAGCCATCTCACTTGACCGTGCCAAGGTCACGCGCCTCAAAAGACCCAGTGTTCGTTCTTTGTCTTTGATCCCTCGAACTCTTCGTTTTTCGACTTCTGTCGCTCCGCCTGCATCGTTCGCTATTCGCCTTCCATCGATTCATCGCTCATCCTTGGACGTTTTCGCTGAAATGTTGACATCTACGTCGGTGGTGTCACGTGCCTCCAGTCATGCTCTGGCACGCGTCTGAGTGAGCAGCGGAGGAATGACCCTTGCCACATTCCGAAATCAAAATCAGACCGTCTAGTGCGTCGATTAGGACCTACATTTTGCAAATTCACACTGCGGAATTCCTGTACACGTTCTATCTCGGCGCGCCCGGGAAGTCCTAGGAAACCGACCCGCACTTGGCCAAATCCAGTCGAAATTCACGAGAAGGGCGTCTGACAACCTCGGGTCCTTTTGCGCCACTCTTGATCAAGAGCTGCCTGCTGGTTAAATCAAGGAAAAATTTAGGCCCTAAACGAGCTGCAGAGCTTGATAGGGTGTCAAGTCGCGGACGCCCACGTACATCCGCACCGGAAAAGTTGAAGATTCGGTTGCGCTGAAAAGCGTGATAGATCGTCCAAAAGAATTCATTTCGGTGCAATCCCATCGTCGACATTGCCGGATATGATCTTGTTTCAGTGAACAAATGGAACAACAAATCGCCCGGAAGAACCGCTTGGAATTTCACAGCCGAAAGGGTATAAGACCCTGAAAAACGCAACCCTATTCTTTTTCATTTCGATCCCGGTCACAGTGATCAAACGAGACCCTTTAGGAACGTGTTAAGAAGGCCCTGCTTTATTCCTTTGGATTGCGGCGTATTCCCATCTTTTTTCCCCGACAGTTCGTTTCCGCCTGGCTATATGTCTACAGCGTCTCACAATTCGGCCCTGGAGCTTGACAACATGAAGGCTGCTGCGTCGCCGGGGTCGATCCTATCGTTTTCGCACCTGAGCTTCCAGGTCAAGACGAAAAACAGCGGGATGAAGACCTTGGTCGACGATGTATCGGTGAATATCAAAGCTGGAGAGCTCTTGGCTATCATGGTGCGTTGCGTGAAAGTTTTGCTTCTCCCGATAACTGAGCGTAGATTATCAGGGTCCCTCAGGCGCAGGTGAGTTGACTGCATAGAGATGCGTTCTGCTTCTGTGCGCCAACGAAAGGCTGATTGGTGAACCACAGGCAAAAGTACACTCCTTGATCTCATGTCATTTCGAAAGCAACCCATGGAAGGCGCCTCCGTAAGCGTGTTTTGGCACTCGCAACTAACAAAGAGCTCAATCCAACGTGTTGCATTGGTGCCTCCTTTGTACAGACCCAGCTCAACGGCCGAACCTTGAGTGCGAGCAAAATGCACAAGATATCTACGTTCGTGGAGCAGGAAGATGCTCTGTTAGGGGTGCTCACCGTCCGTGAATCCGTTACCTATGCGCTTCGTTTCCAGTTCGTCCCTCCCTATTTGTACCGTGCCTGCGACCCATCTGATTGGATAATTTTTTTTTCGTCTTTCAGCCTGCCTTTGCTGCCACGGAGAGAAGTAAACCGTAGGGTGGAGAGTGTCTTGTCGGCCTTGGGTCTACAGGCGTGTGCAGATCAACGGATCGGCACCCCTATATCTAGAGGCATATCCGGAGGTTCGTTTGGGCCGTCAGGGGTAGCTGGACGTACGAAACTGACATGGTAAACAGGCCAAAAACGTCGTGTTACGGCAGCTTGCGCCATGGTGACATATCCGTACGCGTTTTTTCGCATTCGGTTCCTCAGTTGCTCGTCTGAATTTTTTTTGTAATCTACAGACGTATCCTCTTTTTGGACGAAGTCACGTCAGGCGTATGTTTTACGAATGAGGCTTCATTGTATCCGAGTTGATGTTGCCCTTTTTTGCAGCTCGACAGCACGTCTGCGCGGGAAGTCATGGGGGCCATCCGATCGCTGGCAGTCGCAGAGGGCATGATCGTCCTTGCGACCATACACCAGCCGTCTCTGGAGACCCTTTCTCAGTTCACGAACCTCATCCTCCTCACAGAAGGGAAGATCTGCTACAACGGACCTGTCAGCGGCTTGGAAGGTTTCTTTGAGCGCTGGGGCAGGCCCGTCGGGCGATTTGTGAGTCGTTTGTTGTCGGCCGCTGGTGGTGGTGGGTGAACGAAAGCTGACGCGTTCGAATTCAGACCAACCCTTCTGACCACGCGATGAACTTTCTGAACACCGATTTCTCCACTGGAGAGGAAAAAGCCTCCGACGCGCACAGCATGCGCGAGTTTTACCTCTCCACCCTCCCGAGTTCTTCGACCGCCGCGACTAGCAGGGTTCAGGTTCAGACGCACGAAGGCGAAGATGCCGGAGAGGCTCGGGAGGAAGGCGAAGCAGGGCCGTTTGGAAAGTTCGTCTGGAACACGCTTGTTTTGTCTGAAAGGAGTTTTAAGAATTATTCGCGCAATCTTCTTGCGTATGGTGTTCGAGCTGGCATGTATGGAGGTGAGTTTTTTGTATCTCGTTCACCAACGCGTTGTTGGGCTGATTTAATGACCGGAATGTAGGAATGGGTCTGATGCTAGCGTAAGGCTTTCGATCATGTCGCCCATGTCGCAAATTTCCAACAAGTTTTACAGGCTGATATGGATTCGCCTTGGTTCCAAGGACTCGACTATCAACGACAGGCTTTCTGTACACTTTTACAGCGTTGCATTCTTGGCATTCGTGCGTCGGACATTCTGATCCTATTACCAGCTTGCTGATCCTTTGCATAGATGTCCGTCGCGGGCATTCCTGGCTGTGAGTCGTCTTTGGGCCGTGCTCACATCCAGTGCTAACCTGGGACGAAATCAGTCTTGGAAGAACGCTCTGTCTATTATCGCGAAACTAAAAACGGTCTTTACAGCACACTGCCCTTTGTGATATCTAACACCCTCGTAAACATACCCTTCCTTTTTGCTTCTGTCGTGTTCTTTACTGTAATCTGTTATTGGGCCATCGTAAGTTGTGACTCTTTTTTTTGTCAGACGGCTTCGTTTGTAAAGCTGACGGGTTGGTCTTTCAGGGCCTGCACAGCGGCGGCACGCCGTTCTTCCGGTTCTTGGCGTTCCTGTTCCTCGCCATTCTCGTCGCGGAGAGTCAAGTCTTGGTCGTCGCCTCACTGCTACCCATGTTCGTCGCGGCATTGGCCATCAGCGCTTTGTACGTCGTGTCCTTCCTAGCCTTCCCGTCTCGTTAGGTAGATGTTGAATGTTGCACTGCAGCATGAATGGCTTTTGGATGAGCGTCGGCGGATACTTGTACGTCGATTTTCATCGCTGTCTGCCGTTCCATCATTTAAATGCCTTTGATAGCATCAAGGCTAGATCGTTACCTCGCTTCTGGTTTTATTCGTTCCACTACATGGACTATCAAAAATACGCCTTTGAGCTGATCGCAAACGTGAGCACGTTTACATGGCTGCCTTGGCTCGTAGACCGTCTGACTTTGAAAACTTCTAGTCAGATTTCAGAGGCCTGACGTTCCGATGCGTCACCGAGGTGAACGGGACCTGCACGTGTGCGTATCCCTCGTCGAGTCCGGCGTCGTGCACGGTGTCGGGTGACGACGTCCTTGCGTACCTCGAGATCGGGTCCATATCCTACGGCAAATGGGCTGCCATCATGGTCTGCATATTCATAATTTATCGCATTGCGTGAGTCCTTCAGCAGCACATCCGCATAGTTTGTAGGTTAAATATTGCTTTGCCGCAGATTGTACCTCGCTCTGAAGGCCAGGTCCATATAATACCTAAGACGCGACGATGTGTCGGTTGCGATGTACACTCCACTCACAAGTTTATAGTCTTGGCTCTGCGCTTATAACCACTAATACCTGACAAGTGTGAGACTCCAGCCGCAAGTAATACGAGTGATCTGAGCTCGTCAACTTCGGTGCCTCTAAGTTTCGACTGGACCGTGGTCTCTTCTGGTAGTCGCCTTTGGCGAAGTATGGTTGGTTGTAGCGAGGCCAGGCGAAGCCTAAGAGACGGAAGTCTTCAGCAGTTTATTGTTTCAGATTGAGACGTCATAGCCTTCGTCGCCAGGCTGGAAGCCGCGGAACAGTGGAGGCAAGCAGCTGGTACTCTGTGTGCTGCTCGTGGTGTCGAATCGTATGCTAGCGCGCTGCGACCTTCCCCCTTTTGGTGACAAGCAATTCTAACACAGACTTCTCTTTCGGAGTCCAACGTCAGCATGATCGTCCCAGGCACGCCGTGCCGATCTCTTTCCGATCCCTCAAAGTCCAAAAGGTAGCCCAGGACGGACAAGTCAGCCTCCGCGTCTTTTCACTCCCTCTCAATCACCCCTCCACCCCAGGTCTCGCTGTTCAGATGAACCACACCGCCGTCGCTCGTTCCATCTTCCTTCGTTTGCAAGTGTGCTTTCGGCTTCTGTGGATGTTCGTGCTCAAGGTTTGCCGCCGGGCGTCGTACGAGGAGAGCGTGGTGCTGCCGACAACGGCATCGATTTTGGTCAGGTCGGATCTCGTCGTTCGACTCCAGTCCAACCCTGATGGACTAGGGATAAGGCGACGGTCGAATGATGCAGAGTCGTTGAGCCCACCTAAAAAGATCGCGGAAGACAGTCATGTCGGCACTCCTCCAACGTCGCATCAACCCGGTCCTGGATCCTCTGAAGTTCACGAGAGTGAAAGCCCTTTCGGCGGTCGCCGGATGTCTTCAGTAACCGGAGGCCAGGGCAAAGAATCTGCACAAATAACAGCGCTAGAAGTTGCTTCGCCAGATCTCGAAAATGAGGCTCCAGTTCGCACGCTTCCAACGAATCGTAGCTCCAAAGATCACCCCGCGCCCCCAGACTTACATGCCGAGTTCCATAGTGCAAAGCTGCCGCACAAGAGACAGAACCAGTCCTCTTCCACGAAGGAAAAGTCCATATTGGGCGACAAGAACGAGACCGCGAAAGCTGAAACGCTTCTTGGAGACTCTACAGAACAAGATTGGGACCTAGTGTACCAGCCCATGCAGTTCGATACCAACCCGCTTTCTGCCGTGACGGGATTCTTTTGGGATCCGCCTTCGCAAGGCATCGCTAAAATGGTACCCCTCCCGTCTTGTGTTGCTTCGGGTATGCCTGGTCCTGGCTCACAGTTTGAGTCGAGCCCCCCGCGCTCGTGCCTGCCACCCTCGGCGCCCGAGGCGGATTTGCCTTACCCAGACTTGTTCGACTTTGGGATGTACATGACCACAGGATCCGGCAAGAACATTCCAACCTACTGGGTGAACGAAGCAGAACCGGATACGACGTCGTTCAAAGCGAATAGCTGGTCCTTCGACGGGTTTATTGGCCGTGGCTCTGCGGCGGGCGACACGTCAGGAGACTTTTCGTTCGGGCAGCCTCCGCTTCAGAGCAAGCGTTCGAGGCATTTTGGTAGGATATTCAGTCCTGCTGACGTCGTCGACGCTTCGAGTCATGCCGTATGCAACAGCTTAGATTCCGCGTCCAAGTATTCTTCCTCGATTCACTCTGGGGAATGGAACATCATGTCAATGAGCGAGGTCAGCACGCGCCTCAAAGCAGCCTGCGGTGATCTGTCCAGGGCAGCGTGGACAGAGGAAGAGTTCTTGCAGATTATATCTTGAGAGCCGTCTTGCCATGGGTTCGTATCATACAATCGGTTACATATGTTATCCAGCTTTGCAATGTGGAGAAGTACTTTGTACTTTGTTTGTTTGGGTCGGAAGTCAATGCCAAGCAAACCGGCGCTCCGGAATTTGCTTCCGAACGTCATGCAAACTGTTATACGTCGCTCGTTCCAGCCCGCTATAGCCAAGTTGCCCGCCGCTCAGTTGGGCACTATTCGTTCAGGCAGACTGTATTCAACGCCTACATATCCAAATGAACCCTCTGTCCAGCTGGACTACACTGTGAATGTCCCTTTAGACGGGAATGAAAAGGAAGGTGCACTCGTGCTGCTCCATGGGCTGTTGTGAGTCCTTTGTAGTGCCGCAAACCTAATACGCTCCGAGCTGATTCGCGCACGAAAGTGGCTCGAAACGGAATTTCGCATCATTATGCAAGGCCTTTGCGCGCGAGTTGGGCCGACCAGTGTACGCGCTGGACCTACGGAACCACGGATCGTCGCCACACGCACGCCCCGTGACCTACGATGCCATGTCGTCCGACGTCCTGCGTTTCATCCGGGAAAAGCAGCTACAAGACGTGTCCCTCATCGGACACTCCATGTGAGTGCGTAAGAGCTGCGGTGCATTTTTTTTTCTTCCTTGGAACTTGCTCAACTTACTCTCGCGTCTTTGGAATGGTGTAGGGGTGGAAAGGTGGCCATGGCGTTCGCTTTGTGTCCGTCCTGCCCAGACACGCTGTCCCACCTCGTCGTGTCGGACATTGCGCCTGTGCAGATCGGGCTCTCATCGTCCTTTGTCCAATACCTGGACGCGATGCGCGAGGTCGAGGATCCTGCGTCCGAGGTCCATACGAGAATCCAGGCCGATAAGGTCCTGACTAAATACGAAAAGGTACATCGCAATTTTATCTTTCTTGCTATATTTACGTTTCGGGTCTCAATGTAGGACGTGAGCATTCGCCAGTTTCTGTTAACGAATCTCGTTCTGCCGAATGTCTCCGACGGATCGACAGGAACAGCGAAATTCCAAATACCTGTGGGCTTACTGAAAGAGTCTCTGGACGAGATAGGATCTTTCCCCTACGCCGTTGAAGATGATCGGAAATGGTATGGACCAACGCTTGTCACCAAAGGCGCTCGGAGCAAGTAAGTTTCCGCTTTCGTATATCACGAAATAGACCAACTTTCTCCTTTTCCGCGTCCTCCGTAGCTACATCAACGAGAGGAACATCCCAATGTTGTCGAAGTTCTTTCCTGATCTGAAGTTGGAGGTATTGGAAACCGGACATTGGAGTACGTGGCTCCATAGACTTCGTTATTTGCACACATGCTGAAACATAATCGTAGTCCATGCAGAAAAACCGAATGAATGGAAGAAGCTGGTTGAGAATTTCATTCTGGGGCGTAGAATGTAGACTCTTCCTGTGTCCTAACAGGCAATAATTTACATCGTGGCACATGATCCTAGCGAAGTAGAGCTTCATGAATGCCACTAGATAGTGATACAGTACGACGAATAATCAGGACGTCGAACTCGTGAAGAGCAACCTGGTGTGCATTAGGCTGACGAGCTTTCTTATGCCGTCGGCAATACGGGAAGCCCCTCGTAGTCCAGCACTGCTACACCCAAGGTATTCAGTGAGTTCACGGCTTTTTTTACCGTTTGTTGATGCATTTTCAGCATATCCAACACATTGTCCTGACTGAGGATATATATCCTTTCGAGGTGCCATCCACTCTTCGCAGACGCTAGAGCGTCAAACGCCACGCTGTAGCACTCCTCGGGTGCCTGCCCACGAAAGACATGAAGGCCAAGCTCCCTTATGTAGCGTGGAAGCGCAGGGATGCATGTGATAAAGGCCTTCAGATTCTCGACGCGGATGTCGAGGCGGTGGAGCTTGGGACATTCGCGGGCGATGACGTCCATCAGCTCTTGCACAACCGAGAAGCCGTCAAAGAGCACGTCGAGGTACACCCTGGTGAGCTTCCTGCCTTGCACCTGGACGAACGGTTCGAGCGTGCTCTGCGTCGCGGGCTGAAAGATTGCATACTTGATCGAAGGCAGCGCGCTCTCGGGCAGCGCCACGTCGCAGCTGTCGCGAATGCAGATCATCTCCAGCGAGGCGAGGGCCTGGTCCGAGGATGAGGACGAGGGCGGGACAGAGAAGGGCAGAGGGCACCGCAGCGCACGGAGGTTCTTGGCGGAGAGCGTGAAACCGTGCCAATCCTCGTCATCAGGCAGGAGGCCGTCGTCGTACCACAACAGCGCCTCGAGGTCTCCGCGAGCAAGAACGCTCAGGAAGCGCGGCGGGAGGAGCAGGTTGTGGAACTGCGTGTAGTCGAAGAAAGTGACGATGCGTACGTTGGGGCATTTTAGCGCGATGTCTGGTAAGAGCATCAGCTCGAACGTGTGGTCGAGGCATTCAGCGAGTGAGTGCTGCTCAGCGAACGTAAAGTCGATGCGCCGCGTCCACCAGCCGAGCGAGTGCAAGTCGTTGGAAAGGTTCACACGTCCGTGCTGCGCAGTGTGCCGCAGCGTCCGCAGGAGGGAGAGGAGCGTGCGGAACTTGGTCACGACGATGTGCTCGTAGAGCAACGGACAGGTCAGCGTATTCCACGCTCTGCACACGCGCACGAGAGAGCGCTTAGTCCTCTTGATGGTTGTGTGCCGGTCGAGTTATGTTAGATCTATGCGATGAGCTTAAGAGGACGGCAAGGGGCCGCACCATCGTCTGCCGCAAGAGGCTCTTCCTCGTTCGGTGGGATGGTCCTACGTTGTCCAGCATGGCATGCTCGACGTCGAAGCTGTGCGGCAGCCGCGTCGCGAGCCGGAATATATGCAGCCAGAGCTCGTTGGGCAGGTCAGGGATGACGGCCATCACCGCAAGCTGCTCACCGAGCGAGGATTTGTTGCTGGCGTTGTGTGCCTCGTCGAGCACGTGGCTCGAAAAACGGGCATGATCGATGTTCCACGTCGCCTGCTTCTCCACGCCGGGATAGCTCGTTCTTCTCCTCCTTCAACGATGGCTGGGCCAGCGAAGCGTTTGCGGGTAGCGTTCATCCACCCCGACCTCGGAATCGGTGCATACCGCCCCTCCTCACCCTCCGTCATTCTGGCCGCATCTCTTGACGTTGCCTCTGCACAACAGGTGGTGCCGAGCGTCTCGTCGTGGACGCCGCGCTCGGTCTGCAAAAGAGGGGTCACCTGGTGGACGTCTACACGTCACACCACGACCCGGAGCACTGCTTCGACGAGACGAAGGACGGTGAGCGTGAAGTGCCCTATGACGAGGGCGCGCTGACCCCGACTGTGCATCAGGAACGCTCCGCGTCCATCACGTCGTCCCGCCCTTCCCTCGCGCATACAGGGGCAAACTTCACATCTTGTTCGCTCATGCGCGACAGTTGCACCTGACGCTGCATCTGCTTCATCCAAACGCACCAAAGTACGATGTCTTCTTCGTAGACCAGCTGTCGACGTGCGTACCGTTCCTGAGGACTCTCGGAGGGACGCGCGTGGTGTTCTACTGCCATTTCCCAGACAAACTCCTTGCAGACGGCGCGTTCCAGGAGGGGCGTCCTAGAAAATGGCGAGGCACGCTGAAGGAGATTTACCGCTTCCCGATGGATCTTTTGGAAGAAATGACCACTCGTAAGTTGAAGCTGACCTGTTCTACCACCTGTGTCTTATCGCAAGAGCAGGGCAGGCCGACGTCCTCCTCGCCAACTCAAAATTCACTTCTCGAGTATTTAAGACGTATTTCAGCACAATAAGGCAGGCACCGAGAGTCGTTTATCCCGGAATTAATTTTTCTGCGTATGGTTACCGTCCTGGCATGAACGACAGGGATGTGAAAAGTATATCGTCGTAAGTCTCTCGTCCCAACTATGGTCATGTAACCAATTAGACTTTTCCAGGGACTGCCCGACCCTTGTATCTATCAATCGGTTTGAAAGAAAGAAAAACGCTGCATTAGCTGTCAGAGCTTTTGCTAAGTTTCTATCTAGAATCAAGGACAAACCGAAGTTCCAGAATATCCGTCTTGTGCTGGCAGGTCAGTTCTCGTTTCTTTTGTCACTAGATTTTTGCCAATAAAATCACGGCAGGAGGATATGATCCTCGCCTACTAGACAACGTATCCACGCTCGAAACCCTCATCCATCTAACCCATTCCTTATCTCTCACCTACAACCTGCTCACACCGGTATCAACCGAAACTGAGGTCAACCTGCCGCTAGCCAACACGACTGAAGACAACCCCCAGGTCGTGTTCCTGTTCAACTTCACGACGCCTCAGCGGACAGAACTCCTTTCGAATGCGTCTACACTGGCGCTGCTCTACACGCCCGAGAACGAGCATTTCGGGATAGGCCCTGTTGAGGGGATGTACTGCGGTGTGCCCGTCCTGGCGTGTGACAGTGGTGGACCGACGGAGAGCGTCGTCGATGTACCAGATAAGCGGACGGGCTGGTTAAGACCTGCCGATGAGGACGTCTGGGCAGATGCGCTTTTGGAGATGGTCTCATTGAGCGACGAAGAGAGGGCAGCGCTCGCGAAGAGGGCAAAGACGAGAGCGAGGACAATGTTCGGCATGGACGCGATGGCTTCGGGCATAGAGGATGCGCTGTATGAGGCTGTGGATATGGATAAAGGCGGCTCCGGGCTGCAGGTGTGGTGGGTTATGCTTTTTGGATTCTTGCTGGCGTATCTTTTGGGACCCTTCATTGGTATAAACCGCTTTGGGTGATATGGACTGTTGTGTACCATCTAAGCTTTTTGTATCAACATCAAACGGACCTTCCAGGACTGCATTGTTCGTTTTCACTCGCCCGGTTTCGCAAGAGGCCTCCCTTCAGTCATGTTACAAATGTACGTGAGAGTACATATAGAGCAGTAAGGATATAACGGATGATAGAGTTTACAGCATGGTCTAACATAGGTAAGATGGGGTATACCATTGAAATCAAAGAAGTGACAGAATCCAGGCGAACGAATATCATGAAGTCTTCCTCGCAACAAAGTCCCGGAGCCCACGTTTCAACCGATGGACCTTGCCCATCATGCCCGACCCCTTCTTCATGTCCTTATACCTCAACCCGCGGCCGTCCGCCCCATCGGCGCCGCTCTCGTCCCTCGCCAGCGCCATCCTCAGCTCCGTCTCGCCACTGACGGAAAACCCTGGCCGGAGCCTCGCGCGCGACCCCGCCGCGGCAAACGGGCGTTGCATCAGGTCGTACGCGGCCGAGATGGGGTTCGGTCTTGACGGGGACGACGGTGGCGATGGCGCGGAGGGCGGAATGCTACTGCTGCGCGGGTCCACGGAGCCGCGTTTGTTTCGCGAAGTGTGTAAGTTCAGCATGGTCGATGACGGGAACATGGAAAGCAGACTCAGCGATGTTGGGCGCGTGTTGTCGGACATCGGCAGTGATACTGGGCGGTGGGCATGAGGCTTTATTGGGCTGCTCAACGGGCTGTAGTCGGCCGGAGCGGCTCTGGACCTGCTAATGGATGTCAGGCTCGGCCGTGACATGCTCGGTCGTATCGCGGTGTAGTATGGCCGGCTGGGGTGACCGAGACGGACGCCGCGGTTAGCGGTTGGGAGCAAGTGCGGCGAAGAGAGAAGCTGAGAATGTGACTGTGAGCGTGGGCGAGTCGGGTCGAGAGCGGACGAGAGCGAAAGCGGAACGTAGCGTTGGTTGTGTCGTGGATCGGTGCGGACGGAGGACGCGGCGCGCGACGAAGGCGCGCTGAAGGATGACGCCGTGCTGCCCGAGTCGGGCCTCGGGCTCAGGAGCGTGGAGGAGTCGGGCCGGCGGGGCGAGATCCGCTTCTTCCTCCGGAGGGCCTTGCCTTCCGCAGGCACGAGCGTCGGGAACGGCGTCGGAGAGGGCGGGGTATCGAAGTCGTCGGATTTGGCGCATTCGTGCGGGTGGTGGAAGTCCTTGAGTTCAATAACAATATGATTGGGGCGTGAGGTCGTCTTGATAGCGTTCATGGCGTCGTCGTTATGAGGTGTGACTGAGTAGTTGTGGCGAGAAGATGAATCCGAGGGGATAAAGAGCGCTGGGGGGATCCGACGTGGTCGATGGAATGCCTTTGCACGCGTGGTTCGCCCGCCGAACTCCGCTTTCGTCCGTCCGTCTGTCAACGGCTTCTCAAAAACCGTTCCAGAGGTCTACAGGTCAAGCATCGTGAGATCAACCTGAACTTTTTATCGCGGTTATATATGTCCCCCACCAGGGTCGTTGTTGTGGCAACACCGCCTTGAACAATGGCAACGGTCTCCGGTGGTGGCGTGTCGGTGCGTCGTAACCTGCATAAAGGGTCCCTTCTCAGCAGTTGAACCAAGTAACAAGGCAGCGTTGTGCGTCGGGTGAGAAACGAAGGCATCACCTCTCTTGTTTCGGGAATGAAACAGAGTCAGAAATCTGACTTGGCTGGCGGCCCGGGGACGTTCTGCTTCTATTGCCTGTTCTTAAGGTCGCACTTCCATGGTCACAGTCACAGACGGGGCTTGTAGAGGCAACCATCGTCCGCCGCGATGGCGGCGGTGATGGCGAGCGGTCATCGTGGCATTTGTCGGCCGGACGTTTCCAGGCAACTAGCACGGGTGCGCTGGCGCGCCTCGAACGCGGCATCGACCGCTCGAATTCGGCATGCGCCTCCGCGGACGTCCAGCAGCACCACAGACAGAGGGGTATGTACGTGTTGATGAACCCACATCGGCGACACGTAAAAATAGGCCGATCGACGGGCCTGAGCTGGAGTTTGGGCAGAGACGTAGACTTGGGAAGGTACTAACGCGCGTGTCAGTCGCGAATGAATTGGTTCCATGACAAGTACGCGTCGAGAAAACAGGAACTCACAGGTTTGGTCCTCTTCCACTCTCTGCGCAAGATCCTTTGAGGAGAGTCACTGAGAGAGGTTTCCCTCGTCAAGTCGCGATGCGCCAGTAGCAATAGATCGGTCGTCTGCTGCATGACTGGATCAGATTAAGGCTCAAATCACTGATGAACGCGACATGGAGCACGGAGAGGGGAAAAAGGAAGAGGGCCAGGCAGTTCCAGGGAAGCGGAGGGGGAGGCTGACGTTGTGCGTTGTGTCTTCATTTTAGATCGGTGGCTAGGCCTTCGGTCATACATGATGCCGCCTCGCTGCATTTCCGGCCAGACCATGCTGTCCGGCAAGATTTCTAAAGAAAGGGCGTTAACGGCAGATAAACGATATCGGGAAACATGAGGACGATATCCATCGCTGGTGACTTGACAAGGTCAGGAGAACGTGTATGTTAGTGGCTGTGTCGCTTCATTCGGTTCATGATGCATGAGTTTGGAATGATGATTTTGTCGCTATTAGTGGAATGCTACATGATAATATCTAGCGAGCATGCATGAATGTTCGTCAAATTGAAATGAATGCTTGGTTCGTTATGGCGTAAAAATACAAGGAAGTCCTTGACAAGATTGTTCCTCTCAGAACATGTGCCACAGACGCCCTCGTTCTCTCGGTGAGAGCCTTCTGCTTCTTCTAGCCATTTCCAAAATTGCATGACGGGATCTCTTGTGGTTTGAGACCACGAGGGAACGAGATGCTAGCGAAGAGGGCGTGGCTGATTGTTTGCGTTTGCTATTGAATGGAAGGGTTAACGCGAAGGTGGCCACATGACGATCCAGTACAAACAACATACCAAGTCTTGACCTTCGTTTGGGGCTGCGTCGTAGCAGAGGGAGCACTAGTGGATGCCTGTTGAGTGGCCGAAGAAGTCGTTGATACAGAAGTGGAAGAGGGTCGGGGAGAAGATCCATCCTTTCCAGATAGATCAGCGAGGGTGGGCATGGGAGCGTTTGGTGCAGGATCGGGAAGGAAACTATACGAGTTTTCAAATATATCGTTTTGGGCTCCGTCAAGGAAGTTGTACAAATCATTATACACTGGTGGCGAAAAAGTCCCTTCAAACATCTGAGCAGCAAAGGCGAATCAGACGGGATCCATGGGTTTCTGAAAAGAGCTCTCACATTGTTCCTCTCCTTGTTGAACCAGTAAAAAGGTTGCTTCGCTCCGTATGTGCAATTTGCTGGGGCGGACTGCAACCTATTGTTTTGAGGATCGGAACCACACCGTCGAGGTATGTTTGATTTTGCTAATGGGACAGATGATGTTGACCCAGTAACATTGCACCTGAATCCATTCATGTAGTCTAAAGACGAATATTCGTCAGCACTCGAGTAATGTTTAGGTCCGGTCTGCCTTACTTTCTTCACCACCTGCGTCTGCCTGGAAGATTCAGCGTCAGCGCATCTGCAATGCCCCTTCATAGTTTTCTACGTACTGCATGGACCCAGAAGAAGGCACAAGTGCACCCGCCTTCGGGACAAGGCGGCATTCCGGCCGGAACCTGGAAATCCGTAAAACGCGTCCAAACACACGTCTGATTCACGCTGAATATCGTGAAATCCTCTGGCTGAACCTCCCTCGCGTCACTCTTGTACGCAATAGCGAGCGCACATCCCTCCAGGTCGTCGATGCCGTGCGTGTGATACACAATCGAAGGCGATCCGGGACATACGTCGTTCGGATTATTCGGATCGCGGACGTCGCCGCCCTCGGACGAGGCGAAATACGAAGTCGCACCCTTGTTGCATGCGATCTCAGCGGTTGCTGTCTGTCCCGCGGGAAGGTTGAAGATGTCCCCTGGGTTGGGCGGGTGGTCGAGGTGGTTATGAAACCACCATTGAGAGAAGGGCATGTCCCGCAGCGGAGCGACAGGACGATTGTCGTATGGGAAGGTCTTGTCTGTGACATTGAACCCGTACATACTGGGATGCCAGAATGCTGAAATGACGTCCATGTTAGCAATTTGATCGCACTTTTTCCGCTGGACTACGGAATGCTCACCGGAATGACAAGCCACGTTAGGCACTAGGACTATGAGCGGCAGTAATAACAAGGCAAACATTGTGATGATGCGTTATAGAGGAATTTGGTTTTTTTTTCCCTTCCGTCTAGGAACAAAGCTTGCGAGGATGACTTCCAGAGTCCAATGAGTCTAACCAAAAGTCGTAAGGTGCAAAAAAGGGTACAAGAAACCAGCCAGTGGAGCAGAGTTTGCGATAAAGCGGTGAAAGAACTCGTCTTGGGTCCATTTCTTTTAACGAAGCAGAACAATAAGACCGCCGAGCTTGCATGCTTCCCGGAAGCCATTGTTCTTGAAATTCGCCACAAGTCACGTGGATTCATTTCCCGCTGTTACCCAAATAATAGCAAATACCCGCCTAGAACATTACAGGTTCGCGACCGTGAACGATCTGCCGCTGCAACATCCATCTGGACTTGTATGATCACCTCCGATACCTTCTCGTACATTCCACGGAGGGGTATTCGAGGAGAATCCACTTTGACGTCATCGAGAGGGTAGCGGAGAGACCATCTTGATAGCCTTCACATCTCAGCATTGGAGCCCCAGACCTTTGGATGGCTATCAAGACCAGATCTTGGGGTGATTATGTCCTGCTTCCATGGATATGAGTCGATATCAGCGGGTTGTGGTGGTCTATTACGAAAGAGTCAATGAGCTGACGACCATTCAGTGCAAGAACAAGATATTGATGTTTTCCGACTGCTTTAGAATCAAACAAAACATCTGCACCCGTTTCCGTACCCAAGGTTGCAGCTGATCTGTGTCTGACGATCAATCATGTCGGTTGACGACCAACAGTCTAAATGCTGAATCATAACCAAGCGTCAGTCATCCTGTATGAGAATGCAGTGGAATCCTGTAAGTGGACACTAACAGGCCATCGGTTCACCGTTGTTCTGATTTGGGCAGATAGGCGCTGCTACATGGGGTTGGAAGTTATGTTGCATTAGCCTCTTGGACACGTATGCAATTCACTCTGATATGGCTCTCTAAATGCTGGAATGCCCGTCCGTGCCTTGAACCTATAGTAAGCATATTCATTTTTCGCACGATCGCTCACGTCAAGCGAGAGGCAGCTTGACATTTTCTCGACACGGAATTTCATGTCGTTTCGGTTGAGATTTCCAAATCTGTCATACAGATTCTTCGATGGAAGAAATATTTTCTCACTCCATGAATCTCAATTCATTTGGGAAAATTGCGATACATGATTCAGCCCTCCTGTCATCATGCTCTTACCCGTCAGGAGGCAGGTCTCCTCCCACTCCCTCGTGACCGTCGTCTCCCTGACTTTCATCTCGATCTCTCAAGTACCTTTTCATCTCTTTTCAGAACCACGACCATAACGCCTGTGCTACAGTTCCCTCTGAACCTTCGCAAAAACGGTCTCTGAGAGATACAATGCCCCCGTACTGAAATCCACACCAACCCCGCAAACAATGTCGCTCCTTCACATGCTTTCTCTCGTTTTACTTGTCTTTGTTCGCGCTTCTCTGGCACTGGTTTTGCATCCTCCTTCTCCGGGTCCGGGTCACTCGACGATCGTGCCTTACGGTCCTTTCGTCTCCTCATGGGCGACGGATCCGAATGACCCCGAATTCATCATGTTCCTGGTTCGCAACGACGTTACCGATACCCTCTTTCAAGTTTCGGGCAATGTCGATGTAGTGTCGGGATATGTGACGTTGACTCTGCCCAATGTTTCGATGCTGTAAGACCACAGTTCAACTCCGGCCTTGTTTGTGCTCAATCACTTGTAGGGCGTCTCATACATTGCTTGCTGTTGATTCGTACGTGATTCGGTCAATGATAGTTGCTGATTCCAGCCTTATAGAAGTTCTATCTCAGAGAAAGCAATCGTATCATTTCTTCCTCGAAGTTTCCCCCACTTTCGCAGTTCTTCGCCCAGCATACGATGTAAGTTGGATATCCAGCACTAAAAATAATGTCGAGTTCAACCGGGAATTCCTTACTTTGCCCAGTTTACCAAGAGATAAAAGTGAAAAAGACAAAGGCGGTAAAGATAATGCCCCCGGCCTTTTGAAGAACCTTGGACCCATTTCGAAGGCAACAGTAAATGGAATCAAAGAATTTGAAAAGAATGTCAACAAGAAGGATGATAACAAAAACAATGGGAGTGGGAATGGAAATAAAGGAAATGAGGGCGGGAAGAATGGGCACGACAACGGGAATCACGAAAATGAGGGCGGAAATAATAGCAATGGCAATGGCGGACCGCATCCACAGTCTCCACCACCTTCCAAGCCGCCGCCAGAGGACCATTCGCCGCCGCCTCCTAACCCACCTTCTCCGCAACCTACGCCCAACCCGCCAACGCCTCCAAATCCTCCGTCATCTCCTCCTAGCTCCGGAGAGTCTGATCCACCGCCTCCGCCACCCAATTCTCAGCCACCGCAATCACCTCCTTCCCAAGTCACCCCTTCGCCTGCGCCAGACTTGCCCCCCAGTTCTGGATCTGGAGACAGCAGTGCGTCCACGAAAGATGACCCCCCATCGCCGACAAGCATCCCTGACGGGACTGTCAACGCTGGTAGGATCCCCGCGCTCTTCATTCTCCTATCACTGATAAATACTTCTCAGGTAGCAGCCCAAAACCGATGCCCGACAGCCAGCAAAGTGCATCAATGGGGTCGTCCTATTCCGGCGATGGGGATCCGGAAGGGGGAAGCAGCGGCTCGACGACAGGTGGGTACAACTTCCCTGGCACGCTCCCGACCAACAGTCCGGGCGGCGGATCGGGCCCCGGGACGAACAACAATGGCAACGACGGCGGAGGAAATACCCCGACTTCAGGCCTGAAGTCCAGCGGCCACTCCAACAAGGTGGGCGCCATCGTCGGGGGCGTGTTAGGCGTGCTGGCTTTCTTCGCGCTTTCGTTCTTCATACTCTTCTTGATCAGAAGGAGAAACCAGCACCGCCGGTCTGTTGCGTTCAGCTTCTACCGCGAGAAGTATCTGCCTTCTCGAAGTGCGTTTGTACCGTTATTGTTTGCTCTCTGCAAGACTCCGACGCTGATGCGGTTCTTCCCTCTTAGCATGGCTTGACCAGATACACGATGACATGCTGGAAGCCCAACATGGAGGCCGGCGATACGACATGACCTCGGTGGACAACGACACCGTGCTCGTCGACTCTGGCTCCAATGCCAATTCCGTGCCTCATCCAGACGGTTCAGGCAACAGCAGTGTCGCGAACTCGCACACCCGCCCCTCGTACGGGTACGAGACGGGTATCGACAAGGAGCGGCGGGAGGCCGAGCTCATGATCGAGGTCGATCGCGCAGTGGAGACGCAAAGAGGACAAGGCTACGGTGGTTTGTGAGAAAGAACCCGCTTCTTGGCTTTTTCCAGCTCTTACACCTGATGTTGATTTTTGTTTCTGGATATCTTTTTTTTTTTTATAAACGTTTATTTATTACTGCAGGAACATTGTTGATGCACTTTTTTTCTCGTGTCTGCTGGAGCTTGTTTCGGTGTTTTTTTCTTGTCATGCGTATCAACGTTTATACCCATTGCATATCATCTCATTTTTTCGACAGTCGCTTGAAGTATGATGCTCCTTCCAGATGCAAGCTCTCAGCTTGGCGCGCCGCAGACGAGGCGAAAGTCGGCAGGACTTTACCGTCATTTGGTTTTCTTCTCGCGATTCAGAGCATTTCCAGAATTTGACGAAAAATAACCATTACCTCTTGCCGAGAAAAAAATGAGTCGACCCAGGTTCGAACTGAGGACCTTCTGTGTGTTAGACAGATGCGATAACCAACTACGCCATCGACCCTGTTGTTATGTCCCTCAACTGAACAATTATTTCCGCAAGTCAAACGATGGTAGTCGCCGGAAATGAATTATCAAGCAATGTAATCTCATCTACAATAATACTTTTCCTCCGCATGCGCTTCGTATCATATCCTGACCAATATGCCCATATAAATCACCTGCGAGACGGCTTCCAAGAACAAAAACGAGATCCTCCTTCTGCGCTGCGCGGGATTGACAGTCGCTGTCGTTGTCGGACTTGGGTTTGTCGATATGGAGATGGAGGAGTCGGGAAGGACGACGGAGCGCAGGGAACGGAGCTGTGGTCGTGTGTATTGTGAGGCATTTTGATGATGTTGATAAGGTTTTCGAAGATACTTACGAGGAAAAAGGCGTTTGCTAGGAAGGCGTATACGAATATAAGCGTCCGCAGGAAGGAGGCGAGGTGCAAAAGACCAGCTGTGATGGTGAGTATAACGCTATTATAATAACAGATGTTACAAAGTCTGCCTCCTGACACAAAAGGAGAATAATATGCCGCACCCTACGAACTTATAACCGCCATAAGCGATCAGGTCGACAACTTGACTCGATCCCTGAACGTTCAGGAAATAGCATCCCAACTTGACAAACGCAAAGTCGAGGATAACGACGGCGATGGCGCGTGAAGCGGCGTCACCAAGCACCTGCGCATCCCAGTTGTCTATGATTTGGGCTATTCGGTTAGGAGATGCGACTAGCCAACATACCTTCGTGTGGAAACGGTCTTGCAATCCAGAATGCAACGCACAGAGCAACACATAAGTCACCAACGCCATGGCAGGGATGTACAAGTCCGGCGAGTTAATGTCCTCTCTGGGGGTCTGCCACTCGCTCTGGCCCTGTTCGGACCGGCGGAGGCGTCTCGCCCACGGCTTGTGCATCCAGGGAAAGAGAACCAACTTAATCTTGTGCATCACGTACGAGTTGGACACGTTGAAGTGGTTCTTGAGCGTTGTCGAGGGGAACATCGTGCCGAACTGAAAGACGTAACGCACGCGCACAGGGGTGTTGAGCAAAAGAGCATCTAACAGCGAAGACAAAGAGAAAGACATGCGTACGTTTCGCTGGACGTACTCCTGGCCGGCTGCGACCGCGCTGTGGCCGAGCTGCATCCCAAATTGGGCCGTCGCGTCGTTCATACCCCAAGCCGCAAAGTCGGGCTGCAGGAAGCTCGGGCCCGTCGAGGGGGCATGCTGCTGCTGCTGCTGCTGATGTTGAGCATGCGGTTGAGCATGGGGCTGGTGGTGAGTCTGTTGCTGGGAGTGCTGGAACGGGGACGTGTACGCCGGGACGTAGCTCGGTGGGAGGTTGGGTATGGGAGGGGGCGGCGCAGGGGAGGACGAGTAGCGTTGGTAGCCCTGCGGCGAGACTGGAGTCGGAGGCGGCTCGGGGATGTACGCCGGATGCGTTGGGACCGGGTGGCGGAGGGGCGGAGGAGAATGAGAGGCAAAGTTAGACATCGTTGTCGTCGTCGGTGTCGATGCTTGGGCTTAGCACTCAGCAGTCGTGTCCGTGAGCCACGTGATCAGGCATGATCCATTCAAACCCGAATGGACCGTAACTCAACAATCAACTGTACCGATACAGATAGGTGCGGCGGTTCAAGGGGAATAACGCTGTGTTCATCGTTCATCAAGATACGCCAAAATGATCATCTGCACAGATCATACGCTCCATCTCCGCGCTGGCAGAGACAGCTTTATGTTACTACGTATTGCTTTTGCACATCTCACCTCGGCATATGTCTGTCTCTTTCGTTAAGCCTTGAGGCGCGCCATGAGAGACAAACCTTCCCAACCTGCGCAAACTACGCATTCCAAGGAGGGGCCTTCGAAGACTCAGTACGCGACTGCAGGTGTAACTCGTTCGGGTTCCGAGCTTTTCTGACTCGTCGCTTGTTTACAGATCGACATCGTCAGTCCTTTTCCTTTTTAAACCTCTCGCGATGACCCCAACCGCCATTCGCGCAGAACTGGAACTTGCACTGAGCATACAAGATGCGCACCGTCTGTGCCATCCTCCATAGCTCGGCTCCCTCCGTCAATCCCCAGCACCGCTGCTACACCTACACCATCGTCGTCTTCAAGTCTCTCCTCAAGCATCTCATCTTCGTCGCCTCAGAAGCACACCAGCTTCACTTCAACATCTCGAGAGCCTTTCACCATTCCTGAAAGCACATCCGCTACAATTTCTACAACCAACGTGATCGCAAATACCTCCACGCGATGGTCCAGTCTTACGAGGCCATCCACCACTTCGTCACTTCAAGTTTCCGTTGCCGACCCCTCTTCAAGCGAGGTTAGCCCTGGCCCCACGGATAGTCCGTCTGGCAGACATTCCGAGACTCCTGCTATCGTCGGAGCGGTACTTGGCGGTTCTATATTCGTAGTTCTCCTGTTTGTTCTCCTTTGTGTTAGGCAGCGCAGGAAGCGCAACAGACAGAGCTTCATAACGAAATTCGAACCTGAAAAATGCGAGCCTTCCATGAGTGAGCTCTTTTTCTTGTCGCATTCTTTCTGCACGACCCATCGCTGATGGACACCCCGTCGTCGAACGTCTAGTATGGCTCGACAACATCCAGCAAGATATATCGAATTTGCGCAGCGACACAGCAGCATCAGCGGCCGTCCGTCGCTCGCTTTCCTCACATTCCTCGTATTCGGCGGACTACCCTCGCCTCCCCACCTCGGCAGCAGCCCGCAGCGCGGGGACGGAGAGGGGGATCACCTACGATCCAGAAGATGACGGATACGATCGACTGACGTCGGAGGATATGAGTCACGTCCATCGTCGGCTTGCTTTTGAAGCAGCCTTTGATGGCAACCAAGGCGTGTGTGAGGCAAGGTAGATGCGTGAGGGTACGGTGCTTGGCCTGAATGCAAAAAAAAGAACAGGTGAAGGGTGTAATGATGCGCGTTTCAGCCGGCGATGCTTCAGAAGCATCCTGAAATCACTCCTTGCTATTGATATTTGAATTCTAATAATAATCGCCTTAGAAGCCAGTGACAGAATCCTGCTCATGTCATACCAAATGCCAGGTTAAGCACTCGCGTTTATTGACGCTGTGCGGTCGCTCGTCACTCATAGTTGTAGTTAATGATCATATGATACCAAGCCATAGTAATGCAGAGCAAGGGACAAGTCAGCGCTCTTACGAGATAAATATGACAGAGGAAACCAAGGACGGACAGATAGCAGTCATCAAAGGGTATAGAACAAGAAGGGTACAAGAAAAAGAGGGTGATGGCGCACGAAAAGAGTGTATAGTTGGGATAAATCCGTGATCAAAGAGATACCTCAACAAGACGTCTTCGGAGCGAATGGAAACTTGAGCGTCCCCGCTGTGTTGTAGATCCCATAGCCCGGTTCCTGAGAGTCGGAGTAGATGTGTGCGAACCAGCCTACGCCGCCGCCAGCGGCAGTCTTGAAGTAGGAGCACTTGCTGTCCAGCAAATTGTAGTAGTCCTGGAAGGTCGAGAAAGCGTTGAGCATTGCCCCAACATTGCCTTGCGGCTTTCCCTCACCTTCTCATTCTGGACATTGGCTACTGCGCTTGGGCTGTTGGGCTCGACTCCGGGGTATGTTGTGGATGGCCAGCCATTCTGCCGTGCACGTTTCCTTTAGCACCGGTCAGACACTAAAGCCAAAGGGCAACAGACCTCGCTCAGGTATATCTTCTTCCCGCCCCCATTGTTGACGAACCAGTTCAAGTCGTTGGTGACGATGGGCCAAGAGTTGTTTGCTGTGTGACGGCCAGGATTGGTCATCACAGTTCGAGATCGAAAAGTATTCAATATATTCTCACCCGTTGACGCCTGGTATGAAAAGAATGGAAGCATGTGCGCATCTATGAAATCGATAGCATTCAGGACATCCAAGCCGCCGTCACTAGAGTGCTGAAAAGGACAAGCAGCGACGTCAGCATCGAAGCGCCCCTCTGTCCAAAAACCATAAAAACGGTACGGATAGGGCATACCTCTTGGTACGAGTATGCCATGTCGCTGACGGTGACAGGTATCTGAAGGCTGGACAAATTCGCCTTCGCGGCGCGGACCTCGCTGGCGAGGTCTAGAGGGTCAATGGCCCAGTCGAACAGCGGCTCGGATCCAAACTGCACGACGCGCGTTACGAACTTGGCCTTCGGGTTCGAATGCAGCGTCGCGAAGAGCCGGTCGCGACGGCCGATCCATTCCGTGCCGCCGTCCCATCCAAACTGAAAAGGTATGTAAATCAATGGTTGTGTATAACAATCGTCAACTTGGGCATACCCAGATGAGAGCGTGGACGCCGATGCCTGCACGCCACGCGGCGTCAACGACGTCATCGCTGACCGAAGGGCAGTCAGAACGCGTTGTCAGCCACCCCGTCAGCCTGTGACAGAAACATGAACAGGGAAAACGCACTAGAACCCGGTCCGGTCACAGAACCCATAAAGACGGACATATCTTCCATTGAACCGCGTTCGTATATCCAAGAACTCATTTCTCAGCTTTGTCAGGCTCTGACCTAAAATGACAAAGTCTTAAACATATCTGACAAGATGGACCTAGGAGAGAACATACATTCAGTGACTTCGTAGCTGAAGCCGACAAAGCCATATTCGGTGTTGTATGCACACCACCAGTTCGTCAACGAGCTGGGGACGGCAGTTGGCATGGTGAACCCGACAGCCGGGAAGCAGTTGGGAGGCGCAATCGCAGCCGGGCGCCGCGCGTTAAGCTGAATGGTAGGGGTAGGCGTCAGTGGATTGGCATAGGCTATACCATGCCCCAACGTCAGCAGAAAGGAGAGTAGAGACGGTGTGTATAGCAACATATACGCGAAGGAGGCAAGCAAGAAGTCAGACTCTAGCCCGATAGGCCCCTCTGAGCAGAAAGCTGTTATTTAAATACAGTCCAACAGGCCCATCCTTACTAGCTGAAATCAGGAAAGAAGCGATACGACTCATCATGCGCAGAACAATATGACGCCAAGCTTGACGCTCCATTCGAGCCATCTGACACGATCCTCACGAGTTTATCCGCGGATGATGGGTGACATTGAGTGGGAGGTTTACGCAATTGAACAAGGTGATCCCTTGTCGACTGCAATGCTGGGCTGGGTGTACAGATCGCCCAGAACGTCCAGAGCAACTCCAGACTAAATGGATCAACGAGAGTCTTGTTTCCAGCATAGAAGCTTGTCTAAGTGTCAAGAAGAGCAGAGCCGCGTGATCAGTAGCGGTTGAGGGAGGAAGAGAAACAGTTTTGAATGCCTGCGCTAAGTTCAGCGTTCCATGCGACAGAAAACCTATGACCCCATCCCGATTGGGCGCGTGAATCCGCGTCATCCGTAGGTGATCTGACCGCCACAGGATGAGGAGACCATGGAGGAAATGGAATGATGCTTCTGCGAGAGTAATGATGCCAACAAACAAAAAATCCAGAAATCGAAGCGCTGAACGATCCCACGTGATACGATGGGTCCGAGAAAATCCCAACAGAGTGAAGCGCAGAGTCCAACATATCCATAAGTGACACATGCAAAGAACGGAACAACATGGAAGGTTTAAACATCGATACCACTTGTTTCGGTGTAGGGCCCCTGAATGCGATTAACGCTGTCGGCGGAAGGATCAATTGCCGTGCTTGCCGTGCTCGAAGCCAATCCGCCGGAGGCATTCTTATCCACACCTAACCGATCGATAGCGGTGTAGTTCTGTTCTAGTGGTGCTTCGTCTCCAATGCTGGCTTGACCGGGGTTGAGAGTCCAGTAGCGATAACTACAGCAGGGACATGGCGGGATTACGACCACTTCCTGGAATCACAGAATTGACGACTGACTATTTGATTGTGGCGTAGAACGCAGAGCCTAGAAGCGAACCAAGGAAAGGACCGACCCAGTACTGACGCAACATGCGCATCAGACGATCGAAGAGGAGAGCGTGAATACATACCACCCAGTGGTTAGGAACGTCCCTAAAGCCGGTTATCGCCGCTGGACCGAATGAACGTGCGGTATTCATCGAAGCACCTGTGTAATAAACTGCAAACCTATGTACGTTTTTCAGATTTGGAAGGGGCGAAGCTCGAAATCATATAGCTTACAGATGACACGCGAATAGGGTGAGGCCAATTCCGACCTGTCAGAGCTCAAAGATAAGATTCAGTGCTGATCATAAGTAGGATAACACTGGCCGGAGCGAAGGGAGTTGCATGGTGTTTCTCTGCAGCTAGCATGAGAACAGACAAGACAAGGGCAGAAGTAATAAACATTTCGATAAAAACGCCTTGGGTTACGCTTGTTCCCACTTGCAAGAACGTGCTGGAGAGCAAAAGGAATTCGGGGGGTCAAAGCAGCAAGAAGCAGGGTGGGAGTTACTCTTTCTTACTTGACAGAGAGACTCTCCGATGTAAGGCCGCGTAGGATAGCGGAGCCAGCCATAGCACCCGTTAGCTGAGCTAGGCAATAGAGGACGAATCGTACGGGCTTGATTACGCCAACCAAGAGAAGGGCTAGGGATACATTGGGATTAAAGAGGCCGCCAGTTATCCGAAAGAATAGCCATGCTGAGATAAGAAGGCTAAACCCCATAGATGTAGAGATGTACAGAACTTGCTGGACGTTTGAAGCCGGTCGTTCACTGGATGAGTTCTCCGCAGTTGCCGCTTGGATACCGCCTAGGCCAATTAGGAGGAAAAAGGCTGTCCCAATGAATTCCAGAAGAGCGGCGCTGAGATCCTCGGCTAAGTTGGAGAAAAGACCTGCGACTTCCATGGTCAGACTGTATAGATAATAATTATGGTCAAGGTTACTGCTGTGACGGGAGCAGCTTCGTGATGCACGTGATGCATCGCGCTCCGCCACCTCTTGAGTTTCGTATCGCTGCAACTAAGGGTCCGACTGTTTCTTGAATTAATGTGATGAATCCTACCTTCCGTTGCGACATGAACAAGCGCTGACCGGAATTAACTCACCACCTGCATCGTCCTTCTATATTGATCCTGCCTTCTTGGCTATCCGACTCGCCAGATGGCTCAGGCCTATCGATGAATAAGTAATGCGGAGAGCAGGATGTCAGTCTAACACGGTACCGTTGGAGTCGGAGGTCCTGGCGTACAGGACGTCAGAGTCACTCGTTTTCGATGTCTATCCCAAAGTTGGTCCGTGTTCCTTTCTATGCATCTCGCCTGATCAATTACTCTTCGACATCTGCAGCCTGTGAATTGAGGAATGTTATTGACAAGATTGCGGAGGCCATTTGCTCTGCCAGCGAATTAGACTCGTGTTGTGTGCTTGGGAATATTTCACAGGCTCCGTGCGCATCGTACACCGTTGATGCCTGACATGACTCGGGCCTCAGGGCCAATCGCATGACTCAGTCGCATCGGCGGGTATAAGTACTACTCCACTCCTTTGATATCGCGAAAGATATTGAACGGCAATGCTGGTATGTGAATCTGATCACCATTGCTTGCACAAGCCGTCATGCTGAGAGCACGGATAGCCTAGCGACGGTTGTTCGACAGAAAGTACTCCACTTCTTGTGGGCGAAACAGAAGATCAAAATCAAGATGTTTTTGAAGAAAATGACAAGAATGTCGAATCAATGTTCTGGGATGAGATTCACACCATTCCTCGTTATGCATTACCAGTTGTTGGGTTTGTTTTCTTTTTTTGCACCATCGCGGCTACTTGTGGACTGATCTACATCTTACGCAAGCGCGAATGTACTGGAGTTTAGTCTGGTGCTTGTTCCGGCCATGTCCATTGGTCATCTATCCACGAAAGCCCTGGCCGCAATCACTCTAGGTTCCATGACCGCTAGCGTCACCGGACTGAGTTTCATCCAGGGACTAGGGAGCGCCTTAGACACATTGCTTCCGTCGGCCTGGACATCCTCCGAGCCACACCTGATGGGCCTTTGGGCACAGCGCATGAGTGCGTGGCAGGTATTCTTCGCAAGTGATCTATATAACGTCCTGAACTTTCGGCAGGTATCGTTATGGTGGCGGCTATGATAGTATGTCGATCTCGGCGGTGATTAACAAGGATATTTTTCTCACTCTCTTAGCCAATTATTGCCGTGTGGCTCAAAGCGGAACCAATCCTTCTGTCTCTTAAACAAGATCCCGATGTAGCTCACATGGCAGCATTATACCTCCGCTGGTTCTCATTCGGACTACCAGGTCCGGTCCGGTTACTTTTTAATCCACTTCGCATCTGATATGCTCCGCGGTTTAGCTTTTGCGTTTAATGCTATCAGCAGGTATGCAAAATAACTCCTATATCGATCTTGTTGATACCAATATTTTGGCCAGACGTTACTTCCAAGCTCAAGGTACGTGGAGTTATGATAAAAATAATACGCATATGCATGAACTCAATACAATTCGCAGGCCTTTTCTCTGTTCCAACAAAAATCACTTTCGGCGTCGCTCCTCTGAACATACTTATCAACTATATTTTAGGTATTGTCACAAAATTATACGTGAGGACGTATGGCGGCTAACGAGATACTTTAAGTCTGGGGTCCTGAGCCCATAAGATTAGGGTTTATTGGCGCTCCAATAGCTTCAGCGATGTCGCTCGTTCTGATATCGCTGTTCTCCCTCATCTATGGTGTTTATTTTGCACCCCGAAAAGCTTGGCATCCGCTTTCAATGCGCATGTTCACGAACTTGGGATTGGTTACCAAGTTGGGGCTTGCTGGCGTAGGTATGCGAAGCATGGTGATTTTCATTGTCGACAGTGCATTCAACGTCTTCTAGGACAAACTGCATCAGAATGGTGGGCATGGGAGCTTATTGGTTTAGCCGCATCCTGGTGTGTCATATCTGCAAATTGTTTGATGCTACTTCACTTCAAGCTTTTTCCTGGTTGCTAGGCTGGGGCCGACGGTGCTCGCAAGTCAATCAGTGCTCCTAACGTCAGCTGGGTTCACCTTTCAGCTACCTTTTTCTCTCGGCATTGCAACCGCTGTACGGTTGGTATCGGTTTTCTGCCCCAATGGGACATGTTAATTGGTTCGTTCTGCTGCATAATCTAGTATCGGGAATCTTCTAGGTGAAAGGAAAGCTAAACGCGCAATGGCTGCCTCATACGCCTCAATATGTATTGCATTGTTCCTGTCGGTATTGACAAGGTTGGAGACTTCCATCTTTCGCTTTGCCCAAACTTATTGTGCCCTAACAACAGCATGCTATACTTCTCTTTACGAGACCGTTGGGCATATCTGTATAACAATGATCCAGGCCTGTGGTTCACATATCTTGGTTATGCCTATCACTGAGTCATGGGCCAGAGGTGGTGCATTTAGTTGCATCCGTCATGCCCATAGTGGCTCTCTTCCAAGTTGTTGATGGGAATTCAGCAATCGCAGCCGCTATCCTGAGAGCTTGTGGGAAGCAGGTAAGCCATAACCTCACCTCTCGATGCCTTTTGACCTGATCATAATTATTATCATAGTTCATAGGTGCCGTGCTGAATGTCAGGTACGCGTGAACCTGACCATTTTCTGCAATATAGTATATGGAAAATTAACATCTGCTGTGACAGTGCCTACTATGCTATAGGTGAGAATAGCCTCTCCCTTCAATTTCGTGAGATGACAAACTGTGACAATCAGGAATTCCAATCGGAATTTATCTCGCCTTTCGCTGGAACATGGGGCTTCATGGATTGTGGATTGGGTTGACCATTTCTCTGGTCTATTGCTCTATCATCGGGATGATCCTCTGCATCAAGACGAACTGGGAATATGAGGTCATGAAAGTGCTTAAACGTATAAAGGATGACAAGTTAAAACGGTCACAGGAAGATGAAAGGCGGTTACTGTCAGCATGACCCCGGTATGTGCCAGGTTCCGTCGAGATTAAATCTTTGGGATGTTATCCAGTATGCAACGCATGCGTAAAGGGGCGCATGTACTACAACCGTTTACATGTGACTAGGGGTGCCTCAAAAATTCTATCTTTGGGGCTGTTAGCTTACCTTTACCTATCTCTGTCACATCGTCGAAACCGAGCAGTTTGCGCACATTGGTTTGCCCTCGGTTCGGCAGAAACTCCCTGTCTGAAGGGTGTCTGACCGACATGGAAAACTGTTGTTCAAGCAATCGCGATGCAAGCAGCTGAAGCATCTGGTCACTTCAGTAAGACATTGTCGTTCTACGCTCACCCCTACAAGGAACGATTGCCATCTCGGAGACCTAAAGTGCTTGCGAAGGAGCTGAAACAACGGTTCGTGACCTGTCAAACATCAGTTGCCGCAAATGGCTTTTGTTTGTTTTCTTGGTAAAAATGGAGCATTCTTGTTCGGTTCAGTCTCTTACTGCCTGTGTACTTGCTCAAGGAGGCTGTTTATGCTTCTCTTGGGCGAATCCGTTGCTCGATGTCTCTGAACACGAGATACCGAACAGACACTGGGGAAGACACGTACAGTTAATAAATGCGATTCGCTTGACGTACGTGAAGACATGCACTTCAGATTCCGAACAATTATTGATTCAGGGGCCTGCATAATAGTTCGTGACGCCCATCAGATTCAGTATTTTGACCCGAAATAGTCTAATGCACGTAATGCATCCAGGACTCATCATGAGCCTCGTATATATACTCATCCTTGCCTGAGGATCGAGCACAGGACGGAAAAGGCAGCGTGAGTGCTGGCATCGAGTTCTGTATCACCCCGTACTTTGTCCTGCAGTCCTGTCGACCGGGATTCTGTGACCGACTCCCATTTCACAAGGATAGCGATTTTAGACAGGCGGCCCGAGGACGCAGATTCGAATATACGTATCGCCGAGTCCAAAGCGAATAAGCAGTCTGAATGTCACGCATTGTATGATATAAACGGGTTGTCTCCGTGAGTTCATCGTGCCCTCTCTCCCCCGACTTGTGACAACTCGCTCTCCACTCTTAAAAACCTCTCATGGACCCTTTGTCCACATGCAATCACCTTGCGTTTCTTCAACATCGTGCAAATGCCGATGGCGCTTCTCTGATTCTCAAGCAACCCAATTCAAATGGTACTGAAGCGTGTAAAACGTGGACGGACATCACAGTGGCAAAATTGGCAGCCGATGTCAATGCCGTTGCACGCTTTTTGACGCTGAGGCTGAGGGAATGTGCCGTTCCTCTTCGCTCCATCGTCAGCGTGTGGTTCGTAGCTTTCTTAATATTCGTCATTCACGTTCAGATTTCGACGACAATTCACAGGTTCCCTGGGTATGACTACGCCCATCTCGTGTACATCCTCGCCCTCTGCAGGGCTTCGTACGTTCCTCAAATGTTCTGCGAAAGCTTGGCAAATTCGGGCATCGTCTTCGAGCTCATGCAAAAAGCTGGATCCAAGGCGATTGTCTTCGACCCGTGTTATCAATCGCTAGTATCGGACTGTCCATTTCCAAAAATACCCCTTTTCCCCGTCAGCGGCTGTGCTGAAGTAGACAACGATACCGTCCTCCCGAACGTCGAATCCTTGTACCGGGATGAAGACATTTGTTTTATTCTTCACACATCAGGGTCGACATCTGGCAGTCCCAAGCTTGTTCCCGCGACAGTTCGATATCTCAGGGTCTTGACTAAGAAACACATTGAAGCGTACTCGCGTGGCGGACGGGTTGAAACTCGGGACGTCTTTCTCGGACGAGGTTGCGTTTGCCATGTGCCTTCTATTATTAGTGCGTTCTTTCGCTTGACTCAAGTGCCAAGTGGTTGCCGGAGCTCATAAATACTGAAGTGTATCTCGGATGTTTGTACACTGGCGCTTACTTCGTCCAAGCTTCAAGCATGCGGATCCCACCCCCAGAATTGGTGACCATGGTTGAAACGTGCGGGTTGAACCATCTGACGCAATTCGGGTCATTCCTTTCTCTGAGCATCAGGGCTGCAAAAAATGATCCCTCGATCTTGAAGCTACTTCAAGGAATGAGGACCGTGTCATATGACGGTGTCCCCATATCGATTGAGGATGACGACTGGTGTTTCGAAAATGGCATTGCTTTGGCGGTATGCTGCTTGTACTCGAACTGTCACCTTCTTCATTTGCTGACATGGATCTCGAAGAACATGTATGCTAATACTGAATGCGGTAAGTTCTTGTTGATGCTCCTTTACCATCCGGAGCGTTTAATGATCTCTTCGGTTTTAAGGCATTATGATGGCAACGGTTCCAGGAAAAGTAGCCCGTTTTGTTGCGCCCGTCCCAGGTTTGTCTTGCCGGTTCGATCCGTTACGAGAATCGACGAAGCTGGACGACCCGAGCAGAGTTCAATTATCTGAACTTGTGGTGCTTCCCGACTCGCCTGAGTTTCCGCAGCCACATTTGTTGGCGGCGGATGGCAATTTCCGCACCGGAGATCTCTTTGAGAAACAGGGCGATGGATCGTATCTCTATCGTGGACGGGATGACGACTGGATCAAAGATGCTGGTGCAGACCGATGCGATACAAGGTAGGCCCTCTACGTGACTGTCGAGCTCAGGGGTGCAATGCTGAATCCTTGTCCTTCTCATGACAGATCGATCGAAGAGAAGGTCCGTGAGACATGTGGCACTCTCATCAAGGATTGTATAGTGGTTGGAAACCTGAGGCCGTCACCGGTTCTCTTCGTTGAAATCCCGGCTCATTCCTCGGGCGCACCGATACAATCTCTAAAAGAAACCATTCTGGAAAGGATGAAAGACTTCAACGACCGCCGCTATAAGCACGAGCGAATAACTGACAGTAGGCTGATCTCGATTGTAATTGAGGGCGCATTGCCTCGAACGGTACGTCTACTATCTCACAGCCTCTGCATAGCAAGCTCAATGTCCCGTAATTTTTGTCATTACACAGGGCAAAGGGAACGTCAGGTATGTGCCCATGTGTCCAATGTGCTTCTGAACTGAATGAATGCAATCCCGATTCTAGGCGTAGAGAAGTTGAGGCACTGTTTCGTGAGCAATTGGATGTGATGTACGCGTCGGTGTATGGGTATTGAAGGTACACCGTAACGCCGAAGTCAGTGCATAACCTGTAACTTAACTGGTGTATGTTCATTTCGCAAACGCGGCATATAGAGATGGTCATAAGCGAGCTACTCGCGTGAGGCACATGTCGAGTTCTCAGCTCCGATCCGCGGTCGTAGATATCGTGGGTGTGCAAACATAAGCCATCAAGGTGTTCGCCTGCCGTGAAGGAAGATTACACCGTCAACGAACACGCATCATGCGAAGCGAAATAGATTCCTAAACTCGTATCCCGTTGCGAGTGACCTCATGACTTCCTTCTAGCGTTGACTGCACTAATGGCTTGTTAGTATCCTCCAAATGCGGAGAACCTCTTTGTTCAGCGTGAAATGTAACCTACAGTCGACTCTGTCTTAACCCATAGTGATCCGGACAGGCCCAGGACTATGGGTTTTGCCAGGTTATGGGTTTGGGCAAAGGTGTTATAACTTGATCCCCTACTGTCTAATTAGTCAAAATTCGAGTATTTACAAGCTATTTAATGTAATCCAAGGCTATTTGCGAACAAAATAGTCGGTAAGAACGTAGATTTCATGGCCTGACTTTCAGCCAGGCATGTTTGACGGCCAAATGAGGCCAAAATTGCCTCCAACTTGCATGCAAAAGGATCGTTGATGTCCTGAATGTATTTCTTCTCATAGTCTGACGCCTTCTCAAGAGTCTCAACAATGCGCTCTTCATCAGCAAGGTTACCGTCTCCATCTATCCATTCCTCATCACTTTTGGTAAGCTTCTCCTTTGCCTTTTGTTTCGCATTTATCTTGTCTTTTTGCACCTGGACTTGCTTTCTCAGGGCCTGCAAGCCCCTTTTCAGCGAAACGAGAGGATTTGTCATGGAGAAGATGGCTCTCTTTGGTAAGTTTTCATAGAAAATGATCATTACATAACACATCATTGCATCAAAATGTATGGGTTTTCGTCCAATATGGCTATGGATTATGGGGTATGGGAGGTTTATGGGTTATGAACTCGATTTTGGCTGTAACCAACTTGGGAAATGGAAAATCCTATGGGTTTTGACAGGTTATGGGTTATGACACATATGGGTTAGGACAGAGTCGACTGTAATGGGAAGTTTATTCGCTGGTTGTTTTATCGTGTCAAACCGAACTGGATGGCCCTGATGACATATTCCGGATTCTGTTACTTATGCATTGATTTTCTATTCGGTCCCCTCCTTATTCGGTCCCGGTTTTCCTCGTCTCTGAATTTGTCTATGTTGTCCATCAATTGCATCCGCTTTCTGTCATTTGGCCGGCATGCGAAATTGCTCGATAACCTTGGCACCTAACGTTCGGCGATACTGAGGAGACGAGGGCAACGGATAAAGGTTCCCGGGTCCCCCTTGGTCAACGTAAACTTATTTCTATTATGTAACGTAACATAATGGAATCCTTCAAGGTCGATACCACCGTCGCTTTCCTGACCGTCCCCATCGATGGGTCCATCTCCCGCTTCAGCCCTTGCCATCGTTGCCGCTACACTCGGCCTGGCCTTGTATTATTATAACAGGCCAAGCACCAAAGTCACAAGACTTCGAGGACCGCCCAGAAACAACCTTTTTCTTGGATATGCAAGGGAGCTCTTCAGAATGGACGAATCTGATCCCCTGTGCGACGAATGGGAAAAGCAATACGGTCCCGCGTTTGAGGTCCCTTCGCTTTTTGGGACATATGAAGTAGTGCTCGCCGATCCGAAGGCTGTTCTGCATTATTTTTCATTACAAACGACAACCTACAGGCATACGGCTGTGACTCGGGAATTCTTTGAGAACTTTGTCAGTGCATCTCTTGCTTTTGGTCGATACCGGGTAGTGACTCTTCTGCTAACTCCAGTTCGGTCAAAACTTGCTTTCAGCCGAAGGCGACGATCACAAGAGGTGGCTCTCGCATTACCTCCCGAGCCCGCGGCACGCTGCTTACTCTTTAGAAGGCAGCGAAAAGCTCTATCTCCCGCTTTTAGCAACGCCGAGATTCGCAAATTGACCCCGATTTTCTACGATTGTGCATACACGGTACATACCATAACATACATTTATCTACATCGCGAGTCTGATCTTCCGTCGAAAGCTGAAAACTGCATGGGACTCGATGCTTCAAGATTGTGGTCAAGTTACAATGGATGTTCAGGAATGGTACGCCATCTTGTGATATGCCCAGAAGCATGCTGACGATCGATAGGATCAACTACGTCTCGTGAGTCCGCCCCGAATTCCTCGCTCTAAGCAGCTTCCTTTTGATTATGTATTGGAAATATTATAGGCTTGATTGCATAGGGATTTCTGTCTTTGGCCATGATTTTGGCTCGTTGAAAGGGACAAAACCGCCCATATTTGAGCCACTGGAAACTCTTCTTGATACACAGTTGTCTTTCACGGTCCTATTGATCAACGGTCTCATACCATTTTTCCCAACACCAGCGAAGACTCACACGGCCTTGAAGATTTTGCAAGAGCGTATTAAAGACGTTTCGCACAAGTCTCTAGAAAGGGCCAAAAAAGAGAGGGAACTAGAAGGTGGTCAAAGCACGCAGGATAAATCGATCCTTGGTACACTAAGTAAGCTTTACTCTTTCGTATCTACATTCTTACTGAAGTTTTCGTTCGGAAAAGTCGCATCCGAAAATAAGAGTTCGATGTCTCATAAGGAAATCTTAGGCCAGGTATGATTTCTCTGGCAATCCTGTTTGACCTACCGTTCACGCGAGCTTTCATGGGTTTTCGTAGACGGTGTGATCGTCACTATATATGCGATATTATCATTATTCACAGACATTTAGCACTTGATGATTACTGCAGGTTATGAGCCGACAGCAAGTAAGTGAACTTTCCAGACCGAGAATCGAAGCTGAACCTCTGCATCCTATCTAGTCGCTTTGACAGTACGGCTGACTGTGTCAAGATTTTCGCTATAACTTACTCAAACTCTTTCTCCCAGTGGGCAGTGATTGAGCTCGCCAAGAATCCCCATGTCCAAGACGAGTTACGTGAAGAACTGTCAAGATTTTCCAGCCATGATCCGAATTACGAAGAACTGATGAATTCCCTGCCGTACCTCGACGCCGTGACTTGCGAAACCATACGGCTCCATCCCCCAGGTGGTCAAGTCTTTCGGGAGGTTCGTCCTAATTCAACCCTGTTCAACTCATCCTCCAGCCAGACTCAACCTGCTCCAGGCTTATGAAGACGATGTCGTGCCTTTGAGTGAACCCATCATCGACGCATATGGAAATGCAATCGACCGGATTTATATTCCTAAAGGAACAATTGTGAGGATCCCGACAGCCACTGTCGGCACGTCCGAGAGGCTCTGGGGCAGCAATGGAAGAGAATTCTTGCCAGACCGCTGGCTTAACAATAGTGTCTCCGCTTCGCGCGCAAATGAGATTCAAGGCTACCGACATCTCCTGGCTTTTTCGGATGGACCTAGGACTTGTCCTGGCAAAGGGTTCGCTCTTGTAGAGTTTAAGGTAACGATACGACCCATCTTTTCGTAACGACCTGGCTTACGAAGATATCTATTCTCAAAGGCTATCTTGTCCGTCCTCATTAGGAATTATTCTTTCGAACTTCCTGAGGGTCCAGCTTCACAGTTCAAGGGGCATATCTCGCTGTTGGAGCGTCCGACAACGGTCGGGCGAAAAGGTTGCCAAGTCCCTATGACAATCAGACCTGCACGCCTTTAGATAACTTCCGCTTCAGCGTGTGATCGTAGATATGCCATTGAATGCCAGAACCAAGATCGCAGCTGTTGAGCTTTCGGAGAGAGGCTTAATGGTCCTTAAGACCCTATGAGTCTACGATGAATCGGTCCACGCAAGACAATATATCGAAAGATTGAAGAAATTTAGCTAAAAGCCTAGTTCTAGCTCAAGTTTCATTCATTGAATGGAGATAGCGTGAAAATGGTCACATTCTCAGGAGGCCCATATGCGGCTGCATACATGGCATCCAATTCCTTCGAATACTTCTCTTCTATCGCTTTGCGCCTGTGGACAGTTTCTTTGACACTCGCCCCCTAACGAACAAAATAGGCATTGACACGTACCTGTAGTTACCTTTAAGCTAATGGACACCGCAGAGTGAGAGATCAGTAATGAGGGTAAGCCAGCGTAAAGGAAACGGAATATGTACAGTTCGGGGCAATGCACCTGAAGGCACTATTTTAATCAGCTCTTTTTTTGTGATTTTCTCGTGGAAGAATCGACGGTCGTTGAACTCCTTGATTCTTTCCAGTATCATCTCCTTGAGGCTATTCTCAGATACACCGTGGTCAGAGACCTCAACAAAAAGCGCGGGAGAGGGCCGCTGATTTCCGACGACGACGCAATCTTTCAGCAAGTCTTTGCATGTCTCCCGGACATTCGCTTCAATGGACCTTTCAGAAATTTTGGGATCAGGCCGCCCATTATGAATGAAGCCGAGCAGCTAGAACTCACTTCGTATCGCATCTATCAGAGTCTTCGGTTTTGATCCAATCGTCGTTTCGTCCGCGAGATATGTACGTTCCGTCGGGCTGAGGTTCAAAGAGATCACCTGCATGAAAATTACCATCGGCGGATAGCAAATGAGGCTGTGGAGCTTCGGGAGAACTGCCTAACAGCACAAATTCATGCAGTTCGACTGGAGTCGAATGACCAGGTTGAATCGTTTCCAGAGCAGGCTCAAACTTGCATGCTACACCTGGCCAAGGACGGAGGAAACGGGATTGTTTTTTCAGAGTCGATGCCATTATGAGCCCTAGGAGTCGACCCTGCGTCTTAACAAAGCCAATTGTGTATCTCAACTGCGGGACATACCACATTCTGTATTGGCAAAAAGATCCTGTAACAGTTTCAGATCAGCCATCCGAGTCATCGTGAGAGATACTGCTAGAGCCACTGACAATCAGACGAATACCGTTTTCGAAACACCAATCGTCATCCTGGACCGATATTGAAACGCCATCGTACGACACGATTCTCATGTCTTGGAGGAGTTTTAGCATCTTGGGGTCCTTCCTCGCAATCTCGATATTGTAAGAGAGGAAGGTGCCATAGTGCGTTAGGTGGTTCAGACCACAAACATTGACCATGTTCTCCAACTCTTCGGTCGAGAATCGCATTCTAAGAGGCTGAACGAAGCATGAGCCGCCATATAAACATCCAATATACTCTGTAATGTCCGAGGTCGTTTCAGAAGTAATTCTATCCCTTTGGAAAGCAAAAACGCGTACGAATCATAGCAGGGATATGACAGATACTTGCCCGTCCAAGCAGGACGTCTTGAGTTTCATAGCGTCTTCCTTGCAAGAACGCATCTGAATGCTTCTTGGCTAGTATGCACATCGATTTCCATCTGGTGGGCACGAGTTTTGGACTGCCGGATGTCGACCCCGACGTCAGGAAAAGGAAGCAGACTCCTTCATCGGTGCACAGATCCTCCACGTTTGGCAGCGTGGACTCATCATTGGTCCGAGGACAGTCACGGATGCGTACTGTGGCTATCTTCGGAAACGGGGACTCCGTCATCAGTGATTCAAAAGATGGGTCGTATATGATTGCCTTCGAGCCGGCTTTCGTCATCAGCTCGAAGACCATGGTAGGGTTGGTTAAAATGTGGCTGAACGGCTGGGGAATATACGATGCCCTGGCAAGGGCGAGAATGTATACGAGATGAGCGTACTCCAAGCCACTGAACCTATAGTATCGCACAGTTGGCGATTTCAGTCGATGCGTCGAGGACTGGTCACATACCATAAGCTGACAACGGAGCCAGAAGGAATGCTTTTGGCCTTCAACTCGGTGGCCAAAAAGTGTGCAACTATGTCGACATCGGCAGCAAGCTGGGCAACCGTGATGTTCATCCATTCCTGAGGAATATCAGATTCGGTCCGCTTCGGTATCTTGAATATAGAGGTCGATCCATCGACTTTAGCCCTGTGTTGAAGGACGGCGAGATGGTTAGAAGAGGAATATGGATCCATGTAGAAGGCGGAATCGTAGCACCAGTTAGGATTCTTCGAAAGTGGCGTTTATGAGGGAGGGCCGGGCAGTGATGTCCAGTCCACTTGTCATCCATTAGGGGATCATCGCGCCCTGTTCGCTTTCGGTCGGAAGAGACTTACCTTGAATTCAGGAACTGTTGTTCCTCCCACTTGCGAACCGAATAAACGGACCTTTTACGTTTCGATAGATAGATAGGCCGCGTGGTTCTGGCGGAGAATTAGTTTTTCTTCGTGGTCGCTCTTACTCCTCGAGTCCTCGGAACCACTGTTTTTAACCATTGTTTTTAAAGGATTTTTTGTAGCAAATTTTTATTAATATATATATATATATAAGCCGCCGTCTCCTAAAGAATCCAAGCGGGGGGGATTATGGGTTACGGCGGAGGGGGATAGTATGCAAAATTCGAAAGTAAAAATCAGTCGGCGGGCCCCTAAGAGGGAATCCCATTCCGTACATCGGGGGCACGAAGGGGAAAGGCGGTAAAGTAAAGCGAAACGAAATGGAAACCCAGGATGGAAAGTTGTGCAAGGAAGGCGCAAAAGAATAAAAATGAAAGCAAGGGGCAGAACAAAGAGAGAAAAAAACAAAAACAAAAACAAAAGACGAACTTGGCTTAGGAGCTGTACTGGTCCAGCTCGAAGACGTCACTCCAGTGGTCGCCATCGCCGACTGTCGAACGCGTGGAACAGTTGTCATCAGCGAGCGGCTCGTCCGGATTCTGGCCGTCCAGTTGAGGAGCACTAGTCGGCACTGGAGAAATGCAGGAAACGGGGGAGGCAAAGGAGACAACTGGGGCTATTACTTCCTGCTTTGCGGCTTGTAAGGTCTGGGGGAGCTTGAGAGGCCTCAGCGTCCTTACGGTAGAAGCGACGTCCTCTAAGCCCTGCAGAATGGCCTCGATGTCGTCGTATTCACTGTCGTCCATTACAGCGGTGACTGAATCGCGGGACGAGACAGGGCTGATGGGTCGGAGAGTGACGTCGACAGTCAAGCAAGGATTCTGAAGGGGGTAGTCCTCAGGCTGGGGCGGAGGCGAGGACTCCTTCGGAGGGGGCGGAACGATGTGGCCAGAGTCCGAGCGACAGAAAGGAGGGGGTGACGAGGAGCCGAAGAGTAAAGAGGGGTCGGGGGTTGGGAGCCGGAAGGACGGGTTGTCCTTGTAGAACACGCTCATGTCGAAGTTCTCTAGATCCGGAGCCTCTGCAAGGAGCCGCTCGCCCTCTTCCACCGCGTCCTCTGAGGTCTCCCCGACGATCACTGTGTCCCGACTGATCAATTCGCGTGCAGAGCTCCCGTTGTCATGATAAGCTTCTTCTCGCATGTCCTTGAACGCGTCCATGATCGCGGACGCGACGCGCGAGGTGTCGTCATCGAGTTCGGCCTCTTTCTCGTCCTCGTGAATTACCTCCTTGGAAAGCGCCGGTGCCTCTCTCTTGGGAGTGCGACGACGATGAATTGGCGGGTTGGATGGGCCCTCAAATCCAGGACGGCTCGAGTCAACCCGGGCGAAAGTGTGCTTAGAGCTGAACCACACCGTCGATGTGGGGCGCTTCTTCTCCAACTTCTTGGGTTCTTCGTAGCGTAAAATCTGAAAATTCATGGTCAGTGAAATGAGTTTGACAATCTCAACGACGACATACCTCTTCGATTTCTGTAGGTAAAGGTCGGCGGTGAGCCGAGCCCGGAAGGTTTGTGATTGGCGCAAGAATGTCCCTTGCCTTCGAGCGGTAATGCTTGAGGGGACGCTTGCACGGTGGGACGCGAGCGCTGGAGGACAGAGGCAAGGGGAGAGGCTCATCTTGTTCCTGTTCCCGGTGTGCCTTAGACTTCTTGCGATGACGATGTCTTTCTTTCAACTTGACACCGTCGGCCCCCAACTGCATGACAACATCGCTTTTGATCTCGTTACTGTTCTTCACCTCCGGACATGGCGGAAGTGGGAAAGGAGGGGGTTGACTAGACGGGGAAGACTTGGTGGCGGAGGCGGGAGATGTATCAGAGGCAGAGATAGGAAGGGATAATGATTTGTTGGTAGATGGTTGGTGAGAAGATGGTGGAACATACAAAGGCCAGTAGTGTGGGGAAATAGTGGGAATGGACTCAATAGATGGGTATGGGGTTAGGGCACCGACTTCAACGGGCAGAATCTCCCTTTCCGGCGGCGAGGGCGGCGCATCCGCAGACTCGCCAAAACGGTTGACTTCCTGGATGAGAGCTTTCTCAGCTGAAGGGGAGGCGACCACCAACCCGTGTCGCTTAGAATTTGTTAGTTCATTGTTCGAAGATTCGAATCGCGCTTGAGCTTGTGCTTCACATTGTTCTTGTTTCCGCTGGCGCTCCCGCTCTTGTTCTTCTGCTTGCAGTTGCTCTTCGGTCTTGAGAAGAACGGGTCTGTGAGAAGGCGACAGGTAACCGTTGTTCTCATCTGCAGCGGAAAGAATAAGAGGTGGATGGCAAAGATTGAAGAACAAACATACCATGTTCCGGAGCGGCGTTCAAACCGCAATTAGCTCCCACATCGTCGGCATCCGGTTGAGTTAGCATGAGCTTGGGACACGCAAGAGGACCTGTGTCTTGCTCTGAACAGAGATCGCCTTTCTCGGGATCAGCGTTGAACGACGAGGAGGTCAAGGATGCAACGCTGGGAATGACGCGGGAACTGAGCATGCGTTCTTCCTGGACTTGAACCTCGTAACTGATATCCAGAGCTGCCTCAAGGTCCACGTCAAAAGAGCGGCGAGGGCGAGGCGGCCTGAGTTTCGGCGGCGGCGTGAGCGGATCCTCCGGACGCACCTGCTCCTGGGCCTGAACGCATCCTCGTTCAAGGTCGACGTCAGCAGGGGTTTGGCGGGGCCATAAGGAGCGGAACCAGGCACGAATGAGAGAGCAGTAGAAGAGAATTGTGTTAGTGAAGAAGAGCGAAAGCTTGGAAGGCATTGCAAAAAAAAAGACCGTTGGAAATTGCGTTGAACACTGTTGCAATTGCAAGACGCTTAAAGTAAGACGAATCTTGGGAAGGAAATGGATCGTAACCTCATCTTTTAGTCTCTAACAGAGGCCAGGAGGCTGACAGTCATCGGCGTAGAAAGGAGTCATCCGCATTCCCATTCTAAGTGATTGTTCAGAAGACGGTCAGAAACACAATGTCTCAGAAAATGATATACAGGTCGTAAAATGAATGGGGCGAAGAGGAGGAGGACAAACTCGAAAGTGCGTTAGGATGGATGGTCGTCGGAAACCGTACGGTCGATTGCACTACGCCGAACAGTCATCGGGGCGATATCGTCTCCGGGTCGAAGGCGTCCTTCCTTTTCCAAGCAGTCATTGACCAAGCGCAGGAATTGGGCACCTTCACGCTCTAGTACCTCCAGCATACGATAGTCATTGAAGGGCAGTTGGTATTCCAGGCCGTCGCAGAAGTCCCGTATGGTCTCTATATGCCGCCTCATGCGCTTTTGATAGGTCTCTGGGTCTAGCACGAGCCCGTCTGGTTGCTGAGACGATGTGGATGCACGCTGAGTATCGGCCTCGATATGCGAGTGAGCGTCGCCCTCATCGTCCGATAAATCCACATCCGAGTCGATGCCCTCCGATGCCACAGAGCTCTGCCGGGCACCAGCAGGACGATTTTGTCTCCATCCCATTGTCTCCCAGATGGATTGAGTCATCTCAGCTGGCAGAGAAGCGTCATAGTATGGCTCGTGCGCGTAGTGGTGGTGCATTCGTACAACTACGACGATCATCCCAGCCGGGCTGTCGTCGCGAGATGAAATAAGAAGGCCGCTTCTACAAGGATATCTCGTCTTCGCCAGAATGGTGCCGTCGCTGGTGACGCGCGGTGCCGCCGCTGAGCGCGACGACTTAGACTTGTGCGCTTCATCTTGCGAGCACCATAGCCTGGTCCTGTGTCCCTGCTTGGTGCGAGGGTGATCCTTCACCCTGACATGAGTTAGCAAAGCCACAAGCAAGCAGTCACTGGAAAGAGATCTATTCGTACGTGAATCTGTAGCCGGTAGCCTTCCATATTTCATGCGTGAGGGTTTGAATGCGTTGCTTGTGACTGACGCCGTTTTCCATGACGCGGTAACTCCCCGCAAAGTCGACATTGTGGCTCTGCTGGAACCGCTCCCGAAGGGCTTCAATGAGCTCCTGTCTCGTTTGGAATGACAGAAGAGGCTGGGAACAAGTCGGGCACTCAGCGTTTCCGTGTGGCATTCTGGTAACAGCTAAGCTCTCACCTCTTTCAGCGAAGCCTCCTGATTAGGCCTCAGTCTAGTTTTCCCACTGCTGCTTCCTCCTTCGGACTGGGAGGTCATGTGTAAGCATGGGCCCGCAAGGCTAGCAGCCTCCAGCTTGGCCGTATTGACATACTAGGTCCGAATCTACATCCTGGTCATGCTCCGAAGCCATATGGTTCCGCTTCCGCTTGCCGGTGCTTTGAGACGGGCCGGTAGACGAACTGTACGCGCCCCCATAATGGACAGCCGGCCCACCCAGAACGGGAGGAAGGATAATCTTGCTGGGATCGAATCGAAGGAACATATAGGCTCCGCGTGGCACGATGCTTCGTCGAACGCGTCGGATATGCTATGAAGCGGGGACGTCTTCGGTCACCGTCCAGGCTATCGAGGGCGCCGACGATGGTGGAACAAGGGAAGGAATGGACAGTGCGGTATTCAGGAACCAGGAACAGTGCCAATGAAAAAAAGCATAAGTCCATGTTTTGTTTACCGCAGTCAGTCGACAATCTCGCGAGATCGTTTTGAGTATGAGGGACATAGAAATTAGATTCCTGAATATCCAGCACCGAAACCAACGCTCCTGAGAGGGAAATGAGAGAACTAGTCCAGCAGAGTCATATTATTCCTTCTACGGCGAGAGAAGCATGTCGCTGATAGACGCATCATGGGGTACAGGGAGCTCCAGACTAAGTACATGCCGCTTGCCAGAGTCCCTACAAACCGAGAACCTTGCCACAATCCGATAGAAAACCCACCGGCAAACTCGTTCAACTGAAGGCAATACAAGCCCCGATCGCTGCATTGTCCCCTCGATGATGACGGGGGTGGCCTAACACGTCCCCTGGACGCTCAACCTGGAAGCAATGTGACAGAAAGTAAGACGAGAACCTTCCGCAGACATGGATCAGGAGAAAAAGCAGACCCCCTGGAACCATACGGAACGGTAACGCATCACTGAAATCCACTGTCACTTCTCCGTATACCTGGTGTAGGTGGATTCGGCGAAGGTGATTGAGGCACACTGATGTCACCATTGATGATGTCGTGAATGGCAGCCTCCAGTGCATCGACGCGAGTGGACATCTGGTTCACTGGAACAAAGCCGTTAGGACGCGCGTCATAGGCATAGTTTTCAGGAGAGCATCATACGCACTGCGCTCGAGAATCTCGCCCGACATGTCGTCGAACTTAGTCTCTAGCTGCTCCAAAATATTCTCGACCTTGTTAAAGAGCTAGAATGAGCGTATTCAGTGAGAAAAGAACGAAACACTGACAAAAGCTGTAAGCTCATGTGGGCTCGAAATATCAGCAGGCGTAATTGAAGGCACTTTAGCCCCAGGTTTTGCCCCCGACTTCGTGACGGTGGGCGGTGTAGGTGTCTTGTTTTTATCTGCTTCTGCAGGCTTCGCGGGCGTCGAAGGGGACACGTTAAGCGGCTGAGCCGAGTTCGCCATTCACCCTGTTGTGTTAGGCGCGAAGGGGGGTGGCATTGATTAACGCTTTGGCTCTCATGGCCATAGCTTCCGAACTTAACAAATGACGCCAAACAATCGCTGACCTGCTCCCAAGGAATTCCATGATGATTGACGATCCTTTGAGGAATATGATATATTCTTCAGTAGGCTATGACCGCTGTTCTGCATGAGCAAAGTCGATATCATTGCGATATGGAAGCTGTTCTACGATGGACACACTGGTCATTCTCTACAAAGCACCTTGGCTCCGTGGAGAAAGATAGTAGAGATCAACGACCATGCTAATTGTAGGAGCATTGGCGCCGCACATATGCAACCAAACAACTACACGAACGTACTAGACCAACGCACCAGACACCTTCCCCGTGCCAAGAGACACATATGTCTTCATATCGATAAGACCACAATAGCAAACCCTAGCAGCGATATTTTAGATATGAAATCACAGCATCTCGGACTGTGTAGGATCATCGCATCGGAGGTAAAAGCCCATAGTACTTGCTTGGGGATAGGAAGGCGGCCCGAATCGCGATGGATGCGGACAGTCATCAGCTCTCCTATCGCGAAAAAAAAGGTGGAAGAGGAACCGGTAAAAGAATGAACCGCACAGCGGGCGAGGTAAGAAGTACCAGAGTGGCTGTGACATCTCATGAGCACTTGGTGCCCATCGCTGACCATCGTTATCTGATTCAGCTTGCCTGGTATGGCATGGCTGCACCAGTCAAGGACGATAGCAGCATGTCATGTGGGTAAGAGAGGGCAACCACGAACCTGGGAACATATTCAAAACTCGGGGCTAATCGAGTAGAACCACCACCGACGAGCCAGCCATTGAGTAACTCTCTCGGATATTATACTGCCTTTTTCACCGAAGGCTGATGTAAATGGCAATCGAGACCTGACACGCAACATCTTATTTCCCCACAATAACGTGGAATGATACGACTTGCTCGAGTGTTCCGTATATGTCGGTTATTAGTAGCAGCTGACAAGGACGGCCGAGAAGATGTAACGGTTGGCGTCCTCTCCTGATCGATAGAGGTTGGCTCTGCTTCTTTACAGAAAACGCTGAGAAAGTTCGGACCGACCCCTCTTCCGACTTCCCTCTAAAGGGCGGGGGCTCCGAGCGAGGGAGAAAGTCCTTAGCAGAACACGCGCGGGTAGCCCACGACTTTTAGATCTCCAGAAAGATAGCTGCATCTTTCGCAAGTCAAGCTATTATTTCATTCTGTTGCTAAAAAGTGACCTCATTCAGAACAGTCGCGAAACATGCAGATGACCAGGGTTCGAAGCAATGCACCGATGCTTTTCCGCTTTCCCTACGTGGCCTAATTGCAATGAGTGGCGAGCTACACGTACCTGAACAACCATTGGACCGGATGAATGGTGCTAAGTCCGGGTTCACACGACAGCCTTGTGTTCCACTACCACTCCCAAGGACCCGGACACAATGGTCATGTTGCACAAAGGTCGAGTCGACTGGAAATTTTTTCTTGCTAAGGCCAAGCTTGCGAAAAACTTCTCATTTCCTATTGTCAGATCCAATCTAACCTCCGAGCTCTAAAAAACACCAGCCATGGTTATCTGAGCCTCCAGGTCACAATCCGAGGAAATAAAGAATGCAGAATTTCTCTGATAACCCTTTCCATTTCAGTCAGTCAAATATGGAAGACTCTTGAAGAGGATAATTGTAACCTTACTTGCCGTTGTCACATCTCAGGTCAGCGTCCAGGTCAGAGTTGAGTTCCGTTGCCCACGATTTCTCACGGTCATTAAGCACCTTCCGATACAACATCATCGATAATGTTGACCCCGCAACTGATGTTGAGCTACAAGGTGAAGGTAAATTGATCATATCTATGCCATCTGCTAGCCAGCGCGGTAATCTTCTTTTTAAGCTTCGTGACGGCAATGAAATTCCGGTCATCGGATTTGGTAACTACAATTCGGCATGCGATGATGCGCAAAAAATACTTACAGCTAGCTCGGCTGATATCTGCATTACCGTTCAGGAACATATGAATTAGATGGAAAAGATGCATACAAGGCGGTGACATGGGCATTGGAGGTACGTTCTCCTGTGCGTTGTGATCAACCCATTTAACGCAGCATCAATCTTCCAGGCCGGATATCGCCACATCGCAAGTAGTCTACCTTGCATCGTCGCGTTATTCTATTGAATGAACATCTTCGCTATCGATACACGCTGTCATCATAGGACTCCGCCGAATGGTACGAGAACGAACGCGAGGTCGGAAAAGCTATCCTCGATTTTTGCGATGCCTCCGGTGTTCCCCGCTCGGATATTTTCTACACGACAAAACTCAAGTACAACAACGGGTACGACGCGGTCCGAAAGTCCATCGAGAACTCTTTAGACGCGTGTGGCCTCGGCTACATCGATTTGTACCTGATTCACGGGCCCGTTGGCGGACCTCAGGCGCGTCTCGAGAGCTGGCGCGCGATCTGCGACGCACAGAAGGAGGGCATGCTCAAAAGCGCAGGTATCAGCACCTTTGGTGTCAGACATATGAAGGAGCTCGTCGACTCGGGCCTTCCTCTGCCTGTCATCAACCAGGTTCGTGCCTACTGCATGCATTCTTTCCGTAAACCGACTTATCGATGGCTTCCCATCTAGATTGATCTCCACCCATTTATGGTGCGCAAGGACGTCGTGGAGTTCTGCAAAGATTACGGAATTGCTTTAGAGGTCAGGATCCGATCAGCTATGCAGCGTTGATTTGATATCTGATCACATTATCGTAAAACACCTCCCAAGGCCTGGGCTCCGCTAGTTCGCGGCCTTCGTTTTAATCACCCAAACATCGTGAAGCTCGCGGAAAAGTATAAAAAAGAACCGGCACAGATTTTGCTCAGATATTCGCTCCAAAAGGTATAACGCCGCATATTGGATCACGTCTCCAACTGACATAACCGCATTTAGGGATTTATCCCGTTGCCCAAATCTGCTTCAAAGAAGAGGATCGTCGCGAATACTCAAATATTCGATTTCAGTCTCGCGGAGGATGAAATCTCGATCTTAGATGGACTTGACGAAGGTCTGTTCTTCGAAATACGCCGTTGCTGCAGAAGGACTGAAAATGCGTTAGGCCTTATTACGGACTGGGATCCTTCCGACTGTCCCTAGGCTGCGGAATCTTCCATGCCTCGTTGAAGTACAATCAGGCATAATGCCAATCAGTCTTTCTTGGAAGTACAGTCTGCTGATACGCGGACAGGGATCAACCCATACAGGAGTTTGTCACCATAGATATATAGTAAGTCGAGCAAGCGTCCATGAGGTTTTCACTACTGACCCGTCATCCGCTCTTGATACTTGACCCCTGCAGCCTTGCAAACCACGGTAGTCTGTCACCCTCAGCTAATATGGCAATAGACGAATTCGCGAGATACGGCGTGCTCACTGTATGCTTTTCCAGCATCTCATAGGTAGGTGAGGTGAGCACTTCCTTCCAGGAATAACCCTTGAACTTCTTGAACTGGCTCTCCATATTTTAGCGGGAGACCTTTATGTCATTCTAGTTTGTCCGTGCTGCCTGGATAAGTTTATCAGTGACTGTACGGGTTCGGAAGCAGTCAATAAGCGCCGAACAAGTGAGCCATATTCGTGGTGAGATTGCAGATCCGCCAAGTGGACCATAAGCAGCACCCTTCAGACACTTCCTCTCCATGTTCATCCTGCACTATGATTTGGAACTCATCAAAGACATGGAACCATTCACTCCGCGAGCATCACGTTCGAGTCGTTCGGTCAACATGCGCGCCACAAGCAACACCACGACCTCTTCATTTTTTTGCCCCAAAACTGTCACTTCATCTTCCTTTTCGACTCTACAACTAATTCATTTCTTTCGGTTGCCTCGCTTCGTCCATCAAATCCTGTCGGGCGACGCCCTTGATTCCATGCACTTTCTTACACCGAACACGAGGATATTCATGCGGATTGTCCAGCGCTGCCGGTTGTTTAGTGCTTCTCAACATCCGTTTGCGTGCCTTTCGCCCCGACATTGCGCGAAGATGCCTTCGCGTTCGTTTGGACCAACCCCAATCAACGCAGTGTGACTTACTTGTTTTCCTTCCTGCGGCAAATGAACGTTTCAGATCGCGGGGACCATCCCCTCTCCCCCCTTCATGGCACTCCGGCGAAACGGCGGGCACCGCGTTGTGTAGTCCGCATTTGCGGCGTCGTGACGCAGCCATCATTGCAGGTCGCCGATCAGTCAACAACCGCGACTCATCGAGGACGGTCTCTTTGTAACGACCCCCGTAAGTACTGAATTGGTCACCTGTCATGATGATGGCCTCATCTAAGATTCCTCTACATCGCTTTGTTGCAGGGTTATCGTCTTCTTGCAGGGTGGCACCAGCGCAGACTTCGGGCAAACACCGAGGAGTTGCATATGATGTGCGTAACCGATTGGATATCGCTGGATGCAGAAGTAGCCCAGCGGAATTTCCAAATTCTCGGTCTCTAATAGGTGCCTCAAGTGTTTGTCACCCCCAACATCACTTGGTTGCCAGTTTTAAAATGTGTTGTTCAAGGAGAAAGGTATGGGGCCTCTAACTTAACTCTGCTTGAGCTGTCTGTTTTAAAAAGTTATTCCTTTAGGCGTTCGCTCCAGCGAACAACACTATCAGCGAGAAAAAGGAGCGGCAAATGTTCGACGTGAACGGTATCCGGAAAATTCCGACCGGCGGTTTGTCAAAATCTGATTGAGCGTTCTGGAAAGTGTCCGACAAACACCAGTTTTCAACCCAACCTGTACTGAAGATGGCAAAACAGCGGCAACTCCGGGGACTCTCCTGGCTATTTTGATGATCAGAAACAATCCTAAAACAAGAATTAACGGCAATGGGCGCAGGGAAGTTGGGAAATTGAATCATGAACGCGCTCTCACCCTTTGACGGATCGAAGCGCGGCGATCACATACTGTACGCACCAATTCAACATCTCCGCTCCGATGAAGTTCTCGCCCACGACCTTTATATAGCAAGGGCTTGCAACGTCGCTGATACCCATCTCTTGCGGCGCCCCGCTTCCTCAGCATAATGCCCTCCATTCCCCCAATATACCGTCTTACATTGGATGACTGGGAACACATCGTCCTGTATCTGGTCGTCTCCGAAACCACCTTTCTGGGACCCCCCACGCCAATCTATGACCTGTCCCTTGTGTCGCAACACATAAAATGTTCCATTTCAATGCAGCGAAATTCTCGGCTCTACGCTCGAATATTTCGTTTCAAATTCGATTGCAGTGCACCAGAGCGGCGATTGTCTGAGCGCTGGCTGACTAGCCGGTGCTTGGCGGCTGAACTGAAGAAGAGATTCTGGACGATGTCACGAATTCGTTCGAAGCGAGAAATCAGGCTTGATGACCTCTGGACGTGCTATCTCATGTGTGTCACCTTTGGCGCAGTCAACCCTCCGTAACTCATCGATTGAAGGCTTTCTGAAAACGATGGCAAAAACGAAAGACAACTATTGCAATGGGCAGAACTCGAATCATATCTGGAAGTCGTAACGATGTTGAGAAGACTGCCTTCGCCTATTTCCTGGTATTCGGATGTATCGATGGATTCGCTAATATTATGGTTGACCTGGATGACGACCACTCGCTGTGCGACTTCCCTGTAACATCTTCCACGGTCATTAAAACTGACTCCGCGCAAAGCTAACTTGCCTTCTCAACTTGCTCAGTATGGATCGGTGTTGTTTGATGTCACGCGTTCATACATTATCATGGGTTATCGGGTGCGTTCGAATCTAATCTACCAGAGGCTATCACGAGACAGTCGTTCCAGGCTCCGTCGACGTTCGCACCGGATGCATACTTTGAGTTGCCTCTTTGCGAACAAACACGAGAACTAGCTCCACATTGCTCGGGCCCTTCCCCGCCGTCCTGTGAAATCATCCATTACAACCACAAGCTTGTTCTCGCTGTTCCTCTCGTGACGACTGCTGCTACTTTGTCAATAACAGCGCTGACGGAGACACTACAAAATCAGGACAACTTTCCCAGCGGAGCCATGTCGCTACCACCTAATAGGGCGGCAGCACAAGCGGGTGGCGTCGTCGGCCCTACGTTAGCAGACGTGATGCGCTTTCACTTCCATGACAGAATCCATACGCCCGAACGATGCAGTCTAGCGGGCTCAATTTCGGAAGAGCTACCTTCTGAATCCAGTTCCTTTGAGGAGGGTGGGTCTAGTAGGCCCCCCTGTGGCAGCGAACGGTACGACGAGGATTGGTCTCGCGTTGTTGCCTGTCGAGATCCTTGGCAAGGACAAATGCCGCTCAGAGGCGTGGTCTTCACGCCCGGCTCACTGTCTGGTTCGTGGGCCGGACGTCTGCTGGTAAGTGTTTCAACCCCTAGCATCACGGCATCTGCATACGTCCTCATGAATTGATGTACGCTAGGTGCCCGATTATGAGGCCCACACGGCACACGTGGCAGGACCTCATCCTAGCTCCTCCCTCATCCCATTACACCATAAACCGCTCTATTGGACTTTACGAGAACATCACTGTTTGCAACCCGCGAAACCTCTGCGTGCTGGGACGGGCGACGAGGGCGATGAGGACATTTTGAACGCGTGGCTACCACGAGGTATTGAGATCAATCACGTAGACGTCAGAATTTGGTAACACCAACCTACCCGATGAACACTCACTGATAATCGGCCTGCAGGGCGGCATAGATATATCCGATCCCGACGCCCAATTCATAGGCAGATACGAAACCTATATCTCAGAGGGACCGTGCCGTTATCCACAACTGTCCGGCACTGGTCCACAAAGAGCATGGATAACCCAAAATGAACCATTGAGCCTGTCGGAGAGTGGCGCAATCCTTGAAGGCTCGTCTACGCAACCGACGAGCATTGACGACGATGACGAATATGAGGATGTTGTTAGGTTTGTTCCAGGACCTCAACCACAATCATCTACTTACGCTTCTTTGTAGTTACAAAACCAGCGGTGTCTCTGATATTATAATAACAGGAGAGGTATGTTGAGTCCATGTGGATGTGAAATCCTAGTCGTTACTGACGTTTACACCCAGACAGGCGAGGAGTTAGGGGATGCTTGGGGCCACTACCAAATCATTGGACGTGTACGTTACTGGGACGGTCTTATCACGCTACTTCGTAAACCGGTCAGAGCGACCCTATCTCTTCAGCTTAGTTCGCTCATGCTCGTATAGCGCGACGCCGTGGATGAAAGTCTTGGTAGATGGATTTTCAAAGGTTACTTGCATGACCGCAATCTTGTCGGGCGCTGGCGCGAAACATATACTTCAGTTGGTCTCGTTGGCTATGAAGGATCATTCGTCGTGAAAAAAGTGACTGAGGGGTGACGATTCTTCCGAATTGACGCGTACCTCGCTGCTTTGGTATTTGTCACGACCACGAGTTGATCTCGCGGTCACAGTTCTTCCAAACTGTATTTTCAATGCCGGAATATCCAAGATGTCATGGCCTTTCTTCGTATATGTTGACAATGAGAAAGGGATTTAGCGTTGGTCCAAGATGGGTGGTCGAAAATTGAAGTCATTCCCGGGCGGTGGCGCCCGCCCAGAAGCTTCTGTGGGAGTTTCCAGATCTTTAATGACATGATGAGGAGATGGCCGAGAATTCGGATTCAATTCGTAAGCTGTGCGAACGTGTTGTCTTATTTTTAAGGTTTTGGTGAGCCTTTTCCTCGTTCTATTCATCCACCAGTGTGATCCCCCGATCGCGATTACGACCAGTCCTCTGGGACGGACAAATATGATTGTAACTTTACGTCGACATGCAAAAGAAAACATACGCGGGCGCAGAGAAGTCTAACGTGGTGGTGTTCACCTTCTCAACTGATAATTGATCTATCGCTGGTCATCAAGGTCATAAACCTAGCGCGCTGGCCGCACGTAATCCGCGTGGAGCACAGTCCGCGGAGCATTCTCGAATTAAGAGGCGACTGTCCATTCATCTAGTATCACCTCATTTCTCATTCACTTTCCCCGACATCTGCTCGCATGGGCGCTATCCTGTTAACAGCGTGTTTACAATAGATGCTGCGTACAGTAATTGAACCTCCGAGTGTGGCAATCTCAGCGACACCAGGACGCCGATCAGATGCCTTGCAATTCAGCAGGCCTCGTTCAGCGAATCTCGTGCTGCGTGGAACACATGTGGATCGTGTTCATTGGTGCCATTTTTGATTGCTATAGGAAATCAAGCATCAATGTGGAAGCTTGGAGGCCTCCAGTTCGAATTAACAAATTGCCACTGCCTGAGGCTCAGGTGAGGTCCGTGCGACGTTTAATCATCACGACTTCCGGGGTCCCCCATCTGAGAAGCGCGGTGAACTCAGCGCCAGGCAGGCGCTTCTATCGGCGCAGCCAAGGCATGGCTTGAGGGTCAACATAAGGAGCTGTAATATCTATGGCCTTGAGTCATCCGATTGTCACAAGGTCACGTAAGGGAGAAAGAGACGATTCCCTTGTCCTCGGAGAAAGGATACGACTTTTTATCAAATGTCGGATGAGAGAAAATTTCAGCCTATAGAAGGTTGATTGTCGGATAGGAGTGCAGCCATGTCTTTGAATCAAACTCTCTTGTTGGTTGGTTGTGCTAATGCAGATCAGGAAACTGGGCACAACCTGGACAAACGACAGTTCGATGCACAACATTGAGCTTGCCGTCACCACGATCGAGTCGATAATGTCCCTGAGAAGTTTTTCGCCCTGAATACCATATAGAAGTAGGACGACACTGTCGGACCGAACACACAAGCACAGCAGGACTGTTGAACCTTGTTGCATGATGAACCCGATTGATTAGGAAGGAAGAATGGAACCATTAGGATTATTGATTGCCCACGCTTGATTTCCCAGGACGCGAGCGATGAGGAGCTTTCGAGATTGGAACAGCTCTGATTCCTGAAGACGAGAAGCCGATTGGGCAAGCCGTGCATGTGTTGAACCTGATGACATTCTGGACCCATTACAAGCCTTGCGGCAAAAGAGTAAATTCGGATCTAGGGCATGCCTTATCTGAGAAATAGGACGCAAAACTTTCGTACCCAAAGAACCTGCCCATATGTCTATAAGAAGTCGTGCCCGAAGAGTAGTGCCGCAAAGCAGGTGACAAGTGGCGTTCTGGTATGTCAAGTAAACGGGCTTCGGTAACGTTACGAACCATCGAAACCCTGTTAGGAGAACGCAAGCCAATGTTGGGTAAGATGGACGTCCATTTCCACTTGCAGGCTATCGATCCGGAACCAGATGAATTCCCGATTTTGCAGAACGGTATATACGGAGGAATCATAAAGGTAGAGCGAGCCTTCCTAGCCTCACCTTGAGCCTCTCGACCCTTGTCCAACAACCTCAAGATTAAACACTGCAAAAAATGACGAGTAATCCAGACGTACCGCCATTCACGGGTTATGTGGAAACCACCATCAACGCTCTACGGCTGATCCATGCTGCCCGCCAGGGCGTCATTCCACGAATAACGCGTCGGCTGAATGACTCGGAACGCAGGACTATGATCAAGAGTGGAGCTGTGTTTGTCTTTAGCGTCGAGGAGAGTGGAATCAAACGCTGGACTGGTGCGTATCACTTTCGGCATGGGGGAAGATGTGGATTGATACCGCGGTAGACGGCCTTCTATGGTCGCCGTCCAGGATTGTCGGAAATTTCTTGGTATATCGTCCGTTCCGTGCAAGTTACTCCGAACGTTTATTTTCGGTTAGGTGTACCGCGAGATAAACGAGAGGACAAGCAGTCGTGGCAGCCACAAGAAGCCATACCCCGCGGACAGTTCAGCCCGCGCTTTGGGTCACAGGTCATCACCGGACCAGACCTCAGCTGTTCTGAAGGGCCCAGGTCACTTAACCCAGACGCACAATGATCAGGGATCGTTCAAGGTCAATGGGCTCATCAAGAAGGTGCGGACTTCCTTCAACTCCATCCGCCACTTGCTCAAACGATGCTGCTAGACGATTACGGTGACGATAGAAGGTTCTGACTTGCATCTCGTGTCGTATTACACCTTAGAAGATATTCGGTCTGGTAAATTGAAGGTGCGAGGTTCGAACTGGTTGTTGGCCATGGCTTAATACCTACTCCCAGAAACCGACAAGCAGAGCAGATATAATGGCTCTGCCGATGCCACCTCATTTGTTTCGTTCGACGAATTTCCGGGTTCCGCCAAAGATTGAAATCGGCCCTGATGGAAAGCAAAGATTGGTGTGAGTACTCGCCGATTAGGAACCGCGCGGAATGATAAGAGAGCTGCGGAAATAGGTGCGAAGCTGAAGATTTGGAGCCCGTGGAATGCAAGACGGAGGAGAACACGTACAACATCGCCGATTCTCCCCATTGGGGCTCGGAAAGTACTCAGCAATCCCCGGTAGAAAACTCTTTCACGGGGTCTCCACTGTATCACCCCGCCAGCCAGAACTCCTTGGCATCTGACCATGGAGAGATGTACGGGAGAGGAACTGCGTTAGAGAAGTGGCCGGTGGCGTTGGATAATCTGCGAATCTCTTCCATGAGTCGAGCAGAACCATCGTGGTCGCCGTCTCCAGCTCCGCTAATCCAACCTCCTGGGGCACACCGCAGACGAGAGGGTTGTTCTACCCCTAACACTCCGTCTTGGTCGTCGCTGCATTCCCAATCAACCCGGTGGCAAGAAAACTCACTGCAGTCGTCTTCTACCGCCAACCTCTATTTGGAGCGTACACGCATGCGATCCAATACGACCAATACGACGCCCTATGGTGTGTCGGACTTTGGAGCTAGCCGGAGAGACAGCATGGATGAGCTTGCAAGCTATCAGTTTTCTGGCGAGGCGGGAAATACTCGGGATGCTGGTTCTCACCGTCTTCCATGGCTCGCGCGGGAGACCTCAACCAAGCCCATAAGACATACCCATGCGGCTTCTCCGTACCCACCGTCCCCAACCCTCCAATACCCATCTCACAATTATCAGCGGATCGGCCAAAACTACGGCACCTCTTGGCCCTCCAACAATGAAGGCAATATGATCTCTTCGCAGCCCATCTCACCTCACCACCATCACGGTTTGCATTACAATTATGCGCCTGCTTCCGGTTCCATGTCAAGCCCTGAAGAATACCCGAAGACGGAGGAGTACGGCGAGCCTTAATCCTTTCTTGTGCATGAATACCCCATTACATTGGTCGCGTGTTGCCTCTCCTACTCTCCCAATGGCACATTTGGATATGCATCTTGACATCTTGACATTCACAATGCATTCGTAGTATCTCTTCATGCACAAAGCATGTCCAGCGATTCGTAGTGACGTGAGGTCATCATTTAAACTTCCGCGCATCTCGGCGACATATGCGGTGCCTCCCAAAATGTCATCTGAAGTGGGAAAGGAAAACAACATAATCACGGAGGTCACGAGCAAAGACGCGTTGGCCGCAGGAGCAGAAGTACCAACATAAATCGTTACGCCACTCTGGCCGTAAAAGGCATGATTCTAGAAGCAGAGAAGTCCCTCGCGCTTAGCGGAGAAGCCGCTATACGGAGAAACACCGCACGTACCGAAGCATACGATAGGAGAGGGCTTCAGTTCAAGGGTAGAGCGGATGCCTCCGGGCAGTTTGTTCACCTCTTAGTTCCTCTGAAGCTGAAAAGGACGTGCTCAGGCTGACTACTGTCATTCGTAGTTAACGTTGCCATCCTATCAATGTACATAAATTATATGATCAGACCTTGAGAATATGAGACAAAAAACGAGAGCGACTCAGTTCCACTACGAAGCACTTCCACCCGTTCTCCTCTCGATGAAACCTCTAATATTTGCATGTCCCTCTGCGCTCCCAAAGAAGCATCGTTTTGCGGCATTCTCCCATAGAACGACGCCGAGCTCCTTGGCGTAGTTCAGAACGAAGTCGTAATCAGCCTGCGAGGCGAAAGCGGTATAGAGATAGCCTAAAGAACACAAGGGGCAGAATAAGCGGGAGAGAAGTTAGGAGGAAGGGGAAGGGTCACAGACCTTCCTGTGACTTTAACCGATTCTTTTCGAGCTCCCATAGTCGAATTTGATCTTGGACTGTCACAGGTAAAAGAGGATTCTGAACCTCTCGGATCAGACGAGACGAATGAACTTGAAAACATGCCCTACATTTTTTCGCATTTGAGGATGCGCGTGACTGATGAGATAACTAATTATCTGCAAAGATGCAGTAACGAGGTCAAATACTTCCTCAAGGAAAAGGGGTCCCGAACGGACCTGGTCGGCAGTTATGCCGTTTTCGAGAGCCTTCTTGACGCTATCACGAGTTATGGAGCCCACGACCAAGTTCGGAAATCGGTATTTTAACGAGACAAACAAATTTAGTACGGCCGTCTGCAAAGGGTTGTCTGTCGGCAAGTTAGAAAAATTTTCCAATGCCCAATCACGATGAGTCCATGACCTGTATACGCATATAAGCGGTAATTTGTCTCGAGGACGATGAATCCTTCTTGAGGACCGGAGCTTGTCCCGATAGATGTCGGGAGAAGAGGAGAAGACGACGTCAGCGTGGTGGCGAGACGAGTGGGGCTGAAACGCCGTGAAGACGGCTGTGTCGAGAGCATGGATCAAGACCCTTAGATCACGTGTAGCACATATGCAAACCTTGCGCTGCCAGATGAGGCCGTAATCGCGAAGGTCTTCAAGCATTGCTTTCTGGCTAACGCCCAAGTTATCCGTAGAATACTCCTGAAGTATTCCACGTGTCAGTCTTGATTAATGAGAAAAGTGATAGAGAGCAACTCCGCCAAGCTCCATCGTGGATAGCATGAAAAGGAAGCTCAACACCTCGACCAAATCCATTTGTCTCTCCTAGAATGATGTCGTAAGATTCGTAAAAACTATTTCGTACTATTTGCGCTCACTTCGGCTAGGTGTAAATACTGGAGAAGAAGTTCCCAAAGCTGTTCGTGAGGGGAGTGAAGAAGGAACTGGAACCCGGCTGACGTTATTTGAAGAGGCGAGCCACTGAGAAGAATTGTTTCATGAGTGATATTAGCGGATCGAGAAGTTGCATACCGGAAAGTAGCCATAAGGCCACTTCGTTGAAGAAGGAAGAGAACGCCTTGGGATGGCTTCGAAGGGTATTGGCCCGTACCAGACGAAACCATGTAATGCAGGATTGTCTGTTTTAACAATTAAAGGTCACTTTTACGGAACCTGTAAAATCGTGTGAGCCGTACCTCCCACCTCTCCAACGCATATGCGTCGAGGCCGTCTACATCAAGGGGGGGATGTTTTTCGTCCTTTTCCGCGGGAACGCCGAAACTTCCGCTTGTGCCACTGTGCAAGATTCCGCTCAAGAGGGCACTCTTAGGTGAAACAATGGTTATTTACCCTCCAGTCAATGCCTGTCGGAAATTCGCTTTGAATGTTGAGTTCAGGGCTAGCTTCGTCGGCGAATGTGGTAGGATATGAAGCCGTACGAGTGCCTCCAAGGCCTCATCGTAGATCCTAATAATTGCGAGGATGGGTAGATAATTTTTACATATCAACGACCGCGTTTTACTTCTTGCCTTCCCGAGTTACCCAAGCAGCCATAGTTGTGACGGGAATAGCAGATTCAAGCCAAAGGAGGTTCATGACAAGTTGTCTCTCCAAGGGAGCCAGCAGTCTACAGTTCCGTTAGGAATTGGGAGAAAAGAAGGAAAGGAACAAAAACGATGAACCGAAAGATCGAGAGACATGATGAGGGCCGTTGATACAAGCGGGTCAAAGTTGTTTGAGACTGTGACTGCAAGAAAGGCAGCAACAAATGCGGCAGTTCAGACGATAGTGACTCGTCCTCCGTCGCTTTCGCAGTCGGCATCGCAGATCGTCAACCTCACTGAGGTGGTCGTCGACAACAACGAGAAGAGCCATTAGGAAGTTTAAGGTTAGGGTTAAAACCTTGGCACGTGCCTGAGTTTGACGCGTACTTACGCGTAGCAATTTGTCAGTTACAACTGACATCACTATCATTTGCTACCTTCTACTCTCTCCCGTCCTTGGATAGCGCATATGTCAAACTTATCTATTCACAACGCGGCTTTGAATAGCAAGAAACTCATATGTCTCGTCTGAATTAGCTTCTAATAACTTTCCTTGGGCAGAACAATTTTCTCTGGTTCGCACGTTAGTGACCGAGAATGCCGCTCTGGTGAACGCCGTGGATCTGGTAAATCAATTCATGAAACCTTTCGACGCATCTTTCTGACCAACTCAAAGGATGAGAGAACGCCGCTGCACTGGGCTGCATCTTCTGGGGCTCTCGACATCGTCCGATATCTCATTGATCAGAAGGCCGAGTTGGAGAAGCCCGATAATAGTGGATGGACCCCTTTACACATTGCAGGCGAGCGGCGGAGTATTCTCTACGTCTCTTTGACTGATTTCCCTCCAGTCAGTGCGGGTCATGATGATGTCGTCCAAGAGCTAGTTGGAGCTGGCGCAGATGTAAACAGGTCCGGAGCAAAGCCTGTTCAGTCGCAAAGTTAGAAGTGTTGACTTCTCTTTGCAGAAGGAATGACAAGGGCCTTACACCTCTGTGCGTCTGCGACATCTTTCTCACATCCACAAGGGAAGTTACTAAACAAAGGGAAACGATTTCTGCACTTCTGAAGACACTATGCCGCCTCGAAGTCTCGCATAGACGTACGTTGTCGCACTGCGGGACATCGTGCGCCGGTGTTCTGACAATTATGCTTCAGACTGGCAGGCTGCTTATTTCCAGAGGCGCAGACGTGCGTTTCGCTGACCCTGAATTTTTTTTTTATGACCGAGGAGTTCTGACTTTAAATCCCTGCTTCGGTAGATTAATGCAAAAGATAAAGCGAACCAAGTACCATTGTGCGTGCATAACCTTCGCCTCGCTTTATCCCGATACAGAGTTTCTGTCACAGACATCGCGCGGCGACCACCGGTTCTGACGGGTTCATACGTCTCCTGCTAGAATCTTCGACGCCTACCAATAAGCTTCGCCTGAATACTGCCGATCGAATAGGTATAATCTCCCCCCCCCCCCTTTCGTCCTGTCCTTCGCTGTTCTAGAACGGCACAGAACAAGCAGCTGACTCTAGGTGGTTCGCCTTCAGGTAATACTCCTCTCCACCTAGCCATGGACTCGGCGCATGCAGAAGCCGCCGTCCTTCTCATCAATGCCGGAGCAGATCGCACTCGCGTTAGTTCATGGTTCTTGTCATGTAGCCATTCGGCTCAGAGATGTACTAACCTACCTGACGTCGAAAGGTAAACCTGGACAGCGAGACGCCGGAGGAGGTTCCAGGCGTTGGCGGCGTCGAGCAGAGGCGTGCAAGACAACATGTCATCGATTCGTGTGGGAAGCCTTGAAGCAAAGTTTTTGCTCCATCGCTGCCCGTCATCAAAGAAGCAAGCTGTATAATTAGTAAATCCAAATTTTCAGGTGTATCCCGCGGTTGGATATGTGAAAGCGAGCGAGGAAATCCTCGACTAGTTCGGGTGGCTTGGCGGAAGCCACGATCCTAACTGACCTCGTGTTGCGGATTTGGACAGGGCTTGCTGCAACAGCATCTATCGTAGCCTCAAGCACCCTACTCCTCGATGTTTTCGAACCCACCCGACTATCAGCAATGCTCTTCGTCATGTATGCAAAACACCAGATTTTCGGAAGGTCCAGCGAGCGGTTGTCCAATTTCCTGGATCCCGAACCCGGTGCTTCCATTTCGGCCACCAATTATCGGAATTTTGGTCCCAACGAGATCTGGTTTTAGACCTGGCAGTTGACATATACACTCCCGTCGGAGGCGTCAGTCAGTTTGAAGCTCTTTATCCCCGCCAAGCCACAGACTGGACGCCGCGGCTGGCCACCAGTTTCAGAAAACTTGCATTGCAGCCGTTATTGCTACCCTCTGACGACGAGCACAGATCAGATGCGTTCTGCAGCCGAAAATCCCCAGGCCGGAGACGTTGCGCACGGTCCACGTCTCCATATACATAGACAAATGGCTGTAATTCCCGTTATGAGGATGGTGATCACTTGAGTCATACATGCTCAGTGTCGGTTTTCCTGATTCCATATCCTTTGCGCTGCGGTGCAAGTAGCAACGATAATGTCGCGCATCTGCTGATCAATCCAACCGTACGGCTGTATGCAATCGACAGACGGTGCAACAGATTTCTGACTTAATCTGGTTCAGACTCGGCCTGAGCATCTGTACGTTGTATCGATTCTCCATGAGAGCTGAGCCGGAATGTAACATCAGTCCCCGCCCATGTTATCTAACGGGATGAAGCTGCTTTCCGACGTTGAGACCAGTGTACATATCAGCCGAGCAGTGTTTCAGCCGTTGTTTCGTCTCCATCAAATGTTTCCATCATCAATTGCAATTAGTCGGCAATTCACGAAAAAGGTAGAAAAAGGGCCTCCAACAGGCGCTCGTGAATCCTAAGCTAGTCTTCACCCTCCCCGCCCTCAGTCTCACTCACAAGCACGGTCTTGTGTTGTCTCGCCTCCCTTTGAACAAGCCAGTCTTGTCTCTCCACGTTCTCTCTTCCAGGTGAAGAAGATTCAATCCTCCGTCGCTTGCACACATTCTTTCAACGTTCTATCCGCCGTTTGATCCCCAATACTTGTCACCATGCGTTTCACCGTCGCTGCTTTCGTTCTCGCCGGCGCTGCCGCTCTTTCTGGAGCCGCAGTTATTCCCCGCGCAAACGTGAATGCTGGCCTCGAGGCTAGATACTACCGCAACGAGATCTACGCGCGTGCTATCCCTGCGGAGAGCGTGAAAACGCCAAACGTCGTGAACAGACGCATGCATGCGAGAGACTTCCGTGTATCAAGAGTGGTCATTTAAAGTAAGTTCTCTTCTACAGGGTTTGTTAGTTGTTCCTCCTGATGCGACTACATACCAGTACGCAACCATGATCTGGATGTGTTGACGACTATATCTTTTGGGCGATGTCCAGTCGAAGGAAAAGGATTGGAAGGAGGAGATGATGATTGAGGGACTTGCTCGAACTCTTGCCAAGAATAAGTTCTTGTATGGTCTTGGAGATCCAAATTATTCGTCTTGCTTGCACATATGACTGAAGGACATCGAATGTCATCAACATGATCGACACTGGTTTCTGAATCATCCAAAACAGAGCACCACGACTAGAAAATTTTCTTTCAAGACTGAGAGTGTTTGCCATTAGCGTCTGCCGATCTTGTGCTCCGGGTCACCTATCAGTGAATCCGTCTGTTTCTGTTGGTCCCCCTCATCTTGGTGTACTCCCAACGAATGCTTCGTTCATCGAATCGCCTGAAGCTATTTTTGCGTCTTGCGCTAGTTGCCTTCTTCAAGTTCCTGTGATCAAAGGACAAGAAAATCCACCCCGTGATGTTCGACTCAATGCTTCGTTTCCTTCGTGCTCGATTGGGGCGACCGAAACTCGTCTTCGTCCCAGTTCTTATTCTCACGTATGCAATTGGCACCGACATAAAAGATGCCAATGATGCCTTGGTCCGTGAATTCTTTCACGCCTGCGATGCTGCTCTCGGTGCTGGGTATCACGCTTGTCAGCGTAAACCTGCAGGGGAATTTCTTCGGAATTTCTGCTGCACAGGATATCGTCGACACCGGATATGCGAAATACCTTGGGAATCGAACGTTTCCCAACGCTGTGGCCTATCTCGGCATCCCATACGCCGAACCACCGTTGGGACCTCTGCGTTTCCGTGCGCCTTTGCCCTTGAACGCGACCCGTGTTTCCCAGGAAGCGGGTGGTTCAGTGATCGATGCGACGAATTATCCGGATTTTTGCATTCAAGGATCGGTTGGTGGTGAGATGCTTCGCCGCGTGGAGTTGCCAATTTTTCCACTGACGGGTGGATTAGCTGGCGACGCTGGAGGAGCTGGAAGCGAAGATTGTCTCAAGGTTAATATTTATTCCCCTGTCGGCGCGAAACGGGGCAGTAATCGTACGTATTACCGATCGGCGTGCGTCCGTTCATGCTCTAAGAGTGGGCTTTAGTTCCCGTCCTTGTTTACATCCACGGAGGCGGTAAGATGACTGCTTTGCCCTCACGACCGTCGTAGTCTTGCTCAGACGTTGCCCTTTGTAAGGATATGTCTTTGGGAATCCAAGGAACTGGCCCTTCGACCACTGGATTCACCAAAGTCCGAATGTGGTTATTGTCTCCGTCTACTATCGTCTTGACTCATTTGGCTTCCTGGCGACCCCGAAATTCAGGGATCCTGCCAATGGCGACTTCAACGCCGGATTCCAGGACCAAATCGAAGCTTTGCGATGGGTCAAACGCCACATTTCATCGTTTGGAGGTGACCCGGACAAGGTCACAATCAACGGCGAAAGCGCTGGCGGCGCTTCTGTAGAGCTTCACCTCGTCGCACATGAGCGCGAGCCGCTTTTTTCAGGAGCGATCGCGCAGAGCGTTTACAGGACTCCTTTACCCACCCCTGAACAACAGCAGGTCGGACATATTTTAACTCATTCTAAATACTTTTGTCTCATTCTCTATCTGTCCCAGCCTCTTTTCGAATTCTATGCCAACCATGCAGGTTGTGGAATAGGGACAGTCGCGGATCAGCTCGCCTGTCTGCGAACCGCAAGCGTAAGCGCGTTGGCTCGGGCGCAGGATGCCGCTGGTACCGCCGCGTTGTATGTCGTTTTCCATGTTCGTTCGGCGTGTCTCGCTGAACTCGGTGACTCGAAGCAACGCATCCGCATACCGCATTTTCCGCCCTGTAATCGATGGGCGTCTCTTGACCGACTTCCCTACGCGGTCCATAGTATCGGGCAGGTCGGCTCGCGTCCCGCTTATGGTTGGGTACGTTGCCCAGCTGGTGCTGCTAAATCTAACCTAAAACCGAGAACACCAAGAGCGACCACCAATGAGACGCTGTCTGGTGGGACTGACCTCGTCGCCTCTCTGCGGAATTTCTTCCCGTCATTGAATACCAGTGATATTGACAGCATTCTGGCGGTGCGGTGGCATGCCCCCAATCTGGTATAATGGTCGTATCTGACAGAGCGCGATCATCCAGGCTTATCCGTCCAGTGATTTTGCCTCCGATGCGCTGCGCTTCCAGACAATTACAGGCGACCTAGAACTGCGGGCGGCGGTGCGTTTCGTCTAGAGAAATGCCATGTCATGACTGACATTTCACATCGTGCAGCGTTCTATCATGGGCACAGCATATGCAGCAAGGACAACAGCATGGACGTATCGTTACAATCAAAGAAACCCTACCGTCGGTGGAGCAGGTGTTGGCCACGCCGCCGAGAATTGGATGATGTTCTTGGGAACAAATACTGGGTACTATTTTTCTATTCGCCCTTCTCCCGGAGCAATGTTAATTCCGAGGCACGGAATAGATTCAATGGTTCCACGACCTTCTCACCCATGACACCAGTAGAGAGTGCTTTCGCTGAGGAGCTTATCGCCTATTGGCTGTCGTTCGTGCGTTCTGGAAACCCGAACACCTTCAAACTGGCAAGATCACCGGCTTGGCCTCCATACACAGCTCAGCGCAGGAATCGAATCGTTCTGCAACAGGATCCGAGGAACACTACCAGTCAGAGCGGAAGTTTCATTGAGCTCGAAGAAGTGATTGAGACGAGGAGGGCAGTTGTGATTGTTAGCAAAGTCGTTGGACAGCAAAATTGAGAAGTATGGCAACAGGCGGCATATTCATTGTCGGGTATACTTGTACACAGAAAGTTGTGATGGTCGCTGAACAGCCAAGAAAACAAGTTTTGAAAGTGGTTTCCGCATGCAAAGCATTGGAAGACTGAAATGAAATGAAAATAGCACACCGAATCGACTCACTCTAGCCGCAAGAGTTACAAACGATCGCAAGTTCGCATTTTGGCATTTTAAAACCCAAACGATGGCATATAAACCACTTGCTTCTTTCAAAAGCGAAGTCATGGGCATACTGCACCAAAAGAGAGCGTTGACATTCAAGTCAACCATAGACACAAAAAAAAACCTGTTCCCACGCTGCTGCTTTCGTCCTGGAGACGTTCCAATTCAAGTCCTTCCGACGCATCGTCGAACACGAATGTCAGTAATTCTGCTATTATTCTGGCCCAATAGCTCTTCTCAGAGTGGAATGAAACGGGATATCGTTGAGCCTTCCTTCGTCATCTGACCGAGCGTTCAGCTTCGACGACCACCTGGCTTCGACTTTCATCCGACTGTTCTGTTGCGAAGCACAGGCAAGGGGTATTTAGGAAGATGCTCTTTGCGACCTTCCACCCGTTTTCGACTCCCACAGCTATCAAGAACAGGCCTCTATCGCAGTTTCTGTTCTGACGTGCAACACTTCGACGAGCTGCAGATCTTGTACCGTTTTACAAAGCCTTTCCCATCCTTATGTTATTGTCGCTATTAGGCGTGATTCTCGCGTGCGTCTCTTCCCAGGGCCGGTCATCGGGGTCTCCGGTGCAGGATATCATTGATATTGGCTATGCAAAATACCTCGGAAACCGAACCTTCCCAAACGTTGTAGCATATCTCGGTATTCCATATGCTGAGCCGCCTCTGGGAGAGTTGCGCTTCCGCGCTCCGTTGCCGTTGAACACATCTCGCATCTCGCAAGGCGTGAAAGGCTCTGTGATAGATGCTCGAACGTATCCAAACTTTTGTGTTCAAGGGTCCATGAGACGTCAGTCCTTCGCTCTTTCTTCCTGTCGATATTTCTGCTAAACGAACCCAGTTGGAGACGCCGGCGGGGCTGGAAGTGAAGATTGCCTCAAGGTTAACATCTTCGCCCCCGCTGGAGCGAAACAGAGCAGCAATTGTGCGTATGCAGCATCAGCAGTGGTCGTCCATAACCTCAGCACCGTCTTTCAGTCCCTGTCCTCGTATATTTTCACCAAGGAGGTAAGCTTTACATTGTACCTCCGAAATTGTTGACGAGTTCCCGGATGTCTCCTGATAGGTTATACCTGGGGTAATCCAGCATCCTGGCCCTTTGACCACTGGGTTCACCAAAGTCCCAATGTCGTCCTGATCTCCGTTTACTATCGCCTTAGCTCCTTCGGTTTTCTGGCGATTCCAGAGTTTAAAAACAATTCAGCCCTCGGCGACTTGAATGCCGGATTCTTAGACCAGGTTGAGGCCTTGAAATGGGTGAAACGCCATATTTCGCGGTTTGGCGGCGATCCAAACAAGGTAACTATCGATGGCGAAAGCGCCGGCGGATCATCAGTTGTACTCCACCTCATTGCAAACGAAGGCGAGAGGCTGTTCTCGGGCGCCATTGCCCAGAGTGTTTGGAGGTCCCCCTTGCCAACCCCTGAGCAACAAGTGGTAGGTCACTCCTCCGACCAAGGTGCTCTACGTCGAAAATATTAAACTGCACAATTGCTCACAGCCACTTTTTCGATTCGTCGCAAACCGTACTGGATGTGGCGCTGGAACGGTTGTTGATCAGCTTGCGTGTCTAAGGAGGGCGAGCATAAGTGCGTTGGCGCAGGCACAAGATGCCGCCAGTTCGCCCGAGCCGTGGGTTTCCTCATTCTTCCCAAGGTCTCCACCCGACCACCTGCGACGCATAGGAACGGTTTGTCATACAAGAGGTTCCGACCTGTTATCGACGGAAAGCTCTTTACGGATTTCCCCACCCGGTCAATCGTCTCTGGAAAGGGATTACGTGTTCCTTTGATGGTTGGGTATGTGATAGATATCTCTAGCTGAGCTGTCCACGCTGAGAGCTTCGACTGGAGGGCGACGACCAATGAGACACGCTCCTTCGGGTCTGATCTCGTCGCGGCCATCAGGGATTTCTTTCCCTCGATGAGCACAGAAGATCTTGACACTATCTTAACGGTATGGGGATCATAAATTGTTGCATTGATTGTAATTTATAGGCACACCAGGCATACCCGTCGACTCAGTTTGCGTCCGACCAACTTCGTTTTCAGACAATCACCGGTGACCTTGAACTACGAGCTGCTGTATGATTTAATCGACTTCTGAGGAACAACACTTACGTATCGCGAATGTCAGCGGCCGATCCTCGCCACCGCATATGTACAACGAGCGAAAGCATGGGCATACCGATATCACCAAAGAAACCCGACTCAAGATCCGGCTTTAGGAGTTGCACATGCTGCTGAGAATTGGATGATGTTCCGAGGAACAAATCCTGGGTTGCGTCTCCATCGAATTACGTTGAGATGGGCTTTTGGCTTACACAGCGCGGCAGGTTCAACGGAACCACGACGTTTACCCCAATGACGGCCGTCGAGAACGCTTTCGCTGAGGAACTCATCGCCTACTGGCTTTCATTCGTTCGAGCTAGGGACCCAAATACGCACAAGCTGGCAAGATCTCCTGTGTGGGAAGCATATATGCCCCACAGGCGGTCCCAAATTGTATTGCAACAAAATCGGGACAACACCAGCTCGGCAAGTGGAAGTTTCGTCGAACTTGAAGAGGAGATAGAAAGGAGGAGAGCTGGGGTTATCATTAACACCGTTGGAAGTCAGCAAAATTGAGTTGCATACTTGGAACTGCGCATTTCCAATTCTCTTTTCCTTTGCTTGATGGATTTTCTTGTCGTAGGCCTTATCTTGTGTTTGACAGATTTCGTCAATCCTGCGAGTCGCACAAATTTACGACAATATCAGTGTCATGAATGGCTTTAAGTTGCCGGAACCATTTATGATCAGACTCTACACCGTTTTGAATGCCTGACGTTTCTTGGATACGAACTTTGAAACAGCGCGACAATTAACCCGGCGGTGTCGTCGACGAGATGATTCCGCAACAGAAGCAATCGGTGGCGGTGCGACGTCGACAGACGAGTCACGTGCCTATGGTTGAGTTTCCTAATATGGGCACGATTTGATCGTTACGGCTAACACACGGGAAGGGTCCCATCTCATCCCACTTCCTCACCCGCTTTCCCCTACTCTTCCTCTTCCGTTCACGCTGCCTAAACTATATACACTGCTACAGGATCTATAGAGACCTGCTTACGCTGTAAGATTCCCGGTTACTAATCCGGCAGTGCGAATTCTGACGCGCTTCGGTGTCCGAACATGCTACAGGACACCCACGCTCTCTACTGACGACATTTTTTACCTAGCGAACATTGAACTGACGAATTTGACAATTTCAATCAATAAATGGCTGCTCCTTCTCAGGAATCTCAGGCATACCCTCCATGGCTCACCCCAATCCTAACAACTGTAACGGATGGAGCAGGGATCCCCATTGCAACGTCAACGACAATTTTATACCTGCCGTTGACTTACTATGGACCTAGTGTAAGTCATGACCCATAATCTCTTGCTTCTATTAATGACTGATGTATGACGTTTCCCCTTGCGAATCTTGACAATTTATGACTTGGGTATTCATTGATTCTAGATCCCGCTCAACTCTGACTGGACCTACGGTGGATTGACACCCCCACCCTCAGCCACCACTGTACCATTTCCGTCTACAGTAACGGGGACGTTGTCTGTTCCTGCGACCATGACCTCGTCAACTGCGACACCTTCCGAATCTACCTTGATACCATCCTCCTCTGTGATACCTTCTGAATCCTCATCATCAACAATTACCCCATCTTCATCGTTATCATTTACATCGACCCAACCTACTTCAAACCCGACATCCTCCTCGACGTCCGTCCCAGTTGCAAACCACGGACTATCCAGAGGTCAACTTGTTGGCATCATCGTTGCCAGCATCCTTGGTCTTGTCTTCCTTTTCGTCTTTGCTCTCTCCATCTACCTGTGCTGCAGAGGACGTCGCCGACAAACCGAACCCAGCTCACCGCTTGAGAGAGGCTACATGATAGTCGGCAAGGGACGTCGTCCTGGCGAAGGTTCCCCGCGGCAAAGCGGCGAGGAAGCCGATCCATTCTTGCAAGCAAGCCAGTCCGAGAAAACTGCTGCTGGTCCGTCAAACCAGGACCACTGGCGATATAGTGAGATGGGTATCTACGTACGGCCAGAGAGTAGTTACGTCCAACGTGTTCCTGTTCCGCAGGCTCCTCCGCAAGAAAGCATGGGTTCAAACGGATCATCCTCAAACTCGGGATATGGCGAATTGATCGATCGTCCTACTCTGAACCTCTTGCCAGCAACTCAGGCGGAGCTCGAGAGCCAACGGAGAGGTCACATACTTTCCCCTGAGGAGTTGAGGCGCATGGATGAAGAAGCCGATATCCCGGATCCAGCCCAGTCTCCACTCCTAGCGCCTCCGCGCCTTGTCGATCCAGAGTCGGCTCTGGCTGCTGATCCCGAAAGGCCATTCTCTAGAACCCGTGGATCATACCAATCACAGTTTTCGGATGCCGATGAAAAAGCCACAGTATTGACTGCACGTAGGGTCAAGGCCGAGAATCTTGCCTCTCGTACTCCCCCCCAGCTTTCACTCCCTTTGACTGAACCCAGCTCGAGTAGTAGTGGTGCTGGATTCTTGGCTGGTCTTGGCCAAGGCTTGGCAAGTATCGGACGCCTCAGCTGGCTCAAAAATATCGAGTCTGATTCCCCTCGAAATTCGCGCCCTCAGTCGACGGTGACTACACCATGGAAAGAAGAGGATGCGGAGGTTGGCAGAGTTCTTCTCGCAGTTCCGCCAATGACAGAAAGCCAGTCATCGCGTGGCACGAGCGCTCGCGGCTCTGATGGAACACGTCCCGTGTCATCTGCCAGCGGCGGAACTGTTTACCACGATGCCCTGTCATCGCTGCCCGGAACGCCTACCTCCAGTTCCAGATCTCGATTGGCTCTTCCGCCTCGTGTTCATACTCCCGCAGGACAGACAAGCTCGGTTTCTGGGACCGGTGAACCTCCTGCCTATCAGCCCCTTGAAACCGTTCCTTCTGTGCCGAAATCGTCTTCCAGCCCTCATCTTCCTGGGGGATATGACATCTTGGACACTCCAGTGCCGACACCTGTCTCACCTTTCGCTTCTAGCACGACATTTGCGGTGTCGTTGCGTGAGACGGCAACGACGGGCAGTACCTTGGCTTTGCAGTACCCAATGACACCTCCCGGCCTCGGAAATGCGAGGTCGAAGACATGGACTGATGTCTCTTCCGGTACAACTCACATTAATGGACCATTGAGGGAGATTCCTAGCTTGGAAACCACCTCCGCCGGCATTTCTATCGATGTCTTGGAAGAGGAACCTCCTAGCCCTGGTGAAGGTTGGAGAACGTTGGCAGGCGCCGTCAGCTTGGCAAATGCAGGTGACCGTGATGGGAGACGGACCACTTTTGGTGTTGTAAGTACCGCTACTCACTTCTTCACTGTCACCCTAACTGTTTCATTTTTTGAAGCTCATTTCACCATCCGAACATACGCTGGAAGGCGATTCCGTCCATTCGATTCGTTCTCACCTGAGCCCGACGTCTTCACGGTCGACCGGTTCCGCACCGTCCAGGCGCGACTTGTCTAGCTCCCTGGGTTCAGCTTCCTCCAGACCTTCCGCGTTCTCGGCACCTCACACGCACAGCAGCGGCCATTCACTGACTCACTCGGGCAGTGTTTCATCTCATGCAAGGAGACGGTCGACAGCAGCAGCATCACCGACGTTCTCCGCCTTTGGGGGCCCCTTCAACCAACGAGGACAGGACGACGCCCTGCATTCGACGCATCTGCTCAGCTCCCCACCAGCTGCTCACCTGACATTGGACCGCGAGCGTGTGACTCTTTTGGGCTCCAGTGGAGCTGAACCTGCAATCTCTAGGGGCAGCAGTCCAGCACCCAACTCTTCGCTCTTGTCGGCGGAGCCATCATTGAGTCCGCCATTGAGCCCGCTGTCGCAGCTTTCGAGCGCGCCCTGGGCGACAGGACTTGATCCAGATTGGACCCCTGCTTAGTGGCTTCAACCGTGCAGGTTTCCTTCATTTGGCTTAGCTACTCCTCCCAACGACGCTCTTGGTCCTCGACACAAAAGTCTGTCTTGATGATGGTTCGTCGAGCATTCCCTTCTTCAGCAACATCTGGAATGGGTACCTTCTGGACAGCAATGGTTTCTTGAATCCGTCTTATACTTATTCATATGTTCTTCTGTCCGTTCTGCCGTTTCTTTACGGGAGGGATATGGGTATCGTTCCTGCCACTCTGCAGACGTTTCCTTACCATGTGGGAGGACGATATGTGACGACGATATGATATTCATGACACGTACGAATCCCATCTGCCCGGTAATGCGAGACCTATAACTCCATCTGCTCTTTTTTGCTCTTTGTTTCGTTATTCGGTACAGTACGGAACATTCAAGCTTGCGTTTCTTGTTATCTTCACCGTCTCTCACACGGATGTCATGAGGCAAGCTTTCTAGAACGATATCTGGACTTTCTTGCGATAGAGTATAGGACTGTTCTCGACTCCAATTGTGAGATTGTCCCTTCCAAGGCCGTGCTAGAAGCGAGATTTGTGCACAAGATAATGGTTGGGATCATTGAGACCACCTGTCGACTTGTGATTGCAAACTTTACGGACCCACCGTCATGACCGATGATGCATGTGCTCCCGCCGTGTTCCGCAACGCTAAACTGTCAAGCTGCGCGCTAGTGCACGCTCTGGACCTGTCTAAAATGCCAAAAAAAAAACCAAAACAGTCGCCATGTAGGAGAGATTGTATTGCATTCGGCTTTGGGAACGGATGGAACGCTGGTTACGGTTCAACGGTTTTAAGTCCTTGTTACCTCCAGGACATGCAATCTAGAGCCCTAGAAACGCGCGAAACACGAAATCAGACTCGGAGTTCACTACACCCTAGCCTGGGGGAACACAAGTTTGCTCCAACGTTTCGGGAGGATGGCTTCGTTCGGACCACGGTAGGTAAGTATTCGGAACCGGCGACGAGGTTGCTGGATTGCTCTGTTGTCAATACCGTTCCACAAGGACAAACAAACGGAGTTCAGGATCCGTTCAATCAGGGTCAGAACCTGCTCTCACTTCGACACTAACTAGCTTGCTACTTTGTCCCATGGTTGAAGAAACTGACCAGTAGGTATGCATCCGAGTGTCGTGAAACTTGTGATTGAGAGAATTCACAGAAAGAAGAGTCGACTACCCGATCGGCCAATTGAAAGTTGAGCAATAGGCGAGAGCCATAGTGGGTTACGGACATGTCCACATCGTCACCGTATGCGCTCTTTCCGGATACCTTTTTTCAGCGTTGCAATTATCGCGTCGCACATGGAATAGAAGAATCAATCTGGCATACGTGGACAAGGATCTCGGCGGATACTTGCCTTTGACCAGACGATCAAGAACTTCCACTGATTAACATATCGAACGGATTACCGGAAGCCCTCCACCTGCATCTTTGATTCCGAACCGTCATTCAAAGTCAGGAATTGTGCCGTTTTGGGCTTATCTGGACCATTTATGGAACTGTCGTGAATTAGCGACGTCAATCCGTGTAGCCTGAATCAGTCACTAGGTGGATTGAGTGCAAGCGCGTGAAACACAGTTCATGTCGTGTCTCTGTGTGCCTGCCGACCCATCTGCTGTGGTGTGGATACCCACTCTTTGCGGCGTATAAAGCCTGCCAGGATTCTTGCTGTTTGGACTCAGGCCAGTCCTAGCTTGAGCGGCAATGCCTTCCTCTGCTAATTCAGCTTCCGTTCACTCCAAGGTAGGTTTTTTTTTCCCTACCAGAACCTGAAAACTTAATATTGCCATTCAGAGCTCGAGAGAGACTCTTGCCGGCGCTGAACACGAGAAGGGGACTATTCACTCGGTACCTCTTTATCGGCAAGAGGTTGAGTCTACTGTCTCTCATCCGGGCACCCTTATTAGCCTCCCTGTCGAGAAAAAAGTCGAGCCCTCCTCCCTTGAAGACCAGACGCACATATGGGCTGGGTATGAGCAAGAAGTGTTGCCAGAGAAGACCCAAGGAAGATTTGTCCGAAATCTTCGGCACCAAATCCTCTACCTCTACCGCCGTATCTTCGGCGTTATTTTCCTAACCAACCTCGGAATATTTATTTCTGTCATTGTGAAGGGTACCAACACCCCACAACTGGGTCTCATTGTCATCGGAAACTTGTTCGTCACGATCCTCATGAGACAAGACTATGTCATCGACGCCTTCTTCGTTGTCTTTACCGCCATCCCTCCTTCGTATGTATTCTCTTATGGGGATATATTCCTTGGACTCACCGATTTTCTTTAAGATGGCCTCTTGCGATTCGCCGTGTCTGCGCTCGTGTATACCACATCGGTGGTATACACTCTGGAACCGGTGTCTCGGGGGTGATGTGGCTCATTCTCTTCGCCGCAAAAGCGACACAAGAATACCTGCGGGGAGAACATGTTTGTACTCAAGTTTCTCGGGCATTTCCAACGGTCTCATCTTAGGTCCTATTCTCATCAGACATCCCTTGCACTCGTCATTGTGACATACTGCATTCTTGCTCTCCTTCTCATAATCCTCACCTTCGCCTATCCAAGGCTGCGAAAAAAGATCCATGATAGTTTCGAGGCCACTCACCGATTCCTTGGATGGACAGGTGTTGCCCTCGTCTGGGTTCAAGTGAATAAATTCTTCTTATCTCATACTGACGGAACTCATGGTATAATCACGAAAGATTGTTCTTCTTGCCAATGACTGGAAAGCTCCTGGGCAATCTCTCGGCGACACTTTGGTCCACGGTGCTCCGCTTTGGCTGCTCTCCGTGATGACAGGTACGCTTCTATTGTCTACGTTGCACGCGTGACGTTCATGTATAATTTCGCAGCATCCCTCGCCCTTCCCTGGATCAGATTGAGGAAAGTCAATGTTATCAGCGAGCGCCTCTCCAACCATGCTGTTCGCATGTACTTCGATTATGGTGGGTATCCCCGTGCGCATTTCCGGCCTTCCGATGGAGCCTCACACGCTGTCTATTTCCCATAGCCACACCCAAGCCTGGTAGTTTTGTCCGACTCTCAACGAGTCCCTTGGCGGAATGGCACAGCTTTGCCACCATCTCCGAGCCCGGAAAGGCGGGCTTCTCTGTCGTCGTCAGCCGAGCAGGTGACTGGACCGTCAAGCAAATTGCAGAGCTGCCGACCCAGATCTGGAAGCGCGGAGTACCCACATTCGGAGTTATGCGCGTCGCGTCCATGTTCCGTCGCGTGGTTCTCGTCGCGACTGGTTCGGGCATTGGGCCGATCATGCCCCACGTCCTCGCCGCGAGGATGCCAATCCGACTTCTGTGGACGGCTCCGAACGTACGCGAGACCTTTGGCGATAAGCTCGTTGATGCCGTTCTCGCCGCTGAACCGAACGCAATCATTTACAGTACGCCATTCCGCAGCGACGCTCTCCATTCTGTCAAACTTGCTCATAACTCCTTTCTAATCGCAGACACCCGCGAGCATGGCAAACCAGATATGGTCAAGCTCACTTATCGCCTTGTCAAAGATTTTGATGCAGAAGCCGTCGTCATCATCTCCAACCAGCCGCTAACTGAAAAGGTCGTGTACGGAATGATGAGCCGAGGCATCCCCGCTTTCGGCGCAATCTGGGACTCATGAAAGGAGATTCTAGTAGTCGATTATCCAGAAGATCAAAACCCTCACCACTGAAGTTTGCCATTATTCCCCCCAACCATGCTCCTTTTTGAAGATGACCTACACTTTTATCGATTAAAATCTTCCTCTTATTATGCATACAAATTGAATCCCATCCATCCATCCCACTGATCCCACTCCACATTTCTTTCCTGCAAAAGGCTTGTACAATAGAGGTCAATAGAAATGGGCTTCTGGTCCCCGAAAACATGTCAAAGACAAAAGGGCGTTGTGGCGAGTATGCCAAAATACTGATATTTGAAAGCATTCGACTTGTTAAATGGTGTGATTTTCTCTTGAAGTGCAGGGATACGTACTCTCCAATGCGCAGGATTGATCCCCCTTGTAGGAATTGAGGCGGAACATGACGGATCCTCGCCATCGCTCGAGCACTGCAAAGTAGTCTTCTCAGAGGACGGATCTGCAGATATCCAGTATTCGATGCCTGAATCACAAATGGAGGGTTTAGCTGGAGTTGGCAGCGTGGATGATGGATTGGTCATTGCCATGGTGGTAGTATCCTAAACGAGTTGAAATGATTGTGGGCACCCTGAAAGCGTCATCGGTTAATGGGCACGGATGATCGTAATTTACAGCGACTCACCCATCTGTCGTATGAACCACTGCATAGATAGTTGACGATACTGTGCCCATGAATAAACTCAGACTCGCACCTCGGTGAGCCTTGCGACCGAACATTTCATTCACGTGTGCGGCAAATATCTCGTTCTAGGAAGTCCAGGAAGCGAATGAAACACGTTGTTCGGTGAAGCAGAAACATACGCCTATTCTGGGTGCGCCGTAGGAGTAGGTTCTGACCTCCCTATGGCAACTTTTTTTCAGGACAGAAACATGAGGGACGTATCAATGAGCGTACGCGTCTGGAAAGTTGTATTTCAGTGATATCGCTGCTAATGTCGCCAACGCGCCTCCTAGGGAATGGCCTGTAGTTACAATGGAATAGCCGGGATACCATCTTAGTTCCAAAGTAAGCAACGCCAATATCTCAGCCACGACCGAGTTCCAACTGTCGATTTGTGTCCCGTCTTCGACTCATTATGACCAGATGTAAAAAGGGCCTCACGCAATAAGAAATCCGCTATGAACCTTTGCGCCAACTGGGGAGTGTCTGAGCTGCGATTCGGAGCCTCTTTTCTTACACACAATCACTTACGCGGAGCTGACACTCCCGGGGTAAGAAGTGGAACCAGGATGATTGCAACGTCCAGCATGAAGTCCACTAAAGACATGCTGATGTAGTGTGTCAACGAAGCATCGAATTGAATCGCCACCAACTGAGATAGCTTGCCTTCCACGTAGGGCAACGACGATCTCCCGTTTAGTATCATCTCGTGCAACGAATCCTTGGATGTCCGTCACCGGGTTCGAGAACTAGTTGTGCCATAGAAAAACGGACATGTATCCGAGCGAATCTTGACGCGACGTACTGGAGAGACTAGTTTATTCCCGTTCGGGCGCAGACACAACAGAGAATATGCAGAAGAGGCGTATTTGAAATAGTATACAAGCTCGTTGTACACGTCTGCGCGAACCGAACGACGGTCAGCGAGGACTTGGGATGCTCATTGCTATAGTCGACGGCGCACCGGCATCAACGGATCTGCCAAAAGAGCCCGTAGCATCGACCTCGAATGACTCCATAATATTCTTCGACAGCTACGTCCGAGCTTGTGTAGATGGCGAGTATATCCGAGTCGATTGGCGTTCCGATAGGGTGACAGACGCTATTGCCAACGTTGTGGCGTGTCTTCCGAGACCTCCATTTCCGGCATTGTCGGCCAGCCGACCCTCGACCAATCTTGTATGGCGCTAACCCCTGCGTCCAGCATTGGGAGCAAATATTCACTAACCGCAATATAAAGGTAGTAGTGAACCGAATCGCTCGGAAATCGCGGGGATTGAGAGCTTGAGAGTCCACCACGGTCTCTTCTCGTTTGTCAGCACAGAAGCAGACGAAATCGCAAGTCCTAGACAAGCCCCTGCCCTACGCCGGCCCAGACCACTTCGGAATATTGCTCAAACATGGCGCGTTTCATTGTTTGGGCCCAATGGCAACCAGCTCTCGGTACGCCCAGGGCATGCACGATGCGTTTCCGCCTGCTACGCATCGCGTCAGTCATAAGTATGTATCCCATGCTCGGATGTCCTAACCGGGTCGATCTTGGCTCTTGCTGGGCGCTGATGGCCTCTTAGCGACACAGATCGAGCTGGCGTTCAATGTATAGCGTCTTCGGAGACTGGCATCTCCGATAACGATCACGATGCAGGCCAAGGCAAAACGATTGGAGCCCTTCAATATGGTATCCATTCATTTTTATTCAGTTGCCTTACTGGAAGAAAGTTCTCCGTCTGGCTCCATAACGCGTCCATGATGGCGCCGATGGCAGTTTCACACGACGACCCACATGGTGCTACCTCGTTTGTACACAAAGCACCGTCCACTCGCCAGAATACGCCATTCTGGTGCCATGCACTCATTCAATTTATTTTTTTTTTCAACGCAAAACGATCTGCCAAAGTCAAGTGAAAAGATGGCAATTGAAATAACGGACCTCGTCCCAAGCTCTGGGAGTTTCGCTCCGGGCTCCTTCCCTCCTTCCCTTCGTCAGGTAGGATTCTCAAGAGAGCGCAAAGATAATGACTACGTCCGCTCCTTCCTCCGGCGATGCTCTAAAGAAGTCAGAATCAGTCGAGTCTGTGGCTGAAGAATCGCTAGCGCATGGCTCGGATGATGAGAACCCTCAGAGGCGTCAGATCGGGCTTTTCTCAGCGGTTTTCATCATATTCAACAGGATGATAGGAACGGGGTGAGCTTCGTACTGTCCAGTTGCTATTCTATTGATACTGACAGATCCATCAGTGTCTTTGCGACTCCAAGTACTATCCTGAGCTTGAGTGGAAGCGTTGGATTGTCCCTGTACGTGATTACCGAGTGTGGTTTACTGCTTGCTCACACCTTCGTTTCGTGAATAGCTTTATGTGGCTCATCGGTTCTGTCATCGCTGCCGCTGGTATGGAAGTCTACGTCATTTGGGGAACCGTGCGTTTATTCTCTTTACCTTCTGCGACTTACTGATTGGACAGCTCGTAGGCCTTGCCCCGGAACGGCGGAGAGAAAAACTATCTCGAATATCTCTTCCGGAAACCAAAATATCTGGTGACTTCCATGTTCGCTGCCAATGCAGTTTTGCTGGGTACGTTCCATACGAAAGTCAGTTTCATTCGTCCTGAGTTGTCGTCACTTTATAGCTTGGGCGGCGGGCAATTCTTTAGTCTTCGGAGAATACATCCTTCGAGCTGCGGATCGGGAACCCGGTCGATGGACACTGCGTCTGGTGGGCTTCGCATGCATAACGTTCGCGCTTCTCATCCACGGCACCGCCCTGAAATGGGGCCTTCGCCTTCAAAACCTCCTCGGCATCATCAAAATTATCGTTCTGATCTTCGTCATCATAACGGGCTTCGTCGCCCTTGGCGGCCATATAAAAATCGAGAAGCCGCACAACTTTCGAAACGCGTTCGATGGCACGACGGCGAGCGCCTCATCGTTTTGCCTCAGTCTTTATAACGTTCGTGGATACTTTTTTTCTGCCGTTTTCTTATGCTGGCGTTGAGTTCAGTGCCCTTGACTTTCAGGTCATCTGGTCTTACATCGGATTCAGCAACGTCAATTATGCCCTGTCAGAGGTCAAAAACCCTACTAGGACAGTAAGAATCGCCGGTCCGCTGGCCATCGCTGTCGTCACTGTGTTATACATGCTCGCCAACATTGCATACTTTGCCGGTGCTTCAAAAGAAGAGATCACAGGCTCTGGGCGACTCGTCGCCTCCTTGCTGTTTCGGAATGTTTACGGTGTCAAAGGAGAGCGTCCGCTTTCTGCTCTGGTAGCTCTTTCTGCACTTGGAAACGTGTTATCAGTGGTGAGTATGTCTTCAGAGACTGAAATATCCATTCTGAGCCGGTGTCTAGATCTTTTCCCAAGGCCGTGTCAATCAGGAACTTGGACGAGAAGGAATCCTGCCTTTCAGCAAGTTCTGGGGTTCCAACCGTCCATTCAACGCCCCTTTCGCTGGCCTGGCACTACGTATGTCCACGTCATCTCTTCTACCATGTTATCCTTTGAAGGCTGACGCCTAGTGTCTAGATTGGGTTGCATGTCTCATCGTTATATTTGCACTTCCCCCGGGAGATGCATACAACTTCGTCATCAACGTCGTAAGTCTGCATGACATACATTCAAAAAATGCCCGGCGTATCTGAACCGCGCAGATTTCCTACCCTCTCTCCATCATCAATGCCACGATATCCTTCGGGATCGTCTTCCTTGGATTCTTCCCCTATCGAGACTGGCCACGCGTCAACATTCCGGGCCAACTTGCTGCTGCATTTTTCGGCGCTGCCAACACGTTCCTCTTCGTCGTGCCTCTCACGAGGCCCCCGCCTGGCGGCGAGCCGTACATCAGCTTGCCATATTGGACGCACGCAGTGGCGGGTTGGGTCGTGTTTGGCTTGGGATTCCTGTACTGGGTGATATGGGCACATGCTCTGCCTAGGATCGGGAGATACCAGCTGACAAGAAGGGAAGAAGTAGGAAAGGATGGGCTAACGAGACATACCTTTAAGAGGATACCCTTATGATCTACCTGTTAAACTGCTCCTGGATAAGACTATGTGTATTATACATTGTACCCTTTAATCTAGGTGGCTATTGTGACGATGAGGAATGGTGGTGGAATATATTTTAGAACATGCATCATTCCATAATTTCTCAACAGCTCCCCAGTACCGAGCAGGATTCTTCCTGGCGTGCGCGACATGAGGAGTGTCGTCGAACCTCTCCAGTGTCGCGTTGAATCCGGCCGCTTTGGCGGCGAGAGCATGACTCTCCACATCGGCGCAAGGCACAAGGTCGTCTGCTTTGGAATAGACGTAAAGCCTCGGCGTGCCGCAGTGGAACCAGGGCAAAAGGCTAGCGTCGTTCATAGCCGCGTGAAGGACCTCTCCTCGAGTCTTCCCGTTTAAAACTTCCCGGATGAGCATGTCGACAAAGAGAGCGGAGGTGATGAACAGCTGCGCTAAGGCCCGCAGAACGGGATTAGCAAACGCGTAAGAGAAGGCGCGAATCGAGTTCTTGAAACGGGCGAGCCCGGGGCAGGAATCGAACACGATCGCGCTGATGTTGGGCGAGGAGTTCGAGGGTCGTGCTGGGTATCTCTGAGAGATGAGTCGGCTCAGGTACATGAGTTGGAAACATCCCCCTGGAAGATTTAAGGTCGTCGTTCAACCGGCTGAGGAGCAGCAAAAGCATGCGCGAGGTTCACCGTTTGAAAATACATGGACGAGAACACGCGGAGAGGAGGACCTGCCGGCCTTCTCCTGATGCGCGTCTGCGTTGATGCATCCCATAGAGCGCAGTGCTTCAACTGCAGGCATTAGATTGTTGAACTATGGATTTCGGGTTGCAAATTGCAAACAACAACGACAGACGATAGCACCGAGATACTGACCAACGTTTTGTCGCGACTCCAGAAAAACGAAGGTTCGCATCTGATAAGTAGTTTCGCTGCATCGGGATAAAGGTCCTCATACACCTTGGTGTACTTGTGCAAATGGGATAGTTTCGCCCCCACTTTCGGTTGTTATGAATTCTCACTTCCGTAGTCAAAATTGCGTAGATACGCACTCCATCCAAAGATCAGGATAAGGCTTCAAAGGGGCACGGAGGTTAAAATAGCTTATTGTAAGGTCCAGAAGTACTCACGTAGGAGACCTATTCGAAGGTTGGGCGTCGCCTCTGCCTGGATCAAGGTAGATGCCCTCATCAATTCGAACGTATCGGTCTTCCACAGTAATCAGCGTGCTCATGGTAGTAGATTGGATAAAGATGTGTCAAAATACAGCCCCCAACATTTCCTATACCCTAAGTTTTGGGGAATTCACGGAATAAAATCTTCGGTTGATTGCCTCGGTGATGGCGAGCGCTTCAAATACCGGGTTGCAATCAGGCAACATGGCCGCATTTCCGGAAGCCAATGTTTCCTCAGTCCCGTTTGCACACATACCCGATGACAGACGACGGCCTCGAAACCGGAGACGCGGCGAAGGGATGAGTTGAAGGGGGTTCTGATTGGTCAGGATGCATCACGTGCGCGACGGTAACATGGAGTTCGAGGACTGGAACTCGGACTCATCTTTCTCCATGTCAGATCTTTATCGTTCAGCACTCAGTGCACGCATAGCAAAACTTCCTCCACTGCCTTCGGAAGATGACGAGGAAGGGGATGAAGCAGGCGATACCTTAGGTTCTCTGCCAGGAAGCGGCATGGGACCTCCAGCCATGCAAGTCGGAATTGTGACCCTCTCTGAGGTCTGCAGTATTTAATCACGGAAACATACTACACATATAAAGGCCTACTGTGCACCCTCGTAAACGAACGCTGCGCGCTCCCAATCCAGAGCACTTGCCAATCTCGGCAGAGTCATATTTTCTGGAAGCCGTGCAGGTCGCCGTGCCGACGCGCAATCTGGACTCGCGCGTGTACCACACCCCTCCGCAGACTGCTGATGGCACGATCATGATCTGCCACCACGGCGCGGGGTATTCTGGGCTGAGCTTTGCTTGCTTCGCGAAGGAGGTTTCCGAGATGAGCAAGGGAGAGTGCGGCGTGATGGCAATTGATGCTCGTGCCCACGGTGTGTCCTTCCGATATCGTAGATTGACAGAGTGTGAATAAAATATATAGGGAAGACGACCTCGACTGTGAACGAGGATGAAGCCGAGGATCTCTCGATTGATGTCCTCGTTGATGACTTCTTTGAGCTTGTCAAGACCGTGTTCCCCAACCCCGCTTCTGCACCTACCTTCCTGGTATGCTGATAAAATATGTGTGCTGTTTCTGAATTGATCGCGCGTAGCTCATAGGTCATAGCATGGGTGGCTCAGTGGTGGTCCGTTCATGCCCAAAGTTTATGGCGGCCAAATATAGGATCACAGGTGTCTGCGTCCTAGATGTGGTAGAAGGTTATTAATTTCTGTTTTTGTTCCCGATTCTGGGTCATCCATGACCGAGCCAAATTGTCTCTCAACAGGTTCTGCGATCGAGGCGCTTCCCCATATGAACAATCTACTCAATACCCGTCCGGAAGGATTCGACAGCATAGAACACGCAATTGAATGGCAGTATGTGGCGTTATCACACCATCCATCTCGTGCATCATTTCATAAAGGATTGACTGGCCAGTCTAACAACCAAGACAATCCGGAATCCCATCTCCGCACGAATATCAGTCCCTGCGATCGTAAAGCACGTCCCGAACGCTGTCGTTCCGTATCAGTGGCGCACACCTCTGAGATCTACGGCACCTTACTGGACAAGTACGTGATTGTGCGCTATGGGCCATTATTACAAACTTACGTTTTCCAAGGTTGGTTTACTGGCTTGTCCAGCAGGTTTCTCACAGTCAGGACAGCTCGACTTCTCGTCCTTGCAGGCACCGATCGCCTAGATAACGAGCTCATGATCGGACAAATGCAAGGAAAGTTCCAGATGATTGTTATCCCTGGTACAGGACATATGATACAAGAGGTCTGTTGACAACGTGCTTTCCGCTGCGGCCCTTGACACTCGACGATCTAAATGTATTTTCCAGGATGATCCAACTCGATTGGCAGAGATTCTCATAGAGTTCTGGAGACGAAATGAACGCGTCATCGTTGGAATCAAAAAGGTTGGAGAGCTCTGAGGAAACGCTCTTTTAGACTTGGCTTTTGTACCTACTACTGCAGTCACACCGTATTTGGCAGACTATAGGCAGTATGGAGGTTCTGTCACCAAGCGTTGCGATACAAATGCTGAGCACAATATGACAGGAACGTTTATGGGAACAGGGAGTTGTTTGAGCTATGAAGGCGCTCAAGGTGTGAAACTGCCAAAAGGGTACCTCGGAATTGCAATCTCTGTGCATCGCGTTACACATGGGGATAAGAGTAGATACTGTACTGTCGTGATATCATCCTAGCATCCTCAAGTCTTTGCGGTCAGCCTTCATCAGAGTGAAGATTAATGACAAGCGGCCCGTCATGCTGCGTTATCAACCCTGGCGTTTAAGCACACTAGAGCAGATGAAGATAGGGGGATGCATGTCTGATCGATTGCCACGGCTCTGAATGCGATGTGACCTTTTGGAGGGTATCTCGCGACTTTGCGGTGCGTTTTAAATGGTCACCCTGTCCTGCACATCGTCCCTGCTGGCTCTGACGGGCAGGCCTGCAAACTTGGACCGCAGCGCCTCGTATTTGCGTCTCTGAGCTACGCTCACGCTCGGCGTGACTTTCTCCAACGCCATCGCAAAGTCGCTCAATTCCACGACGACTCTAGCATCGGCGCGCTCGCCACCCTCGTCCATCTTGTCCAAAGCGCCTAGCGTCCGTCTGAGAGCGACAACTCCAGCTTCCCTCACGACGGCCGCCAGATCTGCCCCACTGTAACCGTCGCACCGTTCCCTGATCAGCCGCTCCACTCCTTCCCTCACCTGCTCTGAGGGCTCTCCCGCGGAGTCGCCCAGGGGCACCTTGCGCGTCATGGTCCGAACGATTTCGGCGCGCCCGTCGGCGGAGGGCAAGTCTACGTAAAGCAGCTTATCAAGGCGGCCTGGGCGGACCATGGCAGGGTCTATCATGTCTGGCCGGTTCGTGGCCGCTATGACGTAGACGCTCTTTCGTGCATCAAGACCGTCCAGTTCGGTCAGAAGAGTGTTCACCACGCGTGCAGAGGACTCGGACTGCGGAACGAGAATATGAGACGCCAGTATTCAAAGCGTAGGCAGAAGATGTACGCACAAGGCTATCGTCCCTTCTCGGCACTAGCGCGTCCAATTCGTCGAAAAAGATGACGCACGGCGACGATGCCCGAGCGCGTGAAAACACTTGCCGTACGGCTCTTTCACTCTCTCCAACATACTATAACGGAAGACTTGTCAATAGCCAATTGTCAATGTGAGCAGAAAAGATCGACCTTGTTGAGCAATTCCGGACCTTTCACACTGATGAAGTTCGCTCTCGATTCGTTGGCAACAGCTTTGGCCAGCAAAGTTTTGCCACAACCTGGAGGGCCCCACATGAGCACGCCACACGCGGCCTCTATGCCGACAGCACTAAACAACTCCGGCCTCCTGATCGGCTGAACAATTGCCATATGCAGTTCTTCTCGTATATTATGGAGCGCCCCAATGTCGGCCCATGTCACGTCGGGCACCGTCGCAAATCCTTCTCGTTTGGATGAGGGTTGGACCTGCTTCAGCGCTGCCATGAAATCTGGCGAGGTTATGCAAAGAGGTGCGAGCTGAGCTTCGGTGAGTGGGTTCGGATGAGCGTTGAGGAAGTGCGCTATAGATCCATGGGAGCCTTCAAACACTAAATGGGGAAAGAGCGTGGGTCTATCTTGTTCAGATAGCGGTGGGGGTAGTCCGTCTACGACCATAGAGGAATCAGCTTCCCCGGGTGCCTCCAACGACGGCGAGGTTACGTCCTCTGGAAGGATGAGCGTTCCCTCGGAAAGCTGCTTGAAAATTCGTTTTACCGCGATGATACCCGCAGCGCCCGTGAGAGCTGATAAATCCGCGCCGACATAACCAGGAGTTGCCTTCGCCAGGGCGGAGAAGTCGAAATCGCCTTCTAGGCGTAGCTTTGCGCACAAGACTTTGAGAATTCTGGAATGGCAAATGAATTTAGAAATAATGGACAGGGTGAGTATCGTGGATTTACTTTGCGCGAGCTTCTTCATCTGGCACGCCCATGCTGATCTCATGATCAAATCTTCCGGCTCTACGCAAGGCGGCATCGAGGGAATCAGGTCGATTTGTTGCACCCATTACGATGACAGGTTTATTTTCCGTTTTATCCCATGACATCTCTGTTTTGTCGGGTTAGTAATATTCAGAAATGATGATACAGCGCATATACACCATCTTACCATCCATACACGTCAGAAATTGGGCAACAATCCTTCTCTCCATCTCCCGTTGAGCACTCTCACGTTTTGGCGTAATAGCATCTATTTCGTCTATGAATAGCAAGCACGGCGCAACTCGCTAGTAAACGGAAAAAGAGTTAACCAGGATAATGGCATGAGAAAGGCGATATTCAAACCTTTGCTTCGTCAAAAGTATCTCGTAGTGTTTTCTCCGACTCTCCAGACATGCCTGAAACGATAGAGGGTGCAGATATGCTGATAAACGGCACGCCGAGCTCCTGCGAAATCATCAATAAAAAGCATTCCATACCCAAAGTGCAGCGTAATCCTACCCCGGCCATTGCATTTGCCAACAAAGTTTTACCGCATCCCGGAGGGCCGTGCAACAGAACTCCTCTTGGTGGCTGCACTCCTGTGTGAAGGTATATCTCAGGATGGCAAAGCGGCATCGCAACCAGTTCTAGCATCTTTTCAATGCACGCGTCAACTCCTCCTAGGTCTGACAGGCGAGCAGTAGGAGGCGTGTACTCTTTGGCTACGGATCCGGCAGTGGACACTTTCGGCCTTTTGCTACTAGTCTCCCCAACGCGGGACGACCTAACCTTGCGTTTTGCAGAGGGCGGTTTTGATTCATCGGAGGGGACTGGGGTTGGCGATGCAGGGATTGTTTCTGAAATGACAGAGGTGGATGATGAGGCGCCTTCTATGACCGGAGTGCTCGACGGTGAAGGTGTTGAGAGCGAAGATGAGTTCAAATTCAGCTTAGTCCGTCGGTGGCTCGACCACAGGTCCTGCATCGACCTATTTAATGTGTTTGATCCCTATCTGAAGTTTCGTGAATGTGTTTCTTCGAAATATTGAAGAAGTTCACCCACAGGTGCATCCATTCCGTCAATTAATTTTTGGAGTTGAATGTTTGATGAACGCCAAAAAATTCGCTGAGCTGCCTTGTTTGTCAAAGCCTCCCGAAACAAATATCGATCACGGATTTGAAAGACACTTTCACTTTGCAACTTCATTGAACCATCTTATTAAACTAGAATGTGAGTCACCATAAAGAGGGCCTCACTGCAAAAGGGGAGGCCAATGTATTGAAGTGCGGCTCAATAGGACTTGTCATTTTACTCTAAATCTGGAGGATGGCTTGTGGACATTGCACGATTAGTATTAGCTTAAGCATGTACTTATCTGTGATACTAATATACGCAGGAACGAAATCGATTACACTTATACATGCACCGAATCAGTAAAAACAGAAGAGCAGAAGAATATATGGCATCACAACCAGCCTTCGGAGCACCTCTTATCCGGGCGGCGGCTGTTTCGCCCTCTGCAGTCCAGTTTGCCGCAGTCCTGGCAAGGGTTGACGCAGAACGTGCGCCCGCCCTTGCCCTTACAGTCCTGCTTGCCGCACTTGCAGCAATGCCGCGGATTGCGCTTCGGCCCGCCCGTCGTCGACGGCGTTCCGCCTGCCACGGTCGTCGTGGTAGCAGTCGGCGTCGCAGAAGAGGATGGCGTCGCCGGTTGCGCGACGCCAGGGGCGAGGGCAGGTGAGGACGATGCGGAGGGCTGCCCAGTCGGGCCCGTGGTCGCAGTTGGCGTTGTTGAGGCTCCGCCGCTCGGGTCGGTGGCGCTCCCGCGGTTGGGATCGTCCGTCGTGCCGTAGCCCGGGTATGGGCGCTTGTAGCCCTGCGACACCGATGCGGGTGAGGCGGCACCTACGGACGACGGCCGATCAGCGGTGGGCCCAGGTGGCACAGTAGCGTGGTCAAGCGCGCTGAAGAAGCTGTGATATGTTGGGTACGGGAAGGTGTATGTTTTGGGAAAGTCAAAGTGCTGAGTGGCGGAGACGCTCGGTGGTGGCTGAGGCTGAGCACGTTGGATCGGCGTTGGGGTTGTCGGCGTTTGCTGCGCGACGCCTGTGAAGGAAATGAGGGCGACGGATACTGGGAAGTGAAAAGGGATATAGTCTACCTTCATTCCTGACCTCGGTTATGCCGCTATTCGCCTTCCAGGCATCATTGTAAGCCTCAAACAAGTTCTGTACGTACGGCTGGTATATGAAGGATTGAGCATGAGCGTCCCAGGGGAAAAGAAAGATAACAGCATACGGCGTTCTGCGGAGCATCATTCGCGCTTTGTTCAGAACTGCTCTGGCTCGACGTCGCCGCAGTCGATGGCTGGTCATTATTTTCATCCGCATCAGCATCTTCCTCGCTCCACACCAGCGTCATCTGGTACATTCACACTGGACAACGATCCTTTCTTCGCGGCTTGTTCGGACTGTTGGGATACGGCAACCTGGAGGCTCTGCGGCAGCGCCGTCGTATGGAGCTGCTGGGGCTGGAGTTGCGGAATATGGACTGGCGTCGATTCCTCCTCGGGTACGCCATGCTGTACCGCCTTGACGATCTGCAAAATGGCATCCTTCTTTAGCCCGGCCTTGAGGCACCCTTTGACCATGTTCCAGAGCTGAATCGACACGCCAAGCGCCTTCCAGTTCCAGATGCCTGGCCCGCTTCCCGCATCAGCGTCGCCATACAGTAGTTTCGCCGGGAATTCGTCTTTCAGTCGGACGGGGAGGGAGCGGAGGATGGACGAATCCGTGCTGGCGAACCTGCGCCCATCGGCGCTGCCAGTCGCGTTGACACACGTGGGGCTCGTGCAAACGTACTCACATCCGATGACGAAGAACGGTTTCTCGATGTCGTAGATCTTGATCGGACCGGTGCTGATCCGTCCGCGGTTCTGCAAAGGGGCAGAGCAGCTCGGGCATGCGATTCCGTTGAATACGAGCGGCTGCGGATCCCAATATAGGAATCGATGTTCAGAGGGCGTCCGTGCAGTTGACGCAGAGGCGGTGAGTGAAAAATATGCAGGGGAGGAGGGGAGCCAGAAGGTCTTGAGGATGGAATAGAGAGACGGAATCGAGGACTGCATCTGCGACGGATTGGGCGCGAGGGATACGAGGTGCGATTTGAAGGCTTCTTCGACGGTCGGACCTGCGCTAGACACAGGGTTCGGAGCAGCAATTGCCGAGAGAAGCGTCGACAAGAAAACGTTTGGTTTCGTCTTGGCTAAAACGGCCCAGTCGTCCTGCTCTGCACTCAACGGTGTCGCCGAATCAACGACCATGGGTACGGGGGCGGGGACGGAGACTTGCTTTGCAGACATGACAGCGGGAAAGGACGTCATCATCGGCGGCGGATACGCGACGCCTGTCATGTGGACGTCGTTGCTCGTCCATGTGCGAAACAGCGAAGTCGTGGGCTGCGGGGGCGGGGGCGCGAGCGGTGAAGGCTGCTGCATCTGCTGCCGCTGCGCTGCGCGGGCTATAGCATGCTTCGCGCCTCGAGCGCGCGAGGGACCCACCGAGCCTGCAGGAAAGCCGTCCTTCCTCGGTCTGCCCACTGGCCGCTTGACGCGGGGCACGGCGGGCTCGAGCGTGGCTAGGTTCTTCTTCGTGCTGCCCTTGGGCCTCCCCGGCCGGCGTTTAGGCGGCATGTCGGGTACGATGTGGACCGCGGGCGTCGATTGAGGCTGGTCAGGCTCACCATTGGAGTCCGGCTGGAACGTTGGCCCGTTTACGATTTCCATTCGTTGTAATTATTATTTTTTATGTGCAATCCTGCCGTTATGTTTATCGTAATTTTTAACCTTTTTTTTCAGACATGAATACAGATTTCTGCGAAAAAATTAATTGTTTTTGGATACTTACTTGCGATGTCCTTTCCCAGAAACTTTTCCTTGAATACCCTATGCTGCTGTCAAAGAGTTTGCAAGAGGCGCACCAACGCAGCGCAAATGCGCAGGATGAGCTGAGTGCTATCGGTTCCTCGTCGACTTATCTTCCACCGCCCTTGTCTCAGGTTTGCGGCTCGTGGAAATCGCCAGCGGACATGAAACGGACTTTAAATTCTGATAAGCCTCCCAGTCAACACCTTTTTTTCTCTCTTCAACACGACGAACGGCAAATGATGATGACCTAGTGGGAAAGGTGAGGCCGTTCGCTGCTTTTCGTTCGCTTTCTACCCTTGGGATACGTTGTGCATGACGATCATCAACCGAATGCTTTAGGAAGTGCCGTCTGAAGCAGCTCTTTGGCTCTTTCCAAGGAGTTACATTGTCGCGACTCGGTTCTCTGATTCCCTTATGCATGTCTGCCTCCAAGAAACGTTTCACTGACCACTTATCCTCTTGACAGATGGTTTCATGTGGATTTTCCTGGCCTGGACTGGCGATTTTCGCTGTGTTATGTCAAATTTAGACATGCCGTAGAATTAATTCAGCTCGTAAGATTACCCTGATCCAGTGAATCCACACACTTCCTTGCGGCGCCTGCGAGAACGTTCGAGGCTGTGTTCTGTGGTAGGCTGGAGATTCACACTATTCAAACGTGGGTCTAGCTACCGACCACATGAAGACTTTTTGAGAGGGCGTTTGTGCGGCGAATTGAAGAAATTGCTGATAAAATTGGGGTGCCGACTTATCCACAGATAAAAAAGTCCCCGCTGCTTCTTCCAGGTTATCAAATCTGCCTCCGTCCTTATCCGCATCATCTTCTGCTCTACAAGCACTCCGTATTGATAAAACATAGCCATGTCCTTGCCCAATACCTTCCCAATTGATCTGAAGAAGTTCAAAAAGTGATTATCTTTCAAGTTGTCTATATATGCGGTGCTTTACGAGTTTCGAGAAAGGCTCTCGCTGGACCCTTCCAAACCGAAATTGTCGCCTGAGGAGAGGGACACCCTCAAGGCTAATGTTCAGCTGCTTCGTGATGCGATCGTGCTGTTCACTGCGACTGGCGCTGCGAGAGGGGTGAGCGGTCACACTGGTGCGTTTTATCTCAATTTGCCGTAGCAGTCTCTCATGTTGGTCCCACAGGAGGCGCATACGACACCGTTCCCGAAGTCTGCATCCTCCTTGCTCTTTTCAACCACTCCAAGAGATATTACCCCGTGGTGTTCGATGAGGCCGGTAAGCACTCCACGCCATGCATATATGCGCTTATTGCTCGATGAGGATATTGATGAACGGTTCTTTAAGGTCACCGCGTAGCGACGCAGTACCTTCTCTCTGCACTAGAGGGCTCACTACCCGCAGAACACTTGCTGCATTATCGCGAAGCAAACTCGAAGCTCCCAGGGCATCCCGAATTCGGGCTGACGCCAGGCGTCAAATTTTCGTCTGGGCGCCTGGGACACATGTGGTGCGTCATCTCCGCAACAAATGAAAAGAATAATTTTGCAATTCTTGCAGGCCTTTCGTGAATGGCGTCGCGATGGCGCACCGCGACAAGACAGTTTTCTGTCTGGGCTCCGACGGCTCGCAACAGGAGGGCAACGACGCCGAGGCAGCGCGCATTGCCGTCGCGCAGGGTCTTGATGTCAAATTGCTCATCGACGACAATGACGTCACGATTGCCGGTCACCCATCAGAATACCTCAAGGGTTTCCACGTCGACCAGACACTTCGCGGCCATGGCCTCAAGGTCATCACTGTTCAGGGCGAGGACGTCGACGCGCTCTGGGCCGGCGTGTGCGATATATTGAGCCATAAGGGCCCCGCAGCCAGTGAGGCGGTTGTGAACGTCGTTGTTATGATTATCAATCCTTGACGCTGCTGTTCCTAGTCGTCTCAAAGCGTTCCATGGCGCCAGGTATTCCGGACATTGAAGGAAGTACGCATGGACATGATGTCATCCCGGTCAAGTCTGCGCTCAAATACTTCGAGAAACGCGGCATTTATCCCGATTTTGCGCCATTGTACCAGAGTATAAAGGCTCTCGCTCAGCCATATCAGCACGTTGGATCCACGAAGGAAGTTGGCGCGAACAGAGTCGTCTTTGGTGAAGCCGTGAACATGGTGCTTGACAAATTGAGCAAGGAGGAGGCCGCGCAGAAAGTTATGGTCATCGACAGTGCGTGATTCCCTCATTCTTCTTGAGTTCGTCGTGGTTCACGGGACACTTTTGAAGGCGATCTGGAAGGCTCAACCGGCCTCAAGTCCATTCATCAGAAGCATCCCGAAGTCTTCGTCCCATCAGGCATCATGGAACGCAGCAACTTTTCTGCTGCTGCAGGGTTCGGATTCGCTCCCGACAAATTCGGCGTCTTCTCTACCTTCTCTGCATTCCTGGAGATGGTCATCTCGGAACTGACGATGGCCAGGCTGAACAACTCCAATGTCCTATGCCACTTTTCCCATTCTGGCGTCGATGAAATGGCTGATAACACGTGCCACTTTGGGCTCAACTCAATGTTCGGCGACAATGGACTCGCGGACACGCCTTCCTCTCTGTACTTCCCGGCCGATCCACAACAAATGGTCGCCGTCGTCCAACGCGTCTTTTTTAATCGCGGAATTCGATTCATCTTCTCCACCCGTTCCAAGGTTCCTTGGATCCTGAAGGAAGACGGTAAGACGAAGTATTTTGGTGATGATTATGAGTTCGTTCCTGGAAAGGACGAGGTCATCGCGGAGGGCAAGGCTGGATATGTTGTCTCTTTTGGAGAAATGCTTTACAGGTCTTGGGACGCTGTGCTTCGCTGCAGACAGGAGGGCTTGGATGTGGGGTTGATTAACAAGCCGACACTCAATGTAGTGGATGAGCAGGTGAGGTCCACCGACTTCCCCTTTACGGGTCCACACTTTTTCTGCCGCTTAATTCCGTGGCGCCCCCCGAACCTGCTGACATTGCGTCATTTTGATGGTGGACAGATGATTAGGAAAATCGGCCAAAGCCCGTTCGTTCTCGTAGTGGAGTCGCTCAATCAGAAGACAGGGGTGAGTGCAAGCTCTAAATTGAATACCGCGTTTAGATCATCTTGTTCGATTCTATAGCTGGGCTCAAAATACGGAACGTGGCTGCTTGAGCGTGGGCTTGCACCCAAGTACGGGTACATGGGAACCACCAAAGAAGGTCTGCTATTTGATTGATTTCTTTCCACTGAGACTCCTTTGTCATCCATAATGTTGACGCGTCCCGCTTGTTCACTTTTTCTCCAGGATGCGGCGGCCTTTGGGAACAGATTCCGTTCCAGAATTTAGATCCTGAATGTACGTCAGCGCTATTCTGTCCATCCATATCCGGATTGAATGTTTAACCGAGAGCGCTTACATATCATTGCTTGCACCTTTTCATAGCTATCATACGAAAGATCAAGCAACTCTCGCAGTAGATAACCGTCAAAAGCACACACGCTTTCACGAAATGGATGTACTACCACCGATTAAATGAATTATTTCTTTTCCGACGCTGATATCTCTCTCTCGCTGTCTGTCTTTTGTTAGTCCCAAATAGAAGTGTACGTGTAAGTCAAATTGATGCAGGCAGTCGTTTGATGCTGTGTGCGACTTTGTTTCTCTGTTTAGCTTCTCGACATGATCAGAAGGTCTTCCAAACAGGCCCAGCTCTCCGTCTTCTAGCGAACCCGCGTCATGTTGTGCTTCTTGTATACGCCATGTGACCAGAATTCGGTCCCTTTGAAGGTGCGAAGTGCGGAATCGCAAAGCGAAAGTGAGGGCCCAGGCGAGAAAAACTAGACGCTTTCGACCAGGCGCGTTGCGAAAGTCGGACTAGATAACGAAAAGGAACGAATCCGTTGCCGAATTGCTCTCACCTTTGGTGCCCTCAGGACTGGGGTTCATGATAAATAGGCGAGTCAGAGAACATCGGACAGAGAAAATCAAAACGTTTTCGGAAGAGTCTAGAATGGGGTTTCGTACGGCGGGCGGTTTTCTTGACGTTTGTTTTGAAATGCGAAGACGATATGACGGGAAGGAATGGAGGGCGTATATATATGTACATCCTGCTCCCTCCTGCTTGTCTTCCCCATCAACCAACGCATCGCCAACGCAGGCAGCAACAGACTTCCGCCTACCCGTCCAATTTTCAAACGACAGACGAGAACAGCGAGCGATATGCCTATTACGACGACTGGAGCGACCGCGGGCGCCGCGTTCAGCACGCGGCCTACGGAGAAGGATCCGTACATTTACCAGGTCGGGTTCGGGAACATGTTCGCTAGCGAGGCTCTGTGAGTTCTCTTTTCCTTGCGGGCTTTTCAGAACCTTCTTTGTCGGTCCTGTTACGGGTTCCCCCGTGTCATGGACCCAAACTCTACTGACTCTCTGTGTTGCAGACCTGGCACGCTTCCTGAGGGGCAGAATAGCCCGCAGAAAAACAAGTACGATCTGTATAATGAAGGGGTGAGTCTAGCCGTTCATGTTGGCATTTCGTTAGCGACTCACCGGCTTCGGGTATTGTTAGATGACCGGATCCTCGTTTGTCGCTCCCAGAGCTGAGAATCTTCATACGTGAGTCTTCGCTGTTACTTTTCCGAAAAAAGGTTTTCGTTGTCGATTCAACGCCCACTTTTTTCTGTCCCACTTCTTGGTTTCCAGATGGATCTATCGTATCCGACCGTCTGTCGCGCACCAAGGCTTCACGAAATTGCCCGAAAACCCTGATGTGCGTCGAGCAAAACCATTCGGGCAATATGTCGAGTCTTGACGGACATGATAAAACACGACAGATCGAATCCAATTTCCTGCCTCTGAACCCCAAAGTGCACATGAGCCCGACGCAGCTCGCTTGGCACCCGTTCGACCTTCCGCCGAATGACAAACAGGTGGACTTTGTAGACGGCCTCAAGACGATTGCGGGGAACGGCGATCCGACGCTGCGCGAGGGTCTGGCGATACATGTCTTCATGGCCAATGCGTCGATGGACAAGAGGGCGTTCGTGGACAGCGACGGAGACATGTTGATCCTGCCGCAGCAAGGCAGGCTGGACATCCAGACCGAGTTCGGCAAGTGAGTTGACTTCCACTTGGTTCCTATTCTTGAATCTTTGGCTTTTGGTGTTGACATGCGCGGCTCGTGTCAAGGATGATGGTTCGACCTGGAGAGATTGTGGTCATTCAGCGCGGAATCAAGTTCAAAGTTGTCCTTCCCGATGGCCCGTCTCGAGGATGTAAGCTTGAGCCATTAGCGGATTCTTATGACACCCGTCGACTGATTGGATATTTCCGAAAGACATCCAGGAGATCTTCGGCTCCCATTACACTCTTCCAGAACTCGGACCGTTAGGAGGAAACGGTCTCGCCAACCCGCGCGACTTTGAATCTCCAGTTGCCTGCTTCGACATTGACCAAAGCCCTTGGAAGAGTACGTCGTTACTTCGTCTCGTATGAGTGTGTGCTATTGTTGACCTTTATCGCCAGTCGTTTACAAGTTAATTAAACGCCTTGCATATGCGAGAGTCACGGCTGAGCTGACCGTTACTCTAGGCTCGGAGGCAAATTTTTTGAATGCTCCCAAGAGCACACGCCGTTCGACGTCGTCGCTTGGCATGGAAAGTAAGTGAAATTGCCTTGAATCTGTTCCCTCTCATTCATTCCGTCTTGCCTTCACGTAGCTATGTCCCATTCAAGTATGCTCTCGAGAAATTCATCTTTGTTGGAAGCATTTCGAAAGACCACATCGATCCCTCCATTTTCTGCGTCCTGACTGCCAAGTCGAAGCAACCTGGCGTGCCTCTGGCGGATTTCCTCATCTTCAGTGGACGGTGGGATGTTGCTGATGAGACCTTCCGTCCACCTGTGCGTCCCTTTTCTCCTGCCGTGATGGTTCCAGCAGTGATAATATAAACAAACTATGTCAGTACTATCACCGAAACTCTTCAACGGAGTTCATGGGTCTGATCTATGGAGGATACGGCGGACGCAGCGATGGATTCCAGCCTGGTAAGTAGGCTGATCTAGCTCTACTGTTCGCCTTGCGGCTAACAAAACGTCTCGGCGCCAGGCGGTGCAAGCTATGAAACTGGATTCTGTCCTCATGGAGGCACGCTTTTGTTCTAGTGCTCCCATTCCGAATTTTAATCCCTTCTTGGCAGTTTCGTACGATGAGTTCAAGAAAGCATCTGAAGGCGAGCTGAAACCTATGAGGATTCACGAAGGGACGATGGGTACGTCGCCTCGTGCCGCTGATCAGAGTTTGAAGTTTCATGATGCGGCTTCTAGCTTTCATGTTTGAGACAAGCATGATGCTGAGCATCACCGATTATGCCTTGCATCGTTCGGGCAAAGTGCATGGTGGGTTCAAGGTTTGTGGGGCAGGGTGATATCGCTCAAGGCATTCTTCCTTGTCAGAACATGAGCCGAAGATGTGGGATAATCTCAAAGCACAGTTCATGAATCATCTCGACGAGATCAACAACGAACTCAAAGCCTCGGGGCGCCTTCCGCTTGGTAGCAATTAGTGAAGATATGAAACAATGCGTTTCTTCTACTCCTTGGAAATCTCCGTCGCATCTTATCTCCCCATTATCTGTATTTTATCTGCGTTGTCTGGAGAATAGGCCGTTGGGTGGAGTTCATATAACCAGAGCTGCTGGAGGACAGTCTGAATAGGGATCCCATATGTAATCGACAATATGCCATGTCAGTTCGGGTTCACACTGGCAATTCGACATCAATTTCATTCTTGGATAACGAGGGCGATTATGTGCGACTATCAAATCGAATCTGAACCTTGTTGTAGATAATCAGGAGTTCTGTCTCCTGACTCAGAAGCCTTTGAAAAGGCCCACGGCCGCACCCTGGGTCGACCATCAGCAGGTCCTCATTCATATTCGATTGTGGTTTGTCCGAGAGGTTGAAAGTCGTTCTTTGCTCCAGGAAATCTTTTCGCGGCAGAACCCCTGCTAGACGAGAACAGCATCATGATCACGATCGAGCGAAGATGATGCTTCTTGGCTTCTTCTTTCAACGCAAGCGGACAGTTTCTATACCTATTCTTCGCAGCCACCAGTGCTTGTTTCGCTTCGGTGACCTTGGATCTTAATTTCCCACGGTGCTGTTAATTTTGTAGGTTCGAAAAACGCAACGACGAAGACCTCGATAGTTCTCCACTCGTCAATGGAGACGTTGGTGAGAGGATATAGCGTGCCTCTTTACCGTTCGTTATGTATGCACTCCAACTTCTGGGTGCTCGCATCTGAAAAACCTGTGCACAAATCATCGCGCGGCTCCTCCATGCCTTGCCTAAGCCAGCGAAGAAGCAGTCCTGGAGTGTGAAAGCGGATTTATTCTACACCAGATCACCTTGCGATTGCCACTGCCCCCAGTCTATGATACATCAAAATGCGTTTGCCAGCAAGCCAACTCTGATCCTCGTCATACTGGTTCTTTGTGATGCGGACGAGAATGGGTTTCTTTTCGCCCGCCCTTCCGCAACTGGGCAAGGGCCTCCATGACATAATAACAAGAAAAGACGCCGTAGAAGGTATATAACTCGCATTCAAGTCTCGTATGCATTCTCAGACTTGGATAGCACTCTTCGATTAGCTCCTTTGCAAAGAAACGATGCATGTCATGACTGGTTCCAGTGCTCAGGCCGCTTTCACGACCTCACCAACCGAAAAGGATCCATACAAGTATCAAGTTGGGTTTGGGAACCTGTTGGCCAGAGAGGCATTGTGAGTAGAGACCTTCGCGTTTCTTCTGTTGTTAATTGGCGATCTTAGGCCAGGAACGTTGCCGAAAGCCCAAAACGTGCCACAAAAGAACAAATATGATCTGTACACCGAAGGAGTGAGTTAGCCAAGTAACAACCGTTCATCAACGAAGCCTAATGCGTCTCGACCCCTTCATCAGATATCAGGGTCGCCCTTTGTGGCACCGAGGGCTGAAAACTTTCAAATGTACGTGTCCACGCGCGGAAGGATGAAATGCGCATTCACTCGGCTTCACAGATGGTTATATCGAATCAGGTCATCAGCTGGCCATCAAGGGTTCAGCGAACTCCCCGACAATCCCGATGTGCGTTGTTATTTCCGTTTTGTCCGTTCAGATGAATTTAATACTGAATGAGCATGAGCACAGGTTGAATCCAATTTTCTTCCTTTGAATCCCAAAGTTCATATAACACCAGCCGGGTGGCTTGAGCCCCTTTCGAAGTTCCAGCAGATGACAAACACATTGATTTCATGGACGGCCTCAAGACCATTGCGGGAAACGGCGATCCGACTCTGCGAGAGGGTCTCGCAATTCACGTCTACCTGGCAAACACCTCCATGGACAAGAAGGCGTTCACAAACAGCGACGGTGACATGCTGATCGTTTTGCAGAAAGGACGACTGGATATTCAAACTGAGATGGGCAAGTAAGGCGTTGGTTCATAATCTCACTCGAATTTGTTGTCAATAACATCATAAAGGATCATGGCGCGCCCTGGAGAGATCGTGGTCATTCAGCGTGGCATCAAGTTTAAAGTCGGCCTTCCGGATGGCGCATCGCGAGGCTGTGTGTTTTCGCTTTTCTTCATATCTAGAATGCTTGGAGATCTGACTGATGTCTAGACATCCAAGAAATATTCGCTCCCATTATACCCTTCCTGATCTTGGTCCTATTGGAGGTCACGGTCTTGCCAATCCTCGGGACTTTGAATCTCCGATTGCCTCTTTTGACGTCGACCAAAGCCCATGGAAAAGTAAGCGTTCATGACTGGCATCCGGACAATCCGATTTAAATTCTTGATCAGTAGTTGTCTACAAGTAATTATTGACTGGCCGCTACCTCCAAAAACATGACGTTTACTCCCATTTCTTACAACAGGCTTGGTGGCAAGCTCTTTGAATGCTCTCAGGAACATACGCCATTTGATGTAGTGGCTTGGCATGGCAAGCAAGCCAATTTCAGTCCCTTCATTCACACTCCTGATGAAGTTTCGCGCTCTCCATTCAGTTATGTCCCCTACCAATATGCCTTGGAGAAATTCATCCACATCGGAAGCATTTCCAAGGACCACATCAACCCTTCCATTTTCTGTGTCTTGACAGCGAAGTCAAAGTGTCTCGATGTACCCTTGGCTGAGTTCCTCGCTATCACTGAGAGATGGGACGTCGCAGACAACACATTCCGTCCGCCTGCAAGTTTCTTTCCTCTTGCGAAAACTTGCAGTTTCCCTACGTTATCTTTCTCCACTAGTACTATCACAGTTTCGGCGCCCAGCCTTGTCCGTTCTCCCTTTTTCATAGTTTGTACTTTTTAGTCACGCTCTTGCCAGTACCGGGCGGCGTGACCTGCGACAGTCCCTGCACTCCCCATGGAGGTACATTAAAGCATACTGCACAGCAAGTAGCCTTGGAACTTGAACGTTATTGACAGTGACCTACAACGACTTCAAAAAAGCGACCCCTGCGGAACTAAAGCCGATGCAAAGTCCATGAGGGGACAGTTTGTGAGCGATCTTCATGTTCGAGACCAGCATGATTCTCAGCTTTACTGACTACGCGATGCAACGATCTGGAAAATTCTATGGTCAGCATGTCCGTAAGACGCGAAGGGTGAATATATCTAATCTCGCGTTGTGTTTTTCTTAGATCAAGACCCCAAGATGTGGAGGTTTGAGGCCGGGTTTATGGACCATCTTGGTGAGATCAGTGACCGCGAAGCCACGGAACTATCTACGTCTGGAAGTGGCCAGTGAAGGATGTTGAACGAATGCTACGCATTGTCCTTTTCTCTTAATATGCAAACAGTCGAATTTGTCTTTACTATAACGACAGGATTGCAATCGGATTTGATTCACGATGTTATTCACGAGAGCCGCTCTGTCCTACCGCTGCAACGTTTTCTCTTCCTCCTCGTTCGCCACCTTGATTTTCTTCCGCACGGGCCCAGGCACGGCCGCGGTGATCGAATCGCAGCCTTTCCGTTTCCGTTTCCATTTCAATGTTCCCGAGCCTGGAGTCTCGGACGCATCGCATCTCCGAAGCGGCGCGTCTGGGCGGCTCCGTTCCTGGCTCGACGACGAAACCGCTCGGAGGCTTTCTGACCGGCGCACACTGGCACTGGCAGCATCACGACCGTGGCATTCGGCCGCGCCAAACTCGAGCAGCTCCTCGTCGCGGACGGGAAGGAAAAATGCCTGCCAGCGTATCTGATGAGCTCTCCTGTTCTTTACTCTGCGCGACCTTGAACCGGCACGACTTGTCGCCTCACGGTGGTGCTTGCGCAATGACTCCGAGTCGGACCTGGCCGCATTATCATGATGATCACATTCTAGTTCGCGGTCCTTGGTCACGGTAGCCACAAGATCCAGTTCCTCGGGAGTATAAAGCCACAAGACGCTCGAACCAACTCCTTTGTCGTTCTGTCGTTGCCACTTTCTGGAGAGCAGAGTCCGCTCGAAAAACTCGCCGAGTTCCGGCAGGACAGAGTCCGTCCGCAAGTCGCCCAGAGGGTCAAACGGGTCGCTTTGTCCTGGAGTTGCGTAATAACTATAACGGTCCACGCTGTTGGAGTCCTCCTCTGGCCGACGTGTAGGATTCGTGTTTGGGACCGACGAGCCTGGCTCCGAAGCTCGTTCTAGTGGACAAGTCTGAGAGCTGCTGCTATGCATTGAGTGTGGAACCCCGCTTCAACTTCCTTTTTTTTTATAGTAGCTGATGTGCACTGCCAACATCTTTGCACAGCACAAAAAGCAGTTGGCTCAGGCAAGCTAGACGAAAAAAGGCATGACTTGTGGGTCCATGTTATCCTGAGTTTGGCCCCGTTCAACATTCAATCAACACCACAACAGCACATTCATTCTAATCAAAGGAACAAAAAAAAACAAGTGAAGAACAATTATTGCGGTCGTTCGTCGGTAGAACGACGCTTAGATTGCAACCCCGAGGGTAAAGTCGGGAGACGAAGCGGTAAAGAGAAGGACCACGGCGGTCGACTGACACAGCCCACGCGTTGCATGTCTGCATCGGCAGTCTCGCGACGACCTTGGTGCGGCATGTAAGCTTGTACTGATCCAGCCGTGAAAGGATGGGAAGAAGTCGAAGCACGTGTTCTGTGGGTAAAGTCGTCATCGTAAGGCGAAAGATTCGGAAGAGATGGCAAGGCCTAGAATGGGTGATGAGAACAAAGCAAAGTCAATCAAGTCGCGAAAAACCTTACGTCGTACTTGCGGACCACGAGCTGGGAGATGGGTACGCATGTAGGTGCAAACAAAGGATCGGAGCTGGCGGGCGGATGATGAAGACGCAACATATTCGGGTCAATGCAGTCGTCATCGGTCGAGACAGCACTTTGAGGCCTAACCAGCCTCAAATAGCTAAACAAACCATTCTCGCTCCCTACCTCATCCTGATCAACGGATTCTGATTCTCCTCGCTGGTCCTCACACTGCTTGAGCCAATCCAAGACCTTGTTCACGGTATCCGTCTGCGTTTGTGCATCCTGCGGAGCCTGAGGTTCTGGGACGGATTTGCGCAAACGCGTCCGTTTCGTGCTGGGAGGATCTGAATCGGAACCTGCCTTTCGACGTCGGTTCCAGCGACTCGTCTTTGTCTCTGCCTGCAAGCCCGAGCGCGTGTTCAGGTTCAAAATTGGCGTTTCCTGCGGCTGATCTGGATGCAGGCCGTGCCCGGGGTGGAGGTATGATTGTGTCCGCATGCCTGCGCGCTTTGCGTCTCATTTCGGCGAGACGGAGGCGTTGACAGAATATGGAGCGCATCGCCCGAATCTCGTCGTGTATTTCAAGCACTCATCTTGGGCCCTCAGGCAATGCCACACCACGTTGCAAGACGTTGTGGAGGACCACATTTGATGTTTTTGATGCACTGGTGGCATGCGAAGTAGAAAGGGAACGGTCCAAACCGGCTGGAACCTTGTGACCTAGAAAAACAAGTCTTTTTTAAAACATTTTATCTTGAACGACGACGTGATTATGACATCATCACACGTTTCATGTCGACGCTCATCAACAAAGCTGGTCAACGTCTGTTTGCTCAACATCTCGAAAGGTACACGCCAAAGGACCCGTACTACGAAGAGTACACCGACCACAGAGGCAGGAAAAAGCGGAAAAAGGTTCAATAAAATAATAATAATAATAATCCCAAACCGCTCGTCGCTCACGAACCACAGCGCCCCGTCCCACCAGGCCTCTCGAAACGAGACGTCCGCATCCTCCGCTCGGTCCAACAGCGCGCGCACCACCTCGACCGCGGGTTCTCCTTCTGCGGGCTGCGCTTCGGCTACGCCTTCCTCATCGGGCTCATCCCCATCATCGGCGACGCCGCCGACGCCATCCTTGGGTACCTCCTCGTCACGCGCAAGGCGCGGCAAGCCGACATCCCGAGCTGGCTCCTGCGGCGCATGCTGCTGCACAGCGCGGTGGGGACGGCGGTGGGGACCGTCCCGCTCGTCGGCGACGTGCTCTTGGCGGCATACAAGCCGAATTCGCGCAATGCGGCCTTGTTGGAGGAGTTTTTGAGGCTTAGGGGCGAGGCGTGGTTGAGCGAGCGGGAGGTGTCTGTGTCTGGTCCTGCGGAGGCGGGGTTGAGTGAGAAGGACAGGAGCGAGGTTCGTCCTGGCGCTGGTTTTGTGAGCGGCGAGACGGATTCAAAGACGGCGCCGAGGAAAAGATCCTTTGGCTTCCTCGGTCGGCGTCGCGCGTCCCACGACTCGGACACGAACACGCCTAGTGGCAATTAAATCTGGTATTCTGCATTCATTGGTATTATCGTACATGCTACACAACACGGAATGTATCTAAGCAGCGCAATGACACGCACACGCCGTCACGTCGCTGACCATCCACGACCCGTTCAGCACGACCCACCCGCCCAGCATCCCCGCCACGACCAGCTCGATCATCCGCCATCTCCATGCTCTCCATCCCGCATAAGCTCTCGCGTCCACGACCGCGGCAGCTCCTCTAGCCTCCTCTCTGCCTCTCGCGTCCAACTTGCCCTCTGCGTGCGTATGCGGCTCGTGCTTGGCGCATATGCCCGCCATCCCACCGACTCCAACTCCGACTCCGACGCCAGACGTCCGCGCGCTCCTCACCGCGCTCGCCCCCGGGTCATTTGGGTCCACAATCTCCGTCGGCACGAGCGACGTCGTGCGCGCCAGGCCCGAGGCGGCAGGGGAGAGGACCGGCTTCTTGTCCACCCAGTTTGGGTTGCGTCGGTGCCAGACGCCTGTTTCGGGTATCACGAACGAGGGCTCGAATTTCGAGACTCGTGCGTGCTCTGGGGCAGTGCGCAAGGGGGAGGGAGAGGCGGGTGGATTACCTAGGAGCACGTCTGGGCGTATCGTCTGCTCGCGCTTTAGGTTGAGCGCGCGGGGAGAGGGAGCGCTCGTGTTGTCTTGATCCTGTTCCTGTTCCTGTTCCTCGTCATGGTGCTCCTCCTCCTCTTCCTCCTCCTCCTCCACCTCAAGACCGCCACGCAGCGCGTCGTACTTGTCAAAGTCGCGCGGGCATATCCGCCGGCGGTTCATCATCCTGTGTCCGCGCACCGGCTTTTCGCACGTGTGGCACCGCGGACCGGGCGCGCTTCCCGTCGCAATCGTGCTCTTGGCGGTCGTGGTGGTTGTCGTCGATTTGAATGGCGTCGTCGCGAGCATGGTCTGAAGATGTATGAGGTGTCGCTTCGTGCAGACTGAGTAGCCGGTTCGGTTTACGTCTGATGAGTTGTGAGAGATGATGGTAGGTGTACAGAGACGCAGTGGATGCCTTTTTGATGCCAGAATCAAAGAAGAAAAGAAAAGAAAGAACAAAAGAGTCACGTGGAAATTCAAATAAACTTTCCAACAAAAAAAAAAGGACTTGTGGTGCTTCGGGCGTGCCTTCTTTTCATCTCGCACGTAAAGTCCTTGGAAGCCTGATGGTCTTTTGCATGGATTGAAACTTGGATGGAGTGTGTTGCCAACAAACTCCCTCAAAGTGCAACCGATGCAAACAAAACAAAAAAAGGCCGTTTCCGTCCAGCTTCCGTCTCTCGATCGATCATCGATCGTTCGCTTTTTTTGCGGTCCGGCTTTCTCCAAGATGGAGACCAGTCATCAAGCAAGCACGAGGTTCCTCAGGTTCCTCCTGCGTTCTTTTTTCAAATATCCCTCAAAGCCAATCAGAATTCGATCCAGGTCGAGTCAGAGTCATACTGGCGAAGGGCTAGAGACACCCCGGTTCAGGACGCCAAGTCATCCGTTTTCGGGGTGTTGGCAATTTCGAAATTTGTTCCAAATGGATCTGGCCCTTTGCGAGTCTTTGCGAGTTCCCTTGATTTCTTTTCCTTTTTATTTTCCTTTTTTTAAGCCTCGAGTCTGGTAGGCCTTGCTTTTTTTTTCCCTTTCCTTTCTCGTTGGCTAATTCAGACCAGGTACAAAAGAGCATATTAGACTCGATGGACGGTGAGCTCGATGCCTTTGCCAAAGACAATGACCTCGAACGCGGATTGGGAGAGAATGGTCGCAATGGTGTGCGCTTGAGCAACGATTGCGAGACACTGGCTGCTTCGACAGCCCTGACGACCCCGACGCACGCATCGTCCGCCTCTTCGTCGTGTTCCGATGCAGACGATGGCGCCAACAGAGACCCTAAAAGGATCACCCAGAAAAAACGAACGCCATTGCCGTGGTTCCAGCTCTTCATCGTGTGCCTCATCCAGTTTGCGGAGCCCATCACCGGCACGGTCATCTACCCCTTCGTGAACCAGTTCGTGAGGGAGACGGGCGTGACAGAGGGCGACGAGAGGAGGACCGGGTATTTCGCTGGAATCATCGTGCGCTTTTTGCTCGTTGTCCTAGGGTTCGATGAGCTGAAAATGTCTTGCAGGAATCGATGTTTTTCCTGGGTGAATGCGTGACCGTCTTTTATTGGGGTTGGGCATCGGACAGGATTGGAAGACGCCCGATCTTGCTGCTCGGACCTCTTGGGCTCTCACTTGCCATGCTCGGATTCGGGCTGTCGAAGCGCTTTTGGTCTCTGGTCGTTTTCCGCGCGTTTCAAGGTGCATTCAACGGGAACATAGGTAAGTCCAACCCTTTCATTTGCGAGTGCGTGCTTGTGAGAACGGTTTGCCAAGTGCAGGGGTGTCCAAGACCGTCATGGCCGAGGTCGGGCATTTGCTTTGCTCTCCTTGAATGTTCTGAGCTGCTCACCCCGGTTTTCGATGACGCCAGATCACCGACACGACTAACATCGCTGATGCGTTTGCCTTGATGCCCATGATCTGGAGCATCGGCACGACCTTGAGGTAAGCACCCAGAGCGATATTCGTCAAAACTCGCAAGTCTGATCGGCATTCCTCGAAACAGCCCCATCATCGGCGGCGTTCTCGCTCGTCCTGCGATCACCTGGCCAGAGATCTTTGGGAAATTTCAATTTTTCCACGAATATCCTTACTTTCTGCCTTGCGCCGTTTCGTCCTTTATCGCATTTCTGTCGGCGGTGATTGCGTTCTTTGGGCTAAAGGAGGTGAGGGGTCCTTCCGCATTTCGAAAGCTCGTTTCGCTCACCTGTTCTGTTGGTTCAGACACTCGCGTCCGCTATTCATCGCAGTCAGGTACAGAAGCAAAAGGGCAAGGCGCCCTCACGAGAGCCTGCAAACCTGGCTTCGTCTAGTGGAGATGAGCGCTGCAGACTCGTCGCGCCTGCAAACGGCTCTGGCGGTGCGACGAACTATGGCTCCACGTCCAACTCTTCTTCGGAGCTGTGGGAGCGCGAAATCGAATATGCTGCCGTAGAAGCGCACGCCTCTGCTCAAGCTGTGATAATCCCGGACGCAGCTGAAGAAGTACGGGATTTTGACGCTGCTGGCACGAAGACCACAGTGCCGCCGCCCCCACCGCCCGCGCTTCGCGACCTCCTGACGCCCCAACTCGTCATCATCCTCGCAAACTACCTGTTCCTGTGTTTCACCGACATGAGCTGTCAAGTTCTCCAACCGCTCGTCTACTCCACTTCGATCCCGTTCGGCGGACTCGGCCTCGATCCGTACGCGATCGGCAGCATCATGGGCGTCTGGGGGTTCTGCAACGCGTTTGTCCAGATCAACCTCCTGGGGCGGCTCGTCAGGCGGTTCGGCCCCAGGAGGATGCATGTCGCGTCTTATGCGTGCTTTTTGGTGTTGCTCTCTGCGTATCCGACCATGGGCTGGCTCGCGAAGAAAAATGGCGCGGTGGGTGGATGGGTGTGGCTTGTCCTCGGCGTGCAGCTGGCGTTCCAGATGGCGATTTACATGGCCTATGGTGAGCACCTTTATCCCGACCCTGACTGACCATTCTCAAGATGTTTATGCGGCGCAACGATACAGGCGCGATACACATCATCATCGTCAATTATGCGCCCTCCAAATCGTCCCTCGGAACGATCAACGGTCTCGTGCAGATGCTCGGCTCCGGGATGCGGTCTGTCGCGCCGTCCATGGCGTCCTCGCTCTTCTCCATCTCGCTCGAGAAACGGCTGCTCAACGGCAATCTGGTCTATGTCATCCTGTTTGGAGTCGCGCTCGTTGGTGTGGGCTTGACTCTTGTGCTCCCTGAGGATCGTGACCCTCCGGCAAACGGTGAAGAGGGAAAAGAGGCTGGCGGGGAGACGGACTGAGTCATGTAGACTAGAAAGAAAAGCGCAATACCCTTGACAGTGTAGAATGCCCAAGTCAGGATTATTTCAAGCTGTGCTTTGGACATGCTCTGTACAGTACAATATAGTTACACGTCGTTAAATATGCGTGCATACCTCGGCAAGTACTCAGTTGGAATCTTAGGTTGAAGGCAAGCCATGATCATTCGTGTTGACTGTTCATCTCTCCAACAACCATCACGACTCGCTTCATACACGCTGGTCTTCCATTTTATTGGCAGACACTGGATATGCAAACAAGGGCGCCTAGTGCGTGACGACAGATAGGTGTCAGATCTTGACGCTTGATGGGTGCCAATCCAGATGGATGGAATCAACAGCTCTGCCCCACTCCCGTGGGCAACGCCGACTACTTGATCAAACCGTTCTTCTCGTCGTTTGAGCTCCAGCGACATGCAAGATGCGGAACATGGGCGAGAGGAGTTCAGTCAAACCCCCACCGAATACGATAGCCATGTCTTCTGGAGGGAGTCAAAAAAGTTGCTCAAACAGCACCAGGACGCCAAGGTTCACGTCATGGAAAAGGATCTCGATGCACTCCTCATATTCGTACGCTTTTATCCATTCACGACTCACGTTCCTTTCTTACAATCTGGTCTGAAAGGCCGGTCTGTTCTCGTCCGTTAACAGCGCCATCATTGGCGTTTCGCTCGACACCCTGAGCCCAGGACCTTCTGACGAGACCAATCTGCTCCTTCGTCAGATCATCACGAGTCCAGGAAACACAACACTTCCAGACACCTCGTTCTCCGTCACGCCGGACGCCATCCGGACCAACATCTTCTTCTCCTTGAGCCTTTCCCTCAGCCTTATGAGCGGATTTGGGGCGGTGATGGGAAAGCAGTGGCTCCGGTTTTACTCGCAGACGACTCATACCAGCGACGACCAAAGAGAAGCGATGGAGCGCTCTCGCAAGGTGAAAAGCGCCGAACGGTGGCGGCTTCAGTTCCTGTTGCAAGGCGTCATTCCGATGCTCCTTCAAGTCGCGCTCGGTCTCTTCCTCGTTGGCATTGTGGATTATCTGTGGTCGTTAAACCGCACGGTTGCCTTGGCCAATCTCGCCCTAGTCTCCACTGGGTTCTTTGCATTGTTAATGATCTCCCTCTTTGCCTTGTATGACGCCGACTCCCCTTTTCAGACACCTCTATCCACAGCAATCTACCCTCTGGCTTTCGGAGCCTTGGACAACCTATTCTCACAGCTCATCCCTGACATGTTTTACTATTTCGGAGTGTTGTTTCTTCGTTGCATTTCCCCCCAGAGTCGCGATCCTTCCATTCAAGACCGATGGGCCCGTTGGCTTTACGACCCAACGCGCTTCTATTTTCGCTTCGCCTTTTGGATTAATCGTGTCCGGGGTGACACGAATGAAGATGGAAACCTCACGAATGTTATCGCCTTCATGGCGGACCAATCAGACGAGCGCCAGGTCTCCCTCGCCACCCTACAACAGATCGCAAAGAACACATCCGCTCGCTCCTTGCGACGGCTATACGAACATTACTCTGGTCCCTGGGAACGAATATCATACTTTGTTAGGTACATCATGACGCCTCACCTGCATAAGATCCAGATCGATGTCGACTGCTACGCGGCATGGCTGCGTGCTTTTCTCCACATCTTTTCCGCAGTCACCCCTCAGGACCGCGATCCACACTTCTTCCCACCATTGATCGACCAAGTCATCGAGGCCGTTCAAAAGGACGACTCACCTTCGGATGGTGTTCTGCAGGAGCTGACGTGTCTTGCTGCTTCTTATAGCCGCATTTTTAGCTCTTTTCACACTTCCTTAGCCGCTCCGTTCAAATACCCACCGCCATCAGTATGTCTTGTTGCAGAAATCAAAGAGTTCCTCTTTGCTTCACACACAAGTCGATTGTCGCAACTGAATGAGTTATGGCACACCGTCGAGTGCTTTTGTACGCCCGATGTTGTACCTGGGCCACCTACTATAGGCCTCCTATGCTATGTCCTCAGAAACCTTGAAATGCTTGAAATGATTGCTCCACTGGTAGGCGAAGCAAGATTCGACAAGGTAGCGGAATTGGAATTGCATGACGGCTTGTGGACAGCGTATACTGTCACAGAGTGAGTTGCTCATCATGATGTACTTCCATGCTCTACTCCGGTGACACCACCCAGTCCATATAGACTGATGCAGTACGCCCATAAGACCATCTCGAATTTCAAGACTACGGAACATGTTATCGCAACCTATAATATCATGCCGGTCTACATCGCTTTGATCCGAGGTTGTGAACCGGTCATGCTCCACCTGCTCAGAGCGAGAGAGATTGGCCCGCCTTTGTTGAAGACGTCCATGGCCATGTCTGAAATGCTTATGAGACTAGCATACTCTAGGATGGATTCCAGTGCTGGTGGAGGTGACCTGGAACATCGGCGATTACGAACGCAACTGCAAGTCACGCTTTCTACTTGCCTATCGAACACACTCGGGATTCCATTGTCTGGTCTGGATGTAGTCCTCGGACCCGAACATCTGTGGCCGCTGCTGGCAAGCATCGATCCAGAAGACATCGAACAAGCATGGGTTTGCGTTGCAGCGCTTTCTATTCTCGTGGCTAGCGATCACGTCGATGTTCACGGCATACAGGAATATCCGAACGCGGCAGTGGGCCTCGTCAAGTGTTTGCAACACCGTTGTAGTCCAACACTGAAACACCGAACACTCGAAGTCCTCTCTAGATATTTCACGACATGCCTCAACGCAGCAGGTGCCGAAGGCTACCGACCATTCCTCGACAGCGGCCTCCTTCCAGTCCTCCTATTTCCCCGGACCCATTTCTGGCCTGGACTACTCAGCGAGTGGGTGGAGGGTGCATCGACCATTCTCAGCAGTCTTTTAAGATTGTCTGAATGCAGAAAACAAGCTCTGCTCACATTGATGTCGCTGCTTGAGCGGGATGATGTTAATATCCGAGTCTCTTATGAAGATAGTATCTACATTCTTCTGAAGACCTGGGACATATCTCAATGGCCCTCCGTTCCGGACAAAAATGTTGACAGGACTCTGTATACCGGGAGAGACAACTCGATCGATGGAAGTTCGTACTGGCTATCGTACGAAATGATCGAGATCATCCGGTCGTGGCTGAAGAGACCGGCCGACGCCGTCAGACGGTCAGAGCACTCGGACCTCATGACGCTTCTTCATCGCTACATCGAATTTGCTAAATCACAGAAAAGCGCAGACTCTTCCGAGAGGGTAATGATGTTGGTTCGGGCATATGAAGACTTCGTGGAGAGGTCGAAAACAAAACATCTGACAACAGGGAATAAGCAGGAAACTAACAGTTTATGGGTTCAAATTTCGAGGAAAATAAGATGGAAACGGAATCCCTGTCATGGAGATGACGAATCACCAGCATGACAGATCAGAAAGGCAGCAATTGGTGGGGCTGTGTGGGCAGGTCACTTATGTGTGTCACAAAGAAGCTCTCGAGCCTGGGACAGCGCCTGTATTCTATCTGTTAGGTTGATTGGACTTGGAGTGACCAAGACTGACTGATCAGACTTGTTCATGATGTTCGAAGGAAAGCAGCCGCGAAACCCAAACCGGCAAGTAAAGCCAGTCAGGCTTCCCCGTTAACGGATGGTGGCCCATAACGGTTGGAGGGGCTGGTGGGGACACTCGGAGCGTATAGCTGGGCTCAACGACGTGTATACGTGGTGGTATCCGACTACGCGCGTCCCGGTGCTCTTGTCCTGTTCCCGGGGGGGCCTCTGGCCCTACTCCACGGTGACCTCCATTAAACAGAAGGAAGCCTAGAACATCATTTACTGAGAACAGAAATATTCTTGGCCTGTCATTCAGTGGAGTCTTGGTGACAACGGCGATTGGTGGCAACGACGTGTGGAGTCTGTTTCCTCGCCTTGCTCCAGCCAATCATGTCCTCCATAACGTGATGTGACTCGAAGGTTATCATCAAGGTCAGGTTAAAAAATCGCTGGTAGAGATATATCTGGTGTCCGCTATTTTGGTATGGACCCGATAGCGGAATGAACGAAGCGGACAAATTGCACAGTAATAGAATTTCTCGGACAGTGTTCGGCATTGTGAATTACGGTAGATAATTTAAGAATACGTTACAGGGGAATGCGTCAAGTTTGCCATATGTTAATGCTGATAGTACAGTGTCGTGTAACAAACAGGGATGTTCTACATCCTTAGAGAGAGTTTGTCAATCGAATTGCGCTGCAGAAAAAGATAGGCCGTTTCAACATTACTACATGCAAGGTGACAGTGCCACTCAACTGCATTTAGCCGGGCAGGATAATGTTTCGTGTCCGACGAATCACTATCATCGTCTGTTCTTCTGTGAGTCGTGGAACTGACTTCGATGGTGATTGTGGTCGGTGTCTAGGCAATGGCCATGATGTCAGCATGAAAGTCAACGAAAACACGAGTTTGTCATTCAGATGTACCATCGACTGGGGTAAAACGTCAGTCATACCAAATGTCGAGTGCCCCCGGGCCATACGTATGTTGTCCTCAAAAGTCGTCCCATAGCTCTCAAAGTTGTTGATATGGATATTGCGCAAAGACGCTCGCGCGTTTAGCCTGTGGTTAGGGAAAAAGTTCCGGAACGTTAAGGCTGTGGATCAGTTTCACTACATCTGACGTACGTTGCCAGCAAGGAGTTCGAGAAGACTGAACGACTATCAGCATGTTCCAAAGAAACCGAAGAAGGCCTTACGTCGAGATAGGATAAAGAAGACAGCCAACCAGGCAAGATTCGATACGAAAATGAACTGTACCGAATTAGAGGTTCATTGTTCATGACGATGAAAAAAAGACTTACGAGAAAGAGCATCACGGTAGAGGCCATGCTGTACGCATGTCACCATAGTAATCAATAGACGCAGAAAAGACGAAGCGCAGCTCAAGGATACCTTGTCACAAGTCCTGTTTCTATTCCCGTTTGAATTCGTCAGCGAAAGGGCCGCAATAATGCATCGGGCGTAAGAACCTACGTATGGACCACACCATCAAGAGATCGACCATTCTCCTCGTTCTGGAGAAAACCCGCATTCAGATTATTATGGATGACAGGAGATAAATTAAAACAGACCCTTTAAACGGTGTAGTTCGTCTGGATTGCCATAAGAACCAGCACAGGGAGCAGGCAATCAACACATCGACGGCAGTAGAAATGCCCAACGAGGCCGCTAGCAACCATCGAAACTTGGTTTTGAACTCCGTTATCGTAGCAGTTGTAAAAGTGGTCGCAGCGACGCCGAACAAGCTGAGGAAACGAAGGAAGCACAGGAACCATATCACAATGGGTAAAAACCACGTTCGAGACAGAGTTCGGACACGGTTGGCGAAGAAGGCCTTTGATAATAAGTTTATGTGAAGGAAGTCGCTCAGGGGAGTCATAGCTTCTTACCTGCGTCGCTGGCCCGATCAGTCCAGATAAGAAGACCGCAATGCAGCACGACGTCGGAAATATGTCCAGATACTCGGGACGTCCGTATTTGGTGACGGATACCTGGATCCGGTTCACAGGTCAGGAGGATTGAGTGGACTGGTCAAAGCCGCTCGAATTCACCCAGTACACTGTATGCACTCCCAAGATGTTATGCGCCAATTCTAGGAACCTGCGATGTGTCATGAAGATTCGGATCGAATGCGACGATATTGCGGAGCCTCACCATATTAAGGCTACCTGTAAGGGATGAAAGTCCATTGTCGTCTACAGTTTCGCGAAGATTGACGCTTCATAGAATATACTCACGAACAACCTTAAAGTTAACGGGTCGTTGGGGAATTTTCTGCCATGTGCCATTCGAGTTCAGTGGCGAAAGTCGGAGGGATTTCAAATTCAGAACCCACTTGTAGTATGAAAAGGTCTGAACGGTAACAAGGCCGAAAAGGAATACAGCGATCATTACACCAATCTCGAGTGCCCCGACGGTAGGGTCGTAAGTCTCGAACTCCATCTCCAAGATGCAACCCCAAACTACAGAGACAGCCCGTCAGCTCCATGCGAATCACGATCCTTATTTTGGTGCCTCCTCGCACTAAAGCTTATCGCTCTGGGCTGATGTGTGACCCTGCACCTACCTGGGACGACTCGGTTAACCAGATGACAGAAAACCGCGCTGGAGGAGGAGTAGAAAAGAGTGTGCAAGGCGATGATAGATTCCACACTATATGTTGTCTATGCGTGGGAGGGTATCATGGAGCCAGTTGACGGCGACAGCAATGAGAACCGTAGTCCGTTGAGTAGTCGTGTTTTGAACCTTCTGAGCGCAGCCCCCATCACAGACCCACAGCTTCTGATCATGATGTACGCAAGCGGCCTCGGCTATTTCTCGATGCCGCTTACTGAGACCATGTTATTATTGCTTCAAGCTGGTATGTAAGCGCCGTACCCAAAGGGAAATCGGAAGGGGCTAGAATGATCTCACCTCTACGGATCGGATGGTATTGCCATGTATTACAAGTGCGTTGCCGGATAGGTAAAGGAGACACTCGAACAGTCCTTGGCTCGCATGTGTTATTGTTCCTTACTGGAGAAAACTTCGTGTGAATTCGCGGCGTTGTCCGGGCCTGTTCCCTTCCAACTTCATTGTGATGGTTTCTGTATTCGTAGAAGTATCATTTCTAAACTGGCCACGTGAGTCGTGAAGAAACGGAGGCTATTCATAGAAGTGAATACTGACATCCCCCAAAGGCTTCTGCGAACGTTATCGATGAAATATATCAACCACCGATGAGACCGAATGAGGATGAGCTAGAAGATCTGCATCAAATGGGACCGGGTGTCATCGGGTCTTTGATACCAGGGCGGGACGCGTTCAAAACCGCATGGGAAGTATTCCGAGACCAGTGCTGGTAGACTGCTGACACGAAACAATTTCCGTGCCGTACACATTGAAGTATGAAGTCGCATTCCCATCGCTTCGAAAGAATGCGATCAGATGGGAAAGGAGGATTAAAGTTCTGGAAATGGAGAATATTCTTCGCTGGCGCAGAGGTATGAAATGAAATTATAAGTCTAACATAGTTACGTACATGCGTCGAATGTAGACAGTTTCCGGAGTGAAAGCCTTGTCACTGAGCTTTAACTTCTTTACTCTTCCTGACGTGGGATGCGATATCCATGCCCAATCTTCGGATGATCAAGGAGCAGAAAGTTATCCAAACCCTAGGAAGGTGTTGAACGAATATGGAGCGAAAAGTAGATGCAGATACGCACAAATTGGGCATGATCCAGAAAGAAAACTTGACAAAGAAATCGTTATGCCCTACGGAACAGCCATTGCAAAAGTATTCTTGACACATGTAGAGTATCGTTTTGGCAAGGGTCATGACAGCTCCTGTATATCCTACGAGGGGCGCTAGGTCATTCTTGGCTATATGAGCCTGATACAAGTAAACAATCTGCAATGAAGATCATGTCAGCTGTCGATCAACACGTGTGCATTCAGAGTTCCGAATGAAATGTTGTACACACATTCGTAAAAATTTCGATGATGTTTAGAATGGCTGTCATGCGGGTTGAGATGGACGATTCTGGCACCAACGAACCGATGGTGAGGTGGAACTCACCTGCAGCTCCGGCGAAACCATCCCCGTTCTCAAACGCCTGGATGCCGTACACCTGAATCGCAGAGAGGAAAAATCAAGGCTTTGCATCACAAAGAGAGCACCACCGTACGCACGTAGTCGACTTTCGCGTACAGGTCGTAAGGTCTCCAAATCCAGTGTAGGTCGCCGCCCGCCATCGAACGAGGCCTAAAAAGAATACTCGTGCAGTTATATTGGATGACAGTGTCCAAGACTAACCTCATGAGACAGTATCCTGCATCCCAGAGCATCATCGGCGCGGTTATGAGGAACCATGTATCGATCCAACTATATGTCTTGGGGGCCATAGTGGGTGACTGCGACACAACTGAAGATGGGTGGCGGGTTCTAGCTGTGCCGGAGTTGGAGAGCAAGGATATACGGGGCGCATCCCAAACTTTTTTACCTTTTTAAAGGGACGAGAAGATCAGTCCTGGAACTTTGCCCCCCATCACGTTCGTGTGAAAGCAGCTCCCTCGTTGAGGTTTAGACTTCTTTGATAGCCGCATCCACGCCATAATTAAATGTTTTGCCACCCCGAGACGCACGTAGAGCGCAATGAGACCAGTTTTAGGTCATTGAAACGACCTGCTGTGGGCATCCTGTGAACAGCCAGTCAGCCAACTTTGTCGTCCAGGGCCATCGCGTCCAAGCAGCCATTTTTCGACGACCCTAGGTCACGAGACGCATCGTCGTTTGGCACTGTTCGGCTTCAATTCCTGTTTCTCTTCTTGTCCAGCAGACCTTGCATGATAACGGGCGGCATAGCTTTGTCCTGACATGACAGGTGCGTACCTAAATGCCTCTCGTCTTCAGGGCATGGAGATTTCCCGAAATTTTGCACGGATCATCCTCAGTGCCATGCTGGGAGCCTGCCAAAGCCTCAATCTAGGATGTTCAAGTCAGTGACAATAGCTATCTACGATTACGCGCAGCTCCCGCAAAGGAACCCCCTATGATAGCTGTAGTGTGCGGATGACAAACTCGTCGTGATCTTCGATCGCATACATGGTCAGCCAGCTCAAAAGGTCGGCACAGAACCTCTTCCCCCCTTCTTACAGACTCATCATCGACTTCAATCTACAAAGCTCCTCGCGATATGCCTTCATTGAGAATCATGCTCGCTCGCCTCTGCCAGTTTCTTATCTTTTTCCTGACATGGCTCCTCCGGTGTCTGGAAGTCCTTGCCCGAACATTGGAGCCGATCGAACACGCTCCAGCACTGCCGGTTTCAGTGCCGGACGTCGTCGTAACAGAACCCTCAACAGACACAATGGGCGATGCGAGCTCGGAAGGTAAGCATGCTCTGTGTCGCTTGGCGAGATCGATTCTTGATGTTTCGTTCCTTTGTCAAGTTGATCAAGATCCCCGTCTTCGTCAACCACCCAGTGCCGAAATTCGCCCCGCCACGCCCAAAGTAGGCACCCCTCGACGCAGAACACATGCTCAAAAAACCAAGCATCATGATATTCCCGGTTATGAAAGCCCGAGGCTGTCCGACGCCAGTGAGACCACCACTTGCGTGGACTCGCTTCTCTCGCCAGCGCAGTCTGAATGCAGTCCATTTGTTCACCATACCCCTTCTTTCTCGGGCACTATTTCGCCCTCCCCGCTCGCCTCACCTTTTTCGTCGCCAAAATTACCTGACGCGCCGTTGCAAGAAACAAAACCTCCACTTCCGAGCGCAACCCTATCCGATACTCGCCACATCCAGATTGGCGCCCTGGGTAAACGCAGAGGGTTCAAAGGTACACCACTTCAAACCTCGGCTGCCGGCAAAAATTTGGGCTTGGGCCTGTTCTCCCCAACGAGTTCCTGTACAAACACACCAAAAACGCCGGTTGATTCGCCTTCAACCCCGTTCTCGCTGCTGACCTCCTTTAAAAGTCCCTTACCCTGTTCTGCCAAGCCCGCCAAGTCAGTGAACGCAATATCACAGGACCTTCAGGACACTTTTAACGAAACGGATCCCTTCGGTGTTGCTTCGGACTCCTTTTTTTCGAGTCTCCATCCAATTCGACAAATTTCCGCCGAAAATTTATGTGATTTTGGAGCTTATATCCAAAATGACACGGTGTCGGACGGCCAGGTACCGAAAAAAGCTGTATCACTCGCTAACCCTCAACACGTAAAACCAACGCTGTTCAAGACCATGAAGACAACGATTTATGATACATCTGTTTGCGATATGCCAGGAACTCCGCCTGCAATAGCGGGTGGCAAACCTGCAACTTTCAGAACATCTCCGATCTCGACAGACGGCGAATCGATCAACAGTCCACCGGATCCGCCCGCATCGATGGGGCCGGAACCTTTAAACGGCGTGAATGACCACGCCGGAATGGTAGGTCATACATCGGAGTCATCCCAAACGATCAAGCCATCCGCAACACTAACGCCGCCGACCGCACGTTCAAACACCGAAGAGGGCTCTTTCTACGTCTCAGATCTTACTATGTGTGTTGCCGTTCCTACCGCTAACCTCTATGACTTCGGTGTCTACGGTAATTTCCCAACCCAATCCGCATCTGCAAATTCGGAGCTCAATGCACGCACACACGAAACCTCTACTTTCCCTTTCCCAGGCCAGAAAACATTGGCGTTAAAAACGAATATATACGATCTCGGAGTATACACTACTGACGAACCACCAGCTCGTTCCGGATGCCATAGTTTACAACACGACGCCGTCGCGCCAAATTATGATCGCGAATCCCAAACCAAATTATTGGATGGCCCTTTATTGGTTAGTCCACCTAGAACAACGCCGAGCTACGAGGATGTAGTAATGCCGTCCTGCGCTGTGGCTGGCTCAGAAAGGTTTCTACCACGCGATCAACAATCGGTGATCCCGCCTTCATCCGACAATCGGCCTTCCTTTGCAGAAAAATGCGACAGTACTATGATTGATATTATAGATGATCCAAATGCCGAAATAAGCGTGTCTTTCGGAACCTCGATGCTCGCCATGGATTCAACCTGTGCCATTGCAATGCGAGACAGGGAGGAGATCTCGAGATCCTCTGAAAGGGAATCTCCTTACCCTGATCTTCGGACCGCTGCGCCAACCGAGCTAAGGCGGCCTTCGAGTTCTGTAGATTGCCACTCGGATGGCTCGATATCTGTGCCTCACGACTCTCTGGAATCGGTTCTGGGTTCTGTTGCTTCGCGGACTTCGAGCGATTCTCCTTCCAGTGCTAGCTCAAAGCGCCGCTCGCCTAGGCGAAAAGAGGCTTATTACGATCTGCGCAATGCATCTCCGACGACGTCGAAGAGATCATGGGCGAAAAGAAGCCCCCGAAGGAACTCGCTGGATATATTTGAAGACTGTGCTTTTGGACCATCTACGCCTAGCATCGCGAGCATCGCTCAGTCGATGCAGAACGTCTTTGTCGAGGCCGCTGTGCCGCTGTCTGAGGGACTCTGCTTTGATCTGGACTCAACCCGGCAAAAGAGGAAGTCTGGCCTTCGTCCGCTTGTCCTGCCGATGCGAGTCGCCAATCGGGCATCCATGGCGGTTGCAACGGATCAAGCGCCTGCACCGTGCTCTAACACCTCTATCAAGCTTCCTTCTGCCACTTTAGACTCTGCGGAATGTGAAGATCACGACATTTCAGGGAACATGCATTCGAAAAGGTTGGGCGACATCATTGCTCTACTCGACGCATGTGTGTCAAATGGTGCGACCGATATTACTCGCCTTAATACTGCCTGCCACGAAGAATCGATTGACCAAAATTTCTTCATCTCTTACGCGATTTAGTCATTTTCTCTGCATGATAATCTAAGAACCCTCGACTGATGTTCTCATTTACCCTTATTATTTACTTTGTCTACTGGGATCTATCTTATATTTGTATTGTACTACTACGAGCTCCGCTCAATGACATCTCTGATCGACGGACCTCGCGTTCGGCATCCAGCCTAAGGGTCTCACACTCAACGCATAACCCGAGGTCCTCTTTCGGGGCAGGGACTCGGCACTTGCATCTCCCGAAGGCCACCGTCATCATTCGATGATCTGCGCCAAAACCCGAAAAGCCAAACCTCAGGTGCCCCAGTGCCTCATGGAGGCCTCGTTGTGTTCTGAGAATTGGAACAGTTTGAGCGGCACCGGTCCGGAAATTGCATTAACGATTGCTCGAGCTGGCGCTATGACTCGTTGTCTGCCCTAACCCTGGTCAGCGTACTGCGGAGGCAATTTGACGTGGATGCAAAAGTCTTGCCCATGGTGCCGTCGAATGTAAAAGAGTTATGCGCTTGTCCCAATTTTCCGCGGGCGGCAATGCAGGCGGCTTTGATGTTTTCATCTGCTCGAGAATTGAGGCTGAAAGAGCGAGCTGTTGTGTTGCGTGCGTCTAGATTGTGAGCGTTCGTGCAATAGGCATGTCCGGACATCCCCGTAATAACATTGATTAAGAAAGGCGGCCTATAACCTAAGGAGCCTAGTCGACCAGTGATGACATGGGGATCGATTATCGTCGAGATCTTCTTGTTTCTGCAGTCTAAAGTCCGTGGTCAAGTGAAAGGCATGTGGTCAAGTCTCTGGCCTAATTACCGCGGCTGCTGGGCATGCTATTATCGTCCTCATATCTAAAGATAGCATTCCAGAATGACAAAATGCAAGGCACTCGTCCGATTGAGTTCGTATGCTACAGAATCTGGACATTCAACCCACAATGGTTGGCTCCGTAAAATTGACGAGGAATCTCCGTTCTGTGAAGTAGCGACTATGTTGAACGAGTAAACCTGCACTTGCACTGTTAGGGTTCAACGTGGTCTACGTTCCTCATGGATGACTTTTGGCGTCTCTATGCTCTGGTAAAGTTTCCCATGTGACCCACTCGCGGCAAATACCGACTCCAGACAATTCCAGCACTCAACGGAACGGCTCTTTGTCGCATGGCATTTCGTTTTTATGATCCAGGCCTTCGACGCGGGGTCGTCGACGACGGCATCGCGCGTTCTGGGCCTCGCGATGTCGTATCCCCACTCCGGACCAGCCGAGCTTGATGAGCTGGAGCGACCTGATAGGACTCGCGATCGTGAGGCTACCGATACGCAAGTGAATGGACGAGACGTCATTGATCCACCTGCCCAGCGCGTATCGCGGCTTGATACATTTAAATCGGTGAGGTGACTCGATCTTCTGTGCCACACGAAGTCGACGTTTGGCTGACACGCGCCGTCCTTTTACTGCTACTGCAATGAAGCGCCCTGCTGGAGCTGATGCACCCCGTCTGCATGATATGCCTCCGATAACTTTTCATTCACCAACGCACATAGTCGGCACACCGTTCTCCACATCTTCAGCTCGTTTTGAATACCCGTTCGCTGGAGACAAACCCTCCGGCTCAACGTCTTCCATGGCCATTCCAAAGTCATCGACAACGTCCTCCTCCACGTCCTTCCACCCCCTCAGTAGCTCCTTGCCGACATTTCCGACATACTCGTCGGACTCCACACACTTTCCATCGGCGCTTTCGACGCACTATCTTCCCAAACACAGAACTACACACCCGAGACTGCACCTGGTAGAGCCACCCATACCTCCTGGCCTGGAGAAGAAACGGAATCGGTGGAGCTTAGAGTTGCTAAGAAACGACAGTGACGGCAGCCAGTCGAGCGGCAGAAGCTCGAGAGATGCACCCTTACTTTCATCGCCTGAATCGCCCGTTGAGCGAAGTTCGACAACACCGCCAATTGAATGAGGGACGCATAGCGCGTGCGTTTGGTGTCTTTAAAATGCTGCAAAACCGGCTTGGAGGACGTATCGAATAAAATTCGTGACGCCATCAGTCATTTCATCTATCAATTCATCCAACTCGCTTTCCTTCAACGATTGGCTAAACTAATTAATACAACGGTCATAGGACCGTCCTTCTACGTGCACCTATGTACTTCATATCGGGTATTTCCTTTCCACTCTAGTTTTTTTTTCATGCATTTCAGGGATGCTATTGGTTTTTATTGGTTGTAACACGCAATACGTCGAATGTAGAGCTAGTCATTAACATGCGTGCGCGAAAGGCGTGAAGACTTGACGCTTCCCAAGTAGCCAATAGTTAATCATAACGTTTGAGCGCACCGAGCCAGCACGTGATGCAACCTCGGACACCTGCCTTTACTTATCCCATTTGAACACCATTCACTCTCACATGTCTACCACTCGTTCGATTCTCCCTTTCCCCACTGTTCCACCGTGATGTTGTACGATCATCAGTTGCCCCCGTTTCCGTAGTTTGATTGGTGTTGGACACTCGACAAATCGCGCCAAAGGACTCATCTGTCTGAGCGGCTCACTGTAGTCACATCGCAGCAAAGCCTGCATTCTTGCTTCTTTGTTGATTGAACAGCTGCTCTTCTGTCGTTCACTAGTGCGCGCTGTCTCGCGGCTCGCCATGGGAAGCACATATTATGTTCTATCCATTGTGCCCACATCACCGTGTTCCATTGTATACGCAATGCAGAGGTACACCGGATTATGTGACCAGAGTAGGTGGGTCATCACTCCACTTCAACAGTCTGTGCTCGTGACAAGTATCATCTTAGGACGTTCCGAAAGCTCAAGAAACTTCCTAGAGTTGCGTGAATCATAGCCATGTCCATTCCTCCTTTGATCTCTGGCATTCGGCCAATGTAGATGTCTGGAGCGGACCTATGTGGCAGCACTACATAAACGAACACTCTGTTTCACTTTTCGATTGTTTCAGTGTCAGGATCGAAACCTTCGGTAAGGTGCTGGATGCTAGCTTGTTGCAGTGACAGCCCACAGGCCGATCCCATCACTCAGCATATGATCGCGGGCGATGAGAAGATGACACCGCCTCTATTTTACGACCGATATCGAGCTTCCTGTTTTTTTTTTCCATCCTAATATGAATCCGAAGGCCGTATCCTGAGGTCAGCCGCTTTCAGTCATGCATGAATCCTTCATGTGTCATAATTTCACGATGTTGCAACACCTCTTTGACAATTTGGGGAGGTAATGAAAATAACTGGAGATCCGATAGCTGTTCATTTGCATCACAGACGATGGCAACCGTGGATACCGGCATTGTCTAACAAGCTAAACTCAATATTGATAATAATTGTCTTTTCGTGGCGCGCCGGCTTTCGCTCCTATAATTTATGGAACCAACTGGTTAACACATCAGTTGGCTCTTTCTGAATCGCTATATGCGAGAGACCATCAAGGTAGCATTGCATTCCCTATTTCGATTTCAGCCGGATCATTGCCATCATGAGCGAATGCAAGCTCCAGACGCCAGAAGTTGGCTATCAATAACTGAGAAGCTTTGCATGGCATGTTTTTCTGTCCTACTGATTTCTTGCACAGTTTTTTTGGCAGTTCTTTGGTTAAATTCTTGGATCGAAGGAAAAGCGTCGCATTATTTCCTGATCTAGGTCCACCCGATCACTCTACACGATTGTCTGATGAAGTGAACCAAAACGAAACCCGGTAGCTGCTCTGATCCTTTCCAACATGCTTCATTAAGTCATTGTTGTAGGAATGTGAAGGGCCCGCTGACACACAGTGGAGCAGGAACAGAGTGCAAGCGGCCGGAGCCGGGCGACTCGGGTTGGTGGGGATTTTCTTTCTTTGTACTTTGCGCCTTCGCTCGGGCCCTCGCCGTTTCGTCCGCTGGGTGGCCTCGTTTTTTCCGCCCGTTCTCTGTTTGTCCGCTCCTTTTTTTGGCTCCGCCGTTCGTTCGCTGGCCCTTTTGTCTCTTTTTTGTTGTCCCACTAACTCATAGATTTCGTGGCAGTGTCAGGTCCGAACGTTAAGATTGAACATGACTTGAAACAAATAGATGAGATGAAGCAAAAGTCGACAGCGACCGGGGAGCCGAGCACTCATCGTATCGCCATGTACTTCACCGCAATCGTCGGAAAGGTGCAGGCAAGCACACGATCAATCTATGAACTGTCAATTAATCAATTAATTGTGGTTCCGATCCAGATTTTGGGGAATCACCGGTGCCCTTCCTGGTCAGCGCCACGCCTGAAGTTCACTGGCGATAGATGTGTGTAATTTTCCAATGTAATATCGAAGCCCTTCCTTGGTGCCTTGACGGGTACACCTGCAGCTCGCACTCGAGAAAAGTGACTGAAGTATGCTCTTCGAGGCTGCCCAACCAAAACTTGGTCGGCAGGTAAAGCCGTTGGCTTGAACGTCTCTCAACATCTGCCAGCTTCTCCTCATCCGGCACCATGCTCGTACTCTGGAAGTATTCATTGTGGCTCGTCCTCTAAAACCGAATGCGTTGGGTACTGAAACACGGAGGATGACGCTATGCACGATCAACTCCAACGCGGTGCACTTTGTTGGCGTCTCTCAGTAAGCCTTATTCTTACATCAAAGCTAGCCCCATTTAGAGGTACAGTCTATTCATGCGGTGATGTCGCATGAAGGGCAAGCATCACGGTATATTATATCTTGAACTTCCTCTATATACATTGCCACTTTTGCACACTTAAAAGGCTAGCTCGATGTTGTTCTATTCTTTGGATGCTTATCCCAAATCATTCCTTGCAATGACGTTCTCTACGACTAGATTCCTCTCAAGCTTATGCACCATCGCTATCTGGGCCATCCCGGCTGCGCATAGTGTCGGCAATGCCGTTGTTGACCTGGGCTATGCCAAATACATGGGCATCTCTAATACCACTGGCCAAACGACGCAATTTCTTGGTATGAGGTACGCCGCACCTCCGACAGGCAAGTTTCGGACGATTTATTGTCTTTCGCCCCATTGTCTAAAATTTTCGCTAGGAAATCTGAGGTGGCGTGCACCTCAGTCTCCTGCACACGTCAAGGGGATCCAATATGCTGCTAAGGAGCCGCCTACTTGTTTCATGGCATGGGCAGGGGGTGCTCCTACAACTCACGACGCCAATCCTGAAGGTTTCTTCCCATCAGAGGACTGTCTTTTCCTGAAGTTTGTTACATGCTTACCTGTATCGTCCTTCACGAAAGAACTGATTTGCTTTGTCACACCATTTCCAGCGTTTACACTCCTGGGAATCTAACGGATAGAGAAAAACTACCTGTCGTAGTTTGGATCCACGGGTAAGCTTCGTATTCAATGGCTTCGAGTTAGAACCAAATGGCTGAGTCTTTTCAGTGGCGGCTATATGTCGGGGAGTGCTTCAGGATATCTCGGTGTAGATAGATATGACGGGGTAGATCTCATTCGCGCATCGAACAATGGTGCTGTCGTTGTCATTATTCAGTATCGACTCGGAGTATTTGGCTTCCTGTCTGGATCCGATGTTCAAAAGGGTGGATCACTGAACGCTGGACTGTGTACGTCCAGCAATTTCGGCTTCTCGTAAATATTCATATTTACTGTGGTCCAGTGGACCAGCAATTTGCCCTACAGTGGGTTCAACAGCATGTCGGCATTCGATGGCTATTGTTCAGAAATGCCTTCTAAATCTCTTTCATTGCGCATAGATCGAGAAATTCCGCGGCGACCCGAAGCGCGTCACTATCTGGGGTGAATCCGCAGGCAAGAAAGCTCTGTCATTCAATGTACACCACTCCCGCTAACGGATTACGCTTTTCAGGCGCCGGTTCTGTCTTGCAGCATATCGTTGCAAACGACGGCAAGACCGCTCCTCCCTTGTTCCACGCTGCCATCACTAGTTCGACCTACCTTCCTCCCCAGTACCAATACAACGATACAATTCCAGAGGTTCGAGTGTATCTCCGGCACATGCTAGTTATTTCGGTGCTGACACGGTGCTATTTTGCAGAATCTATACAATACGGTCGTCCAGAAATCGAAGTAGGTTGCGCGCATTCAATTAACCCTTCATCGGCTTATTTGATGCTTTTTGAGAGATGTTCCAATGCAAACGACACTTTAAAATGTCTCCGAACCGTTGACGCAAAGACGCTTGAACAAGTGAACCTTCAGATCGGGGCCAGCGCCTTCTACGGCACATTTGCCTTTGTCCCAGTCGTGGACGGCGTGTTTATCAGGCAAAGGCCTACCGAAGCACTGAAAAAGCGAAAGGTCAATGGAGTATGTATCTCACATGTTCATTGTCCATCTTGGAGGATTGACCGTGGCCGAATTCAGAATGCTCTTCTGTCAGTGACAAATACGTTTGAAGGCACCATCTTCGTTGACCCGAAAACGCCTGGCAATGCAGACGTTGGAAGCTATGTGCAACAACTTTTCCCGAAGTTCGGACCGCGGCAAGCAAAAGCGGTGGCAGAGCAGTATCGTAGCCTAGGAGACGGATTATCTCAGAGAATTGCAGTCATGGGTGAAGGTACGTTTTTTGATGTTTGATCAAGTCGTTGGTCTCTGGTATTGACTACGGGATCCAGCAATTTTCATCTGCCCCACGTATTACCTTCTCAAGGCATTTAGTGGGCACGGATTTAAGGTAAACGTAGTGCTAATCGGCATAGATCTGGGAGTTTCTTTAACCTTTTCGTAGGCAGAATTCGCTATTCCTCGGGGCGGACACGCGGATGACGTTGTCTATTATTTCCCATCGTGAGCTATCAATGCGCTTTCTCGCAGAGACCGGCATTGAGAGCATAAAACAGCACCCTTGCCACCGGCCCTCCTTACAATAACACTGATTTCGTCAAAGCATTCTCGCATTCGTTCTTGAACTTTGCAATGTCTCTTGACCCAAATGTCAAGTCTAGTCCGGACATCACTGCTCGCTGGAATAGATGGAAAGGAGAAGTAGAGATGGTGTTCAACAGGACTGCATCTGGTCAACCGGACATCCACGCCACCAAAACCTCGCCAGGGTTACTGAAGAGATGCGCGTGAGTAGCTTTCACCTCACCTTGCCGAAGTCTATGGCTGACCGCCACGGCCTTTCAAGTTTCTGGGAAAGCGTGGCTGCACTTTCTGGCCAATAAATGCGATGGTCAATTTTCTTTCCTGTTTTCGTGTCTTCTATAATACTTTAGATCTTGTAATGAGGAAGTCATGAATCACATAAATGCATCCAAAAAAGGCCTCGGGCTCCAAGAGACGGCATCGTCAGTCTTCATATTCCGGTTCCTCCCACATCTGGTTCGGAAGACGGGTCGCTAGCAGCATTGCGAGTGCCGACAGAGCAAAGAACAGCCCGTAGACGGCATATCCTCCCAGAATGTTGTGCTGAACAGAAAGTGAAAACAGCGAAGTTGACAAAGCAGGACCTATGGCTCGGGCCGTGGACACCAGCATCTGAGACAACCCATTCGTCGCACCCAGCGAGCGCTTGTTTGGAGAGGATGCGGTAATATACATGAAAATGCATCCTGGTGAGTGAGAAATTCAGTCGCCACGCTACAAGAGGTCAGCGGTCATAAGTAACGCACCATAAGCCATGTCCATGAGTGCCATCATGGTCAGGACAAAGGCGATGAAGACCCAGATGGCGGGTGTGACGCCATTTGAACGCGCATACAGGCTCATAACAGGGAACATGGCGAAAATCGGCAGGAACGTCGACATGCCCGAGACGAAGATTGTCCGCTCGCCAAAGCGCCAGATGATTTTGGCGAAAAAGAAGGCTTGAAACAGGCCCGTGAATGCACCGTAGGAGCCCATGACATAACCTATCGTCGGCGGCGGGAACCCGAGGCCGCCGATCTCTATGGGCATGGCGAGAAACAAGGGAAGGAGAGCATACAGAGCGATATTGAGGAAAGCGAGCGCGACGTAGTTGGAAACGGATAGCAGGACGGGGTATGTTAGTATCTTGCGCAGAGGCAACGTTTCCTGCTCGTCGATTAGGGTAATATCACTTGAAACTGATGCGCCGCGCGTGGGTTTTTTGGGAACAGTCTATGAACAAGGATGAGCACCAAAGATGAATGTGTGGGGGTCGAAGGGCACGAAAACTCACCTCTTTAAAGAGAGACAACGTGATTATGAAGGCAAAGAAGACGAAACTTGAAGACACTATACAAGGTAGGAAGTAAGGATATTCTTGCCAGAATCTCCCTCCAAACCAATTAGGAAATCGCTCATGAGGTTTGGACAGGGAACCGCCTATTAGGGGTCTGGGGAATGTGAACCAATGAGCTTGAATCTCTGGTACAGCTCCGAGGAGGTAAGCCGTACCCCACTGTGGATCCTGCCGCCCACACAACAGGCATGAGTGCGAACCCTTCTGCACGATTCGACTGATCTGTCAGCTCCCCCATGACACTCTTCATCACCCCTTTCAAGGTGTTAGCGGCGACAAGGGAATGACGAAGAGGTGTGCTCACCAATGTTTCCATTTAGCAATCCGGTCAGACATCGGCTGGGTGTTGAATAAAGTTGTGCTGAGCATTGGGCACGATTTTCCGGACCGGAGAAAATTCACACCTGATGACCAGAGCCCAGAACGTTCGAGACAAGCCAAAGCTCAGCATGGATATCGTCGTGCCCATCAAACCGATTAATAGTATGGGTTTTCGACCAATGCGGTCAGAGAGCCTGCTCCATTGGAGGACGGTCATTGCTTCCGTCGCGAAAAACAGAGATTCCTGATATTAGGATTCAGTTCTGGAGAGGGCACTCCACTCTATCGCATTCGACGCTCACTATTAGCCCAGCATAGTAGCCAACCTTGCGCTCATCCCCTCCGGTGATATCCAGCTCGCTAACAAGCTAATCGTAGAGAGTCAGCGAATCAGAGACAATTAGCCTCAGCATTGGACTGCTACTCGTCGCCGCACCTGATTAATATATGGGTATATTGACTGGCTCGTTATGGGCTCGCAGACTTGCAGGATCAAGATGATGGAAATCTGAAGCCACGGCAGAGGCTTAGGCTTGCGGGTCTTTGGGCTTTTTGGCAGGAGAACGGTCGCCTCGTTGGGTGTGCTGGCGTCCATGGTGAAGGTGAGGAAGAGAGCCGAGGAGCTCGCGACAGCGAAGCCTTAAATTTTCGAGAAAGCTGTCCTCAAAAGCCGCGTTCGGAGTCAGGGCCGACTACATCATTTGGTCTTTTATAGTCGTGACTTAAACTTGATAAGGCCGTAGAATTGATAAACGGCAAAAATCGTCACATTCTGTTCCCATGTCTCAGATTGCGGATGATATACTCGCCATTTAAAAGGCGACGTTGCCCTTCGTACGCTCCCGGCGTGGTCTGCGGAGGGAAAGGCCGATGAAGCTGACGAAACCATACACGGTTGATTAGGTTAATTTCTGGCGTGGGCGGAGCACATCCGTCAGCCAGTTGCTCGCACCCCGGCCGTCAGCTTGACAGATGGTGCCAGCATTCACGCCACAAATCACTGACGCAACACGGATTAAGCCCGGCATGGTATTACCCCACGAAACAAGTTTTCCTGTCGTTCTTGACTGCAAAACGAAGCATTGAAGCAAGAATGGAGTCCTGTGGAAACCGACCAAGCCATAACTATGGCTAAAACAAGGCGATGTTATCTTTGCCATGACATTGGGCAATCGTTGCTTTACTTTGATCATGCAGTCTACCGTCCTTCTCCTCCCCAATCACGTTGGTATCCTTCAAGCTTTCCGTATCCCATTTCAAGGTTTAGAAGTTCATACAAACCGGAAAGGTTGCCTTTGATGCTTTCATGACTCCCGGCCGTCGCCATGCTATCTTGGACTGCGCACAACCTGTCCGTCAGCTCTTGTGCCATCATCCGCTCATGCACTCCTGCAGTGTTGCCTTCCTTTACTCACCACTCAATATACGGATATCAGCACGAATTTCCGGCGCATTCAGGTTTCACCACCGGAACTGGCTCTTGCGCGCTTCCCATTTCTCCCGACTTCAGGTGTTGACGTGTGGGCGAATACAGTATTGGCCAGAGTTTTCCTGTACGCGCATTATACAGCTGCATAGATCCAACTGGGGACGCCTGAGTGCCCACTCCGAGTCGCGTTCGATCTCCTTGGTGGTGACTTTCTCCAACATCTGTTCGTCACGCCGTTGATCTTCTAGATATGGGCAATGGGATTGGAGAGGTATTCCGTCACTGGAACCCTGGCGAGAAACGGCGCTAAATGAATGTCAATAAATATGGACAATTTCGTCTCCTGCGCAGCTAAGCAAAATTACCTGGGATATAATCCGGTCTTTGTATCTCGCCAGCTCTTACTAGCACCATGAATGCACATATTTGAAGTCACTCTCGATGACTTGTTCTTGGGACACATGGTGTCGACAAGCAGTCACACGTAGTCGAGGCCGTAGGCACAGCTTGTGCGAAGGTAACGTGTGGCGATAAAAAGCTGGTGCAGGGGTGAACGAGAAGAATGTCCATTGATCCTGGGGCAATGAAAGAGGCCCAAGATGGTAACAGCTTGGTCGCGTCACATGCGGAAATCTCAGATAGCCGGACGATCAGATATGCATCAGAAAGGTCCCTTCGAGGTCAAATTGGTGATTCAAAGCTGGCAGTAGCAATGACCGTGTAGGCTGGTCCGATGGAAGTGGCAGTTCGGTCGTCTCGATTTGACAACACGCACCAGACACAGCATCGGTGATGCCTAACAGAATAAAATATCTGTGATCCGCGGTCACGTGGTCGGAAATTGTTTCCTATTCAGTGCCTGTTCCCCGCAAATAAAATCGTTTAGAGCGTCAGTTGTGGAACCTACAAAAGAAAATTCAGCATTCCAGTAGCGGATGCCAGAGCGTACATTGTCGGCAAGTATGCCGCATATTTTGTGATGTATCTCGTCGTTTTTACGTTATTCGATTCCAGGTCATGACGAACGGCACAGAACATGAAATCATAGACCTGACTGGCGAAACAGACTCTTCAGAACACGAACAAGGAGATGCTGCTTCAGAAGAAAGTTATGAAAGCGGATCCGAATCGCACCAGTCGCAGGAGCATGGGGAAATTCTTATGGATGAAGTTTCTCGGGCACAACTCTACGAGGCCATCTCCGCCACGTCCGAGACGCGGTTGCGGCAAATCGTGAAGAATCTAGTCCAAACCATGCCCGCCGTCGAACAAGCGCTGACGTACCAACTTGTCACCTTTGAGCATACAAAACGGAAGCTTGTCAATCGCTGGGAGAGGTGTGAGAATTGCGACGAGGAGTTTGACATCACGACCGACAGGTTTGACGGAGAGTGCACGTTTCATCCCGGCATGTCCCTTTCTCGGCTTTTTTCGCGCTTTTTCATCGGACTCATGATGGAATAGGTGATCTGGAAGTTGACGAGGACCAGTTTGCGGATTGGGATGAAGACTGTCATGGTCCTATGGACACACTTGAGAACAGGCGTTCGTACCCCGAAAACTTTACTTGGTCGTGCTGTGAAGGGGACGGAAATGCCGATGGCTGCGTGCATGGCGAACATCGGCCCGGTGTGTCGAAAAGACGACGTATTAACGGTTGAAATCTTGTCTGGAGGAGTTAAGAAACTTGCAGCGTATGTTCAGTTTCCTTATAAAGGTTCTCTGACCCATAACAATACGGTCTCTCATAAGCTGCCTAGGCACGCGACTGATGGTCTGAGAGTCGTTTTTTATTCTCTCTTCTTCTTTTATTGTCTTTGCGCCCTTGTTGATGCCCAGTCCCTGGTTACCCGATATAGTAAGTTCGCACTTGAGCATGTCAATCTCTCCAACGCGCTCTTAGTCAAGTTTGTCTAGAATCTTTGTGACGCCCGTCGGCTCCGTCTATTGAGTATTGTCTGCATTCAGAATAGATAAAATGGAACATGTCGACACCGGGTCATCCTTGACAAGGTGTACGCCACTTGGGCGATACCTTTGTTCGATCACCGGCTATATACATGCGTGCTTCGCTTCATTTCATGCTCACCCTCTCCATTCCACGGCCCTCCCCCATCACTTTGACAACATTCCACACGCCCGATTAGAGAAGCGCTTCTACCGATGCCCGCCCCCATTCCACATCTCCAGTCCACGTTTCATTCCCATCCTCTGCCGTCAGATGTTGACTCATCCAGCATCGAGTCGCGCTCCCCGTATCCGCCCAGCACACCGACTGATTCAGACGCCGTGTCATGCACCGAGTCCCTGACGGCGCCGCGCATGCATGCTCTCATCGCGGAGATCCCGGACGGCCGGCTTCGCGGAGCCGTCATCTCCGTGGTTGACAAGCACCCGGGTTTCCAGCGCGCGCTGTGGAAGGAGCTCACACGCGCTGGGCGCGATCGTGATCTCGTCGCTGGTGCTGACTCGGAGCGAAGGCAGCATCAGCATCGCCGTAAGCGCCATCATGCGAAAAGCAGCACTGAGACGCCTGTGCCACCGTCGCCGCCGAGGACGTGTGTCAGGTGCGGGGAGACGATTGAATATGATCGCGATGGCGCCAAGACGCGCAGAGGATCGGGGTGTGCCGTTCATCCAGGTAAGCACCGGCGCAACGCGTCGTCACGTCACTGCACGTCATTGCCTCGCTCGACCTCCGTTTCGTAACCTTGAGCTTCTGACTTGTGCTCTTTTTTTTTTGCCTTTTCTTTCTCCGTGACAGGCGCGTTACGAGATGCCGCGTACGAGTTTTACTCGAGGACACCTGACGGCGGCGTGTGCAAGGTCTTGCGGACGATCAGGATGTGGAGCTGCTGCGACGAGGACGCAGGGAGCCCGGGATGCCTCGTGTCGAGGAAGCACATCTTGCGTGCCCGAGACTCGAGCATCGGCCACGACTCAGGCTCGGAGACGTCCTACTGAAGTCGGAGCGTCTTGTCCTCGTCCACGTTATTCGCGCGCGGAATCCGATGCGGACTATCGGACATCACGTCGTCTGTTTTCTTGTAGATCAAACAGCAATTTTTGATGCCGTCGTGCTGATCGTCAAGCGTGCGTTACAGCGGGCGCGTCGGACGTTGGACAAGTGATCAACCACCGGTCGACGTGGTGCTTGATTAGTTATCTCCGCCATAGATCCAGCGGATGGGCGTTGTTGTTTGTGTTCGGTTTCTGTCTTCGCTGCTCCATCTGTCTTTTACTTTATCTTCCATCTTTCCCCCATCTTCCTTCTCTTGCGTCCTTCATTTCTTTCTCATGTTCATCACGACTCACACATGGTACATTTCTCTATATACATATATCTCATAGCTCCGTCGAGTCCACTCCACGAAGAATTGTGCAAGATGTCACGTTCCTCCTCATGAAGCTCTCCCGCAAGACGTCTTCCCAGGTCCGTACTGGTCCTCCACAGGGGCAGCCAGAGGTAGTCTGTCTAGTATTGGGCTGGATAGACTTAGCTTGTTAAATTTAATTGCTGCTTTCTTTTCTGGGATCAAGGAGCCGGCGGATCGGAGGGATAGCTGCCTCTATCTCAAGGGCTCGTATGAGCGTTGTTCGAAAACAGCACAGATCAGACATAGTGTCCATCATGTTCCAAAGGGCCAAGCTGGTATTTCTGTCCCATCCACCAGACAGGGCTTGCATGTGTCGTAATGACAGAGACAGTTCCATCCTCTTCTGTGATAGAATTAGCATCAAAATTCTGAGCGTTTACTCACTGCGTCATGCCATGCTCACATGGAGAGAAACTAAGAACCCCAAGCATGAGCACAACTGCTATCTGTACCACACAAGACATGCCTCTGGATGCCGACCGCTCCTTTTATGTGCGAGACAAGAAGCTGGAACTATAAGAGCGGATTTGGTCATCAAGATGGGATGTGTCTTTGTACAGGAAGACGGGGATGACTGCGAAGATTTGGAATATGACGCCTGTGTATCTTGCAGTAAGGTATTGCTGTTTCGACAGGGAGAACAACGGTTTGCTGTTCGTCCGTCCACGCCTAAAACCAAGACAATTAGCAAGCTCAACTTGTCGAGTATAGTACGTCCCCGTTCACCTCCATATCAGTCAGACTTCGTCGTCAAAGCAGGATGACCACTCCCAAACCTGCACAACAAGGGTGGCACCTAGTTCAAAGTATGGGTCAGTCACGGATGCGAATAAGGAGAGATATTTAGCTGTACATGTTGAAGCTTTGGCTACGACTAGGCTTGTATATTGATGGACTGCTTCAAAACATCGCCTGAATTCATGTGAAGAATCTAGCAGTCAGATAAAGGATCGCTGAGCTGGATACAATTTCATAGTCAAAATATGAAGGACTGCGTTACGCTTTTCGGTCGGCACGAAGCAGAGTTGATCATGTGATAACAAAAAGCACCATAGGGTCTGCAGAAATATACGGTGGAGCTGCATGGAATGCTGTATCCATCATCGATCGACATTCGCAGGAGCAGCACCTTGCGATTTCGCAGGCGTCGCGACGCGACATATTAAGTCACGTGCCTTCAGTAAACCTCGAGAACGCGCTCATTTGCAGCTCTCGAGTCTCGACTTCGTATCTACTGTCGTCCACGACGATTTCATTCGTACAGCATCATGGTAAAGTCTATAGTTCGATCGCGAATACAAGCACGCGCATCGGGCTCGCAGCCTCGATCCGGCCAAAGTCGGCGGCCGACGCGTAATGGTCGAGTGAGGGGCGATTCGGACGATGAAGAGAATGATGACGACTACGGTGATGCTGAGCAGGATGGTAGTGTTGCTATGGACGCCAATGACGACGAGGATGGACAAGATGGCAGCTCTGTGTGTTATCTTATACCTGCGGTTTCGAGGCCTAACTGCTATCGGCAAACGTTTCTTTCTGCCTCAGGACCTGCTACGGAAGATCAACGGCCTTGTCAGGTTGGCATTGTTCAATGAGTATAAAAGGATGCCTCTGAAGCGCGAAGAGATCTCGAAGAAAGGTGACGCACCTCCTTTTCCTCCTTGTAATCATCCTCATGCTTGTTTCTTCAAGTTCTCGGTCCAAACGGACGATCTTTCAACGCAGTCTTGGCCGGTGCCCAGGACGTGCTCCGTCTGACGTTTGGCATGGAGCTGGTGGAGCTCCAATCAAGGGCTGGCATGGAAGAAGATGCCATTGGAGCATCGCAAGAAGATCGAGACGCTCAGAGAATGACTGGCCTCAGCAAAAAAGGCACAGCTCTACCCCAGCCTTGTTCTGCTCGAAATGTTCCCTGAGCTAATGAGTCCACTCTTTTAGCGGCGGCCGCAGGCTCCAAAACCTATATTCTCCGCTCTGTTCTCGATCCCATGCTCATAGAACATGCCAATCTCACAGACGAACAAATTTTGGGCCAAGAAATGGCCGAAGCACCAGAAGAAGATGAAGATGAAGATGAAGACGCCGCGCCTCGTTCCTACGGCAGCATCATTGCTTGGAACACCGCAGACCAACTGGGTCCGACCGGCTTGCTCTATGTCATCCTCGCGCTTATCTTGGTCAATGGGCGAGTAATTAGCGACAGTCAGTGAACTTTCCTTGTTCCTCCACCGCCACGTGCTTAGCCTGTTTGACATCCTAGTGGACCTTAGAAACTACCTCAAACGTCTCGGCGTCCCCTTCTCAGGTACCGTCTACTTCAACGCGCAATCGACGCATCCCACGCTTCCGATGGAGCAATACCTCGCCAATCTGATTCGACAAGGTTATCTGGACCGACAGCAAGTCGGAGACGTGAAGAAGGGCAAGGGCAAGGGGACCAAGCGCACGCGACTCACACAGGCTGACGACGGCGACTCGTCTGTCTCGTTCGAGTGGCGCTGGGGGAACAGAGCACAGAGCGAGGTGGGGGAGAAGGGGATAGCGCAGTTCGTGGCCGAGTTCATGGTCGGCGGCAGGAACGAGGACGATGATGATGATCAAGACGGAGAAGACGAAGACGAGGGGATGAGCAGGCGGGGACGGGGCCGCGAGCGACGCGAAACGATGGAGATCCGCTTAGAGAGGATGCTCAAAGGCGTGGAGAAGGCGGCTGGCGGCCAGCTCGCCGGTCTCAAGTAGGAACGCCACATATCCACCAGGCTTCTGTCTTTTGTACTTATGTTACAATGCGGATTGGTGTACCGTTTCGATATGAATATAGCTGTTAATACATAACTTAATTACTGCCATCTGCTTATTGTCAACCCAGGGCAGAGAACGTAAATCGGACGAGAAGAGTCGCGCCCGAATCTTTGCCCTTCATGTCCATCATGCGAACCAGCCTCCAACCCTGTTGAATATGGTCCAGGCGGGCGCAGAAGACGACGATCTTGTCGTCTTTTCCGAACTCGTCCTCCATGATCGCAAACCTACAGCTCATAAAGTGAACAGAGTTAGCACGGAGAAGAGACGCATAGACCGACCGTATGAAAGCCAGCTCGTCCGTTTCGTATTCCCACTCGATGCGCTCGTTCCACAGGATGTCCGCCCCGGACCCTGGGACATCCATCGTTTTCACGGTCTTTGACCGCCACTCCATGTCTTGCTGTGAGTGGTACAACTCCGCGCGAATATACGACGAATACGACTTGTTTGCTCTCCCATTCGGAGGCGGAACTGTGTTGCAGACACCAATAAGCACGGGAACACAAGGCATGAGAGAGGGTGTAAAACATACGAGAGCAGACGCCCACTATGTCACAATCCATCTTCATCCGGCCATCTACTTGTCCGCCCAGGCCGATGAGCCTCGGCGGCTTCAATACCCAGCCAGGACTGCCGACAAACAAGGCCTCGTTGATCTGCATGCCTTTATCATAGTTCTGCCAGTTCAGCGACACGATCTGAGAGCCGTTGCGCCAGAAACGCAGGGGATCGGGGTTGCTCGAGCGGATGCGCGTGCCGCGCGGGAAGATGCGGCGCAGATGTAGGCGCGCGTGGTCAATGAGGTGCTGGAGGAACTCGGGGACGAGCGCGGCGCACGTCGATTCGGAAATGTTGATCAGGACGTGTTTCGGATCATCGAACGCTGCGTCTCGGGAGGGCATCAAAGGCGCGAGAGTCAGAACGAGAAAACTGGCACACCTTGTAGCAGCCACCCTTTCTGAGGTTTGAAGCTGCGAGCGTAATATCCGAGTTCGGCGAGCGAGTCCGATATGGGGGAGGAGATATGCTTATGTTGCTTCCGCGACCGGATTCCTTTCCCATCGTCTTCATCATCCGAAGACGGGGATGAGGAAGAAGACGAGGACGAGGACGATGAAGATTTATGCTCGCCAGGACCCGCTTCTGAAGGTGCCGGCGAGTAATACTCGACCTTCACAGAGCAAAGCAATTAGCATAGAAGAGCCCTCCGAAGGACAGCCAGAAAAGATACCATGAGCAGGATCCTCCCCTTTAAATGACCCGGCGTGACCCGCCCATCCTCCACTCCTTCCAAAGGCCCGGACACGAGCTTGCTTCGCCACGCGCTCTTCATGATGCGAACCAATTCGTCCTGACCCTCGACGCCGACATGGCACTCCAGGCTGACAAGCACAGGCCAATCGCCTTCTTTCACGGCGTTCCCAATGGCAATGCAGACGCTCTCGAAGGAGACGCCCTCGCTGAACGTGTGCCCATGCGTGACGACGGGCCCTTTTGAGGACGGCCAGACGTCGATCTCTGTCTCACCCAAACAATCGACGCGTCAAATGGTCAGAGCCGGGCTGGCGGCTTTCGCAAATGACGGAACACATGCCTACGCAGCGTCCGTTCCGGTTAATAATGTGCGTATAGGAAGCGGCAGAGGCTTGGCCCATGACCTGTCTTGACAAGAGATATGTGTTGTGTGATGATCTATGTAGCACAAGAGGGCGTGAATTAAGACCTTGGACAGTGAAAAATCACTTGCGAGATGAAATAATGTGTCAATGGGAAACTATCGTCCACAGGAGCAGGCTTAACGATGGGTCGGGTCGTCAGCAAGTTGTCGACCGACTGTCGGTCCGTCTGTCAAAATCAGAGCCCTCCGACGCGAGCAGCATTCACGCGCCTTGCCATGCCCTTTAATCACCTCATGAACCTCAGGACTCAATCGAATTTTCGCTCGCGCGCCCTCGATTTCCCCTTCCGGCACCTCGAAGTTGTAACGAGTGTCGAACTTCAGCCCCTCAAACTGGCGCAGCGTCGGATTCGCGTCGTCCCGTTCATAGCGATCATCGAGTTCGGCCATATTCCAGTGACCAATATTCGCGGCACAGACCTAAGGTGAAACGGACGAACGGGACAGAAAGGTGTTGCTGCGGGTGGCCATGGATGGCTGTGGTAACGTGAATCGTCACCATAAATAGAAACGTGAACTCCAAATTGGACCCACTCAACAGAATTCACGCGGGACGTAGTCTTGCCTCTTCCAAGTGCAAGGCGGTTCACGTTCTCGGTGGATTCGCAGACAAAGAAGTACTGATCAGTCGTCCTCAGCTCTTAACCCGTCGTCATCCGTCCAGAACAATTTCTCTCAGACTTCCCACAACCACACAGCTCTCAAAACACGGAATGATTCATTTACGCAATACAGAGCAATAATTACGAACCTTTCGAGGTCGCTCGAGAAGAAAGCAAGGTCATGACTCTCTCCCAAAGGCTGTTATTCGACTTCTCCAGCTCTCTTCCGAGACCTCTCATCCCCTTCTGCACATCGACTTCCAATTTATCCATTCTGCCATTCAACTGAGTCTCCAAACCATTCACCTGACCCCTCAAACTGGTCAACTGAGACTCCAAGTTATTCATTCTCCCATTCAACCGACTTTCCATGATGTTCATCCTCCCATCCAAATACTCGTGGATGGCGCTAATGAGTCTTTGGTTGCCTTGGATCATCCCTATGATCTCGGCATTATTGTCCTGCATCCGCTGCTCAAATCCGTCCATTCGCCGCTCAAATCCGTTCATTTTCGAAACAACTTCAAGGAGCAAACCTACTCGATATTTGGGCTGAGATCAGGTGGTCGTGACAGACAATGGTGCTAACCTTCCATCCGAGCAGTCTCAGGGTATCCAAAGGTGTGAGTTGACTGTATTGCACTGGAACCTATGAGAAAGTAGGTTCAGCTATAAAATTTGGCAGATAGATGTTGTTACTCACCCATCGATCCCGAACTGGATGACGACAATCGCGATGGGTTGCCTTGTGAGCTATGGCCTATCATCCCACGTTAGCGGAGTAGAGGTGAAGTAGACCAGAACAGACTACCTGTGCTCCTCGACATTTCGATTCAGCTTTGTAGTATATCGATGATAGTATCCAGGAAAGAGATGTATAGTTCGTGGCGCAGTCCAAAAGGCTGTTATATTCTGTCTCCTGTTGTGAATTATTTGTGAGATTTCTCAAAAACGCCATGATGATAGAATTTGGGATGCATCTACCCGTCGTTGTCAAGCACCACCCGCTATCTAGGGGTATGATCAAGAGGACCGCCGTAGCTGTTACGCCGTATGTTCTGCTGACTCGTAATATTTGCGATGTTCGAGGTTGTGGTTCAGAGAGGAGACAAGTCGCCACAAAGCTCATACATACTAACACACGGCAAAACATGCGCCCACGAGTTGGACGTCATGTGGCTGCAATCTTTTTTTTTTTTTTTGACTGCATTTCTATACCGCAACAAGTACTCAGGGGTGGATGTTCCTTCAAGGGAACGTCCTCCCTTCTGTCCGTCTGGGGTCTGAGGGGTGCTATATCTCTTCGGTGTAGAATGTGGTGGCATATCCTGTAGTGGGATGCATTCCTCCTCTGCCCTCTCTTGCCCCCGTTCCACTCCCTCCTCCTCCCTCTCTCATTCCTTCTGTTACTCCTCCGTTTCGGGCTCCGAGTCTGAATCCTCCTCCGGCACCGGTTCGTCTTCAAACTAGGGTGGGACAAAGGGTTCACGTGGTCAGCTGCGGCAGGATGCCCCACGCAAGGATTTCTGGTAGGGCTACCTCTTGTGAGATAGGCACGATTCTTGATGATCCCGCCTTGAATTTCCAATGCCATTTTTGCTTCCTTCTCGCGTGGGGATTCACGAATTGCCCCTTTGCCGCCAAGTACCTGGCATAGAGCAAAAACGGAAGAGAATCATTTCATATGCTCCAAGCAACTGCGTTAGCCATCTCAGGAAGCGCCATTTTGCTGTCAAGATGTCATAGTCCAGTTGCCTATCAGTGTGTTGTACGTGAGATCCCCGATCCCTTATTTAGTACGCTGCAGCTTCCAAGCTCATGTCCAAGTCAATCAATGCTATGAAAGCTGTCATCAAGGCTGTGTGTGTACTGTACAATGAGAAAATTACAGCGGCACGTTAAGCGTATGGAGTTACATGCGGATGGCTCAACTGCGATCATGGAGACGACATTGAGTGTGCGTGGGTGATTGCTAGATAGAACATGTATGTATAAGTAATTACAGTAAGAGGGAAATTCGGTAGATCGTTACGAGCATGCATACAGACAAGTGTCCCATGTAGAAGGAGCAGAAAGTGGAGAAATGAGAACGAAACAGAGGAGTTGTAACGATACGAAAGTACAGGGTAGGCAAGGACTGTGTTGCCAAGAGGGACTGGAGCAGAACTCGATGAAATACACCCTTCAGTGGTGTGAAGGTCGTTGATAGTGCTGTCAGATAAATTAAAAAAGGCCCAAATCCAAACCCGAATCGAAACCGCTCGATGAGGCGTCAAGCAGCGCAATCCACCATCTCCCAGTCCTCTGTACCCACAACGACCCAAGACTTGGTCAAGATAGGAGTGGGAGAAGGATCCGTCATGGTAACGTCAGGGACATTATGGTCTCGTTCCTCGTGGGTGGCGATGATGCGTTCGAGTTCCTGAGTGGCCGTCATGATCGAGAGCGCGAGCCTCGGTCCCATGCGGAGTATCTGCTGGCCTCCCGGGGACGTCTTCATACAGGTCTTGATGGCCTGGCGGTAGAGATCTGGCTCGGGCTTGGAGCGAGGGAAAAGAGGCCGTCCGGGGAGCTCGGTACGTCTAGAGGAGGGCACAAGAGGTGATGAGCGGCGAGGCACTGGCGAGACGGTCGAGGCGGGAACAGGGGAGACGGATTTTGGCGGAGATGTGGAGCGTCGTGCCGTGCCGGCAGGAGTGGCCGTTGCGCCCGGCTGCTGTGCATGCTGTTGAGAACATGCGAGTTTTGTGTCGGGGCGGACTCTGAGGGTGATGGGTTCCAGACTGCGGTTCAATAGCGCTTTCTTCCGCTCCCTCTGCTCTTTATAATACTTCAGCGTGCGATTGTACGGGACGTCTGCTGCGGGGTCTCGACGGGTGGCGGGTTGTGTGGGTGAGGAGTTTGTGGAGGAAGAGAAGCCAGGGAGAACGAGGTAGGACTCTGTGCGGCGGAGATTTCCCATAGTTGACTCGACTCGAGGTGATTTGGTGGGTCGAATGAGGGGATTCGTCTGGCTGGGAAAGGAGAAGGAAGACGTGCGTTTGCGGGAGTAAGTGGGATGGTTGAGGGAGCAGAGAGCGTCGCCCTGGGGCATAAGTAGGAGCGGAAGGGATTGTTGACGGACAGCAGCTGAAAGGATTGATATGGGTGGCCAAGAGGACAAACAGCTGGTATAAACCGGGAACAACGCCATTGTAACGCGTTTGTGTCACGGCGTAATGAGTCACAAACACGACCTAACCCCGATCGGCACATCGGATCATCTCGATCAGTCATCATGTGGCTGTGTTACTCGGCTTGCGCCATCCATGACCCCTGGACAAGCCAATGATCATCAGCTGGCGACGCTCGCCACTAGGGTTTCAGACGGATGGAGTGCTCGGCACAGAGGAATCGACGCACCAGCATGGCAAAGCAAGCTGCACGATGCACGCATATAGTTGACATGTGGCCTAGTGCATCGACGCATGGCACGACACGACGTCACCTGGCTAGGCCACTTCGCCCATGTTTTCCATTCTGGGGTAACAGTGTATCCCATTCGCGCATTTTGTCGTATGTAAAAGACAAAGGAATGCACGCCGTACCCGAAAAAGGTTGCCCGGCGCGTGTCCAGACAATGGCGAAGCCCTTTGAGTCAGTTGTATCGCACTTCCCACCTACTCCAGATTCACGGATAACCGGCGTGCTAAGCATCATCGTGAGTTGACATGAGATGGGAAATCTGGAAGTGCATGAAACGGGTACCGAGCATTGGTCACTGAACTACTGATGCAGGAACTGGTGGTATTCGTCGCCCCATTGATAGACCGCATCATGATCATTCCATCTGCCTTGATGGGCGGGATCAGATGCCATGGTAGACTTTGGTTTCACCTGCCGAGTTTGCCCAAAATTCCAAAGCATAAAACCCCTGCTGAAGCTTGATGAAAAGTTCTAGAAATAGATGTGAGTCCAGGTTGGAAGGTACCTCTTCCAAGCCGTCACCGATACCTCAAAAACGAGCGCATATATGCGGAGAGTCTGAGAGTGAGTTAGTATTCGGAGTCTACGCCAATGGGGACGTCAATGAGCGTCAAGGAATGCTCCACTGCCGGGGCAAGGTTGGGGACAATTTTCATCGCTGTTGCCAGTTCATCACTTTGTGGTCACGTGCGAGGCCCAGCCTGATGCCATGGTCGTGTAACATGTTCGAGGATGTCCAATGGCACCCTTCTTGCATCCTGCTCCGGTGGTAACTAGTTTTAAAGAGAGGGCCGACGCCATCACTACGCACGGTAAAGAGATATATCGCTCAATGGAGGAAGAATAGCAGCCAACCGATTACTCATACAGGGGACAGGCTATACATTGGAACGTCGGCGGGAAATTTGCATGTGTACAGTATCAATTCACCAGACAGTACGTGTTTTTGCTGCGCACCATGCATATGCTAAGCATATACTAGATGATGGAGTGGCACGGTTCAGTCTAGTCGAGATAAAGAAGGGGCTAACTCGGAGGGCAATCGACCAGCTTGGATACATCAAAGACATCAACTCACTGGTCGTGCTATCAGGTATCCCTTATAACCCTATTGCGCATTCCGTGGTCCGACGATTATGCAAACAGAGTCCTCGGTCACTTTATTTTCTCTGCCTACGTTTTCGCCTGCAACGCCTCTTGTTAAGACTAAATCTGCTTTCTCCTTCGCCGTTCACTCCTCCGTTCAACATGAACGCGTGGCCGAAGATAAGGAGCAATTAGCATCAGATGCTCCGAAGAGCCAAGTTATCCCAACTCTGGTGACGCAACTGCTGGTCGGGTGCAGGAGAAAAGTCGTCCTATATTCCTGGCGGGATAGCGAGGCACAGGAAGTGAAGGTAATTTCACCACCGCATATACGTGGTCTGTCCTAACTTATCCCTTCAGGAATGTACGCTTCCTCATTCCGCGCGGATAATATCGTTCTTGAATTACGAGATGGCATGTTTTGCCTACACGCCGACGGACTATGCTATATTTTCAGTTCCTACCATGTCTGCGACTGACATCACCACGCCATTGCCAACAGCTGCGTCGTCCATGGCAATGGGAGCTCTGTCGGGGCTTACTGGATACATGACCCTTGGGCTGGGAGCGAAATCGAAACCATGCATGACAAGGATCAGCGGGTCAGAAGCACTGATATCGAAAGACAGTAAGTGTATATAGGCATAAAGATATCGGTTATCTAACCACCGCTTTTTTATGGCAGACGAGGGGTATTTTGTCGGAACAGACGCCAAGGTGTCGCGAACCCCTCCCTTAGGATGGCCGGCCCCTTTGGAGGACTTGGGTGAGGCAGATGGGACTTGCATCCGTATCAGAAGCTCATAATCTGCTAGCATACATCGGCCCTTATATCTTCACTGTGCTCCCTCCCGGAACAGTTACTCCGGAAAGTGCGGAGCCATCCGCAAGTACTGGGCAACCTCCGACTATCCCAACATCGGTTCTCCAAATATATTCGTCTCTCTCTTTGCATCCCATCCAAACCTTGCCTTTTCCGTTTGACTCCACCCCGCCGCCATCGCCCACTGCTTCAAATGCCACTATCCGCCTCATGTCACCGTTATCGTCTGGAAAGCCTTCGTTGTTATTCCTGACGACGCCGACCGATCGAACCGCCGCAACGAACGAAGGAAGCACGATTTGGCAGATGACCATGAGGACTTGGGCAGAGCAGATTGACGAGTTGGTCTGCGACATGAACTATATCGATGCCCTCGCTATGCTCGACACCATTGGTGAAACGGCACTTCCTGATTGGGTACTTCTCGCAAGTTCAAAGTTGCTGTTGATATTGAATATCCGTTTATTAGCACATGCGACGAACCAAGATCCGCGCATTGAAGGCCATCTTGGAATTCAACGCGTCGAAATACGATTCCGCCATCGACACTTTCATGGAACTAGACCTCAACCCAGCGAAAGTCGTTGCTCTTTACCCGGAAGCCGTGGCGAGTCGGTTAGCCGTCCCTCGCGACGAGTGGATCGAGCTTTATGGTGGAACTCCGCATGCGTTGGAGGGGACATCCGGTGAAAGCAAGCGCGGGGAGAGCGACACCGCGTCGCTCGATCCCGCTGCTAGACGGGGTATGTGTCTGCCCCAGTTGCCTATAGTTTCCGAATTCGAGTGCCATTGTGCAGAATTCCATCAATCAATTGAGGCGCTTGTCAAATGGCTCACCGATCGTCGGCCCAAACTTGGTGCTGCACTGGCGTCAGTCAACATCACGCCCGCCAAAAACAATTCGCGACTGTCGGAAACGACAGTCGAAGAATTGTTTGCTCTTCCGGATGCACCACTCTCGGCGTTGACGCCGGAACAGCTTCTTCGCTGTGCACAGATTGTGGACACCGTCCTGTACAAGTCGTATCTGATTATCAGACCTGGATTATTGGGTCCCTGGTGCCGCATACCGAATTGGTGCGAAGTCTCGGAGGTGGAGGAAGAGCTACGAGCGCGCCAGGTTCGTCTTCTCTTGAAAAATTTCTTCGCGTCATAACGCTTGGTTGATGACATTACGAAGTTGTTTGCGGAACTTCGGGATCTTTACCAGGGGAAAAAAATGCACGCTCAGGCTCTGGATCTTTTAAAACAGTGCGTCTCTTTGCGTTGTGTTCAGAAGATTGGTAGTCATGATCTGCATCACAGCCTCGCTGAGAAGGAGACTGATCTGGAAGCAAAGCTGATGCCATCGATACATTACTTGCAGAAACTTGGCCAAGAGTATCTTGATCTAATCTTTTCCTCGTCGCGATGGATATTCCAAACCGATGCAGACATGGCATTTGAGGTATTGCTGTTTATTTCGTCGTCCTTGGCGTCAATTTGAGACTAGATAACCCCTCATAGATTTTCACGTCTGAAGACGTAGAACTGCCGAGAAAAGACGTGGCTGATTTCCTCGAGAGTGTTGATCCCAATGTATGTGCCCGATATCTGGAATATATCATTGAGGAACGCTACGAAGATGGGCCAGCCTTTCATGAAAGGCTAGCGGAGCTCTATTTCAAGCTCACTTTGCAAGCTAGGAAGCGAGGGGACGAACGTAAGATCTTGGTACCCGCATCCACTACACTCGCTCACTTTTCTTTTCCATCTCAAGAGACATGCAATAATGTCTATTCGAAACTATTGCACTTCATCGACGCCGATCCTTATTATGCCTTGGACCGCTTATATGGCCTTATCTCTTCCACTGGTCGGATGCCTTAAACAATATCCTGACTGTTTGCTTACTGGATTGGCTAGACCTTTACGAGGCTCGAGCAATTCTTTTGGGAAAACTAGGTCGACATGATCAGGCCCTCGAACTTTACGTTTACAAGATGAATGATTTCCTGAAGGCCGAAGAGTACGCTGTCTTATATCAGATATGAACCTCGGACGTAGTTTAACCGTCTATGGCAGATATTGCAAGAAGGTCTATGAACCGGAGTCGGAAACGGAGAATGTCTTCCTGACGTTACTCAGGATTTATCTAAAGCCAACTGTCAACACGACGTCGGATCTTCTCGTTCCTGCTCTAGAGCTGATAAGCAGGCACAATCCGCGCCTCGACGCCGTTGAGACCCTGCAACTCTTGCCCCCTCTGGTTACTGCCCAGGATGTGCGCGACTTTCTCAAAGAAGCTCTCCGCTCGCCCGTCTTCGACATGGCCATCACCCAGCAAATCAGCAAGGCTCGGAACGATCAGGTGGCACATCAACTAATGTTGTTGCAATCCCGGAGGGTCAAGATAACGGACCGTCGGATGTGCGTCTTTTCTTTTTCTTATGGGCGATATTGGTCTGCAGGCGCTTTAACGGTTTATTCGCTCCAGTTGTCCACAGTGTCACAAGCGAGTCGGAACTAGCGTCATCGCCGTTCATGCTCCTCGGTTAGTCTGCTTTTGTGCTTCCAAGTTCGGAGTTTTGCTCATCTCGTGGACGCCTAGAGGCGAAGTTACCCACTACCAGTGTCGAGAAGCATTCTCCGCACGACTTCGACAGGATTTGAAGCGACAAGCGCATTCATAATAACCACCGTGGCACACGATACCTGGTTTGATTGTCAGATTTCATTGTACTACAACACATGCACATCTATTGGGAATGCGAAGCTCTACACATGAGTACTGTACATACATGTTGTGTTAGTGTACAACAGATAATCTACTTTTGTTGAATACAATATATACAAAATAAATTCACAATGAAATTTTTGAAAGATACTTTAACCAAACTCAAAGGTACGCCCGCCTCTTCACTCCTCGAATGACTTCTCTCACTATCTTTATCCATTCCGTCACATGGTCCATTTCGTCCCATGAAGTTACGATGGTCGGACCAATTTTGCGTTTCAGTAACCTCCGTAGCGCCCGGACGTCTTCGTCGTCATTTTCGGTGACAGTCGCTGCAATAGACGCGCAGGATTGAGCCGAGTAAGCCGATGAAATAGATGCCAAGCTCGGTTTCAGCGTGAGATAGTTGTTGTAGCGCAAGACACCAGGGCTGCCACCTTCACGCCGGTCCGGGGAGTTGCCGACCTGGCGCAGGTTTGCGATGAGCACCTCGCGTTTCTATTGAAGTCCAGAAATTCGAATTGCGATCAGAAAGAGACAGGTCGGTGCGAACCGAGTAAAGAAAATTACATACCCTGACCGCCCTTTTGATGATTCGTTCCGCCTTCGATATCGAATGGTTGACTGATTCGATAGATTGCTGGACCTGTCGTACAATCCAATGGGTGATGTGTAGGTGTCATCGAACAATTGAACGGCGTTCCTTACCGTGTTCAAGCAATGCGAAACCATCAGGAGGTCGCGTTTGGCGGCTTCGAGGACCAAATGGGAACTGCGGAGGGCTGCATCGATGCAGCCATCAGAAAGGTTCGAGTCCAATGCCTGATACGGGGGTGGGTGGACTTTGACCTCCCGTCCGACCGGGCACACTTTCTCATCGACGGCTTTAACGATTTCCAATTTCGCAGGTCGGTCCGCAGCGATAATCCGTTTGAACCACGCCTTGATTCTTCCAGTGCCATGTTCCTTCTTGTCCGCCCGTTTCTCCAGGGACAAATCTTTGATCTTGTCTTCGAGCTTCTTCCTCTTCTTCGTGAGGTGCTTGATCCTCGTTTCCATCCCGGGACTGTAAGGTTCTGTGTAAGACGCTAGCTTCTGTTGGATGAAGGCGAGCTCGCGCTCCACGTCCGCCAGTTGGCCAAAAAGAGTTCTGCAGGTCGAGGCATCGGCCGGGAGAGCACAGCTATCAAGCCAGTCCGACCAATACAGGCCAGAGAAGTTTTCAAACGGCAATAAATCAAGGATGATGGTCTGGGTCGCCACGGATATGTGGAAGTCATCCAGCGCTTCAGATTTAGAGATCTGAGCGCCAGAGTGGTTCTTGGCGAGATCGAGTCCTTGGTTGGACACCGCTGTTTTTTGCGAATCCTCAGAATCGCGGGCTCCTGCTCTGGATTGCGAGTAGTTCACGCCGCATCTGGCAGCCTGATTTGTAGCCGAACGAGAAACAAAATCCAGGAACGTGTCGACCTTGCCACAGTTTATGCGCAAGTCTTCGAGCTCTTTGACGGCTTCCTGGACTCGCGAGCGGAAGTAGGCGAGGATTCGTTGACTGTCTTGAGAGGCCTGGACTGTAAGGGAACGCAGGTGATCGAGGTGAACAGGTTCCGGAGCGTGATTGATGGACGGCGACGTGGCACTCAAGGAATCTAGCATTTGCAATAGCGAGTCATCTATGTCGAAATCAGTCGAAGAAGCATACAAGGGAATGATGTCGTCGGATGTGGCCGATGTCCATTCGGAAAGCGAAGCCAATGATGCATACGAGTTTATGGGCCGGATTGTTCGAGAAGAAAGTGACGAGATCGGCCTAGTCCTTTCCATGTCGCCGCCGAATGCCACGCGGAATTCAGGTTTGGCCACTTCCAATGCCGTGAGTCTAAAGAAAAATTCGGCTGGTGAGCATGCGGCTCGCGAATGACAACTTAGCAAACTCACCCTCTGGAATTACGCAACTCCCGTACAGAACACGTAGTGTCGCAGTCGAGGAAAAACAAGAGCAGATCGATACAACAGCCATGTTCGGCCGCGATATGAATACAAGTTTCGTCGTTAGTATCCCTCGCCGACAACGGTGCGCGGAGATCATGGATGAGATGTACAGTGAATTGATACAGGGAAGATGCATGTTCTGAGCTCTCCACACAAAGGTGCGGTGAGTGGGCAAGGACGTGAAGGGGCGTGTACTGCTCATTGGTCGTGAAGAGGGCGACGTCGGCGCCGGCACAATACAATGCGTCGAGGACGGAAATAGAGGGATGTTTCGCTGCGGCACAGTAGTGAATTGGACTCCAGCCTCGGGAATCTGGCCGGTTGACAAGGATGGGGGCAGACATCGGGTACAGGGCAGGTGGCGCGGAAGGGGAGACGGAAGGTGCGAAGAGTAAGGACTGTAGAAATGCCAGATCAGAAGAGGTTACGGAAGAAATGAGCGTGTCAGTGAGCTTCGAAATTGCTTGGCCCGAAAAGATAGAAAGAGGCGGAGGTTCAAGGTTATCCGGAGGAAGAGAAGAGCTCGCCAGAGTCAAGAGGTCATCGGAGCTTGCAAAGAGTTTGCTCCGATCCGCGGACTGTACCCGTTGTCAGATTCACAACTCAAAGCCGCAGATAAGGGCAAAAAAAAGATACACACATGGCTTTCTCGCCATCGATGTCGCCGCAACACAGATTCACAGAGCCAGAGGATTTGTGGGTGAGCAAGAGCAAATTGAATCGACGTCCTATGATTGCAATCCCGGAAGTCTGGTCGAGCGCCGTGCGAGAGCTAAGGGTTTGCAGTCAGAACCTGAAATATGAATGACACGATTGCAGACATACCAAAATCTGCACCACTTCGAGACTTCCATCACGAGCAGCATCTTTGGCTACATCAGGACCAGGCGGGGAAAACTTGATATCCATAAGACTCACACATCAAGGCTGTCGCGCCATTGCAATCCATGCCATCGACCGCGACAGAGTCCATACTCTCTTCAAGGAGCATGCGAACGGTGCTGGGCATGTTTAACCAAGCAGCCATGCCTAATGGAATGACACCATTCATGGAGTTTTGTGGCGCGTTGAGTGTGTATAGGGAGACGTCAGGATGGGATAGAATGAGTCTGATCGCGTTGAGACGCTTTGTTGTCATGAACGACGCGTCAGACGCGTCCATGTTTTGCCAACTGCGAGGAAGAGAGTAAATGAAAGGTCAATTTCGCGTCCTTTCGCATCGAACGGTGAGTCTTACTGTTCACCGGCCACGGCGCACATGAAAGCCGTCCTGCCCGCTGCATCCAAGCCATTCACGTCCGCGCCCAGCTCGAAAGCGCGACGGACTCCATCATCGTCGCCCGCGGTCGCCGCCGTGTGTAAGCCAAAATGGTCGAAGGAACGTTGGACACCAGAGTGCATTCGTGAGGAGGGATGTTGAGGAGGAGAGGTGGTTAAGGGCAAGAAGCAAAAGAGAAAAACAAGGAATGTAAGTACAGGACGAATAAATGTAAAGATAGAGACGGGCAAGCAGAGAAGTCCAGGAGAAGCACGAGATTGGTATTTTTAAGAATTCCGCGTCCGTTGAAGGATTTTTTTGGTAGGTAGAGATGGGAAGGAAGGATGCCGCATAAGTATGAAATCGAGATCAATGGGTTCCGTCCAGGCGGACAAGCATGCAATGAGGCCATAGACGGCATCAGAAAACGTTGAGAGACCCTGAACATGCATTGTTTTGGACAATCGCATAAGTCGCAGGATAACAAACCTGAAATCCCGATTGTCCTAAGCGACGCCATGCAGACTGCCTCGAGGCATTGTCCAGCCAAAGTCCTACAAAACCATGATACGGTCAGCATATCCCATCTTCAATGCCTAACGACTTATTTCAAAGCATGATGGACTTGCTTACGCCTGGCTTCCTGCACATGATGCCATCTGCTGCATCATACGATGGAATGTGTGCAGTGCCCATATCCCATACCCGGCCGTCAGCGTACAGGAAAGGAAACTTCAAGGGCTACGATGCGCAACGGAAAACTCCGCACATCTCCCATGTTTATCGACCATATCTCATTTGCGCCCAGCTAGATGGACTCTACATCTGGGGAAAATCTCAGAAACTCGCCTTCCCTGCGCGGCGCTTGTTCATCCATTACCGGAGGTTGAAAAGCGCTCTCTTTAGTCAAACTCAGCCTCTCTTCTATTAAGGAACTCGATACAGAGCGAACTGAAGGGTACTTTTGTTTCTTTCTCTCAGAACTACGTCTTCCCCATCGTGTATTTCAAAGCCTGTGCGCTCACGCAATCAAAGCCCTGCTTACCTCCGATACAGCTAGTGAAATTTTTGAATGGCACCCTTACTTCTCCTAAAAGAAAGACGCTCCTTTCTTGCTCCACGATATACTGATAAGGTCAGGTTCGCTGGGGGACATTCCGGGACGTCGATGTTGTCCCCAACAGAAAAGCACAGGCTCCCAATATATAATACGGAGTTTCTCACATGTGGGGAGCAGAAGACCTCCATCGAAGACTCCTTAACCATACGTACATAGTCGCTCTCCATCCGCACCTAGAAGTGCTTCATAAACTGGCAAGGGCAGAACTGGTGTGTACCATTTGCCAGGGCATGATCGGACTACATCTGAGTTGCACCAAAATTCGCAAATCGTAAGTTTACGGGATCAATCCCACAGAGCATTTACCCAATGGGATTTGAAGAGGGAGCCGATGAATGTGCAAAAAAGTCATCTCAGCATCGATATTTCGACATCGATAATTGGGCACATGCGTAGTCGAACATGGATAAATGCCCAGCGAACAGCTTGACTCATCCCACGTCATCACCGTTGAAATCACTGACGAGACAATAGAGCAATCGCCCCCTATGAATGAACGCGGCCACGACGTCGTTGTATCGTTATAGATAACCATGCCAAACGACCTTGTGCAAGAATTTGAGGGTGGTTAACGAACTTTGGCGTCATCATGTCGCGTATGCAAGATGAGAGCCGAATTATGATATCAGGTGTCGAAACTCCTCTCACTGGTCATTGATCTACGTTGACCTACGACTTCCATTCGCAATGCCATCCCACCATCACAATCTCAACGGGAGCCGAATCTCTGCCTTGCTGATAAAAATAGGGGATGCTGACAGCAAAGACAGGATTGATTGACGCGAGGCTGGAAGTTAAGGCGGATGCGAGATGTACTGTACAGCATATTCGACCTAATCAATTTAACGCATTCTCGTTTCGAATCTCAGCCATTCGCTTGCCTTCCTCCGAGTCGTCATAATCAAAATTTTAAAAGATGCTAGAGTTGCACGCTTGCGGGTCTGACTTAATATGTGAGGATTAGTAGGACCTGAGCTAGCTCTAACCTCATCCTCATCTAAGAGTTTTGTACAATCCATGTATGAGTCAGGAGCTACGAAGGCATTACTTGTCCCGGATATCTCGAGAGGGGCGGATCGATAATGTGATTGTTAATATACTGTAAATAACCGTGTGCGAGCTTTGTATTGATAGAGACGATGCTAATAGTCGACGAAACGGGGAAATGTATGTTGTACATTATAGCATAGTTCGAGCGAAGAAAGACACTGGAGAAGATAGGCTGTGCCGGCTGCCGCTGTCGTTGGAGAGAAAAAGAAAGGCGCATATGTAAATGTGAGGGTAGGCGGGTTTTCGATAGCCATGACAGGTGTCAATTATTTCAGTTTCTCCGAAATCAGCACCAATGGGTAGAGTTGGATCCCATTTTCAGGCGCTGACTTGGCGCTGCGCTCCGCCTCAAAAGAACGCTTCCTTGGGGAGCGTTCCCTGTAGTTCACGTAAGCATCTAACCTAAAGGACCTGAGTTGTTTGCCCACCTTGACTTGATTGAAGTTCGCGATGGCCCTATCTAAATCCCAAGCGTTGCCCGCCAAGCAATCGTAGGAAAATTTGACGTTCAGTCTTGTGCGGGCACATACTTGCAAAATGAGGGAGCGCTGCAGCTCAGGCTGAGGTGCGGAATGAGAGTCTTCGACACCATCGGGATTATATGCTACTTACAATTGAAGCAAGAGCAGTCTGTTGCTCTTGGGGTAAAGACTCTGCCTGAAACTTGTTGTCGGATGAAAGGTTGGCAGCACTGGATCGTATCTGAGCCTGGACCAGCATTGGACCAGGTTTCCAAGCCTCATGGCTCGAATATCCTCGAATGGTCCACTGGTCCGAAAGAATGACGACATCCCAGCCATTCAATTTCGCGCTAGAAGCGGTGTAAGATGGCTATCGTAGATAGGACGTGCGCGTGAAAGCAGAACATACCGGGAGCCGTCAGAAGCGGGTGCTAATATAAACGTCCGGTCAAATGACCTCACACCTTCAGTTCCCACTGTCGAAAGGGAAAAAAATCTGATTAATTCGGTCAGGCGTTGCTGTATAGGAGATATTCCAACCTTCGACGAATTCGCCATGGATAACAAGCAGCAAACCCGTTCCTTGTCCGTGAGCAACAGGAAAAGAGTCGACGCAAAACTTTTCAGGAGGACCACTAATGTCGTGTCTGGTGCCGGGGAGAGCCTGAAGAGCTTTGATGGCTTCATCGGCTCCTATGTGCAAACTCTTCACGGTCTTATCCACTCCTCCTCCCATTCTGCTAAGGTTGCGCGAACCCCCCGCAACTCCGCTAAGCCAAGGAGTCCATTCAAGTTTCCGTTGATTAGGCATTTCACGGGAATTATGGAAACCCAATATGCGTGCACGAGTGGGAATGGTCGTGTTCACCGAATACGAGAATGTCGCTGCCGGGTCGTAAACGTTCAAGAGAGCAGCTCTTCGTGTGTCAAAGATGTTGAAAAACCTGCAGAGTTGCTTTAGACCGATCATCCTTGAAGATCCAACCGTGCTCACCGAGACAAGAAATTGCTGACGAGGGCACCATCGACTCCGGTGACGAAAGAGGGACCCATTTCATATGGGAACGTGGAGGCGGTCGGCGTCTGAACAACAGTGGTAGATGTTGACGGCTGAGGTACGTCAAATGATATTTGTGCAATAGCCTCCTGGTCGAGGACTTCCAATGAGGAGAAACGCCGCGCTATTTCCCTAGTGCAGAATCAATAAGGACGCTCTTCTCTGATGGTCATTATTACGCACGACTTGTAGCGTTCGCCCCGTCCGTTTTGAAATTCAAGGTCCCGGACGGGGTTCCCCAATAAAATCAGCTCCCTGAGGTGAACCAGCTTTTCTTTACGAGCAGATATGGCATCCAAGTCCTTCCATAGTCGGATATTGTTGTTTTGCAAGGATAAGTTGGCAAGCCGAGGAAGATAACGGCTCAAGTGCGACAAATGTATGCCGGAGAGGTTGTTATTAGCAAGCGAGAGCGTTTGAACCTAGGAACGAACGTGAAGGCTGGTATCGGTGTGATGGCAAAGCTAGTTACCTCGGGTGTCAATTGTGATGCAAGTTTGAAAATGACTGCAGCGTCGCGAGGCGAGCCACCATAGCCGGGCGGCATAAGATGGTTTTTCTTGACGAATTCATCTTCAACCATAGACTGCAGAAGATAATGGCAGTATTAGGCGCAGGCATTAGACTTGCAAACTTCAAATGGAAAGAGAAATGAGTAATAGCACGGCAGAGGCACTCACATCGAGGTTCAGATAACGAGTCTCTGGGTTCCATCTTTTGCGCACGAATTCTCTCCATAGGTCGATGGCGCTTGACCTAATTTTGACGCGCGTCACCGGCTCGATAGGAGCCTTTGTTCCGCCACTCGAAGAAACGGCGTTTCTTCGTATGCGGCCTACCATGGTAGGTCGCGCAGCGCCCCTAATGGACAAGGGATCCGAAGGACCAGCATGCGATGTTGACAAGCGGTCCGTTAGCTGCGGGGTGTTGGAATTATGGGTGAGTTGTATGGTACTTCTATGAAAGAGAATGGGGATTGCTGCGATAAAAACAAGCAACTCGAGTGAAAGCCCTTGCTGTTGTCGCTGTGGGGAATTGTATAACCTTATCAAAGATATTTACCATGCGAGAAGAGCTAGATCCTGATTTGTTTCGTCCTAAGAGTTCGGCGGTAGTATCCCTATGCGACCGCATCTTCGACGAGCCTTTCCTTCCACCAGGTTTATCGCTGACGTCGCGCATGGCAGAATCCCTGTCGATGAGACCTGCGTTGCGTAGTGCGTTAGCCGCTATGCTCCTAGAGCCAGGTGCGGGTGTAGGGCTCGAAAACATGGCAGAATCCCGGTGCTGCAGACTGGCGGTGACGGAGATGCTGGAGTGGAAAGTATAACAAGCGTGGCGAGTACAAAAGCCACCCTCGAGTCAAGTGCTGTGCTGATCCGGTTCTTTCCCACGCTCACAAAACAGGACAAACACTACTCGTCCTCTTCATCCTCATCTGAGAATAGGCAGGGCCCTTGCAGAACATTCCCGACTACCTGAAACTCGCACGTTATGGGTTTGTGCTTCATTTCCTCACCGTCCTCGTCACCGCCTAGGATCTCTTGATCAGCATCATGATCTAGCTGACTATCACTCTGGCCTGTGTCCGGCTCATGATGGTGATGCCTTTCTGCCTGCCCCTCGGGGTGCTTCATAGGCGACGAGTTTCCAAGCAGCTCTGAATCATCTTTCGGGAAGAGGCTTGTCGTTGTCGGTTTTTCAGATAGCGGCGAAAGACCCAATATGACACCAATGGTATGCCATGGGTCCTCATGATCAAACAAATTGTCAGGCCCAAATGATTTCTCTGTCGCAGGCAAAGCCCTAGGAACATCGATGCTACCGATGTGCGTGGGTTGAGGAGACGTCATCGGTGTGTGACTGTGGACAAGGCTATCTTTGTCCGAATGACTGTAATATGAAGTGGTGAACATTGAGGAAAGCGATTGGTGATCAAATGTCGCGTCAGACATGCTTGTGTGGCTGAATTGCGGGCTTTGCGATTCCCATGGGCTGATTGTAGACGAATGCGCATCTCGCTCCGGACTCGTGTCTTCCATAATTAATAGTGAGGTCCACAAACACTGCTGCTCGGAATTCGAACTTACTTGTCCACGATCTTATCGCTGTAAAAGCAGCCTCGTTATCCGAACAATTTTCGATAGGATCGTCGTCCAGTTCCACGAATTCATGGTACTCCGTCGGTTGTAGCGAGTCCGTTGAGAGTCTGGTGCTTGGTGCATGCGACGAGATAGAGAATTGGAATGTTGGGGATGTCTGTACGCTGTGAGTTTCGCTTTGAATCTGGGGAATCATTTAACATGTGTAACGCATTAGGGCATAAATAACTATTACCTGTTTCCTTCCCAAAGAGTCGCTCAATTCTTTGCCTCCATCCGCACGGTTTGGCGTTGCCGATACCTTGGTTTGCATCGCGGTCAGTCTTTCGGGTGCGCCAGACAGGCCAGCCAAGTCTGGCAATGCAAGAATGCGATCGATGGCCATCCGCAACAGAGTTGCTGCCATTGCAATGTGCAATTGTTACTGCATGCCGGAGTTGATCGACGAGCAATAAGACGCACGATCGGAGACGTCTATCATATCGAGAACCTCAGACCGTTTCCCTCCACGCGCTGTCTTGTTTTCCTTTGCCACAGCATTCTGTCCTTCGATATGTATGGTTTTTTCTTTCACATTAGAAGGTCCTGCATCAGGATCGACGGCATGTTGGAGGTTGCGCTTGGCATGGCCGAGATTAATCTGCATCATCTTCGTTGTCTGGTTCTTCGCCTCTCCAGCGCGCTCCTCCCGGCTGCTTAACAGGCCTTTGGACAGAACATCCAACCGCTTCTGACCAAAGAACCTCTTCTGGGCTCGACCCACAACATCTCGAGACTTTGCTTTAGCGGCATTGCTGAGCAGGGTTCTCGTCAGCAAAACACTCTGCGGTCCACGGACAACCCACCGTTTTCCTCCCATATAATTAGCACCAGCCATGTCTGCTATTTTTGCACTTCGACGCGCATATATGGAGCAAAAGACGCGTCGAATGGCTGTGAAGCGGCCCTGCCGACGTTCTCGAAGCAAATCGCGTGACTAGCTTGGAGTGTCACGCGACACGTTCCTGCTTGGCTTGTCCTCGTTCTCCCACGTCCTGGCACATGCATTCGCACCAACAGGCCACTAGGATGATGTCCATTTGCCGCTCACCGTACGTGGAGGCGATCCGATGTGGAACTCTGTAAATCAGCGCATCGACGCAGGCTGCAACTGGGCAGGCAGCTTCGAGAAGATTCAATGTTATTTGTTGCTTCGGCGTCGTATATAAGACGGGTACAGCACCATTTTAGTGCTGTCGTTGTGAAAAGCTGACGAGGATGTCTCCACTTCAAATGTTCTTGTCTCTAATTTTGGGCATTTCCCTGCCAATTGCAGCTTCCGCGCCCTCTGGGGCATTGGACGTGCGGCTCAAATCCGGTGTATTCCGAGGCGTATCTACCGGCAATGGGACAGAGAAATGGCTGGGTATACCCTTTGCTCAACCGCCCATAGGGCCTCTCCGGTTTAAGGCACCTTTACCGATTATTCCGGAAGCGGATGGCGTGCGCGATGCGTCAAAGTTTGGAAACGCCTGTCCTCAACCAAGCGGAAACCTCGGTGCACCGATCGGCGAAGATTGCCTGTATCTCAATGTATGCCTTGTCTATCGCCTATGCATCGCATCTGAGTTGCTGCCCAGGTTTGGAGACCTCAAGGCACCGCACGGAACTCAAAACTTCCCGTCTTGTTTTGGATACATGTAAGATTCCGAGCCACACTTTTGCGTCATAAACTGAGGTTATCTTGTCTACAGGGCGGCGCGTATACCTCGGGGTCAGGCTTCATGACACATCTGCAGAAATGCCCCTGACTGATGTAAATACAGTGCCGCATCCATAGCTCAGTATGATCCTACCCGTGAGTAGCGTCAATGTATTCGAGTTATGGTAGGTCTTGAGACTTCCCTTAGAGATCCTGCAGAGGAGTGTCGCCACCAGCAAACCCATAATCTTTGTTTCTTCGTCCGCATCTTCCACTCTCACTTGTCGGTATACTGAAAACTTCCTCTAGCAATTACCGGGTCAATACGTTCGGCTTCGTAAGTGCCCCGCATTTTGTTATATGTCTTGTTCTTACTCATTTCCGTAGCTAGCTAGCTCCAGTGTTGCCCCCCAGGATTTAAACGTTGGCCTTCAGGACCAGCGGATGGCACTCAAATTTGTGAAAGACAACGTCGCAGAGTTTGGAGGGGATCCGAATAAGGTGAATGGGTATTTATCGGCGCGTAGACAAAACTCGATTTTACATTTACGGTTAGGTCACGATATGGGGACAAGTAATGAACTTTCATGTTTGCATATACCAACAGCTAATTCCTTCAAAAGTCTGCTGGTGCAGGTAGTGTCGAATCATTGCTGGTTTATCCGCCAGAAGACAGGCTTTTCCGTGCTGCGATCGCAGACTCTTCCACGGGTCCGTTGTAAGTACGTCAGCATCGCGGATGCTTCTCCTACTGAGTTCGCTTCTGCGACCACAAAGTAAAAACTCACCGGGTGCAAGCACGTACGACAAACCCGGGAAACCCTTCGCCCGCTTGTTGGAAGCGACCGGCTGCCCCGCCGGCAGAGACTCTGTTGCCTGCCTCCAAAGGGTCCCTTTTCAAGTATGTTATCACGCAGCTACCGTTTCTAGGCGTCTATCAACATTTCATTATGTCAGGCACTTCTGAATATCAGCAATGACATGATTCAGTCGACACTGAACGACCAACTGTGGCAACCTGCCGTCGGGCCCGCTGGGAGCCTAATTCCCGTCCGGGCATCTGAGAAGATAACGAGGGGCGACTTCCTGCACATTCCCTACCTCGCTGGAACGAACGTAAGCGGAATGCCCAGCTGAATCCGGGTCCATGGATGTGAACCGTAACGCCCAGGTCAATGAAGGCAAAACCTTCAGTGTTACCCTGCGCAACCTCGGCCTCTCTCCACAAGAAGAGAACGTTGCATTCGACAACTTCATCGGCCATCTAGTGATCGACAACAGTACGCTTACGCGCGATGTCCTAGATGAATTCCAAAGACTGTACCCGGAAAATGACCCGTCTCTTGGTGCTCCTTTTAACACTGGAGATTCACTCTTCGACAGGGGCTCGGCCTGGTACACTGACCAGATGTTCCTGTCACCACGAAGACTATTTTTCGAACATGCTGCCCCTCTTCAACCGACTTACGCCTACTACTTCCGAGAATTCATTCCAGGAAACGACCCAATCCTCGGAGGTGAATCAACCCAGACCTATCGCGCCTTGTGTTGGGATTGCTGAATCGTTACCCAAGTTGCCCATGCTTCCGAGCTCGAACTTTTGTTTGGACCAATTCCAGCAGTCGCCGCTGTGGAAACTGAATTTGCTAATATTTACGTCGATTTTTATATCAATTTTGTCAACAGCTTGAATCCTGGCCGTATGCATTCAAAACTATTCTTCACTATTCATTGCGTTCATCATCATTCGTCATTCTAGGTGCATGGCCTGCTTACACCTTGAAGTCCCGCAGTGTCTTGCAGCTACTTCGCGATAACATCACAGTCATTCCAGATGGTATCCTTGTCTACGTCCTCTTTCTGTGTCATCTCTGACTATTGTCCTTGTAGACTGGGATTTGGAGAGGACACGCTTCATCAACTCGGCTAAGGTTCTGGATGAGTTTGAGAAGTAACTCACCAAGATATGATGCTACTACTTATTACTATGTTGGTTGCATTGAAACGAAGATAATGGGACTGACAGGAGGTTTAGCTAACAACGATCGGTCGATGTTTTTAGTTCATGCAACTTCTTGCTGAAAGGGAGACGATAGCAAGCAAGGAATGGACTCGCTCTTCAACCGTCCACCATCACAGCCAATGAAATGCTAGCGCTCAAATCACCAGCGTGTTGGCTCCTCTCGGTCATGAACTGAGCAGACCCTAAACCGGAGAATACTCCGCAAGTCGAAATGTCATTACGATCGTGTTGACTCCCCGGGAAGTAAGAAAGTCAAACGGATCCCAATAACAATAATCGTTATGAGACTGATGTATACCAAGTTGCCCCCAGCAAGCTTCTTCTGCAATGAGATCGAAAACAGGGAAGAGGCTACCGACGGGGCGATTGCCCTCGTCCCGGAACCTAACATCTGCGCAAGACCGTTCATCGCACCAAGGGATGACTTGTTCGGCGCGATATCAACGATGATGATATGGATGGAGCCTGTAACCCAGCGATCAATGCCACCATGTCCTCAGCACAGGATCAAGTCGTACCATACGCCATTAGATTCGTCACAGCGAAAGCGAGTTGAAAGACGATGAGCATCCATACCAGTCCGTCGACCTTGCACGTTCTTTTTGCCAAAAAGCTGAGAACGGGGAAGGCACCGATGACGAAAAGATTGCAGATGTAGCAGACGATGTGCACTCTTTTTGGTCCGAATCTCCGGATCAGCCTGGCAAGCAAACACACTTGCACGAACGCGTTGAACAAGCCCCACGCGCCGAGAATCATGCCGATGTCATAGGGTTCCAGTCCAAGTCCTCCAAGCGAGATGGAAGTCGAGTACATCAATGGCAGCAGGACATCGAATGCCATTTCTGTAAATGACAGGAAGAAGTAATTTATGAGGACAATGAGCATCTTCGAGTTGAGAAGTGTCCGTAAAGGAGGAGCCGTCTCGACTGGTTCCGCTGGACACAAATCGGATATGTATGTCCCGTCCGTTTGACGAGTTTCCTGGTGAATGGAGCCGTAATCTACGACCCGTCCATGGACAAGAGTGCGGGTCTCCGCGTCGACCTCGTTGTGAGAATCAGGAAGACCAATTTTGTTTTTCTTGGCGTTCTGTCGGTCGACGGCAGCCGGAAGAGTCTACGTGGCAAGGTCCTATCAACTCTCTCGCAGGCACAAGGTAAAACTACAGACCTCTTTGAGCCCGAAGAAAGCGGTGAGCCCCGCGAGTAAAGAGATGACAGACGTCAAAGCGCAGGGAAGAAAATACGGGTGATCAACAAAGAACACGTTTCCAAAAATGTCAGGCCATGTGGCAGCCGGACGCGAGAACATGCCTCCAATAACTGGACTATACACCACATCAATACCAGAAGTTGCTTCATATCTCGGATACGAACCCAATGGTCGTCCCAAAACTCCACATGAGCGGAATCAGCGCAAGCGCGTCAGCCAGATTAGTTGAATCTGTTATCTACACGTCTGTGGTCGGAACTGGTTTTGTGAGACGTGCACAGCTGGTGTGCATACCTCGGCCATGACCGTTTTTGTAACGCCTTTGGTATACATGAGATTTTGGAAATGGTTGAGAGAGATTGCGTAGATGCGCACCAATGTTGCCATTGAAGACACCCTGAATAGCCCGAGAAACAACCAAAGGCCAATAATTGTCCGTTAATCCAAAACTCAATACTGTCAAGGCGACGCCGAACGGGCCAAGCAAAAGGATCGGTCGCCTCCCAATCCTGTCAGATGCAAATCCCCAGTAGACGACACTCAGAGATTCTCCGAGAAAGAAGGCTGATTGCTAGTAAAAATGACGAAATTTTCGGGCAGCAAGACGACTATGCACGCCAAAACTCACAATGATGCCAGCAAAGTAACCCGTCTTTCGCTCGTCGCCATCGGTTATGCCAGTTTCTCGAACCATTTGGTTAACAAAGGGGTATATCACAGTCCCGGCAACAGGTTCCACGACTTGAATCAAGAGGGTGATGAACAGCTGAAATTTTGGAAGCGGAGAACGTTTTGCACGATCCATGCTTTCCGAGTTTGTGGGAACGTCACGGTCAAGCCTGTCCTCGTTCATCGCATTGCCTTGCATCGACGATGGGTTCCTGTCATAAGGGTTAGTCTCGTGGGGTGCAGTCCTACTGGCCATGCCAAGATCTGAGCGGTCTGAACAGCTGTCAACTTGCTGACGACGATAAGCGATCCGCCCCAATGATAAGTAAGATGCGATAGGCAATAGTTAGTTCCAAGGCGGCGGCAGGGGTAATGGCAGAGCAGATTCCATATCCAATGATCCATTATTATCGGCTACAATTTCCGAGGCAGCTGTCTGAATGTCATCAAAACGGAGCAAAAGAAAAAAAATCACAAATCATACACACACCTCGATAAGTCGATAACAAGTAACTTCAACACCAGAACTCGGCTCCTTCTTCCTACCCTCTTCTCAACCGTGACAAAGCCCTGGTTGCGCTAACTTAACCCCGCTCCTACGAGCCTTTTCGAGAAGAGGATTAACGCCCAAATTAGCTCCTGGTCAGTCAGAACATGATTTTCTATTGGGCCATGTGGCAGCGCCGAAGCTTCATATCGAGTTGAGGACGAGTTTCAAGAGTAAGACTGTTTGCTGCGACGGATCCTCTTGATCGCGGGGAAGTTGTGCAAGAAGGACTAGTATGAGTGCCAAGAACCGTCATAAATTACCTTATTTTCAATGTTGCTTCACTGAGACTGGAACGGAAACGGGAGTCCGTGCACCGACGCTTCAAAATACCATAGACAGTGAACGTAAGAAGGAGAAGAGTATTCTTTTTTTTTTTTTTGGACAAGCTATTGTTATTTCCTAGCTGTTGACAATTGGTCGAACACTAAGTAATATTAGCTAAGGGTGATACACCTTCTAGGTTGTACCGGTCCGAGGACAAAATGCATTTACGCACTCCCCATGTGGTGGTCTGGGGTGTGTGGGACTCCAAGGCCCACCAGGCTCGGCAGGGGATTGTCTGGCGGCTTAATACCCACTAAAACCTCCGGGGCGCTTACCCAGTTTTCCGGGAGTGAGTGTTCGTCTTGGAGGGTTCCTGCCCAGGTGGCGAGGACTTCGCTTTCCGTTACTCCATGTTTCTTTTTGGTTTTGTGACGGTTATTTTTGGCTGTTAGCCTGTCCCAGTTGAGTCTAGTGTTGATTCTATGTCTCCACCGGTTTGTTATTTCTTTCGCGTTGTGAGATCTTCCTTGGATGGCTCTTTCGCATCGGAGTGTCCAGATCAGGTGGGCCGTTTCGGATGTTAGTATTTTCAGGAGCCTTGAGGCCAATGCCGGTTCATTTTCCGGGTTGTCGCGATCTTCAGGTAGTTCCTTGTCAGGTTCTGGGTCGTGTGGGGGAGCTGGGATTGCTCCGCATCCGAGGATTGTTCCGAGGTTTGGTTCTGGCCATGGGGGGGTCGAGTGGGGCCAGAGGTCTTTGGCGAGGTGCCATGGTAGTGTTCTGGTTAGTGTCGGGCATTCTGTGAGTATGTGTTCTAATGATTCTGGGTCTTCTCTGCATGCGGAGCACTTTGCTCTGTGTTCGTGGTTGGGGACGTTGGACCAGAATTTACCTATGTGTAACGCGTCGTGGATAGCTTTGTATAGGAACTGTTGTACGTTTTTCTTAATGTCGCCTTGCCTGCATTTCGTCCATATTTGTTTGTCTGTTTCTAGTGTGTGTGAGAGGTCATTGATTGCGAGCCGGGTTCTTTCTAGGTTGATGGTGGCTGCGCGTCTTGCTGGGGTCTCCTTTTTTTGTAGGATCGCCTTGTATGCTAGTTTTTGGGTTATCGTGGGGATTTTGGCTCCTTGAAGATGGAACTCCGGGGGGATTTCTGTGTTAAGTACTTCGAGGGTCTGTTTTTGTGCGCCTTCTTTCGCGAGGGCATCCGCTTTTTCGTTTCCTTCCTCTCCCGAGTGGCCTTTGATCCATTTGAAGGTGGTTGGTGCTGCGCGGCGCCTTAGGTGGTATGCGGCAGTTTGGAAGAGGGAGCTATTATGGACGTCTATCCATCCTCTGTTTTCCCATTCGGTCAGGTCTCTGGTGAGGCCATTTATAACATACATGGAGTCTGTGATTATCTTAATGGGCGCCGCGGGGTGGGCCTTCTGAAGGACGTATAGGACAGCGGCTATTTCTCCTGTTTGGTTTGATTGGTGTGGTCCGGAATTTCGTATGGCTGCGTTCATCGGGTGGTTGTCTTGTATCCATATTCCGCTTCCGCTCTGTGCATTTAGTTTGCCGTTGTTGGTGCACGATCCGTCAGTGTAGACCTCTATCGGTTCCTGTGGGAGTCCTCGAGGCCTGGTGGGGAATTGTAGGCGGTACGCTGGGTTATTTGATGTTTTCTGTGGGTCAGTGAATATCCTAAAGCAGTCTGCTAGGGATCCCGTGGCTGTTGAGAAGAGTATTCTTGACGGTTGGCATCTGACTTAGATAACTGGGAAAGACCAACGGTAGCCGCCCGTGAATTCTAACCTTTGAGTATCACTGTCGTCGTGAGTGCCAAAGCAATGTTCTGCTGAGCCATTCCTGCAGCTTGGGGTCTTGCATTCAAGTCGGAATGAAGAACAAGCGCACACCGTTAGATAAATTGTCGGACGGCCTCGATGCTATGCAAGGAAGTTTACATGTTGGTCTGGTTTTCAACACGGCGACCAAACGATCGGGGTCTTGCTTGCCAACATCCTCTGCAAATATGCTGGCGTTGGCGGACTACGCATCGCCGTTGTTCACTGGATGACAGTAGACGATGGTGATACTTCTTATACTATCCGGCTAACCGCAAGATCTTCGGATGTTCCATCCTCTGGAGTGCAAAAAGTCATCACGGCCTACGTCGACCGTATACCTGGTAACCTCCATCTACCGCTTGACAATATGGTTCCGCGAGCTTTCTTCGCGTGGCAGCGATGTCGCAATGTTAGATTGGCGACGATATATATCAGCATCTGATTGCCTTTTCCGCCGCCCGCCGCGGCAAGCGACCCCCTCCACTTGTGAAATCCGTGGCCAACTTACAGAAGTCTCTCTACGGTACCCAAACTCGTGCGCTGCTGAGAAATGACGAGGCATTCGTCCTCTTTCTACAGAACATGGACTTCGGCGCCTTCGACTCGTCCTAAAAATCATCAGGTTCTTGCCAGACTACGCCGACTGCGTCATCTCAGCTGCAATCACCGTGTTCAAACCCTATTTGAAATAATCACAGCTCTCTGGACTCCTGGATACAAGCGACTTTTTTGATCCAAATTCATGAAGCGGGGAATTCAAGTATAAAATGAGAGTGTTGTCGTCTTGAGATCGGTAGCTGCGCTCCCTGGTTTCTTCGGTGCTGGTCGCCAAGAATCCCCCGCCTCATCCCAAATCGACACTTCATCGCGAAAAGAAAACCTCTTGTCCAATCCCACCAGACTCCTAAAGCAATGTTGACACCTGCGAGATCTGCGTTACTTTTGGCCGCATTGATCTTCAATGCTGCATCGCTCACCACCGCAGCGCCAGCCACGTAAGTTTGATTCGACGCTGCCGAACGTTAAAGGATCGGTGCTGATGCGTCTCGTTAGGGAGGCGAACGAGGCAGACCTTCATCTGAGATCTGCCCAACCAGACGCGGCATGGGTAAATCGGGCGCACCTCCCTCGTGGCGTCGTGGAAGACGCTCAAGGTATGCCTGTGCAGAAACATGAGAAGAAGTCGGCCAAATTGGCCAGTCGTGACTCGGACACTTTCGGCGTCCTACGCACGACAGGGGGGACCTTTATCCACATCCACACGAAGGACATGCCAAACGGCCCTCCAGTCGTCTCTGGCGAAGTTATGTCTGGCGGCATGGCACGTTTTTCTTCTGTCACCATCGGTGATGGCCATCACAAAGGATGCCATCGCCGCCATCACGGAAGATGTAGCCGCCGATTCAGACATAGACCCCATTACAAGCACCACTGCGGATGCGGAGGCCACCACCATCACCGTCACCACCATCCAGAGAGTCACGACCAGCATCACCATGACCAGGATTTGACTGGGGAGCATCATCACTACGGATCCGCTTCTAATGAATCTTGGCGCGAGCTAGACGAGCAGCGTCACAGCACCGATGAACATGACCACCCCAATTCCCATTATCATCCAGATGAACGTGAGAACTTACGGGACGGCGCTGCCAAAACCGACCACGCGGCTGAGGTGGAGGGGCACGAGAGAGACCACCAATCATACCAAGACAAACGCGCTCCGGGACATAATGAAGGGGGACATCATGGAAGAAGTAGTTCAGCATCGCCTAACGACACAGTTTCACATCCTCCCCACGAAACCCACCCGTCGTTCAACGCTCGTGGTTGATACTACTGACTGTTGGAGATCGGTCGTCGTTCGTTTGGTTTTGGTCTTCGATAAGCCTGTTTCTGAATCCATAACGAATGACATGTTTGCAGAGTGATTTCTGCCAATACCTTTTGGCGACTCGTAACGTAGCTGGCTGTCTTCATGATATAATGTTCTGGTGACCATGCAGACAAGAAGTACTAGTAAATGCGAAACCGGCTGATCGATGTGTGACGAATCCTGTGCATCAATACTGGAACCGGAGTTGGAGTCGTCTTGGAGCCCAACCTTGCACCGCTGGAGCAGTCGGCCAGAAAGGGTATTGTAAGCCGCTGAAATTCGAGAGAACTTTGAGCTCTTTCTCGCAGCAGAAGAATCAGCCCCCGCAAGCTCAACTCGAGTCGTGAATCAAGAAACGCTGGCCAAGATGAATTCTAAATATTAATCACTACCTCCACGGCTCGCAGAGCCCGCCGAGATCCTTGAGCACAATTTAGGGTACAAAAGCGTGATTGATAATGCGCATCAGGTTGTTGCACGACACGGTCGGTTTGGGACATGATAGCTGCGCGTCGATTGTATCTGTTTCATTGATGCTTCGGGTAATTTTTTTTAGACTTGTTACACCATCTGCGCTCTGCCTGCACCGAGGGCCCATCGCATTTCTTAGTCTTTGGTGCCTTATCAAAGGATGAAGCGTACATGGTCTAATCGCATTCACCTGGTTTAAGGCCGACGAAGCCAGGAAGAAGGAATTTCTCCATGCTGTTGCCGATGACGGCCTAAGGCGCCACCACAGACTATGAGAATCTCCATCGGAGTGCGTTTCACAGAACCCAAACTGTTTCGTCCAGGGGTATTTCCATTCAGCAAGATCACATCAATTGTAATATCAATGCATTCAACCTCGTAGAACCATCCGTCCTTATGGCCGACTCCGAATCACTGATGCACCAATACCTGTTCGTGCTTCACCCACCAGTTCCCCAGGAAACCGACCCTCCAACGTTGTATAAAATGCTGCTAAGGACATCCAGATTCCTCAGCAGTGCTCACCCCCTCACTCTTCGGCGCAGGTTGCCCCAGAGTTGGTCTTTCCACAAGTCGACGTCTTCGTTCCTCTTCTAGACGACCTTGTTTGGTAAACACCCATCGGATCCTACGATGATTCCCGTCTCGACTATCGCCCTTGCGGTTCTCGTGTTGAATGCCGCTTGTGCCCTCGGTGCGCCTATCAGGTGAGTATCGAACGTCGATCCCGGACCTCGTTCAGCATCATAACGACGGCCTGCCTAGGTTCACCCAGAGGCCCCACCTTCCCGCTGTCACCAATGTACCAGAGGCTGTGCCGGCTGTTAAACTGGAGACACGGATAATCGATACGTCGGTGAAACGGCCGTTCGCAAGAAGGTCGCGCATCGTTCGTCGGACCCGCATTGCCAAAGATGAAGAGCCTGGTGCTCCTCACCGAGTCGTTGAGGCTCGTGACACTACAGAACCCATAGAGCCCGTTCCGCCCTCTGCTGGAAAGGGCCCTTCTCATACAGCCACGCGCAGATACCCTCGCCGCGTCTATTATGAATACTATGAGAAGCGTGGCCAGGGAGGTGACGCTTCCGCTCGCCAGGTAGCTCGACGCGACGACCCTCCTCCTGAAAGCCCAACACCGAGTCCGGAAACACCGAATCCTCAGACTCCGGGTCCAGAAACACCAAATCCTGAATCTCCAACCCCTACTTCAGAAACACCAAATCCTCCGACCTCCACTCCCGAAACACCACCACCGACCCCCCCGGGTTCCGATGGTAATGGAGGCACCTGCCCAAACAATGGAGGCACTGGAGACAACGGCGGTTCCGGAGGCAACGGAGGCTCCGGAGACAATGGAGGCTCTGGAGATAACGGCGGCTCTGGAGGCAACGGAAGTTCTGGAGACAACGGAAGTTCTGGAGACAACGGAAGTTCTGGAGACAACGGAGGTTCTGGAGACAATGGAGGTTCTGGAGACAACGGTGGTTCTGGAGGCAACGGAGGCTCTGGAGATAACGGTGGTTCCGGAGGCAACGGTGGCTCTGGAGATAATGGCGGCTCTGGAGACAACGGAGGTTCTGGGGACAACGGAGGAACTAATCCCACCGGCGGCGGGAATACTTGCCCTCCAGGCGGAAGCGCGCCTCCTTCAGGCGACCCAACCGGTACCCCGGACGGTCCAACACCCACTAGCGCACCTCCAGATGGATCCGGCGGCTCTTGTACGCCAACTCCCTCCCCCTCCCCCACGGGCACACCTCCAGGAGGGTCTGGCGGCTCCTGTGCCACAGATCCGTCTGGTTCGCCAACTTCCCAGCCACCTCAACCAACTGACCCAGGCTCTCCATCCACAGACAATCCGACCGGCGCCACGGACCAACCATCACCGAGTCCCACGGCGACACCACCTCCTTCACGACGTTCCCTTACACGGCTCCGACGTCGACAAGCTGGGAACAACGGTCCCGATTCTTGCAACGCCGGTGGGGATGGCTCGGGGACTCCTACAAGCGCTCCACAACCGGATCCAACCCCACGAGCAAACAAGAGGCAATATCGACGCTCTGTCGAAAAGTCTCGCCTTTCGCGACGTCAAGACAGTAACGGGGATCCCTGCGGTGGAAGTGGCGGCGGCGGCAACAATATTCCCGACAACCAACAGCCGCCTCCATCGTCCCCTACTACATGCCCAACTCCAGGAGGTCCGGATCCTACCCCCGACCCGTCGCAGACTCCGCCTCCAGGATCGAAGCGCTTTATCCATCGACGCGATGACAGTAACGATAATACGAACACATGCAATGGTGGTGGTGGACCTCCTCCTACGCCTCCCAGTGGTTCGCCCCCTCCAAGCGGTTCGTGTCCACCGACACCAGACACACAGCAGCCTCCCAACGATGGTAGTCAACAACAACGCAGAAGACATCATGCCCGCGACTTCCATCGAAGTAGTAGCAGCTTCCGGCGTCGTTCACAGGATGATCAATCTAAAGCTCGCGCACTGACTTGGACGTCATTGTTCAAGTAGGCCCGATGTACTCGATCAAGCAAAGGCGGGCGCGAAGTCGTAGTCTTTACATCCGATCAGTCTGTTTACCAATTAGACACTATTCGCGGGACTGGTCTCTCGTCGAGCACTGTTTTTCAATGGAAATAGAAACTTTTCATTTTAACAAGGTACAGAGTGAATATTTGAAACTCATATAGATACTGGTCGGAAACCGACTGTCCGCCGTCGTGCGTAAATCACATCAGAAGAGGTCATCACGTATCGACTAGCGAGAGAGAAGTACTCTGCTGAGTCGTCCTTCCTCCCGCAGTTAAAGATTCTACCTGCCTCGGGCCTCAGAAACATAACATAACCTTCGGCAGGATTTCCATCGCCTTGAATGTCCGAGCCACCACTCTTCATGAAAAAAAAAACCGACTCATCGTGCCGTATCATCCAAGACCTCGGATAGGTAGATATCTCTTGTTCAAACCTATCGTGTTCGTGTTTCAACACAGACAATGCCTGTTCCCCAGCACAGATGCTGTTCCCATAGAATCCGCAGGGCAATAGCAGCCTCTTCTGGCCCTCTGATCGGTGGGTATATCGCTCCCCGAGAGGATTCATCATCCAGGTCAGGCAGCAGAAGTATTGAGAAAAAATCGCCATCGACAAAGGCCCGATGTGCTAAACTACTTTCCGATTCAAACTGTACCCCTTGGTACTGTGCTGAGAGTAGGCAACCGGACTCTACCGCGCATGAGCAAACCAAGCCTTGCCAGGGACCTCCATAATTGGTTTTTGAAGCACTCCGGTGGAGGGGTCAATAAAAGATTCATCAGTCCGATGAGGAAGAGACCGAGGGCAGACCGCAGAAACGAAGGGGGCATAGACTCGAGACAGAACTAGAACATCTCGCCGGTTCATCGCCTCGAGTTGTGTCGCGTTCATGCGAGAGCACGCCAAAAACCACTGCCTGCCGATGACGGCACCAAACACGCTCATCAGGCCGAGGTAGAGACTCACAGAGAAGAGGGTGTTGGCGCAGACGGCGTCGGTTTGAAGCAGCAAAAGGTTCAGAGGGGCCAGGTGGCGTCTGATTCCTCAGGTGAGCGATCGCATGTCGCAGCCTCGCAGGAGCGCGTTGGTCTTCGTCTGACGGATCGGGCTTCGACTGGTTCAGTAAAAATGCTATGAGGGCGCTGTCACCATGAACGGAGGCGAGCAGACCGGCTTTGACAAAGGAATATCTTTCGAATAAGAGCTCGCCGGCCAAGTCGCACATCCATGAACGAACTCACCTGTGCTTTAGGAAACAGCGTCAAAGATCAAAGATCCACAAGGATATGGTCACAAGCCTATGCGATACAAACGTTTTTGATATGCGAGGTGCCTCGCAGATGCAATGGGGTGAATGTAATTATAATGATATGATTGCTACACATTTATCCGGGAGGGGAAAAAAAAGGAAATGCAAGGGAACAAAGTACATTTGATACTCTAAAGTACAGAACGAAATGCAGTTATGAAGCAAAATTGAAGGAAAAAGAGTCCTCTTTGTAGATGTCGAAATCGTTGGTTGTCAAAGGCATGGTTAGTTTGAGATCCCATTCTTCTAGTGATCTGAAAATGTCAGAGAAGAAAATAATGGCATGATGGTATAGGAGAAGTCTCGTTTGCTCTCCAGACATTAGGTAGTGAATTAGGTGCAGAAGGAAGGGGGGAGAGAAAGAACTCAGTCATCGAGCCTCCTCTCCCGAGCTTCCCTTTCCTTCTTGCGTCTGCGTTTCTCTTCTTCGTGTCTACGTTCTTCTTCAAATGCTTGCACATCCTCTCTCTTGGCGATGCGGGCGCTGCAGGTTCCTATGAGCGACAAAGTAGAGGTTATCGAAGAGGAGGGTCACGACTGACCTGATCTTCTCCTCTCTCTCCAAAATCGTAGCATCCGCCTCCATGTCTTCATCATCACTAAAGACGTCCATCGCCACGTACCGGGTCCTGTCTCGGCCGAACATCTTCCAAATCTCGTCCTTGACATCGAGCTCTGGCGTCATGGCGCGCCTCTTCGGAGGAGGAGTTTCGGAACGGCTGGACGACCGAGGTCGCTTTTTCAACGCTGACGACGCGGCGCTGTAGAACGAGCCGTTGAGGCCTTTCGTCGGTTTCACGGCACTCGAAGGAGCCGGCCTGGACATGTTAGTCCGTTTCTCAGCTACAGCTGGTTTAGAGGTGGTACTCGGCGCCTTGGAGCTGCCGGGAACGGCGGATGCTGACAGCTTCGAAGTCGCTTTCGGTAGAGCGGACTTGGCAGCCAGAGCCTGCGTAGGAACTTTCCTCTGAGACGTTGTGGACGAAACAGACTGCTGAGAACCAGTTCGGGCGGAGCTTTCCTCTGTTCAAAGCAGAAATGAAGCTGCATGAGATCTGCTGGAGGAGCAGTTTGTCACAGGAGCAGAACTCACGCGGCGCGGGAGTGTTCGCCCCAGAGGTGGGAGCGGACGTCACGGGCCTCTTTGGAGGGTCCTTCTTCTTGTGCGAAGTGAACCAATCGTTGTATTCGCGAGCTTGGTCGCCCTGGAGGACTTTGCCTTCCTTGGCTTTAGCCATGTCCTGCACAATCTCGTCGATAGTGCGAGTGTCTCGCTTGACTACGTTGAGCTTTGTGAGGGTGATGGGCATGGCGGCAATACGCGCTTTCACCGATTTGACCGGAAGGCCTGGGTGGGATGGCACGGCGCTGCTAGAGGTGGTCACGTCGATTGCGCCACCCGGTAACCGCTTGCCGGCCTTTGAATACGAAGACGACGTGCTAGTCCTCTTGGATGCTGAGAAAAGCTTGCGCATCTCAGCGTCCTGTTTTCGCTTCCGCTTCTCCTCCCTCGTCAGAAACTCGGGCGCCGAGTCGTCCGCGTCATCGTCGCTCGGCAACCGACGCCTGCGGACCTCCTCTCGCGCCCGATTCTGCGAAGACGAGGAGGGCCACTGGGGAGATGAGCCGTCCGCGTTGGAGGAGGACTTGGTTTTCTTCGGCCCGTAGCGCAGGGCGTCCCGCTGCTCCTCCTCGCGGCGCTGGAGCTCCGCCTCCTTCTGCCGCTTAGCCTCCTCCATGCGTTGAATCCGCTCCCTCTCGCGCTGCTGCTCCTCAAAATGCTTCATGCGGAGCTTCTTCTCCATCTCTCGCTGCTTCGCCTCCTGCGCCTCTTGCTGCTTTTTCCGCGTCTCTTCGTTCCGCTGCCGTTGGAGAAGCGCCAGCTGTACGTCGCTTTGCGCTTTCTTGGTCTGGCTGGCGCTCAGCGCCATGAGAGCTTGGAAGGTCGTCATTGAGCGCAAGGGGGAGAGAAGACCGTAAGGTATAGAGATATGACGAGAAGCAGAGCTACAGGAGAGCAGAGCTTTTTCAATCGTGGCCGTCCAGCCACACCTGTATGTTTGGCCTTGTTTTGTCCTCCATTGCTGTAACAATGAGTCAAGGTCCGCCATTGTCTGCTCTACAACAAGGTCGCTCTGCTGGAGAACGATGAGCCGTCAGGAACATGTAAGAGCGACTCCCCTGCAGCGAAAGTCCCTCTTTCTTTCTTCGCATAGAAGGTTCAATAAGTAGTAGGAATGAACCCTTCATCACATCACGAGAATTCCTCAGACGCCTTTCACAAGGATATATGCTTTATCTCGCTGGAATTAGAACTGAAGCTTGTAGTTAATTCAAGGACGTAATGAAGGTAGCATTTCAAAACTTATTCGTTACCGCCTAATGGCAGTGTCGGCGAAGTCTAAGGTGAAACCCGGAAAACTCCGGCATCTGCTCCAGACCTCCAACAACTCTCTCTCAACTGTAGTGACGAGCAGGATGCTCAAAGCTCCTTCGTCGTCGTCGCGCACAATGTTAAAAGCCTCGGCGCTGACGCCTCGTATGCTTTTTTTTCACGTATTGACTCTGATCGTAGACTCAAAAACAGGTCATAGGAACTCTACCTATTCGCGCAAGACCGAGGCTAAGCCGCTCACTCGCAACTGTCGCGGATCCTCCTGTCAGACGATACGGTGGTTTGAAGGACCAGGATCGTATATTTACAAACGCGTTTTCGAGACATGACCACGGTTTGAAAGGAGCTTTAGTGCGTCTGTTGTCACATACCTGTGTAGTCAACGAACTCATTCATCTGTAGTCCCGAGGCGACTGGCATCGCACAAAAGACATTATTCTGAAGGGCGATTCTTGGATCATCCAGACTATCAAGGATTCCGGTCTTCGAGGACGCGGTGGTGCAGGCTTCCCAAGTGGTCTGAAGTGGAGTTTTATGAATAAGCCCGGTTGGGAAAAGGATCCTCGGTAACGTTCCACCTAAACCAAGATCCCAAGTGTGCTTCGACTGACTCCTATCACCCCGACTCTGCCAGTCCTCGCTACCTCGTCGTTAACGCTGATGAAGGCGAGCCAGGCACTTGCAAGGATCGCGAGATTCTCCGAGGCGACCCCCACAAGCTCATCGAAGGCTGTCTCGTCGCCGGTCGCTCCATGAACGCCACGGCTGCCTACATCTACATCCGCGGCGAGTTCTACCAGGAAGCGTCTCACGTGCAGCAGGCCATCAACGAAGCCTACGCCGCAGGCCTCATCGGCAAGGACGCCTGCGGGAGCGGCTACTCCTTCGACGTCTACCTCCACCGCGGCGCGGGCGCGTACATCTGCGGCGAGGAGACCGCGCTGATCGAATCCCTCGAGGGCAAGCAGGGCAAGCCCCGCCTCAAGCCGCCCTTCCCCGCCGACGTCGGCCTGTTCGGCTGCCCCACAACCGTCGCGAACGTTGAGACCGTCGCCGTCGCGCCTACGATCTGCAGGCGCGGCTCGAGCTGGTTCGCGGGCTTTGGCAGGGCGCGGAATCAGGGCACCAAGCTCTTCTGCATAAGCGGGCATGTGAACAACCCATGCGTCGTAGAAGAAGAGATGAGCATACCATTGAAGGATTTGGTTGAGAAGCACTGCGGCGGCGTTATCGGAGGATGGGACAACTTGCTTGGCATCATCCCCGGCGGTTCTTCCGTCCCCGTGCTGCCCAAGGATACCTGCGCTGAGGTCTTGTGAGTCTGATTGTGTTTGCTGGCTTCGATCGTCAACTCATCACACGTTCAAGGATGGATTATGACTCCTTGAAAGACGCGCAGAGTGGTCTCGGAACTGGCGCTGTCATCGTCATGAACAAGAGCACTGACATCATCTCTGCCATTGCCCGTTTCTCTCAGGTACTCGCCTACCAAGCTGGTTTTTCAGCCCGTGCTGACCATGTTTCTAGTTTTACAAGCACGAGTCCTGTGGCCAATGCACGCCCTGTCGCGAGGGCACGACATGGATGATGAACATGATGAACCGCATGGCCGAGGGACGCAGCCATCAGCGCGAAATCGACATGCTTCTTGAGCTCACGTTCGTAGAACCTCCCTTCCACTAAACCACCGTCATTAAACTCACGCCTCCCTTTTTCTAGGAAACAAGTCGAAGGACGGACGATCTGCGCCCTGGGCGATGCCGCGGCGTGGCCCATCCAGGGTCTCATGCGCCATTTCCGCCCCCTCGTCGAGCAGCGCATCGCAGAGTTCCGCGCCGCTAACGGAGCGGTCGCGTTCGGAGGGAGACTTGTCAAGGATATGGATGATACCCTCGCCATTCCGGACAACCTGGGCGCGAGACTACCCGAGGTCGAGACGCCGCGGGTGCAACAACCCACGGCTTGATCCCATCCTTGATCTCTTTTTCTGCTTTGTCGTGTATGAAAAGTAGATGAATATATTATCATATTCACGCATCTTGTCCATGACCCAAAAGATGCCTCGACGATCTGGTCAATCTATGAATTTTCACAAGCGTGGGAGACGAAAAAAAAAAAGCTCTAGCAATCGGTATCTATTGTCCGCTCTACAACAGAAGTTTATCCTACTGTAAATGAATGCGTTTTGGGAGAAAAGTGGCGACTGCCGCAGACATGCATACGACGCCCAGCAACACATAATACACCAATCGGCCTTCGAGGTAATTGTTCTCAATGGACAAGGAGAAAAGGGAGTTCGTGGCAGCCGGGCCAATAGCTCTCATCATGCTCACAATCATCTAGCGATCGCGTCAATATCTTAATCAAAGACGTGCTTGCACATTGAAAGAGTCGCTCACCTGACCCAAACCGTTGGTGGCTCCCAAAGAAGCGCGATTCGGCGACGCCGCAGCAATGAACATGAACACCGCGCCTGCCGAATTTTGATCAGAATGGGCACCAAAGAGCGAGCAAAGTTCTGGTACGCGTACCGTAGGAGAGATTCAATCCAATCGACAAAAACGTCTGCGAGGCCACAAGAATCCAGAGGGTAGTAGTGAACCCTTCAGTCTTGGCGAGGTGGTTTAAAAGCGGGAACATGGCGAATACAGGGAACGACGATAGGATTCCATACGTGAACACCTTTTTTGGACCCCAGTATCTGTTGATCCTTGCAAAGAAGCAGACCTGGAAGACGCCATTGACAATGCCGTATATCGACAGAATGCGGCCAATCTCAGGAGGGGCCAGTCCCAGACCTCCAAGTTCGACAGGGGTCGCGTAGAACACGGGCTGGATCGCGCGAAAAGCGATGTCGACAAGGGATAGAGAGGCATAGTTCCCAGCGGCGATGATGACCTGGGGAATGAGCAGAGAGCGCAGAGGTAGAGGCTTGTCCTCGTCGTTCACGTCTGCGGCTTCGGCCTCGGAACTCGTATCGTCTATTTTCTTTTTGTGGAACAGATATTGCGAGAAGCGGACTGGTGCTGCTACCGTTTCTCGCAGGAACAGGTATGTGATGAGCCATGCCAAGAGAGCAAACGTCGCGGGGACAGCGCAAGGCAGGAAATAGGGATACGTTTTCAGGAACTGGTTGTTCCCAAACAACTCGGGAAATCTGTCTGCCGGATGAGAGAGGGAACCACCAATGATCGGGCCGAGCTGAAGCATACTTTAATACAGATGCTGGTCATGTCCAATGAAAAAATGGCTCACCGTTCCGCCCGTTGCCCAAGCAATAGGCATGTATGCATATAGCTATCCCGGCATGGATCAATTGACCAAGATCCGGGATGACTACCCAAAAAAAAAAAATCGAACGCACCTGAGATACATTTGTGCCATCTGACAGTTCAGTGAGCATACTGCGATGATGGATTTCATTTCAGCCCGACAAATGAAACAAAGGCAAAAGGATGATGCGGGCCTTTTAATAACACCAATATTCCCATCTAGGGTGTCATCATTCAGTAGGCCGTTCATGAAAGGATTGGGACAAAGACTTACTGAGAGCGCCAGTCAAACTCCGACTATAGATAAAATGGAGTTATGAATGAGTCAGATGCGGCAAAAACCAACGGGTGAAATAACACACCAGAAAACAACGGTCCAATATGTCTTTGAAAGACCGAATCCATAGGATGACAACGACAGGCCAAGTAGGCCGGACATAATGACAGGTCGACGACCAATGTGATCCGATATCCGACTCCAGTGAAGGACAGTAAACGCTTGCGCGAAGAAAAACAAAGATTGCTGCCAGACGTTCAGTACGCGACGAACGGGTGGCAGATGCACCCACCAATAATCCGACATAATATCCAACTTTTCCTTCATTTCCGTGCGTGATTCCAACATCTCTAACAAGCTGCAAGCATCCTCAGATGTAAATACAGACAGCTATTAGAACAAACAGCGCGGGAACATGCCTGAGGAGAAAAAGGATATATGACTTGGGACGTCAACGGTTCTGCGAGCTGCAGCACCAGCACAATTGTCAGCTGGGACCAAGGAAGCCGGCTGGATTTTGATTTCGCGCCCTGAGAAGGAAGCAGAGGCGTCTCCTCGTCAATCTGGTTGGTCGTAGATTGCGTAGACGCAGTCATCACAGAAGAAGAAGGAGAAAAAAAAATGAGGGAAGAAAGGAAAAAGTCTCGTTGCCCGAGAAGGGGATTCAAAGGCAAGGTCGGTGAGCAACCTTGGTTCGCTTGAAATGTTGTGACTGAATTTTGATATACGTATTACTTAAGCCATCTGCATCGGCGCGACGGCAGGCTGTTGTTACCCTATCCATCTCCGAGTCCGTTCAACAGAAAGGTTGATGGAAGCTGTGGACGATGAGAGGAACCTGGAATTGGTGGGTCGGTCTTGCCGAGGCGGCCGTTCGGGATCGCTCATGTCGGAATCTCGGGTGGTGCCCGATTTGGCTCCATTTTCACAACGCTCGCCCAAAAGCATCTGAAACCAATGAAAGGACCTGCAAAGAGGCAAATGAATTGCAAAGTATGCCGAAAGACCAATTGGATCACCCTATAGGCGCGCAGAGGAAGTACAACAGCATCGTGAAATCCAGTGTCAATATCAGCTTCTATCTGTCACGCGACTGGTCGCTTGGTGGCCTGATGTGATGACTGGACACAGCGAGTCAGCCGCCTTATGAATGAATCAGAAATTAGGCGCTGCATCAACCCAGGACGTAACGTCTCCATAGAATGGTGCAATAAATAGGCAACATACTCGTTTAATGGAATCATCAGAACGGACGCTGCGGGATTGCTACATATAGGCACTGAGGGCCCCTCAAGAAGTCAAGCGTCCCTGTCTTCGTATCGTCGAAACCGTCAATCTTTTGTCAGAGAAAAACGACACTGGAATGGCCAATCATTTCGAGGGTCTGCACCATGTCCCCTCGCAGAGATTGGTGCTGAGGCAAGGTATCGAAGATGTTTGGCAACAGCCTGAAAAGCAAACACCTTTGATCATCGGGCCCTCAAGCAACATCACCTTCAAGTTGCAATTAAGTATACCAATCGAGAATGGCACCGAAAGAGCTTACCAGACATCAACTATCCTCAAAGCTTGCATACAGCCAGCACACCCCAGCCTTCTTGCTCAAACTGCAGAACCGCATCGCCGGCAGAGACGACGATGAAGAAGACGACTATGACGATGCCGAGTTCGAAGACGTCGGTTCAGGACGGCCGCCTATCCCTCGACGTCCTCGTCCACCCATTCCAGAGCGGCCTGCAGACGATCCAGGAAGCGCAGACGAAGACGCGGACGATGAGAAACCCCAGGTAGTCGTTCTCAAGGAGGGCAAGCACCTGACCGAGCTTGAAGCAGAGAACATCAGGCGGAAAGGTTCGGGCTCCTTCGTTTCGCAGGCTTTGACGTCTGATATGAATGCATTTCGAAAATAGAGAAGGGGCTGCCGCCTCTGAATGACCCGAATACGGAACCAGCGTCCAAAGGGCCTGGCCCCACGCAAGATTCGTCTTCTGGTCAAGAAACGTCTGGCCCGAAACAGAAATCACGACCTACCTTGTCGTTTTCCTCGGCCAAGGGCGGGACCAAGCCTACGCATGCCGCGAAGCGCAAGGCTATCAATACCCTGGATGACCTTGAAGATGCTTCGTCAAAGAAAACACCAATCAAGAAGAAAAAGAAGGAGAGCAAGACTCTCCTGTCTTTCGGCGACGATGCGTAGCGCCGGTCGTGCTTGCTATTCGTTCGTCCGACACTGACCTGCGTTTCTTGCTTGACGTAACTTCCCTTTTCCAGATGCCAATTCTCGTCGATTGTCGGGCACTCCATGTGTTCACTGCCTCGATTCTCAGCTGAGCGCTGATGACTGAGCATCCTCTGACACGTTCGCTGATACGTTCCAGCCCGACTGGGACTTTCCTATCTCCGACTCAGCTATCATTGCTTGCGCCAATCCTTGGCAATCAGACGCGGGTATGCCATCCGAATAAACCTAGAGTACGATACAGATATGTTTACAGACGCAGTGGACGTGATGGTGGGAGGCTACACGATGATTGGTATCATATGGGAAGTGAAAGCGGAAGGGTGATCATCAGAATGGAGGCTTGAATTAGCCACGGCTCCTATCATCGGTGCGGACCCCGAGGGACGGATCTTGGTCGGCCAAGCCAAAGCTCTGCGAAGCAAAGGTAGTCCGTCCATGTTCCAGAGCCCCGCTCCAGAGCGTATCCAACTCGACTACATTCGTCGGCGACGAGTACTCGACATTCGTGTCCGTAAACGTTGCCGTGGAATAGATACCCGTATCAGCCGTCTCGTGAAGATTGAGCATAAGGCGCGACATCATCGTAACCGAAATACTTGTTCCCCGAAGAAAGGGTCAGCTTTCGAGTTTCCCGGTTCAGATGGAAAAACGTCAGACCTGCTCGCAAAGGTGGACAGGCCTCCTCGGAGAAAGGGCTACAAACGAGATCGGTTTCGGCAAATGGGACTCGCCGCCAAGTGAAACAGACGCACACCGCACAGCTGAATTAAAAGAGACGAGTTCAGGCTTGAGAGACGAGCGTTCAGTCAGAACGACAATCACTTACGTAAAAAGTCAGGATGTTGGCCAGATTCGCCAGCGCCATCACGCTGCGACCGGGGACTGTCAGTAAAGGAATAACGACGGGTGGATATGCCTGTGACTTACGCAAAATAAATCGCGCCTGAGGGACCGGATGGTGAGTAAATTTCGGAAAAAAAAATGGGAGAAAAGAGAAAGGAGGTACCATCTCTGAAGATAAGCTGCAATATAGGAATGCCGTTGCGGCCGTACAACCCAAACTCGTTTCTCGCTCTCCACGTTTTGAACATAGTCAGCCCAAACAAGATGGAGTCGTATACAAAGAGGGCCTCCCAGGCTCCCGCCAGATCTGGAGAAAGAACGCCCTTTGTCGGTGAACGCGAGCTTTAAGAGAGCACAGAGCACCTACGGATTGCCCTGATGCGAATTTCGACGTGGGATTAGTTTGGAAGGGAGGAGACAAAGGACAGGATTGCCGTACGTCACCGATGAAATTCCAACATGGCAACCAGACCCCTGCTGAGCTGGTGCGGTTTTCTGCCCGAACAGAGACCACTGAAGACAAAGTCGAAGGAGTTGTGGGTGAGAATATATGGGAGGGGCTTACGACAGACACTCCAGCCAGGACGGCACCGCTGCCCACCATGTACGCTAGGACCCGGAGTGAACATCCGTACAGGGCATAAATTCGTATCGTGAGGAGAACTGTCATGTCGTCGGCAGTCATTTCTTGGGAAAAAAAAACAAGAATTTGCAACTCACTACAGACAAGGACCTGATTGATTATCAACATGAGTTGTCGGAATAAATTATATCGTCGACAGCTAAAACAACATCCAGCATGTCGTCTCAGCAGCGGATAACCCGATAAATGGAGCTAGGCCAAACCTCTGTCCGTTGCATTAGAACGTAATTCTAAATGAGCGGGACTTGAGGACAGAGGGCTCACTTGATGAGGAAGCGTCGTAAAACCCAAGATCGTGACGGCAATGTTGCCGAAGAAAGCAAAGTACCGATTGAAAAAGAACCAATAAGAGCTTTGCGTTTTATGCCTTTTCCAGAGATACTCGATCTCAATCCCTTCAGTCGATGCTTGAACGTCAGAAACGAGGTCTGCCCATGCACGCCGGGTCGACTTTGCTCACCTGATGTGAGGAGGTGGTCATAGAATAAGAAGGCTAGTTGGCAAAAAAGGAAAATTGTAAAACGCCAGCTGGGATTTACTTCGTCGGACACTTACATACAGCGACGATGTGCAGGAAATTGTGGACCAGTCTGGCGGAACGTCAACTTGGCAGTTGATGTTATCCATTGAAGAACACACGTACATTTCTTCAGCAGTGTGTGGGGTCTCGAGCTGGTAGTCCATGGCATAAGCCGTGACACCCGACCTTAGGCAAAGTGCGAGAAGGAACGTGTAGAAGGGTGAAAGAGGGTCGAGGAATCTAAGAGAAGGGGAGCGAATTATGCAGCCAGTGATCTGCAAGGTCTGTTAAAGAAGAAGGTCCCCGAACGGCTGGACGCAAACAAGCCATCAAAGCTGTCAGACTGCGAGAGAAAAGAGGTCAAGACAAGAAGGAAATAGCAGAAAACGACAGTGAGCGCCTTGACAGGGAAGTGTGATGGACAGTCTGTGGGTGTTCAAAGCATCACATGCAGACCTGCTGGACGGAGTTATGATCAGGAATGATACGCTTTCGCCGACGGCCACTCGGCGATCCTTTCGTTGCTTTGTCCTTGGTTGGTTCTGGGATGCCTCGGACTGGATGAGATAAATGGGCGAATACCAAAAGCAGGCCCGAAGACCGAAGGCGGCGAAATGAGATATCACATCCGTGCGAGCCGGGGAACAGTCGCGGTTCTTTGATCAAATTCTCGAGATAGCGCGCTGGACATGCTGGACATAAAGTCCAACACGTGACTCTACCACCTTCTCGCGTCTTGCGACAACTCCATTTCGAATGCGAGAGCCTTTGGCTCTATTCATCCTGGGTTTCAACCCCACACTACTTCCTCACACCATCTCACACAGATGCGCTTCCGCGCAACAATAACTAACGTATCCACCTTTTTCAGTGCGGCTCTTATTTGACAGGTTTCTCTTTCGCTGACCCTTGCGCGCCGCAGAGATCATCCAATCCGTCGAAAAGCTCCAAAAGAGATGCATCATCAAGTTTACAGAGGACAATATACATATCATCTGTAACAGCGAGGCGAACGAGGGAGGGATCCAGGTCTGGTCGTGCGTTCCCATCTAAATTTCTCAGCTCTTCACGCCTCCAATCCTGAATCGACCAGGCAAATCAAAGTCGACGCGCTGTTCACGGACTACCGCATCCAATCGAACGCGTCCAACGAGATCACGATGGCCCTCCCATCCGACGCCCTTCTCGGCGCGCTGCGCTCCGCCGCATCTTCCTCCTCGTCTGCCGCATACGAGACGGACGACGTGGTGATGAAGCTCGCGAAGAAGGAAGGTTTCGCCGTGCTCAGCTTCGAGATCTCAGGCACCACACGCATGGGCCGCACCGTGCGCGTCGCCCATGACGTCCGCATCGACGTGATGCGCCCCGTGGACGTCGCCAAGCTCAGCGAACCGCTGTGCCCCGAACCCGACGTGAGTCCGCAACAGTTCTGGCTTTTTCTGTGGGTTGGCTCTGAATAGGGTTGCCTCCGCGTTAGCTCCACATCTTGCTCCCTCCGCTGCAAAAGCTGCGCACGGTCGTCGACAGGCTGCGCCAGATGGCGGACGTCCTCGCTGTGCAGGCGAATAACAGCGGAAGACTCAAGCTCTCCATCCACACCGAGAGCGTCAAGGTAGACACCGAATGGCGAGACTGCGTCAATCCGAAAAGTGCGCATCTACGTCTTTTTTTTTTTTTTTCCCGCGAGCGAGTGGCCAATATTGACGGTGACAAAGCCCAGAGTGCGGAAGAGGGCTCGCAAGGAGAGCGGCGTGACGAGTCGCCCCCGCCTGACCCAGAAAAGATGTTTAGCGTGCTCGTTTCCGTGCGCAGTTTTCTCAAGTTCCTGAATAGCCACGTCGTGTCGACCACGACGATCGCCTGTGCGTGACGTGCTCCGATTCCACCTTCATTTTTTTTTTGGTAATGCGTCTCTTTTGCCAGGCATCTGTCAGAATCACTGCATGATTTTGTACGTCTACATTGGAGATGTCGCCGACGCGGGCGGCGTCCTGACCTTTTACATTCCCGCCATCATCGATGACGAGAACCTCTGATGATGCGTTTGCGCGCGCCACACCTTTCAGGTTGAGCTTAGGAAACCGTGCGATCTTGATCACGACCAAGAGTGCTGAAAAATGTATATAATTACTCGTATTCATACTTTATAACGTTATAGAAATGGAATCGCTTTAGGAATCGGGAATTACGGGGTCAGCTGGCTTCGTCGGTTCGAGTGCGCTTCCGTGGGCCGTCGGGTACAGCTTGGCCATGCGCGCTTTGCATGAACGCGGGATTAAAGTGGCCTTGCATACCAAAGGCCGCCCCACCCATTCCTCCGTTCGCCATGTTACCCATACCCATGCCTGAAAGACGAAAGACGAAGGAACGACACGAAGATCCAAAAAAAGTAAAGAAGAAAAAAAAAAAAAAAGAGGAAACACAGACGTAAGCAAAACATGGTTCCGTCGTAGACTAGGAGTTTAGAAATTCGTACCCATACCACCCATCATGCCTCCGCGTCCACCGCCCATCATGCCGCCTCTCGGACCTTGAGGAATCATCCCACCGCGCCCACCGGCGAAACCGCCGCCGCCGCCAAAACCGCCTGCTCCCATGAACCCTGCTCCGCCCATGCCCATACCCATGTTACCGCCCATCATGCCGCCTCGCATCATTCCCCCTCCCATCATGGCACCTCGCATGGCGCCCATCATGCCCATGTTGCCCATTCCGCCGCGGAAACCACTTTGACCTCCGCCTCGACCCATCGCGCCTGGGGCGCCCTGCATGCCCATCGGGCCATGCTGCGATCTATCCCTTGGGGGAGGCTCTGCGAATGACAAAAGTTTTGTTAGAATGCTCCGATCGCATGGATCGAAACCATTCCAGGCTGACCTTTTGGCAATGTCCGGAAAGGATTTCCTAGAGAAGAGCTCGTGAACGTGGCGGTCGCTCGTCGATTTTGAAATTCACTAAATTAAAATGGCCCAGGTCAGGGTTGGAAAGCGCTGAAAAGACAGCGGCGTACTTGTTATCGAACCAGTTTTTTATTATCGAAGCGTTTTCATAGCTGTGGCAATCAATCCATGCGATGCTAGATAGCAGCGATCGCATCAAAACCGCGAATGGATGTCAAACAGAGCATTTACCCTTTGCTCTTCCCGTTCACCTTGTGCTCCGAGAAGGTGATGTCCTTGTGATCGATGTTGACCCCAAGACTCAATGCGACTTGCCGCAAGTCTTCGTCCGTGGTCCACTGCAGGAAGAAAGAAAGGAAAAAGAGACATTGAACAGGGGAGAAAAAAAAAATCAATCTCAGAACGACAGACACATGAAGCTAAACGACAGGACAAACGGACCCATTGCAAGTCACCGATATACAGCGCGTCATTAACCGTATTCATCCCCATACCGTTGTTCATCATCTGACCGCCTGCAGTACCCATGCCCATGCCCATGGGCGAACCATAATTCACGTTCATTTGAACTTGCGTCGTCATCGAGCTCGACTGCTGTTGCTGAGAGACGTTACTGGGTGAGGCCAAATCGGATGGTTCCTCCTCTCTAGGTCGCTTGTCGCCGACACTAGGCTCAACGTTGCTTGTCACGGTCGAGACTCCCTGAGGCTGTTGACTTTGGCGCCCAGGGTTCTTGGGACATTAACATATGAGTCGGGCATTCCATTGAAGCGCATGAAGCTGTAAAGTTGACACCCACCTCCTGTCGTTGGCCTTGCTCTTCTCCATAAAGGTCATAATCATCTGCTTGAGGCATTGATGGTGCACCGGTGACGACTCAGACACGTAAAAGCTGTTGACGAATGACTTCCCAAGTTGTGCAATACTCGAAAAACTTTTATGATTTCTGAAGTCGAGGGAGAACACACGGTTATTTTTGAGTAACGACGACAGCAAAAAGGGCTTTAGGACAACACAAGAACCCCGCACAGATCAGATATACAGGGCTAGGCGCTCTACAGTGAATCAGCGGAACAGACGGAAAAGGATCTTACAGGCAGTTAGAGATACAGGGTATGAATCTTGTACAATGTCCTTCAGTTTCGAATACAGATGATACAGCACAAAACGGGCGCGACGACGAGCAGAGAATGGGAGCGAGAAGAGCAATAAATTGTCGGGCGAGACGCTCAGCAAAATATTTATTTATCTATCGTTTGTATGCTGTTATTTGCGGATAACGCCGGGGCACACAACAATTACATAAGCGAAACAGCAGATGACGTGAGTGCGATATCGTAATCATTATATCCTGCCAATGTTCTTCTCTAGAACGCCATGTACGATCTGCTCTTGTTCCGCAAGCCACAGACCGAAAGCTGGTGTTTTCAACCACCTACGAAGCTCTGTCATAGGTCGTACGCTTTCGATGTGAGATAAGCGCACCTTTCATAGAACTCTGTCCGTTTGCTTGTCGAGCGAAACGGCAGCGTACTCCCGTGAGATTTGAGTGAAGATAGAAAATTTGCAATATTAAATGTTTTGAGACGAAGGGTATTTCCAGAGGTTCGTGCACGTGCGACCTCGGTTGGAGAGGGTATAAGAGTGTTCAGGTATCGTGCCAATGGCGTTATTAGTTCCGTTGTCCGTGAGCTGAAATGTCGATGAAGAGCTAGAGATGCTTCCAACTCTGGGAGGTATGCTCGTCAGAAAACGAAACAAAAAGGTATCATACAACACGACACTTACTGGTCCTGTCGTCCGCAAAGAAAGCATTTTCCACCTGTTTGAGCAGCGCCCGGTCTTTCGATATGTAACGCTTGTGAGTTTTCGTCTTCCACCCCGGAGGAGGGCCAGCCATGGCGGCGCTCGACGGCGACTTGAGTCCAGACGACACACTGCAGCATCAGGGGTCAGCAAACATGCCTTACAGAACAGGGCGGCACCTACAGTCTGCGGCGGCCGAGGCTCAACACGTGGGGCCAGTGAGAGCATGACTTTTCGAAAAACGGGTTGGTGACACCCAACAAAAGGCCAGCCTTGGGTGGAAGTTTGTTAACTAACGAGAGATGATCAGCGTCCTGCATAGTAAAGTAGGGCCGGATATCGCCAGCCAGGGGAAGCTATGCGATCATGAACATGAGGGCGAATGGCAAGAAAAAGTCTAGACCTACCGGTCGCAAAAGACTGCGTAACCACCATATTGCTTGGCTCGTTTGTGCAGGAGATGAACCGAAGACAAGGATCGGCTCGCAAAGAACGAGGCATTCCCAAAGGGACCAAAGATGGGATAACGCCGATTCGAACAGGATAACGGGCGGTGGTTGTAGAGGAGGACTCAAGGCCAGGATCTGATTGTACCGCATAAAAGAAAAGAAGGTAAAGGGACATCATCGTTCCGTACCTGTAGTCCAGAATCGGGTAAAGGCACGGCATGTGTCATCTGCTGCTCGTTTAAAGAATTTGGTATGGACAACTGCAACACTGAGCCAAGGAATCCCAGCTCCAATTCCTGGCCAGGTGTCGGGTCACGCCTTAATTTCCGAGGTCAGAATATAGGTTGACGAGGACAGAAGTGTATACGTACCATGTTGCAATATTGTGACAAGCCGTTTCAAGCATAGGGGTTCCGTGCTTCTGGTAGAGTGGTCCGAGTATCGAGACCAATGTCGAAAAGAAGGATGGATACTGGTGTTGAGTAAGAATAACGACCGAGGCCTACACAACCATATTCAGAATGGACATCTAAACGACTCGGTGGGGTAGTAACGGACCTGTTTGTAGCCCCGTTTGGACGTAGCATCTCTCTTCTGAGTAAAATATGAATATCCGTAGATGAAGCCATCTCTCATCAGTGGTCTTTTGCCCGTAGGCGTGGATGGCAGCTGCTCACGAATACGGAAGGAGTGGACCTGCGAACCCTGGTCAAACTGAGCGGAATCCGGAAATGATGCAAACGCGCTGTCGATCGCAGAACAATCAGCTACGGGCGGCCATAAGGCTGAAAGTACACTAACATGCTCTCGGACTCGGATGGGAGTAGGACACAGGGAGGATAGACACCATCAACGACAGGGCCTTCATCAACGTCAAAATTCACTATTGTGTTAATTAGGGATGGAGGCTGGCCGTTGCTAGAACGCAGGAACATACCAATGGCAACTCCCAGGATCCATCGAATGATCTTTTCACGGACATCGGGGTTGACGTCAAGCCCATTCAATACGGAAATGCGCTCCTTTGGCTTCTCCTCCAATTGAAACACTCTTGGGAGTGTAAATGATCGATAGAGCGACACAGGCCGGGCAGGTTTGACAAGGTCTGGGGATGATTCTGATGTGACTCTCATGGATCCAAAGCTCTTTTTTCTGGATAGACTTGGTTGTATCCCAGAAGCATCACTACTGGAGAGTGTATTTGACCGGTATGGAGTGGGTGTCGTCAAGCTTTCGTCAGTAGACGACGTCCTTGAGCTTCCTGGGGTTAATGATACAGTCAGGTACGGGCTGCTGTCGCCGATGTCCACTTCCAACGGTTCGTCTAGGGTCAAATCGGCCTTGCGCATGGGGAGAAGTGACAGATTGGATGTAGTCGAGATGGACGAGCCACTCGAGCAAGTCCGGCAGACTCGTTGAGGAATAGACTGAGCATGGATTTTGAAGCGCGTGGGAATCTCGAAAAAAAAGCCGCCATGATCATTGAATTTCAAAGGTTTCCGTGACCCGACTTTTTTTTCTTCTTCTGCAGCTCAGCGCTGCGGACGACGCGGCGGCGGAACTCTCCTGACCTATGTTTTAAAGGCTCCGAACATCGACTAGTCACGTCCGGGCAGTCCCTGGGATGTCTTTACTAGAATGGGGCATGCGTATTTTTGCCTCGTGGAGATCCTATCGGACCACCACGCTGCAATACATTCCATGGTACGGCTTCTAGTCCCAAATTCTCCTGCCCTGCTAGGGTCTACAGGTTCGGTTATAGCCGTCCTGCGAAGACCCGAGCTCAGCGCGGCTCGAGCTTTTGTCCGAACAGCATTTTTTTAGGGGAAGGAGCCGCACGTGATAGCGGCTTTTGCGACCTTTGGCGGTCATGGTGCAAAGCTCTCCCATTGTTCCATGACTTCGAACAAGCTCGCAGCAGTGGTGTCCGATTCTTTTCCAGCCTCTTTCAGTTCACCACATCCTGAGCTGCCTATTCGCTGCTCTTGGCCCCGAAATCTATCGCCCTCGAGTCTTGCTCTCGTGTCAACTCGACCTGTTGACGCCATTTTCTTGGAGGAATCTCCACGACTTTCATACCTATTAGGCCATGAAAAATAGATTCTACTCTGAAAGGAATCCTCTTTCTGACCTCAAGATGCAGTCCGAGAATTCGAGTGCAGATTACGATAATTGGTGCGGACCATGGCAGGTGCGCTCTATATTAATGCAGCTGGAGCTTGGTGGTAGCACGCTAATTTACCCCAGCAGAGTCCTGGCACCTCGGTCTATGGAGAGACCAATATGTCATGGCCCCGTAGTCCTTCAGTGTCATCTATCTCTCAGGAGAATATCAACCCGATGCGAGTGTCTCGCACTTTGAATTTAAAACGTTGGGCAATCTTCGGGTCAAAGTTGGCGTTTTTTGTCTCGCAATTCGTCTTTGATAGTTATTCACACCTTACAGGAGAGCTTGGATGAACACATCGTCCGAAGACACTTTGGTTGCGCCAGAAGACGAGGTGAATCCTTTGAAGTTGGACAAAAAGAAGTCTAGGAAGTTCAAGATATCGCTGGCCAAAACTCAGTCCTCGCCAAATCTTCGCCGCGAAGGGCTTGGACACCCTACTGTCCATTACCTTCCTATACCAGATCTCCCTTCACCGCGTTCCGCCGGCATGTCGCAATGGATATGTACAAAACCACCCCCACGGCTTCCCGAGGATGATATTGTGACAGAATCTTTGGGACCGGCTATATATTTTACAGTCGACCCTGCGTGGGATCAGTCCAAAGGCGACGCATTGCTCTACCTCCTGCCGTCGCCTATTCCGATTTGTGGGCGCGAGGCGGAGGAATGTGGTGCCTGGGACTCTCACTGCGGTCCGCATGATCGGCCTACAACTCGTGCAGCAAAAGTTTTACGCAATCTCAAAGATGCTCCTGTCGCCGACCACGAGACGTCTTTCTTAATTATGCAATGAATCTGTGACGACTTTGATGGACTTGTGTGTGCATGTAGCCTCATGACGGTATAAGAGTTCACGGTCTCTAGCCTATATTTTTAGCTATTTAATTGCGACAGATTACTATAATACGGGGATAATCTAAACGGAGCCCTTCTATAGAACAAATGGTCAATAACTCAATGGGGAGTCTTACTATACTTGCCATGCAAGAACAACGTTGTGTGGCGAAACGTTTGATTGTTTGTCGCCGCCGTGGGACTGCATTTTGAAATTCCATCCCAGCCTCTGTCAAACGACGTACACAAGTCCGTGGAGGTTCCCGAGCCCCCACAGCGTCCCCCGGTTGGGAACATCGCCGCGCGTTCTCCGCATCCTAACGCATGTCTAGAGCTGCACCTGAGCCCATATACCGTAAAGGATAACCCTGCTCGGTGATTCTTGCGACTATCCTGCCTCATGTTGAGTCATACAGCCGAAGGGGCGCTACCGGCAGGTCTCGTCATACAAAGAGATGCAGGACGCCAAGCTCTGCCATATCCGGTCCCCTTTCTTTTTGTTCTATGGCGTCGTCGTTTATGTCTCCGTGAATGTGTTTTATAAACGACACCGAATCCAAATCCGTCGTCTCTGCTGTTTGGATATTGACTCTCCACTCTGTCACGATCTCCACCCCTTCCTGTCTACTTCGCGTCTCGTTTGTCGATCAGGAGTTAAAGTCGGTATGTGGACGCAGCTGCCGATCAAGTCTGGTGTAATTTGAACCCGACTCGACTCCGTGGCGCTCTTCTTATATCGCTGTCCGCATTGCCTGGGATTAAAACCTGTCCAACCTCCAACAGGCTTTGACGCCATCTGGGCACAGCATCCCAAAGGTTCTCTTGCCAACAGCTTTGTAAGTCAGTTTCTTGAATGTGGCGGTTACCGTTTCTCTGATATCGATACCTTCACAGATTTGACCATGCACAGAAGTCGTGACTCTCGCACCAACGATGGCCCTGTTGTCCGCCCCATCCACGTCCTTCAAGGACTACGACGGATGCATCCCCAACCATCCGCTCCGCGTGAAGATCCCGCACGTAAGGACACCGCCATCGGATCTTTGGCAAATCTCACCGCCACCCGGTTCATCGTCCAAGAGTCCACCCACCTCGTCCTCCGTCAGCACGCGCATGGTAGCTCCGCCTGGACTTGCCAAACACTCCAATCGCCGACACAGACCCACTTTCCCGAACCCATCCACATCCGCGACGCACCCACCTCAGGAACGCGCCGAACGGCACAAACGCATACAACCCAGCTCTGCGGCGGACCTGCCTGACCCACCTCGCAAAGATCTTGCGAAAGGGCAGTTTCTGACTTCCGTCGCGGAGTGGCAGAACGGCAAAGCGATCTTGGGCACATTGGATGGGAACAAGAGCAGGAATCCGCGTTCCCCTTGTTTGATTTCAATGCTCAATCCTCTTCGAGAACAGTTACCTCCCCAGGTGTGGACTATCAAGGAGATACGCTTGCCGAGTTCGCGGTATCGGAACCCGCTCTGCACCATGCCACTGCGCAAGCGACGGTAAGCTCATGCTTCCTTGGATATTTTCCCACCTCCAAGATCTTTGGTGACTGTCCTCTGGCATCTGGATTATCTTACGAACACCGCGATTCTTTCAGAGATTGTGAATTCGCGGCGCGCGACCTCATGCAATCACAAGCATTGACAGGCGCGTACTTGAACAAGACCATCAGACACTGTACGGAGTGTCGACGCGACTCCGTGTGGAAGAAGCTCCTCGTGCTCCGCAACTACATCCCAGCCTCGCTCCCGATCGTCAGCCTGAATGAAACGGCTGCTGTGAAAGAGAACCACGACCCTGACATGAACCTCCTTGATACCCCTACACTGCGTGACCTCGATGACTTTGATGAAGTCGATGATTCAGGTGACAGGGAAGGCGATATCCTGATCCTGGACATGAGCGAACTGTCTGAGATAACTGGCTCTAGCCTCTTTTGACCCTTCACAATGATAGAACAGATTCTGGCATGGCTTGTTTTTTTTTACTATGTATCATACACCAATACCAAGAATAGAAATACATTGGAGGTACAGAATGCTCAGAACATGTTGTAGGCTCGGGTAAGAGGTAGCGCTGTCGCAGGAGGCACCGTTTGAAGTATTCCATCTGCGTGGACTTCGTACGATTCCGGATCGACCGTCATGTTGGGAGTCACATCGTTCCATTTCATGTCCTTTTTCGTCACGTAACGACAGTTCTTCACCGCTTCAACTCTCTTGGAGAGATTGTACGTTTGTATAGTGCCGGATGAAATTGAGACTGCGGAAACGAACGACACAGAGTTCAAGGCCGCAGATCCTCCCTTCGAACCCCACATGGGCTTGGGGTAGATCGGTTCGATAGTTGCGATGGATCCATTGGGATCGCCCATCTACGGAGGGAAATTTTGAATAAGAAACAAAGATGAAAGAAGAAACGACCGGGAAAGACACTCTGAGTATTTGAAATAGTGAAAGTTACAGGAAAATCAGGACGAACCTGAGCAGACACAATGACACCTGACTTGAGGACCATTTCCGGCTTCGAGCCAAAGTTCTCAGGTTTCCAAAGCACGAGGTCGGCAAGCATATCGACGGCAACTTGTCCAACGACGTGACTGAACCCGTGGGTTATCGCGCTGAATCAATAGAAACTGGATGGGTCCGACTCCGTCGCACAGAGATGTGCCAGAAAGACGCACGGGTTAATTGTGTACTTCGCGATATACCGCTTTACACGTGCATTGTCCCTATACGCATCATCACCCAACGACGACAGAGGGCCGCGGAAATCCCTCATTTTGCTCGCCGTTCGCCAGGCCCTACTGATTACTTCTCCGACGCGTCCCATAGCCTGGGAATCGGAGCTGATCATTGAAATCGCGCCTGAGTCCTGCAGGACGTCCTCCGCCGCTACTGTTTCACCTCTGATTCTCGATTCTGCAAAAGCGAGATCTTCGGGGATCGTCCTGTCGAGGTGGTGGCAGACCATCAACATCTAGAAGACATCGTCAGACGCGGATCGTCACGCTGATTGGCACAATGGCACGTACATCGAGGTGTTCATCCAATGTGTTCTTGGCGTAAGGTCGCGTCGGATTTGTGGACGAAGGCAACACACGATCCAGCCCGCAGACGACGATAATGTCGGGCGCGTGGCCACCCCCTGAGAAATCGTTCGGGACACCGACAGGAAGACGTTAAAATGCATACCTGCACCCTCTGTATGATAGGTGTGGATGGTGCGCCCGCCGAATGCTTCAATCGTGCCTTCCTAGGTGATGAGCAAACAAGGTCGATACCCAGCATCGAGACATCACGTACTCTCGACAAATCCACTCTCATTTAGGGTATCGGTGTGAATGCTGACCTGGTCGATAAACGATTCAGCGGGCCACTTCTACATGGCATGACGAAATGATTGACGTACCTGCACGTCGTACTCGTCTGCGACATCCAAGCAGTTCCGTATCGCAGCAGGCGTCGCCCCCCAGTCTTCATGAATCTTAAAGCCTGCAGCGCCTGCCGTAACGATATCCACCAGTGCCTTCGGCCCCGAGTCATTACCTTTTCCAGTAAATGCAAAGTTCATTGGCAACGCATCAGTTGCCGCAAGCATGTGTCTCATGTAGAACGGACTCGGCGTGCATGTCGTAGCGAGTGTCCCGGCTGCCGGACCAGTGCCTCCGCCCAGCATGGTAGTGACCCCAGACGCGAGGGCTTCCTCGACCTGTTGGGGGCATATGTAATGAATATGCGTGTCGATCGCGCCGGCGGTGACGATGAGCTTCTCTCCGGCAATGACTTCGGTGGATGACCCAACCCAAAGCGCAGGGTCGACGCCCTCCATGACATGGGGATTTCCCGCTTTCCCGATTCCTACAATTTTTCCATCCTTGACACCGATATCCGCCTGTCAACCTCCGAGTCATTTCGAGGTGAAAAGGTCTGAATGAGACGGCATATTCACCTTGTAAATTCCAGACCAGTCAATGATCAGGGCATTCGTGATGACGAGGTCAAGAGTTCTCGCAGATGGTTGATTGGTCATTTGACCCATCCCTTCTCGTATAGTTTTGCCTGAAAATGATTTAGCTTAGCTAGAACTAGAAGCGGAATGAATAATTCCTGGACATGCCTCCTCCAAATTTCACTTCATCACCATAAATCGTCTAGCGCAGGGAAAGGGAAAGGGCACACTGAGAAAGGTAAAGAGTGAAATGACACCAAGACCATACCTTATCATCTTCCACCTCAACCCAGAGGCTAGTATCGCCAAGACGTACCCTGTCACCGATAGTCGGACCAAACATGGAGATGTATGATTCTCTGGACACGTCTGTGTCGACCGAGATCTCAAGGGCGCCCGGTTCGGGTGTATGGCCGAAACCAAGCTTGATTAGATCTTCGACGATGCTGTCGATTCTCGTGATGTCAACTTTGCCTGACGCGAGGCCATTCCCTCCGGAAATGATTTTGTGGCCCGCGATTTCGCAGAGAGTTATTGTCTTCACATCGCCTGGCTCAAACCTGACTGCTGTCCCAGCAGGAATATCAAGTCGTTTCCCGTACGCCTTTCCCCGATCGAAAGACAACGCCTTGTTTGTTTCGATGAAATGGTAATGGGAGCCGACCTGATTCGAGAAAGGTTTTGTGGAGGTTTAGTCAACGAAACTGATGTTCTGGTTGCTTGACTTACTTGAACAGGTCGATCGCCGTTGTTCGTAACCCTAATCCGAACACGCTCCCTCCCTTGGTTGATGATTATTCTTTCCTTCTTGGCTATGATAGCTCCCGGAGCCTTTTCCGGTTCAAAGTCGACTGGATCAGATGGAGGGAACAGATCACTGCGCGGAATGGGGAGGAATGAGCCATATAATGCAGCTTCAAGATTGCCCGATTCAGTGCATATGGGATCATGGATCGTCACCAAGAAGACGCTTTTCTGGACGTTTTAGTACGTGCAGGTAAACCCAGGGAACATGCGCTTGCCCGTCATTAAAGGTGCCTTCTACCATGACTTCCTTCAGCAGGCTCGGCACACTCGGAAGCACATGACGACGGCCCAACATGTCTTTGCCGTGACGCATCAGTTCAGCCACGCTATTTTGTCCATCTCGGATGCGTTCGTGAAGCTGGCTGGCTATAAGGGCCAAAGCTTCCGTATAATTAAGCTTTAGACCCCTGGCCAAACGCTGCTGCGCGAGAAATCCGGCCTATACGCGACAAACGCGAATCAACAGCTTGGTTTGCGCAGACACGTAGCAAGAAAAAGAACCTGATGGAGAAGTAACTTGTCTGCCTCTCGTGGAAGGAAACGCATGGCGTTTAGGGTATAGGAGATGTATCAGAGAACAAGTCCGCTTCACCAGCAGCCACTTAAGTAGCTTGCTCGTCGATAAGCTGATAAGAGGCGTCATCTGACCTCGACCATGGTTCATCGCAGTAACTTCATTCGGTCTCTCCAGTCCTCGTTTCCAGTTCTATGATCACAGTGGAGAATTCTTTCTCGTCGTGATCAAATGCTTCGGCATGGTCAACGGAGAAATCCGACAACGAACGTCCCTATGGTTCCGAGGGTCTCGCCGTCAAGAGTCAACAACCCGAACTTGTGATCCGTTACTTCTCTCTTGTCTTTGAAGAGCTTGCAAAGGGAAAGGTGAGTGGACTGATATCCTAGGTACCTATGAATAGAGACTCTATGCAGAACTTGCCTCCTTTCATAGGAATTTCCAGCACAAGCGTTTCTTCCATATCCGGGGCAGTCCGGCCGAAAGTGGACGGCTAATTTCCTGCATATCTGGATAGATTCTGAGGACGCCGTCCGGGTCCCCCGCCTGACTCATGTCATAACTTCCCTCGATTTGGCTGGAAGAGGGCTCCATTTTCACTTCTGTGGTCGTAAAGATCCGCAGTCTGGAATGGACCAATCATTGCGACGGTGATGCGCTGGCGATGCTGCGTATTATGTCACTCCAGATCCTTGTCAAGGGGTAGATGGACACGGCGCGGTGAGGTAGCTGTGCTTGTTTTTCGGCTCGGCCTGTGAAGCTACACCGTCCCACAAGGCTCTTGTTGGCGCAGCATCTTGATTACTGTTGCGCGTCTTTCTCATTATAAAGTGCGGTTTTATGAACCCCAATGTTTCCAATTACCAGCATGCAGCTACCTCTTCGCCTTCTCGCAACCGTTCTGCCGCTAGTCGCTTCCGTGAAGGCTCAAACCGATGGATTGACGGTGCAGACACAGCAGGGTGAGGTGCAAGGGTCCTTCACATCCCCTCAAGTTCGCAGGTTTCTCGGAATTCCCTATGCTGTCGCGAACAGATGGGAAGCTCCTAAGGCTCCTCCTTCTCGTAACGGAACGTTCAACGCAACCCAATTCGGAGACTCCTGTGTTCAATCAATAAGCCCTTTTCTCGAAGGAATTTTTCGGCTCGTGGGGGATAACGTCTCTGTCACGGAGTCTGAGAATTGTCTGAGCGTCAACATTTGGACGCCGAGCATCGAACGCAAACAAAATACCTCCGTCATGCTATGGGTATACGGCGGTGGGTTTTTGGTTGGAACGGTATGTCGTAGATTTCACCGCGTCACACATCCTGACTTTGAGCCGCACCAGAGCAACGATACCATATACGGTGGAACAAGTCTTGTGCAAGACCATGACGACGTCATTGTCGTTTCCTTCAATTATCGGTTGAATATTTTTGGCCAGCCGAATGCCCCACAACTTGTTCATCAGAACCAATCTCAAAACTTCGGATTGCTCGACCTTGACGCTGCAGTACAATGGGTTCATTCTAACATAGCCGCATTTGGAGGAGATCCAGAGAGAATAATTTTATTCGGGGAGAGTGCCGGCGCAATTGCAGCGGACGCATATTCTTATGCTCATCCTCATGACACTATAGTGAAAGGTTCGTCGCATCTGCTCCACGCGAACTACATGTTTGACTCAAGAATGCCACACTAGGTCTGATCGAGCAATCCGGCAAGTATGTATCTTACTATCTAGCTCTGTAAATCGTGAGTACTGAGTACAAGCAGCGCTATACTTATCTCGCAACAGCCACAAAATGAAACGTTTGACTCGAGAGACTGGAATCTTGTAGCGCAAGCTATTGGGTGCGGAAATGGTATGTTCCCATATTCTTCTGAAATCGGACCTTGATTTCCGTTGGTCACGCAGCTACGGATCCTCAACAGTTGGCGTGTATGCGGAATGCTTCGTACCAGCGACTGCAGGAAGCAGTCCTCAGCACTAATGCCTCTTTCATTCCTCGTCCAGACGGTGTGCTTTACATCAAATTTTCCCGCCTTCTTTGTTTTGATATTTTTCTGCGATTAACAGGCATCACATTGCCTTCCAATCTGACCGCTGAGGCCGCTGCGGGGAATTTTCTTCGTGCACCGCTGTTCACTGGCACCACAGCTCATGAGAGTGACCTTTTAGCTGTCGCGGCTCAGCAAATTGCGCTTGGCTTCACGTATCCAGTGCTGACAGAGATGCTTAGTGACGTGCAGACCCAGGTACGCAGTACACGTCTGATGCTAATGCACGATGACCTGCAATCGACGCTATACTTTCTCTTAGTTGGTATTTACTTGCACCGCCAGCCAAACTGTGAACGGTCGGATTGCAGCAAATGTATCGTCTTGGAGATATCATTATCAAGGTTCGTACGAGATTCTCCAAAGCACTATCCTTTTTTTCAAAATTATGTCCAGCGATATTCCCGGAGATCTCACGTCGGCCTGACCTTCGCTCTTTCCATGCCTCTGAAATACCGCTGGTCTTTGGTGTGAACAACGGCAGCTTAGGTCAACCCCCCTCCACCGAACTCGTCGAGCTGTCCAAATATATGCAAGGCGCATGGGTAGCATTTGCTCGGGATCCTGCCAACGGGTTGTCTAACTATGGTTGGCCCCGCTACGCGCATAACTCGACGACGCTGATTGAGCTCGGAGGATATTATAACCGAACTGGGTCCACTCTGGGCTCAGGTGACTTGTTGGACCATTCCTGTACAAAATTGGAAACGCTGGTCTCTATTCAAGAACAGGTCTTGAATTTGATAGGACCAGCAGTATCTGGAATCTTCTAACGGAACAATTCTGCAGCTGCTAGTCTTAGTTGAATGGCGGTGCCAGAATTGAGCGTAGATGATGTGTTCGTTGATGTACTTTTCTTGGGTCATAAACACGAAATAGTTCATGACTGAGTATGTGGTAAGTTCATGGTCAGGACATTGATCGTGAAAGACATCAGTGTATCATGGCCAAGAATATGGACAATGCGTTGTTGGTGTCGTCTTTGATCTTGGGCATGCACAACCGCACGCGTCTACTAGCCGACCGTCCTTTGTCAAAGTTTCCTTTTTTTGGAATACAGTAAACGCGAAGGTGTTAACAAAGCCTTCTGGGCTTTGGCGTGCGACGCCCCATTTAAAAGGAGTAGCTGGGTCCTCCATGAACCGCTATCACCACAGACTCCCGAAGAGCTTCGTATATCATAAACAGTCCTTAAGCGCCGGATATGTCATTAGGGGTATATGCTCTGCCGCTAGTTATCGCCACCTTCCACTGATTCTCTTGAACTGAGGGAAAGGCCCAACGTGTATCTTCCGGCACGACAGACGTGCAGAACCAGTCCGAGCCTGTACGGCGCCCACAAACGCCCGAGTTCGACCTTCCAGAGTCAGAGACTTCATTCGGTACGGAGGACGGATACATTCTTACGGATTACGGGGACATTTCGCTGTCAAACGCCCTTTTCCTGCCCGGTGTGGTGACCGGTTTTTCACCAGCACGCACCCGTGAGCCGCAAAAGGACATCATCCGCTCACCGTCAAAAATTCAAGCCGAGCTGTCGGTACGTAGATTGGACGCCTTGATGGCAGGAGTTTCGCTGAGTGGCGCGAACCAGGATACGCTGGCTCGTTCGCCACCCAGGTCAAGCGTAGGGCCAATTGCAGGTTCTGAAGGCACGAAAGAAATCTGGATGGATACGTTCCAAAATTCAAGGCCCTCACGAGCTTCGGATAGCATAGCAAAGAGCGAAGCCGCCGTCGAGGACGTGACCGCTCCTTTAACGGAGAGAACGACCATGTCCACGAAGACAAACGGTCGTAAAGTAGCTGCATGTGGACACGCTGACCTACCCTCGTCAGCGCCTCTCGCCGTCCCACGGAGACTGAAGGAGAAGCCTTCGGATGGATATGCCACTTTAGCTTGCCCAGCACCATGCTATGATAACTCATGCGGCAACACAGCAGCAGGGCATGGCACATTTTACAGAATGTCTTCTAAGTTTGTCCATCGTACATAGCGACTTGAACAGTCATTGGATTGAATTGGCCATTACTGGCAACTTTCATGCCGACCTGAAGAGAACGACGTCACGACGGGACTTCTTGCATAGTCGGGCCTGTCTAGACGATTTGTAGAATGACATGTAAGCCGGCACTATTGATGCCTCAATGAAGACCATGACGACGGGAGACGATCGTACAAAGTGTCTGCTCGAGACAGCTCATATGCCGTAGACCGTGTGATACGTCCGCTATTCCACTCTTTCCTGTTAAGACTCACTCGTGTCATGCCGACCCCTTCTGCGCTCACGAATCTTCTGAAGCTGGATGCTGTGATCATAAAAGGCTGATAATGCGAAAGGTGGCAAGGCCCGTTTGGATGCGTACGATGGCCCACGTCTTCGCAAACAGGTCGGCCTCAGCTCACGTGGATAAATCAACTCAGATCCACGTTCCGAGCAATGCTGTAGTGATTGCGCCGAGCCATCGAGGATTAACGGTAAGGATAGATTCTACAACTCTGGAGGTGTCCGATTCTGAAAGGTCGAATGTCCGCGAGCTCAGCTCCTGGTTGTCTGGAAGAATGCTGCTGCATATTTTGCCATCGCACACTGCCGCTCCTGACGACCCGAGGAGACGACTTTGACCTCAGCCCAATTCATTTGTATCTTGCTCCGTCGCAACTTACGTGCGCCGCATCATACATCGTTTTATAGCTTCACACTTGATCTCATAAATAGGTATCACCGCTTAAGTTGTTCCTTCTGTCATTCGATGAACTGGGTTAACTCACCGAATCGCAAAGTTTCAAAACATATCAGACCTCATATACTTAGAGCGAACATCTTGATTGATCGCAGAGGAACCGTATCACCAAATCGTCAGCCGAACGCAATGGTTGATATCATCATACTCACTTGTTTCATGCCTGCCTCCCTTGAGTTTCCATGGCATTCAGCCCCGCCCCATCCAATACATAAATGCGCAGGCCCACTTGCCTAGATTCCTCAGCTGGACTCTTGCCTTTTCGCTGCATAGGTCGAAACCCTTGCTGGTGCTGGCCACCACTCGACTCCTCCGGGCAATCAAGAAAAAATAGTTCACCATGGTGCTCACATCGTCTGCTCTCGCTCTCGCTGCCGTTGTCCTGAACGCAGCAACGACATTTGCATATCCCGCGGACCCGTAAGTGTCTAATCTTCCGTTAAGCCGGTCATGTTACTCAAGTGGTGGTTCCCTTGTAGAGTGGAAGGCAGGTCAATTCGTAATGCTGACCCTGCCTCCGCTAGCCGTCAGATGGCCTTAGCGTCTCCATCCCTCACGTCGAGCAACTCAGCGAGCCCGATTCAGACGAAGGCGAGCACTGCGGGCCCGTGGTCGACAGACGCGGCTCCTTCCACCAGCCTCACGCTTGGGTTGGTCACAAGGACACTGACGGCCTCGAGCACGCCCACGCCGTGCCTAAACTCCTCGCCAAGTTCCAGTTCCAGTTCCAGTTCACTCCCTACCCCTTCGGCCAGCTCCTCCGCGCATCCGGTCCACAGACCCGCCTTATCCGTCTCAGCCACGACAAGCGCGTCCCCGTCCCCGTCGCCAATATCCTCCTCCTTCACGCCCTCGGTACCACCAGGCGTGCCCACACAAGGCCCCTCCCATCCAGCCATATTCCCGGGGCCAAAAGTCATTGGCACGCTCACAACGCAGGGTGCAGACGGGAGGCCAACGGCGCTTGTCATTATCGAGGCGCCGCAGCCCCCATGCACGACCGCCCCGCACACGGTTCATAGCCCTACCCTTCCCCGTCCTTCAACTGTCGCACACCAGCTCCAGCAGACAACGTCGTCGAAGGCTTCTTCTGCGTCTGCGAGCTCGCTAGTTTCGGTCCAGGCCCACAACACCACAGGAACACCTGCCAGCGGGACAACAGAAGTGGGTGCACCGCGGCCTGCTCCCTTGGGTGTGCCAAAGCCATCGCAGAAGGACGGAAAAAGTACGCAGAATGGCGGGATGACAGCGGCTACACCGAGTCTGGCCCCTAGAAGCGGCAGAGTCTTCAGGTGAAGCACGCGAGTTGGTGCATTGTCCCATGCTAACGCGACGTTGAAATAGACGATTCCACGAAGCCAACCGGCTCGACTGATACCCCGCCGGAGTCGCGAATTCGGACGTTGGATGCGTATGTAGCAGTCAACGATATATCCCTACATATGTTGGCTCTCAGACCCGAAGAGATGTCGAGCAAAAAGCAAAGCAGTCAGATACGCAGCGTGTAACAGAAGGAACAGCGTGTAGCAGTGAATAAATACCCCGAACGCTAGTCCTAAAACAAGAAAAGGAAGAACAGAGGTCGCGAGATGGAGCAGAGACATACAGATAACCTAGCTGGAGCAAAAAAAAAAAGTACATGGGGGTCTCGTACAGTAGGGAGATATTTCTCGAAAATAAGCATGGTGAAGTGTATGCGACAGGGCGGAGAGACGTTTCAGTTCATTACCGGGACGGTTTTAGGAAAAGAAGGATAGTTTGATGTGGCGAAGAGGATCAGGCCATCAAGGAACCGTTGCAATCCCGTCATCACGTATCAAGCATCTGGTAAGATGTAGTGTCTTCACGGATTGGCAATCATACCAAGAGATAGAAAAAAAAAGCGAATGGGTAGACGATGGCAATGCGCAAATGGGCCAAGAGGGAGACCGGGCCAAGCCGTTACCCTGAAAGATTTGCGATTTTTCATTGAATGCCAGCCCACCTGCATGATATAAATGCGTTAACAAGAGCAGCGGCTGAATACCTCCTGAAAACTTACGCAGACATGAAGCGAGAAGATTGACATTAAAGGGAAGAAGGTTTTTTTGAGCGAAACGAAAGCAGGAATGTCCGGAAGGCGGACATAGGAGAAAGAGAGGCGACCAAGAGAATGAAAGATGTGAGGATCACAACGTAGGAAGAGCAAGTTGATAAAGGATGCCCAACATGAAAAAATAACAGCTCCCAAACGGTTTCCAAAACGCCAACCCAGAAAAAGGAATCATCGCGTGGCATGGATATGTGAAATGCGCAACACACATCGAACGGTCCATTTGCATCCCTTCCCCTCGGCGTGCAATCACCGACAAAGGCGTCCAAAGGAACAAAAGCCGGAAAGCGCATAGACGGCGCCCCGACACCCTCCTCCTTTATCTCACTTGCCGCTGTCCTTTCCCAACCGCCCGTTCGGCTGCGGCTGATACAAGTACTGATGCTGCGTCGTCAAGCTGCTCATGCCCGTCTTCGCAGCAGCAACACCGCCCTCTGTCGGCCGCGGGCGGTAATAGCTTGTGCGTTGCTGGTCTCCACCGTTCCCGCTCGAGCCCGCCCCCGCGCTGGCACTTTGGCCGAGCGAGGCAGCCGCTACTACTGGTGAAGGCGTCGTCGCGGCGATGGTGGGCATTGGCCAGGGCAGCGTTGTCTTGGTGGTCTGCTGCTGGGGTTGGGACTGTGGCCGCGTAGTATGCTGTAGCGCAGGTGAGGCGACGGGCGTGGAAGCCGACGCGATCGCGGGAGACTCAGAGACGTTCGTTGTGGGCCGGTGGTTGGAGGCAGATGACGCTGCCGGGGCCAGACTGGAGCTGGCGTTGCTTGCGCTCGGGGCAGTATTCGTGAGGTTGGAAGAAGTATTGAGGGTGGGTGTATGCGAGGTGGAGGGACTGTTGACGTCACTCGCACCGCCGCCCGTGGGCCCTGTGCTACCAGACCCTTCCATTTCTCGTCTTCGCTTCACTCCTCGGGTCGAGCTTTCCTTAAGGCCCAGAGAGGTGGCTTTAATCAAGATTTGATGTCTGAGAGAAAGAGAGCTTAATACTGTTAATCCAAATCGAAGAGTCGAAGACAATCACCTCGTCCTTCCAGCACCCCATTGAGAAACCACGCGATCCCAATCGATCTCCCCGGTAACGTTTGTTCGGTATTCTTCGGCGAATTTCTTCAATCTATCCGTTTCTTCGTCGGACCACGCGCCTTGGTTGCCGCCGACAGCTGTCGAAGGTGACGAGATGTTGGCACCTGTTGCTGCCTGGATGACGGAAGATGTACTTCCGGCGGTCGTTGTTGCACCTAAAGATGAAGTCGGTTGGTGCGTCGCGTAGTAGGTGCCGTAAGTAGGATATTGCGGATAGTATGATGTGGTGGGATACTGTGTATGTCCTGTGGCGGTCGTAACACTGGCGGTGGCAGTCGTTGGAGCATATAATGAGTACTGGGGATGGGCAGAATAGGGTGCCTGGTGCGTGCCTAGGGGGACAACAAATGACTGGGCATTAGTTATCACAGACGCTGATGAGGTTGAAGCAGCTGTGCCTGAAGTACCGGCTGGTTTGGCTGCAGCAGTGGAAGACGGCGGAATGGAACTCGGCTGGTGGTGGATGGGCGGGTACACTGCGGGTATAAGAGAGTAGACAGGTGGAGGTGGAGGCGGATTGGTGATTAATTGCGAAGGGTTCGCGAGCTGAGTCTGGCTTCAAGACACGCCAGGTGATGAAAAGAATGGAAAAAGACTTACGAGGGTATCACAGATTCGCTTTGCTTCACTGAGCATATTGAGTGGATCAACTTTGACAGATGGACCCATTTGGTAGCACTGCATGATGACAGTCGGCGATGTGCCTTTCTGTAGAACACAACATTGCAATCAGTGACAAGAAAATGATGAGTTCGGTCGCAGAAGAAAGGCATACAACAAGTTCTTCCGCAGCAACATAGAATTCGGCACAGAGGTTCAGGACACGCCATTGGAATTCGTAGTAGGGCTGATTGTGGGCGTTGATGTCGGGATGCTGCGGCGGTCCACCGGTTGAATGCAGAGACGAGTGGCCCTGGTAATAGAATGTTGTGGTTTCCTGCCGTGAGCCAGTCGATCGCGGTTTTCTGTTTTTGGAACCGCGAGGTCGGCCAGGGCGGCGTTTACGATCAGGTTCTTGCGACGTCTGATCCTCCCGGCCAGATGGTGGTTGGTTCTGAGTACCGGTGGTGCTGCACGCCGGAGGCGAGGGTGAGCTGCAATGAGGGTCGAAGCTGGATAGGCGGGACGAACCTGATGGCCTTGGCATGCGGGGAGGACGGGTTGCTTGTCTGACCATCGGCTTCATTGCGACTTAGCTGTTCCTCAACGAGACCCTCATCATCGTCCTCGTCTTCTTCTTCCTCCTCCTCTTCCTCGCGGCGAGTCCCAGCAGCGTCGGCAGACTTGGGGGCGTAAACGGGGGCGGGGCCATAAGAGGACTGAGGTTGAGTCTGCGGGGGCTGGAGGGCGTGCGAGAGGGGTTGGTAGTGCTGAGGGTTGTCCATTTGGGGACTGCATCGGGGAGAATGAGCGCGACGAGGAGGAGAGAGGAGAGACCGGCGGACCTGTCGCGCCTTTAAAAATGAATTTTTTTTAACGGAGTTGTTATACCCCTGATGCCCACTTTTTTATTCGTTATACGTGGCAAAAAAAAAATTGAATAAATTCAGAAAAAATGGTGAAGGTGTATGCCGGAAAGTCACAGCTGAGCCGCCGTCCAATGTTTGTTTGGTTGAATTTCCACAACTGGATCTCTGATGGGTCCGTATCTGTCGACCAGCCGAGTCCCGCGAGCTGACGCTTGTTCTCTTCGTTGTCGAGGTCAACCTCCCAGTCTGTGGGAATCTCATTTCTTGGTATCTGTCACGGTCACGCATGACGTCACAACCATGCCTGTCCTCTCCCGCCTCCTCCCCTCCATCGCCAGCGCCTACGCCCTCCAGACCAGTGAGTACCGCGACGACCGTTCCCAAAGCTCGCTCACAGCGCAGTGAAGTATGCGCGCTGGTCTTTGTGCCTCAACAGAACGAAAAGTATTATGACCTTTGCGGCGCGGCGGGGTTCCTGTCGACTACATTCATCTCACTGTACTACCCCGCTCTGCGCGCAAAGCTTCTCGATGGAAAACCAGGCCCGCTGCCCGCGATAACATCTTTTGCGCCACGGCAACTCCTCCTGACTGGTGCTTTGACCATCTGGACTGTCCGACTCGGCTCTTTCTTGGCCATGGTTCGCGCATATACATAGCCACCGAGTCGTGACTTTCTCAAAGGTTCTGTTTCAGAGAGCTATGAAAGCTGGTGGCGACTCCAGGTTTGACCAGATCAAGACGCAACCTGCCAAATTCGCCTTTATGTGGTTTGCCCAAGGTAGAGCAGTGCATATGTCCACACGGTGTCTTCCTAACGTCCGTTAGCCACCTGGGTTGCTCTTGTCGGTCTGCCTGTTTACCTGTGCAACGCCCTGCCTGCACCCTTGCATCCAGCCCTCCGCCTTCGCGACTATGCCGCGTTGACCTTGTACGCTTCGTCACTTTTGTTGGAAGTCACGGCCGACAGGCAAAAGTCTGCATGGAGGAAAGCAAAAGACAACAAAGAACATGACGAAAAATTCATCATGAGCGGCTTATGGGGCATGAGCCGGCATCCAAAGTGACGCTGCTTCCCTTAACACGTGTGTCTGATGTTTACGTACGCTTGCTCAGCTATCTCGGGGAAATTGGGATTTGGACCGGAATCTGGGCTCTCGCCACTCCCTCCTTGCAAACGGCGCACTTTCCAAAGGGAACCAATCTCCTGACAGCTGTCAGCCCTCTCCTCACCTGGTTTTTACTCCGAAAGGTTGCACGTCTCCAGTGTAGGTTTTCTATCGACTAACGTTTTCCAGGTCTCTGGCATACCACCGCTTGAAAGGGCGGGAGACAAAAAATTTGGAGACGATCCGAAATGGCAAGAATATAAGAGGTAAAACCTATTCTCCGCCGTCACGCGGGACCAAAACTGATGATTTTACTGCTCAGAACGGTTCCAGTCCTCTGGCCTTGGAGCTCGGCGGAGTAAGATAATTTCCTTGTTACGTTGATTCGAGATGGGTCTCCCGAACGATGCCTTCCAGACACCAGTGTATCATACTTGTACTTTAGATGTGTCGCTTCTTGACAGCGCATTGCATGGCAGCGCGGAAATACGATCAAAACATGTTCTAATTTGAAACAAAAGATCACCACATCGTGCTCTTCTTTGCGTGACACTCGAGACGGTGGTAGATGAACCGAAGAAAGGGAGGCAAGGAACGGGAGACGAACAACACTTTATATATATATATTCGCGACTGTCGCATAAACTTATGAACGGGCTCAGAACCCGATGGAAGCGAGGGTGAGAGGCCAAGACCCTTCCCTGACGAAGAATTGCTGGGCGTCGAGCATCCTGCGATGAGATTGTTAGAGCGAGTGTTTCTTTAGAGAAGCACGATGCCCACTGACATGATATGAACAAGATTGGTGGACCCAGGAAGAGTCGTGTTGAGCTGATTGGTGGTTGCGGCGACGACAGGGTCCATGCGGTTGAGCATGCTCGTGAAAGTCGGAACGACGGCGGTGGTCAAGCCCGAAAGACCGGTAGACAACTGTCTGCACGACGGAGAAAACAAAGAATAAGATATGATGTGTCGTGCAAGGAGCAGAAAGTGGTGAGACTGACTGGAGGATGTCCGAGAAAATGATGCTGATTTCATCGTTCGTGGGCGAGGTGGTCGTGGAGCCGCTGCTCACGGGGGTGTTCTCGAGCGCGGTGCCAGCACTCTGGAACGCCGTGATGAGGTCATTTACCTGTGCGCCGATGGTGCCGTCGGTCGCGGTGTGGTTGGCCTGTAAAGTCACTGTGGCGAGGAAGAGGCATCAAGTCACACTTGGACGGAGGATACCAAAAGAAAAAAAAAAGAATTGAGAGATAAACGTACGGATAGTAGGCATACTATGGTGAATCTGGATGTCCAGATCGGCGACGATGTCGTGGATCGCCTGGTTGGTGTTTGTCGCCTGTCTCACCTGGAGCGGGTTGGCGACAACCCCGGCGACGGCAGCTAGAGCGACAAAAGCGCGGAAGACAAACATGGCTAGCAGGGAGGCAACTAAACTTTGGTTCTCGTCTGATCAAGAAGAGAGAGACAAGGAAGGCTCAAGGAGGGGCGCCGAAGAAAAGGGCCTCTCCAGTTAAGAGGACTCCGCGTGAGCACCGTGTGCTCGTGCACAGCACAAAAATGGACAAGCCGTGACGAGTGGCATGAGTGCATTTTGCGAAGGAGAAAGCCACGGCCGGTCGGGTCCCATGGTGCCCATCGCAGAGGCAGGGACAGGACAGATCGAGAGAGCCAGAAGGAAAAGAAGAGAAAAGAGCGTCCACGAATGAAAGCTGTCGTCATTTGCAACGGGTGAAGGATTCCTCTCTTGAGAACCGCCCACGAACGACTCTGCGCTGCGTCAGTCGGACGAGCCCGATCCAATCACTCCTTGCGGGATTGGAATGGAAAACGGCTCGAACGAGTGTCGTACCGGGCCCTGCCCAGGGAATCGCATCAACTTGGCAGCCAGACACACACGATTCGGTCGTTGTACGGCCCCATGTTCGCGCGGACGCGTGAAAACGATCCGATATTGGAAAAACAAAGTCTAGCTTGCCTGGTTTCAACTTTCACAAGAATGAGGACGACAGGTGGTGTTTGCGCGTTGTTTGGTTGGCTTGTTCCCACGAACGCTTGTGAAACGCGGTTCTGAATGAGGCAACGACTCTCCTTTCGCCCGTTCGCACGACAGAACGAATAGACAAATCCAATGGACCGCAGCGCGTCTGAGGTTAATTATAGCTCTTTTGGCGGTCGCCTCGTTCTCAAGCCGCCTGCATGGTCTGCAACGCTGGAATGGAAGTATTATCTCTACTTAGTCGATGGAGCCCGTTTTTTTTGGTCGCAGTAGGGCTGCATCGCTTTCATCGGTTTATTTTTCTCGCCCTGAGGCAGGACTTGTCATTGTCAGTCCTTCGACAACTGTTGTTTTACAAACATTTGGCACAAAGTCCCCTCGCATCAGGGCATCATATGTGTCGCAGCAGATGCCCACGCTTAACCACCGTTTGTTCAATCGCCGGAGCCGCTCTGCTCACTTGGCTGGACAATTACCGGTCCCGAGACAGTGGCGGGAAGGAACGATGAGAAACTAACTAGCGTTTCCGTGGATTGGCGCTGTCCGACGACCTTCCCGATAATGTGGGTAAGCTAGCCAAGGTAACTTGCTTCCCAATGTTCTTGATTTTGTTCGACAACTTTCGTGGAATCGGTTTTCCCTTCCCCTGAGAGAGGGTGCATTCTCATAGCTTATGTCCGCTCCGGATTCCTAAATCTACACACGACGCCAGTTCACGGATTGCAACAGTATCTCAGGTATATTTCCTTGTCCTGCCCAGACAGAATCCAGGTTTGAGATCCTGCTTTGTAGGCGCGATTCAATTGGGATTTTGTGTAGCGTCCTGCTTGGCTGGAATCCCCAAGTCCAACTGGGCGCAAGAGGTCCCTTGAGTCTTTGAACCCACAGACAAGGTCCCGGGCTCGCATTCCCGCGTTCCACAACGACGCAGCTAATTTTACCCAATGCGCCGGCGTTCTCATTCATCCTGGCGATAAGTTTCCTGTCCTTTCGAATGTCTGAGACGAGATTACGCCTTCCAGGCGTCCTATTTACTCATAGGTGGGGCAACAAGGCACGTTTGCGTTTACACGTTAGGTCTATAAAAATTTCAAAATGCCTCTGCAAGCCTCGACCAGTGTGTACCGGGGCAGGCTTAAAATATACGCTCGTGATGTCCCTTTTCTGGCCCAATTTTAGCGCGAGGATGTGATTTCGTCTGTGGATGACTGGTTGGTGAGTGACGCCGTTCCCGTGCCCTGCATTATTTTTAACTTTTGTTCACACTATGCTTCAGAGTGCAAACGACTGTTCCCTCTGAGCTGCGCATTCCTTATATTACGCAGGAGCATCGCTTCCCGATTCCAACAGTCAACGTTAAGGTCAATCCTTGTATTGAGGTCGGTTCATCTTTGACAAAACAGGAGGTCATGTGTGTTGGTTACGCCCTGACAGTCGCTTTCGGCACGTTGATCCGATGTGTGAAGCATCGCGCCGTGGTAGGAAAGCACGCGGAATGTGGAGCGCATTGAAGGACTCTCATGCGTTTAAAGAAATCTTTACTGCCGTCACGCAAAGCTGCTTGTTTTTGTCTTCTATAGCCACACACAGCTTGCCATTGCTGCTGTAACGCGGCATCGCTCATGGACTTGAGCGTGTCGTCCACCGTGTTCCGATCGATGCACACCCCAACGAGCAGACCATTGGAGGTTTTCACAGATGAATGGAGGGACTAGACATGCACCTCACAGCGACACATTATACACGATCGAGTACAGCCGACGCGTGAATCTGACGACAATGCCTTGAAGAGTATGAATAAAATACTATATGATACGACTTAGTCAGGCAGTGAATTCTTTAAGCTCCGTCTCATGCAGAACCTTTGATTCAGGTCTGGAACATGTATTTGCATTGTAATACGTGCTCTAGCCTATTGCGAAAGTGAAGCACGTCGCGTTCGGGGCCGGAGTCGCGATCGTTTCAATCAAACGGCTGCACCTTCGCCGGCACGTGACGTTGGAAATTTATTCATAGTGGTCTGATTCCGGGAAACATATAAGTCCAACTCGTCCGACTGGCTGGTGCGTTACTTAAGTTTGTCAACAACGTTCAGAACGTCTTGCACGTTCCCTAGACTTCCTTCGTCGTCGGTCGCTTTCTCCTCATGGATCTCGTATTACAGATATGTGATGACCTCTTCCTGGACGCCCTATGGGCAAGGGCGGTCCCAGTCTCTGCATTTATCAATACCTCATCAATGGTCAATGGCTCTGCAATCCTTCCGATCGCTAATTCAGACTCGACGTGGTCGCAAATGATCGCGCACCTCCCGCATCCAGCTCTACCCATCGATAACCTTTCTTCGCTTTACAACTCTGCCAAACCTTTGACGCAAATATCGGCATGGCCACGCGACTACGTGCCTAGACAGCTCATCTCCTTAATTGCCATCACCCTTATTGGCATTCATGTGCTTTATTTCCTTTTCGCCTGGCTCTCGTATCGATTCATCTTCAACCACGAGATGATGAAGCATCCGCGTTTTCTGAAAAATCAAGTAAAGTTGGAAATCCAGAGCAGTCTTAGCGCGTTCCCTATCATGATGCTCTTGACATTGCCCTGGTTCCAAGCCGAAGTCATGGGCTATTCAAGGCTATATGATGGGTTGGACACGTACGGATACGCGTACCTCTTGGCGTCGGTGCCATTGTGAGTGACTCTTGTTTGTTGAATTCCGTTCGTACATTGATTCGTTGCAGTTTCCTGTTCTTCACAGACTATTGCATATATTGGATCCACCGATGGCTCCACATTCCAATTCTCTACAAACTCCTCCACAAACCCCATCATAAGTGGATTAGTACGTCCTTTCTCTTGCTGGTTCGCATCTACACGTCCTGATATTGCGTTATGACATCATAGTTCCGACGCCTTTTTCATCGCACGCTTTCCATCCTGTGGATGGCTATTTGCAATCTGTTCCATATCATCTCTTCATCTTCATATTCCCCCTTCACCGACATGTGTATCTTGCTCTCTTCGTTTTTGTCAATTTCTGGAGCATCCTCGTGCGCATTGGATTTGTAATGCAGAATCTGGAATTCCAACTGACGGTTCCTCTTCCAGATCCACGATTCTGATATGATCACAGGTCATCCGCTCGAAAAAATCATAAATGGGCCTGCTCACCATACACTGCATCACATCTATTTCACTGTAAATTACGGACAAGTACGTTCTCTTCAAATTATGCACACGCTCTGCAACTCGCTGATCATTTGATTTCTGTTTTATGTTAGTACTTCACATGGGCGGATCGTGTCGGTGATTCGTATCGACAGCCTGAATCTCGGCTGGACCCATTGCTTGAGGTCAAAAACCTTGAAAAGTCGAAGAAGCAATGAAAGATTTAGCCATTGGTTGGCTTGTTGTAATGACGCTGATACATATGCATCCTGCAGATGACTTATTTACTTATTTACCATTAATATAAATGACCTACTCGTTTGGGTCTCTGCATGAGTTCTGCACCGAGTCTCGACATCGATGGTCCTTGTATTGTATGAAGCGATAATTGTATTGCTATGACGGACCAGAGTTGTGCGTTGATGACCTGCATCCTCACGTGAAAAGAGAGATGGCGACTCGATAAATAACAAAGTCTTGCTCCTTCCACTCCCATTCTTATGCACATCACTTGAGACTGTATTCGACGTAATTGTGGCGCGCTTCTTGGAGAATAGCGGTCTTGAAGAGCCGGAGTTGAGCATCGCAGAGTGCGGAAGTATGCAACCGTTGATCTAGGCCGTGACAGGCAGGGGGAACTCCTGTCAGTGATTCCGCCTACCATTTACGCCATTTAGAATTCTACTCAGTGCCGAATGGTACCTCTTAACAGATATGTTTCTACCTTACGTGGGGTTCGCCAACATTCAACCCGATGGACGTCTTGCGCGTTCTCTCTGAATCGTATTGGGATAGTGTCCTCACCGTCGTCGGGGCTGGTTTCGTGAGTAGCTGCCACTTTTTAGTGTCTGGCGGTGCTGACGGATTGTTGGATCTGCACAGACGACCTACTTGATATTCAAACGGACGGAAACTCATGAACCGACGCATCTCGTCGTTCTTCTGCTCCTGATTCCTGTTTTCTTGAGCGCCATCCTGATCCGTCGCTCTAGTGGCATCCTCGCGGGCCTACTACAGACTTTTGCCATTTACTGGTCGACCATCCTGGGATCAACCGTGGCCTACAGACTCTCGCCTTGGCACCCGCTGGCGAGATACCCCGGTCCGTTGGTGTGCAAGATCAGCAAGTTCTGGTTCGCGTTCTTGTCTTTGAAGGGCAAGCAGCATCTGTATTATGATGAGCTGCACACGAAGTACGGGGACGTGGTGCGAGTCGGTGCGTTGGAGAGATTTCCAATGGTGGTCTTCATTTGCAGCTGATCCTGATGCTTCTATATCTCTGCTTGTTCTGCATAGGTCCTAATGAGCTGTCCATCAGGGATGTGGATGCCGTAGTTCCTCTGATGGGTCCGAATGGCCTTCCGAAGGGACCTTGTAAGTTTTTCACTTGATGATCGCGGGAGACAGTTCCGTGTCTGGAAAAAAAAAACTTCTTCAAACGCATTGCCGAACAGTCTGGGACGGCCGCCTTCCGGAACACGAACAGACAAGACCAATGATATCTATCAGAAACAACACCGAACACACCCGTCGTCGTCGTCCGTGGACCAGAGCTTTCAATTCCGCCGCTCTCAAGGGCTATGAGGTCATGATCACCAACCGGTGCCTGCAACTGGTGGAGACGCTGGACAATCAGGTTGGGACCGTGAACCTCACAAAATGGATATCCTATTTCACGTGTGTTGCTGTACTGCATATCGACTCGCGAGCACGCTGACATGCTGTTCACACAGATACGATTTCATGAATGATCTCGCGTATGTCTTACCTATTCTCGTCATTAGCTGTGCCTCTGAACATATGGTCCACGCGGCAGCTTCGGAGGAGGATCAGAGATGATGCGTGATGGTGATGTCGACGGGTTATGGCACCTGCTTGATGCTGGACAGAAGTAAGCACTTTCGTGCTCACCAATTATTTATATATTTATTTTTTGCCTTCCGCTTATGGTCCATCAAAACGGCTCTGATAGGAATGCCATATTCATGAGTCACGTCCCATGGCTAGGAGCGCTTTTCTTGAGATTCCCAAACTTTGCCGAGGACCTCAAAGCGTTCCGCGCCCATGCTCAAAAACGCGCGGGCATGAGAAGGAAGCAAGGTTCGACGCATAAGGATCTCTTCCATCATCTGGTATGTGATTTCGCTCCATTCTCCAATCTTTGCATGTTAATCATTTCTGATCGGAAAAGATGGACGAAGATGGCGTAGCCACGCAGCCGCCTACCGTGCCAGAAGTTATCAGCGATGGTGACGAATAACAGCTCGAGTCGTCGGTAAATTGTTAAATCCGCTGACCGGTTGTTTCAGGTGGCCTGGCTATCATTGCAGGCTCAGACACGACATCGAGTGCACTAACAAACCTGTTCTTCTTCCTTCTCACCAACCCCGTCACCTACAAGCGTCTGCAAGCTGAAATCGATGAGCTGGGCGATCAAGTCATGGACTATGCGAAACAGGCACATATGCCTTACTTGAATGCGGCGATGTATGACAACTTCATTTGCGACCGCGTTTTTCTTCTCTTTCGTGGCTGATCCGGTGTTTTTTTTTCTCACATAAGCAATGAGAGCCTTCGTTTGTTGCCTCCGGTTTTGAGCGGAAGCCAGAGAGCACCTGAACCAGGTCGTGGGGGGCGTGCGGTCGGGCCATAGTGCGTCTGCAGATGTGTCTGTTCAGCAGAAATTGCGCTGACCAGCGACGCCTTGCAGTTATGTACCCGACGGCACCAGCACATTCATTCCATTCTACTGCTTGCAACGTGACCCTCGGTATTTCTCTCCTTTGAGCACCTCGTTCGTGCCCGAGCGTTGGCTCCCGATGGACCAGCAAAAAGAGCTGGAACCGAAGATCTTTGCCGACCAGAGCAAAGTTATCCTCAACACCGACGCGTTCATCCCCTTCTCCATTGGGCCGTCGAACTGCGTCGGAAAAAACCTGGCGTGGATGGAGATGCGCATGCTGGTCTGTCTTTTGATGCAGAAGTTTGAGATACGTTTGGAAGGCGGATACGATCCGCAATGTTGGGAGGCCGATATGCTGGATTATTTTGTCATGATGAAAGGAAAACTTCCCGTCGTTCTGACGCACAGGAAGTAGGGCCGTATCGCACTGCATCGCTGGCGTGCTTGTGTTTTGAACGTACTATACTATAATATTTGCTGCGCGTACCTTTTGGAGACTTGATCATTGCGAACATTGTTCCGGAAGCAAAACTCGGCATCAACAAGTGGCGATGACCCGCTTTCGGTGGGACACTCTGTAATGTTCACAACAGGATAGCCTGCTTTCCTGAAAAAAAAAAAAGTAATGATATTGGTGTTGCCATTGAACCTTCCGAACAAAATCTGGAGTTCGGGCATTTCTGCTATGTTGGGACATGACTTTGCCCTGTCGAAAACCGTCGGATTTGGCATTTAGTTCCCGGTTATGGCTGAGCCCTGGCATTGCTCTGATACAATCCCAACAGGCACGGTTCCACCTCTTACTCAATGTTTGCGCACGCCGCAGGGCATTCGTCTCGCTAAGATTAACACCCTCAAGCCAACAAAAATGAAGACCGAATGTGGACATTGAGATTATAAAACGCGAGGCAAACCTACCATATAAAGTAGAGGCAAGGCAAAAGGAAATTCCATACACCGTTTTCGCCAGAGCCTCCCAAACGTAGGCCGTCCCTCGTCGTTGTTCATACCACAAAATGCTGTCCATCGCTATTCCTTTTCCGATGTCAGCATACCTCTCTGGAAACGCTCCAAGATCACAACCTCACGCAAACGCCTTTGTTCCTTCCAATCGCAGAGTCTACCCTTCGATGCTTTCGTCCTCGTCCTCATCCCCCACGCATGCTGCTGGACAAAGCTCAAGCACCCTTCAGGACATCGACGAGGAATGGCTCGTCTTCACCACGTGGAATGTGAGCAGCGAAGGCCTTCCGCCCTACACAAAGGATGTGGAGTTACCCCCGTATGCCGTGGGCCCTGCGCAAGGTGAACCACAGAGCGACCCACAAAGCGATTCACCAAGCGTCAGCAAGTATCTGTTCTTCTGCGGTTTCGGTTCGTGCAGCCAGTCCGTCGAGTATCCCCACCTCTTCCTGATTTGCCGCTTTCCCTGCGTTTGACGTGCAGTTCTTCCCTTGTTCTGGCTCTTGGGCGCGCTATTGTTGAGCCGGACACTGCAGAACAACGTGCTCAGACTGTTCCGTAGAGAACCTTCAGGGATGACTTCGTGTTCTGCACAGAGGTCGTCACAGTCGTGGCGGAAAACGGAGATCAGGTGGGCGGAGAGGTGTGCTTGGGCATTCGGAATCACTGCATGCCTTGCCATCGCTCTATCGCTATCGTTATGGGCTACGTTGGTGGTGCGGCGTTGAGATAATGCCATTGCCTCAACCTAAAACAGCCAGGGTGTGGCCGCGCCCATGTCCTAGTCCTTGCAGGAACATTATGAAGGCCCAACCTTGCCAATCAACCCCTTGATTTCATTTCATTGAATGGTTAGTGCGTACTCGTCAGTGAAAGTCCAAGCCCCGCACAGGTTCCTGGACTAGAGTATTGAGTTAAGGGCAACGTTGGCTTGGTGTACAGGCCGAGCTGCAAGAAGAGCGGCCTGAAAAGTGATTCTCGGTAGGTGAATTGGTCTCGCCCTATGCACCACAGGTCAGACAGTGAAATCGACATACCGCATTATGTTCCAATTTCAGTATAAAAAATCGCATGGAAGACCAATCCAAAAGATGAGAAGTAGGTGTACCCAAATCAAGTAGTTTGCCATTGTGTGTGCACAAGTTTTGCACCGTTTGATCTGGACGATTGGTCTTTACTGAAAATTACTGAATACGGTAAGATTTATCTACTCCTTTATCGGGTAATTCTTAGTAGAACACAGACAGCAAGAACGTTATACTGGTAGATCTTCAAATATATTGAACGCGAGAAACTTGATGTTATGTACAATCCACGTCCTGCGTGCTTATATCCCTCAAATGCACCGCTTTGACCACCGTCTGGCGCAAACCGCGACGCTTGGACCGTTGTTTGTATATATTGATGATTGTAGGCGTGCAGAGTACTTCCACCAATCCGTAGCCACGTTCCTTGACGACGGCAGACTCCAATCCCAAATTTTTTGTGGATTGGACCAATCCTCCACAGAAGCCTCAAAATGACGTGCAGGTATATAACCGACGTGAATCCATGCCCCTAACACATCATTCGCATCCCTCAGATTCGAAGAAAAACCCTCAGCACCGTCTAATCCACCAAAACTTTCGACATCATCGCCATAATGTCTTCTTCTGCCGCGGTCGCTTCTAATATGGTCGACCTGGAAGCTCAGACTTCCTTGCGCGCTCCTACTCCCGCCATCACAAACGTCTTGAGGACGCCTCCTACTCAATTCACGACAAATCCTGTTGACGATTTCTTTGGCTACTCGTTAACCTCCTCTCGCACTCACGAGAGCCGCCACGATCAAACAGTCGACGATGTCCTTCCTCCATATGTGGATGACCTCCCTCCCTACTCGAGGAAGGCGCCAGAACCAGTCACACTGGCTAAATATCTTTTTAAATTTGGCTTTCGTGAGTATCTCTTTTTCTCTGGGTCACGCCCATTCGAACTGGTTTAGTGACAACGCATATTCATCTAGTCTTCCCTCCGTTTTGGATCATGGGAGCCTTAATCCTCTTATCACCTCTGCGCGCTCCGCCCGCATCCGACACGTCCGAAGCCTGGCTACCCGAAAAAACCGAAGCGGAGCGCCAGCGCATTATTTCTGAGATGCGAACAGCAGAGGTGAAATGGGCGTTCCGATGCCTATGGGCATTGCTCATACTCGTTGTCGTTGCTGTTGCAATGGGCGTCGCAGCCTGGGTCGTCATGAAATCATGACTCATCCATTACTGCAAGTTTCGGCTTTAGTCCCTCACTGGACTTGTTATCTCCCACTCCTTGTCAAATGCCTCCCTATGGGCGCTCGCCACACATTCGTTCCTCCGCCATCCATCACGACACACTTCCTCCACATTACGAATGCTCATGCATGCTATCTCCGCGATGAGTAAAGATCGAAAATTCTGTATCAATAGCCCTTCATATCTATGATCTAATTTAAATCGTCATTGAATTCAAGACGTGTGACATGAGAACTACCGCCTACTGCACCTTTTTTGCTTTGTCTCGAAACGAACCAAGGAGCAAAGCCAAGAAAGAAAGACGAACCAATCGCTCGAGCCAAAGAAGATGTATCCGAAATGCGTCATTCCACAGCATTGCCCTGCATCACCAGGCATGTGAGCATTGGATTGACAAGATGTCTACTTTCTTGGACGCTTCTTCACTTCCTCTTCTTTACAAGCGTGCAGCATGATTTTTGTGGCGTGTTCCGCCGTATTGCCCGTGTGGCCTCTTGACCAGTCATAGGATACGGCATACGCGAATATGGTTCCATTGTGATTAAACGCAGTCGTCGTAATCGGTCCGGCCACCGAGTCAAATGCTGTAGAGGCAGAATGATGAGCGCCAGACAGGCGTGTGTCTAAGCAAGGACATTGGTTGCCACTGACTGTTCAATCGCTGACGCGCATCTTTGTCCCAAAAGTTCACTACTCCATCGGAACCTGACCAACGCTCCAATCAATGGGGTAGAACTTTAATAGCATGAGAAGCAACAATCATACCACACGTTGAGAATGTTCCATGTGCTGGATTGAATGAAATGTCGTTGACGGCAAATATAATCGCTTGATCTTTGGCGTCCGGAGTAGAATCACGTCGATGACATTTGAATGAAAAATTCAAACTGCAATATGTGTAATCAGTCAAACCATTCACTACGCAGCACTCATCCACTCACGCAGAATCTTTGTCTTCCACATATCTGCAAGGAAAAAAAAAAGTCATCTCCGAGCCTGACATCATAGTACAGGCGTTATACTTGCTGGATCGCTACCCTTCCTTCTACGCTCCCAACGGCGAACCCGCTGTTTGGAGCATCGGGCGGGAAACATGACACGACACGAGTCTGCCATTTCAGTGGCGAGGACAGGGTCTAGCCGCATAACGTACAAAAAGTCAGATTTGTGCGGACTTTTCGACCAGCCGGAGGGTGATCGATCTCACTTTGTACGGCGTGCTCGGGTTATTTAGATTGTAGATTTGAATGTGTCGCTCCGCGGTGCCGACCACCATGAGCGGGAATTGCACGTCAAAGGAGTAGCATCGTTCTGGCAGGCTGACGCTTGCCACAGGAACGGGCGCTCGCAAGTCCCAATACTAACGCAAATACGGTGAGTATGCGTATCTATCGCGATGCTCGACGAGGAGAAGGGTATGGTATTAGGACATGCTGTAGAGCACTGGACGACCGTCGCCGACGCCACAGGTTGATCATCACAGAATGCAGCCTTTTCTTCTCCGCTTTTTTTTTGGATACAGGACGCGCGAACCAGGCTCGGAAAGCTCGAAACACTCGCCTTGAGCGTCTTATCCCAGCTTCCAGTGGCCAAAATACCAGTGCCGGCGGCGTCTACCCATCGCACGACCCTGATCGGCGCGTCGTGCTGCGCGACTTGCACGGCTTGACCTGTGGTTGTGTCATAAACGCGCCCTGCATTGTCGCCGCCGCCGGAGAAGATCTTATTGCCGTCCTGGATATAGAAAAGAAAAAAAGAAGGAACAGCCATGATCAGAATAGACCCACAGCTTCGAAGGAACACTTAGACCGAAAACGGGGTCTCCGTATGGAAGCGGACTCTAGATGACTGAACGAGATAAGAGTTTCGTTACCTTGTTCCAGCAAACACTCAGCACTGGTGCTTGATGCTGGTACATCGCCTTTCCTTGCGCCTGGCCGGACGCGCTGACTTCATATATCCGAACCTGCATGTCAGCAGGAAAAAAAAAAGTAGGAGTTCCACGCGTGAGTAACCATAACAAAGGCAATAGAGCAAGCAGCCGAGCGCATACACTGTTATCCCAACTCCCGACTGCGAGATAGTTAGCTTGCGGCGAAAACGCGATCGAGGACACAGAGTCCGTCGGCGGCTCGCTTATTTCAACGTCCCTGTCCCCCGAGGATGAAGTGACGGCAATGCTGGGGATCGGCGGAGCGGATACCGCAGTGGCGGTCGAGGACCCAAAGAACGACATTGAGAGCCGCTGTGCTCGGCTCAATCTGCCACTGCGCGGTGGCCTCGTTGCAACGGACTTTGAGAGATTCTCGCGTCGGTTTAACAGTGTAGGTGTTAGTTTGAATTGGAGTCTGCAGAGAAACAAGTCTTTGGGATCAGAATTCGCGAATCTAGCCAATCATGGTCTAGGCCAACTTCATCTTGGCCAGCCTGAAACTTATCGGGAGAAAGAGAGAAAAAGAAAAAAAAAGGCAGAGTTGACATGTATATACACACAAACGCGACCCAACGACCTCCTTTCTTTTTGAGAAGACGCACGACAAAAATCAGGCAGATCGAGAAATATGACGAGACGACTACTTCCTTGGTCTCTTTTTGACCTCCTCGTCTTTACAAGCGTGTAGCATCAGCTTGTTGGGATGTCCTGGTGTCATGCCGGAGTGACCTTTCGACCAATCGTAGGAAATGGCGTATGCAAATATGGAGCCGTTGCGGTTGAAGGCTGTCGTAGTGATGGGCCCAGGTGCTGCATCGAAAGCTTGAAAGATAGAATGTAAGTGTCGATAACGTCAAAGCCTCAACCAAGTGGAAGCTTACTCTTTAGACGCGTTCGAGCATCCTTGTCCCAGAAATGAATTGTTCCATCAGATCCTGCGGGAGAGTTGAGTCGATGCGTCACAGATGAAGAGATCGCATGGTGTACCGCAAGTAGAGAATGTGCCGTGTACAGGGTGGAACGATATGTCGTTAACTGCATAAACCAGCGCCTGATCTTTTGAGTTGGGCACATTGTCCCGGCGATGGCACTTGAACGAGAAATTGTTTCTGCACGGAATCGAGGAATTCAGTGATCGCAACAGCCAGAAGTGTAAAGAGAACGCACGATGCATCCTTATCCTCAACATATCTTTGCAGTCGGAATCTCTCTCAGCGCCGTCCCACACACGGAAAAAACAAAGCTCAGTAACTCACTGAATAGCCACGCGCCCTTCCACACTGCCCACCGCAAAACCGCTGCTGGTCGAAGCCGTGAAACACGAAACGACACGGGTCTGCCACTTGAGAGGCGAGAAAATGGTCTGCATTGTGCCAACTCGGTCAGACGAACATGATCGGGGAGCGACTCCAGGACTGGCCTTGTACGGCGTCGTTGGGTTCGTCAGGTTGAATATCTGGATATGGCGCTCGGCGGTGCCGACGACCATCAGCGGGTACTGTACGTCCATCGTGTAGCAACGCTCCGGCAGCGTAACGGACGCAACGGGCTGCGGCGCGCGGAGGTCCCAGTACTGTCAGTGACGAGTTGAGCGACCACAGAAATTCAAAGCCCAGACGCACGCCGCCCGGTGACAGACCGAACCCAGGACGAACAATGCGCGGAGAAAGCGAAAACTCACCTTGAGTGTCTTGTCCCAGCTGCCTGTGGCTAGGATTCCTGCCTGAGGGGCATCTATCCACTTGACGACCTTGATCGGCGCGTCGTGCTGCGCGACTTGAGTCGCCTGGCCGGTGGTGATGTCGAACATCCTCCCCGCATTGTCAGCGCCTCCCGAAAACACCTTGTTTCCCTCCTGCCACACCGGCGCGAACGCAGACAAACAGAGCAGAAGCACACGAGAACAGGTCCAGGTTGAGCAGTTCATTCAAGCAGCCGGATTGCGCGAAAAGAAAAGGAGAAAAAAATGGTCACCTTGTTCCAGCAGACACTCAGGACGGGCCCTTGATGCTGATACATCGCCTTGCCTTGTGACTGGCCATTCGCGCCGATCTCGTACAGTCGCACCTGCGGTCAGAAGGGATGAGATTCAGATGGCCGGAAGGTCAGAACTGAAGAAGAGAGGCAATCACACTGTTGTCCCAGCTCCCAACGGCCAGATAGTCAGCTTGGCCTGAGAACGACACCGACGAGATGGAGTCTGTCGGCGGATCAGGCATTTCGATATCCTTGTCCGCTGTGACGGCCGTCGCAGTACCAGATGTACCGAAGAACGACATCGCGTTGAGCCAGGGCTTGACGACGGTCGCAGTGAAGTGTTCGTTATAAGGTCGATGGCCCACAATTTCGCTTGTGGCCAAACTAGGACCCTTTGTTTTGAGGTCTCAAACATCCGACAAAGCATCGTGTTATACAGTCCATCGTTAGCTAGCTAGTGTTACAATAAGCAAAGAACAACCCTCTCCAATGTTCATTCAGCGACCTTGCGTTTCTTAAAGTGCAAGTTCTCATACTTCTTCCTGCCCTGCACGGCTGCCCATTTAGAGCTCGACGAATCGCTGTCATCGTCCTCGTCCTTGGCTTGACTCGAAATATTCAGCCGCTTCATTCCCGCCAAGCTCTGCAAGAATCCAGGCCTCTCTGCCGCCCTGAGTGGTTTGGGTTTCTCGACCGGCTTAGGCGCAGGTTGTGGCCGACGCCTTACATCTTCCTCAACCATTTGCAGGGAGACGCGGCTATAAGGAGCTGGGGTGTATGATGCTCTCAAAGGTCCAGCTTGAGAGGCTTGGATCCTTGCCACTTTCGATGGGCCTGGTTGTGATGCGGCCATGCTTGACGACCGTGGCCGTTTATGGACAGTCGAGGACAAATTTGAAGCCCCTGCTGAAGCTGTGGGCCTGGAAACGGAAGACGAGCCAGCGCCTGTCGTCAATGAACCAACCGACTTGGCGGCCGACGTTCGTATTGGTGCGCCAGGCAGTGGTAGCTGTCCAGGAATCCGCTACGATCTCTCGTCAGCATTCATCGTCGGTGCAACGCAAGCTTGAGCACACACCCTGAATGTAAATCTGCATGTCATAAAACCAGTCCTTCCAGGTCCGCGCCACGCCTTCCTGGTCATCAGATTGAAACTGCAATGAACACACAACAATCGACGCACATCAACGACCTCATATAGTCCATCATAGCGGTATCTGGCGTCACCATGTGTGAGTGAGTGGATAGGAACTAAACCTTCAGGAAACATACCCTTCTGAGGGAGCAAACCGCGAGTTGAGGCTGTGGCCTCGGATTACTCTGACCGGTCTCTTCGTTGTGGCGGAAATCTGCACTATCATGTTTGAAATCGCTATTTTACCATGAGCTCGGCATGCTTTACCTTCAAGGCTTTGTTGCCCAGAGTCCACGTTTGATCGGCTGCCTGAGGGCCCTCCCATAGCTGCCACACGCACGCCGGTGAGTCAGCGTTTCAAACCAGAACAGCATGAATCTGCCTCACAGTCTTGCCCTTCATCTGATCCAGCTTGCTCCCGGTGGTATCTCGTCCGCCTGCGTTCCAAGGCCAAAGCACTTTAACAATCGTCGTCCTCAAGACGTCGGATTAAAAACTCACCCTGTCCTGTATAAGTGCTGAGCCATCAAGTTAGCAGATGCACGTGTAAGGAATGATGTGCGGACATGAGGTCCCCTTCGTCAACGTCGTCTTCGTAGCCGCCGGACCTTTGAATCCGAAGACCATTAGAGTTTGTCGCCGGCAACGAAGTGACTCCGTCGACTCACAACACGACCGAATAACAACCATCTGTCCCGTTCCCGTGAATTCCGGCGCGAAGAGGCGCATGGACGCCCGCCTCACTGCATTCCATTCGGGACTTAAACCTCGAACCCACAGGGTAGCCAGAGATTTCACCATGGATTTTCCTAAAGACAATGTGACGATCATTTCGAAATGCTGTGGAAGAACAGACGCCTGGGCAAGACTTGGAACGCAATACTCACGCATTTCGATTTGGGTTTTTGGTGACTACGGCACCTTTGATCCAGCTCATCGTCGTTTGTTTTATGAGCGTTTGTGGTAAAGGTCTCTAAAGGCACAAATCGCGTTGTGATCGCCGTGACTCCACGGTCACGCACACCTGGATCGATAGTGCCCTTACGGGAACGAGGATTTGCGCCATTGGGCAGATTTTTTTACGAGTTGCTGCCAAGAAGGACGCGTGCACAACAGCATTGCTTTTATATATCACCCGTTCGGCGGCCTTTCTTGATGTATCAATTGCTGTAAGCCCCTCCTCGTACAAGTCTAGGTCGGTGGTGCCATCGCGATGGATCTTGCCGCGTCTTTATTCATCCCACTGAGAGCGGCAGAACCTCGAAACACGATGTTCATCGAAACAACGAGGCTCACACAGCCTCGTCGAAATTGGAAAGAATCAGTCTTCGACGAATTTGTTCCGTACATTCCTCAGGCAAGTTCAGATGGACATGCTCACAAACTTCGAACTGAACCATGTACCTCGGCAGTTCATCTTGGCATAACCAGTTCAAAATGATCGCTAGTCCGATATTATTATCCAAACTTATAAATATGGTGAAGTAGCGTAATTGAAAAAGGCATAACCTAATGTGTATATCTACATGAATGCTGGAAAAAAAAGTTGACGAATACTCTAGCCACTGGACCTCTATCATAAAGAATCCATAAGTTAGCCAGCCAAGGAGGATCCAGTGATGATAAAATGTTCAGATCCATCGTTCGAGGGTGGGGCACGGGAGACAAAAACCAAAACGTCAAGCATAGATTACGTGCCGTCATTACTCATCGGTGCAAGAACGAAGGGAGGTATAATGACCAGAAATATTCGCCCAGACGCCAGCAACAGCGAGATCCGACCACAAAAAGGTTCAAATCGCTGCCGCTGCCGCCTAGAAAGTGCGCGTTTATGAAAAAAAAAAAGGGGGGAATCTAGCTCATATCAGCGAGTTCAGCTTTGTAACCCGCAAAACGTTTGTACATCGCGTCATCAGGTGAGGTATCTGGATGGAATTGAATCTTGCCCGCATATAATGCTGCAGATGACTTAGATGGATCTGCATGAGCCGGGTCGGAAAGTGAACCGGTTGTGTGGCCGGTTGCAACGGTGCCAAACACTAGCGTTGGAACCATGGTCATTATAGAAGAACTATCGGTCACCTTTAGTTCAATGTTCAACAGATCACAATCCAGGGACATACATAGTGATAGGAGTTGACTCCTGGCTACGTCTAGCGCGCCTGCTCTTGATGACGAAGGAGGATGATCGAACGCGTCCACCTCGGACGCTGGAGAATGTCTTGAGATTGTCGCGAACCACAGATATAGCACCTGTCCAATTCTTTTCAAGTTCAGGGCTCGTGACCGGAAGGATAGGTTCTCGTCCAAGAAGGCCAAGGCGATTGAATAGTTTCTCGAACGGCGGATTGGGCATCAGGCGGATGAGCGCACCCAGAGGGATAGATACAACTCCAAGTGCCAGAGAAATACCCCATTCACGGCCACCAACCCTCGTAACCTGAAAAGCATCACCGCCGACAAAGACGATCAAGACTTGCACGCATATTTCTGAACGAAACGAAGCAATTTAGCGTCAATGACATAGACGAACAAGGACATTCCTTACCTATGAGCGTGATGACGATGAAATACCCGTTACGCGAGATGCCTTCGAATATGTTGAGCCTCCTATCGAGCCGTCGGCAGTTGACAGAATTGAAAATCTGGGCGAAGACAAAGGCATTGAAGACAAAAGTCTGAACGATTGCACGAGCATGCTTGACCGACGCCGACGACGAGTCATGGTGAAGACCGAGGATGCGCATCCCAAGGAAGTGGAAAATCAAGATTATAGTGATCTGGTAGATAGACTGGAAGAGAATCTGCTTGTACATGTCCACGGAGAACAGCGGCGCCGTCTTCTTGTCTGGCAACCGATCCAAAAGAGCCTCGCTCGCAGGATCCGTAGCCAGTGCCAAAGCAGCAAACGTATCCATGATAATATTAATCCACAGCAGTTGCACCGCCGAGAGCACCGATTGTTCTTGTTCCGAAGCAACGGCAGTCACGAACGTGATGACGACAGCAGTGACATTTGTTGAGACCTGGAACTGTAAGAACTTGCGAACTGCGTCGTTCACACATCGTCCCCAGATGATGGCCTTGACGATTGAAGCAAAATTATCGTCCATGAGAATGATATCTGATGCTTCTTTTGCCACCTCGGTACCTGCGATACCCATCGAGAATCCGACGTTGGCGGTCTTCAGCGCGGGTCCATCATTTGTCCCATCGCCTGTCACGCCTACGATTTCCCCGAGAGACTTCAGCGTTTCCACAAGGATTTTTTTATCCTCCGGCGACGAACGTGCAAGTACTTGGAGCTGAGGAACGATCGCGATCCGTTCTTGTTGTGACAGTTCTCTGAAGGTAGGGCCCTCCATGACGATACCACCTGGACCAAAGATACCACACTGACTGGCGATGGAGCGCGCAGTAAGAACGTTGTCCCCTGTGCACATCTTAATCTTTACGCCAGCTTTGTGGCACTTTGCTACGGCGTCCCTGACGCCGACTCGAAGTGGATCCTCAATACCAGTAATGCCAATCAAAGTCAGCTTGTCCGCTAAGTTTTCATAGGGAACCTAGGTAAAAGCATTAATCAGTGCGTCTTAAACAAGGATTTTTCTTCTACTAACCTCGTTTTCCTCGTCGTGAGGCATGTCCGCTGGTGGCCACGTCGGAAAATCTCGATAGCAAAGCGCAATCGTCCTGAGTGTCTGGTTAGCGTAGAAGATAATGGTGCGATCGATATTGTCCTCCGCGAGTGAATCCATCTCTTTCACCTCGACTTCGTCGTCGTAGGCTTGCTTCTCTGGGTCAGAACTCGGCCTTTTGACGACCACATGATACCTGCACTTCTTTGAGAGAATCTCCGACGCGCCCTTCGCGTAGAATCTGTATCCCTTGCCATTCTTAAGCTTCACCACCGTTCCCATCGCCTTACGCTCGCTCGAAAACGGAATCATCTGTACAATCTCAGCACCGTCTCTCGTCTCCCTAAAGCTCTTCCACCCGAGCTCCTTCGCAAACTTCAGCAGCGCCGTCTCTGTCTTGCTGCCCACGAACACCAGCTGCTTCGTCTCCGGATCTTCATCCTCGAAAGCGGTGCTGTTCACCGCGATGGCTTCGTTCGTAAGGCTTTGCAATGCGCGTGGCAGCACCGTGTTCAGCTCCGCCAGATCGATCGAGAAATCCTCCCTGTGCTTGCGCTCCTGGATGGTGGCGGTAGCCGCCCCAACTTCGGATGAAGCCCCAGGTTGTTCCCTCTCGTCTGCGTTGCTACGCTCGACGTTGTCCTTAAGGTGACGGACAAACTTTGCGTGTATGCCTATCGAGCCTGCGACGACGGTCATATCGTTCTGAGTCAATGTGCCTGTCTTGTCTGTGCAAACAACGGACGCATTCGCCATCGTCTCGCAGGAGCCAAGAACGCGCACAAGCAGATTCTCTTTTGTCATTCGCTTCGTCGCAAACGCCAAGGCAAGGGTGACTGCGAGCGGTAGACCTAAACGGGGTTATGAGGAACATCTTGGCACAATGCTGTAGAATCATGAGACCAGTACCTTCGGGGACGGCCACAACGATGACGGTAACCGATATAATCAGAATATCCACAAACGCCATTCCGTACTCATTCGGAGTTCTAGTCAATTGAGCGCATGAATAAACCTGTCCATTCGCGGATGGAATGGTGATTACCGTGCGGGGTTCTTGGTCCCGAGTTGGACAAAAAATCTGATCATAAGCGCCGCGAAAAGTAATCCGCCAACGATGGATCCAATTTTGGCTATTAATTCGGCGAGACTATTGAGTTTCATCTGAAGCGGCGTGTTTTCAGCATCTGTGCGCAAGGCTGCAAAGCGGCTTCAGCATCTTTATTCGCATCACCGAGGAAGGGCATTTTACCGGTCATAATTCGGCCATTAAAACTCTTCGTGCCCACCGCAATGACAACGTACCGACCGACACCCTCCAACACTTTGCTCCCGCTGACAATGAAACAATCCACATGAGCAGCTTCTCCCGTTGCGCCGCCTTTGCCATGCAGAATCTCCAAGTATTCCTCGAGTGGCAGCTTTCGGATAGCATCTGATTCACCCGTAGCACCGGACTCATCGCAACGAACGTTATGACCATACAAAAATATGCCGTCGCACGGAATGACCTCCCCTGGCTCCAGTAACGCTACGTCACCTACAACGACATCCTGTAGAGGGTTCAGAACTGATGATACAAAGAGAAATTTACTCCATTGCAGACCTTTACATCGATAAGGGCCTCCATGCCGTGGCGTACGACCTTGACCTTCCGTTCCTCTTTCTTATCGTTAAGGGCCTTGAACTGCCGTTCTTTTTGCCAGTCATTAAGAGATCCTACTATAACCTGATGCCAGAATCAGCCCTTGCGACTAGGAATCGAAAGCTTTGTGGACTAACGACGATCGCCACAGCCACCATGATGGCCACACCTTCCACCCAGTCGACGGGGGCTTCTCCCTCCGGTCGCGGAGTTCCGAAGTCCTGAACAAAACCCAAAGCCAACGAGATGATGGCTGCCAGGGATAGGAGGATCTGAATTGATATGAGATGAGGTGTGCACGAGAAAGAAAGGTTGTAAAAAAAAAAATGCATACAAGGACCTTATCCTTAATGGCCATCCACATAAGCTGCAGGAGTGTCTTGCTTGGTCGCGTTGGAATGACGTTCGTGCCATAGACTCTGATACGATCATCTAAAGTGGCAGCATATGCGGGGCCTGACTCCGAGATTGTCTCGCCGCGAGGATCCGTCAAGGTGATTTCTGGAATCTCCTCTTTGACACCGTCCTTCTCTGTGTCGTGCCTGTGAGACGCGCCGTGTCCTGCACCCTTGCCGCTTGTCGACAACGCGTGTTTGGAGAGACCATAATCCGCGTTTGTCCCTAGACATTTCAGAAGCCCGTTCGTACCACCGACACTTTTGAGAAGGTCAAAGCTTTTCGGGTCGACAACCCGCGCGAGTTGATAGGGCTTAAGCTCGAATGGCTTTGGGTCTATCCGTTGGTCCTGTTCCAGCTCAATTTCATGAGCAGTCAGTTTCTGCAATCGTTCAATCTCCTCTTTCTTTTCTTTTTTTGACATTTTCTTTTCCTTCGCGCCAGTGGCGTTCTCTATTGAAGAATTTGCTTGTTCTATGTACGTAGAAGAGGTGGAATCCGTGGTCTGCGCGTGTGATTGAGGTGTTTGGATTCGGAGGTGCTCCTGGTCGGACGAAGCGGACGCGAAAGTTGCGTTGCTAAGCTTCCGACTCGGTTCATTGTTTCTGAGGTCGACCGCGGTTCGAAAATGCGCGGATGACGGTGAATTCTCAGAGGTCGAGGGCGAGGGAGGAATCGACTCGTAAGAGACGTCCGTCGGACTAGAAGATGGAGATAGGTCTAACGATGCTCGTGGTCGCGAGGAGGCGGCTCCTGGGGATAGAAGGGCGTCGTCAACGGTTTGGCCGTGTCCGTCCAAACCCTGAGCAGAAGGAGACCAGTTTATGAGGATGGAAGGAACATCGGAATGGGCAGCATGGGGCATTGGTGGGCATGAAGGGGGGATGAGAGAGGGTAGTGCTAGAACACCAAGTCAATGTATTTAGCATGCACCCCGCACTGCCTCTTTACTTGAACCGAACCAAACCAACTCGTGGGATTACATTATGCGTCACTCGTCACATCCATGCTGTATCGCTCCGCTTTCAAACCCTCACAAAAGCATGCTAAGGGAAGGCAACTACATGCCTTGTCGTGCACAGCTTGACCTGTTCACGGAAAGGTGAGGACATCGTCATCTGTTATCGACAGTGTTACCGACATGCGCAGCAACTCCTGTTCCCAGCACGGTCATGCAGATCCCTACCTTGGCCTTCAAGACTTCATGTACTAGTCAGCGCAGTTTCTTGGCGACACTGCAACACATATTTCTTCAGAAATGGCCTGCGCTGTGCGGCCTAGCTGCAAGCATCTTGAGCTCTTTCCATGCTCTGTTCGCGCGAATCCACTTGACCTTGGCGTGACATTCCTCTCCTTGGCCTGGGCGCGGCATACAAAACAGTGAATATTTTCACATTGCGGAAGCCATGAAATACACATGCGATTGATCGGCGCAACACATTACACAGCCTTGTTGGTGTGGTACGTGGCCAATGTATTGTTCACGGACTAGCAAACAACGCAGGGTGAATTTGAGGTGATGCAGACATTCGATCCTCATGAAAATCAACTCTCGGATGTGCTCTGCCACATAAGGCCTACCCTACATTCGTGCCGCGATGCGGTACATTGTAGCTTCCTCTTGCAGATCTTCTCAACGACTTTTCCCTATCTGATTATGCTTTGTCTTCTGGCTTGGAAGGTGGCAACCACCAGTGATTCGTTGCATTCTCGGCGAAATGTAGCAAAGTTGTCAAGCGCCAATTCTGCACCATATCTCTATCATATGGCCGCTTACAAAGGACAAAAAGTTTTTTCTTACAGCAACACGCCCAAATGCTGCTAATGCTACTAGGACATCTCATGCTTTCATCTCAATGGATGCTCGGCGTATCGCCGATGAGCGAGACCAGTAAACTGGTTGTGGGTCACCTTCAGGGGCTTATTCTGTTGTCCAGAGCGCACTGCCATGTCTCAAAAGTAACTCAGCCCCCGAAAAAGGTTATCCTTCCGAATTCGAAGGTCGATCTAGCTGCGGATTTCAGGCAATAGGAGTAGAATATGCTGTGGCCTTTTTCAATTTCTTGTCCATATGCTGAAAAGATGAAGGACGCATCATCCCGGTTCAGCGCGTGAACGCACTACTGCCACCTTGTCAATTCATAATAACCTTGAAGGAAAATGGCATGGACGGGAAACTATCGGATGCTGTGCGTCTTTCGGTACGGAGCACATTGTGCTATCTAGAGGTTTCCGGAACATTCCAGACGGTGGGTAATCACAGGTAGATTGCAGGTGAATGTACTTTTCCATCGCACATCGTTCAAAGTAGCACTGGCTAGCTTTATGTGTAACCAATTGATTCACGGATGACTTCATTATCATATGCACATTGGTTTGCCGTGCGTGACCGCGCGGATAAATATTGCAAAACATTCCTCTCCTCTTGCTAAGGTGAAGGACTACATAACAAATTTTTCAGAACAGCTTTTTGGTGCACTACCCGTCTGCTGTGGCCAACACTTGACGTGCCGAGCTATGTTTGCGATTTGCTTCTACCCGCTTTCCCCCGGTCTACGACTCGACCGCAACGGGGAAGATAATACCCCGACCAGTAACCTGTGTTCGAGCGGCCTTTCGGCCGAATACAATTGTCTATAATGCCCTGTAGTCTCGGATGTTAGCTGGCACCAAGGACTCGGATGGCGCGCCTAGCTTAGTTTGCTCTGCTCACTGCGTCCAACTCGCGACCTTCGATCACGGCCGTCGACTACTGGAATGTTGAACTGCAAAATTTTTGACAGGTTGCCTTCTTGCCTTTGGGGCTCATTCTCCGTGAGGACTTCAAGTAGGTCGAAATGGCTTATCGCTTATTCCTGAGAGGCTACAGTTGACACCTTGGGTGGTGATTTTTGGATATTAAACCACGCTCTGTGGAATCGGTCTTTGTGCAATTCCACTAGAAGTTTTTTTGACGGCGTTTATGAACAGGTACCGCATTGCTGCAGAGCCTCTCGGATCCAAGTGTCTCTCTACTTTCCGCTCACAAGTTGAACTGACACGATCGATTCTCGATGGAGGTCGTTCGTCCTTTTCTCATTTCATTATGATATCATCAGATGCTGTGCTCGTTTTCCTAGAATGGTGGGGCGAGTGAGCTTCCTGTCCTGACCGTCACTGTCCTAAATTACTATCCAAACAGCATTGCCAACTTATGGAAGTGCCAATTCTGCGTGATCGGTTCCGTTGTATTGGGCGCCCATGTCTAGACGCCCGCCAACTCCTGTCAAAGTAGGCCAGAATCGAGCATTGACCTCTGTGCAATATTCTCTTTTGCCTGATGCTGACGTGTACGTTACTAGCGGTGTTCTATTTGACTACGTCTCCTACTGAACGATAACTTGATCCATGCAAATGAGGACTTGGAATGACGTATTGTTCATGGGGCTGATGGACCACATTGTGTCAGGAGATCAGAGCCTAAACTACTAATCTTTTGCTCCGCATCGACTTACGCATTGATTCTGAAATTCAAGGCGGATTATAATCGGCAAAATATCACTCAATGGCCTTGTAGTCTAGAGGTACGATACTTGCTTTGGGCTGTGAGTAATTGCAAGTGGCCTGGGTTCGATTCCCAGCAAGGCCCTTCAGTGTGGAGAGATCACGGAGTATTTTTCCCTCTTTTTCAGGAGTCCATCGTAGATCACCGCGAATACATTGATTATCTTTCATCAACGTCATACTGGTAAGGTGGGTTGGCGTAATGGCAACGCGTTAGTTTCCGGTCTTCCGTTGGTCAGTCCAGCGAAGGAGTGCCGTAGCTAAAGATTCTGGGTTCGAGTCCCAGGCCTGTCGCTTTTTGGTTTTTAGTCCGAACCCATGTATTCCATTTTCACTTGGCCCTTCGCCGAGAAGTCGTCTTAAATCCACTTCATAACAATTTCCATGTCCCCGCGCCACCCCATAGGATGGACGTAGCGTGGATCATGTCTGTCAACTAGCCGTGCGTATCAAGCCGTCAAAATAGGTGTCCTGCCACACTAGCCGGCCGATTTTGATTTCGTCTCTGGCTTCTATCATCGTTTCTTCGCCCACAGAAATCAATTCCGCCAAAAGATCGTCGTACGCCAGGCCCCAACTGTTCAAAGTTTGACAATTCGGAGTGTTCGTGCCTACAGAGATCGCGGCATGGCGGCATTCGATGCTCATTCCGCGACAAGTCCGTTCTGACCCCTTGGTGCCTTCGCGAGTCCCAGCTCAAGATATTTGCATTTCGACCCACTTCGCTCTCTTTTGTGCCGTTTCAAAAATTCGAGGGACTCTCTCCTTATGTACGACGTCTATTAATGCCGGCAAGGAGGAACGGGCCGGTGAAGCATGTGGCGTGTTTAGCCTTCGCCCACCTTCGGGAAGAGGTACGGGAAGCCCTTGGTACGTGGAAGAAACCTGCGCCGTATAGAATCCTCCAGGAACGCATCTGCCAGGCCATGACTGTTCGATGGAGGAAGCGACGCCTTTTGACTGAAAGCAGGATCAAGAAGCGTAACGGCCGGCTCTGCGGCGCCTCGGGAGTCGGATACGTCTTTGGGCGCTGAGATATAAAAGACGTCGCATCTTTGGGCTGGGACGGCCAGGGAAGCTTTCTTAGCTTTTCATCTCTCCAGTCTGTAAGCTTCAAAAACGAGATGTCGCGCGTCTTGTCATTTGCTGTATTGATGGCGACACTTGCCGGTCGGTGCCCCATCCTACCGTGCCAGAGACCGTCTTTGACTGACTTGATGAACTTTGCACAGGAGCCATCCGGATTGGCTCGCCTGGAGCAGGTGGTGCACCATTTGCGGATCCCAAAGCCTTTGATATCACAGAGGCCCCTGTCGGTGGAGGATACCACACGCCCAAGACCACCGACGCGCTTCCTGCAGAAAGCGAGAGAGTCGCCGCCGCCATCCCTGATCCTGTCACCCCCGACGGATACGAGCTCGTGTTTGGCCCTTTGAACGCGGCCACGGACGCTCCTGGGGTACGTTCGCTCTTTGCTTTCCGCAATTGACGTCCAGATTCACTCTTTTAACCGCATTTAGTACATGGGTTTCGTTGGCATTTCGACATACAATGCGACAGAGTGCGCGGAGCTTTGCAATGCTCGCGACTTTGATGCTGTTGGCGGTGCCTGCAAGTTCTTCAACTTGTTCAACACCGTTGTCAATGGCACTTCGGTCTTGTTCTCCTGCAGCCTTGTACGTTCTCCGCGACAGTGATGTACCTGTGTTCACGCTGATTGACAATCTCGTCATTTAGTATTACATCCCGACAGATGCAACGACTGCCACCAATGCAGGGCAAGGAAACATCACAATTCAAGACTCGCGTGGCTACAGCCGCATTTCTGTCCTCCCAGACGGCGGCTTTGAGTCCTTCACTTGCCCCACCAACGTCACCACATGCTTCTCTGATACGACCGCGACCTGGGTGGGCACGAGCTCCACAGAGAGCCTAGGCGTGGATGCTGCCGTCATCCGCAACGCGACGCTCGCTCACTCTGGCAACGTTGCCGGCATTCTGGGAGAGGTGAACGGAGAGGACGCGTTTAACGGCACGCTCGCCCCGGTTGATCCGCTCACGACCGTCGTTGGCAAGACGTACACAGTGTCCTTCTTCCACTGGAGCGGATTCGCGAATGAGACTGATGAGGCTGCCGCGTTCGTTGACGTGCTCTGGAACGACGAGGTCGTTCTGTCGCTCACACCGGGCTTCAGTCCCTGGCAATACTACCAAACTACTCCCTTGACTGCGGTCGGAAATGATACGCTTGCGTTTAGAGGCGGGAGTGCTCCAGCGTGGTCGTTTATTGATGACATTTTCGTTTTCCGCACCACTACCACTACATAGATTAGAAGACTGTGTAAATGATCATGTTGTTATATAAATTGAAAATTTAACGAGCAAGGCCTTGTAGTCTAGAGGTACGATACTTGCTTTGGGCTATTAGCAATTGCAAGTGGCCTGGGTTCGATTCCCAGCAAGGCCCTGCTTCTTTTTTTTTTTTTTTTTTTTGGCTTCTTAAGCGGTTTCCGTGGCTGTGCTAATAAATACTTGTTCTGTTTTTGTCTCGTCTTCTACTTCAGTTACAATAACGACAGCAACCACTGACACTTCCATGATAATAGGTCCTCAACGGTTTCCATACCCATCCACCTGCATTAGTCCTCTCGGGACAAAAGAGCGTACCCCTTGCGCCCACATCACACTTCCATATAACGACAATGGAGGTCGCTCCTTTGTCCTACGTAGCAAATCCGATTGGACTTTCATAAAGCGCGAAACAACTCTCTGATGCAGCAGCAGAGACCGCCACCCACGCTCGCCGAACATCTATTTCGCCACCAGTTTGTCACGGGACAGATCAATCCCTGGTACATGTATCCAAATCCTTATTTCAGCCAGTACGTTGCGCTCGTTGATTAGCGTCCGGAAGGATGTTTTACTAATGGAAATCATTTTCCGTAGCTCTCCATACTCTCGTCCGCCAGCTCCAGGGCCCCCGGAGCAGCCTGCGCAGCAGGCGCTCCCACAAACGGCCCAAGTACCCGCAGAGTGGCCGGATCAGCGGCAGTATCAACCACCACCCTTTCCTTCCGCGGTGCCGCCTGGACCTTCGTGGGCATATGGATATCCTACGCCAGCTTGGGCGCGGCCTTCTCAAGCGCAGACTCAGCCCCCGCCGCTGTATCGACGACACAGCTTCTCCGGGGCGACTGGCCATCGTGCAACAGCACCTGGGACGCCTTATCCACATCCACAGTACTCTTTCCCGTATGCCAGCGATGCCCGCCCTGGCCAGCAACCTCTGCCAGGACGGACACCGCCCTTTGCTAATCAGCCGCACTGGAGTCATCAAGCCACACACACGCCCTCTTCGCGAACCCCACCCTCATGGGCACAGCAACCGTCCGAATTTCCTCCGCCGCCGGATCACCCTTACTGGGCGACGCCGGCTGGGGCGAGAGGTGATGCAGCACACGAGTACGGACATGTAGACCCCGCTTCTGGAGCGAGTCCCTACAATGCGAATCCGTGGGCCGATGGACGTAACGTTTTTGCAGGCATGCCGGATCCGGCCCATGTGTCCCCCTGGCCTGCAGCGGATGCTCATGCCCAAGGCTATGACCAAGCTGGCGCAGACCCGTGGGCGCACAGACGACGCTACTCCTTCACCGGCGTGCCTGACGCCCTGCAGCCGCGAACCCGCCGTCCTTCGAGGCAGAGAACTCACCGCGTAGGAGACGAGTACGGTGCTCCGGATGCCGAGCAGGCGCGAGTTCGCCATTCCTCAAGAGACCGAGCACGAATACACCGTCCTGCGGACGAAAATACTCAGGCCCACATGTATCATGCACCGCGATGGGACACTCCTGAGTGCCAGGATGCCCGTCAGTTTGGACAGCCGATACAGAATTACGTGGCGCCATTCCACCGGCACGAAGCGTACCATGGTTCGCCTCAGCATGCTGTGCCGCCGCCGCCGCCTCCTGCACCGCCTAATGTCCATTGCGACGGCCTCGGAACTCCGCCTCATCCCACTCCCCAAGTAGTTATGCAGCCGAACTTGCTTCCGAACCCACAATACGATACAGCTCAGTATGTCACCGAGACACCCATGCGCCGGCGCCCGCCGTACAACCCGACGATGCACCATGTCAAGCTGCGCAACAAGGCGGGTCGACCGAGCACGTTCGCGCTCACGGACGGCTTCGACGGTTCGCCCGGGTTCTTCAACATTGTCCCGCGGCCCAAGAGCTGGCGGCGAGACTTTGTGTCGTTCCCAAAGGCGCAGAGATATCGCGGCAAGGCCGGGTTGGGGCTCGTGGACCAGCTTGGCAAAGTCAAGCAGGCATTCTCGCCCGGAAGGCAGGACAGTCGCAGGAAGAAGGAGCTCCCGACTGAGCTGTACCAGCTGAACGCGCATCTGGCGTACCGAAACGACGGCGCGGTGCCCATCTCGTACGACATGCGGATGGAGCCCGAGTTTGGAGAGATATCTTTTCCGTCCGTCCCGCGGCGGCTGAACCAGCTGGACTTTAAGCAATTCGCGACGGACCCGCCTACGCACGCGATGGCGCTGTACCATGCGCGGCTGCCGTGGCATGTGCGGATCTGCTCGAAGCACGAGAACGGGATCACGATCGCGGACGTGCTCACGCAGCTCGCGGACTCGCTCATGCGCCCGCTCAGGAACGAGGACATGTTCAATGACGAGATGGACGCGGAGGCGAGGGAGGAGGTCCTGACGGCTTATCATCGTCGCACGCAGGGGAACACGATGGCGAGGTCGAAGGGCCCAGTGAGGATGGATTTCCTTGGGCTGGACGTCATCTTTGCGGGATTGGCCAAGGGGAAGGATGGGATATGGGAGATCAAGACGGTCTCCGTCGTCAACAAAGGCTAATGGTCCTTTACTCATTCGTTCTCGCATTGTATTTTGTTCTAAGTTATTCGTAATGAAATGCGACGTCATTCTCCTGCAAGGAATACATTTGCTCCATTCGTGTGCGTAAAGTACATGACAATTAACCCTCTATAAGCGTGCATAATTCATAAAGACCGGAGAGCCGTTTGTGTATGTACAAAAAAAAAAAGAAGCGAACAGTGGGGCAGTCAATAAAGAACCAAAGCAAACGGCCGTCCCAGGAAACCAGCAGTTCCAGCTGAGTCGGTCGCCTCGCTCTCTAGGGCAACGTTCTGATATAAATAAGTTCCTCTAGGAAAGCGGAGCGGGTGGAAGACACGGAAATGAGAGTACACCAACATTACACCACGACGGCGGCAGTGCCGTTTGGTTGAACCGGAGCGGCGGCAGCGGCCTTGAGCTGCTGCTGTTGTTGCAGCTCGATGTCCTTCTCGCTAGGGCTCTGGATCTTGCCCATCTCGCGGATAAAGCTGGTGCCCCAGAACGCGGCGCTATACTTGTTGACGTACTTGAACAGCTTGCGATGGTTTTCTGCGCGCGTAGCGGCGTCCATAGTGACGGCCTCGTGGATCGCGTCGGCGACCTGCTGCGAGTCCCATGGGTTTACGACGATCGAGCCGTTCAGCGACTGCGCGGCGCCCGCGAACTCGGAGAGGATCATCACGCCCTGTCGGGCTTGCTGGCACGCGATGTACTCATACGAGACCTACACAAAAGGATGTTAAAACGGATTGGACATGAATAGAAATGTGAAGCACGCACCAGGTTCATGCCGTCGCGAGTGCTGGACACGAGACAGACATCGCTAACGGCATAGAGAGCGCAGAGTTCGTCAAAGGGCAGGCTCTTGTGCATAAAGTGGATGGGCATGAATTCGACGGTGCCAAAGCGGCCGTTGATACGCCCGACGAGCTCGTTGACGGTAGAGCGGAGGTTCTGGTACTCCTCGACGTCCTGCCGCGACGGAACGGCGAGTTGGACAAGGACGACCTTGCCGATCCATTCCGGGTGCTGCGTAAGGAAGAGCTCGAGGGCATGCAGCTTCTGCGGGACACCCTTGATGTAGTCGAGGCGGTCGACGCCGACAATGACCTTGACACCGCTAAAACGCTGCTCAAGCTGCGCTATGCGGTTCTGGACCGACTCTTTTTTTAGGTTCTGTAAAAAAATAAAAATCAAGACGATTGCTAAGCGGATGCGTGGGACTTTAGACTCACGTTGATGAAAGAGGAAGGCTCGATGCCGATGGGGAAGGTGCCGACGTGTGCAAGGCGGCCCTCAAACTCGACGCCGTTCGGCATGGTGGGGAGACCGAGAATGCGTGTGCAGGAAGAAAGGAAATGGCGTGCATAGTCATAAGTATGGAAGCCAATCAAATCGCAGTAAAGGACACCGAGAAGGATCTCGCGGCGGACAGGGAGGATTCTACAATGACGTCAGCGGGTTCGAGAGGTGAAAATGAGTACACAGACGTACCTGTAGATTTCACTGCTGGGGAAGGGCGTATGGAGGAAGAAGCCGATGCGGATGCCAGGGATGCTCGCGGCGTCGGCGTTGGCAGGGTCGCCCTCGATGCCTTCGGTGATCTTGGTCAGCTCCTGACGCGTAAAGTCATCCGCGTTGGACCGGCCGTCAATGAGGCCGCGAAGGAGCATTGGAAGCAGCATGAGATGGTAATCTTGGACCCATACCATCGCGCCCGGTGTGATCTGCTGCCGGACGACTTCCGCGAAGCGCATGTTCGCCTGGCGGTACGCGAGCCAGTTCTCCTCGTCAAAATTCATCTCACCCGGGTGGTAGTGGAACAGCGGCCACAGGATTGAATTTGAGAACCCGTTGTAGTGCCGGTCCGCAACATCATCGTCGAGATGCACCGCCTGGCATGAGTACTCTTCCATGAGCCGCTTGTCGACGTACGCGCGGTCCTTAGGGGGTATCGCGAACCCAGGCCATCCGATCCATGTAAAGTTGAGATACTTCTTGAAGCCAGTTAGAGCAGACACGAGGCCGCCGGACGACATTTTGAAGTGGTACTCCCCGCTGCTGTCCTTCGTGATCGTGACCGGGAGCCGGTTCGACACGACGATGAGGTGACCATCTTTCCCAAACTCCATGTCGGGATGCGTGCTCTCAAGGGGCGATGCAGGCGAGGGCTGTTCTGCGCTCATCTCTCGCGGGGATGCCTTGCGGCAGTTTTATATGGGATGTGGGGTCGCAGAGGCCTTTATCGCTCAGCAGTGTGCAATAATTCGCTGTCGAGGTCCGGATTGGGAAGGCAGAGATCATTATCGTGATTCTGACCCGTGTGGAAAGAACAGACGAGGAACGTTCGATACTCACCAAATCCGTTTCCGATGTTTCCCTTCTGTCTGATGGCAGACTTGAAGATGTTGAATGATGTCTTGGATGAAATGCACAATACAAAGTGGACTTGTAAACAACAAAAAAAAAAAAATTCTATACAAATTGTCTTCCACTAATAACACCGTTGACCGTTTCTCATTCGTCATGGAGGGAATAATCATGAGAGCCTCATCGCGTGGCAGCCGCCATCCTCTGGGGTTCCGTCTTCAGCCGACCTTTCTCCGTCTTTCCATCGATCAACACATATGCCACTTCAGGGTCACACATCGGCTCCACGACGCTCGAGAGCGACTCAGTTGACGGACTAGATCACGCATCACACGATCTGCTCGTCAGCAATATCATGTTGTTCGGGAAATAGAATACATATACGCCAGGATGTACTACGAGAAAAGCGGCATTGCGGGAGTACTGACCGGCATCTTCTAGTCGAAGAGACCGAAGCCCTATCGGACAAACACGCCTCAGCGACCTTTGCAAAACACATGACGGAAGCATTGGTATGAACTCACCATATCCTCATCAGATTCCTCCTTCTCCTCTTCCTTCTCCTCAACCTTGGGGGCCTCGGCAGCGGCAGGAGCAGCGGCAACAGGAGCAGCGGCAGCGAATGCTTCTGGGTTAGCCAGGTATTCTTTGACCTAGAATAGCAGATGTTCAGAAACGTGCACTAGTTAAAAATAGCTTGAGAAATTTCACCTTTTCTGCACCTTCAAACGTGTACTCGGTGGCAATGGAGACGGCCAACAGGTTCTTGTACGCGTTGACGAGCGAGTGAGTGACGGAGGCAAGCGTCGGGTAGTTGAGAGCGAGTGAGATGGCAGCAATCGTCTTGACACCGGCCAAGAATCTGTCAATCAGTTCGGACTCGTCCACATCGAGCACCTCCGGCGAGAACGTGTTGCCCTGGTCATAGATCTGCACCACCGTCATGCCATACGTGAACGGTGAGATGTTCAGCATGTTCAGCAACGTCGCTTCGGACGTTCCGACGCGCGTGCTGGCGGTGACAACCTTGATGTCGGACACGATTTCGATCGTTCCACGCGCGATCTTCGTCGGGATGCCGAGCGCCTGGAAGAAGGACGTCTTACCGGGTTCCATACCGGTGTTGCCCGCAGGCACGACGACGTCCTTGGGCGCGAACGCACCGGCACGAGCGGGTGCCTTGACCTTGTTCGCGACAATCGTGTCACGCACTTCCTTCAAATCGCCCTCCGTGAAGACGAAGCCGATGTTGCCCTTGATGTGCGGGAGCAGGCGCTCGTATTGGGGGTACTCGGCGAGCACGGAGCGGAGCGCACGGCGGACCATGGTGTTCTTGCCCATCAGCACGACACCCTTGCCACGAAGTGCGACACGGATTTGGTGCATCTGGTTAGAGCCGACGTTGTCGACATTGACGATGAAAATGGAGGCTGAAAGGGCACCGTGTCAGATAATGGAATTTTTGAAAGCGCAGGACTCACGGTACTTGTTTAAAAGCTCCTTGAGCTTGACAAAGTATTGTTCCTTGTCAGCACGACTGGCACCCATTTCTTTTGACTATGAAGATCCTGTCCCGCAATCTGTGAGCGTCTAATCCAAACTGTTCCAGGTCGAACGGACGGACGTAACGATACGCGGCTATTGGATACAAAATGTGCCTCCCGATTGACCTCTAGATCACGCAGACTTCGTCAAGATACAATGGTCAAAGTGCTGCATGCCGAAGGTACAGACCTGAGGGTGCCAATGGATTTTTCAAGGCGATATTTTTTCACGGAGTGGTTTCTGTGCAAGCGGTAAGATTGCCTTGACCTGACTTTGTGTTTTGGCCTGACTGTGGGAATCCAGAATAAGGTTTGCATGGTTAAGGTTTAGATGGCACTTTCCGAAGTTTCACCTCCGTTTCGGCTCCCGCACTTGCCGATTGCTCTTACTCTCTCATAAATTTCCTTTCAGTCAAGGCTTTGTCGTCAGAAGGCGGAAACTTGGGTCTGCAGGTGTTCCTTTCTTCCATGCCATGGAATGTTGCGATGCTTCCATTTGACCGTCCAACCTCTTCTGGACGGCTTCGGCAAGAGATTCGTCTTGTACGTGCCTTTCTCGTTCTCGTGTCACTGCGCTGAGGACGTTTGTCCCCAGCCATGCTAGCTGTCGGTTCGTCGTTCAACGAAATGCTGCTTCATATTTCTATTCCGAAGGACGTCATGTTGTGACCCGTTCTCTCAAGCTGTATTCCACTACACCCAAGGATCGCGTTCTGGGTACGCAATCCAACATCACGACGGCCTCAAGAGACAAAGATACTACCGTATGTCCTGTGCGAAATGAAGCCAATTCGCAGCAGTCGCAGCAGTCATCCTTGACTGGACTCTTTCCGCGCCCTACTAGCGAGCTGACTCTGGATGAATTGGCATCATACTATGAGGACTTTAGACAGAGCGCGCTCCTGCGTCTGTTCACGCCAGAACAGCACTCGGAACTCATCAATCTCATCGGTTCGCGTATACTGCTTGCGAATCCAGATTCTGTCGTCGATGTTTCGACGCCTGGGATGCACGTGTTCAAAGGACGCCGTCCTGGGGAGGACGAAGCCTACGTTTATTACGCCCATTATCTACGGGATGCGCGGTATTGGGACCTTATTGTGACGGTGGCCAATGACAAGGCGCATGTGGGACACGAGTTGCATGCGGCAGACCGCTATTGGATCATGCTTGCCTGTCTTTTGCGCGCAAGAGCCGCAACGCGTGTGAATGACGACGGAAAGACACCTAGTCAGTTTAAAATTTGATTTGGTCTTGTGCGTCCGATCTTACGGCTTTCTCTGCAAGTAGATGCATCGAGAATAGATGCTTTGGCGGAAGCTGATGTCCAATTTAGCCATATCTGGAGACAGAGTCCCTATATCGATGTCGTTGTGTTGTACTTCAAAACTCTATTCGCTAGTACTTCACTGGACGACAACGATGTTGGCTGCATCATCTGCAGACTGTGCGATGTTCTTGGCCACTATGCCCGGCCCGATTCACGCCTCATCAATATGTTTTGGCTAGCACTGTTGCGTTACGGCCATCAGCTGACATCAGAAGTTAAGGGGACAGTAGTTTCCATGGTCTTCCGGCGCCTTTCCTCGCGGTTACATTCAAGCGACCAAAGGGCTTCTGCTCGTCGTTTTCCCGAGCCGACCAATGTCGATCCTAGTTCGCATCCTGTTGTGCAGCTAGCTGAAGGTTACAGGAATGCGATCTTGCCATCCCAGGACTCGAAACCCCAGCGCGCCTGGCTCCGGAACTGGGCAATGGCAGAAGCCCGTCTTCTACTTTCGCCCTCGATACCCTTGGAAACGCGATGGCATGCAGTAAATATTCTCGCGGTATATGCACTGCATCGTCCCTCCATGATCGCGGCAATCCGGCAGAACATGTCCCAATCGGAGCTCATCGTCGCAAATTGGCGTGCCGTGCTTGTGTCTGCCATGCTTGAGAAGACGTGGCAAAACTTCCCGACCACGTCCTTTGGTATGGACATCCGCTTTCAGGGCATCATCTATCCGCTCTGGCGTGCTTGGAGTCAAGCTATGGAGAAGGACTTGCGCAACTGCGATAGGCGGGTTGCGTCTACGATGATGTCGTCGTTCATCAGAATGGCGAGCGGCTCATACGATGCCGATTTGCTGGAACAATGCCTTCAATTCTGCAAGCGGCATGACTTGTTCTCTGGTGCCGACCCTACCATGGAGAATTGGGCCAGGCTCCTAATAGCTGACTATATCCAAGCAGCGGTTCGTTGCGACGGTCCTCATTGGGCAGCCATTTTTACGTCTTTGGAGCTTAACTCCCGACTCCCCTCGATTACGACTCTACTTTTGCAGTCGTATATAAAGGACCAGAACTTCCTCACTGCGCTCGGTCTATACAAGTTTTGCGCAAAACACGATGTAGAGTTGCCGGTTGCAGCTGTCTATAATTTAGCCATGTCCTTGGTATCCCCGGAGAATTGGGAGATGTCTATGTCCCTCCTTCATCATTTGCAGTTCTCTCGAGCTCAGTTAGAGCAGTTATTCATCAAGATTATCGGCGTGCTTCAAAAGGAGCAACGTCAGGTCATCTCCGCGGATGCGCTCGCGGCCATCGAGAGAACGATCACAGTGCTCTATTCGGTCAAGCCACCGCAGCTGCTTCATTCGCCTCTCTTAAGGCATCTCTCCCTGGTGATGGTCTCGTCAGGTAGTCCATCACAGGCACTGCATGTTATAGAGACTATCCATCGCCGGGAACCGAAATTCTTCACGACAAGGTTTCTTCTACGCATGATGCGCCTTCTCGTGGACAACCTTCAACCTCGCTTGGCGATTCGGTTATTTCGACTCATTCCTCGCAAACCTGCTGGCGCATGGTACGATTTTCGACGCAAACTTGTTCTGAGGCTATATAGAACGGATTCAATCGCATACGCACGCTTGCTGGATGGGGACGGAGTGGATGATCGAGGAAGGTCACGACTTTCCATCCGAGAGTCACTTGTTCGGACCATATCTTCTCATTCGCGGCGGATCTCTGTCAGGAAGATACCTCCGATCTTGTATACGCTTGGCAGCTCCAAAAACGCGCCTGATATCAAGCTGGCTGCCACGTTGCTCGTGCGTGGTAGACGCTTCTATTATGCTAGGAAGGTGTTCGAAAGAGCTGCAGACGCTCTTGAACCAGCCGTCCAGACAGCTATATGCAACACCATCTTGCATGGCCCCATGTTGCATCGAGGTCTACGGAGCATGCGGCTGGTTAGACGGATCCTCTATACAAAGAACCTCCTGGAAGAGAAGTATGGGTTCTCGCCTGACCGGACGACTGTGAACATCGTCCTCAAAGCGATGCTGCGATGGAAGGACATGGTGGATTCCGAGAAGGTCAAAATATTATTTGATCACATGGTCCACAGCGGTTATCCCGTCTCGCAGCGGTGGCGACAGCGCAACGGCGCCCCCTTCGGAACCCCGCCTTCCTCGTCCGGGCATCACCTCGGCTGGACCTCCTTGCTGCCGTCGATCTCCTTTGAGCGACATGCACGACCGCTGTATAAAATGTTCATCAAGGCTTTCTACTCGCGTGGAGACATCAGGGCTGCGAAGACGGTTGTCGGAATCTTGAAGGAACAGGACGTGTTCGCTCTTCGGCAGAAAGAGGATCGTAACAAGGCGAGACGCCTGGGTATCTACAAGAAGCGGTCCAACACCTGGAAGCGGCCGTCGAGTTGAGCTAATCACTGACGTATGAGTTGATGTACATAGACTATTGCACCACAATGCTCGTGCGACTTGTCATTATGATAGGACTTGTTCTAACTGGAAACGATTAATTCCATGACTTTGTAGCTCAAGAGCTAGGTTGATACATGTATTTGGTCCGATTTGCGCGCCCTCCACATCGTGGACTAAGAGGGTCCGGACCGCACGTGTTTATGAAAAAATTGCTCGTTGCGGCGACGCTTCCCTTCTCAACAACACACTGTAGCGGATTCTGGTAATAGGAGTAGTTCTGAACCTATGGAAGGGATGCCGAAGGAATTTTCAAAGAGGTCCTCCCCGTGGCGTTTTTCGTTTTTTTCATCTTTTTTCGTGTTCTCGTCAATCCGGGCGTTCTGCGCATTCGGTTTTTCATCTCGGGTTTGGCGGCTTTTGCGTTCTAGCGTCTGTGTCGGGCGGGGGGCGGGCGGAGGCGAATCGTTGAGATACGCCTTCTCCCTCTTCCTTCCCTGCCCGGCGTCCTCCTCCCCGTTGGGCTCTCGCCTCGGTTTGGCGGTTTGTGCCCCCTCCCCGTTGTTCCTGGTGCTGGTCCTTCGCCTTTTTGCATCATGCGGTACGCCTTCACTGACCCCTGATTGACATGTAGTCCAGCTCGTCGTGTTAACAAATGCACTCGAGTATAGAACATTCTAATACTTGCATTTCTAGTCCAATCGACATGTCGTACTCGTACGAGTCCATCCCCTCCTCCATCTCAAGTTCTGGATATTCCGCTGCATCCGTTAGTTCTCGAATGAAGCTTAATTGAACTGATCCTGAACTACGTTGCCAGCTCAGCGACGCTTCCCTCGATGCGACATCGAGGCATGTACCAAGGAAAATACCGAAGAGAGCGGAGAATGATGACTTGGAACGATGTCAAAGCTGGACGGCCGACGAGCTAGAGTTTCAGCAGGGTTCTAGTATTGACCGCGCCCCGTTCGCCTTTTCACCTCTCCAGCTAGCCCAGGTTGTTGATCACAAAAGCTATGGACGCTTGATTGGTCTCGGTGGCACGAGCGGCGTCCTGACAGGCTTGGGGACGGACGCGGTCCATGGGCTCTCCAAACAAGCTCTGTCTGGTGGCGGCGATTCCGGCGGCCAGTCTACCTCAGAGCCAAGCTCTGCATATAAAGCCACTTTAGCCCGTCGGCGAGAAGTCTACGGCGCGAATGTCATTCCAATGAGAAGAAGCAAATCGCTGTTGCAACTCATGTGGACCGCATTTCAAGACAGAGTCCTTGTACGACCTTTGAATACGTCTTTGTTTACATCACTTAACGACGCGCTTTTTTTCCGTCCACTTTCAGGTTCTCCTTATTTTTGCGGCTATCGTCTCCTTGGCTCTCGGTCTTGTTCAGGACTTTCAAACGAGGCGCCGTGAAGGAGAGCCCCCGGTCCATTGGATAGAGGGTGCGTCCATCATGGTTGCTGTAGCAATCGTCGTGAGTATGGCTCCAAGCCAAGTGGATGAATGAATTATTGATTTCATGTTTTCAGGTCATCATAGGATCCCTCAATGACTGGCAGAAAGAGCGACGGCTGAGAGCTTTGAACAAGAAAAAACAAGAGAGAAACATCAAGGTCATCCGTGCCGGGGCAAAGGCGATCATTGATGTAAAGGTTTGGGCTGTTGGTTTTGTCCACCTATGGATCTGAACTTCCTATAGGACGTTGTCGTTGGAGACATAGCATTGATGGAGCCAGGAGAAATTATTCCTTGTGATGGCATATTTTTGTCTGGCCATAGCGTTCATTGTGACGAGTCGGGAGCAACGGGTGAATCGGATGCAATTCGAAAGCTTCCGCTTGAGAAGTGTTTGAGGATATTACGCCACCAAGATGGTGTGACGGGGGAGGCGGCGCATACAGACTGCTTCGTTATTAGCGGTAGCAAAGTGTTGGAAGGCCTTGGTCGGTACGTCGTCATTGCTGTGGGTACAAAGAGTTTCAATGGCCGGGTCATGAGTGGTAAATTACTCTTTTTTTTATGGCGAGTTTAATAATGCTGAATCCGCCTTGCAGCCTTGCGGAGGGACACTGAGATCACGCCGCTTCAAATGAAACTCAACGTTCTGGCCGAGTTAATAGCAAAAGTCGGTTCGATCACGGGCGCATTACTTTTCACCGCGCTCTTTATCAGGCTTTGCGTCCAATTCAAAACCGGGAAACCCCCACGGTAATCGCTTTTGCACTTAGAGGAAAATGCAAGCGACTCATGCACTCGTCTGATCAGAACTCCGAATGAATATGGAATGGCATTCGTAGACATTCTTATTATCTCGATTACCATCATCGTCGTCGCAGTCCCCGAAGGTAACTGTCTCCTAATTAATCTTATTCTGCAATTGCGCTTTACTTTCTTTCCCAATTACGTTAGGTCTGCCGCTTGCGGTCACCCTCGCCTTAGCGTTTGCGACGAAGCGAATGACAAAAGAGAATCTGCTTGTGCGCGTTCTTGGCTCCTGCGAGACGATGGCGAATGCGTCCGTTGTTTGCACAGACAAGACAGGCACATTGACTCAGAACGATATGACCGTCGTCGCAGGCTCGATAGGCATACACGCAAAATTTGTCCGCCACCTTAAGGACAACGTCGAGCGTAGCAACGCGGACGAGAATAGACCATTGGGAGAGTCCCCTGAGAGTGGCTACACGGCTACCACCGTCCCAGAGTGCAAGCGCTGTGATGATTTCTCCATAGACTTGACGGATCTGAACACGGTGCTTCCGTGCGCATTGCAAAGCCTTACGAACGAGGCGATCGTGGTGAACAGCACCGCTTTTGAGAATGAGGATCCGGAGACAAAGCAGCTGGTGTTCGTGGGCAGCAAGACAGAGATGGCGCTGCTCAGGTTTGCGAAGGAGCTGGGGTGGAACAGCTTCAGAGAGACGAAGGACGGCGCTGAGATTATCCAAATTATCCCGTTTTCGAGCAAACGCAAGGCCATGGGAACGGTGGTCAAGCTGAGGAACGGCGATGGCTACAGATTCTATGTGAAGGGCGCGGCAGAAATCCTGTCGAAGAGGTGTAGTCATCATGTGGTTGTTAAACGTCCAGATTTCAATCTCGAAAACTGGTCCGACGACGGTGAGGTGGAGGTCAAGAGCATGGGCCTGGATGCACAGGAGAACGTCCATCGAACAATTGTTTTCTACGCTAACCAGACGCTCAGGATGATCGGGCTGTGCTACCGAGACTTTCCATCATGGCCACCGGCGGGCGTGCCACACGATGCAGAAAATCAGGTTGGTGTGAGAGCAATCCTCCCTTCCACCGCGTTTTTTAATGTCGTGTCCTAGGTTCCTTACGAAAATTTGGCGAAGTGTCTGACTCTCGTCGGAATCACCGGTCTGGAGGACCCGCTTCGGCCTGGCGTCAAGGAGGCTGTGGCAAAGTGTCAGAAAGCTGGTGTACAGGTTAAAATGTGTACGGGCGACAATGCCCTTACTGCGCGCTCCATCGCCAGTCAGTGCGGCATCTTTGGCCCCAGCGGAATCGTGATGGAAGGTCCCAAATTCAGAGGACTGCCACAACAAGAACGGGCCACGATCGTTCCACAGCTCCAAGTCCTTGCACGTTCATCGCCGGAGGATAAAAAAATTCTGGTAGAAACGCTGAAATCTCTCGGAGAAATTGTAGGCGTAACGGGCGACGGGACGAATGATGGGCCTGCGCTCAAGACCGCCGACGTTGGCTTTTCAATGGGTCTGACGGGTACCGAGGTGGCAAAAGAAGCATCAGATATCATTCTCATGGACGATAATTTTGCTTCAATCGTCAAGGCCATCATCTGGGGACGATGTGTGAACGACGCAGTTCGCAAGTTCTTACAGTTCCAGGTCTCAACAAATGTCACTGCTGTCGTCATCACATTCGTGACTGCCGTTGCTTCGGAACAAGAACAATCGGTGCTCTCGGCGGTGCAACTGCTGTGGATTAATATTATCATGGATACATTTGCTGCCTTGGCACTGGCTACGGATCCTGCTAGCGAGGCTCTTTTGGATCGATTGCCAGACAAGAAGACGGCGCCGCTATTTTCGGTGGACATGTACAAGCAGATTTTCTTCCAGTCTATCTACCAGATCACCATAGTTCTGATCTTCCACTTCTTTGGGATACGTATTCTCGGACTCCATCCTGACCCGACTTCAAGGGCGTCGGTCAAGCACGCTCAAGCAACTGTCCAAACTTTCGTCTTCAATGCTTTCGTCTTTGCGCAGATTTCTAATTCCGTCAATTGCAGAAGGCTGGATAGGAAGCTCAACGTATTCAAAGGCATTTTGCTTAACAAGTATTTTATTGCTATCACACTCATAGGTAACGATTGTGCACCGAGTCCGTTAACCACACTGAACTGTTTCATCGTCTTTTCAGAAATTTGTGTGCAAGTCCTGATTATTTTCATCGGTGGCGATGCGTTCCATGTCACTCGTCTTGATGAGCGTGAATGGGGCATTTCGCTTGCGCTCGGAGCTGTCTCTATCCCGCTGGGTGCTCTGATCCGCCTGTTGCCTAATGCCTCATTCGAGAGACTGTTAGACCCTCTTGGGCTTCTTGAAAGCGGACCTGTCCTTCCGTTCGCCAACATTCAGCACGAGGATCGCTGGACATGTGCTATTTCTGCAGTCCGCGACAGCCTCAAGACTTTTTCCAGCATCCGAGGTGGGCGCGTTCGATCTTCACACTTCTTCACGAACAGCCAGGACTCACCTCCGATCACCATGTATGTCTCCGTCTTGTGATTTCCTGAGTGCGAAGCTGAGAGCAGCTGATAGTCCTTCATTACTGGCCATGGTTCCAACATTAATGTTCAGCACCGCTGCGATAGGTCACGCAACCGACTCGGCTCATTCAAACTCGTCCGACGCCGTTCGCAGCGTTACGTGAGGCAACGGGTCTTTCGCCAGCATAGCATAAATACCCCGATTTCCGTTTGCAGGCTGTCACGGAGCAGCCATTTAGTTCCAAGACTGTCCGACGCTGCATAACCCCCACAACGCGTCCATTCAGGTCAAAACCACGTTGAACACCCTAATTCCTGTCGGAACTGCCAGGTTGTAACTGCGCGCGCTCCCTGAGCTTGTTATATCACGATTTATTGGCTACAAGGAAGTAGGGCCACTGTAATTCGTCTTGATGACTGCAAAAATGGTGGATCGGTGTGATCTGGTGTTCCTCTGATTTATCCACTCCCCTCACCTTTGGATGTACGGCCTCCGCCGGCGGCGTTAATGACAGGGCTGCACATGACAAGGCTCTAAGTCTTGCTCATGTTTCTCGACCGTAATAGATTCCTCGGGACATGATCTATTCTACATGGAAGCAAGTTTTCTAGACTCATGTATCGAACTCCTATTTGGGTTGAAAAACTAACTGTCTTAGAGAGCATACGACTTGATCAGCTTTGCTTGCAATAACTCAACTTCGATTGATCTTCGTTTCCGGACTCTGCGGATAGAATCTGGCTGAGAAGCTTGGCAAGCCGCACGTTCTATCCGAAACACCTTCTGTGGCCTTCATTGCCCAAAAAGGGGTTTAGCGAAAGGTGCGTTGTTCGAAGCTGCTTGCTTCTCTTGTTGTCTTTGCTGTATCCATCCAGCATAATGATGACACATATCATACATTGGTGTAAAACGGCAGCAGGGCGCGTCATACGGAATTGCGTGAAGCGGATTTACGCCAGAAGGCCCTGGTGCTACCATCTCTGAAACGCAACATCAATCATGATCAACCAGCAGAATCAGTTCAAAGGGAGCGCGACTTTGACCCGCGACTGGTGTAACATTGATAACCCTTTGTGCGACAAGTTTCTAGGCCATCTAAGAAATATTGACGATCATTGCCTAATTTTCGGTAGCGATCAAGCATCGATCTTTCAAGGCCCCTTTTGATCTCTATACGAAGAATATTCGCAGCCCATTGCACGACCTAGGCTTGCGAAATGTCGTTGCTACGAGGTTGGATCCGGAGGCATATATAATGGGCGCGGAAGAGGCAGTGGACTACCACTCTCAAGCAGCCACCTTTTGCGCATCTTGCCATCCTAAAATGACCTTGACACCGACGTTCGTTGCTGTTTTGCTTTCCATCGCTCTGTCGACGGCCTTCGCTAGTCCGATTCAAGAGCCCAGAGATCTGGAAAGACGTGGTGCCATCTTGACTGGCATGTACTCCTCTGAATGGGTGGTCTGTTTCTATCCGGAACGCTAGCATGTTTCTATGCTGACTTGTTTCGACAGAGTGAACGATACATGCTGAAGAATAACCTCTGGGGCCAATCTTCTGCCACGAGCGGTTCCCAAAGTTCACAAGCAACAGGCATAAAAGGTCAGCAAGTATCTTGGACCACTACTTATAATTGGAACGGAAGTATGTCTTTGATCTTTTAGATTGACCCTTATTCGATGCTGAGTGTACATCTAGACCCACGTACTGTCAAGAGCTATGCGGATATTGACCTGATGGTCGGCCTTAATAAACGATTGTCTGCTATCAAGTCCATCCCTACGAGCTGGTCATGGTCTTATTCCTCTGCTTCCCCCAACCTCATTGCCGATGTCGCCTATGATCTTTGGCTCTCTCCCACGTCCGGCACGCACGGAGCGACCTCCGCTACCTCATATGAGATCATGATCTGGCTCAGTACCCGTGGAGGGTAAGTCGGCCAGCATCGGTCTCGGTTTCTTCCCTACCTGACGATATTCTGCTCAGCGCTCGCCCCGCCGGATCGCAAGTTGCCACAACAAACATTGGTGGGGTCAACTGGGGGCTTTACAGAGGAAACGTGAAATCGTGGACTGTCTACTCCTTTGTTGCATCTAAGGAGATCAAAAAATACAATGCTGACCTCAAGCTCTTCTTCAGTGTGTATTCACTTTCATTCCGCCTTGGACTTCCGCTTGCTAAATTTCATGTTTCCAACAGATTATCTAGTATCACATCAAAATGTACCGGCTTCCAATTACCTGGTCCAGGCTCAGGCAGGAACGGAACCTTTTATTGGTGAGCATCTTTTATCTGTTTCTCTGAATGGTGCGTTTTAAGCCCATATCGCCCCAGGATCTGCGAAGCTTACAACGCAAGGTTATTCCATATCCGTCCATTAATGGGTCTTGAATGAGTTTCCTTTGGTCGGTGGCATGCCTCCTTCTCTCAGACAGAGGATGCTGAGTCGCCTGGTGCTACACCTCCTCTGCACTCCTTCAGACTTGGTGGGCTCTCATCGGATGCATAGAATGGCATCCCAAGGTTCTACGGGTCGGAATTGGAATACCTGGGCCCCGTCTCCGTCCATGTTATTCGCCCGCAAAACATACGCAGACCGCAGGGGGCCTCCCATATCGCCCGCAGAGGCCCCAACGAACGCGCCCCTTCTCCTGTCGCTCGTCTGCCGTCCGATACTGAGTGAGGCACCGACGAGTTCGGTTCTAACACGGCCCTTCTCTGTCACTCCGCCGTATCCGGAACCCTCCTCCCCTTTCTCACACGCCCGAATACCACTCTTCTCCCTCTCCTCGTCCCCCCGCCCGACGCTCCAACCACCACCGTCTTCCCCCCGAGAGCCGACTTCCGCTCCGCCCCCGGCCGCGACCGCCCTCGCCCTGCCGCCGCCCTGCCTGCGCATGCCCCGCTTCGCCCGCCCGCACGACAATCGTCTGTCTGCACACTATTCGGACGCCGCCCGGACTATGGACGGTGTACCTACGTATACTTACCCCATAAGTACTACCTGTGCCGATGTCTTTTACAGCTGGGTCTGCATAGGCTACCATCTGGAGCAGGTACTTGCATCCACAACAGCTGGAGTTACAAACCTTCGACCAGATGTTATCGGAATCTTCAACCGTCGTTTCAAACAAATGATGAACGAGTCATCGCATACGATTTTCCTTCTGGCATATTATCTTCACCCATGTATGTCATCTAACTCCAATTCCACCCTACTAGTATTTCGTCAAAACGGAGGACTGCAGCTAACAATGCCCGTCTTGGAGGACGGAGAAAAACTACGTCCCGAGCAATATCCGTTTCTCTTGAAGACACTCCTCTCTGCCGTTCTCAATATTTTCCGAGGAGAGCAACAACGGCTTCAGGACTCTGGAGCAGAGGTAGTCCCGCTAATGATCAACGAGTTCATTGCATATGCCTACAACAAGGAGCCATTTCGAAGTCATACCTGGGCATACCATACAAACCCTCTCAAATGGTGGAAAAAGCTGTCGGGGGATTCGAATGCACCTTTAATTGCGGTAAGTGGTACTCGTAATGTCAAACATATGCTGATTAATGTTGAACTCATACAGAAAGTGGCCGTTGAAGTTTTCTCTATCTCTCCTTCTGAGATTTGCGATGAGCGCACTGCATCGCGTCCTGGATGGTTCAATACAGCATGTCGTAGCTCAATGACGCCTGAGCACATTACGGATTCTACGAAACTCTATGATTACTTTCTTCATGGCTTCGACGACGGAAAGTATACTCACAAGGCTCATGTCCACCTCAATCCTGTTCAACCATCTCCATCAGTCTCTGCCACATTCTCCTCTCTGCGCTTTCCTTGATGGACCTTCTGAATGTCCATAATCTCGAGCCGCACCTTGAAATGGACATGGCCGCCATGGAAGAGGTCTGGTTTAATCACCCAGATCCTTATGACCTTGCTGAGACAGAAGGCACCGATGGAGAACTCCAAGTCCCCGTGGTGACCCGGTCTTCAATTCGTTTCGAAATCGCGACCTATGTGAAGCTTGACGATCCCAAGCTGGTGGCGCTGCTCACCAATGTTGACACTGATGGACCCAGAGTCCTAGAGTTGGAGGCAGAGCCAAGACGGATGGAGCAAGCAGGAAAGCCAGGAGAGTGGAGTGTCGAGAGCTTCTTGGAAGCTTAGAACGTAAACGTTCGACGTTGAACGTTGAAACGCGTCATCAACACGTTAATAACACGATTTTCCTGTTAATAACTTTACATTTGCGATGATGACGTAATCAAAGTCACTGTTAAAAACACAAGTATCTATCGTCACGACAAAGTCTGAAGCAATCTCACGTTACAAACAAGGCCGTCCAGCAATCTAACCCAGCCCTACTGGGGAGGGCAGAGGGCTTCGGCTCGGTGAACTCTCATCTACCTGCGTTAGAAGCTTCAGTATGGACCCAACGAGTGACTTGTGCCGCCTTTTCCCTCGTTTGTTCCACACTGACCTGCATGTTCTTTAGCTCTTCCATTCACCGACGAGGAAATGGCGGAAGCTGGTCTTCTGGGCGAAGGCGAGTCCCTTAGTCATTTCGCGCGTCTATGCCACACTTACCATCTATCTTGTAGACGTTTCTACTCTCGTTAAACAGGCCGTGGAGACTATGAAAGAACATCCTGAGCTCTTGAGTGCATTCTTTAGTTTTTTTCCGCTTCTGTACCACACTTACCACCTTCCTGCTAGATTTCTTTTCTCTCTTTGTCCTGGAGTGCATCGATTACAGGGGCAAGCACAATAGTCTTGGCTCACCTGTCCCCCCCCCGGGCCTCCTCCCCGACTCTCAGTGAGGCCTCTAATCTCTCCGCACTCACCATCTCCACCGATGTCACCGATATCACCTCTCTCCTTATTTCGGATTATGAGAGGACCACCTTCTACAACGGTATCACATCCAGCGGCGACCATCCAGAGCTCTTCTATCGCTCAGATCTTCTTACAAATCCATTCCCCGTGCCCAGGGGCAGATATGCCACTCTGCCTACGAAGTCCGCTCGTCCAGTCTACAACACCCCGCTCAATGCTTGCTGGGACACTGTCGCTCCGAAGATTGTTGCCTTGTTGAAAAACCAGAGTATTCGATACTCGGCGATTGATCCAGTTCGTTTCTTCACCCACGGACCACCGGGAGAAGAGGAGAGGGGAAATCTCGGACCCGTGACGATTTGGATTGCGATTCATCCCGGCACCACCACAGTTGAGGCAGTGCACGATGCCTCCTTGGGCATCCTCGAGCTTTTGAAGGCCAATGGAGTCGAGGATGTGGTGGTTGAATGGCGCGAGGGTGCCCCCGAGAAGCTGTCAGGTCCTGCCCTCCTCCGCATTGTCAATGACACCAACCCTACCCACTATGTCCGTCGTTTCCTCACTGCTGCCCTCGGCATGCCCATTGCTCCCGCCACGAAGGAGGACGATGACGTCCAAGGTAGCGTCGCCTTTTTCTTCCACGAGAACAGAAACAAGAAGGGCACTCCAGTCGACACGGTTCTTGGTGTTAGTAACTGCCACGTTCTCAGCAAGAATACCACCGTCGACTACGAGTTCAGGGGGCATGGCGCACGCGCCGAGTATGTTCGAGTTAACGGATTCCGTCGCTTCCAGCGGGCCCTTGGAGAGATCAAAGACTGCATCGGTGGCCACGCAATTGACGCCGACCGCTTGGCCAGGGATATTATCGCGTTGGAGGTGAAGCCGAAGAGCGAGGACCCGGAAGAGGCGGAAGAGCATGTGGAGGCCCTGGTGACTAAGGGGGCACAGTTGGCCAAGGAAAAGAAGGACATCGACACACTAGAAAAGTTCTACAAGGAAGTCAACAGCCAATGGAGCGATATTGAGCGGCGCAGCATCGGCTACGTCCATTGGGCTCCGAAGATCTCAGTCGACATCCAGGGTTGCAAATACACTAAGGATATTGCAACGTTCGTGGCTGATCCGACGAAGTTCAGGGCCCAGTTCAAGGGCAATGTCGTCTCCTTAGGTGCGTTTTCACTCATCTTTCATATTTGTCTCGTCTAAACAAAATGACCTCATTCAGGATCCAAGTATACTGCCAAGCAGCTTACTGACTTTTTCTATGCCCAGAGTGGTGGTAGGACTATGTTCAAGTTCCCCCCGAATGGGGAGCTTAGGATTAATGGATGGGTCACGCGCGAGTTGCTAGCCAATCCTGACTGCCATGACAGCAACGGCGAGCCCTGCCTTATTGTCATGAAGGATGGCAACACCACCGACCTTACCGTGGGATATTATGCCGGCCTCGAGTCCTACCTCTGTGATGATCTCGGTGTCGAGTCCATTGAGCTCGCGATCTACAATTATGACAAGCTGTCCAGTCCGTTCTCTGCCAAGGGGGATTCAGGCACCCTGGTCTTCGATGGTCAGGGTCGCATGGTCGGTATCCTCCATTCTGGGATGCCTAAAGGCAGGTCTAAGCATGTTACTTATGCCATGCCTGCCTGGTGGATTGTTGAGGAGCTCAAGAAAAGGTATCTGTATGCTGACTTCAACCACACCTCTTTCTAAACACAACCAACATCTTTGGCTCCTGGCTTTCCCATCTCCATGCTCCTTCTCTGTATATGACTTGTTTGCTTTCTTGGCACTTGTTTATCTGTTGGTCAGTTATTCATGTAGGTAGGTGCTCTTATCATTGGATGGCTGTAAAGGTTCATATTTTTCTTCTGCCTCACAGTTTCAGACTTGTACCTAACACTTTTCAAGTCTGATTGGGGAAAGAGATAAGAGGTTGTTGGAGGCACCGTGCCTGCATGAATATTTGTGTAGAAGTTGTACAGCTTCTTCACAATGTTCTGAATGACCTGGAACTTGACTGTGAGATCATTCACCTCATTCAAGGAATTACTGAATGAGAAGAACATCAAGCTGAGATAGAAGAATGGTACATTGTAGATCTCATCATCAAAACACATGAGCCCAACCCTCACCATGAGGAATTGGCATAGATGTCATCATGGCTGAACAGAAAGTCCATGTGATAGCATCTGCATGCTCCTGTGAAATAGACTGGTCTGCCACATATAGTGTTGCTGCGGCTGCAACTCGGAACCGACTAAGAACTGGAGCCGAGTTGGGGCAAAGCCGAAGCCAAGCCGGATTGGCAACAACTGGCAATGTTGGCTTGGGGAAACCAAACAGCTGTGGCTCATTTGCCAAGTCGGCTGGGAGTCAGCTACAGCCGCTGCACTGATGGAGCTGGGCATTCCAGAGAAGAAAAAGTAAAAATGCACATTAGATTATGTGTATACAGTGACTCAAACAATTGAGTCAATGTTTGTCACTTTTCAATTGTCTGTTGAATAACTCAACAACAAATAAAAATAATGACAATATTGTTAAGGGTAAAATAAACTATTTGATCAGGGCTACACATTTATAAAAGAATTATGTAATTCTGATCATTTTCCATGGAGATATGAATAAATTAAAACAGGGACTCATTGACTCAATTGTTTGAGTGGGTATCAGAAATATAGTAAATTGTAATTCTAGTACTTGGTATTGCCTCCCTTGGCTCTAATCACTGCTTCTAACCTTCTAGGCATACTCTCAATCAAATTCTGACACACCTCTGGTGGAATGTTATTCCACACCTCTACCAATCTTTCCCACAACTCCCACACTCCTTTTAGTGCTGTTGGATACTTGGCTAGCTCCTTTTTGAGGTGAACCCAATGCTGTTCAATTGGGCTAATGTCTGGAGATTGTGCAGGCCAGTCCAAAAGGGCAATTTTGTTGTCTTCCATCCATTTCTGGACCTTCCCTGCAGTGTGCTTGGGATCATTGTCTTGCTGAAATATCACCTCTTCTTCATCAATCCCACTTTCCACCAAGCTAGGCAGCATGTGCTCCTTTAGAATGGCCACATACTGCTCAGAATTCATCCTTCCCTCAACCTCAGCAAGATGTTCCACACCATTCCATCCCATACACCCCCATACCATGATGTTTCCACCCCTATGCTTGACTGTTGCCTGCACCTCCCTCTCAATTAGACCCTGTCCTGCCTGCTTCCACACCCATTGCCTCCCATCTGACCCAAATCTGTTGATTTTAGTTTCATCTGACCAAATGACCCTCTTCCAGTCTTCCACAGTCCACTTCTTATACTTTAAAGCAAAAGCCAACCTCTTCTGTCTATGCTTTGCACTAAGCAAAGGCTTTTTCTTCTTCACCACAGCCTTGAATGAATGTTTCTTGAGAACATTTCTGACTGTTTGTGGGGAGACTGGATGGGAAATGATGGCATTGATGTTATTGGTGACTTCAACAGCATTGGAGGCCTTGCCAGTGGTGATTTGTTGGAGAATAGCATGTTGATCAGTAGAAGAGAGTTTGGAAGAGCGGCCAGCAGAGGGGGTGGAGCGATTGGGAAGAAGATCTCGAAGAACCCTGGATACAGTGGATTGACTAACACCCAGGCTAGTGGCAATATGATGAGTAGAATGGCCATTGGAGGCCAGGGAAAGGATGTTTTCCTTCTGAGAGGAGGGGGTGGGGTGCATGTTGAAGTTCTAGAGCAATAAAGGTCAAAGCACCCTTTAAATAGCCAGAATTCAGGTCCCATCATTGATAAGATCACCATGGTAATTATCTGCCATGAGTTGGTTGCTATAGAAGTGATGGAGCATCAGATTCTGACATTTCTGATACCCACTCAAACAATTGAGTCAATGAGTCCCTGTTTTAATTTATTCATATCTCCATGGAAAATGATCGGAATTACATAATTCTTTTATAAACGTGTAGCCCTGATCAAATAGTTTATTTTACCCTTAACAATATTGTCATTATTTTTATTTGTTGTTGAATTATTCAATAGACAATCAAAAAGTGACAAACATTGACTCAATTGTTTGAGTCACTGTACGTACTTCCAAGAATTATGGTAATACTAAATGTTGTGGTATCGTAGTCCTAGAAATTAGATGTAGTATTGACAGCTATTACTTGGCACATATCTTTCGAGCTTCGGTATGCATTGCCTGCATAAGTCCATCATTAATCTTTTTTTGCTCTGGTGTCTCATAGCCCTGGCATAAGTCCGCAGAAGTTAACTCGACTATCTCTCCTGACAGGCTGTCCTCACCGCTCTCATCTCGGTTCATGATGGCATAGCGGATGATTGCCATGTCATTATCATACCGGTGATGGATGCGACGCATGTATTTATCTCAGTGCTCGCTTCTCACGACCACTAAAAGACCATTGTTGCGAGTTGAATGAGCCAGTTCAACCATAACCCATTGCATTGGGATATTTTCCGATATTTTGTAGTGCTGGTGTTGCAGAGAGATATTGCCATTGTCATCAGATACAATCGAGATAGCTAGCTTCTTGTTGTATCCACTGCCATTCACCTTGACCCATACCATACGACTGACAAGACATGGATCAAGCAAAAAATGATGAGCCTCGGATTGTTGGCTTGCAGAACTGGGACGTGGGCTGGGAGCAGATTGTCACAGAGTCAGTGCAGGGAGAGGTGAATAGGGCATTCACGTGCTGGGATTCCAGGCTGGGCTTGACAAGCCAAAATTTGGCATTGGAGTTTGTCTGCCTGTTATTCCAGGTGTGGGTGTGGCCAGTGAACAAGAGCTTGACGCCTCAGTGTGCTTGTGAGGCTTGAATCGAGGATTGCCATGTGGAAGGCAGGTGAAAAGTTTTTGACCAGACCTGTTAGATTTGAATTAGCAAGGACTTATGCCAGTGCAACCAGAACTTACAGTGAGTCAATCACATCATCATAATCAAATGTGTAGTTTTGAAATGGGGCAGCAGAATTGAAGCATAGAAGCTGGACAACTAATTTGATACCGCTCACAGTGGATTCACCACATATGACGTCCTGGACCATAGCACAAGCGCCTTTCATAGAGTGGTGCTGCTTTGTTATTAACATCTCACGTCCCCTCCATGGAATATACTCTTGGTCCTGTGTCGTTTCGCATAGCGGTGGCAGGTTTAGTATATTTTCTGGCTCAATAATCCTTAGGGAATTGATGTGCATAGAATACGAGTGAGAAAGATATCAGAAATAGTGATAAAAATATTGCAGGCATCCTTACAACTAAGTTGCTCCTCATAGTTTGTGCCAGGCTATCCGGCTGCTCAAGAAGGTGCACAGTTGCATCGACCATGCCCATGACCCATACCTTTTGTCCTAGATGTGGTCCGCCCATTATTTCAATGAAGTTTCCTGCACAATCGCTTTGCGAAGATTACACCAGGGAACGTTGACCAAGCCCTCCCCATTTTCCAAATCTACTTCAATGCCATTCTCAGAAAGAGAGCAAATGGTTCTCCACTTGCCTGAGAATGTGACATCGATAGTTTCCTGCTCTGCAAATTTCCACTCTGCAGGACATATGAACTTGGCAGTCTGGACTGCCAAATGACCGCTGACATGGAACATCAGAAATGCCTCGCTGGACAGGTAAATGTCAGCACGAGTCACAGAATGAGTGTCGAAGTCCTTCAACAGGAGCCCATGTTCCAGATTCATACCACCAAGCTGGAATACTTGATCCTCCTCCATATGCTTGAGCTGAAGGCTGTTAGGGTGACTGCTGAGGATGGCCTAAACGCGACACGTGATATGTGTGAGGAGCTCAGACAGACCTAGAGGGGAAACCTAAGGATATTGAGGTAGCTACATATGTACACTTGACTCACCTAGAGGGGAAACCTAAGAGAATACTCTAAGGTTCCCCTCTAGGGCACTATCTAGCTATATACTATACTATACGAGGTGGACATGCAGTGGGAGTGAGGCGGGAATGAGGCACGTAAGCGGCCTTATTCAGGAGCATCATGATGCAAAAGGCGCAAAGGGTGCGATGGCTCACGTGGCAGGTGCAAACATCACGCGAAAGTCATGTGAAGCACCTTTGGGTCGCGTTATCGAGGGGACTTGGTGGTGGAAAACGGGATGTCCCCTGACAGCAACACTACTCCAAACTCTCCAAACTCTACTTTTTTATTGATAAAAACCTTGCAATTGGTTTTATTCACCCATTCTGCTCTTTTTATAGAGCCTTTATCCTTTTTGTTAAAAAAAAAGGATGGCTCCTTGCATCTCTATATTGACTTCTACAGACTAAACAAAATCACTAAAAAGGACTAATACCTACTTCTGCTCATCTCTGACCTTCTTGACAGTTCAAGAAAGGCCCATGTCTGTTAGGCTAGATGAATCTTAAAGGACTCGGGCAGACTAAGTGCGAGAGCGGTTTAAGACAATGGCAAAAGGAATATTAAACCTAGCGCTACTGGTACATCTGGAAGTCCTTATGTATACTACAGTACTCGAGCACGGACCATGGACTGTGCAATGCTGTGGACTGCGGATGAGTAAGGCTGGTACAAGATGACTCAGGATGACTAGAAAGTGAGGATGACTCAATGACTGTGCGCTGCACAGCATGATGGGGAGGGATGCACAGCATGATGGGGGAGGAAGAGATAAGGGAAGGGAAGATAAGATAAGAAAAATGAATAGTCTGTAACATCACCCTCTCTTTAGATTCGCGTCCTCGTGAAACCCTTAGTCCAGCTGTCCCCACCCATTGTTTTCCCAGGCAGTTGTTGCACGTGGGGCCCACGTATGAATGAGCTCCTCATTGTAGGAGCAAATGTGATGGAGGATAGTGGCGAGGAGTTTGAGCCACCGGTTTTCAGTGCGAAGCATCTCCATTGCCTTGCGAAGCACGATGCATTCTGCTGTTGTGGGAGCGATCCCATCGGGGGTCCGTCTGGTCCAAAGATGCATACGGATAGTCATGACATAGCGCAGATATGCGCCGAGGGTGATGGCGAGGGGGTCCATGTAGTCTCTGGCATCAAGGATCTTTGCCAGATTCTCGGAGTCATTCGGGTGATTGGGGGTAGGTGCGCAGCTGTCGTCGCTGCTTTCAATGCTGATGGGGGCATTGGTGGTCATGATGTGCGATTTTTGGTCTTCTTCCCTCTTTTCGTGGTCCTTTTATTTGGTTCTGTAGTCTTCTTCAGGAAACGGTCTAGAGCTTGCTGCGCATTTCCCAGTTCCTTCTCTTTGATCCATGTGTTCTCCTCATGTCCGTAACCTTTCCATTTGACCAGGAATAGCATTCCCCTTCCTTGTTTCTTTTTTTTTAGAATTTCTTCTATCTCGTACTCTTCTTCATCATTTATGATTTCAGGGGGTGGTGGCGATGGCTGTTCTTGTATCTTGAAACAGGGTCCTTTGTAGGGTGTGAGTAGTGTTTCATTGAACACGGGGTGTATCAGCTGCCATGATGCTGGGAGTTCCAGGCAGTATGCTGAGGCTCCTTTCTTTTCGATCACCTTGAATGGTCCGTATTGGAGTGCCGATAACTTCTTTGATGGTCGATTGACTGTGATTGTTACGGACTATTCATTTTCTTATCTTATCTTCCTTTCCCTTAGCCTTTCCCTTATCTCTTCCTCTCCCATCATGCTGCGCAGCGCGCAGTTATCGAGTCATCTTCATTTCCCTAGTCACTCTGAGTCATCCCACCCCAGCCTTACTCATCTGCAGTCCACAGCATTGCGCAGCCCATGGTCCGTGCTCGAGTACTGTAGTATACATAAGGGCTTCCAGATGTACCAGTAGCGCTAGGTTTAATATTCCTTTTGCCATCGTCTTAAACCGCTCTCGCACTTAGTCTGCCCGAGTCCTTTAAGATTTGTCTAGCCTAACAAGATATTAAACCTCGTTGAGACTCACTCAGACTCACACACACCATGTCGCGCTTTATCAAAGACCTAATCAACATTCGACGACAAGCGGTTGCCGACCCAGCAAGCACTAGCACGAGCGACAAGAACACCTGGTTCAGAGAAGTAGATCACACATTGCAGTCCACGCCATTCGCAGAGACAGTCCACGCCAACCACAGAGACACTAGCAATTTGAACAATCGAAAAAGGGAGCATACACCTACACCAAGTAGCGACGAAGAAGAACAGGCACTTCTGAGAGAACTTGCCTTCACCACTGCAGACGAGCCTACTGAAAATTTCAGTAACGAAACAGCACAGCTCATCACAGAACTCTTACTAGAAGGAGAATACGGGATAAGCCTAGAAGAGCTGTGGTCAGACCAGAATCTTCCTGCCGAAGAAGAGGACGAACCAATCTGCAAGAGAACAAGAGAGGAACAAACGCAAGCCCAAAGCTTCAGATAACAGCAGATTGCAAACTACAATCGCCGAGTACAAGAAGAGGACATGCTAATACAGAAGGGACACAATGCACAGAGCATACGACAGAACCAACGAGAGCGACACGAAAGCCAGGTGGAAAAGCGTCGCGAGATGCAAAACACTCAGGTGAGAGAGAACACTCATGCCGCAAGGTAAACGAGACGAGGTTATGTATTGAGCAGAGCGTGTACAAACGGGATGATGGAAGTAAGTGAATAAGAAGTGTTTTTTTGGTGAGTTGGCGTGAGTGGTATAAAAAGGGAAGCTGTTGTAATGTTGTGATCGGCCACGATTACACTCTCCCCCCCACAAAAAAATTTCGGGACCAAGGAGATGAAGTCAAGCATGGGTGCGTCAAACCCAGTGGGAAAAGCTACCGGTGACTGGTCAATGAGGGTGTGTGGTGAGCCAACGATCGAGGGCGGCACATTCTTCCATGGCGCTTCTGGGCAACCAACGGTTTTCCTTCGGCCCATATCCCTTCCATCGCACGAGGTATCGGTAATCCCCGGCACAACGTCGATCCTTCTTTTCATCCACGATTCTCTCGACCACGTACTCCTCCGATCCATCGTCCATGATGATAGCCGGTGGTCGTTCAAGCTCGCGGCCAGGGAAAAGTGTTGGGTCATTGTTGACGAAAGCCTTAACTTGCGATATGTGGAAGGTTGGGAAGGTTTGAGGCGAGTTGGGTAGCTCCAATGTAACCGTAGAGTGTTGTTTTGAGATCCCTGTAATCTTGTATGGGCCGTCGAATCGAGGTAAGAACTTCGCGACCCGCTTCTCATCAGCGTTGAGATATTGACGTCGCCGATTCAATGTCGACAGCATGACTTTACCACCTACAGCAAACGGAAACTCGTCAATACGTGACTTGTTGGCCTGGAGACATTGTTCCGTCTTAGCATGTAGCAAGTTATCTTGTGCTTCCTGGACGTCCGTTCTCAGGCGTTCGATGACTTCTGAGGCTCGGATATCGACTGTGGTATTCCCCGTGTTGACGAGTGGGGGAAGAATTCGCGGAGATCATCCCATACGAAGCTGGAAGGGGGAGAAACCTGTCGAGCTGTTGATAGTATTCATAATAGCGAAGCAAACGCGAGGAAGGGCACGCTTCCAACCCTTCTGGTTACGCTCGACATGGTAGCGAACACATTGGTTGACTGTCTTGTTGGTGCGTTCGCTAGCGCCATCAGACTGGGGATGGAAGGCAGAGGACATGTTCAGTTTGATGCCAGTGATTTTGTGCAAGGCATTCCAGAAATCGGACATGAATAGTTTATCACGATCGCAGACGATGTCGGATGGCAATCCATTTTCACAGTACCATTCGTCGAAGAAGATTGTTGCCAGTTGTTCTCCGGAGATGGTGTCCCTGCAAGGGATGATGCAAATGTCGCTGCCCAATCTGTCCGTGAACGTGACGATGTAATTAAATCCTTCATCCTCTGGCAGAGGTCCAATGAAGTCAATGGCCACGGAATCACCACGGCCGTCGGGAATGGGTAAGGGGTGGAGAGGCCCCAATGGGCGCTTTGTGGAGGATTTGTTGCGCTGGCAGTCTGCGCATGCTGGGATGTAAGCCGATTCGAGATCTCGATGCATACCTGGCCAATAGAAAGAGTCTCGCAAGGACCCGTAGGACTTGTTGAAACCAAAGTGACCTAATGTGTCATGTGCGAGTCGGAAAAGCTCTTCATGGATAATCGGAATGCGAGGGATCACAAGTCGGTCTGCGACATATAAGAGCCCATCGGTGAGCCGGACTCCATCGGGCATTACTTGGGCCTCTATAAGGCGCTTGCACCATTTGTCGTTGCTGTAACCTTTATGAACCGTGTGGAGGAACACAGGGTCCATGGAGATAGAGATTGTATTCACTTTTTCTGGTGTATCAGAACCCGTCTTCACCTCCGTGAGCACTGCTAGTGTTGTTAGGCAAGAATTTACAGGGGGAATCAGGCAGCATACGCCGTTGTCGTCATCTTCTGTGTATAGGTATGGCGGGCAACTGTCCTTTTCCGCATCCTTGGAATCAGTCACGAATTTGGTCCTGGATAAGGCATCAGCCGCCGTGTTGTCCGGGCCCTTGATGTAGACAATCCGACTTTCGAATTGAGAGAGATGTTCCATCCAGCGTGCTTGCCGGCGACTCAGGTCCTTCTGGGTGTCAAAATTCTCCAGAGTTTTGTGATCTGTGTAGATGAAGAAGGGTATGCCTAATAAGTCTGCCCGCCACTTCGTGACGGCTCGTATAATTGCCAACATTTCCTTCTCATGAACAGGGTAATGTAACTGCGCACCTTTCAAGGTTTGTAATTTGAAAGCAACAGGACGCGCTGACTCCCACGTTTTGCCGAACGACAGTACGGTGCCTGTTTGGAAGTCGCTGGCGTCTGTTGTGACGAAAACCTTATACTCGGGCATGAGATCATAGTCTATCGATGTTAGACACTCGCGTGACACTACGAGCTCCTTGATGGCATCGAAGGCAGCCTGGTGATGTTGCTGCCAACCAGGCCAATCGATTTCGGCCTCTTTTGAAGTGAGAGGATTGAGGATTCCCATGTAACGTGCGAGCGAAGGCAAAAAGGTTGCGATATACCTTACCAACCCGAGAAACGTGCGCACGTCCTTTGTACAATCGGGGACAGGCCAGTCTAGTATTCGCTGGGCCTTATGTTCATCAGCCTCTAATCCACGTTGTGAGATCTGATGACCCAAGAAGTTAACAGAAGTGCGGAACATCTTCGATTTCTTTGGGTTGCAATACAGTCGTTTCGCTCGCAGGAGATCCATCACTGCCGCCACATCCTTTTCGTGGTCCGCAAGATTGTTCGACCAAATGATAATATCGTCAAGGTACACATGGCAGCACTTGCCAATGAGTGGTCGCAGTGCTTCAGTTACCCGACGCTGATGGATTGCGGGCGCATTCCGGAGACCCATGGGCATCACCAACCACTCGTACAGGCCAAAGGGAGTCGTCACCGCCGTGAGGGCGACGTCTTTGGGACACATCCGAGTCTGGAAAAAGCTGTTCATCATGTCCAATACGCTCCAGATCTTTCCCTTCACGCAGTCTGCTAGGATGTCATCGACTCGGGGCAACGGGTGGCTGTCCGTGACTGTATTCGCATTCAGCTGTCGATAATCATTCACCCATCTGGGGAGTGTTGTTGTATCTGCTTTCGGAATAATAAAGGCCGGGGAGGCATTTGGAGAGGAGGATGGTCTTATATGACCTGCGTCCAGATGTTGTTGAATTAAGGTTTTCCACGCGTCTCGATATTTACGCGGGCATGCATAAGTTCGGGTTGCAATGTATTTGTTCGCATCTTTCAAGGTGATAGAGGCATAGACTGAGTGCGGCAACTCATCCATGTGTGGAATTGGTTCAAACACGTCTTTGTAAGTTCCTCGATACTGCTCTTCTAACAGAGCCAAACATTTTTCTGCTGCTAAACTTTCAATACAGTCCTTGATGAGCGTAGCGACCGCAAGTGGAGTCATGGAAGCCCCGTCTACGTGGCGGTTCGCTGTCTTTTCAAGCAATTCACGCATGACGACCTCTTTCTCTTTCTTTGTGTGTTTAGCTTCAATAATGTTCAATCATCTGTGTGAGGGCGGAGAAATTGGGGGTGGTGGAGCCTTAGGAGGCGGAGGCGGGTTCAACAAGTCGTAATTGGTTTTTTTATCAATAACAGTTCGAGAGGCAATATCTAGTACGAGGTCATTGTGCGAGAGGAACGGTAGCCCGAGAAGAATGGGAGTGCATAAATTTGGTGCGATGATAGCATGTACTTTATGAGAGTGCCAGGTAGAATCACAAGAAGAGACGGACAGTTTCACATATTCAGAAAATTAGTGTATCGGAGAGGGAGCGTTGGTTTCTCCGAGAGCGACAGAACATGAGAAGGGTTTCGCGAGTTTAAAGCGACATAGACCGAGTTTGTCAACGAGTGCACGGTCGATCAAGACAGCATGCGCACCACAGTCCAGTAGGCTCGTCACTGTTAAAGGGAATTCGGTTAGTGGACCGGTTACGGTGCACTGCCATTTCAGATGGTGTTCGGTAAGGGGAGCATATACGTTGAAGCTGGAGTCAGATCCATTGCCAAGGACAGCCGAGGGCATGAGGGCCGCGATGGCATTGAGATCGTCCTCTGAGAAGACGCTGTCGTTGTGGGCTGACGTGGTTGCGGCAACCGGCGCTGTCGTCGTATTGCTCGATGTTGCCTTGCTGTTCGACGAGCTCACGTTGGAAGAGGTGCTCTTCCAGTCTGCGGGGCGGTCTCGAAGCAAAATGGCATTGGAAAGGGTTTGATATTCCTTGGCCTTGGGCCAGGCGCAGTCGTGGCCGATGGACACGTATCCCTTCCTGCATTTCCGACAACCGTGGTGTTTTCGGAGTAGTATTCTCTCATCGTCGGTCAGTTTTGGGAGACGGGAGTAAGATCCATTGGAGGCCGTAGAAGCAGTGTTGGCGGAGGTGGCTGTCGTGTTGGTGCTGCGAGAAGGTCCGGAGAGCGCCTGCCATTTTGACACACGGTTGATCTCCTCTGCGGTGTGATGGAAGCGTCTGAGCTCCTTTGCCCGGGCTTGCGCAACTTTACGGACCTCCTCGACCCATGTGCATAGTCGAGCGGAAGCCGTCTTCTCTTTGGAGATGGGGTCGATAGCATTCTGTACGATGACATCGAGGTTGTGGTCTTCGCAGCATTCACGTAGCTCAGAGTCTAAGAGATTCTCGAGCTGTTCGCGAAATTTGTCGTCATTGAGATGATACTTGGTCGTTTTCAGGACCAGGTTCTCGTTTAATCTATCCGTGTACCAGGCGTGGAAGTCGGCATTTTTGTTAAGGGTGGTGGTGGTCAAGGATCGACGGATATCATCTTCCCAGCGAGTGGGTAGGAAGAGCAGTCGGATTTTGCCTACGAAGGCAGTGAATGTGAGCGCACAGAGCCGTTCGCGGTCCGAGGCAATCCACTCCTGGATTTGGAGGTCGCTGAAGGCCGGAATCGCCGTGGCGACTTGGTTTTCGGTCAGGCCTTTGATTGCAAAATAATCGAGGCAGGCCAGTTCGAATTCTCGAACGACACGTGGTGTTAATTCACCCTCTGTAACGAGGGGGAGCTTGGATGGTCCGGAGCATAGGCACACGGCCCTGCCGAGTGTAGGGGCAGTAGACATGTTTTTGTAAAGGAGAAGATCGGGTTCAGACTCTGAACTGGAGGAGGTGCTGTGGTTGCGGTTGCGATTCGAGGTCAAAGGCTGTGTGGACCGAGAAGGGGTGCGTGAGATAGTCTGGGGAGGTGTCTGCGCGTTTCGGAATACTTTTTTGTGAGTATATGCGCTAATATAGCAAGGTATATGCGCTTTACCGAGCTTGGTGGTACACTCTCCCGGTCTAGCAGGGCTTCAGCGCCGACGTGCATGAGAGAGGGGGTCTGGGGGGTTTCGCCGGGTGTTTGTGCTTTCGGAGGGTGCAGTGCGGACTCTATTTCTTCATCCATTGCTCCTCTGAAGGGGAATGTGTTGGCAACTAGTTCTCGTTCTCGCTGTCTTGTGCGATACAGAGTGAGAGGTGTCTGGGCGGGTTCCCTGCTCGTGAGTGAGCGAGGCTCGTTATGGTTCAGGAAAGGAGTAAGAGCGGGAACCCGTAAGAACAGGAATGCTCGAGTCAAAGGGGAGCAAGGTCTGCTACGCAAAACTAATTCTGCGCGCAGGTCACTCTGACTATCTCGAGAGATGAGAGGCGGGGAGAAGAATGCTATTAACTAGCCAGCTCGAAGCTGAGTTCTACTACGCATATTCTAGCTATTTATACGTTACGATCCTCGAGCACGGACCACGACATACGTGTGCTATCCTCGTGTTTTGTAGAACCCTCTACCCTATTCCGTTGTTTGAGCTAAAATATGACTACACTCCTCATGTTGTCCTGTAGGCGTTTCGTCATAACCCTTTGCCCTGATGACGCGTCATTGTCGTAGGGTTTCCTTCGAATCTTCACGTCGTATCTCGTCCGTCGCATCGCGTTTGTATCATGTGTCTTGTCAGGTGATGTTGGATCACGTGTCCGTCGTCAAGATAACGATTGGCGTTGAAATCATAACATTACCCCCCCTTTAGGGATTGCGTCCTTGCAATCATGTTCTTCTTCGCCGTCGTCGCTCTAGTCTTCCTCGCGCTCATCCTCTCCTACGACTGTCTGGTTCCGACGCTGCTGCCACGCCTGCCATGCCGCCTCAAGTCGCTTTTCGACTTCCTTCGGGTCCGACATCCATCCGGTAAGGGTCCGCTTTTTCGGCTCTGCTTTCATTTGTTGACTTCGCGGGTAGACCCAGACTTCATTAGTTGTGTGGTCGAAGAGGACCTTCGGCGTTTGGGATTGATGGAAGCGGGTGCGTACAACCTTCTTCGGCGGGATTCGAGGTGGTAACTGACGCTGTCCTCTGTCCAGGGATGGCGCCTCGGGATTCTCGTGATGAAATTTCGCGACCGCGTCCGGCGCATCTTCGATAACGTTTTCTGCTGGCTCCCATGTAGCGTCTTCCATAGGGTAGCCCTTCCAATGTATCCTGTACTGCAATTTTCCTCTATTCCATCGAGAGTTGATTACAGTCTCTATTTCATATCGCTTCTCTCTCTCCACGACGATGGGGGGAGGTCGTTTAAGAATCGTCACCGCTTTTTGTTGCGGGAACGCCGGTGCCGTGTACGGAGTGAGCTTGGATTCGTTTCGGACAGGGTGAATCCTCCAATGTTCTGGTAAGTCGAGTTCGTATGCCGATTCTCCAATTCGCCGTTTGACTTTGAAAGGGCCGAATCGTTTGTCGTTCAGCTTATCAGTCGGCCGGTCGGTAGTGATGTTGGTTCCTTCCAGCCAGACTTGATCGCCCTCATGATATTCTCGGGCGGGCTTCTGTTTTCGGTCATAGGTCCGTTTCATCGTTTCAGCGGCTTTTGTCAAAGAAGTCTCGGCTTTGGTCCGAATCTCCTTCATCATGTTTGCGAATTCCTCTGCAGTTTGCGACTTGACATCACGCTTCGGGGGTTCCTTTCCTGTATGTGGATGTCGTCCGTGGTTCAGATAGAATGGGGAATATCCCGTCGCAGAGTGAATCCGATTGTTATAAGAGAATTCGGCCATGGGTAACCAATTCGCCCAGTCTGTTTGCCGATGGTTCACGAAGAGTTTCAGGTATTGCTCAAGTTCCTGATTAACTCTTTCTGTCTGTCCATCGGTTTGTGGATGGTACGGTGTCGAAGGTGCTCCTTTGATTCCCAGAAGCATATAGAGATCCTTCATGAAGTTTGAAACGAACTGTGGTCCTCTGTCGCTGATAACTTTTTTGGGAAGTCCATAATTCGAGAATACGGTGTCGCGTAGTTTTCGAGCGACTCCTTCTGCCGTAATTTCCATATTGACTGGTATGAATTTGGCTCCTTTGGTGAACTGATCTACCGTTACCATTACGCCGTCGAATCCCTGAGATATGGGTAGGGGTCCGATGAGATCTACCGAGATAATCTCCCATGGTTCCTTCGGTACTTCATTTGGGTGAAGCGGAGCATGCTTCCGATCTCTGATGATCTTCGTTCGTTGGCATTTGTCACACCCTTTGACGTATGCCTTGATGTCGTTCATCATTTTGGGCCACCAGAAGTTATGTGTGATCAGTTCATGTGTTTTCGTTTGTCCTGGGTGTCCTGAGATTTGATCAGAATGATGGATTTCGATGATCCGTTCCCTTATCTTTTGGCTTTTAGGGACATAGTATCGTTTTAGCCATGTGACGATTCAGTCGTTTTCCTCCCAGCCGTGTTCGCCTGTGTCAAGACATTTCTGAACTTCGGGTTCTCTTTGCTTCCAAGCCCATTTTATCTGGTTCAGCATGTCCTGGAATTCTGGTATCGGCGTGACTTTTGCCATAAAAAGTCGGCGAAAATTTTCCGGCTTTAGGAGTATGACGTTCTCGTTATCGTTCTCCCCCTTCTCATGGTCTGGTCGTCTCGACAGACTGTCTGCCTTCGTCATTGATTTTCCGGGTTTGTGCTCCAGGGTAAAATCATAATCCTGAAGTTCCGAGATCCAGCGAGCTTGTCGACGATTCAGCTTCTGAGGCTTTCGGAAGTATTCGAGATTTTTGTGGTCTGTCCAAATCTCGAATTTTTGCTTAGCGCCACAGAGGTATTGGCGCCACTCCTCGAGTCCCATCATGATCGCGAGCATCTCTTTGTCGTAGATCTCGTAGTTCCGTTCCGTCGGGTTCAATGACTTCGACATGAATGCCACCGGTCTCCAGGTACCATTGGATTGTTCCTGTGAAAGGATGCCTCCTATTGCGTAATTCGAAGCGTCGACTTCCATTCAGAACTTTCCATCATCTCGGGGCATCGCAATGATCGGTGCTGAACAGATCCGATTCTTTAGTCCATTGAATGTGTCGTTTTGGGCCTTTTCCCACGTCCAGTTGGCTTTTCCGGTTAATTCTGTCAAAGGTTTCGCAATTTTCGCGAATCCTTCGATAAAGCGCCGGTAGAAATTGCAAAAGCCTAAGAATTGTTGGACATCTCATTTGCATGTGGGTTTTGGCCAGTCTTTTACGCCTTCAACTTTAATGGAATCCATTTTGATGCCGTTTTCCGAGACAATCATTCCAAGGTATTCTACTTCCAGCTGATGAAACGAGCACTTCTCGGGTTTTAGGTAAAGCTTATTGTGCTTTAGCTTTTCCAGTACACGTTGGACGAGTTGTCTGTGTTTATCCAGATCCTTGTTGAAGATGAGGATATCGTCCATGTAGATTATCACGTGCCCTTGATCGATCTCGTCCTTGAAGATCATATTCATCATTGTTTGGAAGGTAGCCGGTGAATTCGTCAGTCCGAAGAACATGACCAGGGGTTCGAACATTCCCCGGTTTGTTCGAAACGCAGCCTTCCATTCATCGCCTTCTTTCATGCGGACGTTATTGTATCCCCATCGGATATCAAGCTTCGTAAAGAACTTCGCCCCTTTCAGTTTGTCGATCAGTTCCTGAATCAGGGGTAATGGGTATTTGTTCTTTATTGTCACGTCATTCAATTTCCGATAATCCTGTACAGGTCGTAGGGATCCGTCCTTTTTTTTTACAAAGAAGAAAGGCGAGGCCATTGGCGACTTCGACGGTCTGATTCGTCCGGTGTTTAGGTTCTCATCTAAGAATGCATCCAGCTGTTTCTGTTCATCCAGCGTCAGAGGGTAGACCTTGCAATCCTGGAGTTTGGCTCCTGGGATAAGTTCGATCACATGGTCCCAAGGTCGTCGCGGTGGTAATTCGTCGAACGACTCTTTTCCGAACACTGAATCCTTGAAACAGTGATATTCTTCCAGTACGATTTCTTCGAAGGTTTTTGCCTTTGCCGTCTTTGCCGTCGCTTCTGCCAATTTAGAAGCCGTCGTCTGGAAAGCCCTTAGATGAAACTCTCGGTTTATGTCGATCATCAAGAGTTTCTCTCCATTTCCGAAGTCAACCTCATTTGTCTCGATAGAGGTGTCATCATCTTCGGGATTTCCTGTTCGGACAATCCGCTGACACTCTTCAGGGCATCGGTCAAACGTGATCTTTTCTGTTTTCCAATCGATTCGAGGGTTGTGGCGTTTAACCCATTCGTAACCGATGAAAATCTGGCCCTTTCCGAGTTCAGTAACCGAGAAGACCATTCGCTCAACGTGGTCTTGGACACGGACTCTCAACTCAACATATTCACGTATATCGCCTGCTCTGTTATGGGTCCCGTCTGCATTATGAACTGGGATAGGAACAGGGTATCATTTCGTGTTGATCTCCTTTTCCTTGACAAATTTCCGGTCTATACAGGATCCCGTGCATCCTGTGTCGAGCAGCGCTTTTACGCTGTGCGTCCGTCCAGTATCCAAGGTTGTAATCGTCAGGGGTATATCCATCTGGTTTCCGTTTCTGCCTCTGACAAATCGTGGCTTTTGTCTGAGGTCATACAATGTATGGAGAGCGTCGTGATCATTCATTTGATTGATCTCACGGAGTCTTTCCAGAGAGATGTCCTTCTGTCACGATTGGTCTGTCCATGCTTTAAGGATCGAGTACGCCTTAGACTCGTCCTGCCGATAAATCTGTTGTGCCACCCAGGATAGGGTATATCCTTTTACGAGACCGAACTCTCGTGCACCTTCTCGTTCGAAATATTCTTTAAGGTCAGGAATGTCCCTTATATTAATATTCGACGATACATATTCAGCCGGCGAAGCGGTGCTTCTTCCCAGCTCTACTGAAAACCCTGGTTCATTTCTTCAATGTGGGCAGCGGCAGGTTCGTCCTTAGCCTCCACGTTCCTAGTCGTGTATCTCGGTCGGGTGTTCGTTGGGCAGTTCCGTCCAAGATGTCCTTTTTCGCCACACCGGAAGCAGCGTCCTTCGCGTCTTAACCGGTCGACGTCCATGGCGTTAGGGTCGGGCCATCCTTGAGCATTACCGGTTACTGGTGCTGGAGTTTGCCCCTTAGGTGCCATCGTCTCCTGTGCCGGTTTCTGTGTTGGTTTGGGAGCAAATCGCTCCTTCACCCCGAATTCCTTTTGGGCCTGACGATATTGCCGGTCCAGTTCTGTAGCACGTTTGTACCACCAGTCGATGTCCTCCTCGTGGACACCTCCTAGTTCGATGATCCATCGTCCGAGCGCCTGGTTGAGTCCGTGTTTAAAGATGTCGATGAGCGCGATGTCATTGTATTCCGTTAAGGGAGCCCAGCTCCGGAATTCGACGATGTAGTCCTCGACCGGTCGTCGGTGTTGCGACAGTCCTTTAATCCGGATGATTGCGTCGTTCCGGGTCTCCGTGGTCATGAAGAATTCTCTGGCCTCCGCCTTGAACTCTTCCCAGTCTTTGAATGGTGGAAGGTGTCCTAGCGGGTTCGTTCTGACTTCCGGAGTGTTAGCCGTTGCCAGCGTAACGACGCGTCCATGTTCCCTGTTACAGACCATTCATTTTCTTTATCTTATCTTCCTTCCCTTATCTTCTCCCCTATCTCCCCTGCTCCCATCATGCTGCGCAGTGCGCAGTCATCGAGTCATCTCCTTCCCCTAGTCATGCTGCGCAGCGCGCAGTCATCGAGTCATCCCCTTTCTCTAGTCACTCCGAGTCATCCTATCCCAACCTTACTCATCCGTAGTCCGCAGCATTGCGCAGCTCATGGTCCGTGCTCGAGTACTGTAGATATATAAGGACTTCCAGATGTACCAGTAGCGCTAGGTTTAATATTCCTTTTGCCATCGTTTTAAACCGCTCTCGCACTTAGTCTGCCCGAGTCCTTTAAGATTCGTCTAGCTTAACAAGATATTAAACCTCATCGAGACTCGCCCAGACTTACACACACCACGTCGCGCTTTATCAAAGACCTAATCAACATTCGACGACGAACGGTCGCCGACCCAGCAAGCACTAGCACGAGCGACAAGAACACCTGGTTCAGAGAAGTAGATCACACATTACAGTCCACGCCATTCGCAGAGACAGTCCACGCCAACCGCAGAGACACTAGCAATTCAAACAATCGAGAAAGGGAACGTACGCCTACACCAAGTAGCGACGAAGAAGAAGAACAGGCACTTCTGAGAGAACTTGCCTTCACCACAGCAGACGAGCTTACTGAAAACTTCAGTAACGAAACAGCACAACTCATCGCAGAACTCTTACTAGAAGGAGAATACAGGATAAGCCTAGAAGAGCTGTGGTCAGACCAGAATCTTCCTGCCGAAGAAGAGGACGAACCAATCCGCAAGAGAACAAGAGAAGAACGAACACGAGCCCAAAGCTTCAGACAGCAGTAGATTGCAAACTACAATCGCCGAGTACAAGAAGAGGACACACTAATACAGAAGGGACACGACGCACAGAGCGTACGCCAACGACACCGAAGCCAGGACCACATAGGAACGAAACTACTGAACCCCTTCAGAAGACCGACCCGCCGAAGTACAGCATAAAGGAAATCGCACCATCGTGGCGAAAGTAAGCGACAGTGACTGGAACGAATACTATCGGTGGAGGGAGCGAAAGAGACTACCCAAGACAGACGGACCAACCGCTGCAGAGTGGAACGAATTCGAACAAGCCTGTAGAATCGCAGGAATCGACCTAGACTATTGGAAAGAGCAACGAGAAGAGCAAAGACAAAAGCAGATCCAAGAACAGCAGGCCCAAGCACAACAAGCTCAAGAACAGGAAAGCCAAGACCAAGACAGCGACGAAGAAATCCCGCAAACAATGGCGACGGAATACAAAGGAATTATCGCAGACCCAAAGTCCGTCACAGGAGACCGAACGGCTTTCGACATTTGGTGGAGAAAGATGAAGCTCTACATAACCGCACACGGAGACCTCACCGACACACAGAAGATCGGAGCGGTACTATCCAGAATGACTGATGGACCAGGAGCCCACTGGGCGTCGAAGAAAATCGACACTACGACCAACCAAAGCACATGGGCCGACTTCGTAACCGAAATACAGACACGATTCAGCAATGTCATGTCACCGTCACAAGCAGGAAGCAAATTATTCAACATCAGACAGGGGAACCGACCGATCGATGAATTCCTAGATGAATTCGTAGACCTCGCAGGAAAAGCAGGAATGACAGGAACAGCTCCACGTTTCCTACTCGAGAAGAGCCTGAACTGGAGGACAGCAGAAGCCGTGCACTCGATCTCCGAACTCCCAACAGATGGAGATGAATATATCAAGACAGTTCGAGCAATCGGACGAAACATCGACGAACATAGGAATGTGATGAGAGGGGAATTTGCAAACAACCAACGCAAGCCAGGAAATCCAAGCCGAGGAACAGGACAGGCCATGGAAGTTGACAAAGTACGAAGCAACAATTGCTTCAACTGCAACAAACCAGGACACCTTTCATGAAATTGCCCGGAGCCACGAAAAGGAGCAGCGAATGTCACATGCTATAATTGCGGCCTGAAAGGACACTATGCACGAAACTGCAAGAAGAAGAAGAAGGGAAAATCCCAAGTTAGAGAAGTGAAAGAAGAAGGAGAAGAAGATGAAGAAGACAAGGACGAAGAAAGCTCTGACAAAGAGGGTTTTGTCGAAGGGTCCAATTAAGAGGTGCTAAATCGCGACCCATACAGCTGAAACAGACTCGCTTCGATACAGGATGTAGATCATCCCATACTCTGAAATACACCATTCCCGCAAAGCGATCTGAAGCACCAAGAAAAACCATCCAAGGCGACAAACCACCCAGAAGAAAGGAACTCGCGGTACCAGCGAAGATACGAACGTGAAAAGGGATAGCAACGATAACACCAGAAGTCGATAGCGGAGCAGACAGAACCTGCATCAATACCGCTATAGTAACAAAAATGGGATTAAAAACACGGCGAATCAAGAAGATTCCAATCATAAATGCAGACGGATCACCCAACCGCCAGAAAACAGCAGACCGAGTAGCGGAGGTCTACATCGACATTAAAGGACACAAAGAGCATATGGAAGCCATTGTACTCGACATTGGGAAAACCGACATGCTACTGGGACACGACTGGCTTGTCTATCACAACCCAACGATCAAATGGAGGACGGGAGAGATTGTCTTTAACAGATGCCCCAAAACATGCAAGATAAACCACCAGACAATCAAAATACAGAAAGTGGCCGAACCAGCGAAGACCACAGCCAATGACAGGACGGGAACTCAGATACCTTCATATCTGACGAGATTCAAACACCTCTTTAAGGAGAAGAACTTCGATCGACTACCGGATCATAAGGAGTGGGACCACGAAATAAACTTAACAAAAGATGCACCGAAAACGATACCGAGCAAGGTATACCCGATGACGCAAAAGGAGCTAGAAGAACTAGACGCCTTTGTCGAAGAAGGACTAAGGACAGGGAAGATACACCCCTCAAAATCACCTTACGCGGCACCCTGTTTCTTTCGTAACAAGAAGGATGGTAGCAAACGACTCATCCAAGACTATCGAGAGATAAACAAATATACGGTCAAGGACAAGTTCCCACTACCACGCATCAGTGAACTCCTTGACGTACTACAAGGAGCAAAGTACTTTAACAAGATCGACATTATCTGGGGATACAACAATGTCCGCATTCGAAAAGGCGACGAATGGAAAGCAGCCTTCCTAACAGCAAGAGGACTCTTCGAACCAACAGTCATGTACTTTGGACAGTGCAATGCACCAGGCACTTTCAGCCGAATGATGGCAAGCCTCTTCCAAGACCAAATATGAAGAAGAGTATGCATAATCTATATGGACGACATTATAATCATCGGACGAACGCGAGAGGAACTTCAAAAGAACACAGTAGAAATCATGGAAATACTGAACAAGAACGACCTATTCATCAAAGGACCGAAATGTGTCTGGGAATCATCAAAAGTCCCAGTACTAGGGTATATCATAGGAGAAGGGAAAGTGGAAATGGAACCGGAGAAGATTACAGCCGTACAATCCTGGCCGATGCCGAAAACGAAGAAAGAACTACAAAAGTTCTTAGGATTCACAAACTTTTATCGACGGTTCATCAAAGGATATGCAAAAGTCGCTAAACCTTTAACGGAATTGACGGGAAACAAAGCATTCCAGTGGACAGACAAGCAGCAAAGCGCTTTCAAGGAGCTAATCCGACATATAACCTCGGCACCCATTTTAGCACTACCACAAACAGAGGGAAAATTCCGAGTTGAAACGGACGCCTCAGGATACGCCATCGGAGCAGTATTATCGCAGCAGCAGAAAGGACTATGGCACCCAATTGCCTTCATATCAAGATGCATGACTCCAGCAGAACAGAACTACGAAATCTACGACAAAGAACTCCTTGCGATAATGGTGGCACTGAAGACATGGAGACAATACCTCCTAGAAGCTCGAGAGAAGTTCGAAATATTGACGGACCACAAGAACCTATCATACTTCCGAAAACCACAACGACTCAACTCGAGACAGACCGGCTGGTATCTGAAACTACAAGAGTATGACTACGAACTACGACACGTCCCAGGAAAAGCGAATGGAAAAGCAGACGTCCTATCACGAATGGCGGGATATGAAGACAACCTAGCAGAAAAAGATGATATACAAATGATCAAAGAAGCCACATTCATCCGACACCTGGAAGAGAATAATGACCGAGATTTCGACTTTATGATGTTCGAGGACGAACATCCACCAAAAGGGGAAGCAGGAAATAACAAAACAATGCAGACAAGAGGAATCACGATGATCGAAACTCCAAGAATGGAACAAATTCGACAATGCACACGGAGAGAAACAATCGTAACAACAGGACTGAAAGAAAAACCACACTGGTTCACAGAAGAAAACCACATTGTATACGCAGGAGGGAAGATCTACGTTCCCCCAGACAACAAACTGAAGGAAGACATCATGTTCGAACACCATGACACACCCATCAGAGGACACCCAGGACAATACCGCATGCACGAACTCATAAACCGCACCTATTGGTGGCCATCAATGCTAACAGACATCAAGAAGTATGTCAATGGATGCAAAGCATGCCAGCGAAACAAAATCATTCGACAAAAGAAACATGCACCACTACACCCACACGAGGTCCCGCAGCAACCATGGGAAGATATCGGAGTAGATCTCATAGGACTGCTACCCAGCTCGAATGGCTTTAACGCCATCGCCGCAGTCACAGACCGCCTGACCAAGATGATCCATCTAATTCCCACCAACACCGAACTCACAGCAGAAGGTCTCGCACGACTATACCAAGACAACGTGTGGAGACTCCATGGAATCCCACGAAAGATCATCAGTGACCGAGGACCCCAATTCGCAGCACGATTCATGACAGCGCTTCTAAAACTGCTCGGAACAAAGCAAAACCTATCAACGGCCTATCACCCACAAACAGATGGACAGGCGGAGCGATCCCATCAGGAAACAGAAGTTTTCCTTAGAAACTTCACAAACAACCTGCAGAACGACTGGGCAGAATGGATAGCGATCGCAGAGTACCAATACAACGACAAGACACATCAGGGAACAAAGGAAACACCATTCTACCTCAACTATGGAATGCACCCCTGGAAGGGAGAACCACAGACAACGGAAGGGAATAACCCCGCGGCCAAGAACTTTGTCGAGAGAATGAACCAAATCCGGAAAGAAGCAAACGCTGCGCTGCAGTATGCGCAAACACGAGCCAAGGACAATTACGACGCGAGGCGAAAACCAGCCCGTGAATACAAGAAAGGGGACGGAGTATGGCTTGAAGCCACCAATATCGCAGTCAATCGACCATCAAAGAAGTTATCGGCACTCCGATATGGACCGTTCAAGGTGATCGAAAAGAAAGGAGCTTCAGCATATCGCCTGGAACTCCCAGCATCATGGCAGCTGATACACCCCGTGTTCAATGAAGCGCTACTCACACCCTACAAAGGACCCCGTTTCAAGATACAAGAATGGCCATTGCCGCCACCCCCTGAGATCATAAATGATGAAGAAGAGTACGAAATAGAAGAAATTCTAAAAAGAAGGAAACAAGGAAGAGGAATGCTATTCCTGGTCAAATGGAAAGGATACGGACATGAGGAAAACACATGGATCAAAGAGAAGGAACTGGGGAATGCGCAGCAAGCTCTAGACCGTTTCCTGAAGAAGACCACGGAGCAAGATAAAAGGACCACGAAAAGAGGGAAGAAGGTCAGAAAACGCACATCATGACCACCAATGCCTCCATCAGCATCGAAAGCAGCGACGACAGCCGCGCACCCACCCCCATCACAAACGACGCTGAGAATCTGGCGAAGATCCTCGATGCCAAAGACTATATGGACCCCCTCGCCATCACCCTCGGCGCATACCTGCGCTACGTCATGACCATTCATACGCACCTTTGGAGTGGACGAACCCCCGACGGGACCGCCCCCACAACAGCGGAATGCATCGTGCTTCGCGAAGCAATGGAAACGCTTCGTACCGAAAACCGGCGACTCAAACTCCTCGCCACCACACTTCACCATATCCGCTCCTACAACGAGGAGCTCATTCACACGTGGGCCCCACGCGCGATGAGCGCCTGGGAAAACAACGGGTGGGGACAGCTGGACTAAAGGTTTTCGCGAGGACGCGAATCTAAAGAGAGGGTGATGTTACGGACCATTCATTTTCTTTATCTTATCTTCCTTCCCTTATCTTCTCCCCTATCTCCCCCGCTCCCATCATGCTGCGCAGTGCGCAGTCATCGAGTCATCCCCTTCCTCTAGTCATGCTGCGCAGCGCGCAGTCATCGAGTCATCCCCTTTCTCTAGTCACTCCGAGTCATCCTATCCCAACCTTACTCATCCGTAGTCCGCAGCATTGCGCAGCTCATGGTCCGTGCTCGAGTACTGTAGATATATAAGGACTTCCAGATGTACCAGTAGTGCTAGGTTTAATATTCCTTTTGCCATCGTCTTAAACCGCTCTCGCACTTAGTCTGCCCGAGTCCTTTAAGATTCGTCTAGCTTAACATTCCCAATCGTCGTAGGTGGAATGATATCCGAATTCCTGCCTGCGACCGTTCAATTCCGTTTTGAACTCCAGCCACTCTTGCAGCTTAGAGTCCGCCCAATTCTGTGCACGTTCGGCCTTGCCTCCCGTGATCCGTTGCAGCGCGTAGGTGATCATGTCCCATTTGTTCGTGATCTCCTCCTTATCAAAGTAGACTTCCATTCGTCGAAGCCAACTTCTGATCAAACCGGGTTCCCCTTTATATGGATCCGGTGGTTCCGATTTCGTTCTTTTGGGCTTCTTGCCTAAATCCAGTTCTTCTTTGATCGCATCGACCAAAGTCCGAGTCGCGTTCTGTACCTGTTCCGCTTGTTGTGGGTTGTTTCGGAGAGTGCCCCAAGCTAAGGCAAGTGGGTGTGCGGCGAAGAGGGTGGTGAGGATAACGGTGATAAAGGCGAAGAGTGCAGGGATGAATTCCATTATGGGTGTCTTTCAGGGGCTTCTCTTCGTCGAGGGTAGAAGTAGAGTTCTGGCGGGTCTTCGTCCCAGATGAAGTTACCGGGAATGTGTCGCGGGGATAGGTCGGGGTAGTAGTTGGTCCAATACTCGTATTTGACCTCGACTACTCGGTTTCGGAGGTGGAGATTCTTTCGGATAAGGGTGTAACCGATGTGTCGTCGGTAAAGGGGGTTGCGGCAGATTCATGTGCAGAAGGAGGAAAGGTTGGTGACTTGGTGATTTTGTCCAATAGAATAGTCGATTAGTACCATGCAGGCAGCGCGCGACCGTCGACTCCTGCTTTGGTTGGGTCTGAAGGGTGGAGGGTGCCTGTTAAACTGCGGAAGGGTCAGCTCGAATCCTCGTAGCTACAAGGATGCCCCAAACGGCAGTCAAGGAAGGTTTCGTCGTCAGAAGTCCCAGCGGTCTGGCAACTCCTTTCTCGTTTCAGGTCAACACACGTCCCCGACAACGACTTTCAAGGGCGTGTTTGCGGTGTTGGTCGAAGGGTGGGGACTATCCACACGTCCGAGTCCTCTGATTTCTCTTGCTTCGGTACGTCCCGGGTCAACAAACTACCCGGTCAGACGCGCGGTAGGGCTCTCCGAAGATCACCCTAGCACAGCCTTATGATGTTCGATTCGGACAGGGTCGGGCTCAACGTTACCCTTAGTCCTCTCGCACTTCCAAATGCAACGAACAAGGACCGCGGACAGAGATCAGAATGTGGGTTGGCGCGGGGTAGGGAATGGAGATTGAAGATTAAAAGGTTAGTAGTGATTTGGAGAAGAGTTATGACGACGCAGCGGGTTCCTTTGGTCGTACGGCACTCGGGGCCATCGGGCAACGAAGGAAGGGCAGCGGAGAGTGAAGAGCTAAGAGCGGTGAGGTGCGCGATGAGAAGCTTCGAGCTTTTGCTACGCAAAACTAATTCTGCGCGCAGGTCACTCTGACTATCTCGAGAGATGAGAGGCGGGGAGAAGAATGCTATTAACTAGCCAGCTCGAAGCTGAGTTCTACTACGCATATTCTAGCTATTTATACGTTACGATCCTCGAGCACGGACCACGACATACGTGTGCTATCCTCGTGTTTTGTAGAACCCTCTACCCTATTCCGTCGTTTGAGCTAAAATACGACTACACTCCTCATGTTGTCCTGTAGGCATTTCGTCATAACCCTTTGCCCTGATGACGCGTCATTGTCGTAGGGTTTCCTTCGAATCTTCACGTCGTATCTCGTCCGTCGCGTCGCGTTTGTATCACGTGTCTTGTCAGGTGATGTTGGATCACGTGTCCGTCGTCAAGATAACGATTGGCGTTGAAATCGTAACAAGGTCCTTCCCCAAGGTAGTGAAAGGTGGATGCTCTGCAAGGAGCAAGAGCGACAGAAGTAACGGGTAATGCAAATGCATCGCGTGGCAGTTACGCGCGGCGACCTCAGGGTCCGACTTCTAGGCAGTGATGACCCTGACAATGTAATCGTCGTCGTTTAAAAAAAAGTAGAAAAGCGTCGCGAGACGCAAAACACTCAGGTGAGAGAGAACACTCACGCTGCAAGGTAAACGAGATGAGGTTATGTATTGAGCAGAGCGTGTACAAACGGGATGATGGAAGTAAGTGAATAAGAAGTGTTTTTTTGGTGAGTTGGCGTGAATGGTATAAAAAGGGAAGCTGTTGTAATGTTGTGATCGGCCACGATTACACCAGGGGCACATAGGAACGAAATTGCTAAACCCCTTCAGAAGACCAACCTGCCGAAGTACAGCATAAAGAAAATCGCACCATCATGGCAAAAGTAAGCGACAGTGACTGGAATGAATATTATCAGTGGAGGGAGTGAAAGAGACTACCCAAGGCAGACAGACCAACCGCCACAGAGTGGAACAAATTTGAACAAGCCTGTAGAATCGCAGGAATCGACCTAGACTATTGGAAAGAGCAAAGAGAAGAGCAAAGACAAAAGCAGATTCAAGAACAGCAGACCCAAGTACAACAAGCTCAAGAACAGGAAAGCCAAGACCAAGACAGCGACGAAGAAATTCCGCAGACAATGGCGACAGAATACAAAGGAATTATTGCGGATCTGAAATCCTTCACAGGAGATTGAACAGCTTTCGACATTTGGTGGAGGAAGATGAAACTCTACATAACCGCACATGGAGACCTCACCGATACACAAAAGATCGGGGCAGTACTATCCAGAATGACTGACAGACCAGGAGCCCACTAGGCGTCAAAGAAAATCGACACCATGACCAATCAAAGCACATGGGCCGATTTCGTAACCGAAATACAGACACAATTCAGCAACATCATGTCACCGTCACAAGCAGGAAGCAAATTATTCAACATCAGACAGGGAAACCGACCGATCGATGAATTCCTAGATGAATTCGTAGACCTCGCAGGGAAAGCAGGAATGACAGGAACAGCTCTTCGTTTCCTACTCAAGAAGAGCCTGAACTGGAGGACAGCAGAAGCCATACACTCGATCTCTGAACTTCCAACAAATGGAGACAAATATATCAAGACAGTTCGAGCGATTGGACGAAACATCGACGAACATAGGAATGTAATGAGAGGGGAATTCGCAAACAACCAACGCAAGCCAGGAAACCCAAGCCAAGGAACAGGACAGGCCATGGAAGTCGACAAAGTATGAAGCAACAATTGCTTCAACTGCAATAAACCAGGACACTTTTCACAAAATTGCCCGGAGCCGCAAAAAGGAGCAGCAAACGTCACATGTTACAATTGCGGCTTGAAAGAACACTATGCACGAAACTGCAAGAAGAAGAAGAAGGGAAAATCCCGAGTCAGAGAAGTGAAAGAAGAAGGAGAAGAAGACGAAGAAGACAAGGATGAAGAAAACTCTGACAAAGAGGGTTTTGTCGAAGGGTCTGATTAAGAGGTGCTAAATCGCAACCCATACAGCTGAAACAGACTCGCTTCGATACCGGATGTAGATCATCCCATACTCTGAAATACACCATTCCTGCAAAGCGATCTGAAGCACCAAGAAAAACCATCTGAGGCGACAAACCACCCAGAAGAAAAGAACTTGCAGTACCAGCGAAAATATGAATGCGAAAGGGGATAGCAACGATAACACCAAAAGTCGATAGCAGAGCAGACAGGACCTGCATCAATACTGCCATAGTAACAAAAACGGGATTGAAGACACGGCGAATCAAGAAGATTCCAATCATAAATGCAGACGGATCACCCAACCGCCAGAAAACAGCAGACCGAGTAGCGGAAGTCCACATTAACATTAAAGGACACAAAGAGCATATGGAAGCCATTGTACTCAACATTGGAAAAACCGACATGCTACTGGGACATGACTGGCTTGTCTATCACAACCCAACAATCAAATGGAGGACGGGAGAGATTGTCTTTAACAGATGCCCCAAAACATGCAAGATAAACCACCAGACAATCAAAATACAGAAAGTGGCTGAATTAGCAAAGACTACAGCCAATGACAGGACGGGAACTCAGATACCTTCATATCTGACGAGATTCAAACACCTCTTTAAGAAGAAGAACTTTGATCGACTACCAGACCACAAGGAGTGGGACCACGAAATAAACTTAACAAAAGATGCACCGAAGACGATACCGAGCAAGGTCTACCCGATGATGCAGAAAGAACTAGAAGAACTAGATGCCTTTGTCGAAGAAGGACTAAGAACAGGGAAGATACGCCCCTCAAAATCACCTTATGCAGCATCCTGACTTCGACTTTATGATGTTCGAGGACGAACATCCACAGAAAGAGAAAGCAGGAAATAATGAAACAATGCAAACAAGAGGAATCACAATAATTGAAACTCCAAGAATGGAACAAATTCGACAATGCGCATGGAGGGAAATGATCATAACAACAGGACTGAAGGAAAAACTGCACTGGTTCACAGAAGAAAACCACATTGTATTTGCAGGAGGGAAGATCTACGTTCCCCCAGACAACAAATTGAAGGAAGACATCATGTTCGAACACCACGACATGCCCATCAGAGGACACCCAGGATAATATCGCATGCACGAACTCATAAACCGCACCTATTGGTGGCCATCAATGTTAACAGACATCAAGAAGTATGTCAATGGATGCGAAGCATGCCAGCGAAACAAAATCATCTGACAAAAGAAACATGCACCACTACACCCGCACGAGGTTCCGCAGCAACCATGGGAAGATATCAGAGTAGATCTCATAGGACTGCTACCCAGCTCGAATGGCTTTAACACCATCGCCGCAGTCACAGACCGCCTGACCAAGATGATCCATCTAATTCCCACAAACACTGAACTCACAGCAGAAGGTCTCACATGACTATACCGAGATAATGTGTGGAGACTCCATGGAATCCCACGAAAGATCATCAGCGACCGAGGACTCCAATTCACAGCACAATTCATGACAGCGCTTCTAAAACTGCTTGGAACAAAGCAAAACCTATCAACGGCCTATCACCCACAAACAGATGGACAGGCGGAGCAATCCCATCAAGAAACGGAAGTTTTCCTTAGAAATTTCACAAACAACCTGCAGAACGACTGGGCAGAATGAATAGCGATTGCAGAGTACCAATACAACGACAAAACACACCAGGGAACAAAGGAGACACCATTCTACCTCAACTACGGAATGCACCCCTGGAAGGGAGAACCACAGACAACAGAAGGGAACAACCCTGCAGCAAAGAACTTTGTTGAAAGAATGGACCAAATCCAGAAAGAAGCAAATGCTGCACTGCAGTATGTGCAAACACGAGCCAAAGACAATTACGATGCGAGATGAAAACCAGCCTGTGAATACAAGAAAGGGGACAGAGTATGGCTTGAAGCCACTAACATCACAGTCAATCGACCATCAAAGAAGCTATCGGCACTCTAATACGGACCATTCAAGGTAATCGAAAAGAAAGGAGCCTCAGCATATCACCTGGAACTCCCAGCATCATGGCAGCTGATACACCCCGTGTTCAATGAAACATCTCACACCCTACAAAGGACCCCATTTCAAGATACAAGAACGGCCATCGCCGCCACCCCCTGAGATCGTAAATGATGAAGAAGAGTACGAGGTAGAAGAAATTCTAAAAAAAAAGAAACAAGGAAGGAGAATGCTATTCCTGGTCAAATGGAAAGGTTATGGACATGAGGAGAACACATGGATCAAAGAGAAGGAACTGGGGAATGCGCAGCAAGCTCTAGACCGTTTCCTGAAGAGGACTATGGAACAAGATAAAAGGACCATGAAAAGAGGGAAGAAGACCAAAAATCGCACATCATGACCACCAACGCCCCCATCAGCATTGAAAGCAGTGACGACAGCCGCGCACCCACCCCCATCATGAACGACTCTGAGAATCTGGTGAAGATTCTCGATGCCAAAGACTACATGGACCCCCTTGCCATCACCCTCGGCACATACCTGCGCTATGTCATGACCATCCGTATGCATCTTTGGACCAGACGGACCCCCGACGGGACCGCCCCCACAACAGCGGAACGCATCGCACTTCGCGAAGCAATGGAGATGCTTTGCACCGAAAACCGGCGACTCAAACTCCTCGCCACCATGCTCCACCACATCCGCTCCTACAATAAGGAGCTCATTCACACGTGGGCCCCATGCGTGACAACCGCCTGGGAAAACAATGGGTGGGGACAGCTGGACTAAGGGTTTTCACGAGGACGCGAACCTAAAGAGAGGGTGATGTTACGAACTATTCATTTTCTTTATCTTATCTCCCTTCCCCTTATCTCTTTCCTCTCCCATCATGCTGCGCATCCCTTCCCATCATGCTGCGCAGCGCGCAGTCATCGAGTCATCCTCATTTTTCCTAGTCACTCTGAGTCATCCCACCCCAGCCTTACTCATCCATAGTCTGCAGCATCGCGCAGCCCATGGTCCATGCTTGAGTACAGTAGTATACATAAGGACTTCCAGATGTACCAGTAGCGCTAGGTTTAATATTCCTTTTGCCATTGTCTTAAACCGCTCTCGCACTTAGTCTGCCCGAGTCCTTTAAGATTCGTCTAGCCTAACAGTCGGTACGGGTGGGGATGAGACGTATATCGCTGCCCAGTTGGTCTGTAATAGTCAGTATGCAATTATAACCATCGTCTTCAGGGAGAGGACTGATAAAGTCCAAGGCAACAGAGTCGCCGCAGCCGTTCAGGATTGGCAAGGGATGCAGTGGACCGTACGGTTTCTTTGTCACCAATTTGTTGTGCTGGCAGTCTGCACAAGCGGGGATGTACACTCCTTCGAGATCTCGGTGCATGTTCGGCCAGTAAAATAAGTCTCACAAGGAGCCATAGAACTTTTCAAATCCGAAATGACCCATGACATTGTGAGCTAAGTGGTATAACTCCTCGTGGATGTTAGTAACACGGGGGATGACAAGCCTCGACCTGACGTAAAGCAATCCATTCGTGATGGCGATGCCATCCGGCAAAGATTTGCTGTCGAGAAGTTTCTTGCACCAGCTATCTGTCTTGTAGCCCTTACGAATCTGTTCGAGAACGGCAGGGTCCGCAGTAATCAAAAGTGTATCCACGAATGCTACGGGCCCAGCGGCCTGTCCTGTCACACTCACCAGTGTTGTGACCATGAGGGGTGAGTCCTCAAAGGCATCAATGCATGCCACGACCTCGTCATCTTCTGACCAGTAAAAGGGGTGAACGGCATGTTTCTCAGCGGTGCTGCTCATGGGTTGCATGGGGAACTCTGTTCTAGAGAGCGCGTTAGCAGCCGTATTGTCCTTTCCTTTAACATATATGATTTTCCCATTGTATTGTGATAAGAATTCCATTCAACGAGCCTGCCGTCAGCTCAGGTCCTGTTGCTTGTGAAAATTTTCTAGTGTACAGTGGTCAGTGTAAATAAAGAATGGTATACCAAGCAAATCCATGCGCCATTTCATCAGTGCTCGGATGATTGCCAACAGTTCTTTCTTGTGGACAGGGTAGTTCAGCTGTGTGTCTTTCAGGGATTGTGACTCGAATTCAACTGGCCGTGCCTCCTCCCACGAAGGCCCAAAGGAGAGGACAGCACCTGTTTGATAATCGCTTGCATCAGTTGTCACGAAAACCTTGTAATCCGGCATTAAACTGTAATCAATGGTCATGAGGCATTCACGGAACACAATGGCCTCCTTGATGCGGTCAAAGGCGGTTTGGTGGTGGGCCTGCCATCCAGGCCAGCAGTATTCCGTTTCCTTTGAAGTTAGCGGGTCAAGAATTGCGGTGTGACGTGTGATCAATGGGAGGAAGGCGGATAAATACCGGACGAGGCCGAGGAATCCTTGGACATCCTTTGCGCAGGAAGGTGCAGGCCAGTTGAGGACTCACTGCACCTTGTGACCGTTGGCCTCGATACCTGCTTGAGAGATCCGGTAACCCAGGAATTCGATAGATGTGCAGAAAAACTTGGATTTCTTTTCGTTACAGTAGAGGCAGTTTGCACGTAAGGCCATTAACACCTCCGCGACATCCTTGCAGTGTTGTTCAACAGAAGACGACCAGATAATGATGTCATCAAGGTATACATGGCAGTAGCGGCCAATCATAGAACATAACGTGGCGGTGACTTGTCGCTGATGTATGGCAGACGCGTTCTTCAGTCCCATGGGCATAACAACCTACTTGTACAGACCAAAAGGAGTAGAGACTGCGGTCAAGGGAATGTCAGAGGGATGCATCTTCATTTGAAAGAAGCTGTTGGTCATATCGATAACAGACCAAATCTTCCCTTTTCCGCAATCTGCCAGTATGTCGTCTATATGCGGCAGAGAGTAGCTATCAGTGATGGTATTGGTGTTGAGCTGTCGGTAATTGTTGACCCAACGCGGTAGAACTGTTGGGTCCACTTTCGGTATAATGAAGGCTGGTGATGCGGATGATGAGGAGGACGGACGGATACGGCCGGCATCAAGATGTTGTTGGATCAATGTCTTCCACGCTTCCCTGTATTTCCGAGGACATGAGTAAGTCCTTGTCTGGATATGTTTTGATGCCTCTTTCAGCATGATCGAGGCCTGAACAACATTTGGCAGCTTGTCAGCATGAGGGATCATATCGAAGATGTCATAGAAATCTTTTCGGCACAACACTTCCAACGACTGAAGTCGTTCTTCTATGGCCAGTTGTTCAATGCATTCCTTGATGAGACAGGTGATGATCGGTGTCGGGGTGTCAGTGCCCGCGACTTTCAGTGTCTTCTCAATCAGTTCTGCCAGTATTGCCGCCTTGGCTTGGGCAGCTCAGCGGGCGAGGAGAATATTTAAGCGGCGTTGCTTCGGTAGGGACAGTTTGGGCTTACGCAGCTTCGGAGGAGGTGGGGAGTTCAACAAATCATAGTTCTGTATTTTATCGACAGCGGTACGGGCAGCGACATCAATTATAATATTGTTACAAGAAAGGAAAGGCAGTTCAAAAAGGATCAGTGTGCAGAGATGGAAGACAACTAAGGCTTTAACAGTGCGAGAGGTCCATTGCTTATCTAGAGATGAGATGGAAAGGATGACATATTCGGACAAGACACGAGGTTTGGAGGGCACAGACGAGGAGGGATCAGGCATCACAACATTACACTGGAGAGACTTGTACAGACGGTGGCTGTTATGGACTATTCATTTTTCTTATCTTATCTTCCTTCTCTTATCCCTTTCTCTCCCATCATGCTGTGCATCCCTCCCCATCATACTGCGCAGCATGCAGTCGTCGAGTCATCTTTACTTCCCTAGTCATCCTGAGTCATCTCATCCCAGCCTTACTCATCCGCAGTCCGCAGCATTGCGCAGCCCATGGTCCGTGCTCAAGTACTGTAGTATACATAAGGACTTCTAGATGTACCAGTAGCACTAGGCTTAATATTCCTTTTGCCATCATCTTAAACCACTCTCGCACTTAGTCTGCCCGAGTCCTTTAAGATTCGTCTAGCCTAACAGTGGCATTAGAGACCAAGGCGGCAGACGAGTTGTTCATCGATGAGGACGACATGTGCGCCCATATCCAGCAGCCCATTTACTATGATCGGAGAAACAGTGAGTGGCCCCGAAACGGTGCATGACCACTTGAAATGTTGGTCGGTCAACGGAATACTCACATCGGAGTCAGAATCAGTGCTGTTACCCAGAATGGCAGCGACGGTGTCCGAGTCGGAGTCAGAGAGGTTTTGGCTGGAAGCCGGGGGGGCAGCAATAGCGGCAACAGGGGCGGCAGATGCGGGATTGTTCTTGTCGCGGCGTTCTTTGTCATGGAGCATCTTTCGTTCAGAGACAGGTTTATAGTTGTTCACATCCGGAAAACTGTTTGGGCAGTTGCAGAAGAAATGGCCTGCATAGCCATGACGACACTTCATGCAGCCCTCATGTTGACAGAGGAGGGCACATTTGGTGTCTGTAAGCATGGGCAGGCAAACGAACATTTTGCTGCCAGTCGATGATGACGCGGCGGAACCTGAAGAGCCAGACTGAAGGTTGTTCTGTCCAGAGGCACTGACATTGGCATTTCAGAATAGACCTGAGAGGGTGTGGCATTTCGATGACCTGTTAACCTCTTCGGCGGCCTCCCGAGCACGCTTGAGCTCGAAGGCACAGGCATCTGCTAATTTGCGGACCTCTTCGAGCCACACATGGAGACGTGCATTGGCAGTTCCTTGGTTGGAGATAGGGTCGACAGCGGCAGACACTTTGGTATCGACGCCCATGGCGAGGCATCGTTGGCGTAATTCCGTATCCAACAGAGAGTCAAGGGTCATGCAGAGAGAGTCAGCGTCTTCGTGGGAGGGGGTACCTGATAGGACAATGTTCTCATTGATCCTATCATTGGCCCATGCCCAGAAGTTGATCTTCGGGGTTAACAGGGTGGTTCTCATAGAACGGCGAATTTCGTTGTCCCAACCCATTGAGAGATATAGAAGACAGAGTTCACGCATGAATTCAGTAAAGAATAGGCCAGTCAGACAGGTGCGGTGGGCACTGATCCAAGAGTCGACGCGCATGTCCTCAAAGGAGCCAAGGATGGAGGCGACCTGGTTGGTGGAGACGATCACCTTTTGTGCGAAGTAATTGGTGCAGGCAAGCTCGAACTCGCGCAAGATGCGTGGAGTCAGCTCCTCACTAGAGATGACCAGGGGCTTCTTGGAGCCAGAATAGGTGCATTCAGCAAGCGTCGAGGTAGAGGTCATGTTGGAATGGGGGGGGATGTGGTTTGACGATACAGGTTGGTTCACAGTCAGAATCTGAGTCGGACGATGATGAGGAGTCAGGCAAGGTAACTATATGCAGTGTGTTTTGGGACGTGGATGAATCCATGACTATATGTGTGGTGTTTGGAGGTACTTCATTCCGTGAGGCATCGGGAGAGCTGGTAGAAGGCGATAGAGAAGGGGTGGTGTTTGTACTGTTTGGATCCTGTAGTAGAGCTGAGGGACCAGCAAGAGTCTCAACAAGCTTGTCGAGATCCAGATCGTAGAAGGGAAACTCGGCTGCTAAGGCTTCCTGTTCGCGGCAATGCCGAGCGTGAGTGCTCAGCATCTTGGCATGAATCGTGTAGTACGCATCAGCAGACATTCAAAAAAAAGTGTGAGAGGTACACCTAAATGGGGTACCGACACTCAGGGTCAGACGAAGCAGAACATAGCAAACACACAGTTGATTGAGAAAGGGAGGCTGATACAAGAGTGTGCGCACAAGAGATGAGAAGGATGTAAAAGAGGGAAGAGGAGAGAGAACTAGCTTCCAACTGCCCAGCAGTCTTCTTATACCGCCCACTACTATGCTGTCATCTGAATGTCATCTCGTGATCATGTCAATGAGTAAGCCAAGGGCGGGCTTACACAATAGTGGATATTTTGATAACCTATTCACTCAATCAATATAGCCATCATGCCTTCAAGTTCTAGAGCACTCTATACAAAGTACCAGAGGGTTTACTTGTCTTCCTCAGTAGTCTTTGAGGGCTCAGGTATAAAGGAGGGGTACTGTCATGATCTGGAAGTTCAGAGTCCAGAACTCTGGAGTTCCAGAATGTTCTGTTTTGGAAATAAGTTAATAGATTAACCCCATTTACCACAAAGACTATTGTTTTTCTTCCTCCATTAGTTATTTTCTATTCTGGAGTACAAGAAGTGGCAAACCAAATAAATAGCTCAATAGGTCATTATGTAGAGGCAGTCAGAAATCAAATAATAACTCCCTTAGAACTTCTACATTTCCTAGAAACTCTGGACCAACTCCTACCTCTCATTCTAAAATTGGAACCACATTGAGGCCAGAGGGCACAATGCACAAATGTTGAAGCCAGGTCCCTCTGCATCATTACTCTCTGCCCAAACTCTGGAACTCCAGAGTTCCTCCCATGCTCATCCGAAGTCCTCCACCTTGTTCCAAGGACCGGAGATTGATAGCATTCCAGCTCAAGCAGTCTGCTGCAAGTTAATGTGCTGACTGTGAATTGGGGCCCATAATCTGTTGAAACTAACCTGAGCATGGGAGCTCTTGAGCTGGAAGAGACTACTTATATTTGTATTATTGGATCTTACTTGTCTTACTGCACAGGCTTGGTTGAGTGAAACTTGTTATTATATTGGCATACTACATATGATATATTTATACATATTGGAGTGGTGCAGACTATCAAGGTTGACGGTGTGCTCACTAATCATAGTGATTATAGCACAGGGTATGACTAAGCATACATGCTGCACTGTGAAGCTAAGTAAATTAGGACAGAGGGAAAATGGTAGGGTGCAGGGTTGCTGCCACATTTTCAACAGAAAGTGGATAATTCCATGCCTATGATACAGATGCCAATAAGCTGGGTGGTGCCCAATGTTGCATCCATATCACTGATATATTAGCTTTTACACACATGTGCAGTATCCCAACTACTCTATATGTTGCATAACTAGAAAGGGCCTTCAGAACATATATAAAAGCTTGTAGTATACAGGAATAATCTATAAGATTGTCTACGAATTTTTTTTACAGATGTGATACTAGCAATAGACTAATCCATTCATCTTCCAGCTAGACTGATACCAAGTTCAGCTATCTGCAAACCCAGTATTTGCATGTGGACATCTGTTAACCTGAATCATGAGAGTGGGGATGCATTAGGCTGATTGACTCTGCCCTGGATGGATGGGGATTGACAATTTCTACCTCAGTAAAAGAGAACATTTCACTGTCAAGACATATGATGGATGCACCAATGTAACAGTCAATTTGAATCTCCATTGACAGTTGTGTTGTGGGGGGTGTTGACAGCACGAAGGTCTGCAGAGATTCTCTTAAGGTAGGAGTCATCGAAATCACACATATGTCATGTGACTTGTGACTAGCTGTGACTCTCCCAGTGACATCTGATTTACTCCGTGCTCCCTGAGCTTGCTGCTCCTTTGCACACATTGTTTTACACATGTTGCATGTTGCCCAGTGCTTGAGATTGGCTAAACATCCTAGAGCATGTAGGGGCATCGGGAATGCGATGATTGAGGCAGGGATATAGTACATGCCTCACCTGCCATGTAGAGCTAATGGCCTGTCAATTTCGTACAAAATCAAAATTCTGGCCGCATAGACCTTCGCATGTTTACTAAATCTGGAACTCTATGCGGACAGATTTGTCATTTTCCTCGAAATACAGTGGCCATTAACAATTTACTGCCCAATCCGCCCAAATGTCACGCTTGGTCACTTTTGAGCACGTGATATATGCGCGATTTCGATGACTCCTACCTTAGAGTAGGGAGTCTGCACAGCCACCGCAAGGCCTCAACTCATGACCACCGCGACGCCTCAACCTTTGCCATTGGCGAACACTAGCAATGAGCACATAAGGGCGACGAAAGTCCGTTCATCAATCGTCTTACAATGTTGAAGAAAACTCATCAACCACCGTAGCGCAAGCTTGATGATGCCTTTCACATCCTGGACAGTGCTGTCGGGACGAATGGTTCACCGGAACGTCCACCACCCTTGAAACGCGCCAACACCATCCAATCATTGTACTCTACATTGGCGAAATATGGTATCAAATCATCACAGCAACAGTACGTCGTTTCCTTCGCCTTTCTGGTTTTCGTCTCGTCATGTGTGACTGCAGAGCGAAACGTCAAGAAACGAGTAACCTGGAATCTATATCAAAGAAAACGCCTCATTTGACCGCTATCCTCTCTCGAGCCGCGACACGAACACGGAAAGCCCTCCCGTTTCGACTACCAGGTGGGCAAATCAAGCCTGCACCGCTGCTTCCGTCCACGGCAGAGTACCGCCCTTCTTCAACGACGGCTTTTCTGTCCCGACTGTCGACATTCAAGTTGGCGACCTATGCCAACAAGCCGTCTGCCATTGACGCAGTCGCGGCTGCGAAATGCGGATGGGTCAATGAGGGCAGGGACAGGCTCGTGTGCGGGTTGTGCAATAGTTCCTGGGTCGTGGCAGGAAGAGAGGGAATGGGCCGGGATGCTGGTGCGTTCGGGTCTATTTGCAGGACGACATCGTGTGACGTGTCTCTTTTATAGCCAACGCTCTGATTGAAAAGCAAAAGTCATCCTTGGTGAGCATGCATAAAGATGGATGTCCATGGAAATCGCGACAATGTGATGGTGCGTGGGTTACGGGTTTTTGCCTTCCAACCAGTGTCTGACCAGTTGTTTAGCGTCAATATACTGCGTGCCTCTCCAGTCTCCTTCCGTCATGGTGAGGGAATTGAAGAAGAAAGCCTTATCACTTGAATCCCTCCTTCAAGGCGTCGAGATCAAACACCCTCTTGTAGGCTCCTTTGCAGAAATCTTTTTTTGGCTTCGCACTCATGGCGTTTATCATCAGACAACGAGTCAGCTAGGCTCCCTTCGTTCAACCGTCACTTCTTATAGATTACCTTCGCAAAACGAGCAACAGCTAGAGGATCGTCACGACTCTGAGGATGTTTTCATGTCCTCCGCGCAGGAGTCGACTGAACCCTCCGATACGGCAATCCTAACGGCGCTTTTCGGATGGAGTGTTGTACCACCAGTCGCTCCTGAACCACGCAAGCCATCCCTGTCCCGTTCTAGTTCCGTCGCGTTTGGCAATCCATCGCCACCCCCAACACCATCTCTTTCGAGAGCGTCCTCCGTTGTCCGGACACGTCCGCCGTCAACAGTTCCTAGCGGATCGTTTACCTTTCGCATGCCTTCAAAATCCTTCGGCAACAGGGATTCTATGCTCTTACACTGTGTTTTGTGCCAGCGCAGAGTAGGCCTTTGGGCATTTACAGTAACGCAGGAACAGCCGGAGCGATCAGCTACACCGGCAAGTGCCCAAGCTGCGGATGCTCCATCCTCGGAGCCGTCTGTATCTGCTCCTGCGCCGCGGCCAACAAAAAGGATTACTCCACAACGACAATTCGATCTGTTAAAAGAACACCGCTCATTTTGTCCTTACGTCGTACGCTCCACGATAGTCCCAAGTCTTCCGGCGCCTACGAGTCCGGTAGCCACACAAGCCCACACCAGGTCGGCTTCCTCAAGTTCACAGCTGAACGGCTCTAGCAACAATGCCTTTGAGGGATGGCGCGCTGTGCTGACGGTTATCCTACGGTATGGACTCGGCCAGAGACAAAGGATTGGGCTCGATTTTTTCCAACGAAGTGGCGAGTCCTCCGGAGTGACAGACGCCGACGGGGTGAAAGCCATGGTAGACGGTGTAAAGAGTCGTGGCGTAAGTGACCACCATTTTATCGGTTTTGGACATCTTTGACCCTTCTTCAGGGCAAAGACATATTGCAATATGTTCGAGGTCTCCTAAGTTGATAATGATATCCAAGCAAGCACCCTTTCGACACGGATATTCGTGTGTTGTCATTTGCATGTGAGAGGTTACTTGGTGTAAGCTTCTCTTAGCTGTTCGAGCGCAACCTATACCACCGATTAGTGGATGTAATATATTGTGAATAGTTTTACTAACTTGATAATCCGGCACCAAGGAGCCAACGTCTTTCGAGCTCACCCGCATCCTCTTGACGTTTTCCAAGTGATCCGCCTCTTTCAACATATTCTTGAAATACCGGGCCTGTTGTCATATACGGATGAAGGAGATCAGCATACGAAAGAGCGATGGAAACATACCTCTTGTTCTTCAACCAGGGTCCAAGCATCGCCGGTTCTGCCTGCGCGAGCAGTGCGGCCAACTCTGTGGACGTATTTACGGAAGTCGACAGGAGCATCGTAGCTCACAACATGAGAGACGTGGCTGATATCTATGCCACGCGAGATAAGATCAGAGCATACGAGTCTGCGAAGTTGACAACCAAATTCAGCATGGCGTTAGGCACGAGGCTAAATATGGGACTATACATCTGAATTTCCTGAGCTTTGAATTTGTCCAGGATCGCCTTTCGCTCGCTAGATGGAAGGTCACTAGAATAAGAACGGATCGTTGTTACTTGCATGGTGCCATCCGCCCCGCGTGATGCACGAGAACGTTCAAAAAACTCGAAGAGCCGCACAAGTCGCGACGTTGATTCTGCAGACTTGGTAAAAACGAGGGCATTCGAGACGCTATGGTTGTGAACGAGGTGGAACAGCATCAGTGGCTTTTGCGACGACTCGCATATGATCATGTGTTCCTGAAACGACATCAATCTCGGACAAAAGAGAACACCTGGGACAGGCCAGCTCACGGTCAAAGTAGACGGCACAGAGAATTTCTCCATCGCGACATCCAAGATACCTGGCACAGCAACATCCTCCTGCTTTGGATCCTGGATAACGAAATATTTCGGATTGCGAAGCTCAAGTACTGCTATTTTCCCAGGATCGCGCGTTAGCGTTGCGGAAAAGAGCAGCTTTTGACAAGAGGGTTCTTTCCACTCTGCCACCAATGCAAGTATATTTGGAAAGTAGTGTTCTTGTGTGAAGGCCGGAGCCACGGCGTCGTGGACAGGAAGAGAAATGGGCGTTTCCTTCGAATCTGACGTGTTTACTTGGGCGGGTCGCGCTGAAGGTCGGATTGCACCTAGGACCTGAGTCAACCAATCCTGGAATGACTGTGCAAGCAGGCGGTCGGCTTCGTCAATGACCTGAACGAGTTGCAGCAATCAGTTGAAGGGTAGGAAAGGGTGGAAAAGCATACAAGAAAACGAAGATGCTGCAAGCTGAAGTTCGGTGTTCCATTCAGATGGTCGATGAGCCGTCCTGGGGTGCAGATAAGAATGTCCACTTTACTGGATCCACCCTCCAGACTGTTTTACACTGAGGTACGATTCGAGGGGAACAGAAAAACGGCTCACACAGAAGTCCTGTCAGCGACAAGCTGCGCCTGCTCATGCGCAAACGATTGTTGACCCGTGGCAGTCCCTATCTGTAAGAACCAATAGAGAAAGCTCCTTTGACGATTTAGAAATGGCGATACCTTCAGCCCCCGCCCCTTCCCAACGGCCTCAAATGTTTCCCTGACTTGAGCGACTAGATCGCGCGTTGGGAGCACAATCAATGCCCGTAAACGCGTGACTATACGCGTCGAAAGAATCTAGGCGACAGAATCAGTGTTGACTGGGGTGCCGACGGAGAAGATATTGACCTCGACAATAGGGAGAACATATGCGAGTGTCTTTCCGCTCCCGGTTGGAGCAGATACGCAAGCATCCGGAGGTGGATCGTATGGACGGTAGAGAGCGCGTTGGAGAGTGTCATTTGGGAGAAGGAAAGGTAAAAGGCTAGTTTGAACTAGAGTGCCATGAGGAATTGGAAGATAGATTGGTGTAAGACCGTACCTGCGAAAAGTTCTGTGATCCCCAGGTCTTTTAGGCGTCGTCTCATCCGCTCACTCAGTCCCGTCCCTCCGTCCTCTTCTCCTTGTGGAATGGGTAGAATTTTTCGAGGATCAACTATCTCCGCATCGAGAAGCCCTCTATCCAAGCCTTGTAATGCCAAGTCTGTTTTGGAGGGCGCATTCGGATGGGCGGGTAGGGGAAATATGGGGAGGGGTATGTCTGGAGTATCCTGCATGCCTTCTCCCTTCTGGTCGTCCTGCAACGTTACCTCTTCCAACTCCTTCGGTTCCTGTACCTCTGCCATTTCAACATCTTCAGGCTCCTTATCTACTCTTCTTCTTTTCTTCGGCCGTTTCTCTTTCTTGACTGCTGGCGGTCTTTCGGTCACTTCCATCTCTAGGTCATCTTCACCTTCAAAATCGTGTTGTTCTTCCTGCATTTCCGCATCTTGCGAAGCCGGAGCTGTCGCAAAAGCAAGCTTGGATTTTACTTTCCGTCTCTCCCTCTTACGCCGCAGATATCGTTTCTTTGCTTTCGTCTTTTCTTTCTGCTGCTGAAAACTAAACGGTGAGAAAACATCATGTGAAAAAAACGAGCAGGTGAAATCGGCAGCTTACTTGTGGCTCTTCCGATTCAGGGGCCATTTTTGAAGGCAAAGTGGTTCGCAAATGACGGAGATTTTACACGACGAAACAATCTTTATTTGCAATTCGTAGTAAACAGAGAGATAGGAGCCTACTTGCAAATTTGGAAGGATGATACACAAAAAAGGCTAATTCTATCGATTACACGACGAAACCTGTCACTTCATTGGAAGTCAGGGGAAAGATCATTGTATGTCGGACAGAGGTTACTATTTGATAATGTCAGAAAGTGACCCAAGGTGCGTACTATACGACTTACAGCCAATCCTGGGGGGTAATCTGAGAGTTCGGTCCAGACACGTTGTCGGAGGGCGCCTCGGCAAATACTACAGCCAAGCCAGCTTCCAAATGCCAGTCGATGTGGCTATACACAGTAAGTTAGGTGGGTTCACGAATGAAGAAAGGTACATACCAATGCAAGAACCATGCTCCAGCGTTACCCTATTCAGATATCATGAGTTGTATCCATATAGCCCAACTTAAGTCGCACGTACGGAGAAGAACCTAAATGTTACGTTTCCGCCGTTAACTGTATTGTGGTAGAATATTAGTCCCAGTTTAGAGGTATGCGTCATAACACATACTCGCGACGACATCACGGCGGGGTGGATTGACGTAGTTATAAACGTCGCTGTTAGCGGTTCGAACAATATCGAAGGCATGACCATGCACTAGTGGTAAACGCTAGATGAGGCTCGACGGTCACTATGCGATGAAGTATCACGTACAATGGAATGGATGAGCTGTAGTCCAGGGTCGTTGTTAGTTCGCGATACACTGTCCTTTGGAAAGCAGCGGCTCACCGCCACCACCGGGAATAGATATCTCAACGATTTTGTTGGCCGGAAGGATGAAGGTCTATAGAATCATAAGCGCATAGAAGGGCAAACATCTCTGAAGCGACACCCACTTGTTCCTACACGATGTGGGTCAGTCAACAGCTAGCGATAACGAACATGATTTTCTTCGAACGCACCGAAGGAATGAGATCCGCCGGAGTCTTAGCGCCACTCAGGAGTTGTAAAAGGACTGGCAGTGACGGTGAAATGTATGAAATTCCATTTATGTCAAAGAATGGCGGGTTCGGCTGTCAACGAAAGGTCAACATGAAACTGATATCTACGTGAGTATATGCTTGCCTGGCTGATCGCCAAGTTAATGGCGACGTCAGCTGGTGCGCTGCCCAGCTATCGGTGGCATGAGCAGTTTTTTTGAGATACATTCCGCGTAAAGCACGTACCATGCCCGGATGTTCTTGTCTGATCGGCTGAAAAATAACCCAAGATGAATTTCAGATGCCCAACTCAAGCAACATCGATGCTCACATGCATATCGCCTTCAAACAATTTCGTTCCTGGAACATTTACAGTCGTAGGCTCAACGGCGGGAGCCCCTTTGTAACGCAAGATGGCAAGAGAGAGGGCGGGATTGACTATATTGGCGGTCAATGATGAAAAAGCAAAATCAAACTAGTCGGACGCACAGTTGGGGTTGGCAGCTGGGTTTCCGCCGGTCGGGCTATAAACTTAGGTTATAACTCTGATACGATTGTTGAGCATGGTTCATACAAAGCCCGAATCCAGTAGTTGCCGACGGTCTGGTTTGCGTGAAGGACAATGGAGACACGTTGCGCTGAAATGGAAAACACGTTCGCATGAAAGGAATTGGTTCTGGGTAACAGATACGTACCGGCGAATACATCGACGTTTTGAACGGGGACAGGGTCATGTTCAATGCCGTCGAATTCCATCACGTCTGCATCAATAGTTCAGGACACTGTATGACGATCCAGAATTAAAGAACGCACCAAAGGTATGGTTATCAATGGAAAAGGTGTGGAAAGGCCTGCAAGACAGAGAGAAGATACGGAACCTAACGTTGGGATTGGCCAGCTGGTCAAATCCTGGCAGTGCTTTCGAAATTGTCGATAACATACCTATAGCGCTTGCCGCGAACAACGTTGACAACCGCAAATGGGACATTAGGTCCTCCGTTGTATCGACCAACACCGTTGATCAAGCTCGAGTCAGGAATTCTAGTGTAGAGAGTCGGGATTCATCGTCTGTGGGCCAAGTTCAGCCACTCACGGGACGACCCCTGTCTGGAAGAAGACATTCTGCGCATGCGGGGCAAGGTTATGATACCTACCCATGGCATGTCAATTATGGAAAAGGTCAGTTAGCTCCAAGCGAACTCACCAATCAGCCAGGGTTATAAGAGTACTAGCTAACAACGGAGCAATGAGCAAAACATTGAGCACTTTTAGTGCAAATTACCATCATCCACGTCATAGAGGTGCCTTAGGGGATCGAGAGGGTCTGATGACCATGAGCCCTGAACGTTACACTGATAAATCCATCGGTGAATTGACTGACCGTATACGGGGAAGGCCCCACGAAGACCGTCACAGTATTGGGTCGACAGGTGAGAGTGGTACCTGAACATGGTCACAGATAGCGAAAAGAGAGGAGCAATAAGACTGTCTACCAGAAATTTCCTGTCTGTCCAGCAGTGTCAAAGTCATCTGGAAATAACTTAACGTCCGGCGTAATGACCCAGAAAAGTAAGCATTACAGAGAAAGGTCGTGTTCCTATCTATATGCCTTAGAATGAAATTGTGATAAACGGTATGCTACGTACGGTGGTATGGGACACTGGCAGAGTTTACGTGTGAGCTGAGTAAATGAACCCATATTTTCTCAAACGGATGCACCTGGTTAACGAAACTGCGATCGACATAAGTAAAGCGGCTTAAAACAGAACGATTGAAGGTGTACGCACGCTGGGCCGTCCATTCCCGAAGTCCTATGCTGGAAAAATCCATGCCAGTGCTGGAAAAGCATAATTAATCTCAAACCAATGTTGCATGGTACCAAAGGATACTGACAATGGACGTGCTTCTACGCATTCCTGGGCTGGTCAACTTGTTGTTGGTCCTGATCTAATACTTGTTGAGAAGTATACAGCCATGATGTGTTGAGCACTGACTTGTACGCGGTCATTCTTGCTCGCGACGACCACTGGAGTATCCACATGTCATTGATCAGTCTAAGTGCACCAAGGTAGACCTTACCCGGGCCAGGGAAGATGCCATTCACCAGAACAGCACTGCGGACAACCACATCGTCAAGGTCTTAGCAAGGGTGAGAATATTGTGCCTTACTCACTTGCGTTTGAACCCGTCGGGTGCAACTTCTTTATTGACGATGTCAAAAGTATAGCGCCTCGTTGCTGAAAGGGCCGCGGGCAATAGGGCAAAGAGTACAAGACCAGCAGAAAAACGCATCGTGTCAATGCCAGAGCGTCGCGCCGATTGACAGTGAAAATTGCCTCACCTTTAGCCCTTTTAAGTCCTCGAGCTCTGAACAGTAAGCATCCAAACTTGTCTGAGCGGGACGATGACAAGAACGTTAGTCCTGTATCGATTCATACAATAGACGCCAAGACATAATTTGCGGGCGAACAAGTTGTCACCATCATTCACATGTTGTCTGTTGCACATTGCATCAGGCCTATGAAAACGCATCGATTCCATCCCGCAAAAATGCGACCGACAAGCGCTTGACTTGGCATGACTTTCTTTCCAAGTGGGTGTGTCAATAGCGAGCAAAAGGACGTCACCACGCGATATTACGAAGAAGCTAGATGCCAGTTTATTCGCATGGCTTGAACAGATGGAAAACGCACATTCAACGGTGCTGACTCTGGGAATTCAGGCACGTCCAATGAACGACCGAACGTCGGACGCGGTACCGACTTTGAGAAGGCCTGCGATACTCACAGCTGAACTCTTGGCAATTTATAATGCTTGGTGCATTTAATCCAAGTGAGTGTATTTCGACGGATCGGGGTCGGTGGGGACCGTACGCTCATGGCGAGGGAATGACTAATACGACTAGTAGAACGCATCTAGAGTAGCGCGATGGAGAGTTTTCGATAGAATGAGTAGAGAAACGTTTATCAAGATGTACCAATGCTACCTTATCTTGGACTTGTAACACACCACGGGTGAGTCCCACACTCGTGCACAGCGCTACGGAGAGGCCAATGTTCCAACTCTCGGAGCTTATGCCTCAGGAATGATGATGTAACATAAAGCTTGATACCGCCTGGAGAGCGGAGATAATAAGGCTGCAAAATCGATGTGCTAATCGCATGAGAAAGACGTCGTGCGTGGCATGGGAAACAAGGTATCCGGATGTTTGGGGTTCCGGAAAACGGTAGAATCCAGCACTGTCGAGCGCAGGATTTCAAGTGGGTATCCATTAACCAAATGAGACAAGGTTGCTCCTGCTTGCCCAGACCCGGAAACCAAGACGGGAAGCTGGGATCCATGGACTAGAAGGCAGATCCCGCAGACCTCGAAAGTCCCCTTCAAATCAAACCTTTTCATAGAAGCGCTAGACCATCACATGTAGACATAGAACTCAGAGCGAAAGCGAACGTGCAGAACGACATCCATGTGTAACGCCGTGGGCGGCGCAAACTTGGCGACGTGTCAACAACAATCAACAACGCCAATCTCACCACCAGCCATAATCCTTGGTTTGGTCGAGTCATCTATTCACCTGTGCGCCTCAGCGACGCTCTACCCCATGTGTCTCTTTTACAGTCTGCACTGATAAGAAGACACATATACAATTAGGATTTCCGGTGTTGTGTTGAACAAACGCATCTAGTATCGACGTTGCTTCATGCACCAGTAGTCATTCTTCGGATGCTAGTTCCCATAACGGTGCTACAAAGGCCGTACACAAGGAGCCGAATGCCTGTCGTGACCGCGGGAGTCTGAAGCACATCCACGTTTTGGGGGTGAGTGACATGGTTATTTCGTTGCCCGCGACATTTTCGGAGAACGGTCGCAACAAGTGAGGTAGAAAACGTCTCTACGAGGTCTTCAAGAAAAGAATCAAACACTTTAATTGTCGGACTTAGGTCTAGCGTTGCTCTCCTTGAGTGAACATGATCGTACGAACGGACATAAAAACTTTGCAATGTCAAGTCAACACCCATTATTGAAGTATGTTACGTGCTTCAGCATGAAGTTCACATGCCAAAGGCCTCCTCTAAACGGGTTGTTGAACTTGCTTAGAGCTCGCTACTCCTCGTTTCGTCCCATTGACTTGGCTCTTGAGTATGTCTTCGAAAGAAATGTTGCTTTTGTTGCAGAGTGTACGGAACAGTCCGTCTTCTAGGTTGAATAATCGTTCAGGTGTGTCAAATTCCTGTCAAAGCTCATGAGCGTGCATTTTCTACGTCACTCTGAACTTACAGCGACTGTACCGGCCTCGAGCACTAGGATCCTGTCATACGCAATAATGGTCCTCAAACGATCTTTGTTTTTTTTTTTTCTTTGAATTGAGTAACCCATGAAACACTGTCATTTGGACAACATACGGGCGATGCAGATCAGAGTGCGATTCCCGAATTGGGACTGAATAGTCTGCTGAATTTTCTTGTCCGTCTCAAGATCCACGGATGCGCTATTCGAGATCAAAATTATGATGATACAATTATAAGCCACAAGATCACACCAACGTACGTGGCTTCATCCAACACCACGATCTTCGAATCCTTGACTAGGGCGCGAGCGAGACTGAGGAGCGAGCGTTCCCCGAGACTCAAGTTAGCGCCGTCGGGCTCAATCATTGTATCCAAGGACATTCTTGGATGATTTTCTGACGAAAGCTCCACCTCTGAGTCGCTATTGGAATATGCGCTGCTAGTGTCAACCAGGCAAGCGCGACGCAAAGCATCCCAGAGACGAGCATCATCATATATCGAAAAAGGGTCCAGCGCTGTTCTCACGGTTCCTGAAAAGTTTCCGGCAGTAAGGAGTATCGATGGAAGGCAATCCCAGAGGATTGCTTACCACTGAATAGAGTGGGCTACATTTACGCAAGAACGGGTAAAGAGTCAGTGCACCTCGGGTACAGGTTGAGGACAAGTCACCAACTTCTTGAGGTATAATCGCAATTTTGGAGCGTAGAGCCCTCAGGCCAATCTTCGAAATGTCGACGCTGGTGCCAAGAGCTAAGTACCAATGTGCATGGAATGAGATAGCGCTAACTTACCCGTCAATTTTAATGATGCCTAGGTACTCTACGATGCGTAGAAGGCATAGTGTCAGCGACGATTTACCCGCCCCGGTTCGTCCAATAACCCCGATCTTCTCGCCGGGCTGAACCTGTAGTGAAATACTGTGAAGAACATTTGGAAAGTTTGGTCGATATTTCATCGAGACGTCCTTTAAAGTGATGGACCCTCTCTGTGGCCAATCTTCTGGAGGATGTTGTTGAGGTATCTCATACGGCGCTTCTTCATCTGTTATATCACCACGGCTGTAGTGTACAACTTCCGAATGGATTGAACTTGCTTTCATCGTGGGCAAGAAGGAACAAGCGTACCTCGTTCAACGGAATTCATGTAGTTCTAATTGAGAAAAGGTCAACAAATGTCCCGCAAAGATGCTGCGGGGACATACCTCTACCTCGGCCGATTGCCTGGTAAAGAGGCCGCATAACTGAGTAAGCGTAGCTGTGTGTGTGGCGTCAGTCACGGCAACATATATGCTCGTAACATGCGTACTTGTGTGGGTCAGGACCAACCCAACTTGTGCCGGGCTTATGCCTTGTACACCAACAATGGCGAAGACTGCAACCTGAAGCATTTTCTTTGAACAAAGATCTGCTTTGCCGCTGCGAATCTTTGCTTACGCAAAATACCATGACTGCTCCACAGAAGTCTAGTCGTATGGCAAGCCAACTGCGCATGAAGACCGCCAATGAAGAGTTTAAACGATCGCAAGAGGCAGGCAATAAACCCACCGCTGATTAGTGACCGCCAGGAACAGTGCTCTATTTTCCAGGTCAAGGTACGCGATATTATCCCGTATGAAGCGTGAAGTCTGGCCGTAACTCTTGATAGTTGGCAATCCTGTGGGGCATGTTGTTACATTCACTCTCACAATGCAAGAACACAAGATCATACCACTCAGAGATTCAGAGAAGTGAGCGTAGAGAACGGAGCGTAACATGGCGTCTGCATAGGAGCATGAGTCACTATTGGAACCGCAAGCAGGAAAATATTGTAATACCCAATCTTTTGATTTCTCTAGCACTTGAACGATAGTATGCAGCAAAGTACTGATAGGCCAGTGATACAAAACATGCCACTAGGACTTCAACGCAAGTCAGTTATGAATATCGCAGAAGTCAGCGGGTCACGCACCGAAATAAGGCTCAATCGCGGAGATAATAATTACGGCGCCGAACACATTGGAAAGTGTTAGCATTACTAGTCAATAAGTCAACGGAAGGAGGAAACCATCCTTAGTATCATTAAAAACTTACATAGCCTAAGGGATACTATGGTGATCAAGCTGATTTAGTGCCAAGATTAAGCCGATAAGAGAGGACTCACCGGGTAACTGATTATCAATTGCTGCACCATTTCAGAAACAATTGACGGAAATAACATAACTTCAAACTTACTATCAATGTCCTTGCCGAATACACCAAGTATGCGACCCGCGGGCTGTTATACATGTCATGCCCGTTTCACAAGTAGCAGCAAGTGACCTACCGTAGTCTCAAAGAATGACATCTTGGCATAGAATAGGTTACGAACGGAATCACGATGGAGGTTCCTGGACACCAGCCAGGATATGGTATCAACCGCTAGACCTCTGAGTGTGGTTAGCGGCTAGCTTCCAGGCCGAAGTGGCTTTACATACAGTGCAAACGTGAACAAAGCTTGACAGATCCCTATTCCAGCATAAAGGCCTTGGTAGAATGAAAACGATTTATGAAATGCGCTGCGAAAAATTGAGATAGCTGGAATATCGTTGAGTGATATGGGTGCGCTCACTTTTCCTGCCACCAAACCAGGGTGTAGGTGTTGATAATTTGACTCCCTTGCATAAGAAGGACAGCTAACAATAAGAGCGGCATGGTTATCTTGACATGTCCCGCCGCGAGATACGTCCAGTACACTAGGGATCAAGCGTCGAGATCGATTTTTCCGTTAGAGCGGTTCCGGACTCACCTTTCCAAGAGACTGAACCTGTAGAGCGTCGTTCCTTGGTCATGAGATTTCCGTCTACATTTGTGCCATCTTTGATATTTGGCTGTCTCCCCAGCGATTCATCCAAAGCTTTTTCCTTGTGAGTTTCGAGCATTTTCCCTCCAAATTCTTTGGCAAGACGGGCAAAATCCGCCTCGTTTCGAACTAACTGTTCATATGTGCCTTGTTCCATGATATGACCGTCATCCAGAGTATAGATATAGTCGCACTTCGGCAAAAAATGCAAAGCGTGTGTGACGAGAATGACTGTCTTTCCTTTATTGCAAAGTGAGCCCACGATAGCGTTCATGAACAAGGCTTCAGCAACATGAGCGTCGACTTCGGGGATAGTCAGAATCGAGTTATCACACAGAGGAGAAGCATCACCTGCAGATAAAGGATCATCCATTATCATGATCTCCGACTCGCTGTAGAGAGCACGAGCAATGCTTATCTGAAGGAAGAGAATGAGTGACTGCCACCAGGTTTGCGGACTCCGTAAATCAGGCAACACTGACTCTTTGTTTTTGTCCGCCACTAAGGTTGATGCCCTTTTCGCCAATCTGGAGATATTGCTAAACCAATAGGCTTTGAACGCGGACTGCAGGAACTCACCTCAGTGAGATCACCATTTGGTAACAAAGAGATGTCGTGCAAGAGACAAGCGTGCCGAATGACTTGCAAATAGCGATCCTCGTTGAAGCGCTGGCCAAACAAGATGTTGTCTCTCTGAAGAACGTCAGAGCAAGCTCATCCAGCACCAATGATTTGACATGACCTACGACGGTAGCGTTTTGTATCCATGCAGTTTGTGGGCAGTAAGAAATAGATCCACAAAAGCTGACTTTACCCTGAACACGCCTCATCTCTCCGATAAGCCCCTGTAGAAGGCTCGACTTTCCTGACCCAACCCGCCCTACAATCGCTACCAGACTGCCCCGAGGGACGCTCATATTCACGTCCCGGACCTGAAAAGCGAGAGTCGACGAGGTTTCGGAAGACGACGCTGTGCCATGTTTGGAGAGGTAGGGCTGCTCCCACTCGAAGGTCGCTCCGGCAACCTGGAGTGCAAGCTCTTGCTGAGGATTGATGACAAAGGGAATGCCGTCGACTACTTCGGCACCAAAGACGGAAGATAAACGATGAAGGGCATTCTTTGCATCAGCTGTGGCAGCCAGCGCACGAGGAAGGAACATCATAGGCTGGCGCAGGAGCTGCTTAGCATATGAGCATCCGTACGTAGGACGGATAAGGATTGTGGTTTTACCTGAAAGAGACTAAGTGAGGCAAAGATGACGGCTACATCGAAGTCCTCGGTGATTCGGGTATAAGTCACAAATGCCAGCGTAGCTGCAAGGACCGGGATAGAATATGCAAATGCGGCACTACGCGGCCTGTCAGGGAAAAACATCAGATACAAGTAGGTCACGTTCTGACTTAGCGGATTGAGCGTTTTGAATTCGTTTGATACCTCGGAGTTCGTCGATTCTTATGTCGTACAGTCCTAAACCAACGTTGTTGTTGGGAACCATTACAGCTTTGAATTAACTAGACGGACTTTTCATGAAAGGAATCTCGTAACAGAAATATTTCACGATGCGCATTGCACCTGTTTCGCAACTGTGAGTCTTTTGTAATTCATGCCAAACACACGGCATACCAAGGATTTCAAGCAGCGTCTTTGCGCGTTGATCGGAATGCTTCATTGACTCTCGGCGAATGCGAAGTTGGTGCGCCATGACACGTTCCTGAATAGGCGTTATAAAAAGGAAAAGGGCAAAGCCCGCCAATGCTGAAGGTCCCAGCTAGATGTCAAAAGCATTAATGCTGGAATGTCTTCGAAGTAAAATTTACCTGAACTAGCAGAATGATTAGACAGACTAGAATTTGAACAGGTGCCGTCCACCCTTCACCAGGAATGAGATGAAAGTCAAAGATGAGATGTCATCCGGCCTACCTGCGTGCTACAATGAACAATCGCTATCAATAGGTTGCAAACAGACCAGATCGAGCCGCAAACATACAAACCACTGAGCGCAGGTATCAATACGGCTAATCTTAGGAAAGAGTCAACAGGCACGAATGAGTGAAGGTCTGTAATGGCTCACATCTGTTGAGATGTGATTGACCAAACTCGAATTCGGTATCGTTGTCCTAGCTTTGTTGGTGAAGCGGATGCCGCGCTTGTATACAGAGCTAATGAGCGCTCCCCGCGCAAGGACACCTGTTGTCATCGCACGCCAGAAGAACTAGCTGAATCATCAGTTCATGAATGTAAAATGACAAGAGCTACTAACTTGATGTTGTGATATGCTGGTAATAATGATGAAAAACAATAAACCAATGCCGAGGCCTATTCCACGAGCAACATTTGGAAGCTCTGAGCCGTTCTGCCTGGCGGTAGCTCGCTCTTTAGCAAAGTTGATAATTGCCTGGTAAGCGAGCGAAACGTCATTCCAACAAGTTTGCCGCGAAGAATAACTAAAAGTACTTTGATAAGCAGCGGCCCCATGAGTTGAGTTGTGTCGCCGAAAACCTGAACGTAGCACGTTAACAATAAGTTGCCTCCTGCGCAAACATGCATATACCTTGAAAACGCCGGCCGACCAGAAGAACCAGCCAAAAGTGTCGTTCAAAGCCCATGCCAAGCTCGGAACACATTGACCTTCAATTTCGCGCCACCGGCGCTCGTATAACTCGCGCACGCTAGAATAATCCCGACCTGCGGCAGAAGCACGCAATGTCCATGACAGCCTCTTTAGTAAGCCGGGAGAAACCTCCCCGCTGAGAAGCCGTTTATTATAAGTTTCAGCCTCAAACTTTCTACGTCGCCAGGCTTCGTCCAACCTGTCCGACAAGGGGCCCGATTCGCGACCGCCGTCCATTTTCCACAGATCAGTTGCCTGAAGAGTTCTTTGGTAACCCAAAATCTGATTTCCTAATTAAGCTTAAATTCTCAGTTCTCTGTGATATTGCGCATACCATCATTGGAGTTACCCAGGTGTACGTCAATCGAGAGAAAAGAGAAGCATTCGCCAACGGTATCACCTTGAACGACAGTCAGTTGCGCCATAAACAAAATGATCGTGCTTACCGGTGCATCTCCCAACGAGTCCTTTACTGGAGGCGGTGGACCTCGCGGTGTCCTGAGTTTCAATGAGCTCGGGTTATTACAGCCTGTTGCAATGACCTCACCAAAACTGCCACCAACGAGTACGCTGCCTTACGAATTCGGTTCCATGGTCTAACCGAACGCGCGGATATTCCAGCTGTTCGTCAGACTTAGAGCCCGTCTTTTCAGACATGGCGATCGGATATCTGGGAGGCTACGTTATAGCGCCGGACCTGGAAGGTAACGCGTCAGGCCAGCTCATCGAGTGCGCTATATATCGCCCGAAAACGCGTGATAACTGAAGGTATGTATTGCATAACGCGGAATACTTTTTCCCGGAACTTGTGTTTCCCATATTTCGGTGAGGAGGTGCAAAATTTCAGGTAGGGCGGCATGGTTGACTGTTATTGCCAAGTTTGCGCCCCTGTAGGAGTTAATCGGTTGTGAGCCAAATCGGGTTGTCCTTGAAAAATCCCACGATCACTGTATGACCCATTTGGATGTTCGGCTGCCACGCCATTTTGACGATGAGCACATCATGTTTCCGGCAAGAGAGCGTGGGTGCGAGGTGTGTCCAAGCCTTTTTGAGAACAGGAGATAAGTCTTCTCAGATCTTATAGATTATCAGATCGTATGGGTTCCTGTGATTTCACGACCACCTTTCTGCTCAGTTTTTGCCTTTTTTTTAAAAAAAAAAATTACATGCCATTGTCGGCAGCACCAGGTCTAGAAGTGAATGCTAGGTATTTCGTCCCAATAAGCCTTGTATATCTTGTTCTGAAAATGCTCCAAAAAAAATAGCAACTCGTAGTCCCCATCTCGTCCTACCGCCATGTCCATTTCTGCTCTCAGATTGGCCGGTCTGAAACCCGCTGACCGTGCAGCCTTTGCAACCGCAGCGCGACTTATTTCATGTCTTGTCACTGAATCCTTGCTCCGCGCACTCTATTTTCCCATTCAAGGCTTCGAGGCGTCCGGAGTGTGCGTCGTGTTGAACCATGATGTCCCGATGGACAGAGCCTACAAAGCCCAGGACATCCTGGTCGCGGTCCCACTGCTCTATGTCCCAATCTTCCGTCGTGACGGAACAGACCCTAGAGCCAAGGAAATAGCGTTGCTCGATCCGTTAGACATGTCCACATTGGTGTTTGAGGTCGAACTAGAACTTCAGTGTTCTAATAACTCGCACGAGGTACCGTTTGCATCGTCCTCCATGACGTCGACTGATTCTCTCTTTGATAGCACGAAGATTTGTGTGAGACCATCATCCGCGCTTTATCTGGACCTGGGTGGGACGTCCCTGCTAGTACTCGGCTTTCATCGTCCCCCGGTCCGCTGTCAATATGGACCAAGTATGCCGCCAGTGTATCCATACCCAAGCCCTTGCTAGATGAAATCAGCGCGGAGTTCGAGAGCGCCGTCAAATGGCAGAGTAAGTCATGTTTGCCTCCTTGATGGAAAGCAGCTCAACGCCATCTTTTTCGCTCCAGAATATTCCTATGAGCACCCTCCGCTTGGACCTCAATTCTCGTCCCCGAGCATCGATTGGGAACAATCGATAGTAGAGGGGCATCCTACACATCCAGTAAGCAAACTACTCTCTCCATTCGGCAGTTCGTTTACCGTGCGATAGATGCACAAGACGCGCGTGTTCCTACCCCCGCATCCTCAATACGAACCCGGCAGTTATGATCTATACCATGCCACCCTCAGGCTTGTCGCGTTGCCGAAGGAAAACCTTCACATCACTTATGAATTTGAGAAGTATACCCAACCCATAATTGATGCCATGTCGCGCAAGACCGGCCGACATATCTCCATCCGAGAAGGATTTGTTGTCATTCCCGTGCATGATCTGCAAGTTACGCACATACAAGATAAATTCAAGGAAGCGGAGATTTACCCGGAAGAATTTGGTTTGCCAATACTTGGTCAGCAAAGCATCCGGTGAGCTTCTTTTGCCCTCGACCTGTATTCGCCCACTTAGTCAAGTGTAGGTCCGTCCAAGTGCCTGATGCATATACTGACCTGTCATTGAAACTGGGTGTCGGCCTTAAGCTTACTTCTGCCGTTCGTACGATATCACCTGCGTCGGCCTACCTAGGCCCAAGGTTCTCGAAGAATGTTGTTCCCGTGCTCACCATGGATCCGAACATTGTGACGGTCGCGAAGGAGCTCGCAAGTGTGGTACATAAACACCCCGACGGAGAGATCGCCAAGCACTGCTCGGCGATTATCAGAGAAGCCCACGAGAACACGAGCGAGGATAGAGGCGAGCGGTTGATCGTTTGCACAGCCCTCGTGGAGTCTGGCCATGAAGGCAAGGACGGACACCTCCCCGCAGTCGTGCGTGTCTTTGGACTTGACACGGAGGAAAAACGGTTGGATTGGCTGGACAAGTAAGGCGTCCATTTCATCTAACTTTGCACGTGCTCATCATCCCTCTAGTTTTGTCCGGATTCTTTTCAAGGCTTTTCTCCCCTCCGTGTTATACAACGGCGTCGCTTTCGAGTGTCATCCGCAGAACTGCGTGGCTCGATTTGATCTCAAGACGAAGGAGCTGCGCGGCTTCATCATCCGCGACTTTGGTGGATTGCGAGTCCATCCTGAAACCTTGAAGGCGACTACTGGCGTGGAGCTGGACTTCTTGGACGGTCATTCCATCATCGCTCCAGATCTTGACGACGTTTACACTCGCATGTACCACACGCTCTTCCACAACCACCTTCAGCAGCTCATTCGGGTGCTGGGGCTGCACTACAACGGTCAGGGCTGGGACATCGTCCGAAAAAATTTAACTGCTCAGATCCCAAAAGACCACAAGCTCTACGATGCGTGGCTCTCGCCGGAGAGGAAGACTTTGCCCTCAAAATGCTTCCTCAGAATGAGAATGTCGGGAATGTACCGATTCGTCAGTCAATCTATTCTGCCAGCCTATTCCGCTGAAACTAATCCATCTGTTGACAGCATCTTCACGGACCATTCCCGAATCTGATTCACTATCGTGGTGTGGAAAGTGAAGACAATTAGAGTCGAACGGCATCCAGCACGGGATAAAATATCTTTTTTTTTTGGCTTTTACTTTTCCTATAGTTGCAGAATTGTATGCTTTGTGCGGAGTTTTAAATCGAAAATGGTTTGCTCGAGCTTCCTACTGCAACCCAAAAACCGCAAAACACAACTTCAGAGGCAATGGTGTCGACTTTACCTGCAAAACGGATCTCAAGTCGATTCGTTCACACACCAGTGAGATAGTTTTTCCCCATAACCGAAAATGGGGACCGACAGTTCGCGCGCGTAGGGACCTGTTCAATTGTCATGAAACAGAGTTATTTCGAACTCCTCGTCCAAGTCTACTTTCGGCAGCATGTAGTCCTAGTTTCTGGGAATGTCTTGGGTCCGAAGCAAAAGTACAGCCGAACGATCTAGTGCCTTGCGTTTTTCAGACCCGTGTCGCCATACTTGATCATCTCACGAAGACATGCTACTGCATCTCCGACAAGCGCTGGCTCAGATCACACACTCGTTGCCGTTGCGTCCGAATATCCGAGTCGCAGAGCTCGGCCGAGCATCGACTTTTTGGGCATGTTTGAGTTACCGAAACAATTACGTCATCAAACACGGATTTTGTTGTGATCGAAAACGGAAACTTGGACAGAATTGTGGTACTCCCAGTGAGGACGGGCATCGATCTCCACTATCAGTCCCTTGCACGCCTGGTCGCGTCCCCCTTTCGGAACCAATAACTCATGGCCGCTCAGCTGTCATAGTTTCCGGAAGGATCAATTACAATTTATCCATTATTTCCGCCTTCCATCTCGTAATCTTTGATGATATCGCTACTTGACCATCTTAGGATCCTTTTCTTTTTGCCAACAAAGTGCCATCATAGTAAGGATTTTCCTGGAATGTGACAGAATTTAACTAACCATCACTTTAATCCTTCCCCGTATGTTCGATGATTGTCCTGCAATACACGGTATTGGAATCAGACCAGGTCCATCTGCCAAGAATCACTCTTCAGGCCGAGCACCACACGATTGGACTCTCTTCTGCATAAATACTTTGTCTAGGTGTATGAGGATTTGTACAATCTCGCCATTATGTCGTCGGGTTCTGGACTGCCTCCTCTCCAACACGCCGCCTTCGCTGTCGTCTCTCGCCTCCTTTCCTGCCTCGTAACCGAAAAGTTATTGAGAGGACTGTACATCCCGTTTCAAGATGATTCCTTGGCTGCTGGAGTGCTGATCATCTTGTCGACGCATCTCATGTCCGAAAAGCCAATCATTGATCGGGCTCTGCGTTCGGACGACGTTTTAGTTGTTATTCCACTTCGTAACGCCCCCGTTTTTGACGATCCAACTCCACGCAAGCATGGGCGTATAGTTGGCCTCCTAGACCCCCTAGACATGCTCCCTATTGTGTTTGAACTAGTTGAGAATCGCGGCAGAAAGCCAAATGTCGTCCGTGGCGTATTCCTGCTTGGTCGCCTTCTCCACTAACATGCGACAAGTTTCAGTCAGATGGCATCGAAATCGCGATCCAGTCCATTCTTGTACCTCCTCCGTACGAGTTGGGACGTTTCACCTTTTTGAAGAAGGTGGAAGACCCTATCGCCGTTTGGAACAAGTTTGTAGAAGGCGTGGTCATTAACGACGCATTGCGCAGCGCAATCAAAATCGAAATTCAGAGCTCCTTTGACTGGCAGTGTGAGCATGTTTTTCTCCACGTGAGATTAGAATTGACCTCTTCCATAGTACTGGCTTACAAGAACCCGCCTTTATGTCCTTCTTTGATGGCTCCCTCAATTGAATGGGAACAGAGTCTCGTCGCCGGACATCCTACTCATCCTGTAAGTTGTCCACGGCAGAGTCGTTTTTCTTGCGTTTCACACTCCTTCACAGATGCATCGTGCCAGGATGCTGCCCTCGGGCGGTGTGGAGTATGATTGGTATCATCCCAGGATCCGCTTCGCCAGAGTTCGTCGAGGGTGCCTCAGCATTCTGGGTCCCTTTGAGGACCATATACGCAGCCTGGCGATGAAAGCGGCCAGCAACGCTGGCATTGCGTTGCCGTTTGACGCATCTACTGTCATAATGCCCGTTCACGAGCTGCAAATCCCAAACGTTGTCAAGAACTTCGAGGACGTAGAGGTTCTGGACGCCAGCATCTATGTTCTTGCGAAGGCACAATCAAGCATTAGGTTTGTCTTCCCTGTGACGAGATGCTGTACTGGTCTCGTAACGTGCACTTTCAGGACTGTTGTCATGGACGAGCTTCCGGGAATGAGCTTGAAAGTGGCCATTGGCGTCAAGATCTCCTCTGCATTGAGGACCGTCTCTCATTTCACCGCTGATTTTGGACCTCGTTTTTCGAATGAGGTCGTTCCAAAATTGGCGATCGACCGCAGCATCTTGACAATCGAATGTGAACCAGCTTCTGCGGTGTACCGGTCTGACGATCCGGACAAAGCTAAGCACTTCACGGCCATTTTCAGGGAGGAGTTTCAACCACCGGCAGGCCAGACAATCATTGTATGCGCCGCTCTTCTGGAATCAGACCATGCGAATTTGCCAATTGGGACATCGGCAGTAGAGCATGCCTTCTGCTTAGATACCCGGGAGAAACGTCTGGCATTCCTTGACCGGTCAGTTTGTCGCACCGTCTATTTTGCACTAAATTGACATCGGCTCCAAGATATCTCGAAGTGGCATGTAAGGCATTGCTGCCGCCGTTGATTTACAATGGCGTAGCGTTCGAAGCGCATGCCCAGAATATTCTTGCTCGCTTCGACATTTCCACCAAGGAACTCCTCGGCTTCGTCGTCCGCGACCTCGGCGGCCTTCGCATTCACCCGCCCACACTTTGTCAATCTACCGGTCTCGACTTCAAGTTCCTTCCCAATCACTGTATTGCAACGGAGACGCTTGAAGAAACCTATCCGAAATTCTACCATACATTCGTTCACAACCACGTCCAGCGACTCATCCGGCTTCTCGGATTGCACACCGATGGTTCTGGATGGGAATTATTGCGAAAGCATATGCTAGCGGTAATTCCCAAGGATCACGGACTTCGTGTCGCTTGGTTCAGCCCTGAGAATAACATGGTGCCCTCAAAATGTCTGATGCGCATGCGAATGCGAGATTCATACCGAGATGTAAGAATCAACTTTTCTCCGTCCTGCGAGGGGTCTCACCGCGTGTAAAAGGTGGTTTACAACCCTATTCCAAACATGATTCAGTTCAGACCCGACACGGGAATCATTGGCGCCTTCGGACCTAGCTAATATGGAGGAAATATCTATATGTTATGTATTGACGGATTTTGTCCCTGAAATCTAGAATTTAATTGGCATATCCTCTCCTCACAGAATTGGCTCTTGAATAAGTATAATTCTGGCGAGATCATTCTCCATGAACCCTTGTCGCCGCGGACGGCGTTATGTTGCCAAGTAATCTGATAAGATGAGAAAAATGTTCTATCAGATAAGATGCACGAGCCCGAGATTTCTATGATATCGGATAAGATTAAATTGCTTCTGATAAGATGGAAACCGAACAGATGGTTACATTATCATCCGACCTTTCTTGGCAAACCTCTTAGTTTCGCATAGCCACCTCGTCGTCGGTCTTTCCATGCATACCCTGTAAACTAACAAAATTGTTGGACCACTCTGATTAGATAGAACGCAGAAATCTCACAAGGCATGGAAAACGGGATAGGAACGTTGGTTCTTGTTGTCCTCAAGGCTAGAAACCTACACGACAAACATTCGTTCTATAAACAAGACGTATTCGCACAGGTGTCTCTGAACGGTGTGTGCAATAAGCTATGATTATTGATCGCCTATACAGACCGATCACCGACCTTGTCCTTCTTAGGAGTCGTGAAACGGACGCCGGTTGACATGAAGGGTGGTCAACACCCTGTATGGGACGCAGAACTGAGATACCCGGTGATGAAGGACACGGCAGAAATTTTCAGAAAACTCCAAGTCGCGTGTTACGCAAAGGAGCCCAGATCCGATGACCTCCTGGGCAAGGGCGAGGTTGATATTACAGAAACCCTGAGAACGGGCGAATTCGACGGCAAGTCACATTCTCGAGCGTCTTGGATATTCCGGTCGAATGATACGTTGCCTTAGATTGGGTTGGTCTTGGCCTGAACAACGTTGTTCGCGGAGAGGTGTACTTGGAGATGACGTTCTTCTCCAATGGACCCGCGCCTGCTCCGAATGACACGCTCATCGTGTCCAGCCTTCTGACGCGCAGGCCGTCGAAACTCTCACCATCAGAAAGACTTTATCGGCCACCACCGTCTCCAAGCCCCAAATCGAGTGCATCTCATCTCGATGGCAAGGGCGCTGGCTCGCATCTCGGACAAGGAAACATTTTTCCTGCTTCTGATGGCAAGCATCTAGCTCCAGGATCATCTCATTCTTCACGATCGTCTTCTCTTTCCTCCGTACGCGCGGAATCGCCCTTGCCACCCCTTCCTGTGGAACCTCATTCACATGCACCATTACCCAATGCGCTGTTACCAGCTGGTGGCATTGCACGGCCGAAATCGCACGAAAGGTCCGCGCCAGTAGCCCCTGTGCCCAATGTCCTGCGTCCAGGACCGGCGTCCGCCTCTTCGCCACAGCCAGCGTTAACGCACGGGCACCATCCATCTGCTTCACCTCCTCGTCATACAGAGGTCCTACCTTCATCATCTCACATCTATGCAGGATCCGCATCCTCTTCTTCAACCCAAACAGTCCCGATGCGTGGGCGTCATCCATCTGCCTCACCCCCTCGTCGAACAGAGATCCTGCCTTCATTGTCTCACAGCTATCCAGCACATGCACCCTCAGCCCCACCCTTTCACCATCAGCCTGGTCAGGTGCGGCAGCCCGCTCCGGCACCCTCTCTAGCCTATGTCCCACCAACATCCGCTGCATCAAGCCCCTGGACAGAACCAGCGTCAACTCCTTCCGGACCGCCACTCTTTCCCGTTCCCGTTGTTTCCACAGTTGAGGACCCGTATCCGACGCCAGTGCCGGTAACAACGACAGTCCTAACCTCGATGTATACCCCATACGACGGACGACCACACACGCACGCATCCTCGGTTTACCAGACTCCCTCATACCCACCTGAGAAAGAGTTCCCCGATCCATACCTGCAGGCACGTTACCAGACCCCGCTGCCCCTGCCGCCTGGCGATGCTTTGAACCCAAGCCGTGGTAGGCCACCCCCTACCACTCCACAGGACACAGAAGACAAGGATCACATCATCGCCCTCCAGTTGGCTCGGGAAGAAGAAGCACGTCAAAAGGAGCAGGAAGCGAAGGATCTCGAGCTTGCTCTCCAACTAGATCGAGAACTCAATTTGGACACTTGATTCCCAAAGTCATTAACGCCTACGCTAATGGAGACCGGTTTCGTTCTTCCGTGTCACTTACTCGAATGAGCATCAACGCCCCCACGCCATTATACCCTGACTTATACGTTGATCATGCATCCAATTAAGTGGTGTATAATCATACAATTTGTTCCATCGAATCGATACCTTGCGACATTTATGACCATATCATTCGGTTTTCTGTTGTGCATGTCTACACCTTCCGCATGTAGATATCAGCCCCTTGTGGACCCCGCATCCGCTCTTTGCTGAGCTCGCCTCTGTGCCGGCCTTTGGACTGTCTAAGATCGTAAATGAAAGTCAAAAGGAAGAACGTGAAGCCAAAAGCGATGACCCATTCCAGGACGGCTAAGCCGTTCTCGTTGTTAGCTGCAATGCCCATATCTCGAAAGAAGAAAAGGCATGCACACCTCCCGCATCAGGGTTCTTCCACAGCTCAACACCGAAAGCGATAGACAAAACAACTAGAATCAAAGCAACCAAACCCTTGGCAATGTATGCGTATTGCAGTTTATGAGCGTAAGGAAAGTCTCTGCTTAGCCAGAAATACTGCTCGAGCGCAAAAGCAGGGACTCGTCAACACAATCAAGAGGTGCGATAAGATGACACTGAATTTCCTTACTTCGATAATAGTAAAGATGGCGCTTAACGCCACACCAATCATGAAAAGAAGAAGAAAGGCTCTGTGCTCGGACTCGAATCTCTTCGTGTCAAAGATGGTGAGAAGGATGAGGCCGCATCCGCCAATGAAGGAGCCGAATATGGCCAGGCAGCTAAGTATGAACTCTCGTCTTCTCATAGTCGGGAGCAGACTTGGTGGACGAGACGCGGAGATGCGATCAGGATCAACGCAAGGTCCACTGCGCAAGAGAATGCACATACCGCCCCGAATGCCTCAGCCACCGTTCAATTACCAACGACAGGAAAAAGCACACGGCTGTGACACTGCCTCCAGCTATAAACAACGGTTTGAGAATATCGGCACCTATATCCGAGATATACGCGATGGTGCCTTCCTCTGATACGTAGCGCGGCCGGCCCTGTGCTAACCATACTATTAGCATCGCCCAGAGCGTGCCTTGATGAGCATGTGAGGTTCGATTGGGGAATCAATAGAAAAGCGAATTAGCAGGTCAGCAAAAATCCTCGGAATGAAAACAGAGTTGGAGATACACACTAAACCACACGAGTGCGCCCAGAAAGGGTACCCAGACATATGCCCAATGATGGCGATGATGTGGGAACATGGACGAATGTACGAGTCAGAAAAGTCAATTCGCGGATAACGGTATCCGGCCCCGGTGGGCGGCAAGGGCAAGTTTGCTCTTTCGGCTATCCTAGAATCCTTGCTGCGAGAGGATGGCTGGAATGAACGTAAAGGACTCGAGTCAAAAAAGCCCAGCACTGGCGGCGTTTGCGCTGAATGAGCATGCAATGGCCAAGGCCGAGGCGCCGCATAAAAGAGTCGGAACGAAACCAAGCGGATGATGTCATTGTTGGAATTTGCAAATGACTTTCTGCGCCCCAAGAGGATAAAAAGCGTTCTCGCCGCGGCTGGCCTCTGCACCAAAGTTAAGGAATGGAGCGCGGATATGATCCGAGGTGATGGTAAGGTGTTGCATCACCATCGAGGTCATAGTCAAACGCTCGTTCGAAATCTTTGTAAAAGTTTGCTGTAACCGTGTGGACGCACCCACATGCAAAAGAAGTGGCATAGAGCCGCGGACATGGAACGCGGTCTAGAGTAGACCACGAAGCAGGTGTCTTACCGCTCTCTGATTGCTCAACGCAGGTCGTCTGTGAGAACATGAGCTGTGGCATGAGAGGTTGTTCACTCGATGTGGAAAACTGACGCGAGTGAACAACCACCGGTTTTCATCAGACTTGTTCATTTGGTCTCAACCTTTGACATCTTTCCCAGCAGACAATGAGCTTATGAAGGATGATTAAAACGCGTTCGCAATCGTGATAATTACAAAGGTAGCTTTTCACCAGGAAAATGGGCCATGCGCTCCTGGACGGTAGTCCCCCCTTTTATCTTGGCTTAAAAAGAAAGGACGAAAGACGCTCGCGCGAGACTCGGAGATTTCGAGTCTATGTAGCGCTGCCAATAGGGCGCGATCCGAGAGAAAAAGAAAAAAGAGTGACATTCAAAAATTTCAATGGAAAAATCCCTGTGAGCGTCGAAGCTAGTAGACTTTAGGCGCGACAATTCAATTCTTCTCAGAGAAGAGCGTGAAGACAGCTTTCACTCGTTCAACAAGACGCAATGGTTCCTGTCTTCTCCGGGACCGATGTGGACGCGTTTAAAGTTTGCAGCGGCGCGGACGCTGTACCTTGTGGTGTGAAAAGTATACTCCCGTTCCAAGGGTTAGGGCACAAACGCTCACAAGATCCGGGGGTTGCGCAACCACTGGAAATGCTGGTAATCCCATGCCATGGCATGCATTTGTGATTGGCCGGAAGATGTGCCGACGTTCGTGGACTATATGCGTGTCAGATGAACCCACGACGGAAAAGGAGGTCGATTCGTTGGTGTGGGATTATCATGGCATTGACAAGCAAGGCCGATTGATATTGACTCTATGTTTGGGCATTTCTTCAGATTGCAACACGACCGCACAAGACTGGAATACTGTTGGCTCTGGCTCAACAGCCTCCTTCGTTCCCCGATGGAGGGGCTCGGGCGGGATCTCCGCGAGGGATCGTCTCTCGTTCTGCTGTCTACTCCTCCCGCTGGCCATCCTCTGTACCTACGTGATGACTAATCTACTGTATCATGTGATATCTGGAGGGGTGTCCTCTGACACCACTCCATGCCCCCCGGTCCTTTCTGGAGGCGTCCCCACTGACAAAACACTGTGTCGGTGCCATGCGCGCACTCTCTCTGCTATCGTCCCCCCATCCTCTTGTTCCTCCTCGGCATCCTCCTCCTCTGCATCATCCTCATCTATTGCTTGGCTCTCTAGCCTCTCCTGCACCCGAATCCTCTCCAACTCCTGGCGCTCTTCCTCCGCTGCTATCTGTAACCTCTCCTCGATGTCCTTCTTCTTCTGCTCCTGCTCCTCCCAGAGTTCTGTCCCTTGCCTTGGCTTGAACAACCTGAGTCATCAGGCACTGAAGTCACCCTCGATAGGCTGTCCATCCACCTCCTCTAGCACATACGAGTTTAGGATGTGCTGCACCACACATTTGGGGTTCGACCACATTGGTGTGAGTTTCTGGTCTACACTCAGCATGTTCACCAGATCACTGCGATAGATCTGCACTAGCTGTCCTGGTATAAAGACAACTGGCCCACTCTGCTTCTGGACCTTATGGTTGAACATTGCTTTGTGCTGGGTGGCATGATGGACAGCTTTGTTGTGGGCATCTAGGCACTGCTGTGCAGTGTATGCCATGTGACGGTCAATGTCCTCAGGCTTGAGGACGGAAGCGCTTTCCTCAAATGGTGTCCGGTTTGTGTTGATCAGCATGCCAAAGAAAATTTCCTTCAGTGAGAACTTGAATGCGGACAGTATGCACCCATTGAGGATGTAAATAGCCCTATCAAAGTGGTCAGGCCGAGCCATATGTATCAAAGATGTGCAAAAAGTTATTGTAGTCAGAGGAAAATGTTTTGTGCAATTTGTTCTAATGAGAAACAAAGTTGTGCAAAAGATATTCTCATAAGAATAGTGATACTAACAGTTGGCCTGACAAGAAAATATCCACGATATGTTAGAGAACATTTTGCAAAAAATCCGCAGGAAGTGTATTGGTGGCCGAATTGTCTGTATCATATGTCGCAAATCTTTCACGAACCTTTCCTCGGCAGCCACACACTTATATAAATTCATTTGTCATGAAATTTTCGTGGACATTCCATCTGTGGACACACCTCATATAAATTGATCACATAGTTGTGTGTGGAATATTACACAAAGCTTTCGCAAGCAAACTGTGGGCTTGAAGGATAACATAGTAATTTTAAGGAAAGTGCAGAATAAAACATTACCCATTCGTACCCTAACCGCCACGACAATGTTTCTTGAGTGGTGAAAGGGAGATTACTTCTCCATCCACATTGCAAGCAGGTTTCCGTTTCTGTTTACCAGTGACTTCCAAACCATCCTCAGCTAGGGAAGCGGGAATGGCATCTGTACCTTGGTTGCTGGCAATGCCATCATCATTGGCGGGGAGAGTGGATGCAGAGTCTGACGATGGGTTCCTGGCAGTGCTGTCCGGAGGATTTCGTGGTGTACCACCTCGTCCTCTGCTGCCCCACCCTCGCCCTCATCCTCGCCCTCGTCCTCGCCCTTGCCTCCTACTGCTGTGCCCTCTACTGCCATTGTGGCTGCTATCAGTTCCCGATCCTGCCTGACTATCCGCAACCAGGTCCTTGCTGGCAGAGGTGCATGGGCTGCTGATGATCGCACCCGATACGGTATAGTCTGCAAGTCAATCTATGAATAGGTTTCATTGGAAAGCGTGCTCAGATGACTCACCTGCTGTGTTGCTGATGACGCCGTCTGTAGAATTCTGTGGTGTACCTCCTCACCTTCTGCCGCCTCACCCTCTGCCACCTCACCCTCGCCCTCTAGCGCTTCGCCCTCCACTGCTGTCGTGGCTGCTATTAGCCTCTGATCCTCCCTAACTCTCTGCATATAGTTCCTTGCTGGCAGAGGCAAGTGGGCTGCTGGTGATTACATGTGATACAGTGTAGTCTACAAGTCAATCCATGAATAGGTACCACCAGAGAGTCGTGCTCTGACCACTCACCTGCTGTACTTCGGTCTACAGTGGGGCTATAGTGTCCTCCAATGCCATCGGGGCCGCCATATGATCCAGATCCTCCTTGACCCTCTGCTGCATCTGCTTCATTATCGGCAGTAGTGAGCAGGCTATATGCGTTTGCGCCCGACAACATATAATCTGCCAGTCAATCTCAGGATGAGTATCACCGAACTTCGCGTTATCGATACTGACCTGTTGCGCTTCGCTCTGTGAGCGGGCTACTGTGCTCTCCACCATCATTGTGCCTGTGATATGCCCCTGATCTTCCCAGGCCAGCAACAGAAGGTGGGCTACTGACTTGGTCAGCTACCATTGCGCTTGTCTCTGTCAGTGGCACATTCTGGCCAGTTTCATGTTCTTCAGCTGGCTCCAATACCTCTGAATCGCATGCCTCGGAAGATTGTGTGGCTGTCGAGTTCGCACCACCATCGTGTACTGTGCCAACGGTTCGTGATTCCACATCTTTAATTGCCTGGGCATGACGGATTTCGATAGCTACAGCCAATGTCAGCCTAGGAGCAAAAAGTGGAAGAAATTCCTTATGGAAGCAATTCTCTGCGTGGGCAATGAAAGGCACTTGGAATTCTCTCTGAAATTCCGCGTACGCTGATTTGAAATCCTTCCCACCATCCTCTGGTCTAAAGTGCCACCTATCGCACACAAATATCAGCCATTAGAATCATGGACTTTGAATGTCACTTACTTGCACAGAGCTAATTTTCCTTTGTCGGCAGGGAGTGGACCTGCTGCCACTATGAAGAATACCCACCCCGTCTCTGCTGATAACTTATTAAACACACCATCGATAATGTTCGGCATGGCTAGGAGCGCCCTATTTGACGACAATTGTCAGTTCATTCCAAGTGAAAAAGATAAGTCTTACTTTTGATAGGCCTCTGGCGACTCCTTTTTGGCATCCCCGACACTAGCTCTTGCCTTTTTTTCCTTCTTCAATACCTGAAGAGCCTCTCTGACTTTCCTCTTCACATCTTCATCCTCGTTAGCCCAGAGGTCTTGAACAGTATTCCGTCGGATGGCCATCCACTCGTTGCGACCTGTTGCATTCTCATCCACGATACGCAACAACACGATGGAAGTGATCTTGTCTTTGTATAGCTTTTAGTACATTTCGACCTCTTGCAAGTTCCGTTCCGACTTCTGATCATTCATAGCCTCCTTCATCCACTTGTCCATGGAGTTACTCGCCCTGGTCTTCCCATGTGCTTTGCCGGACACACACAAAAACCATCCTTTGATTTGCTAAATACATGTACTTAGCATAGAAACTGTGGCTTCTGAATAAAACTTACATCTCTTTTCGCTTTGCGGGCCTCTTCGTCACTCTCTGGCCACTTTTACAAAAACTCCGTAGAAACGTCCAATATCCAGTCTTTAATGAGGCCGTACTTGTCTGGTTTGTCCTGGAGGGCCATGTATGCTGGAAGTTGGGAATTCAGAAAGGCCTGCTGCTCGTCGCTCATCCAAGGATTACCCATGATGGCTAGAATACAATGTGAGAGCAAATCAGAGGCGTCTAGGTTGATTCTCACTGTGGGTATATTGAAAATTTCCTTCACATGTATTGCTCGTTACCAAATTTCCATGAGCGCTGATGTATGCCATGTGGCCAGATAAATTTTAACATGTATGACTGCCTACGGTGATCAAAGTCGCGCAGGGTTCTTCTCCTTTCGACACTCAGATCTGCAGCCTGCAACTTGATATCGCCTAGTGTTGATGGTTCCCTTAGCAGGGTCAGCAGTTTTTTTTCCAACGGAGAGGTTGGAAGGCCAGGATTGCATTGGAAGAACATAACGCCGGTTAGGTGCATTGAGGTACCAATAGAAATGACAGTCGTGTCGGGCAACCTGGGAAAGCAAAACGTCGACCTCAGTTCAGCAGCATGAGTGATGTATCTCACTGGGGAACCACGCTTCGCACTGGGCATTCCTGCTGCACCGATGGCTATGACGACAAAACTGGCAGAAGCTTTTTGACTGTGAATGCATAACAAAGATGACTGCTACTACCAACTATCAGATTCTGCGCCGGTTTCATCCGCACTGTCCATAGAGATGTCATCAAAGCTCGATTCCTCCCCACCAGAATCGCCAGGGAGTCGTTGAACTTCCCAATAGTTGGGCAGTATCGAGCAATGCATATTTATGATGGTGATGCCCGTCGTGAGCATCTCCACCAAGTCCACTGATTCGCGCCACAGTTCTTTGACCTTGTATGCCTCCTTTGGCAGATGTCTATGAATGTCTTGTAATTCCGCGAGGAGTTGACGTCCCTCTGAAGCATGATTCAGCAACTGCTCATACCACTCTTCGGTACAGTTGTCTTCGCAAGCGTTCGTGTACGACTGATGTAGAGTTACGTGCCAATATGACACACCTCCCCAACCGGAACACCAATAATAACCTCCTTCCTGAGCTGCTCTAGTCTCTGTAGAGCTGTAATATCCTTTTGTCTGTGTTTGGTTCGGCCATTGCCTTGAAGTACCCACAGTGCATCCTTGCAGACCCCCCAAGAGTTCCATTTTTTGGTGGAATAGAAGTCCTTGGGTAGAGGCCTCTTTCTCGACTGAGGGCTCTGCTTTGCCTTTGTATCGATGGGCGAGGTCTCCAAGACAGATAAGACAGATGCATTCGCGATAGAGGGGACTTCCTTGGCATTCTAAGGTTCCCTGCAAAAGAATATCAATTGGACTGGCAAAGCAATGATGGGAATCACTGACAAGCGCAGAATTTCCAATGCAGCTGAGGATTCTAGGGCTTTGATAGCCAACGGATGCATGCTAGTAGTAGTCTCGCTTTGTTTCTGAAGTTTCCTTCGCAAAGTCATCTCAGTAGCTGATGTGCCAATGATATAGAATGGCTTACAGACGCTGACGATGCAGTTGTTCACATTTGCAGTTCTTGATTTTCACTTCAGGGTGGCTGAACAAAGCATTAGCGCATTGTGAGGTACTTCAAAGAATAAAACACCTTACTTGCGGTAATATCTTTGGCTCCTTGTTAGGTCATCCTGCCCAACCCTACGTCCAGCAGGAATGACTTTCTCTGTAGTAGTGGTAGACATCGAGGCAGCACCATGTCAGACTGGCTAATTCGTCTCAAGGACCTCCATGGGAGATGTATGTGTCTGGAGTACTCTCAGCAATCATGTAGGACAATGGCTCAGGTCTCGTTTGCTGATTATCTCATGATTAAACTAGGGGCAGAGATGCTACCTAAAACCATTCCGAGTCTCTACATCCACGTCACCCACCAAGATGATCAACGTGCTCATCACCCCTGCAATGAAAGAGAGAATGATGCCTATGCATAAAGATGACAAAGAAAGGCCCTAATATGGGTTGAGTTCCTTCATCAGTCAGAATCTAGGGCACCTCACATTTGAAAGTGGCCGGTGTTGGGCGGACACTTTGGATAGCTGTGAACTTGTCATAACGGCAGTGATGGAATTTTGTAATTCAGCTGCAGCAATCCGTCTGCCACACCACCCACTTCAACCACCTGTGTGAATTGCTGTAGGTGGAGTTTTGGGCGTCTAGCATAGCTTGATAAAACATACTGGAAGGCTCGACACATTGGAAATGCCAATAACAGGTCATGCTGGTCTCTGGCATAGGAAGACGGCAAAAATCCTTGGACTGGAGGCTCATGCCCATAGCTTAGGAACACAACATCAGAATGTTGGCATTTTAAGCAGAGACGACAACTTACAAGGTGCTGGGATGTAGTAAATTTTGCTATGTCGAGCTTGTGTTGTAAACGAGTGAAGGCCGGGTATGGCCACCTGTTCCGCAAAGCTCTGAATCACCGATTGAACTCCAGTGCTGACAACAAGCAACCTTGCAAGGTGAGGTGTAAAGTATGTGTCAACCATTATGTCAGCAGCCTTGACGTCTTCTTCTACGGTGAAACCAGGTGTTCAAACCAGTAAGCTAACACCCCCATCCACGTCGTCCAGCATTTTGAGCTGTTCGGTGGTAAGAGAACATTTTCATCGGAGGCAAAAGGACCACGAACGGCATCGCAGATATCCCCCAGAGTCCGATGTAAAAGAAGTCGTTTGAGCTCGCCATTACCCTCAGAAAAGCATGGATGAAGAGGTCCCTGCGTAGGGTTCCAATTGTCTGCGCCATCTTTGTGTGCCCCACAATGAAGTATTGCTCGAGCTGCAGCTTCACGTTGATGAGGTGAGATCCACCAATCAATGGTTAGATCGTTGGCCAGATCTTGAATGTCTTCCAATGTGTATGGTCGTGCTTGATGGCTATTGAGCTCGGTGTCCATGACCATCATCCACAGTAGGAGGAATGTCAGCGTGTGTGTCGAATCGAACAGGACGATCACGTACTTGTGGCCACCTCAACCAGTTTACCCACACTTACCGATATTATTCCTAATGGCCTTGCGAATATCCCAGCATCCCCTGAATGTCCATCTGCAATGTCATATCTGACTATCCTTGGTTTGAGAAAGAACATTTTCCAAATAACTGATCCTTACTTGCCTTCCAAATCATCAGCTGCTCCTCCAGTCGGACTCCATGAAGTTTCAGTCCATTGCTGAGATTGAGGTAATAAGACACCATCAATACATGCTAGGACGAATCTGAGCATATGATTTGGATGGAATGGAAGTCACGCACCTGTGCAGATATCAGCCATTCTGCCCACCTTGGCCGACCCATATGTGTTTCCGCCGGCTGTTCATTTATCCGGGATGTCGTGTCCGATTTCGGGATCCATGGGGATTCGCCCAATCTCCGAATTCATACATGCCGGAACAAATGTAAGTATATGTTTGGAATGGAAAGGAAGTACATGTACCTATGCAAGTGTCAACCATTCTGCCCACCCTCGCCGACCCATCCAGGGCTGCCCTGGATGTTCATCATATCCAATGAACCTTTGTTCGAAAGTGAAAAATTTCTGAGTACATTGACCCTTACATTTGAGCTTCCATATTATCGGCTGCGCCTCTGGTCGAGTTGAATGAACCATTCCACATGGACCATCATTGAGATTCAGCATCTCTTATTGCCTGATGCTATTGGCATGATGCGGCTTCCCTTCTGTCTCAAGGTCCCTGGTGGAAATTTTCATGCTTTTTTTTTGTAGGTAGGAGCTACAGGGTTCCTCATTCCTGGTACCAGTCCCTGTCGTCCTGAACTCATGCTTGTCTTTGTAATTAAGGTCTAAATAATGTACATTGAGATATCTAACTACGAAGAGGTTTGCAGGGTGGTATCTATTTACCAAAGGGCTACATATTGGTTCGGGTGGAAGAGAGGGGGCATAAGAAAGTGGCTGAGAACGTGATGACATGGCACGAGAAGTTCTGATGCTGGGTTGGGGAAAGCCAAGTTCTCATTGGCTGACCGGTGCGGTAGCAGCCCTCGGAACGGAGGCGAAATCATAGGTTGCTATATGAGTGGGATACTATGATCATTATATTGCTTGTATTTTTCGCGCTTTAGCACACAATTCTGCCATGAGGCCATCGTTTTGCGCCTTCTGCTCTTTGGTTTCGTACCCTTGGCACATGTCCTCAGTGACCAATTCAATCTCCTCACCAGAAAGGGCATCTATGCTGCTCTCGTCTCGGTTCATGACAGTGCATCGGATGATCACCTTTCCTTCCCAGTACCTATGATGGATGCAGCATACATATTTGCCACAGTGTTTGCCTCTCATAACAACCAAGAGGCCATTGTCACGTGTGTTATGTGGATGTTTGACTGTGACCCATTCCAGTTGGAGATGCTCTGAGGTCTTGTAGACCTGATGCCGAAGGGAGACCGTACCATCTTGAGACTCAATCGACACGACTTTCTCCTTCCCGTGGACCTTTGCTCAGACTTTCTTACCAACGAGTCAGGGGTCCAGCAGGATATGTTGTTGGGAAGGCTGTTGGCCCGAGGAAGAGGGATGTGAAGAGGAAGCAGAAGGATTCGACACAGGACTCATTATGCCGACTAGATCCTGTGGAGCGAGGGGAGAGTATGGCATCCAAGATGAGGGGTTCCATGCTGGACTTGCGATACCAAAGTCCAGCATAGGTGTTTGTCCACCTGATATAGCAGGTAGGGGATCTAACCTCGATATTGCAGGCGGGGGGACTGGTCTCAATGCTTCGGCTTCCAGATTGTGATTCTTAGGTATGAACAGAGGGCTGTGATGTGGGGCCAACGAGAAAAGCTTTCTATGATGTCTTTTTATGATGATCAGCAAGAGCTCTTCATCTTTCATCAGGACATGAACAACTTACAATGCATCCAAAATATCATCGTAATCCACGACAAAGTTGAGTAAGGGCATCGCCGGACTGATGCGTGAAAGGCAGATGCCAAGTTTGAGTCCACTGGGGGTGTCTTGGCCACAGAGAACATCCTTGATTACAGCACGATTGCCTTTCAGCGGGTGATGCTGTCTGGAGAACACCACTTCCGTTCCTACCCATGGAATGAAATCTTGACAAGGGTGCTCGACGTTTGAGTCCGATGTGGAAGCAAACAGACTATCGGGCATGATGACCTTCAACCAATTAACGTGCACATCGAATGTCTGAAAATGAAATGTCAATGACTGAGCCACAGTGATTAGTGGATATACTGATGATCAAATGATTTTCCAACGCTGTCTTGGCCAGATCATCCAGTTGGTCCAGCAGTTTGACGGTTGTGTCATCGATGCCGACTACCCATGCTTTGTGCCCCTGGCATGGACTGCTTGTAATTTCTATGAAATGTCCAGGCGTGATAACTTTCCGGAGGTCCCGCCATGGTATGCTGATCAACCCCTCCTCATCTGAGAGATCCACTTTGATGCTCTGCTCTGTAACAGAGCATACGGTTCCCTGCTTTCCTGACATGATGATCTGGACCACTTCTCCCTCGGAAAATTGCCACTCCATTGGGCAGATAAAGGCAGCGGTCTGGAAGGCCGGATGTCTGCTCATTTGGAAAGTCATAAATGCCTCACTAGTTATGAGGACGTTGGTGCGGGATATCTGCTTGACACCGAATCCTTTGAATAATAGACCGTACTCCATTCATGCTTGATCTAACATGAAGATGGGTTCGTCCTATTTATCCTCAATATGATGGGGCTGGAAGCGAAAGTCCTTGGGAACAGCCAATGGATCGAAGAGCTTTGGGGCAGGAGGGATGGTGCTTCACTTCCTCTTTTTTGACAGCGGACGATCCTTGTAGCTCAGCCGTGGTATCACCAAAACATCAACCATGTCACCAAGGGGTAGCTCGACTAAACCCACGTCACCTTTATATGGGCTGCGCCGAATCTGCACCCAGGCCCCAGGATAAGGGGTATCCATAGTGTCGCGGATGGTCAACATCTTCTGCCAATCTTCTCTGTCAATTGCTTGCGCTTGGATATCTAGGCTGGGACGAGAAAGGCCAGGAATGGCCCTGAGTAATGTGTGCAGTTCTGGATTCATCGTGGCCTCGAGGTAGATATATCTGCCATAGGGACCCCGATCAAATGCAGCACGGAGTTCGTGCTTGGGCTGAGCTCTGCGTAAGAGAGCGACGACCGCCTCGTGCTCAAGGCCACCCTATAAAAATATTAGCGTACATTCCAAAGGATTATTTCAAACTAACTCACCTTACACTGAACTCGCCACAGAGGATAATTATCAGGCTTTAGCATGGCTACCAGAGGAATTTTGACAACTTCTTCATCTCTCATCTCTGGAAGTGAGCGTTGTTGGTGAAGTACATGCTTCATAATATCGGATAGGAAAGTATCGAATTCGTCGTCTACTTCACGTGGACGCAGGCCATGGTTTGCGGCAGAGCCATCCTGTACTTCGTCATTTGTTACATCATCTATAAAGTCGTCTAAAGGCAAAAAGATTACTGGCATGTTTCCATGCGGACAAATCGTTCAGACATACCAAAATTCTCCTCCTTCTCTTCACTGCTCTCCATTTCCTCCACCTCCGCCTCGATGTCGATGAATTGATGTGCTGTGTCTCTGATGTTTCGGGGCATTTTGTGGGATCGACGTGTGAGCTAGAGGCTGGAGGAACGGATATCAGCCTTTGAGGAGACAAAACCGCCATTTTTCATGACATTCGCCACGGAGATGCCTAGGACGTCATCCACCAATTGACCTCATTCCGTTTTCTCTGACAATCATTTAGATTGACTCTCGCTCTCATTCTCACTTGTGGCATTTCATTGTGTAACTATCTAACTAATATGTACGACTACAGGAAGAAACACAGACTTACCAAGGTTGATGGTGAGGGTAGTGAGGAAAGAGTGAAACTCTGAGAATGCGGGCTGTGGCAGAATGATAGGGAATGGGAAAGTGCCAGCGTCGGGACGGAAACTGCCGGCACAGAGGCAAAAAGAACTTATTCGAAAAAAATGACCTGCCATCTGTGCCAGCAGTTTCCATCCCGACGCTGGCACTTTTCCATTCCCTATCATTCTGCCGCAGCCTGCATTCTCACAGTTTCACTCTTTCCTCACAACGTCCACCATCGTCAGCAGAGTAGCAGTATTACAGTAGTTACGTATGGAGGTAATAAGTAGATAGTGTCGACTCCTGTATAATAGATGTTTAGTGAGATGGCAATGCCTGTACCTTAGCAGGGCCACACATATTTCGACGAGGGACTCCTTCAGCTCACGGTGTCCCTCGGATCCATACGATGCCATGATATCTGCCTCAGATGCCTTTCACAAGGGAACACCGCACAGGATAGGATATATTCATAGGAATCTAAAGACATTTTATCGACATATTATTGACCTACTCTACAGTCAGGTCAATAATCTCGTGGCGCACGCGTTTGACCTAGGGACGACCACAGGTATGTCCATCCTTCCTCACAATGTGGTGGCAATTGTCGCAGCTTCTGAAGAACCTGTCGAAGAGAAGTCCGGCCATGCCGGCAGGAGTTTCGAGGTACAGGACGACCTGTTCGATCGTGGGCTCCATATCATCAGTAAGGTTGATGTATGGGCCACGACAGACATGACTACCATGCATCCCCACGCACCAGCATCGGGAGCACTGCAAAGCAAAGCTCCAGAAAACGCTTCTCGGTACTCCAGCAGCTGACTCGAGGTCGAGTAAGAATGCCTGCAGGTCCGACCTGGCTGGATTGATCTCACTGTATGGGGGTGGAGGAGTATGAGCAGGTCGAGGAGTGTGAGCAGGCAATGGTGCACAGGCAGGGAGTTGGGGCGGGCCAATATGGTGGGCTGGAGGGGAAGCCGATCGCCCTCACTCTCACACTTGCATCGAACCAGCACAGGGAATTGGCAATGCAATTTGGTGACCTGAATGGCAGTGAGTCGGTATACCCATGTAAATGAATCACCACTGACCTGCAGTGGCCTCAAGAGCTAGGTCACGGTATCACTTGGTCACCAGCTGTTGGCCTAGATTAGTGCTGATCTCTGTGAAATCAACTAGCAACTTGGTAAGAAAATATAAGAGGATGTGAATATGTTCGGTATGCTTATGGATAAAGTTGCATGAAGGCATCCGACCACACATTGCCAGGGTATGACCGTTCAGCAGATGATCGGTGCTCCGAATCGGAAAAATTTTGGCTTGGTCGCCGTGGAAGCAACATATGATCGGAAAGTCATGTGTCTTGTGGAGGCAGAAGAGCGACCCAGTCTGTGCCACTTTCCCACTGGGGGTAAGGGGGCTGAAGCATGGTATGGCAAAGTTAGCATGTGTTTTAAGGTGGTGCAAGCTTTCGACTTACTACTCCACTAGACGGACTTCTCCACCCTTGTACGTGATGAGATTACCTGGGTATTTTGCCACCGCTGCCACCATCATGCTCCAAAAAGATCTCGGTGATGGTGCATTGGTGGCCATGGCACCTCTCCTGACTGGGGTAGTGGGCAAGTGCGCAGGCATGTCGCTCCGGAGTGGGTTGTTGCAAAAGAAAAAAAAAAGGTTGCTCTTATATCTGTTTTCGTTCCAAGTCCACAAGGCTCATGCTCGACGTTTATGCCTTCCTGACCTCTGGTGCATGAAGATCGCCATACAGGGATAACTTATTGGACTCGCCGATGCAAACCCCATCTAGAAGGATGTTTATCATATCCCACACATGCCAGACATCCTTCACGCTTATGTCTCATAGGGTAAGAAAAGTTTTTTCCCGACGACGGAGCGACGTATGATTCAGATCGATTGTTTATATTGGCCTTCAGATTCATTCCATTGGAAATCTACAAATGTCACATAACTAGAGCCATACTTAGATATGCTCCATATCCCTTCTTCGGCATAGTTTTAGTGAACTCTCCAGTTAGGCAATTGTTTTTGGGGTGGCATCGGGTGGATGAGGGAAGCTTGCATGTTGTATGTACTGGGTAGTCTACTCATCCACGATATCACAAATATGATTCTTGTAATAGGGCTTGGTCATCATCACTCCGCACCAACTGCATCATTTGAATACCTTCCAAAAAAGTTCCTCCTTTATCCCCCTCTTGGAAGTGAGGGCATGCCAAATGCAGTCGAGCTGGGCATTTGGCGGATACCTGGCTTGGGTCCAAGCATATGTGGAAAGGAAAGGATCAGAGGCCTAGGGAGGGAAAAGCAAAGCAGTGCATTCTACGTTGCACTGTACTATTTGATCTGTAGGTGCGAATCAAGTATACGGCAATGATAAGACATACTCATTTCCAAATTCTTGTCTACAGCACACATGTCTGCTTTGACTAGTTGGCACGGTGAGTCTCAACAAGCAAAAAACACCATATAACTGGACTAACTAGTGGCCAGAGCCTCATCGACATCTTGAATGACAAGCGACGATGGCTTCTTCCTGCCTGTCGCATGTGTCGACCGAAGTTCGGAGACTCCGTGTGGATCCGATATAGAAGTCGGACTTGCCAGAGTAGTGGGAGAGGGACATATCCAGTATGGATCGCTAGTGGGAGTCAATGCCTGGAAGTCTGACATGATCTTGCACACACAGTAGCAAGGGCATGGTGTTAAATGCTTCATTGTTTTGACAAACTAGGATAGGTGGCAATTGTGTGTGACAAGATTGATCTCATCTTTCCAATAGCCTCTCTTCAAACTTCATCCATTAAGCATCATTCCTTCAATTTCCAAGTTCGAAAATTCACAACAACCCTTCGGTAGTTAGGGCAGGTATGCGGCTCCCCTCATGACAGGTCATACCAGTTTTAAATGCTTTTTTCTCCAGATTAGAGCATATTTGCAGCACACATCAAACTTTCTTTGACCGAATGGAAAATACAAAAGTTTGAGTGGAAAATTTGCACATACCTGGTGGTGTGTACAAACAAACAAACAAATGTCCACCCAATGCCCAACCACTGACTGCTCTTACATTATCTATGTCCTCCAAGAGAACCCCGTACAGCATTGAGAGCAAGAATTTCATCAGAGCAGACTGTATCTAATGATGAATGCTGTTTCCTGCCCACTCCAACCTCATCACATCGCTGTGCCTGGGCCCCATTGGCTTGGGTTTCGCCTAACTTTGACTGAACAAGTCTAAAATTTGACCAAAAAACAAAGTTTGATATGGGCTGCAAATATGCTCTATTGCCAAACCATCAGGGCGTCGATCAGGGCTTCAGGGCAACTGATGCCATGTACATTTCAGATAATGAAATTTGCTGTTCCATCGGTGTTCATAGTGACCATGCTCACCGTTGGTATTAGCATGCTAATTGGATGGTTTGGAACCCGAATAACCGACCTTAACAGTGTTATCGGATGCCACTAGCCCATTCAACCTTGGCCCATTGCTCTGGTGTGCTGCAATGAACAAGAAGAAGTGCAGTAGAGATAGTGATTTCATTGCGGTCGAATCAACGATTGTTCATATGAAGACTTACTGCACCCTGCCAAGCGGCTGAACCACTGGCAAAACTGACCAAGTTGTAACAAGTTCACCTTCCAAAGTCTCATCTTCCAAGGCAGAACCCATCAAACACACAGCAGTTACTTTCCATAACGCGGCACATGCTGCCCAGGAGGAGGATAGCCCAAGGCCAACTAACCGGCCCAGAGTTCGTGCTCATCCTGAGTTGAAATGTTGCATATCGCTTAACACTCAAGTAGTACAATTATTCTCAGGACTGGCTAGAATGATGCGATGAATTCCTCTCAGAGCTTTTGCGTTTGGAAGGACGTGGCAATTTTATTAATGAGCAATGCTCCGAATATGACACGAACAGTGGTGTTTATCATTGTCAAACTTGTATGGGCGGGGAACTGTTTTGTGCAACATGCGTCATTTCGCTTCATAGGCGGAATCCACTCCATATAATTGAGGTAAGTCATCACTACCTGATCATTTTCAATGTAGAGCTGATGTTTATGACAGCAATGGACCAGTGAGGGATTCTTCAAGTGAGCTTCCCTTAAATCACTAGGCATGGTCATCCGCCTCAGACACAGGCCAATGGACAAGTGTCATAGCGCAAGCGATGTCACCCCATTCACTCTGATCGATGTCAACAGAATTCACGAGGTTGTGGTCCAGTTTTGTGGTTGTGAACGGAGGACCGCACGCTTTATACAGCTTCTCCAGTTTGGTTTGTATCCGGCTTCCATAGACTGACTGCAAACAGCGTCGACGTTCCCCGTACTCAAGTTCTATCAAATACTGAACTTCGAGACCCATGCCAATACCTACGACTTCATGAAAGCACTGCATCGTCTAGTAGATAATACCGGAACAATGCCTATAAAAGTACGCATATTTGGCACTGCATGGATGTATTAGACTCATTGCCGATCAGGATCATCTTGAGGCATTTAGTGTCTCCATGTGACAATATTGTCACTTGAAGATGCTCAAATGTGCTGGAAGGGGCCATAAAGAGGGCGGTGTCACGGCGACGAAGCCAGGGGAATGTGCCGTCCTATGTCCAGCTTGTCCTCAAGGGGATCTCAATATGGCACCTGGTTGGAAGTCTATGCCACTGGAGAAACAGTATGCATCCCCGTCCCAAAGTGACAATCAACCTAACAGATACTATGTAAACAGGTTTCTCAACAGGTTGTTCCTAGCTGTGGACGCCAATTTTCATGCCAGGAGGCGGAATGTCTCAAGTGAGGAGAAGGATCCTAGCTATAGCGAAGGATGGTCATATTTCATACCCGAGAGAACGTACAGATACCATATTGAACAGTTCGACAAGCAGATCGCTCAGGAGGTCCGTTCCACTGAGATGTCTGCCTACAAATATCTGATGACCCACATTAGCATAGCATCTGCTCGAACCATGCGGCAGTCAATGCCAAGTGGTCTGGTATAGGTAATCGAAGACTCGCCATTACTGGGGTGGTGGCAGTGGATTGCTCGAGGCATGATATGAAGTGTCCTTTATCTATTGGTGACCTTTATAAGGGCAAACAGTCAGTGTGATATTACTTTCCTATGCATGCATGTACGATTGAATGACTATTTAGATATGTCAACATCGATTTCCTGGTCTTTTTCAGTCTTAATCTGCCTTACCTTCTTCTTATTTGCAGTATCCTCATCTCATACGATGTTGCTTGTCAGTGGTGGATCAAACTTTGGAAGAGAATGGCTCAATATCCTTCGTGGTTGCATGTCGACCACCAGAACAAAGACTTCCTTTTCCTGGTGCTAAAATTTCATTTACCGGCTTATATCCTCAAATGTCAGACCAACTTCTCCTTCAACTACACCTATGGGGTCAGTAATGGTGACGGTGAGGCACCCGAGTGAGAATAGGTGAATGAGAATGGCGATGCCACAAGCACTACTGAAATGGGGCCTGGCCATCGTCGTGATATCAAGGATGACAAGTACGGTGATAACAATTGGAAAAAGACCTCAAACATGGGTTCGTTCCTCCTTCAGTCGACTCCTGTCCTTACTAAGATTTGCATTACAGGGATATCTTTGACAAAGAAATTAAAAAATGCCATTTCTGAGGCATCTAAACACCAACAATATCATGCTGAGTGGGCACAGGGCGTAGAACAGCCACTTCGAGAGAGTTGGACGAAATCTCTATCCAAATGGGAAAAAGATCACTCGTTACCAAATCCCTTGGAAAAGCAACTTAAAGGTGCCCCACTTTAATCTCGCCTTTTCACTTCTAATGCCTACTAGCAATCACATTGAATCAGGTGTGCAAACGCCTAGCTGATGAAGATGCCGAGCAAGCCAAACGGGGGACTGCCTACTCTCTGCACGATAACGTTTCGGCATCCAAGTTAATCATCCTGGGATTGGAATACAAAGGCCAACAGTGCATTTCTTGCCATCTCATGTCCAACTTGATATCTGACATAAAATATCCAGGTGCAAGTTGACAGCAGAAGCCCAAGCTAGAAGCAAATCTAGCTCATCAGAGTCGGAGACTGATCTCAAGGCCCAAGAAAACGAACTGCGCAAAAAGATTTGTGCCTGAATCGACATCCAGCACCTTTACATACCAACACTCTATTGTATTCACGAGCAGGAGAATAGCCCGACGGAGATACCAGTTGCCGAAATCCAACTCTATCTGCCTTTGGCAACATTGGTGCACCCTCAAGTTGCCGTTGACCAACATTTGCTCTGTATTGAGTTCGACCTCCGCAAAGCTCAAGCACAAGACACTTTGAAAAAACTCCAAAATTCACTTCGGCTCCGTAGCCACATCACACTCAACAAACACCAGTTCCAGCATGGCCAACGTAGTAATACGCGGTCCCATGCATTATTTGATTGCATGCAGGCCAAAGTCCGTGCAGCGACAGACAAGTATCGATGCACTCATCAGGCCATTTGTTCCCTGGCGAAGCACCTCAAGATCATCAACATTAAAACAAAGTTCTCTGTGCTTGAAGCCATGGACATTCGGCCGCTGTCTGATGACTCACATCCCCTACAGGAAAGGGAATGGCAAAGTCAAGCTCAGTCGAAGAAAGACGGCCAGAATGTGTCATGGATTTGGAAGTGCATTGGTGAGAGTGACCTCGAGGAGGACGAAAGCCTCCAAGAAGATATGTTGTGGATGTTTAACCCTTTGCAGGCTAATTTAATGGCAATTGCAGACATCTGCATTGAATTTTGCAAAAGTAAATCAAAGCTGGATCGTTGGCTTGAAGAAGTAGCATTATTGAGGATGGAAATGAAATGGGTGAAGGCATTCTTCGAGACGCGCTCATCAGAGTGGTTAGTGCTTGCAGGTGTGAAATCTGTCAACGATGCTGCATTAGAGGGACGGCGTGCATATGCTTTGGAACAAGCTCATCAATTCAAACAAATGCACGCTCACTGCATCTCTCTATGGGCGGAATTCGATGGGGACGCTGATATAGTCAGTTGTACACATATGAATTGCTTGATAACTGCATCGTAACTCATATAATTTGTCAGAAGAATATTTTCCAATATTTTTGTCTGAGAACACCTAGTGTAGACTATACCCAGGAAACGTAGGAAACTCATTGAAAACTATATAAACACGCCATCATCATTTCCATGCCCATTGTTCAATGTAGTGACTATCTCGCTGCCTCACCGTTGTCAGGTGAAGGACGATTGATTCATTTCACCCACACAACTTAATGTCATACAGGTGTATCACATGGACACTGGACACATTAGCAAGTGTTCTTACAAGCACCGAGGCATAGCAGGTATCGAACGATTGATCTGGCTCACTCTATGTCATACAGGTGTGTCACATAGAACTGGTCACATCAGTGAATGTTCTTACTTCAGCAGGCGGATATCATTGAATTGACTGCAGATATTGGATATCCTGCTTGATGGAAATGGAGCAATGCCTAAGAAACCCTTATCATATTCGACATGAGGAGGTTTCCTAGGGGTGTGGTAGTTGACACGTAAATTCGGCACTCATGCACGTCCGATCTCCATTATCAATTGTTCCATCCGGCTTAGCCCCTGTCTCTTCAATGCTCCCATCATTGCCGATACTGTCATGAATGGTTAGTATGTTCAGTGTCTTCCATTCTCGAGATACCATTTGACTGGGTTCAGTTAGATGCCGGTTATTCACTCATCCATGAAGTTATTTAACTTTTCCGAGATGGTTAGGTTAGTGTTACTCAAACGTCAGGATATTTCCAGCTTTGATTGATTCTGTCATAAGCAAAGTAGCCACAATAATGTGAATTCATTGTTCGACCCAAAACTGATTGACCGCGGGTACCTGATCGATCATCTTCGATGAATCGGCCCATGTCATACATGAATTCACTGTACGATCAACCTTGTGTTCAAGGCTTGTGTGGTGTAAGTCTGTGTCAGACATGAATGCATATCGAACATGTTCAAATGACTAACTGATGACTACCATGTCCTACTCTCAAGAGGCATCTCAAAGTGGCTTCCGTCATGGACAACTAAGGCAAAGATCGAAGGCAAGAAACGTAAGTCTATATCAAATACATTGGAATTTACCACTGAAATTGTTACATTCAGTGTGGTGTCTACAGGTAATGAGCTATTGATACGTTTCGCCAACCCAACTTAATGACATACAGGTGTATCACATGGAACTGGACATGTCAGTGAATGTTCCACGCTCCGGTGGGTGGGTATCACTTAAGTGATCGTGGTCATTGGATATCCTGCTTGATGGAAATATGGCAATCCCTATGGGACCTGATCATGTCAGAGATCAGGGTCTTAGCGGTGGATGATGAGCTGTGTGGGCAGGTCCGTGTCAGATACGAACGTACGTCAAACAGGCTTAATTTTGACCATGTTGTACCCTCTGCAGGTCAAACTCCCTCTGGCCTTCAGAATTGTAAACTGAACAGAATCACATACCTCTCATCATACACGTCGCACAAACAGCGACCGGCAGCTAGGCTCATCCTGCGCAAATGTAATGGATCAGGTTCAACGACATTTGACATGCCAATCGTTGGTACTTTCCTTGTTCTGTCGATACATCTTGGCATAGAACTGATTCCATGGTAGCCGAGACCACCAGCCATGGGAGTGCACCCAGTATTGCAACATCTAACCTGTGAAGCATGGTACATTAATCATTAGAAATCACCGATCTCGTATTTCCTTTATTCCATCATTCTATCTTGGCATAGAATTGATTCCATGGTAGCCGAGACTGCCAGCTGTAGGAGTACACCCCAAGATTCCAACATACAACCCATGAAGGGTGGTATCTACGATCTTGTATCTGGGTACGAAACAGTGTGTGGTGTTCCGATGGTTATACTAACCAGTGTCAACTGCCAAATGTGCGTGCCACACACATTTGTCTATGGTCCGTACCTCCTTCGTTTGTTTTTTTTCCTGTGGCTGCATTTTGAATATCTTGTGCATTCTATAGACAGTTTTGAGCCCATCACACTCCCCCCCCTGTTCTCCTAAACTCCAGGAGGAATTTAGCAGGAATTTACAAGGATGCCAGGAGGAGTCTGTAAGTACTGAAGAAGGACTTTTCAGCCAATTCTTTGATTTTGAGAGAGCCTGCCAAGTCCTTACACAGTCCTGGGAAAGTCCTTCTAAAGTTCAGGTTTAGAAGGAATTCTACAGGAAGTTTGGAGGGATTGTCACTGACAATCCTCCTGGAGTCCTTATAGAGTTTAGAAGCCAAGCCCAGTTCTCCTGGAGTTTAGAAGGATTCCAGTAGGATTCCTAATAATTATATTAAGAGAAGATAAGAAGTGATAGAGTTTAGAAGGACTCCAGCAGAATTGCTAATAATCATATTGACAGAAGGTAACAAAGGATAATAGTAAAGGTGAATCAAAGTCCAGAAGGAGTCTAGAATGACGAAGTTCCACCTGGAGTTTAGAAGGAATGCAGACAAACAGCAGAAAATCAAGTTTAAAAAATGGGCATGAAAGGGGATTGAACTCGGGACTAGGGGAATTGAACGGCAGAGTGAGGGCTTAACCACTGGACCAGGAGGGCTTGCATGGAAACAAATGGTTTCAATTGACATACCGGTGGGGTCATGTGCAGTCACATGACCTTGTTGATCAGTCTCACGCTCGCATTCCGCTTTCTCATCATCGCTCCCACCCCTTCCTCCACCTCCTTCCCCATCACCACATCAAGCACCCAGATGACGAGGAACCACCACGACGCAGCGCCGCCCAACGGCAAGCCGGACACGGGGGAAGGAGGAGAATGGGCGACAGAGGCGTGTTGACGCCTCTGTCGCAGAGGTAAGCTTTTTTTTTCTTTTTTTTCTCGTTCCTGTGCGTTTGACCGCCCACCAGGTGCACGGCGCAACGCCACCGCCGAACGGCAGCCGTACAGCGCCGCCCAGGGCCCGCCTCCCTCACCGGCGCCCAATGCCATCTAACGCGCCCACGCCCACGCCCTCCTCCCGCCCTCAGGCGCAAATGCCAAACGGCAGCCAACCGCAGGCGTGAGCGCCGCCCACGGCCCACGGCCCGCCCCTGGATCGACACCGCCATCTGCGCCCAATGGCAACGGCCGTCAATGCCGCCCACCGCCCACCGCTCCCTCCCACCACTCCCGCCCACCCTCCACCGCCCAACGGCAACCGTCAGCGGCGCCCACGGCCCCCCGCTTGGCCCCAAACACCTGCGCCCGCCCTCCTCCGCCCAACTGCAGCCCACGGCCCACCGCCCGCCCTCTGCCCCCAACCGCAGCCGTCAGCGCCACCCAACGGCCGCAAACGGTGCCCTCAGTGCCACCGCCCGCCCTCCTCCGACCAACGGCAGCCCACGGCCCCCCGCCCGCCCTCTGCGCCCAACCACAGCCGTCACTGCCGCCCAATGGCCGCAAACGGCGTGCCCTCAGTGCCACCCACCGCCTCCCGCCCGCCCTCTCCCCTCCACCACTCCACGGCAGCCGTCGGCACCCAGCAGGACCCCACCCCACCCTCCACGCCGACTCCCCCGCCCTCGTCGCCCTTCAGTGCCCATCTACGGCTCATCTCGCCTGTTTTTTTTTTTCATTTTGTTTCTTTTCATTTTTCATTTAATTTTTCAATAAAGTATGTGTTTCTATATATATAATCTAAGGCTGTAGCACCCGAAGTTCAGGTGGTACAGCTGCCATCCACCTCGGACTGCAGCTCTTGCTGCAATTCGAGCAATGGCAGCTGGAGTCCCCCCCGAACTGTGGTCATGTGACCCAGTCGTGTGAGTTTGCCACGAAGTCAACCCTTTGCCCTGGTTGACTTCGAGCAAACCACCACCTCTCTGCATTACAATGGCCCCCAAGACCTCCAAGACTGCTTCATCTGCTACAGCACCTGTCTCTGCTGGCACCAGGTCAGCCTCTGCTGCCACCAAGTCCTCTGAAGCTGGCCCAGTCACCAGATCTGCCTCAGCCATGGCAAAACCTGTATCCACAGCCAAACCCAAGTCCAGGCAAGGCAAGGCTGGCAGGTAAGTCTTTGATCTGCTCAGATTAGATGGATCTCTCAAGATCTTCTCTGATCTTCCAGTAAAAAGACCTCAGCTCAGCGAATCCATGAGGATGCCTTGGCTGATGCAGCTGGGCAGCCTCAGCTGACTCGGTATGTGTCTTGTCATCATATATTTATTCTTTATTGATCCTATTTCATATCTAGAACTGAACGAATCCTCGAAGACAGTGGAATTTCCATAGCGCCTCCACGCAGGCGTGTCATCTCAGCTGCCGGGAAGAAAAGTGTGGGTGACAAGGCCAACGAGAAGACTGATCAAGGTAGTGAGGATGAGGAGGGTTACGGAGAAAAACAATCCAATGGAAGTGAAGGTAAGATTGTTTCGATTTATTTTTTTGGGCAATTTTCACATAAAAATTTGAAATAATTTTAGATGAAGATGACATCGATGAGAGCAAGGAGGAGCGAAAGGAGAAGGCGAAAGGCAAAGGGAAACCGAAAGGGGTGAAAAAGCCAGTGGACGATGGTGTGTTTTTTTGTTATTTTATTTTATTTTTTTAATTTTTTATTCTTAAAAATATTGGAAAATTTTATTTCTTGTTTAGATTCTGATGAAGATACTGAGGACAATGATGAAGTAGCTGAAGACAAAACCCAGGGTGAGCTTGGTTTATTTTTTCGTAATTTTTATAGGTTTTTCTGAATTGATTTGGTCAATTTTCTCAGATGATGAGTTAGGCCCTGATGAGGATGATGACATGATGGGTAAGGACGTAGATGCAGAGGAGGAGCAAGGGGAGGAAGAGGACAAGGCGGTCGTGGATGCAAATAACTCCGTGGCTGTCAATCAGGGCAAGTTTTTATTCTGATTTTGCAAATTTTCATCTAAAAATTTTTAGATGCCAATATGGCTGTCGACACCACTGATACACCTACCAAAGGTGCCTTTGAGTCTACCCCACGTGGTAAAGATACCAAACGAAAGGGTCAGGCACGCAGCAACTCTGATTCAAGCGAAAGCGAAATTCGGGTGGCTAAGTCCTCACGTCGTTCAACATCTCATAGCACTGCTACATCTTCCAACCATCAAGATGATCGATCTCTGTCTCCGGTAGAGCCCCAAGGCTCTTCTCGTGCCCAAGGTGGTCTATTCCGAGGCAGGGCTGTTGGAATTGCACCCAACATTGCTGATCTTAGTACGTTATTTGAGTTATTCTAATAAATGAGATATCAACAAGTTATTTCAGACCGCTTGACTCTCGCCTCTGACTCTGGTCAATCTGCGAAGGGTCAGGTTCTTGTCTATCCCTCTCGTGACAAGTCCGCCGAGCCATTTGCTATGAAGGCCCCATTTGAACCTGATCTCGGTGTTGTCTTGCAAAACCTGAGTGGTCGTTATTCTCCGATTTCAAGTATATCTCTTGTTATTTTGGACATAACCATATTCTCATCAAATCCACTGTATTACAGGGCCCAACAGTCGTATTTTTGTCAAGGAAGAAGAATACTGGTCACTCAAGGGTCGTTTGGATCAAATCATAGGAGAAAATGAAGAAGCCGCATGGATTGCCCGTAACAATGTTATGACTTTATCAATCTGCATCGTAATTTTTCTTTTTTATGTTTAATACAAGTTAATAATTGAAATTCTTGCATAGGAATCTGATGCTAGTGGCTTGGCCACTGATAACACCACTGGTTCTATGTCTGCTACATCAGGAAGTGTCTATCGCCATCTCAAGGCTGGATCTGTGGAAGAGCGGATCGCACATATGCTTCAGATTCCTCCAGGTTTGACAGACCGTAGCAAGCAAGATCTGCGCTTTTCTTTTGAGAAATATTTAGCTATTCAAAATGCCATGCAAGGTGTGAAGAATTTGGCAAAGATCGGAAAATGGACGGACAAGGTACGTTGCTTATATTTTTTTTATTTTATGTGAATTCAATTATATTCTAGATTCCTGATGATCTCGTTATTATCAATATCTTTGCGTCAAAGTCATCATATTACACTTACTACCGGAAGCACTTTCCTGAGGCTATGGACCATGAAGACATTCTTGGCTGGTTGAAAGGTGAAGAAGGGATAACAGATGGCAGCATTTTTGGTCCAGGCATACGTCCCTCTTTTGATGCTTTGCGAAAGGTCTTGGATGAGCGAAAAAAGAGTGCTCAAAAAGAAGAGGCAAAGAGGGCCAAATCTCATAAGAAAAAGCGTTCTACTGCTGCCTCGTAAGTCAATGTAACCAATGTATACCTGGGATTTGATTGCCATATTTTGTGTCTGCATTTTTTTTTGATTTTTTTTGAAACATTCAGATGGATTATCTCTTTTATATTCTGGTTATTGGCAACTCTGGGATCTCTATTGCCATCACAAGCAGGCTTTGCATATCTGGCTATTATGGTTTTGCTCTGGCTAGGCATTTTGCCAGGTGTGGAAGCCAGCTCAGGACTGCCAAATCAAGCATTTCCAAATGTTCGCTTCAGTGTCTTTGCGGAATTTATTGAGCAGCAATTCAGCTCAAGAGTATCATTGGCAACTGTTTTAACAGTTCTTTTTACCATGACATATAATACGGATTTATTAAATCTGCACCTGAAACAACAAGCACAAGCTCGGACAGCTACAGGTTGGATGACAGCTCTGTCTCGAGCTTTAAAAGACAAACTTCAGGATGATTATGCCTGTCTATTCCAGAAGAAGGAAACAATATCCAATTTGGATGATGAAAAGACATCAAGTATATTAGCTGCAAAGCTTCATATATTGATCAATGTTCTTTTTGATCGATCTGAAGACTCAGAATTACATTCCGTTGACAATGGCATTCTCAAGCCAATCCAATTGATTTGTCCACAAACTCCTACATGTCAAAATTCTGCTTGCAAGCATCAGCATTTGCTACAAAATAGCAAAGTTCGCGATATTCCTCAGGTGAAATTGCTACATGGAAATCATTTGATCCAAGATGCCTATGTTCTGAGTGGAAAATGCAAAAATTGCAAAAGGATTTATTATGCAGATCATGAAACATCCATAATCCAGGGCCAGACTGCTCGGAACAAAGTCTACTTGAACTCTGCCAAATTTTTAAAAGTTGGCCAATCTTTTTGGGTCGATCGCAGCTTTTCAAATGCTGTTGTTCAAGCCATGTACAATTTTCATGCATCACCATCATCTATAGCATCACTTTACAATGATGCATATCTGGAAAGATATGGGATCAACATGTCTAGACGACAAATTTGGCAATGCTTTGTTCAAGAATCTGTCCGCCAAGTATCAGAGTATTCAAATGATAGTTTTGCTACTATTGATGGACTCAATATTCAAGACACTGTCAAGCATGCTTTTGCCCAGCTAGGCCAAGATGGCATCATCAAGGGTGCTAAAGAACATACATGTTCTGAGTGTGCACATGAATATAAGGCAACTGCTGATAGGATTACAGGAGATGATCCTGCTGCAGTGTTGGGAATTGATGAGAATCATCGAGTCCCTCCTTTGCAAGGAGAAAATGCTTATTTGGCTCTTCAAGATGCTGCAAATGCAAGAGCAAGAGCTGAACAAGCTGCTAGCACAGCCAATATTGACAATGATGATGCAATGGATGTTGATCAGGAGGACAATGATGATGCTGCACTTGTCAAGATGATTGTAATGGATGGAATTGTCATGGGGCCTGCACACTGTGCATATGAAAATTGCAGCAATGCTTTGACAAATTATCGCAATGGAGTCTTCTGCCAAGAACATGACAGGCTATTGCAAGGATTATGCCATGTCAGAAATTGTCCCAATCCTAAAGTCAGAAATACCCAAGCATGCAATGATCATCAAGAAGTTTGGCATTCATATCAAGTCAGATATGGCAAACAATCGCTTTTGGGTATTCAACGCTTGATTAGACGTGGTGAAGAAGAACGACAAGATTGGCTTCCCCAAAGTACTCGTGCAGTTCAGAGACATGATGAACCTGAGTCTCAAGCTCAACCAAAGCTTCTGCATTATTTTAGTGCTGGGAAGTATTATTGTGTTGAAACCATTTGTTCACCCTGTGGAGTCATTGTTGCCTGGACAAAATTTGACGTATCGGAGTCACCTACCAAGATTTTGAACTGGCTAGAAAAGGTCTATCCAGATAGTGATAGCAGACCTCAATATGTCTGCATTGACAAAGCTTGTCAAGTTTTGCGCACAGCTATCACAAATGGAAAATGGGACGATTGGCAAGATACAACTCGGTTTATTGTTGATTCGTATCACTATATCAATCATCGATCTACCGACTATCTATGTCGCAAATGGTGTAATCCTGCACCATTGAATGGCTCTGCACCAAATCTTATTGCACTTGAAACAGATGCACGTGGAAATGAACATTACAAACGAGCATATAACACACAAGCATGTGAACAATTAAATTCTTGGATAGCAGGCTTTGAGCCTATTCTAAACAAAATGACAGTCCATAATTTCAACTGGACATTACATGTTTTATTACTTCTTCATACTTTGAAAGTACTCGAAAAACAAAGTAAAAAGGCGGCTAAAAATATTATATCAATGGATAGTGAAGAATTGGAAGAAGAATTAGGAATTGAAATGGATATAGTACATTAGTCTTTTAGATAATGATTTTTGTTGTTTTTTAAATCTACAACAGTTCAACTTTGGCCTATAAAATTATCAATTCCCACTGGAGTTCACAAAGAGTCCTGGTAAAGTTCCTGTATAGTTCTGGTAAAATCTTACAGGAATCTCATGAGAATTTATAAATATATATTGCTACACTACTGCTATATTTGCTTTGTATTGTAGAGTCCTTGTAAAGTCCTTGTGGAGTTCTTGTAAAGTTCTTGTCAAGTCCTTATGAAATCCTTGTGCAGTTCTTGTAGAATCCTTGTGGAGTTCTTGTAATGTTCTTGTAAAGTTCTTGTGGACTCCTCTTAATGTTTTTCCTTGTAGAGTTCTGCTGGAATCCTGCTGGAGTCCTGCTGGAGTCCTGTGATAATAATGTTCTGTTGAAATTCTTGTGGTCCTGAAAAAGTTCTTGTAGAGTTCTGTTAAAGTCCTTGTGGAATCCTATGAGAATCCTTGTAGAGTCCTTGTAGAGTCTTGTAGAAATCCTGACAGAGTTTTCTTAAGGTCCTTGTGGAGTCCTTGTGGAGTCCTGATTCAGTTCTTCTGAAATATGCCAAATGTCTGTGAATATGTGAATATATATCAGAGTTCTGGTATAGTTCAGTATAGATTCTTGTAAACTCCTTCTAGAGTCCTTCTGATTCCTTCTAAAGTCCTCCTGGGGTTCTGGTTGAGTTCTTCTGGAGTCCTGATAGAATGAGTTCTGCTGAAATCCTTGTAAAATCCTCTTTCAGTCCTCCTTCAGTCCTTCTTCAGTCCAGGTAATATATATATTGGACCTAACTAGGACTCAACCAGGACTCAACCAGGACTTTACAGAAACTCCAGAAACTCAACAAGGACCCAACAGGGACTCAACAGGGATGCCAGGAGAACAGGGGGGGGAGTGTCATGTACTCACAGTTTTACATCTTCCGTGTTGAGGCTATCTTGATGAAACATGTGGCGGAACTGATACAAGGAAGGGACTGAGTAGCAGCGACAAGCAGCAGTGCCAACAGCCAAGACTGGCTCACAGCCATAACGTTGATGGTGGCAGGCAGTGGCGCCAACAGCCAAAGGTGGTGCAGCAGTAACAGCAAGGGAGAGTGGGCAAGAGGTGGGCCACAGACTAGTCATCGGAATCAACCATCAGCAAAAGACCTTGGACTTAATGGCACCCAGGACTCCGTTTGTCCAACATCGGTGGCGCAACGCAAGAGCAAGTGGACAGCGGCCACGCTGGCCCAGCTGGTAGGCATGGATCTCAAGAGTCGTTCGCTTGCAGGCATTTCGGGTTAGTGCACCCATGACGTGCATATCGTCTGGTGAACCTCTCAATCATGACCTCTGCCTCACACATCTACCTGAAATGTCACAGACTGGATGAAATGGCCGTGGCCCTAGTCGCTCAAGTTCTGGATGGGTAGTACATCAATGACGGAGTCCAGCATGTTCACGATCCTCTACAGTGCTATTTAATGGAAAAGGCAGCCCACACAAATGACCAACGAGCTTCCAAGGATGGCGAGGAGCTCAATCAAATGGCTGGTAATGCCGAAGACGAAATTGACAACCGGATCGCGGCTGTCAGGCAATCTGAACTGCTTGATGGTCCAGAATCACTGCTGGTGGTCTTCAGGCCTCTGATAGTACAAATATGCGGCAGTCCTCAGATATATAAAGTCAAGACTTCTTTTGAAATGCCTTTCAATAACTGAGATTCAATTTTCCCTGAAAGAATCAAACATTGCAAGCAGCTGCGATGTTGGCCTTCAGCAAATTCGTCTTTGTGAGCTTACAATTCTGCGACCAGCACCATCATCTGCTGTTCAAGATCCTTGAAACCTCAAAGGACGTCGATATCAGGAGCAACATCATTATTGCTCTCAGCGGTGTCACCATCTCGTTCAGCAGCATAATTGACAAGAACAATAACGAGCTCTACAAGGGCCTTTCTGATCCCGACCTGGCTCCTCTTACTCTCCCTCGATGTCCACTCTCCCTCGATGTCCACTCCTACTCTCTCCGTCCATCTGCACATTCAGTATTCCCAAAACACCTTGAGCCCCTCAATATCGCAGCTCAGCATCATATCGATGGAAAAGTCCACCCAAGACAGCAGCACCTCATTGGCCAGATCGAGATGTTCGCAATGGTGCAAGGGTCATCCAGGGGCTGGTGGGATGCAAAGGCGAAAAAGAAGAGAGTGAGGGAGATGATCAAGGAGAATCGGCAACGACGTTAAGCTGGAGAGTATCATGTCCATCAGAACGCAGTCAGAATCTCAAACGTCTTCAGACAGGAAGAGGGCTGAGTTTCATGGTGGAATTGGAGGTACTGCACTCGCAAACACAAACGACACACAAATTGCTATACAACACCCAACTACAACACGGACAACTTGAATGACTACAACCTCTGCCACCAATGCTGCATCAACCTCCCACTCGCCAACATTGACACTCTTGTTCATGCTCCAGACTTGCAGCTCATATACCCATCTCAGCACAAGCACAATGCCTGGCCGACGCAACCCATTCCAAGCTGCCATGCAATCCCTTCAGAAATATCGAATATTCCTCTGCGCATGCTGGCCTTCTCTGAACACCTCGATTCATGGATACGCCCCCTACAGAGTCTTTTCCCTTTGCAAATCAGCAAAACCATCAACAGAAGGGCTGTTTGTCTCGACATGCGCTGCTACCAACTGGTCCCACAAATGGACGAGTGTTGGACAGGGAAGTTTTTGGAGGTTTCAACATAGCCCGGGGGATTTGAGGACTGGAAGTTGCCATATTCACATGCTGGTGAGCCTTCAGCATTCGGTCCTTGCAACACCGTTGAGATTCCTCTGACCAGCATTGCGCACACCCCAGCTTATGCATCATTTTTTGACTCCTCAGAGCCGCCATCGCCTCTGTTTCCTTCTACATCAGATTTGCTATTCTGAAGCCCTTTATTGTGTCGATTGGCCACCTTTTGGCTGTGATCGGCACCGTCGCTGTCAAGTCATCACCCGCTTCATTAGCATCTGATTTGGTGAGTTTTCTTTGATTTCTGCATAGCACTTTTGCTGACATCCGTTCACTAGCGACAGATTTTTCTCTGCACATTCCTTTTCACCGTCTGTGTTTGTCTGACATGGTGCGGCTTTGTCCTCCTTTTTTGCACCATTTTTGTTTCTTTCACTCTTTTTTATCTTGTGCACCGATACATCAATGCAGCCGCTTGAAATCGTGACTGGTTCAAATAGTGTTTTTTTCTTGTTTCATTGTTTTTACTCTAATGACAAGATATTTTGCATATATTTTGGGCTCATGTCTTGGATTGGGGACCTCCTGATTAGAAGATGTTTCACATATTTTTTGGATATTATTCTTGATTCGTTAATTGATTTGAGGGGTTCTGGTCAGAGGAAATATTCGTGTATTATTGCTCTAATTACAAGATTTTGTGCAAACAATGTTCTTCCAATAAGAACAAGTTTCATGAAATTTTGACACAGACTACTGTCAGGCCATGTTCTCAGAAGGCTTCGCCACTCAGCTTTTTGCCATCCATCCTCTCTGAGCTCTGGGGTGCAGAGCCTCATGAGAACATAGAGTGTTACAATTTCAAGACTAATTGTTATCTTGACAATGGACATGTGACTCAATAATCATCTGACGAACACATGACACAAATGTGATGCGACTGACAAGATGCGATGTGAAGGCTTGAGAGAAATCCTACAACAACAATGCGTCATCAGGGCAAAGGGTTACGACGAAGTACCTGCAGGACAACATGAGGAATGTAGTCATACTTTAGTTCAAACGACGGAATAGGGTAAAGGGCTCTACATAACACGAGGATAGCATATGTATGTCATGGTCTATGCTCAAGGATTGTAACATATAAATAGCTAGAATGTACATAGTAGAACTCAGCTTCAAGCTGGCTAAATAGTAGCATTCTTCTCCCCACCTCTTACTCTCAGAGATAGCTAGAGTGACCTACACACAGAATTGGTTTTGTGTAGCAAAAGCTCGAAGCTTCTCATCGTGCACCTCACTGCTCTTACTCTCTGCTGCCCTTCCTTCGTTGCCTGATGGCCCCGAGTGCCGTGCGACCAAAGGAACCCGCTGTGTCATCACACCCTTTCTCTCCAACCATTACTAACCTTTTCAATCCTCAATCCCCATTCCCTACCCTGCGCCAACCCATATTCTGATCTCTGTCCATGGTCCTTATTCATTGCATTTGGAAGTGTGAGAGGACTAAGGGTAACGTTGAGTCTGACCCTGTCCGAATCGAACATCAAAAGGCTGTGCTAGGGTGATCTTCGGAGAGCCCTACCACGCGTCTGACTGGGTAGTTTGTTGACCTGGGATGTACTGAAGCAAGAGAGATCAGAGGACTTGGATGTGTGGATAGTCCCCACCCTTCGACCAACCCCTCAAACATGCCCTTGAAAGTTGTTGTCAGGGATGTGTGTTGACCCGAAACAAGAAAGGAGTTGCCAGACTGCTGGAACTTTTGACGATGAAACCTTCCTTGACTGCTGTTTGGAGCATCCTTGTAGCTACAAGGATTCGAGCTGACTCTTCCACAGTTTAACAGGCACCTTCCACCTTTCTTGGACCCAACCAAAAGCAGGAGTCGACGGTCGCACGCCACCTGCATGGTACTAATTGACTACTCTATTGGACGAAACCCTCAAATGACACCCATAATAGAATTCATCCCTGCACTCTTCACTTTTATTACCATCATCCTCACCACCCTCTTTGCCGCCAACCCACTTGCCTTAGCTTGGGGCACCCTTCAAAACAACCCACAACAAGCAGAACAGGTACAGAACGTGACACGGACTTTGGTCGATGCAATCAAAAAAGAACTGGATTTGGGCAAGAAGCCCAAAAGAACAAAATCAGAACCACTGGATCCATATAAAGGGGAACCCAGCCTGATCAGAAGTTGGCTTCGACGAATGGAAGTCTATTTCGACAAGGAAGAAATAACGAATAAGTGGGACATGATCACTTATCATTGCAACGGATCACAGGAGGCAAGGCCGAACGTGCACAGAACTGGGTGGACTCTAAGCTACAGGAGTGGCTGGAGTTCAAAATGGAATTAAACGGTCGCAGGCAGGAGTTTGGATTCCACTCCACCTATGATGACTGGGAATATGGACATGTTGTTACACCGGCAATGGCTAACACTCCCGAAGTCAGGACGAACCCGCTTGGACACCTTCCACCATTCAAAGACTGGAAAGAGTTCAAGGCGGAGGCCAGAGAATTTTTCATGACCACGGAAACCCGGAATGACACGATCATTCAGATTAAAGGACTGTTGCAACACCGACGACCGGTTGAAGACTACATTGTTGAATTCCGGAGCTGGGCTCCCTTGACAGAATACAACGACATTGCTCTCATCGACATTTTTAAGCACGGACTTGACCAGGCGCTCGGACAATGGATTATCAAACTAGGAGGTGTCTACAAGGAAGACATCAACTGGTGGTACAGATGCGCGATGGAACTGGACTGGCAGTATCGCCAGGCCCAAAAGGAATTCAGAGTGAAGGAGCGATTCGCTCCCAAACCAGCACAGAAACCGGCACAAGAAACGACGACACCTAAGGGGCAAACTCCGGCACCAGTAACCGGCAATGCTCAAGGATGGCCCGACCCTAATGCCATAAATGTCAGCCAGATGAGACGCAAAGGATGCTGCTTCTGATGTGGTGAGAAAGGACATCTCGAACGTAACTGTCCAATGAACACCTGGCTGAAATATGTCACCAGGAACGTGGAGGCTAAGGATGAACCTGCTGCTGCCCATATCGAAGAAATGAACCAGGGTTTTTAGTAGAGCTAGGAAGAAGCACTGCTTCGCCGGCTGACTATGTATCATTGAATATTAATATAAGAGACATTTCTGATCTTAAAGAATATTTCGAATGAGAAGGTGCATGAGAGTTCGGTCTCGTAAAAGGATATACCCTACCCTGGGTAGCCCAACAGATTTATTGGCAGGACGAGTCCAAGGCGTACTTGATCCTTAAGGCATGGACAGACCAAACACAACAAAAGGACATCTCTTTGGAAAAGCTCTGTGAGATCAACCAAATGAATGATCACGATGCTCTCCACACACTATTCGACCTTAGATAAAAACCATGATTTGTCAGAGGTGGAAACAGAAACCAGATGGATGTACCCCTGACAATCATGACTTTTGACACCGGACGGACACATAGCATAAAGGCTCTGCTTGACACAGGATGCACTGGATCCTGCATAGACCGGAAGTTCATAAAGGAAAAGGAAATCAACACGAAACGATATCCTATTCCCATCCTAGTCCATAATGCAGATGGAACCCGTAACAGAGCAGGCAATATATGTGAATATGTCAAACTAAGAGTCCGCGTCCAGGACCACGTCGAGCGAATGGTCTTCTCAGTCACTGAACTCGGAAAGGGCCAGATCTTCATTGGTTATGAATGGGTTAAATGCCACAACCCTTGGATCGATTGGAGGACAGAAAGAATTATGTTTGACCGATGCCCTGAAGAGTGTCAGCGAATTGTCTGGACAGGAAACCCCGAAGACGACAACACCTCTACTGACACAAACGAGGTTGACTTTGAAAATGGAGAAAAGCTCTTGATGATTGACATGAACTGAGAGTTTCATCTAAGGGCTTTCCAGATGATGGCTTCCAAATTGGCAGAAGCAATGACAAAGGCGGCAAAAGCAAAAACTTTTGAAGAGATCACACCGGAAGAATACCACTGTTTCAAAGATTCAGTATTCAGAAAAGAGTCATTTGATGAACTACCACTGCGATGACCTTGGGACCATGCAATCGCACTCATCCCAGAAGCTAAACTCCAGGATTGCAAGGTCTACTCCTTGACACTAGATGAACAGAAACAGTTGGATGCCTTTCTAGATGAAAACCTGAACACTGGATGAATCAGACTGTCAAAGTCGCCAATAGCCTCACCTTTCTTCTTCATGAAAAAAAAGGACGGATCCCTACGACCTGTACAGGATTATCGAAAACTGAATGACATAATGATAAAGAACAAGTATCCACTACCTCTGATCCAGGAACTAATCAACAAACTGAAGGGGGCGAAGTTCTTTACAAAACTCAATATCCGATGGAGATACAACAATGTTCACATGAAAGAAGGCAATGAATGGAAAGCCGCATTCTGGACAAACCGGGGAATATTTGAACCCCTGGTCATGTTTTTCGGACTGACAAATTCACTGGCTACCTTCCAAACCATGATGAACATGATCTTTAAGGACGAAATCGATCAGGGACACGTAGTAATCTACATGAACGACATCCTCATCTTCAATAAAGATTTGGATAAACATAGACAACTCGTTCGATGTGTACTGGAAAAGCTAAAAAATAACAAGCTTTATCTGAAACCTGAGAAATGTTTGTTTCATCAGCTGGAAGTAGAGTACCTTGGAATGATCGTCTCAGAAAATGGCATCAAAATGGATCCCATTAAAGTCGAAGGCATAAAGGACTGGCCAAAACCCACATGCAAACGAGACGTCCAACAGTTCTTAGGCTTCTGTAATTTCTACCAGTGCTTCATCGAAGGATTCACAAAGATTGTGAAACCCCTTACAGAGTTAACTGGAAAAGCCAATTGGATGTGGGAAAAGGCCCAAGATGACGCATTTGATGGACTGAAAAATCGGATCTGCTCAGCACCGATCATTGCAATGCCCCGAGATGATGGAAAATTCTGAATGGAAGTCGATGCTTCAAATTATGCAATAGGAGGCGTCCTTTCACAGGAACAATCCAATGGTACTTGGAGACCGGTCACATTCATGTCCAAGTCATTGAACCTGACAGAATGGAACTATGAGATCTACGATAAAGAGATGCTCGCAATCATAACGGGACTTGAGGAATGGCACCAATACCTCTGCAGCACTAAGCAAAAGTTTGAGATTTGGACAGATCATAAGAATCTCGAATATTTCCGAAAGCCTCAGAAGCTGAATCGCCGATAAGCCCACTGGATCTCAGAGCTTCAGGACTATGACTTTATCCTGGAGCACAAACCTGGAAAATCAATGACGAAGGCAGACAGTCTGTCAAGATGACCAGATCATGAGAAGAGGGAGAACGATAATGAAAACATCGTACTCCTAAAGCCAGAAAATTTTCGCTGACTTTTTATGGCAAAAGTCACACCGATACCAGAATTCCAGGACATGCTGAACCAAATAAAATGGGCTTGGAAACAAAGAGAACCTGAAGTTCAGAAGTGTCTTGATGCAGGTGAACATGGCTGGGAGGAAAATGACTGAATTGTCACATGGCTAAAACGGTACTATGTCCCCAAAAGCCAAAAGATAAGGGAATGGATCATCAAAATTCACCACTCCAACCAGATCTCAGGACACCCAGGACAGACAAAGACACACGAGTTAATCACGTGCAACTTCTGGTGGCCCAAGATGATGAATGACATTAAGGCATATGTCAAAGAATGCGACAAATGTCAGCAAACAAAGATCATCAGAGATCAGAAGCATGCTCCACTCCACCCAAATGAAGTACCAAAGGAACCATGGGAAATCATCTCAGTAGATCTTATTGGACCTCTTCCTGAATCTCAGGGATTCGATAGTGTAATGGTAACAGTAGATTGGTTTATCAAAGGAGCCAAGTTTATACCAGTCAACATGGAGATCACGGCAGAAAGAGTCACTCGCAAATTATGCGATACTGTATTCTCAAATTATGGACTCCCCAAGAAAGTTATCAGTGACAGAGGACCACAGTTCGTCTCCAACTTCATGAAGGACCTCTACACACTTTTGGGAATCAAAGGAGCCCCTTCGACGCCATATCATCCACAGACTGATGGACAAACAGAAAGAGTCAATCAGGAACTCGAACAATACCTGAAGCTTTTCGTGAATCATCAGCAAACAGACTGGGCAGATTGGTTACCTATAGCTGAATTCTCTTACAATAATCGAGTTCACTCGGCGATGGAATACTCCCCATTCTATCTGAATCATGGATGACACCCGCATACTGGAAAAGAACCCCCGAAGTATGATGTCAAGTTGCAAACTGCAGAGGAATTTGCAGACATGATGAAAGAGATTCGGACCAAGGCTGAGGCTTCTTTGACAAAAGCTGCTGAAACGATGAAACGGACCCATGACCGAAAGCAGAAACCCGCTTGAGAATACCACAAGGGTGATCAGGTCTGGCTGGAAGGAACCAACATCACCACTGACCGGCTGACTGACAAACTAAATAACAAACAGTTTGGTCCTTTCAAGGTCAAACGGCGAATTGGAGAATCAGCTTACAAACTTGACCTACCAGAACATTGGAGGATCCACCCTGTCCGAAACGAATCCAAGCTCACCCCATACATGGCACTGGTGTTCCCGCAACAAAAAGCAGTGATGATTCTTAAACGACCTCCCCCCATCGTCATAGAGGGAGAAGAGTGGTATGAGGTAGAAATGGTAGCCAATTCCCAATAGAATAGAGGAAAATTACAATATAAAGTACATTGGAAAGGCTACCCAATAGAGGATGCTACATGGGAACTGGCAGAAAACATTATCGAAGATGCGCTGGATGCGGTCGCAAAATTTCATCGCGAGAATCTGGAGGTGCCATCCCTAGAATGAGGACAACGTCAATTATGGCCCCGAACACTGCTAAAGAAGATAATACACACCCGCTTCCATCAATTCCAAATGCCAAAGATCCTCTTCGACCACACGGCTAATGAAATCTGGGTCTGCCTGCGAGATCAGCAAATAAAAGCGAAGCCAAAAAAGCGGACCCTTACCGGATGGATGTTGGACCTGAAAGAAGTTGAAGATCGACTTGAGGCAGCATGGCAGGCGTGGCAGGAGCATGGGAACCAGGCAATCATAGGAAAGAGCAAGCACCAGGAAGACTAGGACTGTTACGGACTATTCATTTTCTTTATCTTATCTTTCTTCCTTATCTCTCCCCTCCCCCATCATGCTGTGCATCCCTCCCCATCATGCTGCGCAGCGCGCAGTCATCGAGTCATCTTCATTTCCCTAGTCACTCCGAGTCATCCCACCCCAGCCTTACTCATCCGCAGTCCACAGCATTGCGCAGCCCATGGTCCATGCTCGAGTACTGTAGAATACTTAAGGACTTCCAGATGTACCAGTAGCGCTAGGTTTAATATTCCATTCGCCATCGTCTTAAACCGCTCTCGCACTTAGTCTGCCTGAGTCCTTTAAGATTCGTCTAGCCTAACAAGGACGATAACAATGAAGAAGAACATGATTGCGAGGACGCAATCCCTAGGGGGGGGGGTAATGTTACGATTTCAAGACTAATTGTTATCTTGACAACAGACACGTAACTCAACAATCATCTGACAAACATGTGACACAAATGTAACGCAACTGACAAGATGCGATGTGAAGGCTCGAGAGAAACCCTACAACAACAATGCGTCATCAGGGCAAAGGGTTACAATGAAGTACCTGCAGGACAATATGAGGAACGTAGTCGTACTTTAGTTCAAACGACGGAATAGGGTAAAGGGCTCTACATAACACGAGGATAGCATATGTATGTCGTGGTCCGTGCTCAAGGATTGTAACATATAAATAGCTAGAATGTACATAGTAGAACTCAGCTTCGAGCTGGCTAAATAGTAGCATTCTTCTCCCCGCCTTTTACTCTCAGAGATAGCTAGAGTGATCTGCGTGCAGAATTGGTTTTGTGTAGCATAGAGCAGCAGTTTGTTCGTGCCCTCCACAAGCCCATTAACCCACAGGGAATATGCTGCAATGGTATGGTGCCTGACGTTCCATTGCTGGCAGAAGTCCTTAACATCCTTGCAGTTGAAGTGCTGCCCACCATCTGCCATGAACATCTCGAAGGGGCTGTAGTGTTGAAAGATGTTGGTGATGGAGGAGATGGTGGTTTTGGCTATTCCATAGGACTTGAACTTGTAGCCCCAGACATGCTGTGAACACGAGTCAAGATAAAGGCCAATGGTGTGATAGCCACCTTTGCCTTCTGGCATAGAGAGATAATCACCGATCAGGAGCTTGAATGGGTGTCGGCATGTGATGGGTTGCAACAATGCATTCAGGTGTGGCCCTCCAAATGCCTTGCAATGTGGACAGTCCGTGATTGCCTCTGTGATGGAGTTAGGGCTCTGAATGCAGTTCTGGAGCATGATCTTGATGCAGTCACGGTGCCAGTGCCCATTCTTTTCATGTTCTTCTCTTGCCAATTCTTTTGCTTCCTCCTTTGTGATGCACTCCTGCCTGGCTCTGGCCCAGACTTGGTCCCCACCACTGATAGCCCACAGCTTCCCATCTTCAATCATATAATGTGCAGCATGATGGGCTGTGCATCAGCACTCTCTAACACTGCTGCCGAAATTGAGTTCAGTGATGGCCTTGATAATACTGAGGTACACGGGCTCTTTCTGGAACTGGTAGAGGAGCTGTGTGACCTCCTTAGGTGCTACTGCGCTTACTGCAAAGACATCATTGACAATGCCTTCGCGGACTTCCCAGTCTGGTTGGACATCCCAAGCACTCTCATCATCCAAGTGCTTTGGAGTTCCTTCATACTGGCAGCTAAGACCATCCGCTATATTCATCACCCCTGGCACATGGTGCACATCAACGATGTTGTGTGCCAGGACTGCCTCACGCCATCTAGCATGAACCACATTGAGGCTATCGCTGAGCAGAACATCCCAAAGGGCTTGATAGTCTGTCTCAACCTTGACCGGCATCCCATGCACAATATCCGCAAACTTATCAAAGCTGAATTTCAGTGTGGCAAATTCAAGCAGAAAAGGCTTGTACTTCTCTTTGGACTGCAACATTCATTTAGACATGAACCCAACTGGGTGTCACCTTATGACAACCTTCCTGCCTGGCAGTGTTGTTCTGATTTTCTGAGACAATACTCCTGCAAATGCATCCATTGAGCCATCTGTTGTCAGAATGAATGGAGTACCATCATATCGTGGTGCTGTCAAGATGGGCTTGCTGACTATCTTTGCCTTCAGGTCTATGAATGCTTTGATGGCTGCATCTGTTCACATGTCATTAGTAATTTTGAATGCTTGCATTATGTGCTGATACGTTACCTTTTTTGCCCCTGCTGGCATCTCGACCTTGCGCAAAATGTTGCGTAATGGGGCCTCCACCTTGGCATAGTCCTTGATGAGGTTGTGGAAATGACCAGTCAGTCCAAGGAAGCCTTCTAGGTGGGATGTGTTCTTTGGCCATTCCCAATTGACAACCGCAGTTAATTTGGTCGGGTCAGGCATTACACCTTTGGGGCCAACAAGTGCCCCTGCAAACACTGCCTCTGTCATAAACAAGCATAGTTTACTTGGTGACAATGAAAATTGGTGTTTATGTACCCAGTCTAGCAGAGTTCGCAGTTGGGCAATACCTTCTTCAAATGAGTCCAAAGGCATTCCTCCATCATCTACGAACAACTCCAGTAATTCCTTTGCAATGAGATCATTGAAATGCTGGGATGTGGTGTGTCCAAATTCTGATGGGCCTCCTGTGACTCCGAACAGCATCCGCTGATAGCAGGCAAATCCCCAATCCTTGATGAAGACAGAGAGGTATGGCTGTGAATCTGGATGGACTGCAATTCCATAGAAGCCTGCAGCAAAGTCAAATACATGTAAATAATGATGACCCAAGATGTGTGTTTGCTTAGCATGAATGTCGCCCTGCAGCACTGGGGCTATCTTCATTGCACTGTTGATCTCACCAAAATCATAGCATAGGCACCATTTTTTTTCCTGTGATGGCACCATCAGTTCACGCTTTTCTGGTCTAGAAGGGAGATCAAAAGCCTGCTCCAGTCCTGCTGCTATACACTGGTCATTAACCATGTGTTGGAGCTTCTCTAGGGTGAGGCCCTGCCCATCATGTTCTTTTTGAGCCAAAATGGTTGGCGCAATGCACTTTACATCCCTAGGATGTATTCAGCATAGGATTCCTACTGCTACCATCTCATTTGCCTTGTCATGTAGGAACTGCCACTGGTCGCCTGTGAATGACCTCTGCTTGACCTTTGTTTGGAAGATGGCATCGCTAGGGATATTCAACTTGTGAACTGCCCTTGGGATCTGATTGACCTCACTTATCGCCAGTGCAAAGCAGTCAGTGTACTCAGCAATAATATCGAGGACTTGCCCTTGTTGCTCTGGCATTATGTCTGGCCTGATCTGCACTTGGTCTTGGATTATCTTGACATGCTCGGTCTTGAAAGGGTTGCTGTGTTGAGTGAAGTTGGTGTTGTCGATTGAGATGGCGTTAACGGGCATCATGACTGGATCAAACGGGGGTTGTTCTAGATTGATTGTTACTTCTGTGACTTCCGTCTTACTTGATAGTTGGTGCGGATTGGCATGCTTCTTCAGCAGTATCAACTCATTCTGCAATATGATTGCCAGCGATATGTTGGTTGCTGGGAGAGTGATTTCATCTGTGGCAAAATTTTGAGATACTTGAAACAGGCGTAGCAAGGGTTTACTAAATAGGATTTTCCAGCCCTTCCTGCTGTCGAAAACCTCAAGGCTCCCTGTCTGTGTCTGTCTATCAAGCTCGATCTTGCCTGTCCACATAGCCTCCACACAGGCTCTTGCACCATTGGCCATCTGAAGGACTCTAGTGGATGGCCTCCAGCTGGTTAGACGGTTCTGCAGTTTTCGGAAGACCAATGAACACATGGCGCCTATCATGGCACTGCCGTCGAATAAGGTGTGAATCTTGATGGGCTTGTCATCATCATCATTGCTACGCAAAACCAAATCTGCGCGCAGATCACTCTAACTATCTCAGAAGGTGAGAGGCGGGGAGAAGAATGCTATTTACTAGCCAGCTCGAAGCTGAGTTCTACTACATACATTCTAGCTATTTATATGCTATGTTTCTCAAGCACGGACCATGACATACATACGCTATCCTCGTGTTATGTAGAACCCTTTACCCTATTCTGTCATTTGAGCTAAAATACGACTACGCTCCTCATGTTGTCCTGTAGGCGTTTCGTCATAACCCTTTGCCCTGATGACGCGTTATTGCTATAGGGTTTTCCTTTGAGTCCACTCATCGTATCTTGTCAGTCGCATCGCGTTTGTATCACGTGTCTTGTCAGGTGATTGTTGGGTCACGTGTCCATCGTCAAGATAACAATTGGTGTTGAAATCGTAACAATCATAGATTGTTACTGAATGGGTGAAAGGGATTTCCTGATGGGGAATTGGAATGCTGCTGTTGGTGGTCTCATGTTGTAGGGAACAGATTAAGCTGTACTGTGAATTGGGATCTAAATCTGATCTGGTACTCATAACATGCGGTTTTCCAGCAGAAGGGGTCATCAGTGGCATTCCTATGCTGATGCCCCTTGGCCATTTCCCTGAAAATGTCCTCCTTCATTCATCCAGGCAAACTCATCCTGCTTGCCTGCATCTATAACGGCATTGACACCCGCTGTCTGCTGTCTCAGTCCATGATATCCAAGAATTCGGCCGCATGTTTGCCGCCAATGGTACTCCTTGACAGTTACTTGGTGCTCCCGTAGTTCAGGGCATGCTTGGCTGACATGGCTGACCTGCGCATACTTGTAGCATTCCCCCGAACCTGGCGGCAGGGTTCTCAGACAGATTGGAAAGCCCATGTTCTGGATGACAGGCACTTGACTGTTTGCCTGCAACCAGGTGTGGCACTGGCCTCGGTATGCCTCTTGACCCTCTGGAGTATCTGGTTGCTGCAGATAGCACTGAAGAGCAGCTTGGACCACCACCACATCTGCTGCAGTCAGAGGGAAAAGGGATGGCCGGAGCATGTTGGTGCATAGTTGCTGTTGTGCCGGTCTTGGTCCCTGAGCCTGCACTGGTGTGGGTTGAGCCGGGGCTGTGTTTGACATGGCTACAGGAGCTGCTGCTGGGTTCGTGATACGGGCTGTGGTTGGGCACATGATTTCTACCCATGCGAGACATTGGTTGATTTGCTTCAACTCCTCCTGCTCCCTGTTCTCCTTTGTGACACTGTTATGGATGTAGGTGATATCGATATCCTTGATCGCCTTGCAAAAAGCTGTCCATGATATCTGCTCACCCACTATTTTCATCTTCAAGATGGTCGGTAGGTTGTCTCTGACCTTCCAAATGACAGTTGATTCATCTGCTATTGTGGCAGTGCAGACAAGATGAAGGATGTGCTCCACGAAGATAATATGTGTGTACGTTGGGACTCCACAATAGTTCTCCTTCTTCCCGAGTGCTGAGGCTGTGAGTCGGAGCCTGTCAATCTCACAGTAATACTCCTCCGCTGTCTTCTTCGCCTCCTCATGGACTGGAAAGCATGTAAAGAATGCAGACTGGAATGATACCCACTTGTCCTTGGGCGTCATAGCCTCCTTGAACCACTTGTCTGCTGGGGATCTGGAAATCAAGCAGTTCTGAAGGTGGCGATCTTTTCCTCATCAGTCATGGTCTTGGTTATTGTGAATAGGCGAAATTTCTTCATGAAGTCGTCTGGTGACACATTGTCCTCGAACTTGCCGCTCCACAGCTCTATTATAGGTGGTATATCGTCATTGCTATGGAAATAGGGTGTGGGTTGCTCAGGTTGCTTGCTTGCAGCAGTAGGGGATGGGGGTGTTGTCTGGGATGGGAACTAGAAGATGGATTCTCCTAGATCGCCTGCGCTCAGCAATATATTGTTATTACTGAATAAGAAGTCTGCTGTTACGGACTATTCATTTTTCTTATCTTATCTTCCTTCACCTTATCTCTTCCTTCCCCATCATGCTGCACACCCCTTCCCATTATGCTGCACAGCGCATGTTACGATTTCAACGCCAATTGTTATCTTGACGATGGACACGTGACCCAACAATCACCTGACAAGACACGTGATACAAATGCAACGTGACTGACAAGATACGATGAGTGGACTCAAAGGAAAACCCTATAGCAATAACGCGTCATCAGGGCAAAGGGTTATGACAAAATGCCTACAGGACAACATGAGGAGCGTAGTCGTATTTTAGCTCAAATGACGGAATAGGGTAAAGGGTTCTACATAACATGAGGATAGCGTACATATGTCGTGGTCCATGCTTGAGAAACGTAGCATATAAATAGCTAGAATGTATGTAGTAGAACTCAGCTTCGAGCTGGCTAGTAAATAGCATTCTTCTCCCCGCCTCTCACCTTCTGAGATAGTTAGAGTGACCTGCATGCAGATTTGGTTTTGCGTAGCAAAAGCTCGAAGCTTCTCATCGCGCACCTCACCGCTCTCAGCTCCCACTTCTCCGCTGCCCTTCCTTCGTTGCCCGACGGCCCTGAGTGCCGTGCGACCAAAGGAACCCGCTGTGTCGCCATACCTTTTTCTCCAAACCGTTACTAACCTTTTCAAACACCAATCCCCATTCCCTACCCCGCGCCAACCCATATTCTGATCTCTATCTGCGGTCCTTGTTCGTTGCATTAGGAAGTGCGAGAGGACTAAGGGTAACGTTGAGCCCGACCCTGTCCGAATCGAACATCAAAAGGCTGTGCTAGGGTGATCTTCGGAGAGCCCTACCGCGCATTTGACCGGGTAGTTTGCTGACCCGGGATGTACCGAAGCAAGAGAGATCAGAGGACTCAGACGTGTGGATAGTCCCCACCCTTTGACCAACCCTTCAAACACGCCCTTGAAAGTCGTTGTCGGGGACATGTGTTGACCCGAAACGAGAAAGGGATCACCAGACCACTGGGATCTCTGACGACGAAACCTTCCTTGACTGCCGTTTGGGGCATCCTTGTAGCTACGAGGATTCGAGCCGATCCTTCCGCAGTTTAACAGGCACCATCTACCTTTTCCGGACCCAACCAAAGCAGGAGTCAATGGTCGCACGCCGCCTGCATGGTACTAATTGACTATTCTATTGGACGAAACCATCAAGTCACCAACCTCTCCTCTTTCCGCACACGAATCCGCCGCAATCCCCTCTACCAAAGCCACATCGGCTACACCCTCATCCGAAAGAACCTTCACCTTCGAAACCAAGTAGTCGAGGTCGAATACGAGTATTGGACCAACTACTACCCTGACCTATCCCCGCGACACATTCCTGGTAACTTCATCTGGGATGAAGACCCCCCGGAACTTTATTTCTACCCTCGACGAAGAGAAACCCCTGAAAGACACCCATAATAGAATTCATCCCCGCTCTCTTCACCTTCATCACCATCATCCTCACTACCCTCTTCGCTGCACACCCGCTTGCCTTAGCTTGGGGCACTCTCCAAAATAACCCACAACAAGCAGAACAAGTACAGAATGCGACTCGGACTTTGGTCGATGCGATCAAAGAAGAACTGGATTTGGGCAAGAAACCCAAAAGAACAAAATCGGAACTGCCGGATCCATATAAAGGGGAACCCGGCCTGATCAGAAGTTGGCTTCGATGTATGGAAGTCTACTTCGACAAGGAGGAGATCACGAACAAATGGGACATGATCACCTACGCATTGCAACGGATCACGGGAGGCAAGGCCGAACGTGCACAGAACTGGGCGGACTCTAAGCTGCAGGAGTGGCTGGAGTTCAAAACGGAATTGAATGGTCGCAGGCAGGAGTTTGGATACCACTCCACCTATGACGACTGGGAACATGGACGCGTTGTTACGCCGGCAACGGCTAACACCCCCGAAGTCAGGACAGACCCGCTTGGACATCTTCCACTCTTCAAAGACTGGGAAGAGTTCAAAGCGGAGGCCAGAGAATTTTTCATGACCACGGAAACCCGGAATGACACGATCATTCAGATTAAAGGACTGTTGCAACACCGACGACCGGTTGAAGACTACATTGTTGAATTCCGGAGCTGGGCTCCCTTGACAGAATACAACGACATCGCACTCATCGACATCTTTAAACATGGACTCAACCAGGCGCTCAGACGACGGATCATCGAACTAGGAGGTGTCCACGAGGAAGACATCGACTGGTGGTACAAACGCGCAACGGAATTGGACCGACAATATCGCCAGGCCCAAAAGGAATTCGGGGTGAAGGAGCGATTTACTCCCAAACCAACACAGAAACCAGCACAAGAAACGACAACACCTAAGGGGCAAACTCCGGCACCAGTAACCGGCAATGCTCAAGGATGGCCCGACCCTAATGCCATGGATGTTGACCGGTTGAGACGCGAAGGACGCTGCTTCCGGTGTGGCAAGAAAGGACATCTCGGACGTAACTGTCCAATGAACACCCGACCGAGATATACGACTAGGAACGTGGAGGCTAAGGATGAACCTGCTGCTGCCCACATTGAAGAAATGAACCAGGGTTTTCAGTAGAGCTGGAAAGAAGCACCGCTTCGCCGGCTGACTATGTATTGTCGAATATTAATATAAGGGACATTCCCGACCTTAAAGAATATTTCGAACGAGAAGGTGCACAAGAGTTCAGTCTCGTAAAAGGATATACCCTACCCTGGGTGGCACAACAAATTTATCGGCAGGACGAGTCTAAGGCATACTCGATCCTTAAGGCATGGACAGACTAATCGTGACAAAAGGACATCTCTTTGGAAAGACTCCATGAGATCAACCAAATGAACGATCACGATGCTCTCTATATGCTGTATGACCTCAGACAAAAGCCACAATTTGTCAGAGGCAGAAACAGAAACCAAATGGATGTACCCCTGACAATCACGACTTTGGACACTGGACGGACACACAGTGTAAAAGCACTGCTTGACACGGGATGTACTGGATCCTGCATAGACCGGAAGTTCGTAAAGGAAAAGGAGATCAACACGAAACGATATCCTGTCCCTATCCCGGTCCATAATGCAGATGGAACCCGAAACAGAGCAGGCGATATACGCGAATATGTTGAACTGAGAGTCCGTATCCAAGATCACGTTGAGCGAATGGTCTTCTCGGTCACTGAACTCGGAAAGGGACAGATCTTCATCGGTTACGAGTGGGTCAAATGTCACAACCCTTGAATCGATTGGAGAACGGAAAGGATCACGTTTGACCGATGCCCTGAAGAGTGTCAACGAATTGTCCAAATAGGAAACCCTGAAGATGATGACACCTCTACCAAGACGAATGAGATTGACTTCGAAAACAGAGAAAAACTCTTGATGATTGACATAAACCGAGAGTTTCATCTAAGGGCTTTCCAGACGACGGCTTCCAAACTGGCAGAAGCAACGACCAAGACAGCAAAGGCGAAAACCTTTGAGGAAATCGTACCGGAAGAATACCACTGTTTCAAGGATTCAGTGTTCGGAAAAGAGTCGTTCGACGAATTACCACTATGATGACCTTGGGACCATGTGATCGAACTTATCCCGGGAGCCAAACTCCAGGATTGCAAGGTCTACCCCCTGACGCTGGATGAACAGAAACAGCTGGATGCATTTTTGGATGAGAACCTAAACACCGGACGAATCAGACTGTCGAAGTCACCAATGGCCTCGCCTTTCTTCTTCGTGAAAAAGAAGGACAGATCCCTATGACCTGTACAGGATTATCGGAAATTGAACGATGTAACAATAAAGAACAAATACCCATTACCCCTGATCCAGGAACTGATCGACAAACTGAAAGGGGCGAAGTTCTTTATGAAACTCGATATCCGATGGGGATATAACAACGTCCACATGAAAGAAGGCAATGAGTGGAAGGCCGCATTTCGGACAAACCGGGGGATGTTCGAACCCCTGGTCATGTTCTTCAGACTGATGAATTCACCGGCCACTTTCCAAACGATGATGAACACGATCTTCAAGGACGAGATTGATCAGGGACACGTAATAATCTACATGGACGATATCCTCATCTTCAACAAGGATCTGGATAAACACAGACAACTCGTCCAACGTGTATTGGAAAAGCTAAAGAACAACAAGCTTTACCTGAAACCCGAGAAATGTTCATTTCATCAACTGAAAGTAGAGTACCTCGGAATGATTGTCTCAGAGAATGGCATCAAAATGGATCCTGTAAAAGTCGAAGGCGTCAAAGATTGGCCAAAACCCACATGCAAACGAGACGTCCAACAATTCTTAGGCTTCTGTAACTTCTACCGGCACTTCATTGAAGGATTTGCAAAGATCGTGAAACCCTTGACAGAGTTAACTGGAAAAGCCAACTGGATGTGGAAAAAAGCCCAAAACGACGCATTCAATGGATTAAAGAACTGGATCTGTTCGGCACCGATCATTGCAATGCCCCGAGACGATGGAAAGTTTCGAATGGAAGTCGACACCTTGAATTATGCAATAGGAGGTGTCCTCTGACAGGAACAATCCAATGGTACCTGGAGACCGGTGGCATTCATGTCAAAGTCATTGAATCCGACAGAACGGAACTACAAGATCTATGACAAAGAGATGCTCGCGATCATGACAGGACTTGAGGAATGGCGCCAATACCTCTGTGGTGCTAAACAAAAATTCGAGATTTGGACAGATCACAAAAATCTCGAATACTTCCGAAAGCCTCAGAAGCTGAATCGTCGACAAGCTTGCTGGATCTCGGAACTTCAGGACTATGACTTTGTCCTAGAGCACAAATCCGGAAAGTCGATGACGAAGGCAGACAGTCTGTCGAGATGACCAGACCATGAGAAGGGGGAGAACGATAACAAGAACGTCGTACTCCTAAAACTGGAAAATTTTCGCCGACTTTTCATGGCAAAAGTCACGCTGATACCAGAATTCCAGGACATGTTGAACCAGATAAAACGGGCCTGGAAGCAAAGAGAACCCGAAGTTCAGAAACGTCTTGATGCAGGCAAACATGGCTGGGAGGAAAACGACCGAATCGTCACATGGCTAAAGCAGTACTACGTCCCCAAAAGCCAAAAGATAAGGGAACAGATCATTGAAATCCACCACTCCGATCAAATCTCGGAATACCCAGGACAGACAAAGACGCATGAGCTGATCACACGTAACTTCTGGTGGCCCAAAATGATGAACGACATCAAGGCATATGTCAAAGGATGTGACAAATGCCAGCGAATGAAGATCATCAGAGATCGGAAGCATGCTCCGCTTCACCCAAATGAAGTACCGAAGGAACCATGGGAGATCATCTCGGTAGATCTCATCGGACCCCTTCCCACATCTCAGGGATTCGATGGCATAATGGTAATGGTAGATCGGTTCACCAAAGGAGCCAAGTTCATACCGGTCAACATGGAAATCACGGCAGAAGGAGTCGCTCGTAAACTACGCAATACTGTATTCTCGAATTATGGACTTCCCAAGAAAGTCATCAGCGACAGAGGACCACAGTTCGTCTCGAACTTCATGAAGGACCTTTACGCACTTTTGGGAATCAAAGGAGCCCCTTCGATGCCGTATCATCCACAAACCGATGGACAGATGGAAAGAGTTAACCAGGAACTCGAGCAATACCTGAAACTCTTCATAAATCATCGGCAAACAGACTGGGCGGACTGGCTGCCTATGGCCGAATTCTCTTATAACAACCAGATACACTCTGCGACGGGATACTCCCCATTCTATCTAAACCACGGACGACATCCACATACCGGAAAGGAACCTCCGAAGTGCGATGTCAAGTCGCAAACTGCAGAGGAATTCGCGGACATGATGAAAGAGATTTGGACCAAAGCTGAGACTTCTCTGGTAAAAGCCGCTGAAATAATGAAATGGACCCATGATCGAAAACAGAAACCTGCCCGAGAATACCATGAGGGCGATCAGGTCTGGCTGGAAGGAACCAATATCACCACCGACCAGCTGACTGACAAACTGAATGACAAGCGATTCGGTCCTTTCAAAGTCAAATGGCGAATTGGAGAATCGGCGTATGAACTTGACCTACCGGAACATTGGAAAATTCACCCCGTCTGAAATGAGTCCGAGCTCACCCCGTACACGGCACCAGCATTCCCGCAACAAAAAGCGGTGATGATTCTTAAACGACCTCCCCCCATTGTCATGGAGGGAGAGAAGCGATATGAAATAGAGACTGTGATCAACTCTCGATGGAACAGGGGAAAATTGCAGTACAGGATACATTGGAAGGGCTACCCTATAGAGGACGCTACATGGGAGCCTGCGGAAAACGTCATCGAAGATGCGCTGGATGCGGTCGCGAAATTTCATTGCAAGAATCCGGAGGCGCCATCCCTAGAACGAGGGCAACGTCAGTTACCGCCCCGGATGCCGCCAAGGAAGATAGTACGCACCCACCTCCATCAATCCCAAACGCCGAAGGTCCTCTTCGACCACACGGCTAATGAAATCTGGGTCTGCCCGCGAAGTCAGCAAATGAAAGTGGAGCCGAAAAAGCGGACCCTTACTGGATGGATGTCGGACCCGAAAGAAGTCAAAGATCGACTTGAGACGGCATGGCAGGCGTGGCAGCAGCATCGGAACCAGGCAGTCGTAGGAGAGGGCGAGCGCCAGAAAGACTAGAACGACAATGATGAAGAAGAACATGATTGCGAGGACGCAATCCCTAAGGGGGGGGTAATGTTACGATTTCAACGCCAATCATTATCTTGACGATGGACATGTGACCCAACAATCACCTGACAAGACACATGATACAAACGCGATGCGACTGACAAGATACGATGAGTGGACTCAAAGGAAAACCCTATAGCAATAACGCGTCATCAGGGCAAAGGGTTATGACAAAATGCCTACAGGACAACATGAGGAGCGTAGTCATATTTTAGCTCAAATGACGGAATAGGGTAAAGGGTTCTACATAACACGAGGATAGCGTACATATGTCGTGGTCCATGCTTGAGAAACGTAGCATATAAATAGCTAGAATGTATGTAGTAGAACTCAGCTTCGAGCTGGCTAGTAAATAGCATTCTTCTCCCCGCCTCTCACCTTCTGAGATAGTTAGAGTGACCTGCGTGCAGATTTGGTTTTGCATAGCAGTGCACAGTCATTGAGTCATCTTCACTTCCCTAGTCATTCTGAGTCATCTCTGCTATGCAAAACCAATTCTGTGTGCAGGTCACTCTAACTATCTTTGAGAGTAAGAGGCAGGGAGAAGAATGCTAATATTTAGCCAGCTCGAAGCTGAGTTCTACTATGTACATTCTAGCTATTTATACATTACGATCCTTGAGCACGGACCACGACATACATATGCTATCCTCGTATTATTGTAGAGCCCTTTATCCTATTCCATCGTTTGAACTAAAGTATGACTGCGCTCCTCGTGTTGTCCTGGAGGTACTTCGTCGTAACCCTTTGCCCTGGTGAGCAATGACGCGTTGTCATTATAGGGTTTCCCTTGAGCCTTCACATCATATCTTATCAGTTGCATCACATTTGTGTTACGTGTTCATCAGATGATTGTTGAATCACGTATCCATTGTCAAGATAACGATTAGTCTTGAAATCGTAACAATCTCATCCCAGCCTTACTCATCTGCAGTCTGCAGCATTGCGCAGCCCATGGTCCATGCTCGAGTACTGTAGTATACATAAGGACTTCCAGATGTACCAGTAGCACTAGGCTTAATATTCCTTTTACCATTGTCTTAAACCGCTCTCGCACTTAGTCTGCCTGAGTCCTTTAAGATTCGTCTAGCCTAACAAGATATTAAGCCTCATTGAGACTCACCCAGACTCACACACACCACGTCACGCTTTATCAAAGACCTAATCAACATTTGATGACAAGCAGTCACCGACCCAGCGAGCACTAGCACAAGCAATGAGAACACCTGGTTCAGAGAAGTAGATCACACATTGCAGTCCACGCCAACCGCAGAGACACTAGCAATTCGAACAATCAAAAAAGGGAGCATATGCCTACACCAAGTAGTGACAAAGAAGAACAGGCATTTCTGAAAGAATTTGCCTTCACCACTACAGACGAGCCCACTGAAAACTTCAGTGATGAAGTGGCATAGCTCATCGCAGAACTCTTACTAGAAGAAGAATACAGGATAAGCCTAGAAGAGCTGTGGTTAGACCAGAATTTTCCTGCCGAAGAAGAGAACGAACCAATCTGCAAAAGAATAAGAGAGGAATGAACGTAAGCCCGAAACTTCAGACAACAGCAGATTGAAAACTACAATCACCGAATACAAGAAGAGGATACACTAATACAGAAAGGACATGATGCATAGAGCATATGACAGAACCAACGAGAATGACACCAAAGTCAGGGGCACATAGGAACGAAACTGCTAAACCCCTTCAGAAGACTGATCCGCTGAAGTACAGCATAAAGAAAATCGCACCACCATGGCAAAAGTAAGCGACAATGACTGGAATAAATACTATCGGTGGAGGGAGTAAAAGAGACTACTCAAAACAGATGGACCAACCGCTGCAGAGTGGAACGAATTTGAACAAGCCTGTAGAATCGCAGGAATCGACCTAGACTATTGGAAAGAGCAAAGAGAAGAACAAAGACAAAAGCAGATTCAAGAACAGCAGACCCAAGCACAACAAGCTCAAGAACAGGAAAGCCAAGACCAAGACAGCAACGAAGAAATTCCACAAACAATGGTGACAGAATACAAAGGAATTATCGCAGATCCGAAATCCTTCACAGGAGATTGAACAGCTTTTGACATCTGGTGGAGGAAGATGAAACTCTACATAACCGCACATGGAGACCTCACCGATACACAAAAGATTGGAGCAGTACTATCCAGAATGACCAACGGATCAGGAGCCTACTGAGCGTCAAAGAAAATCAACACCATGACCAATCAAAGCATATGGGCCAATTTCGTAACCAAAATACAGATATGATTCAGCAATGTCATGTCACCGTCGCAAGCAGAAAGCAAATTATTCAACATCAGACAGGAAAACCAACCGATTGATGAATTCCTAGATGAATTCATAGACCTCACAGGAAAAGCAGGAATGACAGGAACAGCTCCTCATTTCCTACTTGGGAAGAGCCTAAACTAGAGGACAGCAAAAGCCGTACACTCGATCTCTGAGCTCCCAACAGATGGAGATGAATATATCAAGACAGTTCGAGTGATTGGACGAAACATCAATGAACATAGGAATGTAATGAGGGGAGAATTTGCAAATAACCAATGCAAATGAGGAAACCCAAGCCGAGGAACAGAACAGGCCATAGAAGTCGACAAAGTATGAAGCAACAACTGCTTCAACTGCAATAAACCAGGACACCTCTCATGAAACTGTTCGGAGCCACAAAAAGGAGCAATAAACATCACATGTTACAATTGTAGCCTAAAAGGACATTATGCACAAAACTGCAAGAAGAAGAAGAAGGGAAAATTCCAAGTCAGAGAAGTGAAAGAAGAAGGAGAAGAAGACAAAGAAGACAAGGACAAAGAAAGCTCTGACAAAGAGGGTTTTGTCAAAGGGTCCGATTAAGAGGTGCTAAATCACGACCCATACAGCTGAAACAAACTCGCTTTGATACCAGATGTAGATCATCCCATACTCTGAAATACACCATTCCTGCAAAGTGATCTGAAGCACCAAGAAAAACCATCCAAGGCAACAAACCACCCAAAAGAAAGGAACTCGCAGTACCAGTGAAAATATGAACGTGAAAGGGGATAGCAATGATAACACCAGAAGTCAATAGCAGAGCAGACAGAACCTGCATCAATACCGCCATAGTAGCAAAAACAGAATTGAAGACACGACGAATCAAGAAGATTCCAATCATAAATGCAGATGGATCACCCAACTGCCAGAAAACAGCAGACTGAGTAGCAGAAGTCCATATTGACATTAAAGGATACAAAGAGCATATGGAAGCTATCGTACTCGACATTGGAAAAACTGACATGCTACTGGGACATGACTGGCTTGTCTACCACAACCCAATGATCAAATGAAGGACAGAAGAGATTGTCTTTAACAGATGCCCCAAAACATGCAAGATAAACTACCAGACAAGCAAAATACAGAAAGTGGCTGAACTGGCGAAGACCACAGCCAATGACAGGACGGGAACTCAGATACCTTCATATCTGACAAGATTCAAACACCTCTTTAAGGAGAAGAACTTCAATTGGTTACCAGACTACAAGGAGTGGGACTACAAAATAAACTTAACAAAAGATGTACCCAAGACAATACCAAGCAAGGTCTATCCAATGACATGGAAAGAACTAGAAGAACTAGATGCCTTTGTCGAAGAAGGACTAAGAACAGGGAAGATACACCTCTCAAAATCACCTTATGCAGCACTCTGTTTCTTTCACAATAAGAAGGATGGTAGCAAATGACTCATCCAAGATTATTGAGAAATAAACAAATATATGGTCAAGAACAAGTTCCCACTACCATGCATCAGCAAGCTCCTCGACATGCTACAAGGAGCAAAGTACTTTAACAAGATTGACATTATCTGGGGATACAATAATATTTGCATTTGAAAAGGAGACAAATGGAAAGCAGCCTTCTTAACAGCAAGAGGGCTCTTTGAACCAACAGTCATGTACTTTGGACAGTGCAATGCACCAGGCACCTTCAGCTAAATGATGGCAAGCCTCTTCCAAGACCAAATATGAAGAAGAGTATGCATAATCTATATGGATGACATCATAATCATTGGATGAACACGAGAGGAACTCTGAAAGAACACAGTAGAAGTCATAGAGATACTGAACAAAAATGATCTGTTCATCAAAGGACCGAAATGTGTCTGGGAATCATCAAAAGTCCTAGTACTAGGGTATATTGTAGGAGAAGGGAAAGTGGAAATGGAACCGGAGAAGATTACAGCTGTACAATCCTGGCCAACCCCGAAAATGAAGAAAGAACTACAAAAGTTCTTGGGATTCACAAACTTTTACTGACAATTCATCAAAGGATATGCAAAAGTCGCTAAACCTTTAATGGAGTTGACTGGAAACAAAACATTCCAGTGGACAGACAAGCAGCAAAGTGCTTTCAAGGAGCTAATCTGACATATAACCTCAACACCCATCCTAGCACTACCACAAACAGAGGGAAAATTCCGAGTTGAAACGGACACCTCAGGATATGCCATCAGAGCGGTATTATCACAGCAGCAGAAAGGACTATGGCACCCAATCACCTTCATCTCAAGATGTATAACCCCAGCAAAGCAGAACTACGAAATCTATGACAAAGAACTGCTTGTGATAATAGTGGCACTGAAGACATGGAGACAATACCTTCTAGAAGCTTGAAAGAAGTTTGAAATATTGATGGACTACAAGAACCTATCATACTTCCGAAAACCACAATGACTCAACTCGAAACAGACCAGCTGGTACCTGAAATTACAAGAATATGACTATGAACTACGACACATACCGGAAAAAGCGAATGGAAAAGCAGACGTCCTATCATGAATGGCAGGATATGAAGAAAACCTAGCAGAGAAAGATGACATACAAATGATCAAAGAAGCTGCATTCATTCAACACCTGGAAGAGAATAATGAATGAGATTTCGAATTTATGATGTTCGAGGATGAACACCCACAGAAAGAGGGAGCAGAAAATAATGAAGCAATGCAAACAAGAGGAATCACAATGATCGAAACCCCAAGAATGGAACAAATTTGACAATGCGCATGAAGGGAAATGATCATAACAACAGGGCTGAAGGAAAAACTGCACTGGTTCACAGAAGAAAACCACATCATATACGCAGGAGGGAAAATCTACGTTCCTCCAGACAACAAATTGAAGGAAGATATTATGTTCGAATACCACGACACACCCATTGGAGGGCACCCAGGACAATATTGCATGCACGAACTCATAAACCGCACCTACTGGTGGCCATTAATATTAATAGACATCAAGAAAGATGTCAATGAATGCGAAGCATGCCAGTGAAACAAAATCATCCGACAAAAGAAACATGCACCACTACATCTGCATGAGGTTCCGCAGCAATCATGGGAAGATATCAGAGTAGATCTCATAGGACCACTACCCAGCTCGAATGGCTTTAATGCTATCACCGCAGTCACAGACTGCCTGACCAAGATGATCCATCTAATTCCTACAAACACCGAACTCACAGCAGAAGGTCTTGCACAACTATACCGAGACAATGTGTGGAGACTCCATGAAATCCCACAAAAGATCATCAGTGACCGAGGACCCCAATTCACAGCACAATTCATGACAGCGCTTCTAAAACTGCTTGGGATGAAGCAAAACCTATCAATGGCCTATCACCTACAAACAGACAGACAGGTGGAACGATCCCATCAAAAGATGGAAGTTTTCCTTAGAAACTTCACAAACAACCTGCAGAACAACTGGGCAGAATGGATAGCGATTGCAGAGTACCAATATAATGACAAAACACACCAGAGAACGAAGGAGACACCATTCTACCTCAACTATAGAATGCACCTCTGGAAGGGAAAAGCACAGACAACAGAAGGGAACAACCCCGCAGCAAAGAACTTTGTCGAAAGAATGGACCAAATCTAGAAAGAAGCAAATGCTGTGCTGTAGTATGTGCAAATACGGGCCAAAAACAATTATGATGCGAGACGAAGACCAGCCTATGAATACAAGAAAGGGGATGGAGTATGGCTTGAAGCTACTAATATCACAGTCAATCGACCATCAAAGAAGTTATCGGCACTCCGATACAGACCGTTCAAGGTGATCGAAGAGAAAGGAGCCTCAGCATCCTGCCTGGAACTCCCAGCATCATGGCAGCTGATACACCCCATGTTCAATGAAACACTACTTACACCCTACAAAGGACCCCATTTCAAGATACAAGAACGACCATCGCCGCCACCCCCTGAGATCATAAATGATGAAGAAGAGTATGAGATAGAAGAAATTCTTAAAAGAAAGAAACAAGGAAGAGGAATGCTATTCCTGGTCAAATGGAAAGGATATGGACATGAGGAGAACACATGGATCAAAGAGAAGGAACTGAGGAATGCACAGCAAGCTCTAGACCATTTCCTGAAAAGGATCACAGAACAAGATAAAAGGACCATGAAAAGAGGGAAGAAGAGTAGAAATCGCACATCATGACAACACCCCCATCAGCATCGAAAGCAGTGATGACAGCCGCGTGCCCACCCCCATCACAAATGACTCTGAGAATCTGGCGAAGATTCTCGATGCCAAAGACTACATGGACCCCCTCACCATCACCTTCAGCGCATACCTGCGCTATGTCATGACCATCTGTATGCATCTCTGGACCAGACAGACCCCTGATGGAACTGCCTCCATAACAGCAGAACGCATTGGGCTTCGCAAAGCAATAGAGATGCTTTGCATTGAAAACCGGTGGCTCAAACTCCTTGCCACCATCCTCCATCACATCCACTCCTACAATGAGGAGCTCATTCATACGTGGGCCCCACGCATGACAACCACCTGGAAAAATAATGGATGGGGACAGCTGGACTAAGGTTTTTGCAAGGACGCGAATTTAAAGAGAGGGTGATGTTACGGACTATTCATTTTTCTTATCTTATCTTTCTTCACCTTATCTCTTTCTTCCCCATCATGCTGTGCACCCCTCCCCATCATGCTGCGCAGCATGCAGTCATCGAGTCATCTTCACTTTCCTAGTCATTCTGAGTCATCTCATCCCAGCCTTACTCATCTGCAGTCTGCAGCATTGTGCAGCCCATGGTCCATGCTCGAGTACTGTAGTATATATAAGGACTTTCAGATGTACCAGTAGCACTAGGCTTAATATTCCTTTTGCCATCATCTTAAACCACTCTCGCACTTAGTCTGCCCAAGTCCTTTAAGATTCATCTAGCCTAAGGTAGGGCTCGGTCAGAATAGACCACATCATGTGAAGTCCCATGCCTTTTTGGCAGAGGCCTCACTGTAACAAAAAATGTTAATAGAGCTTTCCTTGAGCCATAATTCAAAATTTCAAAACCACAGAAAGTTCTTAAATGCAATTCTTAAGAAATCTGTGGTTTTGAATTTTGACTGAATCAAGTTTAAACATTTCCATTCACTTTTGAAAGATTTTCCCTGCATAGGAGGGGCAGCATGTGATGTGGTCTATTCTGACCAAGCCCTACCTTAACATCCGCAGTCATTGTGGAGGTGGAGGCTGTCAGTTTTGCGACTTTGATGAAGCATCTGTCTGGCCCTCTGGGTGGTTTTTGAATGACTGGAGTATTCCCTGGGAAGAATGCACTATTAATTGGTATCTCTGGCTCTGTATTCGATAGCATGTGGGCACAGCAAGGCTGCCCGCTGTTTTTAATATTTGGCTGGGCACAGGTGTTTCTGATAGATGACAAGGGGAACTTAGCAGCAGTCATGCTCGTAATATCGGCGGTCGATGGCGTGGTTCAGCAGGCAGTGCATTCGGCAATTCAGTATGGTTCTGCAGGGACAGCAGGGATTCAAGAAAGTTCAGCAACGAGGAGTTCAGCAAGAGAAAGTTCAGCATGTATGAGTTATGGGATTCAGGCAGTGAGTTCGAAGCACGCTCTCATCACCATGATGGAGGGGCTTGAGCAGGATCTCCGCGAGGGATCATCTCTCATTCTGCTGTCTACTCCTCCCGCTGGCCATCCTCTGTACCTATGTGATGACTAATCTACTGTATCATGTGATATCTGGAGGGGTGTCCTCCGACATCACTCCACCGACATGCTGACGAGCCTTCAAAGTAAGCAAAGCTCCAACTGCTGGCGAAAAAAACGCCTAGACTATTTGTTGTGTTCAGGGGCTGATGACAAAGCTTAGTCAAGGCCGAGGTCTGTAAGCAAGCATAAGCGGGTGTAAGCAGATGCAATCGCGACGTAATTGACAGACGATAGCGTCAGCCAGCGCTGGGCCAGAAATTCACGAAAACATGTAGTGCTTTTGACGTGAAACACATGTCCTCAGAGCATTGCAAAACTGAGGTAAAGGCGGAAATAGCTGTGTAGATGCGAGGAAAATCATATGTAAATGAGACAGACATGATGACAAGTAGGAAAGACGATATATGGACAAGGAAAAAAAATGCACTGCATGACGAATCGCTAGAAGAAATGTCGAGCTCCGAAGCGGGTGACAGCGAGTAAGAGGATCGGCATGAAGGGGGGAATACCACATAAAAAAGACCACGGTGAGTAAAATGAGATAAAACGCGAGTCATGGTTATGCAGTGGCTTCCACGACATGCCCTCCAAAGGGGGACGGAGCTGAGTGAACACCAGCGGCAGCCAGTTTCTGGAAGATCTGCAGAAATGTGTGACCGTGAGTTTGGCGGCCAAGAATAACACAGCTGGGGCGCACCTGAACGAAGACGTCAGAAGACTGTCCTCCACTGACCGCCCATTTGTTATCAATGATGGTCAATGGGACGCCTGTGATGCCGATGTTGCGAGCTGTATCGCACATCTCGTTCACCTCCTTTTCCAGCTCGTCTGACTGGAGGAACTTGACAGTCTGCAAAAAAGAGAACGCGACGTTACTGTCACCCAGATAAGAATTGCAAAGCGATATGTGCTATCGCACCTCTTCTTTGCCCATCAAGCCTGCGCCGTCTGCAATTTCGGCCAACACGTTCATGTCTGCGATATCTCTCCCTTCCTCCAAGTGTGCCTTGAAGAGACCCATGAGAACGGGCAGTTGTGCTTTTTGACCGCCGAGCTTGTACGCCTTCTGAGCGAGTCTGTGAGCGCGCGTGGATTGGCTCATGACGCCACGAAAGGATCTGTGGGGTGTGCATGGCACATGAGCAACGAGACGCGACGACGCGAGGGAGTCAGACATTTGACTCACATGGGAATTCCCTTTTCCTGGGCCCATTTTAATATGGCGTTCTGGAAGTGGTTGAACTTTTCCTTGCCGATCTGTTTGGTGTAAAAGGTGGACTTGTCGATTTTGGGCGTGTCGTCGGAGAGACACTTTGTGCTGATGAGCCGGAAGGGCAGGTGCTCGAGCTCGAAGGACAGCGGGAGGTTGAGGGTGTCCTTGCAGTGTGAGATTGCTCGGAGTAGCTCATGCTGCCCGATACAGCAATTCGGACAGACCTAAATCACACGAAGCGGTGAGACTGGCAGAACGAGGCGTAGAACAAGATGAGGGGCGCGCACAAAGTCGTTGACGATGGTCAGCTTGACCAAGCGATTGGTCGACATGAGCGAGACGTCGTTGGCAGTTTATGCCTGGTCGGGAGATTGTGATAAGGCAGATGGTCGGAATAGAAGAAGCAGCTGTCGAGGAGAGCGAAGGTGGTCGCGGCGGAAGCAAAAGCAAAGGGGGACTTGATATTCACGGCACAGAGTTGATCATAGAGCCCGTACGGAGAGCTGACTGAGCCTTTTCTCTGAGTCCATCCGCATTGGGCACCGGACCCCCTTTGAATTGGCTCAGATCGGTCCCACCTAAATTTGTCCGACACCGACCGTGACCAATTTCATTAGTCACACTTGAACTCCAACTCTCTCTCTTCAAAGCAGCGCAGCATGTCTTCTCTTCAGTTGTACAAAAAAAAAAATAGAAAAAGAAAAAAAAAAAAGTGACACTAGCATCAGATGGCCTCGGGCGCTTTCTCCGAACGGGTTTTGCTGATTTGACACATCGGCCATCGGTTTTGATTACTGCATCTGTTCATCTCGCCGCCACTCTCTCCGAGTCTTGCTTATTTGCTGGCTACGCACCGCCCTGGCCACTTCAATATGCATATTCCTAATGGACTTTAAGTAAGAAAATTTGTGTTTTCCTGATGACTAACTGCGGAGCTCGAGCTTGTGTACCGTAGCAGTGCACTGCTCGGTAGAAATCAAAGACGGTTACGGATACGGCTCGGCTGCCATATACAGGTGCCGTCTACCCGTCGATTACGCTGAGGGTGCAGCCCTTCCGAGTCAGGCTCTTTTCCGGCTTACTGAGATTCGGAAAAGCCACTGAAAGACGTCGATGAACATTTCAGGTTTATTGTCATGGGTTGTTCCAACTCCGATGCAAAAGCATGTTGTCCTACCTTCTCGCACTTATTCGACTTTCGGTTACGCGCTGTTCCAGCACTGGAAGACCCGTAAACGCTCTCCACAACCTTAACCTCCTTTCGTCCATTCAGTAACCACATGTTGGGAACGCCTGCCGATTCTTCATCGAAACCCGCATATCAAGCTAGCGAAGATCTCAAAGGCCTACAATGGCCAGAAGAGAGCCTTACATCTACCGCTAATGAATGCGGTGGATTCTATCCAGTGCGTCCCGGTGAAACTTTTGACGGTGGTCGCTTCGTCGTTATAAGGAAGCTTGGCTGGGGCGGATTTTCGAGCGTGTGGCGTGCAAGAGACCGAAAGTACGTACGAGAAACTATCGCCTGTATCCGCAATTTGATGGTACAATCAAGAGATAATCGTTATGTTGCCTTCAAGATCCTCTCATCGTACGCATCGAACGAAGTTGAAGCTGGGCGACTCAGAGAACGCGATACGCTTCGAAAGGTCACAACCGCCGTTCCTTGTCACCATGGGTTTCAACACGTAGTCCACCTTTTGCACGAATTCACATTTGAGAGTTTCGCCGGCCGACATATCTGTTTCGTCACGGACGTTCTCAGCTATAGCGTTCTAAATCTGCAACGTGAACTGTCGGATAGGCGACTCCCTCTCAAGTTTATTTTGCGCCTTACGAAGCACGTCTTGAAAAGGCTCGAATATCTGCATGACGAATGCGACATAGTTCATTCTGGCATGTTTTGCCCACGTTTATCCGGTCCCGATGTCTCGACCAACTTCATCACTAGATTTGAAACCCGGTGATCTACTCCTCATGCCATCTCATCTAGACACGATTGTCATGCATGAGGTCGCCGAGAACCCATCTTCACCCTATGAGTTTCCGAAGACCGTACCACCGAACGAGCTACCATTTTATCCTGTTATCTCGACGCCTCTTCTTTTTGACTTGGATCCTAGTCAGTCCACGAGGTTGCATTGGCTTATCGCAGATTTGGGACACGGTGCGTTGGTCCAATCATAGCTGAGGATAAAGGATGTTGAACTTGATGTTGAACGTCTTGAGCTCATCCCCAACGCGAACATCTGAGCGCCATCGTTCAGCCATATGCCCTACGTGCGCCCGAAGTTATTCTAGGTCTCGAATGGGGACCTGCTGTGGACATATGGAGCAGTGGATGCATGGTGCAGATCTTCCTCATTCTAAATACGTACAAGATCTTACACTATTGACTCTTCCAAGATGTACGAGTTCGCGACAGGCCATTGGGCTTTTGAGCCCGAAGCCACTGACACCCTATCTCGTGACATTGTCCACCTCGCCCAAATGACTCAGCTTACTGGTAAACTTCATGATGAAGCTCTCCTTGAGCAGTATGAAATGCGGGAGAAGCGACATGATCTCAAAGGCAGGTTCTGTATTCTAAACTGTGATATGAGGCAGGCGAGAGCAGAAAATTCTGGCCGAGGATCTATTGAATCCAACTTAAATGAGGCAACTGTCTACCACAACAGCCCTGAGGAAGTTGCCAATTTCATCAGGATTATTCGGTCTTTTTTGGCTCTCGAGCCTGCCAAAAGACCCCGTGCTACAGAAGCTTTATGTGATCCAGTCTTCGAATACGTTGAATAATGTACTCAGGTCGAGTTTGACTTCAATAAATGTGTAATGCCCTTAGATATAGACAAGCTTTGGATTGTGTTTTGCTACAGAAGAAAGACGAGGTGTTTCAACTATCCTATCATATGTAGGCATGAAGTCCTCTCGCCAAGTACGGCCTTCTCTTCTATGAACCACGTCACACTCTTGCTCTCCTCACCACAAGTCCGTCTCAAAATCATCATCTATCGTTCGCTACGAACCATACCGACCGTCGTCCAGGCTATTTGAGCATCTTCTTTCTCTCAGGCCGCGACAAATAAATCGAGACGGTATCCACGGAAAAGAAAAGCCATTACGCTTTCTCCAACAAGTCTTCGCCAACGAAATTGATTATGTGCACTTACATGGGGTCATTGTAATGCCTCCAACCACGATGTCATCATAATGTGATGCTTCATAACATGCCATTCACTTGTTCGCCTGCAGCACCTCTATACCGATCCGGAATGCAAGGCAGATATAGACGATAGGGAGTGAAACAATACAAGACCGCGTTGAGGAGTACGATCTTTTGGCGTAAAATCGTCTGGCCGATATACCCCAATGTATCAGGCGATAGCTAGACACCATCCATTCTAGATGCTGGATGGATTGGCATCTTAGAGCCCTCGTTGTCTTGCTTCTTCATCCGATTTCCGAGAATCTGCTGTCGAACTGGGACTGGACCTCCTCACCGCCGGTCCAGTTGTCCTATTTGCAATACGCTCAATTTAAATACGGACAGAGATCGAGCATATTGCGAATTCGGACCCGAGTCGAGGATACTCTATTATGGATCCATGGATCCGCTGAATGATCGCGTTTCTTAGTTGTCCACCGTCATGCTGCCTGATTGTGTGAGGGTGTGAGGGTGTGAGTGGCTTCCGCAAACCCTCTGTCGGCATCATGATGCTCTTCCGCTCTATGCTACTTGTGGAATGCAAATCCCGGCTTGTAGCAGACCAAAAGCATGTTAAACTGTCTAAGACAGAAGATAATATCAGAGGTTCAGTCTGATATTGATAGTTACTGCATGTGTCACGGTATCATCCAGTGAACCTACTGTGGACTAATTAGCCTGAAAGCGCACTTTGAAAACCCTACCAGAGGATATGGTATAACAGTACACCATTGGTGTTTGAGACGTTAACAGGTGTGTAAATAAATGAACGGGGTATATATGTAGGATGCGGGGACCCGCCTTAGTAGTTCAAGAAGTTGCAAGGTGTTATGGACAGCAAGTGTTTGATCGAATGAAAGATAATGACGTGATCGACAGAGTCGTGAAAGTGAGGCGGACTAGGCAGTGTATGAGTAGAGTGAGGAGAGGGTTGTGAACGCTGGGTCAACTAAAAGTTGGACCAAGAGATCAGCTCGTCGCGCGAAGAGAAGCCAGGCGCGCTCATCTGGACGGTGATGCCCAGGCTGCTGCTGCGAACGGGTCGCTCCGCCTTGAGGCCTGGGACGGGCTTGAGGAAGCACCATGCGGGGACGACGCCGAGCTCGACATCGGTCTCTGGAGTGGGGTTCGTCTTGAACAGAGACTTGGCCGTGTACGCGAACGCGTTGCCCTCTCGTCCGACGACGCACCAGCCGTCGTCGAAACTCTGGAGGACCGTAAGCTTCTCACCAACCCGGCTGATGAGGAGCTCGTCAGGCAGCACAGGCACGAAGAGCTGTCGGACCTTGCGCGCCGTGCCGGACGTCGGGCCCGTGCTTGTGCCCGTCTCGGCAGAGCTAGTGGATAGCACGGAAAAGCGGCTCCTGCTGCTCGCGGTGCTGAGGAACGATTGGCGGGCGAAGGTTGGGGTGTGCGGGGATGTGGCGCTCGGGGTCTCGTTTCCCGCAGAAAGGGCGAAGGAGAACGGCTTCGGGGTGAAGGGCTGGGGTATGTGGCCAGACTCTCGGTGGTGTTGAACTATCTCGTCGTGAGTTTTCGGAGGACGCGTGATGACCTTGTCCGGGAGCACGATCGTGGGTGTCAGCTGGTTTCGAGAGAAGCCTCCGGACATCATCTGTCGTGATCTGGGTATGCGATGCCGACATGTCAACATGTCAATTACGTCTGAGTGGAACAGCAGAAAGGCAAGTGCACTGACTGTGGCGAGGAAAATTCGTCGACATCGTCGGACTTCTCCTTTACGATGCCCCGAATGGAAAGGAACGCGGCACCTCGGGATTCGTCTCTCTTCTGCGCGGTGCGCCGCCTGTACCAGGCAAGGACGAACCAGAGGATGAGTCCCAGTACGACCGCGCCGACAACGCAGATACCGGCAATGGAGATTGGGTTCAAGCCAGCGTTGGAATCAGACGCATTACGGCGCGCCAAAGCAGGCATTGCTTTCACTCGTGCGTATGTATATTTCAAAGGAATGTCAAGTTGCTTGGGGATGCCCTTTCCTTTTCGGTTTTGACAACCTGTGGGTCGAGATGTCGTCCGTGACGGAGATTGGTATCGAAAAGAGCGACGATGTGAAAGATGGTGCGGAGGAACGAAGAAATAAAGAACGTCGAATCTAGATATTTACAACATTCGGTGCTTGGGGACTGAGCAGATGCAAGGAGGAAGAAAAGGAGCGAATTGAACAACGGCTTCATGAGCTTTTGCCAATTCGGGACACACGGGAAGACCCTTGGCGACGCAAATCAATTTTCCTTTTACCTCTTTTGTGCAGCGCGATAAGAGGTGCGCGTCAAGTTGAGACTCGAATAATATACCTCCGTCACTAGAAATTTCAATGCCTGAAACACGAATCTGTGGATGACATCCCCATTGTTCTTATGTCTCCGAAAGGAACAACGAAAAGCGCGCAGCGCATAGGTATTCCAAGTAGGGAATCGTTTCCAAGGTAACATGCACATTTAGATCTTAATATTCTCTATCGTCATGACTTGATTTCATGCCTGATGCTTGCAAGCATATCTTGCGTCGTGTATTTGGGCTTCCAACCAATCTTTCTGGCTCGTTCTGCTCTGCATCTGGAGTTGGATCCCAGGCTGGTCCCCCGCGGGAAGTATTCAGCCATTTCAGAATCAGTAAACGGCGTCGGTTCAGGACTGCGCCCCTTCTTGCGGTCGTACAAGATCCTGGCGATCGTCGCGGAGACATCATAGAGAACGTGCTCTCCGTTTTCGCCAAAGTAGAACCCAGTCCGGCCGTGGGTCAGGTATGGCGACGGCTCGGAGGACAGGATCTCATCGAACAGGAGAATGTAGAGATTGGCGACTGGAGCAGGGGATCAGGCGGCATTTCCAGAGGGGACATGGAAAGTTGGGGAGGGCGTACTGTCGTCAATGTGAACGTTTGGCCACATGTTCTTCCCTTGACCAACCATACCGCCCTGGCCCCGATCGATGCTTGTCCTGATAAGCGCCGGGATCTGCTGAGAGTGGGCGTTTTGCAAACCCAAATCGACCAGAGGGCCTTGGGCTATGCCATAAATCGTGCTTGGTAGAACGATGTACGTGTTGACACATCCTGTCTCGACCAAGAACGAAATCAGCCTGTTACATGCCTATGAGCCATAATGATGTAGCACCTTGATTGTCTACATCTACGAGCGTCAAGTCAACGATGCGATGGGGCTGTTCAGGCGCCAGGGTCTCGAGTTTTTCAATATCAAGATCGGAATAGATATTTTCGGTCGAATACATCCCCTTTGCATCATCGACGAGGACGCCTGCAATACAACTATGACACACGGGATCAGTTGGCAGGCAAAAAGACTCACCTGTGCCTGACTAAAACAAGCCAACAAGGGGTGAGTTGATGCATGATCAGACAAGGGCGTTGGAACTGACTGTATGTATCAGAGAAGAGATTTTGCCAGTCTTTTCGTGTCGGAGCCTGAGGCCATCCAGGATTGCCTTTGCTGCATCGAGATCATCTGCATCCGACTGAGAATTACTGAATTAACGGCGGATGTTCGTCAGACGATGGTATGATACGGACGCATGCGAAGACGATGTCTGCCTCCCTGGCCAGCTGTCGGAGAAGGGGGAGATCTTGATTTGATCCGACGATGGCTCTGACGCCGAGGGTCCTGAATTGTTTCGCTTTTGTTTCGGAGCGAACTAGGACGGTGGTCTGAAAGGTGTCGGACAGGGAGTGGGAGAGGAGCCGACTGAGGACGCTGCCTCCGATGTATCCTAGACGATAGAGCCTAGAATGAGCTGGCCCGTTCAGTGTGAATGAAGGAGACGTTTGGCCAACCTGTCGGCCCAGTCAAGAAGATGCGCGTGAGCGGGCTGTGCATAATGATATGTTTGAAGGAAAGAATGTTTGAAGTTGGAGTTTGAAACGAGCGATAAAAATTTGGACTGGGTCGTCTACAATGGCCTCGAGCACTGTTTCGCTGTTGACAATGGCACATGGACGCATAAACATTTTCTGAGACGGCGACATCCCCCGTTGACAGCGTTCGCAATTTCGCATCTGATTGTCCTGACGTCTGTGCCAGATCTTGGACCCGTGCTTGCGATGAATACATGAATGATCACTGATACGGGCTATGTCTCATGAGGAGACGCAGCTTTTAGCTTCACATTTCTGCCACTCGTTAGGACGATCCTTGCTTCGTTCTCCGATCCTCGTCGCGTCCATCCACCTCAGTGTCTGGACGGAAGAAATAGCCTGACCTGAGCCTGGACATTAAAGTAATTTTGATAGCGCCGTGGGGGGAACGTGGTCACACGGCAACACGTACAGCTCTCACATCACCAGTTAGTTACCAACCACTTCTCTTCTACATATACCGACGGTGACGGCGACGACGACGCTATTTTACGTTCTGGCCTCCGTCGTTCCCTTCGTTGAATGCTCTCCTGGGGTCGCTGACAGTGGGCTTGTTCTCTATGTTCTAGTTCGCGGTCGCCTATTGACGTCCCTACCGATCAGCATCACAACCCGGTAGTTTCCCAAGTTTCGCCCTTCTGTAGGGGCGTTTCCGTCCTTCCTTCAACCAATTCACTCCTTTGAACACACTAGCTACCAGCCATCCTTTTCCGCCATGGTCGCCCATCTTCTTCGTCGACATCATGCAAAGCGTCAAACCTCCGACCCTTTCTCGCCTCCGCCCAACGTATCTGGCATCCAGACTGCCGCCATCACACAAAACGCAGATGCTGCCACCGCAACGGGCCTCGCTGTCGACACCACCGCTACTGGAGCCCCAGCATTGACGGGCGTCCCGCTCGTCTCTGGCTCGACACCCGTCATCACTTCTACCCTTGACACCACTCCCACCTCATCCCCATCTCCCACCCCCTCTGCAGCGTCCAATTCGTCCAGCCCTATCCCGATGAGCACCGTGGTGGGTAGCTGTGTCGGCGCCCTCGTCGGTGCACTCGCGCTCATCGGCTTCGGACTGTGGATGTACGGGCGCTACACAAAATCCATCAAAGCCCGTTCGAGGTCGCGTGGCTTCTCACAGAGCCGCAACGCACGCGCCGAGCGTGACCGGGAAAGAGTGCGCTCTGAACCCTGGAACAAGCTCGAGGACGGCGATGATAAGTGGGAGGGAATGTACCAGACAAAGGAGGCAGATAATGTCGCACCCATGGAGAAGCTCACGATGTTCAAGAAGACGCCCAGCGTCAGAACTGCCTATACCCACAAGTCGGACGAGCCCATCGGGTTCGATCCCCATCCGTTCGCCATGTATCATCCCAACCTGGCGGAGGAGCTGACGTCCCAGAACACGACCGATGTCACCGAGATGCCGGTTCCGCGACCGTTCTTAGGCCGCGTCGAGACCGGTAATGCGATGTCTTGGGACGGCGAGTCCCTCGGTAAAAGTTCGTTTTTGTCCCTCCATTCCACTCGTTTATCCGGCGGCGCGATGTCGCCGACCCTGAGTATGGCTATCCCCACCCCCACGGCCACCACGTCCGAGCCTCATCGCTGGGAGTCTGCGGAAATCGTCAACTTTGACGAGGGACAGACTCCCGAAATCATTACCACCCCGAGCGCGAATGAGAAAACGGCTTTAAAACGGAGAAGCTCCCATTCGAATCCGTTCTTCAACGCGCAAGAGGCCGCCGCTCTTCCGCGTTCTCGGTCAAACTCCACAACCCAGCCACCGACCAAGTCGAACAAAGGCAAGGAGCGTGCCGTAGACGTCGACATCAGGGAAGATGATCCGTTTAGCGATGCAAACAACATTTCTGTCCCTAAGCCCTTTGCCACTCACACCGCTCAGGCCTCTGTATCGTCCATAAGCAGCAACGAGAGAGCCATCCAGTCGCTTATCGCCGCGCTAGACGTGTCAGAGGCGGAGGTGCAGGAACGACTCCGAGTTGCGTCAATGCAACCGTCTATCCTTTCCACGACCTCCGTCTACACCGATGGCGAAGAAGACGTCACCAAGGAGTTCCCCCTGCCTCCGTCCAACATCAGGAATGATTAGAGAACACATTGCCCTCTGGAAGCTTTCTACGAGTGTATCATCGTTCCACGCCCAAGATGCGACATCTAACGCCGTTCGTGCATCTCGTGCACTACGTCTACTTTAAATCCCCTTTAGGATCATACCATACACTCCCCTTTTCGGTTTGTCCCTTTCGTTGTTGTGGGTGATGGCCGGTTGCATGGACTTGCCATTTGTGCTGCTTTCCTGTCTTTCGCACTTTTCTTCTTTTTGTTTTGTCTTCAACGCGCTTGCACTCGGCCTCGCCTTTCTTACTCAAGATGGCTGGTTCCCCCTCCCCCCGGAATGATGCTGGCTTTCGCCTGTACGATTACATGGCTCCCCTCCTTCACGAGCCTAAAATTTATTCCACACACGCCGATTGTTGGGATGCCTTTTTCTCTTCTTTCCCCCCACCCTACAGTCTGCCCGGTTATTGCTTTGGCTATCCGTTCGCTTGACATTTCGGTTGCGTACGCTGAGTCGACTCCTGATGTTTCCATTTTTCTTTATTTATTTATTCACATCATTATTGTTGGACCATGGCGCTCGAGTCGTCGGAACCACGCACATTAATCACAGCTTTTTTGTTTCGTCTATCGTCTATTCATCTCTTCCCCTGTAAATTTTTGACACATTACATTGCTAATTGCTTGTCACGGTCGATGCAACTCAGATATCTTTTTTGCGCTTTTCTGTAATAACGTATGTTCTGCATACGAACGCTCCCTCAACGATCGGCACTGCAATTTAGAGCCTGTTCCTGTGCTCTTCCAAGGTAGCCACGGCTACCTTGGCGCCCTGTGCCCTTCCGATGGAAAGAACGGCTGCATTGATCAGAAATGCTCACTCTAGAATCGGACAGCCTTTTGGAGGATTATTTGGGTCGATTTATGCTGAGGATCATTGTCTTGGCCGAACTCGGGAAGGGGTTTGCACAGCAAAAAGAAAGATCCGTCTGGATGATAAATTATCACAATATACGCATGCAGGAGGTGGCTTCCTGATCCGGGTAGAGATGTTATTCCCGCTAATTTTGTCAAGCACCACGATATGATGCATCAGAGAAAAGAACATTCAAAAGATCGTCGACGGTCTGTTAACCGCGCTTCGGCTGCCAAAGTAATTTATTCATTCAGACTTACTGTGACAGATGTTCTCCGCATAGGAAGAAAGGTGGAAGTAGAAGTCAAGTATACCAGTCTCGCGACAGGTCTCAAGCATGTCGAAATCGTGACATGCTCTCCACGCGGTCAGCCATGAATTCGGCAAGTTACGGGCAGTCCTGATGGGGCGTCCATTCTGGATGTCAACGGCTGACTTGAAGTAGGCGTTTGTTTGTCCTTTTCGCCGAAATAGGTCGCAGAGGTGATTTCGTAAACTCGCGATATTTTCGGCAGGCGGTGACGCGTCCTTGAGATTCGAAGAAGGCAAAATGCCGGTCGTGAGTCGTAAGCTAAACCCTGGACCATCATCGATATTCCGTTGAACGCAGCCGCGTTTGCGCTGTGTGCCAGACACCTGGAGGAAAGTCGTCTTTAGTCGAAGGCAACACCAGCTTGGCGGTCTTACTGCATGATGCTCTGGCGCCTGTATGAAGACCTCGGTTTATCAGTTGATTGCTGTGACATTTCGTGTAAGGATCTTATAGTAGGCGCTGGGCGGAGGCAATATCAATGACTGCATGTGCGGGAAAATGCTCCATGGGATGGAATAGGAAGATTTGTTGATTATTGTCTGAATCAATCCTGTGATGATGGACGCAAATTTTTTGGCCATTGAAAAAACCCATAAACAGACATGTGCGGAAAAAGAATCCAGACCGAGGTGTGCTAGTGTGCGCTGGAGCCATTTCAGAGATCTGCTCATTCTTGTCTGGTTGCTTAGGCGACGCATGCAGGATGTCTTCAAAGATCAGTGGTGAACCGAATAGATGCGACTAAGCCTCTGATATTTTTTTCTCTGCGGTTCACTCCATGACAGAGTGTGATATCAGCGCCGATGTTTGGATTTTGAGGGGGCAAGGGATGGAGTGCCCACGTGTGGGTGGAGGTATATGCCTTTTATTTTTTGATCTGTTGCGTCAGATAACGAGTCGAATGCCAAATGAAATCTGCGAGGCGAGCTTAGCTTGTTGCCAAGCGAGCAAATGGAACCTCGAATTCGCCGTCAGGTTTCAAATTGCGGAGAATTTAGGATATTGTAAAGGGCGCAATGGCACCAATATCTCCGCGAGTTGAATTCTTGGGGACGCCTACAAGAGCACAGGGGGTGAAGTATGAGTCACCACAAATTTTCCAATAGAAAGCTCCATGACATGTGAGGATGAATGGCGGTACAAACATGTCTGCATGTCTGTCCGTTATGCGATGCATTCGAGAAGGAGGAGGAGGTGCAGAGTTAACGAACGTAGTTCACCGCCACGACCACGTTGCAAAATTAGGCACCAAACTGACAAAAAAGCACATGGTGGCACAGCATTTCTTGCTCGAAATCCAGGTCCAAAAAAATGCGCGGAAGAATTCTGTATATTAGCACGATCACGATCATGCACTTTACAGGTTGCTTTTCCTCTTCGACGCCTCCGTCTCCTAACCCATCTCCCGCTCGACGCCCGTGGCTCCGCCAAGTCCGCGTCGTTAGGTCCATCCTTCTCGTGATTGACAGACGGTGCGTAAAACGCCCCTGGCCACTCAGTTACAAACAACTGCCGTTCCTGTACTTATCTTTCACACCCCCAGCTTCTTCCCGAGCCGCTGTTGTATACATTGCTTTTCGTGACTTCCTTCAGGTCTCTTCAGTCCATACAACTCGCATCCTCGACTCTCGGTCACCCACAGCTGATCGGGTGCTCTTCGGCCGTCCTGCTCGGAGGGCTGCTTTCGATTCTATTTCACTTCCATGGCCAACAATTACTCAAACAACTGGACCCAGTCGCGGGCCACCCTCGATAGGTCCAACCTCCATCTAGAGCGTGAATACGACTTCAGTTCGCTATCAGCCAACTCATCTTCGCAACCACAGCGGCAGGCTGGTTTCCAGGACATGTACGCCTCATCGTCCTACCAGATTTCCCCAAACGGAATCACATCCCAATCTTCCCTCTCCTCCGCCTTCCTCCCTGACCAGAGCCAGCCTGGGAGACGTGTGCCCTCGTTTGGCTCACATGAAGCCGCGATGCAAACAAGCTCGAATTCTATGGTCACCTCGAATACCAATGTCTATGCCTCTGGACAAAATCAGAGCCAGATACAAGCAACGTACTCTGCGTCACTACGTAATCAGGCAGGTAATCGGCAAACGTGGAACACTTCTGCCTCCTTCAATTTCCAGAACCCGTTGCCCGGCTCCTCCCAATACCCCTCCACCGATAGTAATGCCACGGCTGCTGGTCCTTATCTCTCGGCTTCTCCTGGTCCAATGCAGGAGACGTTCTCGGCAAAGGCTTCATACTATCCCCCTCGAGCGCTTCAATCAGATTCGAGGGCTAAACGTCCGTACACACAGCTTCAGGACGACCAAAGAGACGAAGATCAAGATCATGATATTACTCCCGATCCAAAAGAGAGCAACAAGGGCAAATCGTAGGCTGATCGGACATGCTTGTCTGTCTTCCATTTATTTATCCTTTGATTTTACTAGTGGGGCTTGCGCTCGTTGCAAGAGTCTCAAAGTGAAGTGCGAATTCAAGACAGACACAGATCCTTGCAAACGCTGCATGAATGGGGGCCATGACTGCGTTATCCCAGGACGCAAGAAACGCAGGGCACCTCCGTGAGCCACAGCTTCTTCTTCAGCATCCTATGTGCTCATGGTACGAGACAGAAAACGCGAGCATCTCATGAATCAGATACGGGAGCAAGCAGCGCAGATCAAGGAGCTCATGACCCAACTCGAGAAACTTAATGCCTCGGGTTTATCAAATCATCGATCTTCCTCCGTAACTTCAGATGCCCCTACGTCTTCTCCTACCCTCCAATCACCTGTCTTGTCGCCTTCAGCAACATCGGATTCGTTATTCGAGTCTGATACGCCACTTCCCTCTAATAGCCCAAAGATGAGTCCAGAAGCAAACAAGGCTATCGAGGATTGGATTGCCAAAGCCCGGGAAACCTTTCAAGAACTCGATGGGTTCATTGGCATGGGTGGTGCCGGTATGCCAAAGAGCTACTTGGTGAAGGAGGATTTGGAAAACCCCGAGAACAGCGACGATGAATTCGTCGAAGTTCCTCCTTCAGACGATGACGAGGAGTACGAGTTCGACATCGAGCATGATGGAGATGAGCCTAACGCTGGCCGTACTGCGCCTCTCCGACATGCGTCCTCAGCATCCAGTCTTGGCACCGATACGGCCGCTCAATTGCGCAAACGCAGTTCCGGGGAGAGCTCCAAACCGGCGATACTTCCGGGCGGAGCGGCTCCATTTGGCTTGTTCGGTGACTTGAGTCTCAAGACATCGAGAAGAAAGGGTACGGGTTCCGAAGCAGAAAACGAAGCAGACAAGGCGCCGGGAATTGCGAACACAAATTTCTTTAGGTCAAGTGAGTCGTGTTGCCTTTTTTTCGTTAGTGTCTGTCGTGACGATGTTGATTATTTCCCCCTCTAAAGCACCCGCTCCTGAATCTGTGGACAACCGTCTTGCTAGCTTCCCGCAACAAGCCCCTTATATCCTTACGCGTGGCATCATCACCCCGCAGGAAGCGGAACGATTATTCCATATGTGCGCAATTCTTTGATCGAACGAAGATACCATGCTGATTCATTGAACGCATATAGCTATTTTGAGGAAATGAATCTGTCACTGTCGTTGCTTGATCCAGTCTTGTACACGGCACAGAGGACGTGTTATCGGAGCCCATTCCTGTTCACAGTTAGTGAGTAGTCTTTGATACTACTTGTACCCCCTTTGAAGACGTGCATTCTGACGTCTACATCAGTCTGCGCCATCGCATCCAGATTCTATGAAGAAAAACCCGGCCTGTACCCGCAGCTCATGCATTATGCTCAACTTGCGGCGGGTACGGCTCTCATCGGCGGCCCCAAAAACGTAGAGATGTGCTCGGCGTACCTGTTATTGAGTCTATACCCCATACCAGCCAAGCGTTGGGAAGACCAGAGGAGCTGGCTGTATCTCGGACTAGCCATCAGGTCCGTGGATGTATGCGCTGCTGGAGTGTAACATGTTGACTTATCATTATCCTCCGCAGAACTGCGACCGATTTGAACCTTCATCTGCCGAACACCGCGAAGCCTTTGAACGAGAATCATGCCCGGGAGATGCTCAATCGAACTCGGGTCTGGCTGAACCTGTTCAATGTCGATCGATCGACGAGCTCGCAGTACGGCCGCAAGCCCATCATCCCCAACTCGGATTATATGGCCAACCATTCCGAAAACTGGTGGTGCAGCTCGCCCTACAATATGAAGAACTTCGACATTCAGTTGTGCGCGTACAACTCGGATGCGATCATTATGTCAGAGTTCCTGGCCAAGATTTATAGCGACCCACACCACCCGACTGGGCTGAACAAGGTTAGACATTATTCGGTTGCCTATCACGCGTTCACATCGGCAGATGCTGATGGCCGTGGGCGCGCAACTCTTGCAGGAGGTCGACTTTGAGCGTATCGCCACTGAAACCGATGACAGGCTCAAACAGACCGGTGACAGGTGGTTCGCAATCCTGGAGAAAACGGACATGAGCGACCCCCAGAACAGCTTCCGGACGGGATTACTCAGGCTCGCATATCCCTATGCCCGCCTTGTCGCACTTTCATACGGGTTCCAGCACGCATTCGGCAAGAACAACACAGATGAGAATCCCTTCTTGACTCGCGTATGTTCCAACATCATTGAATATATGCGCGAGTCATTTCATCTAAATACGTTCCTGTTAGTGCCTAAGTGCCGCGACGGACGTCTTGGATGCTGTAGTGAATAACATCTGCCGTCCCAGCCAACGTGAGTGGACTTTTCCTGGATGCTTTCTGGTTGGACTGATGTTGGTTCAGGACACTATTGGAGGCATGGACCCGAAGCTCAGAGTGTTTTCATCACATTTGCTTCTGCGTTTCTTGTCAAGGTACGTTCCTATCTACTGGTTCCATGATCTTTTTTCCTGCAAATGCCGACTTCATTTCCCCAGCTACTGCAACCTAAATTTGCGTCATATCTCTCGATGGAGAAGCGCATGGAAATACGCGAACGGGTGCAAAGAGTTGTCGATCTTCTCTCATCGCCCGAAATTGCCATCGATGATCGGCATGGACCTAAGCTGTATGCCAAGTTCCTGAAGGGACTCCTTGCGTCGCCCTTGGCCCGCGTCGACACTTCGCCTGTCACCTCAGCGAGAAGGACACGCGTCGCGAAGTCGCCTTCAGGCGGCCAGCCGCCCGAGGTCAACTCCAACATCCCAGCCACGACCGCCGCCTCACCTCACCACCATGATATCACGCCCAACACCTCCAACCACCCGTCTCCCGCTCACAGTGGCTCGCTGTCCCCACCTCCCAGAAAGATGGCGATGTCGTTTGACAGCTTCGCGCCATCGGGCGCTACGGACCCCTTCATACCCGACCTCGGGCTGAGCTCGACGGTCAACCTATCAGAAAACAGCAATGTGGACATGACCTACTTCTCGTCGTTTGACGATTCGATTCTGCAGAGTATGCAGACCGTGTCCGATCCCTCGGGCTGGCAGGATACGATGTTTCCTGGTACGTCATCTGTTTGGTGGATTTGTTCTCTCCCTTCGACTCATGATGATCTCGCAGCAGGATTTAACTGGATGGCTGAATTTGAACGAGACGTCAACATGAGCTACTCTACGCAACCGGCAACTACGTTGTTCAGCGATAGTATTCAATACATGACTGGCGTCTAGTGATAATCTCTATGCGTCCAAAAGTTTTTATCAACTTATATCGCTATCCCATCTCACTTGTATCAATTTCTTCTGCTAATCTTGGTCGTCAATGTCTCCCTATGTTGTCTCGTCTTCCTTATAATATCAAGCCCGGTGTAGGATAGGCATGTAATGTATTCAACCAGGCAGAACAAATAATTTAAAAACATGCTTCTACCTCCACTAAATGATCGTCACAATCGTGGTACGATACCAGGCTCACGTACGCCTCATAGACGAGCATTCTTTGGCATGGCTCTTAGTGCCTGTCGGACACCGAGATCTCTCAGAACATCTTCAGCGCCGCCGAGAAGTGCGTCAAAGGCAATCGTGCGATGGTACTGTAGAAGATATTGTCAGCTCCCGGGTTTATCCAAAGACAGCACAACACGAACGTGTTCAATATATTGACCCATTCCGGTCGCCGTGATGCCGCGGCCGCCAAAAATCTGCACTGCATCACGAGCTGTCTCCTGTCCGCAAGATGTGGCATAACTCTTGAGAAAGGCGATTTGCCTGACGCGTAGCATAAGCATAAGTGATTTTAGCGATTCTTCTCCTTAAGAGCTGAAGAAGAGGTACGACATACCCTGCAAGCTTGTTTGCTTGTTGTTTATAGGACTGAAAGATCGGACTCAAGTCAATAAAGGCAGAATGAATGTAAACACTGTCAATACCATATTGCACATTTGATAGGTCACATTTTCGAGCCAGTGCTGAACGCCTAGAAGGAAAAATCGCTCCTAACATGGTTACACGGAAAGCAAGAAGGACCTCACTTTCTGCTCTCGCGATCATTGCGGCGAGCTTTGAACGAATGATGGGCTGTGCATGTAGCGGTTTACCAAACACCTTGCGTTGATTTGTCCATCTGTTGGAAAAGGCTCAGATAAACATGATGACAATGCCAGATGCGGAATGCTCACTTCAGACATTCCTCGACTGTGGTCATTCTCGAATCAGTCGGATCAAGCTACTGAAAAAGAAATCTTACTTATAGCTCGTTGCGATCTTGCCGATGCACAGCACATCACCCATCTTTCATGGTTGAAATTGCTAGGCAGCGAATGCGTGAGTCGGCATATCTAGTTGAGAAACTTGACAAGCACTATAGGAACTCACCTAAGAATGACAAAAATGCCTCCTCCTTCCTCACCAAGTGTGTTCGCGACAGGGACCCTAGCGTCCTCGAATGTGATATATGCAGTTCCAGCTGTTGTCGAGTAGCTGGTCTTTATTTGCTTTGTTTCTATGCCTGGACCCCTTTCAACGAGGATGACAGTGAAACCATCCTGTTGATTACGATGATAAATGCTTCGTTGGAGAAAGAAGAGGAAACTTTGTGGCAAACCTCCGTCCGGCAGCCAACGGTAAAGTAGTCGGCAAAACTGTCCAGATGGCGTCAACCCGTCGCCGAACGAGGGTGAAAACGATGCTCACGTTCCATTGGTAATCCACTTTTTGCTTCCGTTGATGATCCACTCCTTCCCGTCCTCCGACTTTACTGCCGTTGTTTGCAGTCCCATGACGTCACTACCAGCATGTGCTTCCGAGATAGCCAGGCATACGAGTTTTTTGCCTTCCAACACCTCCGGCACAACTTTTGCTTTCAATTCTTCACTCCCAAAGTTCAGTACTGGAGGAAGTCCTATGACCATCCCTCCCAGAAGACCTTGAGGTAGGCAGACGTGAATATCTTGTGAGACAATGGACGTTGGACACGCTTACCGTCACCATACCCGCGAAGACTTGAACGGGAAAACTCTTGCGTGATGATAAGCTTAATAACAATCAATGAAGGCAACTCGCACAGAGGAGAAATAAAACAAACCTCATGAAAGTAGTCAAATTCTTCAGGCTTAACTAGACCATTCATGAGAACCCTGCCCTGCAAATGCTTTCCAGGACCCAGTCGCATGGCGTGCATATTTAAAGCCCTATTGTATGCGTGATATGAACGGTCTATTGCATTGTAATCCACTCGACACGCACGTCATTTGGTCAATCACGCTCTGAGATGGTCGTTTGCCGTCTGCTTCCCTAGCCTACAATGGCACATTGTCAAGATCGCATACTCTCACGACATGACGCAAGACGTACAAGAGCGTCCGGATAGACGACCGTGTCCATAAACTGGCGAACGGCAGCTTGGAATCGCCGGTGATTCTGATTAGGACGAGGGTGTTAGGTCCATGTGCCAAAAGGAACAACCATTGCGGACGAACCTCGGTAAAGTACGGACTGTGGTACCCTTGCGTCAACCAGTTTGGCTCGGAGTAGGGCACATCGCTGATGGCACCGGGTATGCGGCCATGAATCGTGCTCTTCTCTCCGGCAATGACACCAATTTGTAAACGCTGGTATTGGGGACGTTCGAGCACCTCGTGGCGGTGAAGACCGTAAAAGGCCTCGGTTGCATCTTGACCAGCTGGAAGGACATCAAAAGGTGAATGGGAGGACATACGCATGAAGTCTGTCAGGTCTTGCACACACCGACTTCGGGATCGAGTAAGACAGATGCGCCACCAGGATGGAGGTTCTTGAACCTGGATAGATCGTAGACTTTGGCGTCAATGATCACCCACTGGAGGATATCGTCAGCTCCGTGCCGTTGAAAGGCAAGCCTGTTGTTAAATCACCAAGTCGCCATCTTTGTTGTGCTACGCAGTCACAGCAAACACAAGTCAGACGCGACTCATCTTGCCGAAAGACGGATATCCAAACCTTCTCCACTTCTTCTCGCGTTATTTGTCTATCCTTCAAAGACATTGTTGCAAGCGACGTAAATAGGGATTGCTCTAAAGAGAGACCAAGGTAGGAGGTGAAGAGATATATGGTATGGAAGACATGTGATTGAAGATGGACAAAATGTGCACGTCCCGGCTTTCGATCGAGCCCGTGATGGGATCGGAGCCGCTGCCCCGGACCGAGCCACGCATTTTTCTGGTAATCCTCCTACCAAGGTAGGCTAATTCACTCTCTATCCTGGTGGAATGCGGGGAAAATCAGAGTTTCACATGTATTTGTATAGAGTGTCCATCACACCCATTCAAAGTGTCGATTCCATGGCTATAATTTATAATTTCGGTGAGAAACAGAACGTGGGCTGTCTCCCAGTGCGCCCTCCTTCGCGAGTCGTGCCTTTTCTTCCCGGCTGAGACCAAGCTCGTTCAGAATTTCCTCCGTGTCAGCACCAGGAGGTAATATGATACCATCACCACTCGACGCGTTTGCTATCACGGGCTTAGATCCTAAAATCCGAGGATGCACAGTAGGGAAAGCACCCGATTCAGGTGGTTCTGATTCACGCGCTTCCGTAGGCGTTAGCACGGGAAGTGCACATGCATCTGTGCCTGCATGGATGCTAAGTTCGCGGTTAGTGCGAAACAAAAACAACAACTTGCCGTAGAAAATCCGAGCCCAATAATCCCGAGTGTTTGACAGAAACGCTTTCTCAATGAACGCCCTCAGTTTTGGCCACTCCTCGCGATCTTCCTGGGACGCTACATTTGGTCGCCAGCCGTCCTCTAGACCAAATTCTTCAGGCAATACCTCCAAAAGCCGGTCGATAAAAGCCTTGAAAAACTGCGGCTCAAGACATCCGACCGACATCCACCCGCCATCTTTGCAGACGTATAGGTCATAGTACGGTGCACCGCCATCGAGGATGTTCTGTCCGCGGACGTTACCAAAAAGATGCGAATGGGGGAATAACGCGTGAATGAGAGGGAAGGATGAAACGTAGCGCGCTCCAGAAACCTAAACAACTCAATGGCTGATCGTGACCCGAACATGGTGCACGAACCATATCTGCATTCACAACTTGCCCTCGGCCGCTGGCTCCGCGTTCAACCAATGCCAGCAAGATGCCCAAGGCACACATTAGCCCTCCTCCGGCAAAGTCCGCGAGTAGATTCAAAGGGAAATTAGGCTTTTCGGAACCTGGTAGCATCTGTTTACAAGACTATATGAATGAGCGCATCCAGGACGTGACATTGAACATACGGAGAGCACTCCACTCATTGCTAGGTAGTTTATATCATGACCTTCATGGTTCGTGAATGTGAGGTGTTGATATGAAGCGCATAGCATACAAGCGCATACCTGCCATGTCTTTGTAGGGACCTTTTCAAGATTCAACACGAAGAAGACGGAGATGACGGAATACACAACCTATCCTAGGAAAGCTGCGTGCTATTGCGTGAGTATAGGGTACAACATACCGCAAAGTGTTGGCCACATACCCAGATATTCTCGCGTAAATCAACCGTCTGTTCAGGCCATTCTCGCCCAAAAAGACCTCAGGCCCTAAACCAAGCCTCTCCATGACTCCAGGCCGGAAAGGATCAATGAGGACGTCGGCCGAAGATATGAGCGTCTTCAAAACACTGCGACCAGTAGGCATCTTTGGGTTTATTGCAATGGAGCGTTTTCCTCGACTGAGCACATCCAAGGAAATGGAGGCCGGCTTGTCGACGCGAGTGACAGAAGCCCCATTATCGGCGAGGACAAGTCCCGCGAACGGTCCGGGTGCCAAGCCTGCGAACTGCGAAAGCAACGTCAGTCTCACCCCGATAGTGGTACGGAAAGACCGATCGAATACGAACTTCAACTACGCGCAGACCAGACAAGGCCATGAAGGAGTGTCTGTCCAGATGGACGGAACCATTTGACGAGAGCGGGTACTATTAAACCCGATTAGCCGTGTCGACGCGATCATGCGGAGTGAATTTGTTCGCACGCGGCATGGACTCTGTCAGTGATCAGAGTCGTGCCTTTAAGATCGTCTGGGGCTGGGGGACGAGTATACGTCTGCACTCGGGTAGTCATGCATTGACAGAACCGAGAAAAGCTAAAGAAATCTGCTGGCTATGCTCTATGCCTTTGAATGCACCTTATGATGAGTTTATTAGATGGACTTCCGCAGAGTCGACTTTGTCGTGCGTCGTGGTATCGCCTCTCGCAACGAACTCCTCAAAGATAATTCCACAAGACTCTAATTGGCATTGTTGATAGGCCTGCGTTGTGCCTGGGAATGCCAGCTCGGCGCCGGGTAGAGTTTGGTAGCATGGATCAATTTCAACGCTCAAACGTTACGCGTCCCCAGAGGTCACTGTCTTGCACTTGCAACACTACCTCTCGCCACAGCACGAAGACATGGCGTCAAAGGAATTTACTGCAGAGGAAATCACGAAGCACAACAAGCAGGGTGACCTAGTGAGCGTGCCAACTCATCCAGCACGAGACATGTCGATTCAACTCAATCGCTGGTATAGTGGGTTGTTGTAGACTCGAAGGTGTATGACCTGTCGAGATTTGCTCCCATGCATCCAGGGGGCCTCTCCGTTCTTCTCGACGAGGAAGTTGGTAAGCAATACGGCCAGAGCAGTTGGGAGTGTTGGCTAATTGTGATATCTATAGCTGGACAAGACGCAACCGAAATCTTTTTCAGTCTACACAGGTATGAGGTGCTTCAAAAGCCTCAATATGCCCGTCTGCAAATTGGCGTAGTCGCTGGCGGAAAAGACCAAATCAAGCCCCGAGCGCTCGGCGATTTGAGCGCCATTCCGTACGCTGAACCAACCTGGCTCACCAAGGGATACCACAGTCCTTACTACAAAGACGTGAGTAAACTTCAGCACTGTGCAGAGAGCCGACTTATTCCTTCTTCCACGTTCAGCATCATCGTCGCGTGCAAGCACTGTTCAGGAAATTCGTCGAGGAAGTCGTATTGCCTGACGCGCAAGCACGCGAAGAAGACGGAAAGCGACCTTCGCAGAGCGTTTTCGAGGCTATGGCGAAGGAGAATATCATAGCTATGCGTCTCGGACCCGGAAGGCATCTGAAAGGACGTGTCCTGATGGGCGGGATAGTCAAGCCAGAGGAGGTTTGTACCGTGCGCTTTGACGAGCTGGAGACTTACTTTTCTCTCCTTAGTTTGATTACTTCCATGAGTTGATCATGGCTCAAGAGGTCGCCAGGATCAATGCCCGCGGGTACTACGATGGTCTTGGGGGTGGCACATATATCGGTGGGTTGAGCGCCACTTGGTTCGGCCTTTTTCTCCTTATCGTCGTTTTAGGATTGCCACCCATCATGAATTTCGGCAAACCCGCGTTACGTGATAAAATCACAGACGAAGTGCTGTCCGGGAAGAAACTTGTTTGTCTGGCCATCTCGGAGGCTTTCGCTGGAAGCGACGTTGCCGGTTTGAAATGCCATGCGAAACGAGTGAAGGACGGATGGGTAGTGACAGGAACGTGAGTCGATCGTTTCAAGTATTCTACAGTCTTGAAATTTACTGATCTTTCTTCAGCAAGGTGCCAGACAATCCAGAATTTTTGCGTTTTCCGTCACAGCTCTGACATGTGATATAGAAATGGATCACAAATGCGACCTTTGCCGACTACTTCACTGTTGGCTGCCGCACAGATGAAGGCGGTCTTGTAGTGCTCGTAATAGAACGTGGTTCAGGTATTGAGACGAAGCAAATCAAGACATCATATTCCACTACTGCTGGCACCGCGTTCGTGACATTTGATGAAGTCCATGTCCCTTATGAAAACACGCTTGGATCGGACAATGGTGGCTTACAAGTCATTCTGAGCAACTTCAATCATGAACGGTACGAACACGTTTCCAATGATTGCTTGTTCCATGTTCTTACTCCTTGAACACTAGCTGGGGCATGGCTTGCGGCAGCATCGGCGCCCAGAGGTTCATCGTCGAAGAATGCTTGAAGTAGGGAACTGCCTTTATGCTCTCCACATGGCAGTGACTCAAGAGATATTCTTTCAGATGGGCTACGCAAAGAAAAGTGTTTGGCAAACCACTAATCTCCCAAGCGGTTGTTAGATCGAAACTCGCCGCGATGATTTCTCGCGTGGAAAGCGCTCAGAACTGGATAGAAAACATCACGTATCAGATGACTCACATGAGCTACAAGGAGCAGGCAATCCATTTGGCCGGGTGCGTAGTCGTTGTGCTCTCTGACGGTTCGTGGCTGAGCGCCCCAAAGGCCCATCGCGCTTGTCAAGAAATATTGCACTCAAACTGCACAAGAAACGGCTAGGGATGCCGTCCAGGTCTGTCTTACTTTGGACGTCTCTGAGACGGCTTATTCACGATAACAGATATTTGGCGGACGAGCTTTGACCAAAACTGGTGCGCTCTCTCTATTCCTTTTTTCGCGCAATTTGCCGGCTAAGTAACGATTTCTAGGAATGGGTCGATTTATCGAACACGTATGTCTATCGTTAGCTCACTGACTGCATTGTGCTTGACAAACTGGCCTCAGTACCACCGGACAGTCACATTCGACGCGTGAGTGGCCCAGCCAATTGTTTAATGTCTTGCTCAAGCTATAAAACATCATTAGCGTTTTGGGCGGAGGTGAGTTGATTTATCCATGCCGCGTCGTTCGTTGCTGATGTTCTTTGACATTTTAGCCGAAGACGTCCTCGGAGATCTAGGTGTACGGCAGGCTTTGAGGAAGATGCCAAAGACTGCTCGCCTATGATGCTCGCCTCTCTGTTGCGGGCCTCAACTATTCCTCAAATTTTGTTCCGCTGTCGTATTGTTGTTTTGTGATTCATTGCATACAATTCATGACCATATTGTGACGGATATACGCCGATGTGTCCATGTTGAACCAATTACATAACATGACCATCCTACTGGCGCATGGATGGCCAGATTTTGCCCTCTATCCAAGGTACACCACAATGTCGACCTTCACTGAGGAGGACGTCGCAAAGGTGTTTACCCCTCTCATTCCACTATAAAAGAGCAACTATGTAATTTTCTTTTGAAATTGGCTGAAAGCACAACCGAAGTGGAGACCTCGTGAGTATCTCTGAATTTCGACGGGCGCAAGGCGGCTTCTGACGGTCAATACTGCCAAGTGGGTGATCCTTGATTCCAATGTCTATGACCTATCAAAGTTCATGGCGTTGCATCCCGGTGGTTCGTCTGTCTTGCTGGACGAAGAAATTGGTATTGTCCTGTAGTTCACGGATGAAGGACGTCTTTAATGCTTCCTATACAAATTACGTAGCCGGAAGAGATGCTACAAAGGCTTTCTACAGTCTGCATCGCTCTGAGGTTTTGCAGAGACCCGCATACGCCCGCTTGAAGATCGGGACTATCAGTGGACGAACGGTCCCTGCTCGTAGAGCGCCCGGGTCCCTCAGCGGCGTGCCCTACGCGGAACCAACATGGCTTACACCCGGATGTCATTCAGCGTACTATAAAGAGGTTCGTTGACTAGCCATGAACTTCATACCCGATTTGACCAGTCGCCGGACAGCACCATCACAAATTGCAGGCAGCGATGCGGAAGTTCGTGGAGGAAGTAGTCTTTCCCGATGCGCAAGCGCGGGAGGAGGACGGTAAACCTCCGTCTCGGCATGTTTTCAATGAAATGGCAAGGCTAAATGTTCTGGCAATGCGACTTGGTCCTGGTCCACATCTCAAGGGTCGTACTCTCATGGGAGGCATCATCAAGCCAGAAGAGGTATGCCACCCGTCTCGCGTGATCAAATATTTGACAATGTCAATGTCTTTGTTCTGCCATAGTTTGATTACTTTCACGAACTAATTATTGTTCAAGAATTGGCTCGTATTCACGCTCATGGGTATAATCATGGTCTCGCCGGCGGAATGTACATAGGTGATTCTGAATTCTCTGCCCGACCTTTTTTGTAAGTGACAAGCTCGTGATTAAAGGACTGCCGCCTGTCATCCAATTTGGCAAGCCGGCCATTCGAGACAAAGTTGTGTCCGAAGCACTGGATGGGAAGAAATTCGTATGCCTCGCTGTGACAGAAGCTTTTGCTGGTAGTGACGTTGCCGGATTAAGGTGTCATGCTAAGAGAGTAAAGGATGGATGGATCGTAAATGGAACGTAAGCACGAAAGGAATTCTCTATCACATCCTCTATTATGACTGAACTCCTACCTATAGAAAGGTCCTTCTTTCACCTGGTTGTTTCATAATTCAGTTCAAATCAAGGTATACCGTAGAAATGGATCACGAACGGGACCTTTGCAGACTACTTCACTACGGGCTGTAGAACTGATGACGGCGGGCTCGTGGTCCTCCTGATACCTAAGGGCGATGGTGTCTCAACACGTCCGATTCCCACTCTATACTCCCCTGCGGCGGGCACAGCATATGTCACATTTGACGATGTCTATGTCCCATATGAAAACACGCTAGGTCCTGACAACGGCGGTCTTCGCGTAATATTAAACAATTTTAATCATGAACGGTTGGCTTTTCGATATTATGCCCATAATTTACAACTAATCGACTCGTACCCACAGCTGGGGACTCCTGGCTTCGGCGATAAGCGAAGAAAGGGCTATTTTTGAAGAATGTTTCAAGTAAGTTGAGCAGAACATATGTTTACGTTGCTCATGACTCTTCGTATCGTCAGATGGGCAGTGCAACGCGACGTCTTTGGAAAGCCTCTGATATCCCAAGCCGTTATTCGCTCCAAACTGGCGGCGATGATCGAGAGGATCGAAAGCGCGCAAAGCTGGTTGGAGAATGTGACTTTCCAAATGACCCGAATGAATCCCAAGGAGCAGGCTTCTCTTCTTCCTGGGTACGTTGCGTTTTTGCGTCTTTATTCTCAAGATATTTACATTCTACCCCGGCAAGTCAAATTGCATTTCTAAAGGTGTATACCACGAGAGGTATTCAAGATACCGCGAGAGATGCCGTTCAGGTCTGCAGTTGTCCTCTTTTAGTGTTTACAACAATAATTTGATCTTTCGCAGATATTCGGCGACCGTGGAATAACCCGTACGGGCATGGGCAAGTTTGTTGAGCACGTTTGTATCTCAACTTTTCTTTCGTTCGACCACAAAACTGATGTCAGGACCCTTCAGTATCATCGTACAATGCTCATTGATGCGTAAGTACTTTGCTCTTGAATTGATCGAACATCTGCTCATTTACAAATTCACCAGTGTCGGAGGTGGAGGTTTGTGCATTCTTGACTCCATGCTTGATTATTGGTTTCATCCATATTTCTTCCAGCGGAGGATATTTTAACAGACTTGGGTGTCAGGCAAGCCTTGCGAGATATGCCGAGAAGTGCACGACTGTAGTTATACGTACTGCCTTAGTCCGATGTATTGTATCTGTACTCATATCCGGTTACCCAAATAAGCGGTCAGGCAAGCGTGGGTCTAAATGGGGATTTCACTGACCAGGTTTTCAAACCCAAGCTTGATCAAATACTCGGTGCTGCTGTACAATGGCCCCAGTTAAATACGACAAGTCTGGCGTAACCCTTCGTTCAGCGCGTTTTCAACCATGACTACCCTTAAGGAATACTCGAAAGATGAGGTGGCGAAGGTATCTTCCAAGTTTTGGCTCTATTCGATGTTTGAGCTGGGAGGCTTATGATGTTGTTCAGCATAACAAACAGGGAGACCTGGTACGTCGCTTCCTGAGAATTATTCACCAGTGTTTAATACGGGGAAATCCCAGTGGGTGATCGTGGACTCGAAGATATACGATCTGTCAAAATTCGCCGGGATGCATCCCGGAGGTTTATCGGTGCTTCTCGACGAGGAAGTTGGTAGGCGCCTGCGTCTTTACGCGATTGGGCAGCAGCTGAGAAAAATCCTAAATAGCTGGACAGGACGCAACCGAGGCGTTTTTCAGTCTGCATCGGCTCGAAGTCCTGGTTCGGCCGCAGTATGCCCGTTTGCAAATTGGTGTTGTACAGGGGCAGAAGCCACAGATCCATGCTCGTGCTCCGGGAACCCTTAGCAAAGTTCCTTACGCAGAGCCCACATGGTTGACACCCGGTTACCACAGCCCATACTACAAGGACGCACGTACACTTCATTGCGCAGTCTTGAACAACTGATGATGATCTAGGTCATATATTCACAGCATCATCGCGCTTTCCAGAAGGTCCTGCGCACATTCGTCGATGAAGTGCTGTACCCGGATGCTCAAGCATTGCAAGAAAAGGGGAACAAGCCGAGTCAAAAAGTTTTCGACGCGTTTGCAAGACTCAATGTACACGCGATGAGGCTAGGACCTGGACCGCATTTGAAAAACCGGACGTTGGTGGAAGGGACAGTGAAGCCTGAGGAGGTGCGAGACTCGCGTTTGCGACCGTCACAACCTTCGACTTATGCACAACTAGTTTGATTATTTCCATGAGCTCATCCTTTCGCAAGAAATGTCACGCATTCACGCTCGCGGCTACCACGATGGAGCTGCAGGTGGAACAATGATCGGCTTGCCTGCAATTAAGAACTTCGCTCGGCCTGAAATTCGGGATAAGATCTTGCCCGAGGTGTTAGATGGGAAGAAGCTCGTATGCTTGGCGATCAGCGAGGCTTTTGCCGGCAGCGACGTAGCGGGCACCAGGACATTTGCGAAAATGTCTGCGGATGGGAAGTATTGGATGGTAACAGGTGCGCAAACCATGTCACACCTACAGAGAGCCGTAAAGTGACCAAATTCAAACAACCAGGAACAAAGGTAACATATTTGTCAAGAAATCTGAAGTTCTAATGCAAGATGTCGTTCTAGAAATGGATCACTAACGGCCACTTTGCGGATTATTTTGTGACTGGATGTAGGACGGACAAGGGCATGGTCGTCCTGCTTATTGAGCGAGGCGAAGGCGTCGAAACACGACATATCAATACCTCTTATGGACCTGCTTCGGGAACCGCCTTCGTCACATTCGATAATGTCAAGGTTCCGGTTGAACACACGCTCGGACCCGATAACGGAGGAGGTCTGGTTGTGATTCTGAGTAACTTCAATCACGAACGGTGGGCGCATTTGCTCGCTTATTCAGGATGAACCCATACATGATGCTTGTTTGTACAGATGGGCAATGTGCTGTAGCAGTCTTGGTGCCCAGAGACTGATAGTTGAAGAATGCCTAAAGTGAGAAGATTTCCTAATTAACAATCTCGTCCCTAACCTTTGCCCTAATAGGTGGACTTCTCAACGCAAAGTCTTTGGAAAGCCACTGCACTCCCAGGCGGTCATCCGTTCGAAGCTAGCTTCCATGATTTCACGTGTGGAAAGCGCCCAAGCATGGCTAGAAAGCATAACTTTCCAGATGAACCATATGGATTACAAGCAACAATCGGCCCTGCTTGCTGGGTACATTTGACAGTCGCTCACGTCTCGTCCTTAAAGCTGATCTCCCTCATAGACAAATCGGCTTCCTCAAGAAATATTGCACAGAGACTGCGCAAGATACCGCCAGAGACGCCATTCAGGTTTGTTATGTTGTCGCCAAGGATGTGCAGCACCTCATTGGAGCATTTTAGATATTTGGAGGACGGGGACTCACAAAGACTGGTTTGTGTCGTAGGGCTGGAACAGAGAGAGACTTGGCTCATCCTTCTTTCTAGGAATGGGCAGATTCATTGAACATGTTAGTTCCCTCTCTTTCTATCGAGATCACGAGATACTGATCCAGCTCTCACATAGTACCATACAAACATTGGCTTTGATGCGTACGTAACTTTCATCTCGACCCGAAAGCCGTCTCACATGTTTTTCTTGGGCCGATCGTATCCAGCATTCTAGGAGGCAGTAAGTCTAGCTGTTTTCTTTGGAGTTGACTATGCTGAACCACGACAAGCGGAAGACGTTCTTGGAGACCTTGGTGTCCGGCAGGCGCTGAAGAACATGCCTAAGAATGCGCGGCTATGAAATATGAATTTGCGTCCGACAAGTAGAGTGCGGTGCTTGTGTCCGGGTTAGAGCCACGTGCTGCCGCCAAATGAGGATCCGAGATTCCGAGTTAGATGATGTTGCCTTTTATCACAATTCGATACATTTATCACATGAAAGGCAGATACCTGTCTTATTAGCATCGTTTCCCCGATCTCCTATTCGTTTTTTTTTACCCTTGAATCATCGCAATGACTTCCAAAGAAATGAAGACTTTTACGCGCGAAGAAGTTGCAAAGGTGGGCCATATCACGCGCTAGACGAAGCCTAGGCTGAGCTTCGGAACTACATTCGCAGCACAACAAACCAGATGATTTGGTGCGTTTGTTGTATTTATAGAATGTATTCAGACCTCTCACCATTATGTAGTGGATTATAATCGATGCCAAGGTATACGATGTTTCGAAATTCAAGAACATGCACCCTGGGGGTGCTTCGGTTTTCTTCGAAGAAGACATTGGTTCGTCCAATCTCGTTCTTTCCCGTCCCAGTGGTTTATCTGCTTCTTTCGTGGCGGAACAGCTGGTCAGGACGCAACGGAAGCTTTCTATGGTCTTCATAGGCACGAAGTCATCACCAAACCTCAATACGCTCGACTTCAAATAGGCGTGTTGGAGGGCGAGAAGAGCGTCATCCATAGCCAAGTCATTGGTCAACTTAGCAAAGTGCCCTATGCCGAACCGACATGGTTGTCCGATGGTTACCACAGCCCTTACTATACAGACGTAAGGCACCCCACTCCACTCCGAACCGATTTGCCTGACTGTCTCGTAGAATCACAGAAAGTTCCAGAAGACCATGCGCGCCTTCATCGATGAAGTTGTTACGCCCGATGCGATAGTAAGTCAACAATTAAAGACCCTGGAAGTTCTGATCTTGATGGTTCACACAGGCAAGGGAAGAGGATGGGAAGCCTCCAAGCCAGAGTGTCATCGAGGCAATGGAGTGGGTTTTTGATGATGTGAAAATCAAAGGGCTGAGAGATTCAGATTCTTTCATCATAGAAAACTAAATATCCATGCCATGCGAATGGGCCCTGGCAAGCATTTGAAGGGTATGCTTCTCTAGTCACATTCATGGCTTTCGCTGATACCCCTCCAGGGCTAGAGCTGATGAACGGGTTGGTAAAGCCAGAAGAGGTTAGTTGACTGCTAAATGCTTTGGTTCCTTTTGTTCACATGAACGAATTTGTGGTCCAGTTTGATTACTTCCACGAGGTGAATAACGCTCATGATGAACCTTGTTTAATGTTATAACATTCTTCACTCTAGCTTATCATCACACAAGAATTCGCTCGATGCGGCCAACGCGGCTATGGTGATGGTACGATTGCCAATTTTCCGAGAATAATTTTTCCGTGAATCCACCATCACTCGTGCAGGCATGATGAGCGGCTCTGTCATCGGGCTTCCTCCCGTTCTCAACTTCGGAAGCGCCGAAATACGCGCTAAGGTTGTTCCTGATGTTCTTTCTGGAAAGAAACCTATCTGTCTCGCCATTTCGGAGGCGTTCGCTGGAAGCGACGTGGCCGGTCTACGCACTACTGCCGTCAAAACAGCAGATGGGAAACACTGGATTATTAACGGGACGTACGTGAAATAGCTCTATTCCATGCTTAAAGACTGCTTAGGGTTGCTTTCTCTTCCATCCTAACTTGGAAAAACTGTTTGTTCTGTTCTCCGATTCCTTTCCCTCTTTGACGATTTTTCACCTCGCCTCTTTAACTCCACAACAGCAAGAAATGGATCACAAATGGAACGTGAGTTTGGTTGGCACCACTCTTCCTATGATAGGTCTGACTTGTTTATTGCTGCAGATTTGCACATTAGTATGCCATTCTGCACGTTTATCGGCTTCCTTGATGACTGATTGCTGCTCAGCTTCACTGTGGGATGCAAGACTGAGGTCCGCGGCTCATTTTCCGTTCATGCCAAAACCAATGTTGCTTATATCACCTGTTTAGGGCGGGTTCACCGTTATACTGGTCGAACGTGGAGAAGGCCTGGAGACAAAGCCAATTAAGACGAGCTATGTATGATTATGCATGCCTTACAGTATTCCATGACTTATCCTTTGATGTAGTCCCCATCAGCCGGCACCGCATATGTGACATTTGAAAACGTTAAAGTGCCTGTCGAAAATACACTTGGCCCCGAAGGAGGAGGAATTTTTGTCATTCTGAGGTACGCTCTGACACTCACTGTAGCGCCAGTGCGGTGCTTTACAAATTTACGACAGCAATTTCAATCATGAGCGATGGGTAATGTGTTGCTCTTCAGCCCGTTCGCATCGCTTGATTGTCGAAGAATGCTTAAAGTGAGTCTTTCATCCGAAATTGAAGGTCTGCTTGCAGATAAAGCATCGCCTCAGATGGGTGAATCAACGTAAGGCTTTCGGGAAGCCACTTCACTCTCAGGCAGTGATTCGAAGCAAGCTGGCCGCGATGATATCTCGGGTCGAAAGTGTGCAAAGCTGGTTGGAGAATATCACTTACCAGATGAACAATATGGTAAGTGTCGTGGTTCATGACAAAAGTACGCATAGCTTATTGCCTATTCCAGTCGTACAAGGAACAAGCCTCTAAGCTCGCCGGGTCAGTTGTGGTTATTGTCCCAAGGCTGTTGCATGTGCTCACAATTCTCAGACCGATTGGGCTGCTGAAGATGTTTGCGACGCGTTCAGCACAGGAAACAGCGACAGATGCTGTGCAGGTAAGCTGCTTGGCAATCCGTGCTTCTTCCGTCTGACTTGACATGATCAGATTTTCGGGGGTCGTGGCATCACTAAGACCGGTAAGTACGTCGCATTACCCCCCTACACCATCTTCTGACCACATGACAGGTATGGGTAAATACATTGAGCATGTCAGTACATTCTAGGTAACATCTACTGTTTATTGACTGATGCACGGATCTAACAGTACCATCGCACCGTTCCTTTCGATGCGTGAGTACTCGCATCACTTCGGCTGTAATGATGCTGACGCGTTTCCTTGATAGCATCTTGGGTGGAGGTAAATTTCCATTCCCTTCCGCGGCGCAAAGGTATTTAAAATGTTCACGCTCTAAATTTTACGCAGCCGAAGATGTATTGGGAGATTTGGGCGTCCGCCAGGCCATTCGAGCCATGCCCAAGAACGCGAGACTCTAGCTGGATTTGTCTGTTCCGAAAACATTATTGTATAACCACTGTGCTGTAATTCCTTCCAAGACCAGACATGTACGCGTAATCTTGGCGTTAATATCCACGCAAATCGTTAACTAGGAATAAGCTATTCTTTTCTTTGTTTCCGGTTCCAAGGCGTCTTCACACCGACACCTGCGGTAGTCGCGATGGTGGTACCAGGAACTTTCCAGCCGAACCACCCCATAATGACGTTTTTCGCAAATATTTCCCCAAAGCCCAGCATCACGCCGTTAACGAAAGGCAGAAGCATGTTGATTGCTAGTGACGTGAGGAGCGCCTTTGCGCGAGTGCGAGTCGACAAGGACGAGTCGAAGACGGCGAGGGTGGCCGAGGTCGGAGGAGGCTGCGGCGAAAGTTTGTTCTGCCGCGACGGCGATGGCGTTTCCGTTCGTTCGGGGAACGACATGGATGGGAAGGAAGACGTGACGGACGAATGGAGGTCTTCCCATTTCTGAGATTCGTCGCCGGTATCATGATGCGAATCCGGTTTAGATACATCTGTCGGCGGATATGTTGTTGTTCCATGATTGAATGGCTGTTTGTGGGGTTGAGCATCTCGATATGCAAGGCTCGAGAATTAGATTTTCTCTTCTTACCACATGATCCGCTGTCTCTATGGTCGCCTCGTGCCTGGACTCGGAGAGCTTGGAAGAAGGAGCCGCGGAAACGATGACAGTCGAGCCGGACGTAGATTGATGGCTGCTGGAGACGGTTTCCCAACCGGCTTCGTGTTCTTCTTGGGCTGGGGGTGCGGGTGGAAGGGGTCCAGCCGGCAAGTCGAGCTCTGCCTTTTTTCCTTCTTTCCGTTCTGCGGCACGAATGGCTTCCCACCGCTCGCGTTCTCTCTGAGCTTTTTCGCGGGCTTCAGCCGACTGGGCACGCCATGCCTCGACTTGCGCCTCGTATTCGACTTTCCATGTGTCATCCGTCGCGGTCGCAGACGATGTTGACGGTGCAGGATTAATTTTGTCCGAGGATTCCGAAGGCTGTGCAGGTATGGGTGAATCCTCCTCTGCCAGCGGTTGTCCGAGGTTCGAGAGACCAGGCTGGACGGACTGACGGTGTGACGGGGGTGGAGAAAAAGCCTGAGCTAAAACAGCCTAGCGTCCACTGTCAGTCCCAAGGGTGAACGATACACAATAAGAATGAGGATAAAATTACATGAATAATGTTCTCTTCTGTGTTGACAGGCGCCTGGTCGTCCGACATGGTTGGGTCCTCGTTCCTCTTCACAGAAGGTGGCATTGGCCGACGATAGTCCGTGGAGCTTATGACCACGTGACTTTGAAATCAATCCTTCACATAGACGATTGGCAAAGTACACACACTCGTTTTGATAATCCTGTGGACAGAAATTCAGGGCTATTCAATCGTCACTGACGCACACTATTTGGTTCGAGAATACAAGGGCAATCGACGCGCTATCATATGACCTACATCGTTCATGGTCTTCCTCAACGTTGCCTAATCGTGCGCCCACGGTTTTGCGGAAAATACCGATGGAGATGTCACGTTTGGCCGCGGCAAGATGCTCTGGCACGTCTCAGTGATCACGATGATCGTGCTGTCACTTTCTTTCATCGATCTGGAGAGATGGTATGCGTATCCCTCAGATTCGAACACGCAGATATGCGGAATAACAGCACAGGAAGACGACCCGCATATCTGCTCATCTTCCCGTCAAGTTCTCCATTAGCGAACCAAGGATACCAACTTATCAAAGGCGTTCGACAGGCTCTTCTAGATAGATGCCTCGGGCATGAAGTTAACGCGGTCTCATCAAGGGCTTTCGAGGCATGATCTCAGTTGCAATCGTTTTTTCCCGTGTATTTCCTTGTTTCTTCATTCTCATACCGGGTCTCGGATTCTCCCATTTTCTCTGGCTGGTAAGCTGACAATAGCCCGAGCTATGTATCCCGATGTATTTTAAATCATTCTACCTCTTCATTTCAAGTCACAAAAGTCCTTTTAATTATTCCAAAGTCAAGGCATGAAATATGAAATTTCTCTATCTCCTATGCTTCGCTACAAATCCGTTTTGAGGTACGCCCAGACCATGACCTCATTGTATTCATGCTTACATTGGTGGTAGGCCTCGTGGGCGAGAAGCCACATTCACCATCAGAAATGGGAGATTCAACGATATTTTCTGTCTTGCAGGCTTTTGGAATATCCAAATTCCGGAACCTCGGTCTTTCCTATTCGCGCCTGCGGCATGAACAACGGCAACGAGTCGTTTTGCCGAAAATTTGTCAAGCGTTGTCTCTTTCCTTGGCTCCCGTGCCGTTGCTTGGCGAGGGTATCTACGCCCATGCATTTATATCTGATCAGTTTTCCTTCAGCAGATCCTGTGGCGCGTATTCAGCTGTCGGAACAATTCATAAATCTCAAGTTCCCTCCTTGTTCATCCGATAACAATCGCCGACTGATGATGCTCGATGTTGACAAACCGTCTGGTCTACCGCCAGATCAGAAAGCCGACATTTAGGACTAGATCGAACATGTGTCCGTTGCGCAACAGACTGTAGGCGCTGTGTGTGGCTAGTCTGATCAACGTGAATAGCACCTTGGTGCATGTAGACCGGCTGCTTTTCATTTCATGCAACGTCTCTTTTTGAAATATGGCGTCGTTTGAACCTAAACGCGGAAATACCATTCCAAACAGCCTGTGTCATGACCTTCTTGTGTGGGGTTCGCCAAACATGACATCCGTGGAGGTCGCTCGCTATCTTGGCACGCTGCGATTCCGGGCCGCGAGGCGAAGAGCGTGTACCTCCCTTGTATGGAAGAACTTTTTCCGCATGCCAGGACGTTCATCCTCGTGACCGAACTGATACCCAGAAGTGGTCGAAAGACCATCGGCACCCGGTTGTGTGCGATGCGATGATTCAACGATGAATGACGGAATTTCCGAAGCCTCGTCGCCTGGCAGGAACGTTAAGGGGGAAACGCTGGTCCATCAGGAATCGAGATCCTTAGATTTCTTTTCTCTCATCCTAAATCCAGTCGCTAGTCCGTCGCGTGACTGTCAAGGAGCCTACGCCAGTTGCAGACTTATAAAACACGACAGGCCTTATGATGCAGCCATTATCACGACTACCCTCCCTTCGTCTTCCCTCTCACTTTATACGCAGGTAGGCCCGTCTTGCCAATGGCCCTTCTACCACATTGACCAGGCTCGCGACAGACATGTGCGAATTTGAAGTGTAAGTGTTCCTATCTGTGCTCTTTAAATCATCCAAATTTCATAGTTCGGCTGTTTCGCCAAGATATGGCGACTACTACAGAGGATGCAACGTACGTCGACGTATTGCCTCGCTGACGGGACCGTTCCTGACGTCAATCCAAAGCACTTCGTCAAATTGTATGATTCCGGCGAGAAGTACGAGTGCAACTCGGCAGATTGCTACTACAGCGAAGCACATGGACATACAGCGCGGCATTGTCCGTGTCCCAGGGTGAGGAAATTCTTCTTCGGTGTTGCAAGTAAGTCAACCTTCGTCCTTGTCGCGGACAGGACAAGAAGTACAGGCAGAGGATAATAAACATGTTCCATCAACCATGTGAAGATTGCCGCAAGGCAGAGTTTGACCGTCGCGTCGGTCGTCGATATTAGCAGCTTCCGTCACGGGTTCAGGACGGGGCTTCAACTGTTGCATTTTACACGTTCCGCCGTTTTCCACTTGTTGTCATGTTGTAATTTAGGATCTTAATACCTTGCGCATTATCTGCCCTTCGGATTTATCGCAGAAACCAATGAGTATCTCGCACCGGTTCGCGTCGGGAAGGAAGAGCAAGAGAATCAGATTAGGAATCGGCCCCACTATGACCGAAGCACCGTCTAGCGAAGCCCCCAAACCACGCAAGATTTACCTGTCAACTATCACGGATAGGAAAACAAGAAGCAGCCGACCTTAGAAATATGTCTCCTTTCTCGTAATAAGGACATGTAGAAGGCGTCAGCCACACGAGGTCGTCTGGCCGTTATGGATCCCCCATCATCCTTGTGGCTATAGATTGGTCCCACAGGAAATAAAGCCTCCTGCTAGAACCGTTTGCCGCTACGTCTGATAGGCTGCCGGGCTCCACTTCTGATACCAGAGACAGCGTTGCCGCTTTTGAGTTGCGCTACATGTCTTTTGCGCTCCTCTTCGCTACCGTCGTCGCTTGAGGATTCGGTTGGCTGTTTCAGCTTCTTCTTGGGCCGAACAGGAGACGACTCCGAGTCAGACGAACGCGGGCCGCTTGTTCCTGCAGCAGGGGAAACACGAGGGGTTGGCTTGCGAGAAAGACTAGCGCTGCTACGAGGCTTCAATCTTTGACTTAGCATTTTGCTATCGTCTTCGTCTTCTGATTCTGTAGAGGAGTCCGATTTGGCCTCCGTTTCCGGCGTGGCGCTCTGTTTCACAGCAGTTGATTTTACGTCCAACTGCTTCTGCCGAGCACGTAATGTGAGAGTGTAGTTGCCCATTTTTGATACGAGAAAGCACTAAGCGAGAACATACCTTGTCAGGTCTTGCGGGGGATTTAGAACGAAAGTTGACCCCTGGCGAGGACGGTGGCTGCTGTGCGGGAAGTTTGGAATAGAACTCGGTTCTCTGCGGTGGCTTTTCTGGCACAAGGTCAGGCTTTTCGGCCTCCGATTTAACTGAGGCTGTGAAGCGGAATTAAGCGAAGACTCAACGCATCCGAATTGATTGCCTCACGCAAGTCAGTTGCATAATTGAACATGGCAGTCATGCGCCGGAGTGAAGTAGAGATGCGGGGTCTGGATATCGTGTTTTTGATGTGGATGTCGAGGGTCCTTCTGGCCGTTCGACCGACTTTGTCAATGGACTGGATAAGGATAACCCAGGATTAAAGAACAAAACCAACATTTGAAGGCGAAATATCTTGACCTTCTCGATATCCGCATCTGTCATCCCTGAGAGGGCTTCAACAGATGAGAAGGCCATATGAGTAACGCTGATCAGTGGAAGGACGAGGTGCTGAGATATGATCTCTGGAGAAACTTTAGAGCCCAAAAAGTTGGTCTCCCATCTCCATTTGAAATACTCAGACTCGAGCTGAAATGAAAAGTCCTGTGCGGGGGTTGAGTTAGTGGACCACATGAAGTGGCACACGCAATTCCGAAAGACATCACTCGAACGCCCCTGACCCACTCACGCTGAAGTTGGAAGCCGTCACCTCGAAGGATATATCCGCAAGGCCTCCCAGGGTATGCGCCTTCGAGAGCAGGTCAAGTGTGGCAGTTCGCCATGTGTCCTCATCTTCGGCCTCAATATAAGGTTCAGGTGAGCCAGGATTGCACTGGCGCCACCGGCGAGCGAATTGATTGCTCGTAAGGACTGAGATACGCAAATATAGCAATAGAAGAGCCCATTTGAGTCGAAGGATTCTTGATGCATACGCGAGATGATCACCTTCTGCCCATGTGGATTTTGTGTCGGTTACCAGAACACAGCACGACAAATCGACAGAAGAAGAATAGAACTTCTGGATACAGGGTAGATTCCAAAAAAAAGACAAAGTCAACGTTTTGAGCAGCGATGAAAATACATGGAGCGAACGAACGATCAGGTATGGGATGGACTTCTGGTTGTCTATCTTTACTAACCATTCCTTACTCAGGAGGTGTTTGGAGTGTTCCTGGTCTTCTTCAATGACACAGAACGACAGAAGGAAATGAAGACTTATAGACCTCTGAGAAATGCTCCATGCCGCGTCAATGAATGAACAGAAAGATGTACGGTTCAAAGGCTTCGCACACTGTGGACTTGAGTCTCGCGTCGCTCGGCAGTTGCCGACAACACTCTGCCTTGACAAACCACTCGCTCTGGCGTCCTGGCTCATATGAGCTATCCTGCAACTTCCAGTTTGTTTACGGGCTAAGATGGATCATGAGGAGGGTGAAGTACATGAGGTTTCGTCCGGCGCTTGTCCCAAAGATTATGATTCCGCATACGAATGGCCTGGCGAAGCGATGCCGTCAACACAGCTTTCGTCTGAACACGAGTCTGTTCTTCCCCAAGTTCCCGTTCCCAGAGCCAAAGGCAGGGTGACTTTCCGTCTTCTAGTGCTCCACTCTTCAATCCTTCCATCCAACAAGACATTAGCGGTTGCAGATGGCTACTCCGAAGTCCAGTTTGGCCGGGATGTACAACCAGCTGGTTCGACGACGCCGAGAGTCAGGCTAAAGGAAATGGAGGTGTCTAAATTGCACGCTACAGCCTACTGGGACGGGGCAAGACGGGAATGGAGCGTCGTGGACATGGGTTCCATGCACGGCACCTACGTTCAACCGGCATCTGCGGCAAGTGAAGACCGCGGGACGAGGCTGTCTCCCTCGAGGATGGCCAGCATTCCCCGGAAGCTGCATCACATGGATCGCTTGACGATAGGCAGTACCACGTTCCTCGTTCACATACATCAGAATCAACTACCTTGCGAGGACTGTTCCCTTGGTGTGGAGCAAGAAATTGCTCTTTTTCCTCGTGATAAAAGGGCCTCGAAGCCCTCCCCTTCGACCTCCGCGGAGAGGCTTATTGCAAGCGTTGAAATGGCTCGATCGTCTTCTTATACTCCCAAAGCAAGCCCGGATCCGAAGAAGGCATTGACGATGCTGAAGCAAAGCCTATTGACTCGTCACGAAGGGAGAGTCCGATCCGCATCCCCTCGCGAAGCACCTACGGCACAGTATGTAGACCGCTCCGCCCGTAGAAGAGCCATGTTTCCTGTTTCGCATCCGGAGGCGCCTGGTAGGCCGCCGCCGCCGCATGCAACTTCAACACCCCCAGAAATTGCGCCATTGCAACCGTCTGCGAACCTGGAGCCCGTGAAATCGCAACCTCCCACGCCGCTGCCGTCAACAAATATCGGGCATCGGCTTTTAATGAAGCAAGGCTGGGAGCCTGGCGCTGCTCTTGGAATAGATACGTTGGACGAGGACCGCGTCAACCTTGTGGAACCTCTGGAGCTCAGTTCCACCACAAATCGTGCTGGTTTGGGTGTCAAACGTCCCTCCGGTTCAAAATCGCCTCCTTCGGAATCCGATTGGAAGGAGAAAGGAAAACGGCGACGATGGCAAGAGATTGACTAACGACGGATCGCTCGCCCATTACCCCTGACTCGAATATATCGAAGCAAACTCTTTTCCTCCAGGCTCGCTTTATGTCGTCTAATATGGGCGTAGTTTGAATTTCGAATTGTCACATTCACATTGGACGTGGCGGTCCTTGTTCTTTATTTGGAGTGTGGGATAATCGCGGTCACGCCGAAGCGCGTCGCGCTGCCTCGAGGCGGGCTAGCGTTATTTGTACATATTTATGGATTCACGTGTTTAGTTGGCGAACGAACTCGAACTCGAGCACCTCCTTCTCCTTGTGAGGCTGACCTGTCGACTTCTCTGCCACCCTCTATCCTTTTTCTCCGGTTTTCCTTTCCAACTTCGACCAGGGCACTTCCAAACATTTTTCTTTTATCTTTGCCCAGCAATCTATACTTTTTCTCTCGAAATCTCGACATCAACCTTGCTCAACACATCAAGCTTATTTTACCCGTAAATATTTTCAGACACTTTTCATGGCAACCAACCATGCACGCGTACGTTCGTTTTCTTTTGTCAATCCATGCAATCCGTTGATCAGGCTTCTAGTTGCCTCAACGGCGGTCAATCGTTCAACGTGTCAAGGGCGACGAGAATGCCATCAGTAAACAATTGCGTCAGACTTCACACATGAACGGTGTCGCTGCACGTCTCGCGACCAAAGACGCAACCAATCTCAAGGTGACCCAGACGCGAACGGCCCTCGGCGAGGTTACTCTTGCTACCGTGAACCGTAAAGTAAGAGCTCCCCTTCGGCCTGACGTTCGGCTGTATCATTGACATGCGTTTCGCTCTAGGACATTGGAGTCAAGGCCGTCACTGGCAAGGAGAATGGGGAAACAAGCCTCAAGAGGGGTCGCTCCGACTCCGTCACCCTCGCCCAACGAGTGCCACTCGGACCCGGCAGAGCCCCTGCCGCCCCTCCCCTCACGAATGCAATCAACGCTCGTGCACCCCTCGTCCGCCCATCTCGCGTTACTGCCACAAACAGACGCATTGCGCGCGTTGTGCCGAAAACGTCTATCGTCCATGAAGAAGTTGAGGTGCTTCAGAGCGAGCCGCCAAGCGAAATGGACGTAGAGGAAGAGCCGGTTGTCTCTGCGGCACACGAACGGAGCCTTTTAGAAGGCGAAAAGGAAGTAGAGGCGATGGTTGGCGTCGACGACAGTGACGAAGACGATGCTGCCCCTCCACCAGCAAAAGCTCAGCGGATCTGGCCCGAGGTCGACACCGTTCGCGCTACAAAATATAAACAAGAGGTGCAAGCTATTCGTGAAAGGTTTCGAGATGAGATTGATGTGCTCGATACGACCATGGTCGCTGAATATGCCGATGATATTTTTGAGTATATGTGCGAGCTAGAGGTACGCTGTCGCTTTCGTTGGTTTGCCCACGTCGCCGATGACCTTTTGTAGGAGGACATGATGCCTAGTCCAGACTATATGAGTGGACAAAACGAGATCAATTGGTCGATGCGGCAAACACTGGTTGATTGGCTCCTGCAAGTTCATCTCCGATATCACATGGTGCCCGAAACGTTATGGATCGCCGTTAATATCGTGGATCGATTCCTGACAAAACGTGTGGTTTCCTTGGTCAAGCTTCAACTCGTAGGCGTCACTGCCATGTTCATCGCGGCCAAGTACGAAGAGATCATTGCTCCTTCCGTGGAAGAGTTTGTCTTCATGACCGAGAACGGGTATCCAAAGGAAGAAATCCTCAAAGGCGAACGAATCATGCTGCAGACACTAGACTTCAGGATATCGCACTACTGCTCTCCTTATAGCTGGATGCGGAAGATTAGCAAGGCCGACGACTATGACATCCAAACGCGGACGCTGAGTAAATTCTTGACAGAAGTCACCCTCCTGGACTACCGTTTCTTGAGGGTGAAGCCGAGCATGGTCGCAGCTGTGGGAATGTACTGTGCGAGGAAGATGCTGGGTGGCGACTGGGTTAGTGCCCGCTTTCATTTATATGTTGCATGCCTGCAAGGCAAACGCCTCGTTGACTCCACGTTCATGATGAACGCTTGATCATGTGACTGACCTGCGTTTTCTTTTTTTCCAGAATGAGGCATTTGTCTATCACTCGGGGTATACGGATGACCAACTCATTACCGGCCACCAGCTTCTTCTTCAAAAGCTCACAGAACCGAATTTCTCGCGCCAGTACGTGTGCAAGAAGTACGCGCACAAGAAGTTCCTCAAAGCCTCCCTCTATGCCATCGAATGGGCTAAGGCACATATCGAAAGCCCCAAACCAGGGGAGGCGATGATGCTCGAACCGTGAGCTTCCTTGTCCTTGCATATTCTGCTTGCATCTCGTTTCTTCTCTCCATGGCCATGTAATTTTTAAGTGCATCGCTCATCATTGCCGTCGCATCCGTCATCTTCTGTTTTACTACATCTCATTGTGTCTATCGCCATATTTCTTCATCTTTCCTCGTCTTTTGGACCCTCTCGCGTTCCCGTTTACGTTTCCGAGTCCTTAATTCCGTTCACAAAATCGGTCTTGTGTCTCGATTCTATGTCATTGCTCTATAACTGCTATCGGCTTTGTCCACTTTCATTCACCTTCCACCTTTTTCTTTCTTTCAATCTGGCGCATCAAGACAATTTAGAAGGCTGCGATTCCGACTATGTATGCACTCATGTCTTCCATGACGATCTATGAATCCTTTCCTCTCTTTCTCGTTTTCACTTTTTTTTTTCTATTCCTTTATTTATTTTATCATTCCTTGTTCGCTTCTCTATCTTGTCTCTTGAAGAATCTACCCCTCACAATCTTTCTGCCTGCAACACCATAAAAACCCAAAAAATACTTGAAACCGCCTCGACTTTCGTTCTCTTTTATGCACCGTATATACTCTCTGGATCACGTCTTGCACACGATCACTCTGTACATGATACGTCTCGCGCAGGGCGCCAGCCTGTTACTACTACGACCAAAATGCCTTTTCTCGTTTCTCCAGTGCGGGAAATCATATGCTTACATAAATGGAACCGGATCACAGAATTCACATGTCGCAGACCCAGGGTATTTTAGTCAATGTACCAACCTGCATAAAAACCGTCAATAACCGGGTTTCTGCTCGAGTCCCATTTCAATCGCCATGTTTTTGTCGTTCAAAGGTCAAACTGTAGTCATCACGGGTGCGGGAGGAGGTCTGGGAAAGACGTATGGACATGTTGATTTCTGAGACTTTCAAAGTTGACGCATGCGTCTCCTCTTGCTGGCAGTTACTCGCTGTTCTTTGCGTCGAGGGGTGCCAACGTCGTCGTGAACGATTTCAATGCGGAAGCAGCCCAAAAGGTCGTCGATGAGATCGTCAAAGGTGCCGTGTGATGTATGATCCCGCTTGGCTCATGTGCTGAATGCGAAACTGTGCAGCTGGAGGAAAGGCGGTCGTAAACACATCGTCCGTCACAGACGGCACTGCGGTTATTAAGAGCGCGCTCGACGCGTTTGGCGGGGTCACGATTCTCATCAACAATGCAGGCATTCTGAGAGATCGAGGGTGAGAAACGCGTCCGGCCAAGTGGATTCAATACAGTATTTGACCATGTTCCCCAGATTCAAGAACATGACGGACAAGGAGTGGGATCAGATCACCGAGGTCCACTTGAAGGGCGCTTTTGCCTGCACAAAGGCTGCATGGCCCGTCTTCCGCAAACAAAAGTTTGGCCGCATTGTCAACACCGCTAGTGCTGCAGGATTATACGGTCAGCCCGACTTTTGTTTCCCGACAAAATGGAGATTTGAACATTGTATGCTATAATATAGGCAACTTTGGCCAGGCAAACTACAGCGCAGCTAAGATGGGTCTCGTCGGTTTCACAAAAACTATTGCTCGAGAGGGCGTAAAGTACAACATCAAAGCAACTGCTATTGCCCCTGTGTGTATTATGACCTGCTTCATGGGAAAAATTGACATTGAATACATAAATAGATAGCAGCATCCCCTATGACTGCCACAATGATGCCTCCTGAAATGCTTGCTAATATCAGCGTATGGTTATCATTCTGACATCTGCAGAACTTCACCCCTCATTTTATATCCCATTTCATCAGCCCGAGTACATTGCTCCATTCGTTGCGGCAATCTGCCACCCAGATGGTCCTGATGCTTCGGGCAAGGTGTTTGAGCTGGGTGCCGGTTTTGTTGCTGAAATTCGATGGGAGCGCTCCAATGGCACTGTTTTCAAGACTGACGCTTCGTTCACGCCTTCTGCGGTAATTCAATCTCTTTCGTAACGTGTTGCCGAAATTGAAATATCTGTCAATAGGTTAAGGCTAAATGGGCGGAAATTGTTGATACATCGAAACCATACTAGTACGCCACCGCACCGCATCTTTTATGTTCCTTAAACCGTCGACTGACGCTTTATAGTCCGAAAGATATGAACGACGTAGACGCACAGGTATGACTGGCCGATTTGTTTCATCCATGCATGGTCACTGAACTATTTCTTTTGGGACAGGGAAAACTAGAGATCTCCACCAAGCTGCCCTCAAACCCTCAATCGTCTCCAGAAGTGCGATTTGACGGTCAGACAGTCATTGTCACCGGAGCGGGCGGAGGAATTGGGCGAGCACATGCTCGTATGTACGCAAAGTTAGGAGCGAACGTTGTCGTGAACGACGTTAGCGACAAGGGCGCCAAAGCGGTGGTGGATGAAATCACCAAAGGTTAGTCTGTGAGACGAAGCTTCTACCGCCCGCCGGCATGCTGATATGCAATTGCCATCAGAGGGCGGAAAAGCTGTCGCCGCTGTCTGCTCCGTAGAAGACGGTGACGCAATCGTCAAAACTGCTCTAGACAATTTCGGCGGTGTCCACGTTCTCGTTGCCAATGCAGGTGTCTTGCGGGATAAATCCTTCACAGCTGTGACCGAACAAGAATGGGATATAGTTCTAGCCGTTCATCTTCGGTGAGTCTCGCTGGTTCACATAGGATGTTTCAAAAGCTGATTTGTCGTTCGTAGAGGTACATACAAGGTAGTCCTTCCATCTCAACCCAGCTTTCAAGGGTGATATCGATCGCTTTGTGGTTTTAGTGTGCAAAAGCTGTCTGGCCAATTTTCCAGAAACAAAAGTACGGGCGGATAGTAACTACTGCGTCCCAAGTCGGCATCTGTAAGTCGTACTATGGCCCCCTCCGGAGCGTTTGTCAGCCTTACAATATTTATCGACCAGATGGAAACTTTGGTCAAGCCAACGTTTGTTTCCTTGTTTTCTACTGGGGGTATCTCGAACTGATCTGACTCTGACCCCTCGTAGTACTCGACCGCCAAAGCCGCAGTTATCGGCTTCACACGCACTTTGGCAATTGAGGGTAAAAAGTACAACATCCTGGCCAATGCCGTTGCCCCGTCTGCTGGCACTGCCATGACGAAAACGATATGGTGCGCTCACAGTTTTAGCGTCTATGACGGTGGACTTGAAAGATGACAACTCGCCAGGCCTCAAGAGATGGTGGATGCATTTAAGGTAAATAGGGTTGTCGACGTTCCAAATATACACCCATTGAACTTCTTCCTTAGCCCGACTATATTTCACCCATTGTCGGATACCTGACAAGCAAAGGTCTAGCTCGTATTCATTTGCTCCTGGGTGACTGAACTCATTCCGAATCCAGATAACGACGAGGTCACTGGTGGATTGTTTGAGATCTTGGGAGGGTGGGCAGCGCAGACGCGATGGCAGCGTGCCTATGGCCACGGATTCCCAACAAACAAACCCTACACTCCGGAGGATATAGTTGCACAGTGGGGCACGATCACGAACTTCAGTGAGTGTTCTAAGGGTGAAAGTCACCTGCGAATGTTAATTTCCTTTCTTCAGATGATGGTCGCGCGACGTACCCCACGACTACACAGGAATCTATGCAGCAGGTACGATCCTCCTCGAGCTCTTTCTCCACAGTTCGATTTTAATGTTGTACTTTTTCAGCTTATTGATAACTTCACCAACAAAGGAGAGGACGTCAAGGCTAAGCTTTGATTGTGGCTTTAATTTTCTTGCCTTACTATATTTCATGATGCAATTATTGTAAACATTTTCGTTTGAAACCATGTAAAAAAATCCACGCATCTTCATTATGTTAGAGTTTGTCTGCCTGGGGTCCATTGGCATGTGATATTTTACGCAATCTGTTTTAAGGACCTCTGCCGCCGTGGCGTTCGCACATCACCTACGCCCCCATTATGGTCGATTTCAAAGACCCGAACGCATTCGCAGATCCCGAAGATACGCCGCTCGTTGCTGAGGCGAAGCGAACAAATGTTTCGCCACCGACCGACTACAGCTACACAGAAGTACGGCAGCACGTCGAGCTCCCTCCGCCGATATGAAGCTGACGTTTGTTGCCTCAGCGCGAGGTTATCCTCTATAACCTTGGAATAGGCGCTACAGAAAAGGAGTTGCAGTGGACCTTTGAAGGCGACGACGGGTTCAGTGCACTGCCGACGTTTGGTGTCGTTCCTCAGTTTGCGGCAAGCTCGGGTCTGCCGCTGGACTGGTTGCCTAACTACAATCCGGTATGTCGCATGGGCTCGGATTACCGATCGGCTTCCCTGATGAGCACGAACCGTTTTGACAGGCCAAGTTGCTACACGGCGAGCAGTACTTGAAGATTCACGCCCCTATCCCAACAAGCGGAGAGCTTGTGAGCAACGCGAGGCAAGTCCTCTTTTCGTCGGAAAACCGCGTTGTTCTTTTTAAAATGCGAATTCAACAAGGATTATGGAAGTACTGGACAAGGGCAAGGCGGCGTCCGTGACGAGCATTGTGGAGACGCGAGATAAACGGTCCGGCCAGCTCATCTTCGAGAACCAATCGACGGTCTTTATCCGCGGATCCGGTGGTCTTGGTGGAAAGAGAAACGGAAAAGGCGCGTTTCGGCTTTACTATCGTCATTACTCCACATTTTTATGAATTCGTCTTTGCAGACCGAGGTGCTGCCTCGGCACCCAACACACCGCCCAAACGTAGCCCAGATGCAACCCTGGAAGAGAAAACACTACCCACTCAGGCTGCGTTGTACAGGTCATTCTGCATCCTGTCTTTATACTGATTTTTTAGCTGAACCCAGGATCCCATTTTATTTAGGTTAAGTGGCGATAGCAACCCGTTGCACGTGAGGCCGACTTCTTGTCGATCTCTCCATGACATGCCGCAGGACCTTAGCATCTTTGTTGTAGATCCAACCAGAATTTGCAGCCATTGGTGGTTTTGACCGACCCATCCTGCACGGACTCTGTTTCATGGGAATCGCAGGAAAGCACGTGTACAAAACATTTGGTCCGTACAAGGATATCAAAGTCAGGTAAATTCGCCTGTTCTGATCGTTCTGCGAACTCGCAACTGTGTCTAATTGAATCCGATTGTTTCGAATAGATTTGCAGGAGTGGTATACCCTGGAGAAACCATCGTGACAGAGATGTGGAAAGAAGGTTCAAAGGTCATCTTCAGTGAGTTGTCAAGGGCTAGAAGGGATTGCATGGCTTACGCCAAGATGGATGTTTCTTCAGCTGCTAAAGTAAAGGAAAGGGGGACCACTGTCCTGGCCGCTGCCGCTGTCACATTAATCGACGATGCTCAGACGAAAGCTCGGCTGTGATGTTCAAGACGTCGATAGGAATCTTACAAGGGGAGCCATAGTAAATTGGTTAGAGTGACTAATTGAATACATTGCGAGAACACAAAGGCTATGGCTCAGGATTATGATACACGAAGGTGCATGCGAGTGGTCTACAGCATCTTCAAGGTATCCTTATCCGAAGCGTGATGAGCGATGTGAACGCCGCCTAAACGGAGGGGGAGACGATTGAAAAATAGTGCTTTGGATTCGGAGTGATCTGCCGAAAGTAGGAAATGCTCGACTTGCGCATATTTCAATGACAAGGTTTGGTCTTTTCTTTCTGGCGTCAAGGTCATCCGCAAGTGTGATTTCCGCGCATGTTACCCGAATAGTACAAGAATCACTACAACGATAACATACAGGCCTTCATTTCCCGCCAATAAGGGGTGCTACGGATGCTATACTTACAAATCAGCAGAATACCCTCTTAGCTAGTTGCGTCTTGGACGACATAACTCTCCACTCCAACCTATTGACGACGAACATGAATTTGACGAATACCCGATAGGAACGTACTTCACAACTTCAAAACGGATCATAGCATATTCAAAGACCACTCCCATATAGCCCATGTATCGACGCCTTTACTGCCAAGAATCGCTTTCGTGCTGGTGCCATCTTGCATCTGCCTTGCATAAATGTAATCTCGAGTTGCTTGGGGCGGCAGGCAGTTGTTCATTCAATCGCCAGCATTGCCGTCGTCCTTTCTTATGCACCTTTGGACCGATCTTGTGGAGTTTATATTCCCATTATGCAATCGTCCCTCCATTCGCTCGCAAACCGCTTCCTGTCAACCCCCTTTTAAGGCTTACTTTCTTTGCATTACTTCTGGTTGCTGGCATTGCGGAGTTATCACCACCGACTTCAACCCCTTCAATCGCATGATCCAGGCTTGTCGAACCGCGTCAAAAAGCAGCAGCTGAAAAACAGTTCCACAAGGCAGCGACGGCTGAGAAACATCCACGATCGTGACGACCTTGACCTCGACGCAGCCCGCTTTCCAAAGGTCAGTCTGATTTTGTGGTTATTCCGCACGATTAATCCTCTACGGGCTTACTCTGAAAGTACTAACGGGCTGACATTTGGAGCTCGTCTTGATGTTTTACTATCCTGCACTTTCATGCATATCCACGGCGTTTTTCCCTGTCGCCTCGAGCTCCTCGCCGCTTGCGTTGGTATTTGACCCTCTTTCCCTTGGTTAGTTCAGAGTAAGGCCTTGCTACACAGCGAATCTCTAGAAAAAAGAAGCCTCACAAGTTCAGAGCAGGCCATTGGGCTCGACCTGTTTTAGAGTCGTACTTCGCCGGCCCTTCAACTCAACTCTATGAGAAAACGGGGACACAAAACCTCAACTCTCCCGTCGCCGAGTTGACCACCTATGCAGTGCTGCGGGCGACCGTTGTGTAGGAGAGCTCTAGACCGTTGCCACGGGCTACCTCAACTTCAAAGCTTTCATTCAAAGGGAATCCTCCAGGAGGGGCTGTGCGTGCCCGACTGCGTGTGTGGCTTCTCATACATTTGATCGTCCGTAGACAGGTCCGCAGCGTGTGCGTGGTGGGTGCCTTTTTACATATGGCGCTCGTCTGGGACACACTGCATGCATGCTATCTGCCTGACAATGTCAACAGCATTTTCATACATACTCATCAAGGAAGTCACTCCTTTAGACTTTACCCTCTCGCTTCTCTCACCTATAAATCAGACTGCTGTCCTTTCTATCATGGGCTCTTTGACGTGCTGTTCAGCACTATGATCTCTGGCCCTTTGACCATACCCGAGTATTCAGGCATCAGTACGACATCCCAGAGAGGCGTGCCACCAGAAAACCATTGCACTGGGATTGACGGAGACTGTGCTCGTCTTTAAGACTCGTCAGGGATTGAGTAAAGGGAGTGGAGAATTGTCACCGTCGCTTTTGAGGAAGACCAAAGACCGAGTTGTTCGTCCACAATAAATGAGCCGAAACTGTCGCGAACATCCCAATCATTTCTTAAGCTCATATTTCGAAGGCCAATGGATTGAATGATTAGGCTACTACTGAGTACAGCGACAGTTTGTGGTAGTATGTATGTGTATTTTAGCCTACATTATCATGGAATAGGGTACGTAATGGGATCAGCATTGCTGGGTATATCATAGGAAGATCTCATGCACGGCATCAACGTCAACGTTGATGATGTGTGGGGAAGCTGCAGATAAATAACTGGCTACATGCGCGTAGACGACCCAGGTCCGAGTAAGCCGAGATTGGCAGATACACAAGCGAACTAAAGGGGCAAAGATCGTTCTTACATACGGGCACACGAACTCTCGTCTGCGCAGCCTGGGTATGTTTTTAAGGCTTGCATTGTGCAAGAACTCCGGATGGATCCGATCCTGGTTCTAGGTCAGTATCGTTAAAGACGATCGGCGGAGGAACATCATACCAGGATAGAACCAAAACGTCACGCCAAGGATGACATACAGCGCTGAAAATGGTCGGGTGGAAAAATTCAGGTGGCGAGGCTATGTCGAAGGTGGAATGCACTTACACATCAGCAGAATACCTTCTAACCAGTTAGATTTCCCATCTTGCACCACATAGTTGACCGTGAGAACTGCGTAGATTCATGAGAACCTGAACAATTCGATGGGGAGGTCAATCTCCGCATACCTGCTAAGAAAAGAGTGATAGATTCATAGGGATCGAATAGCAAAGTAAGGGGTTTGCCGAGTATCCAGCCGAGGGTCACGACAAGGCTGCGGATGCCATGAATCACAACTGCCACCGCATTCGATATATTTTATGAGGTGCTTACGGTATAACGAATAAAGCAATTTGCTGCGAGGTTACCAGCATCAGTTTCAGTGCACAATAATAGGACCAGCCGCCTTACAATGCTTGAACCAACAGCAACACCGAGACTAAGCGTCAGCTTATCCTTGACAGACACTGTGACGGCAGTTGCATGCTCTTAACGTAATCATGAGAACCGAAAGGACCACCATTAGGAGGACATTACATACCTGCGGCATTACCGACAATAGGAAGCAAAATAAGTCCGACAAATTCCTTGCTGATGTGACCGGTTTCCGTGAGGCCATCAATGGAGGTGACAAGAAATTCTGCGGTAACGGCGACCAACTTTTTCGCCGGCTGAGCTGGCGCGTCGGATGTGAGATACAAAATGAAGGAGTACGTACGACAGTGACGATGACCAAGAGAACGATAGACATCCACAAGCTCATTTGTAGCTTTTCTTCCGCGCTTTCTTTCTTACCCTTCTGGGCCTCCGGGTCAATGTGCCCAGTTTGGCTCGAGGAAGGTGACGTTTGGTCAGTAGATGTCGAACAGATGACATCCTCCTCGCCCTTCTCGTGTTTTCCGTCTTTCTTCTTATGTCTCGGGGCGTATTTGGTCGACTGAATAACATGTTCACCTTTGTCTTCATAGAGAACGGCATGGGAGTAAAGCTGGAAAAAGAGATAGGCGCCATAGACTTCGGGAAGAAATGTGCATAAGCCGCCTGAGTCACGTAGCGCCTCGAACGAGAGACTCACTGAAAAGCAATATAATTGCCACCTTGAGGTCGAGAATTCTTAGAAAAAGGGTATACATGTCGGAGATAGACATACCCCATGGCTAACAGAGAGAATATCAGAACCTTCTTCATCACGAGCGGCTTGATCCCCGTTCGAGACGGAAAGGTGAAATGCTGCAGGCAGAAGGACAGCAATGACGCTGATCGTCAACAAGGAGGAATTGAGCTGTGAGGCGCCTGATTTGGCACATCAGATAATCGAGTCACCTCCCAATGAAAGTGTTCTTAGATACTCACTGATGCCAAAGCCCTGTTCCGAATACCTCATTCCTCCTGCAAAGAAACACATTCCGAGGACCAAGACTACATGGGTAAGATGAGGTCATGAGCGCTCGATAAGGGAATAAATAGGCGCTTACGAAGGTTGCTAAGAATTGATCCAACCACTAGAAGATGATCGATCAGAACTCGATCTCATGCGGGGTGATCGAGAAAGCACCAAGCCGTCACACAGGACGTCATAACTTGGCCGTTGAACTCACGGGACGATTGGACGATGCGCAGTTCACACTTGACTAGGGCGATGATCTGACAAGATGATCAGTTTATTTTGAGCGTTCAGGGGGGGGAAATGCCACATACAGCTACAATTAATTCGACACTAGACGGCGTTTAGTGCCATGAGTTCGACTATAATTAATCCAGTGCGCGACTTACGCATTGCCCTGTGTCAGCAAACATGAGGTCGAGTGCAGAACATGCAGAAATTTTAGGGACGTTACCAGTGTCGCATTAAGCAATCCAGCGAGTGTCTGACCGACACGTAGAGAGAGTTCTTCCGTTGCGAAGCCCAACAACTGAGGGAAGTCATTAACCAAATCGATGCCGAGAGGACGACAGTGCATGTGTGTACCTTGGCAAGGGGTATAATTGCGAGAAAGGAGACTAAAGCACGCGTTAGCGGGGAGGCAAGGCGGTGAAAACCGTCTGGAGTACGTACAAACAAAAATCAGGGTATCCCTGTTGCTGAAAGAGTGTGGCAGGGCAAAATGAAGCGCCCACTGCGAAATGATGAGCAATGAGAAGGCCGAAAAAAAGCTGGACCGGACGTACAGAGATCGGTATAAATACAAGCAAGGTGTTGAGATCTGGAGTTGGGAAAGAACCGCCGTCAGCATCCTTCGCAGATTTCAGCTTTCACTTGCTGGGGTCGCATACACGAGGCACAGATTATTGATTTCAAGCTCTGCAAGAAGCCAGGCGCGGGGGCAAGAGGTTTCTCGTGTTGCAGCATGGACGTGGCAACGCGTATCAAGTTGAAAGACGGACGAGGGCTGTCAGTAGGTTGCGTCGTTTCTGAGCGGTTGGTTCGCTTTCTAGCAGGGGTATTGGCAGTTTGGGTATGAATATGGGTATGATCAGGTGCCTCGTCGGGCACTGAAGGCAAGGTGGGTTCCGCGGCATCGTGGCTTGATTCCTTGGCATTAGATATAGGTTCGTCTGGCATACCTAGAAATAACATAGTCAGAAGCTCTGCCATATTGCAGTGAAATACAGAGGAAAATGCACACTTGGAGGCGATGAGGGTATAACGCCCAACGTTGAATGGTGCTGTTCAATGAGAGTGTGGAATGATTAAAGAGTAGCCACCAACCATTGTAACTGTAAGTTTGTTATATGCGTTCCGTGAGAAATACGCATCCCCATTTGAAGAACTGAAATTTGGCCATTTGCAACACAGCCTTCAACATGTGTCTACCAACACAGCACTGCGCATGAGTCAACGGCCGAAAAAGAAACCAGACATACGACGTGTATAGGTCTATCTAAATTACCCTATGCCCTTGGATAGATACGTTATGCAAGACGAAAACGAAAACGTAGTTCAGCAGTTAAACATGTCAGCCTTGATATGCAAACGACACAGCTCCATATAAGCCATCTTCTCTACCGAGCATTCCATGACCATGTAAAACCTGAACAGTGAGGAACAAGAAGCCGATTAGAGCAGGAACGTCGGCAAGATATTTGATAAAACAGCACAGACCTCCATTTTGCGAGCATGCCAACCGACACCGCTGCTCACATTGCCATTCGCACCCGCGAGCCGCTCGACTTCTTGCCGCAGCGGGTGGTCCGGTGCTAGGTCTCTTCTGAGGACACTGCCTTTGCCAGATACAGCCTCCGAAACCCATCCGCTCGCGGCGTCCACATACCATCCGCGCCCGCCCTTGCTTTTCACAATGCGCCACGAGCCAGCGCCAGCTCCGAGACCGCCGAGCAGCATCGTCGACAGCTCAACCACGCGCAGCCGCGTTGGCGGCGGCGCCGGTGCTGTGGACGGTGACGTCAGGCTGAATGAGAACGGCGGGGTGCATAAAGGCCGGATGAGCTGTGTGTGCAGTAAAACTGAGGACTGCCGTGGTGAGCATCTTGCAGCAGACTCCGGATTGGGGGCGACTGTTGCCGCACGCAAACCGCAATCCAGCTCAGGCGATGTCCCAACCAACGTCAGGATCTCCACGTTCGGCGTCTTGGTCTTCATAAACTCCGTGATCACCTTGAGTTCCAGATTCGGAATATGAGAGAGACCGAGTGAGCGAAGTTTAGGCAACGGGCGACAGACATTCAACAGGAGTTGTCGCGTTAACGGTGCACTAGAGAGGTCTAGGTAGACGAGATCGCCATTGAGGAAGCAGGGTGCCAGAGACAAGATGTCCCGAAGGTCTTCTTCTGCGAGCGGCGACGTAAAGGTCATGTCGCCGTACAGATTAAGCTCTTTGAGTTCGCTAGTTACGGGCGAATCAACGAGGAAGGAGCGGATGCTCTCGCCCGTCAGCCTAATGCACCTAGCCAGCGCAAGAGACTGCAGACGAACGGTCGGCGACTGCCCAAGTGCGTGCAGGATCTCTGGCGTGACGCGGGCACCGGACAGGTCAAGATGCGTTAGAGAGGGAAAGGCTAGAATAAAGGGCGCCAGGATCCTAGGGAGAATCGACTTTACCCCACGCATGCCTAGTCGTTGAAGGCCGGGAAACACCAGCGGTTCTTCGATGGAAAGCATGGAACGCGACCGGCGACCATTATGACCTTCTCCCTCGCTGTCGCTGGACTCGGCTTCAGCATGAGGGAGTAGATGTGTATTTACAAATTCCGTGAGTGCATTGACGAACACTGCGCTGACGCAACCTGTGAGATCTATGGCTTCCAGATCCCTGCACTCCCGCCTCCTCTCACGATCGTCCTCCTCCGTATCATGACCAGCAGCTATAGCATATCCACGATTACGCGAGGGGCGACCTCGTCCTCTAGACGGTGCTCCACGAAGGAACAGCTCATTCAGAACGGGCAGTGTCAAGGCACCATCCATGTATTCGGTAGCACCGAAAGCGGTAAGATTGGGCATTTCCTATACACAAGGCAGGATGGTCGGCTTATCGAAGCTACGGCGTTTTTGGTTAGCGTAACGTACCTTGAGGACAGCCTCGATGCGCTCTCCAGTCACAAAGCGACTGTTCACGCCTTCTTCCACCGAACGGCGCATGCCGATGGTGCGAAAATGGTTAAAATCGAGATGCCGGACAAATCGTCCGGGACGCGGATCATGCGGGGTCGGTACTGAGATGGATGAGTCAGTTGGGCCGAACGCCAGGTAGGAGTAAGAGACTCACTGTAAACACCAGGCTCTTTGCTCTCGAGGACATCGCGGATGGCATCGCTGATAGACCTCATGAGCTTCCAACGGGCTGGACTTTTGCTCTTCGGCCGGAGACGTCTCGGACTCGGATCCCGAGAAACAGCAGGGGAGAGCAGGTCCGGGGAGATGGAGCTGTCGGGGCTACCAAGGGAGTCGAAGATGCTCTCTTCGATGCGGAGTTGCTCGGTGTCGCGAGCGGATTCGCATTGGGAAGATGAGGCGACCACGGCCTTTGCAGCGGCCTTGATCGTATTGTCCATGACGGCATCGACGGCTTCTTCATCGTAGTCCCAGGCAATCTCTTCTACGAGAGAGAGCCAGCTGCGGGGCAAGCGGACTTCAATTCTATGCGGAGCCGAGGTCTCAGAACCGGCGGAACGTGATGGTTTCAAATTGTCACCAAACACTCACTTTGTCCAAAGCCATGGCTTGGCAGCCTCGTACCAGGCATGGTTTACAAGACAGAGGTTAGCTAGGGTGCGACGAGAGACGTGCTCAGGCCAGTTGCCGGCGGGATATGACGATGGGTGGGCTGCCGGTATTCCGGTATCCCTCTGAATGAGTGGATCGAGAGAGGGCTCGGCGGGATAGAGCGAGGCTGAGTAGACGTAAGCGCAGATGAGAAAGAGTAGTTCTGGTGGAAAATCGTGGTTAGTGATCTCAGGCATGTGGTGGGTGGATGGAAAAGAATGGAGAGTGAACTAACGATCTTTTTATAAGGGTGGCGCCGACTGGTCGGACGTGTCACGCGGAAATCGTAATATTGCGGAGAAACAAGCTCATTCAGGGACACAAACCCCTTGGCAGGGTTCTCTCCTCCCCATTTCTCTCTCCCAGGACGTCCAACGCTCCAGCGCCTTTCGCATGCCTGCAATCAGCATTATTTTCGGCGCAAGCTTCTGGTCAAGAACGTCGCCCATCCGTCAATCTAGCTCAACAACCGGCCACTTTTGGTCCAGCCCAAGTCTTCTCAGGGTCCTGTTTGCCGATCGCATTCAGCAATCAACGAGCACAAACTTTCGGCAGCTTCACCTTCTGATCTCCCCCTTGGACATCGTCGGCCATGCCCTAACCGAGCATGGGACTCGAGAACCTTCAATCTGGCGCGTTTAATCTTGAGCGAGATGGCCTACGGTTTGTACAACCGATTGCCTTAAAGACGCTTGTCCAGATTAACCGCGGCCATGCGTAGTCGCGATACCGCAGTATGTTTTTTCCTCCCCATCAAAGATACATGAAGGAGATTGACGTCTCACAGTCACGCATGGCCGAGGGACCGACTTCCGAACTTGCGCTACGCTTCAACGACAGTCTGTTGAACTCTTGGTTCATACTTGGCTAAAATGGCGTTTTAGACGGGCCCAGTCTATCCCTTACTCTCATCACGGTTTGCATTGCTCGTTTCTTGTTCTCACATAAAATCATAGCCGAATCGCGATACCCTTTTGCGCGTGCCTTCGGTCGGATCCAAGACATGCTTGGGCAGGCTTGACCTGATTTGGCCATGAAAGAACACATGCACAAGCAACGTACATATCCTGTTCACCGAGCTGTAAACACTTCAGCGGATGCTTGCCGATGTAAATTTTCCTTCAACGCGACTATAGCATTCCTCATCGGGGCTAGCTTAACGTTCTTCGTCCTTGGACAACTCGAGGACCAGTTTCGAAAGCATGCCTTCGTCTGTCTGGGTTGCTTCTCGGAGCATTTGAAATTCTGGTTTCACCGAACGCGAGTATTTCTCGCATCTCTCGCCTACACGTCCTCTACATGTACACGCATGTCTGTCAAGTGCTCTAAATATGGTCTCGGCGCCAATTCGCTGCAACCCATATGGTGCTAGTCCTGCAGCACATAGAACAAGGTCAAATGTTCGCCATTGATGAAATGCTTAACTTCCTTTGACGTCGCGACGACCGACATAAGTTTCGGACAATTATCGATCCGCTGGTCCTCGACGCCGAGGCGAGCGCTCTGCCTGTCCATCGACATTCCGCATGTCGGTCCGTTCATCGGGCATGACCCATCGCTCCACGCATACGTTAACCTGTGAAATTCCTGCGTGCTGATAGGACCTCGCTGCGAATTCCGCGGCGGTCAGATTTCGGCGCGTTTAGCGCCTGTTTCAGCTGGTTATCATCATGTGTCCGTCGACGACGCGCATCATGAGGGGTGCCGTAAATGCCAGGCTTTTTCCCGTTCATAGTGGGTGCTTGGTTCTATGAAAGTTCGCATACTATAGCGGCTGTTCTGAGAACAGCAAATGTTCTTTTATCGCGGTCAGAAGCCGACTGTCATATGCTCAGAACCTCTGAGAAGCTGCATCGGTGTATAAATGAGCATCTATTTATGGATGCACCGCAGCTCAGTTAACTCCTGTAAGCAGTAAGCCTACCTCTTTTATTAGTGTTGCTATAATCTGGGAAGTTGGGAACTCAGCTTTTCATATCTCAGTTTCACGCGATGATTATCATTATCCGGAGCGAGGTTCTCAACGAACTATTCATGGCAGACGAAGAGATATCGCCTTGTTGCCAGCCACCATTCTTCTGCAAGATCTTGCAACTGGCCACGGTTCGGCGCACCAGCCTATCAGCTTTGCTGTTATTGCCCCGGAAATGGGGCCTAGGTGAATCATTATGCATTATGCTTTAATTCACGACAGGCCATCATTCTGGCAGGAGATATATGGAAGGCCTGGATGACCAAGCTAGCTCGAATGAGCGTCGGATTTTTTAACTCAGACGAACGATTGACTTAGTAAGAAGGTCCATGTATAAGATGGCATCAGAGCTACCTGTCCTCCATACGTGGAAGAAGCATCCAATCAAGCCGTCGCGATAGAGTCAGCGTCTAACATAGAACTCGTACTGCTTGAACATCCAAATAAGCGAGGACGCTGCCAGGTCATACGATGCGTAAGGGATTTGATGCAATCTTCTTTAGAGTAAAAGACTCACTAGAGACAATGATAGGCGGTAGAAGACCCGTACTCAGCCTCGCCGAGCGGAAGATGAACCATTCTGACGAGAAGTGGCCAAATGCGATGAGATAAGAAAACATGGCCATGTCGTATGCACTGATAGTCTTTCAGGAGCTCCTAGAGGAAGAAGAGAATGGAACCGCTCACATCTTTTCGTGAACGTGATACGCTGCATAGACGCGTATCACGGCGGAAGTCAAGGTCCAGACCGCAAACGTCCGAGCTTGCAAAGGGGTGACTGGAGCGTAACAACATTCCAGTCAGTGCTCATGACAGGGACAGTGTTCCATAACGCGTCGTACCGGATGCCGGGTGAACGTTATAGATTCTGCGCGTCAATTTGAGTGTCACAAAATTTTGCACCGAGTTGAACACTGCTGTGACGGCGACAAATAGCTGCCAGTACGCAAGCCATCCCTCGGCTTGTGGAAGATCTGTGAATTTGTATTCCATGAAGCTGACTATAATTCACCGCAGAGGACACTTACAAGGCAAGAGACCACTCGCCATTTATTTCGCTGACAGAAAAAAAAAACGTGTTGAAGAGAATTTTGCCAGGTGCATGAATGATGATTACATAATGAATCCTGGTGTGAAAATAGGATCGCGTCTCCAAAATTGACAAGAGTTGGTTTGTGGGATGTGCCTTGGTACCGTCCTCCTCGCTGGTTCCTACGATGGTTGACCCCATCTTGCATGTGGCCGTCGACCATCCGAGATCCCTTCGCTCCAAAACCAGCAACTCCAGCATCGCCAGTGGCGCCAGCCTCACTCGTCGACCTAGGACGAGAGCCAGGTCGAGGACTGTGACGGGTTCGCCGCGGTCACCCCATAACCGCTCCAGACCTGGCAGTCCTGTATCAGAACTAGCTTACCTCGATAATTCTAATGAAGTTGGGACGCAGGACCTATCCGACACCTTGCCTTCCGGCCCGCCGGAAACCTTGTTATCGCCTCCAAAACCCCCGCGTTCTCCACGTCGAAATGGGACGCTTGACACCGCGTCCGTCTCTCCGAAACGGTCCAGAGAAGCTCTCGTTCCGAGACGGCCGCACACTGCTGGGGACGAGAGGCCGGTGCGTGCTTTTTTCGCGTCTTCGTCTACCCATTATTGTCCTAATTCCATCTGTCACTTTTTTCCAGCCCAAAGTGACCCGGCACACGTCAGGCTTGCAGATACGTCCAACAGCCTCCCAACCAGAGCCACCGCCATCAGCGTTCTCTCGTGACCCCTCTCTCACGGGTTATAAAGCTTCTGGTTTTAATTTCCGAGATTCACTATCCACTCAAGGCTCTGGCACTTCGTCTTCGCTTTATCCCCCCTCCACGTCCACAACCTCAGCGCTAGATTCTCCGCTTTATCCTGCCTCTATGGACAGCCAGGACTCCCGGTTTGGTCCACCTTCTTACGACCCGGAAATCAGCGACAGTCAGGATTATGATGGAGACGACGTTTCATATCGGCTCAAGCTTCTCGTTAACAACAATTACTTTCTTCCACCAGCGCATTCAAAGCCCTCTCCTTCTGACCTCGCTCCTCCATCTCCCGCCGTTAACAAGAAGTCCTCTCGCGCTACAACGCCCACCTTCATGGATTTCTTCCGCGGCAGATCCAGGTCGAAACCGACGACTCCTACCAGCACTATTCCTCCTTCGGCTCCTAAGCCGATTTTGCGAGCGACTGGCGATTCTATCACTCCTTCCGTCCTCTTGCAAGCGCAGCCACGCTTATCGTCCCGAGTTCCCCGGCCACCCTTCCGCGTACACCCTGGTGATAGATCGGGTCGCGTAGTTGTTGTGCGCGAGAAGCTGTCCGATATCGCTGCAGCTGCGAAGCAGGCTGAACAGGAGATGAAAGTCCGGGGCGGTCGACGCGACCATGAGTCACAGAATAGCAGACAGGAGTTCTTTGATGATGTGATTGACCCGACAGATGCTGTCGATCTGCCACCACCGTCATCAAAGTATCCCTTTGCTGTTCAGACGTCTGCGCTTCATGGCTTGGGTGTCCAGGACTCCGTCGGTGCGGCCCTTCTGGCGGACCGTTTACCACCTTCGAACAGCCTAAATATGTCCACATCATATGACGCAGACGATGACTGGCGGAAAGCGCTGCTTCACGAAGCCGTCCACCACTCTTTGGAATCGACCTCCCCCGACGTTTCATCTTTCTCAATGTTTCGCCCTACCCCGCCGCCGTTTGCTTCGTCTCAGCCAACATCACCTGCGCCGGGTCAAAGCACACGACCAACGTTGCGTAGCCAGCTTGCTGCTACGAAGCACGTATTAGAACAGCGCATTATCAGCAATCCTAGGTTGTCGGATGTGTCTTCGGCTCCTTCTCTTAGACGCAAGCAGTCTAATCAAAGCCAGAAGTCTGCATTTTCGGACCGACCTGCCAAAGGCGAAAAGACACCTGCTCTACTGGACATAGGCCGTCCGACGAGCTTCCTTCCGCGCGCCGATACGCCTTCTGGTCCGCTGACGCCTTTGACACCACCGCCACGCAAGTACCTGATTAATCCCCTCTACTCCCTATCTCAGACTGAACTTCCTGGTCCCGAGCCGCGCACCCGTCCTCTGGCGTCGTCTGCCTCTTCTATCCATTCGTTAAGAAAAGTTACATCCTCCTCCACTTTAGACGATGCGGACAAGTCGCAATTCGTCCTGACACCCCCTCCTATCGAGACGAGGCTTGCGTTGTCTTCTCGGGCTTCTTCGGCACAGAACACGACGGGTGATACCTCTTTTGAGACAAGTAGGGAGGACCCAGATGAACCCGATTTACAGGATTCGTACTTGGATAACGAAGAAGAGCTACGAACGTCTATCTCATTATCAGCTATCAATGGTCGACCTTCGATTTCGGAGTATTCCCAGCCTTCTCCTACCATGTCTGCGTTTAACGGTGTCTCTAATCATGACGTATTCTCGCCTACATCTTCTTTACATTTACCTTCACGGCCCGGCAGTATGGACCAGCGTAGGCCGGATCCGATTCCCCGGCATTTGGCCATGTCACCTCCTCCGAGGATATCTTCGTCTTTGGGCCATGTTCCCCTGGCTCCACCACCACGTTCTTTCCGTTATCAAGCTTTGATTCCACAACCAGAAATACCCGAGCGAACTGTACCAGAAACAGAAGATGAAACTCTCCTAATCATCGCGCCCGAACCCACGACTCCACCACTTCCGGCATCCGAAATACAACTCGACCGGGAGCGAAGTCGGCCTTCATTATCTCTTGAAGTTTCAGCTGCTTCTAGAGCTTTGCACTCAGGCCCGGGACCGACTTCACCAACCTCATTTTTTGACACCATCCAGTCCCAGCCGAATGCCATGGATGACCTTGACTCCTCGTCAAGTGAGAGTGAGGATGAATCACCCCCAGCACCCTTTCTCCCCGCGCGCAACCGGACGTACTCGAATGTCGCGACACCGCCGAAGGCTCCCTTTATGCGACTTGGGAATCATTCTACGCCGTACATAGGCAGCAGTCCGGAGAGTCGCTCTCGTGCTATGTCTTTAGGTGTTCAGAGGCTAAGACCTGTCGGAAACACGCCTGTCAAGGCGCCGTTCTTTGTGGAGCGGGCTGGTAAAAGCGACTCTGGCCATGACCCGACGTTGGATTTTTACAAGTTCGCGCAACAACGTCGACCAGCAACAGCTGGAGAAGCGAAGACGACCTCTGCAGTTTCGGCTCGGTGGAGAAAGGATGGTTCGCCTTTGAGCGAGAGGGCACAGGAGTCCCTGAGGAAGCTGGATGGGATGCTGCTGCAGCACATGGAGTCGGAGAAGGACACGATGCGGCGGATCGCCTCGAGTCTGCGTTCCACGATACCAGCTAAATCTAAAGATTGCTAACATATACTGTCATTTATAGCACTAGTTTTGTTGAATATACCTTTGTTGGGTCTGCTGTCTGGTTCCCTGTAGAACGACCGAGTCAATATGTGATCGAACGACACTTTTGTAGACACGTGTTGCGCGTCTGCTGTTGTGTCCGGCAAAGCGCTCTGACGGGCAGCCGCGCGTAAATACGTCTTGTTCTCTTGTCGTGACCAGCCTCCAGCGAGACCCCTTCCTGTGGTCATGGATAGGTTCAGCGACCATCCGTATTATTCGTACTCTTGGCACCAGGTGAGACTTTGCCAATAGCCTTCTATTGGTCTCGTAAAACGCTGACATGACACCAATGCATGCCAGTCTCATGATCAGGTGCTTTCCTTATCTCTAGCCCGAATTGACGAGCGAATTCGCTCATGTTTTGCCACTGCACAGGCCACGGTGTTGTTAATGATTCCTAATGAGACGCCTCGGGAAGACATTGTGGTGCGGATCTTCTTTTTGGGCTGAGCTTGACCGAACGGCGCGGAGGTGACGCTTTTCGATCCAGGTCGTGATCGAACAGAACTATCTTATCGTGGGCGTCAGAGGACGACCTCCTACTGTCAAGGTCAGCCCTTTCTGTGGACATAGTCAGTCCAAAAGATCTCATGTGGTCCTTCTGCTAGGGACGACTCTATGCCAATGTCGATGCCGCAAGCTCCGTATGGCAGCTCGAGCCACGCGAGCACAGACTGTCCGCCCGAGAACGGACAACATCTACGACCTCTACCGCTTCCACACAGTCGTCTTATGCCTTTGTATCCGACCCTGAAATCTCCAGTAGCTTCGCCGCCTCGCTGGAGAGTGCCCAGGTGTCCGAGGCCGAGGATCTCGTATCTTCGCCTGCTTTGTCGTCTCCCACCCTTTCGTCCGCAGACGAGCGTGCGCTTCCACTTCCTCCTCTCAGACCTCGCTCTGGGCGCGGGCACTCGCGGTCGACATCGCCGGGCCACGCGTTCCGAAGTGTGGCTTCGTCGTACTCCTCTCTGGAGTCTCTGCACCCGCAGTCGGGAAGGCTGTTGACACTGCACCTTGAGAAAGAACAATCGATCATCTGGCCGTCTCTTATTGTTGGACCCGTCCCAGAGACAATCTCGCCCCATATTGCCAGCTCCGTCGTATTTGTTTCTAGCCCCGATCTAGAAAACAAGTACAATATGGATCCCACAAGTCTAGCCCTGATTGGCTTGGAACTCCTGGACATCCGGAAGGATAAGGAAGAAGCGTTCGAATTCTTTCTGTATGTTCCCATCATTCTGACTATGACCTTCACGGAATCCTCATCCCGAGCAACAGGCGCTCATGGCATCAAGCCCGCGTTCCGTCCGCCACAATGCGACTCGTTACTCATTATCTACCCACATCTACGGCTGCTGGCATCGAGATACCCGAAGAACCCGCTCCGAAAGGGACGAACGAATACATCGCCCAGTGTCTTGGCGGATCACGAGGATTGGCGCAGCTGTATCTCGAGGCGGGACTCCTGCACCTCGAAGGCACTGCCTCTTCGTTGTCTGCTTCCTACTCCAGCCTATCATCAATACGCATGCCACTACAGTCACATCCCATTGAGGGCGGTACGGCGGCGTGGAACCGAGACAGAGAAGAAGCAGCGAGATATTTCGAGCACGCGAAATTGCTGCAACCCGACCTGGAGACACCTCCCTTACCACTGGCTCCCCAGGACGCCGGTGAAGAGCTTGAAATGCCAACGATGGATGTTGAATCTTCAGCACCGCCTAGCCTGCGTTCTGAGGACTCGTCGCATTATGTGGAACCTGATACGCCCCTTGTCCGGAGGCGTCGGAAGAAAGAAGAGCTGTCGTTGTTCAACGATCCTGTGTCGACCGATGATATGGAAAGTAGCTGGTTATTCCAAATTCCCGGATTGGTCGGAGCGGGAACCGCACTGCTGGTCTTCGGCATTGTGGGTGCTCTGAGCTTCTCCTCTTGGTCTCGAAGGAACCAAGGCTCGTGATGATCATCACGAACATTTTTATGAAGTGTCATGTCCCGGCAAATGCTTGCTTTCTTAATAGATTTGAGTTCCCTTTTGTTGCATTTACGACTTGTTGTTTCGAGTGGATTGGACTTCTGTCTACGTGCGCTTCGATGCCCTTGTGTTTTGAATATGTCTTATGTACTATAGCCATCGATAGATGCAATAAACGGATGTTGATCTGGGCTGAGTTTGCTGTGAATTGCGTTGTTCAGTAATGAGTCCGAAATTGACTTTGTTACCATGAGAAAGACTGCCACGATGAAGACTTCCTGGAACATTGATTTTCTCCACGGCCACGACTCTTCTTCGGACCGCGCGCTCATCATTCTGAATCAACCGTTCTCTTACCATCTGCTATATCGCCTGTGGTACTCTACCAAGTGGCATTGCTGTGCCGATGGAGGCGCAAACCGGCTGTATGATTGTCTGAGTACCAATCTGCATAGAGAATTGTGAGTATAGCATGCATTGGTCATCTGAGCTCTTGCTAAGTTGTGTGGTTCAGGTATATTCCCAACTTGATAAAAGGAGATCTCGACTCGTTGCGGGACGACGTACGAGAATACTATGCTGCACATGTGAGTGGATCATTCATCTATGGCATCCGCGTCGCATGACAGTTTGCTGGCATTCGGCGCTCAGGGCGTCCCAATCATCGAGGACAAAGACCAGGACTCGACGGACCTCATGAAATGCGTTCATGCGCTCGAGGAGAAAGAACGCTCTGAGAGTCAAGGCGAGGTGCGCATCCCACATGCATGGCTATCTTTCGAAGTTTGACAAGGGGGTATTGACAGCAATACCAACTTCTCCTTCTAGGTGGATTGACAGGTCGTCTGGACCAGACGATACACACGTTGTCCTATCTACACAAACTGCGCAAGAAACGCCAGCGAGTCTTCGCTGTCACGGATGAGAATGTGGGCTGGGTCCTCGATGCGGTAGTTATTATATCCGCTCTTTAGATTTCTGTCGCTCACGAACTAAATGATGAAAGGGGGAACATTGCATTGACATAGATCATCGCATACTTGGAAAGACTTGTGGACTGCTACCAGTCGGCATCGACGAAACGATTTTGACGACGAGGGGACTACGTTGGAACCTGAGTAAGGAATCCTTGAAGGAACTCTCTTCACTGCTTCCGACACGACCTAATTCTTCGCATCATAGCCGAACATCCCTCTTCTTTTGACGGCCTAATATCTACATCTAACCATCTAGTCTCGGGGGAGAGTGAGGTTTACATCAAGACCTCAAAACCGATATGGTGGACGGTCGAGGTGAAGAATCTCGAACTCAAACAGAACGGCTCGCGGATGAATGGAGAATGAGCAGCTCTAACCGTCGATAGTATACCATTAGATTATGGATATCTATCCATACAGACTGTTGTAGAGTTTATATCATACCTCATGACCACTATGCTTCTCGGTTTCTCACTCGTACCTGCATCCAAGCGACAACATCGTTTCGACCATGGCGCCAAAAGATCGCAAGATCACAGTCCTGTACTTTGCTGCGGCATCTACAGCGACAAATCTGACGTCAGAGACCGTGCCCTTGCCTGAAGGCCGCTTCTTCCTCTCGTCTCTCTCAGACCTGCTTGTGTCGCGCCATCCTCAGACAGACCTGAAAAAGGTCTTGGCGACCTGTCTGTGGAGCGTCGATGTCGAGATGGTCGACGATCCCGAGACGGTGGAGCTAAAAGGTGGAGAGGAGGTCGCTGTGATTTGTCCTGTTTCTGGTGGATGAGGTGAGCCCAATCTGCTCGATTTCTCGATAACTCGAACCTCATGATACTGACGAGGCTCGACGCCCAGTTCGATGCCCAGACAGTTGTATGATAAATGTTCACACCAGGATTTGGCTTCTTGCTCCTGAATCTCTTCTGCTGCGATTGACGATCTACGAACCAAACGAGTCGACGCTATAGGCGCACAGTTCTGCCATGAGCTGACTGCTCTGGATCATTTTTCGGCGAAAGAATGAAACGCATATGCACGTCAAGAAATTGGATCACACAAGGAAAGTCCGAAACTTGCTCAGTTCGAATGCCTGTACTTTACAAATGACATGCCGCCTCCAACTGTCGAACTTCTTGCGGCCTTCTGAAAAGATTCCCCGTGTCTTTGCCTCTAGCGTTATACACACCAACAAGTAAAAGGAAAACGCGATTTGTGGAATACGGACCTCTTCGTTTACCCGCATGATACCGAGTGTTATACAGCAAGACTGCTGCTGCCCATCGGTCTTTTATTCCTTCATCTCTGGCGCTCCTCCTTAAGCGCGTTCTGCCTTCGACAGTTCAAGTACGAAGCGTCTTTTTTGTCTGGCATTGTTCGGTTTCGTCTTCAAGCGTATCGATGACCAACTAACGGACAGACACTAGAGAGAAGCATGAGCTCCTGGAAGGAGTTACAGACGTCGAAGGCTACGAGACCGGCGATCTCTCCATTCCCTCTTCGTCGGAAATTCCTTTCGCAATAGGCGCTCTAAAGTACTTCGCGAGTTGGGCTCTGGTGGCTCGTCGACTGTCTGGCTTGCTCGCGCAGACCTTTCCTCCCATAGCGAGTTTGAGGCCATACGAGGTACTCCTTTTGAGTACCGTGTCTAACTTGAACGCTGATCGAAGTTCCTCGGACTGAGAACGGAGACGTCCGCTGTTCATTGAAGATGGTCAAATTGTCCACGATCATGACTATCACAACCCCTCATCACGGAGGATGTTGGATAACCTTCGAGGGCCAATTCCGGCAGTCTGACGAAGATGCATCAGTGAGTGACCGTGGATCATCGTTCTGGATCTTCACTCACCCTCCCTAACAGAAGACTTTGCATACTCACAAAGATACATCGAGCTGGGATTCTTCATGGAAATATCTCCGCTGACCACCTTCTGTTAGGGTCATTGTCAGCTTACATGATGAATTTCTCGAAGGCGCAACACAACATGGGTGACCCGAAAAACTCAATGAGTTGCTCAGAAAGCCGCTCGCTCACAGCCGATCTCATGAAGCGCTCAGAAGTCACCAAAGATCCGCTTGTAGTCTGTACCCATGCTCATCGACTTGGAATTTGAGAGAGGAAGACGGAATCATCAAGGCAAGGAGGATAAAGTGAAGAAAACTTGTGCTACGAGTAAATGTACAGGTATCATAATGTGACGCAGGGAGATAAGACTTTTCTTCCAACCATTCTCCGATCCATCTGTCCTTTTTTACACCACGGTATTGTTTGGAGGATGGGAAATTGTATTGGCAAACTCCGCTAGTATCTCATCATCTCACGACTATGCAAGACCCTGATGCCGTACACGAGGAGGTTCATATCCCGCTGCAATTACAACGCGTTACCAGCTGTCAACACCTCATCCATCAATATTCCCAGATTTCAATGTTTGGACTCATTCTGTGACAAGCACCTCGACCGATCTTCTTTTCTCAAGCATGTCAGATTGGCACCTACCTTACTCTCCGACATTTCTAAAAGCGTGGACGTCGTGATCGATGCCCTCAAGGAAAAAGGGCAACGTCTTCCTTCTATTGACGAAAGCGAGCTCTTTCCCGCGAAAGAATACCGCGCTGTCGACGAGAAGGATCATCGATACCAATCCCTTTTAGATGCCGCAGGAATTGCTCAAAGATATTCAAATACCGTAGGCACGTACTGTGCTTCGGCCGCGTCCACATTGGTGCTTCACCCTCACGCGCCGGAATGGCACACGGCATTACATTTTTCTTCCGTCGCAACCAGATACCGCAATTTCGCGATTCCGGACGAGGACCACCCTTTTCTTAAGGACAACAGCAAGACGGACAGGAATATCTTCTCCGATTTTTGGAATTCCTTTGATGACACGACCCTGGACCTCATTCGTCGAACTATCCAACGATATCCCGAGCTTGCAGTCTGGCAGATGTTGACGCCAGACGCGGAAAAAACATTGAGAGAAATGGATAAATGGTCTTCGCCGGCGACGCAAGAGTTCAATCATGAACGATGCCGCACCAGAGGGCTATCCTCCTCGGAGAACGTGCTCCCTCGTCTCGCCGATGCCGCCTTAACAGGCTGGGGTATCCCGACCGCAGTCTTTGTAGAGTCGTCAACTCCAAACCCAGCCAAATGCGCTAGATTGACTATTTCTAGTAACGTGCCCATTCGCAGAAGTGAGCGACTATCTGCGTTGAACGAAGCCAAGTCGCGGAAGCCTAGGCCTATTCCTAGCTCCTCGGAACGAAAACCGTCAAATGTCAAGGCTCCGCAATGGAGGACGGTTAGAATCACACCGAAAGAAGTTCAAAATTTAGAGGCTTCAGACGATCTGTCATCATCACTAATTCAGCATGTATGTGCTTATGTGTGTTACAATGCCCAGCCTCTGATATTTGCTAGGCTTGGTCGTTAGCCGTTCGTAGGGACAGCACATTTATCGTCTTCAACTGTGGAAACTACGAACGGGTTGGCTTCCGTCATCGCGAAAGTCAGACTTTATTTCTCTCCAAATTCATCAATATACCAAACTGCAAGGATCCGGCATATGGCAAACTTCACATCGGATTATCCGTCTGTATCTTAAAAGACGTGATCGACAGGATTTCTCAACATCAGAACCCTGGAAAGTCCTCAGATGGGCCAAAAAATCGAAAGCGAAAACGCGAAACGTCTGTATCAGTTCCTGTAAAACGACCGAGGACTCGAGCATATGATGCGCAACAAGAAAAACAAGCAGACCTTAAGAGAAAACGGAAAGACTTATCCGATGTGCGTGTATCATGTCTCGTTCGTCTTTACCGTTTTTAATTTCGGTCAGGTTCTTGGCAGCGAGTTAGCTTCACGCGACCTCGGCTTGCTTGAGATGCGATACGGATGCTACAACTCGATTTGCACCTGCTGCCATGGTACGAATCGGCCAATCGCTCCGCGACGGCTTGCACAAGGAGTGGAAAGCCCCTTCCACGTCCGAACAGTACCAACCACACCAGTACTTCATCCTCACGGTTCCGTCTGAAATCGCAAAGGGGGCTGTTGGGCTTGCTTATAGAAGGACTATCAAGATCCTCACTACAGAGGGAGATGCTATGTCTCATGATATTGTTGTGAAGCTCGCGTTTAGGCCTGATCAACAAGAACGGATGCGCCACGAATACAGGATCTATGAGCACCTTGCGTCCGCTAAGGTGAAAGGAATACCGGTAATTCACGGCCTCTTCACGGACGTCGAAAGCAACGTAGTTGCCCTCATCATGGAGGACGCAGGAGAAACAATTTTGAAGCGCAGCGATAGCAAAAAACCACACATATACCATATCACAGAGTCCGAACGGTACGATGCTTTCTCGACGTATTTGACACGTACCCTACTGACAAGACTTTAGCGCTGGGTTTGAACGCATTCTGAAGGACATCCACAACGCTGGCGTGCGACATCGAGACATCCGAGCAGAAAACATGACAATCGACAAGGACGGAAATCCGTACATCATCGATTTTGACAGAGCAAAAATCAATCAGCAAAAGAACGCAATGCAACGAGAGTGGCATCTCCTTCGAGCTCCTGTTCAAAGGTGTTCATCTTGAGTACGTGCAGACAACAGAGGAAAAGGTGATGAGTGGAGACTCGGCCGACTCCTTTGAAACACAGAATCCTTTCTTTGCTCAGTTTTTTCGTGATGAGACGGCCCTCGACTCGTTTTCAGACGATGATGATAGTGACGATTCCGAGTGATCAGCAAGGCAGATTATGAGTATGTCGCTTTTCCGATCTATGCATCAGCTACAATAACAGTGGTGCCAGACAAAATGGTGAACTCCTAATGACAATGAACATATTTGTGAGCAGATGCGCTTGTCGGACGTCGATTCCTTTCTGTCCTGTGGCGCATGTGACGAAGGAATGGGACTCCCGCGTTCCAAGACGGCCAAGATGCAATCGATCAGGAACATTGCCACCCGACGAAGCTGTCCGAAAAAGCGAGCGGTCGCTCGTGGTCGCGTGCGATAAGCGAAATGCAATTGCGAAATGGCAAGGCTCGGGCTCGCAACACTTTGTTGGCTCTCAAGACACCGAAGTGGGGAGCGGTCACAATAACACAGAACAGCTCTCACGGCAGCAAAAAGCTCTGACGACATTGCACCGTCACTCATCCAACATGTAGGCCTCCCCTTCCCTTCCGAAAAGTATCGTTTGGACGCATTTCGGGAGAAATTCATGATTATCTGCCTTTGCCTTTGTTTCTCGTAGCCAGGAGGTCTCTTTCAAGGACCGCTAAAAATGCATCAGCCTCATTAGCAATCGCTGGCTTGAGTGTGGATGGCGGTTTCGTCTTGATCATTGACTTGGCCTCAATAGCAGCGAACGAGTCAGCCGGTGGTGCAGGTGTCCCCGATGAAGTGGACAGCTCGACTTGCGCCTCTGGAGGTAGACCGGATGCTTCGCCTCCATTCTGTCGTACTTTCCGCCGTTTGGCTTCTATCATCTTCTTCCTCTCTTCCAACTCTCGCTTCCTCTTCTCTATGGCACGACTTTGAGTCTTTCCATCACCTATTCCTCCACTACGCATGCCTTCAACTTCTCCTGGACGAACATCGATAGCTCCAGTTTCCTGTCTGACTTTGCTAGTCTCCTCTCTCGCCTGCTTCAACTCCTCCATCTGTGCGCGCCTTGTCTCTTCATCAGCCGAGAACTGATAGAAGGCGGCACCCTTTGCGCGAACTTCCTTTGAAGCATCGTAATGAATATTGAGAGGGTTAGCCTCTTCTGCATGCTCCCGTGCAATTTCCGCTATGCGCTCAGCTGAGGGCTCATATACAGGGAAATGGTTGACGGGATTTCCTGCGCAGTGACCTTTGAGAAAAGGTTGGAAATGTATTTGAACAATATGTAACTTACGGATTATAATGTCCCTTGATAGTCGCGTCAGTGAGGGTGAGGATGAAAAGAATAGGCAAATCACGCACTCGTCTTCATCTGGCTCCTGATCTTCAGTAGGAAGCAGGTTTCGCGGAACTTCTGAACGTCGACCCGTTCTGACACGACCGAATTCATCCTCGTACTCTACTACTGGGTCATCCTGTGGGTACGAACATTGAGAAAAAGAAAACTGGAGTGAACAATCGTCGAAGAACGCGCCTCTTCGTTTGGTGGAGGCTTTGGAACGTTGAGTGATTCGTCCACATCTTCATCCGACTCGTAGAATTCGGGAACGGGTGTCGAGTCAAACTGAGGGAATGGTACCAAGGGGTGAGGCGCCTAGTCGAACGAGAACAAACGCAAGACGACTTACGTCGACCAGCAACGCATCATACTGCTTCTCAGACAGACCCCCGGTCTTTCCCTTTCGCAGCTTTTCGTATATCTTTGCCTTGCGTTCCAAAGCGGCGCGAGCCGACTCCAACGTCGGTTTATCGATAGCCTCGAGTTCCAAGTCGCGCTGAGCACGCGATTTGATTCCTTTGTTCTGGCGCATCCATACCGTCTGTTTCTGCGCAAAAATTAAACATCAAGGCCAGCACGCGGGTGTAAAAGTGCTGCGGTTCGTACCTTGTCTGATCGTTTGACGCCGCCAACTGTGTAGGTGCTCTTCCCGGCCGCCTTGCTTTTAGTAAACTCTTCTTCTTGTTTTGCGAGCTCCGCCTTTAGATCGAAGAAAGAGCTCGCGCTGATGCCCTTGGCCTTCGCTTTGGATACATGTGCCATTCCAAGATGCTTGAAGGGTTGAGTAAGAGTTGTATTACTGTGTTTACATAACATCGTCATGGAAAATACAGGGGTGAATCTAATCTACTACCGGGATGATCCTACGTCTGCCTCACATACCTGAACGAGAGCGATTCCTTGTTAGATTGTACTTTCAGAAAAAGATAAAAACCCACGTTGCATCGATCTGTTGCAGTTGCGGAAGTTCCAGCATGATCTTGCGGCGATAACCAATCATGTCATTCTTCTGACATGGATTCGCTTCAAGGTACAACGTCTGCAGGGTCTTTATGGATCTTAGCTGAGGAGATAACGAATGGAGGTCCGGTATCTCGTTTCCGTTCATCTTTCTAGAATGAGAAACTGGACAGTTACTAAAATGTCTGCAAACGTACCCAAAGTTCCTCTAGTTTAGTCAAATGAGATAGATTTTCTATTGTCGGAATGAAGTTGTTCCCGACGTCGATGGTGGTGAGCTCGGTCTGCGAAAGAGGTTGGCAATTGTAATGAACGTCATATAGAACCGATCGACTTGCATTATGTTCCAATCCTTCAAGCCTTTTGATGCCATTGTGACTGAGATATAACTGCTCCAGGCTCACAAGGTTTTCTAGATTTTCAAGCTTCGTTATGCGATTGGATTGCAGAGACAGAATTTTCAGTCTCTTAAGCTTGCCAAGATTCTGCACGACCATTCAAGAGTCAATCCGGGGGAAGCTAAAGCTGAAGCCATGGTGTAAGTTTACCTCGATTCTGGCAATTTTGTTCTTGCCGAGCCAAAGTTCCTCAAGATTTTCCAGCGTGTCCAAGTTTTCGATTTTCTGAGTCGAGCTACGTCAGCGATAGGCGTATAGACCGTCGGCAGAGTTGCACACCCGAAGCTTGTTTCCACCCAGCTCGAGGCTCCGAAGATTCTTTGAATACTCGAAATTCGTGATTTGCGATATTCGGTTCTGGACAAAGTATACTGTATGCAGCTCTGGAAGGTGTTGCAACGCCTCTGGGACTTCCTTGAGGAGGTTGAAAGAGAGATCCAGAACCCTGTCCAGAATGCGAAGCGATGCAAAAAGCATTCTCGGCAACGTCAATGACAACCAAAATTTTGCTCACGAGAGCAGAGACAGCTTGCGGAACGCATTCTCGACCGTCTTGATCTTGTTGTCATAAAAATCCAGCTCCTCGAGCTTCGTCAGCTGCTGAAAGACCTCCGCATCCAGGCGCGATATCTCGTTTTGGCGCAGACATAGCCTTCGCAGATGGTTTGCGAACCGCTGGAGATGCAACGGTGCTAGAGAGCTTATACGGAGGTGCACGAGCTCAAGGTCCTTCTCAAGTTAACGCCCGGGTTTTTGGAACCATTAGAGAGAAAGCAAAAGAAAAGACGAGGGGGCCAGAGCTCATGAGCGAGATCTGGGAGAAAGCTTTCGACGCAAACGCACGAAGGGGTGCATACTTCAGTGTCGTCAGGAAAGTCCTCCAGGAAATCTCCTTCTTCCGCTTCCTCTTCGTCTTGCTCGTCCGAAGAACCGTCTTCATCACGTTTCGCACCGTCCTGCTCATCATCCGTATCACGATCACGATCGTCCACCGCGCCGGCGGCAGTGGGGACGACCACCTTGGCCGATCTGTGCAACGCGCCATCAGAAGTTTCGAAAAGGGGGAGGGACTTGATCAATGACGAATGAAACGCGAGGAGAAGGTTACAAGTTTTGGATCGAACAAACTAACTTTGGTTCTGATGATGCCTGACTGGAAGCAGATGCATTCTGTGCGGCATTGACGAGATCGTCCACAGAGGCCATGGTTGCGGCTGTAACACAAGTTGAAGATCGGCGACGGTTCGACACGTCCGAGTCAAATCGAAGCGCCCGACTCACGTGCCCAATTCGAGGTTCGATCACGATCATGTCATTCGAAGCTTCAAGATCGGTGCAAAACAGCAGATTACATTAAGAGATGTATTATTAAAAAAAAACGATTACTAGTGAGAAAGTACGCTTCTTTGGTACTATACATCGTCCATATCGCGAGGGCGTGTTAAGAGACGAAGCGGAGAGGAAGATGGATGGGCGAACATCATACACAAGGTATGCGGCGAATAATGAATAACCCAAGCAAACCCCCGACAGGAGAAACATCAGAATACAGTAAAGTAGGAGAGGGAGAAGAAAAAAGGAACGATATTGAAAACACAGACAGCCACGCAGTCGGCATGGAAGCCATCTGATACATTAAGAGAAGGAACACCGCATGTAGCGTGATAATGGATAATAAAGAAGAGGCAAAACAGGGACATGGGAACGAAAAAGTAGACGGTTTTAAACTTTTTTTTTTTTTCAAAAGACAAGCGGGGGGCTAGGATTGAAGGGCGCATAAAATTTAAAATTTTGTTCAAGACAACTGTCGTGTTTGCCCGTATAACCCTCCTCTTGCTGATTTTTTTTTTGCGCTGGAAGATGATAGATCACGTCGAGGATGCGAGCCACGTGTATGCTGGTCGAAAAACACGTTTTATCTTTTTCCTTTCGGTCCGATATCCTCAGCTGTGCGGGATCACTGCTGCGTGAGGATGGACCTCCTTGAGTGCCGCGGCTCGACCGAAAGTGGCGCAGGCGGGAGTTCTCGGTCCCTGTCCCGTTCCCGCTCAAACGACGCCGGCGGGAGCATCGCCAGAGGCGAATGGGGCACGGGCGATGCGGACGGGTGCATCGGCGAAAGGCGATCGACATAGGACGAGATCTCGCCAAGAGGCGGAAGCTGATTAGTGCGGTGCTGCTGTTGATGTTGTTGCTGCGACGGGTGCGCCGGCGGCCCTTGCTCTTGCGGGTGCAGCACATGCGTATTAGATAGAGGAGACGGTGCGGAATAAAATGAACCACTAGGATTTGAGTACGACTGGCGAGTCTCGCTGCCAGGGGAGTAGTGTACGAAACTCATGCTGGATGACGGAGGGGAAGGCGATGGCGTGGAGTGATCAAGAAGATGATGTACAGGATGATAAATTTCGCTGCCCGAGTTGGATCCGGTGGAAGAAGTTGAGACGAATGAAGTCTCTACATAGCCCCGACGCATCGCCGAGAATGAAGGCGACGCTGACGTCGGTGGGGTGGCTGAGTCACGCTTGGTGATGCCCTTGTCTTTGCGTCTTCGCTGAGGCTGATTCTGGCCTTCCTTCTTTGCTCGAGAGCGGGCATAGCGGAGACCGCATCTGAACAATGGGTGCTTGTCAGATCACAAACGCCGTCAGAGCATAATCGAAAAGCTTACGCATTGCACAACTCCTTTTTGCCGCTGGGTCCTTTTCGCCACTCTGGGCTGGTCGTCGCTTTGCAGCTCGAGCATTTCAAAATACCGGTCGGTCGATTACCGGTGCTGCGGCTGCTGCCGGATGAGTATTGTTCCCTGCTCGAACCAGGGCTTATGCGGCGCCTCGCAGGAGGAACAACGTCTGGCGAAGGAGACGCTCCTTCGCTCCCTGCACCCGGGGGCGGGTAAGAATAATTGGGAGATATGGAGCGGTTGAACGGCGGAACCGCATTCCCGGCCTCGACATATGACGAAGACGAGGTCTGCCATGACGGATTGGGCGGTGGTGGGGGGTATGACCCTGAACGCAAGTTACTCATAGCAGGAGGAAGAGGGGATGCTGCGTTCGCTGGGCTCGAAGAGGCCCATTGACTATACGAGCCCTCACCTTGTGACCAACGCTGCGGCGCATAGCCCGCAGGCACGGGTTGGGCATGCGGCGGCGGATAGTTTGCGCTGTAGGACGAATGGGCAGTCAGAGGTGGGAGATACGTCGTGCCCTGTTCATAATAGGGCGAAGGTTGCTGAGTGCTGTAGCTGGCACTGCTGTATCCCAGTTGCATGGTGGAGGTCGTACTGGCGGTGCTGCGGGAAGGCGTGTCGACCTTGTGACATGCGAATATGACGCTGCCTGTAGAGAAGAAAAAGAAAGATACGTCAGCTGAACACCTGACGTGCGTTGAAAAAAAGGGGAGGTGGAGCTAAATACCGTGAGGGATGAAAATGCTTTCGACTTGAGCACCGACAAGCGAAGGCATGGTCTGCAACGCCTTGTATCGGCGTGTACAGCTTGTTTTGGCGTCATTCCCGTCCGGCATGCCATTGCCGATCTGGGCGTTCTCAACCAGTTGGGCAAAGTCGGAACCAATTGGTCGCTGGCCCTGATCTGGGGGCCAACTAATCAAGAGCGGCCTGCCCTCCTTGTTGGCGAGAATCTGAAAGACTCTGTCGACGATCCTCGGTTGCGGAACAGAGTTGAGCAGACGCTGATAGAGAAGTTGAATTTGAGGCGTGTCCATCAACGGCGTGCCGCACCAGTTGGTCCAGCCGGTTTTGTTTTGTTCATCATTGTCATTTGGGGTGAGGTCGACGATGGCGTGTATGAAGCACAACACGAGGCCCTCCGCAGCCCAGTTGATAACGATGTCGACGGCCATGTAGTTGGCGTCGACCGCAATCTTGTCGGCATCGGACCACTGGGCGAGGGGACCTGTATAACCCAGTTGACGGCGGACCCTTGACAGACGGGAAAATCTGACGCTGAAACAGCGGAAAGGGGTAAGGGATGCGGCTGACGGAGAGACAAGTCGGGGAAAGAATAGTACCGAGTGACGGAGCCATGTAAAGTCCTACTCTCTACGACGCTTCCGAGGTCATTTTTGGCCGAAGATTGCTCGTCGGGATGGACGAATGAGAGGAGAGACCTTCCAATGAGAAGCTCAGCCTGGTCTTCGAGGTGGCTAGCGAGAACGGGATCCAAGTATATGAATTGGAGTTCGGAATTGAGAAGGGCCCAATCTGGGAGTGCAAAGACGGTGTTAGGATACCAGACGCACGGGAGAGATCAAGCGGAACGGGATCATTCAATCGCTCGCTTAAGCGATCGACGAACGATCGCAGAAAAGTGTCGAAGGAAATGAGGACTCACAGCAGCGGGTTTGCCCGACCTTTGGGAGGGATATGGGTGGACGATCAGGCGAATATGAAGCGGGGTGGTGGGAGGAAGATGGGGAGGAATAGGCGGGATACGATGCGGGCGGCATGGGGAGTCGGCCGTTTTGCGAGGCAGGTGGGGGCAGAGGTGGATGCTGGGGGATGTCGGCGTGCGCTGGCTGGTCGAATGGTCGTGACGAGGAGAGAATGTAGCTCATGGCAGCAAGCGAAGACGAGCGGGAAGAGGGAGAATGGAGCTGCAAGGCACCCGGAGGATGACCAGATGGGGGAACAAGGACAAGAATCGATTTGGCCGGAATCGATCAAGCTGAAGACTGCAATTTCAACTGAGACATTTTGCACTGCTTCCACCTGGCTCATTCAGCTTACATTTCAAGCAAATACTTCACAATTTGCTCCTCCTCGCCGCCGATGACTCCTTTATATTTTTTTTGTTTTTTTTTTTTTCCTTGTTCTTCTTTCCACTTTTACCCCTTTTCAACCAGTCTTCCAGACATTGCCCAGCCTCATAGCGACCGCAGCACCACAGTATCCACGCTCCCTCCCCGCCCGCTACCTTCCCTTGCCGTGTCGCCTCTGCGTTGATCACCAAGAATGCCATAATGAATTCCCAAACAGGCCGTCCACGCCTCCGATCGGCACTCGCAGATCCACATGCTAGATCTGCCTCAACCTCGCGAACGGGCACCAGAAGGTCTGCCCCTCTATCGCGCATGCTTTGGAACCTTCTCTCTCCATGGCTTCGGCATTCACGAGGCAGACCATCCTTCGTAACACATGCCTCGTCGGCCCGCCACACCCATCGCGTATATACGTGTCAGCTCGACGACTGTGAAAAAAAAATTTAGAGGGCGTTCTGTTGACGCTTGCTTGCTCATTTCCCCTTTTGGTCACGCCATTGATTGATCTGTTTGTCGTTGGATTTCCTTCTCGTCCCTTTAAACCGTTCCCATCACACAGGCTCACACAATCCATCGCACAAATGACAGTTCCGACCAGGCCTCAGAAGAACATCTGGATCGCTGCTGGCGATGGCGACCTCGCCCGTGTACAGGCAAGCCTTCGGTTCCCCATCATCGCACCCGCTAGTCTGATCATCTGTCCACAGGAACTCGTTGAACAGCACTGTAAGTCAGCGTCGCGTCACCCGACTGGAATCAACTGATTCTCCTTGTCTTTAGCTCTGTCACCCAACATCCCGGACCCTTTCACCTATACGCCAATGCATGTTGTTCAGTCCTACCAGACTCGGCCAAACTACTGACTACGACGTCCGTCTAGGCATGCAGCAGCCTCGTACGGTCACGTCCACATTCTCGAGTATCTCATCTCACAAGGTCGGTCGACGTACCTTTTCTATGATCAGTCATTTTGACATGATGTTTCAGGTGGAGACGTGAACGTCACGGACGGTGATGGTGATACCCCTCTATACACTGTTGAAAACGTAGAGACCGCTCGATTCCTGGTGGATCATGGCGCTGTCATCGATCGACAGAATCTCGAAGGCGTATCAGTAGGTCAATACCTGTACACTTTAATCCCATCGTCATTCAACGTGTGCCTCGCCCGTTCCAGCCCATCGGGCATCTAAACGAGGATTTTCCCGACGTCGCAAACTTTCTCCAGACCCTTTTGCCCTCTTCGGCGTCTACCTCGGTCCAGCCATCACAGCAACAACAGCCTTCTCAGCACCAGCAGCACGTTGCGACGGAGCAACTCACCGCCGAACTGATGGCACAGGTCCACGAAATTATGCAGCGTGCCGAGGCGGAGGGCCGTGACCCCGACGAAGAGTTGCGCCGTGTCGTCGGCCGCACTGTGTTGCAGGGAGTCATGGCAGGCTTCGAGATGACCACTTCGGCAGAGGAAGGTGACATCCGCAGCGGGGGACGCGACGACGTTAATATGACCTCTCCCAAGAGGCCAAAGACAGACGGCAGCTGAGCACTCTTGGACGTACGACCGCCGCTTCCCACTCCATATTCTTGGCGGTTTGCACGCTTCTGAGAGAGCCTGCTAAACCTCGTCAACTCTATCGTTCTTCTCGGTGTTTTGCGGCCAGGGATCCGGAGACCGGTTAGATTTTCCTTGTCGTTTTCTTTGTTGCTCGTTAGAGGAGTGAGCCGTCCGATCTGATCATGATCAAAGAAGGGTCGGTGTTGTGATCGTGATCAGGATGAACTCGATCAGGGTACATCAGCGACGGACGAATCAAAACACCTCAAGCCAATTTTGGCTCTTTCCCAGTGCTGCTTCTTTGACAGTCGTGGAATCGCTTCTTATAATCTATCCTGTTCATCTTTCAATCTCGGAGACAATGGTGTTTACTTTCAGCTTGAGCTGTTTCATCGTTCAAGCAGAGAAGTTGTGAGGCTGAAATGTTCAACTCGAAAGTGGGACCTGCGGAAGTATCAAATTAAACGACACTGTACAAAGAATCAACGCAGAGACACGCTGTAGGAATGCAAGTAGTCGCTAACTAACCAGAGAGACACGAACATGTGGTCTTTGATACGGCCTTGAGACTCATCCCCTTTTCCGTGCGATGCGAATTAAGCTACAGGTTTTCGATGCAGACAAAGAACCCACATGCTATCTGCGTCTTTCGACACTCTTTTGTCCCTACGCTAAAATAACGAGCCGCGCCTTTGATATTCTGCAACTCGCTGTGATGCTGGACGCGATGTCTAAACTTTTCAGCTCGCTTTTATGACTTGGTTTTGTGAAGCGAGTTAATGAAAATCTCAACTCTCGATTCAGAACATGATCAACGAACAGTTCAAGGATATTATTGCTCATTCTTTGGCGGTAACTCGTGACCAACACTCATGTTTTGTTGACCAGCTCCACATCATGTCAGATTCTGATCAGAGGTCAACCGTGATAGATTCCTGTAGTGTCGTTAGATAATGTTGATGTTCGGGACAGTTGAAACAATAAAGGAATGAAATGCGGTATTAGCGATAGAACGATGATATGCAATGCCTTTGCGGAAGCTGCCTTTATCATTCGGTCTTTGATTAGATACGCCTTATTGCTAACCCATGGCATCTTGGAATGGCGCTGCCACAATCTCAACCTATCTCACGCTAAACGACCTCTCCAATGCATCCAACGATATCAACCAAGCCCACCAGAGACCCATCCTCAAACTTGTGGCGGAATCGCGATCGAAGGGATATGACTCTATTTGTATACCGCTCACGACGGAGAATTGGAAGAAGCGCTGGTCGGACATGTGTCTGCTCAGAACGGGCAGCGACAGGGACATGGAGGTGGCCGCTGAACGTCAGGCTGAAGTGTGGAGGTCGCGTCCTGGGTTCTTGAAAGATGAAGTGACGATGACACAATTGGGTTGGTTTTTTTTTCCTTTCTTTCCTCGTGAAAGCGTTGTGCTCATCTGATGGTCATCCCTTTATGCCGGTACTCAGATGAGGCTGAGGGTGTCTCGATCATGGTTTCAGAGTGGCTTGAGCTCGACGCCGTGGACGACTGGATCCGTCATGATGCCGAAATTGTGCGTCGTGTACTTGACGTTCGACATGTACTTCGATTCTGACGTTCTTGTCGCAGGCTCTCCAGCAGGAACTGGCCTACGCGTCGTACCTCAACGTGCAGTCTGCCATCCTCCCCCCTCCGCGTAACAGGGAACATGTCGCATCCTACGCGCGCACCGTGAATTCGTGTCTCAGCAGCGCACCATATATTAATTTATCTGTTCGCCTTCCGGTGTACAATCCGTCCGTTCTGCAGGCAAATTCCTCAACTCCAATTCCGAACCTGCCAGGTTCCTCAGAACCCACTTCTCCTTCTCCAGGATCTGCACCTCGCGTGGTTGTTTCTGAAAGTTCTCCGGAGAGGATTTCGATGGCGCCTGAGAGCGAGCTCAATAAGACGTGGGAGATGTGGGACCTCATTCGCACCATGTGCGATTACAATACCCGGTTAACGCTGAGTATGAGTTGTTTCTTTCTTTTGCTACTTGGAGATTGGCACTGAAGGCTCTTCTTTTTTAGCCTTAGACCTGGCGCTCCCCCTCCCTTCGACCCTCGGCGTCCTCAGCAAGTGGGGAGCTGAATCTGTGCGCAACATCTTTATTCCATCTTCGTCCTTCATTGCAAACACAAAAGGATACCCCGTGCTACCCAAACCCACTCAAAACTTCATACGTGACTGCATGATCGCACGTAGTTTCGTCTATCAATCAGCGAGAAGCTGACAAGAACTGAGATTGTAGCATCGGCCAAACGTGATTCTGTCGGACCTCTATGCCGGTCGTCACGCTCGTGGCGGAGAAATGGCGTATTCACAGTACATACGCCATTTGGAGAAAACAAGTCCCGCTGTGCAAGCGGCGCAGAAGGCTGGCACGGTCGAGAACTTCGCTCAAGGTTATCAGGATTACCTACAAGCTCCCTTGCAGGCAGGTACCCTTAACGCCGTCCGTCTATCTTTCTTAACCTACTCCGATTTTAGCCTTTAATGGACAACCTACAAAGCGTGACATACCAAACCTTTGAGCAGGATCCAGTGAAGTATCGGCAATATGAGGAGGTAAGCTTCTCCGTTGCAGCGGCCAACTGGAGTGACGAGCGGGACCCCGAAGGCTATGTACAGAGCACTTATTGATCGGCCGGCTGACAAGCGATTGTGCGTCTGATTTCACCTTCCGCCGCCTCTCACTAAAAGACTTCTAGCATCATCTGCATAGCAGGAGCGGGTAGAGGTCCGTTAGTAGCGCGGTGTCTGAACGCCCTCCGGCGAGCTCAACGCGAGGCTGACATCTTCGCCATTGAGAAAAACCAGAATGCATACGTGACGTGAACCAATATTGGCTTTGGACATCCCTACTTTCACTAACACTTGTCTAGATTACAACACAGGAAAGAACGCGAGTGGGGAAATAAGGTAACACTGTTATTTGGCGACATGAGGTTCGTCGACGTCCCCGAACTTGCGGATATTTTCGTCAGCGAGCTCTTGGGTTCCTTTGGTGATAATGAACTCAGTCCCGAGTGTCTTGATGGAGCTATGAGGTTCCTCAAACGTGAGTTGCCAGAGCCGGAGACTGTATGATCTGATTTTGATTTATCGCATTTGCGCAGCTGATGGCATATCCATTCCGTCGTCGTACGCTTCTCACCTTGCCCCCCTTTCTTCGTCCAAACTCTATAACGAAGCACGGTACACAAAAGATGTGAAGGGTTTGGAAACGCCATACGTGGTCATGTTTCAAGCTGTGAACATTCTGAGTGGCGACGGTGGCGGGCCGCGGGGCACCTGTGGGCCTCGCATCCAAGAGTGCTGGGAGTTTGAACATCCGAGGAGAGATCCTGTACTTGATTCACGTGGTATGAGATTTGTCGGTCTTGCAACCGACAGCTGCGGATTTGACAGGAAAAAAGGTTTACCTACGACGAATAGCCATAACGCGCGTTCAGCCAAGCTCAACTTTTACATCCCGCATGCCGGCGTTTTGCAGTGAGCAGCAAGTTGTCCTCGTGGCTTTTGCTTTGATGTTCTGATGTTTTCGAAGCGGACTGGCTGGTTATTTTGAAGCTGTTAGAAGACAAGCATTATCTTTTAGCTATTTATAGCTGATATGACCACAGGTATTATACGATAATGTTGGACTAAGCATCCATCCGGACCGCAAGGATCACGTATCCCCAGATATGCTCAGCTGGTTTCCCCTGTATTTCCCGTTCAAGGTGTGTCAATCATCCATCTGCCGAAGCTCGACGAGTAACGCGTTGCTCTCGGCCCCAAGGAGCCACTATACCTACCGAGCAACTCCGAACTGCATGTTTCAATATGGCGCCTGACTAGCGAACGGCAGGTCTGGTACGAGTGGCACGCAGAATCATTTTTGTGTTCTGCCAGCAGAGTGGCGAGCTCAGAAAGCCCTAGCAACGGGTCGAGCCTGGCTTCTGCTCCATCTCTCATGAATCTTCCAAGCCCGACGGCTGATGCCTTGGACAACCCTTTCTTGGAGTCCAGATCCGGCAGGGAAGATACCGAGGAGTGGAATATGATGCCCACCATGGAGACGGTCAAAATTGGCCAAACGAGCCTTCACAATCCTGGAGGACGCAGCAGTTGGATTGGTCTGTGAACAAACGGGTGCGAAATGTATGGAAAATCTTGTTCTCTAAGGTTCTGTATATATGTAGCACGTAGCTTGGAATGATTGAGTTATGTACGCTGTCATTTACGTGAGGTTTGTGAAAACGAGGGTGCATGTCAATGGAGCTATGCGTGATCGGACCCTGAATGGAGTTGATGCTCCGCAGTATATAAGGTGGTCATTCGGTCGCTCTCTTCTTCCATTCTCCCGCCCACGGAAAAAAAAGCTAGAATCGCCGTAGCACACCTACTCGCTCTTTTTGACGAACAAAAATGAAGTTCACAATCTCTGCTGCTACCTTCATTTGCCTCATCCCTAGCATCATGGCTTTGACCATACTTACTCCGTGAGTCTACTGCTTTCTTTCCTATTTGAGGGAGACAAGACGCAAACCCACCACGCCCAATCCAGTGCAAGCGTAGTTCAATGCCGTATGTCCTGGGAATTTCCTGGCGTTGCGGGGAAACACTGAGAATGCGTTAGAGCCCACAAAGTTGTTCTGGTCTGATGGAACTCCTCCGTTCTTCCTTTCCATCCTCCCTGGTATGCCGGCGTTTGCTTTCAGGGATCGACACGCCTTTACTAAGTTCCCTTTCTAGGTGGCCAGCCTTCTGCCCCCGCTGTAAACTTCTTTTGGCCTTGTCTAGTGAGTTGTAAAGATGCTGAAGACGGTATAACAGATCAAGTCTTTTCCGACCCAAGAGGGCAATGAGCTTAGCTGGATGGTCGACATCCAAGCTGGCACTTCGATGTGGGTCTTTATGTTTTCGTCTTCCAGCAGCTCGCCTCATGAGTCTTCTGTAGCACTTTGTCTCTGAAGGACAGCACTGGAACTCAGGCTTACAGTGATATCATCACCATCAACAGCAGCTCTGACAGCAGGTGAGTAGTGCAAGATGTTTTTCGTGCGAAACGTGCCTTTGAACTACTTCTCTCTTTAGCTGCCTCAACACCTCTGTCCAAGTCAGTGCCTCCGGTGGCTCCGCTGCTCCTACGACTGCGGGCAACACGTGCGTATTGAGTGTTTAATTTCGAAAAGCGCCAGACTGACAATCTTTATTACTTCTGCCGCGCCAGTGCCTCATCGCCGGCCAACTCGGCGAGCACGACCGCCGCCGGTAGCGGCAGCAGTAAGCCTGCCAGCAACACGGCAAGCGCGACTAGGACTGCTAGCAGTGGAAGCCCATCCACCTCCAACGCTGCATCCCGAGGTGCCGTGAACACCCTCGGCATGGCCGGCCTGCTGGGACTTGCTGGAGTTGTCGCATTCTAGATAGCCCGCATTCTTTTGTTTCGTATTTTAGCGCCTTCTATAAACACAGCACGGACTGGATACTATCTATCCTCACTGTACTGATCATGGTGTGCCTGTAAGCGCGAGCATGTGACCTGTCGCGTCTGAGGCACGTGATATAGCAAAGCCGGAACGGGAGTTTTTTTGCGATCAACCTCGTGGCCTTGCATTCTGAGTGACCGAAGCTTGTGACTTGGCTCATCTTCTTTCACTTCGAAAGGCATATTGCGGCCTTTGCTTGCTGTTCTTTCATTCCCAACTCTTTCTCTTACTCCCACCTGCTCAAGGAACCCTACGTTCTGCTCTAATTCTCACGACGATGTCCGTTGCCGTTGACACGGACGCTATCTTGACCGAAAACGTCGTGGCGCCATTGGCAGACGACCAGAACGCCATTCCTGCTATGGAAGGGAACCCGGACGGCCTGAACGACGCGTCGAGTGCGCCAAAGCAGACCCAAGAAGTTGACCCTCTCACGCTATTGAAGCAGCAAGCAAACACTACGATTGACAACACCGGACATCAAGTCGATTCCATACTCGAGGTGAGCGGACGATGTTAGCCCTTATCATCTTCTGAATATTCATTGTCTTGTGCAGGAGAAGCCTTCAGACGCCACCGCGATTGAAACTTCCCTCATTGACGAGGATATCCAACCTATCGAACTGACCGCTGAATCAAAGATGAATGGAATGAATGGACAACTATCCGTAATCACACCGGTCGAAGGACCTACTGAGGTCGTAGAGGCCAATGCTGAGGTACCGGTGAGTGCTGTCGGGAATAACCGTAGGGGCTTTATTTCACTGACCAGGTTGGCTGTCAGCAAATTGCTGCAACGACCACCAATGGTGACCCTATCGCACCGGCCTCAGACCAGGCTATGTTGGAGTCGGATCCAGGGCGCTCGAGTCCTGGTGACCAGAACCATGTGAGTTTCCCAGGGGCATCGACTTATTTGGCTAACATTGACTCGATGGATGATTTGGACCAGATTGAGGCATTGCCTGCTGATGATGCGGCAGCAGAGAACACAAAGGAGGATATTAAGGGTGAAGCTCATTCTGTTGTCGAGGTGAGTAATTTCGACGCAAGTAGGCTATATTCCGAGCACATCTCTTCTTCTCCAGAACTCCGCGGAGTCTCAGGATGCCGTCAAAGAGAGCTCAGAAGGGCGGCCGCCCTCGTTCGCCGACGTGCGTCTTTGACATTTGATTCTGATGGCCATTGATGCTGATGTTATCTTCATCTCAGGAGGTCAAAGTCGCCGATGACGAAGAGAAACTTGTTGAGGCTGTCTCTGCGGATGTTGCACCTCTCTACGAATCTGGAGGGATTGTTACGGAAGAGCCAGCTGCTGTAGCTGCAACTACCCCCCAAGGCTCAGAGTCTAGCGTTGCGGAGAATTCCCCGTCTGGTCCGGCACCCGCTAATAGTACGACGGATACTATCTCGTCCGCGCAAGTGGAGGAACCTGTCCCTGGATCAGCCGAGAGCGAGGGAGAACCTCAAGACGCGAGCGCAGAGGCGACACAGAAATCGTCCGTGGCAGCTGTCGAGGAGCCTAGCGCCACTGAAGTGAAATCAGAGCAGCTCAAGGAGCAGATAGCCATATTCGGGCAACCGGGAGAATCCAAAGACGGAAAACTGGAGGTTGCAGATGAAGTAGTCGAAGAAAATGTCGAGTCCCAGAGTGGAGCCATGGTGCCATCACAGGATGTTGAGGATATATTGGTGGAGGAAACACGTGTTGATGTCGAAAAGCCAATTGTTGAAGGTAAGACCACCTCATTGCGTACATGTGGCGTTGATCTAACCGACAATCCTTTCAGATGTCGATTCAGATGTCGAGAATAACACCGTAAATATCGAGGCAACCCCGAAAGCTGCCCCTGATGCCGTTACCACGGAGGAATCGACAGTTACTTCGGTCGATAATCAGACTGATCAGCTGATTGCGGAGGAAAATCAGCACCCCGCTACCGCCGCTGATGAGCATGCGCGTTCCGATGTCGCTGAAGCAACCGTCCAACCAGAAGAAAACTCTGTGGAAGAGCCGGGAGTTTTCGTTGAAGAAGTACCAGCTGGAGCGGAGGCCGTGATCCACGAGACTGAAGGAATCGCAGGCCACTCCTCTGTTGACCAGGCTACTGCAGTCGAGGACAAGCTTGAGGAGTCTGTGCCTGTAGTAGAGTCCAGCGATCCTTCCCTTGGTCCCAAGCATGAAGATGCCGCGCCGGAAAGCGCTGCTAAGGAGAACTCACCTGCAACGGAGATTCTGGAGTCTCAAGCCGAAGCTCCAGTCGAGGAACCGATCAAGCCCGCTGCCGTTCAGACCGTTATGATAGACAGCGTACCCTTGAAACCCGCCGCTGACGCAGCGCAAGAAGAATCATCTGCCGTTATTATCGCAACTGAGGATCCCGTTGTGGAGACCAAGTATTTACCGTCGGCTGCCGAGGACACTGCATCTGCCCCGAAAAATGTTCAGGAGGACACTAAGAAGCCCGAAGACGACGTTTCTGTATCCCCTAGCGAAGTCGACGCGCCCGTTGAAACGCCAGCAGAAGTGATATCGCAACCCGAAGAAAGGGTGGTAGTGGTCGACCCTGTCGCCAACGATGCCGCCAGCGTATTGCAGCTGACACATGGTATCGAGCCTCAAGATCATGCTGCTGCTCAACCCGTTGTGGAGAAGGGAGACGAGATCCCACCTGCTGAAGTTTCAGATCAAGTCGGATATGTTTCATCTCCAAAAGCGGAGGTGGCAGAGGCCGATGTCGACGTAGCGAGCGTTCCAGCTGAAACCAACGTCGAGGACGTCATTTCAACTACTGAAGAGTCCGCCTCGGAACCAGCCTTGACCACAGCTGAAGAGCCTCCCGCAGCAGTAGATACTGATGCGACTCCTGCGCTTGAACAACCGTCCTCCGCGGAGGTTATGGCTGAAGCTCCTGTCGCGGCCCACGTAGAGGAGCTGCCGAAGGAAGATGTACTCGAGGGCGTTACCGCTGCCCTCGAATCAGCTACATCGGTTGAATCTGCCACTCATGAAGAACCCGTTCCTGCCGCTAAGGCTGAGGTCACCGCCGAAGTTCAGGAGCCGTCTGTCGAATCTTCAGAGATTCCTACACGGATAGAACATGTTGTCTCTGCCGATGAAGTTTCGTCGGCGCCCGAAAGCCACAAGGCTCTTGCTTCAGAATCTCAGGTCGCCGAAGAGGTCGCGCCGGAACTAGTGCATGAAGACGCTCTAACAGAGAAACTTCCTACTGCCGAAATTGCAAATTCGGAGGAAAAGGTTGAGGCAGCGGAGGTTGATTCACAGATCGAACCCGAACCCGAAGCAGTTGCCGAGCCCGCAGCCGCAGAGGAGCCGGCAAAACAACCCGAAGCCGTACAGGATGCTGCTCCAGAAACTGTCAAGGTTCACGGTGAGTATAAAGAGTAATTATCAATCGGAAGCGCTCCTGACCGCAGATGCTGTCGAGGAAGCAGCTGAAGCTCCTGCTGCAGCTGAAAGCTCTGGGGCGGAGGCCCCCGCTCAAGGTGCCCCCTCTGAAACTATTTCCATTACGCCCGTGCCTGCAGAAGAAGCATCCGTCGAGCCTGCCATTCCGGCTTCAGAACCTGCAGCCGTAGAGGAGAAAATTGATGGGCGCGCTGTAGTCGAGCCTGAATCGGCTCCCGGAGAGGCCGCCCAGCATACAGAAGACACTCTTGAACCAGCTTTGGAGGCTGCACCCGCCTTCGAAGGACCGGAAGTGGCTGTTGAGGAGGAAAGCGTTGCACCAGCACCCTCGCTTGCTGAGGAGCAGCGACTCCACTCCGAAGTCGAGGTGGCTCAAAAGGTGCCCCTCGATGTCCAAGCCGTGGCCGAGGAAACGGCTACGGTGCCGGAAGCCACTGAACCAGTAGCGGAGGACGCCCAACGAGACGTTCCCAGCGTTGAGGCCGTTGCTGACACCAACGTGGAGACTATTGTGGTTGAGCAGCCGGCTGAGGAATTAATTCCAACCGAGCAGCCGGTGCAAAACCAGCCTCCCGAAGAGTCTGCCCCCCTCGCCGTTGTAGACCAAGAACCCCAGACTGAAGATGCACCAGAAGAGCCGCATGTGAAAGACGTGAAAGTGGAGGAAGCACAAGTCGCTCAGGATAACGACGTTCCTGCCGACATAGAAAAGCTGCAAGAGATAACTGAGGTCACCACTGAGCCGGCCGTTCCTGAGATATCTCAGGAACTTGTGCCAGTAGAAGAAGCTCCACAGTCTGAACTGACTACTGACCAGATTTCTGTCTGCGAACCCTCAGTCCCCATGATGATTCAGGAAGAGGATTTAGCAAAGGGTGAGAATGGCCAGGAAGAGAAGGTGGAAACTGTCCGGAGCACTCAAGATACTTCGGAAATTACTTCGACAGAGGAAATCGTGAAAGAGGCGCCGGAAGTTGTTACACAAATCGACGAAACGCCTGCCGTGCCTGTCGATATCGTTAAAGAGCCTGAAACTGCCGCTGCTGAACGAGCAGATGCCATCGAAACCACACCCACAGCCACACAACTCGAACAGTCTGTTGAAGCCTCCGAACCGGTTGAAGCAGGTAACGACTAGGATTGTTTTTCGAGATACGTATCTAAATTGGCCAACAGCAGATGAGACGGAAGCCGCCAAGATTGAGCAGGCTGAAGGCACTCCGTTATCGAACGATGTTGCCTCCGACACATTATCTGCACAGCCAGAACTCAGTCTTGAAGCGGGCAGTGACGATATCGCAGAACGTGAAACCCAGATGCCTGCGAGCGAGAATGTTCCACAAACTGAGTTGGTTATTGAAGAAGCAGAAAATCAGGACGCCGGTGAAGCCGCGCAAGAGATCGTTGAGCCTCTGACTGAAGACACGAAACCAATAGCAACCGAGCAGCCCTTGCTGGAAGCCTCGGAGGTCGAGCCAAAGGCCTCGGAAGTCATCCCGTTCGCTCCTGAAGTATCATTTACAATGGACAAGATTTCCCTCCCAACTTCAGTCGAAGGAGATGCTGCTATGGAAGCAGCGGAAGACCTTACCGAAGACATTGACCAGAAGCTGGATGCGAATGAGGAGATATTTTCGTCGTTCGCGGAAGAGGCAGCTATTCCAGTTTCCACGGATCTAGCGACAACCGGTGAAGCTTCGGCAACGGTTGATGTCGCGGATGAAACAGTGAGCCTACGCAGCGTCACTGATTTTTTCTCTTCGTTTCCTTACGTTTGGTTCGTAGGTTCTAACCACTGAGCAAACAAAGGATGATGGCTTGAATGCAGATGTCATGGCGCATATCGAACGGCCGAAGTCGCCTTGGACACCTTCATTCCAAGTAACAACCGTTGGGGGTGGTGCAACACCGCCTGAAGAACCTGAGAAACCTGAGGACCATGTCCTAGTCGGGCCTGCAGAGGATGCCCCTGCCAGTGCCGGTGATGTCGTCAATGCTTCGGAGACACCTCAACCTGCCGAAGACTTGCCTGCCGAACCAGCCCAATCTGCTACCCCACAGGTATGTGCACTTGTCCTACCCAATTTTCGAGGATGAATGACATGTAACACGTGCAGTTGGTGCTTGATACATCTTCTCTGGAGCCAGAAGTACCGGAAGCGATACGTCCATGGACACCCTCATACTCTGTACACTCGCAAGGGAGTCCACGCCTGGAACTTAGCGAAGTCACTGCCATCGACGCCCCTGACGAACCCGAGGAATCACCCCGTCCGTGGACAACGACTTATCCTGCCCATACTCAAGGAAGCCCTCAACATGTCAGCCAAGAATTTGCCCAGCAAGGTGCTACCGTCAAAGATGAGTCTGAAGGTCTGGCCCGGGAAGGTACCTCGGCGGAAGTACCAGAGGAAGTCCGTGACAAAGGCCTAGGTAGCATTGTGGAACAGCATTCCGTCATCGAGGAGGCAAGCGCAGAGGGCGAAATCTCAGCTGTCGCTGAGGTGGTCAAACCCATGGAAGACGCTCCAGTTGTTGAGGAGGTCGAACATGTAGACAAAGCTCCGGTCGTCGAGCAAGTTGGACATGTAGGCGAGGCTCAAACTGTTCAGGAAGTCGAGTCCACAGCCAAGGTTCTAGCCGTCGATTTGGGCATCACTCTGCCCGAATCAGAGAACCAGTTGCAAGAGGCGCAGATCGTGGATCTTCTCGCTCTTCACGAAACGGTAGATGAGAACGGCCTTGAGGACGTCAATGCAACTCAAGACGTTCCAAAGCTTGTCGTGGCCACCGGTAATGAGGCCAGCAAGGTTAGTCTGGTCCCTGCATTCACACATAAAAGCAATCTCATAGTCACTTCAGCTGGACGCCGGAGCAAGTGAACCCACGAAAGATGGCACAGATCGCCCGAAGTCGCCGTCCTGGGTTCCTTCTTACTCCGTCAGTGTACAAGGCAGCCCGTTGCAAGAAGCCGCCAGGCTGGGCGAAGAGCCATTGGCAGACGTCGAAAATGTGGTCAAGCTCGCAGATGCTGTCCCTGCCGCTACAGGCGCACTATCCTTTGTGCGATCTGACGTCCATCTAGATGAACACCAAGTCGCGTCCGGTGTGGCCAAAGGTTCTAGTCCCACCGTCTCGGCGGCCGACGAAGTATTTGACAGGGCCGAGAAAGAAACGGCGCCACACTCAGATGCCAAGGTAGAGACCACTGAGGTATGTCTCTACACATTGCACAGTTCTTGTTGATTTGATGAAAATGTAGATTCCTCCGATCGTCACAGACTCCGTTAGTCTTGAAACTCCTCAAAATACCGAGAGGCCCAAGAGCCCATGGACTCCAAGCTATTCCGTGACTGTTCAAGGTGCGGGACAGAATGCAGACGAAGAACTTGATACCCTTGAACCTCTTCCTCAACGAGCCGTTCCCTTACCCGATGGGCCTGCACTCACCAAAAAGGATGACATTCCAAACGAACTGGGCGCTAGGCTGGCTTTCTCGCATTCGACCGAAACCTTTGTCACTGCGATCGAGGTTCCAGACGAAATGAAGACTTCAATTGCATCTTTGAAGCCAGCAGACAAAACAGAAGACAACGCTACTCGTTCACTGGCTAGCAAGGAACAGAATCAAGAAGCATTCCCCAGCGTCGAGGATGCTGTGGACGGGCAAAAGTTGTCTAGGTAAGGGTCCGAACATACCCTGGTCGTCCATCCGTCCTCACCTTCCTCACACTTAGACTCAACGTTTCTCGACTCGTGTCAGTAAGCGAGACAGAACGAAGCGACGTCACCTCGGCCACTACTGAAGCCACCTCCTCATCGCCGTCCACCCGCAAACGACTTGAATCCACCACATCGTCGCGATTCTTCCCCGGAGGCTGGACGTCCACCGCCGCCAAAACCGTCGGCGAGGGCCGTACTTCCCTCGAGATCGCTCAAGGAGAGTTTATTAGTGGCAAGGCACCTTCGACGATCTCCACTGGCGACGTGCCAGACGTCCCCGAAGGCTCCGGCGGATCTACTGCAAACGAATCATCCGACGACAGTGACGACGAATCCGAAGAGTCCGTTTACGAGACGAAGCGGCGCTGGTGCATCGTGATGTGAGAGAACCCAATTGAAGAACCTGACTTGCTTGCCTTTTGATGACGATATCTCGTAATGACCATTTATGCTTTTACTTAACATTTCTTTCTTTCTTTTTCTTGCATGCATAACTGGAGATACCGATTCACTCTACTTACATTTCGCGGAGCTAATCATTCCTTCACTTCTTCTGTTTACCTTCATACCTTCATATGCAATCTTCCTAGCATCAGTTTCATCTTAACACCATGTATCCCAATTCATTGTTTCGTGTTTCGAAGTTGGTCTTCATACACCAACAATTATAGAAAGACGTTATGTAAATGATATTGAACGATTGGTTGTTGCCGACCTTAACTCAGTTGGAAGAGTGCAAGACTGTAATTGGATACCAACCAAGCCTCATCTTGAAGTCGCCTGTTCGAACCAGGCAGGTCGGAACACGATTGCCAATTTTTTAACCGCCTTGCAGCAGATTTTAAAAAAGGAGACTTTTAAAAAAAAACTTCAGGATCGACAAAGAAGGAAGAAATACCACATGACGCATCCCCGGCCATCTGGACGTTGCTTCTGCTGTTGGACAGTATCGATAGATTTAGTCAATTATTATGAACTGTTGAATATTTTTTCATACGTTCTCTTATAGCCGACCTTAGCTCAGTTGGAAGAGCGCGAGACTGTAATGGATACATTCAATATATCTTGAGGTCGCCTGTTCGAGCCAGGCAGGTCGGATGCTGTTCTTTTTTTTGCCGTTTCCCGTGACGGCCGACGAACGGCTGCAGGAAAAGATGGACGCATGTATCGTGGGGTCCTTGTATTCACGGAGGTGGTAAGCGATACAGGTAGGAAAAAGCAAATAAACCGAAGGAGACAAGAATAGAAGAGCGTCGATATGCACACAAAAGCATATTCATAGCCACATACAGATGCAAGAAAAAAAAAAGGATGGGATATGGCAAAAGAGATAGTATCAACAAGAAAAGAGACTCCATTAGTCCGAGACATATGAATAGTCGTCGACATTCAGAATGTCGCCGTTAGGGTGATAGATAAAACTGATAAACGAAAAACCATGCACATAGAAAACGACGGCCAAAACTAAGCAAGAAAAAAACAAAGGCGCCAAGAGACTACCGCGACTCTCTGCGCAGCTCGACAACGACATTGAGAGCCATCAGGACGGTGTACGACGCGATGAGGAGCACGCCCCATTTGCGCGAAAGGAAGTAGCCGTTGAGCGGGACGACGAGCAGCGTTGTAGCAAGAAGCACGAGCAGGCCAACCGTGCTGACGAGAAGCGTCGTCGAGAACTCGAGGTCGTACGGCTTCCCAGTCTGCTGAATTACATAGGACCCTGACATGCCGACACCGAGCAGCATGTTGAGCATCGGCCCGCCGAAGCAAGCCGAAAAGCCCATAATGGGGGCGAAGACCTAAAGTTGTGGAGGAAAAATCAGGGCGCATGTTTGAAGAGAGTAGCGCGAAACGGAAACGCACTGCAACGCTCATGTTGGCGACAAGATCGGCCAGAGAGTTGCCAACAGCGAAGATGGTGAGACCGATAATAGCGTCGGAAAGGCCGAAAACGAATCCAAACGTCTGGATACGATTGTGAGCATTTCAAGACGACAAGAAAGGTGGGCCTCGTACCTGAAGGACGTTCACAACTTCATCGGCAATGGCCATGATCCACACTATCGCGACGACGAATCCCATCGAGCATCGTGCCATTCTTGCAGTCGGGTGGTCGCCCTTCTCCGCGAATATGATGACTAGGGCCGCGACGGTGATACCTACCACGACCGCCGCTATCAGCAACCAGATATGGTGTTTCGCGCCATCTGAAGTTGCGGAGGTCAGCTTGTAAAATTGACATAAACCGGTCCACGCACGGAACAGCACCCCGACGCAAAACAGCGGCGCAAGGGCACATTGTGCGGCCATCAGCCACTTGTTAAACGCAAGCTCATGCATCTCCTCTAGTACCTCCTCTTCGGCAATGAGCACCCGCTCCTCACCCTCCTCCTCAAAATCGACAAGTTGCCCCTCCTCCGCGCCTGCCACGCTACCTCCTCCAAGCACCTTTTCGCGGGCGGCATCCGCATCGATACATGGCGAGACGACGACTGGAAGCGTCAGGTTCAGACACAGGACCGCAGGCGCTGCGAACACGGCTGCGACCTGTCCAAGCACACTCAGCTCGTGAAAATGATACAGCGACGGAAAGAGGGCGCGGAACAGCCGGTCTGAGATCCCTATGAGCTTCTCCCGCCGTGTCTGTGGCCTGTACAACTGGGCGTCGCTCTCTGCGTCGGACGCCGTTGGCGAGGCGGGGGTATATAAGATCGAGGGCACCGGCGTTGGCGAGTGGGAGCCGGGCGTGCCATATCCGCTGGATGGATGCAAAAAATCGCCACGACTGGTGCCGGCTTGGCCTTGCTCGCCGCTCTGCTCCGCTGGTGACACAACAGGCGAGAGTATAGTGGACGCTGTGGACCGTGGGCGTCCTGTGCGCTCGTCGAGCTGCAGGCCTTGAAGCGTGGTCTCCCAGACGTCGCCGTCGTGGCTAGTAAGGGAGGTGCGAGGCGTGCGCCCGCGGGACGCGGGGTGGGCGTGGTAGTGCCCGCCAGCATAGGGCGTGACGGGGCTCTCGAACATACTCAACGCGGTGCCGGCAGCTTGATCGCGAAGCGAAGAGATGACCTGACTGAACTCGAGAGCGCCAACGAGGGAGAATGACGGGATCTGCGCGTGCACGGAGGGCGTTGGGGAGGGGTGACGCGAGTGTGGCCGTCGTGGGATGTCGGTCTGGATGTGAGGACGCGTAGGGGTGGAGATTGGGCGAGTGCCTTGGGGTATGGCGGTTGGGATGGTTAGTGTAGGTGGTTCTGGTTATGATGGAAATCAGAGACGCCGAGGCGATCAGTTTTGCATCCACTCACGTTCATCTCTATAAGGCTCGTTAAATGACTGTGCAGGGAAGTTCTCGTCTTGGTATTCAGCTCTAATTAGGGCCTCATGCTCCTGTCTTGCTCGCTGCCTCCGCTCCCGCCAGCTTCCGACGACAACAACAAGGACGTAGAGGAGATACAAGCCGACCAGGGAGCCCGCCTCCCAAGCATGGATTTTGCCATCCCACAGGCTGAACAGTAGCATAGACACAGCAATAGTAAAGAAGCCGACATCTCGTAGGAATGGACCAGGAAGGACGTGGAATGGCTTGATGACGCACATGGAGCCCACGACACAGGACACGATAAAGGTCGCAGCGCCGAGGAGCTCACCGATGGCAAGACTGCCCGAGTTGGCGCGCATGGCGGAGAAGGTGGAGAAGACGTCCGGACTCCCGTTTCCGAAGGCAAGGAAGGTGACGCCTGCGACGTTGTCGTCGAGGCCGAGGATGTGAGCGATGGTGGCGAGGTTTGGGGTGAAAAAGTCGGAGGCACTGATGCCGAGGGTGGAGAAGAGAAAGACAAGCCACGTCAGGAGGGTGCAGAATGCGAGATAGCGCAGAGGTAGGCTCGTGCAAAAGTAGCGCTCGAGGTAATGGATGGAGAGGAACGTGGCTGGCTTGGGGCAATGCGTCCGGACGTGCATGCATTGCTCGGCGACTGGATAGGCCAGAGGGCGGCACTGGAAGTGAATACGAGCTGTTTGAGAGGAGGACGTGAAAGCGGAGGTGGAACATGCCTGCTTTTCCGAGACGGAGACGTTTGACGGATTTAGCAGTTCTTCGGAGACGCGCCTGACGAGGGACGCCCGAGACTGGTGCTGCTGGAATTGGGCATATCGGGATTGAGACCAGAGGAGAACGTTGAGGATGACGGCGAGGAGGAAGAGGAGCTTCACGGGGGAGGAGGAGGAGGGCATAAGGACAAGTGCATGAGAGCACACAGCCTGTCTACAAGTTTCACGACATGTTTATGTACTTTGCCATCTCCACCTCCGCAGCCACCATGACTGCCTTTTTCTTCTTATTCCTTCCTGTCTTTTTAGCCTCCTTTTCCATATTCTCTTCCTCCCAATTACAGCTGCGGTTCTCGTTGTAGCACCTCTCGCACTTCTTCCCTTTCCGCCTCATCACGCAGGGCTGTTTCGCTTGAATACATCTTGAACACCACAGCCAATCGGTGTTGGCCCTGTCTTGCGCCATCGAATTCATCGCCGTCCTCAGGACTGGTGTAGATATCGCCATCGGGGCCTCTGTAGTTTTGATCGTGTCGTTTGTTGGGCTCGTCACGCTCGTTCCGTTTGCAGTCACCTCCGTCTTTATCTTTTTAAACCGCATCCCGGATGAATCGCTCTTCTTTCCTTTGCCAGTGGAGTCAACGGACGTGTCCTTCGGTGGCCGTCCTCTCTTACGTCGAGGCGCTTTCTCCGCCAAGACGAAATCGTCCTTCGGAGGTCCAGTCCGAAGCGACATTTCTTCCGTCATTGCTGTTGGCACTGGTGGCGTCTGCTCTTCTAACACTATGCTGTTTTGAGTTGCTGTCGTAAATACGTGCGAGCTGTCATCCCCAAGTGGCAGGCATTGGTTCGCAGATGGCATCGTTGGTGCTGGCGTCGACAGTCGTGGTCTTTTCACCCACTTTGCAGGGGGAGGAGGTAAGGACTTGGCTCGTCCAATGTCCCATTCGCTGCGACTTCGCTTCAGAGGTCGCTCTTGCTCCTTCTCTTTCCCCTTTCCCTTCCCTTGTGTTGCAAGTGTTTGCCGTTCCAACGAGTCCCCGGTATTCTGAGACCCAGCCAGAAGGGAATCACCCTTTCCCGATGGCACTGCTCCTCCTTCGAAAGACTGCGCCGACGCCGGAAGCAACCGCTGCAGGCCGGGGGGCACCGACGATGCGTCTGGCACGGTCAATCCCACCCCCCAATCGCTGCAGCTCCTCTGCAACGGTGGTGCTCTGCCCTTTCCCTTCCCAGCCGCCGCACCGAGGCTTTCCAGCGCAGGCGCCCGCATCTCGCTGAGCGGCCTCAGCGGTCGTGTTGGTACCTCTGGTGCCTTGCCCTTGTCGACCTTCGGCATTCCACGCAACTCGTCACATGGAGTCGAATCCAGCGCGTGGTACTCCGTCCTCAGATTTGCCTCGATTGCGTCGTTCGCTGGTGTGCCTCCTCCCCTAGCCCCGGTAGGGACGGCCTCCACACTCTTCTGGTTGAGAGATTTCGTGGCTGTCTGCTGATAAGCATTTCCCGGATTCGTCAGTTCACAAATCTGCTTCCACGGCACGCTCGATCCAGCCTTCAGCGAGTCTCTGACAATCCCCACGGCCCAAAGCAGGTACGTGTCGGGCTGGAACCCAGGTTTTGACTTTTCCTGGTTGACGTGCGCCGCATACAATGCCTGATTACAAAATGGCGGAAGAAAAAAAGAGAAGTAAATAAATATGGTAGATAGATTAGAAAACAGTATAGTTCAAACATTCGAGAGAAAGACATGAACGAAGATACACTCACAAAGTCGACCAACAATCGTTTCTCCACCTCGCTCATTGCACGTGCCTTGGCAGAATCACTCGACACCGACGCCAGTCCAGGCGCAGACACAGGCGGCGCTTTCGGCAGATTATCGTAAATCCTTTTCATGACGCGCCCCGGGTCGTCTGGGGGCTTGAACCTCCCCTGGCCCGGGCGCGATTGGGTTATGCCGCTTATGCTCGCGCTCAAGCCGACCGCTGCCACGCCCGGTCCTGCAGGTTGTCCCTGCGGTGTTTGTGTCAACGAGGGTGCCGGCGACGATGCAGTCGACGGGAATGCGCTCCCGCTCGCCATCTGAGAGAACGTCTGGTTGGAAGAAGGAAATGAGAGCGTGACGGACCCTGCCTCGACTGATCAGATGCCAATCCTCACTGAGGCGCGCAGCGGCGGAGAGTCAGGGACGCCTTGAACTGCGAACTTCGACAGAGTGAATTGAATTCACTCTGAATCTTGTTTCTACCTTCTTGTCTTCTTTCCACCTTGTGGACGAGCGAATAACGGTGATCTTATGAGCCAAATGGGCGTCTGATGCGATGCGAAGGTCTGCGTAAACGGTTTCTTCAACAGTTGTTCTCCAGGGTCGACGGGACAGGAAATATTGCGCAATTCCGTTATCTGACTATTACTACACAACGAAGCGAACGTAACATGTACAAAAAAAGGTTTGAGAACAGACGTGGTCGAGAGTGCTTGTTGCGCTCCGCAGAAACGAGAAGAGTTTAGTTGCAAAGCATAAACTCTTTAAATGACGTATAAAGTGAATGTACGTGGAGGAAAGGCAAGCCAAGGAATATGGCAAATGAGATCAACAAAAACTATGGTACAGACGAGGCGACGGCATGAAGGAGGGAGATGCACTGTGTTTAGAAATGAGGCTGCGAATAAATCGGATTACTTTTGTCCAAAGTCGGTGAGGGCGTCTGATAGATGGGATGAACAAACCGCCCACCGAAGATGATGTGCATGCACTCACCCTCACGTCCGTTTTGTTTTCGGGGTCATACACTGTCCGCCGTCGCGCAGCGTCAGTTGATTGGGCCTCGCTATCCCTGCTGATGACCTCAATGAAGCTCGGCCTCGTCCGATCCGAAACGAGCGATCCCAAGTTTAGGCTCGTCGACGTGCCCTGCGACACTGACGAGTCCTGTCCCTTGCCCCGCAACGAACGGCGCGAGTTAAGGGTCGCCAGCAATGAATTCGCGTATACTGCATAGCAGGGGTTCATGAAAGATTGGGAGAGGAACAGGCAGAGCACTTGCATTTTCCAATGATGAAGTCAAATGCGAAGGAGTAGAAGGAATGCGGAAGCACGACAAACTGGCGAAGCAATGGTCATTTGCTCATTATCGGGTAGTCGATCGAGCAACATACTATGACGACCTCGATAACAGCGACAGCACTATACCTGGGTTAGATCAGGCATCATAGGCGAGAGATGCCAATACGGACGATGTTAGAACGCAACGATTGATTGCATAGACGATAAGTTTGTTAATGATGTTGTTAGTGTCTGCGAAAGAGGAGCGGTTGCTGTCGAGGATGACACAGAGGCTGACTGCGATGAGAATGTCCGAAAGAATGGCCATAATGGCGAAAGGCAACACGCTTTGATACTACCAAGCAAAATCCGCACCCTTACACTCGGAGAAATTAAAGCACGTACATTGGCTTCTTTCAACCGGTCAAACTGTTTGATGATAAAGCTGGAACAGAATAAGGCCTGTGTTCAACAAAAAGGTTGCCACACATACAAGTAGACCACAGTCTCTGGAATATCATATGCTTAACAGCGAATTTTCCAATCAATGGGTAAAACAATGCCTACCTATCCCAAAGACTGTGTGCCAACTAGTTAGGGCAACAAAGCGCGGAAATCCGAATACGCACTAAAGTGCGCAACGACAGCAAGGGCCTGCCGAATGTATCAGATTATGCAACCGAAAATTGTGACTCGTGTAACTTACGATGACAGTCGAGAGCCACAGCCTGTGCCGCTGCGGACATACTAGTGACAAGATTAATGAAGCGATAACGTAAATTAAGTATCCACTTGCACGAATGTATTCGTTGGGTGAAGAAGCTTCAATATTAGGGTCAGATGAGCCGACGAACACGGGAACAGGTAAAGGAACAGACCATTGCACGATGAAGGACATGAGTATCTGCGAAAGGCCGGTCGGCAAGAGAAATGACTGGCAGACAATTGGACCCACATTAACAGCTATTGATAGCTAGAGGACACGAGGATGAACGATAGTCACTAAAATTAGAAGCGAAGCCTTACGTATAATGACCTAGGAGGTGGCGATTATCAGAACAGTTCCAGAGATTCTCGCCTTCAGATACGACGCACCAAGTGCCTTCAACAAGTGCGCGTGGATTCCCGAAGCCATCGATCTGCAAAGATAACCGCGTGAGGTAGACGTAGTTGCAGCATGTGGATCAGCCATACGAGATAGTGATATAATGCATGGCACACTAGCAAAGAAGCAATGAGGAGACGCTTGAAAGGAGGCCGGACGCACTCACTGAGAATGACATGGAACGTGTCTAGTGTCCTGGTGTGTAAACAAATGTAAGCGGCGTCAACTAAGACGATAGAAACAATGGGAATGGACCATATGGTGGCAACCTGCATTGCGGGCAAATCCGTTAAAAAAAAAAAGATGTTGCAAGTTTTGGACTGACGAGGATTTTGAGCTGGATATTATCTCTTGGGTATTGAGTATAGTAAAAGTACATCTTGGGAAGCGGCGATGGCAATGGGCCATTAGCGGTGGAGCGTATGTTGTGCAGCTGGAAAAAGAGAGCACCTGCAGCGTGGTGATTCCGTAGACGCTCATGGTGATGAGGCCGCCGACGAACATGGCGCCTGAGATGTGTGAGTGTATGCGCACTGTGCCGTCTTGAGGTGACTGACCGAAAGTATCGGTGATGGAGATGTGCTCCATTGCGTTCGACGCTGTGGAAGAGGATATGGCAGTCGGAAGAAGAGAATGGGCGACATTTGGGCGGGAAATGAGATTTGGATCCTTAAAAAGTTAAGACTGGCGTGGTCAGGGTCGCTGGGCGAGTGACGCAACGAACTCGTCCCGGTCACATGCTCTTTACAACTTACAGTGACTACGCCGGGTAAGTCACCGCCCATATCCTTACCATCATGTTCTCATCTCGCACAAAGCTCGCTTGCTGTATAGCTTTCCTCGTAGCTGTTTCGCCTCCAATGTTCCTCGCGACTTACTGAGCATCTCTCCCTTCCAGGCCGCGATATACTGGCGCAGCGGTCGCCTCCTTCGGAACGTTATCTTCACCAAGCACGCGTTTCCCGCCGGGTATTACGCGGACGGCGCCTTCCCCAGCGACTGCATTACCCTTAAGGCGCCAGAGCTCAAGTACTGCGAGGACGCCTCGCTTTGGGAGCTCCGCGATGCCAACGGCGCGCTGCAGGACCGTCGCCTTCTCATCTCCTGTGACGCTGGCCGCAAGGCGTGGAACACTGTCATGGGCCCCTTGCACGAATCCGCACCACACGGCTCGCTCTGGCTGTATGAACCCGGCGCGAACGCCGGCGATTGGGACGCGGGAAAGCTGCACCGCTTGCAGCTGAGGCGTTTCCCCGAGGGCCACGACTTCCACCCTCTCGGACTCGGAGCGTGGCCATCGTATGCGGGCAACGCGTCCAATCTCTACGTCGTGAATCACGCGCGTGAACGCACTGTGATCGAGCAATTTGTCATCTCGCCCGCGGCTCCAGACGTCGCAACGCACGTGCGCACTCTCACCTCACCGTACTTTGTGTCCCCCAATGCGGTTGCGCTCACGTCCCCTGACTCGTTCTACGTCTCCAACGACCACCTAGTCACGCGCCGTTGGCCCTATATCGGCCATGTGTTCCCCGTCATCGAGTCCATCCTCGGCCTCCCGCTCGCCTTTGTCTCCCACATCACCCTCTCCCCGCCATACTCAAATTCTGCGCATTCCATCGAGGCGCATCAGTTTGCCACCGCCTTCCTTCCCTTCCCAAATGGTGTTGCCGTGTCACCCTCAGGAAAGCATGTCGCCGTCGCGTCCACGACCCTCGGCCAAATCTTCATCTATGAACGCGACCCACACACGAACGCGCTGAGCCAGGTCCTCAAACGTGTCCACACGCCGTTCACCCCCGACAACCTCCATTTCACGCACGACGGCGCCAAACTCCTAGTCGCTGGCCACCCCAACTTCCCTGCACTCACCGCCGTTGCCACCAACAAGACCGGCGTTCTGGCGCCGAGCTGGGTCCTTGAGATTCGCATGGACGGACTCAATGATCACAATACCAGTGCGGAGCCGTCCGAAAAATTCGATGCCGAGGCCCCCATCTCCGCCGGAGACCTTGTCCCTCGTGTGCAGGGGCATGAGCTGCGTACCCTTTTCCAAAGCGACGGATCGGGCTTCTCTTCCTCCACCACTGCTGTGCTGGATCCATTTACCAATGCTCTCTTCGTTGCAGGTCTCTATGCCGAGGAAGGCGTCATGATGTGCCGCCCCCGCCGCTCTCATTAAGGGATCCAAAAAAAAAAAAAGATTACCGGTTTAAATACGATATTTTTAGTATAAATATCGGTAACTCTTGGCTTAGAGATTCACAAATATGTGCATGTAGTATAGGATTTGACAAGTAAATACAGCCGACTCTCTCTTAAGCCACAGCGTTTCGAGACAGACCTCGGACTATGAGTTTTGGGGGGTTGTGGGTTTGAGGAAAAATGTTATAAGATGATATAGCATTGTCTAATTAGCAAAATGTGGGTTATTAGCAACTGTTCAATGCATTGCGAGTCTGATTGTTGGTGAAATAGTCTGTGAGAGGGGGGGTACCGATGACTGTATTTTTCTGCAAAATCATTGCGGTGCGAAGTGCTTCCGTCCGCAAGGGACGGGTTTCCGCGGGGAAGTCATTCTCGTCCGAATCGGAAGCTTCCTCGGCGTACCCGCCAACCCGGCGGGTTTGTCTAACCCGTGTCGGACACTATCCACGATCGCATCTTCTCTTTCCTCTCTTCGTATCTTTTTCAAAATGACTACTGATACAACTTTCTGATGGGTCTCGTTCTAATGATAGTGAGCGTGAGGGTTACAGGACAGGAAAGGAGTCGCAGGAAAAAAAAGGACAAAGACATCAAGGTCGTTAATTACGGGTATGATTAGGATGGAAAGGAGGAAAAACAAAAGAACCTAGGCCACGTCGGCGAGGAGTTCTTCAAGGTCGTCAAAATTCAAACTAGCACCGGGGAACTCCTCCTCGACAAGCTCCCAGACCGACTCGAAGGGAGTAGCGAAAGTGATGTCAGAGCCATCCGTCCCCTTACTCGTCCCACCTGTGAGCAGCGCAACAAATTCGCCGGTGGCGGAGATGATGAGAGATCCAGAATCACCTCCTTTGGAGAAGGTGCCAAGGTCGTGCTCGTGAGAAAGGATGGGTACCTCGAGCGACTCCACATTGCCAGTAATGAAATACTTGCGGACGAAAGACATAAACCTAGAGAGCGTGCCGACGGTGGTGTTGGTAGTGAAGCCGCGCTTAAGAATGCGACGAATGTGATTGCCTTGGAGGTTCAAAGTGTTGGGGTTGTTGGCCTGATCGGCGGTGAGCATGCCTCTGAGAGTAAAAAGGCCGTCGTCGGGGTACTTGAATCACGATGGGACGCCGGCACGTTCGTACATCAAGGCCTTGAGCTTTAAACGGGACAACTCCGGACCTGGAAGAGACGTACGTTTCAGATTAGCGGCATTCAATGAAAATAAACTAGCACCGCACCAAGGCTCAGAACGTTGCCGATTATGTGCTTCAACTTGTCCTTGTACAACTCAATAACGCGTAAGTCGCGGGTATAACGGTGAGGAGCAACACCGGCACCGATGGGGAGCCCAGCGGACGAACCCAATAACTCGGTCCTTGGGCTTGCTCCACCTCTTCATGATGTTGACAAAGAATTTCTTGAGATTTAGGATCTTGGTGCGCGTCTTGGCAAGCTCGGCCTCGTTCTCGTACAGATCGGTCCGTGACTCTTGGACGAGGATTCCATCCTGCACTCCAGGTCTGAACTTGTGTTTTCTCGAGATATTCGACCAAGTCAATGTGCGCGGCAATAAGGGCCTGGATGGAGGCCAGATAGATTTTGAAAGAGGGCGCGCCCATCACAAGGACTTCCTTCTTGGGTACAGATTCTGACGACGAGGGGCTAGGGTCAGAAAAGCTCTCTGATTCTCAAGGGTGTCAGGTAAAGACGTACCGTGGTACCTGTATAACTCGTTGTCCCCGTCGCGCAAAAAAACGTTGTGACGGGCAGTGATAGCATAGAGCTTGTCGCCGACGCGGAAATAGGGACCAAGAGTGCCCTACATAGTAGTCTCATGACCAGCAATGGGAAGAGTGAGAGGAACAGAGACGTTATCGATGACGTCCTTAAGAGGATCACGGTCTTCAACAGGGCTGAAAGGGGCTGGACGATGACCCGACAAAATCTTGCAGACCGACTCACGATACGCGATGTCAACGTTCTGGACGAGGAGCGAGTCGAGGAAGGCACGGATGTCCTCGCAATGGCACCTGTGAGAGTCTCGGGGCAAGACGCCAATCCAGATGGTAGGGTTGGTATAGTAACGTTTTCCGTACTCGAAGGGCTGGATGGGCAGGTGACCAATATCTTCCTTTTTCTCATCATCATCGTCGTTGTCGTTGTCGTCCTCCATCTTGTTGAGCCACGTGAGACGAACGAAATCGACAGATGAGACTCTAATGTTCCTGAGGTTGAGTAACTCCACAACCTTGGAAAGAAATTGTCGCGTAACAAGAAGGCCATGCACCTTGTCGCGAACTGTGTCCCATCTTCCGTTCTGACCGAGCTCGTGACTATCTGGAACGGCGATAATCCTCATGAGGCGCTTGTACGCCTCAAGGCCAACGGGTTTCTCGAATTTGTCGTCAGAGGTCCTGAAAATGAGCTTGGGCCCGCGTCCGTTTGGACCCACACCAGCATAGTAGAAATTCGCCTCATAGTTGGGAACTTGGTAGGGGGTGGAGTGGATTCACTGACGGTGGCACTAGAGTCGCTGTTGTGCCTAGACCACAAGTCATTTTCATCAAAGTGACCGCTCTCAGCCAGAGGATAAGATCACGTGCTGGTGTACTTTTATGGAGCACTGACTTATTCCTCGAGGCTCCATGGGAACCCCAACGTCGGCCGCTGAGGCGAAGAGCAAACAAAACGTAAAAAAAAACAAAGACTCGCTGCTGGGGCAGGGGATTTAAAAAGAAGGGAACAGCAAAGTGAAAAGGAGGAATAACAAGGGGGGTCTCACTCCTCTTCATATGACGTCATGGTAAAACAGGCAAACACATTTATTCACAGCGGGCGGAAAGAATATAACGGAATAGGCAAAGTAATATCGAAGTTGCAGATGTAAAAAGAACAACATAATAAAAAGATATAACAAAGACCAAAAAATGGAAAGCGAACGAAACGTGATGCATCATCCGAAGAAATTCGGCAAAAATGAGCTGCAAGAGGGATGAGATCAACTGCGCATTCTCAAAAATGAGAAGGGTAATCGACTTACACCGCACCCATTCCAATAGCGAACGCCGCAACACCCCACGCGAACGACTTTGTCCTCGGTTCCATGTGGAACCTGCCGACGCGCCTGTTTGTTGCTATCGCGCGCTCTCCGACCTCGGGCTCCTTGAAGTCGAACCTCAACGGCTGCTCTTCCTCCTCTCGACTCCTCTTCTTTGAAATAGAAGGGCCGGCGGCGACAGATTCATTTTCCTTATCCTCATCCTGTCCCTCCTCCTCCGCAAGCTCCTCCTTCTCCTTGCTCTTCAGCGCCGCGTCCCTCTTGGCCTTCAAGTTTTCAATCATCTCTTTCTGTTCTAGGATGTCCTGCTGGTGCAGCTCCGACCCAGCCATACCCTCTTCCACGACAACGCTCTCCTCCTCCACGACCGTCTCGTCCGATCCTCCGGGCGTCACCACCTCCTCTCGCACCGAGCTCCTCGTGATCCGAGTCATCTTAGGCGTCTTAGTCATTGACGTCAGAGGTGTAGGCATTCCCTTTTGCGGTGCCGGGCTCTTCGTGCGAGCGGATCGTCTCGGCAACGGGATCTTTGACGGGCTCGATGGAGGCTGAGCCGCTGGTGATGCCTGCGGGGCTGGAGCGGGAGACAACTCTTTTCGTCGTTTAGGGGGGTTCGGTTGTGCGAAGCTGGGAGACGGCGTTGGTAGTGACCTGGCAGCTGCAGAGGCCTTTGGCGATGACGGGGCCTGGGTAGGTGAGTGCGCGGTACCGTTGGTGGTGACGGGGGCGTTCGTAGCCGCGGGCGTTGCGGTGGCCGGGACGTTGGCACCGGTACGGCCTGATCGTCTATAGTTGACGTTTGGGTCCGGTTTCGCATCGAGGACGGCAGTAATGAGGTCCCCGAGAGCATACGAGTCGCCGAACGTGCGTGCTAGGGCGGGGCTGATCCAGGTGCCTGCGAGACGCGTGATGTGCGGGTACTGGGGCGAACCATTGTTGCCTGACAGATCGTAATTTTCTTTCACCCATTGCATCTCCATTCGCTCCTCGTTATCGGGGGCATTGGGAAACGCGGCGCGAAACATGGTTGTGAGACTGACGGCACCAGTGTCGAAGCGTCGGAGGATAAAAGCATGGCCATTCGACTGGCGAACAGAAGGTGAGCGCAAGTCAGATAAAGGTATGTTTTGAACTGTGGAATGGGCAAAACGCACTGTTGGAGTCTCGATCTTAAGGCGGCCGACCTGTATGACGGATGAGATTGCGAAATAAAGCACCAGTTTAGAAGACGCACCAGAATATCCTGTCCTTGGCAATTTAAAATCTGATATTTGACTGGAGGTATTATTCCAGACTTGAGGGTAGCTGGAATATGAGGATTTGCATGGCGAGTAGGAAGAGGTGGTCTCGGAGTAGTAGGCATTGTCAGAGTTGATGAGATCCTTGAACTTGGAAGAGGGTGGCAGAGCGATTGAGTCTCAGAAACAAACACACCAAAATACCACGCTCCGAATCTTCCCACGCATTCTGTTCAACAATGTCGCTGACTAAGCTTACATTTTCAAAGGCACCATTTGCGGTCGGCCTACTAAAGCCTCGGCGAGATCCTTCAAGCCGCCCCACCATACCTCCTTCCCTCGTCGGTTCGCCATGTCTGCGTGCTGAACCATCTCTTGCACAGGCACCCACTCCACTGAGCTTGCCTGAATCGTGATCACCGCCGCACTCTCCGCAGGTGCATGCCTCGCCTTGTGCGGTTGCTTCAACAACAGGTTGTGATAGCGCTCGATAAACGCCATGCACTTCAGCGACAACCGCACAGCACGTGCGCGGTCCGTCGGCGAGGGAATGTTACCCTGTAACGTGTGTCCCAGCGACGCAGATCGAGCATCGAACAGCGAACCGCCCTCTTCCTGAAGCATTTTTGTAATCACCTCCGTGGTGTAAACACCGGAGGCAATCTCGTTTCTGCATGCATGGTGGGACATCCCGCCCGGTGGAAACCCTAGGTCACTTACCGTATCACAAGACGACCCTCACTCTTGCCCTTTTCATCTAATTTGTACCTCGTCTTTAAAAACTTGACATCCTCACGCAGCAATTTCAGATCGATCCCTTTTTCTGGCGTATACACCAGACATGCACCGCTCTGATCCATTTTCTCTCAGATTCGGCCTTGAGTAGATGTCCTGCTGACTCACCGCCAATGCACCCATGGTGGCTAGATAGCCGCATTTACCGCCCTGTGTCTCCACAACAAAGACTCGGTTTCTGCTTGCGCTAGCACTCTGCTTGATAGCATCGCATGCATCCACGAGCGCGTTCAGACTTGTGTCACTTCCAAGACTGTACTCCGTCATCGGGACATTATTGCTGATCGTCGCGGGCAAGTGCACCATTGGGATGTGGAATGCAGGGTAATGTTTCCTTCCCTCTTCCAGAATCCGCAACGAATTGAAGCCCTCGAAGCCACCGATGATCATGAGTGCTTGAAAGTTGTATTCTTGGAACTTGCTTGCGACGGCACCCAGATCCAGGGACGGCAATGTACGATTGGTACCCAGTTCCGAACCACCTCGGTGCATCCACGAATCGACGCCGAGCCAGGACAATTCGACGATGTTGTCGTCCAGGAGACCTCGGAATCCGTTATGAACTGCAAGAGGCGTGTGGCCTTGACGTATGCAGTATCTAGCTGCCGTGCGTGTAGCTGCATTCATTCCACCAGCTGGTGCCCCCATACTGTGAGGTTTGGTCATCCCTGATTCCCTATAAGAGATAGCATAAGACACGCTCACTGTATTATTGCGACTCGCATTCGCTACACACGATGTACGTCATTCGCAACGAAAGGCGGACAAAATAAGTGCCCATACCTGTTCTTTTGGCAGCTTAGGCTCCTGTTCCAGTTTCGATGTAGCGAAGAATCCGTCTAAACTCTCGCGGAATTCGGGGTCACGGTACGACATAGCTTTTTCAAAATCCTTTTCTGCAACGGCTTTTGCTACGGCCCTCGTCTACATAGCAAGCCGATGAGCCGATCGAATTTCGCGCACAAAAAATGGAATGTTTCACCATCTCAACGGCTTTCATCAACGGGACTCGCGTAATCTTGTTCTCTTGGATGCCAATCATATAAGAAGGTGTATCAGGCGTTGACTCGAGCAAAGCTGCTACAGCTTCCACGCCTTGAAGCGTCGGCTGGATGGCATCCTTATCGCATCAGACACCGCCTAGGACAATCTCAAAATCATACCAGGATACGATCAATAGCGCATGGCCGTCCTCCTCGTTGCGTATGTCCAAGAGTCGTGACCCGTGTATCGAGGCCCAAGCGTTCCGTAAGCACGTCCCTGACATACTCCGCCTTGATAGGGTTAAGTTCACAGTCATGCGCACCTTCTGCAACTATGACGATTGTCTTTCGTTTTCCGATATCTCGATGCTAGTTTGCGGTCAGCACAGAGTTAAAGATGATTGACGGGGATATTTACACGACGAATGGCAGCGCACATCTCGTCTTCCCAAGGCATTTCCTTCGGCGGTCTTTCTGGGATGAATATAAAATCTGCACCTCCGCTAATGTTTTTCAGATGAGAGTGAGCATTTATACTCAGCATAGCGTTGTACGTACGCAACACCAGCAAGCAGAGCCAACCAGCCACAATGCCTACCCATGACCTCCAAGACAAAGGCTCGGGAATGGCTGAACGCAGTCGAGCTAATGTTATCGATGGCTTCGCAGATACGATGAAGCGCTGTCGCAGCACCGATGGTAAGATCCGTCATTGACATGTCGTTGTCAATGGACCCTACAAGTCCTACGATCCGAAGGTGCCCATGCGTTTCTGCTTGGGCGGGGGTGATCTTGCCTGCGCATTTATTGAGAAGAAAATCAGCGAATGTGATCACATAATGACTGAAGATGAACCTTCGTTACGAAGCGTCTCGATTAGCGTAGGCCATTCAGCACGGAAGACGTCTGCCCCCGTCAACGAACCGTCTCCTCCGCAGACGACCAATGCGTCGATACCCTCCTTGATAAGGTTATGAGCTGCAGCAAGGCGACCTTCTACCGTGCGGAATGCAACTGATCGTGCCGTTCCAATAAGTGTTCCTCCCTACGAAGATAGAATGAAGGCATCTGTCAGCTCCATTCCTGCACAACACATTGTGCCAACAGCAAGTTGTCATTGAGTTATCTGTCCGCCGCAATGACGGGACGATGTTGACACAGGCGAGATTCAGGACGTCAACGCACCTCCGCGAACCAGCCTCGAACATCATCCCATCCGACTCGGACGATGTATCTGCCTTTCAGCGTTCTGCCGCCTATAAAATCGCCAGTCCCATCCCGCAAACGATTCCCATCTCCAAATCTCAGGTTGTTGAGCAAACTGACGGCGGATGCGTCTTCCGCTTGCACATTCGGAGTGAGGCTCCCGTTCACTGTAGGGATACTGATAGAAGATTCTGTGTTGCCTCGGACAAGGCCTTCGTATCCCTCTCGGACAACCCACGTCTCGCAACCCCTGGTAAATTGCGCATATATGAGGATTTACCGGGCGAGGAATGGTAAAAAAAGAGTATGGACTGCACACTTTAAAATACCAGCTTTGACGACAGAGCGCACAACTGCGTTCATTCCTGCGCTGTCGCCTCCCGACGTCAAGATAGCAATCTTCATGATGGTAGATGACAGTAGTTCTCGTCTAATTTCCTTTCTTCGTCTACACCGAGCGATTAAGGCTTAAGCGACCTGATATGGGTGCGGGAGCTAATGCACTTTGATGTATTTTCGTTCCTCGTTTGTCTATTGGGTTGAGGCCTCTAGCAGGGGGCAAGCAAAGCAGTAAATTGGTCGAAGAGATGTAAGCGCTGCTTTGGGGAGCGACGTAAAATTACAGAACCGAGATGATAATTTATCGAGATGTTGTCTCTTGCTTATCGCCTCAGTCAAATGACGAGGCACGTTCGTTACGCAACTCATCTACTCCTCCCCTTTAGTCTAACCTGGTTGGCTCTCGACCAAGTCCAACGGATAATTCATACAAATTGCGACTAGTAACATGCAAGCTACGGCTACGATGAGTACCAATCCACACAAAACTGGTAAGGAGACTGTTACGGATAATAGCGTATTCACTCGGTCGCGATCCTCCTGCTAGCCAATGATGGCAGAGTGCGGTACGACGGTGGCACCGCCTGACTCTGGGCCGTTTCGCCAGACCTTTGCGACCCAACGGCAGTCATGTCTTCATCTCTTGCTGCCTCCTCCGTCCAGAGTGCTACACTATCGTCCGCGGGGATGTGGAACCACGCCGACTCTCGACGCCTTGTGTGATACGATGGTGGTTCTGGCGACCGAAAGCCCCGGACTTCTGATTCTTCTCGCTCCGCCATGGGTATTCCCCAATCTCTCCATGTTGTACCGTTCGCTTCCAATTCGTACTGGTCTTCTTCGATCATCCCGAATTCGGTGTATCGTCTTGACCTGGTGCCGGTAGACCTCGAGCGATGGGAATAATTAGCCGGTTCTGTATCCTGGACACTCGTGGAGCGTGCCGTGGGGCTCGTGAGAGGCAGACTGAATGAATCTTGACGACTTGAGGGCCAGGTGTTCCGTTCCTCTTCAACAGCGCCGAGTGCAGGGCACCCCTCGTCGCTCGGGATACAAGAAAACCTGCGCTGCGCTCTCATGCCTCTCACGCCAGAAAAGTCGCTCAGCGACCTAAACTGGGATACTCGTTGAGGAACATCCTCAGTTCCAAGTGCAGCACCGTCCACGGGGTTTCGATAAGAATTTAGTTCTGATACCGACCTCGTCAATCTCCGTGTCTATCGAATTTGTTATTATGGGACGCAGTTCTGTAGGAATACGCGCACCTCTCGAGGCGACGCAAGTGGTCCGGATCGTGGTGGTGCCATCCTAGATTCGTCGAATTGAGTATCTCTCCCCGCAGCTGATGATACTGACTGTCTTGTCTGCCACGAGGGCTGCGGATGTACCACGGAGGATAATGAAGCCTGCTTTGGTGACCGAGAGGGGAATTCGACTATGTTTCTATCGTTTTGTCGGTAAATAACGAATTGCGAGAACATTGGTTTTCAACGTACCCGGTATGCTTAATGGTTTGCAGTGCTTCTTTGGCGGCCGCCTGTGCCGCCCTTTTGTCCGCTTTCCCTTTGAGCGAGGATTTATGAAACAGACTGTAGTTCAGAGCCCTCAAGCCTCTTCATCCAGCTCAGAGCAAAAGTGCTGACCTCGTGATTTTCTCTAGAGAGGATTTGACTCCTGAAGAAAGGATCTCCCGCCTATACGTTCCGGTACGGCTTAGCGCGTTCACGATCTTGCATGCGCTGATAACATTCTCGGCAATGTGACTCTCTGTCAAATTGACTAGCACGGCCAAGATATTTCCTTCGATTAGCGCTTTCCGTCCTTCGTCGGTGGTTTGCGCTAGGACGTAACAAATTTCGAAGACTAAAGCGCGGCACTGCAAATCGGTAACTGAATGATACGGGCTGGAAGGCACCATTAGAACTTGCTATACAACGTACAGGAGACGACTCGACCCGCACCTAAGCCATTGAACCAGAATTTCCGATACACCCTCAAGAATGATCGAATGTCGCGCCCGTTCAGAGAATTCGCGAAGCAGGCTGAGCGTCTTCACGTGGACGTCTTTGGGGCGCTGCGCGTCCGCCAGAATGTCATGTAAAGCTGTTATACAGTCACCGACCAGTTCGTCAGCGTGATCTGGGGCTGTCGAAAACAGCGTAGACAGTGCAAGAAGGCTTGATAGCTGCGTTTGCCTTTCTCCCCGCCTTTTGAATGCAAGTCAGTAGAGCTTCCAGATCTCCGCTAAGCCACGTACACGGCAAGCGATGCTAACGACTTTCCAATCCCCTTTGCCATCATTTCACCAGACCGTAGGGCAGAACCATTGGACAGAACCTCCACAATGTCGGATGACATGCGCCGCAAATCAGGATCTGTGCTCGTCAAATATCTGCCTAACACAGTCATGAATGAAGTCTCCGAAACGATTCTGTCTTTCTCAAGCTCAGTAGCATTGGCGACATTAAGGCATATATGGTGAAGATACTGGGCAGAAATGGCCGAAATATTTAGCCTGTATATTCATCAGTCCTCCCCAGCCAAGAAAGACAACCAAAGCGACTTGCCATAGCACTTTGGCAACAATGTCTATTCTTTTGAGAGCGATGAATCGAGGGACAACATGCTGGGCTAGATGACGAACGAGACTAGAAACGAATGGATTCCGGGCTCTATCTCCGTCTAGAAGGAGGGGAAAGATGCCGGGTAAATTAGGATTCTCAAGAATTCGGGTGTCGGTAGACCATGTCTGGACGATTGTTCGGGACAGGCCCTCATCAGGATCACTAGACCAGGCTTGTTACATTCGCCACGGAATGTCTGGGCGAGGAACTCACTGGAACAAGGAAAACAGGTCTCGAACTTGTTGTTCGTCCGCTAGAATGAGATAACTGAGATGTGCCGTTATGCTGCGAAGTAGCTTGAGCGATTGCATTCTCCAAGAAGGGTTGATATGCATCGAAATTGCAAAAGGGAAGACGTCCGCTCCTGTCAATTTCCGGTGCTCGTATGACCCGCCCTTCGAAAGAAGCTGGACAATCGCTTCGACGGCCGCTTCACGCAGTGGCGACTCTCTATCGCTAAATTTCTGTTGTCAGTCGCTGAAAGCATATAAGAGACAGGAAGGTACCGCATAAAGTAGATTAGATCGGCCTCATCCCCATTTGCAATGAAGGCATGGCCTGATTGAGCAACCGCTATAAAGGCAACGGTGAGAGGGGCGTCGAGAGAGAGAGTAATCTGCTCACCTTTAGCTATATCAGGTAGCGCGTTTTTTGGAGGGTCGTTGAGACAATGCCTCAGCGAGGGATACAAGTGAAGTCTTGTAGTTTCAGATGTCTTCACCAAGGCCCCGATTGCCGCAGACGCAGCCTCTTGTACATTTTCACGTTGATCGCTACACGCCACGGGTAAGCTTAATTCATTAGCAAGAGAAAGGTCTAAGCACGTACCTCAGGGCCTGAAAGAATATATCAATTTCGGCTCTGACGGAAACAAATGGCGCGACTTTCGGAAGGATATGACAGAAAAGGTTTCTAATGCCGTCATCTACGTCGATCAGAGGGTGGAGATGAGCAACGATTCCGCTTTCAGCTACGTTCTGAACATGGCCATGATGGGAGTCGACACCATTCTTAAGTGCTACAATGGCCGCTGAACGGATGCGCGTCTCTGCATGCTGTAATAGCGGGAAGACTGGCATTATATTTCTGGTCGCCGCAAAGGAAGGGCCCAGGATAGGTAATACACAGTCCGCCAGGAAGGTGATCATGTCGTCCTTCATTTGGACTGATTCGTGGGAAGATGCTTTCAGGATTTCGGCCTCGACGAGGTGCCGGCGATCAACTTCGTCTGCTGCTTGTATGAAGCTGCGAAATTCGGTGATCATTGAGCGCCTAACGCGGCTATCTTCGTGTTGGAGGATGTGGAAGCATCTTCCATAATTGCGCTCTTCGAGGAGGTCTTTTGCTAAGGCTATTGAAAGACACTCGGAGGTAGTCGCCAGCATTCTGTCGGAGGCCCCAGCCCCATTTATGCGCGGGAGAAGGACATCACGAAGGCGCGTTCGCTCCTGGCGCGTACCAGAGACGACAATACCTATGGCTTTGCAAGCTGTCTGTCTTATGGACTTCTGCGGATGACTACGAATCGTCAAGGACGGAGCTGAGGTGTCCAAGCCATGACTCACTCAAGAAGTGATACTATAAAATCAATTCTTCCGCTGTGCAGATAATCCATTGCCAATTTTGGTTGAATTGTGGTGAGAAGTTTCAGCTCCGTGTCACCGAGATGTTCGTGGTTCCCAATTATCTTTTCCAAGACATCATCCTCCAGCATGGGACGTCTGTCTTCGGAGCTTGGGGCCTTGGCGACGGCCTCAAGAGCCATACAGGCACCCTCCCTTATTTTCGGCTCATCACTTTTTAAAAGCTGGAGAACGACTTTCAGGTGTCCACCGCGCGCGAGAGTCAGAGCCGTAGAGGCTAACGCCGCGGCGACGAAATTCGCTGCCTCTGAACTATCGTGATTTGACAACGCCTGGATGAAATAAATCAAGTTCGCCTTTTCCATGGATTCATGGTATTCGGCGATATGCAGCTTTTGGTGCAGGGAAAGAAGGGCTGCAGTTCGGACACGGTGGTCTGAATGTAGCGTCAAATCAAGATACGTCCGGAAATCGTTTAGTTGCGCCAGATCTTGTCCTATCCAGTCTTGGATGGCTCGTACAGAGAAGTCGACCAACCTGTCCGATGCAATGCCGAGATGATTCAACATGGCACTTCGCAACGTCTCTCTATATGTGATGCTGGTGTACGATATGGTGGCGAGTGCAGCCCGCGCCGCGTTCTCTACCTGGAGATTGTTACTACTATGTACTCGGAACAGCCTAATCAGCAAAAAGCGATCGCTCCAAAACCTGTTCCAGACTTACTTCAGTAGCTGCAGAAGTCCGTTACAGGCGGTTGTAGATGCGGATAAGAATGGGGCCAATCGGACCAAGATCTTCTGGGCGTTATCCACACCCTCGGATGGATACGAATCAAGAAAGAGCTTCAGTTGTTCAAAGACATCGGCAGAGGCAAGGACGTTGCAATTTACATCGCCGCTTTCCGTGATTATCTGAACACTTCGGATAGCCGCCTGTCGTAGCACGGAATGAGGATGGTTAAGAAACTCGAGGAGCCGCTTTATGGCACCGGCGCCTGCTTTTGCAACTTCTAGGGCCATTGGTGAACAGCATTTAGCGCCCAGGACCACCACATCATCATATTCCGAAGTACAAAGGTGGAAAAGAGTATCCAGCAGACCATCTTGAACGATTTTCGCTCGGGCAGCCGGCAAATTGGCAACCACGTCATGCCAAACGCGATGCGCAGGTGTACGCACTCGCCTATGAGGGCTCTGGACGGCTTTTGAAAGGTCTATAAAGTTACCGGCTGCGACCCAGTCTCGACAAAAGTACGGCATAGCGTAGTCACAGAGCTTCAGTGTGCTATCCTTGGTGAAATTGAGTTTCGAAAAATGGGAATAGAATTGTCGGCGATCTTCCGAAGAGGAATTCATGATGCGCTTGCAAGCGGCTATGGCCGAATTAGATATGGAGGGCTCCGCATGGTCCAGGAACGCGACAATCCGAGAAATGTTCTTAGCATATGCATAAGGAAGAGCTAAAATGGGAAGAAGGTCACCAATAAGCTTCATAACGGCAAACGACTGTTGGGTGGGAGGTTCATTCAGTCGGAGTAGGATGTCGGCCTTGACGAAATTGTTATAGATTCCGGGTTCCTCTTTCAGAGAGCAACTTTTGAGCGCCTCTACTGTCACTGCGTGTATTTTTGCGCTCGGATCGCTCAAACGTCGCAGCAACCATTGGAGGCGATCGAACCTTCGGCAGATCTTTTCAGCTAGCAGAGGCAGGAGTTCTGTGAACCATTCGAGGGCCTCAGGCGATGGCAACGAGGACTGATATTCTTGGTCCAAAAGCTCGAGAATGCGGTCCTCCACCAATCCATGTCTCGTTCTATCAGAGTGCAGAGCCTCCATGGCTATTTTGCGCAGCGCAATCTTGCGAATACTCAGAATCTTGTGGGTCACAAGGGGTGCGACGTAGAGCCAAAGGGCGTTATTAAAACAATCCGAGATGACCTTCGGGGTGATCTCTTCGATGAAGGAGACAGAGGGATGAAGGGGACCGTCGGGGGATATGGGAACTGGGATTCGTGGTATGGCTTGCGCAAGGGCATCGTATGCCGGCTGCACTACTGCTGTCTCCATGCGCGTCATCTGGCGAAGGGCGCAGATTGCTATTCTGTTGGCAAAACCGTTGTTCTCAACAAGGTAGTCCGCCAGTCCGAGGCACTGCCCGCCCACCGCGAGGGCTCGGGCCATAGGGGGAGAAGAGACGGTGTTTTCAACAAACCGCATGATAGCATCCGTCGGGGCAGCCGAGGCTGACACGAGTTGGTGCAATTTGGGCAAGATATCGGGAGCTATATCTTGAGACGTGAAATGAACGAAGTAAGGAGACGCGTTCTTGGCATCTGTAATGCAAGACGATATGTTGTCCATGGCATGCTGTCTCAGGCGAGCGCTTGAATGACTGTACACAAGATGAGAACTCCTTGGACGGTAACAGAACGGCGACGAAGCCTTACGTTAGATGTTCGATGACAGATCTGGGGCTCAGAGAATTGAAAGCATCTTCTATGAAAGCTGTTGATGCAGTCCTAGGAGCGTCTGAGCCTTGGTCAGGCAGAGTGACAAAGGAGTGGACATACCTGTTTCGTCTCCGCAGATCTTCTCTGCGTTGTAAGTCCAGCTCGCGCTTAGCGAGCAATTCCTCATTCTTCTTTAATTTGGCAATTTGATGTTCTACCATTGTTCGTTCTGATCTGAGTCGGTCTGACTCGGACCAATTCTCTGCTTCCTGGCGAAGGGTCACAGCTCTCTGTCGTGCGACCTGTTCTCGTTCTCTTTCAATGGCCTGTTGTTCTTCTCTTATTCTCTGTTGTTGAATCGCGACCATCTGTTGGAATTCTCTGCAAAACGAATGAGAGAAATGAAAATAATAACAGATCCCTCAGTGCTAATGCTTACTGCCTGCGAATTGCAATGGCATGGTCAGTCTCAGCCAGTCCATATGTTTCTGGGGAGTAAATACTTCCACCATCGGCCTAAATCAAGCATGTAGCTTCATAAATAGTGTCATAGACGGAGAAAAATAACACGCACGATAGACATGGTGAGTCGTCGAAAGGATACAAGCGCCCGCAGGAGGCATACAGCGCTTTTACTGAATGGCAATCAAGCCCTGTGATTGGGAGCCCCTTGGTGGCTGTATGATTGAATTGTACCTCTTGGTGCCATCAGAAATTCAGAATGCCGAGTCAGGATCATCTGTGCCAGTTCAGGGAGGTGTCAAAGGGGGCATAAATGGGACAAAACGTTCCGGCCTGAAGTGAAACGAACTTGTGTATCAACGTAGCCGATAAGCAAGTTGAACAAGATGGAATGGCTCCTGCAGAAAAATCATTGTAGATTTTACGAGCGAAATACCAATCAATGCCGCGTTGGCGTAGTGGTAGCGCGTCTCACTTGTAATGAGAAGGTCACTCGTTCAATCCGGGTACGTGGCACTTGCTTTGCAAAAAGGCGTACATTAAAGTTCTTTTTTGTCTATCATGACTATCTCCGCAACGACCATGGTTCACACTCGATTCAATGAACGGGAAACTAACCCGAATCCTCATATCAATTTCGTGACTGCTTTGCCGTCAGATATTCCGGGAGAACAGGAAGCGGCGAGGCAACATTTGCGGGCGCTGGCTGCTCAAGTTCGTCCCATCATGAAATCGCACGGATTTTCCATCAACAGTTTCGAAGAGGTGACGCGTCGCGCTTTCTCAGCGCGGTCCACGAACTGATCATTGGCCACACGTGGAGTAGTACGAGTACAACACAGTCTTCGCAGGGCGGAATTGGGAGGCGGGTGAAACGGTCGGTGAGTCCGTCGCGTCCCTAGTATAATCTCCAGGAGGCTCACACATCTGCAGAACTCGTACTTCGACGAAAGGATGGTTCTTTTCTACCTGCTTTCTGGCTCATGAGCACATTTTGCCACGAGGTTCGTTGTTCAATCATCTTTTGACCCCAACCGCTCCTCAGCAGTCCTTCTAAGGCGTATAGTTAGCGCACATCAGGGTACTGATCATCTCGGTTCTGCACGCCAGTATTGAGATTTTCTTTCAGCATATGCATCATGGTCCCACATTTCAAGCACTTTGGAGGCAGCTCCGAATGGAGGTGCGTAATTTGCAGGATAAGGGGTACTACGGCGACGGTACGATCAATTACCCCGCCTCCCACTCTCGCAGACATCGTGACGAGATGCTTTTAGGCTACTGGTCATCCGGAACACGACTATCAGATTCCGCTCGCGTGGGTGGTCAAGGCATTGAACTAGGCGATCTTCCCGAATACATGGTACTTTATTCTATATGACTTATAGTACTCAAACTAATAGTTCTTTAGTGCGGGGGTGCTCAGCGTCGCGCACGGCCAACGGCGTATCGCCGACGTACGAATAGAACCGGTCCGCGAACAGCGAAACGTCGCAAGGCCGGAACAAGGATGACGTCAAAGACTGCTTTCGTCGGTCAAGGTCAAAGTTTGGCTGAAGGAAGTGACCTGAAAGGGACAGGATTCGGGAAGCAAGCAGGAAGGTGAGCACCATCACGATTTTCGCGAGATCGGAGTCTTTCTCACTGTGCGGGCTCCAGCAAACGTGCTAGAGAAGAAAGAGCGCTTGCTGCAGAACAACGAATTCGTGCCCTGAAAGCGCCGAAGAAAGGCACGAGACTCTTGACGTCGCTCCTTTTTCTGACTCGAATGTCATGCCTGCAGTTTTATCCGCCGAAGGCCGACCTTCTCCTTCAGCGCCCATGCTGACCTCAGACTCGGAAAGCGACGACGAAGTAGAAGTCATCTCGGAAACAGACGAAGACCGTCGAAAGGCTCTCGTTTCCTCGGAAGAAGGCGCTGATCTTCAAGATCTGAGGTCTGAGGACTTGTGGAAGGCATTCAATGTTAGCCTGGAAAAAGACAACACAGAGCAATCCGCAGGTTCTGTTCCACATCCTAGATCAGCTCCATCGACGCAAGACAGGAAGGGGAAACATAAAGCGGACGTCGCAGACAGTCAGCGCACTGACGGCGAAGCAGATAAAAGCGAAGTAAGCAATAAGAGGAAGCCTAGGCCAGGACGATCCCGTTCTTCGCGCAATCTCCTCCAAACCCAAATTCAATTTGAGAAGGAAGTGCCCAGTACCGTCTCTGTCAACAACAAACCTGAGGTGGCCCCCACGAAATCGTCCGTGGAGCACGACCCGTCGTGGTCCTGCCTTGTGTGCACGTTGTGAGTCTCCTCCGTCACTACAATCGCCATGTTGTGACACTCTCACTGCAGGCTAAATAAAAAAGATCATCTCGCCTGTTCAGCATGCGGAACGCCTCGAGGTGAAGATGTTTGGAGAGGATCCTGAGTGGCATTTGTTTCATCTCACCAGGAGCTACTGTATTCACAACTCATTGTACACTGGTACTATATACATTCTGGTTTATATTGGTCGGATAACACATCTTAGAAATACAACGCCGGTCATCTCCAGCACCTATAGATAAACCAGTCAAAAGATGCAGGCGACCCGAATGCGAAAGTCACTCACAAAATTTCGTAGTTTTCTGCGACGGTTACCTCGGCTCCACCAAATGACACATTGCAAGCGCCACTGAAAAAAATCGATCTATCAGCAATCAGACTAAAATGAAAAGCTTCGAGCCTTCTCACAGATGTTCTCCCGTCTTTCCTGGCACCTTGACACCGTTTACGAAAGCCAGACCATGATAGAGTTTCTCTCCCGACTCTTCATATCCTCCCTCAACGGGACGCCTACCGGGAGGGATCTTGCCGTACGAAGTGAGGACCAGCTCCATGGACCGCGGATCGTACGGCAGCAGGTCGAACCTCCCGTTGTGGTAGTACTCCGCGCCTCCGTACGGCACAGATACGCAGGGCGACAGGTGCGGCCCGATCTTGCACGGGTGGACAGAGTTTGGGAAAAGCGCCGATCCAAAGAAGACCGGAGACACGCCATCCGCGTCGTAGCACGGGGGCTGGCCAGCTTGTTGCAAGTCGGGGAAGGCTGAAGTCGTGGCCAAGGGCACGCGATAGCCCGAAGGGGGAGGTGCAGCGGCCTGCTGCGGCGCAGATGGAGCGGATGAGAACGGCGGCGGTGCTGCACTGCCTGGAGGAGAGGGAAATGGTGGTGGTGCCCCGTACGGGCCCCCTTGGGAAGGCGCCTGGGGGAATGCTGGCGGGGCTGTCGGGAACGATGGCGGGCTTGGATCCATGCGGGACTTATCGTAGCCTGCTGGCGGGCTGAACTGATGATGTCCGTCCTGGATTTGCAGCGCAGCAGGGAATCCAATTCCCCCGGGCCCGACCGGCGTTGGATGAGTGAGCTTGTGCGTTTCTTCGTCCTTCTTGCCCTTCTCGTCCTTGTGCTTGTCTTTCTTGTCCTTGTCCTTCTTATCCTTCTTATCTTTGTCCTTTTTATCCCTGTCCTTCTCTTTTTCCTTCTTTTCTTTTTCCTTCTTTTCTTTATCCTTCTTATCCTTCTTATCCTTCTTCTTCCATTCGTCTTCAGAATCGTCAGATTTGTGAGGAGACATATTAAGAGGTCGAGATGCCAAACGAATTGAAATCACTCATATCTGACTTGGTTATTTATACACATGCCATTCCTTGGCGCACGGCATAACGAGGCAGTACAGCCTACAGGGGTGACAGCACACTCCTACTCCACTGAAGGATGTGAACATAGCTGGTCACTATCCCGAACTCTGCAATGTCACCGACCCTTCTTTGGTGGTCCAGGCGGTAATTTGATTTCCTCGAAGTCCCATTCGCTGGACGTCAGTGCTGGTAAGGCTACTTTCTCCTTACTGGCTCCTTCCTTCGGCGGCGTCTCTTCTCGCTGCGGCGCCGCAGCCGCACTAGCAAGACTAGCAACAGCATCAATCGCTACTGTGCCGTTTTCTCTTTCACGAGCATCGTCCTCTAGGCTAACGCTCTGCAGAGAGCGCGATAAGGAACTGTCGTGAATTGACAGGCTGTCAGCCGTCGCGAGCGCTCATCATGGGAAGGGCAACCGGACTCACTGAATTTCCTGGTTCCGCAGGTGACTCCACGTCTTGCACGTTTCTTTGAACTGGAGGAAGATACCGGCTAGATCATTATAGAACTAATATGCTTGTGGGCGGACAAAGTTGATTCGAGCACAAAATGGAGCCGACCTTGAGACCCTCTTCTAAATTCCGCATTATCTCTCGATACTTGTGGTAGGCGAGATCAAGTGATTGCAACGCATGTTCCCGATCCCTAACGGCAGGATCATCTCTGCGCGATTGCAAGAACGATGTATTACGGCTCTGTGAGGCTGCTTGTCAACCGGATGCTCGATTCGAATCGATTTCCCTGCAGTACCTCGATATCTGACAGTATTCCCTTCTGCTTCTGTTCAATATCACTCATGTCCTGCAAGAACTTGTCATACTTTGCGAGCTCTTCATCCAGGACGTCCTCAAACATCGCGGGCTCAACTTCTACCAGGCGCTCGAAACCCGATGAAACTTTGGAGATGCGTCCGCGTATGTCATCGGCGGCAGCCAAATTTTGAGCTCTTCTGACAAGTTGTTCTCGGGAGCGATGCACGTCGTCCAAGGATTCGAGCAACACTCGAAGAGCACGTGCGTGTATCTGAGTTTGTCTGGCCTCTGCCGATAGACGCACAGATGATGTGATGGTGGATACAGGAACCGATGCTTCCAACTCTTCCTATGCCACGTTTCAGCTCTGACCATGTTTTAAAGCAGGATAATCGACAAAACGACGCACCTCGCTCCACGTTAGTTCCACTATATTCCTCTCCCATTCATCCCACTTTTGCCGCACGGTTTCATCACTGAGGGCTGCTTGAGCGAGGATAGCACGGTATCTTTTCTCTTTTTCCACTAGTTCCAAATTCGCTTCAAAGGAGGGTGGACGAGTGAGCTTGGCTTTCTTGCGAGCTGCCTCATCTTCCGAAGCCTCGTTATCAAGGATATCCATGGCCTACGGGGTTTGGATTAGAATTTGTGAACTTCCAAACAAAGACTCTCTACCTAACCTCATCTAGAAGCGCTCTGTCGCGTTCGGCAAGTTTTTGAATGTCTTCGATGCAGATATCAATCTTCTCCGGGCCATTCTCGAGCCGAACTTCTTCTGCTTTCTTCAACAGGCTAGGTGGCAAGCCAACTCGTTTTTCAAGGGCTTCGAGAGACGAAGGAAGATTAAGTGACTGTAAAGTCCTTTTTCAGTCGGGCAGATCATGAGATTTATGTTGATGCAGCAATGTCAGAACGACTTACAGGTCAGCGGCGGCCTGTAGCTCTCGCGCAAAGTCTACTATTTTATCCTTGATGAGATTTGCCTTCCGGTCATTGTAAATATCTGTTTCATTAGCATAGTAAACGAACTGATCTGGAACCACAAAGAGGTACCGCGTACTTATCGCCTCTTTCGCACCCCATCCCATAAGATCACCGAAGAGATGTTTTGCGGAGCCGATGACAGCACTTGGATTTGCGAGTCCAGCAGGAATAGTGGAAGAAACTAGATTGGCATGAGGAATGGGAGAAAGGGTAGACGCCGCTGGCACATCTTGATGGTAAATGTAGTCGTTGTCCTTCTCAGCTCTCGCGAGACTCTTCTGGACCACGTCCAATAAAGACTGTGCCAACTGTAAGCACCGTACAAGACGCAGGAAAGCATACAAAGAGTACTTGTATATCTTGCAAAACGGAAGTTGCTATTCTCCCACGTTTGGCGATGTCATAGGCCTTCTTCGCTGCCGTCTGCGCTTGCTGGAGTCTTGCAATCTCGACGCCATATCTATGATGTATGTTAACTGGATTTGAATTTCTGAGCCCCGTTTGTGGGCACGGACCTGCTAGCCTCGTCCACGCTTATCCGATAATATGCCACAGCGTCGAAATGGTAAGCCTTGGCCTCCATGTGAGATAGCCAATCCTGATGATATCATTCTATTTGTAAAGAGCGGAGGCATCAGTCGGAACACCATACCGAAGGGAACATATGCTTGATTGACGGAGATGCATCCCGGATCGTCTGACTCGCAAGTTGATATAATGATGCAATTTTGGCCGCAATTTTAGCGATCAGACCATTCTTATACTGATCTGGGGCTTGTCAGTAGAACAAGAACATGCATGGGCCTCCTTACTTATTTTTGCCAACTGCCAAGAACATTCCTGGGCCTGAGCGAGCATGAGCAACTCAAGGCCTTTGACAAAACCCCCTGAAAGATCCAGGGGCTGGTCTTCAGTATCGGCAGGATATACAAGTTTGGGAAGGGCGGAGGAACGTAGGAAGACTAGTGTTCCCGCAGCGAACTGATGCCTTGCAATAAGACGCGGATCAGGTCTCTTATTTCTGTAAAAGACGCACCTGGTAATTGGCCGTCGCACGTTTGATTCCCTCTGCTTTTGATCGGTCTTCGTTTGCAGCCAGCTGGGAATACAAAGACGCTAGGTTGAACAACACACAGCAACGCTCAAATACTAGGTTTCTCAAAGTGATAGGAATAGCCGATGGATTAAAAACGGGCGCATACGCGATATCCAGCTCGATCTAAAGAGAGTAAGCCCCAGGTTCATGGACGTGAACAGAGACGCACGTCGCTTGGGAATTTCGTCAGAATGGAGACGAGTTGAGCATGGTAGCTTTGAAGGTTGCTTTAGTGGCGACATGAGACAGAAGATCACGAAACTGTCGACGGACAGAATGGCAGAATTGACTCGATCGATATGAACAGTTCCTCCTACTCCGTCCTTTCTAATATTTTGCCACAAGTTGATGTCATCCTTGAACTCGTCCGGGTGACCTCCCCCGTGGGCATAGATATAGTTCCGTGCAGCATCCTTTACGTTGGTTTGGTAGGTCTTCTTGAAAGGGATTGTGAGCAGATTGGACATCAGGGATGGCAGTGCAGAAGGAATGCGTTAGGAGGGAGTCTGGATAGTCGTGCTCTGGCAAACTTTCCAAGTCCAGGTATATTTCAATGTCGATGGCATTCACAGGTGCCAATTTCGCGACGACGGGAAAGAGCTCTCCAGCTCTGGGAAAGCATTACGTACAACCGACACGGTGTAGCTGTGCAGTTGCCCAACTTTGTCCAGCTCCATATTCATCTGATGGTGTGCACCTTTGCCGCTCCTCTTTCCCTTAACGAGTGCTCAACGACTGATTGATTGAAGGCCTTCAGCGGGCCTTTACAATCATTAACACCTTTTGATATCATGCAGACCGCGAGGCCAACAAATCTCCAAACCAAGGACATTCGAGTCACCACATCTGTTTGGCCCACGGCAGCATCTCCACGCAGATCTCGTTCTATCAAAGATATTGTGCATCATGGCCCAGAGGCGCACGTCATTCGGCAAACGCAGACTCTGGACTGGGCCACTCTCTTCTGCGTGCATCGTTCCTTGACTCTGCACTAGCACTAGTTCAGGCGGCCAAACGTTATACATCATCTTCCGAATATGTATCAGACGTCGTTCTGGCAGGCCGTTTTATATCCAACCCTGACTCTGCCCGTGCTCGGAGCAAGATCCTGAGCCACATGTCTACCTCATGGCTTGATACTTTCCCGTCGCCTCGGAAGGAAACCTGTATCTTGTTGCCGTCAATGTTCACTGCTTCTGTCCCTGGCTTTGCATATTCCTTTACATAGGGATATCCACTGATCTCGGCCTTTGTCCTCCCCGAATGTGACCACTCATCCCGCTCTATAAGAAGGACGACAGCGTTGCAGAAGTGCAGTCGGTTAACTCTAGTTCTAATCATGTCTTACCAACGTTCTGGTCATGCTCTCAACGGGTCTTCTCCCAATGGCTCTCGTTCTAAGCAATCACATCAGAATCCGACAAATTTATCTGGCACGCAAGTCAGATCCCGAACGACTGGCCTAACACCATCTGCAGTGAGTCTGTGGCGCCTTGTCCCGGCGCTGTCACCCATCCTTAAAGTTCTGCAGCTACTTGCCTTGGCTGTGGTAAGAGACATATCTCGGCTGTGCGTCAGCTTCTGCTTCTGCAGAATATGTTTCTTCGCAGAACGACGACGTCATGGTTAACCTCCATGCTCGAGGTTGGGTCATGGGTGTCATACTGTGCACATTACAATTCTTCGAAGCTGCAAGCTCCTTTATCACTCGTGTAACCCGGACTGTATTGACTGTGGCCCTTGCGTAGATTAATGGATGGGGATATCGTGTCCGTTTCACGATGCCAGGTGACACCATCCCAACAGAAGACACCGTTCCTGCGGACAATTCACATATACGTCTGCAAAATCATCACGGCCAATGACTCCATCTAATGGTAATTTTTATCTCATTTCTCTGTCTATGACATGGAATGTACATTATAATGGATCTGCGGAATATAACCTGCGCCTTTCTAAGCTCGATACCGCTGCGAACTATTGCCATCCAGCGTTTTTACTTGCCAGCATGCTGCGATGCAGGGTTTCACACTAAACCGGATGTATATCGGGCTAGCCGAATGCAGTTGTGGGGTTGTAAGTAAGGCCCAAAGTCAAATGCACCCATGGGCCACATATAGGTTCGCCGCAACATAATCTATCGAATACAACGCGAGAGCTGATGACTTTCTTGAGCATCGCTCTAAAGCCGAATGATTGCTCCGCATGCTTGTCCTGCACAATTTGGTTTGACTGGATATGTCATGCCTACCTGCGTTGGCGCCAATGCTTGGGAACGTGTCATGAGCGCTTGAATACGCAAGGAGATAGCAGCTTTCCAGATTCAACCCGCACAGTATAGCCATGAGGATAGGGCGTCAGAAGAGCTATGTATCGCCCAGTGCCTGGCCATGCAATTGGGCTTAGACTTGGTCATTCATTTTCGTAATTAAAAGTATTGAAGAAAAACGTAGAAAACAAATGTAGTACGTGCCCGATGCGGCTGAAATAGGATCTTTGGTGCTCAAAGAGATGCGCTGAGGATGATGAACAGATGATCCAGCGAGGGGCAGTGTCTTGGCCGCGAACAATAGCGACGAGTGAGACAGCAAGGAAGAAGCCGAAATTTGACTGGGTTCGGCTGTCGCATCAAACATCTCACTCTCAGCCTTTCGACCATCCTTCCATACCGTACTATCGTTCCTTTTCGCCAAACACTTTCTTCTTCCTTGATACCCCACATCTCTTCAGCATCCTATATACCTCGTATCCCTTACTTCTTTGCTAGTTCGCCGGCGCTGGTGCTTTTCAACCCTCTAGCACTCGAATTCCCAAAATTTCCAGCTTCACACCGCACGCAACTCGCCTAATATCACAGCACCCCTCGCTACTTTTCTTTCTTCCAACAAACCCGTCATGGCATATGCAGACCAACCTGGATCCCCCGGAGGCATGTCCGGTCGCCGCCTCACCAACCGAAACACCAATCGCTACAGCGTTACGGCCTTGTTTAGCATGGCCGCCGAGCAAGATGTTGAAGTGGAGGATGATCTTGCTAGAGGTTAGTTCTTTGTTGGCTCCTTGGATGCTTTATCCGGAATCTCATGGGCGTTTCCATCTTTTAGCGCAGAAGCGTCTGCGTGATTTGAAAGCCAAGATTTCCGCCCAGTCCAAGAAGAATTTTGTCCTCGAGCGAGATGTTCGATATCTGGACTCTCGCATTGCTCTGTTGATACAGAACAGGATGGCTTTGGATGAAGTGTGGCTCCATACTCTTCTTTACATCCAGTGGCTAAATGTTTCTTAGCAACGTGAAGTGGAACGAACACTCGAAGACGTCGATCCCACAGAGGGCCATTACCCCGACGAACGAAAGCTGCAACAATACTCCAACTTATTTTTCCTCCTGCAATCCGAACCACGTCACATCGCCGCCTTATGTCGTCTTGTCTCTCTGTCGGAAATAGACACTCTTTTGCAGACAGTAATGTTCACGTTGTATGGGAATCAGTACGAAAGCAGAGAAGAGCACCTTCTCCTCACGATGTTCCAGTCCGTTCTCTCCGCCCAGTTCGAGACGGCCACCGAGTTCGGGTCTTTGTTGCGCGCGAACACTCCCGTGTCCCGGATGATGACGACTTATACCCGCCGCGGTCCCGGTCAAAGCTACCTCAAGAGCGTGCTGGCCGAACGTATCAATAGCTTGATTGAACACAAAGATCTCAACTTGGAAATAAACCCGGTCAAGGTGAACTTTCATTTCATCAATACCTCGTTGAGCAATTCTAACCTCATCTTGCAGGTCTACGAGCAAATGATAAACCAGATCGAGGAGGAGACAGGATCACTTCCGCCGAATCTCCCTCGTGGCGTTCCACCGGAAGTTGCAGCAGAGAACCCCGATGTCCAAGCAATTATTGCACCGAGACTCACGATGCTCATGGAAATTGCAAACTCTTTTCTTGTAACGATAATTGAAAGCATGGAAAGTGTACCATACGGTATCCGATGGATTTGTAAACAAATTCGCAGCTTAACGCGGGTACGAAACCAAAATCTCTTTGATTTTTGATCTACTCAATCGTGATTCTGAAGCGCAAATACCCTGAAGCCACTGATTATGCTATATGCTCCCTCATTGGCGGATTTTTCTTCCTTCGATTCATCAACCCGGCTATCGTTACGCCACAAGCGTACATGCTGGTTGAGGGTGTACCGGCGAAACACCCTCGGCGGACGCTTACCCTGGTAATTTCCCTCTATCGAAGTGTATCTTCATTCATTTACGCGTGAGCTTTTAGATCGCGAAGATGTTACAAAACCTGGCCAACAAGCCTTCGTACTCGAAAGAGGCGTACATGATCACCCTCAACCCGTTCGTGGAGAACAACAAGGCTCGAATAAATCAGTTTTTAAACAATCTGTGTGAAGTCGGTGATTTCTATGACACCATGGAGGTGCGCGGTGCCGGCCCGAATAGCGTGACATCGCAAGCTAAAACGAGCTTCAGCTGGATCAATACATGGCCTTGTCCAAAAAGGACCTGATGATCCACATCACGATGAATGAGCTGTATAACACCCATTCACTGATCCTGCAACACATTGAGACGCTGGTAATGTTTCTGTCTTACGTTACTCTTCTTGATCCGCTGATATTCCCCAACAGTCGCCGAACGATAAGCAGCACTTGCGCATTCTGACTGACGAACTAGGTCCCGCGCCTCCTCAGGTCCCTCGCAAAGAGAACAGGACGATCGAACTACAGCTGTACAGCAGATGGGAGACGCCTGTGCAGGATTTCCAGACGGCGTTGATGGATTCTGTGTCTTCAAGCGACATGCTTTACATGGAAGCTAAATCCATCTTTGTCCAACTAATACGTTCTCTGCCACAGCTGCAAGATAAGAAGCCGTACAACCTCGCAGCCATCGCAGAGAAGGCTGCCACCACGAAGGACGCCATGCTTGTGCGAAAAGGCATCAAAGTCAAGGAGATGCTTCGAGAGCTGGAGGAGCTGAAGGTGATCGACTCGGCGGATGGCTATAAACTCATGCAGGAGGAAGTCGCTGCGGAACTTGTCCACCTCGGCAATCTTCGTGAGAAGGTTATACAAGAGACCAAGTCGCTCGAGGCGGTCTACAAGACAATCCTTGACCACAACAACTATATGCGTTCGCAGCTGGAACAGTACAAGGCATACCTGCAGAATGTCCGCCTCACAGCATCGAAGGACAAGGGCAGCACCACCGGTGTGGGAGTTGTTACTGTCGGCGGGAAGGAGAAAAAGCCTGCGAAGGCTGTCGTACTCGGTCCTTATAGATTCACCCACGCTCAGCTAGAGAAGGAGGGCATTATTGTGGAAAGCAATGTTCCTGACAATAGGTGGGTTTGTATACTTGCGCAAGGGACACTGATCCTGACAGTGAAATAGGCGCCCGAACATCTATTTCAACATTACGTCTCCTTCTCCTGGAACGTTTATCATTGCTCTCCACTATAAGGGCCGCGAAAAAGCGATTCTTGAGATGGACCTCAAGATCGATGATTTACTCGAGAAGGTGATGAACAAGATAGTTTGCACATCAGTCTGTGTCGTGCTGACATTTCTTTTCGATCTAGCAAAAAGACAATAAACATTTGTTGGATCTAGAGTACGTCCAGTTGAACGTCCCAAAGGTTTTGGGTCTCTTGAAGAAAGTGTTCGCCAAGCGATGACCGGATTATGCCCCTTTTTATGGATCTTTAAAGACTTCTTTTTCATCACGATTCTTGCGCCACCCTTCCTGCAGGTTAGGTTATGTTCTCTCCCTTTCTTGCCTTTCTCTTTTTATTTGTTTCCCATTCGCCTAATCAGTCTTTCGTTTTCCTGTTCTCTCCTTTATTTTTTCCCTCTGGATGTATCACCTCCGATTATGTAGTACAACCGTTGTGGAATGACGAATCATCTGTTGTAACTTTTTTCCTTTCAGGCAGAAATGTTATTTGGATTGTGGAACTGGGTGCTAAATTTACCCCGTTGCCAGGCCATGTGATCAGAAGTCATGTCTCCTCGTCGCACCTCCTGAGTTTCTCGACCCATGCACTGCCCTTGACACCTCTTTCCCTCCTCCCTCTCCGGTCCTTACCTTCGCTCCCTTCTTCATCCTCCCTTTTCGATGCTCCGCTGGAATCGATTCTAGGACGACTTCAGTATGCTGTCGCGTTTTGTCATCGTGATCTTGTCTATCGCCTCGTTTGTCCCGCCTTCCGTTGCCCAAAATCGTGGCCCAAGCTTCTTGAACTCTCATCTAGCCAAGCGCTCTTATGGAATCCATTTGCCTTTGCATCAGCATGCTTCCCACACACGTTTCGACGTGCAGGATATGTCTCGTTCGGGAATTATCCCCGTCGCGCAGTCTGTCGATAGGCAGTTAGTTCCGGATACGCGGCTCTCCCCTTGGGCGCGGTTCTGACACTCTTTCAGATCGTACTATTCCGTTATACAAATAGGCGGAATTAGTTTCCGTACCGCACTGGACACGGCTTCCTCTGATTTATGGATCATATCTTCTGATTGCAAGACGAAAACCTGCTCCACCGTGCCACGATATCCCCTCCACTATCACAGCTCTACGTTTGTATCCGTGAACGGCAATTCAACAATCTTCAAAGCTAGCTATGTGGATAGCACGGGTATGTCTTCGGCTCTATGAAGTCGCTCATCTCATACTAAGGTATTGTCAGTGGCCTCTGGTTTTGTAGCGAAAGAAAGCGTTCAATTGTCCAACATCACTTTAGCAAACCAGGCTTTTGGTTAGTGTAGTCGTTTTCACGGTGCCTCTGCGATTGTCGTTGAGTAATTGGTTGTTTGTTTCAGCTGTCATTACAGATAGCAACGTTACCATGACTGATCAAACGAGTGGCGTATTAGGACTCGGTTTTGAACGCCTTTCCTCTATCTCTCCCCCAGTCACGAACTGTGAGTCGCCCTTTCCCGAGGAAGGAGCTCGCTTTTGACCCATATACCCATAGCGACACCTTTTTTCGCTACCTTGGCTCAGCAAGGCCTTTTAAACTACCCTGTGTTTGGCCTGAGCTTGACTAGGAATGCCACCGGTTCGCTTGCTCTTGGTGCTGCCTTCCCCACTCCTCTGTCTATGTCATTATTATTCATTGCATGTTCTTAGGTGCCGTCGACGCTTCCATTGTTACAGACATCACCTTCATAGGTTGGAACGATGTGATTGAATTTCCTCCTTTTGGTTCAGAAAGTAATGTGTCAAGTTATCTTCATTGGGCTATTCCATTGCGGAGCATCTCGGTGGGTTCCCTTTGCGCTCCGGTGATCCTTCAACTTTCCGACAATGCGCAGGTGAATGGAATGGAGGTGAAGCCCACACCCACATACACCAACATCACCAAGGATGCTTCCATAGCTCTGTTTGATGCGTGGGTTGAACCTTGTATTCGGTGCTGCGCTTTCTGACTTTGTCTTGCATAGTGGTGCAGCTGGCCTTTACGGTCCCTACCCTGATGTATACCCTTACGTGCTCAACACGCGACTCTGATTTTGACGACGTCAATTAACAGGTCTCACGCATCTTTTCGCTCATTGACGGTGCTCGCCTCGTCGACACAGGTAAGCACACGAACAGCGGCAATTTAGACTTCCATTTTCACCATCAGCTCTGTCCAGCCGGACAGTGGGCATTGCCATGCGATTCCAGGGTCGCAATTTCTTTTGCTTTTGGGTATGATGCCTGGTTGAGATCGCGGGAACAGCCCCTAACACTGCCCTAGACAACGCAACTACACTCTTCAGCCAACAGACTATATCATTGGGCCGGCGTCAGGCAATCCCAATCTTTGTTTAGCTTGGCCTAGAGCGCTCCCACCGAGCTCGGATGGAATCGACTGGCAAATAGGTTTGTCCCTTAATCGTGTCTTCAATATAACCTAATGATCGTCTTTAGGCGCACCATTCTTAAGAACTGTTTATTCCATATACAGGTACACCGCCCATTTACACTGATTCTGATTTTGCCGCTCACCGCGTACGCCGCATTAGTTACGGTATCAATACGAAAGAGCCTCCAATGATCGGGCTCTATCCCCTCCAAAACTCGACAACGCCGCAATCGCCAGAGGTTGTCGCATCATTCTTGTCGTCTATCTCCGCTACAGTGGAAACGACATTGCCCAACTTCCTCGTTCCGACTCCGACGTATACAACGCTCCCTTACACGTTCAACACTTCTGTCAGCGCGCCCACGGGGGGCATCGTCCCGTCCGGGCTCGGCACCAGCACATACAGTCCAATTCTGGGTGAACGAACGCGCTCTGTATCCCTACCTACCATATCGCCTTCTCCGACACTCGTAACATTCATTATTACGGACTCTGCAGGCGGTGTTTTTACTTCGACGTCCACCCGCCCGCTGGCATCTCCAACACTCGGTGTGCCTCCCGGATGGACGTCGGCTGCTTTTGCTACTCGGACACTGTACATATGGACTTTGTTACCAGCTTTGCTTGTTGCATGTTTTCTAACTTATCCATAAGACGTTATCTAGCTGTTTTTATCTGTTTCATTTCGTTTGCCTTGTGACATATTTGATCAGCTTATGTCTTTGTTGCTCGCAGCGCATGCTACATGCGATGGTCCTGGACAATCAATGCCTATTAGATTCTGCTATACATGTACAGGTTAGTTCCTTGATGTGCCTCTAGGTTGACTCGTCTGCTCTGGATTCTTCCGACCTCTGCAGCCACGATTTCCACCAATTTGGAAGAGCCTCGTTTCGTTTTGACTCCATGGCCGCGACCCGACCCTGAAGCGACTGGGTGGCACCCTCCATGGTCTCTGCCACATTGGCATTTTTGCCACCAAGAGAAACAACTTTGACCCTGCCTGAGGCGTCCGTAGCGCGCATGACCTGGAAAGAGATATACCAGCGGATTGTGCGCGGCATTAGCAAGGATAGGAGGAAGAATAGCGATAACTGACTTCGATCAACAGTTTGCTCCTGGCGATTTCCGATCCCATCTTCAGCCATCCCAACGTCGACTGGCGCTCGGCTTTGGTGTACTCGCGTATCCGCGGGTCGTTTGGCTCGAGCGTGCTGACCGAGGCCAGCGCGGATGCGGTGCCTGGCGTGCTCATCGGCTCGTTCATCCAGCCCTTGACTTTGATAAAGGTCGAAGCCTGTGACAATAGGAGCGGATTCGAGAATCGGACGAAGGAGGGCGGGCTGCCGCGGAAGGAGATGACATTCATTTCTTCCAGCATGTGCGCGATCCCCTTGACGAAGTCAGGCAACGGGAGCGCTTCGCGCAGTTCGCGGCCCATGTCAACTACGAGTCTTTCGGCGTAAATGCGCCCCTATATAGAAGAGTGTGATTGAACGTGACAGAGATGTACAGAACTCGTCAGCTACGGGAACTTACAGTTTTAGAGGATGCCTCAATGAAGAAGGTGATAGCGCGCTTTTCTTCCGAGCCTGGTTGTGAAACCTCGTATTTTGCAAGATAGAGAGGGAACAGGACAGGATACGCAGCGAACTAGGACGGAAGAGCAAAGAAAAAAGGACCAAAATTGATCTCAGCCAGGGAATAAAGAAGTCAGAAAAGGAAGGAATCGAGCGTGACGGACAATGTTTGGTTTTAATGACGAGAGAACAAAGGTTGTTTTGCGTTCGGAGTCGAGAGACCGGTTCCAGAGGGTACGTGCAATGTCTATCACGGGGAACGGGCTGACAGTGTATGGAATACATGCAACCTGCTCGCCATCGTGGCTTGCGAGCTCAGATGTGAATGGGACTGGCTCGATGGGTTTGAGTGCTTTGGAAAACAGGGATACGGTGGACACGGGCCCAAAGTCACAGCCTGGAAAGATTTAGGGCGTCATGTTGTGCTAACATGAATCGGTCCGATTTTCATCTACCTGGAATGTATCTTGAAATCGAGGTCAGCAAGAAAATCGTGGCACAAGTGGTTAAAACATACGAGTCGTAAAATTGCACCAATGTCTTATGCTTTTTGGGTTTCTTATCAGTGAAGGACTATCAGGATGCATGATTATGTGACCAACTTGACTGCCATGGTACTGGACGTCGAGTTCAACCTCAGCGTCGATAACCCAGCCCGGAAAGTACGTCGGGATTAGTTGCACCGGCTGCAGTGGTTCAATTCCGAATCCTGGCAGTAATCGGGCACCTATCGAACGGAAAAAGCCCTGGAAGTAATTTGCAATGGACGCATATGGAGCAATGAAGCGTATAGCTTCGTCACGCGAGAGGCGGAACGGGTACGCTGTAGGACCTGGAGTGTGAACGTGAGAACGCCATTGCCAGAGATCCGTAGCAAACCTCGGAGATTGAAGAACGGATAGGCAGCTTGCGACGAGTACGTGCGGGTGCGAAAGGGAAGTCTGTGAATCCGTTGTATTCGATTGGCGAGCATGAAGACTCTGGTCAACTTTGCCGGAGAACACGCTCACCCTTCCCATTTTCCCAAGTCACGTGCCCACTTTTCTTGGGACACGTATTGACGACACGCATGTCACGAAAAAGTTATCTGAGCTCGCTGTCCGGGGCATCGTCCCACTCACACTCTCTTCCATGCATCTAGCTTCTTGTCTGACTACCCTGCTTTTCGCCGCCTTCGTTGCAGCAGCAACAGACTATTACAAAGCTCTCGAGCGTTCGTCTCTTCTCCGCTCTAGTCTAACCTCCCTTGCTCATATATGCGTAGTGCAGAGAGATGCGTCGGAATACGAGATTAAGCGGGCCTACAAACGCTTGAGCAAGAAATACCACCCCGATAAAAATAAGGCGCCAGATGCGGAGGCCAAATTCATAGACGTGGCTAAGGGTGTGCCAAACCGTACGCCTTACCGTGCAAGGCTGCCGTGTTGACTGCTGCCAATTTAGCCTACGAGGTTCTCTCCGACGATGAGGTACTTAAATCGACTTTCTCTGAAATGTCTATTTGATCCTTCCCCTCACAGAAACGAAGAATTTACGACCAATATGGTGAAGTATGTATTTCAGTTATCATACTTTCTACATCTTGCGCATATCCCTCCAGGAAGGTCTCAAGGCCCATGAAAGTGGACAACATGCGTCAAACCCCTTCGACATCTTCCAAAGTTTCTTTGGTGGCCGTGAGTGGATCTGAACCATGTTCTTTATTCCGTATCCGACCCAACTTTCTTGTCCCCAAGATTATCAAGAACAGAGTCGACGTGGTCCTTCCTCACTGACCGAATTTGAGGTACAATTGGAGGACATGTAAGTTTGCTCAACGTTACTGTGCGCTTGAGGCTCATGTTATCCCAGATATCAAGGAACAAGTATAGACGTATGTCGCCGTGTTTCGGTCTTCCGTATTCCATCGAATGAAGGTCTCTTGTACTGTCTAGTTCATGGTCAAAAAGAAAATTTTGTGCGATCACTGCCGCGGGTCCGGCGCTGCATCTGACGGTGACATTCATACATGTTCGGCATGTGGTGGCACGGGTGTCAGGGTCGTCAAACAGCAGGTAGATCGCTCCTGGCATCGAGTTGTAGAGGCTTCCCTTGATAGTCTCGTTCGCAGATCTTCCCTGGCATGTTTGCACAGAGTCAAGTCACCTGTAACGAGTGTAACGGTCGTGGGAAGACGATCAAGAGAAAATGCCCTCACTGTGGTGGAGAGAAAGTCGTGGAACACGTCGCTCATTATACCCTAGATGTCACTCCTGGCATGCCAGAGGGACACGAAGTCGTATTTGAGGGTGAAGCGGATGAAAGCCCTGACTGGGAACCAGGAGACATTATCTTGAGAATAAAGAGTAGGAAGGACAAGGGTGGATGGCGAAGAAAAGAGAGCAGTCTATATTGGAAAGAGACTATCGGAATCGATGAGGTTTGTGCATCTGCATCCGGCGTCTCGCGTGCCTTCTTTTGCGATTCAATCGCTGACATCTCCATCAGGCTCTGCTCGGTTTTGACCGTAATTTGACCCATCTTGACGGCCATACAGTACCACTTGTCAGGAAGGGTGTGACACAGCCAGGTGCGCACATGCAATCCCTCGCACCAGTGCAACGTATCGTTAACGCAATGTTCCATCACAGGGTTTGTGCAGACAATCAAAGGGGAGGGCATGCCTATGTATGGGCAGGCTGGCCATGGCGACCTTTTTGTGGAATACAACGTCGTTTTACCCGTAGAACTTTCACCGCAAACTCGCCGCAGTAAGTCCTGTTTCTCTCCTCCAGCCGCAGAGCTGTGCCCAAAAAATTGGCATTGTCCCTTTTGACCATGCGGTTTTATTCACTGCCGTGGGCTGGCTGACAACATCTTTGACAGGACTGGCAGAAGCCTTCCAGGTGTCAGGTACAAACCATGATGAGCTATAGCATATTCAGAGTCGGGTCACGTTATCGGATTACCACTGTTGGAACTAATTTAATACAGCTATGATATTCGGCCTATTCCTTGTTCCTTTTCGTCCTCCCTTGCGAGAGAGTCGACGCTGTTTGGAATACCCCTGTGGTCGATTGAGATCTTGATGATCTCCACCGAGTTTACCTTGCTACACGCCCCAGTATTCCGGACTCGTAGGCGCTCTCTTGGCGGGAGCGACGGCGGAATCCTCGCGAGACAACGTCAACAATGTGACTCAATGTATGGCAGTCCAGCGCATCATTCGTCAATCATCCATTAACCATCCGGATGCTTGAAGAAGCATCGATTCTCGGGAAAACCCCGCATAACCGGTGCCAGATGTACACTGACGCTTCTTGACATGCAGCCCTGCTCAAGGACCGTGCGGCCGCAGAGCTAATGCTCAGCCTCAACACAGCTCACAAATGCACAGTCCCTGTGCTAAGTTCACCCAGAGAGTCCTTTAGCGAACGTCGCGACTCGAATTATTCCGCAATGCTAAGAGAATTGCTGCAAGGCAGGCTTCTTGGCCTCGGGAATCTCGGATAGGGTCAACGACGACGGATATTCTGTCATGCCTACTCCCCGCGGCAGCATCAATCGGCATTGACCAGTGGACTGTGCGGGGCAATGATCCGTGAACACAGGGGTTGGCTTTCATCACATATTATTTGATTAGTGACTAACCGTTGCTAGCGACCGCGTAAAACATAAAGACGGTCACGAAAACTGCTACCGCTATCATTTCATGCAAGACAGCGGTTGGACGTTTGGTGCGACTTTGAAAGGTGCGCCGTTCTAATCAGTTGACATGGAATTTCCTTTTTAGGAAAGTAGTAGTTGTGAACGAGTCTGCCAAGAACAATCTCGAAAACACTTGGCAAACATACAGACATGGCTATCCACTCCTTTGGTCAACAGGTCTTCCGTATAAAATCTACCTATGGTCTACCCCAGAAAGACCATCGCTCCCTTCGTTCTTCGCTTCTTCTCTTTGTTCGGCCAGGTTGCCCTAGCACAATCTTTCCACTTGTTCACTTTCCTCCAGGGTAGGCCTTACATCTTTCGTTTAAGCAAGTGTGTGATTCCCCGGCTCCGCTCCGCACCATCAGATGGAATTGCTAACAATAGCACAGGAGTTGAAATCTCCCTTTGATAACCACAAACACCATGTTCGCTAAATTTGCCGTTCCTTTCGTCACTGCTGCCGCTCTGGCAATGCAGGCCCTGGCTGGACCTTTGGCGCTCCGCCCCACTACCGACCTAGGTATGACTTCTCGGATCGTCACCTCATAGATCACTTGACCTGACCCTGTTACCCTTATCGAAGCTGTCCGTGGTACGACCTTCTCCTTCAACAACTGGGGTGGTCATGCTTCCCTCGCCAATTTCGATAATTTCTATGGCGTCGATAACTTCGACGGATCCCACATTAACCAGGTGCTCGTCAAGCAAGAGCACCAGTTGGTTTGCCGCCAGCAGCGCGTGGAGATTATCCAACAGCAACTCCTCGTTTTGCAGGAGATGGCCAAGAGGTTAATCTTCTTATTTTAGCTTCGCCTCTAAAAATACACGACTCATTGCTCGAACGCCCGTTTCAGGATCATTGTCGAACAGATCTGCGAGGTCGAGACTCAGACCATCGTCTTCGAGCAATGGCACTCGTCGCTGCACGGCTTCAGCCGCGACTTGAGACGCCACACCGGCCGCCAGGTCGGTTTCGACCAGAGCATCACGAAGCATTTCGGCGAGATCATCAACGTCGATGGCTCCTTCACCTATCGCGACTTTGGCTTCACCGGTCATGACCTCGGCCGCGAGACTGTCATCGTCAACGGCCACAACTGGGACGATACCCGTTCTCGTATCACTGTGGAGGATGCATACCGCACTTCCCGCGACGCATACCACTCCCTCCACCCCGACTTGCTTTAAGTACATTTCTTCCCCTTTGCTGGTACAGTACAACATTGATTGAGATTCATACCTTTTCTAGGCTGGTTAAAGGCGGAAAGACTCTGTCTACGATAGATGCACGGCGGTTCTTGACATTGTTTTATCCTAACGTCTGGTGTTTCGCTGAGGGACATTTCTACCTTACGAACGGACTTGAGTCGTCGATGTAAGTAATTAAGTACACTACCTTGACCATGCTATACATGTTCCTGGTGTAGCACAATGGCGCTGTTCTCGCCGCTTTTCCCCTTTTTTGTTACAATTCATATGGACATTTGCGAGCCAAAAATGACCTTCGTGAGTCCGGGAAGACTTTCCAAGCCGAGTCCATCCAGGATCTACTTTGTTGATGCCGCTCGACCAAATTGACTGACCTTGTAATCTCATCAATCAGACGGTACAATAGAGATCCGAAGAGTTTGAGCTTCTGACTGTCAGTTGTCTATCAATTCTCTGCCAAGCGCTTCCTTTACAGCCCATCCCCATGTGCGCACCATAGATTATTACCTCGTGGAGCAAATCCTAACTCGTCAACATCTGTGTTCATGTTCCGATATCGTGACTTAGCTCAAGTGCATCGGAGCTTGCCGGGCCGCACTCAGACTGTGCTTTCGGTCTTGTTGGGACGAGGTCAAGTGTAGTCGTGGTGGGCCTTCTTTCCATGAACTGGCATACTATTTGTTCAGGTCTTTTATACACTCGCCAATTATTGCCCGAGGAGCATCAAGGAACGGGCTCTATACCGCGTGGCTAGTGGCTTTACGTCATTGATGTAGTGGAAAGCCCATGCTCGTCGAAACTCCTTTCGCGGGCAAGACGGTCCAAGTTTCTTTCCAAGAGTTTGCAAATCCCTCGTACAGCATCTTGCCTTCCTTATGATGCACCAGATTATACACAGAGCGATAGTTGTCTTTGAATGAAAGATTTGAGGAATTCTGATAGAGCCGGAGGATCTTTCGAATGTCTGCGAATGGTTTCGCCCATCTTGCCGTGAGGGAGAACGCAGGGACAACCGGTTTGCTCGAAAGTGCCCTGCTACACCATTTATCCGAAGCCGACACTGATTGCATTCTGCCGTTTGCGATTAATGCTAGCGGCTGGACAACTAATTGCCACAAACAGTGAGCTTAGGTGCCAATTAAACAACGAGACTAGGATGGTAAGTAGAGATCCACACATTAATGACGATACGAACAATTTGGTTTAGCTATGCTCGATGCTTCGAAAACATACTACAGGCATGTCAAACTCGTGAAAGGTTACTGAATACAATGGTAAAAACAATGATAGTAGGACACTTGGTAAAGGTACAATATAGCTGTTGCTTTCATGCCTGCGTTTTTGTTGGCGCTGTTAGAACAAGCGATGACGAAAACGATCGACTCACTAAATAATTGTATGATTTGCGATCTGCACATCGTTCCAGGTATTCTCTCTAGATAGCCCAGTAAGAGAGACATTCGAGATGGCCACGGAAGAAACAACTGACCTCTATCAATCCCTCGATCCGCTTCTTAATCGTCGCCGGGTCCGGAAGAAATCGACTGGCCAACTGCCGTGTCACCTCATGAACCAAATCGTTATGGGAAAGGTGTTTACGATCCTTCATGATGCGGACAACACAAGCCTTGAATCCAATTAAGTAGTAAGTCCAAGGTCGAATGAGCATAACTCACCTCTATCTGATGGCGTCGTTCCTCATCGACTTTATCGCGAGTGTCCCTGCTTTCTTGGCCTGATTCGACTTTCGCAGACACCGTCGCAATCTTGATTTTATGTAGATTTGATGTAAAATCCTCGTTGAAAGAGAACGAGTCGTCTGGATGTACATCTCGTCCTGGTGGATGTTTCTTCAGGACCTTGAACTTGGCGCAGGCTAGGGACTGAAGATGTCGCTGAAGCTCCTTGTCCTCGATAGTTGTCACTTCTTTGATTTCCTGGAATGAAAAACGTAAGGACAGCGTCTACAGCTAAGAATGTGACGTCTCACCGAATATGTCAAGAATTCGTTATCTCCCAGGTCCCGGAATAGAAGTAGAATGACCAAAGCAAAGGTTGAAACATTCAATTCGTATTGTTTCGCTTTAAATCTCACTCGGACATCTGCGTTTCCGAGTGACGGCTGCCACGTCAACCTTCGGCCAGAGTGACGCGAAAGATAAAATTTCTCAAAGGACTTAGTAGCTTGAAGCAATTCCACGGGAAGGGTGCATGAAGAACCAGAGTGCGACATGGGCCAGAATGTCGACGTCATTACGATGGCGGACAGGTCGACGTTGGGTGCCTGTTATATATGAAAGATAAGAAATAACTTGATCAGTGGCGGAGTCGCAGCCTAATTCATTAACGCACTGTCGTTCCCATGAGATGTTTTTGATAAGCCTCCATCGTATCCGAGGAAATCTTCATATCGTGGAACATGCCCTCCAATTTCTGCGTGAATTGGTAGCCACATTCGACTTTCAGCTTCGCGAGCATTCCACGCTCTGCATCATCCGAAATTGAACGACCTTGAAGCAGACGTTTGGCAAGATGGCCCTTGTAATAGCGCTCGAAGATGTCTTTGTCGATGAGGTATCGAAATACTGTGATTGTTTTGTCCAGGACGCTGTCAACTTCCATATCTGTTTTCTGAGGACACATGTCATTTTCATCGTAGGGATCGTACTAAGATGGAATCTCACCCCTTTCAACCCCTTCTTAAGATTGTCATCGATGAAGAGGGAGATGAATTCAGGCGCCTTTTCGTTGCTGTTAATAAAGGTTTCGAAAGCCTGCAAAAATGAGGTTAGAAATGACTTCAACCCGGGAGGTAGAAAGGAATTTAACCTCGTTCAGGGCACTTTCTATTTCTCGATCACTCTGGAAAGCCCTCCGCCAAATCGAATCGAACTTGTCCTTCAAGTCAAGAACATCTTGAACCCATTTTAGGGCCAATGCAAGCGTCTGAGCGCTAGCATTGGGAGGTCGTGCCCTTGCTTTGCCCTTTCGCTTAGCACTTTCCGCATCAGCCCCTAGTTCGCAGTCGTTCTCTTCCTCTACACCGTCGTCAGCCGCAAGAGATAGGCGGTTGATGTTCTTTCCACGTGACGTGACAGATTCTTTCAATGTGCGCTTCAGGCATGGCAGACCGACCGGGACCATGATAAACAGACGGTAAAGACGCGCCAGGTCGTCGATCTTGTCCATATCGATCATGTTATCCAACCCAGAGTTAGGAAGGGCGATCACGGTGCCGACATGCGGCGTGAGAAGGGTATCTTGCAAGATCTGGCGCAATGGAGGAGCGGATTGGCTTGACATGTAATGATGCACGCGAGCATCCTCGTTTTCAAGCCGACTTTCAACCTGGAGACTGCCTAAGTGATGACATAGCTGGGCAGTTATTTCGACTTACCCGTCGCAAGAATTCCGGACAATCACAAGTTTCCAGCAACTTTACACCTTCTGCGGTGTAGAAATTTCTGCTTTCTTGCAAGAATGCAGGTTCCAGGACGTGCTTATAAACCGTGGCATCTCCGTCTGAGAGACTCAGAAAGACGTCGACGCATCCTTTAACAGATGACCGATTGATGCTGTAACCATCGCGTTCAAATTGAACTTGGCTCAAGATGGCTTTGATCAGATGGTCTTGTATTGGAGACTGAATGATGTGTTTCAGGAAGAGCTGGAGGCCTTTATCCCATATTTCAGGAACTTCGGCTGACTTGGTGTACACTCGATCCTTTCGGAATACAGGTAGCCAATCGATGTGAGGACAAAGACGACCGCACAACGTCATCGACTTACCATATATTTCAATATCTGCGCCAACCTAGTCATGCTACTCGTGTGATCATCCCAGATGCCTCTCAAAGCCTTTAATAAGATGTCCTGCTCTTGATTCTTTTGCACGGGATCGTCACTCGCTCCTGTCGGAAATGCTGGTATGACCTTCTCGGCAGCAAGGTTCCGGAGGTTTTCCACTACAAGGTCACAAACGCCATCGTAAAGCATCTTTCCTTCCTTATAAAGGACCATGTTGTAAGCGAAACGATAGTTCTCCTCAAAAGAGAGATTGGATGCATTCTGATTTTGGATCTCTCGGATGTTCGCGGCCAAGTCGGACCACGTCTTCTCTGCAGAGAATGCTGGGTGCTGGATAGAGCGTTCAGTAACCAAATGCAGTGAAAAGAGGAGTCGTGCGCACTCTGCGAGGAGGTTTCTGGAGGCAGTGTCGTTAGGATGTGCTCCGATGTTAAAGCTGAAGCTTGTTTACGCACGATTTTTGTAACCGCTCGGCGCGAAGCTTCCAAGTGCAGATGTGAGAATATCGAACGAACACCGCCGCTATGATGGGACGCTTACCTGCGGACATGAGTCGGACCGTGAGTTATGGGCAGTGGACACGATGCGAGACGCGTTGGAATTAATTTGTAGTTATTGATCTCACGCAGAAGAGCGCAACTCATCCTCCGAACCGCTGGATGCAATGCACAACAACATTATTCGGCAATGCCATACAGAAAGTAGTACACTAAAGCAACAATTTGAGTTTTGCGTTCCGAAATGACGAAAAGAATGAAAGCGAGCAAGTGTCATGAAAGTCGTGCGGACTGGGAGCAAGGACAAAATGAGATAAAGAACTAATGGCTTGTGACATGAGGAGAGATGTTAAAGAAATGATAATGCTATGATAAAGAACCAGAGGACCGAACAAACTCGGTGAAGTACTTGCGAAAATTCTTGCTGTCTAGATCTCGAAGTTTTGTTGTAAAGTCGAGCGCCGTTTCGCGCGGCCAATTTTGTGAGGGCAAATAAATAGAAAGGAAGAAATCATATGCCTCAGGACCTCTAGCCTGGCATATCGTCTGCAACAAATTCGCGATTTCATGCAACACCTAAGTAATCCTCAGTCGTGTCGATCATGACATACCGGAATTCCTAGCGTTACTCACCACCATCATTTGGCCATCCTTGATATTGAATTCCGGAGATGATGGCACCTGGAATATCGTAGGAACCAGACGCTCATAGATAAACCGGTCGAACCCAGGCAAGCCACCCCGAGTCATCGCCGGGCCACCTTCCGTGGACATGGGCTGACCCCAAACGGCCACTGCCCGGTTCAAAAACGTCAATGCCATCTTTTGACACTGGGGATCCGAGACATCTGCTGATAGTTGCTGCATGCTCTCCATCAAGGAACCGAAACGAGCCGAATTTTCTTGAAGGGAGGGAAATGAAACGTGCACCACAGACCGGGATAACAAACTCACTTTCTGAGGTGAAAACACCATGAAGTTTTGCTGCCATGACATTATTCAGTAAGGCAATATAAGATTTTTTCGTATCGACATGGGCTCGCTGATCATCGGTCCCCGAGATAGGCTGTGATAGCAGGGCTGTGATGTGCTCACTCAATGGGCCAATGAGCTGGTCAAGGACATCAAACATGTCTCTCTGTTACGGACGGTGAAAAAACAGAAGCGCGGAGGAACGTTAGGGAATACCTGAAGTTTGTGGACTAACAGCCCGATGAAGTTCATGAAGTCAACCAATTCTGACGGTTCAAAGTGTGCCAGAAGATTGGCCATGAGGGGTGGTATGAAGTGAGTGACACTGGGCCCTGCCGTAGCGAGAATTCTTGCGAAAGCAAATCGCGTCTAGGAAACTGTGTCAGTTGCAAAAACCATGTGCTGTCAAAAGCTTGGAATTGTTACCGCGTCCCGAACGACTTTATAAACGTTCATTGCTTCTAGGCACACGAGAATAGCCTGCGATACTTGAGCAAACACATCCAGAGGTGGAAGGATGTAGCCTTCTGGAGGGGAAGCTGGATAATCGGGGAAGCCTTTCGAGATGTTTCCAAGGGCCATGATAATATGATGCACTTTGATGATCGGAATGAGATTTTCGGCGCTTTTTGTAGATGCTTGCAGATTAATCGAGAGTTCATCTAAGAGCGGCTTTACGAGGGATAGGAGGAGGGCCGCCTGCTGATCCGGCGACTTGAACAGAATAGAACATAGGATGCCAGCAGTCTCAAAGAGGTAAAGCTGCGCATCAAACGCAGAGCTCTTGACCGCCTCTGTCAGGATATCCAACTCGGGCTCCTCAATTTCTGGTACTGATGCTTCAATTTCCAACAGATCTCGGATATTTTGAATGATGGTGAGGACAATCTCGAGCGGTATATCGTTTCGTACTTCTTTGATGAATCGGTGGAACAGATAGTAGACACGATGGCGAAAAGCAGTGTTCTCGTTGTGCAAACCGCTGCAAGTTGCGTCAATGCCACGTCAATGCATATCCCTTCGACGAAATGGACACGACCAACCGTGTGCTGATCATCGCTTCCAGAGTTGGAATGATACATTCTTTTCGTATCTTGAAGAAATCAGTGTAACGAGCGACTGTCTCAAAGAACTGAAGAGTAACAGTCCGGTGTGGATAGGACGAGATGCCGGACTGGACAAGAGCATATAACATCTCTCCATGTGTGGTCAAAGGATACTCTGAGTAGTCCGTTGCTTTGCGCTTGTCCTTCTCCACAGCCGGAGCTTGGCAAAAGGCTGCTCGGCCCTTGCCACCAGCTGCAAGGCGCGGTCAAAACATGTTTTTTTTTCTTGTCCGTGCTCAGCAAGAAAATCGCACCTCTATTGATTTCTCCAAAAATGTAGACCAGGTAGATGGCGAGTTCAGCGTCAACCCACTTGAGTGAAACACCATTCCTATACGCCGCTATGCTGTTGAGTGCCAATGTGCGCACTGTGTCTGTGACGAGGTCCTGATCAATGGTGAGTATCGAGTCCATAAAAGTACGCAGCTCCTGAAGCAGAATCGCATCAGTTTCCACGTTGCCAGTTTCACTGATACGAATGCCTCTCGCCTTGCGCAATTTTTCAAACTCAGCGTTGTCGTCGTCATCCATGTCATCAGGGTCCGCATCCGGATCCCATTTCATTTTTGTCAAAATCACCTCGAGTAGCGATGTCAAGAAAGATCGTCGTGTGCCATCAATAGGTCCAGATGATATTTTTCGGCTTCGTTTATACTACAAGAGGAAAGTCGGGTGTCAGACGGTAGTATAAAGATAGAGACAACTTACGCTGTTCAAAATGACATGTAAAAATGGAAATACCGTCGAGCATGTATCGTCGTAAGGATCTCCAAGGAATCGAAGCATGATAGGTAGTAACTGGGTCAGGTAACGGCTAGCGTCCGCTTTGTTGCCCCCATCGGGAAGTTCCTAGTCAAATGTCAGAACGGGAATTTCCTGTTTATCTCTAGTACTTACTTCCGTCAGTTTGGCGACCTCCAAACCCAGGACATTCAACAACTTTCCCAAAGCCTCTCTGTACGACTCTTCGCCCTCGTCTGTTTCTGATCCCCGTTCAACTTGTTGTTCCCTGGTTTTGGCTTCCAGAGCATCTAAAACATCCCCTAAAGACAGGACTTTCAGCAAATTCAACTTATCGCTCGGCTCTTTTAGTCCCTTTGCCACGATTCGGAGGAGCGCCACAGAAGTGGCCAGCCGGATAGGCAGAGACGGATCAGCAAGCAGGGAAAACAGAAGCGGTACGGTAGTTGGTGTAACGGTAAGGTTGATGTCGATCCAACCTTGTTATCGAGTCAATTTCGCGTACTGGGAAGTCACAATCAAGTGCACATACCAACATAAGAACTGAATGTCCTGATGCCCCAATCCACAACTTCTATCGCGCCATCCAGTTCTCGAGTATTCGTGCCGTCTTCACCTTTCCGTAATTTCGACATCCGATCCGAACCTTCCGCCACCAAAGTGAGGACCGCCTCATTAATACGCGCAGCATCCCGTTCACGGACAGCGTCTCTGACGCGAGCATCACGCGCAAGCCGATCCGCATGATATGGCCTGGCAGATTTGATCATCTGATCGGCCACTTCTCCGGAAATCTCAAGGACAATGTGAAAGAAAAGGAGGGAAATGTGTCGGTTGAACGATGGTTGATCTCCAGAGGGGCGAATGAGAGTGAACAAGTCGGAGAAAAACGTCGGCCATTGATCGATGTATGTGCATAGAAAGAACAGAGTCAGAGTATGGGAGAATTTATTCCGGAGGACTAACGAACTGAATGAGTATGCATTTCCACGGTGAAGGATGAGACAACTTGCAAGAGGCTTCCGATTCCGCTGACCCAAGGACGTATTCGGATTGAATGTACGACACAAGCTCTTGCTGTATAGTCCGAAATGTCTCTACATCTAGGGGCTCAAATCTAGGGACGATGAAGTGTGAGCAAATGGAAGAGAGAACAAGGGAGGAGGGAGAAGAGGCAAGAAAAAGACACAGCGCATAATACATAAGATCAAAGGAGACATCGCACACCAGTTCAACTCTCGATACTATCCGCGTCATATTGAAGAGATCCTGAACATGACTCACCGATTGTCAAAGAACTCGTCTAGCACACGAAGAGCAAAGAACCGGGCCTGTGGTGGGTATTTCCTTGATCCCTCGGCATTCCGATCCACAAACATGGTTAGCGCAAGTCTCCAGGTGTTGCTCGCATTTTGCTGAATGGATGCAACGTAGGCAAGGGCTTGTTGATGAAGAGAAGTCTGGTTTGGGTCAGAGGCAATGATAATGGCTTGTACGACTTGTTCTATTTCACGATCCATGGAAAAGCCAAGAAGAGGGGTTCGTGCCAAGTTTACACTGATACCCTAACGTCCGAGGCAGTGGAAATGGAGTTATGCCTGCACACAATAAATTTTGAGATGATCGTTCAAACGATTACAGCGTTTCGGAGAAGAGCACGTGGCTCCATCACACTCAGCACAAGACAGGCCAGGGACTGTCATTCTCTACCTGACATTCATACTGTAGGCCAATCCATCCTTATGAGCGAGCTCTCCACCATAACCAGTACACATCCCGTCAGAGGGACACTTCGCCTCATTTGTTGGAGAAGACGGGAAGGAGTAAAAAAGAGACGAGCGGGTACAAGAACGGTTGTCGTCGGGCCAAGATCATGGGTACCTGAGAAGCAGTGGATGACTTTGAAAAGCGGATGAAGGAAAGTCCTTTCGCTCTTTCCGATTGCATGACTCATAGGGTCCTTGATTCAGCACGGGTCTCTCAGGTCCTATAATTCTAGCATGTAAAGCTCCCCAGTATGAAGCGAAATAAAGACACGACCGAGGGCCTCGTCAAAGCCTAATGACTGGCAGGAATGTGGTAGAAAAGGAAGGGCCAGATGTGATGGCAGCAGGGCCTCGACTACTGGTGCTTTATCTGAATATGAAAAGCTAGCCTTCATCATGGTGTACTCGTCGATATCCCATCGACGTTGCAACCAGATCGCTCGTCTCCCCGTCGCCCCGACGCATACCATGTGTGTTGAAACCCTGGGAAACAACGTAAAATTGTCTACATGGATGCTGGCACCGTCATTAGACGACTTAATTGGCACATGTACCATACATCCATTCCCTTTGGAAGCCGGGGAGAACGGAGGGGATGAAACGAGTATTGGTAGATAGTTGGACATTACTGTAGTGTCTGATTCGTCTGGGACAATGATGTCGCAATCAAGGGAGAAATGTTGTTCTGAGCTCCAGAACTGCGTTAGTGACGGAGTATTCGCTTCTGGACATAAGTCTGAGTTATGCAATTCATCGTCCATGATCGGCGTTGATCCGAGTCGGGGAGCGGACGACGATCTGGCGAAAGAGTACTGCTTTATGGAAAGGATGCCGTCCTGGGTGATGCCAATGACAAAGATACAATCGTCACAAAGCTTGAATCGCATGCAGGAGATCTGTCGAGGGCTTTACTAAAACAAATATGTGTGATAGAGGAGGCTAACGCACAGATGAATGCTCAATTTTAAGACTCCACTCAGCTTTGCTTCGCATGTCAATGATGATCAGTTCATATTCAGGCGGAGTTCCTAGCGCATGGTGTTGGAAATGGGCAATTCCAGCTGCGACAACATGCCCAGAAATTTGGACATCAAAAAATGTTCCTCGATGTTTGGACTTGGAGAGGGACAGGCGAAGTTCCATTGAGCGGGGATGGTCGCCACTTGGGGTAGGGCTGTCCGAATTCAAGTCCAGTGCATAGACCCTGAGATGCCTGCAAAAAGAAAAAAGAAAAAGAAATTTCGGTCATACAAGTCGGATAGAAGGAAGGATTGGACTTTTGCATACTCTGCTCCTTGGCCAATATTGTAATACTCCACAATCGCAAGATAAACCGTGGAATCTGAATACAGACTGGCTGCGAATTTAAGAGCAGAGTGGCCTACATCCAGAGAAGCAATGCGAGGTGCCTTGGTGTCCTCCAAGCACCATATAGAGACGCATGCTGAAAATGGAGATCGGGATAGAGTAACTAGATGCCGCGACGCAAGAGGTTGGATTTGATGAATAACATCCCCGCCCTGCACCAACCGGGTTATCCGGCGTATATGTGACACTCTTCTGGACCAGTTGCGCTCAAGTCGGAGAGCTTTGACGACAATCCGATGGAGCTGGGCACTTGACAACGCTTTGATGCTTGTGTGAGCAGGCAGGTCAAGAGGCAAGTCCACGTTCATCTGATGCCAAACGTAATCCGAATGGCCGAATGCATGGAGAACACGACATGTCTACATGGCCGTCATCTGGCGAGTGGGTGCAAGATAAGGGGAATATATACCTGGTTTAGTGATAGGATATCTGCCGGGTCTAGATGGGCATAGATTGCAAGGAAGACGTCCTCCGAAAGGTCGAGGAAGATGGGCATGTAGGATGCAGAAGAGAAAGAAGATCAGTGTTATCTGATAAAAGGCTGTCTGCGACAAATAAAACTCGGCTGCGGAGGCCGGTTACCGTCCACGGCTTTCTATAAAGGAATGACATCTCCTTTACAATTGTCCAGTCCACACATGAATCCCAATAGCCTTCCGTCCGACATTGCAGATTACCCTCACTCATCAAGCGCTTCAGAAGTTGACACCCTCTCCGACTCAGACTGGCTCGAAATCATCAGCAATCGCGAGTCGGACGACAATGACTCACTCATCTCAGATGGCAGCGACCATGTCGACACAAACGTTGAACCCAGGTCTCGACGGTCTTCCACGAGCGTAGGGAGCTCTAGAGAAGGAGAGGTACTAGCTTGGGAGGGGCTTGTGGATGACAGCAGTAAAGAAGACCCTCATGTTCCCCAATCAGCCAATGCCGCGGCTTCGACCTTGCCCGCTTTTGCTGATGAATTTGTACCCAGTGTCGGCCACGACACCATGGAGCACGAGCGGGTCAATGAAGCTCTTGACCAAAGCCTTGTCAGCACCCTCAGCGGCTCCCGGACGAGCGGCGCTAGCGCCCACAATTCCGTTCGCGATCTCAGACTTTCTTTCCCTGATCCCCTCACGAGCTCTCGTACCGAGCTCACTCGATCCTATGATGACGTATCTCCTCCGGATGTAGTTACCACGAGTGGCGGCGACGTCCCTCTCACCTCAGAATCCCAGTCTCCATCTGGACTACCGTGCGAGGATGAGCCGAGCACAAGGGATGCAGTCTCCGAAGTTTCCGAAACTTTGGACGCTGAAGAAGCAGCAGGAGGCTTTGATAAGACACAGGCTAGCTTTGAAATTGCGCTATATGGATGCTCGACCGATGTCAAGTGGTCTTTCCTTGAGCAGTTGCTCACCAAGGCCGGCTCCCTGTCTGGCCGTGTCTTAAGCACAGTAGGCGTCCGCGACTCAATTCGCATCCTGCGTTTCGAGATCGAAGAATTCATGGGGACAACTACGGCTGAGCACATCATAGTTTACGACAGAACCGGCACATCTGAGAGTGTAGGTTGCACTTAGGTTCTTTACTTGCTTTTAACTTCACTTGTTTCCAGCCAAATGTTCAGATTGATACAACCCACAGCGACCGTCTTTCCCTCGCCATCGTGTACCTCCCTTCATCCAAAGGCCAACTGCCTCCGGGAAACCATACTATCTACCTGCCCGTCTTCGTCCCTCCTAATCTTTCAGGCAACGCGGCCGGTGAAGCCGTTTGTTGGGAGGATGCTGTCAAACAGTGGCAATCTCTATCAATATCTGCTGCGCAAACCTTCTGCCTAGGTTCGGGAACCACCACATCAATCTTCGATTGTAGGAAGGTCGATAATATCGGTCGCCTGCGTGCCTATCAGTTACTCCGACGTTTGCTAGGACAAACGATATTGGTCCCCGCCAGATCCCTATCAGGCCAGTTAGGCTCCGTGCAGGCCGTCACTTTGTGAGCGTTTTTGATGTCTGCGAGTGGAAATCGACTGACAGGCTTTCACAGATTCGCATTCTTATCTTTGATTGTCGGCTTTGTGATCAATTCTGGGTTTGGCACACCAGCATCTGCCCCGTCTCCTAGTAGGATGTCCGCGGCCAGAACCCTTTGGGGAATTTTCGGGCCCGCAATCAACCGGAGCTCTGTGGTCGATAAGACCTTGCGGAGCAGCGGATCCCTCGTGACACTGTCAGTGAAAGATGTTTCGGTGATCGATCCCAAGGTCAGCGCCTTGGCTCTCTCTCAAGTCACCCCTTCTCCATCCACTCCCGCGGCCATGAGTCGTGCCGGTCCTCCTCAGACCCCGACAGAATCCAAAGTAGGCGCGAAAGACATGATCATCCGAACCACGGGCCATTTATCTATCCCATCTTTGGTTACCAAAGATGTTGCGACCACCCCATCGTCATCTCCTCTTTTTGTTGCAAAGAAGGCTGGAGATCTGGAGGAAACGTCTACAGCATTGAGCGTCAGAGTTGCTGGGGCTTTAGCGGAAGTCAGTGAGGTGTTAGATGACAAGGTCAAGGATGCCGTAAAGGTCGTTAAAGGTGTCCGCACCGATCTCGAGGAACTGTTGGAATCCCTCGACGAGCTTTCTGGGGCGATCCAGCGCCAGACAGAGGCTGTCCTGCGTCAATCGAAAGGAAAAGCCAAGGCTATTAGGGAACGTGTCAGATACCGAAACGACCGGGCGAGAGGCAAGGCGAAAGAGCTGAGGAAGAAGGGGAAGCAGATGATTCAGAGTGCTGGGGAGCAGCTTAAGGACCGGACCAAGACGGCGAAGAGGAGAGCAAGGCAACTCAAGCAGACGATTGAAGCTACGACCGCATGGCAGGGATACCGAAAGGTGCACGCCGAATGGGTCACTAAACTCAGAGAGAAGAGCAACGATAGACAGCAAGGTTGCCGCCATCGGCACTGTGTTCGACATCGACGCTGCACGCATGCCACCCACATCAGAGTCGAGCCCGGGATGCGAAGAATCGCAGGCCTCTCTGCATGCGAATGAGGCCGGCGCGTTCCTTTTCTGGTCTTTGGTCAATTAATTTCAGGTCCCTCAAATCCAAGGTCATATCAGCGCAATCTGTAGTATTATGTTCTGCCTTCACCCCTTTATTCTGCCTGTAAACTAGTTATGTTGAAGTGTTATGAACGAAACTCGACGTTTGGACTCTTTGTTTTTTTTTTCATGGTTAGACGTGGATCGAATTCAATTCGAAATTGAGTGCTTAGAAATTTGGCTAACCACGACGACGATCATCACCCTCTCAGGCTGTCGGTCACTCTGCACGTTTGGTCGCCGAAGGTGTTGGGCGAGGAAAAGAATCGAAGCCTCACTTCTGCCTCGTGGACCCATGCTCCATATGTATCGCCCCGTTGAAACAAGTTATTTCCGTAATCGTGAGCGATGGCGACTCGTTTTCACCCTCGGTCTCTTCAATACGCTTCACTTCCTCCTTGCGGACGAGGTTCCGCGAGTACGGACCAGCAACGCAAAAGCTGAACAACTCTCATGTGGCTAGGCTTTGCGGTTTACCTTCTCTATGCTCTTTCACGGGCCGGTCCTGTCATTGGAACTGCCCAATGCCGACTCAAGGCTCCCAACAAGTCGCTGGTGAACACGCCGGTGGTGTCGCCAGATGCATCGGATGGTGGCTCCGACGGAGCGCCTGGTCCCACGGAAACAGTACCTGTGACGATGCCCAACGCCTCCGCTTCTCCAACACCGACACCTTTCATATATGGGACCGACAAGATTCGCGGGGTCAATCTGTACGTTTCACACACCGTAGCATCCTAAAAACCAGCTGAGGTTGTTTATCTAATCCTCGCAGGGGTGGTTGGCTTGTCCTTGAAGTAATTTTCGCGTCCGTTTCGTAAACCGAGCGGCATTCTGATGAACAATAGCCATGGATAACTCCCAGTATATTTCAAGCCACGAATAACCCGAGCATTGTTGATGAATACACACTGGGTCAACTGATGGACTTTAATGCAGGCTCTAATATGCTGCACAAGCATTGGGACACAGTATGTCGAGAAAAATCCCGGTTCTTGTGTGTACGTGACTCGTAAAGCTATAGTGGATAACGGAAGATGATTTCATCGCAATACGGGCTGCGGGCCTAAACCACGTTCGGTTCGTATCTCCACCTCGGGCGGTTGACATGCAGCACCAACAGAAACTAGAATACCACTAGGCTATTGGTCCGTCCCATTAACATCCGCGGACACGAACACATCCACGTCCACGGCTCCCTACATCCCCGGCGCATGGACGTACCTCCTGCGCGGACTCGACTGGGCCAAGAAGCACTCCATCAACGTCATCCTGGACATCCACGGAGCGCCGGGGTCACAAAACGGGTACGACAACTCGGGCCAGCGGACGCCCGACCCGCAATGGGCCCTGAGCCCTGCCAACATCACGCGCACGATCGACACGCTGCGCTTCGTGGTGAAGAACATTGGCGGGTTGGTCGACGTCATCGAACTGCTTAACGAGCCGGCCGGGTTCCGAGGAGACGACTGGATGGCGGCCGTCACGCAGTTCTGGCTCGATGGGTACGATGCAGTAAGAGAGGCTGTGGGCACTGGCATCAAGGTCATGATCGGCGACGCGTTTCTGGGCGTCCAGGTATGCCGACAAAGACTTTTTTTTTTTTTGGTATTGCACCTTTCTGACCTTGCCCGTCGCATGTAGCATTGGGGCAATTTCCTCACTTATCCAAGGGGGCAAGGGGTTATCATGGATTTCGTACGCATGGATTGTGTTTCGTGTTCAATAACGGCTGTTCAATTGATGCCCTCGCAGCACGAATATCAGATTTTCAGCGACCTGGAGCTGAATAGATCGTTCGACGAACACATTCAAGTGAGTATCTCATGCTACACATTAGCTCCTCAACAAAGCTTGGGCGACCCTGCAGTTTGCATGCACCTATTCGAACAGCCTCTCAACGTTCGAGCACTCCAACATCTGGACGATCATCGGGGAATGGTCGACAGCTGTGACGGACTGCGCGAAATGGCTGAACGGGCTGGGCGTGGGCGCCCGCTGGGACAATACGTGGTTCCCCGGCCCAACCACGCAGTTTCACGGATCCTGCAACACCTACACTGGAAGCTATTCCGGGTTCTCGGACCCGTACAAGACGTTTTTGAGAAAGTGAGGATTGCAGACTTTTCTTTTTCGTCCTTCGTCGATGTTGATTTTTGCCGTGTTTCTTTTGTGCCTACAAGGTACTGGGAGGTTCAGGTCGAGATTGGCGAGAACGTGCAAGGATGGGTTTACTGGACATGGAAGGTGGGGATCTTGACAAGGTTTCTTTACGTTCTTGGCCTCTGACTGTTCTGTTCATCTGCAGGCAGAGAACGCTGACGAATGGAGCTACCAGAAAGGTTTAGAAGGGGGATGGATACCACGAGACCCCGCGAATAGAAAGTACCCAGGACTATGCTCATGACCAAGATACCTGACCATGTAATAATTTATGGATGTAGCTAGATTCTTCATTGCTTTGGGTGAGCCGAACTCACACGATGCACCAACTTGAATTACAATACGTAGCTGTACATACACATATTTAATCCCCAAGACATCAATAAATACGAGGGTAAGATGGCGGCAATCTACAGCAGACATGCACCGGTTATAGTATCTGTGTCGGCCAGTCGGGAAGGCCCTTGAGCGCTGCGTTGGTGGCCTCCCGGACTCTCCGCTTGCTGGCCAAGTCGCCTGACTGGCGATAACCGTGGAACGCTTCGCGCATTTGAAACGCGGAAGCAGCAACGGAATCTGCGAACAAGACAAACGGTTTGTACGTGTATCCCAGAAAACAAGTCAACGATACGCATACCAGAGAACAACCTCGCCTCCTTCACGAGCTGGACACCAGGAACCAAACGTCACCAAGACGATTCGCAAAACGAGACACGCGAGACGCACCTCTTGTGTGCGGCCTATTTCCTGCTGATACTGTCCCGCATAATACCCGGCGTACTGCATCTGGGCCTGCAGCGGCTGGAGGCGCTGCTCCGCCTCCTTCGCGCGGCGCTCCCAGGCATCCTTGAGCGCATCGAACGCGTTCAGGAGCTGCTTCCACGCATACGAATCCCACGCTTCGATCTCAGTCTTGTGCATACGGACGTACTCGCGTGGATGCGGCTCGCCCGTCGAGGAGTACGGCGTTGTCGACGTCGACGTTCCACTGCTGCCCGTTGGTGTTTGGATGCTTGTGGTTCCATAGGGACTCTGAGGTTGTTGTGCCTGCTGCTGCTGCGATAAAGGCGACGAACCGTCCCAGCCCTGGCCGATGGGTGCGTAGGGGTCAAGCTGTGCGACATAAGTCGGACTCTGGAGTTGCTGCTGCGCGGGGTGGTACGTCGTCGTCTGTGGCGTTTGTTGCGCCTGCGGGGTCTGGCCTTGAAGGTACCCGTAGCTGCTCCCACTGAGGTTCGACACGAGCTGCTGGCCGAACGAGCTGGTTGGCTGGAAGCCAGTCGGCTGCGGAGCGAGACTGCTGCTACCTCCTAGATAGCTCGACTGCTGATAAGATGGGGGCTGTTGTTGTTGTTGTTGCTGCTGCTGCTGCTGTTGATACATTGGAGGATCCTGATAGGATCCGGACATGTGAGAGCCGGCGTTGGGTTGAAGCCATGATGTAAATTGATTGCCGTCGGGAGGTGGAGACGTGCTTGAGGAGATGTCTGGAAAACGGGCAAACGGGCTTGATGAGTGGTTTATGAAGGGATTTCTGGTGAAGGCATGGTTGTACATGGATGATTGACTTGAAGCGGGGGTATAGAAATACAAAGAAAATGGTTCAGAGGCAAAGCGGCAGCGCAGCATACAAAATGATTATCAAGCATGTGACCCAATCGTAGATACAATTTAGAAAAAAAAATTAAATCCATACACATAACTCTCACTTCCGCTTCAATCGCGGCACAGGTAGCAGTCCCAGCAATCCGAACACGAGAGAATACATCGCACAGACTGAAAAGTAAAAAAAAAAAAAAGTCTCAGATCAGCGCGGCTTTGTCAATGACAATCTCACCTCCAACCGTGCCCTTTATATACCCAAGACTGGACCATTGGCCGAGCGTCAGCACGGCCAGAAACCACCCGATGACGATGCTAGCAGTTAATGTCTGACAATGACATTGGTGTCAGACGAAAACGTTTCAGATGTTCGAAGAGACGACTCACGGGTATAACAGAGGACAGGAAACCCGACTGTCTCCATGACCGATACTGTGCGAGCAGGTGTCGTGCATGAGCGGACTTTATTATTATGTGCCTGAACGGACGTACGTCTGGTTCGATGCCCTTCAGCCACGGCATAAGCAGGATGTATATGAACAAGGAGATCGTCAGCAGCCCGTGTCCCAAGGCCCCGATGGCAACGGTCCTGGTCGAGGATTCGTCAGTGGATAGAGTATCGCTGACGCAAGTGTGAACTGAACCTGCCCCACGCGCCGCCCTCGCCCTCGACGATGGGCAGGAACTCGTGGAACGTACCAAGATAGTACGTGATCAGAGCGCCTGGAATGACCAGCTTCAGTTGCTGGATAGCATTCTGGACGGAACTGTATTTGATGGACATGTATAGCGATGCGGAGAACACAGGGACAGCAGTGGTGCCATCATGGAGGTGGCGGAAAAAAATTAATCACATGTTAGTCGCGTCCACGTGTCCTCCGTCAATCTAACTACTACTCCTCTTACTTTTTACTGTTATACAAAAAATGCCAAAAAGAAAAAAAAAACGAAATAAATAATCACTCATCTATCTCCCAAAATTGTCCCGTAGCCAATGAATAGATCTGTAATGAAAGCCCGTTCCTGCATAGTTGCGATATTCTCTTCTTCACCTCTGGGCTCAGCTCGAGCAGCTTGCCTGTTTCCTTCGCGTACAGCTTCAGTATCAATCCCTGTGACTGCAGCTCCTGCAGGTCCGCCAGCTCCGGATCATTCTCGTACGTCTCGACGACCTTCAAGGTCTCCACGTACAGGGGATCTGTTGAGGGTAATGTCGACTCTCGCAGACGCGAGCTAACCAGGTCCGCGAGTCGGCCCGGTGTGCATGACAGGCAGTTGTACACCGCGAGGAACTCCAGTCTCGGGCACAGACATAACCTACCTTCTCTATTAACCAATAAATCCAGCACGTCGTCGTTCAAAAGCGTCCGTCTGTCGCTCATCTGCACAGTGAGCGCCTTGAGCGTCCCTTGGATCTTCTCCAGACATTCGACGAACTGCGATTCTGTAAAAGGTACAAAGTAGAAAGCAGAGCTCTCCAGCGAGCAAGCCGAACGCTCGAGGAAGGAGAGGAAGGAGGCGTGGGGCCATTCCGTCGCGGACAACGTGCGTGAGTTGAGCACAAATTCCCGGAGGGACGGAAGCGTCAACTGGTCCAGCAGCAAGCCGACGTCCAGGTCCGACGAGATGCCGAACGAGAGAAGGCGCGGGAGGACGATGGTACGCCTAGACGGCGCGCGGGGGTTTGACACGTACTGGAACGCTACATGCGTGAGGTTCACGCCCTGCTCGAGGATGCGCGAGCAGTCTTCCAAGGACATGTACGCGTTGAGCGTGAGGTGCGTCAGCTGCACCCAGGGCATATCCAGTGAGCCGAGCAGCCACTCCGAGTTGTTCCACCCGAATTCGCGCAGGCGCAGGGACGTGAAGAGGATGGCGGATATGGCCTTGATGGTGGGCATGTCTTGCTGCAGCCGACAGGGCGTGAGCAGCTGGAACGTCTCAAGGAGCGGCGCCTGCACGGCGTCGAACAATACCGCCGGCTCGCCCTCCAGCTTGACCTTGAGGTGCTGCCACCTTGGCGCCGTCTCGTTCAACAGGACCCGAACTGGCTCGGGCAGGTACTGGTCGCCCGTGAGCGAGATGGAGAGCGGACAGCTCCCGGCGCGGGAGAGCCAGAGCCGCGCGAGCTCCGTCATGTGGTCGACTCGCCAGTCCGTGTAGACGTGCGAGGCGTTGATCGCGATGGAGGCCCAAAGTTTGGGCGTCGAGAGGCAGATCTTGCGCCACGTCGAGTCTATCTGGCACAGCAGCAGTGGGGCATGCGACGCGCGGGGCACGACGAAGCGGTCAGGCGGGAGACACTCCGCGAAGATGTCGACGAGCACCTCGGACGGCAGAATGCTGGTTATAGACCTGGCGCCGGGTTGATCGTCCTGTACGCCCGTTTCTGAGTCGTGAGTGGTCTTGACGGGTATAGGCGGTTAGTAAAAACATTATCTCACAGCTTCAGGATGCTGAAAAGCATCAGACATATCTAGGGCTGGGGAGGGAGGAGGCATATCAGCGCTGACCCGAGTTCGAGCTGACACGCCATGTGGCCCTGCAAAACAAAGCGGCGCGTGCCAACAGACGCGTCTCATTGCTCATGCTCGGCCGCATCCCCTCCGCCCCTCGACCGTCCACTCCCTTGAAACAATCCTATACCTATCACTCTCCTCTCCCGACAACCCCAGGGCCTTACATTCTCGGCGTCGACGAAGCCGGCAGAGGCCCCGTCCTCGGCCCACTTGTGTATGGCATCGCGTACTGCCCGGTGTCCTACCGCGAGCAGTTGGAGGAACTTGGATTTGCAGGTACGCATCTTCTTCTCAAGTTGACGACGTACTGTCCTTCATTTCCTGCAAAGACTCCAAAACGCTCACTCCCGAAACGCGTTCGGCTCTCTTGGGCACTCTCTGCTCTGACCCCGCAAATCTGGGATGGTCGGTGCGGGTCATAAGGTTGGGTGAAACCCTCCCTTCTCTTACCTGATGTCTCAACGTTAGATGCGCACACGCTCTTTGATAACAGCCCGCAGGCCATTTCCTCAGGCATGCTGCGTCGGCCACCGATAAATCTCAATCGCCAGTCACAAGACGCCACCGTGCAACTCATCCAAGACGTCCTTGACAATGGCATCCAGCTATCCGAGGTACCCTACTCCTTCTGCGCTCGAGATCACCTTCAGTAATCCGATCGCACAGGTATACGTTGACGCACTGGGAACGACCACGACCTACCAAGCCTACCTCACGTCTTTGTTCCCTGGAATCGACTTTACGGTGACGAACAAGGCCGACTCCAAGTTCAAAATCGTCGGCGCAGCCAGCGTCGCCGCCAAAGTGACGCGGGACGCATGCTTGGACGGTTGGTTTTTTGAAGAAAGCACGGACGAGGCTATTACACCGTGGACAAACGAGCTGGGCTCCGGATACCCGTCGGGTATGTCATCGTGCTGGAGAGGCTGATTTGCCGGTTCTGAAACCTCGTCCCTCGGCAGATCCGAAAACGCAAGCATGGCTGAAAGGATCCATGAACCCGATTTTCGGCTATCCTAGACTCGTTCGGTTTTCCTGGACGACAATCAAAGTACTACTAGACAAGGATGCTCATTCTGTTACATGGTAAAATCCCTCTTTTTCAAACACTAACCGCCGCGTTAAGCTCAAAAATCGCACACAGGATTGACGAAGGCCAAACTTCCCTCAGAAAAGTCTTTGAAACGGGTCAGGGACTGGACAAAGACAGGTGTCATGTCATCAAAGACTTGGGTATTGTGAGCGTCGCTACACTATGACAGAAGTAGTAGTTTTACGTCGATTGTATGTATAATGTTATATTACATCCCAAACCTCTGCCCGATGAGAAGGAGCCAAACGAGGCTGTACGTCGCTATCGCCGTTTCGCCTGATGCGAGCTGTCCACTTCCTCACCTGCCTTTCTCTTCATTCCGAATCCGAACGCGACCTTTGATCGCTCAGATGGCCCAGGAGTGCTGGATTGAGAGGCTGTCTCGACGGCAGACGAGGCTATCCTAGAGAATCCGGGTCTCGGAGCGGGAGACGCGGACGCGCTGTTGGGCAATGAGAAATTTGACGGTGCCGGACTGGCGCCGTTGGCCGACAACTGGCCTTGGGGCGCTGGAACGGTGATAAAGCTCTGCTCGGCGTTCTGCTGAGCCTTCCCTTCCTTCTTTTTCTTCGTCTTCTCCGTTTTGCCCTTTGCAAGGGGCTGGGCCTCTATAAAGTCCGCGACCTGCGGCACGGCTCTATTTCGAAGCACATGTCAATTCAGGCAAGTTAGAGGTTGACGGGTTGAAAGGAACGCACCCCCTATTCCCAACCGACAAGACAAAGTGCGCTTGACCAGTCTTCAACTGGCGTTGCTGGAACGCGCTGTTCATGCTCAACGGCGTATCGCCGCTCGCCATAGCAGCCTGCTTTCTTTCCTCCGCAATTTTCTTCAACCGCTTTTCCGTCTTCATCTTGCCCGAGCCCTTGCCGTGGAATTTATGCGACAGGGCCTTCCATGCCTCCTTCGGCGTGAGCTTGCGCCCGTACTCATCAAAGTACTCGATGTTAATATCGGGCTTGTAGTTCTTAAAGGCATCCAGATTTTGTCGCGCCTCTTGCTGCTCTCGCAAGCGATTCTCATACTCCCGTTGTGCTTGATCCTTGTTCGCGCCACGCGACTGGAGACGTTCTAACTCCCGCTGGGCGACGCGACGACGCTGGTCGGCTAGCCACAGGTCCCGCTGTTTCTGTATCCTTTCGCGGTCCTGCTGGTCTGCCGATGGCTGGGCAAGGAGTCCTTGTTGTCTGAGGATGGTAAGAGTCGAGGCCATGCCAGCACTAAATGTCTGCTCGGCGGAGGTACCAGCCACGACACCGTCCGCTGCACCATCTCGTTCTTCCGCTTCTGTGGTATTGATGGCGTTCTCGATGGCGTTAAGCATGGCCATGTCATCCATCTCTTCGTCCTCGTCCTTCACTCTAACTTCTCCGGCCTCCAACTCCTCCAGCGCCTCGTCACCTGGGGCCATCGATACGTCCCGCGGTTCTTCTGATTCTCGTTTGAGAGGTTCCTCCTTGGGCTCGGGTTTAACCATCGATGCATTACCGACGGCTCTTATGAATTCCGACGTGTCGTCAAAGGTCAAACCACCGGAATCTTCTTCATCCGGTCCGTCGGATTCTTCCTTGAGCTTCCCATACGACAAACCCTCTGATTGCGCCTTTTCTTCAGCAACTAGAAATAAAATCATGGGTAAACGTGAAGTTTGTCTTTTTCGGAGAAGCGCACTCTTCTGTGCCAGCTGTTCTGGCGTGAATTTCTTCGTCCTCATGATTTTAGCCCTTCTGGAGCGTGCCAGCGCTGCCTGAAGATCGTCATCATCGACAAAATTAGTGTTGAGGTCTCGCATGGGAGCAATCGGCTTCTCGTCAACTTCCATCTCATTGTCCTCTACGCCAGATTCAGTCGGTGCTCGGCGAGATGGACGTTTCTTCTTTGTCTAAAATTTTGATCAGAGCGCAACGCAGCCACTGATGAACAATGTACATACTTTAGGCTTCTTGAATCCCATATCACCCTCCCGTAAATAATCTGATGTCTCAAGGTTTTCTAAAAAGAAGATTAGTGACATCGGAGAGCAATTAACCGGAAATACGCACTTGCATAATCAATTGACAGTAATGATTTTTTGACTGACACGGCCTCTCGCTGCTTCTCTTCCCGCTTCTCAGCAGCGGAGGAAAGCGTTGAGCTGCCCAATCTGAAGCCCTACGAACATATCAGCAGCTGTGGTAAGTTTACAATCCCACGATGCCATACCGTTTCCCTCGGACTCTCAAGTTCCTCATCGTACTTTGAGAGTACGGAGCGTTTCATACCCAGCTTCCCTTCCACGAATTCTTCGTCGTCATAACCAGTATAGTCATGTCTCTTGATCTTAAGCTCGACATTTTTCTTTGTACGCTCTGCCTCTGCCATTTCTACATTTTGCAGCTCATCCTCTAGGGTATTCCGTCAATTGAAGAGATGAAGAACTAGAAGAGAGAGAAACAGACCTTCATTATCAAGGATGCGGCTATCTTTTAGCGTGAGTATACGAGCTTCGCCTTCGTCCATCTCTTCGAAGTCATGGCTGACCTTAAGACCAACCAAGTCACCTGCAACGAGCTAAGCGGACGCAGATGTCAGGAATCATGATCCTAAACTCACGTTCTGTATAATCAGCTCCTTGGAAAGCCTTGTCCATCTCCTCCAATTCCTGCTGCCTCTTCTTTGCGAGTTCTCTTTCCCGCTTCTTACTTCGTTTAATCCATTTCAATGTGTCATCGACGTCGCCATCTGCATCGCCGAGAGTGGCGCCTTTAAGCGAAGCATGCAACTCTCTCCTGTTGCGTACCCTAGAGAATCTTTGTAAGCACCCATTTCGTTTTTCCTAAGTGGCATGGGCCTGAAAAGCCCAAGAAAAGAAAGATGGAAGTGACAGTAGAGACGGGCGAGTTAATACTACTTACTTCGCAATCCTATCCTGGATTTCCCTGTATTGCAGAAAAGACGACCAGCATCAGAGTCCAGTCGAAATCGAAATAACACAGAATGGCTCACTTCGCCTGACGGTCTTTAGTTTCCTGCTCCCGACGCTTCGCATAGTTCTCCTCAGCTTCCTTCTCTTTGGTATCTGCTGGAGCACGATCGTCTGTGAGAGGTTTGAGGCCAAGCGAGATACGAATCTTGTTTGTCTCCTCTAAACTGATGCTCTCTTCCATGGACATGGTGGCGGCAAAGGTACAAAATGACTTGCAGTGAACGACGGAAGGGACTGTGACCAAGGTTCCAAGGAGCTTACGTGATACACATCTCTGTGTTGTTTGTACGTGTTATGCTACATCGTGCCCCTCCCGATCCATCCTCCACCACTAATGGCGTCCATACTCACTGGTCCGTTCCGTCAGACGTACCGCTATCTTGTGAGTGCATATTCTTATGTTCTTGATGTCTCTAACTGTACATGGTCAATACAGAGACGCCAAGCTCATGAAAACACTGTCCTTTTCTACTCTGTTGTTCTCGGCGCAGTCGGACCTGTAATGGTCGTCACTGTACCGCCAATTCGTGAAGCCTTTGGCTACAAACCCGCAGAACCGATACCGACGACATATCCCCGTATGTTCTACTCCTGTCCTCTTGCATGTCATTTCTGAAATTGGTTCCTTAGTTCCGCAACGCCCACGGCGGCTTGTACAGGGTTATGAAGATGAATAGGCGCCGATAGATTTGTAAAGGACAATGAAGTGAATAGGAAATACAACACTCGTTAGTCCCGCTATGCAAAATGATATCAAACGTCCGACCTCAAATAAAGTGGTCCGAATATGCCGCATTCACTCCAAGACGGGTGTCATCATCTTAAAAAACAGGTCTTTCTCTTTTCCTTTGCCGTTTAAGTTGTTGAATTGCTAGTAATGCCAGCTGCCATTTCTGAAATCCCATGCTTTCCGCTCGAATGGCGTCGCCTTGTTGGTTCAGACATTCCGTTAACGGACCACGGGAGGCCATCGCCCTGAGCACAAAAGGACTCCGAAAAGATTACGTTACCCTTTTAACGCGGACAACAGGCTATAACATCCCCCTCGACAGCTGTTTTGTATCCCTTAGTTATGATCTCCGCCAAGATAGCTGGAGTGGACTCATGACAAGGGGTTGCTCGCTCCCCTCCCCGACAAAGCAAGGACTGGTCAAAACTCCCTCAGTTAGTGCTGTCTCTTTTTAATGCCGGAAAACAACACGATCAGATGTTTTGTGGTTTGCGGATCAACCGACTGCGTACGTACCGTTGAGGATTGTCCACTGTGTAAAGCATGAGCGACGACGGTAATCGTGGGCACTCATGTGCAGTGTGCTCAGCTGTCCGTGTGCCTGCGCCGCCAAAACGATGATAAAGGTGTAAATAACTGGTTTGCATTTTGGCATCCCGCACGCGATGTCCATCACTAAGGAGGCGGCTTTAAGGTATGTTCGCACCTCTTGTATAATGGATGTCGGGGCCAACGGTATTGTTACTCAAGACGCGTCTCGTAAATGTGGTCACGAACCGCCACCTCTATTCAATACAATGATGAGAGAGGAGACCGGTTCCCCCACGGGTATACGATATGCTCTAGCCACACAACGTTCTGAGAATCTTTGTCCCGGATGCGGACCCATGACACAAACTCGATACTCCAGAGATTCGAAGGCTGTTGCAGATTGGTATTTTGCTAGGCACCTGTGAATGAGCTCGCAAACCGATGAGTGAAGATACTCGTATTCCATTTCGCAACGAACGCCTCCCAGACGTAACTTGATGGGGCCAAGAACTGACACCCAGAGCGCCATCGAAGAGTAGAAAACTCCAGGACTATCCTCTGCATAGATAAGGAGCCAAGGCGGTTACGCCTTATTATGTGAGTAGCTCAATGGTCATTCTTTTTCATCGCTCTCATGGCATTGCAAACATAGCGCTTCATTTGAATACCGCATCCCATGATTTTATCAATGCCATGCAACAAATTTCGATGACAGCAGTATAAGCGCACCATTCCTACCTGGCTCGCTATATCTTAGACGACAAGTCGTTCGCGGCGCCTTCCGCCAAGGCCTTGTAGTGAACAATCAAGGTGTTCTTTCATAACCTTTAAATCGGTGTGGAACTTAGCGGCAGTTGCGCGCAACCACACTGAAGCAACCAGATAAGCTCTCGCAGTTTAGGGAACAAGCCAATCTTCAGAGAACCACTCCGCCTGGTGCAATGTCTGCGCGGATTTCAAATCAAACGGCGCTATGCGTGGATCTGCGCCGCAACACGTTCTGATGAATTTTTTTTTATCATTGACTTTCTTGCATCAACAGTGGCATCCATACCAAGCTTCTTTTCACCCTTGAATGTCAGGACTACCATCATTACCACCAGGCCACAAATTCTCGGCCTTCGTGCCGCCGACACCAGTCGCCTCAGTTTACCATCTATCAACAGAGTCGGCTGCGACTCCAGATGCCTTCTTCCCTATAGCATTAATTTGGGCGGCACTGGAGTATGTTGGGGTATCTAAAGTGAAGCACGCCAGTACCGCCCGACGAAAACGCAGTCGAACATTCGGACCACGTACCATAGGCCTGAAGATCACGGCAAATCTTCGCGCCGTAAAGCATCCTGAATGCAAATAGCAACCGGGCACGCTATCACGCTGTGCGACGTCCGCCCATCTGTTCCTCGTCCGAAGATCAAAGAAATGGTCACCTGCTATATTCTGCATGAATTCCATCAATAACCCGCAAATGCCCCTGGCTTCTGTATGTCCATCCGTTAAGATGCGGAGAAGTAGGAACGCAGACGGCAAAACGGTTCACACTGTGGACGAATAATTACAATAACGTTCTCAACATGGTTTCTGCTTCCGAGAACATAAGAAACGGTTCTCCGCATGCCGTGGGGGACAGGGGCATGGCTAACATCAGTTGATCGGCCTCGCGCCAGTCATATTTTCCCTTTGAAATGCTTCGACACATGATCAATATCTGGCGTGGTCTATGGACCGATGGTCAGGAGTAGGAAGAGTCGGATGCGATTTGCCCGTTTTTGAGGCGTTATTTGAAACGAGTCGTTGGTCACTCCGATGGCGCGCGGTCTGGTGCCACGGATCGTTGCATTTGGATGCTCTCATGCCCATCGATATGCTCACGAATTAGTTCCAGACTGCATGCATTTGACGAATTTTATTTCCCCACAGTGTCATGGAAAGCATGATATGTAATTTCAATTGCCAATTTCCAGAAGGGATGTGGGGTCGCCAACCAACAATGTTCTTTCCTGTCAGTAAATGGATAATCACCGAGGCGAAGGAATGCTCCTTCCAAAACGCTATTCATACTTCAATGCTCCGAAAGCTCGATGCGTCGACATCGGTAATCATTCATGAGGGTAGCAATGTTCCAATACGATGAAACAAGTACACCGAGAGGTTGTCAACTGAGGCGTGGGCGAGATCTTACATTCCTTGGAATGTCTCCTTTTAGGCAGGCCGACTGAGGATACCAAGATTTTGCCTCCCCGATATAGCTGAATTGATGGGAAACAGCTCCGCTGGTAAAGCGCTGTTGCAAACGGTGTGTAATGCAAGCACATACAGGCGATGCTGGAACCGAGCGCGACGTTCCTTGATGTGTCCCTTTTATCCTCAGTAACTAACGAGGCAAGAGGTTCACCGCGGTTTCTTTTGCCATGGACCTGTGACACGATCAAGTTGCAATTACGGGGCAGGGTATAAAGCCAAGTGGCTCAAAATGAGAGCCCCTTCTTTCTCAGTAGCCAACCTCCTCCCCCTCCCCTCCTCTCCTTCCAGCCCAAACATACGCATAATCATATCGTAATATTGAACGGGAGAGATGTCGACACCCGTTATTCATCTGCGTGATATACAGAAGAGGGCGAGGGTCTTTGCGCTCTGGGAGAGTGGTCGGAACAGAAAAGAAGTCCACTGGTTAATGGAGCTATTCGCAGAGGCGGTGAGTCGTGCTCGCTAATCCTCGAGCAGCGTTCTGACGGGCTCGAAACTTGCAGCTGGGAGTGTTCTTTTACGTGTATGCAGGTCAGATCAATTTTTCTACCGGAGTCCAAGTCAAGGGTCCGACACAGCCATTTTCATGACAGGCATTGGATCCGTTGCGGGCTGGGTGATAGGAAACATCATCGGACAGCCTCTTTCTTGTGAGTTTGCTGTATATAGTATTCTTACCTCTCTAGCCGACGCAAAGGCCGCGTCTAGCTTTGCTCCAGATAGGTTTTGCATATGCATTCGGCATCATGTTTGCCATCGGCGTTTGTAGCGCGACTTCGGGGGGTCATTTCAACCCTTGCGTGACCGTCGCCTATGTCATATTCAGAGGATTCCCACCTTTGAAGGGATTGAGGTATGTTACACTCACCGCAATTGATATGCGTGCTGATGAAAGACAAATGCGTGCTATTAGATACATTGTTGCACAGATTGTCGGAGCTTACGTCGCTTGTGTGATCATCTACGCACAATGGAAAGAGCTGATCGATGTGGCGGAACAAGCACTCCGTGCGAAGGGCGTGCTCGAAGAAACGCTATTCACGCCTAACGGCCCAGCTGGCATCTTCGCACTCTATCTCCTTCCTGGCCAGACGATTCCAAGGGTCTTCCTTAACGAATTCGTCAACGTGAGCTTTTCTGACCATATTTGAGCATAGATGTCGAGGTACTTACCCTTATGGCTAGAACGTATTCATTGGGCTCATCATCTGGGCAGCCATCGATCCCACGAATGTCATGATTCCGCCCGTATTTTCGCCCGTTGTCGTCGCTCTTGCATAGTGAGTTACTCAGCCTTTGATCATCTTAGTGAGCCTGACAGAGAAATGAAGCGCTGTCGCGATTTGGGGCTTTGCCACGCCAGGAAGTCAGTCCGGTTTTCGCCCAGTGTGACGAATAGATTTTGACATCTCAATGCAGTTGCACTGAACACCGCTCGTGATGTCGGTGCGCGGATGTTCGTGATGACGATATGGGGCATGCCAGGTAATTTGCGCCGCACACGCGTCCTTTCCGCCGGGTTTGCCGATATGCGTGTTGCTGATTGCGACGTGTTATCTTTTTCAGCCGCTGGCGGTCGTTACGCGGCTATAGCAGCGCTGACAAATATACCGGCAACGCTGTTCGGCGCGTTGCTGTATGAGTTGTTCTTGACTGATTCGGACCGAGGTGGGCGCTGTTGTGATGAAAGATGTCTAATCTTGGGATGAATTTGTTTTATGCTTCAGTGATCCCTGCTGCCTCGATGGAGTTTGGACGCGTCATGACGAACCACAGAAGAGTCAAAGCGCAAGTCACCGAAGCTAGGAGACGAAGCCGACGGAGCGTGCTCGACCTTCCACCAGACAACGTCGAGATGCAACCCAATTCGCCTATCGAGGCTTTGGAGGATGGCAAGCGTGAAGGTAACGAATATACCAGAACTGCGAGAGCGTTTTGATTCGGAATTTATGAATGCCACGTCTACGGTTGAATCTTTTGCATTGCATATTGTACTTTCTGGCCTGTGGCAACATCGGACTCGTTAATAGGATAGTTTTTTTTTATTCAAATCCCGTGCAGAACATGTGCCATGCGTAGTTATGCTCCGGATCGAGGATGTTGCTAGAGAGGAAGAGCAGCAGAACGGATCGACGTCGCGTCCGAGGAAGGCATGTGAATCCCACAAGCCTATCATGTGGACAGCCGCATCGGCGCTGAAACTGAGCCGTTTTGTACGTCCCCAGTTCAATGCGTCCAAAATATAAAAAGATGTTGATACAGAGGTGATTGGAGGACTGAGCTTTTGACAGATTATCGTATCGCCCGCAGCCTAACGAATTCACGTTCTTCCGATGCCATTCCCATCTCAATACAAGCGGATCGTCCTGAACGAGCGGCCCGTGGCCGACATTGAGCCCAACACATTCCGCACGGAGGTCTTGCCCTTCAGTCTCCAACCTGGTGAAAAGGAGGTGCTCGTGCAAGTGACATGGCTATCCCTGGACCCTGCCATGCGAGGCTACCTTAGAGACGCACGCAGCTACTTGCCTCCAGTACAGATTGGCGAGGTGCGCCGCTAAAGCTCTTGTCAGGTTGGAAAAGGGTTTTGGATGACGAGATTTTGAACGTGTGTTAGGTGATGAGGGCGCAAGGACTCGGCGTTGTCGTTCAAGCCGGCAGCGGAAGCAGTTTCAACGTCGGCGATCACGTCAGTGGAGCATACGGTGAGCGAAGCGGAGCAGCGGTGACGGATGCAATTGCTCAGAAATGACATTTCGGTAGGCATGACGGAATATGCTGTGATGAAGGACGAACAAGTTCAGAAGCTAGAGTGCGTTAAGCATTTTTGGCCTCGATTGAACGTCTTATCAGACATTTTTTTAGAATCCCTCCTGGCGCACAAGCTCTGGATTTCCTGAATACGCTGGGTTCTTCAGGTGAGGGAACCGTCGATTCGCATCACAAAGGAAAAGGGTTAAATCGCTACAGGTCTCACTGCATACTTTGTGCGCTTTTTTGTGACCCACACAAATGGTGATCGTGATTGATTGGATGCTTTCTAGGGCCTGAAAGACATTGGCCAAGTCAAAAAAGGAGATGTCCTTGTCGTCTCCGGTGCCGCTGGTTCCGTCGGGGCAGTGGCGTGCCAACTGGGCAAGCGTGCTGGTGCCAAGGTCTACGCCATCGCCGGATCAGAAGACAAATGCGGCTGGTTGGTGAACGACTTGGGTGTGGACGGTGCGTTTAACTACAAGAGTCCCACCTTTTTTGAGGATTTCAAGAAGAACGTCGGCTATCTGGACGTCTACTTTGACAATGTCGGAGGTGAATGATGGCATCATGTTAGTTGATTCATTTTCATCCCTAAAACGAGCACAGGCCACATTCTGGACTTTATGTTGACACGATTGAAAAAGAATGCAAGGGTGGTTCTGTGCGGCGCCATCTCGCAATACAGTATGTTAAATGATATTTCCCTTGTGGCGGGAAGAATTATTCATGGGATAACGTAGACGCAACGAAACCTGCTGGTCTGCAGAATTACATGCAGCTTATTGCGCAGCGCGCGAAAATGCAAGGTTTCATCGTGTTAGTGTCTGCCAAGTGAAGTGCGATGTGTTGAGGTCCTGAGATGCTTGTTTCAGCTTTGACTACGCCGCGCAATACCCGGCCGCACTCAAGGAACTCGCGGTCGGCCTGAGCGACGGTTCGCTCAAGCGAAAGTTCCATGTTGTCGAAGGCGGAATTGAGCAAGCCCCCGTTGCTTTGCCGATGCTGTACAGCGGAGGAAATACAGGGAAACTGTGAGCGCGATTCTTCCTTGCAACCTGTGAGATATATGTTTGACTTGTTTATTGTGCAGGGTGGTGAAAGTCTCTGAGGAGCCCAAGCCGCGATTGTAGGTAGTGAAGTGAGGATTGCCGAGGTGTCCGGGGTCCAGTAGAAGCAGTGTTTCGATCTGTATTGTAACAAATTGCCACTAACAACGACTCCCCCAAACTTCTGTCGCCCTCGACGTTCTCCTCGTCCTCCCCCAACCCTTCCCCGTTGCTCCCGTTCGGCAACCCGTCTTGTTCATAACCACCGCTCTCGTTGCCCATAAAAATCAACCATACTCCCCCCTTCTACCCCATCTTTTTTCTTCCTCCGCGACTCGTTCGCTATCTCGCCGAGTTTCGCCCATTCTGTGATCCTCTTCTTTCAACCTTCCTCTTCTTTGTTCGATATTCTTCATGGCCACCTCTGCTAGGCAGCCCAAGCCCACCAAGAAAGGTCCAGATTCCGTCCGGTTCGTTTCTGCGAGCCTATCACCTTTTGCACTGCCTAACACCTTCGACAGCCGCCAGTCTGCTTGGACAGGCACACGGGCTTCTCCTACTTTTTCTCCCCCGCCGAACGTCTCTCGCTCTCCGGCCGCTGCTGCCCCCGCGTCGGCGGGTCTCGCCTCGCTCACCCAAACGAACGGGGCACAGGATCGTGTTCTTCAATCGCTGTCGGGGCTGACGGTTCGTATTCCTATCTCTCTCTTCCGAGCCGCTCCCCCATTTCGCTCCGTTCAATGTACAGGGTACCACCATTGTGTTATCCACCAAGACGTCTCAGCGATACGAGGGCGTCGTCGCATCCACCAATGCCGAGGGGGATACAACCGGTGTGACCCTCAAAGATGTCAAGGAAGTTACCAACCCCGGGGCTCCCGTCAAGGATCATCTCTTTATCGCCTCCACGAACATCGACAGTTGGTCATCTGGCCCGGCCGACTCCAAGCCCACCAATGGCGACAGTAAGGCTGAACTTGTGTCTGCTTCTCTGTTACAGTCGTTTATTCACTTCCCGTCCGCGCTTCACCCAGCATTTAGTACGGACACGGACATTAGCGCGAAAAAAGGTGCTGGGCGGGAACGTGAACTTCAGCAATGGCAACCGGGGGTGGACGCGCCCTCCAATACCGTCGACGACGACACCTTTGGGCCTGGCGCAAGCAACACTCCCTGGGATCAGTTTGCGGCTAATGAGAAGCTGTTCGGCGTGAAAACCAACTTTGATGAGAACATATACACGACTAAACTGGACCGTAGCAGTGCAAATTTCAAAGAACGGGAACGCGAGGCTCAGAGAATCGCCAATGAGATAATCAACGTATTTGCTGACATTATTTCTCTCCGTCTTCTTTTTCTAAAACTCATATTCCAGTCTGGCACAAGCAATCCTCACATCGCTGAAGAGAGGGGTATGGTCTTTGACGATAGCGGCGCCAATGAGGAAGACAAGTCTGGATCTTTGTCTGCTTTTTCCCTGTAGCAACAACACTAACGCTCGATCCACAGATATGGCGCTGTCGTCCGTGGAGCAAATGCATACGTGCCCCCGGGAGCTCGCAAAGCGGGCGCAGGCGGCATTTTGCCTGCGAACAACGCTTTGAAGGCCGATGTGCCGAAGGTCGCTGTCAATGGCCCCGATGGCACTGTCGTCACGTCACGAACTCAGTCACCGTCTTCATCGAAGGCCGCATCTCCCGCTCCGCCTAATAAAGTAAAAGTATATGCGTAACATGCATATACGTATTTACTCACGCTCGTTGTATTTGCAGCCAACCGCTGATCCTGTCCCTGCCTTCCGTGAATTCGTCACGAATGAGAAACAACGACTCACGCAGAAGAAACAGGCGCTGGTCAAGAGTGAAATGGACAAGCGGATGGCAGATCTGATCAGGTTCAGCCAGAGCTTCAAGGTGCGTATAGGAAGCTAGTAATCACTCAACACGTTTGCTCATGCTGTCTTGTGTAGCTCAACAAACCCATACCTGAAGATTTGGTGCCCATTTTGGCGAAAGACGAGGAGAAACAACGTGCAATCAGGGAGAGGGCTAGCAAGGACGCCGCCTCAGCCACGGCACGTACCATCGGCGCACCCTCCGCTGCCAGCGCTACACGTGGCACGCCAGTGGCAGCTACAAAGCTTGCTGCCGACCCAAGCCGACGCCCACTCGCCGCCACGGCCGTGAAGACGATCACCAATACCGCCGCCGCCACTCAAGCATCTGCTCAAAAATCGGCAACGTCAAAACCTGCCAACTCCTCGGATCCGAACGTGAAGAAACCGATCAGCATGTTCATTCAGCCGATCCCGCCATATAAAGGACCGAAGTCTCGCCAACCTTCAGGAGTGAATGGCACTGGCACTGGCCCAAGCCCAGCCACCGCTGGCGCTAGCGCGACGCCTACTGCGAACCGACTAAACGTGAATGCCTCGTCATTTAGACCTAATCCCAAGGCGAGTGCTTTCACTCCGGTATGGCATAGAGTTGCTCCGCTTGCGAAGACGGGCTTGCTAAAATGTTGATCATATTTTCAGGGTGGCCCTGGTATGCAGTCCATGGCCTCAAGCTCCGCTTCACCCAAGCCCAAGGCTGATTCGGCAAGTCTTTCACCCTGATCGCCTTTTTTTTTCCCAAAATGAGAATTGATCCAATTTCGACAGGCACCAACGACTCCGAATCCATTCTTCGGAACCCGTTCTATCAAGAAAACAACGCCTGTGAACGTGAAGGATGACTTCAACCCCTTCAAACACAACAAGATCGTCGACGTTGCACAAGTCGGTGCGTCTGCATGTCTATCCTGGAAGTGTTCCTACAATCACTGACGGCGCGTGCAGCTGCTGTCTGGCCATACACTGGCAAGCGATATAACCAAATGTTCCCGCCACCCCAACACCAACCCCCTCAGCACCCCACTCACATTGCCCCTCCCGTTCCACCTCCAATGCCACCGCCCTCATACGAGGAAGACTCTGCGGCCCAAGCTGCCGCACGCGGTTATGTGTATGCCTATCCTCCGTACGCCTATCCTGGACAAGTGCGTGATTTGTTCGATCCTCATTCATTGCACTGAAACATCTTATTCCAGCCCATGATGCCTGGCATGGCACCCCCAGCACCTCCTGGAGCGTACATTCCTGGTCCATATATGCAACCCATGCAGTATCCTCCAGGAATGCCTCCCCCAGCCGGTTGGTGTTCGTCTCTCCCGATTTTATTCTTTAGTTGCTTCACTTGAATTGACACGGGTTTTATAGCCATGTACTCTCCTGCCATGAGCCAAATGCCTCGTATGTCTACAATTTGCTCGTGAGGCGATAGTAATGTTGTATCTTAACCTTCTCTGTCTTAGCCTACATGCCGCCTCCACCGCCTGCCCCATATCCCACACCTAACGGCGCTGGTCCCAGACCATCGATGCCTCCTACTCCCATCCCTGCCCATGCCCACCCGTACTATCATCAAAGTCCTCAACGTATGTTCTTGTATGAAGAGCCAAGGGACAAAATATTCACAATGTTCACAGTGCAACATGCCGTGCCGTATCACATGATGATGCCGCCGCCGCCGGGGATGCCCCAACACCCCTACGAGAGTGGACCCGCACCGCCCGTCCAGATGGGAGGGCATGCTTGATTTTCGTATGATCTGAGGCGCGAGGGATGAGTTGCGATGTTTCTGCATGATGTTGGGCTTTGACACATTTCCTAGTCATAACATTTCTTTCCCCCCTCCACACTCCTATCGTCTACTCCGAATCCACGCAACTGCAGCGGGGCTTTCATGTACTTCCATTGTCTCCATTGTTGTTGTGGATTCCTTGAAATATTACGCCGAGTACCGATCTGTGTAATGACGAGGAAATGCCGACGGTACATACAAGGGACTTCAACCACGAGGTAAAATCAAAATGATTGTAGAGGAATCAGGAGCTATGCGGGCTAACGAACATAGCACGACATCTCTACTTTCTTCAAGAGGCCTTTGAGCGTATTGCTCGTCCGGTTGCAATTGGCCTGCAGCCATTTTCCCATTTCGAGACGTAGGTCATGAAGCTCGTTTACGACGGGCAGACTGCCATCAGGTTTGACACGACATGGATTGAGCAGAACGTCAAATAACCTATTCCAAATACCCGTCTGCCAATATCGTTTGAGAGGCGTGCTTATCTTGTATCTCGGTAGTCCATCGCCACCCAAAACCTGGCTCACGGAGCTGGCTTGGATGTATTTTCCAAAGAGCATGCAATAGATGATTCCCGCGAGCCCGAAATAGTCCGTCTGGTAAGTCCACGGCCTGTTCTCGCGGATTTCAAAGCAGTCTCGGTCGTCTGTTGGCCAATCTGCGATGTATTTCTGATCGGGAGGGAAGAGCCTGGTGTCAATTGTTCGCCCGAAGTCGATCAGTTTAATGCCCTTGTAGGACCATCCTCCTTCGCCAGTTGGTTGGTACATGCTCGACCACCCCGCAGCGCCTCCGGGAACGTCTTCCAACCGGAGAAGGCAATTGTCGATTTTGAGGTCGCCATGGATGAAGCCGGTGTTGTGCATGCCCTCTAACAGTCGAAGCAATTCGATGGTGAAGAACATAACAAGCAACTCGTCGAGGCAAGCTCCTTGCTGCGAGACACCAGCAGCAACCGCTCCGTTCACGACATTAAGCAACGTGCCTTGCGAACAGTAGTCCAAGACAAGGAAACTTTCGTCCTGGAATGCATATAAAGAATGTGGAAGGATGACAGAGCGACGGAGTGACGCTGGCAAGACTGAATGCAGTCTTCGCAGAACGTGGTATTCCCATATATTTCTTGGCCTGACGACCTTCAAGGCAACCATGGAGCTGCCCTCTTCATCGTCGTCATCGTCCCAATCATCGTCGCTGTCGGCTACGTCGCCACGTCTACTTCCGGCATCGCGCGCTTTGAAGACGGCCCCGAACCCGCCTTCTCCCAATTTCTCCGTGGCGATGAATTGGTGATCGTCCAGAGTAACAGAAAATGAAGCATCGAGGGTACCGGTATGATCGGATTTCCCACTCGACTGGCGGGTTTTCCTGGAGAATTTCTGCAGACCGTCGAGCAGGTTTGATCTTCGGTTTTGGAGGTTATAATACAGCGGGTCCGTTGGTATTCGGGAAAGCAATGCGGCCAGCAATGATGGATCGAAAGGAATGCAGGGATTTGGCGGCTTAAACTTCAAGTTCAAAGTCAAGGTATCGCTGAGGCTTAGACTTCCCGCCTTTTCTTCCATAGCAGATACCCTGGTATCTTGCTTGTGCGCCAGATGCTCTTCTTCAACGATGAATACAGGCTCCCGCACATCTTCTGGCTGCGACTTAAGGGCCAGCCCTCCGTTATCGTCATCGTCGTCAAAATCATGGCTGGGAGGATGACTAGGTGTTCCTCCCCTAATGCTCGTCGTGAATTCGAATGTTCTCTCCGTGATAGGTGTCATGATATTGAATTTTCCGAATCGACCGCCAAGGGGTATTTCTTGATACGGTTCGTACTCGACGTTGGCATCATTAACGGGGTCGTTATAAGGCTCTTGAACGTCTTGTTCCTCATACTCGTACTCTTCCTGCTCCTCCTCTGGTTCCTCTTGTTCGGGCTCCTCAATGCTGTCCTCAATGTCTACGACTGTGCGCTGCCGGCTTGGAGAACCATGGTCAGGTTCCGACGTAAGGGCTGAATCTGTTCGCTCATCCGTGGAAGGAGTGAATGCGGGGGTATCCCTGAATGGGGTGAAGGCAGGTTTCGGGTCAACGAAGGGTGTGAAGGTAGATTTTGGGGTAATCGCATTGCTTTCAAGTTGCTCTGGGGGGCGACTAAAGACTTTGAAAGGAGTCTTAGCGTTTTCGTCAATGAAGGGCTTGAATGCAGCAGCTCGGACGACATCTTCGGCACTGGGCGACAACGCATCATGATGTGATCTAGCTCTTTCGTGAGTATAGGCGAGCTTTTGCTTCGGCTGCGGCCTGCCGTAATCATCAGTAAAGACGTCGCGAAGCGGACTTGGTTTGGGCTGGGCAGGAGTGAACACTTTTGAAGCGAAAACGTTCTCCGCCCTGACTTCAGACTTTGGCTTGAGGTTATTTTGATCAGCATTCTCGTTCTGCTTCGGGTGGGATGATATAGCCTCCTTAGCGGTAAGAGCAGGTCGTGGTGTCCGGCCCGTCGCCTGTTGAAGTTCGGGATCTACGAAAGGCACAAACTGAACATTCTTATGAGTGACGATCAAAGTAGAACAGTTTCAACAACTGACTTTCGGTTGACCCGGGGTCGAACGACTCGACTGGGCGTTCTCGTCAACGAATGATTGGAAAGCTAGACATCGCGTTAACCATGTACCGTTGCCAAACACAGGTAATTGAAAATACCAGGTGCGGGTGTCCTGTTTTCCTGGGAAGCGTTCTCATTCTCGTATACGTGGTGTAGTCGTGATGGAGCCACTGGTGTGAGCGATTCGATCTTCTTGACAGGGGCATGTTTACTGCCAGGTAGGCGGGTAGTCTTTTCTGGTGAATTGTACATGCCGAATACGTCCTCCAAAGCCTCTTTCGTGTTTATCGTCATGGTAGGTTCCGCACCTCCACCCATCATGCTCTTCCTTGCACTGGCCACCAAGGCAGACCGGGAAGGATTCTTATCAGGATCAATCAGTAAACGATTCCACTTTTGAAAGACGATGCCCACCTGAGGAGGTCCCCATTTTTTGCCTAAAAGACCCATTGAACGTGCTCTGGCCTCTTGAATACTATATTCCACCCCTTCATCAGTGAACAGCAAAGAAAAGTCGAGGCGCATTTTCTCTGGACGTTTCCCAGGTGGCGGAGGCGCGAGCATTTGTGCATAACGAGATTCAGAAGTGGAATGCATAAGGAATGTTGAGGAACCGGAAGCCGGAGGTTTGGGGGACGAACGGCTGTGGTTTTTGCTACTTGAACGGGAGCCCGTTGCTTTCCCTTGAGAGGATGAACCCGAAGTACGGGCCATGAACTCGTTATAACGCGTCTTCAGCCGCTCCAGCGGCCGCGCACGGCGCTGAATACCCTTCATGTATATTGCCTCCGCCTCTTGTATCCTTCGCCCTAGAGTGAGGAACTTTAGCGAACTGATACATGCAATAGACACACACCTTCCCTCCGCCTCTAACAAAGTAGCATATTCCTCATACAACAGTGAGAACGACGTGCCGATATTGTTCAAGATGAGATCGGCATAGATACCTAGGGCTTTCCTACGGTCGAACTGCGTGGCGTACAGCGACCACAGCTTTAAGTATCGCAGATCAGTTCTGCAAAGCGGGTCCGCTTTGAAATCGCGTGTGGTCTTCTCCAACAAATCGACCAGCCCAGAGTTGGGGTCGCGATCGTCATAGGTCTTCAATATCCACTGGACGAATTCGATGTATACGGCCAAAGGATCATCTTCCTCTGCGGCGTTGTCGAGCCTTTCCCTGAAACTGTCTCTTTCGGCGGCGATCTTCTGTGCACGGTCCAGAGATGCACGCGGCGGCATGCTCAATGTGAGTTGTTGAACTCGAGTTTGGTTATGTTTTACGTCAAGCGCGTCCTCGCGTCGCGATGCTGCTATCACGTGCACGCGCAACAGCCAAACTATTAGAGCTACGTAAGTAATGTATTGATGATATGCTTGACGATCATTGTTTGAGGTGCTTGCATAAGTATCCTAACGCTCCCTGCTCAATTGTTGTCTCCCATAGCTGAGTTTTCGCCTTTTCCAGTTCATCTGTCAGCTCTTTCCTCCGTTCATACGCTCGTTTCAAGACATCATCCTTATTCGCTAAGGGCCGCGACACGGATGGACGAGGAACCCTCTGATTGGTAGTTGCAGAGCTTGCAATGTTCGGAACCTCCGCCTCCACCCCGCTCGTATCCTTGTCCTTGCTTTTCCCCTTGTCCCGAGCTGGAACCAACGGCTCATTCTCTTTGTCCCCTGCAGGCATAGAGTGGTTAATCCCGCCATCTTCAAAATGCGTGTAAGTGTTCATGGCCTTGGTCCGGCAAATGGCGAACGAACGCACCTACGTCGACAGACCCATCTTGAGAGACAATTTGGGGCTGGCTAGCATCAAGGGGTGAGGGCGGGCATCCTACTTGCGTGATGTTCGGGGAAATGGAGGTCGAGATGCTGGGATCAATATCACCTGACGTTCCCGTGGGGGATATCGACGACTGGACAGGAGATGCAAGTGAGCTTTGGGGCCCTTCTGTAGCTCCAGACGGCATGGATTGCTGAGACTGCTGGCTTGACGACACCAACAGAAGGTCTGGATCGATCAGATGGTCAGGCATTCGATGAGCGGGTGAGCCTTGAGTCTGGTTGTATCCATAGTTGTATACTTGAGGCACTGGATAACCTCCGAAGGCGGATTCGGGTTCGATATTTGTGTATGCAGCACTGGATGGCAAATTCGACGCATCGCTCGTCGTTATTTTCGTAAAATCAAAGTTAAAAAGGTCCGGGTCAAACCCTAACGGATATGAATCATCGCATTGCGGGGTCAAAGACGTGGAATTCTGAGCAGGTGATGGCGAGATTTGCTGCTGCTGCCATTCCAGAAGATTTAACCAGCCACTCAACAATTCCTGATCGATGCAGGGAAAGATAGAGTCGGAGTGCGGACGCACTGACATGTCGGTGGAGGGAGCAGAGACTCCGATGCCAGGTGTTTGAGACGAAACCGCAGTCGTAGAAGTAGTTTTCTCAGGCGAAGCGGACATAAGAGAATATATCAGCTGGTCAAATGGAGTAGGGGGCTCGTGGTGGGATTGTGCAAAGGGCACCTGGCCGGTCGCAACAAAGGTAGAACCTTGTGCAGACATGGCAGTTACAGGCGCTTTCCCCTTGTCATTAGCGGCATCCGATGGCCCCGGATCGGCTGCGACGGAGGCCCCCGAAGTACCTGCGCCGTACAAGGGCTGATATGCGTTGGATGGGCCACTAGGATATCCGGCCGGTTGGACGGTGCTTTCGCTCCGTCGGGCTTGCAGATTTTGGTAGTATAGTTTGGTGGCAGCCTTATAAGCGGCCAGTTTGATCAGAGATAAGAGTTGAGAAACCAGTTGTTTCCCTCTCTGTCGTTCCCAATTGGTCCTGTACAATTCGGGCCCTTCTCCTTGAGCGAATGGATAAGGGACATCCCAATCAACTGCTCCAGCTGGCACACGACTCAACTTGCGTCTCTTGACGGGCCGGGACGTCCCATCGGAAGGAGGTGTAGGTGTTTGACTCTGGGAACGGAAAAAAGCGGAGCCCTGCGGAGGTGTCGGCGAGGTGCCGGAAATTAGTCGGAGAAGGTTCTCCAACACGGGAAAAATATCTTTCTGGCCGACAAGCATTGTGACTATGTCCTGAGTGGATGGAGTAGGAAGAAGGCTCGGATCGATGGAAGGAATCTGCCGCAGGCGAGAGTTGCGGCCAAGAATAGGCCTATCCTCCTCATCATCCACGACGATGGGATTGGATGGAGTGCTGCCTCGAGCGTCGCGATTTGTGGTCAAACTAGCAGGCTTCACACCACCGACTAAGCCGGCAGTCCCAAGGAGAGCGGACTGACTACGAAGAAAATTAGCCGGAAGCGGCTCGGATGGATTTGGAATGTGGATTTCGGGTCCAATTGGTCGCGGAGTGGACTCCTTGGACCGCGATTGAGATTTCTTGGCGCGGGGTTTCCTTGGTCTCGGCGCCGCAGAAGAAGCACGTGATGACGATGGGGAAACGGAAGTCACAGGAGATGGTGTCACAGCAACTGGTCGCTGGGGCTCTTGGAGCGGTATGTGAGGCTGGGGAGCCGATGCGAGATGGGCAAAGCTCGACAACAAGGCTGAGGGATTGATGGGCAGTTCAGAACTAGGATGGGAACCAGGAAGTGCAATGGTCCCCACATTTTGTGCAGCATAGCTCGTGCTCGGTAAGGCCAGTGTCGGCGAAGGTGACCTACCTCTAATCGGAGAGGCCGGGGGTGAACCAAACAGAGAGTCTTCATCTTCTGATTGGTAGCCAGCCTTCTCCGCATCCGCTTCGGTCATAGCGCTTTGGGGAACAGTCAGTAAGAGGATGAGGCGATTATGGAAGGATAGAGAAAAACCTCTTTGGCGCAAAAAAGTGACGAATTGTCCAGCGTCGAAGTAATGGTTGGAGGCGAGGTGGAAAGAGGATTTGATCAGAAGAAAACTGGTCGTCGGTCCCACGATGGTGGTAGATAAACGGGAAAAGCGTTAGACGAGGCTTGCAAACCAGGTAAAAAGCCTGAACCACTCACTAAACACGGCCGATGAGGTTAAATCCGACAGGACGTCGAAGAATGCTACACGAGACACTTGGTCGATGTGGCAAATTCCAAAAACTTGAGAAGGGATGGCCAAATGTGTCCAAACAAACTCGATTCAATTTAGCCGGTCAATACGTACATACGATAAAGACTCGGACATTTCACACTCATCACCCCCTTGTGAGTCTTGCTCACCTTGTCTCCCGGTCCGTCCAAGCGCTGACACCCATAAATTGGCAGGCGGAAATGCCCGATTCAGAGGATCTACTGCCGCTGAAAATGGTGCGCGAGCATGGCATCCCCTCAATGGCCCAGTGCCATCGTTTGCAGAAAATAATGGAGCGTAATGAATATGAGCTCCAGACCGTCCTGCCGGCCCGTATTGCTGAAGCGAGAGCTGTCTTGGATGAGCTCCTTGCTCGGGCGGCGGAAACAGCTAAGGTACATCGAGCATGCCAGTCTCTTCTGGCTCCCATCCGCCGCTTACCTCTAGAAGTGCTGGCTCAAATATTCCCTCATTGCCTACCGGATGAGCCCTTTATCTCGCCTGCGCGGTCGAAAGCACCTCTACTTCTGACACAGGTCTGTTCGACTTGGCGAACCATCGCACTGTCGACGCCCCACTTGTGGAATCGCCTACGAGTCACCTTCAAAAAGTCCATTCGAGGTGCAACAAGTAACTCGAAGGAGGTGGACCGCATCATCGCCCCTTTGATGAACCTCTGGCTCTCTCGCTCTGGTTCCTTACCACTCTACATCTCAATAGAAGCAATGCGTCTGAAACAAAGCATCATCGACGTCCTGTATTCCTATTCCTCGCGCTGCCGGCAGCTCTCTTTCAGCCACATATACTCATGGGCTCAGTGCATTATCCCACATTCCGATTTCCCTTATCTAGAAGATTTACACGTTCACTCCCTGGTTGGAGTCACACCGAGCTTTCTTTCTTCGTTGAGGAATTGCACTTCCCTACGGAATGTGCTCTGGGAAGACAATACATGGTACGACTTTGATGAAAGGCTGTCGTTGCCTTTGCGACTTAACCAGCTGACACGAATGACGCTGGGCAAGGGTAATGGAATGGGTATCCACACTGCAATGATCCTTGAAATTCTTAGCGAGTGTTCCAACCTGGAATATGCAAACGTCACGTTTTGGAATTCGCCCATTAATGTTCCACCCAGGACTCCCATACAACTCTCAAAATTGTCGACTCTGGCCCTTCATGCTCAGCATCATGGAATTGATGACCATGGCCCGTTCCTCCAGTATCTAAAATTACCGAAGCTTTCTAATCTGGAATGCGCATCCGGGATGCAATGGCGCACTGAGGACTTCGCCTCGTTCATCAGCAGATCGTCCTGCTCTATAACGCATCTCAAGATTCGGCAGATCCCATTCACGACGTCGCACTTGGAAGATGCCCTGCAGGTCTTGAGCTCGTCCCTGCGGTCTCTCATCATCCATGATCATGGGTCGCACATCATGTCGGATCATCTTCTGCGGCGTCTGACGCCCGACGCAACGGGCGATTGCTTGTGCCCGAAGCTGGAGCTTTTGGGCCTTGTCGGATGCGTCTCTCAAACTCCGGGAGCACTAGTGGAGATGGTGCGAGGGCGGTTACAGTCCCCTCGGACGGAAATGGTTGCGATATTAAAACACGTTGCAATCCTGTGGTCAGAGGTGGACCTGGAGGAATTGATGACACTGAGGAAATATGGCTTGATTGTTGTCAGCATGAATGCGCATATGTCAGATATCTGACACTCTACAGGTTATGGGTGTGTATTCTCTCGTTCCTATTTTTCACCTTTTCCCCTTCCAATATCTCAAAGTCCGTGCTATCCAAGGCCGTAGCCATAGTTGCCGTCGGGCCCTAGGAACCTGCTCTCCTCCGCCTCTCTATCTTCCGCAAGGTAAAGTTCGAAATACCTTTGAAGATCTTGCGACGGCCTTCGCCTTACCAACTGCCAATGGGATCGGTGGGACGGGGGAAAACTCTTCCGATTAAAATATGGGCGGGGGTGAATCCTTTGCACAGAATCACATCGATTTCAGGTTCCCGACGCTTCTGTTCGAAACGAAGCACGTCAAGTTGAATCTTTCACTCCCTCCATTCATCACTAGCAAAGCTTCCTTTGCAGCTTTGAATACCGAGTCTACTCGATGCTGTTGCTTGCCGGCATCCATGCTGGTGGGACAATACTCATCTCTGTACATACGAACTGTGCCCGAGATATGACCAAGCTTCACTGGAGAATTGTACCAAGAGTTTAGACCAATCGTCTTCCTTCCCTCGGGCCCCGAGCCCGTGGCAATAAACCAAGTAGAAGACGTTAGGAACCAGTTAACTCTCCGCGAATCTTCCTTCCGAAGGCGGATTAGCCTTTAGTAGGACTGGCGGGTGCCAGTTAATTACAGGGACACTCATAAATCTACAGTATGTTTACAGCTGCCGTCCGCATTCCTGATCCCCCAAATGCGTTTCCTCAAGTTAACAATAATTGTGGGTATGCTCCGCCAACTCCCAAGGCCAACACTTTTGCATTCTGTCGGTGTATGCGCCTCATCCCAGGAGGCTTCCTTTCATTTCCCGTGATCAGTGCCGCGCCATTTCAAAATTCATCCGTTATGAGTCAGACTCGTTATCAGTCTTTGGGATCTGATGCTGATCTATAAATCATGTAGCAGTAGTCTTTTGAACTTCTCCGAAGATCTGCATACAGATATCGATGAGCTTCATCAATTCGTACAGACCACCGAAGGAAGAGGCCACTCTCCTCGAGTCGACAGAACCATATGATATCAACTTTTGTTGCTCCTTCTCGCCTTTGCTTGAGACAAGACGCGTCAAGCTCACACCATTCGTTCCCTCCGTCCACGGCGAAGTGTTCTTCGCAGGCTTCAATGCCAATCCCGCGCTAGGCCGCTACATCCCCGTGACTTTTGCGACCTATATGGATTTCCACGCCTTCGTCGAGGGTTACATACGGACCGACCCGGAATCGATCCTGTTCGCCATCATCGATAAAGCGAAGGAGGATAAGGGTGTAGAGGCCAGCCTCGCTGGGATCATAGGCCTGCTCCACACGTCGCTGCATCATCGCGTGACGGAGATCGGACCGATTATCGTCTTGCCAGAGTTTCAACGGTCGTTCGTCGCGACGAACGCGGTTGGGGCCGTGTTGAAGTATTGCCTTGACATTCCGTCTGAAGGCGGATTGGGTCTGCGACGCGTCGCTTGGACGGCACATCCCGAAAACGTGGCGAGCATCAAGGCTGCGGAAAGGATGGGCCTGAAGAGGGAAGGGCTCATGCGGTGGATGTGGATTATCACACCTGAGAAAGTGGGCAAGACGTGTACGAGCAGGGAAAGGGGTGAAGAGCAGGGCAGAGACAGCGTTATGCTTGCGATCTGTTGGGACGACTGGGAAAAGGGAGCAAAGGGACAAGTCGAGAGGCTGATAGAAAGAGAATGAAGGTCGAAATAAAGGTCGTCCGGATACCTGAATAGTATACTGGACAAGAAAACATACCCTAGGAATAAACACAGTGGGAATCGCTCTAAAGATACAAGTGCAATAAGAAAGCAAAAACCGATCTGAAAGCTGTGGAAGGAGTGCTAATGCATAGGGAAGCCATCTTCTCCCATTCTGCCCATGCGTCTCCTCATGTCCGGTGACAGATTCATATGCATACCTTGCATGCTACCTCCACCGATGCCCATGGATCCCATTGGATGGCCGCCCATTCCGGGTGCAGGGTCCATCATGCCCATGCCTCCCATGCCCCCCATAGGTCCCATCCGTATTGGTGAACCCGTGTCGCCGGGGTAGAATTGACCAGACTGCATCGGATTGAACGGCGACCCGCCATGCGTGCCCGGGTATGGTCCCTGCATCTGCGGCGGTGGCGGCCGCATGTTGACGTTCATATTCATGCCCATGCTCATGTTTATATTCGTGGGCGTAGAGGGTGGATAGGGGTAATTGACGGGCGGTGCATGGTGTCGGTATTGTTGGGCGGATGGATCGTGGCCAGGGTGTGCCATCGGCGACATGTGATACTCCCTATCGCTCCGTGGAGTGTGATGGCGCGAGTGGGCCTGTGGCGGATAGTGCTGCGGCTGATGCGGCGCGAGTGGAGGTTGTTGGGGTACTTGCGGCTGCTGTGATTGCTGCTGCTGTTGTTGCTCTTCGGCGGTTTCAGCATCCGTCTGTTTCTTCACTGCGTCCACCAACGGACTAGGGTTATAATACAAATCGGAACCCTGGTCCACAAGAAATCTACAACGCAGTTATAAAAAAGAAACAGAAACGATGCAAAGAAAAAAACTCGAGAAAATGCCGACTTACTGTTGGGTTCCAACATCCCACTGTGGGCCCCTTTCGGCGCGGGCGGTCATCAATAGAGAATTCCATTCCGAAGCACTTTCCTGCGTAGACTCAAAGCTCCAGCTGACGGATACGTTGAAGCAAGACGTGAGCAACACGAACCGCGGCCTGAGCAATATCAGGTGTGGGATGAACGATCTGAGTTTGGATTCCTTGTGTGCGAGCGGTCCTCTTTATTGCACCGTCCAATTTTGCACCTATCCGCTGCGAGTTGTGACGAGGAACTTTTATTTTAATGACCTTGACCGGCCTTCCAGGAGCCATTTCTACACAGCAGACTTTTTGGTGGCAAGGAAAGGGCGTTGCTTTGTCAGCAACCTAGGGCACGCCAAAGGCGTCGCCGCTGAAAACCGCGACGAGAAACATGATACCCCAACGCGCTGGGACGCCCACCCGTGCACAAGCGCCGTCCATCGAGGCGTCTTACCGCTCACAGATCGACGACTTGGTACAACGCAACCGCACGCTTGAGCACACCATCAAGAAGCTGACAGCGGAGCTCGATGCGGAGCGCACGAAGGCCAAGAGCAGCGTCGCGGCGTTGCAGAAGCAGTGGCAGGCAGAACAGCAGGCGTGGCGCGAAGGGTGCGATGTTCTGCAATCCTGCCATCGCGTTATCCAATCGCGCTACGTCGTCGAACTCGAGAAGGAGCGATCAAACGTTCTCGAACAGGTAGAGGTTTCAAGGCTGGAGAGGCTCAAGCGCCTTCAAAGGGACTTTCGCATCACTATGTTCCAAGTCAGAGAGACGGAACTCGAGGACAAGATTGCTCAAATGGAACGCGATCGCGATCAGCTTGTCGAGGAGCTAGAGGAACAAATACAATTGTCCCAGCAGCGGGCAAAGGATCTCGCGGGCGCCTTGAAAGAGAAAGGCGGCGACGTTGACGAAATCAACAGACAGAAGGAAGAACTGGAGGTGAGTTCATCTCTGAATATCAGCATGCGCATTGACTAGAGCGTCTCAGAGCCTGCTTTCAGACCTCCAAGCAGAGAACGCGCAACTGCAGGCCTCTGCGGAATCGTTGACCTCGCGGCTCGAACGCGTCAATCTACAGCTAGAAGGTGCTCGTACGAAAAATGCCGATCTCGAACGCATCAACGACGAGCTGAAACGCGGCAATGCGGACGTCCAACGCCAGCTCGACAAGTGGCAAAGCCTCGAAAAGCGCGACGGCGCCGAGATGGAGTCACTGCGGAAGCAGCGCATCCAACTTGAGGTTAAAGTCAACGAACTGGAGTCGCGGCTGCAAAGACAGACGGACGAGCATTCCAGTCTCTTAGACAAGGAGAAACGGAGAGTGGAGAAACTCAAAGACGCTGTCAAAGAATGGCGGGTGAGATGCAAACGTGTTGAAAAAAAACTGTATCGCTGGCTTATTCGCAAAATACAGGAAGAAGCCAACCGGTGTCAGACTGAAGTAGAAGAGACTGAGGCCAAGATCGCCAAGGCTGAAGAAGAAATTCAAGAGCTGCGTTTTGCTCTTCAAGCGAAGACAGTAAACCGTCCTTCCCCACCCCTTCGACAGGTGATGTGCCTTTGGTTGTCAGACGATTTCTCTTGTTTTATGCTAAACTTTACTATCACAGCGAAAGCAAGCTCTCCGCCAGTCCGAGGACGAGGTAATGGATGCCACCGAAATCGAATCACGCACGGCACCTATTACGAAGAAAGGAAAATCCAGCTCCAAGGCCCGCAAGCCTTCGCCCATAACTGAAGCCAGGGAATCCGGATCCGAGGAACTACCTCAACAACGCAATCTAAAGAAACGACGCAAAGCCAAAGGCATGGTGAACAATTCCGATGTGGAAGAGGTCCTGCCTCCACCGAAGCGGCAGAAAAAAGCCCGGGAAGCTGTGGTGGAGGAATCTGAACAGGAAAGTGATGAACCGCGGAAGAAGAGCAAAGGTAAAGCGAAAGCGAAAGCGCGTTTACCGTCAGAGGCAGTTGAGGATGAAATTGTGGAAGCCGAACCACCTCCGACGCAACAGAGGAAGCGGAAAGCCGGGGTCTCTGATAAGACCACACCTTTGGCAGCCAAACTTCCATCGGCTCAGCTCAAGTCAAAGGCGCGCAGCGAGGCTATGAACGCAAGGAAGAAGGGCAAGACGGATAGTCGCGCTGCAAGCATAGAACCGCAGGACGCTACGGATGACGATGAAGTCCAAGAGACGGCACCAAAGAAAAAGAAACGGAAAATCAATCTCTTCCCCTCTTCTCAGCCCACTGCTTTCGATTTTACTGCCGAGGTACGATTCACGGATTCGTCTTTACATCCCTTGCCGAATAATACAATATTTGTCCTCAGGCTAACAATCTTGGGCTCAACATTCCTACAATATTGTCACCTATCAAGGAGACAGAACCAGTTCCCAATAGGTCCACGTCAGGCAGCGTATTATCGCAGTTAGGTGGCATGTTGAGTACTTTCACGAGACGGACATGAAGGGTTATGTGATGATCAGAGTTCGACATATGTGCTACGGTATGATCTAGGAATATGTAATTCAGTCATTTTCTGACAACATGGGCGCTGTAAACAAGGAAAACTATCGCCGTCAGCATGAAACTCCTCACAACGTAGAATGACCGTGATCGGAGCGATTAAGGAGGCATTTTGGTCTCATCCACCACAGAACTTGAGAAGCACACTGAGGCCATGTTCCATTGACGAAACAAGACGCTCGCTGAAACAGCAACAGTATGTGGTGGATGTCAACGGTAAAGAAAAAAAATCCGGACGTGTGGCGTAAAAACTATCCACCGGCATTTGCCGAGCCGAACGCGGCACGCCGACCCGAGTGTCCTGATTGCAGGCTGACAACCAAAAATTGCAAGTATGCAGTTTGTCGATACGTGTCGAACCAGTCCTTGTCCATTCATAACGTCGCCGGAACGCAACTGAGCCTTCCAACGTGTTCCCTTCTATCATGATTTCCGCGCTGAAAAGCTGGCTTGCCAACGTCTTCGTGAGCCAGGAGCCCACGCCTTCGCTTCTGCGTATGCGTCTTGGCCCAGACAATCACCCTGACAATCCTTTGATGGTACGGGCCCCTCTTTCTTTATAAAACGTTCTTGGGCGGGAAATTGAGAGTTTCGATGAGCTTCAATTTTTCACATGGGACACGCTGCGCAGAGATATGAGCTGGTGGAAACACTTGGAATCTGAGATACCCAACCTGGCTGAGCTCGGGTTCACGCAGGTATGGCTTCCACCTCCGAACAAGGCTGCCGCCAAGGTTGGAATTTTCTCGGAGACGTCTCTTCACACTTGCGAACTGAAGATAACATCTCGACCAGGATGGAAGAGGTTATGACGCATATGACCTGGTATTTTTCGCGACATATCCTGCTCACAACCAACAGAAGCGTCTTAATATCGTCTTCGTTCAGTGGGATCTTGGCGAATTCCATCAGAAAGGCACCATAGCCACTCGCTGGGGTACGAGAGAAGAGTTCCTTCGCGCCTGCGATGTAGCCAAACAACGCGGCATAGACATACTTATCGACGCGGTTCTTAATGTTGCCTCAGCTGCCCTTCTGTACTTTCATCGCCATCACTGATTTTATCTCCACAGCATAAACTTGGCGGAGACCGCACAGAAATCTTTACAGCGGTGCCTGTCAAGGCGCAAGATAGGTTGAAAGATGCGGGCCCGGAAAGGGAAATTGAAGTGCGTGCACTTCAAAATATATCTTTAGGGATGGTTCTAACTATCTTTGCAGGGCTGGACCGTATTCGACTTTCCGGGCAGGGGTTACAAGGTTTATTCGACTTCTTTCCGGAGTTTGTGAGCACCGTGCCTTAGCTGAATTACTTACAGCATAGTCAGATGAAGTGGAACCAAAGTCATTTTTCCGGTGTGTCCGATGATTCTCCTGCTGTCGCGCTGAGGGCTCAAGCGGCTCAGGTTTGGATTGGGACCATAGGACTAGGACGAAAGATATATACCGCATTACCGGTCCAGGACACAAGGGTTGGTCTAGAAATGTCGATAGCGAACTCGGCAACTATGATTACTTGCTCGGGATAGATGTTGGGACTCCTTGGTTGCCCTCGTTTACATTTTCTGGTCCTCATCTATGACTCCGCAGATCGACCATAGACATCCAGAGGTCCAGAAAGATCTACTAGACTGGGGGACGTGGATTATACAAGTCAAGTCATCTCTCATCGTGAAAACAACAAGTATTGAACTTTTTTCATAGATAACTGGGGCGGCGGGCTTTAGGTTAGATGCTATGAAGCATATAGATTACAAGTTTCTCCTTCGATTTGTACGTCTATTTCCTGAAGAGTGGTCACGAGCTTTTACGACTTGTTCTCAGATCCAGACAAGCCGAGAACGATGCGGTGATCCGAAAATGTTTGCCGTTGGTGGGTTTCTTCTGCAACCTTCATCTTATTGTTAAATGTTGACTCACTGCAGCGGAGTATTGGTCCGGAAAGTGAGTTCTAATATACTGTGACATAGACAAGAGCATAATCCTGGTAGCCTGAAGCTTATACTTCCGTACATACGGCTATTCAAAGGAGAGGTGAGCTCTTCTGTTTATGTTGCTCTTCTGAACCAGTGCTAATACGCGTAGACTGCATTTTTCGATGTGCCGCTTCATATGAACTTCTCTCAAGCCAGCAGGCGGCGCTCTCGCTATGACCTAAGAAACTTATTCAAAGAGACCATTGTCAACTACAAGCCCAATGAAGCGGTCACTTTTGTTGATAATCATGAGTGAGTACTAAGTAAAAAGTCACATATATTTGTGTGATATCACCGAATATTAACAGCACGGTATGCCTTTCAATGAAATATCGAAATCAAGTCTAAAAGGTGCATACATATAGGTTGAAGGCAAGAGTCTCGAAAGTTGGGTAAGAAGAGCGAACCCAGCGAATCAGTTGTCGGCTGGCTTGACATTTCTCAGGTCGAAGACGGATTCAAGATTCAAGCTTACGCCATCATCCTTCTACGAGGCGAAGGTCATCCGTGAGGCTGTTTTCGCCGACGAATCTGGCACGAAAGAATAATTTGATATTCTTACAGTTGCGTCTTCTACGGCGACCTGTACCCAAATCCCGAATGCTACAACGAACATGTTGCGAAGAGCATAACTCGACTAATCGAGGTTCGCAAGAGATATGCTTATGGTCAACTTCAAGATTATCCCTCCGACAAGAATTGCATTGGTTTTGTCCGGTTTGGTGATGAAAGCCATCCTGGCTGCGCTGTCATCATTAGTAATAGAGACGAGTTAGTGTTTCCATCCTGAGTATCCCTCGGTCTTGCTGACCGATAGCGATGTACAGAAACAGCTCCCGCATTCACAGTCTGCGCATGCATGTTGGCGAGGTACGTCTCTTCGCAGCGGCGCGGATAATCCTTTAACTTCCGCCGTAGAGGTACGCTGGAACAACTTTCCGTAGTTTCATGGCACAAGACGGTCGGGTGGATATTGACAAGGACGGATGGGGCGACTTTACATGTTTCCCTAACTGCGTTCAAGTTTGGATTCCTTAGTGTGCTCCTGTTCTTCTTTACTGCCTGGACCTTTTTTTTACGCATATGGGGAAAACAAGGACAAGTAGATAACGGATGGCAAAACAACAGGATAAAAATACAGTAGGAGTATACAATGTTCCTCTTTTCGTCATATGGCTGTGGCTATCAGCTCGGGTGTCAATGATCGTTGCCTGAGTTCGTGATATTCTGCGGTATTGTGGCTTTCTTTCTGATCATACTTCTTGTCAAGGTCGACGATGTTTCTCTGTTCCATCGTCTGTGTCGCCGCTTCTCCTCCCATGACCATAAGATCATCGGTTTGCTGTTCGCCGTCAAAGATGGCTGCTGTCTCTTCTAATGTCCTGCCTATTGACAGCGTTTGCTAATCGGCGCTGATTTTGACGAGTTATAAACGCGTACCTTTAGTTTCGACAACATACGTGACGACAAACACGAGCTCCACGATCAGCCAGGCGCAGTAAACGATATAGTACCACCACCCAATTCCATCGATGGCCACTGGATTGATGAACTGATTGAAGGCAACGGTAAGCATCACAGTCAGGTTCTAGGAGAAACCCTTTAGTCTTTACTCGAAGGGCAAAGTGCCATAAACCAGACCATTGCAGCGAAACCTTTCGCCCGTATTCTGTAAGGGAGAATTTCCAGGGTATATGCCACCAACATCGGCGTGTATGCCATATCATAGAAAAGATAGAAAATGAAAATGAGCGGTATTGTGGCTAAAAAAAAATTCCGTCAGCCTGGAAAGCCGGGTGACAGGTAGAAATGCAGACCTTTCGCCGCTGCTTTGTTACCGAGATTATTATACAACGCAATGGTAACCGTCCATACTCCAAAAGCTTTTTGAAAAGTTGAATCAGCAGTTCAGTTACGAGGAAGAGACAGTCAGTCCTACCAGCAAGCATGCCTGATTCACGACACATCAGCCTCGACAGCAAGAATAAGACGATACGGCGGCAGGCGCATACCTGAGTTGGAGACGATAAAAAGCCTCTTTCGCCCGACCCAGTCGACAAGCAAAGACGCGCAAATGGCAACGATGAAGTTGAATATCTGAATCGTTGTGAGCATGAGCAATGTCAAGTGGAAGAAAGCTTAGCTGACTTGTAGGCTCCCGTTTATGACAGCCTGCATGGCAAGAGTCAGCAGAAAGTCGACATGTCACCTGTAAGCGAATGAAAGGACCTTGGTATCCGTGCTGGTAATTCCAACACCTTCCAGGACAAGGTTGATGTAGTACGATACCAAGCCATTGCCACTAGAGTTGCACCATCATCCCTCAAATATTGGCCGAGAAAGTCAGGTTAACCAACCTCCACTGCGAAAAGATGGCGATCGCAAGGATAATCCTCATGCGCCTCCGGTTTCCTGGCGTGGAAAACAAGGACCTATAAGATGTGCTTCTATTGACTTCGTCCTCCATTCGCAAAGCATGTCGAATCTGAGCGACCTCGAAGACCACGAGAGGATCGCGCTCGTCGCTGCCGTTGGCATGGTATTTGGCAAGTATATTCGCAGCCTTTCCTTCCTTGATGGTTCAATTAAGTCAAAGGCAATTCTATAGATAAAGGGTCGCTCTGACACGCACATAGCCTTTTGAAACCAGGAACCTTGGACTTTCCGGTACAAACCTAAATACGATAGAATTCAATTCGGAGTTCGGGAGTAGGACTGTATTTGGAGTTGAAAGCGCACCATATCAAGGTAACCTGTATTAGGGGCAAGACGGCTTGCACAAGGGTCGGTGCACGGAATGACCATATACTGCTGGCGGCACCTTCATAAGACCCGAAGCATGCCTAGGTGGGATGAGTTATTTAGGAGGTGAATGTAAAGGGAATATATATGCACCCAAGCTGAAACAATGCTTCCGAGATACCAACTTGAATTATACATAGAGGTTATCTTGCCTCGCTGGACAAGGCATGGATCGCAATACAAAAAAGCCGAGGTATGAGTAAAACGTACCTGGGTAGGATAAGATAGTTCGATTAGCAGCAAAGGAGCTGAATTCGAGCACATCTGTAGCCCAATACCCACTAAATAGTTAAAATCTCATTATTGAAACCCGCACGACTGAAGTGAGAATGTACTTGCTAATTATTCTTGCGCCAACAAATACCGGAACGGTTTCAGCAGCAGTTTGCATTGCGATACCGGCTAGCATGACCACAGATCCGATGAAAAGAGCGGATCGGCGGCCAATACTATCGGCGACATAGGGAGAGAAGGGCAGGCTCTGAAGAATGCACATTGCCAATATTAGTGGGGACACGAGGCAACCGAGTGAAATTCCTCAACTATCAAGCAACCAATGCTCTGCGCTGAATTGATCAAACCTAGCTCCCACTTCGTTAGCGCGCAACTCCACTGATTAGCGAGAAGGTTTGATGCGACGCATACCTAGAATCTTTCCCGAAGGATGGTGGTAGTAATCTTGCCACGCCGGTATGATCTGTAGACCTAGGGAAAACGCGAGTTTGTCAAGTTACTGGGAAAAGTGGCGTAGAAAGAGAAAAAGATGTTCCGGAAATTATCCGACGGGAGGCGCGTACCGTTTACAAGCGAGGAGTTGAGACCGTTGATCATTGACGACATGAGGGGAAGAAGTAGCCATAGGTTAAGTATGAGTATTCCTGTACGACCACGTAAGTACGCTTCGCAGCAGCTCTACAAATGCAAGCTACTTGCCTCGATTTTTCCACCATGGTCCAGTGTGGATGAAGTCAACGATCGACCAATGCTCTTGCGGCGCCATTCGAGCGCAATGTTACAAGGCCAACCGCCAGCCGACGTAGGTAAAAACGCAGCGAGAAAAAAGACAGTGGGACGTGTATGTGAGATAATTATCGCATCTCGCCAGCAATGGGGCATAGATATAGAGTAACGATATTGACTCCGAATGGGCAGATGACCAAAATTGGATGTAGTCCGTTTTCGGCGAGGTACAACTGTGGAGATTAACAGTCTTTTGCCCTGCGTGCCGTCTGCTCCCAGTCGTTCAGGTCGTGCGTTTTCATGGTCGGATGAAGGGTCATCAGGACCGTAAGCGATGCTGCAGATTGATAACCCCCTGCCATCGTCCAGCCGAGTCAGGTATGAGCGAGTAGATGAAAACGCAGATGATTTGTCCCAAAGCGATAACCAGAAAAGGGCATTTGTTGATTAAATGTGGACTGCACCTGCCGAAGCTCGGATATTCCTCGCCCACGGTCGCGGGAAAAGCGGGGAAGAATTTCACCTTGTTACCCCACAAAATTCCTGGGTATTTCAGACCGGAGCCTGACACTGGTGAAACGCACTTTTGACTTCGTCGGAGCAGATTTTGCCGGACTTTTCTCTCGCAATGCTCAAGAATGCGAGAATGGCTGCGAGGGCGTGGCTGTACGACGTCAAAGCAGACGGTGACCCAGAGGTTTCCCTGACCTTTCCAAGGACATTGGGATAGAAGGTAAGTCATGCCCGACGAGAGATGCGGCACAGGGACAACACAGGTGGGGTCTGTCTGTTGATCATGGTCCAAAAACTCCCGGCCATGTCTACCAGACGTAATGTGCTTAGACAAGCCGGCACGTCTCAGCCAAGAGCGGCCCGGGTTGGAAAACGGTAATCATCGTGCCGCCAACCAGATGCCTTCACAAAGGGTGGAAAGTAGAGCAGCACAAGGACACTGTTTTCAATGCGGAAGAACGTAAGGATGTCGAGGAGTATGTATTTATTTATTTATATCGCAATCCAGCATAACAGTGAATTCAGAAACACAAGGTATTCTAAATTCACTCACTTTGGGCTGCAGTCATTAACCTGGCAACCCCTTTAACGGACAAGGAGCACCCACAGCGCAGAGTGGGCGAGGACATATGTCTGCTCGAATGGTCCCGCTGGTGACTCCAAAAAAAAACGCGACCACCTACTGGAGAGGCTGATGGGGACACTCGGAGTGTATAGCTGGGCTCAACGACGTGTATCCGACTACAGACGCGTACATACTATGACCACGTGATATCCCGGAGGAGGGCCTCCGGCCCTACTCCACTACGGATGCCAGAATGCATTAGACAGAGGCTTCAGCTGTCGATTTCCAGACCATGCCTCTTGCATTTGGCAAGGACCGGCGCCCTGCAGTGCAGCACACGACGTAGGTTGCAAGATATATATCTCTATCTTGACGTGCAAGGCTTGTGTAGAGGCCAAGATGATGTACGCGGCTCGCAACAATTTTTTCACCGTCTTGTGACATGCATATTGCATGCCGCATGTCAAGACATCTTGCTGTAACCTGGCCGCCCGCCGGATATTGAGCTAGATGACTATGGCGAGAGATGAGTTGTCAATTTGAAGGGCTGGACCAGGGATAGGGCGTCGATAGTCTAACCCTCGAGGCCTCAAGCTCAAGGCGAGACCTCGTCAACTTGGCCCTTCCATCAATAGCTGACAGTCAGCATCACTGACGAGGCGCTTGATTAGGCATCACCGCCTATAATCGGGAGCCCAGTCGTATTTTTGGCCTATCATGGAAGACGCATCCTGGTAATCGGATTTAATTTCAGACAAGCCCTGTATGTCAAGGCCATTCTAGATCATTCTTTCCCGTCCCACTAGCGCCTGGAATTCAGACCATGCCTAGGAAAGAAAGGGATTGCTTTTACTAAAGGCATATGCAGGAAGCAACCGCAACATGCAAGAGAAACGTCACAATACCAAGTATGACAGTCGAAATGATACATACACTACAAACACTTCCACAAGGGGGCCGACTTGACGGAATATGCCCAATGTCAGTAAGACGAGCACGACTCAAGAAAGTGGGAAGATATAATAATCGTAAGATAGTTCTGCGTAAGTCAAAGGGATGTCATTAGGCAGAATGAAAGGGTAGAGAAACGCAAGGAACAAGTTGAACTGGATATATGGTTCATCCTAGTAAGCAGAAAAAATGAGCTAGGGATAGGTGTAGGTAGCTACGTCTTTCCTAGATGAACGAGTGATTGAAACAGATCAAGGGAGGGAAGAAACGCAACAGTTCATTTCGACAAACAACTGTCAATCGAACTAAAATCCACTTGTCGATGGTATCAGCCAACACTTCAAGCCAAGAGAGCGATGACGGCGGCTCCGACCATGCCCGCTGCACCGATATGAACTGCCTGAGTAGGTACGGCAGCATTGGAGGTCGACGACGATTGAGCAGCCGAAGATGTGCCGGAACCCGTGGAGACAGGTCTACAGTTACCAAAATTAGTCAGATGTAGCACGTTGCAGTATTAAACGATGTTACCTTGAGGTCGCAGAAAGAGATCGAGAGGTGACAGTGTTGGCGGCGGACGTTGTGGAGGCAGTAGGGGCGGTCACGCTGGAGGATGACGAAGTTGCGCCGGCAGTGCCAGTGCTCGAGGAACCGCCTGTAGAACTGCTGGAGCCGCTGGAGCCGCCAATGCAGCTGTGGTCCGCTGGGAATGGCATGAGGCATTCTGCCAGGCGACATCAGACAGGAGGATAAGACGTACGTCCGTCATTAACAGTGAAAGGTGCAGATTGAGCGACAGTTCCAGTGCTGTCACGAAGCGTGAGACCGATGGAGGTCCCTAAGAAATGGATAAGGAGTCTGGAAACATCTGCCACTACTAAACATACCGGGGGTAATGTTGGCGGTCCAAGTGAACGAGGTGCCATCTTGTCTGCCTAGATCTTGGATGGCGGGAGCAGAAGGCTGACTGCCTGGCAAGATGCTGGATAGGGGGGAAGTCAACGACGTGGGGGTTTAATCAATGACAGAGCAACTAACCTCTGTTAAAGTCGCACAGCGCATAGACATAAGGAGACGGGATCAGTGTGATTGAAATGTATACCAGATTGGGTACTGACCAAGAAGTACGGGGCTGGTGGAAGTCAAGGTTAGCATATGGAGGTTTGGTGAAATCCAATTCGAAATGTAACTTACCGGTTCCTCCGACCCAGGTGAAGCGGATAGGCTGGCAGACGACGACATTGGTGCTGTCATAAGTTGGAAAGGTAGGATGGCGCGATCAGACCGGAAAACTCAGAAAGTAGACGATGGGGAGACGGGATGCCTACGGGGTGTTGATCATGAACTGGTCCTGAGCGAGTGCGCCAGTGGACAGAGCGACGACGGCGAGAAGGGGAGCGGCAAAGACCTTCATGATGGCGGGGGATGAGCGCAGGTTTTTTGGGAGCGAGAAGGACGTGGAAAGGGCTGCGGACCAAAACGGTTGCCATCAAATGACTTTTATACGGGCCTCGGCTTTTTGTTTATTACCTAAACAAGCGTCTGCATCATCCATGATATCTCGTTCTCCTGCTCCAACCGCGCATCCGGGGACATCTCCCCGCGTACAAACCAACCCCCTTCATCCTGTCCTCGCCATCCGAGTAAAAAAAATTTTCTTATGGTCGATGGAACGACGATTATGAGCGACCCACAACATTCTCTGACAGGCTATCACGTTGCCATATATCGGCTTATCCTTTTTCGGTTCTCATGTTTGAACCCGCCATAGTTCCGCTGTGAAATCAAAGACTCCCGCTCTGGGTGTGGTCAGTTGAAATTGCATTTTTCCGGGCAGCGTCTGCCGTTGGTCTAGAAAATACCCCTCGGCGCTGCATGATATCAAACCGATAGTTACCCTGCAGAATGGCATTTTCTTGTAACAGCATGTTCAATGGAACACATAGCTCACTGAGGCACTCGCGGCGGGTCGAACCTGAGATTTTGGGCCATGGATCCTAAGTAGCTTGTCCTTGTTAGCTGAACATTCAGTGGATGCTTTTTTCGATGTATATTATAGTCTCCATTTTGTGACAGACCAGTGACCGGTGACGCGCCCTTTCAATTAACCTACCACTCGCGTGCTGGTCGTCGGGCGGTTCAGCACGCTCAGTATCGCCGTCAGTCCGTAGTGGTCGCTTGCGAACAGCTCGCCCTCAGTGCGCACCCCGATTCCGATTCGCCGCGGCTCGTCCACCTTGTAGACCCGCCGCGGGAGGTACACCACCTTGTCCAGCCTCGCCGCAGGGTACGTCCCTCCGCCTTGAAACCCCCACGTGAACCCCGACACGTCCTCGTCGCCGCGCAGCCATGCATCCTTCAGGCCCATCTCCGCGACCAGCGTCTGATCTGATTCGTTGATCGCGTTCATGTCTCCCGCGATCACGCCGCCGCGCACCTCCTTGTCCCGCAGCATGTCAGTCAGCAGCGCCATCTGTCGCTGCCGCGCAGACCATCCGGGTGGGAGCGACTCGAGGTGCGTGTTGACGAACCTCAACGTCACTTCCTTCGCTTCAGGCTCCGACGCAGGCTGCTTCAGCACCACGTCCACCATCACGCCAGTGCGGCCCTGCCTCGTGTGGCCAAAGTGCACGATCTGCGCCTTGCTGATCCTGAGGGTTCGCGAGACCAGCGTCACGTTGCCATACGTCGGGTCCATCCATTTCTTCATGCTCTTTGGCAGCACCACAAAGTGCCGCCGCACCCACTCGTCGGCCAGCAGCACGTCGAACGCCGCCCCGTTCACTTCTTGCAGCATGATGCAGCACGGGTCCGGCGCCTCTCCGTTCGCGCACTGCAGCACCTCCAGCTCCAGGTGCCTCAGTACCGCCTTCAGCCGCTCTGCTAGCGAGGGCGACTGAAAATCCACGTTCCAGGTCACGATCCGGATGCTACACGGACACACGTGCTCCGCATCCCGCCAGGCGGAGACGTGCTTCCACGTTTGCTTTTTGGCGTAATATCGATACGGCACGAGCGCGTAAAGGTAGTTGGGTATGACCGGTTCCTGCTCCCCGTGCGGTGGTCGTGGCACGGACGGCATAATGTTGTTCACGGAGACCACTTCTTGTGTGCCCTTTGAAAACTTGGGGAAGAAAAATTGCAGCAATGGCGTTGATCGAGCCAGCTTGTTTTATCTATTCCAGGGCAGGCGCCTGTGATATGGCTATGTGAGTTTGCAGCAGTGGGTGTCGAACACGCTCCTCCCGGTCTACCCCCTCCAATCTGATCACGAGCTCATCGCTTCTGCCTACACGAGGCAGCTTTCAATATCAACACTCCAACATTTTCCATGGCGTTTGAATTTAATCTAATCATCTCTTCGCTGTGAAATAGGTTTGATGCAATAGGATATAGATTATTCCCGACACAGCGTAAATGTCTTAAATATCGATGTACAAGGGATTTATAGCTCCGCCTCTGCCCTCTTCACGTTCTCCTCTTTCTGTTCGGTGAACGCCTTGAGGATGTTTGATTTGATCTTGATCTCGTCTAGCTTGGATGGTGAGAGATTTCGCTTCTCCAAAATCTTGCTCAAACTAGTAAAAATGAAATAAATCAGTTTCAACAAGCCTGGCCCCACCGCAGATATCCGCTCACCGAGAAGCTTCCTTCTCAACATAGCTCTCGGTGCCGTTCACCAGTTTTTCCATCACTCGAAGGTAGTGCTTGGACACGGCGCCAGCAGTTGCAGCGATAGTGGACGCTTCTCTGAACAGTGAATCTCTGCCACTGGCGGACGCGACTAGGAATTTATTCGCAATGGTATCCAACTCGGGCAGGCGTCCAGCCTTCGCGATGAGATAAGCGCCTTGATAGCGACGACGTGCGAGCAGGATGGACTTTACCTCATCATTCAGTCCTCCACCAACAGCACGCTTCGCGCCGCATTTCTCGTTCAAAAAGGCGACAAAATCGGCCTCAGACCGGCCACCAGCGTATTCCTCAGGTTGCTCCTTGTTGTCTTTGGAGAAGAACTTGATGGTCGGGAAACCTGTGACGCCGTATTTCTTGGCAATGTCCGCATTCTTCTTGTCATCTGCATCAATGTTGGCGACAATACACTGTCAAACCAAGCTAATTAGGACTGAAAGTCCAGAGATCGATTGGAAATACGCATACATCACCCTCCGGTTTGAAGGTCTGTGCGACTAAGGGTACGGACGGCTTCATATGTGCACTTGCGCCTGAAAGGGAAAACAAAAAAGTAGATACCTTTCTCGTATGTGGGCTTCAAATTCTTGCAGTGACCACACCATGGCGCCTGTGAAAAGTTAAACAAAGTGATGTTCATCCTAGATTATGGAAATAATATACCGTGAAGGAAACGATAACATTCTTGGAAGGATCCTTGAGAAAACAATCAGCGTCAAAGCGTTAGAGTAGTGAGAACCCTCTTACAAGGACAACATCATTGAAGTTGTGAATGTCCAAAAGAGTGAATTCAGGCGGTGGAGGTGGCTTGATCTTGGATTGAACGCCGGATTTTTCTTTAACGCTGGAGGGAGCATATCAAATCAAGAATAGTCATTGGAGCTAAAAATAAAATGCGTACAAGTTTGCCAGACTTTCCAGGTCCCGCCCGGATTCATAAGGTGAAGGGTTGCCCTTGGCATCGAACCACTTGAGCGCTAAAGGGAGACAACAAGTCGGCGATGCCGCTTAAAGTTGCACACACTAAACGACATACTTGGGTATCCCTTAACGTCGTACTTCTTGCCCAGATCTCTTCCAACACCATCTGCGTCGACCTTTGCGATGACGACCTTGTCTTTTGCATGAGAATATGCATCCGCGAGCTCTTCATAAACGGGAGCGAGGTTCTGCCCGAATGTCAATTTCACAATGCGTGTTGTCCCTGGAAAAACAAAAACGTCACCTTGCAGTGCCCACTGACGGTGTCAATATTGACATTAGACATTAGGAATCGACCAAAGTTCAGAAAGACAGCTCATACCACCAAGGCGCGAAACTACAATAGCAAGGACGCTTAGCGGATGCAAAATGGGCGTGACGGCAAAACGCTCACAATTCTACAAGGCCAGGTTTTCCCTGTCCAATGAACTTGTCAAAGTTGTCCGGAGTGAGCTCCAGTACGTTGGACGCGGCGACACCCGCTATCAGAGCTGACACTAAAACGGAAGACGAGAAGAGCATGACTGTACGGTTGGAGGTCGAGGTGCAGACTGACGTGGAGGTATTTTATGACTTCTCATCATGATTGGTAATCCTCGGCCCTGCATAGTCCTGCCCGACATAGCCAATCTAACCAGCCAACGGCGAAATTTCTATTCCATTTGTATGAAACTGACTTAACAGATGCAGCGACAAATCTCCGAGTCCCTTCGCCGTCCGGCTCACTGAACTACCTAGTCCCCAGAGAGCACATTCCACGTGGCCTATGGAATCTTATCAGATCTTAACCGAACCTAATCTAATCGGGCAATGAAGAGCTTTACTCAGCTCAAACGAAAAGCAGCATATTTTTTTACCTGCTTAGAAACTCAATCCAGGAAAATCTTGGTCCGCTCATGGAACCCAAAGACAAGCAACGCGCAGAACCAGTCGAGATGGATGAACAAGAGGAACAATTTATTATGCCCGACGACGTTTTAGCCGAGGTTGCAGATGACGGCGATCAGCCTATGGAAGACGATGACGAGGGTGACGAGCTTGGGGAACTGGGTGAAGGGTCGTCAAAATCGGTCCCCAATAACTCTGTCCAGATCTTTCACGAGCACGCGTCATCCGTCTTTGCGGTTGCTGGCCACCCGACCGAACCTCTTGCTGTGTCGGGAGGGGAGGATGATCTCGGCTACATCTGGGACATCACCGACGGCGAGGTCATAGTGAAGCTGACTGGCCATACGGACAGCGTGACTTGTGTAGGCTGGAGTTTCGACGGAGAGATGGTGTCCACTGGCGGAATGGACGGCAAAATCAGAATATGGCGGAGAGTCGGGAAAGAAAATTACAAAACTTGGGAGTTCCTGACGGAGCTGCAAGGCCCCGATGAAGTCATGGTATACCGTCTTCGCCATCGTTGCCTTGTGACCTCGCATAACTTTTTGACAATTAGTTTTTGCGTTGGCATCCAAAGGGGAACGTTCTCCTCGCTGGTTCGAATGATTCCACAGTGTGGCTCTGGCAGCGTATGTTCTACCCACTTTTTGTCGAAAAGATGACCGTCAATGAGTTTTGTTTGGCAGTGCCATCTGGTAATACCATGCAGGTCTTTGCTGGTCACTCTGCGGCCGTTAATTGTGGTGAATTCACCCCAGATGGTAATATTCTTTCTTTTTTGTCTTGCGGCAAACATCAATTGAAATGTGCGTCAAGGGAAACGGATCGTGACGGCATGTGCTGAGGGAACGTTAATATTTTGGGACCCTCGATCCCCGAATCCCGTCTTCAAACTGACCCCAGACGATGCGCGATTCAACCTGGATGGAATAACATCGCTGGGCATGAACCCTTCTTCTACCTTGGCCGTCGTCGGAGGTGCGGCAGGCGGCATTCGCGTAATCAGTCTAAGCAAAGGAGAAATTGTAAGCAGCCTCGTTGGCCACTCGGAAAACGAAAGCATCGAGGCCGTGCAGTTCCTCAACTTCACCGGCGTGAATGAGGGGCCAGGTATTGTCGCAACGGGGGCTACAGATGGCAAGATTTGCATTTGGGATCTGAGCACCATGCGCCTGAGGTCGACACTCAACCATGAGGTGCGCCCAAATGGTAGCTGGCTTCTAGCGATGCCTGATCATCTTCGTATAGGACGCTGTGACATCGCTGCTCAATCCCACGTCTCAAGGGCACTTGCTTGTTTCCGGATCAGCAGACAGGACACTCTGCACATGGGATGCTCGTACAGGTACCCTACTCAAAAAACATACGGGCCACCGAGGTGCTATCCTTGGATCGTCGTTGGGGTTAAACGGCTCTGTGGTTCTCTCTGCAGGCGATGATGGCGTCTGCTTGGTCTCCACCACTGAACAAACGGAGGATATGGAGATGTCCTAGGCAAGGCTGGAAAGGTGTAAGAAGTTTTCTGCTTTACATACGGGGTGGACGATACAGCTGACTGCCACTCATAAGACCTTTGGATCCATGTTTTACATACCTTATATCTGTTCATGGCTGCGACAATTGGATCGATCCAACTCCCGCGTGCACTTATTGTCAGTTTTCCAGAGCGTCGTCTTTACGGATCTCAGCAGGATCTATGGCAAGGAATCTTTCGACGGACTACTGATGACAGTTTTATGATGGCTACCACCCTGAACGAGAATGCGGTGATGAACTCACCAGCTTCCTGGAATAGGGCTGTTGAGTGTATTGGTTTAAAATATGCCGAGTGATCTGGGGACCTAAGAAACTGACATGTCCAAAATTCGCCTTCTGCTCGGGATATCCTGCAAGTGTCACAAAATATAGACGCAGTACTATACATGACAAGGCATCGGACGGGCGCGACAACCCCCGCCAACAACACTGGAAAAAATACAACATTGCAAAGGTCTTTAGCTTTAGGTAAATAAATTAACGAAGCTGGTCATGGATTACATGTCCCATTCGTCCCACACAGATGGCGGGGCGGGGGTCGTAGGCGTCGTGACGGTCAGTTCTGTCGTTTCCACTAGTTCAACGAGCTTGTCGCTTGCGCCATACTTATCGTCCTTGCCACCCTTCATAGCAACAAGGATGGTGTCATCAGTCTCGCCGAGGTTTGGGCCAGAGTGGACTAGACGGATATCAGTTCCTTCGATGACCTGCACGATATGACCTGTCGATATCTGCCGGATTTCTATGAATTGCGACGAGAACAGCAGCACGTGGCTTCCCCGATGCGCAAAGGACGTCGCCTTCGTCTCCCACTTGATAAAGCCCGATGAGCGGCTCGGGTACCCGTGCTTCGATATATAACAGCCTAAAGCTGATACACGGGTGTCAGCAACGTTACCTACTACAAAGTTGAATGCCGGACGTACTGTCATATATGACCAGAAGCTCGGACGAATCTACACGGATAAGTCCGAGGGGTTTCGCATCTGCTAATCGCGCTTTCAAGGCCAGAGCATTAGGCTTTTTTGCTGCATCATTGAAGTCAGGTACAATGGTGATTGCAGAGTTCCCAAGACTAGAGTAGTTGTGAGAAACAGGTCCCTTGCATTCGGCGGTTGAACTCACTTCACGGGATCCATGATCACAATGCCTTCATTACAGCAGATGCCGACTGTCTTTGCAAGAGGAGAAATGGCATGTGCATCTTTAGGCACATAACCAGGCTGCCAAATGGATGTAAGGCCCCAATTGGTTTGTCATATGTTTCGACAAACTTACTTCTCCAAACAGGCGGAAGGACGAAGCGGCAGCGGGCTTGTGCTGCGCATTCGCAAGCAGTGTTGACCTAGGATAGGCTTCGTATGCCTGCAATGACATGGAGACTTGTAGCAGTCGTTTTGAGGCAAGGATCACTATTTGAATAGGAGAACTGTGAGTACGCAAGTCCCATGGCAAAGGAACCACCGCTGACAAAATACTCGTTCACCCATTTGCAGCTCCTTGTATAGAATCAGATGCGAATCGGATCCAACGATAGTCTCCATTGAAGCTTTCAAAGCTTCTGGCGTCGTTTGACCGAGAGCTAAGCGCGCAAGTATGTCGATAGAGCATGCAATCAAGGCCGTTGCGGAGCGGATGATGAGTTTGTTAAAAGTTTTGCCCTTGATCGACTGGAGAACCGTCAAGGACTCCGGATTAGAGTAAGTGAAAACTCGGCGAAAATCTGAAATGATGTATAGCATAACTCAGAATTGTTGCGTGGATGCTGATTGACGATCGGATTGTACCATCTTTACCACGGGGCGCCACATAGATACCAGAGAAGCAGCCCACAGCAAGGAATCGCCTGCCTGCGGATGCTACCACGAGAATTGAATTGCTGCTTCTCAACGACAGAGTTGTGACTTACAAAAGGGAGCAACAGCCGTGATTTTCCCCGTCAACCTCACATTCGTCACGTCGGCATTGGAGCTCATTACGCGGAAAAAGCGGTCTGTCAAATTCTGCGGATTGAAGAACTGCCAAGCATATCAGGAAATTGAGGATATAAACGACCTGATCTACCCACCATGTTCGCATCCTGTCTTACCCTATGCACGGCTAGGGCATCCACAAGGGCGGACCGCCAGCGTCTCCGGATGGACTCACTGGAAACGAAAAGCGTATACCGTCGCATTGATCTGCTCGAGGCATGGTAGATCGTAAATGGATAAACGGGGACCGTTTGCGACTTGAGGCTATCAAGAATACCACCTTCTTCTGAACGCTCTTTTCGCGACTCCGGTGGTGCATCGAAAGAACCCAATCTTAAGTACGAAAGCGGTAAAGGCTACCGTATGTCGGCTCCAATTGAAGAGCATTGCGGCATAGATGATTCACTCACCCTAGATGTCAGGTGGCGAATAACGGTGCCATCTGGCCGTTTCTCTTCTTTTGTCAAGAGAACTGGCGTAGAAGAGTTAATCGACAATGCTGACATTTTTAGAAAACTTACAAAAGTTGTCCAGCAAAGCGCCATGTAGTTCAGCCCAAAGGGTTCGTCCAGAGTCGGTTTTCGTCTTCCGCAAGATTGGGCCGGTATAGACCAGTGTCCGACTCTCGTCATAGAGATCCATGTCCTAGAGCGTGGAAGGATCAATGTCTGTCGCAGCAAGACTGGATGTAACACACAAATATTTCCCCAGGCTGGAATCTTAGGCTTTCGTTCAATTCCCACAATTTAACCTTTCCTTCCGCTGCTTCAATACCGGGTTGGGTGCTTTTGATGAAATCGCCAAGTACTGTTAATATTATAGGGATCGTTTCAAGGTCTGGATGATCGTGCTCTCTATCTGTCAATTTCAGAAGTTGTTCCAGCAGGAGGCTAACGCGGGGTAGTCTTGTTACAGGGCGAGAAATAAACGTGATAAGATCTCTTTTTCGAACGAGAGGATCATTAGCCATAGATTGCATAAATATTTGATAAGATCGATTCGTTTTGAGTTCTTTCCGGTGCATGGATTCGGCGAGAGGGTAATGTTTGATATATATCTCGTACGCGGAACGGAACTCGTCTTTAAGAATGGCTTGCATCGAAGTTGATGAATTAGGAAATATGGAATGAACACACGACAACGCTCACCCTCTAAAATTATGTCCGATACACTCTGAACGAGGGGATGTTGATCGCGTTGACGCGCGAACAGCGATCCTAACATGGTTTGGTGCAGCGCAAGGATGTCCTGGAGGTTTCCAAAGACTTCATCAAGAAAATGAGGAAGTCGGGCCACTGGAATGATCGCAGGCGACGCGTTCCGTAAACCTTCAATAAAAATCTTCATTTCCGGGTGAGGAAGTATAGGGATCTGGCCGGCCCACAAAGAAACTGACCTCGTTCACTGTCTCTAAATCAGAGACATAATCTTTTTCCGCCTTGAACAGTTCGAACAGCACAGATTGCCTTTGCACTTCCTGTTTCCCAAGAGCTTCCCTCGCCTCTGTGGGTACCAAACGATGCCATTCTCGATCGCTATCCGTCAACTGGCCTTGCTGGAAACGCCGTAGGCTCTCATCTGAATCCAACCTAGGAACGATCAACAGTCAGCAGAACCGGTCGATCAAGCTATGTTTACGCACGTCAGATTGGACAGTTCTTGAGAGGCATCCTGATAGATAATCCAATAAGATATGACCGAAAGCCGTGAATCCAGGCTCACCTGAGATAGATAATCACCATAGTCATCGTTTATCGACGAAGCTGTAGAGCGAAATGACACGGTTGAAGCGTTGGCATTTGCGCCAATGGAGTATGTGCGTAAGTCGCTTGCACTGACGCGGTTGATTAAAGAACTAGGAGGGCTTAGAGTTTCCCTTTGGGATGTAGAACGGTAGAGCTGCGGTTCTGGGAACGCAATAGGAGTGGTGCCGGTTACCGAGACACTTGCAGAGCGACTCGGAGGTCGTCCATAACCATCCACCATTGACTGGGCTCTTACTCTGATCGATGCTTGGCTAGAAGTCGCTTCATCCCATGGATTGACGAGATCGTGCGGAGAGTAGGCTGGCGGTGTAACCTCGATGTCATATGTGTTTGGAAACGCAAATGAGGAAGCTAGACGGGAAATCAGCGCCCTTATACACATACCGGTGAGGAAAGACGGACACACTCTGCAATTTCTGGCCGCGAGCGTCCCTATGGCCGTTAGTCATTGCACTGCAGCGCAGCAGGCTCTGTAATCTCTGAAGTCAGAAGAGAGTACTATGTGACACAAGGCATTACATCAATAAACGACCACAAACTGGGCGAAATCGTTGAAAGGCAAGCTTGCTCGGCCCTCCACTCCTGCACAACTGCAATCACATCGGTTTACCAGGTCCTTGGTGCGAGAATGAGCCCTGCCTATCTTCTTAACACACACCTCTTGTATTGGGATCATGCGATCACCGCCATGAACCACAGTGTCGGTTAGGTCGTTCTCAGGACGGCATCCTTGGAGCTCCTAGGACGGTGGGTGCTACAGTCTTAACGCCATAAGCTTTTCAATCGCAAGTCGAGCACACGCATACCGTATGAGATGCCATGCCGTCTTCATAATGCCTGTGCGCACGCCCATCGGAACCGACCAGCACCAATGATGCCCCGTTTTTGTCATAGAAACCAGCTCCATTGGCAATCGCCAGTCCCACTGACTTTTCTCCGGATCATGTACTGTTGCTGAGAATCCGAGCACCTAAACGTTTACCGGTAAGAACTAATCCGACAAACGCCGGTGTAAAGTTTTTGAGAGTTGAAGTAGGTGGTTCCCTCATCCTCTATAGTGCATCCGAAAATCTGGGCCAGAAATGCAGCTTTGGGCCTGACCACGCAGCGGAACCCCGCCCTAATCATGATGATTGTGATTAAACTCGAGTTTGTTCAAAACGGAAGAACATCCGTTTGCCAGAGACCTGGGAAATAGATGTGCGAGATCCACGTTTTGTCTCTGTTCTACTTCTCATGTCAGGGCCCACGTGAATACTCATTCTTATGGTTGTACGTCGCGATAACATTGCTTTCGACTGCCTCTCCTGTTCCCGATCTGCCAAGACACTGCGCGATTTCTCGCCTCCGCCAACTGTCAGTCTTAACACCTCAACACCCATCCGCAAATTCCGAGGCGTTTATCACCCTAGTATCCAGGAGCAATGTTTCGCGGTAGATGCTGATGAAGTACCCATCGGGATTCGGCCTATCAGATGGATTTATTGTGAAAGCAGCCTCTTGTATCTCCACAAATGCTGGCTCCGACCATAGTCTTCTCTTTCCTATGCAACCATACGCCGCAACGACAAGGCAGAGTCTACTGATAGTGTTCTTGGACTCGGTTATCAGCACCTGTCATCAATTCTCAATTCCCGGCAGTTCCCTGGTGCAGGATGCTTGGCATTGACCCTCCATTGCTACAATGCCACGATAATTCGCATTCGCATGTGCCTGGGCGATCTCATCTCTTCCTTCTGGCATCTCCGTCTAATTGCGTTGTTTCTGTTAGATTGCTTCGTCGCGGTGCTTTCCATCCTCGACGCCCTGCCTGACATTTCCGATGTTAATGCGGATCTACGGTTGTATAACGCATGATGATGCCCGCGCACACGACTCTCACATTTCGTTCCTGGCCTCGTCCCTCCTGTGTTCGCTTGTGCTATTGCGCTCCTTCTCGATGTGAACGCAATGGCTCTACTCAATAACTGCCCAATCGCAGGCCACTCCTTAGTCGTTCCAAAGCAATAACTGTAGGGGTTCCCGGTAATAGTGCTGAAGAAATACCGCGGTTTTTTCCCAAGGCTCGAGAACACGAACCTGGAGAGCACAAACACCTCTTTTTCTTGAAATTCAGAAATCTGGCATAGCAATTGTTGAGCGCATAAAAAGGACCAAGTCTGGAGGAATCGAAGTTCAAGTGCATAGCTATGCAGTTCCTCCTCGCGTCTACTGCTCTTTTGGCCCTTCTAAAGCCTCATCCTGCTTATGGCGTCTCGGTTCGGGCAAACGTCAAGGCTGTAACGCTCGACATCGTCAACGCTCAACTGGCGCCAGATGGCGCGTCCAGGAGTCAGTGCCTTTGCGCTCTTTCATTGCATGATCATAGAATGACGAACCCTGACAGGCACGGTTGTTGCGAATGGGAAGTGCGTACACAACAGCGATGTTCCTCGCGGATGGTCACCTAATTCTTCGATGAAGGTTCCCCGGTCCACCCATCACTGCGGTCAAGGGCCAGACACTACGGGTCACAGTGAACAACAAGCTTGTCAGTGTGTTGTACTAGCAGTGGCATTTGCGGTGCTGATCACATTTTGCTACAGACTGATGCGAACATGCGTCGCAGCACTTCAATCGTAAGTAACTTCTGAAGAAACTACCTCTCAGGGCCTCGTTTCACGGCACCGAAATAGAATTTCGACGGTTTATTCATCTCGTCGGCCAATGCCTTCAATGAAGGAACTCCCGGAGTGACTGCTTGTCCCATCGCACCCGGAGCCAGTTATACCTATGAAATCCCTCTTGGAGGCCAGACTGGTACTTTCTGGTATCACAGGCGAGTCTTTTATGTACAGTCATTGTTTAGTCGTCTAAATTCGATGGTTCCTGTTAGTGAGCTGAGCGTCCAATACGTTGATGTAAGTAATCCTCAGCAAGGCAGAGAAATTCATGCTCAGATCTATTTCTTAGGGACTCCGAGGTGCCTTGGTTATTTATGGTTCGTTCCTGCCTGCTAACGTCAAGTAGCCGGTAGCCTAACCTTTACTAGATCCCTTCGATCCCAACGGCCATCTTTATGACGTGGACAATGAGTCTACGGTGCGTTGTCGGTAGTTAGGCAACCTAAAGTACTACTTACAGGATTCGCAGATCATTCAACTCGGTACAGTTCCAAACTCCCAGGGTCGTCAAAGGTCTACTCACTTTTCAAATAGCTGATTGGTGGCAGAATTCCTCCGTGCCCCTCCTCACAGGTTACGAAGCGACTGGCATCGTCCCGGTCTCCGATTCAGGCTTGGTCAATGGTGCTGGTCGTTTCAACGGTGGCCCAGACACGCCCTGGTCTGTGACGAACGTCGTTTCTGGGAGGCGTTATCGCCTTCGCGTCATCAATCAATCGGCTCGGAATGTGTTCACCTTCTCCATTGACAAACATCCTCTGAGTGCGTATTATCTTACATGATAGTAGACTTTAAGGCATCAATATCTTGATTCAGCCATCATTGAGGCCGACGGTGTCAACACGCAACCGCACACCGTCGACAAGATCGAGATGTTTGCAGGCCAACGTTACTCCGTCGTTGTAAGTAATGCTTGATCGTTCACCACGAGAACCCGCACCTCAAATAATTCTGCAGATCACTGCCAACCAGCCTGTCGGCAATTACTGGATCAATGCACCATTCGTAGGCGGGTCCCCGGCTCGCAATCTTCACCGTCAGTGACGCCTGCCTTATGCATGCTCTTCGGCTTAATTAGACCGTTGCAGAAAACGCCACGCTCTCTAGAGCTGTCTTGCGCTACCGCGGTGCGCCCGTCGCTGACCCGACTGACCCGATGACCCTCGGACCCGAAAATGGAACCGCTCTCGTCGAGGCCAACCTTCGCGTACGTAATTCGAAAGTGGTTGTCGCATGCGTATGCTAATTGGCAACTGCCTAGCCTACGGTCAACATTGCTGTACGTGGCCACATAGTTCAGCTGATCCTTGCGCAGTTATAAAGCGCCAATGCCACCTTGTCTAGGTTCCTCCTGCCGACGTCAACATCTCCATGGACCTTCAAGTTGTGAGTGTCTGGCTCTCTCCAAGAAATTATCATATTTTGATTCTTGTCAAGATTGCAGGAAAGGCTATCTGGAATGTCAACAACATCTCCTATGTTCAACCCAAGGTTCCGACCCTGGCTCAAGTCCTCGCGGGCGCGACTAATCCTGACGACTTCGACCCGACTGAGAACACTTACATTGTTCCTGCTGGTGGGATCGTTCAGATTGAGTTCCCTCCTACGTACGTTGCACACGTTGTCTCCCATCGCCATTTCACATTCATCGGGTGTCCCGTTAGTGATGATGACGATGCACATCGTATGTTCTTTGACAAAGCAATCAAATCGTGTCCGCTAAATGGCCTGTGTTGTTGCACATAGCTCTCCACCTCCATGGCGTATGTGATGGCTTACTCCAAGTTCTGAAATTTTCACTAATACCGCCGTAGAACAACTTTTGGGTTGTCAAATCCATGAGCTCTCCCGACTTCAACACTGTCAATCCCCTACGCCGTGATGCAAGCGATTTTCTCGCATCTCTGTTTGCTCTCTAATGTCTACTTTAGACGGTCGCTGTCGGAGGATCTGGAACTACCATCCGCTTCAGAGCTGACAACGCAGGTTGATGTGTCTTCCGGTATTCACCTAGAAAAATCGCACTGATTTTCGGCGATTCACAATCAGGTCCATGGATGTTCCACTGTCACATCTTCTGGCACAAGCAGGCTGGTCTCGCCACTGTGTTGCTCGCTGGCCCAGAGCAGATCCGCAAGACTGTACATCCCAGCAGGGCCTGGCAAGCTCTCTGCCCCGCGTATGTTACACCTTGTGGATTGCGACGCGGCCGCGCTGACACCAAGTCTGAATAGGTATAATGCGCTACCGCCCGAACTTCAATAAACGAATAGAAATCTTCTAGGTTTTAAATTGCCTAGCTATTTCTACAACCAGTTTCTCGTGCATATCACGATACATTTCTATTATCGTCCGGAGGTTTTTTTGTAGTGACTTAAGATGTATAAATCCGCATATGAATATTAAGAATCGATGGTTGTGATTTAATGGCATGCCTTCAAGTGAACGTCATGAACGTCTATAACTCTATATTCATAGTGTGAGTAGTGAGATCATGAACTATAAGATGCTGGGATGTTGCCCAAGATTAGGCTATCGACAATTCTGACGTGTTTTCATGCTTCTCGTCTTCGGTATCAAAGAACATGTGCCATAATTCTGGACCGTCACGAATTAGAGCCTTGAAAGGACGCACCGCTTTGTCAGTCTGGTAGTCCGTCAAAGTCAAAGGTAAACGTACAATTACAACTTCGACGGCAATCAATGCGATAATGACAAGCTCCATAGAATGGGTGGAAGACTGAAGAACGAAAGAGTTGTTGGAGCATCCAGAGGAGTGCGGCTGGTGACCATACCTCAGTGAGCAGTTGCCTTAGGACCGATTGGGCCTACAACGGCGATCTTGAATGTCGACATAGAGAAAGATGAGGAAACATAGTATTACCTCTGCCGCGTACGTGATCTTTTCATTGACTAGCGTTGTGCGCTCTTTCATGTCGAGGGCGTCACTCATGGAAATGAAGTACCCTTAAATGACATGGGATGGAATTAGGTTCAGCTGAGAGACTAGGCAAGGTCTCACGTTCTAATTCCGGCTCAGTCCAATAAAAGTCTGGCACATCGCTGAAATTCTCTCGATTCAAGTTTAAGCCTTGCCGGAATTTCATCAGTTTGCCGAGTTTTTTGATGAGGGCCGTTCTGCCCATGCCGGGCTTGCCCGTCTGTTCGAGAGACAGAGGCAGCAGTGCCATGGACGTCAGGTAATCGTCTAAAGAGGATTCCAGAACCGACAACGCCGTCGACCGCGATAGCGCCTGAGAGTAGGCATACCGCGCGAGCAACGTTTCCTTGGGGAATGCCATGGGCGGCAAGCTGGAAGGGAGCGAGTGAGCCGCGCTCGCCAGAGAGGTCTGTCCTAGAATTATGAGATCGCCCTGGAGTCGGGTGGGCCTAAAGAGGCAGGGGAAGAACAAAGTTTTTGGATCAGAAAGGGCTGGCGCAGACAACACGTACCACCCAACTCTATAGGATCAACGACGAACTCGAGCTCTTCGGTCTCGTCTTCCTTCAGCGGAGACACCTCCATCCCGGACGCGAGGTCGATAACCTCGGCCGCAAACCGCCGCGCATCATCCTCCGTAAGACCCCAACAGACGAAGCTGCCGTTGGCGAAAACAAAGACTTCGCCTTCCTTTCCGTTCGCACCCCATTTCGGGACCCACCAGGAGTCATAGAGCGTCTGCGAGCGCGCTGGGAGGTCTGGGTGGGCGCGGAGACGGGACAGAAGGTAGCGTTCAGCGGTGGCGAGTGTGAAGACAGGCTTGATTGCGCTTCGCGTAGGCGTTGGATTGGAACGTATTGGTAGGGAAGCGGAGGCGGATCGTCGTAGCGGAGTCGTCGCTTTCGGCTTGGGTTTCGGTGGCTCCGCTTCCGATGGTTGGGGATCGGAAGCAAAGCCTCTGGAATAAAAGGTGGCCAGGAGGCTGTTGATGCATGGTCTACGCCTGAAGCTGGCTGAGAATAATTGCTGTCTTAGGGAGAACATGGCGGACAGCGAACAAGTCTGCTCTTGCGAGTACGTAGATATGTTTCTCACGCTTTCATTGCTTATTGCTGTAGTATAAATTATTCCCTAGAGTACAAAAAAAAATAAAATAAAAAAAGACCATTCTCAATTATCGAACCATCCTGCCCGGGTCATTTCATCAGCAAGTCCTGTCCAATCGCGGCGTCGAGCTTTGCGTCCAGCAAGTTCAGTGGCAAATCTGCAAGGAACATCGAGCTCAATTCGTGGTGTAAAGCGCGAATTGGCCTACTTGAGACATTCATCCAACCTCCAGCGACCTTTTTCGTGTTCGGCGGCGTCTATGCCAGAGTCTTTGTTCCATGACGGGGTATAGGGTGCTCCGGGCACCAGCCTCCGGCTCAACGCGTACATCATTCCTGCGATAAACGCATCGTGCGCTCCGACTTCGTCCACAATGCCGTCATCCTCTTCTTCCTTCCCAGGAACCTCCGTGCCCTGCGAATCGTCGTCGTCTTCGTCTCCTAGACCAGCCCGTCGCCATCTATCGCGCCGCGGCCCACGCGAACGCGAACGATCCTTGGGAGGCGGTGACATGCCACTCGTGTTCGTGTCAGACATGGAGCGGATTCCTCCCGCGGTGAAGGCACTGGAAGACGGTGATCGACTCCGACCATCTGCCCAGAATTCGCTTCCACTCCTGACAGATCTCACCTCAATGTCTTCTCTAGCGCTTAAATAGGTTCCAGGGCGATTCGCGGTAATCCTGGATCGCTCCTCCACCCAACCTGAGCTCTGAAAGTATTCTCTCGTCGGAAGGGAGAGGACTGCAGCACCTTCAGAGCCCCAATACGCCACAAGGAGAGCATGAGCGGGTACCGTGGAAGCCAGTGAAAGAAGGAAAGCGCGTGGAGTGGTGGAAGTGTTTGGCGAATTCGCCTGGGCGTAGTGCTTGTTCAAGAACAGGACATCTGCATGAGGAATCAGCTAGCCACGACCAACTGGTCAATAACCATTTGCTGTATTTTATAGGGAACAGAAATTCACACCGCTTCAATGCCCTGCCTGCCTCTGCGGCCGACGTCGACGCTGAACACACAGTGACTCCTCCATTTCCGCTCTCTGGCAAACCCGTCCAATTCCGTGATGTTGGTGAGCGTCGTTTTCACAGATCTGCCTTCGAAATGCAGCCAATCGAACGGGGCTGGGCTGTTTGGATTCACCAAGATCGGAGATTGAGTGCCCGACTGGGAGCTCTGTGGCGTCGAGGCCGGTGATGAGCGGCCGGGATTTGCAGGCGACGTTGCGATGGGAGAGGTTTCCGGGTAGTTTTCGGGTGCCAAGAGCGGACCGACGAGGGAAACAAAGTCGTCGTGGGTTATATCTGGAAGAGGATTGTGATTGACGACCGTACGGGAATTGGTATCGGCTGTGATCGAGCACTCAGCAACCGACCCGGGCCATGATAAAAAGCTGCCTGACCAGCATGTAAAATCCAGGCGCTGGGAACACCGGCGTCCTTCCATATCTTGCAATAGCGTGTCGAGACACCTTCGCTTTCTAGTTCTCGTATGATCATCTGTCCTTCATCGTTTCCTCCTAGCGGGGCGACCAAGATAGCCTCAACCGCAGGAAATTGTGTCAAGAGCGACAAGACCTGGAGAAGACGAGCCATGAGCCGCGGCAGGCCAAGAGGAGCAAAGAGACGGTTCACAGTGCTGGCTGAGCCACCTCGTGCTTTCTCTACTGAATGTGCACGAACAACGGTGGACGGATTGGGGTGAGATGGTATCACCAGCGTATGTGTCAGGAAGAGAGTTCCTGATGCAACGATCCGGAGCGGCTTCGTCTGCGGGGTATAGTACACTGTCTCTTGAGTGTCACGGCGTATCCTGGCCATGTCGTGGACGAGACAGAGGAAGTCTAGAGGGGGTAGAAGGAAGCCAGGAAGAACGGACGAGGCATCTGTCACTGACGGTTCATTTCGCTTATACAAAAATGCTTTTTCAAGACACAAGCTATTCCATATCTACATCTCCATCGTCGTCCTCGCTATCTACATCCTCCCAGCCTTCCTCTTCACCATCACCCTCCTCTTCTTCTAACGGAGACACAGTAATACCCAAAGCGTCCAACTTCGATATCAGTTCTTTTACATGTTCTAGCAGTGGCGCGTCGGGATGGTTTTGAGTCGTATGTAGCTGCATGAATGCCGTTCAGTGAGTCGAATAATTACGTGGCGGAAAATGTATCACCATTTGGCATGTCTCGAGACAATCGCGTGCGTCCTTCCCGAGCTCTTGCCATGTCAGATCATCCATTTTTCCGCCGTCTTCCTTAGCTTGTTCTGACATTAAATAGAAACACCAGCCCTCAAGGTACCAAGCTTCTACTTCCTGGTCGTCTGTCGCTATGACGCCTTGCAAGACCAACAGAGCGGGACTATAGAGTGACAGTTCAATGAATAGCTTGACGAGTGACAGCCGACTTGGTATCGGTGGTAGTTTGGGGTCATCTGAACATAGTTTATCCTTTTAGTTAATCGAAGAACGGATTAAAGCGGAATCATACCAAGGTCCAAATCCTTCCATGCCGCCCAGGCTTGTTCGAGGCACTGCTTCGCCTCTTCTGGTCGTTGTTGCGACATCCTGACGGATGACAGGGACTGAAGGGCCTCTGGATTGCCAGGATCCGTTTCTAGAGCAAGGGCAATAAGGTCTTCACATGTCTTCTCCGCAGTGGGATCAAAACTGGGATAGCGTTCGGTTGTTGATGAATGCTGAATCGGATCGAGACGCACCATAGATCGTATGATGGATCCATCCATATCTCGACTTGGCCAATAAGAGCGCGTACAATGTTACTCTTCAACTCGACTTCATCATCTTTGCTAGTTTCACCGGTGGCGCGGTTTTTCCCCTTTAGTTGGGCGAAAAGGATATCAACGGCAGCTTGGTAGTGCCTCAACGCTTGATAGGGATCATCGTCGCTCAGCTGGGCAAGGTATAGATGCGCCGAAGGAGGAGGCACTGCTGGCGCGTCTCGAGCGGGAGGTATCAAGGAAAGAAACGTCTAGGAAGATGGTCTTGAATCACTACCAGGACTGATCAACTTGTATTGCTCACCTCTTTGGCCTCGGCGAGGTCTCCTTTCTCGAGGAAGACAACGCCGAGCATTTCCTTTGATTGCGCATTTGATGGCTCTTGTTCTAGGGCCCTCTGAACGAAGCGCTGCGCAAGATCATAGTCACATTGAACGATGAGTGATTGCGCCTTCTCCAGCAGGGCAGATGTCGATGGGGTCTTGAAATCGGATGATTTTTTCGGTTCCTCCGGCCTTGATGCCTTAGACAGAACCTTCTTCGCGGTCCGCGTTCGTCCCATCGATTAGAACCGCCAACGGGCTGCCCTGCTAACCCGTCCTCAAAGTGGGAATGCTTCAAAAGTTTTAAGTTAGTCACGTGCTCTAGCTGCATCTTGACCTTTGCCTTGACATGTTCGAATACACCAACAAAAGCTCAGCGACTCCCGATGCACTTTTTCTTGAACGGCTGGACGCATTTATGGAGAAATGTCTTGCCGACATCAAAGCATTTGCAGATAGAGAATTTCGTCCATTCGAAGAGGTTCATCTTGTTGACTTGTGCAAACCACCCAAGGCAAGACTGACTTTCCACATCGTGCTCAGACGCGTCAATACGTGGCCGAATGGCACTCCAAGCATCTCTTTCAACCTCAACCCATCCCAGACATGACCGCGGAAACGCAGCAGCGGCGCACCGATAAAGGTCCGGTTCATTCGTGTGTGGGGTTCTCTGCCCACCCCTAATTCATAAGAATAAAAGACAAAGAGACAAACTTTTGCCGCAGTCAGATCTGTTCTGCGCGACGCTTCGCGCGTTCTCGAATCATTGTCTGAGACATGTGGCGTTCAGTCCTTTCTGCTTGCTGTCGACCCACAGGACCCCGGAGATGCGGGATTCTTGGGTGGGTCTCTTGCCGGCCGCGAGTTCTGGCGGGGGATGAGAGGAGGCGGCGAGTCAGGCGCACGGTTATTCAAGGCTCAGTGCTCGCAAGACACTGAAGCACAACGACCCCGTCTTTCTACACAGAACATAGATCGTGATCAGACGCCCCACAAGGCGCCTAAACAGGGACAAGGGCAAGCACGAATTCTCAAACATGACCTATATGAAAGCGTGCGCAAAGCCCTACGGTATGGAGTTGATGACGCGCTTCTGGTGTCAATGTCCTGAATGTACCTGATATTTGCACCTTAGGACGGTCAGCGGAATACGAAATGCAGAAATGAAATGGACTAATCCTGAAAGGCTAGACGTATATGGCGTTCGTCTAGTTGGATGGCCACTATCAATTCCAGCTCAAAATCCTTCCACTTTGAAGGCTAGCCAGAATAAGGCATTGCTAGAATGTCTGGAGAACGGGTCAATGAGATTCGAGCGAATTGCAATGACCGGAGATACTGGTCCAAGCGATTTAGCTGTTAGTGGAAACATGCCAATGGAAGAAGATGCCGAGGCCGACGACTTTTCATGGGCATATGACATAGAAGGTGGTCTTGGTCAATCCGCTTATGTGCGTGCCAAGTTCCAGAGCATGGCTTCCATCCTGATTTTAAAATAGGAGCAATCAGTATTTCAGAATGGGCCGCCGGATGACAGCCCAGTATTTGATACTGTGCAGACGGGAAATCCGCAGCTGTCACCTAAGAAACGTCCCCGAAACGATTCGGATGGCTAATATTCTATAGCAGTAATGTATTCATACAAAAAGACATGGATCTCACTCCATTCCCATTTCATTCGTGTGATTGCGAGATAAGATTGGAAATCAGATCACAAACATGTTTGAGTTGGTTGCATGACTGGGCCCGGCCAGCCGTTATGTACGTAGGGTCCTGTTTGCACTGTTCCTCCTGACCACGATGTTCTCCTCCATTTTTTCGTGAGTGTGCAGAAACCGTCTGTTCTTCATAACTTAGATTTTGCGCTAGGACATCCCCCCCGGTCGACCCCAAGGCCCCGAATCTACATCCGGTCTCATCGAGATACAAGGACGATGAGCTGTTTGGCGAGTTGGAGCCAAAGGACACTGAATGGTTGTGCGCAGGCGGCTTTGTCACGGAGACGCAGACGTTCTACATCAGCACCGAAGACGGGCTTTCCATTATGTGCCAGGTCATCCACTCTGCCGTCGGGTCGGTGTCACATCGTTTCAGCCCACCCTTGATGCGGTCTCATCTTTGATTCAGATTGTGGTACCCCACCATCCAGTTTACGTGCAAGATCCATGATCCTAAAAACAACGACACAGTCTGGAAGTCAATAAACGTGAATAACTTTGCAACGCCGCCGCCGGGGCTCGACAAGCGGTCGAGCAGAGCTGACGAATTCTCCATCACCTACAAACCCGCGCCTGGCACTGACTACCCTGAATCATATACCATTCGGGCCAATCCCGCTCATGACCTGCAGCTCTCCTTTGAAATCCAGAGACCCGCCTCTATCCCAGGCTACAAGATTGGCAAGGGGTCCAAGGGGGGCTACACCTACTACGGGCATGACCCCGCTAACGCAGAGGGTTATGTCGTGCACCGGTTCTGGCCTCAAGTCAGGGCCACAGGGCATATCATTCGCGCCGGCAAGGCATCATCGTATCAAGGACCAGGGATGATGGTCCATGCCATCCAAGGCATGCGTCCGAATCTCGTCGCGTCGGCATGGAACTTTGCCAACTTTCAGAGCAAAGAATATGGGGGCGTGTCCGCCATCCAGATGGAATTCACCACGTGTGAGTCACATGGAAGGAAAGGTGTCAGCTCTGGCAAGGTCAGCGTGAACATTGGCTCGCTTGTGATCGGCGGCAAGCTGGCTGCACTGACGGCGGAGACGAAGTGGCCTGACGAGCAGCAATCCGATAAGCCTCTTATCTCCCGTGCTCATCATCTCCACCCCGTCCATGATCCCGACACTGGCTATAATAAGCCGACGGAACTTTTGTTCGAGTGGAAGGGCCCATCGATTGTCGCTGATGCGCCAGGCACCGTACAGGGCAAGATTCAGTACAACGTCGGCGACATCCAACATCCCAACGGACTCATCGAGAAAGTCGACGTTCTTGCGGAGATTCCGTATGTTATCAAGATTGCTGTCAACTACGTGGCAGGCACGAAGCCGTACATATACCAGGTTTGATGTCATTATGTCCTTCGTCGATCAAACCTTCTTAACTTGGCTGTGGCAGTGGTTCAAACAAGTGACTCTTTCAATAAGCGGACCGGATTCCTTACTGCCAGGACTCTCAGCGGGTCTCAAAGTTCCTGGTTTGCTCTACACGGAGGCTACGTTCATCTCGTAAGAAGGATAGAGACGTTTGGGGGAGTAGCTACGAATGTACTGTACTATAAACTCAGAAGTTGAACGATCTTTTTTTTTTTTGATAAATTTTCACACGTGCAAGTCATAAAGCTGCGGAACCGTGTCCAGCTTGCGAACCCCTTTTTTATTAAGACGACGAACATTGCATGACAATGAATAATGCTGCGTTCAGCTCTTCACAGATATCTCCCTCTCTACGACTCATCTCTTGCATCGCAGCGCTCCGTCTCCACGCTGCCGTATCATAATCACGTTCGTTATCCATCTAATCCTCTTCATCATTCCTTTCTGGTAACATCGAGACCAAGAGCATCTGCTTTCCACTCAACACCTAGCAGACATGGTCTACCAGTGGTTCCTTTACTCGTGGCTTTGCTCAAGGTGTGTTTCGGGCAGCATTTCGACTATCAACAGGACGGCTGATCTTTCAAGACAGTCCTCTACATCTCTGGAGATAGCGCGCACCGCTGGCCGCATCGCGCTCACTTTCATACCCGTCGTACTTTTCACCAACAAGCGGTCCGAGAAGCGCATGAAGTACGCCGCGATACATGGTATTCCCACCTCCGAGGAAAGTAAAGCAACTGTCCTAAGGCAAATACGCCATCGAAAGCTCCTTCTGTATGCTCTTTTCTTGGTCCCGATTTCTCTCTTCTGGGCCACCATCGTTGCGAGTTTGGAGCGGACACCTTTGACGGGAAGGTTCGTAGTTGATCCGTCTGCAGAGTTCGGACATCACTGATCTCCGTGACGCGGCAAGATGGCGGATGATCATCCTGTCACCTGAGGAAGAGGAGGAGATCGCCGCACAATTGGCTGGAAACGGCTGGTACAGGGCGGTGGGTGATATACTAGCACAAGACGGTCCGACGAGGATAATACCTCCAACCGACTGGAGGTATGCTTGGGTCAACGACGCCCTACGAAGGTTAGAAACGACCATCCCGGTCCTGACTCACGAGCCCAACATGTACCCGCAATGGCTGGAGGAGGATCAGAGCCAGCCCCCACTGCCTCCTCCAGCAAAGTTTCCGCTCCGCCCTAGGCCCCGCGCATCCGAGTATCTCCGCCAATTGTGCGAGAGCATATGCGAAAGAAAGGTGCCACCTGTCCCCCATGCCATACCCGGCCCCCCGTACTCCCTTCTTATTGTCGACAAACCTGACGCGTCCAATGCATTCTCATATGGCTTCGGTCCTGACGGAGGGGGAGGCATCGTCGTATATTCGGGTTTCCTGAATGACGTTCTGTCACGGTCGCCTCCACAGTCGGACCTTCCGCCTGCTTCGGCACCAGTCGAAAAGAAATCCTGGTGGTCACAGCTTGTTTCCATCTTTTTCCCATCCAAGCCCGCTACACGACACCCAACTCCGACCCCGGAACAGACCACCGAACTCGCGATTCTGCTCGCACACGAGCTGTCCCATCTAATTCTTTCCCACCATCTGGAATCCCTTTCATCTGCGACCGTCATCATTCCGGGTACCATCTCCATGATATCTGACATCGTTCGAGTCCTCATCTTTCCTTTTACTATGATATTCGGACCTTTTGTGAACGACGCTGTTGCACAGCTGGGGAAGGTCGGCTCGGGTGAACTGGTCAAGGTTGGAGAATATTGTACAAACGTGAAGCAGGAAATAGAGGCCGACGTAGTCTCGGCGAGGTGAGCAGATTTCACCGGTGTACTCACCCATGCGTTCAACAAGTTGATTATAGATTACTGGCCCATGCTGGTTTTGACGCTCGCGATGCGGTCAAGTTCTGGCGAGATCGTTCAGAAACTATTGCTGAATGCTCGAGAACCGAAAGCTTAGAAGACATAACGAGCCGCTCGTCTGGCGGTCTCGCTCGACGCATCATGGGTTCATCAAGTCACCCTATGAACGAAGTGCGGGTGAGGAAACTGGAGGAGGAACTGCAGCGCTGGGAAGCCGAGAAGCAAGCCATCGTTGCCAAGTTGAAAGCCGCGCCATAGCAAGACCTGTTTTACTCAAAGTAAAGTACCCTTTGGTTGCAATTTCTTGGACCGTTCTGATGGCATCATCAGATTACACTTTATCTGCCAGTATTATTTTTTTTGTATCTCATAACTGCACATATAGTATTATCGGATTCAAAAAGAAGGTTAATATGCTCTGCTCCCAACTCGCTCATGTATTTAGCCGTCATCCAGTTTGATGAATCTTTATTCTGCTTGCAGCAAGGGTTGGTCCTCCAAGTTTTTGTAACGCCTGACCAACTGCGCATTGCATGCTCCGTTTGGAAGTTCCACCATCTCCTCGACTATTTCATAACCGCCCAAACTCGGCAGGACGATAATCCAGACAAGATAATACAAGCCACACAACTGGGCGAGATCCAAATGAATGACGGGATATATCCGCCGTGTGGAGCTGACTCACCAGCAGCAGAGCGATGCCCGTGACGCAATACCTGCAAGGGAGCGTCGTAAAACCATAAGGCATAGTAGCCAGAAACACATTCACTTACGTCGCGTACCAGAATGACACATCACCATGCCCTGATTCCGGTGGAACCCTGCGAAGGAGGTCAATCGCACTCCGCTATCCATCTCGTCTAGAAACCTACCATGGCATTACGAGCAAAAAGACGCAGGATGCGAGGTAAAGGCAAACGACGTTGCTCCTCGCCTGGTAGATCGAACGAGGCAGGCTTGCCAGAGCGCGTCTGCGACGAAGAATCCACACGCCGATGCACATGGCACATTGAAAGATCTAAGAAAAGAGCGTGCGTCAACGGCTGGTTGGCTTCGGATCTGTTGAACGGCATCACGGACGAGATTCGGATAAGACGCTAGATCGAGCAGAAAGTTGAAGGCATCTCTGGCTGGGAGCAGTAGGAGGGCCAAGACCGTCAGGAATCCTTTGATGAAAACAGGACCGATGGGCGTTCCGAATGGCTTGGTCGAAGAAAGGAAAGTCGGGTACGGCAGCAAGCCTTGCCGTGCTACCTCCCGAATAATCCGAGACTGAACTTGGCAAACGAGGTCAATGCCTGCCACCTTGAAAGTGCAATCGTCAACCGTACCTGTCCAACTGTCTAAAAACAGGAGCTCAACAAAGGCATCCATCTCGCGCTTTGAAGGAGAAAACTCACGACAGCAATCTACTGGCACGTTAGAACGAGATAGGTGCAACGAAGGCTCGGAGCTGTGACACCTACAATATTTCCTACACAGCTAATCGCAACAAACAATGGAAGGATTTTGACACCGACAGAATATCCAAAAATGCGATGGAAGAAGAGTGCCGCGACGAGTTGACCGGAATGCTTAATCTCGTCCACGGGGACGACGGCAACATATGCGACATTAACCAGAAAGAACAAAAAAGACACCGCAGACAGCGAAATCAAGCTTGCATTCTTGACGGTCCTGACTGGATTCGACCCCTTGATCTCGCCGAGGACGTTAAACGCATTGTGCCATCCCACAAAGGCATGATTCACTTTGACCTTCGTGGTTGAGTTAGAGACCTTCAACAAAGCGGAGAAAAGAGTCACCATTGAGGTAGCGAGGGCATTCAAGTTAGACGTGCTTCCCCGAAAAGGGTGGCGAAAATTTTCATATGGGGCTCTAATGTGGGTAAATCCTGAAAGGACCGCAAGTCCGGTGCAGGAGAGGCTGGGAAATCATTAATAGGTCAGGCATTCGCCAATAATATTGAGCTTACAAGATCAGCGACAAGATCTTCACTGTAGTTAAGAAATTCACCAGATGTAGTGACCACCTAGTTGACAAGGCAACACCTGCAAGGCCGATAAGTGATCAGTGGGGAACATGTGAGGCTCATAGACTGACACCCGACGGTGCAAAATACGACGAGCAGAGCTGTAACCGTTTGATTATGGTCGTTGACGGGTAACTCTAGAGCTGTTAGGAAGTATTGAGCGAAAACAATAGCGTTCGAAGCGCTCAAGCTGGACACGCATGCGTCAACTTGGCCCCGCGTAGACGAATAAATGATTGGCTGACGATAACAACACAGTCATGACGGCGAATGTGCTGGAGACGAGGTATCTAGGTCGTGGGTATGCCTGTTCGAGATAAACCACCTCTGCGCCGGATCTGCGAGGAAACATTGATGCCAATTCAATGTACAGGGACAGCCCAGCTGACAAGTAGTGAACCAGGATAAGACAACATGCGACAAAAAGTAGCACTACCGAAGGCAAATATTGGCGCGATAACCCAGTATACGAGTAGCAGGCCAACTGAGCCAACTGAGCCAAGAACGACACCAGGCGTAGCATAGATTCCCGAGCTTGGAAACCAATGGTCAGAAAGTCATGCATGGAAATCGACCAGTTTGACTTTGGAGCACCCAGTAATCTGACCAATGTTCAATGTTACGGCAGACCAAAGGGTGACCTCCTTCCCGAGAGGATTGACCTAGATTCAGGGTGAGTACAGCGCTTCTCATCCCTGCTGTGCGATTTATGAATGATACCTTCTCCACCGGAGCACCAGTCGGTTGCGTGTCCCTCCACTGAGCGTCAGGTGGCTCGAGTAGGTCCTGAGAACTTGAAGGTTCGTCCGCGACATCATAGTGAAGTAGATGAGACGTTGACATGGCGGAAGGAAGGAGAAAGCGAGGTGTGGCTGAAGAATCACATACGCCATTCAGCAAACTGCCATAAATGTCGTTTGGTGGACGCGAGGCATATTTCTGCAGTTGCTGTTAATGAAGCCATTCTCGCGTCAGATGATGACTTGTCACAGTGATGCAGGACTCACGACCTAGAAATAACAGGATCATATCCTTGAGGAACATTATTGCTTAACCAGTGGACTTTTACTGAAGCAGCTTTCTATCATTTTATTTTCGACGATGCGTTTAACAGTCCATTTTAAGAACACTGGCACTGGTAGATGTTGTTTGGACATATTGATCCCACTGCCTAACCGAAGAACAGGATCGCTGCCAAGTCTTCTTGCCCCACCTCGTCATGCAGCTCTCATTTGCCTCGTGCCTCGTAATCCTTCGGGTCGTTGCATTTGCATGGGCACAAGCCTCTCAGGCACCCCCTTCGACGTTCCCGAGCGCGACAACGACAGTGGCTGGACCTTTGCTGAGTTCGACCCTGAGCACAAGCAACAGCGTAAACGCTAGCAGCCAGGTAACTTCTGCTACGCCCACCAATTCGGCAGACTTCCCGACCTTGAGTGGATATTCGTCTTGCGGTCGGTTCTATTTCCATCACACCTATTCTCAGTTCGCCTGCTGACAGCTCCTTGCAGTGACCGATTGCTTGGCTATGGGCAGTTCCGCTGCAAATTGCTCCAGCCTAGTAGACGTCAATTGTTTTTGCTCAAAGTGCGTGAACGAAATCACCTACTCCGATCTTTCTAAGTAACATATAACGCGTCCATCCATACAGCAAGCGTTTTGCGACAGAGTTCGTCAACTGCATCTCGAAATCCTGCCCCTCGGAAATATCAACAGCAGAAACATTGGCGCAGAGGTTCTGCAATGTAGCTAGCAGCTCTGTATCTCTGTCATTCCCTGCTCCAACCTCGATAAGGTCGTCGAACTCTCCAGAGGTCTCGCAAAGCCCCTCTAACACCTCACCAACTACCTCGACCACAAACCCTCCAGCATCTAATACCTCCAATGCCGCCAGCACAAAGAATATCGGTGGTCTGGATGGCGTTCCGGTGCTGTATAGTTTCGTTGCGTGCATAATCGGTGCTGTTCTAGGCGGGATTATGGTCCCCTGAGTAGGCCATCCGTCATACCACGCTCCTTCGTTCGCTCTGGATTCCCTGCTTATACCCTGCTGTCCCACGATCGTGCTATCCACTGATAATGGACTGACTATGTATTCTCGCTTTTTCATGTACAATCGTTGGATTCAATATAGGGTTAGGTTAATTGGCTCGGAAGCATTCATCATCTATACGGTTACGTACAATTAGTACGCCCGACCCCATGGAACCATCTGTGTATGATGTCTCCATCCGGTGTTCGACTTCACAAAAAGAAAGTTCATGTAATTGACTATGCAGACAGAAAACTGCTATGCTACAACGATCCGACCAGTGGGAATATAAGAATCTAATCATGCCGAACGAGCACCTGCGATGCACTGTTGCTGCTGGCTATTACACGCTGCAACCGTAAAACCGTTCTTGTTCCCTGACGCGTTGGCGGCATCGGCACACTTGTTGTTCTGGACATCACTATAGCAAAGAAAATCAGCATTCCACATTTCTTGGCACGAGATCACACGGTCAGAGACTCACCATGAACGCACGAGCGCATTCTGCTTGTCGTTAATGATGGCATTGCCCGCGACTTGGAACTTGCCATCCGCAGTCGCGGTGACGGCCGGAGCAGTCACTCCACCGAGGGCAGCTGTGAACGTCTGCAAGTTTCCGCTAGCATCGCCACTGCCACTGCTGTTATTGTTCTGGCCAGCATTCGTCTGCGCGGGAGCCTTCAAGCGACCTCAAAGTTAATAACATGCAATTAACGGCGGCACTAAACCAGAGCCCGAACGCACCGGTGCTTGCTGAGCCTGCGTGGTAGCAGGAGTGGAGGTAGCCTGGCCCCCATTCCCTCCTACGGGCCTGCCCTGGTTGTCCATCTGCTGCACACTGGCGAAGTTCTGGCAGGTGCATTAATATCCTAAACGGAAGCCCAAGTCGAGAATGCAACTCACGGTCCTGATGTTGAACACGGCGTTGAATGCGTCAGCCTGGGCGCCCGTTCCAGCGGCTGCGCCGTTGGCAGCGGTAATGGCTTTCTGGCACGTATCCTTTGCTGTTTGGTCCGCTTGGCAGAAGTTGGTCAACTGGTCACACACGAAACCTAGCGGATATTTGGCATCTACAATGAAATTGGACGGAAATGCGTAACACGTACGAGTGATAATTCCGATGTTCTGAGCTGAACCATGGTTGTAAGAAACTGAAATCATATCGTTAGCTTGCGGTCAAGCTCTGGAGGAGTTTTAGAAGCTACCTTTGTCGACTGGCTGGAAGCTAGTCTCCCGTCTGCCATCGAAGCCGGCACCGAATTCAATCTGTGGGACCGAGCATTTCCCAAAGCTGCCTATGCCAGAACTGGTGTTGGCATTGCCGTTAAGAGAGGCGGTCGGTGTGGCACCAGCATTCGCGCTAGCCGTGGAGGCCTTGAAAGAGTTCGGAGTACCTTGGGGAACAGTGGCAGTCGGGGTTGCGGCTACACTCGTTTTTCCCTGGTTATCGACGGGAGGGATGGCCGCAAAGTTCTAAAAACGTTAGCTGATCAGTCCGGCATTCAGACTTCGATATTGGAAGGATGGACTGACAGTTTGGATTTCAAACACGGCGTTAAATGCGTCCGCTTGTGCGCCAGTGCCCGCTTGCGCAGCACCGGCAGCAGTTCTCGCTTTTGCGCAGGTGTCCTTGGCCGTCTGGTCAGCATTGCAGCTGTTGGTCAACGTGTCGCATATGAATTCTAGGAAGAGAATGAATGATAAGGAATGTTCACAATCCTACAACGCGGAAAGTTACTGACGAGTGATAATGCCGATGTTTTGCGCGGATCCATGATTATAAGAAGCTAGCAAAACAAGAAAGTTGAGCGATGTGGTAGACGAAGGTGCAAAGTCGTTCATACTCAGGTCAACAGGGCGGAAGCTTGTCTCTTTGCGATTATCAAAGCCAACACCGAACTCGATCTGGGGCACAGAGCATTTCCCAAAGTTGCCTATGGCGGACGATGTTCCGGTTCCAGTGGGCGCTGCGGTTGCCGACACGGTTGGAACGGTCGCGGTGGGGTCACCGGCGGTTACGGTGATGGCATCGTTGCCCGTTGCTGCAGGATTTGTGGCGGACACGGTGATCGTTATTACGGTCTGATCAGATTAACGAAATGAGACCACGACTTTGGGACCAGGTTCCACAACGTACGGTGCATGGGTCAGCGGATACGGTTGGGTCAGCAACGAGCACACCAGATGGAGCTGGGTTGGCCACGGAATTGTTGCTGTTGTCGCTGCTGTTGTTGTTGCCAGCCGCGGCACCATTTAACCTGCGCAGATCATCAAGTTGCAGATATTATTTTTAAACGGTGTGCGAACGTACGCAGATCCGGCGGATCCGAAGGGAAATGTGTTGGGTTGCGAGCCTTTCTTGACGGTTGCTTTGGTTGCAGGATCGAAGAAAAGGTCTGGGTCGTTAGCGGGGTCTTGTGCTTGGACGAGGCCATTCAGCTCTGAGTTCTTGGGAGCTTTCTGGCAGAAGACTGAGTTTCTCAATGTAGGCGGATTGGTGGTGAAATCCTTCGCGCAAGTTTTCAGAAAACGTGGCAGTCCACAAGATGGCTTTGCATGCCGGAGGTGTGTTCTTTTCAGCTTGGCGATACTCTTTAGCGATGGCGATGATGTTGGCCTGAGTAGCAGCATCAAACTGCTTGCTCGCATCTAAATCCGACGAGCAAAAAAAAAAAGATGTCTCATCACAATACAAGCGCACAACCGATTAGTCTGCGTACCGATGATTGCATCTGCCATGTCTTGCTGGGAACATTCAGGCTGGGCTGCCAGGAGCGGCGTCACGGCTTGCCCAGCCAGAGTGCCGCAAACCTGACCGGGGCAGGCATCCCGGAGTTTCTGAAGAACCGCGGGCTGCTCCTGGCCGAAACGGCGGGGGTGAAGAAAAACGGGCCTGTTGTCCCTCTCAAGCCATCTTTCGCGTGCGGCCGCGAAAGGAGTCATGCACAGTACGACGCATGCAGCGTACCCAAGATTTGTCTTTGACAGCATTTTTTTTCTGAAAGAAGGAATGCAAAGGAAGGTGTAGCAAAGAGGCGAGACTTCGAGCTACCAGCTGAAGAAGAAAGAAAAAGAACGTCCCAGACACCTGGTCTCTTTGGTGGAAGGAAGTAAGAAGCCAGTCAAGGCCGGACCGTAGAGAAAGAAAAGGGGAATAAGGAATGGTTAAAGCGTGGCCGGACGAGCCAGCCTTTATAGATGTCGACACAAGAGTCGCGCATTTTGATACTATTGCCGAAAAAGCACCGGTTGCTTGTGAGTCCATATTTGGTGAGTCGAGGACCGAAGGAGAGGAACGGGCATATCACGCAAATAATCAGGGTGACTTGTTTCTCAGCAGAAGTCCTTGAAGCCGAGGGATCCATCATAAATAACAAGGCGGCAGAGAAAATGCCATCATCGCCAGCGAATCCCGTCGGTATTTTGCAAGTACTATTGGTCATTGTGTGTGAATCATGATGCAGACGTCACGGCGGGGACGCCAGACATTCCGACAGCGACAGCGGCAGATTCTGTCCAGCTCTTGAATACAGGCATATGAATTTTGTTGTCGAGGCCAGGAGAGGAGAGAAAGGCTGATGAGCAGAGTGGAAGGGTTACTCTCAAAGGGGCGTCGTTGAGTGACAAAGCAGAAACATATGCTCTTCGGCGCCAGTTGTCATGAAGGTGAGAAGGACCTTCCTCGTCAGTGCCTGTCAATCAATAATCTCTGACGACGTTCAGGAACAAAAGCCCTAATGCTGGATAACGGAACCTGATGTCGTATAAGCGGTGGCTTTGTCCGTTCTTGTTAGTCTTTTTCTGAGAAGATGAATCACAGACGAGGAGCCATGAAAGCATGCAGAAAAACAAATGTGACTGAACAGGGTCAGGATCCGTCTTGCTGGAGAATACGATCGTGTTTTCCGAAGGGAGCAGTGAAGGGAGAGGTCAAGTAAAAGGAAAATTAGATGGGGATGTTTATCTGCATGGGAATTGAGCGTGGAGCGGACCAATGTTGGAGCTGTCAAATAATCGGACACAATTGAGGGTGACTGGAACAGAAACCCGCGAATTCCTCATCAGCGAATTTGCAAAAAAAAAAAAAAGAATGGCTGGTGATAGCAGTAGTAAAGGAGAGCAAGCAAAGTACCTGGTCAAGACGAAAATCGAGCCGGTGCACTTCACTAACAAGAGGGATGCATTTCTGGCCCAGACCGTCAGAACGGCTGGACATCCGTCGCCAGCCCTAGCAGGCGTGGCGTAGAGACCGCGTAAGCATTTTCAAACCTGCGAGTGCTCAGCGGGTTTCATCAACACGCATATCACTCCGTTCCCTTCCGTTCCTCGTTGGTTGGCAGGAGAGAAGGGCTTTTTTCTCCGTTGCGACTAGCACCTGTTTGGACATTTGCCTTGGTCGTCTGGTCTACTGGAAACAAGGACGCTGAAATCCGAAATTTGGTAAAATACTCCTGACAAGCCCGACAAGCCCGAAAGAGAGTGAAACAATACTTCGACTCAAGAGCGCTCCTGAGGCTTTTAATTGTCAAGAGAATATTGGAGCGCGAGGACTGGGAGAGTGACATCCAAGTTATCTCTGCGGATCTAGGTCATTCCAGCCCACCAGCGGCTCTATATCGCCTGCTCTGTCACTTTGCCTGTCATCTTCCACTCGAAAAAGCAGGATGTGTTTCTAGACACGGCGTCGTTGACACCAGAATTCATCCACAGCTCTAGGTATCATTCCAGGCTCGACCTAGGCCATTGAGAACAGACCTAGACCAGCTGGATCGTGGAAGCACGTCTCGCAACTCTCTCAATCGTCGCAGAGCGTTCCTCGCCAATTCTGCTCTCTTGATACAGAAAACTTGACTGCTCATTGACTAGCTAATTGGCAACCCGGACACAAACATTTTCTGTGAATCTAAGTCCAGCAAGGGTTTTTAGTGAGCATGCTCGGGAGCAGGCAGCGGGGCCTCGGTGTAGTCAAGAGCGTAGACTGTTAATAGGAACGACAACATTGGCTGCGGAACCAAATCATGCAAAGGGCGTGAAGTTCTCACCGGAGCCACATTCCGTGCAGCGGGATTGCTTGTTCTCTTTGACCCAGAACCAGGTAACTTCATGAGAGTCGGCGGGCGAGCCAGTGCAGCCAACAATGCGTTCTACGTCCTAAGAGTCGCAGAATGGCTTGTCAGAGAACGGGTTATGATGCTATGAGCTTGGAACTGACATAAGAGGGAACGAGGATGGGGTTGGCCTTGGTGCCGGTACGGCTCGAGTCCAAGGGGCTGCTATCAAACACATCGATACCCTCCAATTCACCTAGCAGCTGCAAACGCTCCAAACCGGTAGCCTGGTCCAGGTCGGTGGGGACTTCACCAGGCTTTCCTCCTTCACCGTAGAGCTGAGGAGGCGCAGGACCGTGGGCATCTGACGCAACACGCAGGGTGGTCGAGAAAGCTCTAAGAGAGGTGGCTGGCCGTTGTCTGAGGCTCGAGCGAGCAGCGAGGACTGCCGGACGTGCAGCGCGCGCAAGGTGGTTAAACATCGTTCTCAAAATCGGTGTGTGGAAAGAGACGGGGCGCGTGACAGAGTGTTCACTAGGTCACAGCGTCACACTCTTCCGCTCAGTTCCGACTGGATCTCGACATCAGAGTCAATTACTCGTCGAGTATTGAGCCGACGGTGAATTGCCTTTCAAACACTCCTTGCGACTCTTCGGTTCATGACGAGGGGCTTGCATGTCCGCGAATCCCAGTTGATGTCGATTCAGATTCTTTGGCCCTGTACGCTATGTTTGAAACGCGTGTGCTGAGCGTGTTTTATAAAATAAAACGCGACTTTACCATATCGAGTAGGAAGTATTCGCTTCCACCCAGCACCGCTCAAGCGATATGAACTCAAGTCCGGCCACACCTTCGCTTGTCTGTCCCAATAGCCACTGGTGACATAGTTCACGACCGTATCTTATACCCCCACGCCGTTAATACCTCTTTATTATGTCTCATACCCCCTTCACTATGCATACACACACCAATTCGATGGATTCGGCTGCACCTGCTGCCGATCCAAGCCCTTCTTTCAGCACACGCTCAGAGTCGCGTCTCGGCCTCATTGACACAGAAAGCGGACTTCCTACACCTTCAAGTCCACCAGCAGAGGCGGGTAAGGCGACTTCTGTTCGAAAATGGCTTAGCAGCCACTTACAGGGATGGAGACTTATTCTCTTCGGGTCCTGTAAGTGCCTCTCATAGTCCAGCTTTCCATTCTAACGATGATGCAGACCTCAATGTCTTGTTTGTATTTGTCCCCGTAGCTGTGCGAAGCGTTCTCGCATTTCTGGCGCGACCTGTTCTCACTTTGCCTTACGCAGTGGGTACTGAGCATCGTGATGCCAGAGGAACACAACCTCGTTTTCTTTCGTGAGTGTCGTGGGCTGGTTCATTATGGACTTTGTACCACTGAAGCGTCGGTCAGTCTGCATCGTGGCTTTGATACCATGTGTCAAGGTCAGTGAGATTGGTACGCCGTCTTTGCATGCAACAAAGATAAATTATCTCTTGCAGTTGCACGACATCTTGACCCGCCAACTGGCACTCAGAATTGGGGGGTCAAGGACGGGCTTGATTAACGCCAGCATGGTGGGCTTAATCCATGATCTTATCCAATCTGATGTTTAAATTGTTTCAGAGCAACATGTACGCCGTTTCGATTGACATGCGACAAGATGTAACATGATATTGACTCTGTTTCCCTCCTCGCCAAGCGTTGAACTAGTTGTTGCGGTAATATGCAATTCAGCATAGCTATTTCATGGAGTTTATTACTGATTTCCCAATAGATCAGCGCGCTGAAGAAATGCGAATTGCAAGTTGTTCAGTCGGCCTGTGAGTCACTACATTTCTCATACGTCTCATTGCTTATTCCGTAGTAATTGGTTCGATGCTGAGCAAGCTACGTAAGCTGTCTCCCAAAGTCATTCGTTCGACACGTTTCAAGACAAGTAATATATATAGTGCTGGTCCTCGGACTTTGCTTCTTTGCTGGAGGACTTCGGTTCAGCGAGCAGGGCTTCGACGCTAGTAAGTGAACCATGACATCCAGTCCTTTGCTCGCCTGCAAACGAACTTTGTAGCTGCCACCCAGTTGCACTCCTCGCTTCTAACTATTAGTGTCGGCGCCATAGTGCTACCTGCTGCTTATCACTTTTCTCTCGGCGGGAGCACGGACGAAGTTGTACCTTCACAAAAGCAAAACATCATGCGCATGAGTCACGGGGTATGTTCCTCTCGATCCTTTTCAACTCGCTGAAACCGATTCGGTTGCTCCAGGTTTCTATAATCTTACTATTGAGTGAAAAATTAAGGTTTTTCTCATCGCTGCAGGAACACTCATGTTTCTATCTTCAGTTTACATCCTGTACCTTGTTTTCCAGCTGTGGTCGCACTCGCATCTCTACACCGACGTCCACAACAAGAAAAGCAAGAGACTTTCAGAGCACAGGAGAGAAGAGCTCGGGAAGCGAAACAAAGCTGTCCATCAATACAGCAATAGTTCGTCTGTCACGGTCGTGGAGTCCTACAGCATGTCGTCAGTCCCCATCATTTCTTAGCTTCGCGGTTCTAGACTTCCTTCATGCATCTGCTCAGGCCTTTGCGATCGGCCAATTTTCGTGACAGTACTTTATCGCTCGAGTCGAACAGGCTTATCCATGATCGCGATGACTCGCTTCCCAATCCCGGAACAGTCAACTTTGCGGAGCCTGAGAGGAATCAAGAACCTCAGATGCAGGAGCACAATGCATCTGGACCAGCAGAAATTGTCATCCCGAAACCGCAGATCAGCTGGCTTCTGTCTCTCGTGGTCCTTGTTCTGGTCACGGTTGTGAGCTTGTTACCCAAACAACCTGAACAGTGACTAAAAGAAAGACTTCTTAGGCTGCGTCCATCACAGCCGACCGGCTAGTGGAGTCCTTGGACGGACTTTCTAATTCTATCAGCAAAGAGTGGGTTGGATTGGTATTGCTTCCTGCAGTGACAGCAGTCGCGGGTACGCTCCTCCTCGTTCAGTGAGGCAAAAGTCATTGAACCTTTTGCAGAGTGTATCACTGCCGTAAACGTGTCCGTAAAAGACGAGTTGTCATTCAGTATCAGCGTTGCTATTGGTTCCACCATCGTCAGTATCCTCTCAACTTAGATGTTGCTAAGTGTTCACTCATGAGAACATAGCAAACTGCTCTCTTGGTTGTTCCGTAAAGCATCTTCATCACCTAGTCCTGCTCGTTTGCTCACATTTCTGTAATTCGCAAGCTTCATGGTCATTCTAGGATGGATAATGGGCAAGCCTTTATCGTTGCTCATGGATCCTTTCGGAACGCTTGTAAGCGGGCACCCCTGATAACGGTTCGAACCATCCAACTGACCCAAAGTCGCCCATATAGGTCCTATATATATCTGGTACATCTTAGAACTTTTTCTCATCAGCTTCTCATTTAGCCTTCTCATCGTCGCAGTACAAACTGTCGGTTACGTTGTGGCGGATGGCAAGTCGAATTGGCTGGAAGGCATGATTCTTATCGGTAAGGCTTTGGGACCTTTCCTTCGGTAGCCCTACAGCACATTCTGACTTCCATTCATGAGCAGGCCTGTACATCATTGTCGCTGTATCTTTCTGGTTTTATCCAGGTAATCTTGCACCAAGACTCAGTTTGATTCCATCATCATGATATTCAACTTTCACAGGTTCTAGACTTCCGCTAGTGCTTGGGTCCTGCCCGATTCCAGCAGAATCCTAGATACCGCTTTCATATTCGCATTGGACTATGTATCGCCACTCTCCCTTATATATATATACAAGGACTTGGTAGCAAACAACTAGACTTCATTGCTTTTTCATTGCCTTATTCACGTAATTAGCACCGACTGTGATAATATCTCAGAACGAGGGAATGCCATGGGAGATGTTGAATGTCAGGCCGGAGTTAGGAATTATGGGCAGTTGGCCAGGGAAGCTGGCTTGCATCAGATCAGCCACCATGCTGTTGTCGTTTCAGAAATCAGTGAGGCGGCCGAATTTGATTGGGTCCGGCGAACATACCGACCGAACACGGTGGTGCCATTGACATTAAGGTCTGTCGAGCATGTATCAGGTGGGATGCTCCATAAGCATTAATGAAGAAACCGACGCGTGTTATCGTCAGGAAGACGATTCAATCTATGCGCCGCATCTGGTCCAATAGCCTCAACCTGAAAGACACAACCGTTAGTGTGAGCCTGGAAATATGTATGTTATAATCTGTTCGCGCACGTAAGCAATGGACGCCTTATGTAGGTCCAACAAGTGGGTCTTCTGTTGCTGAGATATAAGGATAGTTTCTGGTGTCCATCTCAGTCTCTTTGATCCAAAATATTCCCCCCCCCCCCCCTCTGGGGGTTTTTTTTTTTTTTTTGTGGGCCTTCCCCCTTCCGGGTTTCGGGGGGCCCGGCTTATCGTGAGCGAAACCAAAATAGACACACCGTCGGCCCACGGCCCGAGCGTATCCGCGACTGTCCCGTTCGCGTTGAAGTTTCGGCGCGTCAAACTGGTAACGAGGACAGGCTCTGCGCCGATAGATCGCACTTGTTGCACCATGACAGTTAGGTTCATGCCCATGGATTCTGGAGGTGCGATCTTCATGTCATTGTGGCCGAACTGGATCGTCACGAGCGTCCGCCTGCCCTTGGCGACCTCGCCTCGGATGCTGGCGAGAGACACGTTCCAGAACCTGTGTAATGAATTTTCGTTCAAAACGTCCAGACTCAGCCTTTCTCGCAAGTTGCTTTTACCCATCGGCCACGAATGAGCCGGTTGTCGCGCCGTTATGAGCGGTGTTGATGCATGGCGTACCCGGCGCGAGCGATGCAATGTTTCCTGTGATAGCCGATCCACAAAAGCCGTTTCCCCATCCTCCACTATTGGGTGTTGTTCTATGGACAAGGGAATGAACAAATTTCCATTACCAAAGGTATGTGGAAAAGAAACTGATTAACCCGTTGGCGGTGGTACTGTCCCCGACCAGTATGAAGGATGTTGGGCGTTGAACAGAGACCGCTGCAAAAAGAAAAAGAGTGTAGAAGCAGAGTAGAGGGATCATCGTCACAATTCATCACACGGCAGAACCGATTGTTTTGAAGTACCATGGTGTCGGTCGACCGGGCCTTCAAGAAGAGGTGACAACATTCGGCGGCCCGACGAGATGCCCCGAATCTTGTATTAAGGGCCGAAATGACATGCATGTGGCACATCGGGGTTTCCCGGAAGAAATGGTTTACAGTCGTCATAGATTTCCATCACTGTAAACCAGCAGAGCTACAGATAGTAACGATCCCCTGTTCGATGGAATTAGAACAAAGGCTTGGTATCGTCCTCAAAAAGCCATACCTATCTGACCCATGCCTGGTTGCATCAGCCACACCTTGCGCCCCACTCCCTCTGGATTGCCTTCTGCCTTATAACCCTCTAACCAGCCTTCCTTCATCTCGTCGTCCACAGCACCGCAAACGATCTTTACGCGAGGGAACGCCCGTCGTAACACGGAAACACCGCCTCCGCGAGCGACGAGGAACGTTACGAAGATTATACGTTCTTCCCGAACTCCGTGATCAAGGAGAATGCGAATCGCCATGAATGCCGCCGCTGCGGTTCCGATCTGTGAATATAGTAGAGCTCTGTTGACACGATCATAACTTGGACAGAATGGGAGACAACGCACCTGGGCATCCAACAAGAATACCCAAGCTTCTTCTGCTAAATGTCTCAATTTCACGCATACAGGTAACATGGCATGAAGCAGCAACGGTTCTCCCGTTTTCAGATCCGACTGCACAAGGAGAGAGCCAAGGGGTACGTCATTGATAACCCTTCGGAAGCCGCGTTCGAGTGCACCACCGCTGGAGGGACACTGCTGAAAAACTGTAGTGGAGAGTAAATAACAAACGACATACGAACGTAAAATCGAGACTCCGCATACGTGCTATAACAGAAATTCTTCAGTTTCGTTGACTCTCCAAGTAAAGGCAATCCAGACCTGAGCATTCAAAGCCTTTCCGTGTGCTTCCGCTTCAACCGGGGTAACTACAGTCTTTGAGGTATATGGAAGGTATTGCAGAGCAAACTCTGTCAATGTCCTGGACAGACGGTCGACAAAGAAGATAAAATCTTGGCGACTCGTAGTTTTATCTCGCAAAATGGTGTATATTCCCTATCATTTCGTCCGAGGGTCCAGTGCATAAGTAACAAGAAAGTAGAACATACTTGCAATTGTGGAGTCTGGGGATGTACTGTTAAATTCAAGCCATCGACGGCAATATCTGGAGTGGCAAGGCCAGATTTTGGGAAGTATTGATGAGGAATAGCAAGTTTCGGTCGGAATCGGTTTGCTCGCTCTTGCAGTTGACGACGAATATGTGCCGATATAAGCTCGATCGCAACAGCATTGTTAGAGCCGGGCACGATCTGACCATCAGCGTTGAGATGCTCAGAAGGGAGAATTTCAAGAGATTCCCTTACTATGTCCGCATACGCCATGGTCGGACGAACAAAATTGTCAAACGCGGGTTTGACGAAGCGAAGGTACCTATGCCAGGGTCAATTCCTTCATTTGTATAAAGATGCTACCTCTCACTGGTCTAAAATACCCTCAACACTCCTACCGCGTTCTGTCACGTCTCTTTTTATTCTTCGAGCTAGCATTAGATCCGAATCACATTGCACAAACACCTATCGAATCAGAGTCCGAGAGTAATTCAGCTTACATATGTATGCGTGAGATGCCAGCGAGATAAACGGACTTTGAGGTCATACAGTGCCCGGAGGGCGGGATCATGTAATACCATAATTCCTTCCGCTGTACTTGACGGTCAATGACGCCAATTCAGAAAGCAGATTGCGCCGACATACTGATGATGATAGTAGCACCATATAGATATTTCGTCCCTTCCAGACGCTGATGTTCCGAAAACGAATATATGGGTATGTTTGTCTGTTTGCAGGCCTTGAGATCTGCGAGACACTTCGTATACGGAGTTGAGGATACGTGACGGCATTGACCGCGAAAACAAAACGACGGACAGAGGCAAACATGGGCATATCGATAGCATCAGGATGGTCAAAATCCAGCATGTTCGCATGGGCCAGCTCCAATTCCTCAGGCGTATGACGTTTGTAAAAGCTGTCCTGAAATACAGCGTCATCAACCACCGCGCATGCAAGCGACGAACCCGAACAGAGCATACTTGAGAAAGGATAATGACAGTAGGTATCGATCCCAGAGCTTGCACTATCTGCCGCGCAACGTGAGTCTAGTGAACGAGAAAATCAAGACAAGTCAGAGCATGTTCCTGCAAGGAGCGAAGTTCAGGCGACCTTGCCACTCCCGGATCCGCCTGCATGGACGACACGAATGGACAACGCAAAAGCATTTCGAGCGGGCGATGCATGGATGAATCTAGCATCGGACCGGAAAAGCAATGGTATGCACCGCACCAGAGACCGCCACGACGTACGCGTCGAGCGTCCGCACGCCATCTTCTCCATACCTGCAGCACGTTCCAATCAGCAGAGGCAGATGGAACAACATCTCAGAATCTGAGGAAAAAAACAATAATATGGAGAAGGAGGAATCACCATGGAGGCCGACCATGTGAGACCAAGACTGTGTTCTTCTTTGCCTGAAGGGACAGATTGCTCTGCGACCTCGACGCCGAGGGAATGGGTTCTAAAGTCGAATAATCTTGCCCCGGCATGTATAAAGGAACAAATATGCGGCGCTCCTATTAAAATTAGAGTCCCTCCTCCGAAGACCAGTCCAGCAGCGGGTCCAATGATGAGCAGGAGGGTATGCTGTCCGGACAGGCTGAGTATTGCCTGACGAATTAGGTAATCGGTCAAGATCTTATCGACTCATGCAAAGATAAGATTTTGCTCGCTTCGACATTTTGTAGCTACTCGTCTGGAAGTAGAAAATCATCTATAGCAGCTTTCATCTTGCTATCGGTCATTTTGCTCCTCGTCCATACCTCGTCTGCAACCCGGACTGCCTTATCCGGCTCTAGAAGACTGAGGCTCGACTCAAGCCACAACGGCATAGTGACAGACCCACGGCTGGCAGAGGTCCCACTCTGGCCACGACTGCTGCGACTCGTAAGGGTGGTGTGACATGAGTAACATAAGAACGGCGTTAAAGAGGGCTTCAATTGCAGAGCATTCACTTGACCAGCCTCTCGCTCGTTCAGTGATCGTATAGAAATCTGAGCTTTCCAATCTTGAATTCCGCTCTGCAATGGACTGCCAGGACATGAGATTGTTTTGATTGACAAATCGGGGATGACAACGTACCGCTCGCAGAAAAGACAAACACCTTCTGCTCCAGCTTTCGGCGCCAGTTTCGCACACGTGCGTGCGATGGTGGACACCGTTGAAGGATAGTCACGCTCTAGTCTGACAATGAAATCTGAATCCAACTGAGCGCCAGTTCAAGACACTCTCGGGCGATTAGACACTGACCCTCAGTCAAAGTTTCTATGTTTTGCTTTTCTCCAGGCATTTTCTCCCGGCCAGGAGGGTGGACATCATTCCACCAAGCCCAGATGCCACACTCCTTCAATCCAACATCCTTGAGGGGACGAATGACTCTAATAGGCCTTCGCGTCGCAACCTCCTGATCGGAACAATTAGGTGTCCATTCTTCCTGGGCCTCTTCGCGCACTACAAACCCTGCACCCTGCGATATAGACGATATCAAGCCTATAGACAGTGATGTGAGAGACGTTCCGAGGAGAAGGTGAGAGGAATTGGTGTAAGATGCAGTATAAAGTAGAAGCAGCCGCACGAGTGTGCGGATGGCATTCGAGACAGCAGTTTGGGTCGGCAAGGACGCGAGGAAACTTTGAAGGCGGGAAGCTGGACTCGATGAGTTGGATTCGTCGGAGAGATGAGTCAAGAACAAGTCTGAAGTGGGTCAATGCTTGGACAGAAATTCCCATCAATGAGGCTACAGACCTTCGTTGCTGACGTCCAGACCTATACCACTCCGTGCCGGACGTCTACCTGTTTTCTTCCACCAGTCATGGTCAAAAGCGTCTTCGATGCGTAAAGGAATGAATTGGAAGTGTGGATATTTTTCGACGTGCGATCGAACAACCTCCATTTCATGCTTTGTCTGAACTAACGTTCATTGAACAGTTGCACGCAGAATGGAAGTCACACTTACATCAGGTATAGCCGCACGGACATCAACATAGCCCACATAAGCCTTCTTCCATACAGATGAATTGCGCGGATGATCTTTGCCTCCTTTCACTTTCCCTGTCTCGGTTTCGGTCTGCGCGTTCCGCACCGAAAAGTAGCAGCGATCCACGAGGTCCAGCAACACTGTCGAGCTCAGGCCACCCGACAGTGCTACTAGCAATTCCCCGGAGGCTTTCAGAGCCTTGCGGCGCGGCCCATCAGGGGTCTCGTTCACAAACGGTTCAAGGGACTTGCGAAACTTGGTCACGATGAGGGGAACGAAGCATTCCCTGATGGCAGGATAAGTGGGACGCACGGGCAGGAGAATAAAGGCACATTAAGCGTACTTGCAGTATACTGCATGGCGAATGACGACGTTACCTGTCCTCGATTTGCACCGCACGCAGTCCCTCGACTTGTCGAATTTCGGACGCCCTGGATAAGACGGTTCATCAGAATGGCTCCCTGCCTGTGATGGAGGCTACTTGCGTAGCATCTCTGCATCCTTTTCCGTTTCGGGATTGCCGCAAGAGCCTGAGCTGGCCATGATAAGAGCAAGCGAATCGAAGGAATCTGTATCGTAAGGGTCACACATGTGACAACTGCTGTATCGGCGTCACGCTTTAAAAAGATTGCCCAAAGGCTGCTCGAACGCATCCATTTGTCAACGCCGCGTTCTCAATGATGTTGGGACAAAATGCATTTTTCTATGGGACGTTGATGCACCCAAAGATCTTGAGAAGAGTTATCGGAAATGACGGATCGCATCTGGAAATCTGCCCCGCGGTCTTACCGGTTCGGGCATCCTCTACCCTTCCTGCTTGACGTCGCTCGTAACTAATCATGCATGCTGTCCTCTTTTCTCTTTAGGAGCACACGAGGCACAAAGTAAAGGTGAGATAAGGCAAATTGCAACACAATGAAGGGTTTAATGATTCATCTGACCGGCGACACCGTACCATGTGACAGTACCGAGACTACCCCGGTGTGATACCTTACAGCCAAGCGCGGATACACCTTGGACGGGAGTTGACGGCCGAGGAGCGAGTAGTGAGGGGCACGTTGGTGATGGGTCTGACGGAGGAAGATATGGCCCGGATAGACGAATTCGAGGATAGTGTAGGTCAAACAGATCATCGATCCGAGAACGACTGATGGCATTCGCCGCTCAGGAATACATCCGGAAGGCGATGACAGTCTACTTGCTTGGGCCACCGATAGAGCTCACTAAATATGGGACGGATGTGGCCTCACTCATCCCACACGACCCGCCTGCAATACCCGAGGATATTGCGTCCACAACAGGAGTATTAGCAGAGACTTACATCTACGTCGATTACCGGCAATTGCGCAAGGCGCTGTGGGATTGGAGGGACTTTGTGGAGAATCGTGCGGTTCGGTGGTTTGAGGAGGAATGAAGTAGCATCATAACAAAGTGTAAACACAGCCCCGCCCCATAATTTGAAAAAAGTTAGTCCTGGATGTCGAGGACAATATTATATTACATGAATGCGACCATAATCGCATCCGACCCCGCTCTCCCCCACCACCCATGTCTCTGCGTCGGTGCTTAGCCTTCGCCGTCGTCGCCATCTTCGTCCTCCTCGTCTTTCTCAGTGGTCTCAGCGATCATGTCTATACCGTGCGCGCATCGTTGTCTAAAAATGGTCACTCGTTCGCACTACAGAAATAGAACTGTCAAACGCACTAACGCCCTTCTCTCACCCACAGTCGTTCCAGACTTCAGTCGCTATCATCTCTTGAGAACGCTCTCGGCCGACGAGTTTCCTATAGGTGCGCGTTCACTTACCGTGCTATGGAATAGAAACTTGAATTATGCTGTTTCATCAGATGACCCTCAAAGACGCGTTATCATCGTCGGGGACATTCATGGCATGCACCACTCCCTAATGTCGGTCCTGTTTCCTGTGCCATCATTGCTATCTCAACACTTGCATTTCCCAGCTCATTACTCAACAAGCTGAACTACGAACCCCATCTCGACGTCCTAGTCCACGTCGGCGACATCGTCACCAGAGGCCCCATCGAAGGCTCCCTTACTGTCTTGTCTTTCCTCTCCACCTACAACGTCCGAGGCGTGCGCGGAAACAATGACCAAAAAGTGATCGAATGGCGCGGCTGGTTGGAGTGGATTCGGAGCCTGCCGGGTGGTCAAGCGTGGCTCGCCGACATGTATGAGGACTGGCTCGAGGCCGAGGCCGACGGAGCCACCCTCGAGACGTGGATGAAGAAGAAGCGGAAGAGAGGAGAGAAATGGTGGCGGCGCGTCCCGAAGGGCTGGAAGATCTTCGAGGACCACTACAAGGTGGCGGAGGCTATGTCGGAGGAGCATTACCAATATCTCCTCGATCTACCGCTTACGCTGCATGTCCCGTCTGCACACACGTTTATCGTGCATGCCGGTCTTTTGTCGTCGAATCCGCAATTCCCTCCGGACAACTATCGACAGCCTCTGTCCCGCATTCCCCACCTTCCGCCCATCTACAGAGGTCGTCCCAGTAATGAGACCGTTACCCTACTGAGGGAGCTCCAGGAACGTGCGTTGTTGAAAGACGTGCCACAGAACGCGATCCCGTGGAACATTCTCAACATGCGAAGCATCAACCACGGCAGAGTCTCAAAGTGCGCATAACCTCTCCCCGCTTTTTTTTTTTTTACTTTCTCTATCGTTAACCCTGGACATAGAAAACGGCATGGCACGGCCTGGTGCAATATTTGGAAGTACGACATGTCGCTGTGTGAAGGATTCTATCAGGACATACTTCCCGTCCAGTCGGAGAGGGTGACTCTTCCTTGCTATCCACTGACTGTCGTCTATGGCCACACCGCTGCTCGCGGGCTCGATGTCAAGCGGTGGTCAATCGGCCTGGACACCGGTTGTGTAAGTCGACGATCTTTCCAGCCGTTTGCTTGTCTCTCACCTCCCCGGCTGACGGGAACAGGCTCATGGCAGACGACTCACAGCTCTTGTCCTTGGGGGCGACCAAGCTCTAGACATACTTAGGGACGAGCGCACTGTGGCCTTCGGCGACCAGTCTGCCGGTTCGATCGTGAGCGTCGGTTGTAAATGAACGGACGCGCTATCCGACCAGACTTTGATATCTATTCGGCATTTCCTGGCTGCGATGATTCGCGCTGCCTGGTCACCTTGAGAATCGAATCTATATGGCTAAGCCGTGGCGGTTATGCAGATAGCGTATTCTCACTCACGTAATTTGCAACGTTATATACATCATATTCATAGTCCTACAGAACACTACGATTACAATCACATACTTGCAAAACAGGTGCACTAGACGTTGCCCGAACTGGCGTGGTCAACAAATGAACAGCAAATTTGTGTCCTGTAAACGGCAGCTCAGTAAGGACCGCGTGGATGGGTACTGAAATCACTGAAATCCTACCATAGGATGCGAGCTCGACAGCTGTGGCTTTTGACTGTATTTCGCTCGTAAGATTTCCCTTATGCTGACCAGGAGCTGCTGGTAGCTTTGCTGAGAATTTCGATCTGAAGCAGATGGTCAGCTAAGCAGGATGTGGAGAGGAAGAAGGGTTCTTGCTCAGAGCGGATATGAAAGCCTAGCATGCCATGCTCATTAGTCACGGCAACCGTGCCTTTGGCAACTAAAATATCTTACAAAGCTCATGGCACCAGTTGCCTGGCCAGCCTCTTGAGTATCGGCACTAGTTTGAGAATCCTTGCAACCACTCCAAGATATCTACAAAACAGACCGATTGAACAAAGAATTGAAAGAAAAAAACTTACATTAGAGGACTTACAACATCAGCAGGACTGGTTCTTGTGGCCCTGGCATACTTCTCCGCCTTTTGACTGCTTCCGGTAGCAGTCTTCACGAGACCCATTGCGGCACTGAAAACGCCGCCTATGTCGCCTCGCGCATATGAAGAGACTGCGGAAAGCAACCCTTGCCCAGCTTCAGCGGCCAAGTTAGGTTCTTTAATTTTGCCCTCTGTCGAATACTACAAGGATATTTAGTCATAAGAAGGCCAATAAGGGGCTTTCATACGATATACGGAAGATCTTGTCACAGCATGTTAAACGTCATGCATGAAGAGATACGGAGCAGAGACGTACCCAATGCAGAGCCAGAGTGACAAGACTATTTCTCGTGATTAGTTGCCAAGACGAGGACGGCGACTGTTGCTCTTACATCAAAAATAGCGGTTAAACGGCAACCCGAGGGAAGTGGTTTCACCATGACCTCGTGCATCAGCTGCAGAACGGAAATCAACATCACTAACTGGGAAAGGATGAAGATCTTACATCGTCAACGATATGACCTTCAGTTTCATAGTCGACCTGATTGGAGAGTTGAGGGACAAAGTCAGGTGCACTCATCTACCTCATGATTATCACTTTACCGGATAGACAACTGCGGTGTACTGTTATCAGAACTGTGAAGTCAGTGAGTAGTGGGCGGACAGACCTTCGTCATAGCCATCGGCCTCATCGCCATCCAAATCCTTGGTTTGGCCACCATGGCCGGAATCTGCGTGAATATTTAGCATGGACGTCATTCCGGTTGTCATCAAGAAGACTTGCAATGGAAGAATAAGGAATCGTTTGGGGCTGCACCTCGAACGAGCCATTGCATTGCTTCTATCTGTCATGTGAAAACAATCAGCATCGAACCTGAACTTGTGCCGCTCATACAAACGATGTTTCGTTTTGTTGGACGTTGTCGAGGATTTTTGGAATCATCTGTCAGGACCACAATGTCTTCTCGCCGATAATGGAAGTGTTCTTGCAATATACTGAGAAGCTGAATTCGGAATTTTGAATGATAGACTTACTACTGAGAAAATTGACCATGTTCGAGACATCGTTTATGCAGCCCCGCAATTCCCCTTTTTGGCCGAAATAGTTTATACCAATCTGCTCCAGAATGGTCTGAGTGAGAGTCCTGAAAAATTGAAGCGGTCATACGCACACACAGTGCCTTCCTCTTGCCAGTGCACTGGGAGTACTGAAAGAATGGTTGAACGTCCTGTTTATTGGCGTTTTGGAAGTGAGGTCCGTAATACTGTTGTTGCGTAGGAGGCCTAGGAGGTGCGCCACCTTATAAGGCATGAAATTAACTCGGGTACGAGAAACATGCGAAATTTATGACTGACTCGGCGGAGGATAAGGTCGACCACCACTGAACATAGTTCAATTTACGGAGTCAAGGCGGAAATTGGACATGCTTACGGGAGAGGGGGAGGGGGTCCACTCTGTTGACCAGGATATCCTCCAGCTGATGAATAATGTTGATGCTGTTGATGATATGCCTGGCCAGGGTATCCGCCACTGCTAGGCGGGGGTCCGGGGGGAGGTGCGTACCTGAAAAATTAATGGCTGAGGTAAAAATAGTAATCAACATGACACGTACGACCCATGTGAAGGCGGTGGGCCGGAAGGAGGAGCGTAACTGCGAAGCGCGGAGCTCAGTGGAATGCTAAAGATACCAAAGATATACTGACGAGCCCTGGGGGCCTTGTCCAGGTTTCATCATGAGATCTTCAGACTGTCAGAATAGCACGATTACTTATGCACAAGGAAGATCGACGTACCTGATGGAAACCCAAAGCTGGAAGGAAGATATATATATAATTAAGAGAGATTGAGTCAAGTTATGGCGTCGTGGTAGCATACCCAGATTGCTGTCTCGGAGGTGCACCGTACCTGAGCAGACTTTTAGTCCAACGCAAGGGTTCAGGAATTGAAACTGCGCACCCTTGAGGCGGGGGTCCAGGCGGAGGCCCGTATCTGAGGAGCATGAGCTAGGATCGGTTGAAAGGCAGAGCATTTACCCAGATGGCGGTGCCCCGGCAGGCGGCGCGTAGCTAGGGAATATCAGCAACGAGTTCATGATTAGACCACCTTGTCTCACCCGCCTGGGGGTGGTCCATAGGACGGAGCGTAGCCTGGATTGTAGCCGGAACGAGGAGCGCTGGATGCACATCTCAGATACTATTGCATCTGATGGAGCTTCGGTTCTTACGGGCTTGGAAAACCTGGTGCTGAGGGAAAACTGTGGAAATTGTCAGACGAAGTGCAATGCATAGATGGACCATGACACGGACGGCGGAGGCGCTTGATTGTTATTGTTCCACATATCGTTAAGAACAGCTGGTTCAGACTACTGCGTGTTAAGAGCGGGATGCCGAAGATGTGGGACGATAGGAAGGTGTGGTGTTGAATGGAATTGAGTGTACTGTACATTGTGCAACTACTGTCCAGCACTGAAACACACAGCCACACGTCAGATGACTCGCTCACCAATATGTTCGCCACCCATTACATGAATGAAAATCAGCCCAATGGGCAGCAATAGGACTTCCATACAGAAATAGAAGCAGCACCACTCGACGAGGTCTCATGCCGCCGTTTGCAACTCCCAACCAGGCGCTTTTTTCTGCAGGATGGATCTATTTATGCATTCCAGAATTGTTGGGATGCAGCCTTGAAGTTACATCAATTCACCTCACGGTGCAGTCAGGCTACGCTGCCGTGACAATGACATATGTGGCCGCCATCGCCATGTCACATGTGCAGGAGACATGGGCGTAAACCCGTGAGCATCGGCGTACGCGTATTTTTAACCGTCATGTTCACGGGATTGGTTGATAACACTGAAGCGATCACGCTTGAGTTTGATGTTGCCAGATACTTTCCAAGGTGTTGCCTCACCGGACAACATCGCTTTAATCCGGGCCGCACTATGCTCTACTTTTTCCGTCTTTGCCCCATTGTTCCAATGCGCGGCTTCTTCCTGGAAAAAATACCTATGATGAGAGCTAGGCTGATCAACTGACTCTGAGTCTCGAGCTTATAAGCAATCGGGTCAAAGAAGTGACTTCTGTTGATACATTCCGAGAATCCACCATGCCCGCCGTTGCAGATGTTGGAGTCGGCCAATTGGCCGTTTCGCGACGAAAAGCTCTTGCTGGTCAATCAGGCTGGGTATGCTCATTGCCATCTTCTCTCTTTTCACTGACTGAGTTGTGAATAGGCCGGCCTTATCCAGAATCGAAAGGTGTTCGCCATCGCAGTGTTCGCATCACTTGGGGGCCTGTAGGTATCCTTAATGTTCATGGCCAGCTTCTAGATCTAACGCAACTGCCAGGCTTTATGGTGCGTCTTAGCCAACTCTCTCGAACCCGACCCTACGACAGGGAGAATGCTCTAGGATACAATCAAGTGAGTCGTCTACTGCCTCATCCTCTTCTCATTTAAATGTATATCCGTCGCTATTCAGGGGGTCTTTTCCGGCGTTTTGGCGTGAATATTTCAACATGCTCAACTGCGTAAGGTTTGGAATCTCATTACAGCCATACAGAATGAATTCGTTCCATAATCGCATGGCATCTGCAGTCGACCATTCCGATACAAAGGGGTGGTTGGTGGCCATACTGGAGCTTGGCGCATGGGCTGGTGTATTAATGACAGGTGATACGTCTTGCTTTTGACGCGCGAACTTATCCAATATCAGCCAGGTTATTTTGCCGATAAGCTGTCACGAAAGTTTACAATCGTGCTCGGTCAGCAGTCTGGCGTTAGATGGGTGGGATTATACTGGGAACTCACGAGGATACAACCTTAGCTGTCATTGTTTTTATTATCGGAGTAATTGTCCAGACAACCGCTAGAGCACCACCATCGATATATGGAGGTGAGTATCGTCTCATCAGATGTCACTCTGCAGCTAAGGTTTTCCAGGGCGATTCGTCACCGGCCTGGGAGTTGGGTCACTGAGCATGGCGGTCCCTCTCTATAATGCCGAGATAGCTCCGCCTGAAGTCCGTGGAAGTCTAGTCGCGCTCCAACAGCTCGCCATCACATTTGGCATCATGATCTCTTTCTGGATTGATTACGGCAAGATTTTTAACAAACAGATCTGCTCGTTATATGGAATTGTGAACTTGGCCCATCACAGGCACCAATTACATTGGTGGTACCGGCGAGCACCAACACGAGGCAGCGTGGAGAATTCCTTTAGCTCTCCAGATCGTCCCGGCGGTGATTCTCGGAGTCGGAATACTGTTCATGCCGTTTTCGCCCAGGTAAGAATGCCCGACTTTTCTGAACATTTTGATATCTGCAACCACTCGTTCAGGTGGCTTGTAAACCGGGGCCGAGACAAAGAGGCTCTTGCTGTTCTCAGCAATGCTCGCGGCCTTCCGCCTGATGCGGATCTAATCCAGATAGAGTTCTTGTACGTGCATTGGTGTGACTACAAAGCTTCCAATTACTCATGATTCGCAGGGAAATCAAGGGGCAATACCTGTTTGAGAAGGAGACTTCAGAACAAAAGTTCCCCCAATATCAAGATGGGTCATTCATTTCCAACTTCAAACTTGGACTTTTCGACTACCTAAGTTTGGTCACGACTCCAAGTGCGTTAAATCTCTTAGCTTCCGGAGTTCACAAATTTATAAAACCGTTAGATCTGCTTTATCGAGTTGCCGTCGGATCTCTGTGAGTGTGAACATCATTAGTCTTTCTTCCTTTATAACACGTTTTAGGACAATGTTCTTTCAACAGTGGAGTAGGTTGCAATTCCGCGCATCGCATGGTTCTACTGACATGCTTCCAGCTGGTGTAAACGCTATCCTATATTATGCTCCCAGTATCTTTCAGTCGTTGAATTTGACTGGCAACGCGATTTCGCTCCTGGCCACTGGCGTCGTCGGAATTGCGTCAGTAGAGATAATACGTCGCGCATTTCACAGCGATTGATCTGTTTTCAGCATGTTCCTCGCCACTATCCCGGCTGTTCTTTGGGTAGACAAGGTTGGCCGAAAGCCGGTGCTAGTTTCGGGCGCTTTTCTGATGGCAGCGTCAGTCATTCGTTTATTATTTTGGATGCGAAGCTCAATCGCTTTACAGATGTCACCTTATCGTTGCAATTCTGACTGGCCTGTACCATAACTCATGGGCATCGTGAGCCTCTTCTTCCATTTTCTGGACGAACTCCCTTCACTCATTTGTGCGATGCTCAGTCATTCCGGCAGGGATTTTCTGGCTAATCGATATGAAGTTGATTCTTATTCTGTTTCTAGCCGCTGGGTGGGTTGCTTGCGTCTTCGTCTGGATTTTCGCGATAGGTAGGTGCCGTTGTGATCCGCTTTTTGCTTTATTCTCATCTCTTCCGTTTCCTTCAGGGTTTGGTTATAGCTGGGGTAAGATATCTCATATCATGTATGATCGGCATGAGCCGACATCTACCAACTCGCTCTACTAGGGCCATGTGCGTGGATTCTAGTCGCAGAGGTAACGACATTCTGAGGTATTACTGAGGGCCGTGATATGACATGACATGACAACAGATCTGGCCACTCAGTGTCCGAGGAAAAGGACTGTCAATTGCTACTTCATCGAACTGGGTATGTCCCGCATATAAGCACGGCAGAACGAAGAATTAACATTTATCATCAGATGAACAATTTCATTGGTATGGAGATTTGCGTGTTCCTGAATACGAGCTGCTCATCGCATTGTGTCCTGTCTTTGTAGTTGGCGAGGTAGGAAATTCATCTTTTTAGAGCCATCCGAGCTAAACAAACCGAAAGGTAACACCCACAATGTTACAACATCTGGGTTTCGGAACCTTCGTATTCTTCGGCGTAAGGAAGGACAGTCTGTTCTCTGGCATGACTCACACCTGCAAACACAGGCCTTCTCATTTATGGGAGCGCTTTTCGTTCTCTTCTTTGTGAGTGTCGCTTCTTCTTTGGACCCTGCCGCTTGTTGATGTGGACGAAAGGTTCCTGAAACGAAGGGTGAGGGCTCGCAGACCTACAGGGAACCAAGAACAAACGATTAATCATGTCTCTGTCAATGCTAGGACTCACCCTAGAGGAAATGGATGAGGTATTCAGCAGAGGAGTCTCCAGCTTGGCGGCTGCCGATCGCGAACGTCAGGAAGCAATCTATCGTCGGCTGGGACTCCTTTCTGATGAAAAGGGCGACGATGGTCCAGAGAAGGCGTAGATGAAAAGTACTTCAACTATTGATGCACCATGATTTATCCCGAAGATATTACGATTTGTACAAATATATGGTCTCCCTTCCTTCTTTTCCCATAATTTTCTTGCCGGCCCCCCCCCCGGGCCCCCCCCCCCCCCCCCCCCCCCCCCCCCCCCCCCCCCCCCCCGCCCCCCCCCCCCCCCACCCCCCCCCTGTGTGTGCGTGTTTTCGGGGCCCCCCTTACGGCCTGGAAGAGTGTGAATGTGACAGGCGCGTGACGTTTTGTGACTGACGCGTCGTTCGGCTCGTGATGAGAACGTTGACCATTCCACTCTCTGCCCCGACGTATCTTGCGCGCTGCGCCTCATGAGCTAGCATGGATGTCTCGCTCTCTTTTTTAGAGACGCTCAACCCAGCTCAGTTGAAAGGTCTGCGATCCTATTTTCTCGCTCTCAGTGTGCCCTAATCGTCATGGACATAGCCGTGCAGCACGATGAATCAATCCCTACTCAGATCCTGGCAGGTCCGGGGAGTGGCAAAACCAAAGTCTGTACATGACTCGGCTTATTCTCTTTCCTTTATCCTGACACGGCTCGAAGGTGCTGACATCCCGCATTGCATATCTCATTCTTGCTCGGTCCTTGGAGCCATCCTCCATCTGTGCCGTCACGTTCACCAACAAGGCTGCGAACGAAATGCGGATACGCTTGACCCAACTTATCGGAGAAAAAGCTACGTCAGATGTGAAAATGGGGACGTTTCACTCGTTATGCGCGACTTTTCTGAGGAAACATGGATCTCTGGTCGGGCTTAAAGGGAATTTTATAATATGTGATGCAGAAGAGAGGTTCGCAGCTAGCGATTACCGCGTTTTTTTTTTTGTCTAATTTCACTTTCAGCAAAAAAATCGTCAGCAAATTGGTGAAAGAGAGAGTCGCGCTCATGGACAGGGACATAAATCTCAAGGATGACAATATTCTGTCTATTATCTCCAAAGCGAAGGCTCAAGGACGAAATGCAGAGGAATTCAGCTTGTGCATCCGCGAAGATCGACAAGGCGAGAAGATTTCCGAGGTTTCGCGGAATGTTGGGACTTTCATAGCCCATATATATCAAGAGTACGAAAAGGCGTTGCGGAGGAGCAATAGCTTGGATTTTGATGACCTCCTCCTGTACGGAGTCCAACTATTCGCTGACCATGAGGAAGCAAAGACGTGGTGCAAGCACGTCTTAGTAGACGAATTGTGAGTGTCACATATCATCACGTCTTTGCTGGTCAGCTGAGGCTCAGACAGTCAAGATACCAATATTATACAGTACAATCTCATGAAGGCGCTCGCCTCTCACCAATGTGTTACAGTAGTTGGTGATCCTGATCAGTCTAGTGAGCCTAGTGCTTGGCAAATTCACAAGCTTTGACCGATTTACAGTTTATAGTTGGCGTTCTGCCGAAGTTGGCAATTTGACATCCATGAAGCAAGGTACAAACTGAACTGTTATACTACAAAATGCTCATCATATTCTTCATCAGACTTCCCTGGCACTGTGCAGATATTGTTGGAACAGAATTACAGATCAACGGGATGTATCTTAGATGCCAGTTTAGCTATAGTCTCTCAAGGTAATCAGTTTGCTTTTTACTACGACCGGTTTCAGCGACTCAATAGAACATGTTCAGATAGTGCTCGTATACCAAAATGTTTGCGAACCGATAATCCGAAAGGTTTTATTCCTCTCATTCAAGAATTGACTTCCGAGCATGAGGAAGCCGACTTCGCGGCATACGAGATCAAGCGACTGACTGCTGAAATGGGTGGTGTGCTTCATTGGAGTGATTTCGCAATACTAAGTAGGTGTATGCGGCGCTTTTCTTTCAGTCACTTAAGGGCGACCTCATTGAACGAACAGTCCGATCCAATGCCCTTTCGCGGGCGTTTGAAACATCACTGCAGAAAAATGGAATCCCGTGTCGTATTCTTGGCGGTCATAAATTCTTAGAACGAGCGGAGGCGAGGACATCTGTTTATGCCGACACGAATGCCCGATGACGTCCACAACAGGTCAAGAATTTGCTCGCATACCTACAACTCATCGACAACCCAGAATTTGACCCAGCTTTTATCCGTGCTGTTAATGTGCCCGGTCGTGGCATTGGCATTAAGGTCACCTTTCCGGAATTCAATCAAATATATGTCTAACAATAATTTCAGACTTTGGCGGAGATATCATCGAGGGCAGAGCGGAAGAAAATTTCACAATTCCAACTGGTCCAAGGAATATGTAACGGTAGACTTCCAGACGTTAAACCTCCTGCTCGACGTAAACTGGCTTCGTTTTTTGGAGTGATAAATGAGCTACAGGGCCTTGCCGAGGCAGTAAGCATCGTTCTCTAATTGTTGAACGTTACGTGACGGTATTGCAGCGCGCGACTCCATCCAACCTCATCCGGCGACTTCTAGAGCTTATTGAGTTCAAGCTTTACTTGAGAAAGACGGAACCAGACTGGGAAAGCCGCTGGGAAAATACTCAAGAACTGATCACCTTCGCCACCGAAGTCGAGCAAAATCTCAATTATGCGCCAGCCCAAGATGACGATATCTCAATGTAAGCCCATTCCGTAAATAGCTGTGTCAATGCCTGAAGTTCGTCTTGTCAGGCACACACCTCTGCGTTTGTTTTTACAAGCGTCAATGTTATCGTCGGAAAGCAACAACCAAACTCAGGGGACGAATGAGGCATGCCTTCAGTTTCCGTATTTGTCAGGGAGCTGACAGTTCATGCCCAGAAAGTTACAATCTCGACCTGCCATGCAGCAAAGGGTTTAGAATGGCCGGTGGTCATGATTCCCGCAGGTATACGGGACACTTCTGATGTGCAGCCGTTGTCTCATCCGCAATGTGTCAGTGGAACAGGGCATATTCCCATCACACCGAACAGAAGATGTCGATGAAGAACGGTAATTATTTTGAAACCAAACTCTCCAAGTTGGTAATCAGCATGCTCTAGCCGCCTGCTTTTTGTCGCTTGTACTCGCGCCCAGGCAGTGTTATATCTGACACATGTCAAACAACGCAAAGTAGCTGGCGAGACGAAAAACAAGGAGATATCGGAGTTCCTGTCCACAGTGTTGGAGCAATCCCCAGTGAGTCTTCAGAATGGTCTAACTCATCTGAGTTTTCTGGCTGATTCAGGTGCAGACACTGTTCACGACTCAGAGGCCTACATTATATAAAACCCCTGGGCAAGCTGTGATCTCCAACCTTCTTCGTAGGCCAATTCCAGATGCATCAGAAGCCTCCCTACAAATAGCAGAGTTGTACGTCTGTAGCCCATTTTTCGGTTTCCGCTCGGCTTATTAGCCTCATGGTATTCAGCCTGCAGAGTACGCATCCAAAATGGGGGGAAACTGTCTACAATCCTCATGCGACAACCTCACAGAGTCTGAAGGGTGTGTTCATTGTTTACCATTTTCTTGTTACTGACAGTCTTCATGAGTAGGGCCGGCGGACTTCGCCTCTGTGAAAGCACTGATAGAGCTGAGCAAAGAGACGTCATGCTACCAACCCCAACCTGTTAAGAGGCCCGCCCAGCCCTGCGCTACTCTGAATGAGTATCCACCTCTCAGTATGAAGCCACCTGCCGACATTAAATCACATCCATCGATGTCAAACCGGGCTCCTCCACATTTTTCAGATGGCGCAACGTACAAGCAGCCGAAAGAGAACATGCCAATTAATGCGGGTCCTCGTGGGATGAAACGCAGGCTGGGAATAGGAAGGCCCGCGACAGGATATCAGAACAAAAAATTCAAGCCGCCCATGTAACGCGTTCTTAATGCATTTCCGATGCATGTATTCTTAATCACAGCTAATTGTTACGCATGACAATGAGCCGTACGAGTCGGACGACTCGCAATCGAGAGAAACGAGCGCGACATCAGCACCGCCAAGTATACATGGTGTTAAAGCGACAATGAAGGCCAGCAGTCAAAAGTGTGTCCGCAACTCCGTTAGAGGTGCATCCACAGTCTAACATGCTATTCGACTAATTGGCGAATAGCCCACCAGAAGAGAGAAACATAGAAAGATGTACCAAAACTGGGCATGCCCTTGGTTTCGCAGTCCGGGAGATGCCGTGAACCCGAAAAGGCAGACGCATGGCTACCGCATGTTCTCCTCGAGGCGAAGGCGAGTGATCCGAACGTCAAGTTGTTTCTGGGCCAGCCATCACCATTATGCAAATGCCTTGTGAGCTGTTTTTCATATTTCATCGTCGGTGAGGTGGGGTGCCTGCTCCGGGCCCGCGCCGCGACGAAACCGACCTCTCCCTGTCAGGCTTCCTATTTAATAAACTTTCCAAGCTACTCAAGCCACTTAACTCGTACCGGTAAGTTTCATAGGATATAACGGCCGTTCTGTTGTACCTGATTCCAATACCTGTCTAGCATATCCTTGTACTCGATTCTATAGATTTTCTGGGTTCTCTTTCTCTCCAGACCTCGTGTCATAAAGCCATGCCTCAGTACACCCACAATCGAAGAGACCAACATCTGTCCATGCCTAGCAATAAGGCATCAAGGGCGCAGGACAGGCATAGTCCCTCTCCAGTTACACCCGCGGTTACCGGCATCATATACCCATCGGAGGACGCGTCGACTGAGGCGGATTCCAGTCGATATCACTCTCCTCCTAATAATTTCTACACCCATCCGAACATCGCCGCATCTTCCATCGATTATGCTTCGGAACCTATTCAGGACATGGAAGCTCTTGATCACCTGTGGGACACCCTTCGCCAACAAAAGGAGCGCAAGATGGCAAAGGAGCGACCCAAAGTCCAATCTCTCGAAGAGGCGGCGCGAGAGTTGTCCATAGAGCAATCCGACATTGAAATCCCTCTCATGGAACCCAATGGTCAAGGATCTCTGCCGAAATCTCTCAAGAAGCAGAAATCCATGTATACTTTTTTTTTCATACCAAACATGCAATAACAGGGGATCTGAATATTCCTTTTCCAGCTGTTCAATGCGAGAATCAACGGACGGCAGATCGATAGTGACCACATTTGACCTTCTGGACGTCACGAAGCGGGATGTCCATGTTACCTATCAGAGAAATCGACTGATCATCACATGGACAACCGTCGAGGTATCGGAATGGGAGGAAGACGGTTGCATTATGAGGGACCGTCTCCAACGAGTGTTCCACAGAACGCTGCCGCTGGCGGAAGGAACAAAGGCCCGCCTTCTATCTTTTCTTCCTTTCGATTCAACTAACCCATCTCTCTACCAGTTTGAGGAGGTGCAATGCGTCATGAATGGTCATCGGCTCACCTTGCGATACCCTAATATGCGATGCTTAAGAGTTGAACATCGATCATCGAGGTCCGGAAAATCATAATATCAATGAACGTTATACCATATGTAGTCATACACAAAGCGTAGTATCTATTCAAAGCGATCAATGACAGTTTTCCTGAAGTCTCCCATTCTAATGTTGTCAATGTGTCTCTTTGAGCACTTCGGGAGGATTAGAGGCGTCAGCTACAATGGCACTTCGCAGTCGCCGCAAGAAGCCGCCGACGAATGACGAAAATGGTCTTAATGCACGGGATGAGTTGATCTCCGCTGAGAAATTGCCAACATAGGACGTCGCATTTACCCCGCGCGCAACGTCTATGACGCCCTGACCGGTGTCAGCTTGGGACTCTGTGTTTTCGACATCCCGAATGACAAAGTCGGGAGTACTCATCGTGCCTAGGTTGTCTGAAAATGCCGAGCTTCTATAGGTCGTCGACAGAGCTGGGGCGGTTAGCGTAGCCCGACTGGACAGTAAGACCCGTTGAAGCCTGATTCGACGACCCGTATGCTCCTGGATCCCATTTCGGGTTTTCGAACGGTGCACAGAATAGGCGCCTTCGGCGATATGAGCCGGAACAAACTTCAAAGGGGTGTACGTTGCCCTTCCTTCAGGCAGACTCCGCAATAAATCAGTTGATTCTCTGGTCCTGCAGGGTCCTCCATTTCGTCATGGGTCCGTGCTTTGTCATAGATGTTGGAATCGTTCTACGCCCGGCAGCAAAAAAAGCATCTCGGAACGGAGTGGTTTTCCTTGGATCCACCAATGTCCAAAGACGGCGTCGAGATTTTTCCAGCCCAGGAGTCCGTCGCTCAAATTGCAAAGCCGGCCGAGAACATGAGCCATCGCCCTGGGGATCGATGAGAATGTCTAACGGGTCACAGCTTGATACCAAGGCAGCATATAGCAAGCGTTTTGAGTACGACTTTTCCTTCCTTTTCGTCGCCTTTAGCAAGACAGATTGTTCATCCAAATTCCCGAGGCTAGCGCCTTTAAAATGCCGCCGATCCGGTCGTCCGTACTTCCTCAGACGTTTGCGAGGGGGACTGCCGAGATCAGCTTCATCTAGGACATCGTCGTAAGCCGAGTCTACAAAAGCGCATGCGCCCGGTGCCTCAGGAGCCACTGATGAAGCAGCTAGATTTCGTGGAGAAGACGACAGGCCGCCGACGATGATTGAAGGGGAGATTTGGGCTTCGCTATGGGACAAAATTGAACCTGTATGAATTCTTGGTGTACAAAAGAGGTCCCAGACAGTTCGCTTTCTCCGTCTGAACTGTCGTTCGGAGCATTTTAGACGAGCGTGTCGTATATGGAGGGTGTAAAGATTACCACAAAATCCGAAGCTTCTACCACGGGACTATCAGCATGAATGATCCTCGACATGAAGTCTCAAGATCATCCTCAAGTTGGTGTCGTTATGATTTTGGTTGCGAGTCACATGACACTAACAGAAGGTAATGGTACTTGTCAAGATGGAAAGCACCATGGTCTACAGCACGTTTGCCTCGCTCAAGACTGAAGGTTTTCTAAGTCCGTCTTTAACCGTTTCAATTCATCAACAGCAGCTTTGATCTGAGCCTCGAGTTCTGGCGTCTTTGGCGTCTGTCCCTTCAGACCACGAACGAATTGGCCTTGCTCCGAAATCTTGGCCTCCAAAGCAAAATATTCTGGCGATTTAGGTCCATCCAGAACAGTCTTCTTAACGTCCTTGTCCTTGCGTTTAGATCCGGGCGCGTTCTTCAGAGGGTCAGCCGACATAATTTCTTTCGCCTCATGCCCACCAAACTGTTTCTGCCACACAGCAATGCTGTTCTCCTCGATCTTCTTGAATAGGTGCTCAGGTTTACCGATGTGGTGGCCTCCAAGAATATCGATAGAGAACACCTCTGGTACGGCGCGAGCGGGTGCGTTGAGCTGCATGATCATGGAATCCGACGTCGCAGGCATGAAGGGGTAAACAAGGGCAGACAAGAGGTAGATTAGGTTGATGGCACGCGATACGACTTTGGCGCAGCGCTGGGGGTTCGATGCCATGAGCGCCTTGTTGAGACCCGATGATTGGAGATAATGATTTCCCCTCATGGAGATGAGCATGACGGTCTGAAGACCCAGCCGAAGCTTAACGGCTTCCATGGCGTCAATATATTCCTTCAGCAAGTTGTTCACGTCATTGATGAACTCGGCATCGTGTTCATCATTGGGAGAAAGGGGACCAGGCGTGTCGCCTGCGGGAACAACGCTGTTGTACTGCGAGGAGACGAATTTTAGAGCACGGTTGACGAAGTTGCCAAAGCTGAAAACATCGGTCAGTCTTCCAGTTTGTTTTCTTCGTATGTTAGACGCTTACTTGTTCAAAAGCACGTTGTTGTTCGCCGCAACCTGCAACAAACAAAAACTTCAGTACGCTCCATCGGTAGACGCTAGCGAGACGTACACAGTCGGCCCACGAAAACATGGCATCTGCAGTCTCTGGTCGTGTCGAAAGGAGATAATATCGCCAGACTGACGCGGGTATTCCGGTTTCTTTAGCGGACGGACCAAACACACCACGGTTCTTGCTCTTGGAGAACTTCCCGCCCTCATAATTCAGATATTCTGGAGACATCGTCAGCGATATGCAATTGAAGGCGACAGGATATGCCATGCCTGTTGTGGAAAGGTGATGGAGCATGGTCCAATCGCGGCCATCACCCAGTTGGACTGATGGCCAGTACACGGTGTGGAAGTAGACGTTGTCCTTTCCCATGAATTGATATAGCTCTACATTCTTCGGGTTGAACCACCATTGTTTCCATTCCGAGGTATAATTCGCAGTGATGCTAGGGTAGCCGATGGGGGCATCGAACTACTCTTATTCGTCAGAACGAACGCGAAGGGAAGGAGCTCGCGGCACTGACCCACACGTCTAAGGCATGAGTCAGATATCGGTAGTCAAAGCGGTGTAGTTGAATAACACGTACAGAGAACCTTCCCTTTCATGCCGTGCTCGTCACTCTCATCGACCGGAACAGGAACTCCCCATGTCAAATCTCGTGTTAGAGGCGTGGGTATCAAACCTGCCTTCAATCGTGCATCGACGATGGTACCTTCAGCGTTGATGACCGCGTTCGGAGACCACTTTCCAGCTTTCCAGGAACGCCGGATCCACTCTTCCGTGCGGGGTTGTATTGCGTCCAGCTTGAGATACATGTGTGCAGATGTGCGCGTAGTCACGACATGAGACTTGTCAACGAGACATCGCGGCTTGATCAATTCTATGGCATCTAATGTACGACTGCATCCATCGCATTGATCTCCTCGAGCGTCCTTTTCCACACGACTTAGAATGCGGAAGTCTGCAGTACCGTCAGGACATACCTCGTATCCACAGTGTGGGCAGATCCCCTCTACAAATCTGTCTGCCAAAAACCTAAAAGCTGTTGAGCACGGAAGCGGTTAATGTGACCATCAGTGCCGCACTTTGAGCATCCCTCGCAATACGTCTGTTCCTTATGTTGTTTTATCAGATATCCATTTTTACCAAGATTTGTGTATATCTCTTGGGAGATTCTAGCGAAAGCATGTTCAGATACCGTGCTGTTCAACAAGGATTTACGTACTCGGTGTGCAAGGGAGTTGAAGTACGGCCGAAGTAATCGAATCTATCCAAAGATCAATGCCCTGAAGGAGGGGGGTGACAATCGAGCCTACCCGATATCAAACCATTCATACGTTTCCTTGTGTGTGATATGATATTTATCGCACAACTCTCGCGGTGTGATGCCTTCCTTGAGCGCCTGAGTTTCTGTCGCTGTGCCATACTCATCCGTGCCACATATATATAGCGTTGTCCGATTCCTTGTTCCTGAAGGTACGCCTCAGCATATGGAAGAGTCGCATAAATCCAGGGCCATACGGTTATATCTATTCGGACGTGTCATCTTATGATTCACGAGTTGAACCTAGAAGCTCTCACCGGCTGAATACATCGGCGCTCAGCGTGCTCCCAATTATGTTGCCTGCAGAGCACTGAGTAGAGTGTCCCTTGATGGACGTAAACACTCACCAAGATGAGGGACGTTATTGCAGTATGGAAGGGCTGATGTTATAAGCACATTTCTCTCGCCTTCTTTCGGTAGGCTGGGTCACACTCGTCGTTAGACAAGTTCGCTAGACTATCTATGGTTTGATTTCGTACGTGGCAGTTTGATCAGGAGGAGGAATGACCCGAAGGACGCCATCTACGGCTCTGATATTTTGTGCCATGGATGCTAGTCGGAGTAATGAGGAAGAATGCGATCGATACAAAAATCACAAATTAAATTTAGGTCGAGTCAGATCTTATCTTGGCAGGTGTAATTCGCTGACTAAGCATGGACTACACCTCCCATGTTATGACGTGCTGGTGTAATCCTTCCTTGGTCCATACCTACAACCATGTTGGGCTGGCTGAGGTTCGTGCACCGAGTCCACCTTTGTCCCACGACACGTAGTTTGATTGATTTTAGGCCATGGCTTCCACCTTCAATTACGAGGCCGGGCAACTCTCACCCAGAATTCACTGTAACAGCAGTGCTGTTGGGACTCGTCATTGGTTGCTTGATTTGTTTCACAAATCTTAGTTTGGGTCTCCAGTCTGGTTGGATATCTATGTAAGCCGGCGGAATCTTCCTATAAATCTTAGCTGAGTTTCTTCAGGATGTCGATCCAATCCGCTCTCATTGGTTTTCTGGTCTCTCGCATCCTTCCAAAACCTTTGACGCCTCAGGAAATTATCGTCGTTCAGACTACCGCTGTGGCGACTGGGACGATGCCTCTAGCGGCTGGCTTCGTGGGGATATTGCCTGCCTTGGGTTTGCTCGATGAAAAGAGAGATGGTGTTCCACCGACGCATTTGTCATGGGCCTCAGCCATATGCTGGTCTTTTGCTGTCGCCTACTTCGGGTGAGTATGCCTTGAGAGTTCAACTTGGAACGTTGCTCAAATTGAATGTAGCGTATTTCTTTCGCCACCCATCAGGAAACAAGTTGTGAGTCCGACGTCTACGTTGAATCATTCAGCCTGGAATACAATCTACGCAGATAATAGAAGAGCAATTGTCATTTCCTTCGGGGACTGCCACCGCTCATCTTATTTCCGTATTGCATGGACTTCCGCCGCCAGAGAAAGGGTTACGACACAGAACGGGATACGTCGCTATCGACAGTGGCGTCGGAGAGGACAGAAGCTCCGACACTGAAATTACTCCGTCCGACACAACGGCGGAAGATGAAGACACTCGTGAAGTTCTCCTTATGGATGGTTGGTTACCCCTCATTTACAGTTTTGGTCTGTCGAGCTCCGTTACGGTACGTTCTCTTATTTTTCTTTTCCGGCCCGCCGACCCTTCTAAATCGCTTCGAAGCTTCTTGCGTACTTTTTCCCAGTTACCTTCTCCGTCCCTCTCTTCGGTGTATACCTCGCTCGAGAATGGCTTTGGTATTTTACGCCAAGCCTTTCATACATCGGCCAAGGTTTTGGTTGCCATTTTGATTCTGTATGTTCCCATGGCCTAATTAGCGATAGGTATCATCATGGGATTTCCGACAACTCTAAGCATGAATCTAGTGAGCGAAATTTATCTTTTTCTCCCAATTGCGGCGCTTCATTGCATACAGGGAATGTTCGTGGGTTGGGCCGTGCTTTCCCCTCTGTCTAAATTGTCTGGTTGGGCCCCTGGACCCGTTGGCGACATGGCTAACGGCGCTCGGGGGTGGATCTTGTGGATATCCCTAGGAATAATGTGTGCCGACAGCCTCGTTTCTCTTCTCCCTACATGCTTCGAGTACGTGTCGCATATCGTCTCGAAATTGGGGAGGGACGCACACCTTGCTGGCGACGTGATCGATAACCGAGAGACAGAAACGCCCGACCGACTGGTTCCGTTCGCTTGGGTCGTTTCCGGATTGCTACTGAGCCTTGTGGGGGGTACCTTCCTTGTCTGGCTGGTGTTTGGGCATGAAGGCATCAGGCCGTGGGCTACCGTCTTAGGATACTTTCTCGGTGGGGTGTTGAGCATAATAGGGTGAGCATTGATGTCAGCTCGTCTTACTGTTCTTTTCTGAACTATCGCAGAGTACGGGCGCTTGGAGAAACAGACCTAAACCCAGTATCCGGGCTAGGAAAGATATCACAGTTATTCTTTGCATGGATCCAGCCTGGCAATATTGTAGCGAACATCATTGCAGGTGGAGTAGCCGAAGCCGGTGCACAACAGTGAGTTCCTTTTGTGCACGATTTTCAATGACCCCGCCAAAGCGTTTGACGTAGAGCTGGAGACCTGATGCAAGACCTGAAGACAGGACATCTATGTCATGCGTCGCCTCGGGCGCAGTTTTACGGTCAGATCATTGGTTCAACGATCTCCATTTTTGTGACTGCGACGGCTTATTCTCTGTACAACCGTGCATATGTTATACCCGGGCCTTCTTTTCCTGCACCGACCGCCTATGTCTGGTTGAACCTCGCAAGATTGCTTCGTGCGTCCCTGGCATAACTATGACTATGCTTGGCTCATCCTCCCATCAGGCGATGGTCAACTACCTGAAAACAGTCCGAACTTTGTTATTGTGTTTTCTCTCTTCTTTGGACTCCTCTCGGCTCTGAAAGTATTTGCCAATCGGCGGCAATCAAGATATTCTAATTGGATACCCTCCGGAGTTGCATTCGCCATCGGCTTTCTGAACCCACCGTCGTTCTCGATAGCTCGTCTCATCGGAGGCCTCATGGAATACGTATACCACTCACACCTCTCGAAGAGCCAAGGTGACGTTCGATTGATAATTGTTGCCAGCGGCTTTGTCCTCGGCGAGGGTGTTGCCAGTATAGTCACACTCGGTTTGCAAATCTTTGGTGTTCGGGCCATTAGTTGTTGGGGTTGCGGTCATGGGCATTGTGGAGGGTGTCAGATTTAGGTGTATAGACATTATTCTAGGCGCGTCATAATGTGATTCGTGACGGTGTACAGTACAATTATAGAGCTGCTCTCAAAGACGTTTGTCTTCATAAAATGAGCTCGAGCCTCATTATATGGACCTGCGAATTTAACGTCAGAAATTCAAGATCCTGTCATCTGGTCTCCCACACGAGCTTCACCTGTTGTATTTTCTTTCCAGCCTCTTCATGGCGTCGAAGTTTTGAGACAATAGGGGCACTTTCCTTGCGACTGCCATAAGCGGTACTGGCCACGCATACTGCCACGCATCATCTCACTTATTTTTCGAGCTGCAATGATCGACACAACGGTACATTGCCTCGAACCACGATGTCTCGCGTAGAACTGGCGAAAATACGGTCGTTGACCTTCTACAAGGACTCACACACTACTGCTCGACGTACCAGTTCCCTTCCTCAGTTGATCTGTCGGGGCGCGCCGTGCAAGCTATATACACCTGAAGTCGTTCGCTGCGAGAGCTTTCCAGGAGCTTCGCGGACGGACGTTGATTGGAAGGTGAGATTTTCAATGCGTTGTAGCGTTGAAATAGGCCAACCGGTATCGAAGTGCGAAGCGGACTTGCCGGAATCTCTGCGATTTGGGAAGGTGGAGGTTTCTTGTGAGGGATGGTCCGGTCCCGGAGATCCGTATGTTCTTAAAGGTAAAGACAATTCATTGTTCTTCAGTTGACCGACATCCATGGAAGCAATTTAGGGTCCTGCTCTTTGGAATACCGCCTAGTTCTTGTCCCGGGTGCATTGCGAGACAAGGGCGTTCCATCTCTGCAGAGTGCGTCTTTCTGGTTTTCTTCTCATTCGCGGTCTTATTTAGCAGGATATGTTGAAGATTATGATGTGCCGACTCTCATATTCTGGTTTATCTGGTTTCTTTTTCTCGCAGTGATACTCTACAGCTTCCTCCAGTCCTGTTTCGGTCGCGGCCGTCATAACGAGACTCCTCGCCCTCCCAGTCCACCTCGCCGGGGCAATTCAAGGGGCTGGTTCCCGGGGGGAATGGACGATTCCTCATATGGACCACCGCCACCTTACTCTAAACATCCCACTGAAGGTACTAATCGAGGCCAGGGCTGGAGGCCTGGATTCTGGACAGGCGCTGCAGTTGGAGGGCTCCTCAACCACCTCTACAACAGAAGGCAGCAGACAGAGCCGAGAATCATGACATATGACTGGGAGCGAGAAAGGATACCTCGTGCCTCTTTATTTGGCTTCCGGCCTACCTATCCTACCCGGGGCGACACATACGAAGATCGTGGAGAGGGACCATCCAATTTAGGGGCTATGAGGCGTAGTACGGGCATAGGTGGTTCTAATGTCCGATAAGAGGTCGGTCTTCTGTTGGTTTTTCTCTCGCCATGGGGTTCATGTTCCTTTGATTATGATGATGTAGATTAGATTAGCGCCCTTGTGATAACACGATCTGTACCGTATGCATTTACAGCTGATGAGGAACCAACGATTGACCACCTGTTCCTCTCCGTAGCATCACTGAATATTCCACAGACATGGCTGTCGGAAAACAATATCCTTCATAAACCTATCGGCAGGAATGGCGGCAAAATCTCGGGTGCTCATATGAACCAGGCCCTCGTTGCTATGGGTTTTCTTCTGGGACTCCACATACCCTCCCAGCTGTCAAGAGTTCAAATGCTAAAGAAAGACACTTATTTACTGCACGCCAAGACAAAAACTTCTCGGTCAGATGTTATTGGGTTATTCAATCTTCTTGATGCACGGCAGAGGACACTGACATTGACATCACATACGCCTCGCTTCGGACGATTTGTGCGACGCAAAACGGAATAACTTCATTCTTGCAATCCCATGATTTACCGACAGGCAGCGTTTCCCCGAAGCCGGGCCGAGGAACCACGTCGGATGTTTGACGGGTTGGCGGTCAAGTAACCGCGAATAAAAAGGTGGGACTTTGTCCTACGGTTTACTAGCACGTCCTTCAAAATGAGATCCGGCCTATCATCCTATGCCTCGCTGGCTATTCTCGTTGCTTTGAGCACTCCGGCGGTATCTGTTGCCGTCTGGGGTCAATGCGGTGTACGTTTTACAGGGACATGGATATTGATCTTTGACAGTTTTAACGGGAGTTCAGGGAATTGGCTACACCGGTTCCACCGTCTGCGACGCAGGCAGTCACTGCGCCTACGTCAACGACTGTACGGCATTAAATCTGCAGGAGATATTTTCAATCATTCAACAGTATTTCAGATTATTCGCAGTGTCAACCTGGCGATGCCACTACCACTGTGCCGACCTCCACCTCTACTGCTCCGACCGGCACCAACTCCATCTGCCCTGGTACCTTGACCAAGTTTAAGTACTTTGGTGTCAACGAAGCTGGCGCAGAGTTCGGGAACCAAAATATACCTGTAAGTGGACTCCATTGCTGCCTCATTCGACATTAAAAGACCCCGCAAGGGCGCTCTTGGCACCGACTATATCTGGCCTGCTCCATCCTCGATCGACGTACGTGGCCAATCTTAGTTCTTTGTGAAACAATGGCTCTGACGGTCTAAAAATCCAGTACTTCGTCTCGCAAGGTTTCAACTTCTTCCGTGTTCCGTTCCAGCAGGAGCGGCTCAACCCTCCCTCAACTGGTCTTCTGGGACCATTCAACTCGACCTATCTGGATGGCTTGAAGAGTGTCCGTGTTCTTTCAAAAAGCTCCTGTCAGCAATATCTGATTGGTTCTCCAGACTGTGAGCTACATCACGGGAAAGGGCGCATTCGTCGCCATCGATCGTCAGTTCTATCTGCTATCGCATGACGAGTCAAAGCTGATTTTGTGTAGCGCACAACTTCATGCGCTACAACGGCAACATCATCACAAGCACCTCTGAGTACGGTTCTGAACTACATGCTGAACCGAATTAATCTTGCGACTGATACCTTCACAGCTTCCAGACATGTTCGTATATTTAATTCCCGCTCTTTCGTGTTTCCGAATTTGAGCATCCTTTTTGCGCAGGGTGGAAGAACCTGGCCAATGAATTCGTATGACATCGAGTCCTATTTCTTCGTCTCGATTCTTATTTGCAACAGAAAAGCAATTCTAGGGTCATTTTTGGTAGGCGGAATCGCTTTCTGGACATTCTTGTACCAATCTCCAACTGCAGATGTTATGAACGAACCGAATGGCATCGACGCCAGCGTTGTCTTCAACCTGGTAAATTTTATCCTCTTTTTGACAGCTTCATATCTCCAATTAAAATTGGCACAGAACCAAGCTGCTATCAACGGTATCCGATCCAGTGGTGCAACCAGCCAACTGATCCTTGTCGAGGGTATGCCGTCCTTCATTTCAATGCCTTGAAGTTGATGCTCATGCCCGTTCCCAGGAACATGTATGCCACATCTACCTATGTTTGTCTGCCAAAGATCAAACTAACGCACTAAAATTGTAGCCTGGACTGGTGCTTGGAGTTCGTGTCGTTTCTGACGCCTTTTGGTGCTTTGCTTATACTCACGTCCTTCGTAGCGTGGACATCCTCCGGCAACAGTAATGTCTTCGGAGCTATCAAAGATCCCAACAACAATGTTGCCATCCGTGAGTTATTCACGTATCATCTTGGCTTCACAAGTGAATGTTATTCCTGCGTCAAGAAATGCACCAGTACTTGGATTCCGATGGCTCTGGAACTTCGGCCACTTGTGTCTCCTCCACAATTGGCGCAGAACGTTTGCAAGCCGCTACACAGTGGCTGAAGCAGAACAACCTCAAGGGCTTTTTGGGGGAGATGGGCACTGGCTCCAACTCTGCTTGTATTTCCGCGGTTCAGGGTGCTCTTTGCGCTATGCAGCAGTCTGGCGTCTGGATTGGCATGTCATGGTGGGCTGCAGGGCCGTGGTGGGGAACTGTGAGCATGTGGACTATCATTGTATTTCGCATCGCTGCTAACGTTTGGGTGTTTCAGTACTTCCAATCCATCGAGCCTCCCGATGGCGCCTCTATTTCTCAAATTCTTCCCCAAGCCCTTAAACCATTCCTGTAGATTGAAATTTGATCATGTTTTGTCTTATGGTATCATTTACGTACCTGGCAGCGCGACGTGTCAACGCGCTCCTATTCTCATCTGTGAGTCTCAAAGATCACGCCGCGTTGATGATGGCTGGCTGTGTGGGCGCTGATGGCCCATGGGTATGGATGACTGGAGGCGGCCTACTTTGGCGGCTAACATCATCAGAGCTGTGCGCTCATTACCTACAAAAACACGCCTTCACCAGCCGCTTCACCACCTGCCGCGTATGCCTCCACCGCGTGTTGCGCCTCGAGCCACATACCCCAACGTTGTCTGACGGATATTTATACGCTTTGCTCAGACTCGCGGTTGCTGTCCTACAGTCTTCGATTTAGATCTGGCCACCTCCCCCTGACGCTCTTTCCAACATCGGACAGGAGCTGGCGTTCTCCAATCCGACGTTAATTACCACTATTGCACCAACCCTGCCTCGTCTTTAGAGGCTCACCTATTTGCAAGTATGGATTCAGAAGTCGTTGATGAATTCGGCCACGAGAATGCAGTTATTCAGGCTACGGAGGCAGCACCATTGCTGGGTGCTCATGATGACGCACACTCCAACAAGCCTTTTTATCGTCCGCGGCCCTTATGGTGAGTTTGCATCCACGACATGATGGTCCCGCTAAGTGCATGTCCTTACCCTTTGTGGCATCCTTAGGCTGGTGCCGTTCGCGCTGACTGCTTCGATCGCGGTATGCAACTCGCCGAGTGCACCGACCTATTAAATGCTAACCCAGAGCCTGGACTTAGCGCGGAATGACGCTAGCCCCGAGAATTGAAGTGTATACCCAGCTATCATGCAACCGTCTCCGTGCCCATGGCAATTTTACTACGGATCAGCTACATTCGTTCTCATTTTCGACGCCGTTACGCTACGCCATCGATCCAATCATTCCCCACCCTCATCCTCAATCCATATCATTGTCGCATTTGAACCAATCATTCAACTCGACTTTGTTTCTGCATCCATCATCTGCTATAGACAATCTTCAAACGGTCGCCGTCATAGAAGACGATCCTCGCCGCATCCCCCCCACGCAATGCACATCAAACCCTACTGTTCAGGCTGGGGCGGCAGCTCTGCAGACTATCATGACTACCATAATGGGATTCTTGTCAGCTCTTACGACGGGCTATTGGGGTCATTTTGGAGAACGTCATGGTCGGACAAAGGTCCTCGCTATTTCGACTTTTGGCCTATTCATAACGTATGTCCATTCCACGTCATCATGGCAAAAACCTGAAATGGGTTTCATTGAAATAGCGACATGATCTTCATTCTTGCGTCAACGCCGTCCTCTCCTCTTTCTGCCTATGGCCATCGGCTTTTGATTGTCGCTCCGATTATCGAAGGCCTTCTCGGGGGTTGGTCCGCAATGCAATCCGCTACTTCGGCCTATTTGAGCGATTGCACATCTAGCGGGTCCCGAGCGCAGATATTTTCGCGTTTCACGGGCGTCTTCTACATCGGCTGGAGTGTCGGCCCAGCCATCGGCGGTTATTTCATCAGAAACCCAGTTTGGGGTTCGAACGAGCTTGAGGGCCCCATGGTCACGTCGGTGTTCTGGGTGTCTATCACCTGCTCCTTTATCAACTTTATCCTAGTGCTGTTCGTGTTCCCGGAATCCCTGGACAAGGTCAGGGTGCGGCAGAAATCGGCAGAGGAACATGTCGCTCCAGATCCGAAAGGTAAAGGGAAAAGTGTCGCCGTGGCCGAACCTTCCATGAGCGGACCCAGGACCGAACGATGCGATGGACGAAGGAATTCTACTACGAAAACTCTAGTACAGAGACTCGTACGGCCATTGCGGATCTTCTTCCCGGTTGTCCTTATAGACGACAGACTGAGAAAAAGGAAAGATTGGAATTTGACCCTGCTGGGTCTGGCCTTCTTTGGGTATATGCTTTCAACGGTACGCGTGCCTGCCGCGAATGACAGGTCTCTACTGATCTTTGATTCGCATTAGGGTGTACAGCAGGTGAAATATTTGTATGCTGAACATATCTATGATTGGAACGCCGAACAGCTCAGTTATTATATTTCATTTATTGGAGGAGCTAGAGCCATTTTCTTGTTATTTTGCTTGCCTAGTAAGCTTCTTCTGCCATGGGTTACATCGAAATTCACCCTTCCTGCAGCTATAATATCAGCATGTAAACCTAAGCCTAGTACGTCGGCCGTAGCCGGTCCGTCGTCTAATAACGTCGTGAAAGGCCAGAAGCCGAAGCCGACCAAAGCGCACCTAGCCCGTTCCATTGCTTTTGATCTCCTTTTGACACGATTGTCTTTTGTGCTTGACATTATCTCAAACACGTTCGTGGCGATAACGCCGATGCCGTCATACAAGATCCACGCTCTAGCAGATGGTCAGCCTTACAATGCCAGACAACGAAGCCAAGCTCTATTCGTGGTGGCGACGTCGCTCGGCAGCCTCGGAAGCGGCGCCATACCAGCGATGCAGAGTTTAGCATTGTGCATCATGCAACTCAGGGGCCAGAAGAAACACAGTGGTGGAGAGACTATGGCCGGAGACAGAGAAGGAACAGGAGAGCTGTTTGGGGCGTTGGCGGTCCTGCAAGCAGTGGGGCAGATGATCTTGGCCGTGAGAGTCTTTCTTACGGACCTGCAGAGCGGTGCGGCTGACAGACGGAACTTTTACAGCCACTGCTTTTCGGGCTGGTCTACAGTGAGACGGTTGCGGCATTTCCCAAGGCGATGTTTGTTGCCGCGGCAGGTATTTTGGTAGGATCGCTAACGTTGATGATGCTCGTGAGGGGCCCTCTTGTGCCACATGGAAAGGGTAAACGACGGATGGATATCGAGCGAGGTAGGTCGAGAGCGCGAAAGGATTTACGTGGAGGTGCAGCATCGTACGGTTCAGTCAGTGTACTGTAGTTATTAGAATATGTCACCGGTTAATGAAGTGTCAACAAAGCCAAATACCGCCCTGCAACTTACACGGTCTTGTTCTGCCCCCCCCAAATCATCCGCCTTGTTCGCCGTCCAACTCGTCTCCTCGTCGCAGCCCTCGTCGTCTGCGCGATCTTCCTCTCTTTACTCTTCGAGTTGATATGAACGGTGAACACATCAATGCCGTCGCAGGTCCTTCCAGCCTCAAGCCGTCACCACCACCCCAATCATCCTCCGCGCCACATCTCTTCTTTCCTCCACCAGGTTCTCATCAGTTTCTCTCATGTCATAGAACTAGCTGTATTAATGCATATTCCTTTCGCATCCCATACGCGTAGCACCCCGCCCTGCTCGTTCGTCGTATCTATCCAGCACCGAAGACCTCCTCGCCCGCTTCTCTCTCCTACCGACCTACGATAGATATGTCCGCCCGTACGTCGCTCCTCCGGACATGGGCGCCACCACGCTTTCTCAAGGGATCGGTGCTCCTAGTGCGCTCGAGAAGGGGAAGGGCAAAGAAGTAGTAGGCACACCGGTTCATGTGGGACCCCCCGATGCCGGTGAGGGTGATGATGATGACGGAACTGGGGCGAAGGGGGAAAAGAAGAGGAAGAATACGTATAAACATCTCATCAAGGGCGTTCCAGGTTCGGCGCCTTTTCACTTGCTGTCTGCCGCCGTTGCTGTGTGCTGACGCCAGTACGACATGGAAAAGGGAAACACTCGCTCAAGAAGGACGACTATTTAACGACGATAATGCAGGTTCCTCCGAAACAGCGTATGCACATCACCCCCTTCGACCAAAAAACACAGCATGAAGCTTTCACCGTTAGCCTGGAGGGTTTGAAGGGCGTATGTTATGCAATGTTTCTCGCCATCCGATGTTGACTCACACAAACCACCTCTTTCCCCCCTCTGATGCAATGCATTCCTCTCCAGTGGAATGTAAATGCCCTCATTCTGGAGTCCGCTCAGGCGCGGGAAGACCGGAAGAAACGAGTTCGCATATCCGCTTCATGTGCACATCTGCCGTTACTGAGATTGTCCACTAAACAGAAAGAGCTCAAACGGCTCGCAAAGTTGCAGCAACAAGTGCAGGCGCAAGCCGCATTGCCCTCAAACGTCGCTCAACCTCAGCCTGTCAAGACATCCATGCATTCAGCCATCCCCTCTGCTATGCGCGTGGCTTCCACGTCTATCCCAACCGCCGGAACACCTAGACCAGGATCCACCGTCCCTAGGTCGATATCAGACTCCCAAAGGTCGAGTTCAACGACAACAGTCCCTACGCAAATGTCTAATCAGTTGCCACGACCGTTACCTACCATGGCCCAACCTGGATCTACTGCGCCTTCCCTGCCTCCAATGCAGCTGCCCATGGCTCGAGTTGCTACACCATTGAGAGCAAGCGCAGCCACGCCCAGTACTCCAGTTCGTGTTGCTAGCGCTGCCCCTCTGACGGGTGCGCTACCTCCACCATATGCTCAAGCGCTTGACCAAGACAAGCGGGGACTCAAACGAGAGAGAGATGAGACTGTCTTTGGTCCGGGTCCGATTCCCAATGGTGCTGGGAACGGCAACGGCATGATTACCATGCACCCCGCCACATCGAACGTGAGCAATGTTGCCAGACCAATCCTTAACGCCAAAGCAGGGGTCGCAGGCGCACGTCCCCGTCCGATTAAAAAGCAGCGCATGGTGAGAACTCGTTCGATCGACGAACGTTCACGAAATCTGTCCTGGTGTTCTGAACGCTCACGGATGCCCCATTTTGCAGGACATGCAGGGCCAGGCAAGGGATGTTATCACTCAGCAACCTACTCCCCAGGGCGTCTAGTGGTAGGCACCTTTGACGGCTCTATTTTGTTGCGCCGTTCAATCAGGCCGCCCAAGGCACCTCACCTCGGCAAATTGCGCCTATTGTACTTCTTGATCAGTCCATTGTTCCTAGGGTTCCGCCGGCGCCCTGAATTGCTTTGCGGTTTGGTGAAGTGCCACAGTACAAGGAAGAATTGGCAGAAAAAGATTCGCTTCAGATGTACCCCACCCATGGTCAGCTCGGCTTCACATCTCGATTGATCATGGGCAAGGGCCTGATAAAGCAAATCCCTTGACTTGCCGCTGACTTGCCGATATGTTGCGGGGATAGAAAGTAGTACTGGTCGTGACTTCATGTCTTTTCCGTGTCGCACTCACATCTTTGGGAGGGGCAATCACTATCAATCAGGCTATGACTTCATTTGAACTTTACCTTATTACTTTACAATCATCCTTATCATGTTCCGAGCGCATATTTTACGCCATTCATCATCAGAATAAATGTATCCTGTCCATTTTATCAGCCGTCCATGAAATACGAGTCATACATTTGCGTATTGCCAGCTTTGCAACATATCCCTAGATATCTGCCGCCTGCCGGGGACATGTAAACGCTTAACCAACATTCTTTTGCTCCCCACCCGTGCCACGACGCCGCGGAAAAGGAAAGGATTCAAAATTCAAACGCCTCGCCGAACATACTCCCGAAGAGAAAAAAGGTACATTAACTTAACACATACATACATACATACCTAAAACACGGCACTAATCAGAAGGTACAGGTATATATCCACGTTAGATCATAGCTCACGAAAGCGTATAAGTAGTGAAAGTCGGGGAAATCGTCACTGTCATAATGAGGTATCTTCATAGCCAAGAAATTCCTGATCATCCATCATCACCGTCCGCCCAGATGCGTCATGCTACGGTTATTTATCCCGCCCGTTTCAAAGCTCTTCCTGCCGGCGTCAGACGCTACATGCAGCATTGTGTTGCTCGCATTCTTCCTCCCATCCATGGATAGCAGACCGCCCTTGCTGGCATGCGTTGGAGAGCTGATCCCCCCTTTCTTAAGATCGAGGTTGAACGCGTTGCTGACAACGGGCATGCTCAACCGCCTTATCCAGCCCGGTTTGGATTTCTCGGACTGCTTCCTCGTGCGCAGTGCGATGGGCGTCGTGAGCGGTTGCGGATCGCCGTCATCGTCGTGCGACGCATTGTTGTTCTTCGAGGACTGCCTGTACTTCGCGACAGAGCACGTTTCACAACCGCAGTAGGGCGCGTGCGCGGACGATTGCTGCGAGGACGAGGATGTGTGGGAATACTGGCTTTGGGCGGAAGATGATGCTTGGCCGTCGTTGGAGTACGCACGTTGCGGAGCGGACGGCGGAACGAGATGAGACGGGCTCGCTCCGAGTGAATACTGAGACTGAGGGCGGTTGGACTCCGTTGGCATCGGAGGCGAGCCGTACCGGACATCCACTTGGGACTGCGGTTGCTGTTGTTCTTGCAGTTGGCGAAGCGACGTCCTGCGTTCTCGCGGCCGGTGCAGAGGTTGCTGGCTTCCACTGCTTAAACCTGCCGCTAGCCGAAACCTGTCGGCAGCTTCAGCGAGCTCATCCGTAGCCTGAGCGTTGGCCAGTTGAGCTCGGTCTCGCTCGAGTTCCCTGGCTCGTCTTTCAATCATCCACTCACGTTCCAGTAGTTCCTGTTCCTTCCGTTTGATGTCCAATATTGCCGCCTCGTTGGGCTGCTCTCTTTCATGATGCGATCTAGAAAGCTCATGCTCCTGGATAGCGCCTATCGCCGAATTACTTCCTGCGGACGCGGAAAGTCCATATCTGGGCGTTGTCGGCGAAGTACCGCGATCGGAATGTCTTTCCAGCACCGGAGACTGGCGAGACTGTGATGTGGATGAGGCTCTTGCGCGAGGGGATATGGGGCTCTCCGGAGCCTGGTATCGCGACGCCAAATCATTGACGCTGAGTGGCAGCGTAGGAATGTCCTTCAATGTCGGTGAGGTCGTCCGCGGCTAGCGTAGAATAAGATGAAGTAATCAGGAGAAGCAAACGAAAGCGATGACTTACAGTGCTCGTGTAGCGACTGCGCATAGCCGCAACTATGCTCCCTCCGCTCCCTGCTGTATCACTCCTTTCCAACGTCTGCGCTCGTACGTTCCCCAGCGCTCGAGACCTTACTCCAAACTCCTGATCGTTGTAGCGACCTTGTTCGTAAGCAGGCGGGTCATTGGTGGATTTGGCGTCCGCGTTTAAATTCGCAGGCCGTGCGAGGGGCATGCTGTTAGCCCATTCGCCGGTCGCGTTAATCGGTCTTGGCGTAGCAACATTGAGTGAAGGCGTTTGCGGGGTTTGAGAAACAGACTGTGGACGGTCAAAAGAGGGTATCATGGGGGGATCATTGCCAACTTGCTTCGCCGCTTCATTAGACGGGGCATCGCTCATAGGGAGAGGGGATTCTGTACGTCGCCCCGAGAGGTTCACATTCGATGATGAGGATTTTGATGAAGTATGAGATTGCGAGGTCTGCTGACGCGGGGGAGGGAGCGGAAAATGCGTCGGAGGTGCGGGAAAAGCGGACAGTGTGCGGACAGAGCCCGAATTGTCAACAAATGGCCTATCGTAAGATGAAGGAGCGGTCGACAATATGGGAACCTCATAGCGGGGCATGGACGGCGACTGCGAAAGGTCCGCCTTGCTTGTCTTCGGCGCACTACTCTGTGGTGGCGATAGCTGGTTGTGTGGTTGATCGTTTCCCGTTTGCGCACCAGAGCTTTGAGCCGGGGAGTTCTGGTTGACAGACTCCCGCGAAACGCCACCTTCAGGATTCTTCCAGGCCATAGGAGACGATCTTTCCTCTTCTCTGCGCCCGATATGGTCAATATCATCCGTTTCGGGTCTCTGGGAGTCGCCGACATCGGGAAGGTCTTGCGGGGCAGATCCTTGCCAGTTTCCTTCGCACAGCGCCCGCCATTCACCCAGTGGGCCGACGTTTGGGGAGTACTTCCGAATGCTTTCGCAAGTACGCAACCATTCCGCGTCTGCGATTCTTGACAAGCAGGCAGCGGTGCTGTTCGTGGTAGACGTATGCCGTTGTGTAACGTTCAGTGCGTGATCGCTGCAAAAAGAACGTAAGCCATGACGATCAGTGGCAGACCACGCGATAGACATACTACTTCTCTTGCGAGATCTCCGGACCGAGAGTGGATATCAGATTAATGTAACGAGCGTGTTCTTCCGTAGCGTCGCGGGCGTTCTTCTTGGACTTCTTCTCGTAGAGTTGGCCTTGCAAAATCATCAGCTGAACATCTGCCGCACCGAGCGCCTATCATACCTGCTTGTTTGATCCTGGCATTTGCGTTGAAGAGCTTATCGTCATGGGCCTTTTCCTCTTTCTAGTCCCCATATTAAACAATTGCGAGGCAAAGCAGACTGAACCCAGACGTACGGCGAGTTTCTTGAACCATTTCTTGACCTCTCCGCTAATATTGTCGTACTCCTTGTCTGCGAACCTTGCAAACTTGGCGTCGATTTCAGCAGAAATTTCAAATATCACAGCGCTGGTGTTCATCGCATTGGCTAACAGAGAATTCGATCGGTAACATTTATTGCGGATAACAGAGAATGGCGCTGACCAGCTATTTCTCCCGTTGTCTTCATAGCTGCAGTCTCACGCAAAGCCTTGGCAAGTTTCTTCTGGAGCTGTCCAATAGCCCCCGCCGCTTCGCAATAGTCGTTCAGAACGGTGAGTAGGGTCTCCAGTGACTTGCATGACTTGTGAATGTCGGTTCTTTCGGCGAGAAATGGGGATGAGGTGGTCGTGGCCATTCCGTCCGTTCAAACGTTTGCATGAACGCGCCCTGAAATGGTTCTACGACAGGGAAGAAGGGCAGCGAGCCATGAGAAAGGCAAGCGCATCTCACGATCACACCGATCATTCCCTTGACGTCTGAATCAAATCCTACTCTTGGCACTCGTCCACATCAACAAGTAGGGTAAAAAAAAAGGCATATATATTCACGCCTGCTGGGCCCATTATATCCCCAACTGTTCGCTTTTTTGGTGGACGTTTTTTTGCCGTACTCACGGCGGAAATTATTTTTGGGCACTTTCTGACATTTGTTCTTATCTCTTCGGGTCGTCAGGACATACTTAACCCCAACCAGGATAGGCTATATCAAGTGTCAAAGTGCTAGACACCCAGCAAAGAAGCACACCATGGCTAGAGATGTAACTAGATTTGTTCGTTATGAACGTTTCACAAAGTCTAACAAAGAACTGGACCCAGGTGACGGACAGAATGTGAGTCAATACTACATTTCTTTGCCCTCAGTCGCCTCCCACCTATACGTTTTGGTGGTGAGACGACGGCGCTCTGGATTGCACCCAGAACAAGCGCGGGATTGCCGATTGGTCACGTGCTCGTTATATAAAATCGACACGGTTCTCGGCGATTATCTGATAAACTCACCCCCCACTTTTGGTCACTACTGCCTCACCAACTGCTGGCTTGCAGTCGCAAAGCCCCCTGCCGCTCCTCTTTACCAGCTGCAGTGAATACTCACAGTCTTCACAAAGCTTTGAAGATATAGACCGTCCTTCAAGTGTCGAATCTGATTCATACCCACTCCAGGGGCTTGCCGGCACCATGCCTAATATGTCAAGTCCTAGCATAAGACCAGAGGAGGAAGAAGCCCTCCTCCCCAATTCCAATTCTCGACGGAGTACGCGGACTAGAAAAACGCTTTTTCCGAGGTTGCACAATTGGCATGCTCATCCCTTTTGGTCAGTGAAGCAGCCAGAGCGAAGTGTGCCGAAGCTTATCTCCAGTTCTCTCATAGGCTTATACCCATAGTTATGATTGTATCAATGTCTGTAAGTATCCAAATGTCTACACCACATCGTACGACTCTTCTGACTAGAGTTAAGCGCGGCGTTACCATGTCACCTCGTATACAAGTGTATAAGGCTGTCGCATGCCGAGCATTAAACCAGGACAGCCAAGTGCCTGGACTGGATCTCCTGCCTAGATCATCGCCGTTGCTTGACTGTTCGGGTTCAGACGTGCAAGCTCGAGCTGCCAAGATCCAAGCGTGTCAGTTACGACTTCACTTGCCGTCGTTCCAAGCACCTGACTCAGGACTGACTTGTAGCCGTCACAACTTTGATGAGTACTCTGAGCGCCATTACCACCGGATTTTGGAGCCGATTCGGCGACTCAAACGGAAGGAAGCCTATATTTGCTGTCTTCCTTGTAGGCGCCATGACAATGTGTGGAGGTTTTTTCTCTGTTCTTCAAATTGGGCTCAATATTTCCACAGAGAACTATTCCATGTATTGGTCATGAACAGCGATTCTGTATTTGGCCAACACGCTGAAAAGGTGATCCTACTCGGTCCAATAGTGGAGGGCCTCGCCGGTGGTTTGTCTGCATTCAATGGCGTCGTTCATGCGTAAGTGTAAGTCGATAATGTTGTCTGTATAATGAAATGTGCCTCTGTACAGTTATACATCCGATTGCACACGGCATGGCTCTCGGCAAGTATACATTTCAAGCTCTAGCAAACGCTGTCTTGACAGAACATTGCTAGGTCCAAGATCTTTTCTACTATCCAAGGGATTGTATTCATCGGCTTGTCGCTGGGTCCTTGGGTTGGTTGTGTTTTTTTTTTTTTGCACTATTCTTATTTTCTGACTGATGGAGATTTTTAGATCACTGGCATGATTCTAGCGGACACCGAAAGCGTCAATAATTACTTTTACATTAGTATCGCGCTCCTCGTTTCAACTTTACTATACGTCATTTCAATCTGCCCAGAATCACGGTATCCTCCCCCCTCAAGTGATGATGACGGGCCATCCAGCAGTGGCAGACCGTCGAAGGCATCGCCTTTGCACTTGCTGCATCGGTTTATGTCCGCGCTCATGATTCCCGTCGCGATGTTTGCGCCACGGCCTGTGCCAGGAAACTCACAAAAAAAGAATTACAACCTCACATTCTTGGGAATAGGACTGTTTATTTATCTCGTCTCCACTGTGAGATCAGACCACCTTACTTCGTTGTGCGCTGTTTAATCACCCGCGGTAGGGCGTTTATCAAAGTAAATATCTCTATGCACAACATGTATATTCTTGGACGACAAAACAGGTGAGCGTTCCGGGATTTGGCTTCTTCGGGGTCTGGACGTCTGATCTTCTGTCAGCTCGGTCACTATATGTCACTTCTCTGGATATCGAGAGCCATCAACCTGCTCCTTTTCCTTCCATGTAAACTATCCTCTTGTAATGCGCATACAACCGATTTATTGACAGGCTCTAGTACTCATATCATATCTCAAACCGAAGACGCCCACGTCGGAAGCTGGGATCACAAGCCGGGAATCCATCGCGGCCGAACTGCGGTTCGATAGATATCTTGCACAGGGTTCGTTGGCACTGGATGGTATTGCGGACTTCCTTGTCGCAGTCACGCCTACGTCGTCGCAAGTGACGTTTATCGGTCTCTCATGCCTATCGTCGTTCACTTCAGGAGGAAACCCCGCCCTGCATTCCTTGGGCGCCGTGTGCTTGCACGCCTGTGGATATGGATCGGAAGTAGGTGCGCTGTTCGGAGGCATGGCTGTCCTATCCGCGATCGCACATATAACTTCGGTGAGTGTTCAAAACGAGAGGTGATCCAGGTTGTTAATGCAGGTGCTTGGCGTTGTAGCCATACATCTATGCCTTGACGTACAGTGCTTCCGTGGCTAATTTCCCTCAGGCAATATTTTGTCTCGCCGCTGGATTGCTAACCTGCGTTGTGCTTCTGCTGAGTCTCATAAGCGGACGCCCAAAGGACGTTGTTGTTCTGACTGCTCATCAACAAACGGAAGAGGAGGAAGCGCTTGATGTCGACGAGGAGAGCCCATCGTGATGCATATCTTGGATTACGACTCACTTATGCCCGTGTTATGATACTCTGTATGTATTACCATTAATGCGTATACGTGTTTTAGGTTCGTTGTAACTTAGTATGGGCACCGCTCATAGAACAACTGTACAAAAGTGGAGCTCGTTTCTCACGTCGTCTGTATACTGCTGACTCAGCCACATTTGACTGTGTCCTTAGCGTCCACACCATTATGACCGATCTCAAGACATACCTCGCTGAAAAATACATGTCAGGCCCCAAGGCCGATGCAATTCTGGCTCATGCAGCTCCTCAAAAAAAGAAGAAGAAACGAAAAGCAGAGGGCCAACACGCTTCGGCTCAGTCTGGGGCCGTCATTCTTGACGATGATGGTGGTTGGGGAGACCGAAAGGACGACGAAGACGAATTGGAAGGAGCCGTGATTGCAAGCGACAGGGGTTTCAAGAAAAGGAGAGTCGCGCCGACAGAAGAGGGTTCTGGTTGGGCGACGATACAAGAAGGGATCAAACAAGAGACACCGCCTCCTCCCGAGGACGAACAACCTGTCATCGTCGAGGCAGAACCTGACAAACCATTTACCGGCGGTCTTTTGAAGGCGGGTCAGCTCAAGAAAGTCGTGACGACGACAAAAGTCACGTCGACGGTCACGGAGGAAGAGATTGCGCTCGCTCAGGAGACGGTGTACCGTGATACCAGCGGGAGGAAGATCGACACAAAAGCGGCCAGAGCGGAGGCGGCGCGGCTGAAACGCGAGCGGGAGGAGAAGGAGGCAAAGAAGATGCAGTGGGGCAAGGGTCTCGCGCAGAAGGAGGAGGCGGAGCGGCAGCGCCAGGAGCTGGAACGACAGAAGGGAAAGGCTTTCGCACGTCATGCAGATGATGTGGAACTAAATGAGGAGTTGAAGGCAAAGGAGCTATGGAACGATCCGGCGGCTGCATTCTTGACAGTGAGTGCGCTGTAACCCTGTACTTTCTGTTCTTTTCTCATTTCTGCATATCATTATAGAAAAAGAAAAGCAAAGGACCTCGGAGACCAGAATACACTGGACCTCCGCCTCCTCCAAATCGGTTTGGAATCAAACCAGGATATCGGTGGGATGGTGTTGGTAAGTCTTAGCCTGAATTGATGCGGTAGAGCCACATTGATTTTCTTCCCTCAAAGACCGAGGAAACGGGTTTGAGAAGAAATTCTTTCAGCGCCGAAACGAAACGAAGCGCAGGGGCTTGGAGAGTTATCAATGGAGTGTGGACGAGATGTAAAGCCGCAGATTGGACTTCAGTATTCTGTTGGAGTAATACGTGCCTATTTGTTGGCATCTTGTGAGCCTTTCTTTAAGCGACCGAGAATTAACGCATTCTTAATTCCCCTGGCAGACAAAGCTCTAGGTAGATGGAGCATATCTCGATTGATCGCCACGGAGGTGTTGCGAGTGCGATTGACAAAGGGTGCCCTCATCATCCGTGATGCAAGGCAATTGAGCCGCGCCTGGTTGTACTGCTGCCGCTGGCGTATTCTCATGTCAAGTCGATGTCTGAATGGCTCCAAGTTATTTTACGCCTCACGTGTACTGTATCTGATAATATTGATCGCGGTCGAATGACCAGCGCGCCTGTATAATCATTCCCCTTTTTTTTCGCGACTTGAATACTGGAATCCGATTTCAGATGCGAACGGTTCGCAAGTGCCTGCTGCACGTTTGTCCCTGGCCTGGTGCGAGCGCCATCTCCAGCGCCTTTGGCGCTCTGCACGTCGGTGGCTTCCGCTTGAAAAGGTTGGCTTGGCAAAAGATGGCGGGCCAAGACGGCGACGTCTATGGCAGTTTAGCTGTCCTGATTTGTACGAACGTGCGTCCATTCACGCTGCGCTTTGTCGCCGCCATCCCAGGCTCCGATCTCCAGTCGGCTTTTACGGGACGCGCATTCAATGAACTGTGAACTTAATCCTGAGCATATAAACTTGCCATCGTGCGAGCCCTGCAAGGGCCTTTCGAGCATCTTTGGCACTCTCGTCTTCCTCTGAGTTCGAGATCTCACTTGCTCGCGTCTTCAAGGAATGTTGTTGCGTTCCTTCACCGCAGTTGTCACTGCCGCCTGCCTCATTGGAGGCGCGTCTGCGCAGACTTTCCAGCGTCTCGGCGGTTGCCCTTCGCTGGGCTGCGTCTTTCCTCCTGACCAAGCGCATTTCCTCCCTGGGCAATTCTTTGACATCCGCTTGGAAGTCCATGCGCCAGTCAATGGCTCGGAAGCGACCAACGGAGGCGTTCCGGATGAAAGGTTCACCCTCTGCATCCAACGCGAGCACGGCGCGTGCCAGGACGCTTCTAAGATTTTCAAGGTCAAGGAGCCCGAACTGGAGAAATGGACGTTCTCGTGGGTTATGTTTGGCGTGCTCAACTTGCTTTTACCTGATTTCTACCTCTTGTCAAAGCTACTTTGAGGATCTGTTTGCCAAGGATGCTGGTGCTCCGACTACTGTCAATGTCGCCTCCAAAGCATTCCGGGCAGTAAGTTCCTAACTGCGATCTTGTACCATATGCTCAGCTTTTCATGCCTTCGCGATAGCTCACCTTCAACGAGGCATGTCCATGGTTCTTGTCTTTGCCGTGTTCATAGCCTGAGATACGACTGTATAGCCTGGTTCCTACACTGCTAGGCTCAAGTACTACAACGGCCGGGAGACCGTTGCGCACTGGACCGTTAGGGAGCCCTCGAAAAGGAGAAAGGCCAAGAATATCCTCTTCTTCATCGGCGATGGTAAGCTTCCTTCTTGAGAACTTTGTCCCCATCCTTCAAACACTCATACTCCGCTAAGGCATGACCCAGTCAATGATCACTGCTGCTCGCCTGATTACTCACAAATCTATTAATGGCCAATATCAATCCTTGATGCAGATGGACCAGATGGACAATCTTGGACAGTGAGCAGTGCCCCATCCGCAGGGGGGTTTTTTCCGACTTATTACCACGCTCTGCTCTCTCAAGTCAAATGACCCACTCCTTGGATTCGTTCATTACTGACTCCGCAAATTCCGCAACCGCGTTATACACAGGCAAAAAAGCATCTGTTAGCGCGCTTAACGTCTATGCCGATAGTGTAATTCCGTTAATTGGATTGTATTTTTGTCATGTGCTCACTCGTCCTTTCGGCAGTCCAAGAATTCCTTTGATGATCCCAAGGTTGAAACTGTCGCCGAGCTCTTCCGCCGACGCCTTGGCGGACCTGTCGGCATGGTCTCTACGGCTTTCATCGCAGATGCAACTCCCGGTGGGGTCTCATTCTTCTTCGGATCGCCGGATTAGCAAAGTTCTGACCATCAACAAGCCGCTCTCTGCGCGCACACTCGTGATCGTAAGAGCCCTGCCGCGTGTCGTATTAGCCTCGGCATTCCCTGACAGCTGCATCTTCTGCACAGGCAATCAGTACGCGCAAATCGTCTATGAATATCTCAACGGCGCCAACAGCCTTAACGGCACGATTCCTTGGCCCACCAGTTGTGATGGTCCTGATGTCGTTTTCGGGTCTGTGAAAAAGCAATCCAGCATTTTTGGTTGTCTCATCGATTTCATAGTGGAGGCGCTGAGCAGTTCATTCCTGGCCCTGGATCTTACAATCACTCCGACTTCTACAAGGCTTTCCAAGACAAGGGCTACAATGTTGTCTATAATAACACGGGTCTCAAGGCTGTCGGCAACGATAAGAAGACACTCGGTATCTTCTCGGGTATGTCATTCTTCCACATGTTTTCTGCACTGTGTACCCACTCTTTCGTGATGATTAAGTATCGAACATGTAAGAGAAAACCTTTACTTCTGTGTACAGTACATCACGTTCTGACACTGTTTATAGGGCCAAATGGATCGACCGCAATGTAAGCTACGCAATCATACGTAGAATACGGTCGAGGTCTCGTTACTCATCATCGTAAAGGTATACCCTGAGAATTTGCGCAACCAAAAGAACTCCCCTACTGGTGACGGCACCGACGCCGTTGACCAGCCGGGCCTGAAAGAGATGACTCTCAAGGCCATTGATATCCTCGAGGCGCGCCAGAAGAAGAAGAACACGGGCTGGTTCTTGATGTCTGAGGCCGCCAGCATAGATAAGGTAAACTCTTGGCGAATGGGTACGAGTCTGCATCGCTCAAGTTTCCTGCGTTTCTTTCAGATGATGCACGTCCTGGATTATGATCGTGCCCTCGGTGAGCTTCTGGAGCTTGATGATACCATTCGTGCCTCCATTGAACGTGAGTATCACTTTGGAGACGAAGATGAAGAACCGCATTTGATCACGTATGGTGATGTCTAGACCTGAAGAAGATTGGCGAATACCAGAATACTCTTATAGTTGTCACCGCCGATCACGGTCATGGCTTTGTGAGCACATTGCTTTTCGCTGTCGGAGTATGCGTGACCTCTGCGAAATAGGATGTCTTCGGTGGTGCTGATACCAAATACCTTGCAGCACAAACCAATGATCGCAAGAAGCGTGATGCAGGTGAAGCATTTTGGGTGCTTGCATTCTGTTTGCCTTGAATTCAAATGCCTTCCGTTGTCGCAGTCGGCGTTTACCAGAACTCTGGTCTTAGCGGATACACCGTTACGGAGGGATCTCTTCCCAACAATGAGACCGTTATCTTTGGCGCCCAAGGTCCGAACTTCCCTGTCCAATGGAACCCGCGTTACGTCTATGCTGTATGTTCCCATGTTGCAACGTCCACATCAACTCTTGGATAAGTTGACTTGACAGGCTGGATTCGGTGCCAACCCTGACCAGTTTGTGTTCTTCCAGCTCCATTCTAATTTGGCACTGACCTCGCAATGCGTTACAGCCGTGAGGGTTATAGTATCAACACCAAGGGACCGCGTCTCCCCGCAACCCCGGGCTCCAGCGGATACGAAGTGAACCCTGTGGACCAGCCTGATGGTATGCCGTCTTTATTTCTGATGCCTGAATTTAATCAATGACATGTCTCTCTTTAGGATTCGTCGTCAGTGGGTATACTCTGGTTCTTCCATTCTGGCACCGAGAGGTTAACTTTATTTTGAAGACGGCACATTGCCCATCAACGAGAGCCAGGGTGTCCACTCGCTGACTGGTGAGTTGCAGATCATATTGAATGGAGCCATGAGAACAGTGCCAAAGGACGATTGCCAGATGTGTCGGTCTTCGCGAATGGTCCTGGCTCTGAAGCCTTCAGAGGCGTTTGTGCGTGGGATCGTTACCTTGTCCCATTGTTTGCTTGGCTAACTCTCTGCTTTAGACAACAACATCGATATCTTCTTCAAGATCGCAGACGCTTTGGCTTTAGGGTCGAAGCACTAAAGTAGGAGAAAACAATGCATACTTGATTAATTTATATGTCCGGTCACTTATTGCTCAATGAATTGCGTGAACAATGAGGACATTGTTTTTCGAGGGACAATGCGTGACTGCAAACAGAACCAAATAGAGAAACGCGTGCTGGGTCTGGCGACGGCGCTTGGCTTAGTCCGGAACTCTCTTCTGCCACACCACCACGCGATATCTCCTGCATTCTTCATCACGATAACCACGCATCCTGTCGCCGTCGCTGTCCTCGTGCTAACCGTCCTTATCACATCCTGATTGTACACGTTACATGTCATTTTCGGGCACACCTTTAGGTCAAGGCAGACGGCTCGATCACCACAGATTCCTTGGCAAGACATCCTCTAGTAATAACAGCGCCGTCCCTGCTTCCTACGCATCTAGGTATTCCTTTTTTTTGTTCGCGTATCCGCATTTTCCCCGACTTTTTCTTTCTTCTAAAGTGCACCCCCACTTGGCTCCCGGTCACCCCCCAAACACACCTCGTCGTTCCGTGACGCCAACGTCTCGGCCAACGACATCTCGAACGATTCCGGACTCGCAGCCTACGCCCGGATCAAACAACGTGAGCAGACCACTATCGCCAGCCGTCCTGGTGGCCCTAGAACCATCACTTCCCCTCCGAACCCAGAGAAGTGGAGCGTAAAGGATACTTCCGTTAACATTGCCACCGCATTCACGCACGCTGCTTCTTCCAACATGCCGTCGGTCAATCCGACCAGTAACTCGTGGACCATGGGCGTTCGACCCAATCCGACCGTTCCTCGGAGCACCTCGGTGGAATATGAGATGGAGAGCCAGGCAGCTCTGAAACGCAGATCCAACGCTGCAGCGAGTCGTCCCCCGCCTCGGACCAGTGCCGTCCGTAAGCCATTGTCTAAAACATCCTCTACTCACATAGTCCCGGATTCCGAGGATGAGGAGAGTCGCAGAGATCGAAGCCAGCGCGCAACAACCCCGCTTGACACTTTCAGAGAGGCAGCCTCCCGACTCTCAGACAAAGTCACATTTTATGTCCGGCAGCTCTCGCAAGAACCACCGAACACATCTGCTGAAGTCACACAGCCATCCATCAATCCGCCGAACTCAAGTTACGAATATGAGGAGGAAGAACGTCAATACCAAGCTTCGCAGCAAGCGCAGCAGTCGAAAATCCAAAATCACACGCACAAACGGAATCGCATGTCGGAGGACAATAAAGCCTATAAACCTTCTGCATCCGACCTCGAAGACTCTGATGAGTTTTCAGATGACGATGGACCAAAGAGACGACGAGGAAAAAAGAAAAAGGATGTAGCAGCTGGATTCCTGACCACCCTCCCCCAAATGAAGCCTGATAAAAGGAGAAAAAAGAGACGAGCTAAAGGAGACATTGCCGATGGGGCGGACGGAAGCACGATCATGGGGGAAGAGGACGGAAGTGGTAGCGATGAGCAAGTTGATGAGGTAAATAAGCGTTTACAATATCAGCCAACGAGTCGCTTATGCGAACTTCGCTCCAGCCCTATGCACAACCGTCGATATCTCGACGTTCGGAGTCACTAGTGTCACTACCGGCACGGGATTCAACCAATCCTGATATTTCTATGGATCTCGAAGGGGGCCTGCGTCCCATCCCAGAAGAAGACGAGGAAGAAAAAGTCTCACAATCGACCTCCAGTCATGCAAGGAGAGCTGGCTCTCTCCCCCCTTCGTCACGACGATTCTCGATAGGTCGCTTCCTCGGGAGCTTTGTCAATCTATTCGGCCGCGTGATTAGAACATTCGTCATATTTTGTGCTCAAGTGTTAACGTTGTTAACATATGGGCTGGGCAAAATACTTGGAACCATTGTGAACGTGATGCTGGCGCGTCCATACTCATGGTTACTACATTCGAGAATGGGGTCAAGTGCTTTCGCTTCAATAGTCCGGGCCATGGCACTGGGTGGGTGCATGGTTGCCATATGGTACGCACTGCAAGGACCTCTTCCTGGTTATCTTTCCCTTCCGAAATGGCAACGGGATGCCGTGTATCATGTGCCGGATCTTCCAGCCTCAAATATGGATGAGTTCGCGACAAGGTTAATGAAGATGGAAAAAATCCTGTCGGACATGTCAATTGAGGCTCAGAAAGGCAAAGTCAAAGCGGATCACGACGCCCACGCTCAAACCGATTTGGCTCAGAAACTTGCAGCTCTCGAAACCAGGATACTGTCTGAGTACAGACGGTTATCAGATGCCGAGATGCTCCTCAAAAATGTCGCGAAGGAAGAACTTAGAGCCGTCCGAAGAGACGTGGAGATTTTGCAGGCGCAATTTCAAAATGAACAGCGGCAACCTCCAAAAGCTGAGGGCAGCTCAGAGGATGAGGAAGCACGAGTTCGGTTGAAGGCTTTGGAAGACAAATTGGGCGCTATGGAAGGTGCTGTGAAGGAAGCGGTCGATCTGAGCAAGAAGGCTGGGGTCTCCGGTACCACCAACACCGGGCGATGGTCCAAGCTCGCCTCAGGTAAAACAGGTCTTACGATCAAGTCGTCAGACGGTCAGGATGTCTCCACGCTCATCGAACGCATCATCGACTCTGCCGTGTCGACTTTTAGCAAGGACACGATTGCTCGCCCAGACTTTGCCCTTCATTCAGGCGGTGCACGGATCATTCCTTCGCTCACTAGTCCGACTTTCGAAATGCGCCCGACGACGATGCGAGGTTCGCTACTTGGCCTCATCACCGGCAATGGCTATGCGATTGGACGACCTCCCATAACGGCCTTGCACCATGAACTGCACAATGGGCACTGTTGGCCTTTCGCTGGTTCGGAGGGACAACTAGGCGTAGCACTGGCGGCGCCAGTGTACATTTCGGATGTCACCATTGACCATGTTGCGAAAGAAGTCGCATTCGACATGCGGAGCGCACCCCGAGACATGGAACTCTGGGGAATGGTGGAAGGTCACGACAACATCGCCAAGGTTGACGAATGGCTGTCTGAAAAGGCCAAACGAAGGGAAGAACGAAAGGAACGTGGTGAGGAGGTCGAAGACGAGGAAGAGTATCCCAAAACCCTTCCCAAGTCACCAAGATATGTCCGGATCTCAAAGTTCCGATACAACATTCATGCACCAAACCACATCCAAACCTTCCCCGCCTCGCGAGATATCCGTGATCTCGGTGTCGATTTTGGCGTCGTGATCCTGCTCGTTCAGAATAACTGGGGGAAAGATGACTATACGTGCCTTTACCGTCTGAGAGTGCATGGGCAGAAGATTGGCGAAGCACCGACGCCCTTGAGCGAGGAGGCATAGAATTGGGTCGAGAATTAGCATCATTTATTCCTTTCTGTTATATTGCTTTATTGCTTTTTTCTGTTTTCTTCTGCCTTCTTTTCATGATATGTTGCGTTTCGACTCTCTTTATTCCATTTCTACTTCCAATTTCGACTTCTGGGTCATATGCTTCCTTTCTCCCTTCCTCTAGCTGTGAGACGGGTTTCCTATTTTCTTTTTCTTCGCATTGTATATATCATGTCACGTCATTTTAATACCAATACAAGGTGAAACGTCAGTATCAAGATCCTCTGCAGGTATCTTCTGACCTCGAGGTGTACAGAGCTTAGATACCTCAAACTTATAAATCAGCAAACTTGTCAGTAGCCTGGAGGGGAGTGTTAATCAGTCGGAGACAAGGCAACGGATACAAGGCGTACCTTGACAAGCAGCTCCGCAATACCAGGTTCGCGCGAAGAATGGCCCGCATCAGGAACGATGTGCAGAGTTAGCTCAGGGAACACCTGTTGAGATGAGTCCTGTTTAGACGAAACGATGCGATTCTGGTGAAGGCGACGAACCTTCTTGAGAGCATAAGCCGTAGTGGCCTAGTGAGCAAAGTTGAGCGCTTCCTGAAGGGTCGAGATGACTCTTTGTCTGGACACCTACTGGGCACACGACGTCGTATCTTCCCTGCACGACGATGGTGGGGATGTGGCGGCTAGGTCAAGAGTGAGCGGCCCTGCTCCTGGAAGGGCTATCCAGCATGCATACATCTTGTCAATCGATTGTTTCTCTAGCAGTTGTCCATCTCTCATGAAGCCCTGTGTACCCATAGATGGCCGTTAATATCCTTCTGAATAACTTTAAGAAGGTAAAGCTGATTTCCTGACCTCGTTGACGAAATAATGATTTTCGATGCGAGCGAATGCACTAGAGAAGGCGATGGGTTTCTTTGGGTCCGCCTAGGACTCCTATTGATTAACTTTACTTTGCAAATTTATCATCAGATGCGTGAGCGACGTGTGCGGGATCGATATGTAGCTTTGATGTAGACATCCTCCAGAAAGCCAGGACTGAGTTTAGATGGCTGCTCGCGGAAGACAGGCATACTCACTCCCATTTAGCCCATGCTTTCGCGGCATTGAGCCTTGTCTGCTCATCAACGGAGTTGAGCTGGGCGTGATAAGCCAATATAAGATCATGTCTTTCAGCTTCCGGGATAGGTTCCAAGTACTCTTCCCTATTATTTTTCCCTGCTTATCAGAGAAGGGAAAAAGAACTAATGACAGCGGTCTTTACCATGCCTCCGGGAAGAGATGGGATGCTCCATCTTGATAGAAGAATCTCAGCTCGCTATCGACACGTTTAGTCAAAAGATCAAACTCGCATCGCAATAATCGCGAACCTCTTGCGTAGCGTGAAAATACCTCTGTCATGACCAATGAGTCCCCAGACTTTGCGAAAGACAGGTTTTTTTTACCTTAGGACAAGGCTCTTTACGCGGTCGGGGTGGGACTGGGAGAAATTATACAACGATAAGTTGAGAAGTGGTGACAGGGGCATATGCAAACGAACCTGAGCATACGCGAGAGACAGCGTCGAACCCTGAAGAACATTGTCAGTGAGATGTTACGATTTCGAACCGCGACGGTTTACCCATGATCCTCCAAAGACATTCCACTTCTCGATCTTCAGTTCCTCTCGAAGTTTTTCAATGTCTTTGACAAGGTCCCAAGTCGTGTTATCCTCGATAGATGCGGTCCTGAATCCCAAACCGTGCGGAAGGGTACAGCGTTATTCGGGATTCGGGATTCACTCACGGCGTGGATTTGCCCGCCCCTCGTTGATCAAAGAGGATGATCTGATGAGCGGAAGCGGGTGATCAGAGTCGCACTTGTGATGCGTCAGAAATAACATTACCTTGTACTTCTGGGGATTGAAGAAGCAACGATCTGCGGCATCTGCGCCGCCTCCAGGACCGCCTGGCACATTTTCGCTAGCATGAGAGTCCCATATGTATATGACATATTTAATAGCTGTCAGCCTACCATGCAAGAATACGACTGCGGGACGTTAGGGGATCATCTGAGCACGGAGAAACATTCGACATACCTGGATTGCCGTCCTTATTTCCGGAAATCTCGTAGCTTGCCAGGGGGAATGAGAAGTAAATCATCGCCATAGCCTGCCCCCGAACTTACTAGAGAGTGTGGATGTCGGACACCTTCAGGTTTCCGGTGAAATAGGGTTCGATCGGTGAATACATGGCGGATGTTGCGTCGACAGTGTTCCAACGTCTGGCGTAGATACGGCTTGAGAATTGTGAACGTGCAAAAGCCGGCCAGAAGGAGCGATGTGCCAACTGGGTCAGGCTCATGCGGTGTCCAAATGCTTGCATACATAAAACTTGGTTCCGCTCCATGTCCATGTTGTTCCTCGACGCTCAGCCGAAATCCTGGATAAATGAAACGGCGTCCCTAACCCATCATGGCACCACACTCTATCCGTAATTACGATTGGCCATCCCCAATGATACGAACAGGGACGGGCGCTTTTCTTCTCTTGCCACCCGCTGATTGCTAGGCGTGCCTTTTCTCTCGCTCTTTCAGATGTCGTCCACTTCTGACAAAATTCACCAACCCATCGTCCCGCCCGCAAATGTCGTAAATGAGGACCCACGTGGCAAACTCAGCGACAAAGAGCAGGAGCTTTATGATCTGGTACTCGCCCATTTTACTCCAGGCGGTTATTCCATTCCCGGTTTGGAGAAGGGCGAGCTTAGAGAAGAAGAACTCTTCTGGCTTTCGCGTGAATGCTTGCTACGGTCAGTCCCAAACGCACCCCGTTGTCTTATGTTCTGCTCAGTCTCTATGCAGCTATTTACGCGCCACGAAGTGGAAATCTGCAACTGCCGCCATAGAAAGGCTCGAAGCTACGTTGAAGTGGAGACGAGACTATGGTCTGTACGACCTCATTACCCCGGAATATGTAGAACCAGAGGTCTGGCAGAGTTGTTGTGGCATGACAACTTTACTGACCCGCTGCAGGCCGTGACAGGCAAAGAAGTTCTCTTCGGTTATGACTCGCATGGGCGTCCCGCGTTCTACATGTTCCCTAGTCGCCAAAACACGGATGACCCGCCGCGCCAGATACAGTTCACCGTTTGGGCGTTGGAGAGAGCGACCGATCTTATGGGTCCGGGAGTGGAGTAAGCTACGATTTTCATGGCATGGCGCACTGCATCTAAACAATGTCAATAGAACGGTGGACCTCATGATCAACTATGGCGACAAAGCAAAGAATCCTTCGTTCAGTACGGCACGCACTGTCGCGGGCATTCTCCAAGATCACTATCCCGAGCGTCTTGGCCTTGCTCTGATCATGAATGTTCCTTTCATCTTGAACGCTTTCTACAAGATGATTAGCCCATTTCTCGACCCTGTCTCACGAGAGAAGATGAGGTTCAACCCCGAGATATTCAAAGACGAAATCTTCGCCCCTGACATGGTCATGTCCGAATGGTGGGGTGGTAGTTGTGACTTTGAATACGTGCACGAGAAATACTGGTCCGCCCTTGTCCGCTTGTGCGAATCCCGTCGAAACGCTTGGTTGGAGAGCTGGAGATCGTTAGGAGGCCGAGTCGGGATTAGCGAGTGGGATTATAAACGCACGGCCCATCTGCAGACGGAAATAGACGCGAAGCAGCAGGAGTGACAACCGTTCATAAGGACTGTGGTCTGTTCAGATCACTTATCGAAGTTCGCTCTTTGAACAACATCCTCTCGTTATAGGATGGCATGGAATACGTATTATTGACTAGATACCAATTGCTTTGATACTCCGCAATACATTTTCTATGAGAGGACGTTTGAATACATTCCGAGAATTTTATGCTCTTCGATGTCTGCAAATGCTTCAAGTTTCCCAAGGGCCTTGTCTCCCTTGTGACTGACATCCGAGCGCACTAAACCAAATTGATTATGTTTTCATCTTACCGTCTATCTATCGATTTCGCCAAGCACCCCTATTCAATACCCGCCTTTCAGACTCCCGAGGTCTCCATGCCATAATTACTGCTCGAATCTCGAAGAGCGGCATGCGATTTTGTGGCTGTGCCGAAAATGCTGCGGGATGGATCGGAACAAGGAGAGGTTTCTTTGACCGACGGGGGTCATATTGGCGGAGATTTTCTCCTTTTCCAACGACGTCTCCGCACTTTTGGTTTTAGGTAACGGAGAAGAAAAGGCAATTTCGCCATAGTGTAATAGACTTCAACCACATTTTGACAGCTATCACAAGGATGAAAAATCTAGTCTTCCGTTCAAGAGATCCGAGGTGGAAAGTACCTCGGGCGGCTTTCACTATCAAGTCCAATTAAGCCCACGTTTCAACAATACGCTTGACGGTTGACCAGGTATCACCAACTGTTTCCCAAGTCTCTCCTTTCTGTTTTCCCCATGTTCCAAGGACCCAGCTCTTTCCGATAGAGAGCATGAGCTGACTGACTTCGCTTTGGTCGTACACTCCACCAATCTGCTTCTTGTGCTCCAGATATTTCACGAACGAGGTCCATCGAGGGAGGTAGTATTCACGGACGAGGCCACCCCACTGTTTGGAGGCGTAGTCGTTGATCTCGCCATTCGGACCCCAGAGCGTGAGTTGGGTACGCGCGTTGTACTCCAAGTAGGCTTCATAGGATGCGTTTCCGTGTGACCACGAGCGAGCGTCGCGGATCCAGTTCGAGAGCAGAAAGTTTCTGTCCGTCATGAGCACGTCGTCGAGGTCGGACAGAATGGCTAGTAAAGGTTGACCCGCCTTCTGGATATCGGCTGCAGAGGCAGAAGGGTACAGGGCAATGAGGTTGAGATAGGTGGCGAGGAACCTGTTAGCGAGTAGCTGGCGCGAAAGGTCCACGACGTCGTACTTGAACTGGGCAACACCGCTCAGAGTCGGGTTCTCCTCTCGGGCCTGAAGAAGGCCGCGCAAAGCAGGAAGAATCGTGGTGTTAGTGTCATAGAACACCTTCGTCGGGTGGTGACCTGTGCGATTGACCAGACCGTTCAACGCGGGCGAAAGTTCCAAGATGCTTTTGACAGTGGCTTGCGAATCGGGATCGTTGTTGTTGTAGACAGAGTGTTGCAGGACGGTCCAAGCATCAAGAGCGGTTTGGGGGAGAGCTCCTTTGCTTTGGACGTTATATCTGCGTTTTACCCAGTCCGCGACATAAGTAGGGACATCGATGACGGTGGTGGACCAGGCCTGGTCAAGAGCGATGTCATACAATAGCTCGTTCCCTTCCTGTCCCTCCATGGTTAAACCCATGCCCACCATCGAACTCTGGGGCGAGTGAAGCGCACGCATGGGCTCGGCTGTAACCATGCGAAGGTTTCCCTCGAAGCCTTGGTTCCCCCCGTAGTCATGCAGTGCGCACCAGATCCAGGGCTCGCCAAAGTAGGAATCGAGGCGCTCCCACTGTGGCCGGGCCTCGCTATACAGGTCAAGAACCATGATGCCCTTGGGATCCTGCACCCCGCCCAAGTACGCCTTCACGCGTTCATTGGTCCAGAAGCGGGAATCGCTGAAAAACAGCCATCCCTGCATGAGCCAGACAGCTTCAGGGTCCGCGGCGCGAAGACTTTCAAACGTTCCCTGTGAAACGCTTGAAAGGTAGGTTGTGTTACCACTGAAAGGATGGTTCTCATTGTACTGATCGAGGGTGTAGATGTGCGAGACGTTGCCGTATGCAGCTGCCTGCTTCTGAATGAATGACTTCTGGAGCTTAGCGAACAACGGATCGAAGGGCTCGAGGAACGAGACGTTGGTGAACTGGTTGGAGAAGCTCCCCCATTGACCACCGGTAACGATACTTGCGTTTGGGTATAGACGGCTCATCGAGCGAGGAACGAAGCCCGTGAAGGAAGGTAGAACTGGAGTCATACCCAAGTCGGACATCCTTCTGAGGATCTGCTTTTGGAGGGCAAACTGGTCGTTGATCCACAGGAGAGGTAAATCACCACCCCAGCTTCCTCGTATGTTCCCGAACCGATTCCAAGCCTGGTAGGCTGGGCCAGAAAAGAACGACGCAATATCGGCATCTGTGAGTCCAGCTTCAAGGAAGACTTCCCTGAGAATGTACTCGTTTCCGACCCAGGCCAAAGGCAAGTTGATCCCTCGCAATGCCATCCAGTCCAGGAGGAGTTGCCATTCGTCAAAGGTATAGAAGGCAGTGGTATAACTGAATGTCACGGTATTGAAGTAGTAGCGGTATGGGACGATCGAACTTCCTCTGATGGGCTGTGAGACTGGAGGCAGGTCCGAGGGCATGTCATCGAGTTGAGACCCCGTCCAGGAAATATCAACACCACCATAGGTCGTCAGGTACCTAGTTCAAATTAGAGGGGCAACTCTGAAGCAACTAGCGTGGGCTTACACATATAATCCACGAGCGCAGGCGCTTGTGGTGGAACATCGGATGTGGATTCCAGCCTTTGCACCTTTCCTGAAAGGAACGATGTTGCTGATGGTGAAGGCGTCCCCAGATGCCGTTGAATCCTGCACCAAGTCAAACTGGAACGACTTCTTGTGCTTTGGGATGCGTCGCTGGACCAAATCATATAGCCCATTCAATGAGTGTGCTGAGGCAACCAGGAACGTGCCGAAAAGGGTCCAGCATAGGAACAGCATGAAATGGTACCACAGTGAAGCCATGGGAGGGCACGGCGAGGTAATCTCTGTTTTATACTTTAAACAGGTCAAAGTAATCCTGATCCCTAATCGATGAACGTGGGTGGCGTGAATGTCGCACGAGCACTTGTGGATGAGGCAGAAAGTATAACCGATATGATGAATTGCTCAACAAGTGACTTTTGAGGTATCTGTTGTTCAGATGCTCTGACGTGAGTGTTGAATTGAATCTGTCCATGTGAGTTGAATCGAAACGCGATCGGCAGGACCAGCGAGTTCCGGCATCGACTCAGTAGCAAGTCACATGACTCGTCACGTCGCGTCGACTGCAATTCGCCGTCAACTTGAAGTTGTCTCTACCCTACATCGATGCTTACCATGCCCCCTAGCAGAAACGGCCAAAGCTTGTCCGTGCACGCCTCAAGTGCTTCTTTTCATTCTGAAACTGGCTGCATTCTACCCCGCACGCTTTGTTACTGTTGGGCGTTCGTCGAGTTTGAACTCTGGCTAGTCTTCAATCGACCTTTAAGAGGATGGTGGGCGACAACCCTATAACCCATCCCCTTTCGCCTCAAGACTTCCAACGCAACGCACTTCAAAGACGTCAAGAGACTCTTCGCAAGTTTCACAATGTCCAACAGCGTTTACTTCCCATCTATGTCCGATGCACCGACGCCCCTCGAGATGGCTGAGCTCGACCGGGCTATTCAAGAACTGGTGAGATTATTCGAGCTTGTCATTGTCTGCCTTTCTGACTCCATGGTCAGGAGAGATTAAATGAGGAGCTTGCCCGCTCCTCTCAACACTCTTCCCTGAACAGGGAGGCTGCTCCACCTGCTTCTGCTAAGTTGAAGGTGGCTGACAAGGTTATACCGTCCCAAACCCTTGATTTAACCTATCAACCCACATGTGTTCAGTCCTTGTGTGCCCCGGCTCCAGCGGATGCCACAATGGTGGACCGTGCTGACAATGGGCCCGAAGATCGTCTCAATGATGAGACCGTCGTCAATGACATGGCTCACAACACGAGAGTCGAAAACAGTGCTGAATATTCAAGTGATTTATCCGATGTTTGTTGTCGTTTTTGATTTCGTGCCCTTGTTTGAAACCTTTTGCTTTCTTTAGTACTCCTACGTTCAGATCACCCGAAAGAGGGTTGAAGAGAAACGCGTCACTTCTCTAGGAGAGACTGTATCCGTCTTTCGGACTATCGTCAAGCGCAAAGCCATTCCCAAGTACCTCATAAACGACACCAAAGTTACATCTCTAGCCCAATCTTCTAGACCTGCATTGCGTCTTGCCAAACCTGCTCCGTTGCCAGCCAAATTCACGTTTCAAGATTTCAAGCTGAGGCGTGTTCTTGGGGCTGGTGGTCAAGGAAAGGTCTACTTGGCAACTGCGGAGCGATACGCCCCGTCTCGCTTTTTTGCTATGAAAGTTATCTGCAAGTTTTACCGCGATCAACCGACGAACATAAGCTTCCTTTTGCAAGAACAGCGCATTATGAAGAAAATCCGACACCACCCATTCCTCCTTAGCATGCTCGCAAGTTTTCATGATTCATCTTTTTTCTATATCATCACTGTGAGCACGCAGCACTTGACCTTCAACTTCTCATTCACAATTTGTTTTAGGATTTCCATTGTGGAGGCGATCTGCAGAAACTTCTGTATTACGAAGGTGTCTTTGATCAAGTCATGGCATCCTTCTATGCTGCAGAGATGGTATAACATCCCTTTGTGTTAGCGGCAGCGTCTGATAACATTTGCAGGTCCTTGGCATACAATATCTTCACAAGAATAACATTATACACCGAGACTTGAAACTCGCAAACGTTTTTCTTAAGGCAAACGGCCACATAGCTATTGCGGATTTTGGTCTCTCCAAGGAATTCGACTGTTCATCCGTCCCGCTTGGACAGGAACATGTCACGCTTTTGGCTACTTCCTGCTGTGGCACCCTCAGTTACATGGCTCCAGAAGTTCTGACGCGGACCGAGTATAGCTTTGCCGTCGACTGGTGGTCGCTCGGTGTCTGTATTTATGCTATGCTTCAGGGCCAAGTATGTTCCTTGTTTCCAATGCTGATGTGAACCCCCTCATCGCTCATTTCTTAGGTCCCGTGGGATTATCCTGGCGACGAGGAGACCGTGCAGGCCATATGCCGCGATGACGTCCCTTATCGAATCGACGTCGAGTTAGACATCGATGCGGTTGCCCTCATTGAAGGAGTGAGCTCGGAAGCCATTTTAGATCCTCATCTGAATTCTCATCCTTCTGTCCAGCTACTCAGAAAGGACCCCATACACCGTCTTCCAATCAGTGGGGTCTTTCATCACCGATTTTTCAACACGATGTCAGTCTTTTTTTTTTTTACTTCTCTGACCTATCCTCATTCATAATGATTTGTAACCACTAGCAACTGGGACGATTTGGAGCTCTCTGCGTCCACCCGTATGTGAAAGTCGCCTTCATGTTCTTTAACTGACTCCTCCAATTCTCATAGCTCCCTATATTCCTAATAATGATGCTTTGGCATATGCTAACAGCACTTTGCCCCGTAATGAACGTTTCTGCTGCGGTCTGTCAAGTCCCTACTTCCGCGACGAATATCCTCAATACAGCTTCGTCTCGCCCGAGTTTCACGGAAATGCTTATGATATGGGACCCTTCGACCATCTGGATGCTCGCTCACTCAAGGTTCAGCCTCGAGGCTCTTCTAAGACATACAGGCCTAACGATCCCGTGGAAAGAGGATCGGCAGTCGTATCGCCATCTGTGCGACCGGTGTCGTCTGTTCCCCTTGGAGATGCACCATCTGACAGTACCACGGCCGTTTGCGCTGAACAACGTTTAGATGAGCCTCCCACGGATCCTTCTCCCATCATCGACATATCGAAATCTGCGAAGGAAAGTTCTCCGACGGCTCACGAGTCGCGACTCCCTATTCCTAAAGAGAACGCCAACGATCCGAAGGCATCGTCCGTTCTCGATCCTTCTTCTCCGGGCTTCTTCAAAGCCATTCAGCGCGAAGTTTACGCAAACCCGCCCGAGCCGCAATCCGAGCCATATATGATCACCTTGGTTCGGGCACTGGAAGCCAAGGTCGCAGAACGCGAGAAGGCTTTTAGGGACGCAGAATCTCAGAACAAGATAGATACGCCCGAGAACGTCGTTGAGAAGGACAGCGTCTGGTCCAGCCCTCTTTCCTTCAATCCTCCGGCGCCAGTAATCGAGGTCGCCGTCACGAAAAGCGACGAATCCAAGACAAGCCCCGACGTTGTACGGTGGCTGCTCAAAATCGGAAAGAAGGCCTTCATGCGTCTCCGGAGACTCTGTTCCTCCTGGAAGGCTCCTCGCATCCTCTGATTGACAGCCGATCACGCTTCCCCTTGGCAATCAGGATATTCTCTTGCTTTCTACGGTGCCTTACTCTCACTCTGACCAGACCGCGACACTGTGCTCTTACCTCTGCTCTTCTTGCTTTGGACCCCTGCCTTTTTTTTCCTCAAGATCTACTGTTATGTCTGGTCTGCTTTTCAGGGTCTGCTTCTTTGACTTATGCAAATGGTGGTGCAAAATCATCTAACGTACGGCCGCGCCATTGCGCGAACACTTGGAACTGATCCTTGGGCCAACTGTTTGTATATAGTCTCTTTTTTTTTGTATTGTCGCGTTAGTTCTAATATAAGTGTTCGCACAATATTTGACGTCGGGGTGAAAATGTGATAAATGCCACAAAATTAATCTTCTGCTTGACCTGCCGTGATGACATCGTCTGCAACACGCATAGTCAGCACACCTGTCAATTACTTGCAAGAGCGATAGACGCACCAATTTTAAGAACCGCGCGAACGAGCTAGCCCATGACATTAATAAAAAAAATGACAGGTTTTCGAAGAGACATGCTGACGAACCTGGGTAGCCAAGAGGTACTGTTGTCTTTTTGAGATTAGCGGATCGTAAACGAATTGCTCCTTCATATCTGTGTCACTCGGTGAACAAGGTGTCGTGCCGGGAAGAAAGCATATATCACGGCACGGACCATTGTTGCCCTTCCCAGTGCAGTCTATACCCAATCTCGAGTTGCGCTCGTTGATCTGCCGACTTCTCACCTCGGCAACTGTCTCGATAGGTGAAAGACCACTGTTCTCTGCCAAGGCAAGGGGAATGGCGTCCAGGGCGGAGGCGAAGGCGCGCATGGCATATTGCTCGATTGATGGGATCTATACATGGCAGCTGGTCATTGTGGAGATGGAAGGAAATTTTCGAAAGAAGATACCTCATCCGCGGTCTTGGACACCGCGATTGAACAGCTCATGTCTGCGGCCCCGCCACCGTACACCACTCTGTTGTCGACGACGAGATTCCTCACTACGCAAAGGGCGTCATGCAGCGCACGCTTAGCCTCGTCTACAATCTGGCAAGTACACCATATAGATATCCAGCACATAGAGCGTCGGGACATGATATTTGCTTACCATCTTGTTGCTTCCGCGGACAAATATCGTGACGGCACGTGTGTTGGCGCATTCCTCAATCACGAGCATCTTGTCTCGTGTCGTTCCGAAGGAAATCTCTCGAACGATACCTGCTTTGCCGAGTTTCTCTGGTGAGAGGTCTTCAAAGCGGGGGACGATGCGGCCGTGGGTGGCGATCGCGATGAGCTTTGTACGCCAGTGAGTTTCGTTACCAAGCTTAATTAATGAAATAAGGGTACCTCGATTTCGGGACCGCCAACCCACCGCACGGCTGGCAGATCATTTTGCATCAACAAGTGATTGGCTTCATCGTCAAAGCCCCACTGGCATATTACAAGATTAGCACCAGTGTCCTTCACCCTCTTGATCATGTCCGAAAATTTTTCCTTTTCATACTCCCTCAGCTTCTTGAACTCGTCAACGCTAGTGATGTCCAGCTTGTGTTTCGTCTTTGGGCGAGGTGGTTCGAAGGGGCATGTGAGAATGGCGAGTCGAGCGTCCTGGACGGAATGGGGCATTTGAGGGTGTGACATGTCTTTGTCGATGAGGACACCCTTTATTAGTGTCGTGTCGGCGAGGGAGCCTCCTACTTTGCCATCAACTTTGATGAGGTCGAAGGGAACATCACGTCGTTCGAGATCGGCGACAGTAAGCACAGCATCAACGGCTATTTGTGCAAAGTGCTCAAGTTCCTTTGACACGCTGACGATAGAAGCACTGCTCGAGGACAGATCAAAATTGAAAGGACGCGCATTTTAGACATACATTTTGCTTCCGAGACTTGTCATGGAGGCTTTGAGCAGGTTTTCTGTCTTGCTTTTGGAATATTCGACACGATCTGAAATTCGGTCGAGCTCCGCTACGGCCACTGCGCATGCACGATCGAATCCGTCGGCGATTCTAATTGGATGTATGCCGCGATCGAGCAAAGCTTCGCTCTGCTCCAACAAGGCACCCGCAAGCACTGCCAAAGGCAACAAGATGAGAGGCCAGCAGAGTGGCACATGCAAACCAGAGGCGCACCAACTACGCCTGTCGTCCCGTCTCCGATTTCGTCATCCTGACTCTTAGACAGCTGCACCAGAAGTTTTGCGATCTGGTGCTCGACCTCCATTTGACCGAGGATGGTGGCGCCATCGTTCGTGACCGTGATGTCTCCGTCGGGAGATATTAGGATTTTGTCCAAGCCTGAGTTGAGATGGCGTAAATCAGAAAAGTTGTGTCTGCAGATAGGTAATCGAGAAGCGATCGTCCACCTCGAGGACCCAGGGAAGTCCTGATTATGTTCGCGACCGTTTTTGCGGCAAGGATATGAGACTAGCAGGATTGTTAGAAAGGATGGTTCGGGCCATTGATGGAACGAGGACCGACCTTGATAGCTTCAATTCCATGGCTTCTCGTCTTCTTGGCCTGTTCGCGGACAATGATAAACGGACGACCGTACTGACGATCTGGTGTGAGTGAAAACATGATCTATGCCCCAACGATGGATGTACCTCGTCTGTGGCGTACACGGCCTGCTGCTGTTGCTGTGCCATGGTCGGTGAATACGCGTCGGTGGGCAATCAGTGAAGAGCGTGACTGTGACACGTCGGATTCGCAATAAACTCCACATCAGACTCGAACAAGGCAGTTTTGCATATTCATCGTTCGCCAACAGACCATATTCTCGACGCTCACCATGGAACACGAAATCGACGGCTGGATCGAGCAGCTCAGCCAATGCAAACAGCTTTCCGAGATGGACGTCAAAAGACTCTGCGACAAGGTTCGTCAGCCCCAAGCCCTCGTCCATATTCAAGTCGTTGATCTGCTGATTTTCGCTTCCACAGACGAGGGAAATTCTCATCGAGGAGTCCAATGTGCAACCGGTAAGATGTCCGGTCACCGTATGTGGGGATATACACGGGCAGTTTGTGGGTCAAGCTTCTTATCGTACACGATAACCCCCCGTAAAAACCACGTTATCCTCTGTGCCCGCCCATAGCACGACCTTTCCGAACTCTTTCGCATCGGCGGGAACTCGCCAGACACAAACTACCTCTTTATGGGCGACTACGTCGACCGTGGCTACTACTCCGTCGAAACAGTGACATTACTAGTCGCATTGAAGCTGCGCTACCGTGATCGCGTCACGATTCTTCGCGGAAACCACGAGTCGAGGCAAATCACACAAGTGTACGGATTCTATGACGAATGTCTACGAAAATACGGGAACGCCAATGTGTGGCGGTACTTCACAGACCTATTTGACTTTCTTCCCCTCACCGCCCTCATTGATAACCAAGTGCGTGCCACCGGCGCCTCCCCTTTGTTATCCGCTCTGATCCGCGATAACGTCAGATATTTTGCTTGCATGGAGGACTCTCTCCTTCCATTGATACCCTAGATCATGTACGTTCAATCGACCGGGTGCAGGAAGTGCCGCACGAAGGACCCATGTGCGACCTGCTGTGGTCCGATCCCGACGATCGCTGCGGCTGGGGAATATCCCCCAGAGGCGCTGGATACACCTTTGGTCAAGATATTTCCGAGGCATTCAACCATAACAATGGCCTGACTCTCGTCGCTCGAGCACATCAGCTGGTCATGGAGGGTGAGCACGAGACATGTCCTGCCACAGTGAGGCCGTGCTGAACCTCGCGATCACCCGCATCATAGGGTACAGCTGGGGTCAGGATAGAAACGTGGTGACGATATTCAGCGCACCGAACTACTGTTATCGATGCGGCAACCAGGCGGCAATCATGGAGATAGACGAAAAATTATCCTACAGCTTGTATGTCTTCCCGTCTTTTCTGTTTCCAACTCTGTTCTGACTCTCTGGTAGCCTACAATTTGATCCTGCGCCGCGAGCAGGAGAGCCTCTCGTTTCACGGCGTGTACCGGATTACTTCCTTGTCGGTTTTCTTTCCCTTCACTGTTTTTGCGCCGAAATTCTGACACTCTGCAACACAGTGAGCAAGAAATGTTCGTTAATACCGTACAGACATACATGTACCCGTTCATTAAGGGACGCTTGCCCCTCGAGCCGCATTCTTATATTCTACATATCCTTTTCCACTCACGAGCGACATTTCTTTCCTGTCCATTTTTTTTCCGCCAAATGCCGAGACGACTTTCTGTATCATGATTCCACCGCGAGATGCAAATTGATCAGTGGTCGTTACGTTACAGGTGAGAAATAATTATACACGTTATAAGATGATACGGACAAGAAACAAAACTATGGTACATGCTATGCAGGTCTGCGCATATTAGGCTCTCAAGCATCCTTCATCTCATCTTGCTGAATGGTTTTCTCTTGATGAATTTTCCTCACTACGGTTTCTTCAATGTCCTGCTCTTCATGACCCAATGCGCTCCTCAGCGGACCAGAAACTTCATCTCGTGTGTAGTCGGCCGTTGTTGGACCCAAGCGATCGTCTGGATTATATCGTGTTCGGACATACTCAACTGTCCGTGCTTGGAGCTCGTCAGCTGGGAAGTCTACTGGATCTCTATCCGCCTAAGGTGACACATGTGAATATCATTCGCCAGTGGAGTTCTACAGATCCCGACCTTCACTTCAGCTTCGGAGACGCTTGCCAAAGTTTCGTTCCAACCTGGTGCGTTCGGATGGGGATAAGTCGCCTCAGACTCTTTCCTTGATAGGTTTCTCCGCTTCTCCGCTTCCAGCACCTGGCAAAGTTACATGCTCGCCTGCATGTCTCTCACGAGTGGATCAATGCTCACAAACCTCAGGATCATTGTCATGCATTGTGCTGGAGGTGCATGTCAACCATAGTAATAGTTGGCATCGAGAAAGCTTAAACTACCTCGTGTAAGGCCTGGACAAAGTCAGAGCCGTTCATATTCCGCAGATCCACGCACGCACCTCATGACAACTCTTGGGAAGTACGCATATCGAGCTGCAACTGATGCTCGCCGCAAGGCTACTACCGGGGCGATGAAAGATGGCATGCTTGGGTGTCCTTAAAAAAGGGCGATAAAGAGTCCGCGTTGCAAGCATGACCAATCGATTTATATATGCGCGAAGCCTTCGTCACGGTACTGAGACATACGGCTTGGCTATCCTTGACGTCATGCATCACGTGCCTCACAAAGTCGACAAACAGCAAGCAGTGTCACCAAAAGAGTCGACGTCTAAATTTCACCATATTATGATCATCCGGGGGCTTACAGGCGATGAGTGATGCTGATGACAATCCAAATATATAGGCCTGAACCACGAACGCCGACGCTGTGATGCGATCTTCTCCAAACCATATGATACATTTCTAAGAAGCACTGTAGCACTGAATGTCACGGATCACTGGCATTGCAGCATCGTCCGGTCAATCTGTTCATCATTGCAACGCGATGACTTTGAAACATCAACTGCAGGCTTGGTTCTTCGCAAAACAGCATATATGATAGCTCTTGGGGAGCTTCACCCATAAGGCACGGTATCCTATCTAATTCACGTTCTCGTGGCATGCCACCCACCGCCAGCACGGTAGGCTCTGAACCCATTCTCCATTTCGAACACGTCATCCTGTTCGACATCTTTTCTCTGCTCGGGATTGTCTTCAACGTTTTGCTGTTTGTATGCTGTCTCCTGTCACGCAAACTCGCGCGCCCGAGAGTGTGGTTCGGCGTCATCGCTGCAAGCCTGGCGTATTCAATATCCAATGTACTCTTGCTTGGCCACCAGAAGGATATGCAACCACCATTTGAGTTGTGCCTGTTTCAGGCCACGACGGTGTACGCGACGCCTCCAACGTACGCCTTTTCGCTTCATGTCCGAGCATCTTTGACATGATGTCCTAGATTTGGGGTGGCATTCACATGCTTTTCCATCTATGTAAGAACATCTTTACCTTCACAAGCCCCAGTTGTGGAACCTCTCGGACAGATCTATTTCGAAACATATGGCATACTTCAGGACAAGTATAGGCCCTTGACCCCTAGACAAGCCAATGCAGTATGTCATGATGCTTCAGTGTCAGACAACGTGCTCAAGGATCGAAACGTAGCTTGTGATAGCACCGTGGATCGTCTTTTTGGGTATCTGCACTGAAATACTGCTGGTAGGTTTCCCTACAGGTCAAGTCCGGCGTTTAATAATCTACGGCGCTCAACAGGTCGGGACCCGAAATCGTGCCGCTGCTCCAGTCGACGTCGTGCCCTATCATTTCTACTGCACTTTGTCAAGATCGTTTACAGCACCGTCCGTGATCTTTTCTCCTGACATTCCCAGCTGGGGACATATCCGTCACGTTCTAGAATTGCTATCAACTCTGCCATTCTTTTATCATGTATTATCGTCGTTGTTGCAGTGCAGGGTACGTTGACCTTCATCCGTAGGATATTCGCGCCTAAAATTCCGCTTGATGTAGCCTGGACAATCACCTTCCTGTATCGCAATTGGCGGTCCTACAAGGACGCTGACCTTGTCCAATCCCGTTCGTTGCCTCCACTATCAGAAGCCTTCCGACTATTTATATTGACTTTTCTGGAATGCGGCGTCGCAATGTGAGTAGGTCATCCATACTTTCCGTCCGAGCTTACATGTCCTTAGCTTGACCATATATTCCCTGACGAGGATGTCTCCGTCGCCGTCATTGGCTGGTTGGAGTGTGGCATGTTCAGCATGTGGGCATTTGTTAGTGCTAGTCATGTCCTGCAGATAACTCACGCGGAAAACTAGCACCTCTTGTCACAGCCATAATTTTTGGTTCTTCCAAGGTATGCAACTTTCCATCTTTTGAAGGTTTCCTGAACTTAATGCTCGCAGGATATCAGAGAATTGCGGCTATTCACACGCACCACCATCTAGCTCAGTTATGTAACCTTAAGCTTGGAATTGCAAGGCTTTCTTCAGTTCCAACTGAGCACCACAAGGCCGTGGTTGCCCAAGATACGGTCTTTTCGCCCGATTAGAGGACGTCGTCACAGGCGTTCTTGAACACCCGAATACCGCGAATCAATTCGCACAGGACGTGGGAACAGCCTTGGGGTGACCACATCTACTTTTGAAGATCGTCAAAATTATGAAATGCCGTCAATGTCGCAATGTAGCAAGGTCCAAGGATGGGCACAGCATAAAACATGGACCACTGCTGCGTGCCTACGTTGATTGCTTTCAGTGGTTATGATTTGACGTACTGATCAAATCAGGCTGTTATAAGAGCGAGAGCAGGGTAAGAGACAAACATCCCACCCTTTCCTCTGGCTAGGACCTCTAAATTACAAATGCCTGGCTATGGTAATGGAGTTCGGCGTGCGGGCGATTGTCATGTTTGACTTCCTTGCTGTATCTGGCACTCTTAAACTCGGCAGTGCTGGTCACCGCCATCTTATCACCCTCCATTACTCGTGAGAAGATATGGTATATTTTCACAGGGTCGTGGTTGTTTTTCTCGGTTTCGAGCCTGTTGCTTTTGGGCCACCAATGCAAAGCTGAGCCTTCGTACGCGCTGTGCGCTGTTCAAGGCGTTCTGATATATACCACGCCATTGACGTGAGTACTCTATTGTTGTCCTGGTTTGTTATCCCTTTTGCCAATCCATTCGCCAGCGCTGGTATCGCTTCGGCCTGTTTTCTGATCAACGCAAGCGGATTGCTATCTGTATCGCGGACCGTATTATCTAAATCTAAAGCGGTTGCATGCAGCTCTATTTTCGCTTGTTAACGCTTCTACATGAACGTCCGAGTGCCTCGATCGTTGTCAAGAGAGTGGTGCGTCATTTTTTTATCTTAATGGATTGATATTGAAGAGAACCGATATCTAATAGTTGCTCTCTGCCCCGATTGTTGTCTTCTTCACCACTTCGATCGGGGTGCTTGCCGTATGATCACTCCGCTGCCCTCCGATTAGACTCTTCGTTCAATGCGTGCCATTCCTGTTCGCGTTTAGGTAATTTGTACATCGGTTTCAAACACGGTGAAGCGTGCTCCAAACCATTTTTACTGCCATATCACGGACCCCAACCCGTCAGTCCCAACCAAACCAGAGTTCGGAAGCTTTACTCATGCTTCTGACCTTACAGGTACACAATGAACGCCGTTGGTTGTCTCGTAGCCCTCCTTCTCGGCGTTGGGGCAGAAGGTCAGTCAAAGGCTTGGACCGTCTCAGCTGCACTCATCCATTCACGGAACAACAGTGTTCATTTTCTTCGTATTGCGACGCAACTGGGTACTGTTCCGGGAAGTTAATCCGAGCAACGCGATCTGGGTTCGAGCTCTTTTTTTTAATCCTTATACAGTTGATGATAGCCAAGTGTGTCTATGTTCCCACAATTCGATTATTCAAATTAGCGTGTGTTGGCATTCTAACACGCTACCTAAGCGTCTGTGTGATTGAACTTGTGATTCCCTCGCCTGTAAATCTGTGGGACTTCATGACGATATCTAGTACGCACTTGCATCTCATTTAATCCTCACGTGTCATAAGCTAGAATGTTACAGTACCTATCATCGCACCAATTGTGTACGGTATTCAACGAGTGCGTAGCATAATTCATCTTACGGATACTGACTGGTCCGATTCGAGATAGGACTTTATCACCGTCTGGTTCCCGTGCGGAATAGTGCGGCATCGAGAGCTCAGAGGCGGCTGCTAAAAGGTTCCGATGCTATATGCTGTACCCCGAATCGAAATCCTGTGCATGTACGACGTGTAAGTTATGTTCCCGATCATCAAAAGATATGTAGAGAATCAAGTCAATTGCTTAGTATAGCCAGTTGCCTTCCCCGAAGTAATCGGAATTTCGATGCCATCGACAGGTTCACTGCCATAATAACAAATGGTGTGTTATGCAATGAATAAAGGAGCAGACCACAAGCTGAAAAGACGGCCCAGAGAATGGCGTGCCAATGATCTCAGACGGAGGTACGCGTGTCCAGTGGAATAACAGCCGAATGTGTTAGGCTTTACCCCTGGAATAACAACGTAGCGTCACCTTTGAATTCAATTATCCCAAGACCCTAGGTTCGTTTCACCAAATTCAAATTGCCAGCATTCCCATTGATCAACCCCCCTCCTTCTATTGGACGGCATCCAAGATGGCTTCGACCCACTTCTCTGAGGTAGCCGTCTTCGTCTTCAATTACCTCTGCTATCTTGAACTGAGGATGAACGGCGTATTCTGCCATCGCCTTGAGCCACTCGATCGCAGGCTTCGTGGTCCAGCGTTCCTGTTTCCCCTGCCCGGATTGGAACCATCCGAGGTGGCCGCCAGTCTTCGTCAAGATCATCACCACATTCGGATTGCCGTTGCCGTCCATAGGTGCATGAATAGTGACAGGATCATCTTCGGCGTTGATAGCCATGAAAGGGATTTTGATATCGTCGATGACGTGATGGCTGGACGCCCATCGGTAGTACAAGGCAACCGACGGGAAAGGGAAAGGGGGATCGTTGTCGCCAATTAGCCTCGTGAATGCATCGTCAAACTGGCTCAGGGTCGGATAACGGAGCGCGAGCGCCGAGTTAACGGCCGAGGAGATTGGCAGAGATGGGTCAGCGGCCAGTGATTTTTGATGCCTTTTGATCAGTCTGAGGAAGTTGTGTCCCATTCCTCTCGCCCAGATATTCTTTCCGATGAAAGTGCCTTCCAGTCTGCAAACAAAGGCAATGAGCCATCAGACAGTATCTGGGAAACCGAGATTGTGACTTACGCATAGCCATTCTTTTCCAAATTCCAAGGCTATTTGCGTTCAAGGCTTCATCAATCTTTTCAGAGTTTCAATCGTCAATGTGTTGCATAGCGACTTACACAGGACAGAACGAAGGCCGATGATAGTCGACATCGATCGCCCTCTTCTGCCACATATCTTGTCAATATGTTGGCGCCTAAAGAGAACCCGAGTCCGAGCAGTGGCGCTCGCGGAAACCGGTGGGATACGTAGATCAGCGCCTGACGTAGATCATCGGTGTGACCTGCGGTGTAAAGTCGCGGGCTGGTGATGGGAACTCCTGCACCTGGGTATCGTTAATGCGTGACATTGGGGGATTTATAGTCAGGAGGAACGAGGCTCACATCCACGAAAAGTTACAATGACAGCGCGATAACCCAGGCCGCCTTCTTCAGCTGGTTTACAGGCTGTAGATAAAATTGCTCGCAAGTAAGCCTCGTGTGAACCTGCAGTAAATTATGATGAGAACCGGTACGAAAAAGCACAGATTTGCATCAAAAGTTTCACCCCCTGTAAGGCCATGTTGGACGACGATAATGGGTGTCTCGTCAGCGAGTTTAGCGGAGTCTACGGGGGTGAAGTCAAGCCCTCTGCATTTCCACAGAGAGGAGGCTCAGTATCGGAGGGGAGGTATTAGAACACGGGGGCGGCGATGCTCACATGGTACCGCCGTCTGCTAGGCGAAGGTACTGCCTGTTGTACCACATGCGATCTTGTTTTGAGAAATCCCCGAAAATGTTGTATATCGTTTGAAGGTGACCGCTGATCGAGAGACACGTTGACTCTGTTCGTTTTCAATGAAGCATTGCACTCACTTGAACAACCACCAAAGCGGACGGTAGACATCAAATAGACTCGGACATTGCGTTTCCACCAGCTCCTGCAATGTGATACATCTCATTTCCTGAGAGTCCTGATTAGATTCTATGAAATCTCGTCGTAATGCATGCGTTCGACTTTTCCTGGTGGCCAGGAGGACCGGTTTGGATGGAAAGTGGAAGCGTGCATGTTCAGGCTGTTCGCGAACGCGGACAAGTCGGGCTAGAACCTCGAACATTGGGAATTGAAGTCTTGCGAAAGGAGATACAGGAAGTTAATTTATTTGACATAGCTAGCGTTGAGAGGACCGGTTAGATATGTAAGTATGTACTCGGGGCCAGCAGACATGACCGAACCCCTGAACTTGGGTAAGCTCATGGGTGGTTATTATTTTCGGAGGTTTATACCAAATAATACCGGAACAGCCTCATTAACATGGAAACGTTGCAAACCCTGCCTGTGCTTTCCATGTCGATATCAGGCCGCACATTTCTCCTGGCGGCCGTCCTCCCTCCCTTCGTTATCCTGGTCATTCTCTACACGTCCGACATACACGGGGTAATTTACAAGGTACCCCATCGCTATCCAAAATTCGTATCCACCAGTAAGGTCCCTGACATACCCGCACAACACCACGTCCACGCCCAAGTGAATGACGACGAGCACTCGGGCGCAGCGTCGCACGCAAACTGGCCCAAGCCATTTATCCGCCACATTGTAGCAGTGGGAGACCTGCACGGCGACCTCGCGAACGCGCGACGCGTGTTGCATTTCTCGGGCGTGGTGGACGAGTTCGGGGACTGGTCGGGTCATGCCGATTTTTTCGTTCAGACCGGGGACATCATCGACCGGTAAGCGCTTTTCCCTGATCATGCTCTTGGTTGAAATTAATCCGCGTCCACTCTCAGGGGCGATGATACGATTGCGTTGTTTGATTGGATGGAAAAGCTACACGGGCAGGCCGCTCTGGCAGGTGGGACGGTGCTCTTGCACCTGGGAAATCACGAATGGATGAACGCAATAGGTGCATTCGCTGTCTAATCCATATGCGCCTGACTTACCATATCTTTACCGATTAAGGGGACTGGAGGTGAATTTCAGGCTTTGCATTTCTCTGGTCGGATTCAAGCTTGCTCAAATCTTATTCCTTCTTCCCTTCTTCTACAATACAGATACGTCTATCCATCGGAAATCAGGACTTTTGGCGGTGTTGCGAATCGCCAAAAGGTGCTGTCAACGGGGCGAATCGGTCGCTCTTGGGCTCGAAACTACACAACAGCATCGCGGTTGCCACTTCACTCGTCCCTTGGACCACCGAACACGCCTTTCCCACCTCTTTCGCAAAATTCACATAATACTCATCGTGACGTGGATGAACCTCTGTCACATTCGGCTGTATCCTTCGTCCACGGCGGCCTCTCACCGACGTACAGGGATCTCACGCCGTTCCCGACGCGCATCAACGAACTCTCTGACTCGCTACTGCGCAAGCTGCAGAGAAGGCGGCAACCTCCGCCGCACCCCCCACATCCATACCCCATGCTCCCAACAAGTGAGAGAACTGCAATAGGGACTTTAATGCCTTTTTCCTAAATCTCTCCTAGGTGTGACTCGGGCAGAATACGACCTGTACGAAGCGAACGGCCCAGTGTGGTACAGAGGATGGGCACTCGATGGCGATGAGAAGGTGTGCAAGGATGTAGATGCTGTGCTGGCCAAGACGGGGACTCGACGCATGATCATGGGACACACGCCCAATTTCACAGGCGTCGTTTCGAGGTGCGGCGGCAAGATTATTATTATAGACACTGGCATGGCGCTCTTTCCTTTTTTGTTTTTATCGATGCATTGACATCTCGTGCTTCTCCTACAGGAATATCTCATGCGTACAACGGCGTGCTATCTGCTCTCTCGATTCATTATACCCTGACACCCGTTGCTCGGTCAGAGGCCGAGGAACAAGTCTGGATCGAACGAGAAGTCGTAAGCGCCTTATACGCCGACAGACAGGAAATCCTCGTCGACGAGGAACGAAGAGTCACTGGTGACTTTTAGAATTGTTTATCTATCCATCATCATTAGGAGGACGAGGGATGCAGACTGTACGATGTATAAAAAAAGGTACATGTCCCCTTTCTGTTCGTGGGATGTATAATTACAAGATTGTGACAAGATATACCATAGAGTACATTACAGTGGAGTCAATAAAATTCGAGCCTTTCAAGGAAAAAGATCATTCAGATTATATGAGGTATAACGGAAAGGGAGGAAAAACAAAGAGTCGGTCGTCTTCGGCGGTCCAAACCTCTTAAACGCTTACCACCAGAGTTTGTTCTTACCCTTGTTATTGATCTCCTTCAGTCTCGTGGTCCTCTCGCGCTCGTCAACGCTGAACATGGCTCGGAGGCTTTCGACTTCCTGGGACTTGCCTTGTAACCTCTCCGTGGTCTCCCTGGCGGCTTGCCTGAGGCTCTCCAACGTCTCCTCATCGGAGCGTAACCTAGATTCCGCGGCTTCAAACTTGGCGCGAGCCGCTAAGAAACTGGTTTGCTCCTTGCGGAAATCGGCAAGCACCCTGGTATGAACGGAGAAAGCTTTTGCCTCATTCTGCGTTAAGAATATGAGCTAGTGGACTGTCAAGAAGCCGGGAAATTTCGACCTTGACGGAGATCTTCTGGAGCTTCTGAAGCTCGCCGAGTTCGTTTATAGCGATGGCAAGAGCTTCTCTCTCTGCTTTACCTTCTTCAAGTATTATCTTGGAGAGTTTTCTGCCCTCTTTAGCTGCACGCAGGATGGGCGGAGCCGCTCACAAAAGAAGTCTGAGACGTCTCACCTTCCACCTTGGCGATCTTGCTCTTCTCTTTGGGCGACAGATTGGCATCGGCGCTCGCGGCCCTGCTGCTTAATTCTTCAGTTGGTTCGATTTTGACGCCGGGACCGGTAGTGCCAGCTCCATACATGAAGGTGGAGCCCTCGATGGGTGTTCCCTCGGGGCCGGTGAAGAAACTCCGCTTGGAGAGCGAAGTGGACCTTCGCATCTCTTGTATCTGCTCTTCCTGTTGTTGTCGTTGCTGCTGCTGCTGCTGTTGCTGTGGGCCGCCTTTGAGAATGGAGCCTTTCCTGGCGACATCAGCCTCGACAGGCGTTTCGTCGGTCGCGGGCAACCAACCGAGGGACTCGTTGCTCGGTTGTCCTGCTCGCGATGACGGTGCCCCTTCCATGGGTTGTTCTTGAATTTCGGACGGTGGTGTCTCTTCTTCTTTGACCTTTACGGGCGCCTCGACAGGCTGCTCTGGCCGGGGCTCAGGGAGCTTTTCCTCCTTGGCCTCAGGGACGAGCTGAGGTGTGGCAAGCTTGTCGGGTTGGATGGGCTGTGGCTCGGCAAGTTTGTCTCCTTCTTCTTGGCTGAGAAGGGCCTCGACGCCTGCTGGTTTCTCATCCTTCTGAAGCGGAGGGACAACAGGGCGTTCAACGGTGGGTTTTGTAGGCTCGGGGGACGCGGAAGAGGCCTGGGAGCCGCTGAGAGGCGCGCCGTTGGGCGCGTTTGCGAGGCTGGGGGACGCTGAACGGGGTGGTGTGGACATGATGGACGTGAGGAGAAGAGAAAGAAATTTCATTTTCGCAACTGAAACAAGCTTGTGTGGACTGGACATAGGCATTACGTCATCGACAACTTAGAGCGCCTTGGCAATCTCGCCTTCAATCGCAGCTGGCGTCGTCGTCGGTGCCCAACGATTCAAAACATGTCCTTCCTTGTCAACTAAAAACTTTTCAAAATTCCACTGCATCGAAATAGTTTACTCAGTGTCATCGCCGAGGATGATGGACTACCCAACTCACCTTGATGCGCGTTAATCCAAGAATACCCGCCTTCTCGTTCTTTAGCCACTTGAATACCTCGTTCGTATGATCCCCGTTCACGTCAGACTTTTTCATCAGCGGGAAAGTCACTCCGTGGTTCAGCGTGCAGAATTGCGCAATCTCCTCATCGGTGCCGGGCTCCTGCCCGCCAAACTGTTGGGGCGTCAGTCATAACGGCATGTGATAAAGCCGCAGATCCTTTCCTGATTGCATGGGAAACCTAAGATAAGGAAGTCCCGGTCCTTGAACTTGTCGTAGAGAGCCTGCAGTCCTGCGCAACGTATAAAAAACACTCAAAGCCGAGCCGTCGAGCTTTTGCTGACCTTTGTATTGCGGTGTGAATCCGCTGTTTCACTATCGTCAACACGCGTTTTGAAACGAGAAATTGAGCATGTACCATTGCGATGCAACGTTGACAACGAGCACAGTTTTGCCCTTCAACTGAGAAAAGTCATATATCTCTCCATTCGGCCTTTCGGCCTTGAGCGAGTAGAACTTGGACGACATTCCGTAACAGCGGAAGATGACCGGTGCGATACGAAAGGGATATGCACGAAGAGCTACTGGGCGAACCGAAGTGGAAATCAGACGTCGCTGGATGCGATGGAATCTGATATACGAGCAAGAAAAATGATTGCTCAGCAATCTGGTGACCATGTTAGCTGCGCTGGCGACGTCGCCCGTTTACCCCGAAGTTGACATCAGCCACCAGCGTGGCGCGGCCGTGTCCGGCCCAGTGTCTGTCTACAATTCTCAATACAGGATCCCCGACACCCCTCCCCATCCATCCCTCACCACATTTGAGAATCGTCTGCTATACTCCTGATAACACTTTCGGCGAAGCTCGCGGTCTAGCGTTGACAACATCATCTTGTACCGTGCCGGCTTCTTACCCAAGACGGTCCGGAATGCATGTGTTCCCAGCCTGTCGGATCAGATTCACTTGAGATGTCCTCCCGCACGAACGTTGTCACTCACCATATCATTGACCTCTTGTCCGCATGATTCATGACCACCCCTGACCGCCCCGCTCGATTTTGCGCTGCGAAGTGTGTGTGATAAATAAGATGCTGCATCACGCCTACGTTGCAGCAGATCTAGATCAGTTCCATTGGCAATGTCAAGGAAAGCTTACCGCATAAATATTGCGAGTTATTTTGGAAACTTAGTTTCCGGTCTCGCAGGTAGGCGTGGAATTTCATAGCTAGAACCAGAAAACTCTGGTATATGTTCAGGTAGACCACCTCTTCCGTATTCAGCTCGCGATCATAGTATATTGCATGTATCCTCGTTCTCGCCAGCCTAAAAACAAATAGACTTTCAGGCGTATTTCCGGTCTTCAGCCGTTTTGCACGCACGCAAGCATTTTGTGGGCAAACGCTGCACCTGGCCGTCGTCCGCGCTCTATCGTCAAGGTATTTTGTAGATCTAGAGCACCTTCAGTCTTGTCCAATACTTGCAGAATATCAACTCACCCGTTCCGAAAAACCTCGAATAGTCCACCGTGACTGAAAGGTCGTACATGTCTATTGCATATCCACACCAAGGGAAGCCTGCAGCAGAGCATTTGACTATCAGGTCGCACGCAATCACGATACGTACTCACGTCGTTGACCTGGACCTGTCACGTTCATGATCTGTACATCATGGTCAAAGTTTGTAAGCGTCTTGTCGGGCGATATGAAGCAGCCGTATTCGGGATGGCCTTGGTGGGGAAATATGGATTATGTGGGTTACTTGTTTAAGCCACTGTTTAACCTACTGTCTGGAGATCTTACCTTTCTTCATCATCTCGAGAAATTCTCTAGCTTTGGCGAGATCAGCGGTTATAAACAAGTAATCGTCTATCAACCTCATCAGCACCTGGAGGTGGTTCAGTGCACGCGTGCGTCGAGTGCAATTCATTTCGCTCACAGAGAATGCATCATCCTTGAGATGCTTGTAGCGATTCTCAAGGTGTCCATAGAAGAATGAACAGAGCATAGATGAGAGGCTGGACCCTTGAGGGATGCCTACTGTCTGACAATAATAATGCTGACCGATCTGTAATATGACAATTGTTGGAGGCGTTGAAACGGTATAAAATAGCGCTCCGTTCACCTTGACAATGTTCTCCGTGATGTGCTCTTCGAGTAAACGAAGAATTTCTTCTTTTTGGGCATAAGGATAGTTGACCTAGCATCGCCGTCAATACTCGACCCGGAAAACAACTACCATAGAACATACTTGATCAACGAAAATGACACTCCGTAGAGCAGCAGTGAGTTCCGCTGCATGTTTCAGAAAGTGAGGATGATCATCTTGCCTACCATTTAGAAGTGAGCCTCAAGACACATGGACCGGCTCACCTGCAGCAATCGATTTCCGTAAGAACATCCTTTTAATTCTGCCGGAAGACAATTGAACTTGTCCGTGTCGCTGAATCATATAGGCGTCCTGAAATCACGTCGCATCAAAATCACGGGTCAAACTATAAAGCATCGGAACCTCAGAAATAAGCTCGCGCAAGATTCCCAGCAATTTCTCTTGCTCGATTGTGTCGAAACATGCTTGAACATCAACCTTGACGAAGAAGAGTTTGGGGCTGGATTGGATCTTATCAGGAAAATGAAAGAGTAAAGTAACGTCAGTGTTGACATACAGGCTTCCGTCTTCTTTCCTAGGTAGGCGCGATTTGAACGCTCTAAGTCGCGCATATACGTCATCATAGCCGAACACGGACGCGCCAAGGAGCTTAGATTGATTTCGCTATACAACTAGGATTAAGAAAAAGACATGCAGAGTACGAGAATACATTGCAAACCTTTTCATATGTCAACACGTCAAAAGCAGCTTGGAGAATCTGGTTAATCGATCGTTCACTTTGTGGGCCACTCTGTTCACAATTTTACGCAAGTGAGCAAGGCATTTACTTTTTACGCAGTGAAAATATGCACCCCCGAATTGGTTGCTTTGCGGCGTAAGTTGACAATAGGTCTGACACCGGTATCTTTGGGCAGAAGGCGAACAAAAGAATAACCCAGTTGGCGTTGTCGCAAAATCTCTTTAACCTCGGACTTGTTAATGTCAGATCAAGGAGAGTTAGGACAGCTACCATCGCCAACCTCCGATAGTCTGCGAAATGTCTGCGTCTCAAGTCGTTTGAGGAGTGGTGCGCATAATGTATCCCAGTCATCTTGGCGGAAGTACAACAGTTTATTTCTAAACGCTGACGACTCCGTGATGTAGAAGTTTGTCTGACTGAAGTATGGGACCAGTGCACCAGCTCCAGGCGTGGGAAGGCCACTCACCTTCAAGAGAGAGATCACAAATGAGTTGAAGTACCAAAACACAAACTCCTCTAACAGTTCCCGCCGCTTGATGGAATCAGATAGGCTGACCCTTGTTTGCCGTTTGAGCGGACCAGGAGGCATCAACCACTCGCATTCAGAAGTGCTCAAGCCTTGTAAGAGATAATGCAATGTCAAAGTCTCATAGCGACGGCATTCAATAAAGGTTTTGACGTCTAGCAGTTAATGAGCAATGCGAAAACCAGGTCGAGGAATTCCGGCCTACGTCGAAGCATTAGTCTCAAATTTCCCTTGCAGCCCCAGAAGGCCTTCGGAATTACGGTCTTGGTAATAAGAGCGACATATCTATACACCTTGCATAGCAAATCAGTTAATACAGAAAGCGACTTGGGGCGACCTCACCTCAGTGCTGCTACAAACGAAGTCCGCAAATCTCGGTTTCGCCCTTACATATTTCTCTGCTTGGGTCAGACCGTACGGCAAGATAGTGTTTCCAGCAGAATCAATCGATGTATTGCCGGCGTCCAAGGAGGCCTGACTCTGTAACTGTATAGATTGTTCCGAAAGCATTTCCTGTGGTACAAAATGAACATGAGCCATGCTGAGATGAACGGTGTTGAGCACTTGCTAATATAACAGTACCATCCAAGCACTTATGATCAGCTGTTACAACCTTCTTTCCGTAAGCTTTGCGAACTACTCTCAGTAGCGGACATATACCTTTGATGGGCAAATTTTATCCAACAAGGGCTTATATGCGCATTTTCCATGCCTGTGAATCAGACTTTCCAACAGTTGGAGAGTTCCCTTTAATCGCTTGGGAGTCTTGCATGGCCCGAGTGCCTGAAAACTTTCAGTGTCTGGTGCACGGTGTGAAAAAAAGCACGAGTTACTTGTATTTCATGTTCTCTGTCGGAATAGTCTGGGACATGATCAACGCGCTCAATTCTTCCAAAGGGACTTGACAGTCCATACTGCCGAGGAAATATATATTTTGAGATGTGTCTAGCCTTTTCAGCCTCCTCCCTGGGGTCAGGATCTACGTATTGTTCTGGCGAGATCTTCGGTTTTCGCTGATATGAGGGATCAATTCTATTTAGTATGTCTATAACAGGATTCAGAATTTCACGGACTCGGTAGAATATACAACCTTACGCTTCTCAGATAAGCCGAAGACAATGCGATTCGTGCCGGGAACACGTCTTGTACGAGCGTAGAGCATAGTAGTCCTAGGGATGCTGACGTCGGAGGGCGAGTGCCTGAGACACGTCAGATGGAGCAGATTCAAAAAGGAATGCATAGGATCACATGCCTCGCTACTTTCACTAAAGTTGTAAAAGAGCGCCCAGAAACAGGATGGAAGACTTTTCGACGTTTCAAAGGTTGCTCCTCGTCACCTTCGGTGAAGGAAAGAGGTCTTTTCTTGGCAGTGAGTAGTGGTATTTTGACGGACGACATCTTTCGACGTTGCAGTTGTGTTGACGGGACCATAGCCGTCATCAGTTCCCCAGTTAATTGGCAAAGGCAATCGTTCGGTAATGATATGAAGATGCTAGTCTCTGAAAGGAGATGCAGCATGGCGTCTTCACCAATGCTAGGCCATGTATCAGTCTCATAAAACGAACAAATTGCCCGCAGGACCTCACCGCTGGAGAAGAATCTCCCATTCAGGAGCCTGAAGGGCAGTGACGAGCGTATTCACGAAGTAATTAGTTATCCGATTACCGTTTGCACTCGTCCTCCCTGAAAATGGCTGGACACAATTATATAGAAGAATATAGAGTACCATCCCACTCACGTTGTTGTATCCCAGAGTTATCATATTTCTCGGACTCTTCGATTTAAATAGCCGCTCTTGAGCCCTGTATACTAGCTGCACAAGGGGTCTAAGAAGAGGATGCTCGAAACGGATAAAATCACGTACTTCTTGCATGTCGTTCATGACTTGATGGCGTTTAAATTTCGTTCGCAAGGGATTTACCTGCTTGAGTGCCACGTAGGACGTGCTCAGTAAATCGCAATAACTAGCTGGATCATTTGGGTGGGGCTGAAAGAGTGCAATGGCATCTCCTTCAAGGATACTTTGGAGATAACAATCTATTCTCGCCACCGAAGAAAAGAACTTGTCGAGTAGAGGGAGCGTTAGTGAAGTCCGAGTTTTAGAAGCCATGACGGGTGATGGTGGAGACGCGAGTTGGACTATGTAACGCGTCCAGCACTCACGTGAACGTGACGGTCATAGCTTTCATCTTATCTTATCGAACTTTCAACATGCCTCTCAGAGTTGGTTATGGCGAGTGGGATCCATTTGAACCGGCCTTGCGTGGGCTGACAGACAAGACGTATAGTTCGCGAGCACTTCTCTTCGCCTCTACTCCAGTACGCTGAAGACGACAACGGAAATACTTTCACATTGGTTGAATGCCCAAGTAGCATTACCGTGTTTCCTATCATGGCGGAACCTCACTAATCTTAGCCTCCAGGTGGCACTGGGCAATTGATAGGTCGTCTCGCGAACGACGAGATTGACATCGCGATGTATCACAAGATTTCCTCGTCATCGTTTCATAGTCTTCAACCATGTTTGCAGTGCTCTCACGGATCCCCTTATTTCAGGGATAGCGAATGGTTCGACTTCGTACAGATTAGTGGGAAGCTACGTTTCGACGCCCTTGAACTGGTCGGTCAGATTCCTTCACGTTGTTTCGGGTACCTTCACCCGGATACAGGGCCGTTGTAAGCGGCAAAGAGTCCGAATTCGGAGGAATCCCAGACCTGGAAGGAACCAAGATCGGTATCTCTCGACAAGGCAGGTACGTCACTTCAAGTCTACCATGCAAGTTTGGGACGCGTTCATCACTTCACCCTTTCCCTAGTGGGAGCCAAACTATGGCCTATGTCATGGCACTTCAACAAGGCTGGCAGACCAAAAATCTACAGTTCCAAGGTAGCGTTGTCCGCGGAGCGTTTCTAGCTATCTCACGCATTATTTTATCTAGTCAACAATGACATACGGGGGCTCATAAACTCTGTCAACGACGGCTCTACTAGTGCTTTCATGTGGGAATGGTTCACCACCAAACCATTTCTAGATGCGGGAGAAGTGCGATTCGTAAGTTTCAACTCTATCTACAAACGAGGACACCTTGCAATGCCAGTTATCCAAGATCGGTTCCGTACCAACGCCCTGGCCATCGTGGATGATTGCAGCTCATCCTACACGCGCCACAGGGGATGTACTACGTATGTTTCTGAACAGGCTGACCGAATATGTCCGCGCATTTGATTCCCCTGCCAAACGCGCGACGGAGGATATCGTATTCATACAAAAGAAATTTGGTTATCCAAGGGAGGATATAGAGGCAAGCGCTTGAAACGACTCAGACACCTTTTCTTCTGACTTGACTACTTGTTTCAGGCATGGCTGGAGACAGTTGGCTACTCCAAAAAATGCAATGAAGTTCAGAAGAGAGTCATCTTGGATACCCTCAGGTTCGTGAAATCTGCCTGTCCGTTTTACTCAGCTTAGCAGTGAGTGTAGTGTTTTGGAGAAGGCCGGAGTGGTCAAGGCACCAGCCGAAGGATTTGCGATCGAGCAATTTGTTGACCAAGATGTTGCCACATTGATCTGACTTCACAAGCTTGGATCCTAGTTTATTGATGTACTAAACTAAAGATGTCCTTACGTGAAAGACTTGCTTGAATTGATGTACTATTGATATCAACGATGAAACACAAGGTGTTCAAAGGTTATGACATTCCGGAAGATAAGACATGCGAAGAAATGGAATGGGAAAAAAATGTTACAAAGGCTCTGGCGTGGGCACCTTGGCTGGGAGGTCTGCGGCAGCTTTTTTCTCTGCTTTGTTCAAAAATCCTGGCAAAAAGATACAAAATAACAGTCCGAAAAGGCAGGCTGGACCATACCTTTCAGTTTCTGCCTGTTGGCCCGCTCTCGCTCAGCATCTATCGCGCGAAGTCGTGTCAATTCCGCATCGACAGCGGCGGCATCTACGAAAAGATACGAGGTTTAGTTTGAGACGGATGTGTCTAGGTCGTGGTCCCGGATACCTGCTGGGTTCTTCTCCCTGACTTCCTCTAGGATTTTGACTGCTTTCTCAAAGTATCCTTGTTCACCTAGCGCTTTGCCTTTGCGGAACATGGCTTTGTAATTGTTCTCGTTCTTCGCCAGAGCCTGCGGAAAATTTTGAGATACCAAGCCTGTGCTTTCGGGGGCGAGCTTGCCTTTTCTGCTGTTTCCACCACCCGTTTCCAATTCCCTTGCTTCATATGGCACGCGGCCATGTTTGCGTAAATCTTCTCAATCATCTCATCATGCTAAAGAATAGGCCCTCAAAAAACACGAATCAATGATTCTGGGAAATTCTTGCCTCGGTCTTTTCTTTCGCCTCTGAAGCGGGATCGGCCCTGCTCGATGAAGGAGCCATGCCAACACTTTGTAGGGCATTTCTTCATATCCATGACGAATCAATATGAGTTTAAACCGGAAACAATTCAAGTTTCTGAGAACTGAACTTGTCCAGCCCGAGGAGATACATCAAAGCCTGACCGCGTAGTCCTGATCAGAGTCTATTGTGGCGGATAGGGGGCTTGACAGAAATGAATCACTTCATGGTAAGACCTCAATGCTTTAGAGGGTGCATTTGTATGGAAGCGCTAGGGTACTTATGATGGACCGAAATGACCCACCATCTTTGACATTTCCCTGCTTGAACGCCGCATCGGCTGCATCTTTCTTCTCCTTCGCGGTGGAAATCTTGAGCGCGGTTGGAGACTGGAAACCTGCTTCATCATCAGACATAATGAGTGATTCGACTTGATGTATTGGAAGATAAAACCAAGGGTAAGCTTGCGGAAACTGTGAAGTACACTAAGATGGCGGGCGATCGAGCTCTTTGAAGTTTGAACGCGCCGTGGTATGGCTGTGCTATGTGTATGCACTTATTTGGCAACCCTGACTGTCCATCTCCTTCCGACTGGCCAGATTCTGCATTCTCCAAGCACACAACTCGAACACAATGTCACTGCTGGCCAACATCCTCGGTTTCTCGGTATTTGGCCTGGCCGCAAGGGTAGGCCAACTCGGAATTCAAAAGCGAAACCTCCTTGACAGTACGTCCATATCCACTTTTCAACCACTTCAACCGGAAGCCGTCTTTTTGACATGTTCTCGTCCCGCACCTCTCTTTCACAAATCCTGAAGACCCGGGAGGACACTTGATTTCAATGGGTGTGTTTGGCTATGCGGGATATTGGGCGTGGCGCTGGGACCAGCGCGCGGCTGAACTCCTCGCAGCAAAGAAAGCTGAACTCACGGAGAGGAGGCGCAAGCAAATGGCAAAAGCAGAACAGTCATCCGCCACGGCGTTGGCGGAGTTAGCGTGAGGGCTACTTCTATGCCGGACATAAAACCAGTCCGGCTGGACTAGGAGTGTTTGCGGCACTGGGTGAGTCCTTGTTGGCGCTTTCCCTCTGGACAACTGTAGGCATTGATGCATTGATACGTCCCCCGAACAGGCAGGTGACGTTGCCTAGATGTAGAGATTACCCTTTGCTCAGAATAAAAGGGAGACGATTATAATACCTCGGAAGTTACGATTCCATCAATGTACACGCTAACTTATCGCCCGAAAGGCTATCCAAAGTCCACGCATTCTCCACCCGACTTTCCATCGCGGCGACGCGGAAAGATAACGTTATCGTGAGTCGTCCACCCGGTCTGCTCATGGTTCTTCAGTTCCATCTCTATATACTATTGCGCGCTTCAATGCCAGAGTGATTGAATGGACACCGTCCGGACACCAGATCCAGAGACCGCATGCGATCTGGCGGACTCGCTAACACGTGGCATACCTCAGTCTGTCTTACTTTCTATGAGACATTGATGTCCGCCAAGTTCTGAGTATTCTGATGCACGAGGTGTGAAAGGACACGTTCAGGCAGCTGTCGAAGCATAATATATGACGCGATGCGTAGAAATCAGAAACACCATTATGGACTCGCCAGATGCTTCTTGTTTTGTCATTTGTCCTTTTACGTGTATCAATGGAGTGATCCACAGAGAATGCTATCCGGCAGATCATTAATGAAGATAATCATAATTGTAACCTTCGACCAGCCAGGGCTAAGTAATTGTACAAACATGTGGGGAAAATGAATGACAAAGAGACTTACAACTCACGAAACTGCCAAAGAAAACGGTATATACAGCATGAAGATGAAAGTAATGGACATCGAACCCGACCGGTCGAAATCTAGCATCTGTGACGGCAAAAAATAAAGCAGAATTGAGGAATAAAGAGAAAGTAACAAGCAAGAGATAAGAATTTCAAGACCGATGGCGCTGGAAGGCGCGCGACGAAGTGACTCGATGAGGAAGGTATAAGGAGGTATTCCCATGCGTTATGGTGGCGCGGTGCGTGATGTGAAGGGTGAGAGAGATGCCGATACCAGGTTGAATGATGGTGAGTGTGTGATGTGAAGGGGCTGCGTGTAGTACAAGCTCGTCCAAGCGAACGGTTTCCGAATTTAGGCCATAGATGTAGGGATGCAGATGGTTTGGAAATGAACGTGACTGAAATGCTAGAGTGATAGTAGCTGTCAAGAAGAGAAAAAAAAAAAAACAGCTACGCAGTGGAAGAAGGGATTAAAAACAAGAAATGAGTAAAAGGAAAAAAAAAGAAAAAAAAAGAAAGTGAGTATGTGCAATGGTGCGTGCCGCAAAAGAGTGGGCGATAGATGCAAGGGACCAAGGAATTTGATCAAATTTGATACATGTCAATGTGAGGGAGGGAGCGTGGGTGGACAATCGATCCTAGAGAGAGAAGGGAGAGACGAAGGAAGAAAAAGGGAAAAAGAAATGCGAGAAATGAGAGCGCAAAGGGAGCGAGTGCAAGATGGGAGCGACTAAAGAAAAGGAGACCAGAAAAGATAGTACAATGGGAACCAAATGAGAGTAGTCCTTGATTGCGACGATGCAATCTGTTGTGGTGTCGCTTGGCGGCTAAGCACTTCGGAAAGTAGGGCTGTAGTGTGACAAGACTATGACAACTTGACGGATGAACCGTTTCGGGAGAGAAGGTTGCAGCACACGGCAAGCAGCATTGAGGTGCAACGCGAAGGATAAGGCAAGCATGGGAAACACTAAAACGCGAGCAAACTCTGGGTTGCGCTTTTGAGCAGATGAAGCGAACGTAGATGATTGCGAGAAGAACAGGAAAGAGTTGAAGAGAGGGAGGGTTTCGCTGGACCGATGGTGGACCGTGGCCTCATTGCAGCTGGAAGGCGCTACCCAGCTGCGCTATGTCCCTCTGATTCCGCATTTCGCGGGTGCGAGCATTACTCTCGACACTGTCCCCGCCCCCTTCTTCAGGGACAGGAAGACTTCCAAAGGAAATCCTTCGAGCAGGAGCCAGTCGCCTGACCCGTCTCAACGTCTTCATCTTCGGCGACAGGCCAGTGGGGCTGGGCGTATGAGCATCAGAACTCACGGGGCAGAATGCCTCTTTCAACGGAGAAGCGATGGCCGGAGAACGGGGCGAATCACGCGGAGCAGGAGACGAAACACTGAGCTTCTGCGGCAGAGGAAGCTCGGCGCCAAACATGCTCGGATTTCGCTGGAGATTCATGCGCAACAGCTTCGGCTTCTTAATCTCCTTTTCAAGAGTACCCTTGCTAATTGGGGCGGGGTTCTTTGAACCTGAAAGAACGTCCTTTTTCACAACAGGCATCTTCGAGTTAGGGGTCGGGGACGAAGCGTGAGCTACCTTCAAGGCTGCATCCTTGACTTTTTTCTTCTTAGCAGACGTGACCGGAGGCGATGCTGGGGGTAGCGATGCTGGGGAATTCGAGAGAGGTGTGGTGGGGGAACCGAACTCCCGAAGACGCATTTTCTTGGCAGATTGTGTGCGCTGCCTTTCGTCTTCGTCAGAGGATGGGTAAGAGGCCTGTTTTCTATGTTTGGGCCGCTTGTTTCTCTCCGTAAAGAGGGAAAGAGGCTCAGCAAGAGGACTAGAAATTGGAGTTATCGAGAGAGCTTCCTTTGCGTCCTCTTTGATGGGCGAAGGAAGGAATTTACGGTCCTTTGGAGGTGGTGCAGGAGCCGTAAATGAATCCGATCTCTTGACTCTCTGAACCCGCGGATCCATGAGCGGACTTCCACTGTGGCTACTGACTATGGACATTGAAGAAACCGAAGTGATGGAGAGATTTGACGAAGTGCGGCGTAGGGCACGGGTACCAACGGACAAAGAAGACAGGGAATTGAGGGTCGAAGAGCTCGGCGTAGACGGATTCATGAGGGACGAGGTGCCAGGTCTGATTGGGGATGATAATCTGCCTTGATAAGGAGAGTGAGAGTTTTGATGTGAGTATGGGTGATAGGCAGCACGAGAAGTGTATCGATCAGCTCGTTGTTGGAGGCGGTCAGACAAACTGGATGACATAGGGGTCAGAATGCCATAATGTGACGAGTTTACGAAAGGAAACGAGGCGTTACCAGGCGATGTCGCTGTTTTCTTTGAGTTCTGCGGCGTTCATGAAGTCCATGCTAGATTGTCTATACAGAGGTCGTCTGATGGGGAACGATTTCCCGTGGGATTCGGCGAAACGGGAATGAGTGTCTGGGACGCCCGTATCCGCATCGTAAGTTATCTCGGTGACAAGGCGCTGGGATTGCTCCTCCTTTGAACGAGAACGGGAGAGCTCGATGAGTTTGACGCGTGTCGCGCGGAGTGAGTGGGGCCAATCGATGGGACCCTTGGCTTGGGCGACACCGCGGGCAATCTTGTCGAGCAAATTAGAGGGTGGAACGGGACCATTGAAGGGAGTGACTAAGTGCGCAGGGAGCGCATCGAGCGTCTGAAAACGACAGATGAACGACAGATGAACGAAGGAACGCATGTGCTGCGCACGGAAGACGTACTCTAGAAAGGAGACGGATCTGTTCGGGCTTCCATTCCCATTCCAATTCATCCTGGCCATTGGAGCTGTTCCAGCTATCCGTGCTGTTGCGGCTATTTCTGTTTGAAGCAAGAAGGACGGAAGAGCCGCAGGAAGGGGTACGCGGAGTGCGGGGCGAGGGCTGTGACGCGTTCGATGATAGCGAAGAATGTTTATGAGCAAGCTGTGGGTGCGGCAACACGATAGCGAGAGGAGAGAGCCCCGGAGGGCGGGATACGTGCATAAAGGAAGGAATGCAGGACGACGAGTGACCGAGTCCGCTCGCTCCGCAACGTGTTATGTGGGAAATTCCCGTTTCAAGCTCCGCTCCATCATTCACCACCGCTAATCATCTTCATTCCCAAATTCAGTTCCGTGCCTTGCATGCTGCAACTTTACAGCTGCACGTATTCAGTCATCATATTCTGCTGGCGTCCTTGCCACCGCTGTAGGCAACAGGGCTATCAAGAGTCAACTTCGTCTCTCCATCTTCTTGAAAAGAAAACCACCCAGCAGCATGTAAAGCAGCATTCATCGTGTCGCCAAGAAGAGTATAGATGGTCCCTGATAGTACCACTCAACAAAGCAGGCTAGAAACAGAGATGGAATCAAAAGTGCCCATGACCGATCCTGATCTTCGACTGTAGAACATCTACAAGGTACTCTGCACAAGATGTTTGGCATTAGATAATGTTAGGAGCTTGCCTCTGTTCAGCTATGCAGCACAAGTAACACGCCGACACCTGGCCGTTCTCCTGGCCCCCGATGAAAGGAGACATTGCGAAGAATTTCCGGCCCTTCTTTTGAATATCCGGCTGACAGGTTTTCTACTTGAAGATCCCCCAAGGCGGGCCGGTACGCTGGAGGGATGCCTTGTATTGTCGATTATTCTTCCTGCTCAACGGTGATGTAATCCGCAATCCGTTCCAGGCTGTTACCTAATGTTCCAATCAATCAATGTCGCGCCACAGACGTAGATGGTGACAATTACCTTGAAGAAAATCACTTACGTCTCTAATGAATGACAATAGGAAGTTGGTGAAGGTAACTTCTAGACTGTCAGATGTGAGCGTTTCAGATGAACAGAACAAAATCACACCTGTGGCCGCCAAATGGGGTCCATCATCAGGCCTGCGAATAGCCAAACAATCCGCCATAAACTGTGATGGTCGGAGGCGATTCGTCAAGTGGGATGTGACCACGCTCATACACTGTAAAAAGGACAGGATCCGGATAAGTATATGCCAACAAGGAAAACAGAGATGCTGTTTGCTCCAGGTTTAAGGACTCGAGGTTGAAGACAATTATCATGGACATACCGATTTGATGAGGGCAACAAAGCATCTGGCATAATCGAGGGTTGCACGATGCTTGTGATGGCCAGTGTGGCAATTTTGCGCCTTTAAGATAGAGCCATCTTTGTTTCCCCACGGAGCTGTTGTATACACTGCAATTGGCAGTAAAGGTACACGCTGAACAGCAAGAGCAGAATGAAGATGACGTGTCTTGACAGAATTGTGGTCCATTTGCGGCCTCGTCGCCACAGCCATTGACGCCGACTCGGGCACAAAGACGTGTATTATTTGATGTGTTGGAATGATATGTTCGCTCTTATGCTTCTTCACTGGCGATTCGCCACGCTAAACTGTCCAATTGCATGTGAGACATCTGGAAGGCAAGCGTTCACGATTGGTTTGCAGAATAGGCCGCAGATCATGAGCATAGTTAAGAGACTTCAGTCAATGCTGCGGCATAGCAAGGAATCATCAAGGAATTCTCCTCAAACTGGTATATCTGAAATGAGCCATGATTGAATATACTGGCGCTTAATGATGCTGCCGTTCAGTCCAATAGAAACGTGTTCACTTTCTATCTTATATTTTCGTTCATTCTGTTTCGGGGACGGTATTCTCGTACGTCAACATATTATGGGACCGGAGCACACAACCCACTCACCAATCTGTGATGCAGATTCTTTGGTTCCGTCCTTGCTGCTTCGGCTACGTTTCTAAATCATCCTGCCCTTGCGTCCGGGTTTAGCATGGCTTTATTCGGCCTTTCTCTCGTGCTTCTTTCTTCCGTGGCAGTTCTTCCCCTCGGATCAGAATTCAGAACTCCCAGATGCGGTGGTCCCGGCAAGACAAGAAGAACCGCAGAAATGAACCTGCTATAAATTCATGTATATGGCTTGCTTCGTGGAAGTCTGGTCCACCTGTGACTGCATACTAAGCGGGGCGAATGGTAGAAGAACAATAGTTCGGGTCACGGCGTGTGGACGCTGGCTCTTACAATGCGTTGCCCTCGTGCTGAGGGCCTGGGGCACCTGCGTGCTGTAGCGCTTGCCGTCTCTGCGGAGACCAATGGCGAAACACACGTGCACATAAAAGGACGTCTAAAATTAAAAGCATATTAGTCGCAACTGGGGTCCCTGCCATTGGGTGTCAAACACTTCTGGCGGTTCGGTGAGCACAGCAATACCGAGTTGAATGACGAATTACTAGCAGAGAACGTTCGGCGGTCAACATGTCGAAGTCGTAACGGTGCAACGCTGTTGCAATGCAGTTTGTTGTTTCCCCATATGCAATAAGCATCAGACCGGTTGGTAGGAACTACAACTTGAAAGCAACATTCACAACCCGCTTGTCAAGGATCATATGTCCGGCAACGGAACGGTCTGCCCGAGGTCAGACCCAAGCACTCGGCGTGTATTTCGCATGCTGGAATGCGCCAGTCCTGTCAGACCGAGAATGCTGTTGGACGTAATCGGGACCGGGAGTGTCCTTCAGGAACAGGCAGAAGAGATGACGCAGAATCTCATCTGTACCTGGCATGACATCCGAAGCGCCAGAAATCTAATAGTCAACGATAAAGAGACCGTAATCGTACATGGAGGGACCAAACCACAGGAAAGGAAAAGGATGCAGTGACGTCTCATTTCATGCTGCCAACCTTCCTAGCCAAGCTCCTCAACCGCTCTGTGTGCTTCCTTCTTCGTTCGATATCGACGTCGACGCTGATGTTGCCCCTGGTGATTCCGGCATTGGGCTTGGGAGCAACTGTGTAGTTACCCAGCTCCGGCTGAGGAATCATGACGGCGTTCTTTCGTACTCGGCCCTTTTCTGCTTCCTTGGCTCGTGCTAGAATAGCGTTCAGCTTCTCGCCTGCACGATGAACCTCATCGCCAGTGTCCTGAGCTGTCGGGACTATACGATCTCGATATGATGCAGACCGCTTGATGATCGGTCTTGACCATGTAGACACTAGCTCGTTGGCGGTGCGTGAGATGTCAGGTGTCACGCGCTTGCATTTAGTGTAGAACAGGACGATTCGGCCGAGGCCCGACTCTTTCAACACGGAGCTGTCGATAAACTCCATCTTTCTGATGATGTTGAAGAATTCACGCTGGATGTTGAGCGCTGGAAGAGAACGATCGGGAAGAGGCTCAAGCCATCGCTTGACGGCATCTAAGAGGTTGTTGTCAATGATTGACTGCGCGAGGGATGCTCTAGATTGGCATGCAAATCACAATAAACGGGGTGTGCCAGGTTAGGGAATGTGTTCACTGACTTGCGTAGTGTTTCCATGGCTTCTGGCAGAAGCCTGAGTTTGGCGGTTGCTGGCATTTTCTCACTGTTGGCGCGGATGTCCTCGTCTGCTGCATTGTTCATCGCCTCCCTGAGCCTGGCGACTTCGTCGTCGGCAAAGCTGTCGAGAACTTCTTCGTTCGCTTTGCGCTTCTTTTGTCTAGCTCCTTTTTTCGGCTTGAGTATGGCTTCTATTTTCATGTCCAAGCGAATTTTGTTTGCTAGGGAAAGGGGGCAGAAATCAGATTTCGGTGGAAACCCGTGTTGACAAGCATTACCTTGCTCGGGAGGGAGTTCGTTGAGGTCAATTTCGGTGGGCTGTCTGCGTTTGCGCTTCCTAGCTACTGGCCTTCCGCCGCCCTCTTCATCTTCAGTACGCTTGCGCAGGCGATTCTTGGACAAGTGTTTTTTGGGCTTAATGGGCTCTGCGGGTTCCTGCACATACTCATCCTCGCTGCCACCTTCGTCATCAGATGACTCGTAGGCATCCTGGCGCAACTGAGTGTGACGTTGTTGCTGCTGAACGTGGTCTAAGCAGCCATGAGCTGAGCTGAGCAAGCAGGAAGAGAACGTTGACCTGCCTTCCTCGTCGGAGGAGAGCTCGGACTCTGAACCTCCGAAGACTTCGCGCTCAAGATCACGAGGCTAGAAAGAGGCTATGTTGTGAGACAGCGCTGACCGGAACGCCAGGTTGAAGACGCACCATTGTGTGAATGATGAAAAGTTGTTTCAAAGACGTTGTTTGGCTTTGTGGTGGTGAGATCCCGCGTCTGACCAAATGGGGTAAAACAAGGGGAATGACGCAAAACTGAAAATGAAATGGCAAAAAAAAATTATAAAATTGGATATCTCTCAAATCAAAAAATGTCCTCTGTCGCAACGACTTGGGCGCCTTGAGGCCCCGCCACCAACCATCATCGTTCCCGTCGCCGTCGCCGCCGTCGTCGTCACCCTGTCTTCGAATCAGGGAAATGACATTGCTCGCAGTTCTTGAGCATCTACCTGTTCTTGCCCGTCTTTTAAGACATCTGCCCTGGTCTGACTTTCGTGCCGTCCTCTCCGCCTCCAGATCAGCTCGCTGTCTCTTCGATGGCCCCGTCTCCCGCGACATCATCTTCTCGCGCTATGTCCCGTGCTATCAGTATGCTCTGAGGCACGCCGATGCGCGCCATGTTCAGTCTCATTTCAATGTCACCGTTCATGATCTCCACCTCTTTCGTCAGTTTTCCTATTCGTCGCATTTGCCCGTTGCTCATCCCGTATCTCCTCCCACGTAGTAATTTCCCAAAAGTATCCCTTACACCTATACCCGGAGCACGCGCATCGCCTTCTTTCATGCTTTCTGCCCTCCCTCCAGGATGACCAGCTTACTTCCAGGCTGATTGACCTCACTCAAGCCCACTCTCGATTCGTCCTATTATTGCAAGATCTAATACACAGCAGTTCTTCTGTTCCTATTGCTCCCGAGCCCCGTTCCTCTCAGGTCAATTTTCCAGTCAAGGCCATGCATGCCCTTCGAGAGCTGCAGTTTCCACCGCCATTGTCTTACTCGCCCCCAAGGTCTGAAAATAACCCACATGTCAGGCCAAGACGAGCCCCGCCTCGCCCCTCCGTGTTGCGCCGCACACTGTTCGGCCGCTCGACCAAACCCGCCCCACCTCCCCTCCCTGAGCCTCGTGCGTTGCAAACTTACTCATCCTCATGGCGTCGGACATTTTCTCGCAAATCTTCGTCGCAGTTTCCCCCATCCGCATTTCATTATGACGATCTCCAAGCAAGCGATTCTTCCACCTCTGATTGCGTGTCCCCGCTTTCTGGCTCTCGTAGCACCTCCCCGACCCCGTTTACGTCCTCCACTACGACCAGTAGTTCTTCCTCGGATTCATCGCCTCCATCGTTCGCGTCTACTATCTTTCCTACTTCTCCTCACAATTTTTCTCTCGCCATTTCCCGGACGCGCGCCCCCATCCTTCGCGTCTTCGTACCGTGCTCCGATCTTTCCAAAGACTCTGAAAGCATTCTTCAATGTGAAGAACAGCTTGCAGAGCATGGCCTTTGGTCGTATCTGTCCGCCGGTGACGTGATTTGCAATCTTGGTTACCTATATGTGACCCCATCTTCAACGCCCGACTTGGATTTCGAGGAGCTGCCCATTTTTGATCACTACAAGTGGCTAATATTCGATGGTTCACATCTGGTTCCTTACTCGCCTGTCGGCGATCTATCCATCCCTTTGCCGGATCCCCTGAGTTTGCCTTCTCCCTTCTATTACGCCCATATAACACCGCCTTCTGTACTTACAAATCCCGTCTTCACTATCTCGCGTATGCCAATGGACTGTCAAGGTTCGGTCGACACGCAGCTATTACAGTTCCCAACGAAAGTTCCAAGTCCCCATTCCCGAAACGGATTAGCGCTTGTCAAGAAGTACGTCTGGACAGCCCGAATTGTTCGCCTACCTAGCTCGAGCAGAGCTGCATGGTCTGGCCAAGAACACCTGCATTCGCACGGTTGCGAGATGCTCGTGGGAGAAGGTTGGTGTGGAGAGTGGGTGCTTGAGAGCGAGGGCACGCCGGAAGGGCGGATGATTTTGTTGGATTGGCTAAGAGGAACGTATCTCGGCCCTCCAAGGGATTGGGAGCTTGTGAGAGAGAGAAGTGGGGGAGGAAAGATCTGGCTAAGGTGGGCCATGTTACATTGTGCGCGGCACTGAACTTTACTTTACCCGTTTCGATACTCTCTTTCACAGGCTTCTGCCCTCCCGAGGCGAATGCGAACATGAGCATTTGTTTCCTCATGAACAAATTTCAGCTAGGCTCCCTTGTTCACATTGATTGCACCCTTCTTCTTTGTGCGCCGAGCATATATTCGACTTGACCAGACTATTAATCAGTCAATGACTATCTACATACATTTATATAGTGCCTTTGGAACGCTTCACGGTGCCATCTATTCATTGTGTCTACCTTACAGTTCTCACGCATAGCAAGCAAAACAATCATCGGAGACCGGTTTCGCATACTCCATCTTACTTTACTCCACGAAGTCCATAACTATCGCAATTTTCCCTTTTACGGATCCCGTCTGTGGGAGATGAAACACACACGGAAGCGCTCCTGGGACGAGAACTTCGCAATGATGAAAGCACACGTGATGTCCCCGTTTGTGCCAGTCTGAAGAACCTTGGAGCCCCCGAGACAGCCGTGAAAGATTCGGATGTTGCGGAGGCAGTGCGCGTGTACGTTAGTAGCCACATCAATTCAATCCAGCGGAGACTTTCACATCGTCGAAATCTTGACAAACTATAAGACAACCTAGACAAATGCCTATAGTGATCAGGAGTGTACCATGTTTGACCACGACCAAGTTGCCCTCTTGAGTTCACTTCCTGTCCGGTCTACGCGGTTCACCTGTGCGCTTTGGGTAGCACCTAAACTTAGGCTCACAGACGTGCGTGTAGTGTACAGAATTAAAGAAGTGAATAAAAGGAAAACTAATATACAATGACAAAAAGGACTCTACAGGTAAAGCCCTTCTGGTGTGCCCTCGTTCTTTCTGTAAAGCACCTGTTTGACGCATCAACAATTAGTCTCCCATGACGCAGGAAATGGAAAAGCAACGCACTTTCTCCCGCGCAGAAGTGAAGTCGGCCTTCGTGACTCTCATTCGTCTCTCGCGAAGAGCGAGTAACCCGGCCTCCGTGCAGACAGCTTTGATGTCCGCACCGGAAAGGTCGTCTTTGGCTGTGATGAACTCTTCTAGATCAACGTCTTCGCTCAGACTCATTCGCGATGTATGCAATCTAAACATTTGCATTTATCAGTTCATTGCTCCGCCACACAGAAAGGGACATGATGCGCACCTGAAGATATGCCGTTTGGTTTTGATGTCCGGTAGTGGGAACTCAATCTTGCGGTCAATTCGGCCAGGTCGGATAAGCGCAGGATCCAGTGATTCAATCTTATTAGTGGCCATGATGACTTTGACGTCACCCCGCGTGTCAAAACCATCTAGTTGGTTAAGAAGTTCTAACATCGTTCGTTGAATTTCACGTTCACCGCCAGAAGTTGAGTCGTATCTGTGAGGACATAGGTAATCTGTGTGCTGGGAAATGGATCGGGGAGCGCACCGTTTTGTTCCAATCGCGTCGATTTCATCAATGAATACGATACTCGGTGCGTGTTCTTCTGCGACTCGGAATAGTTCGCGAACGAGTTTAGGACCGTCTCCGAGGTACTTCTGAATTAATTCAGAACCAACAACGCGAAGGAATGTCGCCGAAGTTTGATTTGCCACGGCTTTTGCAAGAAGAGTCTTGCCGGTGCCAGGCACACCATAAAGGATGACACCCTTTGGCGGTTTGATGCCCATCTCTTCATATAACTCTGGATGTGTAAGTGGAAGTTCGACAGATTCCTGCGTATAAGTGCAAGTCAATTCTTATATCTACGCGACATGGTCTAAAATATACTTTGATTTCCTGGATTTGCTGCTCCAACCCGCCGATGTCTGCGTAACTCTCCGTCGGGGCCTTGTCGAGCTTCATGATGCTGACTAACGGGTCGGCGTCGTCTTGAAGAACACCAACGACGGCTTGAGTCTTGTGATGGAGCAGCACCTGGCATCCAGGTTCTAAAAGGTCCTTGTCGACATAGGACATGATGGAGACATATGACTCTGGACCAGACGCGGTGCTGATGATAGCATGGTCATCATCGATTATTTCTTCCAGTGTGCCGACAGCCATAGGACTCCCGCGTAGATCGTCAACTCTTGACCTGTCCTCCTCGTTCTTCTCCTCGCGAGTGGCCTCAGGCTTCAGGCGTTCCTGGTTCAAAATAAACTCTTCTTCCAACAGCAGATAATCCTTTATGCGTTCCATTTTGAGTAGCTTGAGGCGACAGCGTGTCGTCGGGTAGACTGCGGGTAGTTTGGCAGCCGCAGAAGGACCTTTTCGCTTTTTCTTCCCAACCCTGGTCGGAAGAGGCGGTTCCCATTTTTTCTTCTGCTCCTTGGCCTTATCCTTGTCCTTGTCGCTCTGATTCTGGCCAGGAAGGTTCCCGGATGAAGGAGCGTTACCCTGAAGAGAGACGAGAAGTAATGAGGGGATGAGAACGAGAGGACGACGGAGAAACGCACCATTGTTCGTAAATGTAAAGCTTGACTTGAAACGGTGAGAGCGAGAAAGTCGAGATTTCGAGGACGCGTCAGTCTTTGCCCAATCTGGGTAATGTCGCACGTGACTCACATACTCAATCCGGTGCAAGCGTGGCAGCCCGCAGGACGAGCAACCATGGCAATGCATTCAGCGACTCTGACGACTCCGTTAACAGGAAACTCTCAGTTCATTCCAGCAGGCAAGTCTCCCGAGCAACACTTTCTCCCGTAATGTTATTTAATTTCGAAATTTCAGACGACGATGACGATCTCGATGAGGAGAACATTCCTGGTTTCTCACATCCGGGTCCAAGCTCCCCACCACCTGCGGGCAAGGGCAAGGGACGTGCTCCTGACATCCTTGCACCTCCGTCGAACAATGTGGCGGGCGGCCCCTCTTCGGGGCTCTCCGGAAATATCGGTAGTTCCCCAAATGGTGGTCCCAGGTCTACGAGGCAAACTATCGGAGGTGTTCGCGTCGAGACTCGGTATGTCTCCTTCTCTTGGTTGATTAGTGGGCAGCCGTTGAAAAGCATTGTTCAGTTATTCAGGCGTCGACACGTTAGATGAACCCATAACAGCGACTATTGTGAGTTACGTCAATTAGCTCGTCCAGCCGATGTTGATCCCCTCCTGGCAGGCCCGAGACCTTTTATCTATCTATTCAAAACTGGTCCAAGTACTGTATCCACGCAGAGCTACCGGCAGGGAAGTTTTACGGTATGAAACTCTGCGATCATGTCGACCGAAATGCTCAATCCTGAAACTGTTTAGCGACTGGGACTTATGGGGACCTCTCCTTCTTTGCTTAATGCTTGGAATAATGCTTAGTATCAATGTAATTGTCCAGCTTTTCGCTTCTGTGACTCCGCCATTCACAATCTTGTCCAATTCACAGGCGCCACCAAGCCAATCCCTTGGCGTTTTCACGAGTGTAATTGTCATTTGTTCTCTAGGCGCTTTGACTGTGACCGTGCAAGCAAAGGTAATTGGAACCTCAGAATATATCTTGTCGATGCCGCTCATTCCCCATATTTAGCTTTTAGGAGGAAGAGTGTCCGTTATCACAGCCCCATTCATAACCTGTTTTTGACCTTTTCCTAATAGGTCATTTTTCCAAGGCCTCTGTGTTCTTGGTTACTGCATTGCTCCTTTAGATATTGCGGCTTTTATTTCATGTTTCGTTCATGTCATTTATGTTCGTGCTCCCGTTGCGCTACTTGCTTGGGCATGGTGCATTTGGGGTGGGTACATATGGTCTTTCCGCAACTTCATCACTCACGTATTTCTCCTCTCAAGCCTCGGTAAATTTTCTAGACGGTACACGTATTGAACAACAGCGCATCTTGCTTGCAGTATATCCCCTCCTGTAAGTAAATATCTTCGCCTGGTCGTTTTGCGTCACCAACATCAACTTTCAGTCTTTTCTACTTCATCTTGGCGTGGATGATTTTGATTCAATAGTTGAGAAGAGCTCGGAAAAAAATTTTTTGTTGTCAATCAGAAGAAGACTTCCTTTAAGTTATGTACATTCGTTAATCTACATATGCAGTTGCGAGTTCGACGTCCATTCTGGCCAACGATCACATGTATCAAACATATCTGCTCAGCGAGCCTTGAATCGGACCCGACGGAAGGTGCCACTCACCGCAGAAGCTCATTTTTATGCTCAATAATTGCTCCCTTTGAAGCGCTATCCCCTGTAGCGAATACTGAGAAGGGTATGAGGCATTCCTCTTCTGGGGCCGTGGATAGATAGCCTGGAAAAGGGGGCTTTTTCTTGCTATGCCGCCTCTGGCACAACGATTCCTTTCTTATCGATGGACCATTCAGGAAAACAGGGAAGATAATGTGGACAAGCGGGTATTGGTTGGCCATTGAACATCTTTAGTTGAGCATCTTTGAATATACCTTTGACCTGGGGCCACTTTACTCTCGTTGGAGGACGCCAGGGTATCAAAGGCGCGACATGGAATGAAGATCTCCAGTTAATCGCCGCGCAACATCGAACGACTACTTACCGATGCCGCACTCCTCAGCGTCAGCATAGTCGACACTTGCAGGAGCATTAGACATGAGTTTGGTGACCACGGCTGGACGTCGTGAAGTAAGCCCCGCTTGGCAAGAGACTTTCGGAGGCATAAGTTAACTATTTTTCAAGACTGATTGCAGCCCCGACGAGCGCACTTCAGACAGAGCGAAAAGAACACATCACTCTGAAGGCACGCAAAACGGGAACAAAATCCCTAGCCACGACCTTGGCGTTGCACCGGAACCTGCAAATTACCAATTGGTTCCTCAACAAGAGTATCACGAGCGAGGTTTGGTCAGCCCAAGCTGCTCAACGGGACGGGGAGGCCGAGGCTATATGCATACTCCTATATTGTTTCGATCATCGAACATTACCGGGTTTGGGGTTCGCGTCGCCAAAACACGCGGAACGTACTCGCCTTCGGTTGTCGATGAAAGAGAGCAAGTATTCAAAACGGTTAGGGATAGAGAGATCGAAATATAAATTCTGGTGAATTCTCATTCTCTGTCGAGAAGCGAATGACCTGGGTTATACCGCATATCCAATGGAAAAGCGGATGCAGACCCATCAAGGAGAGATAGCCAGCATAGTGTGCTAAAGATAACTGCAGAATTTATTCTGGACTTCATAGAGTTTATAACCGTGAGTAGAACGTGCGGGCCTGTGATTGTCGAATGTTTTGACATGGAACATCGCGGGAAAATAGGGTCCTCGTTGAACAAGGGTATGAGCATTGGGCTATAGGGCGAAGGTCTGATAGGACACCATGCGTTCTTAGCTCAGAGCTCTTCGTTACGTGCCTGATCCATCGTGGCGATGCAAACTGGCAACCAGAGATATGGGCTCCGTGGCGGACGTGAGGAGTAGGCTGTAGCTTGAAGTCCAATACCTTGAATTGTAGCAAAGCGTCATAGTTTATATTATTGCGGCGCTGCTTGTATGCTTATGTGGTATCTTGTCTCCCGTGGTTGACAGAGCTATGCGAATCAATCGATGTTTCGGAGACGAGTCTGGATATTTCGGAGAAGGCAACTTTCAGACGTTCCAAATCCGCATCAAGGCTCTCCGCTCGCGCCTTCATCTGTTGAAAGTGAGTGTTAATTGACCTGACCACAATTCCGGACTCACTGCGCCTATGGTATCACTTGCAGCTATAAGCTCATGATGATGATTGTAAACGAGCGATTGTCTTTCGCTGTCCAGCTGTCGAATTTCTACCAGGCGCATTGAGTCATATGTCCCCCACGAACAAATCAGAGAAACCTGTGAGAAGTTCGTTCTCTCTTTTAAGAAGAGTAGGCAAAGACGATGTCGTGATCAACTGCTCGTAGTAGGACTTGGCATCGAAGGCCGTTGAATCTGGAAGTGTAAGTTGAATCCTTGCCAATCGCATGCATCACATACCGAGGTTCATAGGGTCAGCCGTCTTTCCAGGAAGCGGTGGCGGCGGTCCGATGCCCAAGCCATAATGCTTTCTCAGGAGTTCCCTTGCTCGAGACTTCTGAGGAGGCGGCGTAGATGGTGTAGAGCGCCGTGTGGAGGTGCTGGCGTTGCTCGGATTGTGAGACGGCTCGGGCATTACGGAAGGCAAAGATGCACGACGAAGGGGAGAGGACGGCACAGTGGATTTGTGCCGTTCTGGAGTCGAGGTCATTTTACTGAAGGAAGCGTTGCTTCAGAGAGGCGCCAAGTCTGCCTTATTGAGTATACTGGCACGTGATCAGATTGCACCGCGATCTGTCACGCGTCATTGGCCGGCGTCACGCAAGGCGTTGCTGCCTTCAACCCTTTACGCGCCCCCTCAGCCCACTCAACAACCTAGAGCGTCCGCCACAATGGACGACGATCGACTTACACCTCTCGATGATGATGAAATTGTTGCAGATAGTGAGGAAGAAAACAATGGCATGGATCTGCTGGAACTAGGTCATGAAAACCTTGTTACTCCGAACGGTACGCTATTCGTTTACTTTTGGCAGTCAACCTGAAGGGTTACACATTCCCTCAAGCCGCTAAACAGGACGAGCTTCAGGCTCTGTCGAAAACGCCCACCGTTTCCTCGAACGCACTCGTTGCACATGATGTTCCGAAACCGCGTCCCAGACCTCGGCCGGTCGCAAAAGGCGAAGACAAATCCAACTTTACGAGCAACAAGCAGGCTATTTCCTACCCTGACGCGGAGTCACATACACTAGTGTCAACACCCGTGCAGAGCATTGCGGATCGCGCCAAAACGCGCCCACGGAAAGAGAGGATCAGCTACGGTAGAGAGGCCTCACCTACTTACGAGCGTCAGATTTTCGGTGATATAATCGAGATATCTTCAAGTGACGACGAACTCGCCATGACATGGTCTACTTCGTCCGGTAAGAGCGCAAAGCAGAAAAATAAGCCAAAGCCTGTAGCAAAGGATAAGACGACATCCCAGGCAAACAGCTCAGCGGATCGCAGGGCGAAATCGAAAAAACAATCTGCGTCTTGCTCCGGTGGTACGGAATTACCACGTCATTCACTCCGACGATCCGCTGCCGTTCCTCAATCCCCTTCTCGTCTGGAAGAGCTTCAAAGTAGTTCCCAATTTCACTTTTCTCAGCTCCCGCCTTCCGATCCTCCACCACCTTCTACAGCCGTCACAGTCGACTACCCTCCTATAGAGACTCTGCCTAATTTCTTCACGGACCCGGATGCGCCTTCTTCCCCCTCTTCTCTTTTCAGCATTGAAAATTCCTCCCGTAGAAAGCGCAAGTACATCGACGAACTTGATCCTGACGACGAGCTTCCTCCACCCAATTTCTTCGCTAGTTCAATGTCCTCCGCGCCCTCAAACGAATCACCAGCAAATCACACCAGTTCTAGCAGCCGTAAAACAAAGAAATCGCGCAGCAAAAAAGTGAACGACGCAAAAAAGGAGGGCGACCAGGATCTCACTCAGACGACGAAGAAAAACAAAGGAAAAGGGAGGAAGCAAAAGAACAAGGTTGAGGTCGTCATTCAGCTTAAAAAGGGTCTGCGCTCAATCGCGGCTCTTCGTGATGATGCCTCTAAAGCTGCGGAGGCCAGAGCCGAGGATCCAGTCACCGGTAACTCTGACGAAGCAGCTTCAACGAGTGCGCCGAGTCCGGCATCTGGCCTGGACAAGCAAGACGTTACCTCAGATCGTAAAGGGAACAGGATGCAGGAAATTGAATCTGACCAGCCTACGATCCTTCTTGATCTCCAGCCCTCTTCGACAAAGAAAGGCAAGAGAAAACCTGTCACGTCTGCCGATAAAGAGGGAGAAGCTCAAGCAAGAGAACTACCCAACAAGTCGTATACTGAAAATGCCGGTGGGCAATCGGCCTCAAAGGTGCCATTGATGGCCTGCTCTCTTGATGTGAATTCTTGCTCACTAAAATCACGATGCAGGAAAATATGCATCCGGACTCTCCGGAACACGGTGAAGAGATGAATAAGGAAAAGAGGCCACGCGAGTTCGAACTCAAAGCTCATTATTCGATTGCGCCTAAAACCAAGTCTACGCCCATGTCCGAACTCATTCGACGTGTTAACTCATTGCCTGGGTCTCCTTTTCCGTCGGCTTCACCTCGCGGCGCATTGAAACCGTTGGGCGTTGGCACAGCGTATTCGCCGTACCTCAAATCGTCTCGTAGTCTGCTGTCGCGCATCGCACCATTACACCCCAACAGGCGCACTCCGCCCCCTCCGCCCCCAGCTCCTCCAGCCCCTAAGAAAACAAAGAAACAATTAGAAAGAGAAGAACAGTGGGAAGAAGAATTGGTGGAAAGCGTCGGAGGAGTTGCAGAGTGGGCCTTACTAAGCGACACCGAGAGGAAGGAGTTGAGAAGGTTGAAGTGGGATAAGGAAATGTCGGGTTGGGAGGATTAGACCTTTGTATCGGACCCAGGCGCATTCATCATTTCCTTGTGGATTCTCTTTATTCATATCAAAACATTGTAATTCTTTGTAGCGGCAACATTGTACATATACGATTGCATTCAACGAGGGGGTTTGACATCTCTGGGGACTGGCGCTTATCCCCGCTGGTTTTTTGAACTTGCTCACTGATGTTACCACTCACACGGGCACATCGCCGCAATTCTCTGCTGCCATTGCAGCCAAGTCTGAGCCTGGAAGACGACGAGGTCACCTTCCCCACGCATGCACCTCTTGGTCAACAGGATGGGCAGCTGGCGCGTTTGATGGAGATGCCGCTGGAGATCTTGTTCGAAGTAAGCTGCCTGTTGCGACTTTGGGGCACAGACGTACGCTTACAACCCAAATGTGCAGGTGTTCTGCCATCTCCACCCGTTGGACGTGCTTCGGCTCGCAAGGACAACGACGCATCTGCGGCGCATACTGATGTGCCACTCATCGAGGTTTGTGTGGCAAGCCGCATTGGCGAACGTCGAGGGCCTGCCCCCCTGTCCTCAGGATCTGAACGAGCCGCAATACGTGAATCTCGCATTCGACGACCATTGCCATGTAAGTCAACAACTCATTTGCACACATACCCAGTAATGCGACCTTGAGCTCTCGCGCAGTTCTGTCTCGCTCCCGATGTCGACGAAATATTCTGGAATTGTCGTGTGCGGTGCTGCAAGGACTGCTTCGACTATTAGTGTGTTCGACCCCACGTTCCAATTTGACGGGTGCTCAGCCTGTCCTGTAGCTTTGTGTCGGATTACGACCTCAGGAAACGCCTTCCGATGACTCCGGAAGATCCTCGTCACAAGTACGCCTTGCCGTACATAGTGCATCCTAGTAAGCGTAACGTATCCTCTTCCTGGAATGGTCATCAGACTGGTAGCAGGACCTCGCCCGTACAAGCCGGGTAGAATTTTGTATTACCTCCCCTCCGTGGAGGAGTATGTAAGGGAACTTCAAAGAGTCAGACCGGGTGAGGAATGGAGCCATGAAAAGAAAGAACAACAAATGCTACGACTAAGGGTAGGACATTGTATATTGAATCGTAAACACCGCTAACGGAGACTATCGTCGACAGCACGCAGCTCAATTCGAAGCATGGAAGGGTAGACGGGCATCGAAGCGCACGGATGAGCTGGGCATGGTAGTGTTGGGCGTGTGTCTGATGTTGATGATTGTTGCTGTCGCAGTGCTACGGTGATGCTTGGCTGAGAAAGGAAATTAACCGCGGTAACATGAAAAGATATAAAGCTGCATGGACGAGACAGATACAGTCATTTTTGCATAACCTCGATGACGGCCCAGGATCTTTTCGATGCTCAGCAGTCTTCGTCCTCGCCCGAGGATCGACTCCTGTGCCACTTCTCACGTTTTGCTTCCGGAGAACGATTCACGCCGTCACGAGGCTCTTCATTTTACAATTATGGACTAGATCTTCCCTTCCAGTCCACCCTCAAATGCACACAATCTAGTGAAATCCATCGCCCGCATGCTTCATCTCACCTCCTCAGCTCATAAGAGGCCCTCCTTTCCCCGTCATGTTAGCCCTCACCGGCGTCAAGTGTGGGTTGACAGTGACGAAGACACGTCATGTTCAGATACGAAGAGCCGGTCTCTGGACACATCCCGTCTTGACCTTACTCACGCCTGGATCAAAACAAAGTTATGGAAGAAACCAACCGGTGCCCTCGAGCTCCTGACCTCAATGCCATTGGATATTTTGTACGAGGTATGAATCCCAGCGCGGATATCTTCCGTCTTATGAACATTGGTGTCTAGATCTTTGGGTATTTGCATCCAATGGATATCCTGAATCTTTCGCGTACTTCGCGGCAGTTACGAGCCATGTTACTCAGTCGTTCGGCTATCACTACGTGGAGGACCGCCTTGGCAAGCCTCAAAGGTTTGCCTCCGTGCCCTTTAGACCTGAATGAGCCTCAGTATACGCGGTTACTCTTTGAAAACCGATGTTATGTCAGTCCTTCGGTATGCACTCTACTTTAAGTTCATTGACATACAGACGACAGTCTTGCTTGAAAACGCACGTTGGGAATGTATACTGGACATGCCGGGTGCGCTGCTGCAAAGCGTGTTTCAACAAGTCGTAAGTCACCGACGGTCCATGTCGCAGACCGCTTTAATGAAAAATCATTCCAACTTCAGATTCATCACAGTCGCTGCTCTACGACGTATCATTCCAGACTGTCTGGGACTGCAAGGTGCTGAGGCCATATTTCCATTCATCGTCAACTCAGGTACGTTCGGGCAACCTGCCAGGCGTGATTGTATTTGATATTCCCTGTCTGACTGAATTGCCTCACTCCTTCTCCAGTTGGAAACCAGCGGCAGCACGTACTTTTCTATGCACCATCCGCCCAGCAACTCACATGTCAGATCTTCGATCTTGTTCGCTTCGGCGACAGAGCTGCATTGGCTGCTTGGACCATGGCAAAGAAGCAGGAACAAGTAGAACGCCTCTCGGTGAGCGACTGTAATAAGCGTTCGAGTTGCGGGCACGGTCCGATAATTGGATATATAGCATGCGGCGCTGTGTGAAGCGTGGGCTGTCCGATGGGTCTACCGCGAGGCGGACGATATGAACGCTGTCATCATTGTTGTCCTTCTGTTCCTGCTAGCGGTGTTGTGGAGAGACAAATTATGGAGTATCTGGGAAGCTACAAACATATATCTCTATGCCAGTGCCTTGTAACATTAGCAGCTGTGTTTTTATTCCCGTTTTTGCTATCGCTGACACTTGGCTATTCGTTGGTTGGCATAAACAAGCTAAACTTGAGACGGTCACAAGGTGACCCATTATTATATTCTTACAACCAACTTCAGCTGTCCATAATGTCATTCCCTCCTCAGTTCCTGCGGGCCGTCGAATCTCTAAGGGACCAAGCCAAGGACGCGCTATGGGCACTGTCGTCGTGCCTATGCCAGCAGTCCGCCAAGGTAAAAATTAACGGACGAACATGTCAGTCACAACTCTGCCGCGCTTTGGCTCTGCATGAGTTGTCATTTCCATTGTTGTGCGCGAGCTCATGAGAGGCTGCATCTAGTCCAAATCATCAAAGTTCTGGGCGAGGGAGGTTTCTCGTTCGTGTATCTCGCTCAAGACGAACACAGCGGGGTGAGTGCCATTGTGTCCCATTGTGTAGTGATCTTTCCTTTATACCGGTGCTGCGGATCAGCGCCAGTTCGCGTTGAAGAAGATCAGATGTCCGACGGGTTCAGACGGTGTGCAGGTAGCTATGCGAGAGGTGGAAGCATATCGGCGGTTCAAGTGAGTATACGTGACCTCAACCATGTATTCCTCATAATGTTCTTCTGTGTATCAGGCATCCGAACATTATTCGTATACTGGCAAGTTCATGTTGCACAATGTCACCGATCCCACAGCCTCATTAAACATACAGGATTCTGCCATTGTGCAAGACCCTGAAGGTGACGGGAAAATCGTGTATCTGTTCTTGCCATTGTACAAGGTATGAAGCCAGGGTAATAACGTTTTGCAGATAATATTAAATGACGAACTACCCTTCCAGCGAGGCAACTTACAAGACGCCATCAACGCGAACGTAGTCAACGGGCGACACTTCTCGGAAAAGGACATGCTCACGCTGTTCAAGGGCACTTGCGAAGCCGTGCGTGCCATGCACGATTACCGTGCACCCCCAAGTACATCACGATCTTCCGGCTCGAATCCCGCACCAGCACAGAAACAACATGAAAGGCCTTCGCGACCTTCCGTCGAAGACGAACGCTTCCCTCAACCTGAAGGGGACGGAGAGGCAGGGTACTCGTACGAATCCCAGGTTACGTTGCCGTTGGTGACGAAAAACCCTGTGGAGGAGGACAATGACGTCGTCTTCGACGGCGACGAGGAACTGTCTCAGATACAACAAGCAGGGCAAATCAGTCAAAGGACAGATTCGGTGTTGGTACCGTATGCGCACAGAGACCTCAAACCGGGGTCAGTCTCAGACGGCTTCATCACAGTTCTCGAAGTAAATACTGAGCTAGAACGCAGAAACGTGATGATCACGGACGACGGCGTCACACCTATACTCATGGATTTCGGCAGTGCGATGAAGGCCAGAATTAAGATCGAGAACCGCTCCCAGGCATTGCTGCAGCAGGAAAGTGTCGGTGATTGTATCCGTTATTCATTCTGACATCTTTTGCAGGACATAGCGGCAGAGCAGAGTACAATGGCATATCGTGCTCCAGAACTGTTCGATGTAAAGACGGGTCAAACTCTTGATGAGAAGGTCGACATATGGGTACGTTCGCATGCGCTCACTTTACTCAGCGTCCTCATGCCTTAGCTCCGTAGTCATTAGGGTGTACTTTGTATGCGCTCGCGTACTCACATTCGCCATTCGAAAATACACAGACCACTGAGCAAGGCGGATCAATAGCCATGGCGGTGCTGAATGCACAGTACAAGCATCCAGGCTCTGCTTACTCACAGGGGCTGAAAGACCTTATCGACAGCATGTTGAAAGTCAACCCTGTGGATCGACCTGATATCCATACCGTGAGTGGAATCTGCAGTGCATCAAGCCAGTGCATTTGATCGACCAGTCCTATAGGTTATTGAGAATACAGAACGTGTGTTGCGATCACTGGCATGACGTTGCCCCAGATCGTCTTTGCCTTTAATTTATTCACGGAGTATATCTGTATGACGTATATGGAGGATTTATCGCCGGTTCGATATACACTGCCAGGGGACAGGAAATCAACTGCACTAAGCAGAATGCTTTTTACGACCGTCAGAACCTTTCTTCGCTCGCAACCTGGCGTTTTTGGCCTGTATGGACGTAGAGCGGATGATATCTTTTATTTTTTCTTTTAATTCTGACTCGTCCATTTGTGGTTCAAGTTTAGGAGTAGATTCCAGTTGGACCTTTTGCCGTTTTGCAGGCTTGGACAGGATCGACAGTTCATCTGTTGCCGATTCTGGCTTGGCTCGTTTCTTCTTATTTCGATTTTTCTGCCTTTCACGCATGGCCGCGCGTATAGCGAGCGCTTTCTTCTGCAGAGCTCGTCAGATTCATGTCCTCGGTTTGCGCAATGCCATACCTTTTTCTCGGCACGCTTCGACGTGCCATTAGACTCGTTGGATGAAGGGGTCGATGGTCGACTGCGTTTTGAATATAGCTGCCGTACCAACGTTCTCGCATCGTCACCGAGGTCGGCCTCCTGAGCGGCTTTGGCGAACTGCCGAACCCTGCGTCCATGCGCCTGTGCAGATTGCAATTCGTAAGTCAGGAATGTCACAGAAAAGAATGAAGCGCACATGCATTCGAGTCTCTATGAAGCTGGACCATCTTGGAGTCCTTCAGAAGCTTTCCCGGACAGACAATACATGCTTTGAGCTCTGGATGAACGGAGACAAGGTATATTGAATCGTTCAGAGCCTCTCCTACGGTGATCGCATCCTCAACGTCATCATTCTGCTCCTCGTCTTCGTCTCCGGTCTGAACTTTATTTCCATCATCTTGATAAAAGCTGTCTTCGTCATCGTCTTGCTCAACTTCGTCGTCTCCAAAATCCCCTTCCCTGTCGCCATGGTTTGATGAAGATTCACCGGAGTCAGATTCAGAGCTGCTCTCATCAGAGTCGGTATCATTGAAGCCGAGGATCTGCTTGGCGTCTTCATCCAAGCCGAGTTCGAACTCCATCTGTCGTTTCCTCTGTCGTTTCTCGACGCGTTTGTACATTGTTGCATGAGGTTGAGCGCAAGCGGCAAACGCCGGGCCGGACTCGCCAAAAATTCTTTATATTATGAAATTACTTTATTTTCTTACTTCCATGCACAGGCGACTAGGTTCGCGTCAGGTTCTTGCCAACCTTCAGCAGTATCAAGGAGTAACACGGGCTGTCTCGTTGTCATGCCGTTTGTCGTCGTCGACTTCAACCTCTGCTTCTGGGCCTTCTCTTAAGGATGTCGAGGCTGTCACGTCCAAACTCATAAAAGTGGCAGGAGCAGAGCCCCGCGGTTGGCGTCATTCGCCATCTCTTCGCGGGACAGAGAAGAGGTTGAAGGCCGCCGTTATTCAAACCACACAGCAGACAAGACCACCCTCCATGGATCAAACGACCTACAATGCCAGCATTGACGAAGAAGAAGGAGTGTGGGATCAATCGGGCCAGCCAATTGTTCCGGGTACATTTGTGGAATTGAGAAGGTGAGAACATTGCCGTTTGCGGTTCTGAGACTATATGATACAACGCAGTGCCTTCTTCCTATAGGAATACGATTACTTCTCAAGGTGTTGTGGTTGGCGAAGCTTTTGACTCAGGATACCTGAACACCCTCTCATTGACAAGTAGCGGGGAGATCTGGAAACATAGAGAAGGAGATATCATGTTCCTCATCCCTTCTGTGGTTCCAGAAGACCTTGCGATGCGATGCGGAATAGAATATCTGCCGGAAAACCAAATTCAAGTCAACGCGCGCGTGGAGGTTTTGAAGAGGATCCGGCAGATAGAAAAGTCTGTTGACGAGGCATACTCTGTGCTATGCGAACCTACGATCGACGTCTATGACGCTGTAAGGTCGGGAGACCCGGCAAAGTGGGCAGATGCCTCGGTTCCAGAGGTCGCTCGGCTAAAGGCGCGCAAATTCAATCAAATACCCGCACTCTTCAGTCTCTTTGCAACTCACAAATATATGATGAAACACCCTGAACACTTTGTCGCCCAGCATTCTTACCGAGATTCGCAAATATTCCATGTCCGACCACTTGAACATGTACAAGCAATGATGAAGATCGCAGAATGGTCGAGACTACGTGATGATGGACCCATTCAGAGCTTTGGCAGGAAAATTAGGCACGTTCGAGCCAATATGCAAAAGATACCACGGTTGCCGTTCGATACACACCCTCGCCGATCAAAGGCAGAACATACGTGGACTTGGGAGGATAGAACGATCCTCGGCTTCTTGTTACATTCTCTTCGTCCACGACGAGATATTCAGGCTGACCCGTACTCTCTTGGGCGAAGCGCAATCTTGAAGGCGGTCGATCGCAACGGCCCCCCTGTTGACGACGCGGCAGTGCACAGGCTGCTCACTGACGTGGGTGTGCTGGCGCCTTGGCAAGACCTCACTGAAATTTCCCCGGAGGTCCGTTCTACGTTCGGCACATTAAAAGACATACAGGAGATCGACGAACGAACGAAGGTCAGTCTGGCCAAGCCCCTCACTTCGGGGCCTTTGGGCCCAGACGACTTCTATCCCTCCGATCCATTGGAATCCATTCGCCACGATTTCGGCGATATGGCGGTCTACGTCATCGATAAGTCTGATGCTCAAGAACTTGACGATGGTATATCGCTCGAGAGAATTCCCTCTCATCCTGATGAATTCTGGCTTCACGTTCACATAGCGGATCCGGCCTCGGTCATTCCTCCAACTCATTTTCTCGCTGAACGGTCTGCCAAGTGTTTAGAATCGTTTTATTTCACGAACGCCGCCATGCCTATGCTACCCAAAAGCTTGACGCACTCTCAGGAATATGGACTTTCCATCGGGTCTAGCAAGGAAAAGCCCACCAGGGTTTTGACCTTTAGCTCGCGGTTGAACAAAGATGGAACGCTCATAGACTATAAAGTTCAAGCCGGCCTCATCCGCAACATCAAGATTCTCAATTATGAAACTGTGGATAATGTGTTGGGCCGCGGTGTTCCCGGTTATCGGTATCCGTTCGGAGGGGCGCCTCGTGAGGCGACAGATCATTCGCTCTCGGAACAAGAGTGTCGAGATCTTCGGGAACTGTCTATTTTAACCCAAGGCCAAGTATCCCGCCGGATTGCTCTCGGATACTTCAGCTTATCCGATGTCGCGGCCGAGGTCACCCAGGAGATTCCCATACCTTCGAGTGCCGTCAGTCCAACTTTCAAACCATCCGTTTTCGCTGGCTTTCCGCACTTGCGATACAAGGCATATGCTCAGCATGAAATCGACGTTGGCTCCCATTCAATGGTGTCGGAATCTATGAAACTGGCTTGCCGAGTCGCTTCTAGATTCCTTCTAGACAAGGGCGTTCCTGCACTACGCCGCGTTGCCGAATCACTTTATCCGGCATTTCGAGACGAGTCTGGTATCGATAAAGTGCTGGCTGGGCGCTCGGCGAATGGCTATGTATCGTTCCTGGATCTGTCAGCTCACCTTGCCCGCAATCCCAAGGCTGGTGGGTATTCCGTCGAACCCGAGGGCCATTTCTTCTTGGGTGTCGAAGACGGCGAGGGATACGTCCGGACAACCTCTCCACTGAGGCGCTACGGTGATTTAATTATGCATTGGCAGATACATCACGCATTGCTTGGTACCGCAGCGCCTTCACGTTCCCCACCCTTCGATATCGACAGGTTGCGAGATCTTGCAGTGACGTTGAGAGATCGCGAGCGGGAAAGGCGGAGTTTGGAGGAGAACCATATTATGTATTGGAATGTTATGTTCATCAAGAGATGGCAGGAGACAGGGGCAAAACGGCACGCTGCGGATGATGCCCTCGAGCAGCTGGAAGGGCGCGTAATTGGTACCCCAGTGTGGGATATCGTTCGCAGGTCGTGGGGGGCACGGGTGCAGGTGCCACTACTCGGGATTCACGCTCGGGTGATCAATGTGAGCGAAAGTAGTTACTTTATCTCGCCTGGGGCCGCATTGCCGATTAGGATCCACGAGTTGAGGCTAGACGTACGGCCGACGGTGGTGGCCCGTACAAAGTAGAGTTGTATAATAATTTTTTCGAGCATTAGATCAGACGACGGTATTTTATTTGCGTCCAAGAAGAGTGGTTCGATATTTTCCGGCACCATCAATAAATTTATTTAAACGTGTCGACCGCGTTCCTCCTCGCTCCCTCAACCCACAGCCATGTCCTCTTCGCATTCGAGCGGCCCTCTGCCGTTCCTTCACCTGTGGTCAACCTATGTTCAGCCCCATATACCCGCTTCCTATATTCATCGCGCCGTCCTCCTCCTTGTCGTCGTTCCCGTGGTTGCCATCGTCCTAAACGTCTTGCGCCAATTGGTATGACCATTCGTTTTTCGCGTGGCTTCTATGCATTTACGTATCTCGACAGCTGGCACGCCATAATCCTACCGAGCCTCCTGTCGTCTTCCACTGGCTGCCCATCATCGGTTCCGCCATTTCTTATGGCAACGACCCCTTGAACTTTTTCTTCGCCTGCAGGGAAAAAGTCATTCCAGCATTCTGACGCGCTCATATACGTGGCTCATGTCCGCTTTTCAGTATGGCGATGTGTTCACATTCATCCTGCTTGGTCGACGCGTCACCGTCGCTCTGGGTCCTAAAGGTAACAACTTCATTTTGGGAGGAAAATCTATCGTGATGAATGCAGAGGATGCTTATACTGTGAGTATCCATCTAATTCACGTTCTGCTTTTTTATACTTACCAACTGCCTAGCATCTCACGACCCCCGTATTCGGAAAAGATGTGGTTTACGATGTCCCGAACGAAGTTTTTATGGAGCAAAAGAAATTTGTAAAGGTCGGATTATCAACGGAGAACTTCCGAGCATACGTCGGTATGATTGAAGAGGAAGTCGAGGAATTTCTTAAACATGACGCCGCTTTCACCGCCTTACAAAAGGGTGATGGTTCACAATGGGGAACCTTTGACGTCGTTAAAGCTCTCGCGGAAATAACAATTCTTACAGCATCGAGGACCCTGCAAGGAAGAGAAGTTCGCGCTGGTCTCGACAAGACGTTCTCAGAACTTTACAACCATCTAGATGGTGGTTTCACCCCTGTCAATTTCCTCTTCCCCAACCTCCCACTGCCTAGCTACAGAAGGCGAGACCAGGCACACCAGAAAATGAGCGACTTCTACGTCGGCATCATCCAGCGGCGCAGAGAATCCGGCAACGTAAAATTTTTGCATCCTTGAGCAAACGCGCGTGCTAACTAGCTTCTCTCCTTTTTGCCCCAGCAAAACGAACCGGATATGATCGAAGCCCTCATGCAGCAAAAATATCGCAACGGCAAGCCATTGAGAGATCATGAAATCGCGCACATCATGATTGCACTGCTTATGGCTGGACAACACACGAGCTCTGCCACCGGATCCTGGGCGCTTCTTCATCTCGCCGCTAACCCCGATGTTCAGTACGTTTTGTGACCTATTCCGTGGTTCGATCATCACGTTGAAACTTTGTTTTGTGTAGAGAGGCTCTTTATCGGGAGCAAGTGAAATACTTTGGTACTCCGGACGGAAAGATGCGCTCTATGACATACGAAGAACTCCGCACGCTCCCCGTTATGGACGCCGTCATTCGGGAGACGTTACGTATGCATCCTCCGATTCACAGCATCATGAGAAAAGTGCGAGACGACGTTGTTATCCCCCCATCATTATCAGCACCTTCCAAGGATACCACTTATGTCGTGCCAAAAGGACACTATGTTCTTGCCTCACCCGTCATCAGTCAGACCGACCCGCGCATCTGGAAAGACTCGTTCAACTGGGATCCATTCCGATGGAACGATCCCGAAGGGATAGCAGCGCAAGCTCTTGCAACCTACGTTGATGAAAACGGCGAGAAAGTCGACTACGGTTTCGGAGCTGTCAGCAAAGGAACTGAAAGTCCTTATCAACCATTCGGCGCTGGAAGACATCGGTGCATTGGGGAACATGTAGGGATCCATTTCTGACCTTGTCGATTTTCAGTGCTTCACTGTTTTTCTTTTTTTTTTTGTAGTTCGCCTACTTGCAACTCGGAACGATCCTTAGCACCGTTATTCGTCGCTTGGAGTTGAGAATCGAACGAGTTCCTGAGCATAACTACCACGTGAGTTCTAGTATCAAGTGCGGCTCCTTTTATTATAGCTAAATGGTCCCTCAGACCATGATTACGATGCCCAAACACCCGAGGCGTATCTCATACCGGAGAAGAAAGATAAATTAGATTATCCTTATTGTTTGTGTCCTTAATCCACATTTTGCTACATTTGGCTTTTGGTGAATTTCTGCGAAGATGTTAGCTGCGCCAAATAAGTCTCCTTGGAAGCATCCATTGACATTGATAGCGGAACGGGATTCCTTGTACTACGCTGTGCCGCTATGGCTTGAGTGAACACGGGCGTCTCTGAATAGCCTTCAATCGTCGTCATCATCGCTCTCCTCATCGCTGTCTACACCAACCACGCCTCCTGATTCGGAGGTCTCTTTTCCCCTTAGCTCTCTCCCGGCCTCCTTAAGTTTAGGAGCAAAGGCTTTCCTGGCGCCAGCATTCGCGCCAACATCCCAGATCTGCAATCTGGCTTTTGAACCCGCAGCCGCCAAAGTCAGAGGATCGTCTGGCGAAAACGTTGTGGAGAAGACTTTGCCCTGTGTGTGTAGAATTGTCATAAAGAAAGATAGGAGGGCCGTGGTAGTGGCGACATACGACATCCAGGTCTCTTGAAGTAACGAGAGACACGCTTCGTTTCCCTTCGTCAACCACATTCCAGATCTTCACCAATTTGTCTGTGCCTCCGGTAGCTATACATCCTCTGATATGTGGATTGACGTCAATGGAGGACACGGCACCATCGTGGGCGGACAGGGTAAACCGCGCGGGGGATGGTGAATCTAGATTTGAAGGTAAAGTCCGGACGTCGAAATTGAGGACCAGACCGTTTTCCAACGAAACCTGCAATGCCAATGTGAACAAGAGCTTAAAGAAATTATCGCTGGATCGCTTACGTAGAACGCATGGGGTTCCCAAGGATCCCAGCGCAGTGCTTCAACATCGCTGCCCAAAATTGCACCGACTCCAGAATCGGGTGCTCTGGAATCGAACGTGCGCACTGTTCGGTCATAACTACCTGTCAACAGGACGCTCGCATCTTCAGAATTCCACTGGACGGCCTGCACTTTGTCTTTATGGACATCGAAGCTGCGTATCGCGCCTCCACTGTTCCCGCTCTCGCCCTCAGCGCTGATCGTCGGATCGCGCGTTAGGTCCCATAGCTTGACGGTCTTGTCCGCGCTGGCGCTTGCGAGGAGATTACGGTGTACTTTGTTCCAGCTCAGCCCGAGCACGGCGTCGACGTGGTACGCTTGCTCGACCTTGCGCGGCTTGACCTTTTTCTTCTTTTTCTTACCCGTGCCTAGCGGGGTCGGAACATGCGCTTTCGTCTGGTCAGGTCGGCCGAGTATGGAACTCGGGTACATGGCATCGACAAGGTCAAGAGACCATATCTCAATCTCGGGATCCATGGTGCCGACAGCGATGAAGTTGCCAGGCGTGCCGGACGACGACGAAACGGAAGGCATGGAAGGTGTAAAATCGAGCCATTCGAGACATAAGGGAAGATTTGGCAACATCAGATCATGATGAACGTATAAATGTTCTTGGAAATCGTCGTAGACGTAGATTTCGAGTTGAGAAATCTCGTCCTCTGTTTTTGCGGCAACGAGTAGATTGTCTGTGGGAAACACCTCAAGCTCCTCACGTTCGTCATCTTCATCCTATACAGCAATATTTATGATAAGATCACAAGAAATAGGTAGGACGGCTTACTTCTTTTATGGTAATATAAGGATCGTCTTCATTGTCCTTGTAATATGTCAGGCCCTTTATATTGCTGAAGGGCCCACCACCTATAATCTTCTTCGATTAAATCGCGACACAGTGCTGGTGGAAATCGTCTGTACCATCCTCTTTTGCATCGTTGTCATAATCGTCCAGATTATATTTCGCCATCTCGTCCTCTGCCGGCTTCGCGCTCGGATCTACATCCATGGCATCGTCATCCTCGCTGGCGATAACGGTGGTTAAAAGGGTTAGAAAAATAATATAGAGCCAGACTGACTCGATCCAGTTCTCCTCGTCGTCATTATCTCCAGCGTCGTCAGCCTCTTCTCCTTCCGCTCCACGGCCCATTCGCTTTGCGGCCTCGTGCGCGCGTTCGAGTTCGATGCGAGCATCCTCAAGTTCTATTCGTGCTAGAGCACTCACACGGTGTAGTTCTTGATCATCAAGGACGTATTTTGACGGATTTCGAGCTGCAGCACCACGGCGGACCCAAGAAACCGCAGAAATGAGGCTACTCATCTCATTCTCAAATGTTGATCGAAACCTGGACGATTTTTTTCTGGGAGATTTTTTACACATGCACGTGATCGCTCAAAAGTGCGGGTCGCACTTCAATGGCATTCATACAATTTCTTCTTCTCTACGTATTCTGCAACATTTCCAGGAACTAGTCTCTTCCAACCATCGGATGCTAGCCCGAACTCGGAGATAGCGTCACGGATGCTAGTCGAGCTCACCTTTCGCGTTTCCTCTGGAATGTCGACGAGAACTATTCGACCGGTCGCGATGAACTCTTGAGCAAGACCAAGCTTCTCCCTCTCAACCTCCGATGCCTTGTGAAATGGATATACACCGCGCCTCGCGCAAATAACCCTGCAATCGTCCCCATCGGGAGGCGGAGCGAAAAATCGCCTCAACGCAAAGAGCATGTCACTCTCCGAACCGTAATAGCGCGGCGCGATTAGTCGCTCCAAGGTATCGAAGCCGAGAAGGAATGTCAACTGGACTTCGTCTGCTGCGGATTCCAAACTCTGGAGCCGGTTTTTCAGCACACGGCGCAGTATTCTCGACTTGCCAACGAAAGTTGGTTCGTCGATTACGGCGATGGCCACGTTAGCAGCCGGAGCATTCGCGGATGCGGCAACATTATCACAGAGCAGCTTCATCATTTCTAATCTCTGCAGATAGCTTGCATCTCCTGGCTTCAACTGCTTGTCTGCGTTGCGAACAGAAAGCAGCAACAATTCCGCATCGTAACCATCCTCACTTCCGTCTTGCCGGGCATGATGAGGCTGATATATGTTGGCAAGAGCCAAATGTGCGATGGTGGGAGGGTTGAAAGATGAATCCAACACCAATACTTTAAGCGACTGCTTTGTCGACGCTTTGATGTGGGTTTCAGGAAGTGGCCAGCGAGGATGAGGTGTGTGGACGAGCTCAAAAGCGGGATCGGAGAGTCCTTGTTGTATGCGCTTGAGGAGTCGTGAGAAGGACATGGGTTGTACCGCTAAAGGAAGTCACGGCGTCGACACATAGGGAAAGATTAGATAAGATTACTATTTCGGTACCGAGCTTCATCTTCAAACAATCATCATGGCATCGCTCGAGAAGGACGCAGACGGTTTCTACACGCCAGGTAACGTTTCATCGTATATCAGCATGCGTTTATAGAAACTTACTCTGCGTTTCATCAGCGGCGGCGGCTTCAGCAACTTCTTCTACGCCAGAAGAGCCCCCAGCCCCCGACGAGAAACAAAGTTAAAATCTTCCCGTCGACTTCCCCTCCTTTCATATCAGTTTACATACTTCTAGGTGCTAGCACTGATCTCATCAAGTCTTCATTTGAAGTCACCGTAGGTTCTTTCTGCATGACCCCCACTTCCATGTCTCAGCCCTGTCGCGTTTCTTCAGGTGACACTCGCGGACCAACAAAAGGACCCGAATTCGCCTCTGTATAGCGCCAAAACATTTGAGGAGCTTGGGTTGTAAGTAAGCCCTTCTGTTCGTTGCAGCCAACTTCAAGTAATCCCGCAGGCATAAGGATCTCCTCAAAGGTATCTACGACATGGGCTTTTCAAAACCATCAAAAATCCAAGAACGTGCACTCCCTCTGCTGCTCGCCAACCCGTACGCATCGCTTTCCGTTCTCTGTTTCTGTGGTTGACCCAGTCGATGAGGTAGTCCGACAAATATGATCGGTCAATCCCAGTCTGGGACGGGCAAGACGGCAGCCTTTGTATTGACGATGCTTAGTCGGATAGATTTCTCGATCAATAAACCACAGGTTGGTCGAATGTATGCATCCGTGAGACTGGCGTCTGACCCCCTTCTAGGCATTGTGTCTGGCGCCATCCAGAGAGCTCGCCAGGCAGATCATGTCTGTCGTAGTAGCCATGGGCAAGTTCACGAACGTGCAAACAGAATACGCGATCAAAGAAAACTTGCCCCGCAACGCGACGCACATAACCGCTCACATCATTGTAGGGACGCCTGGAACGATGACGGATTTAATAAGGAGGAAAGTGAGTTTTGGTCATTCCGGTTATGCATGCTCAGTCGGATTGATGTTGGCATGGAGGTGATCGACGTGAGCGAAGTCAAGGTTTTCGTTTTAGATGAGGCAGACAACATGTTGGATCAAGATGGCCTCGGCGATCAAACGTTGAGAGTCAAAAAGTGCGTCTTTCGTCAGCAAGTTGTTACCCAGGCTTGTGAAATTCACCTGTCATCTTCCAGCATGCTACCTCGAAATAAGCCCGTGCAGATCATCCTTTTCTCTGCGACATTCCCTGATCACGTTCGAGCCTTTGCTTCAAAATTCGCACCCAAAGCAAATAAAATCGAGTTGCAGAAGGAGGAGCTTAGCGTCGAGGGTATCCGGCAGTTTTTCATGGACTGCCGCGACGAGGAGCACAAATACGATATCTTGGTGTCTCTTTACTCTCTCCTCACCATCGGGCAGAGTATCATTTTTTGCCAAGTGCGGTCGAATGGTTTTTGCGCCGGGAATGTTTAACTGAAGCTCTCATGCAGCACCGACACACGGCCGATCGGATCGCTGCACGAATGACGGCAGAGGGGCACAAGGTCGCATCTCTGCATGGAACGAAGGATCCCTCTGAACGTGATGCGATTATCGATAGATTCCGCGAAGGAAAGGAAAAGGTGCGTAATTCTTTTTCTCTTGTTTTGCAACTCGCGAGGCGACGATCGCATTCCAAGGTTCTAATCACCACAAACGTCATCGCCCGGGGAATCGATATCTTGCAAGTGAACATGGTCGTCAACTACGATCTACCCCTCATGAATGAACGTGACAAGTCCCTTGATGAGAGGCCCGACATTGAAACGTATATACACAGAATCGGTGCGCGCTGATGTGCTCGATTTCATTCCCGACTAAGTACGTGACCACAGGTCGGACTGGTCGGTTTGGTCGAAAGGGAATTTCCATAAACTTTGTTCACGACGCTAGGACATGGCAGCAGATGGAGCAGATTGAGAAGGCGCTAGGGCGGAAAATAATTCGTATCGAGACAAACGACCTGGATGAAATGGAGGAGGTACGTCATGACCTAAAAATTTTAGCCTTCCAACCTGACGACTTCCTTAGCAAATGAAGAAAGCCTTGAAATGATCCATCGCCCAATAGCTACATTAGATACGGCATGTCAGTGTCGTTTTTGCTTTCTAATCGCATCGCGCCTATTGAGAGAAAAAAAATGCAAATTCATTCATAAGTGAGCACAGTGGTATACATGACAGAATTGTAAGAATTGCGACATAATCGGATGTTGAAAGTAAGAGCAGTTCAAAATCTAAGCGTGAAGTCATGAAAAAATCTACTGGGAAGCTTGAGCAAATGCAATCGCAACAGTCTATGCAGGATGTCAGTTGGTGCCCGCAACTTCAATGATCAGCAACAATACCTCAGAATGACTCAGAGAGATGAGCACTTTCGAGATACCCTTTTCGCCGGCCCTAGCCTTGGCATCGCCGTGCAGTATGACAGACGGCACCCCGGTTTCCGCGTCGTTCAAAATTTCGATATCCTTCATGGCAGCTGCAGCACCTTTGGATTTCACCCCCAGCGATTTAAAGATTGCCTCCTTTCCTACCCATCGCGCGGCAAAGGAGGACGCTGGGGATGGCTGAGATCGGCAATATGCAATTTCTCCGGGAGTGAAGTTACGCTCGATGAAGGTCTCGCTGTGGGAAGGGACGGATGAGATTAATTCTACATCTTTTAGTCAGTAATCGTGGAGTATCGTGTATGCGAAAGATTTCGCACCCTGATCGACACCGATTCCGACGGACGACTCTCCTGCCAGAGCTGCAAGGCCGCCGTTGGATACGATTTTAGAGACGGCCGTTGCATTGACGGTATCTTGAGTCGGTTGAGTATTCAGCTTCTCCTTGAACGAGTAGGAGCCGGTCTTAGTGTCTAAAGTAGCCCTTGCAAGGGAGTTCATGAGAACTTTCCCTTCCAACTCGCTGGAATATGGTGGGTGGTCCTTGATCTTGACGAGAGAGTTCTTGATCATCATGTCACTCATCGCCTTGTATGATTGAAGAGCTCGAGCGCTATGCCGCCCTTTATACCGAGCATACAAGCTCGGTTCCAGAGCTCCGAATAGATATCGAGGATGGACAACAAGAGCCGTTCCACCAACTTGACCAAATCCAAACGATGACTTGGCGACATGAGAAGACTGCCAGCGAAATGGAATAACAACAGCTTACCATAGCACCGACACGAATGCCATCGGTGTGGATAGACTTGGACGGGAACATGAGGAAGCGCCTGTCCATAAAGTGGGAATCGACGTTGCTGAATAGCATGATCAGGAATTTCCGACGATGGAGAGAAAGAAAAAATCAGGCTTACTCGCTGTTACGATTTCCGGGAATAATTCCAGACGAAACGCATTGCAATAGTCCCGCCATTTGCCATGCCGCGGAACCTCCCTTGGAATGACCAAGAAGGCTCTTTTGCGCCACGATTGGCACTGCATTACCGGGGGTGCGGGAAATTATTTTGAAGATGTCATTCCAAATCTTTGTTTCGTTTTCCTCCTGCGAAAGTTTCGGTCATCGGGATGAAGTAGTATGAAGCAAGAAAGATATCTTACGTTGGCACCAGTGCTAGTACCGTGAATAGACAGAACACCTATGTCGTCGGCGGTGAAGCCCCAGACGGCAAGGGCTCGGCGAAGGGGTGAAATGCGAGGATCAGTACCCTCCAACATTCCATATACCGCAAGGGCATCCTTTTCTTGCCTCGCAGCTTCTGCTTCGATATCAGCAACCCGGGACGCGAAGTAGTCTTCATCGACAGATTCGCCCTGCTCTTTACGGAAGTTGATCTCCTCCTGTAGTTGGGCTTGCTCATGCGATAGCCATTGAGAAATCTGCGAACGGCGGAACGAAAGTTGGCGAGATCGGTATGCAACATCCAGAATCGGCAGGGGATGTTTGGATGGAACTTCTCGAGCGGCGGTAAGGGCGCCTTTACCAGGGGCGGGAACTGAGCGACCTGCTTTGTCACTACCGATCCGGTATTCAGTAACATACGTCCGGAAGAGGGGGGAGAATGATAAACTGACGTCGAGGTGGAAGTGAAGGCTAGGACACCACGAATGGGGCAACCGAGTTCAAGAGCCGTCTTCGCGCTCATGACAATATGGACACCGGTGCCCTGGGCTTCCATAAACTGGTAAACAGTAAAGAGCGGAGTTAATCATTGCGACAGCCACCGGAATGTGGAACGTACCCCTGAACGTGACGTTGTGGCAGGACGAGACATTTCAGTCGGCTCACGTCCCATGGCGAATTCACTTTCCGCGTTGCTTGTGGCTTTCATGTTTGCGAATTCATACGACCCTTCTTCACTGATGTCATCAAAACCGCCAGCAATCATGACTTTAGCTTTGCCGGACAAAATAGTGTCGCAGGCAATTTCCAAAGACTGAAGCGCGGTAGCACTGTTTTGGACTTGTCAGCCTCAACACAAGCGAATGGATTCCTGCGCGTACCAGGCTCCAACGGGGATCTTGACCGGACCACTGGAGGACATCAGGAGCAGGTTGATCCAGCCGGCCGTTGTGTTAATGAAACTGTGCAGGTGTTAACCATATTCGGCTCAAACAGAACAGGAGATACATACGTTTCTTGAAGGATATCGTTTTGGACTTCCTTCTCGTCTCGACGATCCTTGAACATCTTGGCCATGCTCGTGACACCTCCCATGCCGCTACCAAGAGAGGTGCCGACATCGGATGGATGCATGTGTTGATAGAGTTCATAGGGGTCTGTTATACCTGACATATTGAGGGCCTCAGCGGTGCAGACCAAGGCCCACAACGTAGAACGGTCCGTCTGAGCGATGATATCATCCGGAATACCATAGCGACCAGCATGCCAACCGGTCGGGATTTGAGCAGCGACGCTCCTATTGAACTTGAACGCCTTCGGTACGAAGATACAAGCACCTTTCTTGAGTTTCGCGAACCATTGTCCGCCTTCACCGGCCCAAATATCGCACTTATCGCCGTGCTGGAGTTTGAATTTCTGAGCCTCGGGTTCTGCGACTTCGATGGGTTCCAGGTCGTGAATAAGCTCGATTTCTTGATTGAAGACCTTCTTGTTAGGATCATACCCACGGAATAACTCCGGTTCTAAATCGAAAGGTGAGTGAAGAATGCGAACGTCGAACTGATCGTTCTCACCTATGAGTCGGATACCCGCATGAGCGAGGATGTCTTTCTCATACCGTCCTTTGACGTCTTTATCGTCGATGGGTTCATTTGTTTTGCTGTCCACCCAGCCGACATACAAGGATCCGTCCTTGAGTCGACCATTGAAGTGTTTGATATAACCCATCATCCAGGCCATCTCAATACATCCTTGGATGGTCAGTTCCCCTCTCGCTTCCATTTCCCAACGAGTTCTCGAACTTCCCCATGGCCCGACTTCGGCGAAACCTGTAATGACGACGACCTTTTCCAAGTCCAGCAGCCCGTGGAGATACGAGACATCTCTAAGCGAATCTGTGGATTCGAGAGGGGGGAAACTGAATTGGATGTTTGCACGGGGAAGGACGTCGATAGTCTGAAGTAAACGTTCTGCCTCCACACCGTTTATAACCTTGAAGTCAGCGGCGTTGTCCCGGGCGATAGATCGACGAAGATCGGCTTTTCCGTTGAGGTTGTTGCGTATGCGTTGAGTGACGTCCGCCAAATCTGGAACGCGGTCCATTCCGCCGTTTAAATCAGCCCAGATGGGTTCAACCTGAGTGACGCTGAATAAGAGGGGATGCATCAAACCAAGAATGTTGAAGGCCATTTCCTTCGCTGAGAAAGTTCGAACGCCATAGGATTCCAATTCGTGCGCGACGATATTGGTAGGTCCCATAAGACCAGTGCCGCGAGTCCAGCTTGGATGAATGAATGCATGAGCGAATGTGAAATATGACTACAAATAGAACTCACCCTATCACAGCGCCAGCAAGGCAGAGGTATTCCCCCCAGCTTTCGCTGCTCCAGCGGGAAAAGAGTGTCTCGAGAGAGATCTTTGATTCCGAGTACAGTCCGTCGTTTCCAAATAGGCCATGATTCGGGGACAGGGGAAGGATTACTTGAGTTGGACGAGTAACGAATTGACGGCTGGCTTTCTTAGTCTTGACCGCGCCCAGGATGCGAAGAAGATTGACAAGCATCATGCGATGCGCCAATTCGGATTTATCGTCTAAGCCATCAATCTCGCGACCATTCTCGGGAATACCAGCAAACGGAATGATATAATCCAAATCCATGCCGAGATTGGTATAGATATAATCGATGAGGGCCTCGACATCTTGCTTTGAGGCCTGATTGAAAGGAACGATGGTAAGAGCGGAACCGCGGCTACCGCAAGAATGGTAGATTGACTGATAAAATTCGACAGTCTTGCGATTGTAGCTTGACGTCGTAATGACGACATGAGCACCTCCAGCCAAGAGGCCCTTCAGAATCTCGACGCCGATGGAACCCTTACCCACGCCGGTGAGCAGCGCATTCTTGTCTTGAAACGTTGTTCCGGATGTCGCAATTTCGTGAAGAATATCGAGGTAGACACCAGTAAGATTGCTTGAATACTCCCAGGCAGTTCCTACCCTGCGTTTCAGATGGAGAAGGGGAAGCTTGTCAGCGGTGACTGACGTGACACCAGACAGTTGTGGTCGTAAGAACTGAGATGAGGAGCGACGACTGCGAGGGGCAGCACGGGGACGAGGGTCAGGGCCTTTGTGAAGGGAGCGGACAACACCTTCGTATAGGGCTTTAATGCGATTCTTTTGATCATCGCTGATGCCTGGTTGCGACTTGACGAGGGTCCATAGTTTCAGAACGTCATCCTGGACTTTCTGAATGTTGAAGGGGCCCGTCACTGGCTCAGCTGTAGCCATCTCTTCGACGTAGGCTTCGAGTTTGCGGACGTTCTCTCGTACGACCTCAGAATAGACAATGTCGCCCTTCTCGGTGACCTCAGTGTGGGGTGCGGTTGGGAATGTAACTGCGAGTACATGAATAAACGAGAATTGCAGGATAAGGGGTGTTATTTACCATCTTTGTACACGGGAGCCTGGCCTATGACTTGTCGTGTGTTGTCGATGAGTTGTTGACCGAACTCTTTTGCCAACTTGTAGGTGTCGCCCTTCGAAGGATCGCATCTATTGATGTGGTATTCCATGTACGCCAGCATGTCAGGGTCCGCGCGGTTGAGAAGGGCAATGCATCGTGCAGTAATCTCGCGATCGACAGTAGTGAGCCGACCGTGAATGATATCATAGTACATGAGCAAAGCGTCTTGGCGGACCCAGTTCCACGATGAGTCGAAGTGGCGGGCCTTGAGAGGGTCGAACCGAGGCTGGATGCCCTCGATATATAAATCGCCGTGCTCGCGAGTGATGCTGTCTAGTTTCGCCTGAAGAGACGCAGAGTTAGTCTTTTCTTTGTCGAATGCGATTTCGCCTGCACGGGAATCCCTCCCCAGGTAACGCATGTACAGCTCGATGTGTTGCGCGACGAATTGTTCTTGCTGAGCCTGGAATTTCAAAAATTCCTCGCTGTTAATGGTTGCGGCGACGGCGCCGCCACCGCCTCCGCCAGAACCAGGTGCCGCGAGGCTGATTCCTGCCCGTTGAGCGTATGTTGACACGACGCCATCAAGCCAAGACTTCGCCTCAGCCTCGTTTCCAAGACGTTTCGGCGGTTCTAAGGTAGTTGCTAGAAGAAGAACACCGTCAGACCGAGAAGGCCCTAAACCCCAAGTCTTCGAGAGGTAGGACTTGATAGCGGACACATTGAAGCCGCCAGGCATCTTGCCGCCAACAAGGCGTGCAATGAGACCATTACTGTATTTTCCCAGCAAACCGCTGAAACCAACGCCCAAGGTAGAACCTAGTTCTTCAAGTGCCAGTTCCTCTCCCTTCTCTGGCGCCGACGAAAACTCTTGCTGCAGGTCTCCGAGAATCTCATTCTGCAGAGTAGACTTGCCACCGACGAGATCCTTGATAGACTTCGACAATGGAATCTCGTCGACGCGCTTCTTGAGTTTTTGCGCAACAACGACGAGCAGAATATCAATGGCCTTGACGGGAACGTCCTCGATGGCAGCAACAGGACCACTAGAAATGGCTATGGAAGCAGGAGCTGCTACTGCTTGGGCGGCCGGAGCCGCTGCAACAGGTGTGGGCTCTGACGAGGATTCCTGGGCAGGAGTAGCTTCAGGTTCGTCCTCGTATTGATAATAAATCTCTTTGACGTTCTTCGCGTGGCAAAGGATTGTTCTGCGGTAGCCAACAGCATCGTCGGCAATCTCGTATTTCGCCTTCAAGGTACGTACAGCCATTCCCGTCAAAGTCGGTGACGGACCAAGCTCGATCAAGCGCTCGAAAGCGAACTCCTTAAACAAGCAATCCTGTGTTTCGATCCAACGGACAGGCGAAGCAAACTGGTAAGCAAGGAGCTCAACGAGGATGATATAAGCAAGCATCTGTCGCTGCTTGGCGCTGGCCCAATTTTCCTCGTCCCATTTCTTGAGCACCTTGTCGAGACGGGGGGATGACGTTTGATCATAGATGATTTGGGCATACTCTTTCGACACCTCAAACGGCTTGGCGATGAGGTTTGGAATATATTTGCCAACAAGCATATCAGGATTGAGGTGCGCCGCATTTATTTTCTTGGAAAGATCTGTGTAGAAACCGTCAACGCCATTGAAACCGTAAACACAGCATAAGGACCTACAAGCTCGGAAGGGCATGACACCAGCCCATAGATAGCGAGAGTGGAAGGGAACATCAATGCCAGGAAGAGGAATAGTGGCGAAACCACGCTCAAGTTTGATATGACCTTCCACCTTTTGTTGCTCTTTCGCCCGCTCAAAGCAAGATTTGACTATATCACCCAGCATCTCCTTGACTTTGTCGACGGAATATGTCTCCGTAAGCTAAATGTCCAATTAAGCTCCAGAACCCCGAACGAAACTATTATAAGCTCATTACCTTAGCAATGTCAATTCTTTGCAACTTCAGATAGTTGAGGACGTTGGTCATTGTCTGGAGGGCGACCAGCTCCCCAGCGCAAACATATTGTTGCCCCTAATGAAGTGTCTCTAAATTGCTGCAAAGAAAATGAAAACTAAGAAAAAGTATCTTACCTCAACATTGTAGTTGACGATTTCGAGAAGAGATCCTGTAATGACAGCGATGCTGTCAACAACCTCGCGCAACGCGGCGTCGCTGAAGGTCTTGGAGATACGACTAGGGTTGACTGCACACATCGCATAATTAGAACGATTCTCCGAGTCTCTCTCGACAGCACGTTGCATGGTAATTCCTCGGTAGAAGACGACGTCGACGAGGGCAGAGATAGGAAGAACATCTGCAATGGATGCCAATGCAGAGTATTCGCCAAGAGAGTGGCCGGCAAAAGCGCAGTCTTTCTGGACGAAACCCTTCATGCGCATGTCCTCAAAGGCGGCCTTTTCAGTGACCACCAAAGCAATTTGAGCGAATTGAGTAGCGAACAAGAGACCGTTAGGATGACTGAAGGTGTATTTCGGTGTACGTATGTCGATATCAGCGAAGAGTGGGAGGGTCCTGATGTTGCCATCTTTGTCCATTGTGTCGTAGGTCATATCCATGTAACGTTGACGAATGGCTTGACCCTTGATACCTCCGAAATGGACTGTCTTCGTCTTAGGATTGTCCTTGACGATCTCGATGATGGAGAAGCCGTAGACGGCCAAGAGGTGCGCATCGGCACCCTCCCATACGGCGCGAGCTGCAGGCGAACTGTTGTAAAGGTCCATTCCCATGCCAGGCTCTTGAGATCCTTGGCCCGTGAAGACGTAGACGGTGGTGGGCTGAGAGACTTCAGCTGTTCCTTCGAGGACCTTCTCTCCACGAGCGCTCCAGGTCTCAACCTTGACAACCATATTTCCGTCTCGCATGCCGACGTGGCGAATTCTGACATCGAGATCTTCGCCTGGAAGGACCATGCCGACGAACGAAACATTGTATCTGTGACTCCTTGAGCATGCTGTAAGAATAGCCAACGAATATTACTTACACAAGGACGCGATCAGGATGGCCTTGTGCTACGACAGTTTCGATGTAGCGTCGAGTTGCAGCACTAGACCAGAGGCCGTGGGTAATCGTTGCGGGCAAAGAGGCATAATCAGAGAAGTAGGGATTTATATGGATAGGATTGAAATCGCCAGATACTTTGGAATAGGGTTCGTTGGTAAGCGGCGCATTGAATGTTGTCGCTCCGTCAGCCTTGGTCAGAGAATACCCTTCATTCGGCAAAGGAGCAACTTGGCCCTCGGCAATACCGTGTCGCTGAAGATAAGCCACCACAGGATTGCCGCGTGCGTCGTCCTGCTGGAAATTGACGGAACCGACTTTAATCAAAGCTTTCAACTGGTTACGAATGAATATATCGCCGGTTACGGAAATATTGCTGAAGGAAGTCCGATCTTTGAAGGATACTTGGGACTGTACGCGGAAAATGAGCGACGTCCCGGCCTGCAAGGGATTCGAAGCGTCATCCCATTCAAACCATTCCTTGGATTGCAGAACACCGACGGCGGCATCTGTCTCGAAATGAACAATGTAGTCTGGTTCGTCCGCGGTTTCAAAGGTATTCTCGTAGTCAGAGAAACGGCCACGGTACAAGAACGCGGAGAGAACTTCAATGACCGCTTCTGCACCACGATAGACATAGCCCTTCACTTTGACGATTTTTCCTTCGTTAGCATTTGTCACAGAGACGATCCTTGCCTCTGCCTTGCAGACGTCACCAGCTTTCAGAGGCTTTGCACCCTTGACCATGCGGAAGCCATTGGATAAGTGAACAAGCTTCAACAAGTCGCCATCGATTGCTGCGGGGAAAATTGACTTCATGATCGCCTGGAAACAGGCAGCATTAGCTAAGACGAATAATTCAGACGTGCAAGCGCACATACCTTCCAACCAGTCACAATAGCGAAATCCATCGGAGCCTCAACGACATCTTGACGGACTGTCTTGAATGATTCACCTTGGTTGCCAACGACGGCGCAAAATTCCTCAACCGCGTCAGCATCGATGACGACCTCGGGACCGGCAAGAACTTCATGGATATCGATGGTGGGTAAGGCTTCGTCATCACCATACCACAGCTTCCAGTAAAATTGCTTGATGCGAGTGTTCCGATCGGTTGCGACTTCACGAATAGGCGCATAGCCGGTCTGGGGCTTGTATTGGAATTGAAGGAAGAGGGGAACGGCGACTCCACGACGCTCTTCATACATGGTGACATCGATAAATTTCGACTTCTCGTTGTACTTGATTTCGACTGCCTTGAACGAAGAATCGTGCTCGCCATAGGAACGAGCGGCACCGTAAACGGTGAGAGAGGAAGGCGTGACAATAACTTTCTGGTTGATGCGAGGAGCAAGGAGACGGCGTATAGGGTTGTCGACGAACGATGTGCCCTGCACTATGATGGCGGAACTTATCAAGGCCTTGAGCCAACTCGGTTTCGGTCCACCCAGCATGTCAAGCCATTTGGAGGTAGACGGGATGACTTTTCCTGTCTGATATACGATCCCGCCCTGCTGAGATGTAGATTGCACACAGGGCAACGTGACAGGTTCATCGGAAGAGGCAACAGTAAGATAATCGATTGTGGGGATGGAAGACTCATCACCGTTATATTTACGTTGCAGAAGGCGTGATATCAATTCCTTGTTGATGTTTCCAAGAAGTTCCTTGATAGGCTCATCCTTCTTGATCGACCATTTCGCAGCTACGGGACCTTGGAGGATGCAAACACGCTGAGGATCTTGATCGAAGACAGCCTCGATATCTTCAGCAGCCCAGAGCGAATCCTGAACGTGATAATGTTAATCATACGAAAACCAGCCAAGAGCCTTACTAACCTTCTTGAACCATACTTCGAACGATGCATCAAGAACGGGAATGAAAGGCACAGGCTTCTGACCAGGGCGTTGAGCAATAGCAAGGAAATACGCGGTATCCTCAGAGGTGAGAAGCTGCTGGGTTGCGAGGGGGTAGGTATTGAAAAACGATTCAACGAAAGGAGCAGGATCGTCTAACGTCATGAAGGACTGCAAAACCGACGGCTTGGTGGTCGTGCCGTTAACATCGGCAAACCTTTCTTCCGTGCGCCTCAACCAATCTCCAGTGAGGTTCCTCAACGACACATCGATCCAGCGCTTCTCATGGCTGACGAACATCAGACGAATCATTCGGAGGACCACTTCCTCGTACGTCATATCTGCGAGATCCTTGGCGACGCTGCCATCTTTCTTCCAACCAAACCAGGGCTTCGCGAAGTCCTTATTCAGCTTTCCTATAACCTCGTCGCGATGTTCAATCAGCCAAGCTGCCCTCTTCTCCTTCGGGAGCTTGAACACAGTATCGTCAAATTCTTTCCACAGCCTGACACCACGAGTGGCGACCTTGTGGATGGGCTCGCCGAGTTCAGAGCGAACAGTCAACACACCACCAGTAGGCTTGGTGTATGTGCCCTCCCACTGACTATCATCAGCACCAGCAGCGGCGACGATGAGATCTTTAACAGAGGGGCTCGTATGAGCTTCTTTCGCAACCATGACGCGACTTGCAAACAAGAAGCCGTCAAACGGCATTGGCTGGACTCCGAACCGTTCAACGGACCAATCCCCAGTGAGGTATGGCCAGACATCTTCCGCAGAGCCAAATCCTGACCCAGCGACAAGGCAGATGTTGTGCTGCTGGCGGATGGAGCGATAAGTAGCGAGGATGGGCTGATGGAAATCCTCGAAAGAATGGTGACCACCAGCACGGCCTCCGGTCCATTGCATGATGATGGGGAAGTCGGGGTTTGCTGCGGCAATGTTGACAACCTGGCGGATGCCATCGACCGAGCCAGGCTTAAATGCGACATGCCTAATGCCGGCATTTCTCAGGCCGTCGATAATCTCAGCAGCTTTTTCCGTCGTAGGAATACCAGCTGCAACGCAGAAGCCTTCGATAGGAAGGCCCTCTTTGCGCATTTCCTGCCAGAGAGGGAACTGGAAGCCGAATTGGCGCGGGTTAATGTAGAGAGAGTTCAAGGTAATGCCAACGCCAGGAGGGATCTTCTGCTGGATCTCAGCGACCTTGGCACGGAGTGCAGCAGCATTGTAGTGGCCGCCACCGGCCAACTCAACGTGATAACCAGCATCATAAACGGCACTGACAAAGCCAGCCTTGACAGTCGAAGGTGTCATACCAGCAACCATGATCGGTGGCTTGCTCAGAAGCCTAGAGAAGGGTGTGTCCAAATAGATGGTGCCATCGCTGCGACGATCACAGAGGTGTCGGTAGAAATATACTGACGAAAGCAGGAAAAATCCTCACCTAGTGCGAACTAGACCGGGCATCCATTTCCTGCTCCACCACTCCTCATACTTGATGGCCCCGGAATGGTAAAATTCAGCGTCGCCCTTGGCTCGATCGCCGACAACAATGACGCGAACACCTCGTCCGTCCAGATTCCTAGCAGTGAGAGGACCGATACCGCTCAAGCCGCCTGGACCAAAATCCACAGCATGGGAGGCGGACTCGGGGAAGTTCGTTGCCTTGGTCCAATGGATAGGCGAAACAAATATCTGTTCGCAGAGAGATCGTGTCAATGACGACTTGAGATCGCGCATATCGGAACCTGATTCAGGTGTCAAAGTGAGACAAACACAAAATACTTCATACACAACGCACCATCCTCAGTATTGAAGACAGGAATTTTGAGATCCGACGGTTGCCAAAGCTCCTCTTCAAGATCTTCTAACACCTCGTCGGTTGTGCCGCTGAGATATTCACTGTGATAAGGGACACCCACGACCAAGAATCGGACGGAGAATACTGGTTTTCTCTGAGAGAAAGGGACCTTACTTTGGTCCAGACCGCTAGCCGCGCGGACCTTCCTCAAACTGGTAACAAGGCCGTACAGCGAACGCGCTGGCCCGGTGATGACGAAAGCACGGGGGCCATTGTGTAGAGAGACGTGCAGTTGCGAGTTCTGGGCAAGGTAGGAGTTTGTCTGTTTGATGTGAGGCTCAAGCTCTGCAAGGCTCAAACCAGTAACAGAGAGCATAGGGCTCGGAGTGCCCTCGCCACCATCGATAGAGTCCCGGATTATGCTTGGCTCAAGAGCAACGACAGGGAAAGACTGCTGGCCTCGGAGACCAGAGTAGAATAACCATTTCAAGGCCTTGGACGCGTTTTGAGTAAAATCTTCAAAGGTCGTAGAGGCGGCGATGGCGACGGCTGAGACGAGGCCTTGAGAATGACCTGTAGCACCGGCGATGCGGCTGCGAAGTTCTCCTGGACTGAGGCCAGAGACCTTGCAGACTATCAAGTACTGGACCAGCTGCGTAAGGCCGATTAAGGGAAACGAAATCGGGATTGATGCCAGATATGCGACCGATGGACGAGGAGCAGATCCCGACAACCAAGACACAACATTGAGGCCATGAGTATAGAAGGTGGACTCGACCTCTTCATCAACCAAGGGTACGAGAACGTCATCGGTGACGGTCTCCAAAAACGAACCGACGAATGGCTTGTAGATGTCGTAAAGGGACTGCAACTCGTCGAAATAAACTTCATTGGTGCCTTGTCCTCCGAACAAGGCGAACACGGACGCTTTACCAGTCGCAGCGGCGTCTAGAAGAGCTGGAGAAGAATTGGTGGGGATATCCACTACGGATCGAGCTTGAAGTTCGGAAAGGGCACCGAAATAGGATGCCAGAACGACGGCACGCGTTTTGGTGTCGAATTCTGCTGCAAGATTGTGAACATCCTTGGATCCAAGGTATGCAGATGTAAAGTGCTTGAAGACATGAAGAAGAAGTGAAGTGCGTGCTTTCGCAGCTTGTTGATCGCGTTCAATGTTGTTGGCGATGAATGCGAGGAACTTGGCAGACAGCTCTACGCTTGCTGCCTTCTGATTATCGATCTCGGTGGTTGCGTCTATAGTATCTAAGAGTGACTCGGCTTGGATAAAATCGTCCCGAAGGACTTCCGCGGCAATCCATTCGTCGGTCGCAGTGGAAACTGGGATAGAAACCTGGAGGAACGATGATCAGCGACAGATGACACGATGTATCTGCAAGAACGACAACGCACTCTGATGTTGTGCACAGACAAGATGAGCGGGCGGATATAGATGGACTGGGTACAGGCGAGGTCGCCGTTTGGGACAGCCATTGCTGCTTGGCTGCTTGGCGGGCTGTTCGATAGTCTTTCTTTTTGGTGGGAGAGATAAAGCCCTAGGGCTGGAGGATTTCCGGGATTCGAAAAAAATGTATATATATATAATGGTCCCTGACCCCAAACGTCTTCCCCAAAGGAATTTTGGACGTCAACACGTGATCGCAACACTTGCGTCTTTTTGCAATTTCACACTGCACAGATCCACTGCAACGCGTTCGACACGCGTCCGCCAATCACACCTTCACCAAAGCCGAGACCCCATTATCGATGGACAATTGCTGTTCATATTCCCTGGGGGGGAACGGGGATTTACAGTCATCTCCGCTCACCCGGAGGCGTTTGTCAACGTCACCGACGCCCGGTGACTAGTGAACTCGGGGCAACCCGTCCATACATAAGTTACTATGGCTTGGACACGCATATACTGACGTCAGATCACATCCGTCACAGCGGCACGCGCCTCCCTCTCTACCTCGCATATCTCCTGCACGCCTTCGCGGAAATATACTACATTAAATTCTATCAGTCCTCTCCTGCCCTCGTAAATATGCGTCGGCAGCAATGCCAACAAAGCCAGCTGTGGGGTGATCAAATGATATGTCAGCGTCGTACCCGGCGTAGCGGGATGCAGTGATGTCGCAGCGCTGGGGTAGAACAAATTCCTCGTTCGTTGGGGAGTGACCGCGAGCTCAGGTGTCCCTTGGCCCGGCACGGACACCGCTGACGGGGGCGGCGTCGGTGGTAGACCATTATGTAAATTACCTCCAGCAGATCTACCAATAAACCAATGGTTGAGAATGATAGCTTTTTCTTCTCTGGAACCAGTCACGCACTTGTATAATGACCCAAAGGAATTCAGCATCCGCAGATAATCACAACACAGATTGTGAGTCGCAGAGTCTACAGGGCTCGCGTCCGTGGCAACATACAATCGTGATGTCGTGTCAAAGAGAAAAGCTTTTGGGGATTGGGAATTCTATGGATCCATCAGCCTCCTTCATAAACAATATATGGTCGCCACTACACACCGCACAAAACACGTTCAATAGGTCTTCAAGATATGGTAGTGAATCAATAAGCTTCTGCAGTACTTTTGAAAACGCTTCGTGCAGTGAATGGTCGTAAACGGACGTCAGGTGAAAATTGAGCTGGACTTGCTCATACTCAGGGATCAAATCCAGCAATCTATCCAAGACTCTTTCATGTATCTGCCGGAAGTTTTCTGAAAACAGTTTGGCACCTTGTGCCTATCTCAGAATAGTGAAGACGAACCAATCTTGTCATCCTCCTGCAACTTCTCTGCTTTGTGCACAAACACTTCGAGATACATGTTTGGATTCTCTTGATACGCCGCGGCGATGAATTCCGAAAGTCGCGAGATGGGTTGATTATATAGGTCCTAGAGAAGCCGATGAACGTCTGCACTGTGTCCGTGAAACCAAGTCACGTACTCGGATGTCAATAACAAATATCATTGTGGAGAACTGTGAAAGTGGGGCGCCTAGGCTCGCGACGGTGACGCTCCCTGGGCAGTCCCAAATTTCGAGCGGAATGATAGTGCTGGTGCAGTGGCTGGCTCGGTGAACGGAACAGTTGCGAGATAGCGTGTCTACACACTCATAAGTATGCTTCACGATCCGAGTCGTCGTCTCGAGATAGAATGTTTGCTTTGGGGGAAGATTGTTGAACAAAACCTGCTGGATAGACGTCTTTCCCGACCTAAACACGTTCTGTTTCAGCGACAAGGGCGCCTGCATCAAGGCGCTAGAATGCATGCCTGCGTAGTCCGAGAAGGAGCATCTTCGTCCTCGCGGTTGTAGGGCCGGACGAAGGCCTCAATCCATTGAGAGGCGAGCGTTGTGCGATTGGGGTGGACGTCGCGGTGGCCGCGTAGGACTGAACGCCGTTGGCCATGGTCATCGCCGAGCTCAGTGGACGGTCATGAATGTGGTAATGACAAGATCTGGCTAAGATCCGAAGTCCGTCTCCTCCGACGAGGTCTCACGTCCATCATCCCGCTCTCCGCCCGAACAGTCTCCTCCTCACAGACCTCAAACCGCAATGAAGTTCGGCACGAAAATCCGCGTTCGTCTCCCCACTTACTGGTCTTGCTTCCCATTAATACTCTTTGCTTGCAGAATTCCCTTTACAACGAATGGCAGCCGTTCTATATCGACTATAATTCGCTAAAAAGGGTTCTCAAGGTGCATAGCATCGTCTCCACCTTCTTCTAGCGCGTCTTGCAACTGAAGCATCCTTGTGGCATTGCTGGTCCAATTTGTGTTGGACTTCGCTTTTAGTCACGGACGACAGACCATACCTGGAACGACAAGGATGAGGAAGAGTTCAAGGAGATGCTCGAACAGGAGCTCGACAAGATTCATGATTTCCAAAAGGCAAAAGTATGACAGGGATGGACCTTTTCAATCATTCTTTTCCCGCATCCCATGCTACGATGCCGTGACTAACGTCATTTTATGTCAGACGTCGGAGCTAGCTTCTCGTATCCGGGAGGCTGAGAGAGATGTTCAACGCCTAGTCGAGGAGGATCGAAGCAGCATGCAGGAGGCCTCGCACCAACAGGAAGGCTCTGGAGATACGGAAAATCAACAGATTCAGGACTACCCAGACGGCGGTTCGGATGATGACCTTTCTGATGAGGATGAAGATTCGGAGGAATCTTTTGACGCCCTGGAGGACAGATTCCACGGCCTGGAAGAAGAGGTCGCCAATCTTGTGGCAGACGTGCATGATCTTGCGTTATACACGAAACTCAACATTACTGGTTTCATGAAGATTCTGAAGGTGTGCATCCTATGTCTCCCACTGCGATAATACTGTAACATGTTCTATCAACAACAGAAACACGATGTATGCGAAGTCGTTAATGTCGTTGGAACACAAGGAATACTCATTTCCTCTCAGAAACAGACGACTGTTCCTCTGAAAAGCACGTTCATTCAAGAGTACTTGGAAAAACGACCGTTTTACAAGTACAACTGGGATGCACTCATCGTCAAACTGTCCAAGCTATATGACCTAGTTCGTACAAGGGGAAATCCCGTTCGTGGCGACTCTACGGCCGGTGGCAACCAGAGCGCCTTCGTCAGACAGACAACAAAATATTGGGTATATTGCTAGCAACCTTTTTTATTATAATTGACTACACTCGAAAGAGACAGGTCCATCCCGATAACCTCGTTTCTCTAAAATTGGCAATTCTTCGACATTTGCCGGTGCTGGGTGCGTCTTCCGCAGGCTACAGCTATTGAGCCAGATTATTTACCTGCCACAATAGTATTCAACGCTGATAAGGAATACGAACCAAAAGATTCCGGTAGGTATACACTGGCTTTTCAAGATATCGACTCACATTTCCCCAGCGATTACGTCCATCTATTTTGACAACGAGGACCTAGAGCTTTATCTAGGCCGCTTAGAAAAGACCGAAGGAGCGGAAGCCATCCGTCTACGGTGGTATGGTGATGTGGGTTCTAAAACCGTGAGTGCATGAGGATTTCCGAGTGCCGCACCCACACGCTGTCCCTTTGACCAGATATTTGTTGAACGCAAGACCCACCGCGAGGATTGGACTGGAGAGAAATCTGTCAAAGCCCGCTTTCCTCTTAAGGAACATCAAGTCAATGCATTCCTGCGAGGAGAGTACACTATCGATGCAGAATTCCAACATCTGGTTAAGAAAGGCAAGAAGACGCAGCAGGAAGTGGACTCGATGATACAATTGGCAAATGAGGTCCAATATGCGGTATTGACAAGAAAGCTCAAACCGGTGATGCGATCGTTCTACAACCGCACAGCGTTCCAGCTACCCGGGGACGCCCGTGTGCGCATCTCGCTTGACACAGAGCTCAGCTTGATCCGTGAGGATAACTGGGATGGCCGAGCTCGCGCGGGCGACAACTGGCGTCGAACAGACATCGGCATTGACTATCCATTTGATCAGGTTCCCCCTGAAGACAAGGAACTCTTTAAGTTGGTTGTTGCAGTTATTACCTTTCCATGTAGCTGATCAAATTTTCAGATACGGTGTTCTAGAAATCAAGTTACAAACTCAGTTCGGTCAGGAGCCCCCAAAATGGGTCACCGACCTCGTCCAGTCGCATCTGGTGGAAGCAGTTCCCAAGTTTAGGTCAGTCCCCAACGTCCCCGTTTGAAGCTTGATGTTCATTCTTGTCGTTCAGCAAATTCATTCACGGATGTGCGACTTTACTACCGAATCGTGTCGATCTCGTTCCATTTTGGCTACCTCAGAGTGCGTACGTTGTTTCTTTGACCATCGACGCATTTCAACTTATTCCCGGACAGTGGACATTGATATCTTGAAACCTGACACTGGTTATTTGACTGTTATTGAGCGTCCAAGTCACACGGTGTCGGCATCTTCGTCCAGGGGAACGATGGAGCAGCCTTCCTCCTCAGGATCGCGTTCTCCCGACGTTCAGCCTTACACTGAACCCTTGTCTGAAGGGGAAGAGGATGACGAGATGAACGTTCCGGCCAAGGACGAAGATAAGCGTACCGGTTTGAGTGGCGAAGAAGTCAAGGCTGCTATAGCCTACCGAGAAAAAATGTTAAAGGAGCGCCAGGAATCCGAGCCTGCTAAAACTTCAGAAGAAGATCAGGATAATGCCCCCGTCCTCGCTCAAGAGCTGTCTGGGCGACAAAGAAGGCCGACTTCGCCGTCCGATGCGAGACCCCGTGCATTGTCCATCAATCCACTGGCACCTTCGTCTGCATTTGATGAGACCTTGAGAAGCCGATTAGAAGACGAGCGCGAAACTCGCGAGACGCAGGAGCAGAGACCTGAAGAAGACGGGACCCAGCGTCGCGACGAAGAAGATGGTGAACAAAACGGTGAGCAACCCGGTGGAGAAGACCGAGTTGTTTCAAGAGACTGGAGGGCTCCTCCGGGAAAGCGAATCGCGGTCCCTGTACGCATCGAACCGAAGGTCTATTTCGCTGCCGAAAGGACATTCCTTGTAAGTCCAATCTGTTTCTCTTTCCAAAGACAGTATTCGGAACGCAATTTCATTAGAAATGGCTGAACACGTCTGTTTTCATCGGGACTATTGCTACGACACTCCTGAATTTCGTTTCGCCCGAAGACCAGACGGGGTTAATCAGCGCTGCGTTTTTCACTTTTGCGGCACTTCTCGCTATTGCCTATTCAGTCTGCATTTTTATTTACCGTTCGCATAGGCTCCGAGAACGACGCGCATCGGGTCTGTACTATGACAAGTATGGCCCTTCTATCCTCTGTCTGGTTCTGTTCTTGGCCCTTGCTACAAACATCGCGCTCAGAGCTTCGGAAATGTGAGATTATACTTTGGTCAATATTCTCTTGTTTTTTGTCGTTGTTCCACCCTTTGGATCAACGACTTGTTATGCCAGTTTGACATCTGTAATATGCCATTCTTCTTACGGACAGATCCAAGAAGTGTTTCATGTTTGCAGATGATCTAAACGCCGTTCACGCCAAAAAAAAACCAGTCAACTTGTATGGAATAACAGAGCTTGCGAATTCTAAAAGCATCCTGACAGGAGACCTTGACGAAGCATATTTCCTGCTTCGGTTCAATTACAGTAACCTATTGGGGCTGCCGATTAATGGCCGCCATCACGTCCGCGAAAATTTTGGGCGCTCTTTTGACAGGTCTTCTGACCACGGTTGGTTCACCTCTCTCACGTTGTCTGGGAAACAGAACCAGAGAACACCCCTCCGCAGCGAAGCTTTCGGGTTTGTATGTTCAGCCAGAGTATGGGACATACCCGCGAACTTTGGATAGGCCGCCGTAGAACGCAGCTTACATCGCTTTCATCTCACTTGTAGCGTGGCAGGCAGTGATGAAGATAGCCATCATTTACTCACAAAGAACAACCTTCTTTCGTCTCATGCCATTGTGCGGCCGATTACAAGGTTGAAGTGTGTTTTCCACCTGACACCATGTATATCCATGTATATGTACTGTACATGTTTCCCCTGGCCGTGCCGCAGCCCTTCCAGATACGCAACAGCCTGCTTAGAGCCTTAGACGAATTCATGTTTCAAAGCAACCCCTGTCTTTTCAATGCGGCTTGGGTCGTTGGGCGCGAGGGGCAGCTCTTGCAAAGGTTACAAAGAATCCGGAAGTGAGCGCGTACCGGGGCCGGCTGGGGGACACGTGTTCAACTGAGGGTCGGGTTGAAGTATGCACTGGCGCGCCTTGCAACTTGAACAGCGCCCACCACTTGGAGTCCTCTACCCCCCTCCAATTCAGCTTTCTCACCTCAACTTGATTGCAATTTCGCTCGTTCTGCAGCGAGCGCTTTCACAGCGCTCTTGAGGAGGCGATTCAGGCGCTATTTATAAATGGCCTCGAAACAAAACAAAATCGTCAGACAATTTCCGATACGCCCGGTATATATCCTTGACTAGCAACATGCATTGCTTTCAAAATTTGGAGGATGCTTCACCCCCCACCGTCTCGAATGCCGCCACACACGTCCAGTAAGTCGTCTAATATTATGTTGTCCACAACTGCCGAGCCTCGTCGCCTTGAGCGGGATAGCAAAAACTTTAATTCACCTTATTTACCGGCGGTGCCGGAAATTTCTTTTTCAGTCTAGCCCTTTCCAAGTGAGCCGACAGTGCACCTGCGAGCTGACGATGGTATGCATTCCGCAGAAGCCAGACGCATTGGTCTCACCGTCTTCGGCGCTCCGCAGCCATCGCTTTTCTCTGCAGCATGCAATGCACAGGTCCCGGCCAATAGCGCTCATGCAGCGCGCGCTGTTTTCCTCCAAATTGGGCGCTCGTATGACCAAGTGAGTAGCGCATAAATACTATCATCGTCTAATACATGGCTGAGTATATAATGCTAGGCACTACCGAAATATGCAGAATACAATACATGCGTAAGATATTTTATGAGCGAGCCATATAAGTATGTTCAAAATCATCCAATCCGGGTATCATCAGGTAGGCAGCTCCTTCTCTTAGGTATCCATTTTTTTTCGTTAGGACGAACGTGCACGTTCACACCAGTAATAGGTTTAGCCCCAGTTCCTGCACGATATCTTGCAGTTCGACCGGACCACCGCCGACGTCTCGTTTTTGCCATAGGGTATCCATGACGAGACGGGTTTGGGCTAGGTTTCCGACGCTGTCATCGAAGACTCGCAGTCTGGCTTTAAAGAAGTCTCGGCGAGCCAAATCATTTGCCATTGAACCTGCAAGACATATAGGGTAGGTCAAGGCGCGGTCGATATCCGACGATGGCAACCTTCCGAGCAGCTGGATCATAGCATCGACTGATGCACTGATTTCGGGAACACCTTTCATGGTCAGTCAACATCATTTGTCTATGCATCACTATAACCAGAGAATAACATACCAGGGTTGGCATTGCTAAGAACAGTGTGCAAATACAGCATGGCGGATTCACGAAAGACATCGGACACCTGGCGCCGCATGTCGTCGTTCGGAAATGGCACGACACCCGATTCCGTCGCTGATGATGTCTGCACAAGACCAGGATGCAATGGCGCGGTGTCAACGAGGAACTTGGATGCTGGCTCCGAATAACGTGCGCGAAGTCGTTGTTCAATGACATCGCCTCGCCTGATCAATTCTCGGAAACTCAGCGACCCATTGCGCTGCTCGTTGGCCTTCCAACAGGCGAGGGTTAAGGCCTCGCCAAATGCCAAGAGTGCTTCGTCTGGACAGCCAGTCAAGAGATCCATTCGCAACGACTGCATTGATTCTGGATTGGGCCAGTATCCTCCTGGCTCTCCCAACAACCGTTTCAACAACGTGAGATACTTTGGGGCTCGGGTTAACGTAAGGGCGGTAAATATATCAAGCCACTATGCGAAGAGTCGGTCACCGTGTCGGAGAAGGGGCTGTCTGTCGACACTCACCAGTGCTGCCTTGACTATGAGTTGCGATAACTGACTCATGCTGAGGAATGTGACCGTCGGGTTTTCATCCGTCACTAGCCCCGTTTGGTCCAGCCATTCACACACAATCGAAAAGGCCGGCTGCCAGCTTGTCGCACAGCCTGACATTTGGGAGAAGCTGATGAGATGGAGGGCTGCCAGGGCATCGCTTTCACTGTACCGCCCCTGGAGCTGTTTGTTCGTTTCGATCTGAAAGTAGGCCTCATCATTGAAGTATATGGCGTTCGAGTGCTCCGGATTCGGGTCTGGTGCTTCCAGGCCTTGGGCAACGCGCATTCGTGAGAAATGGAGGCTTGCCAGTGCACAAACAGCGTTGGTCACAGCCCCTCGCGGGTTTTGGACGATGGACTACGACAAAACGTTATCAGCAACAGAGCATCGCCTTCAAAAATCAGGCAGCTTACCGAATATGTGGCATTGGTAAAGGCATTCCCTGCGAACAAATACTGTATCTTACGTACATGTTCAAAGTAATAGATGACGTGGTCACTCTGAACATTGTTCTGGCCGGAGATGAAGGGAGGGGGACCTGGAGATGGCGGCCTCAGCTCATATTCGTATGTGGCTTGCTCTGGAGCACTGGCGAGGGGCGGGAATTCGAGGCTCAGCGACTCTGTACCTAGGGACGACGATGTGGACAAGGGAGTTACAGGCTGTGTGGGGTATTGCATAAAGCCACTATGCAGATCCAGTGCGTTGATGCCGGAATCGTTTGCGTAAAGTGATTCTGACAACTGATGGAAGGTTGAATTTGATGCACCTGGTCCCACAGGACAATTAGTCAGAACGTAATTTGTACCGGTTTAGCACTAACCGGGCATGCCGGGGATCAGCGTTTGGGACTGGCGTTGATGCTGGTCCTGAGGTGTGTCCATGTAACGATACCCGTAGTCGGGATGATGATTGTAGTGAAGGGATGACGAGTTGACGTCTGACGCGGAAGCAGAGCGGTACGGATGCGGACGCGTTGGCGGCATCGGAGCGGAATCGGCAGTGTGTATGAGCGAGGAGCGCGGTTGGCCGCGGATGAGGCCTGCTCTAGTGAGCTGGGCCTTGATCTTTGCCTTGTAGGCCTCAACGGCCTGCTTGTCCTGCAGACGGGACGTCAGGAATCCCTCCGAGACGCGTGTGGGTATGACTGTCCAATGACTTACCCGCATCCAATCAGGACGCTTAGGGCCCCATCCGAGGCAGTCGATCGTTAAACGGATGCAGGTACGACATGAATCGCCCTCTCGCTGCTCATCGCATTTCTGAAGAAAAATTTCCTCCAAGTCAGTAAAGCCCGGCGAATGCGATTTCTCACTCGCGTTACGAGGAGCAGCGAGGACGTTACCTTTCGACGCAGGCGGCAAGTCCTGATAGGACGGTCAATTACAAATCAGGGTGATGGGTGGTTCTCAGGCGCCTCACCAGCATCCACCCTTGCTCGCAGATTGTGCGCGAGGCAGGTCAATGGGCCGATTGTCTGGAGTCGCCCTCGTACTTCGCGGAGAAGGTTTCGTGTCGTCCGGCGCAGCGACCATGGGCAATGATGGGAGGGACGTTACGTGAGATGAAGACGGTGTGTCTGAGGACGGCGCGGTGGTGGATGATGGTCTGCCCTCGTTGGGAGGAGAATGACGATTTCTATAGGCCATTAGGAATCAGAGGAAACGTTGTATAACGTGCACAGAAAAAAAAGAAAGAATAAAAAGCAAGGAAACTTAAGGACCTGGGGAGTGAGACGTCGGCGTGAAGGATTGGACGTGATGGTATTAGGAAAGGGTAGTCGGAGGCAGGGAGGGCAAGACGCCGACCAGCAGAAGGGGAAACAATGGGATATAAAAGGAGAATAGACTCACGGAGTGATGGGGTGTTACCAAGGAGTCGAATGGTATAACTGGAGAGAGAACATGACTTTGTATGAATCTGAACTGGTTACAGTCGGTGGACAGTCGTCCCAGCCCTGGCACATTTCTAACTCCGGCATTGATCGGTTGATTCGATCTCTCCCTTCTTCATCGGACTATCACAAACAGCGATCCGGGATTACAAAAAAAAAAATAGAAATAAAAATAAAGAACGAAGCCCAGGTCCATTGTCCTCTTTGAATAGCTGAAATCGTTAACAGAACTTTGGAAGCACATCCTACAGCACATTTGAAATGGACAGCCAACTTGCACTGCACCCCATCCTTCCATCTTACGTAACACGCGAGTCTCTCGCATCGCTAAACAGGCAATCTCGAAAAGAAGCCCAAATATTTCGATGCTTCCATGTGCCTCCCTACATCATTACTGATGGCTATGTAGTCCCAACTTCGTGTGCCTTGCCAGGTTTGTCCAGAAAATGACAATTTACACGATTTCCGTCGCAACCTTCTCCAGTGGCGTAGCGACGGTCCTTCCTAATCCTCCGATGACGTTGGAACTTTCTTTTTTCCTCGTTTTTCTTGCTTGTTTCCACAGCTTCAGTCCAATGCTTGTTAGTATGCTGAACAGTATGCTTATGCGACAGAGATGGTACAGATAACAGATGATACAGAAAAGCGAAACGAGAAATGGACAGACAGAAATTTTAAAAACAAGAACAGACAAATGATGGAGCCTGGAACCTGGCCACCCCCAAAGTACAACATGAAGACGCATTTTTTGAGGGTATATGAATTTAGACGAGAAGCATCGAGTACTGTTTCAGCCGGTCCCTCCACAGAACGGGCTCGGCCGTATGTCGCTGAGATCGACGCTCTTCCCACATGCGCTTCAGCAGGTTGAGGATGGAGCCACAGTTGCCGCTGCCTTTCTCCTGCTCCAATAGACACCGGATGACATCCTTGTCCTGGGACGATGTCGCGAGAACTCCACAGATGAAGAGGCAAAACACGCTGCTCCTGATAACCGCCCTCGGCACCTTGTTCTGGCCGCACGTGGTCATGTCCTTGAGCTGGTGGAGGAACGGCATCGTAGTCTGGATCGCTTCCTTGATGTCGTCGACGTGTGGGTAGTCGCCAGATACGACAGTGCGGAGGTATATGTGCGCCGCTCCACGGAACAGGCTCGCGGTGAGGTCCCGGCTCTCGCTCAGCGTGCCCTCGTCGTCGGTGTACATAAGCGAAGTGACCGGCGCCAGCCCGTGCTCGATCTCGTTTGCACGACTGACGAGCTCGGGAACGCTCAACGTGCCCTTGTTCTGCTCGCGCTGCTTCCATTGAGAGAGCGCAGATATCTCTGCGAGAGCCCAGACAACCGCATTGTCGCAGCCCATCGGAATCATCATCGAGTCCTGCGCGGTCCACAGGAGACCTTGGATCCCGCTCTTCCGGGGGTTGAACAGACGCCGAACGTACGTCAGCAGGCGCGGCTCGCGCTGCGTCGTCACTGCCGCCAGAACATCGAACCATATCGCGGTCTTGATAACATGCGCCTCTCGGGGAGTGCAGTTGGAGAGGCTGTCCAAGTGGGGCATGCGGCAGTGGACATAGTTGTGCGCGACGTCGAGCCACGTTTCCCATTGGCCGCTGCCGCCGTCAAACAAGATGGAGGATATGACGTGGAGGGCGGCCATGGCGCCTTCCGCGGTAGGATCCGTTGTCTGAAGCAGTGAATCCAGGGAGGCGAGACGATTCCGGTTCTCCTCCGACGTCAACGCGGTGCTGGTTATGCTCAGGTCTGTCCGTCTGTGGAGGTCGACGGATGCCAGGAGTTTGGCGGCCCTTCCGACGTATTCGTCGGATAGCGACTCAACGATCACCTGGGATGTCATCCTTCCGCCGAGCAGGTATTCGCTATTGACGACGTGGATTTGGTAATGGGACAGTAGGCGCTCGTGGTCGTCAGCGAGACCGTACCAGGAAAAGAAAGAGGCGTCGTATACGTCTTGTTCGGTGAGCTCCTTTGAAAAATCGAAGTTGTACGTAAATGCCCGATCGACTGGTATTCGCACTGCGGGGAGAGAAGAGAAACATATCGATTAATATACGAGTACAAGAACATTCAATGACGGTACAAATTCTTACATGATACTAAGCTATCGGAAGGTGTTACTGTAGAGACTTGATACTGGCCGTTGAGACCAGGAGAAGTACTGTCGTCTGAGCTCATCATAGTGGCGTTCATCATCCCTATGAGCAAACAACACCATAAAAAACTACAGGGGGATATCAGTCGGGTTCCACCAACCATGAATATCCGTCTGCGAGACCGGCTGCCATCGGACGGGGGTGCTGTATGTTTGGGACCTGATTTCGTTGGGAACGATAAACGGGGAGTTGGAACGGCTGTCGCTGGATGTGCTGTGATCGTCTGGCTTGAGCGACAGGGTCTCTTGGTCGACGACGGTGCGAGGACCAGAGCCTGAATGGCCCTTGATCATGCCCTTGGCAGCGAGGTGTTTCTTGATTTTCTCGCGAATCTCGACGACCGCATCGGTGTGCTGTGGGGTGGGGCAACGGACGTCAGCGACGGCGCAGGCAGAATGTGGCGGGATATGGATCAACCTACCCTCAGCCATTCTGGTCGCTTCTCGCCAAAGCCAAGGCACTGCAGCTGAAGGCGGACGCAAGTCTCGCAGTTACCGTAGCGGTCCGGACGCTCGTCACATTTCTAAAGCCGGGAGAGGCGGTCGGGCGCGGTCAGAAGTGGATAGAATGAACGAAGCGAACCTTTCTACGGATCCTGCACGTGTAGCAGCCAGTCTTAGCGCGGACGGCCCCTTTGGCCTTGGGCGCTCCGGCCCTCCTGGTTGGGGATGAGGACGAAGGCTTTGATACGGCTGGCATAATCGCGAGCGATGAAGGATGCTGTTAAGAAGCAAGCCAGAGGAGGATATGTGCACGCGGGGGGGGGCACAAGTTAAAAGAGCATTTGAGGAGAGCGGGTATATAAGTTTGTGCGAGTTGGAAAGAACAAGAACAATTCGGGGAAGAGGGCCTTCATTGAATCGAGCCAAATGAACAAATGGAGGTTTGTTTGAAAGCTGTTTAGAAAAGAAGTTGGAATACGGTAAACATGGACTTACACAGCGATTCTCGGGGTCCTACTCGGCACACTCCCTGCTCCGTCAGAAACGTGTCCTGCCTCGAGGCTTACCCCCAAAAGCGCCCGTAAGCGTCTTAGCTCTTATCGCCCACAAGTCCCGCGGCATCCCATCTGGTTCCCGTCCCCCAATCCCATGAAGCTCCGTGCTCGGCGGCAATTTTCAACGACATAACAATCAATCTTCGATCGCTCCATGTACCATCGTACTAGTGAACGAATGAATTGACTGATGAGTATCATAATGCGAGTAGTCAGCGCCACGACTCTGGACATCATTGGGGTATACAGGGAGAAAAAAAAAAGGACATCCCGCAAACAATTCACACCAACGCAGCTCCCGCTATTTATGTGTTTCCTTGGGCGTCTTCTGCTGCAATATTCCCACCTGGCAAACCCAGCGACGCCGCGGCGCTTAGGCGTCGGCTCTTGCTTTTAAAGCCCGCGTTTCCTGCCCCCGAGATGTGAATTGGGGCCTCCGCGCTCTGAGAGATCGCGAGAGTTCTGGAGGGGTTCTCACCAGCGATCGCTCCAGATCCCGATCTACGTGCGATGAGCGCCCGCACGGCGCCAAGCCACTTGATTTCGTCCTCTTCCGTCGGTGCACAAAGAAGAAGGCTGCGCTTCGTCGTGATGATCTTGAACGTATGAGCTCGCTGCGACTTGTCCGGCTCAGAGCCCGCCATCGAGCTCGGCGGCGACGCCGCTACGCTCGGCCCATGCACCCCACCTTGCTTGTGGCGAGGCAGATCGTACTCCAGAGCGTCCAATATCTGAGCAAACGAAAATTGTCGATGTGGCTTTGTATCCTGTATACATGGGCGTGAATCAGATCAAAAGCGCACTTCTTGGAACAATGTTGGAACCAACCATGTGGCTGCCAGAATAGACCAGCTTTTCTCCCGTGAGGACGAACCAGCGCTTGCGCCAGTTTCGACGCTTAGATCCGCACTTCATCAGATATCCAGACAACACGACCTTTCCCGTGTCCTTGGGTGCATTCCCCTTGGCCGGCGAAGACGGTTCTGGTGGGCGATCGCGTGACGATACCGAGTACGACGGCTGCATGTGCGATGACGCTTCTTCCGAGTCCGAAGACGTCACCGTCTGAGAGAGTCCCAGGAATGTGGGAGGAGAGGGCGTGGTGTGTGGGTATTGGGAGGCCAACTGTCGCGTTGAGGGTGGAATAGGAATTGGATTCGAGGCCGAGTTTTGCGTCGACGTCGACATGAGATTCAGCCTCGCTTCTTCGATCGCGCGCACCCATTCCTGCACCTCATCCGATGATTTGGCCTGGAGATAAAACGTCCGGACGGGAGAAACAATGCCAAAAGCATGCTCATGCCTCTTCAGTGTGACCTGGGTGCACGAATGCACATCTGAAAGCTCCAACAACCGCAGCGGCTGGTATTCAGCGGAGCTTTTGTAATACGCCAGGTGTGCCGGTCGCAGCACGAACCAGCGCTTCTTCCATGTCTGGTGCGAGTCGCAGCGTCAGACCCTGTGCAACGAAACGAGAGCGACAGAAGTCCGAACCTTTCTTCTTTCACCTTTCTTCCAGAGGTAGCCCGATTTGATGACGCCTTCGTCCATCGACTCGCGGGGCCTGTCTTGCAAGCTGGCAGTCCTCCATCCACCTTCTTCCTCCTCTTCCTCGTCTTCATCAGAGTCCTCGCCGCTGCCTGACCTGCGCTCCGCGATGGAGGAGAGAGGCGGCTGCATCGATGAAGTTGCGGGGTGAGAGGTGGCACCCGCGAGAAAGTGACCCGTCGATGTCAAGATGTCGGGTGTCACGATAGAGTCCGAGTCCGATTCTGTCCCGGAGACTTGAGAGCCTCCAGCGAGCCTTGGTGGCTTGATCGAAAGCATTTATCAGCTGTTTGAGGGGGTAGACTAGGCTGAGAGCTCACCTTTCGACTCCTCGCTGCGGAGTGAATTGACAGTTTTCTGTTGACCTCTTGAGGAGAGGGGGGCGCTGCCGTTGGCGACATTGCTGGGAATCGGAGGAAAGAGAGCTAGCTGGTCGGTGTCAGACGTGATATGCAATTGACACGTGGAATGAATGAAAGCACCACCACTTTGCCTTTATTCCAGCGAAACGATCGACCTGCATCTACTACCCGTCGTCGCGATCCACGTTGTCCAAGCCACTGCTGCTCGTCGCCTTCTGTAGCCAGCTGCAGAACGGCTTATCTCTGGCCCCAAGACTGGGGCATCGCTGACAAATCAAATCATCGAGTAATGCCGCTGCTCGTTATCCATCAATCTTGACCTTCGTAGCATCCACGAACAACCATGAGCCAGTCCAAGTTTGAAAAAGCCGTAGAGATCGTTGGATCACTTCCGAAAGACGGTCCCATCAAGCCCACGCAGGATGAACAGCTATGGGTAAAGTCGCACACCATCCCTTGCGCGACATCATCTCAAATCGTGACTATAGTTTTACAAGTACTTCAAGCAAGGTCACCGATCTCGCTTCCATTCATAACCCCCTGGTCTCAGATCTGTTCCCATAGCCAAGTTCGGTGACAACGCCACCTCTCGTCCTGGCCTCCTTGACTTTACAGGCAAGGCGAAGTGGTGTGTCATGCCGCTCTTCGCGACTCCCCGACGTTAACGTCATCTCTACCGTTCAGGGATGCCTGGACCGAAGTCAAGGGCACTGGAACAGAGGAGGCGTACCAGAAATACGTCGACAAACTGCTCGAGGCGAGTATACCATCCAACTCTTACTCTCCCCGCGACTTGACTGTCGTCACCACCAGCTTCTGAGAAAAGCCGATGACGAGTCCTCAAAGAAGTACATCGCGGAAATCGAAGCGGCCTAGACTGTTACGTCTGTCTCTCCTTTCTCAGACCATGATGCGCCGTGGTCGTCCTTTAAACCTTCGGTGATAGCACATATCAGCACACGCATGCCCTAGATAACAAGCTGTGAAAAACTTTGTACCCCATAACAGAATCAGATTGAATAGCACGAGCGACTCAAAAAGCTGTTTCGCGTGCGGGAAAGACGTGATTCTGCAAAGTAGCTCCAAGGTCAGTTGACGCCTTGCCCGGTGGGCGTCTCCCTGATATCTGCGGACGTCTTCCCTGTCCCTCGATCACCCCGTCATGTCTGTTCCCAGATACAGAAATACCCTCTCTGGTATCCATAACCCCTGCTAGAAACACGACAAAAGCACCCGTTCCGTAACGCTACGGCATGGCGAACATTGGCAGTGTCCGAACTAACCTGTCTTGGATGATTTCCCCAGGCTAGTCGGACAGCCTTTGAGTTCAACCTCTTTGGCGTCATCCTTGGGCAAAGCCTCCCTTGTCTCGGCCCAAGCGACGGAATTCAATGTGCCGTCAACTGCCAACCAGAAACGCTCTGCAGACTTTGGCTAACCACTGATATCTTCGCTAGTCAATTGTCGCGAGACGCAGAAACGGAACATTCGACACGTTTCCACATACAGCTTTTTCATCGCTGGTGAATCTTAGGTTATCTTCTTCCCTGGAAAAGGCTTAAGTCAGTATCGGCCATGTCCACAGCCAGGAACAAATTATAACCCCAGGTCGAAGGGGAGCGCGGTGCAAGAACGACGATTAATTAAAGTAACTAGGGCCTTTCTGTCACGGGGCTGATTCAACATCTTCCGTCGATATCCCTATTGATCAATGCGCATGCGACCTGTCCGACAGTTTGGAAGGTTCCATTTCAGATCAAACACACGTCGGACACAATCACGTCTCACAGCACAGGAATAGAAGTGCCGTTCTCTCCGTGGCTCAAGGACGGCGTGATGTGCAAACCTACACGCGATGACAGATAGTACGCGGACGCACTGCCGAACAAACCAGATGAAGATTTGCATGCGGACTGTGCTCCTTCGCAGTAGTGCCTCCTAGCTGTCTGAATTCGATGCTCTGAATCGAACCGACAACTGTATGACGACACGATGAAGCCTTCTGGGAGCTTCGGCTGCGGGTGCGAAGACGTCCTGCTGCGCAATTTGGGGTGCAAGGATCTCGTGTCCGACGTAACACCTCCTGGATGAAGTATAAGGTTTAATCTTACAGGTTCCCTATTCATCAGATAATGCGCATGACGCTGTTCTCGCAGCAGCGTCACAATCGTTTCAAGTACTCATTTCACAACAAGACAAATATGTACAAGTGTTCATGATGGGCGAGTGAAAGTCTGTACGTGGAACAATGAACCTGGCCTAGGTTAAACACACAACCAGTTTTGGAACGGGAGGGAGAAAAGAAGCCGACAAGATCCGCTGATGTATCCGCGAAGGCGACCATGACATTCTCGAAACCATTGCTACATATAAGAAGATTCGTCAAGAATCTGATGATGGTGACCTGCCATGGTCAGGATTCGTGATATAGAGGCTTGGTCGCAAAACGAGTCCATAACTGGTCAAATGTTCATTCCTCGGCTTCGCGCGTTCTTCGTAACGTTTGGTATTGACCAACGAAGGCGATTCTTGCATTCCAGACATCCGTCTTTCATATGTCTTGACACGGTCGGCTACCAAGCCGCGAGAGTATCTGCGTTGAGTCACGAGGGGATTACCCGCTGTTCCGTCCGCTTCTGAATCATGATCACCCAAGCATGGCGCAGAGTCCGAGGATGTACGCAGAGTGGTGTTTGTGCCCGTGGATGATTGGCGCCTCGTGGGTTCGGCGTCGCCGCGCTGCGCCACATCCACAATGTTCCCGATCCTCTCTATCGCCTCCGTATTTGCAGTGTTGACAGACGTCATGGACTTGTTAGGGTTCTCGTATGCTGTGGCAGGCTGCGCCTCATGTGAAGTGGGGAAGGTGGTCTCGAGATTTCCAGAGGGGCCCTCATCTATCGGCAAGAGCTTCGGCGGAGGGTTAGGGTCTCGAATTTCCAAGATAGGATTCGATTGTTTAGACGCCGTGCTGGCAACCCTGTCCAGAAATGCTGTACGTGAGAACCGCGACCACCATGTATCACTTCGCCTTATGGATTGAGAGTTTGGCGCAACGATTGAACTCAACAGGGTCCCAGCCTGCGGACGGGAATCGACCGAAGTGGTAGTGATTGATGTTGTGTTGGTGAAGGAAGATAGTGGAGAGCTGCCTGAGGGACTGCGGGTTTGATCGACGTCCGTGTGGGAAGAAAAGGCGTGGACGTTGCGCAGAGGATCCAGAGTTTGTCTCATCGAGGGATCTCCGGCGTCCTGATATATGGGTTCAGAAAGCTGTGAAGACGGAACAACATCATAGGAGTCGTAGGAGTCATCAAAACGATCCGCGAATGGGTCATCATAGGTGATCTTGCTGAAGGCGCTCGCATCACTCCGTTGGCGTCTGCCATGGAGCCGTGACGAGTCGTGTTTGGGTCCGGGGACATCCCTCATGAAAGATATGGTGTCCGAGAATGGCTCTCTAGTCCTCACAAATGTGTTGCTGACTGAGCTAGCGATGCTTGGTGCCCTACTCGGCCACCGGGAGCTCACAATGCTCCGAAGGGACCATGAATTCCTTCCCGCTCTCCGGACTGTGTACCAATCTGGAAAGTCTCTAGTATCCTCGTCGGCGAGCATATCTCTTCTTTGGGCCAGATGCCTAGGACTCCTGGTGCCAGCAAGCGCATTCATGAAGCTGTTCAAACCCAAAAACAAAGAATGGGGGACTCGGATAGCACCGCCCAGTTCGTTCAACGACCTATCGCGCACTTTGGCTTCTCCCATAAGCGGGTTTGAATGTTCTTCGGAGTCTGGTCCCGGATCATTGGCCAAAACGTTGAAGCCTGCCCTATCGCCGGATCGACCGTGCCTACGCCTCAGATAGTACACCACGAGCATTCCGCCAGCAATTAAAGCTAGGACACCGAGAGTTACTCCAACAGCGACGGAGATGGTGGTTCTACGCTTAGTTTTTGGATCTTGGCTACCGTCTGGAAGGTCGCTTGACGAGGAATTGTTTGTTGATGTCGGCTGATGGCCGGGTTTCACACCACTTGGGGACGTGTTTGGTTGTTCCGTGGCCGGTACCGACCCTGGAATGGTTTGGGATGGCAGAGGAGACGACGAAGGTGGGTCGTACGTCGAAACTAACGAATTCAGTTTGACGGCGTAGACATGCAAACCGGGAGGGGAGAAAGGCCCGCTGCTTCCGTAACCTGGTTCAACGCCGCTCTATGAGAATAGAACACGAAAACGACACTGGATATATACCAAATCCAAAAACCACACTCTCTCCGTATGAAACCGCGAAGTGGTCGCGACGAGCACCTAGTTGGGTTAAAACGTCGATTCGAGACCATGTTGGAGGATCCTGAGACATGTCCAACATCCACCCATCTGAGAGATTATTTTGCAATGTCGCATCGCTTCCTCCATGAATGATAACTTGTCTGCCTGTCGCTGCGGCAGCGAAGTTCCGACGGGATCCGGGTATTGAAGACGAAGATATATTCAATTGTGTCCATCGTAACGACGACTCGCGGGTATCGAGGCTCCAGATTGTGGAAAAGGGTATGAGAGAAGAAAGTGAAGGGGAATAGCCACCGAATACGACCAGACGACCATCAGCCAATATTAATGAGGCATGTCCCAGAATGTCAGGCGGTCCGTTGAAAGCTTGAAGCAACGAGAACGACGGTCCGCTTGGGTCGAAGATATAGTGGTCAGAGATACCATTTCCGGAGCCATCCGACTTCTCCCCACCTATGATGAAAATCTGGCCAGAAACTGCGGTGGCAGTAGAGTGATAGATGCGCCTTGGCGGCTCTCCGGCCCATGAAAGCGGCTCTGCTGTCCATTCCAATGATGAATTATCTCGGACGTGAAGACAATACGCGGAATCGGCAGAGTTGGGCAGAGGCGGAGGAGAATCGGGGCCTGACTGACCGCCAAAGAGTAATATGTCTGTGCTGTTGAATGCTGATAGCGTATGCCACGAGACGGCCGGAGGTTGAGACTCTTTCAGGACGGAGGAAGGGTTCGCAAGAATCCATGGGGGATCTGACGCGTTGAAGGACGAGGATAATGATAGTGAAAGGGTATCATTGGTGTTTGGGGCGGATGTATATGAATAGGAATTGTACATGTCGGTTTTTCCACCTTGAATAAATAGCACGTCGTTTAATAGAACAACTGCTTGACCCCATCTGTGACGCGGTCGGTGTAAGAAATCGGGAAAACTGTTCACTGTCGACGCACCTTGGTTGGGGTGTATAAGCCCGAGATGTAGGGGAACAGAAGGTGTGAATGAACAAGTAAACAGCGAGATGGGAGCAGGACATTATGATTGATACAAAAAGAAAAAGGCAGACAGCAGAAGGATGTCGGATAAATTACATGAAAATTCGTGTCCAGGTCGTGAACGGATCGTGGAGGAGGTTGACGCTGTCCAAACAAGCATGTGTGTGTGAAAGTGCTTGATAAATTATCTGATAAGATTTCGGATATTAAACGGCCTCTTTCCCCGCACTCTCCATAATTTCGCATGCTAAAGAAACACGCGTGTTTTCGCTTGAAAGGCTTAAAAGCCGGTTGCATGTTTTCCGAACTTTTCTCTCCCACTGATCTTGGCTTTCCGATCCGCAGAGGCGATGTTCAGAAGACTTTTCTATAGCAGCGGCCGTTCATATGTTTCCAACCTATCCAAAGTTGGTTCCAAGGTACAGGACAATACTGAGGCTCGGGAACTTCCCGAATTCGACATAATCATCGTTGGAGGAGGTAATTGTCTAGGTGTCAAGTCCGGGATATACATAGGGTGTTGACGGAAGAATGTGCTGATAGGCACGGCAGGCTGTGTGCTAGCGTCACGCCTTTCGGAGAATCCGTCCCTTCGCGTATTGATGCTGGAATCTGGGGGTAGGTGCGTTGCCACGCCGTAGTTTTTCCACTGGGTATCCTCATTGACTCCCTGAACCACTCAGCGGAACAAGTCTTATTCTCTCGCGTATACCAGTCGCTTATCCGTTATTGTTTCATACGAAACATATATATGAATTGTATACCGAACCACAACCCTTTGCTGGCGGAAAAAGCAAATACTGGCCTGGAGGTTCGCGTGGATTGCTGTATCGCCGTATTGATTGACAAATATTAATTTTGCATTTAAAAGGCAGGATGCTCGGTGGATGTAGGTGGTTTGCATACGTAGGAAAGAGTTTCTTCTTGATAACCCAAACCTAGGTTCCTCCGTCAATGCTCAAATGTATGGCCACGATGTGTGCATTCCCCACAGCTGATCGTGTTTTGACTCCATTCAGGGCTCAGTATGGATCTCCGAGCGATTTTGATGAATGGGCAAACATAATTGGAGACGACTCTTGGTCTTGGGGAAATTTCAAGACGTAGGTCCCCTGACACGACTGAACTAACACACCAGCACTGACTCAAATTAAGATATTTCCACAAATTTGAAGGCTATGTTTCGCATCCACAGTACCCTCTGGCGAAAACCAGCTCGAAAGGCACAAATGGACCTATGCAGGTTGGATACTTCAACACAATGTCAAAACCATCCAAGGATTTCGTCGACGCGTGTGTATCACTAGGCATTCCGCTGAACCAGGATTTCACATCATCCGAAGGAACCAGAGGTGTTCACAGAGTGTGTCATAACCGAACTTTTGACATTGCGTTTACTCAAATCCCTCTAGATCAGTACGTTTGCCTGTTGATGGTCCATGGCACGTCCTCATAAACGTGATTCGATAAAAGTGACATACATGGATCCAGTCAGACAAAGAGTCTCGTCTGAGTCTGCTTTTTTGACGAAAGATGTTTTAGCCAGACCTAATCTCGTTGTCGCGATCCACGCACATGTCACGCGGATACTCTTCAAAAAATTGGACGGTGGAGACATTCAAGCCATCGGCGTAGAATTCGCGAATTCAAAGGATGGCCCCCGATATCAGGCTCGAGCCCGGAAAGAAGTAATTCTATCGTGAGGGCTGGCTGCGGCATTGAAAATTTTATCATGTTTATTTGCTTTTTCACGTAGTGCGGGCGCAATCCATACGCCTCAGGTATCGGAATTATGATCACACGTATACCGTGCAAAAGACTTACTCATGTATTGCAGCTCCTCATGTTATCTGGAGTCGGTCCCGCGGACAATCTGGCGGAACATAAAATCACTCTGGTACACCAGTTGCCCGGCGTTGGATCAAATCTCATGGATCATCCAGTCGTGGACCTGTACTTCAAGGACAAATTCAATCGGTCTCCGAAGCACATCAAACCACAGTCACTGAACGAGGCATTGAAGCTTGGAGGCTCCGCAATTCAGTACATCGTGACAGGCAAAGGAGCACTCGCAACCAATGTTTTGTCGCTTCTTTCCCTCTGCGACAATGACGTTGACGATGATTTTAGATTGGAGAATCTGCTGCATTCATTCGTTCCGATGACCCATCGCTCTTCCCTGAGGTTGAATATCCAGAAAAGCTTTGTGACAGCACTTCTGGCTTTGATGGTCCTGATTTGGAGATTTTCACCACACCTCTGGCTTACAAGGTGAGTCCACCTCCTGATCCCGTGCGATGTCGTGGCCTGGATCTGAACGATCTGTAGGACCACGGGACGTATATGTTCCCAATGCATACATTCAGCATACATGCTGTACTGTTAAGGTTCGTCTCCCCGGTTTTTGACGAGGGCTGGCTCATAACCACGAGGACCAACAGGCCTCTTAGTCGCGGCAGTCTTCGTATAAAGTCTGCGGGCCCTTGGGAAAGTCCAACTACGGACCCGAAGTGAGCGCCACGTATGATTCCCTCCATCGCCTGATTAGACAACTTTTCGAGGTATCTTGACTCCCAAGAAGATGTCAAAAAGCTCGTTCGAGGTTTGAGGATCATCCTCAAACTGACGCACACTGAACCCTTGTCCTCCAATCTCGATCATTCGAACACAAGCCCAGAGCTCGATCATGATTTACATTCCAAGGATGACGAAGAGCTCGAGAAGACGGTTAGGCATCGTGTAGAAACGCTCTATCATCCCTCAGGAATATGTCGCATGGCTCCGCTCGCAGACGGTGGAGTGGTTGACGCCGGACTTCGTGTAAACGGCATTAAAGGTCTGAGAGTGTGCGATGCATCTATTTTCCCTACTATTGTTTCCGGCCACACGGTGAGAGATTCCTAAAATACTGCCCTCCCCTTGCGACATTCAAAGTCTTTACAGGCAGGCGCCGTGTTGGCCATCGCGGAAAAGCTTTCTGATGAAATCAAGTCATTATATGCCTAGGCTAGCTGAGTGAACCCAGCAACGAGTTCGAATTCTATACCCGAGCAATCGATACAACAAGTTACGTTTGTATCGCTATGAAATATCTTCGTTCCGATACCTAAAGGACAAACATGAGCTTCGTAGGAGGGGTTCGTGATGTCTGAGAGCATGACAACTAAATTACACAGTATATATACCAAGTCGTAAAAAATCAATACATTCAGTCAAATTTGATAGGTTCGACCTTGCGAGGGGAAGGGATGGATGGTGCTGAGGAATTGGTTCTTTTCGTGGGAGTCGTTGGCCCAGCCGAGGAGTTTCCAGTCGAACTGGCTTTGACGAGCGAATCTGGTGGCAGCCCGATCAGTCTCGAAACGGTATACGGAAGTTGATATCCCGATGAGGTAGCATGCATAATATAGCGCGCCAACTCCAGATGCAGGGTAGGGTAATACGTCGTGGACGCTTTACGAGAAATCTGGCGTAAAACCGTCAGCAGCCATAATCATATCATGAACAAACTCCAGACGCACCAGGATGATACGCTCGAAACCTGAAAGAAACAGGTCCGAATGGAATCGATATGGGGAGTGGTCGTGGTCTCTCGGCAAGTTGAGACCTGCAGCGCATTTTGCGATTGCATTGATGAGCTTCAGATGCGTCGTCTGAAGGAAAGCAATATGGGTGTAGCTTGCCAATCAAATGGACGTGACTTACAAAATAGCCCATAGCCTCGAATTCTACACCTCCAGTCATTCCACCAGGTGCCCTAGGTTTCTCAACCTTCCTCTCGTCTGTCGCAGAAAGAATCCAGATGGTGTTATTTGGGTGACAGAACACCCAGAAATAGTCTCTGCAGATATCGGAGAGTTCTTGCAAATATGTCTTGTAGATCCTGGGAAGGTGAAGCGATTCTATGAAAGCATGTGGAGAAATGGGTGCCCCTAGCGATTCCGATGGCGGCGGCGCTGGTGTAAGGAGTAATGCCCTGATGAGCGAGAAGAATGTTCTATGCGGAGGGGGAAGCGTGATGACGGTGGAACTGGGCGAGACAGTGTCAGATTCCCATGCCTCGCGTCTCGCAGAAAATCTTGCATTTGGGGAGTTACCGATGGATGGTAGGGAGCTCGGTGGATATAGATCAAAGAGGATGAGAAGTAGCTCCACGATGAGCTGACGAGTCGCCACCTCCCCAGGTTTCTTGTCCGAATAAAGTAAGGCGACTAGTTGCACGAACGGCGTCGGGCAGGAACTGCGGAGAGCGAAACAGCCAATTCCTGAAGTGGAAAGTGCTTTAAAGCAACGTAGCAGTTCGTGTAGGATCTGATCGTCGTGCTGTTCTTCCCTGAAGGAATGCGAAGATTTCAGCATACCTAAAGTCTACGTCCCAGTAGGCCAGCACTAACCTCCACTCAACTTCAAGTATCTCGTTTAACCGAGTAAGCAGGGCAGAGTAGCCTCCCGATTTCAAGAAGTCTTGGGACCAACTACGCGAGCATTAAATGTGATATAGTCGAGTCGAAGTTGATCCTAGGCACACCTAGCTGATTCATTCCGCAGCATCAATCTCAGCTTCTTGACGTCTTCGACATCTAGCTGGGTGCTGGACGTGCTTGAAAGGATGCTGCAGAACTTGGTCGGAGAGATGTTTCTATTCGACGTCCGGTCCTTGCTGATTTTGGTTGGGACGATATCTGAAGTCAAAGTAGACGGCAGGTGAACGTTGCTTCGCGAGAAGATTCGTTGAGCATCGAAAGACATTCCCTTTGCGTGCGCACTCCCTTTGCGGGGACCAGGCGAACCGGTAATGGATGAAGGGTGGTGTGCGGAGACTTGTCCTGTCGGGAGAGCTGAGAGCGGCGATTCTTGAATCGTGTAGTCCTGAGAGGAGCTCGGAGAGTTTACGACTTCTATGCTTCGCGCTCTTCGAACGCTGGGCCGCGCGCTGGTTGGTGTTGTAGGTCTCGGGTTAACGGACAGTGCATACGATGATTTGAGCATCGCCGCTTTCACGGTCGCGTCCATTCCAATGAGTTTCGCTCGAAGGGTGGAGGGTATTTGAAGATCGTCCTGTGAGGAAGCCGTGAAGGCCGGATGCGGATCGCTACATTTTAACAGGGCACTGACCAACAATTTGTCGAATGCGACGTTGGTGTTTTGGCCTTCGTTGGGCTGATCCTTGTCCTCTAGGTACTTCTTTTCAGTACTTCGTCCTTTCTTGTCTCGCAACTGGGATTGATCCTTTGTCGTCCCGAACGGCGTCTTTGAGAGCTTTGCAGGGCCAGGACCCGGCAAATTCTCTTTCGCATTTTCGACAGAGTCATGGAACATCGTGAGCATGGTAAAATCAGAGGAAGAGATCCTCTTGGATGGGAGGATGCCCTTGAACATGGTTGGTCCTCGAGATGGACGAAAAGCTGAGGTGCTTATCCAACTGTGGTCTGGGCTCCGCATTTGAACCTTCACGCGACTGGGTCACATGATCGTACCTTCATCCACGTGCAGGGTTCCACATTTCTACACGGCTATACAAGTCAACGGTTCTTAGCACCGTAGCCGAGAACCGTGTGTGGTCCGGATAGGTGACCGCGCAAAGCGTGAACTTGTTTCTGATGACGATGTCGGACTGTATGGTTTGTCTAAAATTTTACTTGCTTGTGATATTATTTTTGGTAGTAATCCAACGTGTGGACATTTCTCAATTGAGCCTGATTTAATGTCCACCCAGTCTGAGTGTATTAGGGTTGGCAGGGGTTGACCAGACTATGGATGTCCACTGATGGTATACGCCGCTGCACACAGAACCCTAGTCCAGAGCTGCAGCGCTTGGTTGGATGCTATGCCTAAAATGGGCCCCACACGTGCTTTGATGTTAGCTGAAACCGTGCAACGAACGATTGTTGAGTTGTGGTCAGCACGGTTGAGTTCTATATTAGGGTATCCATAGGGGCATGCCTACTCTTCGGCCGAGTAGCGCTTTGTATGTTTGATAGGCAGACCATCAAACGGTGCTTGTTGGAAAATCTGCCGTGAATGTATCATGCCACTTTTCCATTAAAATCAAGTCAATCTCGTCAGTCGCACAAAATATTCAAGTCATCAACCAAAGACTGAGCAGTTCCTATTTTGGATTCAGAGAACATGAAAGCAGATCAAACGGTTTGTTCAAATCGTGACAAAAATGATAAATTGACGGCAAGCTGCAACCGAGCCTAATACATATGATCTAAAATATTTGTGAATCCACCCATTCTGTTCGAATTGCCTTGGATTTGATCGGATTGCAAGGTTTCTGGCTGTGATATCGTTGGCAAGCTTATATAGGTCGGGACAATGGCAGGTAGAGCAGCGAATGTTGTGCGATCCCATTTAACCATTTCATCAATATAACTATGGCAAACGTTAGGATACTCTTGAATATATTCATGGAAACAATGTTACTTACACTTTCCAGTTCAGGCTTCCCCAGTCTGATCCCCACTTCTCAATCGTTGCTGCAAACCAGGCATCAACACATGTCCAAAAATCATTCTCGCGGGATGGCCTCTTGCTGGAACCAAATGCCGCAGAGCGCCGGCGCTTGTGGCCTGTCTGAGGCTGCATGGATACAGCACGTTCAGGTTCAAATGGAGTTGTAGAACGAGATGAATCCTCAGGTGAATCCATATTGCCATCATCATCATCGATTTCCTTCGTGCTAGTGAGCTGTCGATTGTCATAGGTGAAGCGCCGCTATTTTAATATTATCAGTGAGCAGCACACCAAAAGAAAGGTTGAAACTTACAAGAATTGCAAGCTTGGCTAACTCAAATTGATATTTATCTGGTTCAGTCGAAGGTTGGCTGCCACGTTTGAAGCGATTTGCAACTTGCATGACGAAATCATCGAGCGCAATGGTATCAGGGCTAAGAACACTATTTCGTAACTTGGAAAAAATCAGCAGAGCAAATAACAAAATTTATATGACATACCATTTCACGAAAATGATTGCGAGCTTGTCGACACCATTCTTTGATGCATGTCATAAGGATGCGCTCACGGTTTGGAACGCCGAAGATGTGGGAGAGCTGATACACATCTTTATTATCTGATAAATCTTTCTAAGGGGTCGGACAGTGAGTAGACTATCCGAATTTTATTCAGAGAAGAGTAATGAGGTACCTCAACAGCAAACTGAAGCCGTTTGAAGCTGGTACATTGAGAACAGACCAGATAGTCCTGGGATATGATGCGAACCGTAGTCTATTTGGAAAGGCTTAATGTCAGAACATGTAATACAAAAGGTAACTTACACATTGATCATTTGACAAAGAAAAATTGTCTTCAAGACGTATGCGCAGCTCATTCAAGAGTTGCTGAGTCTGTGCATGAGCCGAATTGAGTTGCCGGACATATTTCAGGACGTAGAGATTGTTCGCGAGACAGTAAACCTGTGAGGCAATGGGTGATCGTGTGCCCATCTTGAAGAATGGTAGTCATGATTGGTTAGCAGCTGTCAGTAATATTCATTGAAAGTATGACATTACCTTTGCCAAAGTATGAAGGGATTCACGTAAATCTGAATCAGTTTCATCAAATCCAAATTCATTGGTGACAATATCAACAAATTGGGTGCTGATGACTTGCTGAGTCAATTGCGCAGGAGGAGGTAGTGATGGTGAAAGAAATAGACGTTCAGAGTCATTGTGACGAACTGGCCGTGGAGACACAACATTCTGGTTTATGGGCGCACGCTGGGGAGGTGGAGCTTGTAATGAAGCACCAGTCCCAGAATTATAGGGTACAAAGGAAGTGGCAGAGAAGGAATTGCTATCTAGTTGGTATTGTTAGTCCCTAAAGTATACGTGCAGAGAGAAACACATACGGGATGGTGCTGGGGCAGGCATCATTGACATGGCAGCCCAGGACGAGGGTAGATTCTCTGTCGTTACCACTGAAGGCACAGGGAGGTATACTAAAAGCTGTGTGCCGTCTATAGCACCAGCCGGTACTGGTCTGAGGCTTGTTGGCAAAGCCAGACAAGAAGAAGAGGGTATGGTATGCGACGGTTCAAATGAGAGCATTGTTTGGTATTGTTTTCAGTGAACTTCGTTTCAAAGCCCAAGGCGTGGCTTTGCAAAATACATGTCTTCTTGAGCCTTTGACAATAATCTAACAATAATCGGTAATTAGTTATTTTCTAGAGCAAGACTACTATGAGTTCCAGTGTGCGCTTGCCCATACCCACGTCCATGCCCACGCCCACGCCCACCACTACGCCCATGCCCACCACTATGCCCATGCCTGCGCCCATGTCCTCGTGCATGCACCACATTCTTCTGAGCATCAATTTCACGAGTGCAGCCTATCATTATTGCATCTTCCATATTGAGTGACTGGGACCAGGAGCGCCAGCGATTGAAGTGAGCAGCATCCCGCATACGTGCCAAATTGATGATTTGATCTTCAGGATCTTCATGCGATATGAGAGCCTTTGTAAGCGTGGTATCTTTGCGCTCTTGCCACACTGTGACTCTTTTAGTTGGCCTGCAATTGTGAGCCTCGCATCGGTGTTGCACATTTACAGAGCAAAGAATATTCTGTAATGTGTCAAGCTTACTAGATGCGACAGCTAATGCAGAGATGTACATACTTTAAGATCCACAAGTGCATATTCTGTTCCAAGAGTAATCCGTGGCATTTTATACGGTTCTACATTGCTGAGGACAGAAGCAAGTTGAAGCAGGATTACATCTGGTTGGGATGCCTTTTCGTTATCTGATCCTATCTGCTGTCCGATTTCAACCACTCGGCACGGACAGTACTCCTGAGTAGCTGATAAATAGGCAAGGACCCAGGATGATGGCGTGCAGATATCTCCATTCAATAATATAAGAGACTTGCATGTTTGAAAGAATATATTTTGTGGTCCATTGGGCGGAGGCGTGTAACGAAACTGTCTTCCCAACTCCGTTTCTGCCACGGGTCGGATACCTTGATCATCTGGAATACATTTACCTTTGTTATCGGAGATTCATTACTATATTTCAAATGACAAGTGGAAAAGATACTTACCTGGGGATACATCCGATGAGCTCGCATAGCCAAGATGTTTCGAAATGACATCGTTGTCTCTCACGAGTAATTCTACCCCACTGCCAACTATTTGAAACTGCCCCGCTTGTCCTGCGTCAATGCTCGGAACAGACAATGGTGCTGAATCTGGGTTTCTCAAAGGCAATAATGCCCCACTCAAGAGATGCCAAAGGCGGTTGGCATGAGCAAAAGCCAGTGCAATATCATGCGATGGAGCTTGGTGATTAGAATGGATACTTTTGGAACGAATGACGGAATTGAATGATTCAAAGCCTTCTGTTGCAAACAAGATTGCGGGACCAAAACGACGAACGTGTTCCAGAAGATGAAGTAGAATGTGGAATTTTGATTTGTTGAACCAACGTGGTGACCAACATGCAGTACACGCCAAAAACTCCTCGATTGCGAGCTTGAGCTGTACCTGGATTAAGGAGTTAGCATGAGAATGACAGATCGACTCTCAAAGCATACTGTTTGTTCATCAATATCCCGAATTGCTGGTTTCCAGACAAGAGGAATCAAGTTTGACAATGCTACCCATGCCCGATAACACTCCGCTGAAACCAAATCAAAGAGGACAAAAGGTGCGACCTGCGCAATAGCACAAAAATCTCGCCCGACCAAGGAACCTGCATATTGCACTAGTGTTCGGCCATTGAGCGGGGATAAGCCAAGGCTGGAGACATCTAAGGAGTTGAGACGAGTGATAAGTAGCTCGTACTTTTCGGAATCCTTTTGAATCTGATTTTTGACAGCATCGCACCAAAAGTATTTGACGAAACCAAGGAGTATGACATGTAAAATCTCGACAGGTGTATCACGATGGGGGTCAAAACCTCATTAGGTCCAGCAGATAAGTCAGTTTCACGAGTTTGTCAAAAGATGTGATGTATGTACCTCGGATTCTCCATACTGGACTATATGGTTCATCAGGAATTGACAAAAGACAGTCATCTAGAGCGGTTTGTCTATCTGATCGGTGGGTTATATTAGCATAAGATGCATGGATCCTGTCAAGAAAATGATCCAAATATGTATCCTTGACACCGGTGTCGGTTTTCATTTTCTTGACCTTGGTTTGATTTTCAAGTGTTTGCAATTGTGTGAACATTGAACGTATGGTCTGCTTTGATTCTTCTTTGTTCCGCAACATTCCAATCTGCCAAAAGTGAATGAACAAGTTGTTGAGATTGATAACGCAAAGTGCACTTACCTTGACAAAACGTTTTACGCGTTCCACCATCTCTCCAAGCGACTCGCCCTTTTTCTTTCTACGTGATGCCTGAGACTCAGATCTGTCGCTCTGACCACCATCGGATTCCACATTCAGACTATTCTCCTGGGTTGGGGTGGCGTCCCCAGCTGCGGTCCTTAACATTTCTGCATCCTCACTATCATGCCCCTTGACATCGCAAATGCGACAAAAATGTTTTCCCTTCATTCCAATATGGCAACACACCTCACTTTGCATAGGATTGTCACCAAGAAATGCAGTTACGGATGGCACCATCAATACCCGTTCCTTCAATACGCAGTCCCAGGCCCAAATCCCAGAATCCCAAGCTGATCTACTCTAGATATCAGTCTTGCAACAAAGGATACAGAGAGACTGATGCATACTCGAGTTGCTCCACCACTCCATCAAGCATTTCTAATGGTGGTGCAAGGTTGGATGTACACAGGAAATGGGTGTTGTATGGCTTCTGTACTTCTGCACGAGGCAAGCCAGAAGGCGTGAACAAGAAGGAATCATGTTTATTCCACTTTTTCGATAGATTTCCAGATGTGTCATCGCAGTATAGCCAGATCGGAAAGGAAAGAACATGGGCACCATTTGCGAGCACCCTCCAGCGGTTGCCCTTAACTGGGTCTGTGCGTTTCCAGGGCAAGATCGTCATATCATTCTCATCGATATGTGAACCTGTTGACGATTATAGGGCATTTATTGGTAGCGAGTGAAAGAATGCCATACCGAGTATCTGTGAAGGACTTGGAAGATTGGAGGCTTGAAATCTTGATTTGCAATTCAGGAAATTGAGAAGAAAATGACTGCCAGGGACTTCGCGCTTTTGAAATTCTTCGACGACCCATCCAGGCTGTTGTCCGGAAACATTGCATAATGTCCACACGTTAGCGTACAGTTGCCCGTCACAATAGAACCATTCAAATGGCATGCACACAGAGCCATCAACAAGGGCACAGGGTTCATACAAGAAATACTGTGATTTGGATATAACTGCCATCGGCGCATGTTTCACGGAACCGGGTATTGAATCGATTTCACGCCAATGCGATGCTTCATAATACTCCGATACTGTCTTTCCATTTTCCTCTGGATAAAATCGGAGATGTGGTCGGACACGTGGGTTAGCCATTTCCTTGAAACAGATGAGATAGGATACGGATGCAATCACTGATAAGCAAGTGACCTGTGCAATGATATTGCTCAAAGAGTTTATATAGTAGCGATGGCCAAGCGCTCCATTTTTTTCAAAGGTGCGAATACCACATGCCGTGTGGATTTGTTCTTGATGATACTTGAATGTGCGTACACTGGGAACACCCTCAACATTGTTAACCTTCATCAGCCAAAGCAAAATATCAAGCTGGTGTTGCGAAAACGTGGACCGGGGGAGATGCATCAGGATATCGAGAGTACATTCCTATAGCGAAAGATCAGCACTGGAGTGTATATTAAGCGTAGACTTACTAGCTTGTTCTGCCATGGATACCAATTGTTCTTGACGGCATCTGATTCCCCCGATCATAGTCACTTCGCTGGTGGATCATCGGCATTCGCTCGAGATCCAGGTTCTAGCCAAGAAACAATTCAACTCAAGGGAAAACAGATGGAATCATCTTACTTACGCTGTTCCGGATCATCGACGTAAAAATGGCTGGTAAACTGCAAGTCGGGCCCGTCAGATAAGGCTGCTTCAGATCTTTCTTCTTCGCCTTCAACGGAGAGCTGTTCATCATCCAGAATGCTTTGCAAGGATATTGCCAACGAAACAACTTCGTCGGGTGTCATTGGCGCCTGATCTAAATCACCATACGTTTCACTGCTGGGGCTCGGATTTTGAACCATGTCGTCCAACAAGTGGTGGACTGCCTCGTTGATGGCAGATCCATCTCTGATCATCGGATTGCCTGATGTATACATAGGCTGAGCGGGTGAGGCGGATGACGAAGCCGACCCCATCTGGATGGATGGCTGGAGTTCATCAGCTAGTCTGTGCTTGATAGCGGCTTGGTGGCCGGTCGAGCGCTCATGCCGTTTAGCAGCGCTTCGTTCGTAGCGATGCCCATTTTTGCAGGCGAGACAACTCCACTTGCTGCTGTCTCGTGTCCACCCTGGCATGTATCCTGTCATAGACAATGAAAAAAAAAGCCATGTCGCACTCACATCGCTGGTTTTCGGATGATGGCCAACTCATCTTGGTGAAGAAAAGCAACGGAACGAACTATGCGCGCTGAGCACATGTGAAAGTGCACCCAGCTGATAAAATCTGGCCATGACAACCCAGAAAGCGATTGTCCACGAGCTGATTGATGATTTGATTGCCCTGCTGGAGGGGCTGATCCCTGCTTGCCGTCGTCCCTGTTCGTTAAGCGAAATCGTGCAAAGGACGAAATGGCAAATGTTCTGGGAACGCAACCGCAGCATGCCGAATTTGTCCGAGGCCTAGCCAACGACACAATCCGAACTCGTTGTCAGCCTGTTTGGCTCCCTGTCGCTCTTGCCAAACAAGGTCGTGCTGAGCCAGTGAACTGATCAGTGCAGGGATCCCTCTCATACAGAACGCAGGCTTGACAAGGCTCGGTCACGGTGCAACATACTGCCAGCTTTGGATGGACTGATACATATATTCATGATCTAATACCATTCCGTTATTAGTACAAAATCAATAACAAAAGTGGTCTCTCGTGACTGATGTCCAACGCGCGTTTATGTCAATCCGTGCGATGAACAGTTGACTTGTTTAGGCGTGTATAATGTAATGTTGAACACTGATAGGAAATATGGCTAGGACAGAATGCGGCGTACCACCACCGATCACGATGAAGTCATATTCATGGGCAGAATAGCCCGTCGCGCCGGCAAGAGTGCCAACATTGGACAGATCCGAGATATAATGGGACAGATGAGAGAGGCGACGCCGGAGGACTAAGGCCAATGCAGAAACTGCACCTGCACCGAAGGCAGCCAGCAGGCGTGAAGAGAAAGTAAGTTTGAGGCTCCTCAGAAACGAGATAAGAACAGCAAGAAAGTTGGACGAGGCCATGAATGGACGAGACTGCGGGGAGGCCTGAGAGGAGCAGTGGCTGTGCTTTGACTATGGGTCACTAGGCCGGTAAAAAGTAGCAAATTTGCAACTTTCCTTCATCTTTCCCTCGACCACAGTCCTCGCTTCAGTCTAATTCCGTTTCGCTTACTCTTACAATCATTTTTCCGCAAAGACCTTCGCTTCCATCCACGCGCATCACACTCCGAGCCGCCACCTGCCTCTGTACAGCTGCTCTGATCGCTCAGACTTGTTTGACCCCAATCCCGTCTGCACTTGGCGCCCGCGAACATGGACAGTGGGTATAATCCACCATCCAAGGCAAACCTCAAGGCATGGTGGAACCACTTCACTTTTGCCCAAAAGGTAAAAAAGGATAGCGAGTTCCGGAGAATCGGTGAGCCCCATGCCATCTGCACCATTGACGCCTGACGGTGAACACCATCGCAGACGATACCCCGCACACCGTCTTTGGAAAGCCCCTGAGAGAGAGTCTCAAGTACGCCAGCGTACAAATCTCGACAGCAAATGCCGATGGCGAACTGTACGTTTGGGGCTACATTCCCGTCGTCGTTGCAAAGTGGTATGCAAGCCTTACATGAATCTCATTCCACACCCACTCAATGACGTCAATATCAATCATATAGCGGTCTATACCTGAAAGAGAACGGTGAGTTTTAATTCTGCGACCAATGACACATTCTTACTTCCACCTCGTGCAGCCACGGAAGTTCCAGGAACTTTCCGCGTGAATGGATCCAACAAACGCATGCGAGAACTGCAAGCTTCTTTCGAGACACCTCCACGAGTACATCTTCAGTCTGACTGTCCTGGTTTTATTTCCGCTGATATCCTTATTCTAGTATGGCAAGGATCTAGACTGGAAACAGGAAACGTACACGACGCACGATGTGGCGAGCGTTTTCCGAAGATATCTCACACAAATGCCTGTAAGTATCCTTTCATTGGACCAACTACCCGCTTCATGATCTTCAAACCAAGGAACCTGTCATACCTCATGATATGTACCACCACGTAAGTTATATCATCTATCACTTGCATGATTCTGATGCTCGATGCGTAGTTCCGTGATGCATTGGGTGAGGTCCGATTGGCCCGCTTTGGTGCCCTGCTGAAACGAAAGCTTGCTCCAGCGAGACAGCCATACAATCAGGATGAAATAATCTCAACATACAAACGACTAATCCGCGAAATGCCACGCCCTAACCAGTACCTCTTATTATACGTTTTAGATCTTCTGTCTGTCTTCGCCAGAAAATCGGATAAAAATCTCATGACTGCCACAAGTTTGTGCTGCCATTGTCTGGTCACAGCGCCGAATTGACCTACTCGCATGACAGATCTCGCTGTCATATTCCGGCCTGGCCTTATTTCTCACCCCAATCATGAAATGTCTCCGGGCGAACATGCCCTAAGTCAGAGGGTGCTGGAATTCCTGATTGAACATCAGGACTGGTTCATGCTTGACATCCCTCCTCTACCGGCGGGAAGCACGATTAAAGATATTGACGATACACATGTTCCCAGCTCAGACGAAGAACATTCACAACTCGGCGGAGGATGGAATCTGGTTGACAGAGAGAAGCCAAGACTGCCGCGCCGAAGGACAACTCTTGACAGAAGTGGTACGTGTTTCACGTTGCTGGCATTCGACACGCAGTGCTGACAGGATTCTGTGAAGTTCACACTCCTCGGGCCACCTCAGGTGACGGGCCGATGTCGCCCATTGCGGAGGTCCCTCGGGCGGTTGGCATTGGAGTGACACGTAGTCGAACGCTGCCAAGTCAAAGAAAAGGTATGACCAGCAACGACGGCATCGTCACTACAGAACGTGGGCGGGTGCTGCGGAAGCAGAAACGGTCGTCGTCGCAGGGCAGAAAGAGTGGTGTGTTCGATACACCAAAAGGCTAGCCAACGACTGGGCGTATATCCGGCTGTGATACCCAGCAGCGTACTTTTTACCCGTCTAGTGTAATTACATACTAATTATAGAGTCACAAACATGTTCATTTATATTTATAGAGGCTCGTGTGTCCTCGTGCTGTGCCACAGTAGACGGTCCCGTTCGTAGCTCTGTTGATTCCATACCTCCATCCCGAACTGTAGAATCCTTCAACGATGCCATATACCCCTTACAGAGACGAGCCGTCCCATTCGACTACGGACCTTTACAATTATTACGATAATGCCGGGGTAAGCTCCGCAGGGCATTGCTCCCCGAAAGTCACTTATTTGACGAGGCTGTGATCAGCCGAGCCATTCTGCGGCACAAGACATTCCGCTGCCCGCGCAAGCACGGTATGATAGTAACCTTGCAGCCCGACAGCCCATGTATACCCAAGCTGCAACGCACTCGGTGGATGATATGCATGCGACAAGTGCCCCATACGACTCTAGTCGATGGCTAGGAGCGAGCAAGTCCGGCAGCCAACGCTCAAAGTGGATTGTGCGTTCCCTCTGCTCAGCCGCATCCTATTGCTTCTTACCTGAGCTCGACATATCCAGGTCATTGGGTCCATCATCGCTCTGGTTGCGATCATAGGCATCGGTGTTGGTGTCGGCGTCGCAGTCTCGAAGAATAATTCAAAATCATCGACCAAGACGAACACCGGACCAGGATCATCACCCGTTCATCAATCGGATCCAAATGACCCAAGCACCTTCGTGAAGGATCCAAGACTACATAAGTCGTTCTACGGTCTTGCGTACACGCCCCAGGGTTCTCAACTCCCAGAGTGTGGAAACGATCTCGGTAAATCTCTTGTTTGGACTGGGGAATCCCGGATGCTGATGCGAATGAGAACGTAAGGCACCGTCATCAGGGACATACAGGTATTGTAGATTTTGCAACCGACCCTAGTTTGTCCAGTCCGCTCAATTCAAGGCCAGTTGATATCACAGCTCACAACCGTATGCCGTTTTCAAGCGCCCTTCATCGTACCATCTCTTATCCTGTATTAGCGCATCCGGTTGTATGGCGCGGACTGTAATCAGACTGCTCTGGTCGTGAGTCTCGTCGCGCTTTGTCTTCTGTTGTCCGACCAGTGACCCTTGCCGCAGTTGGAGGCTATAAAGCAAACTAAAGTCAATTTGACGGTTTGGCTGGGCAACTATGCCATTGCCACAGATAATGGCGCCGCGTACCAGCGGCAGCGCGATGTAATCAAGGCGGCCATCCAGACCTACGGCACCGACCACATCGGGGGAATCACTGTCGGAAACGAGTTCATGTTGAAGTACAACCTAGCTATGCTCCTTTCTCGACCCTCATTCTACTCACTTCTTGTGTTTCCTCACAGTTATCTCAATGCAAACCAAGCGACGGATGCAAATAGTGACATAGGAAATACCGGGGCTGCAATACTGATAGCGAATATTAAGGATACGCGAGATATGCTGACCGGGCTAAATCTCGATAAGAACCTCCCCGTCGGTACAGCGGATGCTGGCAGCTATTTCAACAACCAGATCTTGCAGGCAGTCGACTACGGCGTATGGCCTCTTCTTTCCCGCTCAGCAAATTGTGCTTGATAATTTCTACAGATGGCGAACGTCCACCCCTGGTTTGCGAATGTCAGCGCCGACGACGCCGCCAGCTGGACTGCGCAATTTTTCCAAACAACCGATGTTGATGTCGCCAACGCCCTTCCGAACAAACCAATGATGTACATTGCTGAGACAGGTATGTAGTGATTTCTAAAGTGCTAAAACTGCATCTTCGACCCTTTTCCGTGCTAGGCTGGCCAACGGTATGTTGTTAATGGAGATAGCTGTTGCTTACAATGCCGCTTACTCGTCGGGCAGAAATCCTCTGATGCTGGCAATGCAAACAATGGGCCATCGACAGCTTCGGAATCTAACCTCCAGGTTTCTGCCCTTGAGCTCAGTGTCAACTAGTTGATGAACGATTTATCTGCTAGAAATTTCTAAATACCTTCGTCTGTCAAGCCAACACTAACAGTACTGGTTACTTTTTCTTCGAGGTGCGCTCCTAAGCACATCATGAATTGTTCAGAAATCTTTTGCTCACCGTCTCTGGTCAACCAGGTCTTTGATGAACCATGGAAGGTAAGGTTGTCAACAAAAGTCGCTTTTATATTTCTGCTGACTCCGCACCCGCAGGATGCGCAATTTGGCGGTGTGGAGGTAATTCAACATATAAATAACTGCAGCTTCGCATTGTTGACGCAGACGTATCTAGGGCTGGTGGGGCTTGTTCACTTCGAAGTATGTTGTCTTGCCTTGGTTTTAACATGACGCCCAGTGATATGGGTAATGTTGCAGCGGCAGCCTCAAGAACATTGATATTCCTGACTGTCAATCACCTTAAATGCTAACGAACCCGAACGACCTATGCCATGTAGGATACGATTAGCGACTTGGACGCTATCTAGCTGTCGTGCTCATTACGTTCCGTTCTATATATGTAGGACATTATGTTACTATCTGCGGACTGTGTCGCCAGAATATCCTGCTTGCACATAATTGTTCACAAGGCTGAAAGATAAAAGAAGTATAGACTATGATGCTTTGCAGGGCGGGTGATCAGTTAGGAGAGGCGAGCAGCCGAAATCCGTAGGCGAAGAAGGGCGGCTGTTAAAAAAAATGGGGCGTAATGGGAATAATCTGGATTTGTATGCGATTGGCAGAAATGGCAGATAAGCATGGCATTCTAACGTGATATTTGACTCAAAAAGAAACTGCATTAACCGGGAGTCGAACCCGGGGCTAGGCCATGGGAAGACCCAATGTTACCGTTACACCATCAATGCGGTAATTACCAGTTCTTCCAGTTCTAAGATATTATAATATTAGAACTCATGATAGCGTGGTAAAAGAAAAAAAGTACAAGGTAACCTTATCCTGCATTGACCGGGAGTCGAACCCGGAGCTAGGCCATGGGAAGACCCAATGTTACCGCTACACCATCAATGCATTTATATGGCAAGATATGTTGAAACTATATCTAGACGTGATGAGTCGAGATGACCGACTCCGATCGCACCTTTTCCCTGGGATACATGCAAAGGAAATCGAACTCGTTACGCCTCCCACAGGCCCTTCAAGAGGTGGTCAGCGACAGCCTCGCTTGGCCGTCAACAAGACAACGGAAATCAAGAAAGGAAGAAAGGAAAAGGGAACGCCTCGAACGCAAGCAGGCGAAGTCCCTCTTCTTCTCGGCCTCAAAACGACGCACATCAGATGAACATGAAGGTTTGCAAGCTTGCAAGAGACTCAAGTTTGACAATACCATTTCTACCAAGCCGTCCGTTTCGATACAAGCCGCTTCAGTATCGGTGAAAGAATCGGGCCGGAAGGCTCAGAAACCAGGACGAAGGTCGACTGCCCAAGGAAAAAAGAAAGAGAGTCGAACCGTAGTCGCCGAGTATCCGCCTCATCCACGAAGTCAGAAAGAAGAAGAGGAGGACGCTTATATCGCGTTTCTGGAGGCCAAGCTGGGATACAAGGAAAAAAGTGGAAAGCAACGTCCAGACGATGACGGTCTAGATGGTGCGACATTCTGCTCGTTTCAGAGGGGCATGTAGCTCAGACCATCCCTGTCAGGCTTATTGGATTTCGTGTCATCTATTAGTGGTTCCGCAAGCATGGTTTGTACCATCTTTAACTCCTCTTCAACCGGCTTGACCAGCTACGGCAGTCTGTTACTTCACTTTCCTCCAAAGCTAATGAGAAAATCGAGGAGTCTCAGTCCAGCTTCACGAATTCGGAGTACTCGTTTTTGGATGAAAAAGAATGGCAGGGCATCGATGTGGATGACATTACACCTAACTCGGAAAGAGTTGCATTATTATCACTTCCTAGCACGTTCCAAGCGCATAGCCCCGAAGCGCAGTACGGTTCAGCCAAATACGTGCCGCCCTCTCAACGGCATTTGCAGGCTTTATGCGACACTGACTCGGGGGAGCAGACAAAGTTGAAGAAGCAGTTGAAGGGCCTTCTCAATCGGTGCGGTCCGTCCCAGTGGCTGGAATATAATGTCTTGATGAAGCTGTAGGATGAGTGAACAGAATATTGGAAGCATCCTGGACAGCATTGAAGAGATATACAGGAATTATAGGCGCAATGGTACGTGTTGCCGGTTCTTGGTGTATAGATGGCTTATGAACCTCGTGAACCTAGAAGTCACATCGCAACTTTCGACGTTGGTTGTCAACATTGTTGCTTCGCCTTCTTCATTGTTGGATTCTTACGTCGTACTGTACGCCGGTTTCATATCCGCCTTACACAAGACCATCGGCCTTGAATTCGGTATGTTCTCATTCATCACATCGACACTAGGTCACTGATGACGCTCAGTCGCACATTTCGTGCAAGAGGCTGTTCAATCTTATGAAAACTTTTTTTCTGCCTCAGTAGAACAAGAAGCTTTGGTGAATTGCCAAGGTCAGGCGGACGGCGTCAACGTACGAGGAAAAGAATGCACCAACTTGATTGCTTTGTTCTCGGAATTATACAACCTTCAGGTCATCTCCGCTGTCCTTGTCTTCGACATAATTCGAGAAATTCTTGACCAATCATTGCGAGAATTTAATGTGGAATTGCTACTGAGAATAGTCAGGAGTATGTATAATACCATCACTCATCGAGCATTCTACACTCAGGTCAACCTTGATAGGTTCCGGCCACCAACTTCGACAGGACGATCCATCTGCATTAAAGGACATCATTCTCGTCATTCAGGACAAGACCTCGAAGGCTTCCGCGGTACCTAGGTAAGCGACGTATTTTGTCATTTCATCCGATGCCTACAATCGTCCACAGTTCCAGAACTCGATTTATGATCGAGACCCTTTCAAACGTTAAAAACAACAAATTGAAGAAATCTGCACCAAGTCAAGGGCCCGATGCTGCCGACCGTATGAAGCGGTTTCTGTCTGGGCTGGCAAAAAAACGACAGGGTATGCCGCATTGAGCTCTTCATCCATTCCGCATGCACAGGTAACACCTCCCTTCAGTGTTTACTCATGAGCCATTACGTGTCAGTCTCAGCGACCTTCGCTCCGCTGAATCTCGCGGCAAATGGTGGTTGGTCGGAGCAGCTTGGAGTGGTGATCCTCTTGTCGAACGCCAACTCGATGCCAACCGCGAACTCTTCACCTTCGACGCTCATGAAAATACAAATGAAGCTCACTCTAGGAATGGACTATCCGGCCTGGCACGAAGTCAAGGGATGAATACCGACATTCGACGGAGCGTCTTCACCGTGTTGATGAGCAGCGAGGTATTTATTTATATCCGAGTTCTTTTACGACTCATTGAACCCAGGATTTCAGGACTATATCGATGCTTGCGAGAGACTCTCCCAGTTATCTCTGTCTGAAACTCAACAACGAGAAATCGTTCGGGTTTTGCTTCACTGTTGTGGAAACGTGTGTTTTATCATATTCGGAAAGATTTACATGGCCTTCATATTTGTTCTATTTCAGGAGAAATTGTACAATCCCTTTTACGCGCTTGTCGGTCAACGTCTGATGCAGTTCTCACATTCCCATAAAATCACCCTCCAGTTTTATTTATGGGACTTCTTCCGAGAACTTGGCGAGACGACGGTTGGCGGTGAGGCCGTGGTCAAGAGCGTAAGCCATGGAAGTGAGTCGACAACGGTGAATAAGGTTTCGACCTCCAGGATGAAAAACATAGCGGCTGCTTATGGATGGTGGATTGCGAAAGACTGCTTAACACTGGCCGTGCTCAAGGTCAATTTCGCCTCTGTTTGTCGGCCATGCTGTTAACCAAATGTGATGCCAGGCTGTAGACTTCACCGTGCTGCAGGGCCAGTCACTCAAGTTTCTGCAACACTTGATGGAGCAGATCTTTATCAGCAGCCAATCAGCAAGACCACTGACACAATCTGAATACGGGAAAATTGGGATGACGAAGGATCGGCATGGGATTGAAGAGATATTCATCAAAGCCACCCGAATAGAAACACTAACCATGGGGTTGGTGTATTTTCTATCCGAGACCTTCCGCTCATCAGATGACGTCCTTGGAAACGATGTGTCCAAATTCATGAAGTGGGCAGTCCAACTAGCGAAGGACACATTACGAACTGGAGTCGGCATTATTGGAAGCTTGTAAAGGCTATTCCCGGTGTGCCTTCTGAAAGGCAACGCCCGAGCAGACACTACCACTTCTGCCCCCAAATGCGTATTTTGGATATTCAATTCGAGAACTGTTTCGGGAATGACATTCTTCCTGATGGTGGTTTAATGTATGCACATACTGGTACACCAAGCCTGTGACTGCGCTCTCGAAATGCGATTGTAGCTCTTCCTCTGTAAAGTTACATGCTACACCGAGTCAGTGTATCATCGTGCCATTGTCACCAAAGCCATCCACGCACATGTAATGAGGAAGTAGCCCCCCGGTTTCAGCAATCGACAAACTCGCTCCCGGTATTGAGTGGTTGGGGGCGCATCGTCGGGCTTAACTTCGGCCAAAGCAATGGCGTCGAATGTTCCCTTGTCCAGAAGGATATCCCAGTAACCGGCTTCGGGTCCGTCGCGTTGAATCGCGGCTAATCGAGGAGGGTGATCGGTAAGGAAGTTGCAAGTAGCGAAAGTGATTTCTGGCACTGCGTGAGCCGCAGCGACAGACTTTGCGAGATCAACGGCGCCATGACTGTAGTCGATGCCCAGAAGGTGTCTCGGATTATAGCAGGCCTCTTCGGCTAGCGTAATAAGCAAGGTTCCGTTTCCGCTCCCTATCTCGAGAACAAACGGGTTCATCGAATGTGGTATGTTCTCAGAGACCCACGCGACCATTTTTTCGACCGATTCCTCTCCAAACCTGTCCTTTCATAGGTCAGAATGTCTGTGAATGAAAATCGTTACATACCATACTTCCCCTTCGTCACCGTTCTCCTTGAAGTTTGAGAGTTCAGTTTTGTAGATGCGATCCCAGCTGACCGATGGTGGCAGAGTTGAGAAAAAGGATAGACGATGCAAAGCCAGACTTACTGTTCCTTTTTGCCAAGATTCGAAGGTGGGAGGCTGAGGGTCTGACCAGCCATGGTTGCAGGAAACAACTCAAACTAGATACATGGGAAAGACGCCAATGAGCCAAGACTGCCTGTTGCTTCATTACTCATGCATTGAGGTTTAAAAGTACAGGTTATACGTGTGTAGGGTATGTAGAGACAGCAACATTAGATATGGCTCAACGAGACGAGGGCATGCGCTTAACGACCCTTGCCATCGGTCCTCTCAAGCAGGTCCTTGGCTTCGTTGATTTTGCTCGCAAGGTAAGGCGATCCTCCACGGTCGGGATGGTTAGCAAGCATGATCTGGCGATGTGCATCCTTGATTTTGGAGCGCAAATGTGGGCCGTCTCTAGATAGAAAACAGTCAGGTTGATGAAAGGTGAAAGGATGAGTACGGCGTACTTGAGACCCAAAATAGCGATGGCCTCTTTCCTGTCCATTTTGGCTTTGAAGCCGCCCTTCACCCACTGCTCCGCTGCACTCCTACCGATGAATAGCCCTCGTTGCATAAACGAGCGTCCAAGAATAGCAGCCGCGATGGCAGATACGCCCAGAATGACCGGTGTGGACATGGTGAATTCGGTCACAGTTTTTTTTTTTTGAAGCGGATTATGTGATCAACGTCAGCCTGTCTTCGTGTCCTCCACCATGGCAGCTCTTCAATCTATGAATCTCGTGCAAAACCTCATCGGCGGAGAGTATTGTAATGAGACAATATCCACCATCACGATCCAGCTCTCCTCGCTCAGTGCTGAGGTCTTATCGGTCTTCGATCATTCGCTGCCACTTGGTATATCCCCTGGCGTCTCGTCGAGAGGGCGACTGGCCGCGCTAGCCATCGCCGACAACAATAATTGTCGCATCATAGAATTTGATGTATCCTGGAAGAAACCCGAGGCTGATAGAATCTCGTCTCCAAAAAGAGCCAATCTCCAATTGTTGCAGGACAAAATACTTTGTCGCGCAGCTGGCGATCTCTATGCTTTTGATATGGGTCCGCTCTGCATGTTGTTACACTCCGATTTCTCTCTGCTCATCACTAGTGGCGTGGACATACAATCCGCCGCATCCGTCGCCAATCGCCGACCAGCGACCTCCGTTGAGGACATCGTCGGCGACTCTGTTCCGATTATGAAAACGAACATCGTCAATGTGTTCCAAAACCCGGTCTACGACAGAGAGGATCGCAACCAGCCCACCGATTTGGCCATGCGTGCATGGCTTTCACAGTTTCTCGCACATCACCAGGCTGGAGAGATGATATTCGCCAAGGTACCCAGAATTGATACTCGCAAACTTGGTCCAGCTGTGCGTTATGTCGTTGCGTCAATCTCCTGCTGTTGTCCGCTAAACAGGAATTTCTGTAGTCCCTCGGCGTGATCGCCAAACTCTCAACAGACGCGTTGCGCTTAGATCAGACCAAGCCCATTCAGACAACGAATCGCGTTCAGATTGACACCGTTAATGAGGACGGGGAAGCATCCCTAAAGTTTCTTGCATTCAATGATCGCATACGATCTCAGAAGGTCTGTGAGGCTGGATTTATGCACCTTGACTCGATGTTAAGTATCTTTTCAGAGAGTCAAAGTGACTTATCAAGGTACCAATTCTGGCCAGTTCACTCTACCTGCAATGGTCAGTCGCAATCAGGGCAAAAGCGGGGTCATGACTTTACCACACTCTATGGGCAATGAGCAAGCAGTCAAAGTGGTTTCTATAGGACGGGATGATCCTACAACAGCTGAGGCCAAGAGAGCTGCTACTATTCTCCACATCCTACAAGGCTCACATAGTCTTCTTGAAGATAATTCATGGATTCACAATATCTGGTTTTCGAGAGATGATGATGTGTTTTGCTGGCCAAAGGAATGGTCTGAGGACACTGGGAGCTATGGATCATTTGCACATTCTTTTACCAATATTGGCAATCTTGGCTGTCACAAACTCAATGCATCTCAACAAGTTGCTGTTAACACCATGCTATCTACTCTAGATGAGCATCGGATTACCATTATCCAAGGTCCCCCTGGAACTGGCAAAACATCAGTTATAGCATCCTTTGTCCAACTTGCTATTGCTGCTGGTTACCAAGGTCTTTGGCTTGTTGCACAGTCTAATGTGGCTGTCAAGAATATTGCTGAAAAACTGCTTGATGTTGGTTTCACTGCTTGGAAGCTGCTAGTATCCAAGGATTTCCATTTTGAATGGTTGGTGTTTTTTTTTCTTCAAATATTGTTCTCTATTCTTGTAGTCCATTCTAATATACTACTTAGGCATGAACATCTCTATGTCAAAGTTCAAGATAATGTTATCAGATCAGAATCTTTTCATACTCTTTCATTACAAAGTATAAAAGATTGCAAAGTTATTCTTTGCACATTGGCCATGCTTTCGAACTCTTTTATCTTCAAATTTACCAAAATTAATCCACTCAAAATATTGATAGTGGATGAAGCAAGTCAAATAGAAATTGGCAATTACCTTTCTATATTCTTACATTTCAAGACATTGCGCAAAGCATGTTTTATAGGAGATGATAAACAATGTGGGATTTTATTCAATTGTTACTATTTTTATACTCAATTTTTGATTAGTACCTCCATTTGGCCAAGAAGATATTCAAGATTTGCAAAGCATCTTTGAATTTTCTCATCTTCGAAGAAATGCATTATTTCTGGATATTCAATGTAAGTTAAATACTTTTTTTATTCTTTCTATTAGTAATACTAGAATTAGATCGCATGCCTCCTCAAATTGGAGATATTATTTCTGCAGCAGTCTATGATCAGAAATTGAAATCAAATCCTCAACATCCTGTTTTGCATAAAGCTTGCTATTTTATCAATGCTTCTGGAAATGAAAAACAAAATAAAACTTCATTTATGGTTTGAATAATTTGTTTTTTATTTAATAGCAGCTAATTTTCTTTTACTTAGAATCTTGAAGAAGCACATGCAGTTCTTATACTAGCTCAGCTTTTACAAAAGCAACAAAAAAATTATCAAATTATAACACCTTATGATAAACAAGGCAATTATATTGAGGAGAAAATGAAGGAAATTCCTGGACTGCAGTGGAAAAACAAGTGTTTCAATGTTGACTCCTTTCAAGGTATAATTATAATATTATTTTTTAATATATAAATAATTTTTTTTAGGAAATGAAGAGGACTACATTATCATATCCTTGGTCAGGTCACAAGAGCTTGGCTTTCTCAATAATCTGCGACGTATGAATGTTATGCTTACTCGCTGCAAGAAAGGAATGTACATTGTATCCAGCCAGAAGTTTCTATTGGGTATTGCTTCTAAAACACTTGCTGGTATACTTTTAGAAAAGCTTGGGCCTGATGCTTGGCTAGAAATTAAAGATATTGAAAATGGAGAACTGTTGTAGTTGACAAATTCTTTTTATAGATAGTCCAGATTGCTTTGCAAAAATTCTGCTTTAATTATTCTATTCTTTTTACTTACAGAATTTTTGCATAGCAATCTGGAACCAGTCAAAGACTATTACATATTCTTACTATTACAAATGTGTAACTGTAGATCTACTATCTACAACTTGTGAAGAGCAAAGCATATGCATAGTGCTTAAACTTGAAGCAATAGCATCTATAAGACATTTTGTTGATGTTAAATTACTTGAAAATTTTGATTCAATTCCAAATTTTATCATGTCAGGACCTGCAAGATCTATGCATCATAAGTATGCTAGTCATCTGCAAACAAAAAACATACAATTAATCCCATATCCATCAGCATATGCAGCTCCAAACCTATGTCATATTAGCAGAAGTTATAATAAAGATCCAAGATACATACCCAGTGCCTTTGAATAGATGTCCTGCACTCAGCCCACTGGTACTCAGCTTCCATTTCTGACTTTCTGTAAAGATTTGATCCTCAAACAACCTGGGGAATGGTCCATCTTCTGGACGAAACATCATCTTTAAACCAAGAAGGTGTCGATCAATTCCCCTTCCAGTGGCAGCCTCTCTTGTCAAACGAATATGTTTTTGAATGGCATGACAAAGCTTGGCATACTGTTCACTCAACTGAATGGAGCATCACAAGGTCAGATACCAAGAATACTGATACAACTCAGGATAGACCTACCGAGGAACATGGGTCAATCATACTCATTACCCAGGCTCGACTTTCTGTCGTCAATGTCCGAAGAGTTTCTGTTCGCCCACGTCTGAACATACGTGTTAAGACTGTTTCGTAGGTTGCTGTAAATTCGCCACGAGTCTTGTACCATGCAAGCTGCAGAGCCATCTGAATGTATGCATCGGGCGAGAACTTCGCTGATGCCAACATTAGCAGTAGACAGACAATGGTAGACTGTGGCAGTCATACCAAAGTCTTTGATCCAGTCAGCACCATAGTGGGTAAACCAAAAGACACTGTCATCCGAGTCCGAAATTAGTTGCCTTGCCCTCGTCGTCGCCACTTCGCACTCCTGCCATAGCTTATCGTCGGTTGTCCAATCCAGCCTCGTCCAGCCTGTCGTGTTGGGTGTCTCGCGATAACTAGTCGGATCCAGTCCTTCGGCGATTCCATACTCTGCCACAATGCTCGGAACCAAAGCATCGCATGGTGAATGTTCGCCAGTGGCACCAGCATGAGTGGCTGGGTCTACAACAAGGGTGAAAGGCTTATCGAAGAAACGGTTGGCAACGTTGTCTACTGTTGACCGTATAGACTGGAGATGAGCATCGATGGCTGCCTGGGCCTCCGATCGAGGATGTTCGCTGGAAGTGGGATCTATGACATGGGCGGTGTGATCCAAACTGAGCCCCATTACTGAGGATAACAGAGCTTGATAAGACGCCTGATTCTGAGGGCTGAGGGATAATAGATGTTCTAAGTTCTGTCTCGCAGTTAGATCCGTCGTCAACCAACGTTCAACAGAATCTCGTCACCTTTGTCCAACGATCGCGATTATCAGCACTTAAGATGCCTATCGGAAATGCTCTTTCCCCCCTCCCAAGTCTTTCTTCCACGTCCGAAACGATGCCAAAAAGCCGAGATTCTAATTCACGGACGGTGACTAGTGCCGGTACGGAGCCTGAGGTTTCCAGAGGATGATATACGTTGACGGTATAACACCAGTTGTGAACTATTACCAAAATATCCAGCGTATGCGGCGATGTGGAAGGGACAAATGTTGAAATTATATCACAGAAGATTTTCGGAACGCGCGCCCTATTAAACATTTTGGCAGTGTTTTCGCGGAGCCAGATCCCTGTGCAAAAGTGGTAGCCTATATTGGCCATGACGCGTAAAGAAGCGAGGCATACCAGTCCGCGTCGTCTCTGGATGTAGATCATTACTATGTGAGAGAGCGGATAAGCTTCGGAGAGGTTGGTGGCTCAAGCGCTTCAGACGTACACGTCTAATCGCCGTCTGAACTCCAGTATGCGGTATATAAGCCAAGCGGCGCGCCGCACTTGCCAATACGTGATTCTTGCTCTTGGGTAGCTCAGCTCTGCGCGTAATGCCTCCTCGGGTATCATATTGTCGTCGTGAAAAGCCAACCACCAGTTAGAGTTGATGAGCAATGGTGCCCTCCCTTCGAGATAGGCCTTATTCATCCAAAAATTATCGTCCAGCCAGTTGTGCGGAGAGACTCTGTCCAAGGCTATTTCGCGTCAACCACTAACTTGCTCAGTGGTTAGATAGAGTACACGTACCGAGAAGGCGGTCTTGGAGGACCTTTCCGATACCAGATTCAAACTCGTTGGCCCACTTCTCTCGCATAGCATAAGCATTGTCATATGAGTCTCCGCCGCGTCTTTCGGCTTCAAGCAAGAGAGGTTGAATGGAGGTCAAGTACCGATCTAGCGTCTGGCGAAGGTGTGGTACGGGCAGACGGGGCAAAGAAGGAGGAGAAGTCGACATGGCTCGGATACAAGTGCGTATCATAGCCGCATCGTCGAACTATGTATATAGGCAAAGCGGAGGTGAATAGAAAACCACGTGATTATACTTTTCTTTCACGCCTCAATGGATGTTCCTCATCAGATCGCTCAGTGGGTTGAGGCTCGGTACACGCGTCCTCGCATCGACCCAGTATGCTATCAATTTTTATCAAGACCCCACGTCTTGATTTTTCATAGGAATGGCTCCACGATTGTTATGCCTGGTTAATCACCGACGGCGGGCATAATCCCACAACGAACTTGGATGAACTGCTGGATGCTATGGAACATCAGATTCTTGAATCGAATCTCTGCGATTCCATGCTCCCCGGTACTGGTCTGCCAACCAACGTCGCACTTCCCACGACAACTACAGTTCTACGGGGCATGGAGGTCCTCGTGGAAGTCGCATCGGTCACTGAGATTGCAACCAGTGCGTTTACGCTGAATCAAATAAGAATTGCACGAGAGGAGCGGATGAAAGCCGGACAACCAGTGGATCAGGACGGCGAAGGCGACATAGACGTCGAGGGCGAAGGGCCCATGCCAAAATATCCGCGAGGAATGCTCAAATTTCAATTGACGGATGGGACGACAATCTTACCCGCAATTGAATATAAGCCTCTTCCTCAATTTTCTCTCGAAAACACCCCTTTGGGCTACAAGGTTGACTTCCATCGCAGGTTGAGTTTTACAAGGTATTGAAATGCACGCGACAGCTCATCCTAAAAGAGGTGCCCATTTGCCGTGGAACCGCGTTTCTTGCTCCAGAGTGCATCATTACAAAGGGTCACAGGACTGAGGAGCGGGATGAAAGTCGCCGAGCTGACTTTGCTCGGGGACTATTTCATCGCATGGGGTGCGCTTTACGCCCTATCTCCCAGCTTGAGCAGAAAATGATGATTTAAAAACATAAGCCGCACTGAACTTATCTCTTCCCCTCGAACCCATCCCTCGCCAGCACTTCCACAGTTTCGTTCTCGGCTTTGCGACGTTCCCGCGTCTCCGTCCTCTGTCATTATAAACGACGACGGACATCTCGAGCCGCAAAGACGCCGGATTCTCGATCAGCACGGTCCTCAAGTCGTTTCGGATACCCAATTGAACAGCCCATCTGCTGTGGTTTCCCCATATTTTGCAAATAATGGAGCCAACCTTCACGAGTCCGAGATAGAATTATCACTCTCGCCACCAGGACGCCGATCGGATGTTCGGGAAATTGCAAGGCAACCACCCACAAAAGTATACCTTGTTCCGCCGCGGACCAGACTGTCCCTCACTGATATCCTATGCATCTCATAAGAATCAGCCCCGGCTTAAAGACGACCATGCCGCCTCCAAACGGTCCAAACCGCGTGTCCACAATATCGAATCTGACGATGACAGCGTTGATTTTGAATTCAATGACGATGTCTTTGAAGATTTGGATAGGATAGAACGGGAGGCATACGCCCAAGTAAACCAATCGACCCAGGAAGCTGCTGGTGGACTACAAGGGGCTCATGCTCATCGACCACCCGCAATCTCGACAAACGACCGCGTAATTTCCATCGAAGATGATGAACCGGATGACGAAGAGAATGTCCCTGACCCTACCAGGCATGTACGAAGACGCGTTGAGCACCGGCTTGGGCGCAACAACTCGGCTATAGAGGTCATTGAATTAGGCGACTCTGACTGAAAGATCGCAACAATGTCTTCGTTCCTCGCGTCTAGCATAGTTCCTGGTCTAGGAAGGCAGAATACTCTTTTCAACGATACAGTGTACACGAATAATACATGTGGATTCATACGGAAAAGCAGAATACTCATCCGAGGAGAGCAACTTTCTGTTTTTTCTTTTTCTTCGTCGATTCCTTGGAAAAGGTTCTCCAACTGTCGACTCGCTGCTCTCTGTTTTCTAACCGATGAATGAGCAAAACAAAGTCCATGAATGGCGGTAAAGACTGATACCTTCCCATTGCTTTTCCTCCTCTAGTTTTCTTTTCTTCATTACGTTCTCCTCGTCTTTTCTCCTCGCTTCCAACCCCTCGTTTGCTAGATTCATCTTAATGGCCCTAGAACAATACTTAAGACTGATGACACATCCTTTTTCTAAGGGAACACGCACTTTCGCCTTCGAAGTTCTTCTTCAATTAGCAGGTCTTTCGACCGTGCTCTAAGCTGGGTCTTGAAAGGTGGGGCTAGGTCCTCCAGCCTGGGATCGGAAGTGGAGGTTGACGTAGGCAAATTAACGGCCTTGAAGACAAGACTTCGAGCTTGGTTGATGATTGCATCAAGTTCCTCGCGTTTATTCTTATCCGAAAGCTCAGACTCAGCCTGGAGCGCCGTGTAAGTCTAGAGTCCCTATGTACGCGTAAAGACTCACTTTCTTCACTATGTCAAATGCCTCCGGAGCCCTGGCGTGCGGTGTCTTGTCAGGATGTATGACTGGCATTGCGGTCGGTCAGCATCCCGATCCAAATGCGCACGAAATTAGTGCCATACAGAGTGACAATTGCTTGTAACGACGTTTTATTTCCTCTTGAGTTGCCGATTCATCGATGTCTAGGATATCATAAGGACTGTTTTGTCACAAATGAAAGATTAACAAAGGCAAGGAGAGTGAATGTCACATCAGGGAAGCACAGACTTGAGCCGGAATGCCTTCAGAATGCGTTCAACCTCTATTTCACGCTGGAAAGCCGATGCTTCACGGCTGAGTAGCTTTTCGAGATCGTCGTCCGTAGGTGCTGAGGTGGTCGACGAGGGCGGTGCGGAAGACATGGCAGACGCAAGCCAAGACGCAGAGCTTGCACGTGAGTCGTTTCGGGCATCGTTTGGCACGGGCCGCCACCGCGATTAACTGGCGCATCCTCCATGCAATCTCTTCTCCGCCTTGCGTCCCGGCGATATTCTGCTGTACGTGTCTTTCTCCACCTCTCTTCTCTTTTCTGAGAAGCCTGAAGACCGCTTAGATACCCAGTTGTCGCCGCACCATCTTCTCTCCTGATCGGTCAGCGTCTCTACGATGGCTCCCAGCTCACTCGTGTCGCAATGTTACTACCGGCGCGAAGCCTTCACCACCCCCTCTTTCACGTCAACAAGTATATGCGGCTAAGAATCGTGCGCTTCTTATGTATGCTTCGGCCGTGGTATGTCGTGCCATGGTTCAACAAACCTCAATATCCCCCGACGCTGTTACACAGGTCATAGCTGCCGTAGGCGCGAGCTACGCGGCAGTTCCACTCTACAGGATGTTTTGTGCAGCGACAGGCTTCGCCGGAACCCCGAAAGTGGTGAATGGCAGATTTGAGCCAGAACGCCTGATACCAATAGAAGACGCTCGCCGAATTAAAGTCCATTTCAATGCCGACAGGTCCGAACAGCTGCCTTGGAAGTTCGCCCCCCAGCAAAAATTCGTAAACGTTCTCCCGGGAGAATCAAGTCTAGCATTCTACACTGCAAAGAACATGTCCGACCAGGACATCATTGGCATTGCGACTTATAACGTCACTCCAGACAGGGTACGCATCGTTGTTTCTTTTGCAGAGACGTACCTCCATCTCGCGCATAGATTGCTCCGTACTTCTCAAAAGTGGAGTGTTTCTGTTTCGAGGAACAACGGCTACTCGCGGGAGAGGAAGTGGATATGCCCTTGCTTTTCTTCATCGACAAAGATATGCTGGACGATCCCGCGTGCAGAAATGTTGAGGATGTAGTGCTATCCTATACATTTTTCAAGTCAGTCGTCTCATTTGCATCGTGCTCATTCCATCTAACGACCCGAATCAGAGCAAGGAGAAACAAGTATGGGCAATTGGAGCCAGATGCCGATGAGGAAGTCGTCCAAAATTCCTTAGGGTTCACAAAATATGAGCATGCACCCAAGGCAGATGAACGTTCGCATCAGTGATCGTAATATAGCACATTCGTCGATAGATCTGTAGTATAACATGACACCCCTCAATCCGATAACAGGTCACTGGAATCGTCGTCTCGAGCTGGCCGAACTTGTCTCGGTCGTAGACGTTTCACAACATCAGGATCCGGGGGGATTTCAGCACGATGACGTTCACTTTCTTCACCATCACCTGCATCTTCATCGGACGACGAGCTCCTTTGCTTTCGTTTCTGCGACTTCTTCTGACGTTTACTCGATCCAATGACTGGAGCCTTCTTCGCTCGTTTACCAGTCTGCCTCAAAGGACGTTCTTCTGTCGAGTCTTGTGCAGGAGATAGTGGACGTGGCGAATTGGGGCCGAGATCTTTCGTGCGAAACTCCTCGACCACTTTTTGCAATCTCTTGCTCCGATATGCTTGACGCTTGCGCGGAGCATAGGTGCCGCTACCAGCGCTTATGTCGAAGAAGTCTCCCAAGGTTCCTTGCTTGTTCAGCGCTGCAACCTGTAGAGAGAAGGTGAGCCTGCGACATTAATCCATGATTTCAATAGGTATACTTTTCCGCGCCTGTTCATCTTTTGTATGATGGGCAATAATATCTCATCCACTTTCTGTTGATTCCAGCCCAATTCTTCTTTGAAATAGCTAAGCCCATCGACTATTAAGCATCGGTTCGTTGGAGGAACGATCAAACAACATACTATCTAAGTGCGTCGAGATCAGGTAGTCCCCATTTGAACGGTTCCTCGGAGCTATCCACGGCTGGGTGGTAATATGCTTCTTTCTGAAGACATAAAGGTGAGTGCAAGCAAGACAGGAGGAACTTCGACTAACCACAGCTGGGTTTGGCCAGTCGCTTGGAAGGTACAAGTCTTTGAATTTCTTTTTCTGGGGAACGGACTGAGAAAAGTGGACGGCCCAGTTATCATTCCTAGACGTACGAACTGTCTTCGGAATTTAGATTGGTTTTCGATGTCCTGATCTTTTCCTGTTTGTACCTTCAACCACCATTGCTTGAATTTGAGCAAACCATCTTCGCCAGGAAATTCTTTCAAAAGCTCCATAGCAGCAACAGGTCCGACCCCAGAGAGGCCTTCAACATAATCACTTCCCAAGAGGTATGCCAACCGTATAAGTGTATCTCTGTCCAGGCCAAGCTCACGGTTGAGGTCAGATAGCAAGAAACACTCGACAGTTTTGGATTGGTTGAACATGTTTTTGAAAACGCGCTGCGCTCCGAAAAGAAAAACATCTGAATCATCGGTGATAACGCCGTCGACAAGTCCAAGGGAGACGAGTTCCGCGCACTGGGCCTCTGCCTCCATGGGAGCTGTGATATAGGGAATGCCGAACAGGCGTAGCATCGTCTTTGTTACATTAGATGGTGAATACAGACGCAACTATGAGAACCCACCATTATCTGCGAAATCATTTGTTGTGTGATGTCTTCGGAGTCTCGCATTGCAGCCTTCTTTTGCTGGTGCAATGATTTGATCTCCTCCTCAATTTCGCGCCTGACTTCCGCTATGTCTTTACCTTTGACTTGGGATATGAATCGGGCAAATTCGCCCTCCTCTGCAGCCGGATCTATTTCTGCAGCGGCGTCCCATCCTTCTGGTGCAGGAGGGGATATTTCATCGGCATCGTGGAATGAAGCAACTTCGATGTCTGTGTCGTCTGCTGTCCACATGTGGCTCAAGAAATCGGACTGTGTCACCGTGGATGCCGAAGCAGTTGTTAGGTAGGGTTGCGCTCTTCGATCGATATCATGTTCTGGAATGGAGGAAATATCGAAGCCTTCATTAGGTTGTACTACTTCAACGACCCTGTTGGGGTGAGTTGGAGCAGGGGTGGAGGGAGAGGCAGAGGGCACGACTTCTTCCATTTCTTCTCCAGATTCTGACGGAACATTCAAGCTATCCAGGAGACTGCTCGGTGAGTGCGCGATTTCATCGCTTCGTGGAACGTTCGACGTTATATGCTCGGCGATAGATCCGACATTCTCAGAGGCAAAGGCCGACTGTAGTTTCAGAGGGATCGCAGAGGTCGTTACGGTGGCGATTTCTTGATCAGAACTCAGGGCAGTTGACGCGGGTGCCAAAGGAGGTAAAGTTTGCGCGAGCCGCAGAGATGTCAGAAGGTGAGGAGAGCCAAATGACGACGTCCCTCGTAGATTGTCACGGTTTCCTATTGAAAGCACCGTTTCTAGCCTTGGCCGAGGAGATACCTCATCATCGCTGTCCTTCGCAGTGCGAACCGTTGCTTGCCGTTGCTTTGGGGGAGTGATCGCTAATGGCAACATCAATAAGCATTCACCAACCAGGACGTTCGCCTACCAGAATCGAAAGATGCTTGTATGGTAGCTGCTAGCTCCACGTCTTCGTCGCTAGACACATCAAACAGTGGCGTTGCTTGCATCGATCGGGACGAGGACTTGGCACGCTTCGGAGAACGAGAATAGTCTTGCGGTGGGACGATGCTTTGGCGATTTTCAGGTATTCTGGCTTGCTCGGAACTTATCGGACAGGTTTAAGTCCATAAAATTCTGAACGAGATTCTCAAATAACTCACACAGGCACCTCCTCCATATCTTCGTCACTGTCCTCGCTTTGTTCATGGTCGACCTTTATTGGATTCTTCTCGGTCCCTTCATCCCTTATGCCAAGGATCCACCCTCCTTCTTCTCCCTGATTCTTGACTAGGACATACTCCTTGTTGCGTTCGCTGGCTATGCGAACAGGAATGGATATATGGGCGCTGCCAATGGAATCCGTCGTGATAAGGAGTTGTTGGGTGAGGGTGTTGCGTTGCCGGAGGTTCTCTATTTGCTGTTTGGAAAAATCCAAGGGCGTCCGGGAAGTCCGAAGCATATTTTGCAAACGGGCATAGGATGTCTGGCGCGACTTCAGCCGCAAGTCACCAACGATCTCGTACTGGATTTCTGTAGGGAGTTCTTGAAAAGCAGGTGATGTGACGTCAAAATCTTCAGGACGCATATCCTCAATGAAGGCTCTCAATTCATCTTCTGTAGCAAGACGGGGATCAGGAACAGTGGACGAAGTGGCCTTTGCGATCATATCATCCATATCGACTTCAGGAAGCTGGTAAGGATCGTGATCGTGAAATTTGACCTTCTTCCCTGAGGAAGAGGGTTCTGGCGGCGGTCTCTTTCGTTTTGGGGTTTTAGCCAACGTAAGCTCAATGTCTTCCAGGTAGACCAGTTTCGCTTGCGACGCATCGCCGAGGTTTCTTTTATCCGCATTTGAGCACCCTGTTCTATGAACGTCAGCATACTTCCAACCTCAGAAGTCGGTTGATAGACAATGCATACGAGATGCTAGATGATTGGGCCTGATTGAGAGCTTCACGCCTCATGTGCGCAGCGAGAAGTTTCTCGGCGAGTTTCGCATGGCTTTCCGCTGCACCGCTCTTCTTTTCCCTGCGTTCTCTCTAACGACGATGTTGGGGAACCGACTTTACTGAAGACAAGAGGAGTGGGAGCGTACCAATGTATTTCTTTTCAGCGCCGGGGCACCTCCATCAAACACAAAGACGGGTTTTATGCCGTAGAAGAGAAGTTTCGCGATTCGACGTAGAAAGCCGAGAATGTGAGCATTGATCAAAACGCGGCCGTCCTTGTCCCTCATCGTCGCCTGGAACTGGTATATCCAAATGCTCGAATCGATTGCCATGACTTTTCCTTCGACGGTTTCGAGCCTGCGCGCTGACCGTCAATGTTTCAAGAGGGTTAGAACGTGAGCGAAACATACAAGATTGGCCGACCGACGGGCGCCAGAAGGCTCCATAGCGACTTTACACCCATGGGCTATGTAATCGGACACCGTATAGATGGGTCAAGGGATTGTCATGATTCGGTTTTAAGCACGCGAGTCAGTTGAAACGCGGAACGCGAAGATTACCTCAGATTTATCAGGCACATTTTTGAAATTCCAAAGCTGTGCAATGTCACATTACGAGTGTCCGACCAAAAAAAAAAAGAAGCCTATGCGTATGTGTATGTAGAAAGGATATCATAATATCATACCCAAAGTCTAAAATGAGCGGCGTGATGACAAGAAAAGTTCCGAAAATGCAAATCAAAAAAAAAAAAATTTGGCATCAATTTTTCGGGCTCGTCGCACGGGAGGACGATCTTCCGCGCTCGGCCGTGTCAGCAGGCTGGGCTAATGGCGAACCCCGGCCAAGAGACGAGCTGCTGTGTGAGGAAAATTGAGCTTGACCATGCCCACTCGGACCCATGGGTTGCTGTTCCGTCGTAGCATTGATGTTCGGGGGAAACCTCGCGTCGAAAGTTGACATGCCCGTCATCTGCATCTGCAGCGGCGTCATCATCGGCATTCCCATCATCGACATCCGTGGATCAAAGCCCGCCATGGCTCCTGCTCCCGCCATCGCAGGGTTCCCAGGAGGCGTACCGCCCTCCCCACCGACTTGCGAACCAGCCACGGAAAATGCCATCATTGCTTGCTGATACGCCTGAGCAGCCTGCTGTGCCGCATACATATGTTGGGGATTGTATCCGGCCATCATGCCAGGATAGCCCATTTGTCCGGTCATCATGGGGGCCATGGGCGTCCCAGTCATCATGGGAGCCAAGCCGCCAGTCATCATGGGATTCAATCCCATCATAGGGTTCATCATCATCATGGGGTTGGGCACCATGCCGTAGCCGGGGAATTGTCCACCGTACATGGACTGCATCTGTTCCAGCTGCTGACGCTGCTGCTCGTCGAGACGACGTTGCCTCTCTTCTGCCGATCGCTTCTCTCGTTCGCGCTCTGTCAAAGTGGCGCCCACACCGCCTTCGCGTTTGCGTTCCCGTTCATGAGCCGTTATAGCCCCAAGCAAGCCCATCTGAGGAGGAGGAGGTTTGTTCGGCACGTTGATCAAGGAAGCGCCCGTTTCGCGAGCAAGTTCCTCCTGTCTCTTCGCGGACCGGTCCTGTTTGTCCTGTATTCCGGCAGAGAGAAGGCCCTGTGGAGTAAACGCTTTCGTCATGGTCTCGGCCGGCTCGAGCTGAACAAACGTGCCGCGTGTGTTGTTGGACGGCTCTGGCAACACGCCGGGTTGGCGGCCTGGCTCAAGTACCTGGCTCCAAACGGTCTGCCTTGGGAGGCCCGGATGCGGGACCTCGGCTTGAGTACGAATCTGAGTGCCATCATGGTAGGTGCGTCGACCGGCATCAGAGTATTGGTCCGAGGCCATGCGACGAGGTGGAGGGTTCATCTCATCATCTTGTTGGGGAAGAGAGAGAGAGAGAGAAACAGCGAGTCAGTATGCATGTCCTTCCCTTCAATATACTAGCCACTTACTAGGCGAGGGAATCTGGGGAAGAGTTCGTGGGGGCCGGAGATGCGAATATGGTTGAGGAACAGGTGCTTCAACGCCGCGTTCTTGGCTATGGGACCGGGAAGACGCGCCTACGGTGTTTGCGTCTGGCTTCAGAGCCTTGCCGGGAACAGGAGGCTCGACATCGGAATCGACGTCTTCATCTTCCTCGTCTTCCTCGTCCTCTTCTTCGCTGCTCTCGTTCCATGCGCCGGCAATCTTTGATTTCCGTTTTCCGGCTGCCCGCCCAGGCTTGTGCACTGCAGCATGATGCGCCGCTTGCTGCGCCTGCGCTTTCGCTTTCCTTTCCGCGGCCTGCTTCGACGGCGCGAACGATGACTTGTACTGCGTGGTTGCTTCGGCTGGTTGAGGAGCAGAGTCTGCCGCCATGGGTGAAGATGGTTTTGCGGGCCGAATGTTCAGCGGCTCGACCTTGGGCTGTGATGTGGGTGGAGCTTGCTGGTTCTGGTCGTCGACGGCCAGATACGACAGTGCCGCCAGAGCATCGAGGTCCGTCTCGTCATGTGGTGCGGAAGACGCGTAATTTTGAGACACCATCGGAACAGATGGAGTGTGACTGTCGTCGCTGTCGTCGCCCTCTTGTTCCTCTGTGAGTGCGCCAGACGAAAAACCTTGTCCGTTATAAGAAGGCGTCCCCTGAGCACGTGCCCCTGACGGTTTACGTCCCAAACCTGGACGCGTGGTTGAACTTGTCGCTTGCCGATCACCCGGCACCGTTGCAGCCGAAGTGTCTTTCGTTTCAACAAACGCCATTGGCGTGCTCTGTCGCACGGCGAACGATCTACTCTGACTAATTCCCCCGTCATCCTCAGCTCTTTCCCCGACAAACGACGCGTCGGATGAGTTGTCGCTGGACGACGCCTCGTCGTCGGCTGTTGGGGGTAGACGGCGGCGTGCCTGACTTTGATGGCCAGACGAACTACCTGGGTGTATTTTTTGCATGTAATACAGAGCGCCCGCTTCGTTCAGCAAATTGCCAGAATCTTCGCCCCCTCGCATGACGCGCGGTGGCGAGGACGGCAGAACAGACGATGTCGGAGATTTAGGCGATTCAGGAACATGCCCTCTAACGGAAGGGGTGCCGAGCCGGCGAGTTGTATGTTGAGGAGAATAAGGCGAAGTCAAAGAAGTCGCATGAGACTCATGTTCGATGGCTGAATGTGGCGAAGTAAGGACCGATATCGGAGACGGAGACCTGAGGCGAACAGGTGCGCCGGATGATGTTGTGTCATCTGATGGAGGGGCTCCTATGGGGTGGCTATGACGCGTGTTAGAGCTGTCCGTACGTTCCATCGGTTTGGCGCGCTCCGAAACGGATACCACGGATGGGCCAAGAGCAAGAGGGCTTTGGCCGCTCGGTTCCACGGGTCGCGCAGACTCTGCGGTGGCCTGCGAAGAGGAGACGAGCGTCATCTGATTCGCTGGAGTGTGCTGGGCGGCCTGAGGTGGCAATTTAGTTGACCCCACATTCGGCGTAGGGCTCTGAGTGAAAGGTCGGCCGAGCACGACATTCTGGTCTTGAAGGCCAGCGCCGAAAGATCCTTGACGAGAATGCGAAGGCTCTGGCTTGTCGGATGACGGAGGGGCGGCGCCCGGCGGAGCATCAAGGGAGAGGCTGCGGCCATTTGTGTACGCGCTGCTACGCTCCGTTATAGGGGTCAACGGCTTCTTATCCGATGCACCAATGTCGGCGAAATTGAGCGGAGGAAGCTGGGGTCCGTCTATGCGGGGAGAGGTCGGTTCTGGATTCGAAGACATGGACTGGGTGTTGATCGGAGGAAGAGTCGGCGGTTGCGCGGTAGAGGGCTCTCGAGGCGGCGGAGGCGGCGGAGGGTTATCTTGTCCGGGCATTCGATCAAAGAGCAGACCTTGAAGGCGGGATCTGATGGCGGACGTGCGGTCATCACGAGGATCAAGGGTTTCAGCTACTTCGCGGTCCAAGAAGAGGAGCTGAACGTTGACCGGATCAACAAGGAGAGGCAAGCAAGTGGATGGAATGGCAGGCGTACATCTTTGTTGGGGCCAACGGGATAGGCAAACATCAACGAGACGGGATCACGGGGATCCCAAGCCCATGCTTCCGGTCTACCGTACAGTTCGAACGCATCATGAAGAGCTAAAAACGTGAGTCAGCTGAGCGACTGACGAGCTGTCCAAGGAGGGGGGTTCTGACCAACAATCCATTTGAGCATCTCGTTGGCCTGATTGAGACCTTGCTCGAGCTCGGGCATGACCAAGAGCCAGCCTTCGCGGGACCTCATCATGTGTGCGGTTTCTTCCTCGCCAAATGTGCCTTCGATCTTGATCAGCGTACTCCTGCTTATGAGTTCAGGTCGTTCGGGATAAACGGCGAAAGCCTGGGTGACGTCTTTGAAGGTCAAGACGGGTTTCTTCCTGCCTCTTGGTTTTGCAGACATATGCATCGAAATGTTCGCCTTTGCAGGGCGTGTGGGCTGCTGTGGTGCAGGATCCCGGGAGAAGAGGTTGGACATTCGCTTCTTCCTTGGCTGCTGAGTGGGCGGGGGGGAGCTTGTGAGAGCACGAGAGGCAGAGGTTGGGTGGTCGAGATGGCCTGCGTTGATGACCATCCAGACACGCTTCCAATCGGTCTGGCCCGCGATTCGGATGCGGACCCAGCCTTCCAAGCGACCCTGAACGAGAGTCGTAGGCACGCCGCGCACTGCACAACGACATGAGTGGTCTGACATGACAGACAAGAGCGATGAGTTGTACCGCCTAGAGTGATTCGTAGGAGATGAGCGGTATAGATCTCTTCTAAGCGAGATTTTTCCCAACCCGAGAGGCGCAGCGCTGCAGCCCACGACACGAGCGCGTTTGAACTCGGACATGAGAAGAGGAGGAGATTCGATCCGGCTGTGTTGAGGGTGAGGACGTTTGTGAAGCGCTGGGACGGTGTGGTCGGCGTTGCTGGGACGGTGACAGAGCCGAGGACCTGGACGAACTGGAGGGACGATTCTGTGCGATTAGAAAGGAATAGCGAGAATCAAGCGACGTGCTCACGGCGTCGGTGATGTTGACATAGGTCGGGGGAACCTCCTTTCCTTGACGGCTCGCTTCTTGGATCAGCTTCATGTCCCAGATGCTGAGGGTGGTACCGCCAAGCTGGGCCCAGACGTCGACCCATCCGTCGTCCTTGACGGGGCGCTGACCGTCGGCCTGGCGCTCAATTTTGCGGACTAGGGGTCCCGAGAAGTATATCTTGTGGGCATGGGCGGTGATTAGGCCGACGATAGAGCGGATTTCGGGATGAAGCTGGGGAACGGGTAGGTTTGGGGGCTGCTGGCGATGGACGACGGGACTGTCAGATTGGCCGCGGGTGAGGGGTGAGGGAATGGCAGGAGTTGTCGAAATCTGGAGCTGGTCGCGCGGAGGCGGCGGGGGCCCTTGTGGATTAGGCAAGGAGGTAGGTCCCATGAGTCTGGAGAAGAAGGAGGATGTGCGGTTGTGGGCAGGCATTCAGGTTCAAAGCAAGCGCATCAAACGATGACTCTGTCCCTGCATCTTGTAAAAGAAAAAGCACATCGGATGTCCGTGTACAGATACAATGTGCCTTTAAATACATGAGATATTTTATCTGCTCAAAGAGATATTCAAGAGCAGCATGGCGCAGTGGAAGCGCGCGGGGCCCATAACCCCGAGGTCACTTGATCGAAACAAGTTGCTGCTAAGAAAATTCTTCTTTCTTTTTGTTAAAATACTATTCTTCCTAAGAACAAAATCATTCCTCCGCATTCGACTCTACTCGTGCCTGTACAAAAGTTCAACAAACTGACAAACCGACAAACCGATTTCAACGGACCTTGTTTGCATCCAACCCCCCCAATTCAGTCACGAGCCCTGAAAACGGATACTCGCGGCGTACAGCAGGTGGATCGGGCACCAGCTCCTTGTTGATAAACCAGCCAACCGCAGCAAACCCTGCAAACGCCAACATGAAACGCCGTAACGCAACTTGCGGCTCGACGGGCGGAATGTCCGGTCCCCACATCGACAACACCTCGTCTTGCTCGTGGATCTACAAGGCCGTCGAATCAATAAACCGCGGCTGAGTAGACACGAAACGCGCCGTATCGCCAAAGTTCCGCCTCATCTGCTGGTCCTGCCAACCGTATGGAGGGAGATGTTGTCTGGACACAAACGGCAACTCTGGATAGCCATTGAGCTGTGGATCGGGCTCCCGCTCGGAGGGGGTTGCGTAGTATCGTCTATGTGCTACATTGCTTCGCGCCGCGATGATAACTCTGAGGACGGCAGGAGACGCGCCTGCAACGCGTTGAAGAGCCATAGTATAGTAGTGAGATCACACTCACTCGGACAACGACGGACTGCGACTACACCGGCACGTGGCAACTGGGAAAAAAAAAATCAATATGGGATGTAGATTTCACACGGGTGATTTCCCCTGTCCTGCTCGGCCATCATGACTTCGCCTGGATAATAAGAAAAAAAAAAAAAAGATCCGCTCTAAACTTATATATCCAACACTTCCTGCCGATTTCCCTCTCTTTTTCCCTCTTCTTTCTGCTTTCTTTCGTCACGTACCGCACCGAACGAGACAATGGCTGGCGTTTCAATCGAGAAAAATGTAGAAGATCAGCTGATGAAAACAAAATCCGTCAGAAGAAAGCCAGGCGACGTGCCTTATCCAGTCAGATACTCAAAGTCCTTATCAGACTTGTGCGTTCTTCTCTTTTCAATTTTCAGTGCCACTGGACCCCCGTTCAATACCATCTATCAACCAGCGACGTTTGGGATGATATGTTTCTCATGATGTGTTGCGGCAGTTTGTCCATGCATCAGTTCGAGGAACCCCCCGCAGTCGTTCTCGAGCTCGGCTGTGGCAGCGGCTTTTGGGCAGTCGAGGCCGCGAAACAGTGGACCGTACGTCACGCGTCCACACCCTACTCTTCTCGCTCCTGATCGTCTCACAGACCAGCACCATCATTGGCTACGACGTGAACAAGCTTCAACCAGACCTCGCCATCCTGCAGCAGCACGGCGACATTGCACGTCGCATCAAATGGGTCCACGGCAATTTGTGAGTTTATCTCTGATCATATAAACGCGTCTTCGTTCAAAGAGCTCCCTGGCCAAGACTGGACGGCCTTCCATTTCCTTCAGCCTATTTCGATTTTGTTCGAATCGTCGGCGTTGGCTTGGGAGTCCCCGAAGACGAAGTACATTTCCAATCTCTTCCTTCCTTTTTCCATCTCCCTTGCTCACTGATTTCCAAAACCAGTGGCAATTCGTCTTAGAGGTGATCAACGTTTTCTCCGCTGAACGTCAAAGTTTCTATTTTTTTTGACCAATGACGGTGCTAGGAAGTCTCCAGATTAATGAAATCGGGTGCCGTCCTGGAGGTAGGGCACTCTTCAGCGAACACGCCATACCAGCTGTCTTTTCGTCCCCACAGATCGTCGAAGAAGACCCCATCTTCCCTTGTGCGAAGCCGCCACGGCCACGTCCGTTGCCCATCACCGTCGACCTGCCAATGTCGGAATCTATGCCTTCTAGTGCGTATTCGACCAGCAGCTCGGCTACCCTTCTCTCAGAACCGTGGAACCTCTCGGACGACCTGGACCATCTCAAAACCAAAGCCACTCTCAGCCCGACAACCTCTCATGCCAATTTCTCGCCGTCCATTCTGACCCTTGCCGCCCCTTCAACCGTGATTTCCGAGCCAGATCCCCGAGATCACTCCAAATTGAAGGCCGCCTGGGAAGCTATGCTCTCGCGAAGATTCCTTGCGACAAACTTGCTTTCTGTCCTTCCATTTTACCTGTCGTCCTGTTTTGTAGACCTGCAGAGCAGGCCGCCTCTCAAAATACCCCTCCCACCAAATTCCGGCTACGAACCACATGGACCACGGTGTTCTGGCGAACCATTATTCCAAGACGACCCAGAAATGTCGCTCGATTTCAAGGTCATGGCTCTGGACACCGAGTTCGTCCAGCGGTACGAGGCAATGGCGTCGACTTGGGCACCGATGCACCTCGGGAAAGTCGTCAGAACGGTATCTGGGTGCAAAGAGGCGATATGGCAAGAGTACCAGCTGATGTTTGCCCCTCATTTCCCTCCCGCGGTTCGCATGGCGAAAGGAGAGCCGATCGCACACTCGAACCAGCGATCTTCTCGCGAGTCCTTTGAAGCGGAATGGGCAGCCTGGCAAAAGTGTGTCTCGTCCTGCATTTCAGATATTTCCGTTCCTGCTCACTATTATTTTTTTTTTTTTGCTTGCACACACCACAGTGACATGAACGACCGAATCGGCATGCGAGGCCCTATTACCTCACAGTTTGCTTGGAGTGAGCCACTGGGCGACCGCCCGGATTGGAAGGTCTGGCGTACTACCGTGGATAAGGTCAAGTCGTCTGCCGCAAGCTTCTATTCCAGCCGCTCGTCGTCATCGGAACACAGGCAGTCACCACACATTTGCAGGTCGATTCGGGGATTCGTGTGCAGGAAACCATGAGCCCCGCACGGTCGTCTATAGTGTTGCATAGATACATATCCTCCTGTCCCATTGTGTTAGCTGTACAGTTCTGTTTGCATGCTTTCTATCGCTTTTTCGTAAAACAACGGTTGGACGATGATCAAGATCAGATTAGACCTGCCAGATAAGGAATTTATCTCGGACGCGGCTTTCATCAACGCTCTGTCCTGACTGTTTCGAAAAGCCATGGCCGACGCCGACAAGTCTACAGCGAAACCGACGGACGAGAAGAAATCTTCCTCGACGCTCGAGGCGGATATCACAAAATACAAAGTAAGGAGCACATACCGTCTCGATCGACAAAACGGAGCGTAGAGGACGGGAAAAAAAAAAAGAACACTAAAAAAAAACTCATTATCGCCTTTCTCCACAAACAGGTAGCGGCGGACATTGTCCACCAAGTGACCCAAAAGCTCATCGAGCTATGCATTGAAGGCGCAAAAGTGATCGATCTCTGTATCGAAGGAGACAAGCTCATTGAGCAAGGCGTCACGGCCGTCTACAACAAGCCCGTCAAGGGCGTCAAAGTCAATAAAGGTTCCGCTCCTCCCTCTTTCCCTTTGTTCCGGACGTTTACTCCCATGGCACAGGTCTCGCGTTCCCGACGTGCATTTCCGTCAACAACGCCGTAGCGCACTTTTCACCGCTCGCGTGAGTGACTCCCCCCTCCCTCTCCCCCTCTTATGCTATAGTCGCAACAAGGGTTTAGGAGAGAAACGTGGACAATGAATCTAATCTTTTTTTTCCCCTTTTCAAGTTCCGATCCGCAATCCTCCCAAGTTCTCGCAAAGGACGATGTCGTGAAAATCCAATTGGGCGCTCATATCGACGGCTTTGCCTCCATAAGCGCAGAGACGATCGTCGTCGGAGCCTCGGTGGAAAACCCTGTCACAGGTCGCAGGGCCGACGTCATCAAGGCAGCATGGCATGCCGCCGAGCTGGCTATGAGGAGCATCAAGGTCGGAAACAAAAATTGGGCTGTCACAGAGATCGTCAACCGCGCCGCATTGGCCTGGGATTGCAAACCCGTGGAAGGTGCCTGGTTCTTGGCTTTGTGACTGACTCAATTTCCTGACCCCCGCGCGCCAGGCATGCTCTCTTGCCAACAGAGCCAGAACGTCATGGATGGAAAGAAGCGTATCATCCTCAACCCGAGCGAAGCTCAGAAACGCGATTTTGAAACCGTCACGTTCGCCGAAAACGAAGTCTATGGGATGGACATCCTCATATCTTCTGGAGAAGACGGAAAGGTAAGAAAAAGATTTGATCGCTTCGCGCGTCATCTTGCCTGGACTAATCGTCAACAAACTGTAGGCACGCTTAGAGGAGTCGCGGACCACCATTTATCAGCGAGATCCCAATGTTACCTATCAACTCAAAATGAAAAACTCCCGCGCTGTGTTTTCTGAAGTGCAGAAAAAAGCCGGCGCATTTCCCTTCAACATCCGCGCTCTAGAGGACGAGAAGCGATCGCGGATGGGTCTTCAAGAAGCCGTGCAACATAGCTTGGTGAAACCATACGAAGTGATGTGAGCTTGACGATCGATTGAGCTTGATCCCTCTTTTGACGATTGACCAGATACACTCCATCCAATACATTTGTCGCCGGGTTCCACTTCACGCTTGCCCTCCTGCCTGGAGGTCCTTCACTAATTACCCATCCTCCCATCTGGTACAAGTCGGAAATCGTCCGCACTGAAAAAGAGCTGGAAGACGAGGAACTCATGACGCTACTGAACCGGAATCTGAGAGAGAGCAAAAAGAAGAAGAAGAAGACCAGGACAGAGGGCGGAGCAGAGGCAGAAGGCGAAGATGACAAAGAATGAATAGGAATTAAGGCATAGCTAAAGACAGGATTGTAAACCGCGCATCGCAATCTCTTTTTTGTACTCATCATGCTTCCTGCGATCCAAGTGTTATGTTGGGCGCCCTGCGGCCTCTTCTCCGAAGGCTTGCAGCGTGCGAGCCACTAAATCAACGTTCTCAAGGAAAGCGTTCACTGTAAGCCTGGCAAGGCGAACAGTCAGAGTATCGAAAGTTCTGCCTCATCAGCCGATTTTAAACAAAAGAACAGCAAAAATCGATAGATAAAGAGAGACATACGCGATCAAAAGATTATCCCTCACATCGAGCGCTCGCCTCACCACCTTTGGCTGCAACTCTACATCTACCTCGATGGAGCGTTTTGCTATGAGGGCATGCTCATGCGAGACAAATGGAATCTCGAGAGTACTGTATGAAGCCAAAGGTCAGCAAGGGGCAAATGACTGCTCTTCGGAAAAACATACACTTTATGCCAGTCCGACATGAAAGAGATAAATCTATACGGCTTCCTGTTAAAGGTCTCGGATACCAATTTGCTTCATCAAAAGTTTTTTTTTGTTATGTAAAGACGTGAACGGGTATACATGGACGAAAGTAATAATGATACGCGGAGTCGATCCAAGAACTGTACAGAATACAATTTTCGGAGATTGTTGTTCATTCAACCAGCTCGACTTCTTCTGACCTTTTGCATCCAAAAATCGAGAAAAACATCAACCAGCAGCCCAACATCCGGTAGCAAGGCATGGATGTTCTACAGCCATCCATTATCCTCAAGAATGGTGAAGGAAATTAGCATCGATGACAACGGACGCCGATGACCCATTATGCACAGAGAGACCAGGAAAGGAAGGGAAAAAGGAGGAAAAGGACGGGGTATCGTTACAGCGTGACGACCAAGGTGGCAAACAATGCAGCAGCCAAGACTGGGACGCTCAGGAGACGTCCCCCTGACAGGGCACCGTTAGAATTGGAGAATGGGTTAGCACCTGCATTGCCTGCAGCTCCGACGGCGGAGGGGACAACTGAATCAGAAGCTGACGGGAAGGCGATCGTAGTGGTCGGCGTAACAACAAGACTTAGTTATAGAGCATTAGAAAGTTTCGTTGTTGACGGGGAGAACAGGACATGGCTCACGTAGTGGGAGCGTGGGAATCACTCGAGCTGGCGCTATGGTTGGTGTCATTGTTGTTGTCGTTGGCTTTGACATCGGCGGGGAGGCATGATGAGTCGTCACTCGCTGCAATTGTAATCTAGAAGATTATGTTGACCATTGTGATGAAAGGACATGGGGCGAAAAAAAAAGTACCTGTCCACTCCAGGCCTCGTCACCGTTGGCATCTTCAAGAGACAATTGAACCTTAGTTCCAGAAGGCAAGTTCGTCTTCCAGGTCATCGTAGTCCCGTCATGATCGCCGGCATCTACGCTGTGACAGATATGAGCACGTATGGCTAGGAGAGGGGCGGCGCGTTCCGGCTTACAGAGGGTCACCACAGGGATCCTCAGCCTTGACAATGAGGAGGTTGTACGGCCCCTTCGTGGATTCCCATGATATTTTAGCGTCTTTGCACTGCCATTTAATGTGAGGAATGTGAAGAAGGCAAAATATGAACAGAGGAACCGACTTGAGTGAGGGCAGGCGTGCTAATGGCGAACTCTGCAGAAACGCCACGGAGGGCAGCAGCGGCAAGGAGCGCGATGGAAATGAGTGTGGGGAACATGGCGCAGATATTCACAGGTAAAAAAAGAAGGGAAGGGCGGGTTATAAGGCGGCGAGGAGCTAGGAGAACACGCGAGGACAGCGAGGAGGATGGAATTTGAGGAAAAAAGATGTGTTTATTTGAGCGTCTGCGGTGAACAGGCACCGTCGACCAAACAACTACCATCAATCTATCAATCCGTATCTATCTGCACGCATCGCTACAGCTTTGCCATCTCCTTTCCCTTGTGAGATGCCAAGTTGGTTCTCTTCGTGATCCTACATGGAGTTAGTTGTGCCCCGGATTGACCTCGGACGCACTCACCCGGAATGCACAACCTCCGACGGCGTTACTCGCGGTCCAACCACTGCGACACGCTTCTCAATCGGCACGTAATCCCGCTTTCCCGGCCCAACGTAGATCTGCAATGAAACGTGTTCAGCATGCGGCCGCACATGCTTCAATATTCGCCTCACCTGTCGCGGCCTCCAGATCTTTACACCGCCTTCTTGAAGCATCATCTGTGAAACGTTGCATCATCTGCAACGTAACACGGCACTAAATTAGTTGACTTGCCTGTCGCCAGTGAGCCAGCCAGCCGACCACTCTTGGCACCGCGAAAAGCACAGGGAAGAAGTCGAGCGGGAATCCTGCCGTAGCGTGTCTTTCAGTTGGGCTGGCTTAAGATTCGTCGCCAAGTAAGAAGACACACCCATAGCACGATAGATCAACCCACTGGAATACAATAGCAAAATTTGAGCATCTCATAAGCCGCAGACAGATAAATGAGAAAATGACCTCCAGAAGTCAACATTTGGTGCCAGTCTGCGCTTTATAAAGTATTCGTCTTTCATCGCCGCTTCATGAAGCGCCATAGCTGTCTCCAAGAGTTCATCCTTTCCGGTGCTAACCCGATGAGCTCGTCAAGCCATGCTACTGGAGTGGAAGACCGGCACAAACTTACACTTCAAAAACCTCATCCGCCGTTTTGCGAACAATGAAAGATCGCGGGTCGGACTGAAACGGATGTCAGGGGGGGATGATCCTGAGCCGTCGTTGACAACGTACGGTCTTGTAAACACTTCGTTGTGACAGGGCACTGCTCAGCCCTACGACTTCGGGATTGACATTATCCTACTTACCGATGACCAAACCCGGATAATACTTTCTCTCGTCTTTTAACATCCTCGATAAATGACGGAACGTTCTCTGGTCTAATGACACTCAGTGACGTATCTTGCATCCCCGAAATGTTCTTCCTTACTTTCCAATGGATATTAGCATCCGAATTACAGCCTCATTGGCGCCTCCTGCCTCGGAACATTAGAGATTGTAAAGTGCTGATCGTGGAGAAAACCAGACCATGCAAGGGACCACTGCGATATCCACCACGCGGTCGGTAAAGGCGAGCGACAAGAAAAATGCAGTTATCTACTCACTAGAGTGAAGCACAGCCCGCGCTGACAATGAAAACATAAATCAAGGTCACAAACGATCTTTATGCTCTGCTCACGCTATAGCTGAGTACGGGTCAACCAAAGAACTGGCGGTCTGGAGCACTGTAGTTGCGGAGGCATTCAATTCGTGATCCGCGTGAATGAGAAACAGAACGTCCAGCGCCTTCTCGAGAACAGGATTTGGGACGTAGTTTTCTTCACCCATATGGTCCATCTGATACAAGAACCTGCAGTTCGAGATTCAATAGCGTTGCATCTTAGAAAATACTGACACGACGTACGATCCGGTATAACTCAAATTTTTTGGTGGAGTAACGAATTCGCGACCTTGTCGAACGCGGTAAGCCATTCTACAAATAATATCATTAGAATGACTAGCTGAATAATTGATTTTTCGGCCGCTGACGCTGCCAAGGTTGTTGCTTTCCCAATTAAACGGTATATCTGTTTATCCATCAATGCAAGGGACATGGCGTCACCTCGGGTATAGATGTTCTGCCCTGCACACAGTCTAAGCACGGTCGCTTTCGGCGGACGAGAAGGATATCTACCTTGCAGAGAAGGGTTTGCTTCGCGATAGTAGGATCCGAGGTAAGCAAATGCGCTTGTAAGGATTGCCATGGGATGGGCGTCGTAGCTGCAAACAAAGTGTGAAGATCTCTTCGCTTCTCAATCTCCGAACCAGTGGTTACCGGAATGAGCGGCAGAACAGCTCCGCGTCTGCATGTGTCACTCCATGGTGCAGAACTTCGCGCTCGAATATCTCGAATTGCGAAGCAGTCGGGAGAGAGCCGTAGATCAAGAGGTACGCTCGAAAGAGAGTCAACAATCATTTGCAACAAAATCAACAACACCGCACACCGCACCTGTCTCTAAATGAGAGGAATGTAAAGCGAGCTGCTCGATGGGATACCCTCTGTTTTTGTCATCTCGTTCAAAAGCTAAATTTTATGATGAACTGAAATGCATTCAAGCACCTATATCGGAGCACTGTTCAAAGGAACGTTAGCAAGCATCTAGTATCGGAGCGGTTCAAAATGCGCACCGCCAGCCTCCCCGTCGATGTATGTGATTTCACTCCGCATGACAGCGGTGTTCAAATAGCCCCTGTCCGACACGCGAAGGCCCTTGTCGGTCTCGTTTTCCTCGCGTTCGCCCCGGCGCCTTGGGGCTACCATGGCCTTGAAAGCGGTGGCGGGTATACTGTTGTCTGTTATTCTGTAAAGCAGACACGAGGTCAGAATGATTACCTCTCTACCGAGCTAGATTGACGGAAGAACGGACGATATCTCATATGTTCTGCCTGTGCGATTGTCTCGCACTGTGAGACTGTCTTTAAAAGTACTCGTTTCGATTGGCTTGCCCATGATGAGTGCAGTTGCAGAGATGCTCCCAACGTTAAGTATACGCCGGGTAAAGTGATGTGACAAATCAAATGTTATCCTTCCCCACCGGATGCTGTCGCTCAGCGGGTCAGTGCTTTCGCGGCGGCGATCATGCTAAACAGCACCAGTCCGCTAAATCCAAGTCGCCCAACAGCAAACTGCCCGCCCGGCTCTCGGGTAACAAATCATCCGATAGCACACAGCAATACTAAATACACGCTTCTGATTACTTCTTCATGTAGTTCAGCTCCTTTCAGTCTCGCCCCGAGGTGAGATGTTTTGCCACAGGACGTGGAAATGGAGTCTGTCGCCGGCATCCGCAGAAGGACGGTTGCAGAGACGGGGCGTCGTCGCTTGCTGTCGCGGCCTAGCCTAGTAGACGATTGTCCCTGAATTCCATAAACTGGCAAGTCGTAAATGCGGGCAGCAGCGCTGGTCTCAAGGCTTCAATAAGCTCCTTCGTCTCCCGGGTAGCACAACGAATTTCTTGAGCTTTGCATAGATTAGATTCTTAAAGAACACCGTCGACGCTCAGGAAAGAGGATAGCCTGAGAGGATCAGGTCCATGAAGACGCTTTTCATTCCCAGGCCTGTGCAAAGTTATGTATCGCAAGACGAAAGAAATGCCAGATGTATAGGGGCTCGCTGGACGAGTTGGTGTTCCTCGACTTGGAGAACCCGGTGCCCGTTCGGATCTACACGAATTCGCCTGTGCTCCGTGAATGACGCAGCGCGTGCCTTGAACGTGGACAGAGATGGCGATTTGACCTGCAGATACTGTGTAAATGCGCCCTGTCGAAGTAGCCGATATTCGTCGTCATAGTCGGAGGTTGAGCTTAATCCCATACTTTAAGAGGCGGGCTGCATGGGCAGAGGCGAGTTCGTTCAATCTTTGAGCAAGGCTCATTGGTGAACATGGGTCGCGGACGAGACGTAACTTTTTAACTGTGTGGAGGAAGGTAGTCCCATCGTGAGGTCAAGAAGGCAACAGTGAGATCGGCTACATAATTGACCAAAGTGGTTCGACCACACTCTTTACCACACCACCACCGCCGCCGCCATGGCCCCAGAGCTCAATCCCCGCACGACGTCCTACGAATTCCTCGGCCCTCCTGGCGCATTTCTCATTACCATCGGCGTGCCAACCGTCTTGTACACACTCTATTTTAGTTGTTCCGAGGCCTCAGGGGCCTGTCCACCGACCGTGATCCCCGACAGGGTGCTTGCCTCCTTGTGTGACCCCTCTTGGTGGAAAGGACTATGGGATACGCAAGCGGCCCTCCTCTACCTGGGATGGTACGCGTTCTGCGTCGTGGCTTGGGCCGTCCTGCCCGGTGACTATGTGGAGGGCACAACACTTCGTAACGGGAACAAGAAACAGTACAAAATCAATGGTATTTGTTTTTTCGGCGCATCGTTTTCTGTTCACTGGAATCACGTTCTTCTCCAATTTTTAGCATTCTCCACCTTCTTGCTGTCGTTGGGAGTTGCATCAGGTATCATCTACCGGTATGGCCCTGAATCATTCACGTTCTTCTACGACAAATGGCTGGGCTTTGCGACCGCCGCTGTCCTCATGTCGATTGTGCAAGCTCTCCTCTGCTATGTGGCCTCTTTCCAGGAAGGAAAATTGCTTGCTCTCGGTGGAAACACCGGAAATGCCGTCTACGACGTAAGCTCAAAGACGAATACACTTCATTACACCTGTAAAGGCTGACACCGATTCAGTTTTACATTGGTCGAGAACTCAATCCCTCCATCGGGAGCTTTGATCTCAAGTCTTTCAATGAATTACGTCCTGGTCTCATCTTATGGGTCCTCATCAATATAAGTATGGCCTGCGAGCAAGCCACACGTCGAGGAGGCCTGACCAAAATCACGGACTCCATGTGGCTCGTTCTGGCGTTTCAGACGTGGTATGTCGCGGATAGCCTGTACAACGAGGTGAGGAAGGGTTCTCTTTCATGGACGTAAAGCTAAGCATTCCCAAGCCTGCTCTCTTTACTACAATGGACATAACAAGCGACGGTTTTGGCTTCATGCTCGCAATCGGTGATCTCGCCTGGGTACCCTTCGTATACAGTCTTCAAGCTCGCTATCTAGCTTTCAACTCCGTTGAACTCGGCCCTGTCTGGACGGCCATGATCTTCCTCGCTAATCTTACCGGCTATTATATCTTTAGAGATTCCAACGGGGAGAAGAACGATTTCCGAAATGGTAAAAATCCCAAAAGTACGCCCAGATGTCCTACTGTCTTTTCATCATTGACACTTTTATGTCAGACCTCAAATACTTCACGACTGAGAGTGGGTCCAAACTCCTAACCTCCGGATGGTGGGGGCTGTCACGCCACCCCAACTATTTGTACGCTTCCCCTCACTCTTAATCTTATACATCCTGATTATCCGACTATAGTGGAGATTTGCTGATGGCCCTAGCCTGGTCTTTGCCAACTCGCTTCGACACTCCCATTACCTACTTCTATGTCATATACTTCTCTTTCCTCTTGATTCACCGTCAGCAACGCGATGACGAAAAATGTCACAAAAAGTAAGGATCCTCACCTTCCGCCATTTTTCCACTTTTTGACCTACATGTATGATAGGTATGGCAAAGATTGGGAAACATACAAGAAGATAGTTCCTTACCGTATTATTCCCTACGTGTATTGATCGAACAAGCCGACTCGTACCAAGTCGTACTTACAGGTTGATGCGTAATACTTCATGACAACTACAGCCAGCAACGGTGGCTCATTTGACGTTTCTGTGAATCGCGGCGCAACTCTACGGTTACAGCTCTTCAGTTTTAATCTGTCTAGGTGATGCATCTTGGAGCCTTCGGGGTTCATTATCTTTGGCCACAGGTACTCCATGTCTGAGTAGCAAACCCAAGATGCTAACATCAGGTTGCAACACTTGAATGGCTCCACGTAAAATATGTGACGGGGTCAACAGAATGGCATCCTTCGATCTTTTTTTCTGACTTCTCCAAATGACGGAGCCCGATATGATTGGGCTCTCATCCTTAATAACATTCAGTCCGCCTTTGACAAGCACCTTGATGAAGCTCTTCACGGCAACGGCCAAGACGGCATATGGGGAAATTTGTGCTTCAAGTCGTTCCTTGGTCATGGATGAGAACTGGGCGGAAGTTTTACCCGGTGGGCATGAAGTGGAGAAAGTAGGTAGGTGTAACGACGAAACGGCATCGCTGACGGACACTACGAAGTGAGGGTCCAGAGCCTGAACGAGAGCAGGTAGATCTTTTGCTGCGATGGGTATTGTGAGAGCCGAACGGTCAGTTGGCTCATGAACTATCCTTGAAGCATCGCGCAGGAGTTCCTCAATGCCAACCAAAGGTAGCTTTTTGAAGTGGAACTCCGGCGGCGTGATTTGGCAATCCAATCCGTTTTGTATCCTGCGCGCACCAAACACATGGCTGCTCGAGTCACGTTCGACTTTGGGAGCAGATATACCGTGGTGAGATACGCAATCGCGGCCGCAAACGGAGCACCAATGGGTCATAATTTGACTGCCAATGGGTTTGTCTCCGAAATCCCCTCGTCTAGCAACATTGTCACGAAGGTCAAGGAAGTATCCGTTGTCCAAAAGCCAGGCGTAGACGTCACCCGTATTCAGTGACGGAAAAATGCAGTCGCCGGACTCGTGATCCCTAATGGCAAGTGTGTAGGCTTGTTGAATAGCTCTCGCACGCGCCCACTACGACAGGTACAAATGGGCTGGCTGTTGAGAAGGCGTGGAAGGCGACTTACTTCAATGGCTTTTCGCCTGCCTTGGACGAGAGAACCTAAGTCTGCCGGAGTAGTCACAAGCCTGTAGGAAACTGTCGGGACTGGTCCTGCCCCGACATCTAAGGAAGGTTAAATAAGGTCGATCTTCTGGATACATTACATATTACGAACCATAAAGAGTCATTGGAAACTCTTTGGACAGTCTCCGTAAAACATCCTCGTGACCTGGTTCATCAGAAGACACGTGAGGATGGCACGCCGGCAGTATCTTACTTGAGACGGAAGAAGGTAGAATTAATTGCTCCTGCGAAGGTTCCCGCTCCGATCTTGTTGTAGCTTCTATGTTCCATAGGATTTTGGAATTGATGGGGAGATGATCGGTCCGCGGCGTAGAGATAGCCGTATTTTTATCTAGCTCGATGTCAACCACTTGTTCATCCCCAAGCGCAATTCTCCCGGTCTTCAGTAAGTCCAGCTATAGGCAAGATACATCAGTTCCCGGGACGATAACAGTGGAGGGACTATGCTGTGCTTGCCTCAACCCAATGCTCTAGCACTGCCTTTTGATCGGATCGTTCATCTTTAAAACCTGAAAGTCCATTAAAAGTTAATTCTATCCTGGCCAGAAAAGGTTGACTGGTTGTTCCGACGACCGCAAACGGTGGTTCCGCTCTCGTAAGACTTGCGGGCGAACAAACGCCTTGTGGGGTAGACGAAACGATGATGTGACGTAGGATCGATGTGATGTGATGGCTCTGTACTCGCTAGTCAATAGACGAGGAAAAAAAGATTGAATACGTGACGAACGTAAGATGCAGACTCAACAGAGATCATCCACTTGTGTGTGTCAGAGGATCTGCGATTTTCTGCACATAGAAAGGACATGATGTCGATACACACGGGTTTTCATAGTGACGGCGAATTAGAGCAGAGGATGCTTACCTGGCGGGATCCAACAGCTATGGTCAGCAATGGTAATTCTCGCCGCGAAATGAAATCTGCTACTCGAGGTAGGCAGTGTTGCATTAGATAACGATGGCCTTCGAGGCGACGGCTGGTCCTCTGACAGCTCCCCGAGTTTGCCTTCGGCACTGTAGCTTTTAGAAGAAATTTTTGCACCGCGATGGGTTTCGTTGCAAGTATTGCGGTGGGTATAGGTCATACGCCAATTCCTCTTATACGTCCTTAGGGGCGCGTGCGTATTGCTGGCGATGATGGGTTCCGTGATTGAGTCAATATCGATGGATTCTTCGTCATCTTCACATACACGGATGCCGCGCCTGATGGCGGATTTTCCGAGAAACGGGGCTAGAGCCGGAGTATCTTGGTGCAGCCCGAGCGTCTTAGTTAGGATAGCAGAAGCGTCTTGCGAAGGCTCTTGATTGGGTTGACTCGATCGGCCAAGATCCGCCTGTCTCGCGCCTAAGCCATCTTTCAATCCCACAGCCCGCTGAAACAAGCTCCGCAAACCGGGGAGAATCCCAGTGGGGCCAACACCAACTTCGATGCCGGAGGTAAAATCGGCGCTCGGATCTGATACTGCACAAGCCCTGATGCAGTCCTCGTGCGTTCCCCACTCCAAACTATGCGATATTCGTGCATGATTCAAAAGGCCTTGCAAGGAAGTGAAATTACTGCGCAAGCAGGAAGGGCATCTTAGAATATATGCCTGTGCGCCGTCTTCTGGCAATATGTCGCGGTTGTTGTGCGACGAGATATATAGAAAGGACCCTTTGGAATTACGGGGTATGGAGATCTTCTCTTTTGGTGGGGGCCTTGTGAATCTTCGTGCCCATTCTGGTTTCTTCGAGAACATATCCCGCGCTGATAAGAGATTTAAAGGACGTTCCACAGAAGCGAGCGAAGCAAGGGCAACATCTCTAAACGATGTTGAAGACTGGAGGGCATCTAGGGGAAGGCTTGAGATTTAGGTCTTTGGAATATGGATGATATGTAGAACATACGCTTTGCGATGGATTCTTGTACAAGTAACGCCCAAGTTATTCGGCTTTCCAGTGTCGCAGCGAGCTGTTGGCGTAACAGTATTTCAAGGTCAACTTCATCCAAAACGTCTCCATAGCACCTAGAGCTTGTCCTCGTGTCGATCCTTCGCCGTTTTTTGGGCTGCATTCAAAATATGTCGGACGCGAGCAGCAAATTTAAAAAAATCGCAGCAATGCCGGAATTGGTAAGCTGACTAAGCCTTGTTGTAAAAGTCAGCCAGTTTGTTCTGCTTTCAGACATTCTCTGGTGAGGGCTGGCCATGCCAGTACGTATATTCTTGCAGCACCAATAACTCAACCATCATCCAGCGGAAAAGACCAAAGTGTCCCTCGGAGGTTAGCATTACTTCCTACGTTCATTTCATGTAGGTGTGGACTAGACAGGTGCCCTACAACCGAAGGACGTCGCCGCCTTTGTGTTTCTGAAAACCTCTCTGATCGACTCCCCCGCTCCCCACATCCCTAAACCACCCAGATATTTGCATTCTGTTAGCCACAAAAAAGTAAACAGGAAAAGAGGTGAAGAACGAACCAAGACACGCCATAGCGACGCCGCTAAGTCCCAAGACGAGATTGAACAATTTAAAGTACCATCGTCCGGAAAATAGACCCTGACCGCGTCATTCATGAGTCAGACATGATGTCAATGAGTCATTTGTTAATTGCAGTACCCGCTTCCATCGAGACCATTGGTACCAAGTATCCGCGCGAACTTTAACACGACGCCCGGGCACGAAAGGTTGGTCCTCCGACATTGCATCCGTGATCACATCATATCCCAGCCGTAGGAAAAATGGGAAAGAGTAACTAAATTGCATGATTGCAATCGCTGCGATCAACCCGGTAATGGTCTGAACCTGGGGTATTGCAGATCCAACTACGAAAGCTGAAAGAATATTTCTCAGTCGAGAAATCCAAGTTTCCAGCTACAACGGACGCAATCACGTACCCAAGGCCCAATATAAAATGACTATGGCTTGGCGATAGGACACAGCGCATCAGCATCACGTTCAATAGGTAAATTAGAGTCGTACCAGACCAGCACGTTCTACCCCTCGGTGTCATTAACCTGGGCCCATGGAGCCAGTCTTCTACGAGGTTGATATAGACGACCTCTAAATGGCAGGTTGAGTTACGCTCATTTGAAAAGCCGTAGATACAAAACTAATGCCGATATTTCCGTATAAACCCGCTGCGATAATCCCAGTGACCAGAGCTAGGACGTTGCCTGAGAGAAGTCCGGTACCTGTTCCTAATCCGCGCACAGTATAACCATGAATGTACCACTCACCCACTGTTTGCCAGGAGAATTTGCTAACGCCCTGGAAGGCTAACGGAAGAGTGAATTGTCCCTGGAAAGCCTTGAGGATGAAATGATGAGGAACATCAAGCAACACGGAATGAGTGGTACACATGCATAGACGTATACGCCGTAAAGGAGATATGCTGTAAATATCAATGCCTGCGCCAACGTCTTTGGCCGTGGGTCATCGATCAGTATTGGCTACTGAACCCAACGGAGCGCTCACCCACCATTCCTTTCCAAAAGTCCATCGGGCGCCTCATTTCTGCCATCTAAGCGAGTGTGAATATAATCAAAGGAACAATCACATATTGTTTGCCAACCATTTCCGGGAATATCATGGCACCTCCGTAAGCGAAGACCTAATTGTCTGTAGGTACAGCCTCTGGCGGGATTTGGATGTAATACAGACCATATTCATGATCCCATTTACCTGCGATTAAGGAGGTTGGTGAAGCCAACGTCGGAGCGAAAGGCTTACCTGGAGAAATAATGGCAAATGAGTGAATGTCTCTGTGACAACCGGCCCTGGGGGAACACCCAACGACTTTTCAGCAGCCGCAAAGTTCGGAGGGCTATGGGCTATAAAACCCATAGAGATGAAGATGATTGAAAGGTTGATCCTATAACAATCAACAAGTCAGCATCCGTGAATAAGCATGGAAAGATACACCTACCACACAGCCCCATTCGCCAACCACCCATAAGTCTAGGAAGAGGAGCGAACGCTCAGAGATCGGGCGTCAAAGAAACAGGAAAGACCCACCTTCAGTGTCCTAATCTGACCAATAATCATTCCTAATAGCGCCCAGATTAGGATACAGATTGAGAAGCAGAGCTATGCCTCGACATAAGAACCATGTCCTCCGCGTGAACTGCAGGCTAACGTACACGACCCTTGCTGATCTGGGCCAGAGCTTGACCATTGCTTAGGCATATTGTGGCAACCTGGACCATTTGTCATTTCAACACTCACAATCGCTTCTTCCAGAACACGCAACGAACGTACATTGATAAGGAGTTGGAGGCTCTGGAGTACTGTACAGACATGGCGCGCCGTGCGTCCAAAGATACGCTCCGCGATGTCAGCATATGTCTTCAGTGGATATTTCAACGAGTCGAGGCGAACAAAAAGGCGCCAAAGAATGAGACCCGTGTACAGAGCGACAACGCCCACTGCTCCGAGTCAAGAATCAACTAGGCCGCCGCATGCTGTTTGCTTTGAGTCAACTCAACTGAAGAAGTACAGGAGAATACCTGAAGATATGCGAAGGTAAGAACAGGTTCAACTTGGACTCATCTGCAAAGAATAATAGGTACCTGGAACCCAACCCACTTGAGATATCGCAAACGGGGCGTTGAAAGGTCCCAAGATATCAGTAGTGATCAGATAAAATACAGAGGCCCATGAGGCAACCCTCAGTGCCCGGGAAGCGTTGACGCGTTCAGTTTCGTCTGGCGATAAAGACAGTTCCTCAATGGAGTGTTGCACCTCGATGTTGACATTAGCGCCCTTGTGGTCAGATAAGCGGGTGAGCCAGTTGGACTTCTGCTGCGGAGGACCATCATGTTGATCACTGGCAGTTTCGGCTTGCCTCTGCAATGCAGCATAGTACAGGAATTCCTCGAAAGGAATGCCCGTGTAGTGAACAATAGGCTCAGAGAGCAACGAATGGTCCAATTTTTCGGAGTCAGCAATGTCTTTGGCAGATTTGTCCATGGCAAGTTCTCGGGTAAATGGACGGTTCGGAGAATGTCTTTGGAGGCACCTGTTTAAAGCATTTATAGCACTGTGGTAGAGCCGTCCCCGTGACGAACGATCCCATGGGCAGATAGGCAACACCACTAACTTTACCGGTGTACGAAACAAAGAAAAATAGTCCGTTGGGCATGTGGATACGTGTGTGACAAACGCATAAATATAGCTCGCTGTTGATTGGAACCACTCAGCTTTGTGGGAATTGTGAAGAAAGGCTATGCGGATCTCCTTCCAGTCCGAGTCAATAACCGAGAAACAGCTGCGGGCAACGAACCCGTTATGGCGCTTCTTGGTCGAACCATAATCAGAAACCCATCCCGCACATTGCGATGGCCATGCAACTGCGATTTATTAATGGCGACCGAAGCATGATGGTTAATCCTAATTCCACTTCGAATTCCCGGAACTACTCGGCATGCGATACGTTCACGAAGAAACTAAGAAAACAGTGTGTTGTATGACGCCATATGAGCCCTGAGGACAAATGTATAGAGAATAGTTCCCAGATAAAAAAAAAGGCAAAGGAGATACGTACCTATGAGCAGAGGTGGTTGAGTTTTGCACTATGCCTTTTAAAAGTGCCGGACACCTTCCCTGGATCGTTTCGGTGACTTTTGTCTGGTCTTCGCTAAGTCTCTCGAAGGTCCTGAGTTTCCAGACCGTGATTCCCATACCGGCTTGGCTTTCATAGAGCGCGAGATGATTGTCCTCGTCCCAGGTAAGACATCCCTTGATATGCACGGCATGGGACACCAACCCAAATAGGACGGGCACGGTCTCAGTCAGCTCGAACCATTGTCGAGGCAGTGTTTTTTGACCATCCGAAGCATGGCACGGTGAAAGGTGTCTTACGCTGACGTTTGAGAGTGAGGAAGAGGACGGCATGGCCACTGCATCCAGGTGAAGGAGCCTGAGGTCGGAACATAACTCGGAGAGGCGAGTGACTCTCTCATGTCCTTCAGAGGTTCCGATTATCGCAAAGACCTGATCTAATGGTCGCTCGAGGATGATCGAATGCAAGGCTGAAAAGTTGGGTGTAAAACCAGGAGCGACAGGTAAGCAGGATTCCATTAATAAGGACGGTGAGGGAGGATAGAAGGACTGATGTTCAGCGCGGCACTCTCGACAGGCTGACACGTGCAACAATGGGCTGATGCAAGGCTCAAACAACGTCCAAGTTTATCGTTATGTATGGTATGTAATAGGTGACTCCAATATCAAAAAATGCCTGAGCTTTTGATAATCCCTTTCCAACTCTTGAGGATGTATGACGAGTATTGACTTGCATCGTTCAACAATGACTCGACTGATTCTGAGTTCTCAAACAGCGAATCAAGGAATGGATACACAGTCGTCGGAGAAGTCAATTGGTGCAGCTCTGGAGGTGAGAATCGTCAGATTTTGGTAACGCGCTTGTTATGGGGGGTGCGCTGCTCACCTGCAAGGCCATAAATCACACCCAACTGCATCCTTTGGGTATACCAAGTAAACTTGAAGAGGGGCGGTGATTGTCGCATGCTACTTCGGAAAGGTCTGGACATTGCCGTACATACCTCGGGGGTTAACTGGTTTGTCGCACGACAAGCCTCATCTGCGACCCCTGCAATGTGTCGCACAGCTGCTGTTGGGTCTACAGGCAAAGGTGAACCCTCGGGGGTGGCGAGCATAGCGAACGCCTTTTATGTTAGATGAGTAACAGATACGAAGGGAGGCAAGATTGCCCTACTTCAGGAAGATGGCGTAGGGCTGGCTGGTTGTATTCCAATCTCGCACGCAAAGCGTCTTTCACGGTAGCTCCCACAGGAACAGTGTGCATATGCTTTATGCCGTGGTCCAGCCAGGCGTTGACAAGATTCCGCGTTGCGAGGTCTCCGTGACCAAAGAGCGCCGAGACAGCCGTGTCTGAGAGGGGCTCCGTATGAGAAGCTTCATCTGAAGGGAGGTCCAAGACAGATCGTGCCAATGCTTCGCGAGTGAATCCGTAGTTCTTGACCAGCGGTACAGCTAATTGAAGTAGCCGAGAACTCGAAGGCTGGGTCAGCCTCGGAAGACGCGACGCGACGATTGACTGACCTGGTGGACATTGCCTTAGGCTCATCGGAAGATGCCGAACGATCACAACACGTTTGAATGCAGTATGATAAGATTTGACCTTTTGCCATCATGGCTGACGACTGGGGTAACGTCCTTCGTATCTTCATTTGCACGTTTGACAGTGACTGAACCCAAAGGACGCTGAACAGACGCTCCTGACAACGAGGCACATGCCTCTGCGCCCAAGCCTATTCCAAAGTCCATCAACAAAAAATGGGAAGGAGAAGACGAGGATGATGACGCTCCAGTGGTGCGTTCCTCCGCTGTATAGTATATTCATCAATTCATATATCGGCTCGTCACCAGAGTGATTGGGAAGCGTCTTCAGAGGAAGAGGAAAAGCTGGCACCATCCGCGCCCGTCGCGCCGCCCAAGAAGAAGGGAACTCTCAAGGCCAAGCTAGCTGAGAAAGAAGCTCAGAAAGCTGCAAAAAAGGCAGCAGGGGAGGACGATGTAGACTATGACTCTGACGAGGTGTTAGATCCTAGGGAAAAGGCACGCAGGGACAAGGAGAGGGAGCTGGACGCGGACCTTCACAATGCAACGGACCTTCTAGGCGCTGCTGCGCTTGGTGGTGCGCCCGCTCACTTCTACTTGTGTGTTGCTTTCTAATGATCATTGATTTTTTTCCGCAAGGAACTTCTTCGTCCGAACTGGACTCGCTGATTTCCTTCCAACCTCGGACGAAAGAGGACTTCCAGACATTGTCAACTCGCATTATCGAGTACATCATCAAACGCCATCAAGACAAGCCGCTATATGCTACGTTTGTGGAGCATCACGTACGGTCGTTGGCTCTTCCACTGAGGGATGTGGAAGTGCGGAAAGCAGCAAGTGGTTTGACCACGTTGGCAAACGAAAAACAAAAGGAGCAACGCGACAAAGCCAGTGGGAAGAAGAAGTCCAAAGCAGCGGCGAAGCCTGCTTTGGGCGGCGCAAAAGCGTCAAGCAAGTACGTGCCTCTGCTTCGCAGCCTGTCTCTTCAGCGTTGACCCTCCTCCGGCAGACTCGATACGGAGATCTATGACGAAGCTCTGGACGATTTCGGCACACATCCCGACGACTTTATGTGATTATTTTCGGATAGGCTCTGGATCTATCATCTCTATAGAGGCAGCGATTGTAGTAGTACAAGATGAAATTTGTTGTAATTATCAAGCGCGTTTGTCAGCGCAAGTGCAGTCAAGTTATCTAACAACCCGGCTGACACGGTGACTCCACCATCACTTCCCGCACCAACTTATTTATCTCTAATTTATCCTTTCGTTCGCCCTCAAACTCTTCAAGAGTCTGCGCTTTATCCAAGAAGCCGCAGTATCCTTTTGGACAGTACGACTCGCAGAGGAAGATATCACTTGTCTTCCCCAGAGTCGTTCAGTTCAACATTGACACTGCATGACCTCGCTCCATGGCTACTTTCACCATCGAAATCAGCAGGCATTCCAGCGCTTGCTGGATTTCCATGCCAACAAATCCCATTCCGCCGCGCCCTCGAGCAGCGGTGGGAAATCATGGAACCGTACGAGCACGCTGAACAGCGCTATGGGCCTTGATGTCAACACCCGGGATTGGCTCGGAAGGACTGTTTTGCACCTTGCCTGTTCATCTCCCGATGGTCTCGAATACGTAAAACTCTTGCTTCGACATCCATCCATCAACGTAAATACTGCTGATACTGAAAGTCTCTGGACACCATTGCACCGAGCGCTATACAACGCAAACTTCGCTGCTGCGTGCGTTCCTATACGGTCTATGGCATGTCACTTACTGATATTAGTACAGCCTGCTCCTTTTGCAGAGACCTGATGTGGACAAGACGTTGCGGGACTATGAAGGGTACACAGCCTTTGATCTCTACAATTCTACGCTGGATGGCACAAAGCCTTCCCGTGACGTGGGCGCCGTGGGCGGCGAACTTTATACTTGGGGGGAAAATAGGTGTGCATCATCACGTTCGTTCACTCCGTGCTTTTCATAAGTATTGTCTCTAGAAACGCCATTCTCGCTCTAGGTGACAGCGATGATAGACAATATCCTGAGCAGGTCACAGTCCCGACGAAGGACGATGAACCGCGCACGGCCACTCTTGATTCCAGGTTTTCACCGCTACTTGTTCGGCAAGTCGAGATGTCTAGATTACACACAGGTCGCTCTATCTTTCTCGTTTAGTTATGCCTCAAGTTGACAGCCTCTACCCAGCGGTTGTAACGTCAGAACACAGCGGAAATTTGCGAATGTGCGGTTTCGGAAGCCATGGACGGTACGGCAACATGCTGTCTAGTCATACAAGTAATATCTAATACCTAATCCTAGTCTTGGGTCCAATCAACATACCCAATATGGCTTAAAATCGCCGTATCAGTTCTCTTATGCTATAATCTCCGTCGCCCTGGGCCAGGATCACACCCTGGCGCTGACAAGCACTGGAGAAATCCTAAGCTGGGGCCTAAACCGTTTTGCTCAATTAGGGTACGTCATTGACGCCCCGAGTGCTGGTGAGACTTTTGGGCGGTTTGAGCATCCGATCCAAGCAATCCCGAGGAAAATTCAAGGACCTTTGAAGAAGGAATTTGTCAAGGGTGTTGCTGCGTCGAAAGTGTCCTCGGCCTGTTGGACTAGCACGGACGTGTTCACCTGGGGAACGAACAATGGCCAACTAGGTCTGCTTTGCCTTACAGTGGGTGCCGTAGACGTTATGACGTTCGAGCTATTTATACAGGGTACGACAGAGCTGCTCAACCCGTCCAGGTTCTGCCGAGAAAGGCTAGCAAAATTGTTCAGCCCGTAATATCCATATCACTGTCTGTCTGTATTTTTCGTCGTTGATTTCTCCTTCATCGGGAGGTTTTCATCCACTCTTTCTTCTAGGATACATCGATGGCTTGCCTTTTAATATCCAATGATGTTGTATGTATATGGAACGACCGGCTTGTCAAAGTCAGGTATGATCTGACTTACACGTTTTCACTATGCCGACTCAATTTTGATTATGATTCCCAGTTTCCCTGGCCATGCCTTTCCTCCAGAGATCCAGCCATATCGCCCTCCTCAGGCGATCCAGGATGCCAGAATCGCAAAGGTGACGAGTTGTGAAGACACTTTCGCGGCACTCTCCTTCAACGGGGAGTTATTCACTTTCTCTACTCCTACCTCCGTGGACGTGGAGTCGCGCACCGGGAAGGGAAGGAACGTCTTCCAACCGCAGCGTGTGTGGGCTCTGCGGAAGAAGTTCAGCTCCGTCAGAGTATGCTTGTCATGCATGTCAATGTCTTGCAAAGATCTTATATTTGCATCAGGATGTTGCGCTTGGCTCTGATGGTACCATTATCATCTGTACAGAGTCTGGTCATGTCTACGTGCGCGTGAGGGCCCTGAAAGGTGGACAAGCCGGATCGAACAAAGCGTTCAAGTTCCAACGCGTCCCACACATTCAACGTATTGTTTGTGTATGTGCGAACAGTACAGGTGCCTTTGGAGCCCTTCGGACGGAGTTCAAACCGAAGCCAGTCATTCTCAAAGGCAATACAATCGCGCAAGATCTGTCTCTAGTTCAGCCATACCTCTCGTGGGATACCCCAGTTGAAGGCAATGTATCACCTTTACTTGATCAAAATCATTCAGTATTGGAGGTGTCGCGTATCCTTTCTGACGAGGAACCTGAAGATACTGGGATACAAGGCGATATACTAACCTTATCGAGGCTTATCCGAGTTCTCTTGCGAGAGAAGGCGTCCCACGCGGAGACCGAACATACCGCGACGATAGCTGTCGAAACTCCGCTACCTGACGGCGCCGACGTTCTAGTGCAAACGCAATCTGGGGCAATCTTTCCTGCGCATCAGATCATACTTGCATCGCGATCTCGTGTATTAGCATCTATTTTAGAACAAGGAGGGCACGCAGATGCGATGAACGGGAGCATTATGGTGCGATTGTCTTCCGGAAGATCAAGGTCACGACAGGTTCCGCGAATCATATTCAGCGGATGTCAACCTATTTCTCTCCTTATTCTCCTTAATTTTTTCTACTCTGACAATCTGGTTGCCATATGGGATCGCCGCGTGTCGACGCTTATGGAGGCAGCGGTTCGGCAGTCCAAGATCCAGCCTTCTCAGGTAAAAGCCGAACTGTACTCCCTTGCCGAGTTGTTGGATCTTCCGACGCTTTCACAATCCCTTTCCAGTCCCGTCAAGCGTATACCGGTATCTTCTATGGTTCAATGCATGACGGGCGTATTTTATGCTGTTCAGCCTAATAGTACTCCGTCACCTAGGAGGTCACCCTTGTCTCCCGACGTCGTCCTCCAACTAGCCGACAAGGACGTTTTTTGCCACTCTGTTGTGCTCCGAGCCCGATCCCCATTCTTCGCCAGCTTCTTTGGTGAATCCGATTGGACCATTAAGCGTCGCGACCAGGCCGGTATCGTGACGGTAAATATGAAGCACGTCGACTGGCATGTGATGCAATATGTCTTGCAATTCATGTGTTGTGGGAAAGACCAAGAACTCTTCGAAACTTTAGGTATGACTCTTCCCCCCGCCCCAGTCATCCAAATATTGAAAAGCTGCCAAGATTTTGCAAATAGTGCTGACGACGTGCTGGATTTTATGTTTGATGTCATGGCTGTGGCGGTAAGACCGTCCATCGTAGTGCAAATGTTTCTACTGAATATTTAACATAACAGAACGAGCTTTTGCTTGATCGGCTGGTCCTTCTTTGTTCTGACATCATTCTCAAATTCTCAAATATCCACAACGCCATCTATGTCCTTTCGGATGCCACCTTTTTGCATGCTCAATCTCTCATGGAGAGCATCCAGAGCCTCATTGTGGTGAATATGGAGCTATTTCTCGAGGCGGGGATGCTCGAGGACGTTCCGGATGATCTCATAGAACAACTTTCAGGGTATGCTAGGTTAAAACAGACGGACAAATCGCCTGTGACTCGTTCAAATCGCCTTGCTCTCGCTGCCCTGAAGACTCACGCGCTATGGCTGGCCCAGCAAGATATTCCTGAGCCACTGGTAGTTCCGCATCGCGGATCGCTTCGCAAGGAAATTAAGCTTTCGCCGCCGATCCTACAGAAGAAAAACTCCCTCCGTGACCTTGACTATACACCACCGTCAAGCCCCAGTACACCTCCGCAGCCACCATGTCGTCGGGATCCAAGGGATGATGGTGTTTTCGTCATGGATGACGTGGGCGAACCCCTTTCTCTTGACCTTGCCCAAGCATACCCAGCTTCCGTGCTTAATCCTCCGGATGAGCCGGCGCCGCCGTCCACGCCATGGAAGGTTACATCCAAGCCAAGGCACGTGTCAGGCTTCTCGTTTAGAATTCACATTCTTCATTGTCATTATAGGGTGAATATGAGGACTGTTATGGCGGAGGCATCCCAGAATCGTGTGGCAGGGCATAGGGTGGCTCAAGATTCTCCAGCCCGGACCACGCAGGTACAAGCGGCCACGATTGGACACACACCAGAAACCACCCGGCGACCCATCCGGACAGACTTGCCTGTTTCCGAAATAGGGTCATGGCGAGTTTCAGCGGAACCACCTGTGCAAGGATTTGGTCCATCGGTCGATCCGGGTTCAGCGAGCAAAGCTGCAAACTTGCACAAGACCCAACCTCCACTGACGCCAACACGTCCGTCGGGTTTGGGGCCTGTCATTACTCCCGTCAGACAATCACCTTACCAGACCACATCAATACGTCGTGCAAGGTGAACGTCCTCCACACCTGTGACAGGGGCAGTTTATAGATATTTCTGTAGCGGAAAGGCATGGACTACCGCACACCCGATGCCGTCCACCATGGCTACCGCCACCACGGGAATGTCCTTCGCTGCCATCCAACAACAGGAGCTGGAACGAACGCAAGGACCACTCAAAGACAAACGTTCTTTGTTAGAAATTCAGGAAGAGGAAAAAGCGCTTCAGGAAGAAGCTGCGTTCTTACTGTGGTGGACCGCTGAGGAAGAGCGGGTTAGAATGGAAAGTGAGCTGGCCGCGGCTGGCACTTTTTCGCGTACTTCTGGACAGGGCCTTAAAGAGAGTCGCGGAAAGAAGGGGAAAGGGAAGGAAGCAGGTGAACAGGGACATGCTAAAGAGCGTTCTAGGCGCATCTCGAAGAGAAAAGCCGCACAAGACCCGAGAGAGACGACCTAGGCTGCCTTTACAACTCAGCTGGATGTCTTAGGAGGTGGGCTATGTCTGGATGAAACGCTGCTCTATATTCGCTTATACAAAGTATGTTTTACTGATACATATGCTTATGGATTGATACAGAGGGTATCATGATGTCATTGGACAGTGAACAGATGGGGCTAGGCAAGGACCTTTCGTATTCCCTCTTGTTGTGCGGGCGTTAGCCTGTCAGGGAAGACAACGTTCCATTTGACGATCAGGTCGCCTTTCTTCTTGACACTCCCCTCCTTCCGTATGGGCATGCCTTCTCCGGAGATGGTTGTCTCCTGACCCGGTTTCACGATACCTGAGGGAACGGGTACTTGCAACTTGCGGCCATCCAAAAGCTGCAATTGTTTTGTGTTCCGTGCGACGCCCGACTTTCCTGCCAGAGCCTCTACCAAAGGGATGTCGAGGTGGCATATGAGGTCGTTGCCTTCTCGTGTGAGGATTGGGTGGGGCTTTTCCTCAATAACGAAGACAAGGTCTTGAGCCTCCCCATTCTGCTGCTCGTTTCCGCCACGAGGGAAACGCACTTTGGTGCCACTCTTCCATCCGGGATGAATTTGAATCTCGAGGACCTTGTCCTCGGTCGTTCCATTCAACAGGCGACGGCCAACTTTGAGGCGCTTTACGGTGCCTGTGTAGAGATCTTCTAAGGAAACCTTAAGGGGGCGTGTGATCTCGGCAGGCTGGTGGGAGGACGGAGATTCTGGGCGCTTGAAATGATGTCGAGGGGGCATACCTCCTGGCATGCCCGCGCCGAATGAGAAGGTGCCGTCCATGTCGTCATCTTTGTCGAACATACTGTGCTGTGTACGTGGTTTTGCGCCCATACCTCCCATGCCTCCCATGCCCCTCATCCCGCCAAAGCCAAAGCCTCCAAGGCCACTGCCAAATATCTCTCTGGGAAACGCTTGAGTATGATTGTGGATGCAAAAGGCTTTAGAAAGGAGAACTCACTCAAATATCTTGTTTGGGTCGGTTGGAGAGAAGCCTGCGCTTCTGAAACTTCCCGGTCCCCCAGAGGTGAAGGTGAAGGTTGAACCACCGCCACCAGGGAACGCACCGAAAGGGGAGAATCCACCGCCGGGTGCACCCTGGCCGGGAACAGGGCCTGTGCCTTTGAGGCCCTCTTCGCCGAACTGATCATAGACAGCGCGCTTGTCTTTGTCGCTAAGGACCTCAAACGCTTCTGAAATCTTTTGACAACAAGATTAAGAGCCGCCATCTGTAAGCTCGGGGAGAAGGAACGCACCTCTTTGAACTTTACGTTTGCCTCTTCCGAACCTGCGTTTCTGTCCGGATGCCATTTCAGGGCCTGGAAGGTGTGGTGAGTGCCTGTTTAAGCGACACGCGGAAGGCGGACGTACCATTTTCTTGTATGCCTTTTTGATGTCATCGTCGGATGCGCCTCTGTCAACGCCTAGGACGGAGTAGTAATCTTTACCCATAGTGATTGCAACGCTGGTGTACGCGAGAGAGGGTATTTGAGGACGTGGGAGGGAAAGTGCTGGGATGTTCGGGTGGTGTCATCTAGACTTTTCTAGAACTGAACCATGACCACCACCACCACCACTACCGACGCCCCGCCTAGCATCCTCCGCCGCTCCCTCCACGCCGTCCAGGACATTTTCTCCCCTTTCTCAGCCGCCGCACTCGCCTCCCTCCCTCGCCCGGCACGCCCTCGCAGATACACTCGCGCGGATGCCATCCCAGAGACACAGCATGACCAGCATGGTCAACCCCCTACCGTCAGAGACTACCATGCAATAAACTCCCTCCCGCCCCAGGTCCGCGTCCCAAAAAAGGTTGCCACGCCCATTAAGGTCGAGGCCAAAGTCTGGTTCGCCAATGAAAGAAGTTTGTGTTTCTTGGCAAACCTGAAGCTTCCCCCGTCTCTCATAACCATTGTCTCTTTGCAGCCTGGGTCGCCTGGCTTGACATGGCCATCTTGCTCGGGACCCTCGCCCTAGCACTTTTCAATGCGTCCAAGGATGAAATTGCCACTAAATTCGCCCTTGTGTACGCTTTCATCAGCGTCTCTGTCCTGGTCCGCATCTCGCCTTTTCCTTGTTTTCGGGACACAAAATCAGTCCATATATCTAGATATATGCGTTTCTTCTGTACCAGTACCGCATCACTATGATTCGGCGTCGTGATCCGGGACATTTTGGTATGCCCCGAGCGTGAATCTATGTGTATATCTATACCTTTTGCCTTCCAGATGCTCTCGCAGGTCCCATCATTCTAGGTGTCGTGCTTTTCTTTGCTGTCCTCGCGAACTTTGTCATCCGAGGTCCGTGCATCCGTCAACAATTAATATGCCATTGTAACTGACATCCATCACTTGACTTAAAGTACGCGAACTGTAAATGTTCCCACCTTGCTCTGACATATGCACGATCCAACTGATGTGTATAATCTCCGTTTCAGGCGTGAAAAGGAAGTTCCCATTCCTGGTGCTGGCCTCTACACTATTGCCTGCAAATTAACAGCATCACTGGCATTCCAAAACCAATCACGTTCTTAATTACCGTTGCCTCTTGTTCTCATCAAGACTGTACGTATTGTCTGGCCTATCTTAGTACGATCACGTTCTCCACCTGGTGGGTGAATGCAGCACCTGCCTTGTCTTCCCTCTGAATATCTATCCCGCCGAACTACTGGCTGTTGTAGGTCGGCTGCAAACATGTTTGTTTTTAAGCGTCTTTTCCCCAATCCATATGGAATTCGACAGTTGATCAGCATCGTGGTTTTCATTGAACGCGATAAGTCCATGCTAAAGTGCTATCCAACCGTGCCTCGGTTGATCAACATGAAAGTTGTCACCCCATTTTTTCTCTGGACATCTATCTGCCTGAGCAAACATTTCTACATACAGTATGTCAGGGCGAGATCACATCAATGATGTCTGAACGGTAAGCGTCACATCAATCTCGTTTACCTCTCTTTCTGGGATCAGGGCATTTCGCACTAGGGATTCAAGCGTCACACAAAAGGCATCATCTCGTCCGATTGGTGTCGATCGGCCTCGGGGTCCGAATTGAGAGCTCCAGAGAAATAGCATCCTTGTTGTGTTTCAGAACATTTGTGTGCATGCGGCGAACGGAAGAAAAAAGGTTTCAGCTCGCCGAAACACGGCGAATCCTCGCAATATGGCACCGAAGGTTCGGAAATGCTCGCTGGGCAAGCGGGACGATCAGTAGCCCACGCAAGACGTTGCAACACTGCTTGCCCGAAATGTGTCTTGCACTCGCACCACACCTTCCCGCCTTAATGTCAACTTCGGCCTTGTGGTTGTCAGAACTGACAAACAAAACTCAGTTGTCCCTTTCCATCCGCCGACGCTCGCATAGTATCCTACTAGTGCAGGATCTCATTCTCGCGCGTACAAATGTCTCGCAGGGCATCAACCAGAGCGGGTTTGCGTCAAGTCAGAGGAGGCTGTGTAGACTATACACGGCTCGACCCGAATGAGAACTCATGTGGTGCGGTTCCTTGTTCAGCCTTTCCAAATGGTGATGTGATGCATGTCGTCTCTGGTTCCTTGCCGATTTCGACTCGGCGTGCAAGTTCGGGCATGCTGTGAGACGACCAAAGAGCCGATCTATAACTGCAGGCATCAGCAGCGCCTCCTGGATACTTTCATTCTTAAACGCTTGTCCGACAAGCACGGAACTGGAAGCGTAATATGTAGAAGGCAAATTATATTGCTTCTTCTTGTTCTCATACAAACCCCATGGGACTACTGGCTACACAGCACGACGGAGTTGAAATTAATGATCAAACTATTCTAGCTTTTGTCGTACGATATACTAAAGTTTAGCTGGATAGCGAAGAAGGAAGCAAGAATACGATAAGTACGATTTTTTTTGGAGGGTGCATTGTGGCTATAGCGCCGCTTGTCGGTCGACCCTGATGTCCGAGGCAACAAAGGTCAGGTCGACTATCCTTCGACTATCGTGAAAAGGCGAAGAAGAAAGTGACTCGATCCTGGTTTATGCATCATGAGCACAATACGTTCCTAGAAGAAACGCGGTACCAACTTTACGGTGACTGTCTTATGCCGCTCAAAATCGAGCGGCTTTCCAGCCCCTGGAAGCATTTTCTGAATCCCACGAATAACATAGACGCCACCAAAGGAGCCATTCTAAAGGAATGCGCGCCGAGCAATGTCAGAGTGACGGAGGAGCGTGTCCTTTAATGAAAACTCAACTCGATTGGTGGTGCGATCCTGGGGCACCTCCACTGCCTGCTGCCAGTGCACTTTCAGGCCCTTTGGAGAGCTCTTGCGCATGGCCAGGACTAGTTGGCATATGCCATCACGAGTAAGTGGTGCGCCGTTTATGGAGGCCGCTAGATTGTCTGCAAATGTGGAGGATATAGCGCGCAGTGCCTGCTCATCCGTCCGTGCCTCGAATATGTCGCGAATGTGCCGAACAGACCAATCCGTCAGAGAAGAGAGCTGGACGAGGGAGGTGGTTGTCTCCGTGAGCATCTCCATAGCGGCTGAGAGTATAAGAAATAAATCGGCTTATATATATATCAGATTAGAAAGACAGAGAGGTATCAGGAGAGGAGGCGGTGAAGACGGGCTGGGATGTTCATGTCTTGATGGGTTTTTATTGAGGCAGCCCTGACGTGTGGTTGCATATCTCCAAGCGAAAAATACTCGGTTTGTGCTCGGAGACACGCGATGGGGAATGGGGTCCGTCGGGCTTTCCACTTGAATGGTATCAGCGGGCACAAGTTGACATGCAAAACGGGAAGAATTGCCATCTTTCGTAATTTCGCCGATCACCTTGGCCCAGATCCCTGAGCTGGCAGAAATCCATGCGTGTTGGCACTCAGCGAAGGAGAAGGCTCTCGCCTTGGCTACAGTCTGTTCTGCGCTATCTCGGTCCGAGGTAACCAGCATCAACGGCTGATAGCCATCTTCAGTCATCATGACCAGTGTGGATCTGACGCAAGACGATGACCTGCAGACACATGCAATACAGGAACTCGCTCACATTTGTCTGAATACGCCCACATTGTGCAACGCCACCTCCGCTCAAGGGCCTCGGTCAACAGTAATGAGGTGATCAAGCAGACACGGTGAACAGATGACCTGAGTCGCCGCCTTCTGGCTATATTACTTGCTCAGATCCTGCTTGCAGATCGTCACCAAGCATCGTGAATAAGCTTCAAATCTGCTCATCTCAATGGAAGTATGTGCGAATCTGGACATGTCTGTCACAGGCGACCCAGTTCCCTGCCATTTGTCTGTGATGCGACGCTCTGTTCGTCCAGTCTCCGGCCCAGGCGGGTTGAACACTCCGATACCTCACGGAACGGCGAAGCACGTTTCTTTTCTTTTTGTTTACCTTTGTTCCAACCTGTGTGTGCCTTTTTTTTTTCGGCCAACTCAAAGAGACTGGAGTGTCAAAGCGCGAAATTTATTCTGAGAACTGGCAGATCAGAGTGAGAAAGACGACAAGTGCTTCCAGACGATTCTGAACCTTGCATCACGCCCGATCGCTCGATTAAGAAGACGGTCTCCATGTGGATTGCACAACGCGTCAAAACGTATACATTTTACGGTAAAATAATGATACAACTATCAGTCATGATACAGGCATATTACTTAGTGTACAATGCATTACTTATCTATTCGTATTTGTCAAAAATTAAAAAGACATGGGGACTGAAATCAAAAGAAAACGATTTGAATGGAGGTCTGGTAGCAAACGAACAGAGGCAAAACACGAGGACCAGAATTTTATCCCGCTTGATAAACAGCAGGGCCGGCCACCACATGAGGGTTGATCAAGGAGAAGTTAAAAGGCGTCACCGATATGTTGGCATCGGTGATGGCGACGAACCTGTAGACGAAAATGGTTGAAAATAAAGCCAAAACAAAGTAATGGTTCGTACATGGTTCCGTTGAAAATAGGGGCAGTGCCATTGCCGAGTATGAGGTCGTCCGGCTGGAAGGTCGACGCTGAGGTACCGTTGATGTCTTGCAATGGTGTATAAGTCGTGTTCAGTTGCGAAATCCACGCCACAAACTAAAACACGGTGAAGGACGTTGGATGACTTGGCTTGAAACAGGATATTCGGCACTTTACCTGAGGAGCACCAGCTGTGGTGTTTGTTGTGTAATTAGAACTGAAGGTTATATTTTGTCCAGGGAGCTGCCATGTGAGATTGACCTGTGCGCCGGGTGTTGACAGAGGAATAGTGCGGTTGTGTGTGATTGCTGGGGTCGTGTTGTTTCCTGGCGTCGTGCTGTTGCTTAGATTGGTAGCGATGGGATTGTTCTAGGAACAGTTGATGAAGAAAGATGGATGGTCTGGTGATGAGGACGCACCGTGATATTAAGAGGAGGTAAAGTCTGCCAGGCAATCAGAGGATTCTGAGGAGGGCAGCTTGTTATAAATGGGGCAAGCCAAGACCAGGCCAATGCCTGGGAAATAGCCGGTGTGAACCAAATCTACAACGGCTGTTAGCGTGGGACACGCGCAGAACAACAAGACGCACGGGCATTGGGAAAAGACCTTCGAATTGTCTGAACACCATCTGCTGGCGAGCTTTTATTGTGACTATTTGCAAAAGCAACTCTGCGGCAGCCCGGGAATCCAAATGCTCCAAAAATCCGTATACGCCAGCCTCGCCTACTCTTGTGAGCTGAGAATGAAAATAAGACAAGGATCACAGGAATGGTTGGAGTGTCCACCTTTTGACAGAAATCGACAAATTCACGAACAGTCGTAAATGGATATGTGTAATTGCATGGCAGAGCGGCAGCGGCTATCGGAGAAACGTGGGTCAGAATCAGAGGACGACATTTGCAGAAACAGGACATACGTCCAATCATGTCGCTAATAACCTGAGCATGCCCAATTTCTTGCTCGGCCATAAATTGGATGAGGTATCGATCATCAGGACCTAGACCGGCATCAAGGAACGCAGAATCATTGAACACGGCGAGACCATGGTGGAAGAGATCGAGTTGGATGTATTCAAAGTTCAAGGCAAGGTTCTTTGGAGTTTTCTGTGAGCTGGATTGGGATAGAAAATGTTTCACACGGCTTACCAAGGATTGGAAGTCGTAATCGCTCATGGGAACATAGTCTGGGGGTGTGTTGTTAGTGCCGATGCCGCCCGCAGGCTGAAAGGGCGGGGCGGCGAGAGCTACGAGGAGGAAGAGAAGGAGTGAGATGATTGGGGCCAACATGGAGAATGGGGCGAGAACATTTTGGAGAATGCGACTCTGCCTTTTTATTTGTCGAGACACGACTACGGCGATGATGTCATGGCTCAGACGCGACTATTATGTAATCAATACTCACCTGCGACAAAAACTCGTTCCCTTTTTTAGGTCAGCTCCATCCATGTCCAAACTTCAACAATCGTCCAACAATCCACCGAGTTTGTTCGGCCAGTCGACGACGCAACAGCCATCAACCAGCCTCTTTGGTCAGCAGCAACAACCTGGCAGTCTATTCGGCAGCTCCCTTCAACCTCCACAGACGCAACCGACGGGTTTCTTTGGGACTGCGACTTCACCATTTGGAACCAAACCTCCGCAACAAAGGTGAGCACCACAAGCGCCACACCTTTATCGTCCGAATCTCCGAATTGACCGTAAAATAGCCAATTAGCAGCGTCAACGCAGCCGACTACCCCACTTTTCACGAAATCTACGAAATTCAACGACCTACCCGATGACATCAAGCGCACTATGGAAACAATAGAGTCGGTTCCTTCTTCCTCGTCATGTTCAACCGCTTACTGACTGTCGCCTAGTTCTTACATCCAAGGACGCGTCCAGATCGCCAAGGATTTGCACCAGCGCAAGTTGGGCGAGGAGCCAACAAAGGGAAACGAACTGATCAAAGGTGTCCACAAGGTATTCACTTGTCATTCTTCGCTCATGCAGGTAATGTGATGCACAATTTACCCAAGGATTCAGTCCAAACGACGACGCTTATCCGGAACGATGCCCGATTTACAAAAGACATCAAAGCCAAAGTCGAACGGGCAATACAAGATATCATCGTTGCCACCAGAATAATAGATGGCTTCAAGAATCCTCAGGCGACTGGGGTGAGCGGCGCCGGTTACCTCAAGGATCATGCGGGCTTCCCTTTAGAGTATATGCGCGCCGTTCCATCCACATTCTGGTCTGAATTTAATGCAGGTACTTTGCTCGTGTGACAAACGAGATGAGGGAGCGCCTCCTTTGGTACAGGAACACCATAGAGGTAAGATCTATTCTTACATCATCGTGATCGGTGCGTTTAATGTACTTTTTTTTTTTTTTTTCAGCAAATCGAACGCAAACTGGCTTCATCAACTAATCAGATACAAAGCCCTCAGAGTGCGCGTATTAATTTTTTTTTTTTTCCGTTCGTCTACAACTTTTCCGTCCTAGGCGTCTCCGCCACGTTGCAGGCACAAAATGCAACATTTCTTGCCCTCGCAAGCAGGGCAGCTACTTTGGACGCCGACTTGCAAAGAATCAAGACGCTGTACACGCAGCTCTGGCGTGCCAAGATGGGGAGCGCCCGAGATCCCTTCAATGAACTGGATCGGAATGCCGATGCTGGGGGGCTTATGGACGGCGTCAGTGTCTAGATGGGACTGGCAGGATGGCCAGGACTTGCCGTTGTCACGACCATCAGCGGCCTCGATCTAGCGGTGTGCGGTTGTTTTGAGCTGTCCTCGTTGACATCGTAACACTGCCATAGTGGCCTTCATAATTTATAAATCGGGGCCAGTACAGTATCTCCGTATACCGTTTCGTAGTACACACGACCTCCATTCCATGGCGTATCAGCAACCACAACAGGACATCGTTTCTGGCGAGCAGTACCGCTATGCCTTAACCAACTTTGCAAGTCGACTTTCAGCTGCTGGTTACCCCACAATAACTTTGTGACCCTACCGACAGCGCATCGCACACGAAAAAGTAGAGCAGCAACGCCTTCAGCTCGAGGAGCAAGAACGACAGGTCGCCCAGCTTCGCGCGCGCATCGCATTGTTGGAAGGCTCCGGAGCGGGACATCAGACGGCACGGGGAGGAAATACCGTCGACGATTTCTCGATCAGGGTGCGTTTCGTTCACCCAAACTAGTCCCAAACGGCTGTCCTGACCATGATCGCCCACAGAATGCTGCCGCGCAGCTCGACAAACGGATTAACCGATGGGCCGCAGACATCGTCAGGATTCCACCAGCACCCCTAGATGCACTCAGCGCCGCGGTGCTCGCGGACGTCGCCAACGGAGCTGTCTCACAAGGCCCTGCGTCATCTATGCAGACGCAAAACTATCTTCGTCATGCCATGTCTGAAGCCATCTCGGAAGGCGTCATCAACTGCCTCCTCGTCACCAACTCCAACGAAGCGAACGTGCAGCTCACGCGGATCCATGAACATCTCTTTGCGCGTACGTCGATCGAACGAAGATTCGGGTGACGAATGTGGTAACAGTTCCGTGCGTTTTAGGTGACCCTACAGTCGCGGCCGTGTGGAGACGGCAGACGTTCTCTGCCGCAGTCGAGTCGTGCGCTCCAGACCTGTGTCTCGGCATCCTCTACGAGCAGATCCCCGAACTGATGAAGCTCCTGAACGGCGTGCTGCCCGTCTCTGGCGGTGTCTCGGTGCTGGATTCCGCACAGGAGTTCTCTAGAATGCTCCACGGCGCCTCGTTGAACTCGGCGGACGCGTTTTACCGCGCCTTTGTGCCGGAACTGGGCAGCACATTGCATCCCCGTCAGATTGAGCTCGTGAGGCGCTGCATGAAGAGCGAGAGGGGTGAGATGGACAGAGTCGGCGCGACAATCTTTCCCGGGCTCGTTAAGGTGTCCAAGGGCCCACCCTTGCCGAATGGCGCGCCAGGCGAAAACATTCAGGTCATGTTCCCGTCGGTTTTCTCCCGGTGTGAAACTGACAGCTGGTATTTAGACAATCGTCAGACGAGCTCAGGTGATATGTGAATGCGCTATGGGAGGATCACTGCTTCTACCGATGAATAATGGACACGCCATACCAATCCCACAGAATATCCCCGAATATGCGACAGCCAATGTACCCATACTCTAAGGTGTCAAAGTAATATATTTTGTTCTATGAGCCTCCGCACGGTGTCACACGACCTGCAAAGATGCAAATGTAGCCTGGGTTTGTATCACCTGGGCAGGAAAAGTCAGTCAACTGAGCCAGGACTAACCGTCAAGAAATGAAGAACCGACCTCCAGTGCCTGCTCAACTTCTAATCTGCGTCTGGCGGCATCAAGCCAATCATGCAGCAACATCTTTGCCGGTCCCTTGAGCTGGTTTAATTCTCTGGTCGCACTGTCTAAGTCTTTCTCGTTGAGGTAGTACTCGGCGCGAGCCAAGACGCTGAGCACGTCGTCTCCCGACACCAGACCTTGTCTTTTGAATTGAAGTCTTGAAAAGATACGACTGGCGAGGTACGAAAGAACACCTGCATCCTCGTCCGGTACCAGAGCGACATGGGAAACCTTCGGCGCGACGTCACTGGCAAACCAGGATGCGAGGTCTGCAAATGGTTCAACCCCGACGTCAGGCACCTGGGTGGCCTCGAGAGAGTCTAATGCAGCAGACACCACAGTGTCTTCCCGGGCGGCAGCGATGTGGCGGAGGACTCTCAGTTCCTCACGGAACGGCTTGCGCACCGGAGATGAAAGGGCGGATGATGATACTGCACGAATGGCGGACCAAAGGGCATGAACGCGGATGTTTTCGTCGAGATATGTCGAATTGTCTAGTGCAATCCGCTCCAAACGTTTCAAGTTGGCGGCGAGTTCTTCGATCTTGGCCAGGCGTCCGCCACGCTCCTGCTCGACACGGACTTTGATCTCGCGTATCCAACGGCGTTGGAGTTCAATGCCTTGTGCAATGATTTCTTCTTTCAATCTAAAGCAGTATTACATGAGATTAGCGAACACGAATCAGATGCCAGTAAGCACACCGCTCATTAATGAGTTCTGTTTGGGTTCTCAGTTCTCGTTCCAATTTTTCTCTATAAGCCTGCACGAGCCTAGTCTTTTCTTCCTGGAAGAATCTGCGAAACTCTTCTTCTTGGTTGTCAAGTTTGTCCTGCGCCTGCATTTCCATGTCCAAAAGACGAATCGAATATTCACGAGCTTGTTCATCTAGTTTGGTCTCAAGAGCCACACGTTCCTCTTCCTTTGCTTTCTCGATTCTCTCTGCCAAAGTCGTGAGGTCGGATTTCGCTGTTTCCAGTACGTCAGAAGCTTTCGAGGCCGCCTCTGGGTTCGAAGCAAGGAAGGAAGCAAGGTTATCTATCGATCCAGCTAGATGGTTCAAGACAGGTTCCGTCTGCAACGAGGACACGACGGGGGCCACGAGAGGAAGGGCGACGGAAGTCTGTGAAAGCTCAGCAGCAGCAGACACTGGTGTTGGCTTGTGTTTTTCTGCGATGGGGCGAGAGTAACCAGGTGGTGGCTCAAAACCAACGGGAAGCGGGGCTTCGTAGACGGGATTTCCGTCGCTTGTAGGGGAAGGCAGTTCCGCGGCCTTAGTCGATATCGGGGTAGGTGATGGTGAGATGGATTCTGAGGGAGGAAAAGGTAGGTCAGGTCGCCCAGCGAGGGCATTCTCTGCCCGTCTGACGAGATCAGCCAATTCGTCGGAAACTTGTTGGGCCTGATACTTAGCGACGATTTGCTCCTGTGAGTCTTCGTCCTTTTCTTTCCGAACTTCCGTTTTAACGGAACTTGCGACGGCATCGAGGGTTTTTGCCGCAGTCTCACTGGCCTCCCTTGCTCTCTTCTCCACTTCCTGGACAGCCTCTTCAACGGCCTCATCGTCACCAATGAGACGGTTATATGTCCTGATGATGACCTGTTGTGAGGACGAGACAAATCGTTTCGCCGATTCGAAGATCTGCTCCGCGGTAAGCGTGTCCCAGTGATGTGTTTCCGCATATTCCAACATGGTCTGTCCCAGTGGGACTTTGTCGGCAAAGAAATCATAGTAGGTTTGGCTGTAGAAGGCAGCGAAGGTGCTTCCAACGTAGAAAGTTCCTGTAGCGCCTGCAGTTACCCATAAGAACTTTCGAATAACGTTTTTCTTTTTCTTCGGGGTAGCCACATCCGTAGCCAAACGCTAGAAACAAGTCGACCGTCAGGCGACTCAAGAACGTCAGAATAGTTTGAATTTACTCACTCTTCGAACGACACGAACCACTTCCTTCCCGGAGGTCGAAGCAAGTCGCCTCGAGACAGGAAGTACGGAGTACATGCTGGGCCTCTATCAGCCAGTAAGCTGGTCAGTTTTGATACTGGTACAGGCAGTGGAGGTGTTGGTCCAGTCCGAATTTATCCGTCAAAAAGTCACGTGACGCACGATTGCCAAAAAGAGTGATCTCAACTTGGTGATCATGGTCGGTCGGATTCGTCTTGGAACCATGTCTGATATAAAGCAACGGATTTTCGAAACCACAGACGGTGAATCCAACGACAAATCGCAGCGGACGACGACAAGACTTGAAATTTGGTCGTACTATCTCTATTACGTTGGCAATAATGGTCTAGCAGGTTTCAATTTTGGGCCGTCGCAATTTCAGAATCTGCTTTTCCTTGCTGGATATGATCCCGGCGGTCCGCCGTTCTCCACACCATGTGGCAATAATGCTTGCGTATTGCCCTATCTTGGAAAAATTCGTGACAGTATGCGTTCTTCGCCTGCGCACTCTTTCAAAGGAAGTAATTATTTTACAGTCAACTCTATCGTTCTCCTCACCAATGGCATCAGCTTCGCTATTCAAGCAGTACTGCTCATATTCATTGGAGCATGGGCAGATTACGGTCGATGGAGGTGGCGGTCGCATTCTCTAAAGCCACTTTCACCGCCTTCATTTTTGGCTATAGACCGAACATTACGATCTTCTTCACATTGTTGGCCATCGCGATATCTTTCGCATGGCTTGGGGTTGACTCTCCGTCTACCTGGCATGAAGGGGTTACATTGTACATCCTTGGTCGTACGTCAAGTCCGCTTGCCTGCATCATGCGATAACCTGATCGTGACCGTAGTAATCTCATATCAAGTGCCTTGACCACTTGGATCGTCCATCATCCACTCATTCATGTCATCGTCTAGTGTTCCTTGACATTCTGGACAGCTGCATTCCCAGGTCTTGCAAGAGACCTTCCAGAGGTCAAAAGGTCCTTTCAACGGACGAAAACCGGGCAGATATCGTAAGTCACCCTGCTTCAAAGGTCCCGAAGCTACAAATAAAGCAACTTCACTAGCGAAGCAGAATATGCCCAAATCACCTCCTTAGCCCGGAATCGGCTGTCAAACATGTCCTTTGCAGTGAGTTCTGCAGGAGAAGTGCTCATCTTGGCTGCGATGGTGGGAATAATCAAAGCTATGAAAGCTGGTGAAAGTATCCAGAACAACAACAAGACATTCAGTGTTCTTATAGCATTCTCCGGCGCTGTCTGGCGTGGGTCCCGCTTGTATCTGTATAGTCCACTGCTAAATTGCTTGAAGTGCTCTGTGCATTTCCATGGTTTTTCTTCGAACAAAGGCGCCCAGGCCTTGAACGGCCCGCCGGTACCAGCATCTGGACGATCGGCTTTACACAGTTGTACGCAACTATGAAAAAGTGCTTAAAGCTGAAGCAGAGCTTTGTCTATCTCCTTTTCTATTTCCTAATGTGAGGGATTTGGACTTGCAGCTTATCCGGAATTGCGCTTTCCTCACTCAGCTCACAGGGGAGATGTGCTAAATACTACCGTGTACGCTGCACTGCTACGGTCAAATTGTTCCTTCCGATGACTAGCATGAGGATGCAGGACCGTGATTGCCACATTGCAGAACAGGTTGATTAACTCGAGCCATGCATACCTGTAGCGATCTACTGATTCAAGTCATCAGTGTCGTGGTCTACTCGACTTTACAATTAACGTTGCTGCTCTTGGTTGGGATAGTTGCACAGGGCATAGGCATTTAGTAGGTTTGCTTGTTTTCGCAGTACTGCATAATTGACTCCGTCCTCAGTGCGTTCTGGCTCGTCCAAAAAAGGCTGAAGATATCTACTAAAGCAGTTCGTCTGGAGCAGAACATTTTCCATCTCCATATTCTAAGTTTATTGCTTAGATGCTTTCTTTCAACGTCTTTTGCATATTTGTGGAGTCTCATGCCAGTCCAATCACAACTTCGCTCTGATCACATAAAATAGTTGCTGACAGTATGGGGTCTCATTGGCGTTCACAGTAACGAATTTGGTTTTAAACATGCGTGGGAGGTCTGGTAAGCTAAGCTGAAGCCAAAGTCTAACAACATACCATGTTAATGCAGACTGTATAGGCTGTACCAAGCGTACTATGGTTTGGTGGTCTGTCCATGGTATGCCTACAGCCAAACTATGATCAGCGAAGTCTCCCCATTACCACAAATGTATATCATCATTCAGCTCTAGGCGGTTTTGACTGACGCAAAACAGGTTTCTGTTTTTCGCTCTGTTCTCGGTGGTATGTATTCGTTCTTTTAAGCCAGACTTATCAGAAGCGAAATAAATTCTGACACTGTCTCAGGTTGGAAAAACCTCCGCGTTCATTGGTCCGCTCGTCTCCAGCGCCATTATAACAGCTGCAGATAACAACGACAACATGCCATTCGCTTTCCTCTTCGGATTGTGAGTACTCCGGTTGTCACTGGCTGGGCGCATAATAACGTAGTATTTGAAGAGGAGTACTGAGTACCGTATTTCTGTGGTTGGTGGATGTTGAGAAAAGCCGAATTGAATGCGAGAGATTTGTCGCAGCCCGTGCCGTGAAGTAGAACTTTTTATTTGTAGATATGTGTTATAGCTGTTAGGTGTTTGGCCGAGAGATTATTCAATCGTCACGGTCTGTGATCATGTCTCTTTGCTGCTTAACAGGAATGGACAAGGACAACAGGGACGACTTCACCTTTGCTAAATTATCCGATCTCAAGTTACCCGTCACCTTCAGAATGTGCGTAGCTTCTTTCTTGTAACCTCTTTCATTTAAGCAACAGAATCGCAGCTCCCAGCTAGAAGGTATTCGGCAACCGAAATCGTTCAGCGAACTTTTAGAGAATCCAGAGCTCCGCTTTCACGGAGTGCAGCTGACGTCAGTTACATTCGGCTTTATTATTGTGCTCGCACAATAACTTCAGGCTGAAGGACGCTTTCAGACCTATATGTCACCTGCCAGCTAATCGCAGACAACAAACCTTTGACGATACCATTTCGAACGTCTTTCAGGGCCTTCAAGAATAATTACACGTAAATGCTTTTTCAACCATGTTAGTTAGCCCGAAGCTCATCATCGACAGGTGGAACGAATGGATTACGTTGCCCATCCGTTATTGCGATCTGCCACTCAACTCTCATATAACGTTTACCATATGGGATATTGCAGGGCCTCGGTCGACAGTCCCTGTTGGCGGCACTACGTTCAAGCTCTTTGGGAAAAAATGGTGAGAACGCGCTTAGGTGATAGCGGGATGTGTTACATATGTTGCGCAGGACACTGAGGAGGGGAAAACATCGACTTCATCTATGGCCCGGAGTTGAAGCGGATGGCTCCATTGAAACAACCACGCCGAGCAAATTGGGTTTGAGGGACGAAATGGGTCGGCTGGAGAAGGTTAGCACCCTCAGCCGTTTCGCAAGGACCCAGGACGTTCATGAGCTCTCTCAATATAGCTGGTCAAAAAGTATGAACGTGGCGACCTACCAAAGTCGGACTGGTTAGACAAGCTGGCATTTAGGAAGATGGAAGAAATTCATGCGGTAAAATCTCGTTTTAGTTTTCGAAATATCCACTTTTCTGAAATGGTGTTTTCTTTAGGCAGAAACCGAAAAGTCTCAAAACTTGTTTCTCTACATAGATCTTCCTCGTTTCGATTTCCCTGTCATATTTAATGAACCCGTCAGCGCTTACTCTTTGTCTTCTATTCAACCCTCTTATGGTCATTTCGAACAACAGTTGCAACCCGCCACTAGCCAAATGCCGATGCACTCGCTGAACGCTCCCCCTGCATCTTCATCTTCACAGGATTCTAATCTCTGGAGTATTGTTGATCCCGACAGCCTCCGGGAAAACCCTGTAGAAGATAAACATCGTCGCCTCGTTCGCAGTCATCGAAGTAGTCCTTATGACCGAGAATTGAAACCCAACGCAAAAATTAGGGACGAATTAGCGGTACGCGTGTCCGACCACATTTCAACTTTGTATCTACTAACATAGTTTGCCTTACGCAGGAAATTCTGAACTATGCACCAAGTCAGCCTCTAACGTCGGAGGAAAAAGACCTCATCTGGAAATTTCGCTTCTATCTAGCCCGCGATAAGCGTGGGCTCACCAAATTCTTGAAGTCAGTTACATGGCGTGACTCTTTGGAAGTCAAACACGCAGTAGAAGAGCTCCTCCCTCAGTGGTCGGAAATTGGGACTGATGATGCTCTGGAACTCCTCGGGCCCAGCATCGTTGACTCCCGTGTGAGAGCCTTCGCTGTAAAACAACTCATGCGGGCTGATGACGATGTACGCATTGCACTTCCTTTCCTACACTACGTCGTATCTGACTTGTACGGACTTGTCAGGAACTGCTTCTATATCTATTGCAATTGGTGCAAGCTCTCAAATTCGAAAGTGCTGCCAGCGAGCAGCGATCAAGTAGATCTGCAACGAGCGCTATTTCATACGATGACAGTGGCTTGGCAGATTTTCTCATCACTCGCGGCGCCGAGAATGCGGTCCTCGGTAACAGGCTTTACTGGTATCTGATTGTAGAGGTTGCTTTAGAGGATAAAGAGGACAAATTCATGGCAAAAATGTACGGACGGGTCGTTTTCAAGTTCATGAACAAGATATTGGAGGTGCATAATATGTACTTATGACCTGACGTCTTCCTAACGAACTGATCAAATTGCTTTTATCAGTCGGAGAACGGGGTCGAAAGGCGAGAACTCATGCGTCGTCAGGGTTTACTCGTAGAGACACTGGCGAAGCGCGCCAAGGAAATCCGACTATCAAAAGACCCTCGGCCCAAAAAGATTGAAAAACTGCGCTCATTTATTAATGACCCGAAGAACAACCTTGCCTCGATGTCACCTCTCCCTTTGCCCCTAAATGCGCGTGTTGAAATAACAGGAATCAACGCAGAAAAATCGTCCGTCTTCAAGTCCAATCTATATCCCCTGCTGTTGTACTTTCAATGCTCCGATGGCTCAGAGTACCCGGTGATCTTGAAGGACGGGGACGACATGCGCCAAGACCAGCTCGTCATTCAGCTCTTCACCCTTATGGATCGACTACTGAGGAAGGAGAACTTGGATCTGAAGTTGAGTCCCTATGACGTCCTTGCCACAGGGCCTCTGCAAGGCATGGCACAGTTCATTCCGAGCAAGACCATCGCAGCAATTGTAAGCGAGCACGGCAACGTGCTAAACTACCTACGTGTCCATAATCCCGACGAAGGGAGTGTCGGTACGGCTGGTGTGCAACCGAGCGTTGTCGATACCTTCGTTCGCAGCTGTGGTGAGTAGTTGTGGCTCGTTTTCGAGTGCTCTCACTTGTTCGTCCCATAGCTGGCTATTGTGTTGTGACGTATTTGCTTGGTGTTGGTGATCGACACCTTGACAACCTTTTGGTCGCTCCCGATGGTAATCTCTTGGGGCAATGTAGATTGTTCTCATCTCTGACGTTCCTCTTTGGCTTAGGTCATTTCTTTCACGGTAGATCGTCTTTCTCTGCTCTGAATATCTCTCTCCTGAGTGCTACAACTAACACGAACGTTACCAGTGGATTTCGGCTATATCTTGGGCCGAGATCCCAAACCCTTTCCTCCTCCCGTCAAGGTGTGCAAAGAGATGGTCGATGGCATGGGCGGGGCACAATCTCCGCACTATGCTCGGTTTAAGAACTTCTGCTTCACGGCCTTCAGCATCCTTCGGAAAAGCGCTAACCTCATACTCAATTTGGTCGCCCTCATGGTAGATGCCAACATACCTGACATCAAGCATAGGGATGTGCACGAACAGATACAAGAAAAGTTTCGCTTAGACTTAACGGAGGAAGACGCTATAAAGCACTTCGAGGCTCTATTGAACGAGACGTCATACCTGACAGTCGTGCTTGATCGGATACATGATCTAGCTCAATATTGGCGTAGCTGACGCAGGCTCTTTTCTTGAATCTCTTGAATCATCGTGTAGAGTAACTTGCGGTTTCCAAATGGAGGGAATCTTGGGGCCAATAACACAGACTGAGGGCAATCGCACTGCAAAAGCGCGACGGAGCAGACCGGGGCCACCACAAATTGACGTAGATTTGCTGGTCTTCCAACTGAGTTACTTACGCCACCCACTTGGACGTCCGTCCAGTACAAACAACCCAATGATACCGTGGAATTGGCCCACTATCTAGTAATCACGATGCCTACTTCTAGACAACCGTCTGTGCTCGCTGTAAGCTGCGAAGCAAAATTTGCATAGCTGAAAAATTTTTCAACTGATTCAAAGCATATTTGTCGTAAACTGCGTCCTTGTCTAAAGCTATTTCCGCCGTGCTGATCTAGGCGACACCGATGTAAGGATAACGACACGGGCAGGATATGCAAAAGCGGAAATTAGCCCACCAATATATCTGCGGTAAGTCCCTTTATAGGGGACGCAGAGGATCGAAAACGGTGCATCCGGTATGCGGTATCTCCAAGCTGAGATACCGTGGAATCCGTGGTGTGCTGGGCCCACGGTCCGCGGTTCAACAGTGAGACTCGAGCAATGCAAAACTGGATACTAACGTAAAAGTCCGTTTCATACGGCCAATCCTCACTACCTCTTGATACAAGAGGCTCGGTCGCCGATAATGCTGGATCAAGGATGGCCGAGAGTGGATGACTAAATATGCAGGACACTTCACGTTCGGCAGCCTTGAGCTGATCTAAGACTGACTGAGATGTCAGGATGGCGACAACAGGCGTGACAACTAGTCGATAGAGGGATATGAATGGCTCGAGCAGTGTGACGGTGTAGATGTCGGGGCAGTTCAGAGGCAGACTGATTTCTTCGTGAGCTTCGCGGAACTGCGGTAGAGGGGATGAAAATGTTAAGAGAAGTTATAAGATATCTACGTACGGCTGTTTCAATCAAGCTTTTATCCGATTCGTCCATCCTGCCTCCAGGGAGGGCGGTCTGGCCGGCATGGGTTCTGAGTGCTTTGGATCGTGTCGTCAGCAGAACACGCAATTCTCCATTCTGCTCGAAGAGAAGGACGAGGACGGCAGCGAGTTGCGAGCGGGGATATATGGACCTAATGCAATATGTGGATGCTAGTTCTCAGATAGCTAGTAGAAAGAAAAGGCGTTGTAACTGACGGACAGATCATGTTGTACGGGCTTGTGATCCATTAAGCGTCGAACGGACGCTCTGAGGTCTTCTGAAAAGTAGTCTAATACGGTATCAGATACGACGGATATCATAGGCAATGTCAATGAGCCAAAGGTGCGAAATCGCAGAGGCCCTTATGTATCAGATCACATGACTCGCATTCATAGAATACAAAGGTATGACGAATATTGTAAATCCTTTAAAAAATGGCCCTAACAAGTCCACCACCAATTGCGGCGCCTGAAGTCAGACGTAAGCTGTCGAAAAATATAGCGATAAAAGGGGAAAAGAGGTGCTGACCAGCGCCGAATCCAACTCCACCTGCCGCAGAATGGGCCATCTGTAAGTGAGAATACTAGATGAGGTAGGGACGGAGCGAAGCGATCAGCCAATTTACCGTGTTTCCTAGTTTTCCATATTTGCTTTTCTTCTTGTCGTTTCCAGGGTCTTGCTGAAGTCCCACGGAATTTACGCCCGCACCTGGTGGCGGCGGCGCATCCACGCCGTGGTATGCGGCACCGAACGGTCGGTAAGCTGGTTTCTCTCTAGATGGCACAGACGCGTCGTTCTCCTTGATCTTCTCGACATAGCTAGAAGGGAACAACGCCTGCTTTCCATTGACTCTGCCCATCCACCAGTCACCATTTGTTTCTTCAACGATTTCAATGACGTCTCCAGCAGAGAACGAAAGGTCATCCGGCTCCTATTAATATGTGAGACCTGAGCGGTCCGTGACGGAGGGCTTCTACCTCGCCGTTCTCATTGTACGCCCAGAGAGCTTTGGCTCGGACTGCACGATGCGCTGGGGGTGAAGGTCGAGGAGCCGGAGCAGGCGGTAGACGGGTACCGTTGGCTCCGACGCCTACTGGGGTATTGTTTTGAGAATTCGGCAGCTTGGAAAGGAACGTCGACGCATCCGAATGAGATATATAATTCTGAGAGACGAGAAACTGAACGTTGCTCTCGATTTGCGAGAGAATGTGGGCCAGCAGAACGGAGGACTGGGTATCCTGAGGAGACATGAGTTAAGGAGGGTATGCTTATGTAACGCGCACTGCTTCACTTGATTTCATGTTTTTTGTTTCAGGTCATCGCGACAAAAGATGCCTTTGTTAACGCCGATCACGTCTCTGCCAGACTTTATCACCCCCGACGAACACCAGAACGTCGTGTCCTCAACGCCAGCCTCCTTCAATGACATTCGACCCGTTCTCCAGCACAAGGAAGACAATGTCTCGGTCACTCTTGATCCACCCATAGTCGGGTTTTCCTCGACGGATCCAACGCAAGGAGCTCTGTATCTTCTCACAAGGTCAGTTTTCTGGTGACAGACGCGTATGTTTTTTGGTCTGAAGCTTTCGTCTCAGTGTACTTGTATTCATATCTGCCTCTGGTCGCGGCTTTGAGATAAACTATCCTTCCATCACGCTCCATGCCATCTCACGAGGCGGCCAAATGCCATCCATTTACTGCCAGCTTGACGAAAATGTCTCAGAGTCTCTGTCACTCCCGGAAGCGGAAGACCATGGCCCCACTTCTATGCGAGAACTCAATATCATACCGGAGAACCCGGAATCCTGTAAGCCCACCTGACGTTATGTGCTTTTTTGTTTTCACCTCTAACGTTTCAGCAGTGGACACAATCTTCGAGTCCTTATCGATATGCGCTTCCTTGCATCCGGATCCAGGGGCTGACGAAGAAGACTTTGATGACGCCTTTGTCGACAGTTCGGCCTTTGAGACCTTCGCAGGCGATGAAGATCAAGAACTGAGCGAGGTTGGGAGGGTGCGCAGTGATTTCATCAACAATAACCGATACCAGCCATACTAGATAACAACTCTCCTGGGGATCCCATCCCTTTGTATTTGCAGGCAGCCCTTGCTCATCTTGAGTCGATTATTGACAATCCCTTTGAACCCCCGTCTGCTGTAAATGGATACGAAAGTGACCAAGGGACGACGGATCAACAACCCTCGGTTTCGCGGAAAGACGACTCGTAAGAGGTCCGAGTTGCGAGCATTGTGCAAAAATATCCGAAGGTGTTTTCAGCTTTTATCATTGCCAGACCATTATTGAATGGAAAGCATGTCAGCACCAAGGAAATCTGTTGGCGACGACAAGCGACTTTTCTAGTGGCGCGACAATCTGTTTCAGTTAATCGCAGTTGGTTAATGTTAGCTTTGCTTTGCCGTTTGTATCGCAAAGTAATGGAACACGAACTCATGCGGAACAGCCCTGAGCGAGGCTTCGGGCCAGGATCGGCGCCTCAACATTTTCGGATCTGTTCAGACAGCCGATTTCAACCACTCGATGTTAGTCCCCAGGTATCGATTGCACACACGCTACAGAACACGACTTCATCAACTGAGTTTATTCGTCTAATAAATAAATAGGGGGCAAAATGAACCGCCGCGACCGATGGTCTATATCTACACCTGAGTAGGCTGCAATCCAACATGTCCGAATCCTGACCATATCTGACGGATCCGGTTGTCTTTACTACGCACGAAACACATCGAAAGTGATGCCTTATGCCGTATAACCTACTTTCGAACCATCTACCTTTACCTCGCGATCGACGCTCACCAGAACGTGCTGTTAGGACATCGTGAGCGACATTTCCTGGCGTGCATAGCGAACAAAGGACACTGCGAACCGGACGTGAATCGGCTACCGAAGCATCTTTCGGAGCAAACGTTGCAGGGCGAGAAGAAAGGCCAGATAGAACGATATCGGACACGCCAGAAACCTTTCCCATTAATGCATCTCTGCCATTCAGAGTTGCCAAAAGACTGTTTAGATATACTGAATACATTCCTTCAGTGTCTGCGTTTTGTTAGAACAGTCGAACTTACGTTTGCTTAAAGAAAAGTAGATGCCAATGAAGGTAAACTCATGGGGCCATATTGTGTAGGTGATGAAACACGCTGTCGCGCACACGCTGCGAGTGCGCTGTCAGAAGCGACGCAAGTGTGTCTGGGGCGGCGACGCACGTCGTCAAAAGGCCTGGGGATGAGGAATATCTATTCAATGCCTAATCACGAATGTGTTATAAATGGCACTAACTTGTATTAATCGTATATGCCATGAGTATGTTGACCAAGGAATCAGTCCTGCAGTGTTCGTCAGGTGCCGGCATTCGTTCCGAGAGGGTGGGATACTGACTTTCGGAATCCGGTTCTGCTGCGAGAAAGGGCGATACATAGGGAACTGGCAATTAAAATATCCGAGAGAACGCCACTACCCAGTGCGGTGTACAAAAAATACTTAAAGGCAATGCTCTTTAAGCACGACAACGAAACCACGTCGAGACGAGCGTACCGATATCTTGGAAAAATTCTCGAAAGTCTTCTCTTGGTAACTAGGACCTGGTCAGCAACTTTTTTTCTGATAAGAAGAACCACACCAACGCTCTGCTGGCAAACGCTGGAATCTCGGATTCGCAAGAAAGGAACGGAACGACAGCAATCCGAATCTTACCAAATCCGGTCACTATTCGATGCAGGGCGTTAAAGGTTATTTGGACGACCGAAGACGCATCGACTTGGCGCAACCTACCGAAAGTAAGAATGGACGTAGCTGCCTGTGGAAGATACTGTGAAGAAAAGCCATGACCAATTCGCGTCCCTGACTCACAATACCGCCCAATAGAGCTGTTGCAATAACTCTGTACCGCTTAGTCACTTATATGACCATTCCTATGAGGCCTTTAGGATGGACAACATATCAATGCTTACTGAGCCATACACGCCTCGCAAACACACTTCAACGACGTCAACTGACTTGGGAACGAGGAAGCCTGGAGAATCTACCTACCTGCGAATAAGCAGGTCGCTGATGCACTTCAATAAAACGCTTCATCAGCGAGTAAAATCGACGGACATGCAAAGTCATACACACTGTCAGGTATACTTGGGCCTAAATATAAGGTGCGTCAACGTGGCACAATGACAACAACACCCCCCTTACCAATATGCTCCTGATTAATGCCTGTGAGTCTGATTCTCCAACCCATGCTGAAAAAAGCGACGTACCAGTTTGTGAACGCCATGGTAGTGAAATTTCCAAAATTAGACACCAGATAGTGATATAAAGCATGAGTAATAAAAGCGAGGTGGATTGTATCCAGTGTCCTAGTACGGTAATCATCCGTGTGGATAAGATGAGCGCCGGAAGAAGAAAACGGAGCTCCACCATAGGATAAAAATCTAAAGTGCGTCTCAGGTTTGAGAGGATGGAAAGAGCATATACGATAGGACATGCCAGAAATTTGAAGGATGTCGTGTCTTTATAATTTTTCTTGTAGTAAATGAACGTCTGTACACAAGTAATACCGTAGAAACTCGGCGGAGAGAAGGATGAGGCTAACGTCTCCGGTCAAGACTAGTTGAGCTTACACGGCGGCTATGAGATCGCCCAAGAATGCGGCTCCCAGCTTACTGTCGAGGTTGATATGTGTAGGGGGATGCTGAACGGTGGCCATTTGCGAAGAAAGAGGAAAACGGAAAACGTTTGTGGAATCGGGCGTTGCTCGGACATATTAAATGCTGCTGGAAGATTGATGAAAAGTCAAACTCTGTGTATAGTCGACAAGAACATTTGACACGGGAAGACTTGTGGCGAAAGAATGATTTGCGATTTTTCACCGCGCGTCACACGTCGCAGCATCCACTTGACGTTGTCAAACATGAGAAAAAGAATGTACTCCAAGTGAGCACGTGAAGCGTAGTGACATTGTTTGTGCAAGTTGACACCTTTTCTTTTTTTTTTGCTCTGCTAAATATGGTTGATCGATTGACTGTCGGATATCGCATCTGGACGCTTTGTCGTGTCCCAAGCCATACTTCTACCCGACGACAGTTTGGCCCGCTCTCAAGCTACTTTTCCACTTCATCTATCTGTCAAGCAAAGAAAAGGATGCCTCCCAGGAAGGCCCCAGCACCCGAGAAAAGAATTCTGCTTGGCAGACCAGGCAACAACCTCAAGATCGGCATTGTAGGTTTGTGCTCACTTTCAGCTTCTTCTCAGCCTTTCCTTATCAACATCTATATCTTTTCCAAGGTCTCCCCAATGTTGGGAAATCGTCCTTCTTTAACGTCCTTTCCGAAACCGGTGTGCTTATCGATATGGGGACACGTCTCAAGCGCTTGATTTCTCATTTGTCATCTAGACCTCGGGAAAGCGGCTAATTTTCCCTACGCAACGATAAATCCGGAGGAAGCACGTATCCCTGTGCCCGATGCCCGCTTCGACTGGCTATGCGAGACTTACAAGCCCGTCTCACGTGTGCCAGCGTTTCTTACTTGCATTGACATCGCCGGTCTTACTGCTGTGCGTCAATTTTACCACGACACGCGCTACTAGATTTCTGAAGTTTTTTTTTGTTTTGTTTTGTAGGGCGCTTCCACTGGCGCAGGCCTTGGAAACGCCTTCTTGTCCCATGTCAGAGCTGTAGATGGCATTTTTCAAGTTGTCCGAGCCTTCGATGATCCCGAAGTCACCCATGTGGAGGGTGATGTCGATCCCACCCGCGATATGGAAATCATTCAGACGGAGTTGAGACTGAAGGACATCGAATGGGTGGAGAAGACTCTTGAAAATCTCAAGAGGAGTGGTCGGGCTCTTGGGAGTACGAGTCTGGCCGACAAGGCCAAGAAAGAAGAGATCGCATGTCACTACACTCAATTGGTCTTTTCGCGATTTGACGTTAACTCTTTACAGGCAGTCGTTGAGAAAATTTTGAAGGTCCTTACCGTCGAGAATAAAGATATCAGAAAAGCGGATTGGAATAACAAAGAGGTAAGCCAAAGGATGCCGTCTTTTTCCTAATGCGTTGTGCGCCAAAGCTGGTCTCTGGGCGTTTCATCGTTGAATGGAAAACTTATCGATTGGCTCTTGTCAGGTAACTGACATCTTCCACCTGTCAACTTCATGTTGAAGGTGGCGGTCCGACCGACCCGATCGCAGCGGAGACTTTTCGCGTACACTTGTTACTTTACTTTCAGCGCTTCCGTCATCTTCATATCCGGATTACTGATGCAATGATTCTTCTCGCAGGTAATTCCAAGCTTTTGTTCAACAGCTTCCTTTCCGTGGTGATGAACAAGAACATCTGTTCGATTAACCCAGCTCTTTGAGGCGGGAGTAACGCCCCACATTGCCTTTGAAAACACTTCTTGTCTGATTCAATGCTTCTTTTGTGGTCATTTATTACCTGTCGGAGAGATCGCTGATTGTCTGCCCTTTATCAGGTAGAGGTCGTAAATGGTCTCCAGCTTCTAACTGCTAAGCCTGTGACATATCTCGTCAACTTGAGCGAGAAAGATTTCGTACGGAAAAAGAACAAATGGTGATGGCCTTTCGTCCTTGATGCTTTTCCACCACTCTGATTTCATGCCAGGCTTCCTAAGATAAAGGCGTGGATCGACGCCAACAACCAAGGAGATCCCCTTATTCCTTTTTCGGTTGCCCTCGAAGAACGGCTAGCTCAAATGACCCCCGAGGAGAAGAAAGAAGAAGAAACAAAAATCGGCGCCTCCAGTGCTCTAGGAAAAATCACGCAAGCAGGTTACAGTAGTCTTGATGTGCTGTATGCTCCCACTCCGGTTGCCATATCCTGACTCGTGTCTTTTTGTAGCTCATTCGATATTTCACATGTGGACCCGACGAAGTTCGAGCTTGGACCATCAGAAGAGGGACTAGAGCACCGCAGGCTGCCGGTGTCATCCAGTTCGTGCCTTGCCCATTATACACCTTTTTACGGGTTTCTCAATTATGGTCTCTGCAGTTCCGACTTCGAAAACAAATTTGTCTGTGGGGAAATTATGTCCTATGATGATTTGAAGGAATACGGTAGCGAAGCTGCTGTAAAAGCTGCTGGAAAGCTAAGACAGCAAGGCAAGCCGTATGAGAGTGAGTTTTGTTCTTTATCCTGTCCTCTCAGTTGTTCACTCCTCACTGCCCAGTGGCGGATGGTGATATAGCTTACTGGAAAGCTGGTGCATAATATGTCAATCAGATTCACCATATTCGTACACAAGAGAATGAATTTTAGTTGTGTAGTAATAGCAGTTTGACGGTATAGGATTGCAACACTATCGGTAATCCCCGAGTCTATGATCCCAACGGCCCCAGTTAGAATATCGTCTCTCAGGTGTGCGAGAACAGCTTCTAGGTCGATCATATCCATATCTACGACTTCCCCGCTCGTCTACGTCGATATAAGTTCGTAGGGGAGAGTAAGAACGTCGACGAGGAGACCGCGATGGCGACCAGGAGCGTGACTGAGACCGAGAGCGTGAAGAGCGTCTATGCCTGCGTCTGGATGGTCCGCGACCTGAAACTGGTTCGTCTCGTGCATGGGACTTTTCTGTCTCGCGACGAATACGTCTTGCTTCTTTGAGGGCTCTTTTCTCTTCCCTGCGCATTTTTTTCTCTTCTTTCCTCTCGGCCTTCCTGCGTAATTTCTCCTCAATCGACGGTTCAACGAGCGTAGAACCACTCGGTGTGATAACATTTGGAGGTGCAGATCCACCGTTCGTGGTGGGCGCAGTGCTGCCCACTGGTACGGTTTTCTTTGCCTCGAAGCCTCTGATGTGAACAGTCAAGGCTCGTTCAGAGTGAAAAACCAAGGAACATTGGCGTACAGTGCTGCTGACAGAGCTTCGGCCTCCAATTCCTTGATTTTCCGGATTTCTTCATCCCGCTCGGATTCAACTTGTCTGGTTTCGCGATTGTACCAGTGTACGTCCTTGTTCTTCTGCCACCGCCCTGTTGGCGCGTTGATGCTGTGTCCGAGATAATGCTATGAATATGTTGAGATGAGAAGTGATGCCTTTCTATAACAAAATTTTTACTGCGTACTTCCCTATCCTTGTCCGCTGAAACATCAGACCACTTGAATTCCGCCTGGCCACCGCGAGTACCTCCACGAACGGGTTCGAACATGATGGGGATGTGTCACGGTCACGATTGTGACAAGAGAGCATTCTGATGATCACGCACTTGCCTTCTCTCCTCTTAAACGTCATGACTTCGAATATTTCGACGACAGACTTTTTGGCGGTGGCGTTCGTCGTCGAATCTTCACTCGCTATCGCTGAAGAATGGCGCAGAATCTTTACGGATTATATCTCACATATGCTGAAAAGGCTTGGAGACGCCAACCCTGGCTACGCAGTACGGCTCTTCTTATTTAACACCCTCCCACATTACTCTGAAGATCGTCTTCTCAGCCTTACGTGGCCTTCGTGGTTTATGGTCCTGCAGATAACCCGCCGTCTCCGCTGTTATGCAAGCGGTTTTTTGCTGACTATGCTCAAGTCATGGAGGAAGTGCGAAGTGATCCTGCAAAGCTTGGTATAGGCCAGACGAACGCGAGTAGCCAAGTGGGGATGGCTGCGTTGGAAGGGCTCGTGGCTGCGATTGAGGTTTGTCTACGTCGGTCTGTGCCTGTCCGTCTTGAACGATAAACACTTGAATGCAGCTCTTTGATATACTCCGTGACAGCACTAATCCTTTACGCTCTCATGTCAGTCACATTTTTCACATCGCCGCCTTTCCACCAGACGGGGCAATATACCCACAATGGAACGACTTCCCTGCGCTTGATTCAGTTACCTGGGACGGCGTGCCATCGGAACTTAAAAAGGTTAGAGCGCCTTGACTTCATCGTTGGTACGACGCTCGATCTTACTCACACAAATGTAGAGAAACATACATCTAAGCACCATAAATCTTCGTACGAATCTTTTGCGGTTCACGCAATTGCACAGTGCCGTATGTGTCTCCCCATACTCTCATCTAAGCACTGGCGAAACGCTCCTCATCGAATTCAGTTGACATCTGGTGCTCCGAAAGAACCATGGTTCCCAATCCGCCCCGTGCACACTGTATTACTTTCTGGATTCTCTGCGGCACCTGCTAAAGGTAGGAGGTGTGCCTGTTTTAGCGCTGTGGTACTGAAATGCATTTCATTGCCCATTGCCATTGAAGCTGTTAAACGCCCGGCGGAACCACCGAACAACGACAAGACTCCAGAATCCAAACGTCCCAAGCTTGCACAACATTCTTCGCCCACATCGTCGGCGCCGATGAATCAGCTTAAACCCTCCCCGTCGACCGCCAACTCTTCCAATGCGCAGCCCTCTGCACCTAGGATACCACTACCTACAGCGCAACAATATCAGGCGATGATGATGAATGCACGCGCTCTTGAAGAACAACTCAAGCGTATGCAAGCAGTGATAGAGACAACTCGCAAGGCTGGAGATCTTACTGCGGTAGAGCGTCTGAAAACCGAATTTGCGAAGAAGGTCATGTCTCTCCGAAAAATGAAATTTTATTTCTCCAAAATACACGAACAGATGATGATCCAAGGCAACACATCGTCTTCTCAGAGTAGTATCGCCCCTACGTCTGCGATTTCTTCTACGTCCGGCGACCATCAGGCGACCGTGACGCGACCAATGGCCAATTTACAACACTCTTCCTCTCATCCTGCGCGCCTACCCGTCAATCCTGCTGTGGCTACACAAATGCACAAATTGATCGAGCAACAGCAAAAGAGTAGATCAACGTCGCAGGGCAATCCTATCCCAACGATGCTCCAGAATTCAAGTGCCGAAACGTCACCTGCTGCGCCCTCGCCAAACCGGCAACAGCCACCTCAACAAGCTGGTTCATCATCACACACAGGACAAGGCAGGCAAAAGGGGCCGGCGACGGTCGTTTGGACGGGATCCTTTGCGTGGAGCGGCCTTGACGCGAGCGGAAAGAAAGACATGGGGGCCTATGTGATTGCGAGCTGTAATAGCGCCGAGAACAGGTAATGAAAACGTTGGACTATCTGGACACTCACTAATAGGCAATGCCTCGACTAGTCGCGCGGACACATGGCCTCGGACGCTGACACTGGTGCCCACGAGAGAACCAGCGGCATCGATGCCCGTTCTCCAACAGTGGCTCAGACGAACGAATCCTGTGATTTGCACGTTCCAAGCCCAGACACAAGGAATTCCTGATCCTAAATCAAACGAAACAAATTTCACAAATTTCGTGCAGATGCTGCAGAACAAGAACATTGTGAGTGGTCGAGGAAAGCCTTCGGTCATTGGAGGTTGATGCTCCCCCGATGACAGTATGCTACAGCAGCGTGGACACGCCCCTCTGGAGATCAGGGTGCCAATGTTCTGATCATCGCACTAAGCACGGACAAACTTGTCGGTGCATTCTTCCCCCTAACGGGCGTTCCAGACCATCCAAGATCGACATCTCTGCCTGGGGCAGCGCTGGTTGCCCGGATGAATGCTATGCCACCCGCACAGCGAGAAATGTTCGTGGCACACCTGAAACGACAAAAGGAGCGGGTACAGCAAGCAATGCTGAATGCAAGCGCAGCCGGCGGAGTCGGGCCAGGTTTGGCGAACACGAATAACAACATTGCGATGGAAAATGGCATGAATATAATTCCCAATCAGCAACAGACGTCTCTCCTCGGATCGCCATTTAATCTGGCCTCGCGTGTTCCGATGGCCGCTCAGAGCACATACGGCCAGATGATGACAGGCGATATGATGAGTGGTATTGGAATGGGACAGGTGGGGGGCATGCTTGGTGGAGGCATGGTACGTTCCGCGAGCGGAAACGGAGGTATGAGAGACACTGGTTTAGGAGTCGGCGGCGCGAATGTAAGTTATGAGATGCTACAGTCCTTTATGCAGCGTGGGGCGGACAATACATCTAATTAGCACCCATGTACATTACGTAACAAACAATTTGACGTCACGCGACGTTGTTGTGGGGGTGTCGCAAAACATATACAAATACAATACCTTGTTCTCCTCATGACCAGCCCGACCACCTCCGCGCCTGGCTTGCTCTCTGGAGTCCTTAGCTTTGTTTCCCGCGAATTCGAGGTCTTCGTCGCGAGTGCAACAGGGAACAGTAAATTCACTCCTCTCCAACCCGATTCGCCTAGACTCGAGTCGCGTAATTCCCAGAAAACGAAGACCGTCGTCCCTACCAACGCCCGTCGCGTCTCTTCCAAACAGAAGCGAGGTCTGCATCGCAGAAAGCGCACAGAACGTCCTTCCTTGCCTGCAGTGCATTCTCAAGGTACTCTAACCTCTTCAGTCCCGCATAGCATCCATTCTCAACAAGCCGTCCCAGAGGAGTCTGTTTTTCAGTCGTCAGATGATGAGGTAGAGATTGTCCATGCACCGGGCGATCGAGGCAACTTGTCTCAGGGCGAGGTATGTCCCATCCGACCTCACAATTGGTCTATAATTGCAGTATTTTTTTTTCTCGCTTCTAGGGTGACCCGCCTTCTTGCTCCGAATCTTGGCAAAGAAAAGCACCTTCAAGGCAGCGCCATTCTCCCCAGAGGTCTTTGAGTCCCAGCGGTAATGATCACCCTGCCTGCGGTTCCTAGAAGCTGCTAAAGTTTTCATCCTTCAGCACCGCAGAAACCTTCCTCCTCACAGCGGCGTTCCATTTCCACTCCTGCGTCCCACCATTACAAGTCCGTCAACATGCCAGGATCATTTTTCCCTCGTTCACCCTCCATTATACCGCACTCGCCTTCTCCACCTACCTCGTTCTCCACGACCACTACTGAAAGACACGTCCACCTCATAGGAAATGGCGAAACCCAAGTTCCGCTTCCATCCTCCCCAGTCAATGCGTCTGGAGCTCTTTCTGAACGGCGCCACTCTGCTCGTATGGAACCTTCCGTGAAAGCTGCTGTGGAACGGTTCCGGCGGGGCGAAGACGATGCTAACCCTTCCATACTCCTTCCAAGTCCGAACAATTCTCCATATCGGATGTCGCACGCCAGGGATAGGCGTAATCGTGAACGCGATCGTGATCATTCTCCTTCTCCAAGCGGAACTTCGTGGAAGGTAGTCGATGAAATGGGAAGGAGTAAGGAAAATGCTATCGTCATAGATGATGAGGATCATCGGATCAAGAAAGAGGACGTGTCCGGTGATCTGCGCGTTCGCGGTATCGAGCAAGAACTGGCTGCGGCTCGGGAGCAGCAGCAGAGGAACGAGAAGAGGCGGGAGCTGGAGAGGGACCAGGCCGATTCCGACACTAGTATTTTGCGCCATGAAGAGCAAGCAGAGCGGGAAAGGGCCGTGGATAAGGAACGCATAAGGGTCCTGGAGGAAGAGATCGCCAGACTCAGGGAGGAGGTTGGTACTCGTGCACATTTCCTTTGGCCCATAGATTTTTAATCCTATTGTCAGCTATCGAAGCGTCCCATCGTCTTATCACCGTCATTAATGCCTCCTCCACCCCCGCCGCCACCGCCTCCGCCTCCTCGCACCTTGATACCACTATCTCTAAGTCCTCAGAATAGCTTTTCAACACTTTTTGCCTCAGCTCGCCTTGCACTCAAACATGCACCCCCACCAGTGGAAGCACCAATCAACCCCCTCCACCCGTCCAAGCGTCAAGGACTGCCAACTGTGGGCATACCTCCAGATAAGATGGCAGCCTTTTTGAACGAGATGAAGACCGTCCGACTGAGAAAAGTTGGCAAGGACCTCGGTACGGCCTCGAGTGAGACGCGGCGGAGAGGTGAACCGAGCTTGTCGATCGTTGACCGGCCGGCCTTGGCTGACAACGTCCAGTCGTCGTTGACCAATTCTACAGCTGTTAATGGAAAAAGGAAGCGGTCCTCCAACAACATAGCGTTCTCCGATTACCAAGACGACCTCCGTATGCTTCCTTCCGCAGTACTCATATGCGTCGAACTCACGCGATGTATATTAGATGTGGCAATCAGACGACGTTCGTTACCACTGTCCGATTCCGGTCTGATGTCCAGCGCGAATACGTCAGCGTCGTCGGCTGCGGCTTCCTCATCCTCTTTGACATTGTTGTCTCAATCGTTTGCTACATCTTCGAACTCAGAACCATCGATCCGCAATGCGAAACCCTTGTTACCGGAATCCACTGGCACGCCATCTCTCTGCTCCGACAACGACAACGAACGCGAGGTTCCTGAACTGGATGATTCGCCATCTACTCCCCCTGTTGTCCCTCCGTTCCGAAATGTTTTCAGGTTCCGAGGCACTGGTGTTCCTGTGGAAACCCCAAAAGACACCCAACCGCCTGCTCAACAATGTCTTGACGGGAAAGCGGCATCACCCCTTGAAGATCATAGTGAAGCCCTAACAGACAAATCCGATGACATGGCACATGCTGTGAATGAAAAGGACCCAGCTGACGATGACGATAGTGAAGCCGGTGAAGAAGGGTGTTCGGTCGCCAACACGGGCAAGTAACGCTGGCGAAACAGATCCATTCAAGAAACGTCTTCCTACATCTCCTTTACCCTTAGAACGCTCGGTAAGGAAGCCTCGGCGGCCCGCGCGTCGTCCTCCTACTCCACACACAAAACTTTTAAACCATTTTCTCGCGGAAGATGGCAAACAAGGTTTATCTGATGAAGACGATCATGATCCGCTGTCCCTCAAGTTTTCATCTGCGGGTGCGACCGGGCTGGACCTCTCACCTTCGCCAGCTGGAAATATGGCTGATGATCATTCGTTGCGACCAGTGTGTGGTTCCAAGGCCGGCCAGTTTACACACCGTACAAAACTCGCTCGTGTCGGTAAAGCAGATCGAAACACGAGGCGAACAACCCTCGATGTAGAGCTCAAGGAGGCCACGGATGTACAGCGGGACTTCGTTCGCGACTACAATGAGGACGAGAGCGAATTTTTTTCTGGCACTGGTAACCGGAATCATAGGCTGGGATTCCTCGCGCACGGCGGTGCGGGCGGAGTCCCTGTCTTCATGGGTGTTGGTTACGTGCAGGGTGTCGAACGAGAAGAACAGCAAGGCTATGATCTCGAGTCGTGAATCACGATACCGAGAGGAAAGAAAAGTGTATGCTTTTCCCTGCACGCTTTTATACCAAACAGTCTCTTAACCCGCATTTCACCTTAATCTATTCCTATCTATGTATGCCATGTACCTTGGAGTCGTCAAGGACCCACCACAGCTTTGTACTTATGTATCCTCATCACCGAAGTTGTCGCACGCACAGCTTCGATCCGATTTTGTCTTGCGGCAGTCGTATGTGAGTACTGTCTCAACCCCATCAAGGCATCGTTGGCATAGGAAAATTGTCACTGACTAAGGGGCTCTTACAGCGCCCTTCCAATCGCGGTACCAGTTGGCCGTGTGCCAAGTACAAGGGATATAAGTATACCATGCGCTCGACGCATTGAATTTACTCAGCAACTACCACCATGTTTCTCACTGTTCTACAAGTTTCTCTGTCGCTCGTTGCCTACGTCTCTGCGTGAGTCTTTTCCTTCCTCCCGCAGAATCTGATCTAGTCTGAATCTCTGACCTAGTCAGAGCTTGTCATCCCAGTGCACCAGCACTTTGACAAGCATTGCGAGCAATGCAGATGTCGCCGCTTGTCTGACACCCAGTCCTTTAGTATCTTTGTTCTTGGGCGGAAGCAATACGTCAATCATCGGCCCCGTCAACAATTGGTTGACGAGCGTCTGTGCGTCTCAAACCTGTAGTAACGATACACTGGCGGCGATCGTAAAAAATGCCACAACTGGCTGTGCCACCGAGCTGGGTGCTTTGGGCTACAACTCCAACACCAGCACCGATCAAGTTACCACCGTCGTTGAACACTATTATCCGATGGTGAGGAAGGTCGCCTGCCTCAAAGAGTAACTTTTACTTGCTGCAGCCGAGCGTTCTTGCTGCTGACATTTCCTTTCTTTTTAGTACCAGCGACAACGGCGGAACCAACTGCATTACGCAGACCTTGACCAACTACGAGAAGGTGCTGGGCACTCTGAGCATCGACAACATTATTTCCCTGTTCGCAAACGGTCCAAGCCAGGACACGAACGTGCCTGCTAATCTGTCATGTACTGACTGCATCAAAGCGGCGTATAATATTGGTAAACAAGACGCTCCAGAACTGTTCGCGACTAGCGGCACTCAGGAGACCCTTCAAGCCCAATGCGGTGCTTCGTTCACTGGTATGCGCTTCCTATAGTTTGAAGAGTATATGGGCATTGAGTCAACGACTCGTTCTGTAGATGGCAATAACCCCTCTGAGATTTTCCAGAGTGCGGCATCCGACAACGAAGTAAAGGGATCCTCTGGTTCTTTGTCACTGGTCGGAAGATTAAGCGGGCTCTGGAGCATGGCATCTCTGCTGTCTCTATTTGGCGCCGCGGCGTGCTTAATCTAGTGGACGTTAAAAACATCCACCTATACCTATTACCGACGATGATGTGGACTTCTTTGTACACAGGATCCGAAGGACTTTACTAGTGGACCTTGCATAGTCAGTCATATGATATGTAATTGAACAGCGATGCTGATACGCCAACGAATAAAAACATGGTGTGAAAGATGGAGCAGCGTATAGTCTCAGCGTCGTTACGAATAAATAATGGGAACGAAAACAGTCCAAACTAACGAAAGAATTGTTACACATCCACATGAGATTGAGGCACGACGCCCAATGAATGCCAGAACACAAAACATGAAAGAAGAATCCACGGAATGGTAATCGATGTGTACACAGGAGGTATGGGGCACAGCTACCCTATCTGTATCCTTGGAAGCTTTCATAACTCGGTGGTACAGAGGGTGACTGGTGCGCGCTTGCTGCGATGGAAGCACGGACAGCTGCATATGGGTCAGCATATTGCATCGTCCTGCTTACCCTCGGGCCGGTGTCCACATCTGGAAGAACAGGAGCGCCGCTGGACGGCGTTGAGCGTGCGGGGGAGGAATTGGCGTATCCTCCAAAACCACTTGGCGCAGGATCGGAGAAAGCGCCATAGGCGTCCATGCTGGGACGACCTGCAACAGGGGCAGCGGTAGGAGTAGATGTTGCGTATGAGGGAGAGGAAGCCGAGGCTGCACTGTATCTGTTCGTATCCGAGAAGGGAGAGCTCGAAGCATTGGAATTATCGAAGCGGGGTGGAACGGCGGATGAAGTACTGGATTGGCGAGCGGGCGGAATGTGAGAGTAAGAGGTGTCATCGTTGTCGTCGGCTTCTTCGTCTGGCAGAGGTTGGGGCGGAGTGAAGGGAGGATCGCGCGGTGCATGAAGCTTTCCGGATCGCCAATCTAGGATGAGCAGAATGCAGGAAGCCAACCAAAACCCTGGCAAAGTATTAAACACCAGGAGGATACGGCCAAGACAATTCGAAGCACACCGAAAGCAAGCCAGAAAAATATTGCGCCAGCTTTTTTCGTACTACACCAGCCATCCAGGCCTTTTTGGAAATCTTTTCCTTTGTCCTTGGCGTGAGGATCATTTTCAGCGTTCTTGCATCCAGGTTGCGTCCAAGCGGATATGGTGACGATGAAGCTGAAAAATACGTGTACCCCTGATCAGCAGGTCATGCGCACATGTAAGGAAAGCGCGTACGCGATGAGGAGACTGGCAGCTGTGCCAGCACCTGTCAAGATGAAACCAACGCGCACTTCGCGAAGGGCGCGCGCGAGACGAACTAATTTATCATACTTTTCGTAGATGACGGGAATCATGAGCATGAAAGCCGATAGGAAGATCCCAGCGACAGATATGAATATAGCGAAGCCGGACAGTCCTGCTGCACAAGACAAGGCCATCAGCAAGAGTTGAAAGAATGCGTTTCCCTGTCTAGACATACATGGACCCACACCCCACTTTGCCTGGAAACTTGCGACGCTAGCGAAACACGCCATGGCGAGGAAGTTGAAGAATATCTGGGAGGTGTGAAAGACGATCGCAGGTTTGGACACAATCATCTACCAAAGCGAACAAGGGCGGACGTCAGTGAACTGAGGAGGCAAGGAACGGATGCAGGAGTAAGAACCCAGATCCATGGCACCCAAAGGACAGGGATGAAGAGCAGGAGGACGAGCTCGCCAGAGGTCGCGCGTGTCATGCAACGACCGACAGAAAGAACAACATGATTACGTAAATAGGACAGCGCCGTCGAAGGTCATTCCGTTGGTACAACGTAAGGAATGACCAAAATCTGCATCATTCTCAAGCAGCTCAGAGACAGAACGGACGACGAAGGGGCGAGATGCACCGTCGAAAACTCGCCAGTCGTTGGGTGAGCGAAGATGAATAGCAGACGAAACTCACATCGTCATGATACGGCACCATGCCATGCCCTCCGCCTCCAATGCCTCCTGACATCATGGCCTGAGACTTGGAAGGCCGGGATGGACCTATTCGCGCAAAGACATCTGAAATGCGGTCGAGTAACGGCATTCTAACGGATGCCTCAAAGTGAAATGGACTTGATGATGACGCTCGTTGCCAACGTGGAGCAATGGAATTATAGTGTTAAAGTTTGATAGCTAGTTGTTCGTAATTGAGCGTCGAAATCGAGAAAGAGGAGAAGCGAACAGACAGAAGGCAGTGAATAGAAATGTGAAGGTTGGCACAAACACAAGTGAGGACACAGGTCCAAGTCACGTGCCATATGTCTCCGCATCGCCATCGCTGCGCATAGCACTGCGGTGCGCAAACCACATTTATATATCTCTGAGACAAACATTCATGGTAAAAAAAAAATAATTAATACAGTCCATGGTACACTACATAATCATCCGATGTATTTTTATGGCTACAGTGATAATCAGAACAACGAGTTGATTACCCCGCTGCCGATCGCAGAGCCTATGGAGTGACACCATGTGTTAGAATTTTGGCAGCACTCACGGGTCGCGATGTACGCACCAGCACCGAAACCTACACCGCCAACGGCTGTGTGGGCCAGCTTTCATGAAGATTTAGTTGCGTCAGATCAGCATGTCCGCAATCCGAACTAACCGTGTTCCCAAGTTTTCCTCCAAACTTCTTCTTGTGGGGTTTCTGAACCTCTTCTGGCGAAGGTGCAGGGGAGGGCTGGGATGCAGTCGGGCCAGGTCCATAAGCCTGATATGGGAAAGGCCGACTCGGCGGAGGCTGCTGATATTCGCTAGGTGCTGGGTACTGAGTATACGCAGGCGCAGATGGCGAATAACCTGCTCCAGGGACAAATTCCGACGATTTGTGGTACGGGGAAGGCGAATTGAGAGGAGATTCCGGTACAGATAGGGGTTCTGAAACCTTTTCGTATACGCGCGGAGCAGTCGGCGGAACGACAAGTATACGTTCGACATAGTTCGAGGGAAACAAACCTTCCTTGCCTTTGTGTTGTCCCATCCACCAATCCGCATTGGTTTGCTCGGTGACTTGTATGGTGTCTCCGGCGTAGAAAGACAAATCATTTGGTTCCTGCAAAAGCTCACAATCAGACGAGGCAGGGAACGGGCGACGTCTCTTTGACCTGGCCGTGTTCATTGTAGTTCCATACAGCTCTTGCTCGAAAAACAAACTTGCTTTGTGGAGGGCTGGCAGCCTTGGGAACCGAGACAGAAGGCGGAGAATGATCTTTGGATTTGATGTCGGCAACCATATCGGAGATACTGAGAGACTCGGTCTGGCGGTAAAGAGACGGTTGCGAAAGTTTGGCCAAAATGTCTTTCCCGTCTTGCTGCGAGACTCTACCATTCGCTATGAGAAATTCGACGTTCTGCTTTGTTTGAGAGAGGACATAATCGATGAGGTCCGCAGCTTCCATTCTGCTGGCAAGTAACCGGAAACAAGTCGTGAGCCTGCGCCTCGGGCTTGACAAATGAGCACCACGTGATACCACTTTATTATCAACTTGATTTTTTTTTTTGGATCCGAACACCTCCGTCACTCACAACGCTTACAATGCTCAAGCTTCAAAAAGTTGCTCACTCCGTGCGTCCTGTTACTCCTCTCACACCCGCTCAGCATCCCTGACTTCCTATTAGAATGCTGCTCAGGTAACCAGACGGCTCCGCCAATCTTGTTTGCAGTCGGGTAGTTGGTATGGGCGTCGCACGCTTGCAACGGCCGCCGAACCATATGATGTCGTCGTTATTGGGGGAGGTATGTCTAGCTTATTTTCACCCATTCCATCACTCTTACTCTTTCTCCAGGCCCAGGAGGCTATGTTGCTGCGATTAAAGCCGCGCAGCTGGGATTGAAGGTGCGTTTCTTTTGGATGCAACTGCCGCCGTCTTTCCCGTAATGCTCAGTATCTCTCTGCCTCTCAGACCGCATGCGTCGAGAAACGCGGGTCGCTCGGTGGCACCTGTCTCAACATTGGTTGCATCCCATCGAAAGCCATGCTCAACAACTCGTATATGTACCATCAAGCCCAACATGACTTCAAGCGTCGTGGCATTGAAGGTAGCGCTCTCTTCGAGTTCCGGTTTGCTATAATCTGGCTCATTACAAGACAATTAAGTGGGCGACGTCAAACTTAATCTTGAAGGAATGATGAGCGCAAAGGATGCCTCCGTCACATCGTTAACTAAGGGCGTCGAGTTCTTATTCAAACAGAACAAAGTCGACTACATCAAAGGCGCCGCATCATTCATTTCGCCCACCAAACTCGCCGTTGATCTTCTTGACGGTGGTCGGAGTGAAGTCGATACGAAAAACGTGGTCATTGCGACAGGCTCCGAAGTCACTCCCTTCCCTGGAATCGAGATCGACGAAAAACAGATAGTGAGCTCCACTGGTGCTTTGGAACTCAAGAAGGTGCCCGAGAAGCTCGTCGTAATTGGTGGCGGTATCATTGGCCTTGAGATGGGCAGCGTTTGGAGCCGGCTGGGCTCTGAGGTCACCATCGTTGAATTTTTGGGTGGGATCGGTGGTGCCGGAATTGACGAAGAAGTCGCGTGAATTCCGTCTTCGATTGTCCCTGGCTCACGTTTTCACTGACACCTGCTTGGAATCGTAGGAAACAATTCCAGCGCATCTTGACAAAACAGGGACTCAAGTTCAAGCTCAATACCAAAGTCCTTTCCGCGGAAAAGAAAGATGACAAGGTCTACTTAAAGGCAGAATCCGTTAAGGATGGAAAGGTCGAATCGGTACGCCAGCCCTACGAAGCGTGCGGGCCTTTATTGATCGAGAACTTAGCTAGAAGCAGACGTCGTGCTCGTCGCTATCGGCCGTCGACCGTATGTTGAGGGCCTGAACCTAGAGGCAGTGGGTGTGGAACGCGACGGCAAAGGACGTATTATCATCGACGACCAGTTCAACACGTCGGTCAAAAACATCAAGTGCATCGGTGATGTTACTTTTGGTCCCATGCTAGCCCACAAGGCGGAAGAGGAAGGTCAGGCTGGAATGCATATCTAACGGGACGTCTGCTTAAATGCTCGACAGGCATCGCTGCGGCAGAATTCCTCAAGTCCGGGCACGGCCACGTGAACTACAACGCAATCCCGTCTGTCGTGTACACTCATCCGGAGGTATCCTGGGTTGGAAAAACCGAGCAGGAACTCAAAGCCGCCGGTGTCCAATACAGCGTTGGCAAATTCAATTTCACGGCCAACTCGCGGGCGAAAACAAATTTAGAGACGGATGGGTTCGTCAAGATCATAACAGAGAAAGAGACCGACAGAATCCTTGGCGTTCACATCATAGGTTTGTTGTGCTCTCATCGTAGAGGAAACTTACTCACCGATGTACTGCTAGGTCCCAACGCTGGTGAGATGATTGCCGAAGGTGTCTTGGCCATAGAATATGGTGCTAGTGCTGAGGATATTGGGAGAACAAGTCATGCACATGTGAGTACAATTTCGACTTCATCCAAACACATGCCGATACAGGCCCTCTTTCAGCCCACGCTCAGTGAAGCGTTCAAAGAGGCAGCAATGGCAGCCTACGCCAAACCCATACACATGTAGATTTACTATCGCAATTTTTATCTTGCTGTCCTCTTTAGATTCATCTAATGCATGTTGATACTGTAAATCTGCACTTTTCACAACTCGAACTGCTCAGATATCATTATACACACGCTTGTTCGGCGTTGCCTAACCCAATTCCATCTCGAATACGGCATCGATGACTATATTTCCCCACCTCTCTGCAATTGGAAATCACCACAAAAGCCAAGCTCGCTGCGCCCTTTCCATAGGCTCATCCCAGCCTTCATCGCTCTGTTCCAAGAGCTCAACCCGATCGATTTCGTTTTTCCCTAGTCTGAGGTTGTTGTAAAGGTGCGGGAATAAGCCCTCCCCCGGACGTGGCCCACATACTTCCGCCTTTGGATCTTCCCAGCGTACTTCGTCCTCAAGTTTGTCATATGGAAGACGCAAGATGAAAACGCTTTTCTCGTCCTTGAAAAAAGTTCGGAGTGTCCCAAGGATTTGTGCAGAGGTAGAGAGATGAACGAAACCAGATCGTTTGTCAAGATCGCTGATAGGGAGGCGTTCGGGAAGATCTGCGTAACGCAAGGGAATCGATGACGAGGACGGAACGACTTTATAAACGTAGTTGGGCTTGGACGCTGCGCGATCGTCGCTCATTGTTCAACGTCAGAGTAGGGGATATCAATACACCGGAAAAGTCGGGTCCACCTCTCGTGACCATGCTCGCAGCCCGCCAATCACATCTTTCAACACTGGAACTCTGCTGCCGTCCGCAAAAACACTTCGCAAGGCCTCAACAGCAATCTGAGAATCATTGCCCAAACGGCAAACTACGTAGGTTTCTAGATCCATATCCACTGGTATGTGGTCTCTGGGATTAGCGACTAGTTCCTTAAGCGGCACGTCTGACAACGGAATCGCATTACAATGATGAGCAGCTTTCCGTCCAAAGACACGGTAGACGCACTGATCGACGATGGCAGCCGGCATATGTTGAACTCGATCTCAGACCGTACGTCCAAAATGCGGATCTTTTCCTGAGACTCCAATAGGTCGGCAAACTCCTACATCCTTGTCCAAACACCGCACGGATATAGTCAGACTTGGCCCTCACCTTGGCACCCACTCGCAAGTCGGCGCTTCCGATGCTCAGCCCGAGTTCCTCCCAATCGGGTGGCGGGCCACCGCAGAATTGCACGTAATCAACGTCATTGAGGGACTTGATCTGTCTGCCTTCCGAACCGCAACTTGGGCAACCAAGTTTGCGTTTCCGAAGGCAAACATTTCGGAAAGAAGGGATATTTAGCGAGGAATATAGTAACAGTGATGGTGTGTGATCTTTTTGGGTAATTTAGCTTCGTGTGCTGTTAATGGAAGAGAGTGGGCAGAATCACCATGTAGTCCTGTAATCAGCTTTATCGTTTCGATTGCCTGGAGGTTCCCGATGATGCCAGTGACAGCACCAAGAATGCCAACTTGCTCGCAACTACCGACCGTTTCTGGGGCTGGGGGTTTAGGATATAGGCAGCGATAGCAAGGGCCATCAGGACCCAGATTGTAAACGCATAGCTGGCCTTCATACTTCTGCGCTGCCCCGCTAACAAGGGGCTTTCTCAACAAAACCGCCGCATCGGATAAAAGATAGCGTGTCGAAACGTTGTCAGTACAATCAAGGATGATATCGTAGGACTCGAGAAGCGCGAGCGCATTGGACGCAGTCAGTGCCTCCGTCATGGCATCAACGACAACATGAGAATTAAGCCTGGTGGATAGGTAATTAAAGGTCGGCAGACAGGAGTGAATGTACCTCTTCAACGCCTGTGCGGCGGAGTGGGCTTTGTACATCCCCACCGTCTCTTCGCTGTGAAGTATTTGTCGACTTAGGTTGGATATTTCGACAGTGTCATGATCGACGATGCCAAGGTGTCCTACAGTCTGGCGTCACGGTCGATTGAGAATGATAGCGCGCTGCATACCTACGCCAGCCGCGGCAAGATACTGGAGGGCTGGACAACCAAGTCCGCCTGCTCCCACGACGACGACGGACGACTGTTGGAGTTTTAATTGGCCTGGAGGAGACCGGATGACATGCATGCAAGCGGCGAGGAGAATTGGGAGCCTATATACCAGATAAGCCGAAGCCGTCGAGAATCATCTGTCTGCCATATCGTTGATAGTCCTCGAGGAGCAACATTGAAAAGATGCGATGTGACACGGTCACGGTCGTCGTCCCCTTCTTTTTTTTTTTTTTAAATAAATTTCCTCTTTGACAAAGTACTACATGTCCTTGACTGCAATTCTTGATGCGGCGCTCGATGCACCCGACGACGGCACCCCCATCATCCACTCAGGTCCGCATATCGCTCGCTCCACTGCTACCAGCCTGCTTCTCTCACATACCGTTCAGCAACCCAGGCCTCCCGGGTCCTGCCGTGGCCTGATATTTCCTCGCGTGCAAAGTGGTCGGTGTCCTCTTACAAGTTTGGTTTCGGAGTCGAATGTCTGAGGGATGACAATCCGGACACGTTCTGGCAGTATGCTTTGAAGAACTAAAGGACAGAAGCCACTATCTCACAAGACGCTGTTCAGCTCCGACGGGCCTCAACCTCATTTCATCACCATTGAGTTCCCGCGTAAGATGGCGATACAAGTGAGCATCTGCATAGGAGCACAACTCGAGCGGCGCTAACAGAGCATCCAGAAAATCAGCATCCACCTAAGCTTTCCGCAGGATGATTCTTACACTCCTTCCGCACTAGCGATCCGAGCTGGAACCGGTCCAAGCGACCTACAGGATGTGCGCGTGGTTACGTTGGAGAAACCAGATGGGTGGATTACGTTCGATGTGTCTTCAGAACCAAACGATGACGGAGACGGGTTGTTAGTAATAATGCAGATTCCGACGGGCAAGCTGCTGATCCCCCCATGCAGGAGTCCAGTATACGCATACGTGCTACAGGTTATCATTGCGGCCAACCATATGAGTGGGAAAGACACGCACGTTCGTGGACTACGAGTGCTTGGCCCGATCGAGTACGTGCTCTTGTTGGGCGCCTACAGAGGCGAAGCTGAGCTGACCGGTGTGCAGAGAAAGGGCGTCAGACGGTGATCCGTTCGCATTCAGATCGGCGCCGTACAAGCTCTACGAAACAATTCGATAGTTTATTTGTATATCAGAGCCTTGTCTTTTAAACAAAATCGTGTTTGTGTCTATGTACGCAACTATCGCTTCCTCGCCCAGCTCTCATGACGTTGCCACTTTTATTCTTTTGGTTTGCCGTAGTCGCACTCGTCGCCAACGCACAGACCGCTACTGTCGTAAACGGGTACGGACGCGGGTTCAGACACTTTTCGAGTCCTTCTTTCTTGACGACTCGTCCAGCGATGGCGAGACTGTGATCCAGGTCTTGACAACGGACTTGGCGGGCATTCCGACAACCTCGATCCTGTATGTTCGCCGTTTCCGAGCAACTCGTGCCTAGTATACGCTCATGCATCTTCAATGCAGCTCAACGCTTTCTCCCATGACCGCCGCCACAACCCAAATCACGCCTACTCCACCTGCTCAGCAAGGACCGGTCGGCCAGCCAGCACCAACGTCCACGCTTCCGAACGGCGTCATTCCCTACACATACACCACAGTCGTTGGCGGTGTCACAACCGCTATTGCCGACACCTTCACTCCGACTGATGTCGCCACCATCCGTCCAACGGTGGGGGCGAACGGTACGATCATGGATTACAGTTCATGGTCAAGTATATATTCCCCGAAAACGACGAGCCTGAACAGAAATGCCGCGCTCAGTGTCAGGTTCTCGATCATCGCGCACCGCTGTTTCCTCACGTCGACTGCAATCCTTAGTGTAATAGCGGGATCTTGGTGAACCTTATTTTTCGGAGAGGATGACTACTCTACTGCTATACAGAGATTGCCCGCGGCCACGGTGTGATCTAGAACGGACGATGCTTGGACACTGTACCTTTACATTACTTCTTTCGACTACAAACCTGCAGAGGGACCTTGCGGGTGCATATTTTCTATCTAGCTATACTTTTAAGGCTTTACACTGATCAAGCAACGTATCAGACCCCGGCATGGGACCCGTGCAGCCTTCGCAGACGGCGAGTTCATGATGAATGTCTACATAGCCAATACATACAGACGTGTGTCATAGAGATACATGCATGATCAGACAATGTGCAACGTACAGCCGGGGGAAAAAATATAAATAATCAAGGAACGAGTATTTGCGTGCCCCAATATCGTGGTGCACATATGAATAAACTTATGAACCACAAGAAATAACGAATATTTCAAGCCGAGCCCGTTTGCCATCTATTTCTCAGTCAGGTTTGATATGGAGGGCGAGCCTGGTGCGAAGTGTCACTTGATCCACCCAGGTGAAAGGTTGGAGCAGAAGATGGCGACAGCCATTGCGTACGGCTGTGCGTACCAGGACGATGGTCGTGGTGAGAGGATGTACCGAGAGTGTCGCCATTCATACTCAGTTGTGCCTGGGCTGCCACATGATTGTAGGGGAGCCAGTCTGACGGGGGTGTGAGATCCCACCTAGTGTGGGAAACCTGAGATATTGAAGGAATGAGGACATTTGCAAAGGACTTAGTAAAGGAATCCGGAAAAACAAACCTGGTATCCTTGTCCATCAGGCTGAGATGATTGATCGTCTGTTCTCGTTGGGGGGCGTCGGATGTATGGATAGACATTGCCTTGTCCTTCAGCGCTTGCGCCATTTGTGGCGGAGAAGCTATGTCTGTGAGGTTGATAATGGCTGAATGATATAGCAGTCGGTGAAGAGTAATGCGCATACGAGCTCCACTGAGAATGCTCGGGTGCGTAGTGGCCTCCAATAAGGCGGATATTTGAAGGGGACTGACTCGGGTCGTGCCTCTTGAGAATCCCGTTGGTCATTGAGAGATTGGGGTGTCCGACGGTCATGTTCTGTACGCCGTAAATGCTACCGCCATTTTTAGGAGATTGAGGAATGTCCGATACGGTCTTGAGGAACCTTGGACGAGATTCCAAGGCGATCTTTGGACTGTGACTTGCGGACGTGATACTTTGGCATCGGGCGCAAGTGAAGTCAACAAGATCCCAATTCCGCCTCTTTCTACCAGCTTGTAGGTCGGCATGATCGTGACATGCTATGTGCTGCCATCTTGAACATCGTCCACAGGACATCATAGGCGTCCCGTCGTCCTGTATTACCCAGTAAATGAATAGACGTGAATGCAACATCGAACATGATGCCCACAATGTTGACTCCTCTCCTGTGACAAATTTCGCAATCGAGTTCCCAATCATCTGCTTTCGTAAAAGTGGCTGAGGTTAAGGCGGGTAAGTTCATATGCGTTCCATCTTCTTTGGTGGCGGATGCTACGTGGCTTTGCGATGCCGCTGTAGTCTGCAGGTTCCCAATCGCAAAAACATTGCTGGTGCGTCACGGGAAGCAAATAAGTAGGGACGATGCCCATAATATAGATAGCATGAGGCATACCTCGGATGCGCTTTTTCAAAATCTTTAACAGTTGTCGACTCCCTGGTCAATTTTTCCCGCTCTTCCTTCTCCTCTCGTTCTCGCCGCCTAGCCTCTCGGGCGGTCTCTCTCTTTTCCCGCTCCGTTTCTTCTCTCTTGAGGCGTGCCTCTAACCGTCTAGTTCTGCTATTCCGTTCGTCCTCCTCGGCCAATTTGCGAGCAGCGGCTTGCGCCTTTTCCTTCTCAAACTGACGTATGAGCAGACGAGACGAGCGTTTACGATGCGCCATCGCACGGTCGAGTTGATTCTTCCGCTCGATATCCTGTAGCTCAGGAGTTGGTAAAACATGCATTATCGTCACTCCGCACGTACCCTAAGTTCCGCAGTAACCACAGGAACAACGTCATTGACGAGAACCCTATACAGGGCCCTTTCTGCATAGTGAGTTGCATCCTTGAACTGCTCAGCGACATGCTCCCAGTCCCGCAGAGTAACACATATCTAGTAGCAGACAATGTGTAGGCGTTGAAAAAGCATCGACAAAGAGACAAACATACTGTCTCCCACTCAACAAATTCCTCTGGCGTCGCCTCCGATTCATTGAAAGTATGACTCCCGAGACTCTGTTTGTGTTCTTCGCTTGGTTCCAGCGGTCTGACCTTGGGACGCATCCGGACGCTAGATGGGGTGCTGCTCCCCTCTGCGACAACGGCGTCACAGGTTTCCTCGGTGACTGCATTTTCATTTTCATCGAGCATCAATTCTCCCGAACCACCTGATTCAGTGATTTCTGTAAGATCACTGATGCTCTCTAAATCGCTTTCCAAGCCAGTCTTCGAAAAGGAGTTTGGGCGGCTGTCGGAGCTTGTTTTCCCGTTCCATCCTCCAACCGGGAACGGTGAACGCGTCCTGTCTACATCTAACTGGCGGGTCTCATCGTTGAGCCACTCCACAGGTACAGGCTGCCATTCATCATCGTCCCTTTCAAAGCCACCGGAACGAGGCCTCTGACCTCGTAATCTAGCACTCATTCTGGTACCAATTGAGGCTAACCTTGAATTCGTACCGCCCGACGTCGCTGCTCTTCTACGGGACGATGAACCCCGGGTCGTGGATTGACTGAAAGCAGGCGCATGACTAGTCAATTCGGCTAGCTCCCTTGCATGTAGATTAAGCCTTAAATTTGCTTTGTCCTTGGCCGCCCTTGGTTTTGTTGAAGGAATGGTGACAGAGTCCGTGGTAGGGATTTGATTTTTGGGCCGCTTTGAAGTTCGAACGTCAGTTGACTGCGTGTTTTTGGAGTCCGGAAATGAGTATGCAGGTATGGGAGTGCGTTTACGCTTCAACGGTGTGGACCTAAGCTTTTGGGGTTTCGGAGGCTTGGGAGGAGGTCGTTGAATCCACAACCTATTAGCTATTGACAGACAGCAGTGAGCTGAATTTATTACGATAGCGAAGAGGGAATGACACATACCACCAATCAACCAGTATGCATTTCTTTTGCGGTCATAGCCGATAGGTTCAATGCGCTAATTTCGTCACAGAGAGAGTGGCATATTCAGCGCGCCGATGCTTGATACTGAAAGAGCAGCTCACCCATGACGCGGTATCGTCGTCACTGCGCATGAATGACCGTAGCCTCATCGGGTTCACAAATTGCCATTCAGTCAACAAGTGCATCGAATCTAGTTTCGCCATCATGGGAAGTTGTGTCCAGTCTGTCATAGATACATCTTCCACGTCATGGAACTCTGCAGACTCTGGTTTGATAAAGGAGGGAGCGGAGTCTCCATTGGCCGCAGCTTCGCCTGATCCATGCTCAATTTCGTCGGACAGTGTAGAAACAGATTCAGTCTTGAGCGGATATTCCCGACGCTCAAGAGGAGGCGTGCATGGAGCCTCGGCTGATGTAGGGCGACCGTCATCGCAGACAGGGAAAGAGCTAGTTCTTTCCATATATATGTGCGCACTCGAACCTCGTCGTGGAAGGTCGCAACGAAAGGGACTGGCAATTGGGTCCCGTTTGACGTATTGCTTCTGAAGGACGGTCTGCCAATTGCCTGGACTACAGCAGCGCTTTGAGAAGTGAAGCAAGACGAAATTAATTAATGAAGCTCACCTTATTTTCCTGTCATATGTAAGAGTGTATAACAATCTTTGCATTACTCTCGGAAGTGCGACGGAAGTGCCATGAACAAGGTCACTTTCAATATCTGAGAGGGTGACATCGTTCATGGGAAAAAGATGTTTGAAAGTAAAGAAGAATTGGCTGAACGCGGCCCATTTCCATTGACGACGAAGGATCGCGATGGGTTCGGGTGGAAGGACAACAGAGGAAAGTTGAGATCGGTCATTCGACACTTGTGAGATGGTTGTGGTGCGACGGGGCATGAGATGAATAGGGTCCACCGGAGTGCGCCCGCCTAAGACTGTGTTATTCTGATAAAGAGAATCCGGGTGGCACGATATGGTGCGACGCGGAGTGCTAGTCATGCAACAATGATGACAACGTCGTGCGGGACGGCTGGGCCACCGCCACCGGGCAACTCTCAAACTTCAATCAATTCATCATGTAAGCAAATAAGCGGTAGATAAGATTAGATAAAAAGTTCAGCCTGGTTCAATTATTCGAAACAATGCGATATTGCGTCGAAACTTATGTGCAAATGAATAACCGATGTCTACAGATCTCTACAAGTCACGAGTCTAGTGATTGAGAACAAATGCGGTCTCTGACTATAAAAATCCAGTAACGGGGTGATGGGGGGCGCGCGCAAGTGAACCATGCAATTGTGGGTCGGTTTACCAGCGATGACTGCCGCTACGACTGCCGTAGCCGTTATCATAGCTTGCTCCACCGTTCCAACGTCCACCGCCACGGCCACCACGGCCACCACCGTATCGATCTGCAAGAGTTCAACACCATATTTCAAAAGGAAGGTGAAAAACATACTTCTACCACTGCCACCACTTAGCATGCTCATTTCTTCCAGCTGAGGCGGCACAACTGCGTTTGCTTCGCGAAGAATATTGATGAGTTCACGAGCAGATTTTGCATTTTCCGTGGTGAAGAAGGTGAATGATGTTCCTTTCATACCAGCGCGCTGGTAGCAGGCATTTTTCAAAGTCGGTCCGAAGGAAATCGTGAACATAACATACCCCTGTGCGTCCTATACGGTGAATGTAATCTTCGCAATTGTTGGGAAAGTCGTAGTTCTATGAAAATGATTAGCGGATTTGAAGAGGAAGATGCAAAGGCGAATTCGCACAATAACATATCCAACGTCCTTGACGTCTATAACGAGGCAACCAAAGCAATAACCAGTTGATCACACACACATACATATGATGAAAGGATGTGTCGAACGGATGGAAGGCGAACGTAGAAGTCAATAAGAGTTGGGATCAGAGAATCGCAAATAGCAGGAACAAGCGCTCAAGACAGGGTACGCCAGGGCGGAGTCAAACCACCGGACTGAGCTGCATGCCAGAGTCCGAAGCTGTACAATCCTCTGGCAAGGGCAACAAAGGCAAACACATCCAGAATAGACAGGGCAGACCACTTGACGCGCAGATCCTTGTATCGAGAGGGAAGTCCGCCTCACAGCCAATATCTTCCGTGTAGTTCTTAACATCACAGTCGTCATAATAAGAACTCCACTCCCACGATGCCACAACTCGTCGCCTGGAAGGACGAGAATATTATGACTTTTGGGCGGTAGATCCAGAAGAAAGGCTAGGGCTGGTACATGCTTTTGAAAAGCTCCTCTCGACGAGTTCCACGCGTTGCTGCATCCGTTCTGTCCGAAACCGGAGTGGCGCAATCCCAGCCTTTCAAATATATTGCCGTGGGATGACCTGGAAGAGTCACACGCCGCGGACGTCAGGGAGCTATCCCTTGTCCACGCTATGACCTGGTGTCACGCCTTTATCCGGGAGTAGCTGTTCATGCCACGAGGCATGGTCGCACTTGACCGGAGCGCTTGCGATGAACAATAAAGAACGAGCACGTACCGAGACCACGCGACGCAACGTCCGTGGCAATCAAAATGGGCGAACGACCTGCCTTAAACTCCCCTAACACCCAATCACGTTCGCGTCTAAAGCCAGGAGTTTAGCAGCCAAAGGTAAACATGAAGCACAAGAGCGCACTGTTCTTTATCACCATGGATAGCGAGAGCGGGCCAGCCGTCCATTCGTAAGTATTTCGTTATCTCGTCCGCAAGGCGCTTGGTTGCGACGAAGATGAGCACTTTCGCATTTTCAGCGCTGATTTGATCTAAGTGTTTAACAAGTTTCGCTCTTTTTTCAAAGTCACCGCAAACTTCAATGACTTGACGGATGTTATGATTCGCAGTCAGCTCCATGGACCCGATGTTGACTTGAATCATATCCGTAAGAAAGTCCTGAGCAGCTTCGTGACCCACATGCCAAACGAAGATGTCTGATCACCTACATTGGCCAGCTTTTGTACATCCTTGGGCCACGTCGCACTAAACATTAACGTTTGGCGATCTGGGCGGATTTGGCCCACAATTTTACGAATCTGGGGTTCAAAACCCATATCCAGCATGCGATCCGCTTCATCCAAGACAAGATAAGTGACCCGGCGCAAATTAGTCTTCTGTGATTCAAGCATGTCGATCAACCGTCCGGGAGTAGCGATGACAATCTCAACGCCACGTTGCAAATCACGAATTTGAGGACCTTTCGGAGCTCCCCCATATATAGCAGTGTTGCGAATCCGAGAATTGGAGCTAGCGCAAGAACAGATGAAGGGCCGTGCAAAGTAAATAGCAAGTCCACTAACCCAAACTTGGTACATTCCTGCTGGATCTGAACAGCTAATTCTCTTGTTGGCGCCAGAACAAGCGCAATAGGCCCATCACCAGGTGCCAACAGTGGTTGCCTAAGGAGTTATGAGCATACAAAATTGGAGACGGGAGCAGGAACCTGACGCATTAATGTGTAACATAGCAGGAAGAGCAAATGAGATCGTTTTCCCTGAGCCCGTCTGTGCAATGGCGACAAGATCACGACCACTGAGGGCCATTGGCCAAGCTTGGCATTGGATGGGAGTCGGGGATGGGAAGCCTTGGGCACGTATGGAGCTCATCAAGTATTCGGGGAAACCAACTTCATCGAAGGAAATGACTGGTCGCGGTACACCTCTGCCTTGAACCTGAATCCTAAGAGTTAAAAACTGGATAACTACATCTACATCGGCCTACCTTTATTTCCTTCGCGCGACGAAATTCTTCAATTTCACGCTCGCTGCGAGCGGAAACTCGCTTGTCTTCAACATAAAAGTTCTTCTCAAAGCGTTCCAGCTTGGCGTTGTTCCAATCAACCTGCCGCAAGCCCCCGCCAAGGCCAGACGATTTGCCATCGTAGCCACCCCAGCCGCTGCCACCCCCACTACCGTGATAGCCACCATTGTACCCACCACTGTAGTTTCCGTAGCTCTTCGATACGGTGAGGTGAGCTCGCTGCATTAGCTTGAATTCGCTAGATACATACCATGACTAGTTGACGCCAAAAAAAAAGCTGTGGGATATGGGAGATGGAATGAAAGGCAAAGAACACAACGCGGAAATTTTTGTCATCTCTTGGTTTACGTAAGAAACAGCATGCACAAATAGTGCACCGCCACAACTGTTGTCACACTGCAACACACATAGCAAATGGCAAATCATGGTATCTGTACGAAATTATCTATATCCATTTATGTTAAGATGTAGGGTATAACGACACAGGGTAAGTAAGGAAACAAGGGGTATGGACCTAATATTATGAAGATTTGAGTGAGACTGATACAACTAAGAACAACGCAGAAGGAGAGCTGAAGCTATGGACGCCAATGGGCCGATGTCTGAAGCGCCCACAATGGGTGCGGCAGGAGAACATGCTACATCACGACACATATGTGATGTCGTTTCTTAGGTCTCCGACTGGGTTCGGCAGGATATCGAACTCGCATTTGTCGAACCAGATCTTCAAAAACGTCGGTGACATGCCAGTTTCGCTTGGCCGACGTCTCATAAAATGGGAGGTCCCATCTATTTGCTAGGGTCTGTATTGTGCTTCGTTGGACTTCGCGTTCGTTGACTAGATCGAGTTTTGTACCGACTACGACTATCGGAACGTTCTGATAGAGAAATGCGCCGTCAGGCTGTGAAATCCGGATGGAGGGACCAGTCCCACCGTGTCGCCGCCTTTGATGCGATAAATCTGCTTTCGTAGATTATCAACCTCCTTGAGACTGGCCTCCAAAGTTAGACTAGAGAAAAAATCAATAGCATGTCTGTCTAGGCTAGAGCAACGCCTGCCTGAAAACCAAAACAAAGCCGCCGCCGGACTAAAGAATACTCCTTCAAATGTGAATGCGTTGAAAAGTGACCGCAGGCCTACTTTAATATACACCTCGTTCAAAGAGGTGAACTGTTCCGCGCCTGCTGTATCCAATACTTCGAGCTACAAACCAGTCGTCAGCTTATAATGTAAAAATTGAAATCGAATAACGACGTGGTCGTGGAAATGACTTAGGAACGAGATTCTTTTGACTTACTGAGGACAGCTGCCCATCGACTAGGATTGTGCGACGATATTCCTCTGAGGAAACAATATAGATATACGAAGAGAGATTGAGATGGGACAATAAAACGCTACCTTCTATAGTGGGGTCATAATGCTCCACAAAAACGTCCTTGATGAATCGTACTGAGCGTTTCGTCAGTCCAGCGAGGTTAGAGATAGCATTTGACAACATATATACCTGTAAGAGCCGACTTTCCGACACCTCCAGCTGATCTGGAGTAAAGGGATGTGGCAACCAATAACAGAGGAATAGGCTTACCGCCGAGCACGACAACATTGAACTGGCGCATGACAGCAACTTTTGCCTTCAAGTCGAGTTTCGAAAGATGCCCGCCTCGTGAGCGGTGAATGCTGGGTCGAGCTGCTGGGTCGAACGAGACCTTCTGGGTGGTCGGCGCAGAACACAGATATTATTAACTGTGTACCTGGAATCTGACTTGATGTGGGAGTTGTGGGCACAAACAGCACAGCTCTTTAACTACGAGTTAACCTTCATCAACACTCCACTCGCACTGCCTATGGTAAGGCCTCGGGTATTCCTAGATTTCTCTTTTAACGATAACACCGGAAGGTGGGGAAGCATGCGTATATCTCCAACGCCTTTGACCACCCTCATCTGCTCTAGAGTTGTTATCGAGCTGTTCAATGATACAGCTCCTCAGACATGCGAGAAGTGCAGCTTTATTCTTCCAATAGTCAATCATCGGGCTGACCGGTCTGACGCAGCTTTCGTGCCCTGTGCACCGGTGAAAAAGGCCTCTCAGCAGCTGGAAACCCCCTCTACTACAAAAACAGCATAATACATCGTTCGATCAAGAATTTTATGATACAGGGAGGCGGTACGAAGCTTTGTTGGCGTCACACTTGTAAATTTGTTTGTTGAGCTAACCCTACGCCCTTTGTGAAGACTTTACCCGACGAAACGGCACTGGTGGCGAATCAATATACGGCGGGACATTCAGAGACGAGGACATCACTCGGGCGTTGGATTCCGAGGGTCTGGTGTGCATGGCCAACAAAGGGCCAAACACGAATGGCTCGCAGTTCTTCATAACTCTCAGGGATTGCCCACATCTCAATGGTCTGCTTCGGTTTTCAAATAATCACATGGCGGGGAGGTTCTGACACAACTCCAGGAAAACATGTTGTTTTTGGCAGAATTATACATGGTTACGAAGACGTTGTCAGAAAAATCGCGGAGATGCCCGTCGACGAGAAGAATCGTCCCTTGTCGCCAGTTGTCATAACAAGTTGTGGCGAATTAGAACTGAGAAAGCCTCTAGGTATGTCATACTGTCGGTCGCTTCTTAGGCGAACGTAGGCCACATCTAACACCTACCCAGTAAAACGGGTGAAGTTGGATGGCGATGACTTAAATCAGCGGACTCCTTCACCAGTTAGTCAAAACGCGCCAGAACGTCGCTCCAAGAGAAGCAAGCGCCGGTCGTCTCGTTTGCCATATTCGCCGACTTCATCTTCGGAACTCCTGCCTGGACCCAAAAACAAAAAGGCAAAACAATGTGATGCTGAAGAAAATGGGATTCCAAAGATGACGACATCATCACTTCAGGCCCCGGAAACTGAGGAGGAATATGACGCAAGATTAGAAAGGGAGGAAAAAGTGCAACTAGAAGCTGAGAGGCGAAATGAATTGGAACGAATCAGATGTCGTTATGGCGGTCAAACACATATCAACGAGGATGGTGTCAGGTATAAAGGTTGGGCCACAGTATGCAATTCTGCTGATGTCCGATTTCTGATCGACACGTAGGGAGAGGGAAAATGAAGTTCATTGACCCCGAAGGGATTCAGAGGCGTTGGTAACTCGTCCTTCACTGTTTGCATGAAATGAAACGGTTGCTTTATCGCTGGGTTACAGAAGCTTGAGGTGCGGCAAAGGAATAGATAACTTGAGCTAGAACGCTGGCAGATTGTCGTTCGTTCGACATCAATGTAGCTAAACTACTTCGACGGGACCTTCTGTAACAGTACCGTTACTTCCGGCAGTGACTTCTCCTTGATCAACCTTTTCTTTGTTTGCAGCTACATTTGCGAAACTCAACGAAGGTCGTACATTCGGAGCAGAGATTTTTGCCACAGGCTTGAGAGGAATAACTGCTGGAGTGGTGGTGTGAGGCGAGGATTGTGATGGTGCAGACGGAGATGTCCGGGTTGAAGCGGAGCGCGAGTTTGTGCGGGACATCGTCAGCTTTTCTTTGTTTGCCTCTTTCTCTCTGTCGAGGCGTTCACTGACTTCCTTCTCGCGAGTGGAAACGTCTACAGGTCTAGATAGAACAACGGTGAACGCTTGCAGGAGTAATAAGCCTCATCAATTCGGCTGACCTAGCGGCTCCAAAGGGATTGTTCCTTGCACTGGATGGAGTGGTTGCAGAGACTGAGCTCATTTTGGGAGAAGAAAGTGGACTGGGGCTTGCAGAAGCACCACCGGAACGAGGAAGAAGTTCGAGTTTTTTCCGACCCATTTGGGGTGTAGGAGGCGTAGAACTGTTCGCTGCAGTGCAGACGCGGAAGCATTTGTGAACAGGGTCCTGTCGGCAAAAAAAAAGTTCACTCACGAGATGTACTACCCTTGGTCGCGGATCTGGGCTGCGCTTTACTTCTCCAATCACCGTCATCCGCCGCTGAGTGAGAGAGCATGTCTCTTTGATGCGAGATCCCAAAGTCATTTCTGCCCCTCATGCTTCCAAGCTTCTCTTTATCACCTCTAATGTTCTCCTCGGAAGCAGAGGGTATGTATTTGCTGCCTTTCAACCACACCTCCTCTTTGTCGGCTTGACCCTGACTGTCCGGCGCGGAAAACCCAGAGCCCTTGCGTCTCATACCGGTGAGCTCTTGTGTGGAAAGCGAGTCTATGAATGAAGAACGAGGTGGGCGAGAATTCGAGCGCCAGTCTGATATCCCTTCGGAGGCACTGGGAGGATGGGGTCTTTCCCTCTCTGTTGATGAATCAAAGCGCTTTCGAGGGAGGGGGGCATCAGGAAGAGGACCATCCCGGCGCCAAGGACTGTCGAATTTAGAATCATCCTCTTGTATGTGACTGGCGGCTCCATGAGTAGTTGGTCTCTCTTTCGCTGTTGCGAAGAATGTCAGCAGAAAGTGAACGGAAAGGAAGAAACATGTGCTTACGAGGCTCCGCGACACTAACACGTATCGTTCTACCGGCGAAAGTCTAGAGGTTACGATAAGTTGGCGAACAAGGATAGTGGAAGGAGCCATACGGAGCCGGTTCTGAGAAGCGCTTCTTTCAGGCTTTGTAAATCTTCAAACTCGATGTATCCAAAACCCTTTGGCCGCTCGTCCCGATCACGGATAATTTTTACAGATTTCGCCTGCTAATATGGTAAGACATCTGCATGAGAACGGTGCGGTAAACATACCTTCGATGGTCCAAAATAGCTTTCCAACTGGGATTCAGTGAGATCGAATGCAAGATTCCCGATGAAAGCGGTGTATGGCGGTTGAGTAGGGAGGGGGATGTCTTCACGAAGGGGTTGGACTGGCTTATCCACTGTTGGAAAAAAAAACATCCGGTCACGACAGGAGGGCAACGGGTTTGGTGTGGACACTCACTACGTAGTGACGCCTCCTCTCTACGTCCATATCGATCTGTAGGTCTCTGGCTGTCGTCTTCATTCCTAGCTGCGGCTTTCGAGATGGCAGAGACTGAGGCAATATCAGGGACAGTTTGAAGATTCACTCACGGGCACTGGGGAGTGCATCCATCTCGTCCGCCCAGGATCCCAGCGCTATGAAGGTGACATTGTTGCACATCTATTGAGAATACCGTGTTGCTTACTGCTGTCGCCAAGAAACTCATTTAAAGTGATTTTTTTCCCCTTTTTTGGTGCTGTAAGTGGCCGAATCAGTAAGCGGAGAAATACAAGATTAGAAAGCGCTATGAAGAAGTACCCATTTTGAAGTGTCGTTGCAGCGGAAATGGATGTGATGACCGTAGCAGATCTGCTTTGGAGGGAATTGACAAATTTCCTGAGCGTGGGAAATGGCGGAAGATGCCGGGAGACAATAAAGAAGATATAATTTTCCCCTGAAAAGGAGGCGAAGCCCTCTTGGCTCAGTTGGCTAGAGCGCAGGTCTCATAACATCATAGTTGTGATTCAGTTGTGACTGAGCAATCCTGAGGTCGCAAGTTCGAGCCTTGCAGAGGGCATAATGTCTAACTTTTTATCTGGCTTAGTGAGCTGTGGTCACGTGCTGAAGTCATCATTTTTTTTTTGGCGACACGTTTTTTGCTCGGGCTCGGCAAGGAAGTAGTCCTGCTCTCGGTTCGTCTTTTCTCTCTTTTCTTCTTCTACCGGCGAGTCACTCACATCTCTTTGTAGCGAATTATGCAGTGGAGGACCTGGCGTGGGCTACGAGCAACCGCCTTCTGCTCCTTCCCCCGTGCCTCAGTTCCGCCGTCATCTCCGGTCGTCAGACTGACCTTCCGCAACGAGACGCAACAACGGCCTTTCACGACATCCTCCCTTACGTCTTTCATACGTCCGAGTCAATCTTTACTCCGTCCACGCTGGGTTAACTCGAAAAATGGCCCAAATTCTCGACCTGTAGATGTTGAGGACGAGTCCACCACTGAACCTGAGGATGACGAATCCCACTCCCTACCAACACCATCTTCATCAGCCCCGGATTCTGATTCCGACCACTCTTCCAGTTCCCAATCCGTCCCTGCTTCAACTCCATCCGACTCACCTGATTCCTCGGACAGTCCACCCGCACCCCCGTCTTCCTCTTCAAATTCTGCTCCAATCCCTTCATCTATCGCCAGGCAATCCGTTCCTGAAGTCTATCCGCAGGTCCTCGCCCTACCCATTGCTCGTCGCCCACTCTTTCCTGGTTTCTATAAGGCAGTGGTCATCCGCAATCCTTACGTCGTTGGAGCCATCAAGGACATGATGAAGCGCGGCCAGCCGTATCTTGGTGCATTCTTGCTTAAGGACGAAAACGCAGATAGTGATGTTATCTCCGATGTCAACGCTGTTCACTCCGTTGGCGTTTTCGCTCAGATTACCAGTATATTTGCTGCCCAAGGCAATGGACGGGATGGGGAAGAGAAAGAAGAGGGATTGACAGCAGTTCTATATCCTCACAGGAGAATCAGGATTACGGAACTCATCAAAGCTGGCGAGGGAGCTAAGCCCGATTCTCCAACCGCGTCGGATTGGCCTTCGCAAAGTGATTCTCTCGTGGATGGTGTGTTTGTTCGTCAAAATATTGTATCGTCCGCTGACTTGTCCCGTAATTCTACTACAGGCCCAGTCCAGACGTCGTTTCTTCACTCTCATCCTATATCCATTGTCCGCGTTGAAAACCTGGCTACTGAGCCTTATAACAAGGATAATCAATATATCCGCGCTTTCATGTCGGAAATTGTGTCCGTCTTCAAGGATATAGCACAATTGAACCCCCTCTTCCGTGATCAAATTACCAATTTTTCGATTAATCAAGTGGCATCGAATGTATTTGACGAACCTGACAAGCTCGCGGATTTCGCGGCCGCTGTGTCAACCGGCGAGGTTGGCGAGTTACAAGACGTTTTAGAAAGCCTTCAAGTTGAGGACCGTCTCCGCAAAGCCCTGCTGGTCTTAAAGAAGGAGTTAATCAATGCTCAACTGCAAAGCAAGCTGTCCCGTGATGTAGATAGCAAGATTGCGAAAAGGCAAAGAGAATATTATCTGATGGAACAGCTCAAGGGTATTAAAAAGGAATTGGGTATGGAAAGCGACGGCAAAGACAAGCTCATAGAGAAGTTCCAGGAGAGGGCCAAGGAATTGAAAATGCCGGATGTCGTTAGAAAGGTCTTCGATGAAGAAATCAACAAATTGGCTGGGCTAGAGCCTGCAGCTAGCGAGGCGAGCGTGACCAGAAACTACCTTGAGTGGTTGACACAGGTATGCCCAGCCTTTTTCCCTCACCATTATGTTTACCTTAGACATGCAGATACCGTGGGGTACACATACACCCGAGAATTTTTCCCTTCCTCATGCTCAGCGAATTCTCGACGCCGACCATTATGGCCTCATGGATGTGAAATCTCGCATCCTGGAGTTTCTCGCAGTGGGAAAACTTCGTGGCTCTGTGCAAGGAAAAATAATCTGTCTTGTTGGGCCGCCTGGTGTCGGGAAGACAAGTATCGGCAAATCCATCGCAGGTGCTCTCGGCAGGAGATTTTTCCGGTTTTCTGTTGGAGGATTGACTGATGTCGCGGAGATTAAGGGGCATCGGAGGACATATGTTGGGTTTGTGACCGTCACTTTCTTCCTTCTGTATATCTCATGTTATCTTGTTCCCAGCGCACTTCCCGGCAAAATTATTCAGGCCTTACGTCGAGTCGGCACGGAAAATCCATTGGTGCTGATTGACGAAGTCGACAAGATAGGGAGGGGAATTAACGGCGATCCCGCTAGCGCGTTGCTGGAAATGTTAGATCCTGAACAAAACAACAGTTTTTTGGATCATTAGTATGTCCATTAGATTATTAGATCTCTTTCTGATTTCAGTTTGGTGACGTGTTTGGCAGCATGGACGTCCCCGTTGACCTGTCGAGAGTGCTATTTGTTTGTACAGGTCAGTCTTACGACGTCGTGCATCAGTTTTCTCAAATTGCTGATCATTCTATCGTGATCTAGCAAACTCACTTGAGACAATTCCTGCACCCTTGCTCGATCGTATGGAAGTCCTCGAGGTCAGCGGCTATGTCTCCGAAGAGAAGACAGTGATTGCCGAGAGGTATTTGGCACCGCAAGCCAAAGAGGCATCTGGCCTTGGGCAAGCAGACGTTGTTCTTGAAAAAGGAACCATTGATGTCCTTATAAAATACTATTGCCGGGAAAGCGGGGTGAGGAACCTAAAAAAGCACATAGACAAGGTCAGTGATTCACTGCTTCCCAGCAAGATGACAAGTTGATGATTTCAACACTATCAGATATTCAGAAAAGCTGCACTCAAGGTCGTGCAAGACGTAGGAGAGGAGGCTTTACCCGAGCCAACGCCTGTCACTGTCACGGCTTCATTGGCATCAGGTTTTGTGTCTTCGGATCTATCCATAGACGAAACGAGAAATACATCCGTCCAATACTCAACTGATGAAAATCTCGTGTCTGGTTCTTCCTCGCCACCTCCACCTGATGAATCTCTTGCTGCTTCTTCATCTAATAGTGCAAGAATGGTAACGACGAAGGAGCGCAAACCTCTGGCTGTCCCTGCTTCCATTCATCTGCAGATCACGCCTGAAAACTTGAAGGATTATGTGGGTCCACCAGTCTATCAGAAGGACAGAATGTATGCTGTGGCTCCTCCTCCTGGCGTTAGCACGGGGCTGGGATATTTAGGGAATGGTTCGGGAGCTGTTATGCCTGTTGAAGCAATGGTATGTTCAGGACACTTTCTGTAACATATGCTTATTTCTTTGTGCTAGAGCATGCCAGGCAAAGGATCATTACAATTGACTGGGAAACTTGGCGAGGTGATCCGTGAGAGTGCACAGATTGGATTGAGCTGGGTCAAGAGTCATGCGTTTGAGCTTGGAATAACTGATTCGCCTTCTGATCAGTTTCTTACTGACAGAGATGTGCACGTGCACATGCCAGAGGGCAGCATTGGAAAGGAAGGGCCGAGTGCAGGCACAGCTATCCTTTCTGCCTTTGTTTCTCTATTTACAAAGACCAAGATCAGTCCTGACATTGGTAAGATATTCCTTTAACTGCTTTGGGATTTACTTTGCTTAAGTATTCTGTAGCTATGACAGGCGAGATATCTCTTGTTGGTCAAGTTCTTCCTGTAGGTGGTTTGAAGGAAAAGATTCTTGCTGCTCATCGTGCTGGAATCCAAACAATTATTGCACCAGCTGCAAACAGAGCAGATATTGAGGCCAATGTTCCGGAGAGTGTCAAGACAGGTATTAGATTTGTTTATGTTGAAACAGTTAAGGAGGTTCTGGAGGAAGTATTTAAGGATGAATCCATTATGGAGCAGTGGAAAATGACACTTTGATTCCTTCAAAATATAGCCTTTCTTAAGTATGCTTTTTGCATTTGTCAAAATGAGTAGACTGACCATTATATTATATACAAATTCATGTGTATTACCAAGATAGTTTTTAATTCATGGTTGTTTACATATAACTACAAGCTGTCCAAGTTGCAGAGTAATCCAAGGAATAAGAAGTGAAAAAGAAAAAGGAAATAAAAGTGATTTTGAGCAGTTTTGAATGGGGTTTCAATAGTTTCAAAAGAAGATGAGATACATAGCTGCATTTTTAAGTAATATTGGAAATAGAAATGATAGTTCTGAAAGGATTTGAATAATGGTAACCTCTATATAGAGTCAGGAGCACTGATTTTAAAACTTAACACAAAGAGACTACAGCTTCACATGAGTGCAACACTTCAGGATTAATAATACAAGAGTTTCACATAAGCCATAGACTGCAAGACTGTACAAAGACTGAAATAGAAACTGAATTGCTTATTTATAAAAACCAAGTACATGGATTTTTATATATAAGAAGATTTCAAATTTCAGAAAAACTAGTAAAGTTGAAACTAAAAGATATATAATTGTTAAAAAGTCATATCATAACTGAAACATCAGAAAGATATAAGTTTGTCAGAAATGTAGATATAAATAGTAAAAAAATAGGTAAAAGAGCATTCTTATACTAGTAATACTCATGATAGAATAGAATATAAAAATAATAATCTAATAAATATAGAATATATCAGTAAAATACAAGTTATAAATTTTAAAATAAAAGAATGTAAAATATGAACTTGCTCAAAATGCTCTATTTCAAGCATACTGCAGTGTAGCAGTGTTAGAAAGTATAGAAAGGCATAAGATAGTATGATACTAAAAATGAAAGTCATTTTGCTATATAAAGATTGATAAATCAGAAGCAATAGAGTGGAAAAGCATTGTAGGATGCAAAACACTAAGAGGTAGGCACTCACATAGTGTAAATAAGATGAATGGTAGGTTGTAGGAATAGGGATACAAATGAGAAAAATAAGATAAGGAAGAAAAGAAGAGAATGTCTGTGAGTATAAGTGACTGTATATAAAAGGCAAGATTAGATCATTTGGTATTGTTGTAATTGGCATGATTACATCCTTCTCTCTTAAAAAAGTTAGTAGCTAAAGAGTAGAAAAAGGCAAAAGGGATGGCAAAGATAATGCAGCATAAGTGCATCAAAATCCAGTGGAAAAAAGTGACCAGCAGCAAGGTCAATAGAGGTGTAATTTGAGCCAATAGTCTAAGGCAGCACATTCCTCTAATCCACTATCCAATATCTAGTGATCTTCTTTAGGCCTGTATCCCTTTCATTGAATGAGGTACTTATATCTATCTATGCAGTATTGATCTCATTTTTTATTTACAATATATTCAATAATATATTCTTCTGATCCATTGTCTATAATTACCATTGGGAGTCATATGAATTCATATGAGAAAAAGAGGTCCTTGTTGTTTGCATTAAAGAGCTTGACTTGTAAAGTGTGGAATGTAGAGAAAGTTTGTAGCAAGTTTGGCAGCTTAAAGATGACTGTTAAGTGTTCCAGTGAAACTCCAATGATTTTATAAGGTCTATCAAATCTTGAGAGAAACTTGGCTACTCATTTTTTACCTGCATTGAAATATTGCCACCTGGAATTTACTGTAAAAAGCATAGCCTGTCTACTTATAGTAAAGGGAAATTTATCAGTATGCATTTTGTTAGCTTGTAATAACTGCTCAGTCTTAGTTTTAAGGAGATTGTCTTGCACCTTCTTGATATCAACTTTGAGATAGTAGATAATCTCTTTGGCACATATGTCTTCCAAGTCATTAGAGTTGTTTATGATGAAAGAAGGTAAAACTTAAGAAGAGCAGCTCATTCATAACTGAAATGGAGTAAAGCCTATAGATATGTTAACTGTGTTTATCATAGCAAAACAAATGCAAGGCAGGGTGTGTTTCTAGTCCATTTGATTATATTTAATATGGTATTATAGAGATTGATTAATTGTCTTATTTGTACATTTACTCATGCCATTGGACTATAAGTAGAAAGTGGACAATATTTTTATCTTTATGCCTGTAATTTTATATAGTACTGTCCAAAAGTCAGAAATGAATAGCTACTCGACGAAATACACTGAAAACCATTTCACAGCTACTCATCAAAGAACAGCCTGATTGTTCGCGTGGCGTGGCACTTGTGACTTCGCTGGCGAAAGATGCAATTGGAACTATTATTCTCTAGCAATAGGCTGATAAAGTTGGTGGCAATCAAGTCATCCTATTCATTGGATACAGAAAAAGGATAGAAGGGGCCTAGTAGACATTTGGTAGATAATTTGTTATACTAGCACTCAATGCATATAAAAAGGTTTGCCTGTTTGAGATCTTGATGCATTTCCAGCTAGGTAGAATAAGTTGCAAAGAGAACTGTAAGCTTTATTGAAGCCAAAATAGCCTAGGACATTGTGTGCAAGTCAGAACAACTCTTCCTTGATACCAGCAATGTAAAGTATTACAAGTCATCCTACAATATATAGTAGACTATTTTGAAATTTGATACTGTCTAATAGGTAATGTGCTTTGATAAGGTGGTGACACTATCTGTCATCACCATATCTCTTATAAACTTCTTGTAAGAACTTGAGATCTGCAGAGATATCCAATGTTTTCCAAGTTAGATGTTCAGACTGGGATCCTTTCATTAGGATGGCTATTGCTGAAGCATAAAATAGGTTGTCAGAGATGATGCATGCCAACATATCATTATTGTTGATATTGGCAAGATATGAAGGCATAGCATGCTATTTGGCCTTTGTAGATGAGTTGTATGGAAGAAAGCATTGGCTCCTATATTATTCTGTTACTTTATATATATAATTTTCCCTTTGAATTGTGAGAGATATTTTATCCAATATGCCTGGCATTGGCTAAGGTCTTTCTATATATTGAAATTTTCTAGTATTTTGTAATTAGTGTGAATAAAGAAAGGAATACCAAGCAGATTTGTTATGGACTATTCATTTTCTTTATCTTATCTTCCTTCCTTTATCTCTTCCCTCTCCCATCATGCTGCGCATCCCTCCCTGTCATGCTGCGCAGCGCGCAGTCATTGAGTCATCTTCATTTCCCTAGTCACTCTGAGTCATCCCACCCCAGCCTTACTCATCCGCAGTCCACAGCATTGCGCAGTCCATGGTCCGTGCTTGAGTACTGTAGAATACTTAAGGACTTCCAGATGTACCAGTAGTGCTAGGTTTAATATTCCTGTTGCCATCGTCTTAAACTGCTCTCGCACTTAGTCTGTCCGAGTCCTTTAAGATTCGTCTAGCCTAACAAGATATTAAACCTCGTTGAGACTCGCCCAGACTCACACATCACATCACGCTTTATCAAAGACCTAATCAACATTCGACGACAAACGGTCGCCGACCCAGCGAGCACTAGCACGAGCGACAAGAACACCTGGTTCAGAGAAGTAGATCACACATTGCAGTCCACGCCATTCGCAGAGACAGTCCACGCCAGCCGCAGAGACACTAGCAATTCAAACAATCGAGAAAGGGAACGTATGCCTACACCAAGTAGCGATGAAGAAGAAGAGCAGGCACTTCTGAGAGAACTTGCCTTCACCACCGCAGACGAGCTTACTGAAAACTTCAGTAATGAAACAGCACAGCTCATTGCAGAACTCTTACTAGAAGGAGAATACGGGATAAGCCTAGAAGAGCTGTGGTCAGACCAGAATCTTCCTGCCGAAGAAGAGGACGAACCAATCCGCAAGAGAACAAGAGAAGAATGAACACGAGCCCAAAGCTTCAGACAACAGCAGATTGCAAACTACAATCGCCGAGTACAAGAAGAGGACACACTAATACAGAAGGGACACAATGCACAGAGCATATGACAACGATACCAAAGCCAGGGGCACATAGGAATGAAATTGCTGAACCCCTTCAGAAGACTGACCCACCAAAGTACAGCATAAAGGAAATTGCACCATCGTGGTGAAAGTAAGCAACAGCAACTGGAACAAATACTATTGGTGGAGGGAGCGAAAGAGACTACCCAAGACAGACAGACCAACCGCTGCAGAGTGGAACGAATTCGAACAAGCCTGTAGGATCGCAGGAATCGACCTAGACTATTGGAAAGAGCAACGAGAAGAACAGAGACAAAAGCAAATTCAAGAACAGCAGGCCCAAGCACAACAAGCTCAAGAACAAGAAAGCCAAGACCAAGACAGCGATGAAGAAATTCTACAAATAATGGCAACAGAATACAAAGGAATTATCGCAGACCCAAAGTTCTTCACAGGAGACCGAACAGCTTTCGACATTTGGTGGAGAAAGATGAAACTCTACATAACTGCACATGGAGACCTCACCGATACATAAAAGATTGGAGCAGTACTATCCAGAATGACCAACGGACCAAGAGCCCACTGGGCGTCGAAGAAAATTGACACCATGACCAACCAAAGCACATGGGCCAATTTTGTAACCGAAATACAGACACGATTCAGCAATGTCATATCACCATCGCAAGCAGAGAGCAAATTATTCAACATCAGACAGGGAAACTGACCGATTGATGAATTCCTAGATGAATTCATAGACCTCGCAGGAAAAGCAGGAATGACAGGAACAGCTCCGTGCTTTCTACTCGAGAAGAGCCTAAACAGGAGGACAGCAGAAGCCGTACACTCGATCTCCGAACTCCCAACAGATGGAGATGAATATATCAAGACAGTTCGAGTGATTGGACGAAACATCGATGAACATCGGAATGTAATGAGAGGGGAATTTGCAAATAACCAACACAAGCCAGGAAACCCAAGCCGAGGAACAGAACAGGCCATGGAAGTCGACAAAGTACGAAGCAACAATTGCTTCAACTGCAATAAACCAGGACATCTTTTACAAAACTGTCCGAAGCCACAAAAAGGAGCAGCAAATGTCACATGTTACAATTGCAGCTTGAAAGGACATTATGCATGAAACTGCAAGAAAAAGAAGAAGGGAAAATCCCGAGTCAGAGAAGTGAAAGAAGAAGGAGAAGAAGACAAAGAAGACAAGGACAAAGAAAGCTCTGACAAAGAGGGTTTTGTCGAAGGGTCTGATTGAGAGGTGCTAAATCGTGACCCATACAGCTGAAACAGACTCGCTTTGATACAGGATGTAGATCATCCCATACTCTGAAATACACCATTTCTGCAAAGCGACCTGAAGCACCAAGAAAAACCATCCAAGGCAACAAACCACCCAGAAGAAAAGAACTTGCAGTACCAGCGAAAATACGAACGCGAAAGGGGATAGCAACGATAACATCAGAAGTCGATAGTGGAGCAGACAGGATCTGCATCAATACTGCTATAGTAATGAAAACGGGATTGAAGACACGGCAAATCAAGAAGATTCCAATCATAAATGCAGATGGATTACCCAACCGCCAGAAAACAGCAAACTGAGTAGCGGAAGTTCACATCAACATTAGAGGGCACAAAGAGCATATGGAAGCCATTGTACTCGACATTGGAAAAACTGACATGCTACTGGGACATGACTGGCTTGTCTATCACAACCCAATGATCAAATGGAGGACAGAAGAGATTGTCTTTGACAGATGCCCCAAGACATGCAAAATAAACCACCAGACGATCAAAATACAGAAAGTGGCTGAACCAGTGAAGACCACAGCCAATGACAGGACGGGAACTCAGATATCTTCATATCTGACAAAATTCAAACACCTCTTTAAGGAGAAGAACTTCGATCGACTACCGGACCACAAGGAGTGGGACTACGAAATAAACTTAACAAAAGACACACCAAAAACGATACCGAGCAAGGTCTACCCAATGACGTAGAAAGAACTAGAAGAACTAGATGCCTTTGTCGAAGAAGGGCTAAGAACAGGGAAGATACGCCCCTCAAAATCACCTTACGCAGCACCCTGTTTCTTTTGTAACAAGAAGGATGGTAGCAAATGACTCATCCAAGATTATCGAGAAATAAACAAATATATGGTCAAGGACAAGTTTCCACTACCATGCATCAGCGAACTCCTCAATATGCTACAAGGAGCGAAGTACTTTAACAAGATCAACATTATCTGGGGATACAACAACATTCGCATTCGAAAAGGAGATGAATGGAAAGCAGCCTTCCTAACAGCAAGAGGACTCTTCGAACCAACGGTCATGTACTTTGGACAGTGCAATGCACCAGGCACTTTCAGCTGAATGATGGCAAGCCTCTTCCAAGACCAAATATGAAGAAGAGTATGCATAATCTATATGAACGACATTATAATCATCAGACGAACGTGAGAGAAACTTCAAAAGAATACAGCAGAAGTCATGGAGATACTGAACAAGAACGACCTATTCATCAAAGGACCGAAATGTGTCTGGGAATCATCAAAAGTCCCAGTACTAGGGTATATCATAGGAGAGGGGAAAGTGGAAATGGAACTGGAGAAGATTACAGCCGTACAATCCTGGCCAACTCCGAAAATGAAGAAAGAACTACAAAAGTTCTTGGGATTCACAAACTTTTACTGATGATTCATCAAAGGATATGCAAAAGTCACTAAACCCTTAACGGAGCTGACTAGAAACAAAACATTCCAGTGGACAGACAAGCAGCAAAGTGCTTTCAAGGAACTAATCCGACACATAACCTCAGCACCCATTCTAGCACTACCACAAACAGAGGGAAAATTCCGAGTCAAAACGGACGCCTCAGGATATGCCATCGGAGCGGTATTATCACAACAGCAGAAAGGACTGTGGCACCCAATTGCCTTCATATCAAGATGTATGACCCCAGCAGAGCAGAACTATGAAATCTACGATAAAGAACTCCTTGTGATAATGGTGGCACTGAAGACATGGAGACAATACCTTCTAGAAGCTCAAGAGAAGTTCGAGATATTGACAGACCACAAGAACCTATCATATTTCCGAAAACTGCAATGACTCAATTCGAGACAGACCAGCTGGTACCTGAAACTACAAGAATATGACTATGAACTACGACATGTGCCAGGAAAAGCGAACGGAAAAGCAGATGTCCTATCACGAATGGCGGGATATGAAGACAACCTAGCAGAGAAAGACGACATACAAATGATCAAAGAAGCTGCATTCATCTGACATCTGGAAGAGAATAATGAACGAGATTTTGACTTGATGATGTTCGAGGATGCACATCCACAGAAAAGGGAAGCAGAAAATAATGAAATAATGCAAACAAGAGGAATCACGATGATCGAAACTCCAAGAATGGAATAAATTCGACAATGCACACGGAGGGAAACGATCATAACAACAGGACTGAAGGAAAAACCACACTGGTTCACAGAAGAAAACCACATTGTATATGCAGGAGGGAAGATCTATGTTCCCCCAGACAACAAATTGAAGGAAGACATCATGTTCGAACACCACGATACACCCATCAGAGAACACCCAGGACAATATCACATGCACAAACTCATAAACTGCACCTATTGGTGGCCATCAATGTTAACAGACATCAAGAAGTATGTCAATGGATGCGAAGCATGCCAGCGAAACAAAATCATCCGACAAAAGAAACATGCACCACTATACCCACACGAGGTCCCACAGCAACCATGAAAAGATATCGGAGTAGACCTCATAGGACCACTACCCAGCTCGAATGGCTTTAACGCCATTGCCACAGTCACAGACTGCCTGACCAAGATGATCCATCTAATTCCCACAAATACCAAACTCACAGCAGAAGGTCTCGCACAACTGTACCGAGACAATGTGTGGAGACTCCATGGAATCCCATGAAAGATCATCAGTGACCGAGGACCCCAATTTGCAGCACGATTCATGACAGCACTTCTAAAACTGCTTGGAACGAAGCAAAACCTATCAACGGCCTATCACCCATAAACAGATGGACAGGCGGAGCAATCCCATCAAGAAACGGAAGTTTTCCTTAGAAACTTCACAAACAACCTGCAGAACGACTGGGCAGAATGGATAGCGATTGCAGAGTACCAATACAATGACAAAACACATCAGGGAACAAAAGAGACACCATTCTACCTCAACTACGGAATGCATCCCTGGAAGGGAGAACCACAGACAACAGAAGGGAATAACCCCGCAGCAAAGAACTTTGTCGAAAGAATGGACCAAATCTGGAAAGAAGCAAATGCTGCGCTGCAGTATGCGCAAACATGAGCCAAAGACAATTACGATATGAGACGAAGACCAGCCCATGAATACAAGAAAGGGGACGGAGTATGGCTTGAAGCCACCAATATCACAGTCAATTGACCATCAAAGAAGTTATCAGCACTCCGATACAGACCATTCAAGGTGATCGAAAAGAAAGGAGCCTCAGCATACCACCTGAAACTCCCAGCATCATGGCAGCTGATACACCCTGTGTTCAATGAAACACTACTCACATCCTACAAAGGACCCCGTTTCAAGATACAAGAACAGCCATCACCGCCACCCCCTGAAATCATAAATGATGAAGAAGAGTACGAGATAGAAGAAATTCTAAAAAGAAAGAAACAAGGAAGAGGAACGCTATTCCTGGTCAAATGGAAAGGATATGGACATGAGGAGAACACATGGATCAAAAAGAAGGAACTGGGGAATGTGCAGCAAGCTCTAGACCGTTTCCTGAAGAAGATTATGGAACAAGATAAAAGGACCATGAAAAGAGGGAAGAATGCTGTGATTAAAGTGGTGAAACAGTGATGTTATGGACACTGAGGAAAATTTCATCCAAACCTTCTTCAGCATCGACTGATGACGGACATTGGGCACTGTGAATCAAGTGAATAGGTGAGCCAGAGTGAGACCATGACGTACTGCAATTTTAGAAGAAGTGGTGGTTCTAATAACAGATTATCTTATGCTGGATGCAAAGAGGAATGGACACTGCGATTAAAGTGATTAGGTAGGCCAGTGCGAGATCATGATGTACCAGACAATGAGGAAATGACATCCCAAAGTGAGAGGAATACTTCATTAGCGGCAACAGATGAGCGATGCATGTAGACCAATGCAGAGAAGGCCACCAAACACGAGAGAGACGGTTTCCATGTGGACATTCGACAAGTTGAGCCATCGCTGCCATCCAAGTCAAAGCCAATCATGTGTCAGTATGAAGGACTTACTCTAGCCATAAGTAGATGCGACACGAGTGCTGTTTCTCGTGTGAGATGTGTGCTCTAGTCAATATGTTAGCGATACTTATGAGATGAACATGTTGGGTAAGTGCCACTCGTGCTGATTCTAATACTACCACATGATTCTGGACAGAATCAGGCCGGGTTCTGTTGAAATAACACAGTATTAGGAAAGATAGTTAAGTACAGCATTAGATACCTCATTCACTGCATGCGATATGGTGTCCGACGGTGCTCGATCTTCAAATTGGCTTGAACGCATATAATATCATACCAGCCTCAACCAGTTATGTAATGCCTGCCTCCAGCCACGTCACATCATCATGCTTCAAATTTCAACATCAACATTTGCGAGCATATGAGGCCCAGAAGGAAGGCTGTGAGCCATGCCGAGGCATATGCAGCTCTTCCTGACGGTGTCAAGTACAAAGCATTGCCTTTCTCCACTGCCTGTTTCCCCTCTGTTGAACCACAGCTGGCGCTACCTGAAGGGAAGGCTGCGAGCCACACTGAGGCATATGCAGCATTCCCAGATGGTCTCAAGTCTTCTGCGGTTCCAACAACTTCCACTCACACACTGCGCCCTGTCTTCAACTTCTCCATTGAACATGCCCTGCAAGGCACCAATGCTTTGTACACAATCATCGACCAGCTGCGCAAAGCAACCACCCCAATGCAGGTAAAACTGTCTTCCCCAACTCCCTGACCTCACACGAATATAACTACAGCCAGGACATACCATAAAGTGGTCGCTGCCCGCCGACAAAGAGCCCTGCAACGTTACCACACCATCTTCAATGATGAGCATGCAGAACCTAGTCAATGGCATGAAAACCCTGAATCGATGGGCACACAAGCCTAAGCAAGTGCAGAAGGAATGGGAGAAGCGGCTTCGACATTGTAAGTGGAACAATGCCTCCTTGGAACCCAATCCGCTGGGTCAGAAACAGGCCAAAGATGCACTGGCTCATTCTATCCGGGTACAAAAGGCGGCAGACCATCTACCCCGAACAAAGCCAGCGTGGGTTGGGGTGCATATCGATTCTCACCAATGGCAGAAGGTCATTGCTGCCGCCTTCGTACCGTCATCCACATCTCCACCCAATTTGGACCCGCCTCCCGATATCCTTGCCAAGCTACCCACAGTTCTGCAGATCCTCCTCGCTGATGGTTTCAGGCTCATATGGTGGGATGGATGCTCTTTCCATCCCATTGTGGACTCCAATGGGCGCATGGTGGCTATTCTAGGTGGTAGACCCGGTAGCGAAGAGTGGTTGATTCTAGCCAAGGACACCGCGACTGTATGGAGAACTGTGTATCAGCAATGCACATTCATAGAAGAACAATGCCAGCACTGGCGCAGCGATTTTGTAGCCATAGACTCTGGACTCTCTTACGGCAGAGGACAAACAGTATGTCTACACCTCTGTTTCCAAGAAAGCTCTAACTTCCTTTGACTTCAAACCCCTCGACCCCTTGCTCAAGGCCCCAAAACACAAGAGGTCGTATTCATGCTGAATACCGATGGTTTGCATCGCTTCAAAGGTCATGCAGCATCGCTCTTTCGATGTTACCAATCCAAACTTTATGCCCATTATATCGATACCCTGCAGAAGATACGCAAACACCACCCGGACTTGGACCCGGACATTCCAAGGTTCCTGGATCCGTGGCCAGGTGTCAGCAAAAATTTGGGGCCAGCAACGGCCACTCATGAGCACATCGACCAGGCTAATCTGGCCTGGGGCATGTGTGCTGTCGTACCCTTTGGAAACTTTGACCCCGACATGGGTGGTCATCTTGTTTTCCATGATCTAGGCCTTGTGGTGCATTTCCCACCAGGCACTACAATTCTTTTGATGTCTGCAGTAAGTACTCTGTCACTCCAATGTACTCATTCTGGATGGCCAAGAGCGCTTTTCGACAATGTTCTACACTGCTGCAGGTTTATTCTGATGGGTTTACAATGGATTTCAGTCAGACCTGGATGCAAAGGTGTCAAAATCGTCTGAGGACAGCCAGAAATGCGCCGAGATACAGGTGCAATGTTGGAGGGAGGGGATGGATATATTGACGCATCTAGAATAGCAACATGTACGAGAGTTTACCATCCATCAAATGTGGTCACCTGACTTGGTGCAAGTACCATGCCTTTGTAATTTGTCAGCACGTCAGCATGTCACCTTCAACAATGCCTCCACCTCCACCAAAACAATGGAAAGTCGACAAGGTTTACCACGACTGCATTGAACTGCCTAATGACTTCAATGTCATCCATATCCGAGAAACTCATAGCATAATCATGGGTCAATGCACAAGGCACCTCCCATCCCAATGCTCTTCTCAACGAGGTTGGACAGCTTGGTTGCATGGCCCGGATTGGGAGCCAGAGGACAACTGGGAGTTCGCATTGGATCTGGATGGTGAATGGTATGACGTGGAGGTGGAAGCTCCGATCAGCGTTATGGAGTCAGAGGTTGTACATGAACAGAAGACCAAGAAGAAGCAATGCAAGTGTTCTACACATGCGGTGAGTAGATTTTCGCATGTTATACTCTACTGTCTTTGTCTTAAGCCTTGTTAATTGACCTCAGAAATGCCCAAACGTGCTTTTCAAGACAACATACCATACAAAATATCTGGACAAGCTGATACATGCTGAAGGTCATGGCAATTTCCTGCATGATAAGGACTGTCCGGACTGTGTGGCATGTCAAGAGAAGGCACCTCAGAAACCCGAGTACCGGTGTTTAGATTGCTTCCTATCTGATCTAGTGTGCAAGAAATGCTGTTGTCGTCATCATAGATGCCTACCTTTTCACGTCATAGAGGTATGCAGATATTCTTTGATATAAACTGGTACTGAAACATCGGTTGACACAGTGCTGGAGCGGTACTCATTTTATTAAGATGCCGTTGAAACAATTAGATGCATGTATTCAGCTTGGCCATCGCAGCATGTATTGCGGGTCACCCATGCAATGTCATCAGAATCTGTGAATTCTCCATACCAATGGCATTCATGACGTGGCCCTTCGATTTTGTGGCTGCCCTCATGCAGCTCCTCCCTACATTCAACTCCTGCGTGCTCATCTATTTCCTGCCACTCAGAGCCAAATCCAGACATGCACCTCTTTTGAACTCCTCAATCTCCTCCACTTGTGTTCATTGACAACCAAAGCTACGGCGTATGATCTCTATCATATGTTGGCAAAGTTATCCAATAACACTGGTCTGGATATCCCCAAATTTCATTATCAACAACTCTTGTGCATATTAACACAATGGAGACATCTCAAATTGTTGAAGTGTGGCAGACGTGCTCATGATCCTGCAGGCATGGATGCCACTCCTGATGGTGACCTCGCCATTCTCTGTCCGACCTGCCCCTGGCCCAGCATAAATCTACCTCAAAACTGGAAAGAAGTGCCTCCTTCAGAACAGTGCATTTTTTCGCCTCCTTCCAACAATCTGGTCTCATAGATGTTACAGATACCTTTACCAAGGCGCTTTTTGTATTGACACCAACTTCCGATTGAAAAACCAGCTTGTTTCATCTTATTCAACAGATCCTGGCCTAGGTATCAGCATGGCATACATGGTACCGCACAAGGAGTATGAAGCTTATGTGTTGTCCAAGGCCTCTGATGCAGATGTAGGTATTCCTGCATCCTGTGCATAGTTTGGCCTCATAAATTCCATAGGTCAGCACTTGCATCGGGTTCTCGGCCTTGGCCAAAGCAAACAACAAGTTCTCCCAGGGCCTTCGTTATACCGGAGTGGGGGCGATTACGTGCAGTCATTCGGAGATGGTCTTACCAAATGGCATCGGAAATTTACAGAAGGGCGAAAGGTAAGCAGGTTTGCACAGACCTGGACTGCATGGCTAACAACGATCTTCTTATTTAGATACTCTAACATGGATTACATTACCACCTCTGCCCTATGTCGATATGTGGCACTGCTATGGGCCATCCTGAGTTATGATATTGTGTGCCAATGGTTCTGCAATCTTTTACAGCATTGGAAGGGATTACCCAGCACTGTCAAAGTTCCCGACTCCCTCAAATTTCGCCCCGCTATTCCAAAACTCCATGAGCAAATGCATCAGAAGGCAGGACATGAAGTCTTCTCTCTCAACCTGATGCATGGGGCTGGTTTGTCCGACTTTGAAGGTCCCGAGCATGTATGGGCACCACACAATGCCTTGGGAGACTCCACGAAGACGCAAGGACCAGGTACAAGGCATGATATCCTTGACGATAATTGGGGCTTTTGGAATTGGGAGAAATACAGCTCAATGGGTACGTGTTGTTCATGATCCTGATGTAATGCACATTGATGCAGAAATTTCTGCTAGGAAAAACACTGATGCGATGTTATAAGATGGCTATCAGAGAGCATAACATACAAGAAGAGGCGCATCGTGGTTTGATAGCTTCGATCCCCCCTCATCTCATTCAGCAATGGGAGGAAATGTGCATCCAATGGGATAGGGATGAATATCCGAAAACTGCTACTCAATGTCCATATCATGCGGATGAAGAGAGATGTAGGTCATCCATGTTTCTTGTTCTGAATGATGCTGACAAATGTACCAAGGTCTTTCTGAATCTGAAGTGCATCGCCAACTGGCCGAGCAAGAAAAGACTCAATTGGACACCAACGTGCAAGACTTGCAAGCTATGGCGCCTGCTGAATTTGTTTACATGGGCTTAGGTCTCGAAGATATGCAGTATGTGATTCTCTCAAATAATGCCAATCGTTGGGCTAATTATTCACAGGCTGCGTATTCGAAGAATCACCATAGGATCGAATCCTGCACGAATAAGCCCAAGTGAAGGCGCTTCTCTCACTGAACAACGGGATGCTCTGCGCCTCCAGCTACGACTGTGGGATCGGCTATGCCCTATATTCCTACCTGGTCTCGCTGCATATTGTGAATGCTATGTGGCCTCAGACATATCCCAGGTGCAGGCCGAGCACCAGGATCTGTTTTTGCCATCTTCTATCCCTCTGGATTTCCGTGATACAGTCTGCTTAGATGGCCTGGCTGACATTGAGGAGCAACTGTGCACGGCACAGTGCAATGATGCACTGGAAGGACTTCGGCACATCTTACGCATGAAGGCCAGAATGGTACACTTCAAAAATAAAAACATTCGAGGCCAGCGGAATGGCATTTGATCTTGCGCCATCATCGATTGTGTACATGATAGGGCCCGTTACTTTGCTATGAAGTACCGGGTGGCATGACAAGCAAAGATGGGTCTTTCGGAATCTGGTGATTGGGAAAACAAGTTCCACCCCTTGCTAGATGCCGACAGTCATGCCTACACCGACCTGAATCACCTCAAACCACTTTACGGAAGGAAGGGAACAGTGGAAGATAATGATGAAGCGGAAGCTCCAGTGAGGACTGTGGCTCACGACCAAGGTGATGTCCATCAAGGTGAATGTGAACATGAATGACGTGACAGCACAGGAGAAACACGTCGAATGGTCTCGTGGATCTGGCTCAATACAAAGCTCAAAGATGAGGTCCTGAACGATGAAATACTCCGATCTGAGTGGGCATGGAGTCGAGCTAGGTCACTTCATGCTGCTGAAGAAGTCAAGCTTGTGCGAGAAGAAATGCGCTGTGATTTGGAATTTATGCAATGGCATGCAAATTGGTGGAAGAGCTGGTCAAATTGGCGCAAGGTGGATAACGTGGCATTGCAGGAGGGCATCAGTGCATACGCAAAATCCCAAGCTACAATACAATGGGCACTCGGTGACTCATTCCACACCCTCTGGAAACAGCCGCTTCATGCCTACGATGAGGGCGAGGACAATGACAATGGCAGCAGTGGCGGTGATGATGAGGACAATGGCCGACAGGACAATGGCAGCGACAACAATAAGGATGATGAGGAAGATGAGTAGCAGGTATTTTCTGCACCATTTTTGACCTTTTTTTCCCATTCATGCATTGCCACATCACAGCGTTGTTGGACGACCAAGCACAGGACACGTGGACAGCAGAAGCTCATGAGCAGGAGCAGTGGGGGGCGAGGGGCAGGAGGGGCAGGAATGATGAGCAGGAGGGGCGGGAACAATGAGCAGGAAAGGTGGGGGCCGATGAGCGGGAGGGGCAGAGGCTGATGAGCGGGAGGGGTGGGAGCTGAGCAGCAAGGAGGTTGGTAAGCGATGAGCAGAGGGGAGCCAATGAGCAGAAGGCTGAGAGAGGTGAGGAGCCATATATGGAAGGCTGTTGCATAGCTGCTTGTTTGTATGAGCCTGGCCAGCCAATTGGCCTGTTTTGATGTATGAAAGTAGCAGCAACAGATGTGAGGTCCGAGAATGAGGAGTCCCAGAGAATCTCGTAAGCTTGATGGGCAGTAAGAGTACTGCCATCATTGTTGAAATAAGGGACATCGAGCAATTTCGCATAAGAAATGCTTGTGGGCATGGTGAGCTCGACCGTGGAACCAGTCAGGGCGCACCAGAGGGCGGACTCGCGCATGAGATCGCAGTCCTTCGGGGATGCCACCCTCATTATCAAACAAGAGAACGAGGTGGTGGAGTGGTCCTGGATAGATTCACACCTAATCCAGGACTTGCCAGCTGTCAACCCCCGATTGAGGGTCGTCAGGAGAGTTCCAGCGGCAACCGAACCATTGCCACCTGGGAAAGTGTAGACCAGTCTGACATTATGTCTAGATGGCCCATGTGAGGTGGACTTAGCCTTTTTCTTAGGTGGTCCAGATGCTTCGCTGGTCGCTTCCTTCTGCAAGGAGATGATCTTGTCGGCGAGGAGGTCCGGAAATGTTTTGGCCAAGACCACGATGGCCTCAGCTGGAGTAGTAGCAGGCTGAGCCATGGCTTGCACATAGGAGTGCTTCTTGTTAGATGGGCAAGTAGCCCGATTGATAGGAGGGGGAGGGCCCCGTCCTGGAGTCTGGGACCAGGATCGATTGCGAGGAGGAGGGGGTGGGCGGTTCGGGTTGTGAGGTGGTCTCGCTGGCCGAGTGCCAGCACTGGATCAGGAGTCCTGGGGGCGCAAGGTGCCCATCAGAGAGGAATTGTGTACGTCACTTGAAAAATGAGTGGACTTGGAAGTGTGGGAGCGGACTGTGGTGGCGAGCCGTTGTCTGAGAATATGCTTGGGTCCTTCAAGGGTAGGGATTCCAAACATGTTGACATTGGCAGCGGTGTCGACCAAAGAGGCCAGACCTTCTGCGATGGCATATTGGTAGCTGGCAGGGACCTGCACGGCTGCAGTGTTGACCTTCCGGAGCCATTCCTTCAGGTTCCAGAGGGATTCGGTGACCGCCTTCACTTCACCGTGGAGAAGGTGAAAGCCATCCTCCTCGAAGTACAGCACACCGACGTTGTCACTATTAAACCCGGCGCTCGTGGATGCCATGGAGATAGCGGGAGATGAAGGAGCAGGGGGCGCAGTCACCTCACCCTATGGATTGGGGTTGTTGGTCTGCATCAGACTGTCGTTTCCTTGGAAAAGGACGCCGGACGAGGGCCCGGGCTGGGAGAAGAGGCCTTGGCTGGGAGGAGGCTCAGCATGGCTGGGGTGCAGGTTTAGTGGGGAAAGTGTTGGCTTTCCACCACCACCAAGTGTGTCGAGTGGATCATCGCTCATCGAACTTCTCTAATAAAACGCTGGATTTTCAGCGGATTTCGCGATAAATTGGGAGGGAGGTGCTCAAGAGTGTAGAATACTCGGATCTGCAACTTGATTCAAGATCAGTCCAAGTGTCGTCACTGTAGAATGTTAAGCTAGACGAATCTTAAAGGACTCAGGCAGACTAAGTGCGAGAGCGGTTTAAGACGATGGCAAAAGGAATATTAAACCTAGCGCTACTGGTACATCTGGAGTCCTATATTCTACGTCTCGAGCCGGCCTGGGCTGCGCATGCTGTGGGCTTGGATGGGGTTGGGATAGGATGCTCGGGTGACTGGGAAAGGGGATGACTCGTGCTGCGGCTGCGGCTGTGGGGTGGGGGAGATGGGGAGAGATAAGGAGATGTGAAATGATGGTCGTCTGACGTGTTTTGTGAAAATGTGAGATTATTTACAGTTGTTTACAAGTGGGCGTTGCAGAAAGAGGTGTCTTCTTAGGTGGTCCAGAGGGCTCGCCAGTTGCTTCCTTTTGCAAGGAGATGATTTTGTCAGCAGGGAGATCCGGGAAGGTTTTGGCCAAGGCTACAATAGCCTTGGCCAGGGTAGTTGCAGGCTGAGCTGCTGCTTGCGCATCCCTCGGTCATTGATTTGGTGTTCTGTCTGGTTTTAGTGGACCAGTTACACTCCCGCATTCTCCATGCATTGCAGTTGATGTTGGATCATTGTCCATTGTCACTGGAATTGGATATTCTGCTCCTTGACATTAGTGACGAGCGGAGGTCACTCCCTAAGGACAGCGTGCCAGAGTTTAGCTCTGACATTGCTTCAGACTTGCTTGGACTAGATATGATTCCAGTAGAAGCCATTCATGATCTCGAGAGGGTACTTTGTGCACTCTCAGCATCAGTTGATCAAGCTTGGAACCTCCACCTGCTTCTGTGGGCGGGGATCCTTCGAGGTCAAAGAACTTGGCCTCCCTCTCTGAATGCCAGTGCACGTCGCTGAAATCCCCTCTCAAAAATTTGGTGGACCTCAGACCATCAAACTTTATACATACGGATTATTTTGCTGATGCAAATAACCTGGGCAGGCGGTTGGTCGACCAGTTCGGCAACCGCTTTGAGACTCATAGGCTCCTTGGCAAAGATGAGGACTCTGTCAAGGCCTATCGCAACTCGTTGGAGCAGGCGCTTGTTGAGTGCCAGGCCCAGCAAGACTGTGCATATGTCAGTAGTGACGGTGCCGTGCCCACGAAAGCAGATGCATCTAGATCTTAAGCAGTTGGTATATGCATCCCGAGTCTACTGGAGCACCAGACTCTTATTTGAAACTCGTCAGCTGGTGGGTAAAGCGACCAGCGATGACTCCAAGCTTATTGGATTGTGTGTCACAATCCAGAAGGCTACCACGCAAGATGGAGTCACCTCCATCTTGTGTTTCTTGGATTCGATGAATACTATTAACCGCATCATCAACTGCAATCTGCACTCTGCACAGCAGCATTCCATTGCACTATGCAAGGTATTACGGCGCTGGCTCAACGATGATGAGCGGTGCAAGATTGAACTCTGGCATGTCCCTTCCATTTGGAAGTGGGCCATTCAGCGCGAAGCATACGAGTTCACTCGGTCACTCGACATTCCACTGGGGGCTTGCCCCCTCTATACCATGGATGCGCTCCGAAAGGAGGCAGACGATGATATGCACGCCTCTTGGTTCGACCAATCTTGGACCAAGAAATATATAGGCGCTTCCACGTTTCATTTTCATGAAGCTGGAAAACCGGACTCCTATGAGCGCCCTTCTCGAAAGAGAACGGGCTTCATGAAGTTGGTGAGTGGCAACGAGCTGTATGCTCGCTGCTGTCACGTTGCCTGCGGACATGCGCCGATCAATGCATATCGTGCACGGTTCAATTTTGTCAATAGCGATCAATGCTCATGCGGATGGGGGCCTGAGGACTCCATCCACATCATGACTCTCTGCTGTAACTGGCAGAGACCAACGGAATGCCAGTATGATGCCTTTGTGCACCTCTGGTTCATTAAGTACCTCACATCGAATAAGGCAGTGGGTGCTTTCATTCCGGATCCAGGTGGTGGGTAACCACACGTCTGCTGCGGACGGTGCTCTCCGGAGCACTGGTGCATTCTGGTGATTGATGAAAGCGGTCACTGAGCTTCATTGCGCACTGCAGGCCCTGCAATGGTGGGCATTATGGGACCTTACGGACCCTTTACATGGAAGCGACCGCATCCGGACCTTCAGGTCTGGGGGACGCCAGCTCTAGCAAGCGATTCAGCATGAGCTCAGATGAGCACGGGCACGAGAGAACAGGGCGGTTCAGCCCTCTATGTCTATCCCCTCAGTCTGTTTTTCTCAGACTAGTTGTATTTATCATAGATACCTCATTGTATTTACAAGCGGACTGCCATCGAGCACCGCTATATAAATTGTTGATTTAAAAAAAAACAAAAAAAGCTTGGAACCTCCACTCTAAGGAGTGCAAGCTCTCTTTTTTTTTTTTTTTTTTTTTTTTAAATCAACAATTTTTATAGCGGTGCTCGATGGCAGTCCGCTTGTAAGTACACGAGTGTGCCTATGATAAATACAACTAGTCCGAAAGAGACAGACTGAGGAAATAAACATAGAGGGCTGCACTGCCCTGCTCTCTCGTGTCCGCGCTCAGGCCGCTCAAGGCTCAAGCTCATGCTGGTTCGCTCGCTCGAGCTGGTGTCCCCCAGTTCCGAAGGTCCAAATGCGGTCATTTCCGCATAAAGGGTCCGTGAGGTCCCATAACACCCGCCATCGCAGGGCTTGCAATGCGCACTAAAGCTCAGCAATCGCTTTCGACAATCGCCAGATAGAAACGGTGCTCCAAAGAGTGCCACCCACTACAGGCAAGCGGTCACCCGCCGCCTGGATCCGGGATGAAAGCACCCGCTGCCTTATTCGATGTGAGGTACTTAATGAACCAGAGGCACACAAAGGCATCATACTGGCATTCCGTTGGTCTCTGCCAGTTACGGCAGAGAGTCATTACATGGACGGAGTCCTCGGGCCCTCGTCTGCATGAGCATTGGTCGCTCTCAACAAAATTGAACCATGTCCGATATGCATTGATCAGCGCATGTCCGCATGCGATGCGACAGCAACGAGCAAACAGCTCATTTCCTGTCACCAACTTCATGAAGCCTGTTCTCTTGCAAGAGGGGCGCTCATAGGAGGCAGGCTTTCCTGCATCGTGGAAATGAAATGTGGAAGCACCTATGTATTTCTTGGTCTGGGATTGCTCGAACCAAGAGGCATGCATGTCATTGTCTGCCTCCTTTCAGAGTGCATCCATGGTGTAAAGAGGGCGAGCCCCCAGTGGAACATTGAGCAACCGAGCGAACTCATGTGCTTCGAGTTGAATAGCCCACTTCCATCTGGAAGGGACATGCCAGAGTTCAATCTTGCACCACTCATCATTGTTGAGCCAGCGCCGTAATACCTCGCACAAGGCAATTGAATGCCGCTGCGCGGAATGGGGGTTACAATCGATAATGTGCTTGACCGCATTCATCGAATCTAAGAAACATGAGATGGAAGTGATGCCATCCTGTGTGGTAGCCTTCTGGATCGCAACACGCAATCCAATCAGCTCTGCATCGTCACTGGTTGCTTTACCCACCGGCTGATGAGTTTCGAATAAGAGTCTGGTGCCCCGGTAGACCCGGAATGCATACACCGACTGTTTAACAAGTGCATCTGCTTTCGTGGGCATGGCGCCATCACTACTGACATATGCATAATCTTGCTGGGCCTGGCACTCCATGAGCACCTGCTCCAGCGAGTTGCGATAGGCCTTGACAGAGTCCTTGTCTTTGCCAAGGAGCCTATGAGTCTCAAAGCAGTCACCGAACTGGTTGACCAACTGCCTGCCCAGGTTATTTGCATCAGCAAAATAATCCATGTGTATGAAGTTTGGTGGTCTAAGGTCCACCAAGTCTTTGAGAGGGGATTTCAGCAACAAGCGCTGACATTCAGATAGGGAGGCCAAGTTCTTTGACCTAGATGGGTCCCCACCTGCCAAGGCAGGTGTGCTAAGAGAACGAAGGGCATGCCTTGCGTTTGAGTTGGCCAGACAGGCGGACAACCCGACTTTAAGCCATTTGATAAACCCAGCGATAGGCTCGACACAGGCCATGGTTTCAGCGGCACCCTCTGGAGTGGTGCGAAACTGTCCGTTAATCCAGATGCATGCTTTATGCTGCATCTGGTGCAACAACTTCATGAGTGCGATGTTGCACATACCATTGAAGTTCCATAATAAACAGCCATACGTCGCAATAGGGCGAGCGCATGACAGGTAGAGGATGCGTTTCTGTTGAGGTGAAAGTCCCCGAACAGAATTGCCTAGCATTTGGAAAGCTCTGGCAGTGGTCAGAGCCTTCATTGCATAAAAGCGGACATGCTCCTTGAAAGAAAGGCGTGCATCCAAGAAAAAACCAAGGTATCGCCAGACATCCTTGGGCTGCAGTGGAGTCGTGCCTGTGTAAGGCGCGAACCCCAGATCAATGGAAGGGCGGAGGTCCGCCGCATTGCACGAGAAATGCTGTAGCTCTTTTTTTTTTGTTTTTTTTAAATCAACAATTTTTATAGCGGTGCTCAATGGCAGTCCGCTTGTAAGTACACGAGTGTGCCTACAATAAATACAACTAGTCCGACAGATCCAGACTGAGGGGATCTGGAGGGCTCCTACCCTGTTCTCTCGTGCCTGCGCTCCTCCGGCTCGTGCTGACTTGCTCGCTGGCTTGCGTCCCCGCCCGGGTCCGGCTGCGGTCGTTCCCGTTCCGTGGGGCCCTCCCCGCCTCCGGGCTTGCGTGCGCTGCTCGCGCCCTTTCGTCAGTCCCGACTGTTCCGGTCCTCTGTCCCTGCCGCCTGGTCGTGCCCTGCCGCCTTTTGCGTCGGTCTTGACCCGCGCCGGCTCGTCTGCTCGGTGGTCTCTGCCGTTTGGCGGAGTCTGCTGACGTCCTCGGGCCCTCGTCCGCGGCATTGTTCGCTCTCTCGAATTGCCTTCGTTCTTGTTGGCGCTGTCCGCTGCCGCCAGCGCGGCTCCTCTTGCCCGTCCCAACTTCTGGCGTTCTCTTTCGGGGGCGCTCTGGTCGGTTTTCGCTCTGTGTGTGCGCCTATGTTTTCTTGGTCCGAGTTGGTCGACCGGCTGCATTTCATCGTCTGCCTCCTTGCGGGTGCTCCGTGGTGTCGGGTGCGTGCCCTGGTTCGCGCCGAGTCTCTTGCTTCGGTTGGATGGCCCCTTCCACTTGGGGGACTGCCGTCTCCTGCGCTGCTCTCTTCGTCGAGCCGCCTGTATACCTCCCGGCTGGTGCCGCTGTGCGGTGCGGTTGCTCGTGTGCAGTTTTGCTTCTCGAATCCGCCGGTGGAGGGCTCCATCTGTGTGGTAGCCTTCTGGATCGCGCCGCTCCTTGCTCGCGTCTCGCTGGTCGCTTTACCCCGGCTGCGGTTTCCAGAGTCTGGTGCCCCGGTGCCCGAGATGCGTCCCGACTGCTTCCGTGCTCTGCTTTCGTGGCCGGCGCCTCACTACTGATATTCCTCTTGCTGGATCTGGCACTCGCGGCGCCTGTCCGTGGTTGCGATAGGCTTTGACAGGTCCTCTCTTTGCCGGAGCCTTGGTCTCGCGGTCCCCTTTCCCGCCGCCTGCCCGGGTTTTTGCATCCGCAAAATATCCTGTGGTGTTTGGTGGTCTGGGTCCCCGTCTTTGAGGGAGTTTGCGCTGCGCTGACGTTCTGGGGGCCGTTCTTTGACCTCGGGGTCCCGGGGCGGCTGGTGGGCGGCTGCCTCGCGTTCGAGTTGGCTGGCGGGCGCCCCCTTCCGCTTTGGCCGGCGATGGGTTCCGCGGCCTGTTTCGCTGCCCCTCCGGGTGGTGCGAAACTGTCCATTAATCCAGATGCAGGCCTTATGCTGCATCTGGTGCAACCTTCTGGCGCCGTTCGCATACCATTGAAGTTCCATAATAACGCCGTACGTCGCAATAGGCGGCGCCCGGTGGGGATGTCTTCTGTTGGGAGACAAGCCTCAAACAGAATTGCCTAGCATTTGGAAAGCTCTGGCAGTTGTCGAGCCTTCGTTGCATAGACGGCGTGCTCCTTGAAGGAGAGCGCGCGTCCAGAAGAACCCAGGTATCGCCAGACATCCTTGGGCTGGTGGAGTTGTGCCGGTATATGGCCGACCCAGATCATGGACGGCGGAGGTCCGTCGCTTGCCAAATGCTGCAGCTCGTCTTGTTGTGTTCGACAACAAGCCCAAAGTCAGTGAAGAGGTTGTGCACTGATGCGTACGCCCTCTTCAGCTTTGGGACATTGTCCGGAATTGATTTGGACTGAGCAATGATCAGTCCATCGTCAACAAATGATATGATTGTTGGCATGTCGCCAACTTTCTGGTATAGTTTCAGTACAGGCGCTAAATGCGCAGACAGGACTGGAGACAGCCGAGCCTTGGCCGCCCCGACGTTGGCATCAAACTCAGGCGGCGGCGCTCTGCCAGGCATGGAGTTTTCGCCCGATGAGGTATGACTCAGACTTCGACACTTGGCGTGCGAGCCTCCGTGTTGCAGTATCCTCACCAACATCCGATGGTTGAGTAAGGGAAAGTATTGAGCTATATTAAAAGCGATGACGCTCGTTTTGAGGCCCTTTGTCCAGCCTTGCCGGATAATATGGGTCAGAAACACACCAGCGTCCTCTGTCGGTTCTGCCAATGCCACCGAACTGCTTTGGATCAAAGCAGCAATTTGTCGCCGTCTGCATCGTGCCCAGCTTTCTCGACGGCTTGCCGGGGTATTCAAAAGCCAATCGGGCAGGCTTTCGGGTATCGTATGCGGCTTGCCGGTTTCGGGATGATCCCGACAAGCTCTGCTTGGTCGGGCCTGCCCCAGGTCTAAACTGCATTTGCAATGCTTAGGAAGAGAGTGGCGCGTGGGGAATCTCCAAGCTGTTTGATATGCGCCCGGTCAGTGGTCTGGTCCCGGCGCGTATTGCTGCAGGCTCAGGCTCCCGGGTTCTGCGCGACGGCCCGTCCCGCTTGGTGGCTCGGTTCGTCGGTTTATCCTTCCGGTCTGAAATGCTGTAGCTCAGTCTTGTTGTGTTCAACAACAAGCCCGAAGTCAGTGAAGAGGTTGTGCACTGACGCATATGCCCTCTTCAGCTTTGGAACATTGTCCGGGATTGACTTGGACTGGGCGATAATCAGTCCATCGTCGACAAATGATATGATCGTCGGCATATCGCCAACTTTCTGGTATAATTTCAGCACTGGCGCTAAATAAAGCACAGACAGTACTGGAGATAAAGCCGAGCCTTGACCGACACCGATGTTGGCAACAAACTCAGGTGAGACTGCACTGCGCCACATGTAAGAAGTTTTACGCCTGACGAGATATGACTCAAAGAACTTTGAAACTTGATGTGCAAAGCCGCCCGTGTTGTAGTATTCTCACCAACATCCGATGGTTGAGTAAGGGAAAATATTGAGCTACATCAAAAGCGATGACGCTTATTTTAAGACCCTTTATTCAGCCTTGCCAGATAATATGGGTAAGGAACACTCCGGCGTCCTCCGTAGAGTTCTGTCGGATGCCACTGGACTGCTTTGGATCAAAAACAGCGAATTTAGTTGCTTCGTACTGCATACGACGCACCAGCATTTTCTCGACAAGCTTGCTGAGAGTATTCAAAAGCACAATCGGGTGAAAGGCTTTCAGAGTGTCGTATGCAGGCTTGCTGGGTTTCGGAATGATCACGGACAAGCTCTGCTTAAAGTAAGAGGGCCAGTGCCCCAGATCCAAGCACGCATTTGCGATGTTTAGGAAAAATATAGCGACGTGAGGGAATCTCACTAGCTGTTTAATATGCGCCCAGGTCAGATGGTCTGGTCCTGGGGCAGACGTATTACTGCAGGGTTCCAGGGATTCCTGGAGTTCAGCAGCAAAGAACAGGACCCAGTCCTGCATTGGATGAGACTCGAGTTCGTCGAGCTTATCCAAATTAACCGGCCTATCAGACACAGCATTATAAGACTTATCGAGCACATCCCAGAGCGACTCGATAGAATTGCAAGGCTGTCCTCTAAAGGAGATCACCTCGTAATTAGGCAAAGGCCTTTGCTTTGTTCATGCAGCTAGATCCCATGGATGTCGCGACTTTTCAGCAACCTCTTTGATTCGGTTATCAAAGAAGGTGCATTTAGCATCTTTGATAGCTTGTCGCCAGATGCAGTGGTCCCTTTCAGACCGAGTTTGTCTGAAAGTTTCCAAAGTCTCAGAGCAGTGCTGGTTCCACCAGCTCTTGCTCCGCTTAGAGAGCTTGCACTTCTTAAAGTGAGTTTCCCAAGCCCAATCAACTGATGACGAGAGTGCACAGAGTACTCTCTCGAGATCGTGAATAGTTTCTACTGGAATCATGTCCAGTCTGAGTAAGTCAGAGGCAATGTCTGCGATGAACTCGGGGACACTGTCTTTGGGAAGTGACTTCTGCTGGTCACTGATGTCGAGCAGCGGGATGTCAAGTTCAAGTGACAATGGACAGTGGTCTGAAGTCAACTGTAGCACATGTTCAATGCATGGTTGAATCTGTCCTGTCAGTATAGGGCAGAACATCAGATCAATAGTCGAGGGCCGAAGCTCTCGATTGTGGGATATGAAAGTCAGACCAGCATTAGACAGTTCTGCCCATTCAAGTCCGAGTTCGAGTGCCGCATTACACAGCGTCTCGCCCCGCGTACACTGAGAAGTATGAACTTGATCCCAAAGTTCATAGTAACAGTTGAAGTCCCCACCTAGATAAACCAAGTTGGGGAAGTCAGGACGCTCTGAACATTCGTCCAGGAGCTGGATCACGCTGCCGTCTACATCAGAGTAGGCATTAGCAAGGAAGAGAGGCTCGCCAGGAGTGGCGAGGCTTATAACCATAAAATCGCGACTATCAACTAAGTTGCATCACAGAGAAGGTCTTAGCTGCCATAGGCGGTTGTGTACATAGGCTATCACACGAGGGGGGTCCTCGTAGGATGACCTGCGAACGATGCAAGTCCAATCCAGATGGGTTGGGCCTCCGATTACAGCCTCACCGTTGACGCTGTGTGCTAACGGAGCATATCTTACAATGTTCCAAGCTGGCTCTTGGAGAAAAAGGATATCATATTCCTCTCCAAGAGTGGAGAGGAGAACATCTATATGTACATGCTTTCGATTCACATTTTGAGAAAGAATACGAAGCAAAGAAATAAAGGAGTGCCCCCTCGTACCAGGGACCACTGCTGGAGCAGGGCTGTCCGATGAGGAACTCATGAAAGTCCAGCCTCCGCATTACGCTGTGGGGAGGCATTAGAGCGATTCTGGCCTGTATACTTACGATCACATACCAGCTGGTAATGTTGTTTGATCTACTCGGGATCAAAATGGTTCTTCCAGAAGGCACACTTCCGGTCATTGGTGGAGTGTTCCTTGCCACAGCTAAGACACTTAGGAGCATGTGGACAGGGCTGCCCCATGGGGGTTGCCTCGACGGGTGGGTTTGCCTTTGGCTTTGCTTTGCAGCAAGACACCAAAACACGATAGTGTTCCTTTCTGTGCGGTTCCCCACACAGCGGGCATCGGAGAGATTGCTGGTTACACTTCATTGATGAGTGTCCCCAGCACCAGCAACAATCGCAGAGAGGAGATCCCGGTGATGAGAGAGCGGCCTTGAACTGGCAGTGCCAGTTCCAGACCATGAGGGTGCGATCATCCAGAGCTTTGATGTTCCAGCTGGTCGTTGTGTCTTCGATATTGAACCAGACGGTTGCAGTATCGGATTTCTTGGAGTTGCGCATGATGCGCGGGACTCCAACGAGGGTGATGAGGTCCGAGAATGAAGAGTCTCAGAGGATCTCGTAGGCTTGACGTGCAGTTAAAGTACTGCCATCACCGTTGAAATAGGGAACATTGAGCAATTTTGCATAGGAGATGCTCGTAGGCATGGTGAGCTCGACTGTAGATCCAGTCAGAGCACACCGGAGGGCGGACTCGCGCATGATATTGCAGTCCTTCGGGGAGGCCACTCTCGTCATCAGACAAGAGAACGAAGTAGTGGAATGGTCCTAGATGGACTCACATCTAATCCAGGACTTGCCGGCAGTCAACCCCCGATTGAGGGTCATCAGGAGAGTTCCAGCAGCAACGGAACTGTTGCCACCAGGAAAAGTGTAGACCAGTCTGACATTTCATCGAGACGGTCCATGAGAAGTGGACTTCACCTTTTTCTTAGGCAGTCCAGAGGATTTGCTGGTCGCCTCCTTTTGCAGGAAAATGATCTTGTCGGCAGAGAGGTCCAGGAAGGTCTTGGCTAAGGCTACGATAGCCTCAGCTGGAGTAGTGGCGGGCTGAGCTGCTGCTTGCGCATAAGAGCGCTTCTTGTCAGAGGGGCGTGTAGCCCAGTTGACAGGAGGAGGAGGACCCCATCCTGGAGTCCAGGAGCAGGATCGATTGCGGGGAGGGGGAGGTGGGCGGTTCAGGTTACAAGGTGGTCTCGGAGGCTGAGCGCCAGCATTAGATCGAGAATCCTGAGGGCACAGAGTGCCCATTGGGGAGGAGTCGTGTGCATCACCCAAGAAATGGGCAGTCTTGGATGTACGGGCGTGGACCGTGGTAGCGAGTCATTGCCTGAGAGTGTGCTTGGGTCCCTCCAACATCGGAATCCCGAACATATTAACATTGCCGGTAGTATCGACCAAGGAGGCCAAGCCTTCCACAATAGCATATTGGTAGCCGGCAGGCACTTGCACGGCTGAAGTGTTGACCTTCCGGAGCCACTCCTTCAGGTTCCAGAGGGATTCAGTGACTGCCTTCGCTTCACCGTGGAGGAGGCAGAACCCCTCCTCTTTGAAGTACAGAATGCCAACGTTGTCGCTATTGAACCCTGCATGCATAGATGCCATGGATATAGCGGGGGATGAAGGGGCAGGCGGCGCCATTGCCTCACCCTGAGTGGTGTTGGGGGCATTGGTATCCATCAGACCGTCGTTGCCCTGGAAGAGGATCCCGGACGAAGGACCGGGTTGAGAGAACAGGCCTTGGCTAGGAGCAGGCTCAGCGTGGCCAGGGTGCGGGTTTAGCGGGGAGAGCGTTGGCTTTCCACCACTGCCAAGCATGTCGAGCGGGTCGTCGCTCATCAAAACTCTCTGATATTTCGCTGGATTTACAGCAGATTTCGCGATAAAAGAAATAGAATGTGCTCAAGAGTGGTGTAGACTCAGCTCTGCAACTCGATAAGAAATCGGTCCAAGTGTCGATGCTGTAGAACGTGTTTTGTGTGGTGTGAGAGATTGTTTACAGATGTTTATAAGTGGGTGTTGCGGAAAGAGGTGGCGATGAATCAGTCCATCATTAACGAATGAGATGATCATTGGCATATTGCTAACTTTCTGGTAAAGTTTCAGCACTAGTGCCAGATACAGCACCGACAGTACTGGAAATAAAGCCGAGCCTTGACTGACACCAATGTCAGCATCAAACTCAGGCAAGACAGCACTATGCCAGGCATAAGAGGTTTTACGCCCGATGAGATATGACTTGAAGAACTTTGACACTTGGCATGCAAAGCCCCCGTGTTGTAGTATTCTCACCAACAAAAGACAGTGTCCCTGAGTTTATCTCCAACATTGCCTCCGATCTACTCGGACTGGACATGATTCCAGTTGAGACTGTTTGCGACCTGGAGAGGATACTCCGTGCACTCTCCGCATCGCTTGATCGGGCTTGGGAAATCTATTCCAAAAAGTGCAAGCTCTCTAAGTGAAGCAAGGGCTGGTGGAACCAGCACTGCTCTGAAGCTTTGGAAACTTTTAGACAAACTCATTCTGAAAGGAACCACCACATCTGGTGATGAGCTATTAAAGACGCTAAATGTGTCTTCTTTGACAATAGAATCAAAGAGGTCACTGAAAAATCGCGATGTCCTTGGGATCTTGCTGCATGGATGAAGCAAAGGCCTTTGCCTAACTATGAGGCCATCTCCTTTTGGGGACAACCTTGTAATTCTATCAAGTTGTTCTGAGATGTGCTCGATAAGTCCTATAACGCCATATCTGACAGACCAGTGAACTTGGATTTTTTTTTTTTATATCAACAATTTATAAAGCGGTACTCAATGGCAGTCTGCTTGTAAGTACATGAGTGTGCCTATGATAAATATGATGCATCTGGTAGGAACAAATGCTTGGCAATTCTGTTTGAGGACTCTCTCCCCAACAGAAATGCATCCTTTACCTATCGTGCACGCACCCTATAGCGACATATGGCTGTTTATTATGGAACTTCAATGGTATGCGCAATGTCGCACTCATGAAGTTGTTGTGTTGGATGCAGTGTAAAGCTTGCATCTGGATTAATGGACAGTTCTGCACTACTCCGGAGGGTGTGGCTGAGACCATGGCCTGCATCTAACCTATCGCTGGGTTTATTAAATGGCTCAAAGTCGGGTCCTCTGCCCGTCTAGCCAACTCTACCTTATGGTGAAGCATGAACAGAGAATTCACTTTCATGGGATTAAAGATGATCCTATGAAGATGTGGGCTGCTTTGAAAAAGGTCCATCTTCAAAAGAAACCTGGCTCCAGGTTCAATGCCTATGATGATCTCTTCTCTATCAGGAAGAAGGAGGATGAAACTCTGCAATCCCTTATAAATAGAGTTAAGGACTGTCTGGTCAAAATTCAAAATCTTTGCCCAGCAGACTTCACTCTATCCAGCCTGGATAGTAAACTTGCTTCCATAGCCTTGATCAGAGCTCTTCCTGAGGAGTACAACTCCTTTATCTCCTCTCTTCTTCTTCATGACAAGCTTGACAAAGACACTATCAAACAAGCCTTTGTCACTGAAGAGATCCAAAGGACTAGAAGATCTGCTGATGCTGCAGAATCTGCCTTAAAGGCCACTACTTCCTCCCATTCCTCCAATTTATCTAAACAGAAGAACTCCAACTTCAATACATCACAGAAAAAGGACAAAACATGCAGATTCTGTGGTCTGGATCACTTCTGGAGGAATTGCCAACTTTACGAGGAGGCTCAAAAGCTGGCTGGGCAGAAAATTAAAGGGCAGGAGCAAGCCAACAAGGCTACAGAGTCTGAAGTAACTGTTAGGCTAGACGAATCTTAAAGGACTCGGGCAGACTAAGTGCGAGAGTGGTTTAAAATGATGGCAAATGGAATATTAAACCTAGCATTACTGGTACATCTGGAAGTCCTTAAGTATTCTACAGTACTTGAGCATGGACCATGGACTGCGCAATGCTACAGACTGCGGATGAGTAAGGCTGGAGTGGGATGATTCAGAGTGACTAGGGAAATGAAGATGACTCGGTGACTGCGTGCTGCACAGCATGATGGGGAGGGATGCGCAGCATGATGGGAGTGGAGGAGATAAGGGAAAAGATAAGGAAAGGAAGATAAGATAAAGAAAATGAATAGTCCATAACATCACCCTCTCTTTAGATTCACGTCCTCGCAAAAACCCTTAGTCCAGCTGTCCCCACCCGTTGTTTTCCCAGGCGCTTGTTGTGCGTGAGGCCCACGTGTGAATGAGCTCCTCGTTGTAGGAGCGGATGTGGTGAAGTGTAGTGGCGAGGAGTTTAAGTCACCGGTTTTCAGTGCGAAGCATCTCCATTGCTTCGCGAAGTGCGATGCATTCCGCTGTTGTGGGGGCGGTCCTGTCAGGGGTCCGTCCGCTCCACAGGTGTGTACGGATGGTCATGACATAGCACAGGTATGCACCGAGGGTGATGGCGAGGGGGTCCATGTAGTCTTTGGCATCGAGAATTTTCGCCAGATTCTCAGCGTCATTCATGATGGGGATGGGTGCGCGGCTGTCGTCACTGCTTTCGATGCTGATGGGGGCGTTGGTGGTCATGATGTGCGTTTTCTGGTCTTCTTCCCTCTTTTCATGGTCCTTTTATCTTGCTCCATAGTCTTCTTCAGGAAACGGTCTAGAGCTTGCTGCGCATTCCCCAGTTCCTTCTCTTTGATCCATGTGTTTTCCTCATGTCCATATCCTTTCCATTTGACCAGGAATAGCATTCCTCTTCCTTGTTTCTTTCTTTTTAGAATTTCTTCTATTTCATACTCTTCTTCATCATTTATGATCTCAGGGGGTGGCAGCGATGGCCGTTCTTGTATCTTGAAATGGGGTCCTTTGTAGGATGTGAGTAACGCTTCATTGAACATGGGGTGTATCAGCTGCCATGATGCTGGGAGTTCCAGGCGATATGCTGAGGGTCCTTTCTTTTTGATCACCTTGAACGGTCCGTATCGGAGTGCCGATAACTTCTTTGATGGTCGATTGACTGCGATATTGGTGGCTTCCAGCCATACTCTGTCCCCTTTCTTGTATTCACGGGCTGGTCTTTGCCTCGCATTGTAATTGTCTTTGGCTCGTGTTTGCACATACTGTAGTGCAGCATTTGCTTCTTTCCGGATTTGGTTCATTCTCTCGACAAAGTTTTTTGCCACGGGGTTATTCCCTTCCATTGTCTGTGGTTCTCCCTTCCAGGGGTGCATCCCATAGTTGAGGTAGAATGGTGTCTCCTTTGTTCCCTGATGTGTCTTGTCATTGTATTGGTACTCTGCAATCGCTATCCATTCTGCCCAGTCATTCTGCAGGTTGTTTGTGAAGTTTCTAAGGAAAACTTCCGTTTCCTGATGGGATCGCTCTACCTGTCCATCTGTTTGTGGGTGATAGGCCGTTGATAGGTTTTGCTTCGTTCCAAGCAGTTTTAGAAGTGCTGTCATGAATCGTGCTGTGAACTGGGGTCCTCGGTTGCTGATGATCTTTCGTGGGATTCCATGAAGTCTCCACACGTTGTCTTGGTATAGTCGTGCGAGGCCTTCTGCTGTGAGTTCAGTGTTGGTGGGAATTAGATGGATCATCTTGGTCAGGCAGTCTGTGACTGCGGCGATGGCATTAAAGCCATTCGAGCTGGGTAGCGGTCCTATGAGGTCTACTCTGATATCTTCCCATGGTTGCTGTGGGACCTCGTGCGGGTGTAGTGGTGCATGTTTCTTTTGTCGGATGATTTTGTTTCGCTGGCATGCTTCGCATCCATTGACATACTTCTTGATGTCTGTTAACATTGATGGCCACCAATAGGTGCGGTTTATGAGTTCGTGCATGTGGTATTGTCCTGGGTGTCCTCCGATGGGTGTGTCGTGGTGTTCAAACATGATGTCTTCCTTCAGTTTATTGTCTGGGGGAACGTAGATCTTCCCCCCTGCGTATACAATGTGGTTTTCTTCTGTGAACCAGTGTGGTTTTTCCTTCAGTCCTATTGTTACAATTGTTTCTCTCCATGTGCATTGTTGAATTTGTTCCATTCTTGGAGTTTCGATCATCGTGATTCCCCTTGTCTGCATTGTTTTGTTATTTCCTGCTCCTCCTTTCTCTGGATGTTTGTCCTTGAATATCATAAAGTCGAATTCTCATTCATTATTCTCTTCCAGGTGTTGGATGAATGCAGCTTCTTTGATCATTTGTATGTCATCTTTCTCTGCTAGGTTGTCTTCATATCCCACCATTCGTGATAGGACGTCTGCTTTTCCATTCACTTTTCCTGGCACGTGTCGTAGTTCATAGTCATATTCTTGTAGTTTTAGATACCAGCTGGTCTGTCTTGAATTGAGTTGTTGTGGTTTTCGGAAGTATGATAGGTTCTTGTGGTCCGTCAATATTTCGAACTTTTCTCGAGCTTCTAGGAGGTATTGTCTCTATGTTTTCAGTGCCACCATTATCGCAAGGAGTTCTTTGTCATAGATTTCATAGTTCTGTTCCACTGGGGTCATACATCTTGATATGAAGGCGATTGGGTGCCATAGTCCTTTCTGCTGTTGTGATAATACCGCTCCGATGGCGTATCCTGAGGCGTCCGTTTCAACTCGGAATTTTCCCTCTGTTTGTGGTAGTGCTAGAATGGGTGCCAAGGTTATATGTCGGATTAGCTCCTTGAAAGCACTTTGCTGCTTGTCTGTCCACTGGAATGTTTTGTTTTCAGTTAATTCCATTAAAGGTTTAGCAACTTTTGCATATCCTTTGATGAACCGTCGATAAAAGTTTGTGAACCCTAAGAACTTTTGTAGTTCTTTCTTCGTTTTCAGGGTTGGCCAGGATTGTACGGCTGTAATCTTCTCTGGTTCCATTTCCACTTTCCCCTCTCCTATGATATACCCTAGTACTGGGACTTTTGATGATTCTCAGACACATTTCGGTCCTTTGATGAAGAGGTCGTTCTTGTTCAGTATCTCCATGACTTCTACTGTGTTTCTTTGAAGTTCTTCTCGCGTTCGTCTGATGATTATAATGTTGTCCATATAGATTATGCATACTCTTCTTCATATTTGGTCTTGGAAGAGGCTTGCCATCATTCAGCTGAAAGTGCCTGGTGCATTGCACTGTCCAAAGTACATGACCATTGGTTCGAAGAGTTCTCTTGCTGTTAGGAAGGCTGCTTTCCATTTGTCTCCTTTTCGAATGCGAACGTTGTTGTATCCCCAGATAATGTCAATCTTGTTAAAGTACTTCGCTCTTTGTAGCACGTCGAGGAGTTCACTGATGTGTGGTAGTGGGAACTTGTCCTTGACTGTATATTTGTTTATTTCTCGATAGTCTTGGATGAGTCGCTTGCTACCATCCTTCTTGTTACGAAAGAAACAGGGTGCCGCGTAAGGTGATTTTGAGGGGCGTATCTTTCCTGTTCTTAGCCCTTCTTCAACAAAGGCATCTAGTTCTTCTAGTTCTTTCTGCGTCATCGGGTAGACCTTGCTCGGTATCGTTTTCGGTGTGTCTTTTGTTAAGTTTATTTCGTGGTCCCACTCCTTGTGGTCTGGTAGTCGATCGAAGTTCTTTTCCTTAAAGAGGTGTTTGAATTTTGTCAGATATGAAGGTATCTGAGTTTTTTTTTTTTTTTTTTAATTCAACAATTTTTATAGCGGTGCTCGATGGCAGTCCGCTTGTAAGTACACGAGTGTGCCTACGATAAATACAACTAGTCCGACACAGCACCAGACTGAGGGGATAGACATGGAGGGCTCACTGCCCTGTTCTCTCGTGCCCGCGCTCTTCTGAGCTCATGCTGAATCGCTCGCTAGAGCTGGCGTCCCCCAGGCCCGAAGGCCTGGCTGCGGTCAATTCCACGTAAAGGGTCCGTGAGGGCCCATAACGCCCGCCGTCGCAGGGCTTGCGATGTGCAATGAAGCTCGGCAACCGCTTTTGTCAATTGCCAGACTGTTCCGGTACTCCGAAGAGCAAACAGACGCACGGTCACCCGCCGCCTGGATCCGGGATGAAAGCACCCACTGCCTTGTTAGACGTCAGGTACTTAACGAACCAGAGACGCACAAAGGCGTCATACTGGCGCTCAGGTGGCCTCTGCCAGTTACGGCAGAGAGTCATGACATGGACGGAGTCCTCAGGCCCTCGTCCGCATGAGCACTGGTCGCTCTCGACAAAATTGAACCGCGCTCGATATGAATTGATCGGCGCATGCCTGCATGCGACGCGACAACAGCGAGCATACAACTCGTTGCCTGTCACCAACTTCATGAAGCCCGTTCTCTTACGAGAGGGGCGCTCATAGGAGTCAGGCCTCCCCGCGTCATGAAAATGAAATGTGGAAGCGCCTATGTATTTCTTGGTCCGAGATTGATCGAACCAAGAGGCATGCATCTCATCGTCTGCCTCCTTATGGAGCACATCCGTGGTGTACAAGGGGCGAGTGCCCAATGGAATATCGAGCGTCCGAGCGAACTCGTGCGCTTCGAGTTGAATAGCCCACTTCCATTTGGAAGGGACGTGCCAGAAATGAATCCTGCGCCGCTTGTCTTCATCGAGCCAGCGCCGTAGTACCTCGCACAGAGCAATGGAATGCCGCTGCATGGAGTGCGGGTTGCAGTCAATAATGCAGTTGATGGCATTCATCGAATCTAGAAAACACGAGATGGATGTGATTCCATCCTGTGTGGTAGCCTTCTGGATCGCGACACGCAATCCAATCAGCTCGGCATCGTCGCTGGTCGCTTTACCTACCGGCTGACAAGTTTCAAATAAAAGTCTGGTGCCCCGGTAGACCCGGGATGCATACACCGACTGCTTAACCAGTGCATCTGCTTTCGTGGGCACGGCGCCGTCACTACTGACATATACACAGTCTTGCTGGATCTGGCACTCCGCGAGCGCCTGATCCAGTGAGTTGCGATAGGCTTTGACAGAGTCCTCGTCTTTGCCAAGGAGCCTATGAGTCTCAAAGCGGTCGCCGAACTTGTCGACCAACTGCCTGCCCGGGTTATTTGTATCTGCAAAATAATCCGTGTGAGTAAAGTTTGGTGGTCTAAGGTCCACCAAATCTTTGAGAGGAGATTTCAGCGCTGTGTGCTGACGTTCGGAGAGGGAGGCCAAGTTCTTTGACCTCGAAGGATCCCCACCCGCAGAGGCAGGTGTGGTGAGAGAGCGAAGAGCATGCCTCGCGTTCGAATTGGCCAGCCGGGCAGAGGACCTGACCTTAAGCCTCTTAATGAAGCCAGCGATGGGTTCAACGCAGGCCATAGTTTCAGCTGCACCCTCCGGAGTGGTGCGAAACTGTCCATTAATCCAGATGCAGGCCTTACGCTGCATCTGGCGCAACAACTTCATGAGCGCCACATTGCGCATACCATTGAAGTTCCATAATAAACAGCCGTACGTTGCAATAGGGCGAGCGCACGACAGGTACAGGATGCGCTTCTGCTGAGGGGACAGGCCTCGAACAGAATTGCCTAGCATTTGGAAAGCTCTGGCAGTTGTCAGAGCCTTCGTTGCATAAAAACGGACGTGCTCCTTGAAGGAGAGACGCGCATCCAAGAAAAAACCCAAGTATCGCCAGACATCCTTGGGCTGAAGTGGAGTTGTGCCGGTATATGGCGCGAACCCAAGATCAATGGACGGACGGGGGTCGGCCGCATTGTGCGAAAAGTGCTGGAGCTCAGTCTTGTTGTGTTCAACAACAAGCCCGAAGTCAGTGAAGAGGTTGTGCACTGATGCATACACCCTCTTCAGCTTTGGGACATTGTCCGGAATTGACTTGGACTGAGCAATAATCAGTCCATCATCAACGAATGATATGATCGTCGGCATGTCGCCGACTTTCTGATACAATTTCAGCACAGGCGCTAGATAGAGCACAGACAGTACTGGCGACAAAGCCGAGCCTTGGCCGACACCAACGTCAGCATCAAACTCAGGCGAGATAGCGCTGCGCCAGGCATAAGAAGTTTTACGCCCGACGAGGTATGACTTGAAGAACTTAGACACCTGGCGTGCAAAGCCTCCGTGTTGAAGTATCCTCACCAACATCCGATGGTTGAGTGAGGGAAAATATTGAGCTACATCAAAAGCGATGACGCTCGTTTTAAGACCCTTTATCCAGCCTTGCCAGATAATATAGGTGAGAAACACTCCGGCGTCCTCCGTGGAGTTCTGTCGGATGCCACCGAACTGCTTTGGATCAAAGACAGCAAATTTAGTCGACTGCACCTTTGTCTGCAATGCCCACTTGTCAATAACTGTAAACAATCTTGCACTTTCGCAAAACACATTCCACAGTGACGACACCTGGACGGATCTCGAATCAAGTTGCAAACCCGAGTTGTATACACTCTTGAGCACCTCCATCTTCTTTTATCGCGAAATCCGTTGAAAATCCAACGAGTTATAGAGAGTTTCGATGAGCGACGACCCGCTCGACACGTTGAGCGGCGGTGGGAGGGCTACCCTCTCACCGCTGAACCCGCACTCCAGCCGCACTGAGCCCCCCGCCAGTCAAGGCCTCTTCTCCCAGCCGGGACCCTCGTCTGGCGTCCTTTTCCAGGGCAATGACGGCCTCATGCAGACCGACGACCCGAACCCGCAGGCGGAGGCGACTGCACCCCCTGCTCCCCCATCCCCCGCTATTTCCATGGCGTCTACGCGCGCCGGGTTTAACAGCGACAACGTCGGTGTCCTGTACTTCGAGGAGGAAGGCTTTCGCCTCCTCCACGGTGAAGCGAAAGCGGTCACCGAGTCTTTATGGAACCTGAAGGAGTGGCTCCGGAAGGTTAACACAGCAGCTGTGCAAGTCCCAGCCGGCTATCAATATGCCATTGCGGAAGGTCTGGCCTCCCTGGTCGACACTGCCGCCGATGTCAACATGTTTGGTATCCCCACTCTCGAGGGGACCAAGGCTACTCTCGGGCAACGACTCGCTACCACGGTCCGCACTCGCACATCCAAGACCGCCCATTTCTCGGGCGATGTACACAATTCCTCTCCGACGGGCACACTGCGCCCCCAGGACTCTCGTTCGAACGCCGGTGCTCGGCCTCCGAGACCACCTCGGAACCCAAACCGCCCGCCTCCCCCTCCTCGCAACCGATCCCGTTCCCGGACTCCAGGACGGGGCCCCCCTCCACCTGTCAATCGGGCTACACGCCCATCCGACAAGAAGTGCTCCTATGTGCAAGCGGCGGCTCAGCCCGCTACCACTCCGGCTGAGGCCATCATGGCCTTGGCCAAGATGTTCCCTGATCTTCCTGCCGAGAAGATCGTCTCCTTGCAAAAGGAGGCGACCGGCGAATCATCCGGACCACCTAAGAAGAAGGCGAAGTCCACCTCTCACGGACCGTCTCGACGTAACGTCAGACTGGTCTATACTTTCCCTGGCGGCAACGGCTCCGTTGCTGCCGGAACGCTCCTGACGACCCTCAACTGGGGGTTAACTGCTGGCAAGTCCTGGATCCGATGCGAGTCCATCCAGGACCATTCCGCCTCCTCGTTCTCGTGCTTGATGACGAGGGTGGCATCTCCAAAGGACTGCGACATCATGCATGAGTCCGCGCTCCGGTGCGCTCCGACTGGCTCTACAGTCGAGCTCACCATGCCCATGAGCATTTCCTATGCGAAATTGCTCGACGTTCCGTACTTCAATGATGACGGCAGCACCCTCACTGCCCGTCAAGCCTACGAGATCCTCCGAGACTCTTCGTTCTCGGACCTCATCACCCTCGTCGGAGTGCCGCGCATCATGCGCAACTCCAAGAAATCTGATACTGCAACTGTTTGGTTCAATATCGAAGACACCACGACCGGCTGGAACATCAAGGCTCTGGACGATCGTACCATTATGGTTCGGAACTGGCGTTGCCGGTTCAAGGCCGCTCTTTCATCGCCGGGATCTCCTCTCTGCGATCGCTGCTGGCGCTGGGGACACTCCTCCATGAAGTGTAATCAGCAGTCTCTCCGATGCCCGCTGTGTGGGGAACCGCACAGAAAAGAGCATCACCGCGTCTTGGCTTCTTGCTGCAAGGCAAAGCCGAAAGCAAACCCGCCCGTCGAGGCAACCCCTGCGGGGCAGCCCTGCCCACACCCTCCCAAGTGCCTTAGCTGTGGCAAAGAGCACTCCACCGACGACCGGAAGTGCACCTTCTGGAAGAATCGTTTTGACCCCGAGTGGATCAAACAGCACTACCAGCTGGTATGTGATTGTAAGCGTACTGGCCAGAATCGTTCTAACGCCTCCCCACAGCGAAATGCGGAGGCCGGACCTTCATGAGTTCCTCATCGGACAGCCCCGCTCCGGCGGTGGTCCCTGGTATGAGGGGGCGCTCTTTCATTTCCTCGCTTCGTATTCTGTCTCAAAATGCGAACCGAAAGCATGTACATATGGACGTTCTCCTCTCCACTCTTGGAGAGGATTATGATATTTTGTTTTTCCAAGAGCCTGCTTGGAACATCGTAAGATACGCCCCGTCCGCACACAACGTAGACGGTGAGGCTGTAATCGGAGGTCCGACCCATCCGGATTGGACTTGCATCGTTCGCAGGTCATCGTACGAGGAACCCCCTCGTGTGATGGCCTATGTGCATAACGTAAGCTCGATGAACTCGAGTCTCATCCAACGCGGGACTGGGTCCCGTTTTCTGCTGCGGAACTCCGGGAGTCCCTGGAGCCTTGCAGCAATACATCTGCTCCAGGACCAGACCATCTGACCTGGGCGCATATTAAACAGCTTGTGAGATTCCCTCACGTCACTACTCTCTTCCTAAACATTGCAAACGCATGTTTGGACTTGGGGCATTGGCCCTCGTACTTTAAGCAGAGCCTGTCAGTGATCATCCCGAAACCTGGCAAGCCTGCATATGATACTCCGAAAGCCTTTCACCCGATTGTGCTTTTGAATACCCTCGGCAAGCTCGTCGAGAAAATGCTGGCGCGTCGTATGCAGTACGAAGCGACTAAATTTGCTGTCTTTGATCCAAAGCAGTTCGGTGGTATCCGGCAGAACTCGACAGAGGACGCCGGTGTTTTTCTGACCCATATCATCCGGCAAGGCTGGATAAAGGGCCTCAAAACGAGCGTCATCACTTTTGATGTAGCTTAATATTTCTCCTCGCTCAACCATCGTATGTTGGTGAGGATACTTCAACACGGAGGCTTCGCACGTCAAGTGTCGAAGTTCTTCGAATCATACCTCGTCGGGCGTAAGACTTCTTATGCCTGGCGTAGTGCCGTCTCGCCTGAGTTTGATGCCGACGTTGGTGTCGGTCAAGGCTCGGCTTTGTCTCCAGTACTGTCTGCGCTTTACTTAGTGCCTGTACTGAAACTGTACCAGAAAGTCGGCAACATGCCGATGATCATTTCATTCGTTGACGATGGACTGATTATTGCTCAGTCCAAGTCAATTCCGGATAATGTTCCAAAGCTGAAGAGGGCGTACGCATCAGTGCACAACCTCTTCACTGACTTCGGGCTTGTTGTCGAGCACAACAAGACTGAACTGCAGCATTTTTCGCGCAATGTGGCAGACCCCCGTCCGTCCATTGATCTTGGGTTCGCGCCATATACCGGCACGACTCCACTTCAGCCCAAGGATGTCTGGCGATACCTGGGTTTTTTCTTGGATGTGCGTCTCTCTTTCAAGGAGCACGTCCGGTTTTATGCAACGAAGGCTCTGACAACTGCCAGAGCCTTCCAAATGTTAGGCAATTCTGTCCGAGGCTTGTCTCCTCAGCAGAAGCGCATCCTGTACCTGTCATGCGCTCGCCCGATTGCGACGTACGGCTGTTTATTATGGAACTTCAATGGTATGCGCAATGTCGCACTCATGAAGTTGTTGCGCCAGATGCAGCGTAAGGCTTGCATCTGGATTAATGGACAGTTTCGCACCACTCCGGAGGGTGCAGCTGAGACAATGGCCTGCGTTGAACCCATCGCTGGCTTTATTAAGCGGCTTAAGGTCGGGTCTTCTGCCCGCCTAGCCAATTCGAATGCGAGGCATGCCCTTCGCTCTCTTACCACGCCTGTTTCTGCGGGCGGAGATCCGTCGAGGACAAAGAACTTGGCCTCCCTCTCTGAACGCCAGTGCACGGCGCTGAAATCCCCTCTCAAAGATTTGGTGGACCTCAGACCACCAAACTTTATCCACATGGATTATTTCGCGGACGCAAATAACCCGGGCAGGCGGTTAGTCGACAAGTTCGGTGACCGCTTTGAGATTCATAGGCTCCTTGGCAAAGATGAGGACTCTGTCAAAGCCTATCGCAATTCACTGGATCAGGCGCTCGCCGAGTGCCAGGGCCAGCACGATTGTGCATATGTCAGTAGTGACAGCGCCGTACCCACGAAAGCAGATGCACTTGTTAAGCAGTCGGTGTACTCATTCCGGGTCTACCGGGGCACCAGACTTTTATTCGAAACTTGTCAGCTGGTCGGTAAAGCAACCAGCGATGACGCCGAGCTGATTGGATTGTGCGTTGCGATCCAGAAGGCTACCACACAGGATGGCGTAACCTCCATCTCGTGTTTCTTGGACTCGATGAATGCCATTAACCGCATCATCGATTGCAATCCTCACTTGGCACAGTGGCATTCCATTGCTCTGTGTGAGGCATTACGGCGCTGGCTCGACGAAGATGAGTGGCACAGGATTGACTTCTGGCATGTCCCTTCCAAGTGGAAGTGGGCTATTCAACTCGAAGCACACGAGTTCGCTCGGTCGCTCGATATTCCATTGGGCACTCGCCCTTTGTATACCACGGATGCGCTCCACAAGGAGGCAGACGATGAAATGCATGCCTCTTGGTCCGACCAATCTCGGACCAAGAAATACATAGGCGCCTCCACGTTTCAATTCCATGATGCAGGAAAGCCTGACTCCTATGAGCACCCTTCTCGCAAGAGAACGGGCTTCATGAAGTTGGTGACAGGCAACGAGTTGTATGCTCGCTGCTGTCGCGTTGCGTGCGGACATGCGCCGATCAATGCGTATTGTGCGCGGTTCAATTTTGTCGAGAGCGATCAGTGCTCTTGCGGACGAGGGCCTGAGGACTCCGTCCACATCTTGACTCTCTGCCGTAACTGGCAGAGACCACCTGAACGCCAGTATGATGCCTTCGTGCGTCTCTGGTTCGTCAAGTACCTAACGTCCAACAAGGCGGCGGGTGCTTTCATTCCGGATCCAGGCGGCGGGTGACTGTGCGCCTGTAGGTGCGGAACAGTCTGGCGATTGACAAAAGCGGTTGCCGAGCTTCACTGCGCACCGCAAGCCCTGCGACGGCGGGCATTATGGGACCTCACGGACCCTTTACGCGGAATCGACTGCATTCGGACCTTCGGGTCTGGGGGACGCAAGCTCTAACGAGCGATTCAGCACGAGCTCAGACGAGCGCGGGCACGAGAGAACAGGGCAGTGTAGCCCTCTATGTCTATCCCCTCAGTCTGGTTGTCTCGGACTAGTTGTATTTATCGTAGATACCTCCGTGTATTTACAAGCGGACTGCCATCGAGCACCACTTTATAAATTGTTGAATTAAAAAAAAAAAAAAAAAAAAAACAGCAAATTTAGTCGCTTCGTATTGCATACGATGTGCCAGCATTTTCTCGACGAGCTTGCCGAGAGTATTCAAAAGCACAATCGGGCGAAAGGCTTTCGGAGTATCATATGCAGGCTTGCCAGGTTTCGGGATGATCACCGACAAGCTCTGCTTGAAGTACGAGGGCCAATGCCCCAGGTCCAAACATGTGTTTGCAATGTTTAGGAAGAGAGTGGCAACGTGAGGGAATCTTACTAGCTGTTTAATATGCGCCCAGGTCAGATGGTCTGGACCTGGAGCAGACGTATTGCTGCAAGGCTCAAGGGACTCCTGGAGTTCTGCAGCAGAGAACGGGACCCAGTCCTGCGTTGGATGAGACTCAAGTTCGTCGAGCTTATCCAAATTAACCGGCCTGTCAGACGCGGTGTTATAAGACTTGTCGAGCACATACCAGAGCGACTCGATAGAATTACAAGGTTGTCCCCGGAAGGAGATCGCCTCGTAGTCAGGCAGAGGCCTTTGCTTCGTCCATGCAGCTAGATCCCATGGACGTCGCGATTTTAGGTAAACTAAGTTGGGGAAGTCAGGTCGCTCCGAACATTCATCCAAGAGCCGAATTGCACTGCCGTCTACGTCAGAGTAGGTGTTAGCGAGAAAAAGAGGCTCGCCTGGAGTGGCGAGGCTTATAACCCTGAGATCGCGACTGTCAACCAGGTCGCGCCTCAGAGAAGGTCTTAGCCACTGTAGGCGGTTATGCACGTAGGCCATCACACGAGGAGAATCCTCGTACGATGATCTGCGGACGATGCAGGTCCAATCCGGATGGGTTGGGCCTCCGATTCCTACCTCACCGTCTACGTTGTGTGCCGACGGGGCGTATCTTACGATGTTCCAAGCAGGCTCTTGGAAAAAGAGAGGAGAACGTCCATATGTACACGCTTTCGGTTCACATTTTGGGAAAGAATATGAAGCGAAGAAATAAAAGAGTGCCCCCTCATACCAGGGACCACCGCTGGAGCGGGGCTGTCCGATGAGGCACTCATGAAGGTCCGGCCTCCGCATTTCACTGCGGGGAGGCGTTAGAACGGTTTTGGCCAGCACGCTTGTGATCACGTACCAGCTGGTAGTGCTGCTTGATCCACTCGGGATCGAAACGATTTTTCCAGAAGGCGCACTTCCGGTCATCAGTAGAGTGCTCTTTGCCGCAGCTAAGGCACTTGGGAGGATGCGGGCAGGGCTGCCCCACGGGGGTTGCCTCGACGGGCGGGTTTGCTTTTGGCTTCGCCTTGCAGCACGAGGCCAGAACATGGTGATGCTCTTTTCTGTGAGGTTCCCCACACAGCGGGCATCGAAGAGATTGCTGGTTGCATTTCATAGAAGAATGCCCCCAGCGCCAGCAACGATCGCAGAGAGGAGATCCCGGCGATGACAGAGCGGCCTTGAACCGGCAGCGCCAGTTCCGAACCATAACGGTATGATCGTCCAAAGCCTTGATGTTCTGGCCGGTCGTGGTGTCTTCGATATTGAACCAAACGGTTGCAGTATCGGATTTCTTGGAGTTGCGCATAATGCGCGGCACTCCAACGAGGGTGATGAGGTCCGAGAACGAGGAGTCTCGGAGAATCTCATAGGCTTGATGGGCAGTGAGAGTGCTGCCGTCGTCATTGAAATATGGAACATCGAGCAATTTCATGTAGGAAATGCTCGTGGGCATGGTAAGCTCGACTGTAGATCCAGTCGGGGCGCACCGAAGGGCGGACTCGTGCATAATGTCGCAGTCCTTCGGAGATGCCACCCTCGTCATCAGACAAGAGAACGAGGTGGCGGAATGGTCCTGGATGGACTCGCATCGAATCCAGGACTTGCCAGCAGTCAACCCCCGGTTGAGGGTCGTCAGGAGTGTTCCGGCGGCAACAGAGCCGTTGCCGCCAGGGAAAGTATAGACCAGCCTGATGTTACGTCGAGACGGTCCGTGAGAGGTGGACTTGGCCTTCTTCTTAGGTGGTCCGGATGAATCGCCGGTCGCCTCCTTTTGCAAGGAGACAATCTTCTCAGCGGGGAGATCGGGGAATGTTTTGGCCAAGGCCACGATGGCCTCAGCCGGAGTGGTGGCGGGCTGAGCCGCCGCTTGCACGTAAGAGCGCTTCTTGTCAGATGGGCGTGTAGCCCAATTGACGGGTGGAGGAGGACCCCGTCCTGGAGTCCTGGAACGGGATCGGTTGCGGGGAGGAGGAGGTGGGCAGTTCAGGTTCCGAGGTGGTCTTGGGGGCCGAGCGCCGGCATTCGAGCGGGAGTCCTGGGGGCGCAGCGTGCCCGTCGGAGAGGAATCGTGCACATTGCCCGAGAAATGGGTGGTCTTAGATGTATGGGCACGGACCATGGTAGCGAGTCGTTGCCCGAGGGTAGCCTTGGTTCCCTCAAGTGTGGGGATCCCAAACATGTTGACCTCGGCGGCAGTGTCGACCAGGGAGGCCAGACCTTCCGCAATGGCATATTGATAGCTGGCTGAGACTTGCACAGCTGCTGTGTTAACCTTCCGGAGCCACTCCTTCAGGTTCCATAAAGACTCAGTGACCGCCTTCGCTTCACCATGGAGGAGGCGAAAGCCCTCCTCCTCGAAGTACAAGACACCGACGTTGTCGCTGTTAAATCCGGCGCATGTAGACGCCATGGAAATAGCGGGGGACGGGGGAGCAGGGGGCGCAGTCGCCTCCACCTGCGGGTTCGGGTCGTCGGTCTGCATGAGGCCATCGTTGCCCTGGAAAAGGACGCCAGACGAGGGTCCCAGCTGGGAGAATAGGCCTTGACTGGCGGGGGGCTCAGTGTGGCTGGGGTGCGGGTTCAGCGGTGAGAGCATAGCCCTCCCACCGCCGCTCAACGTGTCGAGCGGGTCGTCGCTCATCGAAACTCTCTATAATTCGTTTGATTTTCAACGGATTTCGTGATAAAAGGAGATGGGGGTGCTCAAGAGTGTATATAACTCGGATTTGCAACTTGATTCAAGATCGGCTCAGGTGTCGTCGCTGTGGAACGTGTTTTGCGAAAGTACGAGATTGTTTACAGTTGTTGACAAGTGGGCGTTGCAGACAGAGGTGAGTGGAGGTATCTGAGTTCCTGTCCTGTCATTGGCTGTGGTCTTCGCTGGTTCAGCCACTTTCTGTATTTTGATCGTCTGGTGGTTTATTTTGCATGTCTTGGGGCATCTGTCAAAGACAATCTCTCCCGTCCTCCATTTGATCGTTGGGTTGTGATAGACAAGCCAGTCATGTCCCAGTAGCATATCGGTTTTTCCAATGTCGAGTACAATGGCTTCTGGGCCCTTCGCTCTCTTACCACGCCTGTCTCTGCAGGCGGGGATCCCTCGAGGTCAAAGAACTTGGCCTCCCTCTCTGAACACCAGCGCGCAGTGCTGAAATCTCCTCTCAAAGATTTGGTGGACCTCAGACCACCAAACTTTATACACACGGATTATTTCGCGGATGCGAATAACCCAGGCAGGCGGTTGGTCGACCAGTTCGGCAACCGCTTTGAGACTCATAGGCTCCTTGGCAAAGATGAGGACTCTGTCAAAGCCTATCGCAATTCGTTGGAGCAGGCGCTCGTTGAGTGCCAGGCCCAGCAAGATTGTGCATATGTCAGTAGTGACGGCGCCGTGCCCACGAAAGCAGATGCACTGGTAAAACAGTCGGTGTACGCATCCCGGGTTTACCGGAGCACCAGACTTTTATTTGAAACTCGTCAGCCGGTTGGTAAAGCAACCAGCGACGACGCCGAGCTGATTGGATTGCGTGTTGCGATCCAGAAAGCTACCACACAGGATGGAGTCACTTCCATCTCGTGTTTCGTGGACTCGATGAATGCTATCAACCGCATCATTGATTGCAACCCTCACTCCATGCAGCGGCATTCCATTGCCCTGTGTGAGGTATTACGGCGCTGGCTCGATGAAGACGAGCGGCGCAGGATTCATTTCTGGCACGTCCCTTCCAAGTGGAAGTGGGCCATCCAACTCGAAGCACATGAGCATGCTCAGTTGCTCGACATTCCATTGGGCGCTCGCCCTTTGTACACCACGGATGCGCTCCGAAAGGAGGCAGACGATGAAATGCATGCCTCTTGGTTCGATCAATCTCGAACCAAGAAATACATAGGCGCTTCCACGTTCCATTTCCATGATGCGGGAAAGCCTGATTCCTATGAGCGCCCTTCTCGCAAGAGAACGGGCTTCATGAAGTTGGTGACAGGCAACGAGCTGTATGCTCACTGCTGTCGCATTGCGTGCGGACATGCGCCGATCAATGTGTATCGCGCGCAGTTCAATTTTGTCGAGAGTGATCAGTGCTCATGCAGACGAGGGCCTGAGGACTCCGTCCATATCATGACTCTCTGCCGTAACTGGGAGAGACCACCTGAACGCCAGTACGACGCCTTTGTGCATCTCTAGTTCATCAAGTACCTGACGTCGAACAGGGCGGCGGGTGCTTTCATTCTGGATCCAGGCGGCGGGTGACCATGCACCTGTTGGCTCTTCTGAGCTCCGGAACAGTCTGGCGATTGTCGAAAGCGGCCGCCGAGCTTTATTGCGCATCGCAAGCCCTGCGACGGCGGGCGTTATGGGACCTCACAGACCCTTTATGCGGGAATGACCGCATCCAGGCCTTCAGGTCTGGGGGACGCAAGCTCTAGCGAGCAATTCAGCACGAGCTCAAACGAGCGCGGGCATGAGAGAACAGGGCAGTGAGCCCTCCATGTCTATCCCCTCAGTCTGGTGTTTCGTCGGACTAGTTGTATTTATCGTAGGCACACTCGTGTACTTACAAGTGGACTGCCACCGAGCACCGCTATAAAAATTGTTGATTTAAAAAAAAAAAAAAAAAAACAATGGCTTCTGGGGATCTGCGCCCTTCGGGCATCAGCGAACCACATGCTCAGGAACGGGAAAAGTAAAGTAGGTGGGGCTTACCAATGTCCGGCTTGCTCTCGGCTTGGCCTCTTGGTAACTCGCTCCCTGGCCGAAATTCGGACCATGGCGGACCAGGGTAGCCCCCTGACTCCGGCCCGAGAGGACTTATCCTCTGCCGGTTCATCTGGATGACTAATCCAGGTATTGAATCCAAGTTGATTCCGAAGTCTAGGCACGGAATTCCACTGTTTAGTCCACTGTTTAGTCTAGCGCCTATCCTGCAAAGGAGACGGCGATAAGGGTCCTCCACTTGGAGGACCCTAAACTTCGGCATCGTGTTTATCATAGATACCTCGTTGTATTTACAAGCGGACTGCCATCGAGCACTGCTTTATAAATTGTTGATTTAAAAAAAAAAAAAAAAAAAAAAAAAGAGTACAATGGCTTCCATATGCTCCTTGTGCCTTTTAATGTCGATGTGGACTTCTGCTACTTGGTCTGCTATTTTCTGGCAGTTGGGTGATCCGTCTGCATTTATGATTGGAATCTTCTTGATTCGCCGTGTCTTCAATCCCGTTTTTGTTACTATGGCAGTGTTGATGCAGGTCCTGTCTGCTCCGCTATCGACTTCTGGTGTTATCATTGCTATTCCTTTTCGCATTCGTATCTTCGCTGGTACCGCGAGTTCCTTTCTTCTGGGTGGTTTGTCGCCTTGGATGGTTTTTCTTGGTGCTTCAGATCGCTTTGCAGGAATGGTGTATTTCAGAGTATGGGATGATCTACATCCTGTATCGAAGCGAGTCTGTTTCAGCTGTATGGGTCGCGATTTAGCACCTCTTAATCGGACCCTTCAACACCCTCTTTGTCAGAGCTTTCTTCGTCCTTGTCTTCTTTGTCTTCTTCTCCTTCTTCTTTCACTTCTCTGACTTGGGATTTTCCCTTCTTCTTCTTTCTGCAGTTTCATGTGTAGTGTCCTTTCAGGCCGCAATTATAACATGTAACATTCGCTGCTCCTTTTTGCGGCTCCGGGCAATTTCATGAAAGGTGTCCTGGTTTGTTACAGTTGAAGCAATTGTTGCTTCGTACTTTGTCGACTTCCATGGCCTGTCCCACTCCTCAGCTTGGGTTTCCTGGCTTTCATTGGTTGTTTGTGAATTCCCCCCTCATTACATTCCTATGTTCGTCGATGTTGCGTCCAATCGCTCGAACTGTCTTGATATATTCATCTCCATCCGTTGAGAGTTCGGAGATCAAGTGTACAGCTTCTGCTGTCCTCCTGTTTAGGCTCTTCTCGAGTAGGAAGCGAGGAGCTGTTCCTGTCATTCCTGCTTTCCCTGCGAGGTCTATGAATTCATCTAGGAATTCATCAATTGGTCGGTTTCCCTGTCTGATGTTGAATAGTTTGCTCTCTGCTTGCGATGGTGACATGACATTGCTGAATTGTGTCTGTATTTCGGTTACGAAATCGGCCCATGTGCTTTGGTTGGTCGTGGTGTCAATTTTCTTCGATGCCCAGTGGGCTCCCGGTCCGTCGGTCATTCTGGATAGTACCGCTCTGATCTTTTGTATATCAGTGAGGTCTCCATATGCGGTTATGTAGAGCTTCATCTTTCTCCACCAAATGTCAAAAGCTGTTCGGTCTCCTGTGAAGGACTTTGGGTCTGTGATAATTCCTTTGTATTCTGTCGCCATTGTTTGCGGAATTTCTTCGTCGCTATCTTGATCTTGGCTTTCCTGTTCTTGAGCTTGTTGTGCTTGGGCCTGCTGTTCTTGGATCTGCTTTTGTCTTTGCTCTTCTCATTGCTCTTTCCAATAGTCTAGGTCGATTCCTGTGATTCTACAGGCTTGTTCGAATTCGTTCCACTCTGTGGCGGTTGGTCCATCTGTCTTGGGTAGTCTCTTTCGCTCCCTCCACCAATAGTATTTGTTCCAGTCGCTGTCACTTACTTTTGCCACGATGGTGCGATTTCCTTTATGCTGTGCTTCGGCGGGTCAGTCTTCTGAAGGGGTTCAGCAATTTCATTCCTATGTGCCCCTGGCTTTGGTATCGTTGTCGTACACTCTGTGCGTCATGTCCCTTCTGTATTAGTGTGTCCTCTTCTTGTACTCGGCGATTGTAGTTTGCAATCTGCTGTTGTCTGAAGCTTTGGGCTCGTGTTCGTTCTTCTCTTGTTCTTTTGCAGATTGGTTCGTCCTCTTCTTCGGCAGGAAGATTCTGGTCTGACCACAGCTCTTCTAGGCTTATCCTGTATTCTCCTTCTAGTAAGAGTTCTGCGATGAGTTGTGCTGTTTCGTTACTGAGGTTTTCAGTAAGCTCATCTGCAGTGGTGAAGGCAAGTTCTCTCAGAAGTGCCTGTTCTTCTTCTTCGTCGCTACTTAGTGTAGGCGTACATTCTCTTTCTCGATTGTTCGAATTGCTAGTGTCTCTGCGGTTGGCATGGACTGTCTCTGCAAATGGTGTGGACTGCAATGTGTGATCTACTTCTCTGAACCAGGTGTTCTTGTCGCTCGTGCTAGTGCTCGCTGGGTCGGCGACCGTTCATCGTCGAATGTTGATTAGGTCTTTGATAAAGCGCGACGTAGTGTGTGTAAGTCTGGGCGAGTCTCGATGAGGTTTAATATCTTGTTAGGCTAGACGAATCTTAAAGGACTCGGGCAGACTAAGTGCGAGAGTGGTTTAAGACGATGGCAAATGGAATATTAAACCTAGCGTTACTGGTACATCTGGAAGTCCTTAAGTATTCTACAGTACTCGAGCATGGACCATGGACTGCGCAATGCTGCAGACTGTGGATGAGTAAGGCTGGGGTGGGATGATTCAGAGTGACTAGGGAAATGAAGATGACTCGGTAACTGCGCGCTGCGCAGCATGATGGGGAGGGATGCACAGCATGATGGGAGTGGAGGAGATAAGGGAAAAGATAAGAAAAGAAAGATAAGATAAAGAAAATGAATAGTCCGTAACAGTAACTGAATTTGCAGGCAATGCAAGTGCCAAACTCTCTCATCTACTCTAACTGGATGCTGACTTTAATTGGATCACAGACACAGGGGCCACTTCTCATATGACCTCTCATAAACACTGGGTCAGAAACTATACCCCTCTCAAGATTCCAATCAAGTTGGCAGATGCGCCATATACTGGCACGACCCCACTTCAGCCTAAGGATGTCTGGCGATACCTGGGTTTTTTCTTGGACGCGCATCTCTCTTTTAAGGAGCACATCCGCTTTTATGCAACGAAGGCTCTGACAACCGCCAGAGCTTTCCAGATGTTAGGCAATTCTGTTCGAGGCTTATCCCCTCAGCAGAAGCGCATTCTGTACCTGTCGTGCGCTCGCCCCATCGCGATGTATGGCTGTTTATTATGGAACTTCAATGGTATGCACAATGTCGCACTCATGAAGTTGTTGCACCAGATGCAGCGTAAGGCCTGCATCTGGATCAATAGACAGTTTCGCACCACTCCTTTTTTTTTTTTTTAAATCAACAATTTTTATAGCGGTGCTCGGTGGCAGTCCGCTTGTAAGTACACGAGTGTGCCTACGATAAATACAACTAGTCCGACGAAACACCAGACTGAGGGGATAGACATGGAGGGCTCACTGCCCTGTTCTCTCGTGCCCGCGCTCGTCTGAGCTCGTGCTGAATCGCTCGCTAGAGCTTGCGTCCCCCAGACCCGAAGGCCTGGATGCGGTCATTCCCGCGTAAAGGGTCCGTGAGGTCCCATAACGCCCGCCGTCGCGTTTCGCACCACTCCGGAGGGTGCAGCTGAAACTATGGCCTGCGTTGAACCCATCGCCGGCTTCATCAAGCGGCTCAAGGTCGGGTCCTCTGGCCGACTAGCCAACTCGAACGCGAGGCATGCCCTTCGCTCTCTTACCACGCCTGTCTCTGCAGGCGGGGATCCCTCGAGGTCAAAGAACTTGGCCTCCCTCTCTGAACGCCAGTGCACATCGCTGAAATCTCCTCTCAAAGATTTGGTGGACCTTAGACCACCAAACTTTATACACACGGATTATTTCGCGGATGCGAATAACCTGGGCAGGCGGTTGGTCGACCAGTTCGGCAACCGCTTTGAGACTCATAGGCTCCTTGGCAAAGACGAGGACTCTGTCAAAGCCTATCGCAATTCGTTGGAGCAGGCGCTCGTTGAGTGCCAGGCCCAGCAAGATTGTGCATATGTCAGTAGTGATGGCGCCGTGCCCACGAAAGCAGACGCACTGGTAAAACAGTCAGTGTACGCATCCTGGGTTTACCGGAGCACCAGACTTTTATTTGAAACTCGTCAGCCGGTCGGTAAAGCGACCAGCGACGATGCCAAGCTGATTGGATTGCGTGTCGCGATCCAGAAGGCGACCACACAGGATGGAATCACATCCATCTCGTGTTTTCTAGACTCGATGAATGCCATCAACCGCATCATCGATTGCAACCCACACTCCACACAGCGGCATTCTATTGCTCTGTGTGAGGTATTATGGCGCTGGCTCGACGAGGACGAGCGGCGCAGGATTGACTTCTGGCATGTCCCTTCCAAGTGGAAGTGGGCTATCCAACTCGAAGCACACGAGCATGCTTGGTCGCTCGATATTCCACTGGGTGCTCGCCCTCTGTATACCACGGATGCCCTCCGTAAGGAGGCAGATGATGAAATGCATGCCTCTTGGTTCGATCAATCTCGGACCAAGAAATACATAGGCTCCTCCACGTTTCATTTCCATGAAGCGGGGAGACCCGACTCCTATGAGCGCCCCTCTCATAAGAGAACGGGCTTCATGAAGTTGGTGACAGGCAACGAGTTATATGCTCGCTGCTGTCGCATCGCATGCGGACATGCGCCGATCAATGCGTATCGCGCGCAGTTCAATTTCGTTGAGAGCGACCAATGCTCTTGCGGATGAGGGCCCGAGGACTCCGTCCATGTCATGACTCTCTGCCGTAATTGGGAGAGACCACCTGAACGCCAGTATGACGCCTTTGTGCGTCTCTGGTTCGTTAAGTACCTGACGTCGAACAAGGCAGCGGGTGCTTTCATTCCGGATCCAGGTGGCGGGTGACCGTGCATCTGGTGGTACCGGAACAGTCTGGCAGTCGATGAAAGCGATCGCTGAGCTTCATTGCGCAATGCAAGCCCTGCGACAGCGGGCGTTATGGGACCTCACGGACCCTTTACGCGGAATTGACCGTATCCGGGCCTCCGGGCCTGGGGGATGCCAGTTCTAGCGAGCGATTCAGCACGAGCTCAGACGAGCACGGGCACGAGAGAGCAGGGCAGTGAGCCCTCCATGTCTATCCCCTCAGTCTGGTTGTCTCGGACTAGTTGTATTTATCGTAGATACCTCCGTGTATTTACAAGCGGACTGCCATCGAGCACCGCTTTATAAATTGTTGATTTAAAAAAAAAAAAAAAAAAAAAATCAAGTTGGCAGATAGTGCCATTATTTATTCAGCTGGAGTTAGGACTGTGAGTTTCAATCCAGTCATTAGAGGCAAACCAGCCCAATCTGTAGAGTTTACCAGGGTCTTGCATGTGCCAGAACTCCGAAACAATTTATTATCCTGTCTATATCTCTCCAAACACAAAGCTTTCAGGATTGTCATTGATGATTCCTGCATAGACTTTCATTTCAAACCACTCAACAGGACACTCTTCTCTGCTCACATCACTCTCAACAACACTGCTCAGTTGGATGGTGTAACAGAGGCAATTTCGCAGTTTGCAAATCTTGCTAGCATACTTCCTTTGGACCTTAGCTTATAGCATAGGAGATTGGCTCATTTCAGTTATGACACTGTTAAACTAATGGCCAAGGATAACTTGGTAATTGGATTGGATCTCAAAACCTCAGACAAGCCAGACCTCATCTGTGAACCATGTCTTGCAGGCAAAATGTCTTCAAACCCATTTCCTTCCTCAGACAGTCATGCTTCTCAACCTCTAGAACTCAAGAGGCCCCAGTAGCCCAGTGGTTTAATCACCACTAAAGACTGGAGAGGTGGCTGTGCAGTCACTGGGAATCTGAGAACAATCTGACCCATGATGCGCATATTGAAACTAGGCACAGGGAACACTCTGGACAAGCCTTAGAACCTAGAAGTCCTGAGTGAGAACACTAGTATAATTGAGTGATGTACAAGTACTTGCCTAGAAGTCCTGAGTGAGAACACTGAGGACTTCAAGGTGCTCTATGCTACCTATATATATGTCCAAGAGGCTGTGTGCTATGGCTGCACATTGCTGCGGGCACAGCTGTAGGCTGTACACTGCTGCGGACACAGCTATTTACTGCGCATTACTGCATGCACAGCTTGTGCTGTGCATTGCTGCGGATGCAGCCACAGGCTGCGCATTGCTGCGCACACAGCCATGGGCTGTGTGCATTGCTAGACGCATAGCCTGGGTCCTGTCCTATGCACAAGTCCGGACAGGAGGGGCACTTCTAACACCTGCGGCAACGGAACCATTGCCACCAGGGAAGGTGTAAACCAGTCTGACGTTGCGTCTAGACAGTTCGTGCGAGGTGGACTTTGCCTTCTTCTTAGGCAGTCCAGATAGTTCACCGGTCACCTCCTTTTGCAAGGAGACTATCTTATCAGCGGGGAGATCCGGAAAGGTTTTGGCCAAGGCCACAATGGCCTCGGCTGGAGTGGTAGCGGGCTGAGCCGCAGCTTGTGCATAAGAGCGCTTCTTGTCAGATGGGCGAGTAGCCTGATTGACAGGAGGGGGAGGGCCCCATCCTGGAGTCCAGGAATGGGACCGATTGTGAGGAGGGGGAGGTGGGCAGTTCGGGTTGCGAGGTGGTCTCACCGGCCAAGCACCAGCACTGGATCAGGAATTCTGAGGGTGTAGGGTGCCCGTCAGAGAGGAATCATGTATGCTGCTCACAAAATGAGTAGTCTTAGAGGTGCAGGTGTGGACTGTCATAGCAAGTCGCTGCCCGAGGGTGTGTTTGGGTCCCTCCAGCATTGGGATTCTGAATATGTTGACATCAGCAGCGGTGTTGACCAAGGAGGCCAACCCTTCTGCAATGGCATATTGGTAGCCAGCAGGGACCTGCACGGCTGCAGTATTGACCTTCCGGAGCCACTCCTTCAGGTTCCAGAGGGATTCAGTGACTGCCTTTGCTTCACCATGGAGGAGGCGAAACCCCTCCTCTTCGAAGTACAGGACGCCGACATTGTCGCTATTAAACCCTGCGCATGTAGACGCCAGGGATATAGCAGAAAACGAGGGGGTGGGCAGTGCTGCCGTCTCGCCCCGAGTGGTGCTGGGAATGTCGGTGTCCATTAGACCATCGTTGCCTTGGAAAAGGATCCCGGAAGAAGGACCGGATTGGAAAAACAGGTCTTGGCTGGGAGGAGGCTCAGTGCGGCCGGGGTGCGGGTTCAGTGGGGAAAGCATTGGCTTTCCACCGCCGCCAAGTGTGTCGAGCGGATCATTGCTCATTGGAATACTCTAATAACTCACTGGATTTTCAGCGGATTTTGTGATAACAGAAGATGGAGATGCTCAAGAGTGTATAAAGCTCGGGTCTGCAACTGGATATGAGATCGGCCCAACTGTTGATGCTGTAGAACGTGTTTTGTGCGATACAAGAGTTTATTTACAGATGTTTACAAGTGGGCATTGCGGAAAGAGGTGATGCCAGTTGTCATCACTGTAGAATGTGTTTTGCAAAATGTGAGAGTTATTTACAGTTGTTTACAAATGGGAGTTGTGGAAAAAGAAGCATTTAGTGGAATGGAAGGTGCTCAAAAGTTTATGGGACTTGAGTCTGCAACTAGATATGAGATCACTCCAGTTGTCGTCGCTATAGAATGTGTTTTGCCAAATATGAGAGTTGTTTACAGAAGTATCACCACTCTGAATCTGGTACAATCATCAATGAGACTAACCCATTACTTGAATCCAGAGTGGGATTTAACAGGAAGAGGGCCATAAAGATCAGAATGGATGAGTTCTAAGGGTTTTTTTTTTTTTTTAAATCAACAATTTATAAAGCAGTGCTTGGTGGCAGTCTGCTTGTAAATACACAAGTGTACCTATGATAAATACGTGAAGTTTAGGGCCCTCCAAGTAGAGGACCCTTATCACCATCTCCTTTGCAAGATAAGTGCTAGACTAAATGGTGGAATTCTGTGTCTAGACCTCAGAATCAACTTGGATTCAATATCTAAATTAGTCATCCAGATGAACCGGCAGAGGATAAGTCCTCTTGGGCCAGAGTCAGGGGACTGCCCTAGTCCGCCATGGTCTAAATTTCGGCCAGAGAGCAAGTTACCAAGAGGCCAAGCAGAGACTGGGTATTGGTAAGCCCTACCTATTTTACTTTTCCCATTCCTGAGCATGTGGTTTGCTGATGTCCGAAGGGCACGGATCCTCAATCATATCCCAGGTCTCTGCCTGGCCAGCATCCAGCCTCAGTGTACACCCTAGACCTAAAGCCTAGGCTAAGGAGTTCTACACCCATGCTTAACCCAGTTATACATGCCCCACAAGGAGGTCTCAGACTCCCACCTGAGCAGTGCTTTATGGTCACGTGGTGGCTACTCCTGGGCCTGGGGACTCCCCAAGTGTGCCCAAGGACTGGTCCATGCTACCAACACTGACTAATGACCAGGTTCTCGGCCTGATTCAGTTGGTTAAACTGGGCTCGAGATTAAGCGGTGGGGGGTGTCCTGTCCCAAGCTCACAGTCCGAAGAGACTCCCTATTACAGGATGCACAGCACCTTCTGGAAGCGCACATGCTCTGGAACCCCCTATTACAGGGTGCGCTGTTAGAAGTGCCCCTCCTGTCCGGACTTGTGCATAGGACAGAACCCAGGCTATGTGCCTAGCAATGCACACAGCACAAGCTGTGCGTGCAGTAATGCGCAATAAATAGCTATGTCCGCAGCAGTGTACAGCCTACAGCTGTGCCCACAGCAATGTACAGCCATAGCACACAGTCTCTTGGACATTTATATAGGTAGCATAGAGTGCCTTGAAGTCCTCAGTGTTCTCACTCAGGACTTCTAGGCAAGTACTTGTACATCACTCAATTATACTAGTGTTCTCACTCAGGACTTCTAGGTTCTAAGGCTTGTCCAGAGTGTTCCCTGTGCCTAGTTTCAACAGCAGGCACTCTTCTGATGACCCTCAATAGAGGGTTGACAGCTGGCAAATCCTGGATTCGATGTGAATCCATCCAGGATCATTCCCCCACCTCGTTCTCTTGTTTGATGACGAGGGTGGCATCCCCAAAGGACTGCGATCTTATATGCGAGTCCACTGTTCGCTGCGCTCCAACTGGTTCCATAGTCAAGCTCATAATTCTGATGAGCATTTCTTACATGAAGCTGCTTGACGTTCCCTACTTCAATGACGATGGCAGCACCCTCACTGCCCATCAAGCTTACGAGATTCTCCGAGACTCTTCATTCTCGGACCTCATCACCCTCATTGGAGTGCCACGCATCATGCGCAACTTCAAGAAATCTGATACTGCAACCATTTGGTTCAATATCGAAGATACAATGACTGGCTGGAATATTAAAGCTCTGGATGATTGCACAGTCATGGTCCGGAACTGGCGCTGCCAGTTCAAAGCTGCTCTTTCATCGCTGGGATCTCCTCTCTGCAATCATTGCTGGCACTGGAAACACTTGTCAATGAAGTGTAACCAGCAATCTCTCCGATGCCCTCTGTGTGGGGGACTGCACAGAAAGGAGCATCATCGTGTTCTGCCTTCCTGCTGCAAAGCAAAGCCAAAAGCAAACCTGCCCATCGAGGCCACTCCTGCGGGGCAGCCTTGCCCGCATCCTCCCAAGTGTTTTAGCTGCAGCAAAGAACACTCCACTGATGACCGGAAGTGCACCTTCTGGAAAAACTGTTTCAATCCCGAGTGGATCAAACAGCACTACCAGCTGGTATGTGATCATAAGCATATAGGCCAGAATTGTTCTAACGCCTCCCCACAGCAAAATGCAGAGGCCGGACCTTCATGAGTTCCTCATTGGACAGCCCTGCCCTGGTGGTGGTCCCTGGTACAAGGGGGTGCTTGTTTATTTCTTTGCTTCGTATTTTTTCTCAAAATGTAAACTGAAAATATGTACATATGGACGTGCTCCTCTCCACTCTCAGAGAGGAATATGATATTCTCTTCTTCCAAGAACCGGCTTGGAACATAGTAAGATACACCCTGTCGGCACATAGCATCGATGGTAAGGCAGTAATCGGAGGTCCAATCCACCCGGATTGGACTTGCATTGTTCGCAGGTCATCCTATGAGGAACCACCCCATGTGATGGCCTATGTGCACAACTGTCTAAGGCGGCTACAATCCTCTCTTTTTTTTTTTTTTTTTTTTTTTTAATCAACAATTTATATAGCGGTGCACGATGGCAGTCCACTTGTACATACAGCGAGGTATGTACAATAAATACAATCTGTCCAATGAAACAGAAAGGGATAAACATAGAGGGCTACACTGCCCTGTTCTCTCGTGCCCATGCTCAAGCCGCTCAAGGCTCAAGCTCATGCTGATTCACTTGCTCGAGCTGGCGTCCCCCAGACCTGAGGGTCCAGCTGCGGTCAATTCCATGCATAAAGGGTCCGTTAGGTCCCATAACACTCGCCATCGCAGGCCTGCTGTGCGCAATGAAGCTCGGCGGTCACTTTCATTAATCGCCAGAATGCACCAGCGCTCTGAAGAGCACTGTCCGCTGCAGGTGCACGGTTACCTGCCACCTGGATCCCTGAGACGTGATCTTGTTGACAGTCATGATCTCATGGTCATAAGCCTTGCCACTCCTGGCGAGCCTCTTTTTCTCACTAACGCCTACTCCAATGTAGACGGCAGTGCGATTCAGCTCTTGGATGAATGTTCAGAGCGCCCTAACTTCCCCAACCTAGTCTACTTAGGCAGGGACTTCAATTGTCATTATGAACTTTGGGATCAAGTTCATACCTCTCAGTGCACACGGGGTGAGATGCTGTATAATGCAGCACTTGAACTCGGGCTTAAATGGGCGGAACCATCTAACCCTGGTCCGACCTTTGTCCGACCTTCATATCCCATAACCGAGAGCTCTGGCCCTCGACTATCTTTTTTTTTTTTTAAATCAACAATTTTTATAGCGGTGCTCGGTGGCAGTCTGCTTGTAAGTACACGAGTGTGCCTACGATAAATACAACTAGTCCGACGAAACACCAGACTGAGGGGATAGCATGAGCTCACTGCCCTGTTCTCTCGTGCCCGCGTCGTCTGGCTCGTGCTGATCGCTCGCTGAGCTTGCGTCCCCAGACCTGAGGCCTGGATGCAGTCTTCCCGCGTGGGTCCGTGAGGTCCCTCCCCGCCGTCGCAGGGCTTGCGATGCGCATAGCTCGGCGGCCGCTTTCACTCCCAGACTGTTCCGGAGCTCTGGAGCCAACAGGCGCATGGTCACCCCCGCCTGTCCGGTGGCACCCCTGCCCTGTTCGCGTCGGTACTTGCGAACTGAGCGCACAAGGCGTCGTACTGGCGTTCAGGTGGTCTCTCCCAGTTTGGCAGAGGTCATGACATGGACGGGTCCTCAGGCCCTCGTCCGCATGGCACTGATCGCTCTCGCATTGAACCGCGCGCGATCACATTGATCGGCGCATGTCCGCCGCACGCGACGCGCGGCATCAGCTCGTTGCCTGTCACCACTTCTGGCCCGTTCTCTTGCGAGAGGGCGCTCATAGATCAGGCTTTCCCGCATCATGGTGGACGTGGGCGCCTATGTATTTCTTGGTTCGAGATTGATCGAACCAAGAGGCATGCATCTCATCGTCTGCCTCCTTTCGGAGCGCATCCGTGGTGTCGGGCGGCGCCCTGGAATGTCGGCGACCGAGCATGCTCGTGTGCTTCGAGTTGGATGGCCCACTTCCACTTGGAAGGGACGTGCCAGATGAATCCTGCGCTGCTCATCTTCATTGAGCCAGCGCCGTTCCTCACACAGGGCAATGGAATGCGCTGCTGGAGTGAGGGTTGCATCGATGATGCAGTTGATAGCATTCATCGAGTCCACGAAACACGAGATGGAAGTGACTCCATCCTGTGTGGTGCTTTCTGGATCGCAATATGCAATCCAATCAGCTCGGCGTCGTCGCTGGTTGCTTTACCAACCGGCTGACGAGTTTCAAATAAAAGTCTGGTGCTCCGGTACCCGGGATGCGTACACCGACTGTTTTACCAGTGCATCTGCTTTCGTGGGCACGGCGCCGTCACTACTGACATATGCACAATCTTGCTGGGCCTGGCACTCACGAGCGCCTGCTCCAATGTTGCGTAGGCTTTGCAGAGTCCTCGTCTTTGCCAAGGAGCCTATGAGTCTCAAGCGGTCGCCGAACTGGTCGACCAACCGCCTGCCCGGGTTATTCGCATCCGCGAAATAATCCATGTGTATAAAGTTTGGTGGTCTGAGGTCCACCAAATCTTTGAGAGGAGATTTCAGCGCTGCGCACTGGTGTTCAGAGAGGGAGGCCAAGTTCTTTGACCTCGAGGGATCCCCGCCTGCAGAGACAGGCGTGGTAAGAGAGCGAAGGGCATGCCTCGCGTTCGAGTTGGCTAGTCGGGCAGAGGACCCACCTTAAGCCGCTTGATGAAGCCGGCGATGGGTTCAACGCAGGCCATAGTTTCAGCTGCACCCTCCGGAGTGGTGCGAAACTGTCCATTGATCCAGATGCAGGCTTTACGCTGCATCTGACGTAATAACTTCATGAGCGCAACATTGCGCATACCATTGAAGTTCCATAATAAACAGCCGTATGTCGCGATGGGGCGAGCGCACAACAGGTACAGGATGCGCTTCTGCTGAGGGGACAAGCCTCGAACAGAATTGCCTAGCATCTGGAAAGCTCTGGCAGTTGTCGAGCCTTCTTGCGTAGAACGGACGTGCTCTTTGAAGGAGAGACCCATCCAAAAGAATCCAAGGTATCGCCAGACTCCTTGGGCTGCAGTGGGTTGTGCCAGTATATGGCGCGAACCCAGATCAATGGACGGACGGGGATCCGCCACATTGCGCGAATGCTGCATTCAGTCTTGTTGTGCTCGACAACAAGACCAGTCAGTGAAGAGGTTGTGCACTGATGCATATGCCCTCTTCAGCTTTGGAACATTGTCCGGGATTGACTTGGACTGAGCGATAATCAGTCCATCGTCAACGAATGAAATGATCGTTGGCATGTCGCCAACTTTCTGGTATATTTTCGCACAGGCGCTAAATAAGCGCAGACAGGACTGGAGATAGAGCCGCCTTGACCGACACCAACGTCGGCATCAAACTCAGGCGACAGCGCTCCCCAGGCATAGGAGTTTTACGCCCACGAGATATGACTCAAGAACTTCGACACCTGCGCCGCCTCCTGCTGTATATCCTCACCAACATTCCGACTCGATGGTTGCGGCTGTCCCCGGAGGAGATCGCCTCGTAGTCGGCGGCCTTTGCTTCTCCTGCGCCAGATCCCATGGCGTCGCATTTTTCGCGCCTCTTTGTTCTTATCGCCCTTCCTCTTTTAGCTCTCCCGTGCTGGTCTCTTTCGTGCGAGTTTGCCTGGTTGCCGCTTCAGAGCGTGTTGGTTCCCCAACCCTTGCTCCGCTTAGAGAGCTTGCCTTCTTGAGTGATTTCCGCCCGATCGCCCCGTGCCGGTACTCTCTCGTCGTGTAGTCTGGACCGGATCATATCCTCCAGCAATCAGCCATGTCGGCGATGACTCGGGGACACTGTCTTTGGGTGACTTTCGCTGTCCTTGTCCCGTTGTCGCTCGTGACCGGACAATGTCCAGTCAGCTGTAGCGCTGTTCTGCGCGGTATCTGTCCTTCTCGGCGACATCTCTTCGGGCCGCTCTCTTTGTTGTCACCTGTTGATGGCTCCCCCATTCGTCCTTCTCCCTTCCGCTCTCCCTGCGCTGGGTTCTTTCCCAGTTCATAGTGACAGTTGTCCCCCCAGATAACCAGGTTGGGGAATCAGCCTCTGCTTCTCCGGCCTTCGCTCCTCTCTCTGGCTTAGCCAGCTCCCTGTTCGCTTATCCTTCCCTGTCCCTCCCCTCTCTCCCCTGGCTTTCCTGGCCATCCTGCGTTCCTCTTGTTCTCCTGCTCCATCCGGTGGGTTGGGCCTCCTTCTGCCTCCCGTCTACTTTGTCCCGGGGCGTTCTTTGTGTTCCGCGGCTCTTGGAAACAATATCATATCCTCTCCAGAGTGGAGGGCTCCATATTCTCTTTCGTTCCTTTTGGAATTCATGAGCCCCTCGTCCGGCCCCGCCGCCTTCCTCCTCTTCCCCTCCTTTCCTCGGGGCTTCTTTTGCCCCCTTGCTCCGTCCCTGTGTGCTCTTTCCCTCATCGCTTTTCCCCTTCTCTCTTGCTCTTTCCCCTCCTTGGGAGGTGCCGGCTCCCCGGTTGCCTCCCTTTCTTTTGCTTCCCTTCCCCCCTTGCTCTTTTCTTTTCCCCCCCTCTTGCTTTGCTTTCTATCCCCAGCGCCCCTCCTCCCCTCCCTTCCCGCCCTTCCCCTCTCTCTCCGCCTTGTGTTCCGCCTCTGTTCTTCTTTCCCTTCTTCGGTTTCTTGTTCCTGTGCGCCTCCCGCTTGGGTCCCGCTTTGGCTGCGGTCCTCTTCCTGTGTGTGGCATCCCGCCCGGGTTCTGTCCTGGGGTGGCTCTTCTTTGCTTCGTGTCCGCTTTCCCTCCCGTTCTCCCTGTGCAGCTGTTCCTGGGGAGGTACTTGTCCTGACTCAGCTCACGTGCTCTTTTCTCCCCTCTCCCCCTCTGTGGGCTCTGATCTGTGACCCTAACTCACGTGCCGGTTTCCTTCTGTGGCCTTGTGTTGCCCTGCCTTATCCGCGCCCCTGATCCCTCTTTGCCTCCTCCCCTCTTCCCCCTCTTTCCCCCCCTCCTGTGCTGCCTGTAGTCCTGTGTTTTCTCGTCCCTGTGTAATCCGCCCATTCGCTGGCTCCCCCTGTGGGCCTGTCTACCTCCTTACTGTATATCGGTGCCTCTGGGCCTCGCGGCCTTAGTCTTTCTCCCCCTTGCTCCCCATCTTCGGTGGGCCCTCTGCCTCCTGCTCCTCCTCTCTCTTCCTTGCTCCCTCTCCTCTTCTGTCCCTGGGTTCCCCTCTGCTTTTTCCTCCCTCCTGTCTCTCCTCCTGCCCCCTGCCTTCCCTCTCCCCTCTTCCGCTCCCCTGTCCTTCCATCTCTTTTCTGCTCTTGCTTCCCCTCTCTTGCCCCTCCTCCCCTTCCTTCTCTTTGTCTCCCTCTCCCCCTTTCTCTCTTCCCTTCCTGGGTGGGCTTTCCTCGCCCTCCTCCCTCTTTCCTTGGCCTCCCCTCTTCCCTGTCTCCCCTTCTCCTCTTGTTCTCTCTCCCTCTCCTTCCTTCCTTTCCTTCGCCTTTCCTTCCCCTTCTCCCTTCTTTGTGCGCCCTTTCTCCTCTTCCTTTTCCTCTCTTTTCCTTCTTTTCCTCTCTCTCCCCTGCTCCTCCTTCTCTCTCTCCTCTCCCCTTCCTTCCCTTTTCTCTCTTTCCTCCTCTCCCCTCTTTCTTTCCCTCCTCCCTTTCTCTTCCTCTCTCTCTTCCTCCCCTTCCTCTCCCCTCCCCTTTCCTCCCCCTTTCTCTCTCCCTTCTCTCCTCTTCCCCTCCCCCTCCCCTTCTTCCCCTCTCTTTTTCTCCTTTGTTTTTCTCCCTCTTCTTCCCTCCCCCCCCTTTTTTGTTTGTCCCTCCCTCCCTTCTCCTTTCCTCCTTTCCTGCTCTCCTTCTCCTCCTCCCCCTTTTCCTTCGGAGATGCCACCCTCGTCATCAAGCATGAGAACGAGGTGGCGGAATGGTCTTGGATGGACTCGCATCGAATCCAAGACTTGCCAGCAGTCAACCCTCGATTGAGGGTCGTCAGGAGTGTTCCGGCAGCAACAGAGCCATTGCCACCAGGGAAAGTATAGACCAGTCTGACGTTACGTCGAGACGGTCCATGGGAGGTGGACTTCGCCTTTTTCTTAGGCGGTCCGGACGACTCGCCGGTTGCCTCCTTTTGCAAGGAGACGATCTTCTCAGCGGGGAGATCAGGAAACGTTTTGGCCAAGGCCACGATGGCCTCAGCCGGAGTGGTGGCAGGTTGCGCTGCCGCTTGCGCATAAGAGCGCTTCTTGTCGGATGGGCGCGTAGCCCGATTGACAGGTGGAGGGGGGCCCCGTCCTGGAGTCCGGGAACGGGATCGGTTGTGAGGAGGGGGAGGCGGGCGGTTTGGGTTCCGGGGTGGTCTCGGAGGCCGAGCGCCGGCGTTCGAACGAGAGTCCTGGGGGCGCAGTATGCCCGTTGGAGAGGAATCGTGTACATCGCCCGAAAAATGGGCGGTCTTCGATGTGCGAGCGCGGACCGTGGTAGCGAGTCATTGCCCGAGAGTAGCCTTGGTCCCCTCGAGAGTGGGGATACCGAACATGTTGACATCGGCGGCAGTGTCGACCAGGGAGGCCAGACCTTCCGCAATGGCATATTGATAGCTGGCTGGGACTTGCACGGCTGCTGTGTTAACCTTCCAGAGCCACTCCTTCAGGTTCCATAAAGACTCGGTGACCACCTTCGCTTCCCGTGGAGGAGGCGAAAGCCTTCCTCCTCGGTACAGGACCCGCGTTGTCGCTGTTAACCCGGCGCGCGTAGCGCCTGGAAATAGCGGGGGATGGGGGAGCAGGGGGCACAGTCGCCTCCGCCTGCGGGTTCGGTCGTCGGTCTGCATAGGCCATCGTTGCCCTGGAGGATGCCGGGCGGGTCCCGGCTGGGAGAAGAGGCCTTGCTGGCGGGGGGCTCGTGCGCCGGGGTGCGGGTTCAGCGGTGAGAGGGTAGCCCTCCCCCGCCGCTCACATGTCGGCGGGTCGTCACTCATCGAAACTCTCTATAACTCGTTGGATTTTCAACGGATTTCGCGATAAAAGAAGATGGAGGTGCTCAAGAGTGTATACAACTCGGGTTTGCAACTTGATTCGAGATCCGTCCAGGTGTCGTCGCTGTGGAACGTGTTTTGCAAAAATGCGAGATTGTTTACAGTTGTTGACAAGTGGGCGTTGCAGACAAAGGTGTGGCCCTCGACTATCAACTTGGTTTTCTGTCCGGTATTGATGGGACAGATCCAACCACGCATTGTGCATGGGCTACAGTTGACGTCGGACCATTGCTCGCTGTCACTTGAACTAGACATCCCGCTACTTGACATCAGCGATCAGCGGAGGTCGCTTTCCAAAGACAGTGTCCCTGAGTTTATTGCTGACATTGCCTCTGATTTACTTGGACTGGACATGATTCTAGTAGAAAACATTCGCGATCTCGAGAGGGTACTCCATGCACTCTTGGCCTCTGTAGATTGGGCTTGGGAAACCTACTCCAAAAAGTGCAAGCTCTCTAAGTGAAGCAAGGGCTGGTGGAACCAGCACTGCTCCAAGACTTTGGAAACTTTCAGGCAGACTCATTCTGAAAGGGACGACCACATCTGGTGATGAGCTATTAAAGATGCTAAATACGCCTTCTTTGATAATTGAATCAAAGAGGTCGCTGAAAAATCGCAACGTCCATGGGATCTTGCTGCATGGATGAAGCAGAGGCCCTTGCCTAATTACAAGGCAATCTCCTTTCAGGAACAACCTTGTAACTCCATCAAGTCACTTTGGGATGTGCTCGATAAGTCTTATAATGCTGCATCTGATAGACCAGTAAATCTGAATAAACTCGATCAACTCGAGTCTCATCCAACACAGGACTGGGTCCCGTTCTCTGCAGCTGAACTCTGGGAGTCCCTGGAGCCCTGCAGCAACACATCTGCTCCAGGACCAGATCATCTGACCTGGGCGCACATTAAGCAGCTTGTGAGATTCCCTCACGTCACTACATTCTTTTTGAACATTGCAAACACGTGTCTGGACTTGGGGCATTGGCCCTCTTACTTCAAGCAGAGCTTGTCCGTGATCATTCCAAAACCCGGCAAGCCTGCATATGATACCCTGAAAGCCTTTCATCCGATTGTGCTTTTGAATACTCTTGGCAAGCTCATCGAGAAAATGCTGGTGTGTCGTATGCAATACGAGGCGACTAAATTTGCTGTTTTTGATCCAAAACAGTTTGGTGGCATCCAACAGAACTCTACAGAGGATGCCAGTGTGTTTCTTACCCATATTATCCGGCAAGGCTGGACAAAGGGTCTCAAAATGAGCGTCATTGCCTTTGATGTCACTCAATATTTTCCCTCACTGAATCATCGCATGTTAGTGAGGATACTACAACACAGGGGCTTTGCATGTCAAGTTTCAAAGTTCTTCAAGTCATATCTTATTGGGCATAAAACTTCCTATGCCTGGCGTAGTGCAGTCTCGCCTGAGTTTGATGCCGATGTCGGTGTCAGTCAAGGCTCGGCTTTATCTCCAGTACTGTCTGCACTATATCTGGCACCAGTGCTAAAACTGTATCAGAAAGTTGGCGACATGCCAACTATCATATCATTCATTGACGACGGGCTGATCATCGCTCAGTCCAAGTCAATCCCGGACAATGTTTCAAAGCTGAAGAGGGTGTACGCATCAGTGCACAACCTCTTCACAGACTTCAGCCTTGTTGTAGAACACAACAAGACTGAGCTGCAGCATTTCTCATGCAATGCGGCGGACCCTCGTCTGTCCATTGATCTTGGGTTCGCGCCATACACTGGCACAACTCTGTTGCATTCGTTGACGATGGACTGATTATCGCTCAGTCCAAGTCAATTCCGGACAATGTCCCAAAGCTGAAGGCGTCGCTCAGTCCAACCTCTTCCTGCTTCGCCTTGTCGTTGACCACCCGGCTGCGCTTTTGCTCCGGCCCCGTCGTCCTTGTCTTGGTTTGCGCCTTCTGGCCCCCCCTGCGCCGTGTCTGGCGTCCTTGTTCTTTTTGGTCGCGTCTCTCCTTGCCGTCCGTTTTCGCGGCTTTGCGCGGCTTTCGTGCTGGTTCTGTTCGGCTTGTTCCCTCGGGTGCTCCTGTCCTGTCTCGCTTGCCCTTCGCGTGCTGTTTTTTGCTTCTGGCTGCGCTGTCGTGCTCTGTTGTTGCGCGTCGCTCTTGCTCTGGTCTCGTTCCCCCCTCCGGGGTGGCTGCTTGCCTGCGTTGCCCTCCCGCTTCTCGGGCTCTTGGTCCTCTGCCCGTGCCCTCCGGGCTGCCCTTCGCTCTCTTCCCGCCTGTCTTGCGGCGGGGTCCCTCGGTCGCTTGGCCTCCCTCTCTGCGGCGCTCGCGCTTCTCCTCTCGTTTGGTGGACCTCGCCCCCTTTTCCGGTTTTTCGGGATGCTTTCCGCGGCGGTTGTCCTTCGCGGCTTTGGCTCTGGCTCCTTGGCAGCGGACTCTGTGCCTTCGCTTCGTTGGGCAGGCCTCGTTGGTGCAGGCCCGCTTGTGCATTGTCGTAGTTGCGCCGTGCCGCGTGCCTGTCTCGGTGTCGCTCCCGGGTTTCTGGGCCCGCTTTTTTTGCTCGTCAGCCAGTTGGTGCCCGCGCGCCGGCTGTTGGTTGCATGTCGCCTCCGGCCCCCCGGTGGTCCTCCTCTCGTGTTTCGTGGACTCGTGTGCCTCCCGCTTATCGTTGCACCCTCCTCCGCGTGGCTTCTTTGCTCTGTGTGGGTTTCGGCGCTGGCTCTGGCGGCGGCGCGGTTCTTTCTGGCCGTCCCTTCCGTGGGTGGGCCTCCCTCGCCGGCTGCTCGGTCGCTCGCTTCCTTGGCGCTCGCCCTTTGTTCCCGGTGCGCTCCGGGGCAGCGTGTGCTGCCTCTTGGTTGCCTCTCGGCCGGTCTGGCGCTTCCCTTTCTTTTGTGCGGGGCCTGTTCCTTGGCGCCCTTCTGCGGCGGGCTTCTGGTTGGTGCGGCGGCTGTTGCTCGCTGCTGTCGCTTGCTGCGGACTGCGCCGTTTGCGTTCGGCGCGGTTTTTGTCGGGCGTCGTGCTCTGGGCGGGGCCTGGGACTCCGTCCCTCTGCTCTCTGCCGTCTGGGGGCCATCTGCGCGTTGCGCATTTGTGCTCTCTGGTTCGTCGTCCTGCGTCTTGGCGGCGGGTGCTTTCATCCCGGATCCAGGCGGCGGGTGACCGTGCGCCTGTTGGCTCTTCGGAGCTCCGGAACAGTCTGGCGATCGACGAAAGCGGTCGCCGAGCTTTATTATGCATCGCAAGCCCTGCGACGGTGGGCATTATGGGACCTCATGGACCCTTTATGCGGAAATGACTGCATCCGGGCCTTCAGAACTGGGGGACGCAAGCTCTAGCGAGCGATTCAGCACGAGCTCAGACGAGCGCGGGCACGAGAGAACAGGGCAGTGAGCCCTCCATGTCTATCCCCTCAGTCTGGTGTTTCGTCGGACTAGTTGTATTTATCGTAGGCACACTCGTGTACTTACAAGCGGACTGCCACCGAGCACCGCTATAAAAATTGTTGATTTAAAAAAAAAAAAAAAAACAACTCCGTTGCAGCCCAAGGATGTCTGGCGATACCTTGGTTTTTTCTTGGATGCACGCCTTTCTTTTAAGAAGCATGTTCGTTTCTATGCAACGAAGGCACTGATGACAGCCAGAGCCTTCTAAATGCTCAGCAATTCTGTTCGAGGACTTTCTCCCCAACAGAAATGCATCCTCTACCTGTCGTGCGCTCCCCCTATAGTGATGTATGGCTGTTTATTATGGGACTTCAATGATATGCGCAATGTCGCACTCCTGAAGTTGTTGTGTCAGATGCAGTGGAAAGCCTGCATTTGGATTAACGGACAGTTCTACACCACTCCAGAGGGTGCAGCTGAAACCATGGCCTGCGTTGAGCCTATTGCCAGGTTCATCAAATGGCTTAAAGTTGGGTCCTCTGCCCATCTAGCCAACTCAAATGTATGGCATGCCCTTTGTTCTCTTACCACACCTGCCTCGGCGGGCAGGGATTCTTCCAGGTCAAAGAATTTGGCCTCACTCTCTGAACGTCAGCGATCGTCGCTGAAATCCCCTCTCAAAGACTTGATGGACCTTAGACCACCAAACTTTATACACATGGATTATTTTGCCAATGCAAATAACCCGGGCAGGTGGTTAGTCGACCAGTTCAGCGACCGCTTTGAGACTCATAGGCTTCTTGGCAAAGACGAGGACTCTGTCAAGGCCTACCGCTCTTCACTAGAACAGGTGCTCACTGAGTGCCAATCCCAGCAAGATTGTGCATATGTCAGTAGTGATGGCTCCATGCCTATGAAAGCAGATGCACTGATCAAGCAGTTGGTGTATGCATTCCGGGTTTACCAGAGCACTAGACTTCTATTTGACACTTGTCAGCCAATTGGTAAAGCCACTAGTGATGACACCGAGCTCATTGGATTGCGTGTTGTGATCCAGGAGGCTACCACGCAGGATGGAGTCACATCCATCTTATGTTTCCTTGATTCAATAAATGCAATCAATTGCACCATTGACTGCAACCCTCATTCCGTGCAGCGGCATTCTATTGCTCTGTGCGAAATACTATGGCGCTGGCTCGATGGTGACGAGCAGCGCAAGATTGAGTTCTGGCATGTCCCTTCCAAGTGGAAGTGGGGTATTCAATTTGAAGCGCATGAGTATGCTCATGCACTCGACATTCCACTGGGCACTCACCCTCTGTTTACCACGGATGCACTCCGAAAGGAGGCAGATGATGATATGCATGCTTCTTGGTTCAACCAATCTTGGACCAAGAAATATATAGACACTTCCACATCTCACTTTCACAAAGCAGGAAGGCCTGATTCCTATGAGTGCCCCTCTCACAAGAGAATGGGCTTCATGAAGTTGGTGACAGGCAATGAGTTATACGCTCATTGCTGTCGCATAGCCTGCAGACATGTGCCAATCAATGCGTATCGCACGTGGTTCAATTTGGTTGAGAGTGATCAATGCTCATGCAGACGAGGGTCTGAGGACTCCGTCCACGTTATGACTCTCTGTCGTAACTGGCAGAGACCAACGGAATGCCAGTATGATGCCTTTGTGCACCTCTGGTTCATTAAGTACCTCACGTCGAATAAGGCAGCGGGTGCTTTCATCCTGGATCCAGGCAGTGGGTGACCGCTCGCTTGTAGCAGATGGTGCTCTTTGGAGCGCTGGTTCAGTCTGGCGATGGACGAAAGCGATCACCAAGCTTCATTGCACACTGCAAGCCTTGCGACGGCAGGCATTATGGGACCTCATGGACCCTTTACACGGAATCTTTTTTTTTTTTAAAATCAACAATTTATAGAGCGGTGCTCGATGGCAGTCTGCTTGTAAATACAGCAAGGTATCTACTATAAATACGATCTGTCCAATGAAACAGAAAGAGATAAACATAGAGGGCTGCACTGCCCTGCTGTCTCCTGCCCATGCTCAAGCCGCTCAAGGCTCAAGCTCGTGCTGATTTGCTCGCTTGAGCTGGTGTCCCCCAGATCCGAAGGTCCGGCTGTGGTCAGTTCCACGTAAAGGGTCCGTGAGGTCCCATAACACCCGCCATCACAGAGTTTGTGGTGCGCAATGAAGCTTGGCAGTTGCTTTCATCAATTGCCAGAATGCATCAATGCTCCGAAGAGTGCTGTCCACTGCCAGCGCATGGTCACCCACCGCCTGGTGAAGTTTAGCCCCCCCTTGCAGGAGAGGCTGCTACCCAGGCTCCAGTTCTGTCCCTCTGTTGTGCTATGGAGGCGGACCGTCTATCCAGGAGTGTCGCACTTCGGATTCAACTTAAGCAGTTACCTAGGTGTATTATCCCAGGGACTACCGACAGAGGAGTTAGGTCTCTTGAGCCAAGGACTAGAGACTGTCTAGCCTTGCTATGGCCCAGCGGTGTCCAGGCGTGACTCTGGTCCTGCCTTCCCATCCCCTGACAGATGGTTCGCTGATGCCCTTAAGGGGCGCAGATCCCCAATCTGACTAAGGTCTCTGTCTTGCCACATGCCTCCCAGACTGGCATCCGATATCACAGTAAGGTCCATGGTTCTCCCATGACAGGTCCCCACAGGGGGAGCTCTTAGCTGAACGGGTCTGGATCTACTTCCACCATTGGTGTACTGCGCCATGACTAACCACCATGGACTCCTACTTCAGGCAGCTCACATGGTACTGGGTGCCTTGTTGGCTCAAACGGGGGCCCCCCCCCCCCCCCGCCCGCGCGCGGGGGGGGGGCCGCGGGCCGCGCGCCCCGCCGCGCAGCGCGCGGGGGGGGGGGCGGGGGGCGGGGCGGGGCGCGGGGCGGGGCCGGGCGCGCGCCACCCCGCGCGGCGCGCGGGGCGGGGGGAAGCGGAAGGGGGCGGGGCGCGCGCCGGCCCGCGCCCCGCGCCCGCGCGCGCGCGCGCCCGCGCGCGGCGCGCGCCCCCCCCCCCCCCAAAAAAAAAAGAAAAGGGGGGGGCGCGGGGCCCCCCCGCCCCCCCCCCCCCCCCCCCCCGGGGGAACCTCCACCCCCCCCCCTCAATCACCCCGGCCCCCCCCCCCGGGCCTCTGGGCTCCGAGGCCCCCCCAGAGTGTCCCCTGCGCCTAGTTTTAACACAAACACCATCGGGTGGTTATCAGACCAGTTTCCGGTATGGTCCCTTATCCTTTCGGCCCCTACCTTTTAAGATCGGGGATCACGTGTGGTCTGCCGGATTAAGGCATTGTCCAGCACTTACATCCCAAGGCCATCCATGCCAAGGGAAACCCGGTCATGTGAGTTAGGGTCACATGATCAGAGCCCACAGAGTGGAGTCAGTCACGTGTGTGATGCATAACCCAGCTTACGTCATGTGCCAGCTGCTTAGTCATGTGACCAAGTCACCTCCCCATGGGAACAGCTGTCACAGGGTTGTGATACTTCCTGCCCGCGTCACGTGGAACCAGCTCCGGACACTTCCGAATGCAAACCTGAAGATGCCACCTCCAGGACTAGAACCCGTGGCTTCATGGATTGCCACATCCACAGGACTACCTTTACGTGGAATCGACTGCATTCGGACCCTTGGGTCTGGGGGACGCCAGCTCTAGCAAGCGATTCAGCATGAGCTTGAGCCTTGAGTGGCTTGAGTGCGGGCAGGAGACAGCAGGGCAGTGCAGCCCTCTATATTTATCTCTTTGCCTCTGTACCATTGGATGCATCGTATTTATCATAGGTACACTCGTGTATTTACAAGCGGACTGCCACTGAGCACTGCTTTATAAATTGTTGATTTAAAAAAAAAAAAAAAAAAAAAAAAAAAAGTAATGACAACTGGAGTGATCTCATATCTAGTTGCAGACCCGAGTACCATCTACTTTTGAGCACCTTCCACTTTATTTATCATGAAATCCACTGAAAATCCAGTGAAATACTGGAGAAATTCAATGAGTGATGATCTGCTTGACACACTCGGTGGCGGTGGAGGGCAAAAGCTCTCACTGCTGAACCTGCACCCCAGCTGCACTGAGTCCAACCCCAGCCAAGGCCCTTTCTCCCAACCTGGCCCTTCGTCGGGTGTTCTCTTCTAGGGGAACGATAGGGCTCTGATGCAGACTGACAACCCCTTACCCCATCTTCACCCACCATCTCTATGGTGTTGACTTGCACTACTTTTGATAGCGACAATGTTGGGGTACTGTACTTCAAGGAGGAAGGATTTTGCCTCCTTCACAGTAAAGCCAAGGCAGTAACCGAGTCTCTGTGGAACCTGAGGGAATGGCTCTGGAAGGTTAACACATCTGCCATGCAATCCCTGGTCGATACTGCTGGCGATATCAACATGTTTTCGGTGCCCACTCTTTTTTTTTTTTTTTTTTTTAATCAGCAATTTATGTGGTGCTCGATCCCGCGAATCCGGACTCAAATCACTTCCGCGCACCGCTGGGTCGGCCCGCCCGCCGCCCCCGCCCTGCGCGCCCGGCGGTCCCCGCCCGTGGCCGGGCGGTCCTCCCGGGTCCGTGGTCCCCCCCCCCGCTTGCGCCCGCGCTGCTTCGCGTGCCGTGTTCCGTCTCCCGCTCGTTCCCCCGCCTGTCCGTGCCCCCCGCCTTGTGGTGCCGCCCCCGCTCTCTGGCGTTCGTGGCCCTCCCGTTGGCGGTCCTGGCGTCCTCGCCCCCCGCGCTGTCGCTCTCCGTCCCCCTCTTGTCGCGCTGTCCCTGGTCGCCGCGCCCTCTTGCCTGCCCCCTCTGCCCGTTCGCTTCCGGCGCTCTCTGCTTTCCCGCTCTGGGCGCTCCTGTTTTCTTGGTCCGGTTGGTCGCCGCGCGTGCTTCGCGTCTGCCTCCTTTCGGCGCTCCGTGGTTCGCCGCCCTGGTTCGGCGTCCGGCGCCGTGTGCTTCGGTTGTGCCCCTCCTTTGGGGGCTGCCGGTCTCCTCGCTGCTCTCTTCGTGGCCGCGCCGGTCCCCCGGCTGGTGCCCGGTGCCCACTCTTGAAGGACCAAAGGCTACTCTTGGACAGTAGCTATCTGAGATAGTCTGAGCCCACACATCTAAGACTGCTTGCTTCTCGAGCAACCTTCACTACACTTCTTCCATGGGCACAATCTGCCTGCAGGACTCTCATTCTAATGTAGGCACTCGGCCTCTGAGACCACCTCAAAATCTGAATTGCCCACCTCCTCCTTCTTGTGCTTGCTTCCATTCCTGGACTCCTGGACAAGGCCTGCCTCCACCTGTCAATTGGGCTATATCCCCATCAGACAAGAAGTGCTCGTATATGCAAGCAGTGGCTCAGCCCACCATCACTCCAGCCGAGGCTATTGTAGCCTTAGCCAAAACCTTCCTGGATCTGCCCGCTGATAAGATTGTGTTCTTGCAAAAGGAGGTGACCAGCGAATCCTCTGGACCACCTAAGAAGAAGGCCAAGTCCACCTCTCATAGACCATCTCAATACAACGTCAGGCTGGTCTACTCTTTTTCCAGTAGCAATGGTTCTGTTGCTGCTGGTGCACTCCTGATGATCCTCAACCGAGGGCTGACTGCTGGGAAATCCTGGATTCAATGTGAATCCATCCAGGACCATTCCGCTAGGGCGCTGGTGGCCCAGTGGTTATCATCACCACCAAATATCCAGAGAGGTGGCTATGCACCACCGGAAGGGTTGGGGTTCGATTCCCCTTATCCTCAGTACCCATAAAAAGCTGGGAAAGGCATGTGACCTATCAGAGGTTACCATCACATGCTCGGTTCACATGGGTCAGGTGATGCTGACACCATAGGAAAAATTGGTTGCATTGATCACCTAGCCTGGGTGTGGTGCCTGAATTGATAACTCAGGGCCCGGGTTCAAGGAGTCACATGACATTTACAGAATGTTACCTAATCCAGGTGGGAGTAATCGATTGTACCCCAAAGTGGCACACTAGAACTTGAGTCTGGTATTCCATGCCTGAAATAGTCATGTGATATCACATGATCAAGTAGGGAGCAAAAGCATAGGGGGCGGTAAGCGGGGTAGAATATATACAGAACAAGCCGAATGTCTGGGTGATTCCAGGCCGGGCCATCCCCCACCACAGACAGTCATGGTCCGGCATCACCGGAGCCATCCGCTGATATAGAGTAGTTGTTAGTCCCAGTAGTATGACACCTGTGATGTACCTGCAAAGTGGGCCGCTCCTTACAGACCAGGTCCATAGACACTCGGAGACTCCAGGGAAGGGGGTGAAGAATGAGTTTTTTTTTTTTTTTTTTTTTTTTTTTAATTCAACAATTTTTATAGCGGTGCTCGATGGCAGTCCACTTGTAAGTACATGACTGTGCCTACAATAAATACGTGAAGTTTAAGGCCCTCCAAGTGGAGGACCCTTATCGCCATCTCCTTTGCAGGATAGGTGCTAGACTAAATGGTGGAATTCCATGTCTAGACCTCGGAATCAACTTGGATTCAATACCTGGATTAGTCATCCAGATGAACCGGCAGAGGATAAGTCCTCTCGGGCTGGAGTCAGGGAACTACCCTGGTCTGCCATGGTCCAAATTTCGGCCAGGGAGCGAGTTACCAAGAGGCCAAGTGACAGCATACACTGGGTATTGGTAAGCCCCACCTACTTTACTTTTCCCATTCCTGAGCATGTGGTTCGCTGATGCCCGAAGGGCGCGGATCCCCAATCATGTCCCAGATCTCTGCCTTGCCAGCATCCAGCCTCAGTGTGCACCCTAGACCTAAGGCCTAGGCTGAGGAGTTCTATATCCATGCTTAGCCCGGTTATGCATGCCCCACAAGGAGGTCTCAGGCTCCCACCTGAGCAGTGCTTTACGGTCATGTGGTGGCTACCCCTGGGCCTGGGGACCCTCCAAGTGTGCCGAAGGACCAGTCCACAGACCGGTCCACAGGGACTGGTCCACACTACCAACACTGACTAACGACCAGGTTCTCGGCCTGATTCAGTTGGTTAAACTGGGCTCGAGATTAAGCGGTGGGGGGTGTCCTGTCCCAAGCTCGCTGTCCAAAGAGACTCCCTGTTACAGAGTGCGCGGCACCTTCCGGAAGCGCGCATGCTCTGGAACTCCCCATTACAGAGTGTGCATCAAGGGTCAGGATGTTCTCACATCTCTCCCCTGCTTACCACACCCTATGCTTTCACTCCTTACTTGATCACATGACTAGTCACATGACCATTTCAGGCACAGCCTGCCAGGGATTACCTGACCTGCCATTTTGGGCTCCCATGATCATCCCTATCATGTGACCAGGTTACCACCATAGTCACAGAAGGTCACCTGACCATGGTATTGCCTCAGAGTTGCTTACCAACCTGAGTCACCAAGCACGTGACAGTAACCGATGATGGGTCACATGCCTATCTCTGCTTATTAAGGTACAGAGGATGAGCGAGAATCAAACCCACAACCTTTCCAGTGACTGCATAGCCACCTCTCCAGTCTTTAGTGGCAATTAAACCACTGGGCTACTGGAGCCCACGAAGAATGAGTCAAGTCCTGGGTTCCTCGGAACTAAACGGGGGGGCTCCTGGTGTCAGAAACCAATCCCTGACTCATTCGTGAGAGCACAATCAGGGCTGGCTAGTGGCAAGGCAGAGACTGGGGACAAGTGGGGATCCACAATGATGATATAAGTGAACCACTTGCTCTGGAATGGGAAACAGTAGTAAGTGGGGCTCTCTGCGAACTCCCTGCTGAAGAGCGAGCCGTGGCAGGCCGGGACAGTCTCCCACGACCTGGCTGGAGTAGAGCTAACAAACTCCTTTGTCGGTTCATGGACTGATGAGGTCCATTGGGTCTGAGTTGACTCCAGGATGCACTGTAATGGTGGGCTCCCCCTCACAAGAGTGGGTGAAGCGCAGGGCTCTGCTATATACAGGGCCCTGAATCTCATAAATTGTTGATTTAAAAAAAAAAAAAAAAAAAAAAAAAAAAGGACCATTCTGCTATCTCATTCTCATGCCTGATGATGAAGGTAGTATCTCTGAAGGATTGCAACTTGATTCACGAGTCCGCTATTTGCTGTGCTCCAGCTGGGTCCATGGTTGAGCTTACTATTCTGATGAGCATCTCCTATTTTTTTTTTTTTTTTTTTTTTATATCAACAATTTATGAATCGGGCCCTGCCTATACAGAGCCCTGCGCTCACCCGCTCTTGCGGGGGAGCCCACCATTCGTGCTCCCGGAGTCAACTCGCCCAATGGCCTCTCGTCCTGACCGCGGGTTTGTTAGCCCTCTCCGCCGGTCGTGGGAGCTGTCCCCGCCTGCCCGGCTCGCTCTTCAGCGGGGTTCGCAGGGCCCCGCTCTCCGTTTCCCGTTCCAGGCGTGGTTCGCTATATCATCATTGCGGATCCCCACTGTCCCCGGTCTCTGCCTGCCCCGCCGCCCCGTTGTGCTCTCCGATGAGTCGGGTTGGTTTCTGCCCGGAGCCCCCCCGTTTAGTTCCGGGCCCGGCTCGGCTCTTCTTCACCCCCTCCCCTGGGTTCCCGGTGTCTATGGCCCGGTCCGTGGGAGTGGCCCCTTTGCGGTGCGTCGCGGTGTCGTCTACTGGGACTAACGCCACTCTATGTCGCGGTGGCTCCAGTGTGCCGGCCGTGACTGTCTGTGGTGGGGGATGGCCTGGCCTGGAATCCCCAGCTTCGGCTTGTTCTGTATATATTCTCCCCGCTTACTGCCCCCTATGCTTTTGCTCCCTCTTGATCCGTGATATCCATGACCATTTCAGGCCGGGACACCAGACTCAAGTTCTAGTGTGCCACTTTGGGGTACAATCAATTACTCCCACCTGGATCGGTGACATTTGTAAATGTCCGTGACTCCTTGACCCAGGCCCTGAGTTATCAATTCAGGCACTGCACCCAGGCCAGGTGATCAATGCATGAAGTTTAGCCCCCTTGCGGGGGGCTGCTAGCCCAGGCCCGTCTTATGATCAGCCGTTTAGCCCAGGGCTTCGCCTCCGGCTTCACTGCAGTTCCTGGGTGTATTATCCCAGGGACCACCACGAGGAGTTAGGTCTCTCGAGCCAAGGACTGGAGACTATCCAGCCTTGCTCGGCCCAGCGGTGTCCGGGTCGCTCTCCGTGCCTGCCTTCCCGTCCCCTGCAGATGGTTCGCTGATGCCCTTGGGCGCGGATCCCCATCTGTCCGGTCTCTGTCTTGCCCGTGCCTCCCAGACTGGCATCCGATATCCGCAGGTCTATGGTCCTTCTATGACGGTCCCCCGGGGGCCCTTAGCTGAGCGGGTCTGGATCTACTTCCACCATTGGTGTCTGCACCGTGACTAACCAGTTCGTGATCATCGCCACCGGCTCCCACTTTACCGGGTCCCTGTTGGCTCAAACGCCATCGGGTGGTTATCGGTCATTCCCGGTTGGTCCCTTATCCTTCGGCCCCTACCTTTTAAGATCGGGGATCACGTGTGGTCTGCCGGATTGAGGCATTGTCCGGCACTTACATCCCAAGGCCATCCACGCCAAGGGAAACCCGGTCCGTGAGTTAGGGTCCATGATCGGAGCCCCGAGTGGGGTCAGTCGTGTGTGTAATGCATAACCCAGCTTATGTCACGTGCCAGCTGCTTAGTCATGTGACCAAGTCACCTCCCCGTGGGAACAGCTGTCACAGGGTCGTGATACTTCCTGCCCGCGTCACGTGGAACCAGCTCCGGACACTTCCGAATGCAAACCTGAAGATGCCACCTCCAGGACTAGAACCTGCGGCTTCGTAGATTGCCACATCCACAGGACTACCTGACTGCGTTTACCGCTATGCCAACCAGCCCCTTTATGAGCATCTCCTATGCCAAGCTGCTCGATGTTCCCTATTTCAATGACAATGGCAGTACTCTCGCTGCCTGTCAAGCTTACAAAATCTATTCAAACTAGGCACAGGGAACACTCTGGACAAGCCTTAGAATCTAGAAGTCCTAAGTGAGAACACTAGTATAATTTAGTGATGTACAAGTACTTGCCTAGAAGTCCTGAGTAAGAACACTGGGGACTTCAAGGCACTCTATGCCACCTATATATATGTCCAAGAGGCTGTGTGCTATGGCTGTACATTGCTGTGGGCACAGCTGTAGGCTGTGCACTGCTGCAGACACAGCTATAGGCTGTGTGCATTGCTAGGTGCATAGCCTGGGTCCTGTCCTATGCACAAGTCCGGACAGGAGGGGCACTTCTAACACCTCCCCCTGACCTGAACTGTCCAAACTACGTAGCTACAAGTCCCATTTTCTGGCTACAGAATTCGACCTTTGGTACAGTAAGTGGTTTCGTTAATAAGTCTGCAACTTGTTCAGTTCCTGGAATAAATTCTGGTCCTATCCTCTTCTGCTTCGGCTGGCCTCTGCCAGTTATGGCAGAGAGTCATGATGTGGATGGAGTCCTCAGGCCCCCATCCGCATGAGCATTGGTCACTCTCGATGAAATTGAACCGCACTCAATACGCATTGATCGGCACATGTCCTGTTGCGATCCAGAAGGCTACCACACAGGATGGAGTCACCTCCATCTTGTGTTTCTTGGATTCGATGAATGCAATCAATCACATCATTGATTGTAACCCGCACTCCGCACAGCGACATTCTATTGCACTGTGCGATGTACTACGGCGCTGGCTCGATGAAGACGAACGGCGCAGAATTCATTTCTGGCATGTCCCTTCCAAGTGGAAGTGGGCTGTTCAACTCGAAGCACACGAGTATGCTCGGTCGCTCGATATTCCACTGGGCGCTCGCCCTCTGTACACTACGGATGCACTCCGTAAGGAGGCAGACGATGAAATGCATGCCTCTTGGTTCGATCAATCTCGGAACAAGAAATACATAGGCGCTTCCACATTTCATTTTCATGAGGCGGGGAGGCCTGATTCCTATGAGTGCCCTTCTCGCAAGAGAATGGGCTTCATGAAGTTGGTGACAGGCAATGAGTTGTATGCTCACTGCTGTCGCGTTGCTTGCGGACATGCGCCGATCAATGCATATCGGGCATGGTTCAATTTCGTCGAGAGCGACCAATGCTCGTGTGGACGGGGGCCCGAGGACTCCATCCATATCATGACTCTCTGCCGTAACTGGGAGAGGCCACCTGAGCGCCAGTATGACGCCTTTGTGCGTCTCTGGTTTGTCAAGTACCTAACATCCAATAAGGCGGCAGGTGCCTTCATCCCGGATCCAGCCGGCGGGTGACCGTGCATCTGGTTAACCGGAATAATCTGGCGATCGACGAAAGCAAGCGCCGAGCTTCATTGCATATTGCAAGCCCTGCAACGGCCAGCGTTATGGGACCCCACGGACCCTTTACGCGGAATTGACCACAGCCGGGCCTTCGGGCCTGGGGGACGCAAGCTCTAGCGGGCGATTCAGCATGAGCTCGTACGAGCGCGGGCACGAGAGAACAGGGCAGTGAGCCCTCTATGTCCATTCCCTCAGTCTGGTTCTGTTGGACTAGTTGTATTTATTGTAGGCACACTCGTGTACTTACAAGCGGACTGCCATCGAGCACCGCTATATAAATTGTTGATATAAAAAAAAAAAAAAAGATCGGCACATGTCTGCAGGCTATGCGATAGCAACGAGCGTATAACTCATTGCCTGTCACCAGCTTCATGAAGCCCATCCTCTTGCGAGACGGGCGGTCATAGGAGTCAGGTCTCTCTGCTTCATGAAAGTGAAACGTGGAAGCACCTATATATCTCTTGGTTCGGGATTGGTCGAACCAAGAAGCATGCATGTCATCGTCTGCCTCCTTATGGAGCACATCTGTGGTGTACAGGGGGCGAGCCCCCAGTGGAATGTCATGCATACAAGCATACTCATGTGCTTCGAGTTGAATAGCCCACTTCCACTTGGAAGGGACGTGCCAGAAAACGATCCTGCACCGCTCGTCTTCGTCCAGCCAGTGCTGTAACACTTCGCACAGGGCAATAGAGTGCCGCTGTGTGGAGTGGGGGTTACAATCGATGATATGGTTAATCGCATTCATCGAATTCAAGAAACACGAGATGGAGGTGACTCCATCCTGTGTGATAGCCTTCTGGATCGCAACACGCAATCCAATTAGCTCTGCATCATCGCTGGTCGCTTTACTGACCGGCTGACGAGTTTCAAATAAAAGCCTGGTGCCCTGGTAAACCCGAGATGCACACACCGACTGTTTAATATGTGCATCTGCTTTCGTGGGCACGGCACCATCACTACTGACATATGCACAATGTTGCTGGGTCTGGCACTCGCTGAGCGCCTGCTCCAGTGAGTTGCGATAGGCTTTGACAGAGTCCTCATCTTTGCCAAGGAGCCTATGAGTCTCAAAGCAGTCGCCAAACTTGTCGACCAACTGCCTGCCCAGGTTATTCACATCAGTGAAGTAGTCCGTGTGGGTAAAGTTTGGTGGTTGTGGGGCCCCAGTAGCCCAGTGGTTTAATCGCCACTAAAGACTGGAGAGGTGGCTGTGCAGTCACTGGGAAGGTTGTGGGTTCGATCCCCGCTCATCCTCTGTACCTTACAAAGCAGGGATAGGCATGTGACCCATTATCGGTTACTGTCACGTGCTCGGTGACTCAGGTTGGTAAGCAACTCTGAGGCAATACCACAGTCAGGTGACCTTCGGTGGCTAGGGTGGTAACCTGGTCACGTGACAGGGATGATCGTGGGAGCCCAAAGTGGCAGGTCAGGTGATCCCTAGCAGGCTGTGCCTGAAATGGTCACGTGACTAGTCATGTGATCAAGTAGGGAGCGAAAGCATAGGGTGCAGTAAGCGGGGGAGAGATGTGAGAACAACCCGACCCTTGATGCGCACCCTGTAATAGGGAGTTCCAGAGCATGTGCGCTTCCGGAAGGTGCCGCGCATCCTGTAATGGGGAGTCTCTTCGGACTGCGAGCTTGGGACAGGACACCCCCCACCGGTTAATCTCGAGCCCAGTCTAACCAGCTGGATCAGGCCGAGAACCTGGTCGTTAGTCAGCGTTGGTAGTGTGGACCGGTCCCTGTGGACTGGTCAGTGAACCGGTCCTTCGGCACACTTGGGGAGTCCCCAGGCCCAGGGGTAGCCACCACATGACCATAAAGCACTGCTCAGGTGGGAGCCTGAGACCTCCTTGTGGGGCATGCATAACCGGGTTAAGCATGGGTGTAGAACTCCTCAGCCTAGGCCTTAGGTCTGGGGTGCACACTGAGGCTGGACGCTGGCAAGGCAGAGACCTGGGACACGACTGGGGATCCATGCCCTCTGGGCATCAGCGAACCACGTGCTCAGGAACAGGAAAAGTAAAGTAGGTAGGGCTTACCAATGTCCGGCTTGTTCTCGGCTTGGCCTCTTGGTAACTCGCTCCCTGGCCGAAATTCGGACCGTGGCGGACCAGGGTAGTCCCCTGACTCCGGCCCGAGAGGACTTATCCTCTGCCGGTTCATCTGGATGACTAATCCAGATATTGAATCCAAGTTGATTCCGAGGTCTAGACACGGAATTCCACCATTTAGTCTAGTGCCTATCCTGCAAAGGAGATGGCGATAAGGGTCCTCCACTTGGAGGGCCCTAAACTTCGCGTATTTATCGTAGATACCTCCATGTATTTACAAGCGGACTGCCATCGAGCACCGCTTTATAAATTGTTGATTTAAAAAAAAAAAAAAAAAAAAAAGTTTGGTGGTTGAAGGTCCACCAAATCTTTGAGAGGAGATTTGAGCGCAGCAGACTGGCATTCAGAGAGAGAGGCCAAGTTTTTTGACCTAGAAGGATCCCCACCTGCCAAAGCGGGTGTGGTAAGGGAGTGAAGGGCATGCTTCGCATTCGAATTGGCAAGCCGGGCAGAGGACCCGACTTTAAGCCATTTAATGAACCCAGCGATAGGCTCGACGCAGGCCATGGTTTCAGCTGCACCCTCCGGAGTGGTGCGGAACTGTCCATTAATCGAGATAAACTGTCCATTAATCCAGATGCATGCTTTGTGCTGCATCTGGTGCAACAACTTCATGAGCGCCATGTTGCGCATACCATTGAAGTTCTATAATAAACAGCCATACATCGTGATAGGGCAAGCGCATGGTGCCCGTCAAGCTTACGAGATTCTCCGGGACTCTTCGTTCTCGGATCTCATCACGCTCGTTGGAGCTCCGCGCATCATGCGCAACTCCAAGAAATCTGATACTGCAACCGTATGGTTCAATATCGAAGACACCACGACCGGCCGGAACATTAAGGCTCTGGACGACCGTACTCTCATGGTCCGGAACTGGCGTTGCCGGTTCAAGGCCGCTCTTTCGTCGCCGGGATCTCCTCTCTGCGACCGTTGCTGGCGCTGGGGGCACTCCTCTATGAAGTGCAACCAGCAATCTCTCCGATGCCCGCTGTGTGGGGAACCACACAGAAAGGAGCATCACCGCGTCCTGGCCTCTTGCTGCAAGGCGAAGCCAAAAGCAAACCCGCCCGTCGAGGCAACCCCTGCGGGGCAGCCCTGCCCGCATCCTCCCAAGTGCCTTAGCTGCGGCAAAGAGCACTCTACCGACGACCGGAAGTGTGCCTTCTGGAAGAATCGCTTCGATCCCGAGTGGATCAAGCAACACTATCAGCTGGTGCGTGATCGTAAGCGTGCTGGCCAAAATCGTTCTAACGCCTCCCCGCAGCGTAATGCGGAGGCCGGACCCTCATGAGTTCCTCATCAGACAGTCCCGCTCCGGCGGTGGTTCCTGGTACGAGGGGGCGCTCTTTTATTTCCTCGCTTCGCATTTTTTCCCAGAATGTAAATCGAAAGCGTGTACACGTAGACGTTCTCCTCTCCACTCTTGGAGAGGAGTATGATATTTTGTTTCTCCAAGAGCCCGCTTGGAACATAGTAAGATACGCCCCATCGGCTCACAACGTCGACGGCGAGGCAGTAATTGGAGGTCCGACCCATCCTGATTGGACTTGCATCGTTCGCAGGTCATCGTACGAGGAGGCCCCCCGTGTGATGGCCTATGTCCATAACCGCCTACGGCGGCTAAGGCCCTCTCTGAGGCGCGACTTAGTTGACAGTCGCGATCTCATGGTCATAAGTCTCGCCACTCCGGGCGAGCCTCTTTTTCTCGCTAACGCCTACTCTGATGTAGACGGCAGCGCAATCCGGCTCCTCGACGAATGTTCGGAGCGTCCTGATTTCCCCAACCTGGTGTACCTGGGCGGGGACTTCAATTGTCACTATGAACTTTGGGATCAAGTTCATACTTCTCAGCGTACGCGAGGCGAGATGTTGTGTAATGCGGCACTCGAGCTCGGTCTCGAATGGGCGGAGCCGTCTAATGCGGGCCCGACGTTCATCTCTCATAATCGAGAGCTTCGGCCCTCAACTATCGATTTGATGTTCTGCCCCGTTCTGACAGGACAGATTCATCCGCGCATTGACCACGCGCTACAGTTGACCTCGGACCATTGTCCGCTGTCACTTGAACTTGACATCCCGCTGCTCGACATTAGCGACCAGCGGAAATCGCTTCCTAAAGACAGTGTCCCCGAGTTCATCGCCGACATTGCCGCCGACTTGCTCGGACTGGATATGATTCCAGTTGAGACTATCCACGACCTCGAGAGAGTACTCCGTGCGCTCTCGGCGTCGGTTGATCGAGCTTGGGAAACTTACTCTAAGAAGTGCAAGCTCTCTAAGCGGAGCAAGGGCTGGTGGAACCAGCACTGCTCTGAAGCTTTGGCAACTTTCAGGCAAACTCGCTCTGAAGGAGACCACCGCATCTGGCGACGAGCTATCAAAGATGCGAAACGCGCCTTCTTTGACAATCGAATCAAAGAGGTCGCTGAAAAATCGCGACGTCCATGGGATCTTGCTGCATGGACGAAGCAAAGGCCCTTGCCTGACTACGAGGCGATCTCCTTCCGGGGGCAGCCCTGCAATTCTATCGAGTCGCTCTGGGATGCACTCGATAAATCTTATAACGCCGCGTCCGACAGACCGGTTAATTTGGACAAACTCGATGAACTCGAGTCTCATCCGATTCGGGACTGGGTCCCGTTCTCTGCAGCAGAACTCCGGGAATCGCTGGAGCCCTGCAGCAATACATCTGCTCCAGGTCCAGACCATCTGACCTGGGCGCATATCAAACAGCTAGTGAGATTCCCTCACGTCGCTACTTTATTTCTAAACATTGCAAACGCGTGTTTGGACTTGGGGCATTGGCCCTCGTACTTCAAGCAGAGCTTGTCGGTGATTATCCCAAAACCTGGCAAGCCTGCATACGATACTCCGAAAGCCTTTCGACCGATCGTGCTTTTGAATACCCTCGGCAAGCTCGTCGAGAAAATGCTGGCGCGTCGTATGCAATACGAAGCGACTAAATTTGCTGTCTTTGACCCAAAGCAGTTCGGTGGCATCCGGCAAAACTCGACAGAGGACGCCGGTGTGTTTCTTACCCATATTATCCGGCAAGGCTGGATAAAGGGTCTTAAGACGAGCGTCATCGCCTTTGATGTAGCTCAATACTTCCCTTCACTCAACCATCGAATGTTGGTGAGGATACTGCAACACGGAGGCTTCGCACGTCAAGTGTCGAAGTTTTTCGAATCTTACCTCGTCGGGCGTAAGACTTCCTATGCCTGGCGTAGTGCCGTCTCGCCTGAGTTTGATGCCGACGTCGGTGTTGGCCAAGGCTCGGCTCTGTCTCCAGTACTGTCTGCGCTGTATTTGGCGCCGGTACTGAAACTATACCAGAAAGTCGGCGATATGCCGACGATCATCTCATTCGTTGACGATGGACTGATTATCGCTCAGTCCAAGTCAATCCCGGACAATGTTCCAAAGCTGAAGAGGGCTTATGCGTCAGTGCACAACCTCTTCACTGATTTCGGCCTTGTTGTTGAGCACAACAAGACTGAATTGCAGCATTTCTCGCGCAATGCGGCGGACCCCCGTCCGCCCATTGATCTTGGGTTCGCGCCATATACGGGCACCACCCCACTCCAGCCCAAGGATGTCTGGCGATACCTTGGCTTTTTCCTGGACACGCGTCTTTCTTTTAAAGAGCACGTCCGCTTCTACGCAACGAAGGCTCTGACCACGGCCAGAGCTTTCCAAATGTTAGGCAATTCTGTTCGAGGCTTGTCCCCTCAGCAGAAGCGCATCCTATACCTGTCGTGCGCTCGCCCTATCGCGACGTACGGCTGTTTATTATGGAACTTCAATGGTATGCGCAATGTTGCGCTCATGAAGTTGTTGCGCCAGATGCAGCGTAAAGCCTGCATCTGGATTAATGGACAGTTCCGCACCACTCCCGAGGGTGCAGCTGAAACCATGGCCTGCGTTGAACCCATCGCCGGCTTCATCAAGCGGCTTAAGGTCGGGTCCTCTGCCCGTTTAGCCAACTCGAACGCGAGACATGCTCTCCGTTCTCTTACCACGCCTGCTTCTGCGGGTGGGGATCCTTCGAGGTCAAAGAACTTGACCTCCCTCTCTGAGCGTCAGCGCATAGCGCTGAAATCTCCTCTCAAAGATTTGGTGGACCTTAGACCACCAAACTTTATCCACACGGATTATTTCGCTGATGCGAATAACCCGGGCAGGCGGTTGGTCGACCAGTTCGGCGACCGCTTTGAGACTCATAGGCTCCTTGGCAAAGACGAGGACTCTGTCAAAGCCTATCGCAACTCTCTGGATCAGGCGCTCGCCGAGTGCCAGACGCAGCAAGATTGTGTGTATGTCAGTAGTGATGGCGCCGTGCCCACAAAAGCAGATGCACTTGTCAAACAGTCAGTGTACGCATCCCGGGTCTACCGGGGCACTAGACTTCTTTTTGAAACTCGTCAGCCGGTCGGTAAAGCGACCAGTGACGATTCAGAGCTTATTGGATTGCGTGTCGCAGTCCAGAAAGCTACCACACAGGATGGAGTCACTTCCATCTCGTGTTTCGTGGACTCGATGAACGCCATTAACCGCATCATCGATTGCAACCCGCACTCCGTGCAGCGTCACTCCATTGCGCTGTGCGAGGTACTTAGGCGCTGGCTCGACGAAGACGAGCGACGCAGGATTCATCTCTGGCATGTCCCTTCCAAATGGAAGTGGGCTACTCAACGCGAGGCACACGAGCATGCTCGGTCGCTCGATATCCCATTGGGCACTCGCCCTCTGTACACCACGGATGCGCTCCGAAAGGAGGCAGACGATGAAATGCACGCCTCTTGGTTCGACCAATCCCGGACCAAGAAATACATAGGTGCTTCCACGTTTCATTTCCATGATGCGGGAAAACCTGACTCCTATGAGCGCCCCTCTCGCAAGAGAACGGGCTTCATGAAGTTGGTGACAGGCAATGAGATTTTCGCTCGCTGCTGTCGCGTTGCTTGCGGACATGCGCCGATCAATGCGTATCGCGCACGGTTCAACTTTGTCGAGAGCGACCAGTGCTCATGCGGACGAGGGCCTGAGGACTCCGTCCACGTCATGACTCTCTGCCGTAACTGGGAGAGACCACCTGAACGCCAGTATGACGCCTTTGTGCGTCTCTGGTTCGTCAAGTACCTGACGTCTAACAAGGCGGCGGGTGCCTTCATTCCGGATCCGGGCGGCGGGTGACCGTGCGTCTCTTAGTTCCGGAACAGTCTGGCGATTGACGAAAGCGGTCGCCGAGCTTCATTGCGCATCGCAAGCTCTGCGACGGCGGGCGTTATGGGACCTTCCGGACCCTTTACGCGGAAATGACCGTATCCGGGCCTCCGGGCCTGGGGGACGCCAGCTCTAGCGAGCGATTCAGCACGAGCTCAGACGAGCGCGGGCACGAGAGAACAGGGCATTGAGCCCTCTATGTACATCTCCTCAGTCTGGTTTTCTTCGGACTAGTTGTATTTATCGTAGGCACATGCGTGTACTTACAAGCGGACTGCCATCGAGCACCGCTATATAAATTGATGATATAAAAAAAAAAAAAAAAAAAAAAAAAAAAAAGGGCAAGCGCATGACAGGTACAGGATGCGTTTCTGTTGAGGAGATAATCCTCGAATAGAATTGCCTAACATTTGGAAAGCTCTGGCAGTTGTCAGAGCCTTTGTTGCATAGAAGCGGACATGCTCTTTGAAGGAAAGACGCGCATCCAAAAAGAAACCCAGGTATCTCCAGACATCCTTGGGCTGAAGTGGGATTGTGCCAGTGTATGGCGTGAACCCGAGATCAATGGACGGACGGGGATCCGCTGCATTGCACGAAAAATGCTGCAGTTCGGTCTTGTTGTGTTCAACAACCAGGCCGAAGTCAGTGAAGAGGTTGTGCACTGACGCATATGCTCTCTTCAGCTTCGGGACGTTGTCCGGAATTGACTTGGACTGTGCAATGATCAGTCCATCATCAACAAATGATATGATCGTCGGCATGTCGCCAACTTTCTGGTAGAGTTTCAGGACCGGTGCCAGATAGAGCGCAGACAGTACTGGGGACAAAGCCGAGCCCTGGCCGACACTGACATCAGCATCAAACTCAGGCAAAACAGCACTGCGCCAGGCATAGGAAGTTTTACGCCCAACGAGATATGACTCGAAGAATTTCGACACTTGACGTGTGAAGCCTCCGTGTTGAAGTATCCTCACCAACATCCGATGGTTGAGTAAGGGAAAATACTGAGCTATATCAAAAGCAATGACGCTCATTTTAAGACCCTTTATCCAGCCTTGCCGGATAATATGGGTAAGAAAGACCCCGGTGTTCTCTGTCGAGTTCTGTCGGATGCCACCAAACTGTTTTGGATCGAAAACAGTGAATTTGGTCGCTTCGTATTACATACGACACGCCAGCATTTTCTCAATGAGCTTGCCGAGAGTATTTAAAAGCACAATCGGGCAAAAGGCTTTCAGAGTATCATACGCAGGCTTGCCTGGTTTCGGAATAATAACTGACAGGCTTTGCTTAAAGTAGGAGGGCCAATGCCCCAGGTCCAAACATGCATTTGCAATGTTTAGGAACAATGTAGCGACATGAGGGAATCTCACTAGCTGCTTGATATGCGCCCAGGTCAGATGGTCTGGTCCTGAGGCAGATGTATTACTGCAGGATTCCAGAGACTTCCGGAGTTCTGCAGCAGAGAACGGGACCCAATCCTGCATCGGGTGAGACTCGAGTTCATCAAGTCTGTCCAAATTAACCGGTCTGTCAGACGCAGTGTTATAAGACTTATGGAGTGTTAAAACTAGGCACAGGGAACACTCTGGACAAGCCTTAGAACCTAGAAGTCCTGAGTGAGAACACTAGTATAATTGAGTGATGTACAAGTACTTGCCTAGAAGTCCTGAGTGAGAACACTGAGGACTTCAAGGCGCTCTATGCTATCTATATATATGTTCAAGAGGCTGTGTGCGCAGCCTATGGCTGCGCATTGCTGTGGGCACAGCTGTAGGCTGTACACTGCTGCGGACACAGCTATTTACTGCGCATTACTGCGCGCACAGCTTGTGCTGTGCATTACTGCAGATGCAGCCACAGGCTGTGCATTGCTGCGCACACAGCTTATGGCTGTGTGCATTGCTAGGCGCATAGCCTGGGTCCTGTCCTATGCACAAGTCCGGACAGGAGGGGCACTTCTAACATGGAGCGCATCCCAGAGTGACTCGATGGAATTACAAGGCTGTCCCCAAAAGGAGATTGCCTCGTAGTTAGGCAAAGGCCTTTGCTTTGTCCATGCAGCCAGATCCCATGGATGTCGTGATTTTTCAGCCACCTCTTTGATTCGGTTATCGAAGAAGGTGCGTTTAGCATCTTTGATAGCTCGTCGCCAGATGCGGTGGTCTCTTTCAGACCAAGTTTGTCTGAAAGTTTCCAAAGTCGCTGAACTGGTCAACTAACCGCCTGCCCAGGTTATTTGCATCAGCAAAATAATCCGTGTATATAAAGTTTGGTGGTCTAAGGTCCACCAAATCTTTGAGAGGGGATTTCAGTGATGCGCGCTGACATTCAGAGAGGGAGGCCAAGTTCTTTGACCTGGAAGAGTCCCCGCCTGCTGCAGCAGGTGTGGTGAGAGAACGATGGGCATGCCTTGCATTCAAGTTGGCTAGATGGGCAGAGGACCCGACTTTAAGCCATTTAATGAATCCGGCGATAGGCTCGACACAGGCCATGGTTTCAGCTGCACCCTCCAGAGTGGTGCAGAACTGTCCATTAATCCAAATGCAGGCTTTCCGCTGCATCTGACACAACAACGACATCCTTGGGCTGCAGCAGGGTTATGCCAGTGTATGGCGCAAACCTGAGATCGATGGACGGATGGGGGTCCACCACGTTGCACAAGAAGTGCTGCAACTCAGTCTTGTTGTGTTCAACAACAAGCCCAAAATCGGTAAAGAGGTTGTGCACTGAGGCGTATGCCCTCTTCAGCTTTGCAACATTGTCCAGAATGGACTTGGACTGAGCAATGATCAATCCATCATCAACAAATGATATGATGGTCAGCATTTTGCCAGCCTTCTGGTACAGTTTCAGCACCAGTGCTAAATACAGCACTGACAGTACTGGAGATAGTGCTGAGCCTTGACCGACACCGACGTCAGCATCAAACTCAGGCGAGACTGCACTACGCCAGGCATAAGAGGTTTTATGCCCAATGAGATAGGACTCGAAGAACTTTGACACTTGACGTGCAAAGCCCCTGTGTTGTAGTATTCTCACTAGCATCCGATGGTTCAGTGAAGGAAAGTATTGAGTGACATTGAAAGCGATGACGCTCGCCACCTCTTTCCGCAATGCCTACTTGTCAATAACTGTAAACAAACTCTCTCATCACAAAAACACATTCCACAGTGTCAACACTTGGGCTGATCTTGTATCGAGTTGCAGATCCAAGTTCTACAAACTCTTGAGCACCTTTCTCTCAATTTATCGTGAAATCCGCTGAAAATCCAGCGAAATATTAGAGTATCTCGATGAGCGATGATCTGCTCGACACACTTGGCAGTGGTGGAAAGCCAATGCTCTCCCTGCTGAATCCGCACCCCGGCCGCGCTGAGCCTCCTCCCAGCCAAGGCCTCTTCTCCTAGCCCGGGCCCTCGTCTGGCGTTCTTTTCCAAGGAAACAACAGTCTGATGGAGACCGATGACCCTCATCCGCAGGCTGAGGTAACAGCACCCCCTGCCCCCTCATCTCCCGCTATCTCCATGGCATCCACGTGCACCAGATTTAATAGTGATAATGTTAGTGTTCTCTGCTTCGAGGAGGAAGGCTTCCGCCTCCTCCATGATGAAGCGAAGGCGGTCACCAAGTCTCTCTGGAACCTGAAGGAATGGCTCCGGAAGATCAATACCACAGCTGTGCAAGTCCCTGCCGGCTATCAGTATGCCATCGTGGAAGGTCTGGCCTCTTTGGTCGACACTGCCGCCGATGTCAACATGTTCGGGATTCCTACTCTCGAAGGACCCAAGCATACCCTCGGGCAATGGCTCACCACCACGGTCCGCACCCACACTTCCAAGACCGCTCATTTCTCGAGCAATGTCCCCTCCACCTCTCCTACAGGCATGTTGCACCCTCAGGATTCTCGATCCAATGCTGGTGCTCGGCCGGTGAGACCACCTCGCAACCGGAACCACCCGCTTCTGCCCCCCTGCAATCGATCCCGATTCCGGACTCCAGGACGGGGTCCTCCCTCTCCTGTCAATTGGGCTACATGCCCATCTGACAAGAAGCGCTCATATGTGCAAGCTGCAGCTTAGCCCGCCACTACTCTAGCCGAGGCCATTGTGGCCTTGGCCAAAACCTTTCTTTTTTTTTTTTTTTTTTAAATCAACAATTTATATTGCGGTGCTCGATGGCAGTCCGCATGTAAATACAGGAGGGTACCTACGATAAATACAACTAGTCCGAAAGAAACAGACTGAGGGGATAAACATAGAGGGCTCACTGCCCCGTTCTCTCGTGCCCACACTCATATGAGCTCATGCTGAATCGCTCGCTAGAGCTGGCGTCCCCCAGGCCCGAAGGCCCGGCTGTGGTCAATTCCGCATAAAGGGGCCATAAGGTCCCATAACGCCTACCATCGCAGGGCTTGCAGTGCGCAATGAAGCTCAGCAATCGCTTTCGTCAATCGCCAGACCGTTCCAGTACTCCAAAGAGCCAACAGATGCATGGTTACCCGCCGCTTGGATCCGGGATGAAAGCACCCGCCGCCTTGTGAGACATTAGGTACTTGACGAACCAGGAATGCACAAAAGCGTCGTACTGTCGTTCAGATGGCCTCTCCCAGTTACGGCAGAGAGTCATGACATGGACGGAGTCCTCAGGTCCTCGTCCGCACAAGCCTTGGTCGCTCTCAATGAAATTGAACCGCGTGTGATACACATTGATCGGCGCATGTCTGCATGCAATGCGACAATAGCGAGCATGCAACTCGTTGCCTGTCACCAACTTCATGAAGCCCGTTCGCTTTTGAGAAGGGCACTCATAGGAATCAGGCTTTTCCGCATCATGAAAATGAAATGTGGAAGTGCCTATGTATTTCTTGGTCCGAGATTGGTCGAACCAAGAAGCATGCATTTCATCGTCTGCCTCCTTATGGAGTGCATCCGTGGTGTACAAAGGGTGAGCACCCAATGGAATATCGAGTGCCCGAGCATACTCGTGCGCTTCGAGTTGAATAGCCCACTTCCACTTGGAAGGGACATGCCAGAAATCAATCCTGCACTGCTCGTCTTCATCAAGCCAGTGCTGTAACACTTCGCACAGGGCAATAGAATGCCGCTGTGCGGAGTGGGGATTACAATTGATGATGCAGTTAATCGCATTCATCGAATCCAAGAAACACGAGATGGAGGTGACTCCATCCTGTGTGGTAGCCTTCTGGATCACAACATGCAATCCAATTAGTTCTGCATCATTGCTGGTCGCTTTACCGACCGGCTGACAAGTTTCGAATAAAAGTCTGGTGCTCCGGTAAATCCGAGACATGTACACTGACTGTTTAACAAGTGCGTCTGCTTTCGTGGGCACAGCGCCATCACTACTGACATATGCACAATTTTGCTGGATCTGGCACTCGGAGAGCACCTGCTTCAGTGAGTTATGATAGGCTTTGACAGAGTCCTCGTCTTTGCCAAGGAGCCTATGAATCTCAAAGCAGTCACCAAACTTGTCGACTAACTGCCTGCCTGGGTTATTTGCATCCGCAAAATAATCCGTGTGGATAAAGTTTGGTGGTCTGAGGTCCACCAAATCTTTGAGAGGAGATTTCAGCGCCACGTGCTGACGTTCGGAGAGAGAGGCCAAGTTCTTTGACCTCAAAGGATCCCCCCCCCCCCCACCGAAGCAGGTGTGGTGAGAGAGCGAAGGGCATGCCTCGCGTTCGAGTTGGCTAGCTGGGCAGAAGACCCAACCTTAAGCCGTTTAATGAAGCCGGCGATGGGCTCAATGCAGGCCATGGTTTCAGCTGCACCTTCAGGAGTGGTACACCTTTGTCTGCAACGCCCACTTGTCAACAACTGTAAACAATCTCGCATTTTCGCAAAACACGTTCCACAGCGACGACAACTGAGCCGATCTCGAATCAAGTTGCATACCCGAGTTCTATACACTCTTGAGCACCTTCATCTTCTTTTATCGCGAAATCCGCTGAAAATCCAGCGAAAAATAGAGAGCTTCGATGAGCGACGACCCGCTCGACACGTTGAGAGGCGGTGGGAGGACTACCCTCTCACCGCTGAACCCGCACCCCGGCCGCGCTGAGCCCCCTCCTCCCGTCGGCCTCTTCTCCCAGCCGGGACCTTCGGCCGGCGTCCTTTTCCAGGGAAACGACGGTCTCATGCAGACCGACGACCCCAACCCGCAGGCGGAGGCGACTGCGCCCCCTGCTCCCTCCTCTCCCGCTATATCCATGGCGTCTACGCGCGCCGGATTTAATAGCGATAACGTCGGTGTGCTGTACTTCGAGGAGGAAGGCTTTCGCCTCCTCCACGGTGAAGCGAAGGCAGTCACCGAATCTCTTTGGAACCTGAAGGAGTGGCTCCGGAAGGTCAACACGTCAGCCGTGCAAGTCCCCGCCGGCTACCAATATGCTATCGCGGAAGGTTTGGCCACCTTGGTCGATACCGCCGCCGACGTCAACATGTTTGGGATCCCCACTCTTGAGGGTGCCAAGCACACTCTCGGGCACCGGCTCGCTACCACGATCCGCGCCCGCACAACCAAGACTGCCCATTTTTCGGGCGACACTCGTATTCACGACTCCTCTCCGACGGGCACGCTGCGCCCCCAGGACTCTCGTTCGAACGTCGGTGCTCGGCCTCCGAGACCACCTCGGAACCCGAACCGCCCACCTCCGCCTCCACGCAATCGGTCCCGCTCCCGAACTCCAGGACGGGGCCCCCCTCCTCCTGTCAATCGGGCCACTCGCCCATCCGACAAGAAGCGCTCGTACGCGCAAGCGGCGGCTCAGCCCGCCACCACTCCAGCTGAGGCCATCGTGGCCTTGGCTAAAACCTTCCCCGATCTCCCCGCCGAGAAGATCGTCTCCTTGCAAAAGGAGGCGACCGGCGATTCATCCGGACCGCCTAAGAAGAAGGCTAAGTCCACCTCTCATGGACCATCTCGACGTAACGTCAGATTGGTCTATACCTTCCCCGGCGGCAATGGTTCTGTTGCGGCCGGAACGCTCCTGACAACCCTCAACCGGGGGTTGACCGCTGGCAAGTCCTGGATCAGATGCGAGTCTATCCAGGACCATTCCGCTGCTTCGTTCTCATGTTTGATGACGAGGGTGGCTTCTCCTAAGGACTGCGACATAATGCGCGAGTCCGCCCTCCGGTGTGCTCCGACCGGCTCTACGGTCGAGCTCACCATGCCTACGAGCATTTCCTATGCGAAATTGCTCGACGTCCCTTATTTCAACGACGATGGCAGCACGCTCACTGCCCGTCAAGCTTACGAGATTCTCCGGGACTCTTCGTTCTCGGATCTCATCACGCTCGTTGGAGCTCCGCGCATCATGCGCAACTCCAAGAAATCTGATACTGCAACCGTATGGTTCAATATCGAAGACACCACGACCGGCCGGAACATTAAGGCTCTGGACGACCGTACTCTCATGGTCCGGAACTGGCGTTGCCGGTTCAAGGCCGCTCTTTCGTCGCCGGGATCTCCTCTCTGCGACCGTTGCTGGCGCTGGGGGCACTCCTCTATGAAGTGCAACCAGCAATCTCTCCGATGCCCGCTGTGTGGGGAACCACACAGAAAGGAGCATCACCGCGTCCTGGCCTCTTGCTGCAAGGCGAAGCCAAAAGCAAACCCGCCCGTCGAGGCAACCCCTTCGGGGCAGCCCTGCCCGCATCCTCCCAAGTGCCTTAGCTGCGGCAAAGAGCACTCTACCGACGACCGGAAGTGTGCCTTCTGGAAGAATCGCTTCGATCCCGAGTGGATCAAGCAACACTATCAGCTGGTGCGTGATCGTAAGCGTGCTGGCCAAAATCGTTCTAACGCCTCCCCGCAGCGTAATGCGGAGGCCGGACCCTCATGAGTTCCTCATCAGACAGTCCCGCTCCGGCGGTGGTTCCTGGTACGAGGGGGCGCTCTTTTATTTCCTCGCTTCGCATTTTTTCCCAGAATGTAAATCGAAAGCGTGTACACGTAGACGTTCTCCTCTCCACTCTTGGAGAGGAGTATGATATTTTGTTTCTCCAAGAGCCCGCTTGGAACATAGTAAGATACGCCCCATCGGCTCACAACGTCGACGGCGAGGCAGTAATTGGAGGTCCGACCCATCCTGATTGGACTTGCATCGTTCGCAGGTCATCGTACGAGGAGGCCCCCCGTGTGATGGCCTATGTCCATAACCGCCTACGGCGGCTAAGGCCCTCTCTGAGGCGCGACTTAGTTGACAGTCGCGATCTCATGGTCATAAGTCTCGCCACTCCGGGCGAGCCTCTTTTTCTCGCTAACGCCTACTCTGATGTAGACGGCAGCGCAATCCGGCTCCTCGACGAATGTTCGGAGCGTCCTGATTTCCCCAACCTGGTGTACCTGGGCGGGGACTTCAATTGTCACTATGAACTTTGGGATCAAGTTCATACTTCTCAGCGTACGCGAGGCGAGATGTTGTGTAATGCGGCACTCGAGCTCGGTCTCGAATGGGCGGAGCCGTCTAATGCGGGCCCGACGTTCATCTCTCATAATCGAGAGCTTCGGCCCTCAACTATCGATTTGATGTTCTGCCCCGTTCTGACAGGACAGATTCATCCGCGCATTGACCACGCGCTACAGTTGACCTCGGACCATTGTCCGCTGTCACTTGAACTTGACATCCCGCTGCTCGACATTAGCGACCAGCGGAAATCGCTTCCTAAAGACAGTGTCCCCGAGTTCATCGCCGACATTGCCGCCGACTTGCTCGGACTGGATATGATTCCAGTTGAGACTATCCACGACCTCGAGAGAGTACTCCGTGCGCTCTCGGCGTCGGTTGATCGAGCTTGGGAAACTTACTCTAAGAAGTGCAAGCTCTCTAAGCGGAGCAAGGGCTGGTGGAACCAGCACTGCTCTGAAGCTTTGGCAACTGTCAGGCAAACTCGCTCTGAAAGAGACCACCGCATCTGGCGACGAGCTATCAAAGATGCGAAACGCGCCTTCTTTGACAATCGAATCAAAGAGGTCGCTGAAAAATCGCGACGTCCATGGGATCTTGCTGCATGGACGAAGCAAAGGCCCTTGCCTGACTACGAGGCGATCTCCTTCCGGGGGCAGCCCTGCAATTCTATCGAGTCGCTCTGGGATGCACTCGATAAATCTTATAACGCCGCGTCCGACAGACCGGTTAATTTGGACAAACTCGATGAACTCGAGTCTCATCCGATTCGGGACTGGGTCCCGTTCTCTGCAGCAGAACTCCGGGAATCGCTGGAGCCCTGCAGCAATACATCTGCTCCAGGTCCAGACCATCTGACCTGGGCGCATATCAAACAGCTAGTGAGATTCCCTCACGTCGCTACTTTATTTCTAAACATTGCAAACGCGTGTTTGGACTTGGGGCATTGGCCCTCGTACTTCAAGCAGAGCTTGTCGGTGATTATCCCAAAACCTGGCAAGCCTGCATACGATACTCCGAAAGCCTTTCGACCGATCGTGCTTTTGAATACCCTCGGCAAGCTCGTCGAGAAAATGCTGGCGCGTCGTATGCAATACGAAGCGACTAAATTTGCTGTCTTTGACCCAAAGCAGTTCGGTGGCATCCGGCAAAACTCGACAGAGGACGCCGGTGTGTTTCTTACCCATATTATCCGGCAAGGCTGGATAAAGGGTCTTAAGACGAGCGTCATCGCCTTTGATGTAGCTCAATACTTCCCTTCACTCAACCATCGAATGTTGGTGAGGATACTGCAACACGGAGGCTTCGCACGTCAAGTGTCGAAGTTTTTCGAATCTTACCTCGTCGGGCGTAAGACTTCCTATGCCTGGCGTAGTGCCGTCTCGCCTGAGTTTGATGCCGACGTCGGTGTTGGCCAAGGCTCGGCTCTGTCTCCAGTACTGTCTGCGCTGTATTTGGCGCCGGTACTGAAACTATACCAGAAAGTCGGCGATATGCCGACGATCATCTCATTCGTTGACGATGGACTGATTATCGCTCAGTCCAAGTCAATCCCGGACAATGTTCCAAAGCTGAAGAGGGCTTATGCGTCAGTGCACAACCTCTTCACTGATTTCGGCCTTGTTGTTGAGCACAACAAGACTGAATTGCAGCATTTCTCGCGCAATGCGGCGGACCCCCGTCCGTCCATTGATCTTGGGTTCGCGCCATATACGGGCACCACCCCACTCCAGCCCAAGGATGTCTGGCGATACCTTGGCTTTTTCCTGGACACGCGTCTTTCTTTTAAAGAGCACGTCCGCTTCTACGCAACGAAGGCTCTGACCACGGCCAGAGCTTTCCAAATGTTAGGCAATTCTGTTCGAGGCTTGTCCCCTCAGCAGAAGCGCATCCTATACCTGTCGTGCGCTCGCCCTATCGCGACGTACGGCTGTTTATTATGGAACTTCAATGGTATGCGCAATGTTGCGCTCATGAAGTTGTTGCGCCAGATGCAGCGTAAAGCCTGCATCTGGATTAATGGACAGTTCCGCACCACTCCCGAGGGTGCAGCTGAAACCATGGCCTGCGTTGAACCCATCGCCGGCTTCATCAAGCGGCTTAAGGTCGGGTCCTCTGCCCGTTTAGCCAACTCGAACGCGAGACATGCTCTCCGTTCTCTTACCACGCCTGCTTCTGCGGGTGGGGATCCTTCGAGGTCAAAGAACTTGACCTCCCTCTCTGAGCGTCAGCGCATAGCGCTGAAATCTCCTCTCAAAGATTTGGTGGACCTTAGACCACCAAACTTTATCCACACGGATTATTTCGCTGATGCGAATAACCCGGGCAGGCGGTTGGTCGACCAGTTCGGCGACCGCTTTGAGACTCATAGGCTCCTTGGCAAAGACGAGGACTCTGTCAAAGCCTATCGCAACTCTCTGGATCAGGCGCTCGCCGAGTGCCAGACGCAGCAAGATTGTGTGTATGTCAGTAGTGACGGCGCCGTGCCCACAAAAGCAGATGCACTTGGCAAACAGTCAGTGTACGCATCCCGGGTCTACCGGGGCACTAGACTTCTTTTTGAAACTCGTCAGCCGGTCGGTAAAGCGACCAGTGACGATTCAGAGCTTATTGGATTGCGTGTCGCAGTCCAGAAAGCTACCACACAGGATGGAGTCACTTCCATCTCGTGTTTCGTGGACTCGATGAACGCCATTAACCGCATCATCGATTGCAACCCGCACTCCGTGCAGCGTCACTCCATTGCGCTGTGCGAGGTACTTAGGCGCTGGCTCGACGAAGACGAGCGACGCAGGATTCATCTCTGGCATGTCCCTTCCAAATGGAAGTGGGCTACTCAACGCGAGGCACACGAGCATGCTCGGTCGCTCGATATCCCATTGGGCACTCGCCCTCTGTACACCACGGATGCGCTCCGAAAGGAGGCAGACGATGAAATGCACGCCTCTTGGTTCGACCAATCCCGGACCAAGAAATACATAGGTGCTTCCACGTTTCATTTCCATGATGCGGGAAAACCTGACTCCTATGAGCGCCCCTCTCGCAAGAGAACGGGCTTCATGAAGTTGGTGACAGGCAATGAGATTTTCGCTCGCTGCTGTCGCGTTGCTTGCGGACATGCGCCGATCAATGCGTATCGCGCGCGGTTCAACTTTGTCGAGAGCGACCAGTGCTCATGCGGACGAGGGCCTGAGGACTCCGTCCACGTCATGACTCTCTGCCGTAACTGGGAGAGACCACCTGAACGCCAGTATGACGCCTTTGTGCGTCTCTGGTTCGTCAAGTACCTGACGTCTAACAAGGCGGCGGGTGCCTTCATTCCGGATCCGGGCGGCGGGTGACCGTGCGTCTCTTAGTTCCGGAACAGTCTGGCGATTGACGAAAGCGGTCGCCGAGCTTCATTGCGCATCGCAAGCTCTGCGACGGCGGGCGTTATGGGACCTTCCGGACCCTTTACGCGGAAATGACCGTATCCGGGCCTCCGGGCCTGGGGGACGCCAGCTCTAGCGAGCGATTCAGCACGAGCTCAGACGAGCGCGGGCACGAGAGAACAGGGCATTGAGCCCTCTATGTACATCTCCTCAGTCTGGTTTTCTTCGGACTAGTTGTATTTATCGTAGGCACATGCGTGTACTTACAAGCGGACTGCCATCGAGCACCGCTATATAAATTGATGATTTAAAAAAAAAAAAAAAAAAAAAGCCCCCCCCCCCCCCCCCCCCCCCCCCCCCCCCCCCCCCCCCCGCCCCCCCGGCCCCCCCCCCCCCGGGCCCGGCCCCGCCCCCCCCCCCCCCCCCGCCCGGGGGGCGGGGGGGGGGCCGCCCCCCCCCCCCCCCCGCCCCCCGGGGGGGGGGGGGCCCCCCCCCCCCCCCCCCCCCCCCCCCCCCCCCCCGCCCCCCCCCCCCCCCCCCCCCCCCCCCCCCCCCCCCCCCCGCGCCGGCCCGCCCCCCCCCCGCCCCCCCCCCCCCCCCCCCCGCCCCCCCCGCCCCCCCGCCCGCCCCCCGGGCCCCCCCCCCCCCCCCCCCCCCCCCCCCCCCCCCCCGAGCCCCCCCCCCCCGACCGCCCCCCCCAGTCCCCCGCCGACATGCCGACTTGCTCGGACTGGATATGATTCCAGTTGAGACTATCCACGACCTCGAGAGAGTACTCCGTGCGCTCTCGGCGTCGGTTGATCGAGCTTGGGAAACTTACTCTAAGAAGTGCAAGCTCTCTAAGCGGAGCAAGGGCTGGTGGAACCAGCACTGCTCTGAAGCTTTGGCAACTGTCAGGCAAACTCGCTCTGAAAGAGACCACCGCATCTGGCGACGAGCTATCAAAGATGCGAAACGCGCCTTCTTTGACAATCGAATCAAAGAGGTCGCTGAAAAATCGCGACGTCCATGGGATCTTGCTGCATGGACGAAGCAAAGGCCCTTGCCTGACTACGAGGCGATCTCCTTCCGGGGGCAGCCCTGCAATTCTATCGAGTCGCTCTGGGATGCACTCGATAAATCTTATAACGCCGCGTCCGACAGACCGGTTAATTTGGACAAACTCGATGAACTCGAGTCTCATCCGATTCGGGACTGGGTCCCGTTCTCTGCAGCAGAACTCCGGGAATCGCTGGAGCCCTGCAGCAATACATCTGCTCCAGGTCCAGACCATCTGACCTGGGCGCATATCAAACAGCTAGTGAGATTCCCTCACGTCGCTACTTTATTTCTAAACATTGCAAACGCGTGTTTGGACTTGGGGCATTGGCCCTCGTACTTCAAGCAGAGCTTGTCGGTGATTATCCCAAAACCTGGCAAGCCTGCATACGATACTCCGAAAGCCTTTCGACCGATCGTGCTTTTGAATACCCTCGGCAAGCTCGTCGAGAAAATGCTGGCGCGTCGTATGCAATACGAAGCGACTAAATTTGCTGTCTTTGACCCAAAGCAGTTCGGTGGCATCCGGCAAAACTCGACAGAGGACGCCGGTGTGTTTCTTACCCATATTATCCGGCAAGGCTGGATAAAGGGTCTTAAGACGAGCGTCATCGCCTTTGATGTAGCTCAATACTTCCCTTCACTCAACCATCGAATGTTGGTGAGGATACTGCAACACGGAGGCTTCGCACGTCAAGTGTCGAAGTTTTTCGAATCTTACCTCGTCGGGCGTAAGACTTCCTATGCCTGGCGTAGTGCCGTCTCGCCTGAGTTTGATGCCGACGTCGGTGTTGGCCAAGGCTCGGCTCTGTCTCCAGTACTGTCTGCGCTGTATTTGGCGCCGGTACTGAAACTATACCAGAAAGTCGGCGATATGCCGACGATCATCTCATTCGTTGACGATGGACTGATTATCGCTCAGTCCAAGTCAATCCCGGACAATGTTCCAAAGCTGAAGAGGGCTTATGCGTCAGTGCACAACCTCTTCACTGATTTCGGCCTTGTTGTTGAGCACAACAAGACTGAATTGCAGCATTTCTCGCGCAATGCGGCGGACCCCCGTCCGTCCATTGATCTTGGGTTCGCGCCATATACGGGCACCACCCCACTCCAGCCCAAGGATGTCTGGCGATACCTTGGCTTTTTCCTGGACACGCGTCTTTCTTTTAAAGAGCACGTCCGCTTCTACGCAACGAAGGCTCTGACCACGGCCAGAGCTTTCCAAATGTTAGGCAATTCTGTTCGAGGCTTGTCCCCTCAGCAGAAGCGCATCCTATACCTGTCGTGCGCTCGCCCTATCGCGACGTACGGCTGTTTATTATGGAACTTCAATGGTATGCGCAATGTTGCGCTCATGAAGTTGTTGCGCCAGATGCAGCGTAAAGCCTGCATCTGGATTAATGGACAGTTCCGCACCACTCCCGAGGGTGCAGCTGAAACCATGGCCTGCGTTGAACCCATCGCCGGCTTCATCAAGCGGCTTAAGGTCGGGTCCTCTGCCCGTTTAGCCAACTCGAACGCGAGACATGCTCTCCGTTCTCTTACCACGCCTGCTTCTGCGGGTGGGGATCCTTCGAGGTCAAAGAACTTGACCTCCCTCTCTGAGCGTCAGCGCATAGCGCTGAAATCTCCTCTCAAAGATTTGGTGGACCTTAGACCACCAAACTTTATCCACACGGATTATTTCGCTGATGCGAATAACCCGGGCAGGCGGTTGGTCGACCAGTTCGGCGACCGCTTTGAGACTCATAGGCTCCTTGGCAAAGACGAGGACTCTGTCAAAGCCTATCGCAACTCTCTGGATCAGGCGCTCGCCGAGTGCCAGACGCAGCAAGATTGTGTGTATGTCAGTAGTGACGGCGCCGTGCCCACAAAAGCAGATGCACTTGTCAAACAGTCAGTGTACGCATCCCGGGTCTACCGGGGCACTAGACTTCTTTTTGAAACTCGTCAGCCGGTCGGTAAAGCGACCAGTGACGATTCAGAGCTTATTGGATTGCGTGTCGCAGTCCAGAAAGCTACCACACAGGATGGAGTCACTTCCATCTCGTGTTTCGTGGACTCGATGAACGCCATTAACCGCATCATCGATTGCAACCCGCACTCCGTGCAGCGTCACTCCATTGCGCTGTGCGAGGTACTTAGGCGCTGGCTCGACGAAGACGAGCGACGCAGGATTCATCTCTGGCATGTCCCTTCCAAATGGAAGTGGGCTACTCAACGCGAGGCACACGAGCATGCTCGGTCGCTCGATATCCCATTGGGCACTCGCCCTCTGTACACCACGGATGCGCTCCGAAAGGAGGCAGACGATGAAATGCACGCCTCTTGGTTCGACCAATCCCGGACCAAGAAATACATAGGTGCTTCCACGTTTCATTTCCATGATGCGGGAAAACCTGACTCCTATGAGCGCCCCTCTCGCAAGAGAACGGGCTTCATGAAGTTGGTGACAGGCAATGAGATTTTCGCTCGCTGCTGTCGCGTTGCTTGCGGACATGCGCCGATCAATGCGTATCGCGCGCGGTTCAACTTTGTCGAGAGCGACCAGTGCTCATGCGGACGAGGGCCTGAGGACTCCGTCCACGTCATGACTCTCTGCCGTAACTGGGAGAGACCACCTGAACGCCAGTATGACGCCTTTGTGCGTCTCTGGTTCGTCAAGTACCTGACGTCTAACAAGGCGGCGGGTGCCTTCATTCCGGATCCGGGCGGCGGGTGACCGTGCGTCTGTTAGTTCCGGAACAGTCTGGCGATTGACGAAAGCGGTCGCCGAGCTTCATTGCGCATCGCAAGCTCTGCGACGGCGGGCGTTATGGGACCTTACGGACCCTTTACGCGGAAATGACCGTATCCGGGCCTCCGGGCCTGGGGGACGCCAGCTCTAGCGAGCGATTCAGCACGAGCTCAGACGAGCGCGGGCACGAGAGAACAGGGCATTGAGCCCTCTATGTACATCTCCTCAGTCTGGTTTTCTTCGGACTAGCTGTATTTATCGTAGGCACATCCGTGTACTTACAAGCGGACTGCCATCGAGCACCGCTATATAAATTGATGATTTAAAAAAAAAAAAAAAAAAAAAAAAAAACCTTCAGGAGTGGTGCGAAACTGTCCATTAATCCAGATGCATGCCTTGCGCTGCATCTGGCGCAGCAACTTCATGAGCGCCACGTTGCGCATACCATTGAAGTTCCATAATAAACAGCCGTACATCGCAATAGGGCAAGCGTACAACAGGTACAGGATGCATTTCTGCTGAGGGGACAAACCTCGGACAGAATTGCCTAACATTTGGAAAGCTCTGGCAGTTGTCAGAGCCTTCATTGCGTAAAAACGGACATGCTCTTTGAAAGAAAGACGCACGTCCAAGAAAAAACCAAGGTATCGCCAGACATCCTTGGGCTGAAGTGGAGTCATACCAGTATATGGCGCGAACCCAAGATCAATGGACGGATGGGGGTCCGCCGCATTGCACGAGAAATGCTGCAGCTCAGTCTTGTTGTATTCAACAACAAGCCCGAAGTCAGTGAAGAGGTTGTGCACTGATGCGTACACTCTCTTCAGCTTTGGAACATTGTCCGGAATTGATTTGGACTGGGCAATGATCAGTCTGTCATCAACAAATGATATGATCATCAGCATATCGCCGACTTTCTGGTATAGTTTCAGCACAGGTGCCAAGTACAGTGCAGACAGTACTGGAGACAGGGCTGAGCCTTGGCCAATGCCAACGTCGGCATCAAACTCAGGTGAAACAGTGCTGCGCCAGGCATAGGAAGTTTTACGCCCAATGAGGTATGACTCGAAGAACTTCGACACTTGACGTGCAAGGCCCCCGTGTTGCAGTATCCTCACCAACATCCGATGGTTGAGTGAGGGAAAGTATTGACCTACATCAAAGGCGATGACACTCATTTTGAGACCCTTTATCCAGCCTTGCCAGATAATATGGATAAGAAACACTCCAGCATCCTCCATAGAGTTCTGTCGGATGCCACTGAACTGTTTCGGGTCAAAAACAGCGAATTTAGTCGCTTCGTATTACATACGATGCGCCAGCATTTTCTCAACGAGCTTGCCGAGAGTATTCAAAAGCACAATTGGGCAAAAGGCTTTCGGAGTATCATATGCAGGTTTGCCAGGTTTCGGGATAATCACCGACAAGCTCTGCTTGAAGTACAAGGGCCAATGCCCCAAGTCCAAACATGCATTCACAATGTTTGGGAAAAAAGTAGCGACGTGAGGGAATCTCACAAGCTATTTAATATGCGCCCAGGTCAGATGATCTGGCCCCGGAGCAGACGTATTACTGCAAGGCTCCAGGGACTCCCGGAGTTCTGCTGCAGAGAATGGGACCCAGTCCCACATTGGATGAGCCTCGAGTTCATCGAGTTTATCCAAATTCACCGGCCTGTCAGACGCAGCGTTATAAGACTTATCGAGCGCATCCCAGAGCGACTCGATGGAGTTGCAAGGCTGTCCCCGGAAAGAGATCGCCTTGTAATTAGGCAAAGGCCTTTGCTTCGTCCATGCAGCTAGATCCCATGGACATCGTGATTTTTCAGCGACCTCTTTGATTCGATTATCAAAGAAGGCGCGCTTTGCATCTTTAATAGCTCGTCACCAGATGCGGTGGTCTCTTTCAGAGTGAGTTTGCCTGAAAGTTTCCAAAGCTTCAGAGCAGTGCTGGTTCCACCAGCCCTTGCTCCGCTTAGAGAGCTTGCACTTCTTCGAGTGAGTTTCCCAAGCCCAATCAACTGATGCTGAGAGCGCACGAAGTACTCTCTCGAGGTCCTGAATAGTCTCAACTGGAATCATATCCAGTCCGAGTAAGTCAGCGGCAATGTCTTTTTTTTTTTTTTTAAATCAACAATTTTTATAGCGGTGCTCGGTGGCAGTCCGCTTGTAAGTACACAAGTGTGCCTACGATAAATACAACTACGAAGTTTAGGGCCCTCCAAGTGGAGGACCCTTATCGCCATCTCCTTTGCAGGATAGGCACTAGACTAAACGGTGGAATTCCGTGCCTAGACTTCGGAATCAACTTGGATTCAATACCTGGATTAGTCATCCAGATGAACCGGCAGAGGATAAGTCCTCTCAGGCCGGAGTCAGGGGACTGCCCTGGTCCGCCACGGTCCGAATTTCGGCCAGGGAGCGAGTTACTAAGAGGCCAAGCCGAGCCAGCCGGGCATTAGTAAGCCCCATCTACTTTACTTTTCCCGTTCCTGAGCATGTGGTTCGCTGATGCCCGAAGGGCGCGGATCCCCAGTCATGTCCCAGGTCTCTGCCTTGCCAGCGTCCAGCCTCAGTGTGCATCCTAGACCTAAGGCCTAGGCTGAGGAGTTCTACACCCATGCTTAACCCGGTTATGCATGCCCCACAAGGAGGTCTCAGGCTCCCACCTGAGCAGTGCTTTACGGTCACGTGGTGGCTTACCCCTGGCCCCTTCAAACGCTCGGTAAGGCCTTATGACCAAGGACCAGTCCACGCTACCAACGCTGACTAACGACCAGGTTCTCGGCCTGATCCAGCTGGTTAGACTGGGCTCGAGATTAACCGGTGGGGGGTGTCCTGTCCCAAGCTCGCAGTCCGAAGAGACTCCCCATTACAGGGTGCGCGGCACCTTCCGGAAGCGCGCATGCTCTGGAACTCCCTATTACAGGGTGCGCATCAAGGCGAAGTTTAGCCCCCCCCTTGCGGGAGAGGCTGCTACCCAGGCTCCAGTTCTGTCCCTCCGTTGTGCTATGGAGGCGGACCATCTACCCAGGAGTGTCGCACTTCGGATTCAACTTAAGCAGTTACCTGGGTGTATTATCCCAGGAACTACCGACAGAGGAGTTAGGTCTCTCGAGCCAAGGACTAGAGACTGTCTAGCCTTGCTACGGCCCAGCAGTGTCTGAGCGCGACCCCAGTCCTGCCTTCCCGTTCCCTGACAGATGGTTCGCTGATGCCCTTAATGGGCACGGATCCCCAATCTGACTAAGGTCTCTGTCTTGCCACGTGCCTCCCAGACTGGCATCCGATATCACAGTAAGGTCCATGGTCCTCCCATGACAGGTCCCCACAGGGGGAGCCCTTAGCTGAACGGGTCTGGATCTACTTCCACCATTGGTGTACTGCGCCGTGACTAACCACCATGGACTCCTACTTCAGGCAGCTCACATGGTACCGGGTGCCCTGTTGGCTCAAACGCCATCGGGTGATTATCAGACCGGTTCCCGGTATGGTCCCTTATCCTTTCGGCCCCTACCTTTTAAGATTGGGGATCACGTATGGTCTGCCGGATTAAGGCATTGTCCGGCACTTACATCCCAAGGCCATCCACACCAAGGGAAACCCAGTCACGTGAGTTAGGGTCACATGATCAGAACCCATGGGCTCTGTCACATGTGTGACGCATAATCCAGCTTACGTCACGTGCCAGCTGCTTAGTCATGTGACCAAGTCACCTCCCTGTGGGAACAGCTGTCACAGGGTCGTGATACTTCCTGCCTGCGTCACGTGGAACTAGCTCCGGACACTTCCGAATGCAAACCTGAAGATGCCACCTCCAGGACTAGAACCCGCGGCTTCGTGGATTGCCACATCCACAGGACTACCTGACTGCGTTTACCGCTATGCCAACCAGCCCTCAGTTAGCGGCAATGTCAGCGATGAACTCGGGGACACTGTCTTTGGGAAGTGACTTCCGCTGGTCACTGATGTCGAGCAGCGGTATGTCAAGTTCAAGTGACAACAGACAATGGTCTGAAGTCAACTGTAGCGCGTGTTCAATATGTAGTTGAGTCTGCCCTGTCAATACAGAGCAGAACATCAAATCAATAGTCAAGGGCCGAAGCTCTCGATTATGAGAAATGAAAGTCGGACCAGCATTAGAAGGTTCCGCCCATTCCAGTCTGAGCTCGAGTGCTGCATTACACAGCATCTCGCCCCAGGTACGCTGAGAGGTATGAACCTGATCCCAGAGTTCATAGTGACAATTTTTTTTTTTTTTTTTAACTCAACAATTTATATTGCGGTGCTCAATGGCAGTCCACATGTAAATACATGAGGGTACCTATGATAAATACGATGCGTCCGATGATACAGAAGCAAAGGGATAAACATAGAGGGCTCACTGCCCTGTTGTCTCCTGCCCGCGCTCATATGAGCTTGTGCTGAATCGCTCGCTAGAGCTAGCGTCCCCCAGGCCCAAGGGCCCAGCTGCGGTCAATTCCGTGCAAAGGGTCCGTGAGGTCCCATAACACCCACTGTCGCAGGGCTTGCGATGCGCATTGAAGCTCAGCGACCGCTTTCGTCGATCGCCAGACTGTTCCGGTGCCTCAAAGAGCCAACAGACGCCCGGTCACCCGCCGCCTGGATCCGGAATGAAAGCACCCGCCACCTTGTTCGACGTTAGGTACTTAACGAACCAGAGACGCACGAAGGCGTCGTACTGGCGTTCAGGTGGCCTCTCCCAGTTGCGGCAGAGAGTCATGACATGGACAGAGTCCTCAGGACCTCATCCGCAAGAGCATTCGTCGCTCTCTATGAAATTGAACCGCGCACGATACACATTGATCGGCGCATGTCTGCATGCGATGTGACAACAGCGGGCATACAACTCGTTGCCTGTCACCAACTTCATGAAGCCCGTTCGCTTTCGAGAAGGGCGCTCATAGGAGTCAGGCTTTCCCGCATCATGAAAATGAAATGTGGAAGCGCCTATGTATTTCTTGGTCCGAGATTGGTCGAACCAAGAGGCATGCATCTCATCGTCTGCCTCCTTATGAAGTGCATCCGTGGTATACAAAGGGCGAGAGCCCAATGGAATATCGAGCGACCGAGCGTACTCATATGCTTCGAGTTGAATAGCCCACTTCCACTTGGAAGGGACGTGCCAGAACTCAATCTTGCGCCGCTCATCTTCATTGAGCCAGCGCCGTAATACCTCACACAGAGCAATGGAGTGCCGCTGCGCGGAGTGCGAGTAACAATCGATGATGCGGTTAATTGCATTCATCGAATCCGAGAAACACGAGATGGAGGTGACACCATCCTGTGTGGCAGCTTTCTGGATCGCCACACGCAATCCAATTAGCTCGGCGTCATCGCTGGTCGCTTTACCGACCAGCTGACGAGTTTCAAATAGGAGTCTGGTGCCCCGGTAAACCCGGGATGAATACACCGACTGTTTTACCAGTGCATCTGCCTTCGTGGGCACGGCGCCATCACTACTGACATATACACAATCTTGCTGGATCTGGCACTCCATGAGCGCTTGATCCAGCGAATTGCGATAGGCTTTGACAGAGTCCTCATCTTTGCCAAGGAGCCTATGAGTCTCAAAGCGGTCACCGAACTTGTCGACTAACCGCCTGCCCGGGTTATTTGCGTCCGCAAAATAATCCGTGTGAATAAAGTTTGGTGGTCTGAGATCCACCAAATCTTTGAGAGGGGATTTCAGCAATGTGCACTGACGTTCAGAGAGGGAGGCCAAGTTCTTTGACCTGGAGGGATCCCCGCCCGCAATAACAGGTGTGGTAAGAGAGCGAAGGGCATGCCTCGCGTTCGAATTGGCTAGACGGGCGGAAGACCCGACCTTAAGCCGCTTAATAAAGCCAGCAATGGGTTCAACGCAGGCCATTGTTTCAGCTGCACCCTCCGGAGTGGTGCGAAACTGTCCATTAATCCAGATGCAAGCCTTACGCTGCATCTGGCACAACAACTTCATGAGTGCGACATTGCGCATACCATTGAAGTTCCATAATAAACAGCCATATGTCGCAATAGGGCGAGCGCACGACAGGTACAGGATGCGCTTCTGCTGAGGGGACACGCCTCGGACAGAATTGCCTAACATTTGGAAAGCTCTGGCAGTTGTCAGAGCCTTCGTTGCATAGAAACGGACATGCTCCTTGAAGGACAGGCGCGTGTCTAAAAAGAAACCCAGGTATCGCCAGACATCCTTGGGCTGAAGTGGGGTTGTGCCAGAATATGGCGCGAACCCAAGATCAATGGACGGGCAGGGGTCCGCCACATTGCGCGAGAAGTGCTGCAACTCAGTCTTGTTGTGTTCGACAACAAGCCTGAAGTCAGTGAAGAGGTTGTGTACTGATGCGTACGCCCTCTTCAGCTTTGGAACGTTGTCCGGGATTGATTTGGACTGAGCAATAATCAGTCCATCATCAACAAATGATATGATCATCGGCATGTCACCAACTTTCTGGTATAGTTTCAGCACCGGCACCAGGTACAGTGCAGACAGTACTGGAGACAGAGCCGAGCCTTGGCCGATACCGATGTCTGCATCAAACTCAGGCGAGATAGTGCTGCGCCAGGCATAAGAAGTCTTACGCCCGACAAGGTATGATTCGAAAAACTTCGACACTTGACGCGCAAAGCCTCCGTGTTGTAATATCCTCACCAGCATCTGGTGGTTGAGTGAGGGAAAGTATTGAGCTACATCGAATGCGATGACGCTCGTCTTGAGACCCTTTATCCAGCCTTGCCAGATGATATGGGTCAGGAAAACCCCGGCGTTCTCTGTCGAGTTCTGCCGGATGCCGCCGAACTGCTTTGGATCAAAGACAGCAAATTTAGTTGCTTCGTACTGCATACGACGCGCCAGCATTTTCTCGACGAGCTTGCCGAGAGTATTCAAAAGCACAATCGGGCGAAAGGCTTTTGGAGTATCGTATGCAGGCTTGCCAGGTTTGGGGATAATCACCGACAAGCTCTGCTTGAAGTACGAGGGCCAGTGCCCCAAGTCTAAACATGCATTTGCAATGTTTAGGAAGAAAGTAGCTATGTGAGGGAATTTCACCAGCTGTTTAATATGCACCCAGGTCAGATGGTCTGGACCTGGAGCGGATGTATTGCTGCAAGGCTCCAGGGACTCCCGGAGTTCTGCTGCAGAGAATGGGACCCAGTCCCGCATTGGATGAGACTCGAGTTCGTCGAGCTTGTCCAAATTAACTGGCCTGTCAGACGCGGCATTATAAGACTTATCGAGCGCATCCCAGAGCGACTCGATGGAATTACAAGGCAGTCCCCGGAAGGAGATCGCCTCGTAGTCAGGCAAAGGCCTTTGCTTCATCCATGCAGCTAGATCCCATGGACGTCGCGATTTTTCGGCAACCTCTTTGATTCGATTGTCAAAGAAGGCGTGCTTTGCATCTTTAATAGCTCATCGCCAGATGCGGTGGTCTCTCTCAGAGCGGGTTTGCCTGAAAGTTTCCAAAGCTTCAGAGCAGTGCTGGTTCCACCAACCCTTGCTTGATAGTCTCGACTGGGATCATGTCCAGTCCGAGCAGGTCTGCGGCAATGTCGGCGATAAACTCAGGGACACTGTCTTTGGGAAGTGACTTCCGCTGGTTGCTGATATCGAGAAGCGGTATGTCAAGTTCAAGTGATAACGGACAATGATCCGAAGTCAATTGTAATGCATGTTCAATGCGCGGATGAATCTGTCCTGTCAAAACAGAGCAGAACACGAGATCAATAGTCGAGGGCCGAAGCTCTCGGTTATGAGATATGAAGGTCGGACCAGGATTAGATGGCTCCACCTATTCAAGTCCGAGCTCGAGTGCTGCATTACACAGCATCTCGCCCCGCGTGCGCTGAGAGGTATGAACTTGATCCCACAGTTCATAGTGACAATTGAAGTCCCCACCCAAGTACACCAGATTGGGGAAATCAGGACGCTCCGAGCATTCATCCAGGAGCCGAATGGCACTGCCGTCTACGTCAGAATAGGCGTTAGTGAGAAAAAGAGGCTCGCCTGGAGTGGCGAGGCTTATAACCATGAGATCACGACTGTTGACAAGGTCGCGCCTCAGGGAGGGTCTTAGCCGCCTTAGGCAGTTATGCACATAGGCCATCACATGAGGGGGCTCCTCATACGATGACCTGCGAACGATGCAAGTCCAATCCGGATGGGTCGGACCTCCGATTACAGCCTCACCGTCTACATTGTGTGCCGATGGGGCGTATCTTACGATGTTCCAAGCAGGCTCTTGGAAAAACAAAATATCATAGTCCTCTCCAAGAGTGGAGAGGAGAACGTCCATATGTACATGCTTTCGGTTCACATTTTGAGACAGAATACGAAGCGAGGAAATGAAAGAGCGCCCCCTCGTACCAGGGACCACCGCCGGAGCGGGGCTGTCTGACGAGGAACTCATGAAGGTCCGGCCTCCGCATTTCGCTGCGGGGAGGCGTTAGAACGATTTTGGCCAGTACGCTTACGATCACGTACCAGCTGGTAATGCTGCTTGATCCACTCGGGATTGAAATGATTTTTTCAGAAGGCACACTTCCGGTCGTCAGTGGAGTGCTCTTTGCCGCAGCTAAGGCACTTGGGAGGATGCGGGCAGGGCTGCCCCGCAGGGGTTGCCTCAACGGGCGGGTTTGCTTTCGGCTTTGCCTTGCAGCAAGAGGCCAAGACGCGGTGATGCTCCTTTCTGTGTGGCTCCCTACATAGCGGGCATCAGAGAGATTGCTGGTTGCATTTCATAGAAGAATGCCCCCAGCGCCAGCAATAATTGCAGAGAGGGGATCCCGGCGATGAGAGGGCAGCTTTGAACCGGCAGCGCCAGTTCCGAACCATGACAGTACGGTCGTCCAGAGCCTTGATGTTCCGGCCGGTCGTGGTATCTTCGATATTGAACCAAACGGTTGCAGTATCGGATTTCTTGGAGTTGCGCATAATGCGCAGCACTCCAACGAGGGTGATGAGGTCCGAGAACGAGGAGTCTCGGAGAATCTCGTAGGCTTGACGGGCAGTGAGCGTGCTGCCGTTGTCATTGAAATACGGAACGTCGAGCAATTTCACATAGGAAATGCTCGTAGGCATGGTGAGCTCGACTGTAGATCCAGTTGGGGCGCACCGGAGGGTAGACTCACGCATGATGTCACAGTCCTTCGGAGATGCCACCCTCGTCATCAAACATGAGAACGAAGTGGCGGAGTGGTCCTGGATGGACTCACATCAAATCCAGGACTTGCCAGCAGTCAACCCTCGGTTGAGGGTCATCAGGAGTGTTCCGGCGGCAACAGAGCCGTTGCCACCAGGGAAAGTATAGACCAGTCTGACGTTACGTCGAGACGGTCCATGAGAGGTGGACTTTGCCTTCTTCTTAGGCGGTCCGGATGATTCGCCGGTCGCCTCCTTTTGCAAGGAGACGATCTTCTCGGCGGGAAGATCAGGGAACGTTTTAGCCAAGGCCACAATGGCCTCAGCTGGAGTAGTGGCGGGCTGGGCCGCCGCTTGCGCATACGAGCGCTTCTTGTCAGATGGGCATGTAGCCCGATTGACAGGAGGTGGAGGGCCCCGACCTGGAGTCCGGGAACGGGATCGATTGCGAGGAGGAGGAGGCGGGCGGTTCGGGTTCCGAGGAGGTCTCGGAGGCCGAGTGCCGGCGTTGGAACGGGAGTCCTGGGGCCGCAGCATGCCCATCGGAGAGGAATCGTAAACGTCGCCCGAGAAGTGGGCGGTCTTAGATGTGCGAGCGCGGACCGTGGTAGCGAGTCATTGCCCGAGAGTGTGCTTGGGGCCCTCCAAAGTCGGGATCCCGAACATATTGACATCAGCGGCGGTGTCAACCAAAGAGGCCAGCCCTTCCATGATGGCGTATTGGTAGCTGGCTGGGACTTGCATGGCTGCTGTGTTAACCTTCCGGAGCCATTCCTTCAGGTTCCAGAGGGACTCGGTGACTGCCTTTGCTTCACCGTGGAGGAGGCGGAAGCCTTCCTCCTCGAAGTACAGGACACCAACGTTGTCGCTATTGAATCCGGCATGGGTAGATGCCATGGAAATAGCGGGAGAGGGGGGAGCAGGGGGCGCAGTCGCCTCAGCCTGCGGATTGGGGTCATCGGTCTGCATGAGACCGTCGTTGCCTTGGAACAGGATGCCGGACGAGGGTCCCGGCTGGGAGAAGAGGCCTTGACTGGCGGGGGGCTCAGTGCAGCCGGGGTGTGGGTTCAGCGGTGAGAGGGTAGCCCTCCCACCGCCGCCAAGTGTGTCGAGCGGGTCGTCGCTCATCGGAACTCTCTATAACTCGTTGGATTTTCAACGGATTTCGCAATAAAAGAAGATGGAGGTGCTCAAGAGTGTATATAACTCGGGTTTGCAACTTGATTCGAGATCCGTCCAGGTGTCGTCGCTGTGGAACGTGTTTTGCGAAATTGCGAGGTTGTTTACAGTTGTTGACAAGTGGGCGTTGCAGATAAAGGTGTTTCATAGTGACAATTGAAGTCCCCGCCCAGGTAGACCAGGTTGGGGAAATCAGGATGCTCCGAACATTTGTCCAAGAGCTGAATCGCGCTGCCGTCTACATCAGAGTAGGCGTTAGCGAGGAAAAGAGGCTCGCCTGGAGTGGCAAGGCTTATGACCATGAGGTCGCGACTGTCAACTAGGTCGCATCTCAAGGAAGGTCGTAGCCACCTTAGGCAGTTATGCACATAAGCCATCACACGAGGGGGCTCCTCATAGGATGACCTGCGAACAATGCAGGTCTAATCCGGATGGGTCAGGCCTCTGATTACTGCCTCACTGTTCACATTGTGAGCCGATGGGGTGTATCTTATGATGTTCCAAGCAGGTTCTTGGAGAAAAATGATATCATAATCCTCTCTGAGAGTGGAGAGGAGAACGTCTATATGTACACGCTTTCAATTCACATTCTGAGAGAAAATACGAAGCGAGGAAATAAAAGAGTGCCCCCTCATACCAGGGACCACTGCCGGAGCGGGGCTGTCTGATGAGGAACTCATGAGGGTCCAGCCTCCGCATTTCACTGCGGGGAGGCATTAGAACGATTCTGGCCAGCATGCTTGTGATCATGTACCAGCTGGTAGTGCTGCTTGATCCACTCGGGATCGAAACAGTTCTTCCAGAAGGCACACTTCTGGTCATCAGTAGAGTGCTCTTTGCTGCAGCTAAGGCACTTGGGAGGGTGCGGGCAGGGCTGCCCCACAGGGGTTGCCTCGACGGGCAGGTTTGCTTTTGGCTTCGCTTTACAGCAAGAGGCCAAAACGCAGTGATGTTCCTTTTTTTTTTTTTTTTTTTTTTTTTAAATCATCAATTTACGAGATTCAGGGCCCTGCCTATAGCAGAGCCCTGCGCTTCACCCGCTCTTGCGAGGGGGAGCCCACCATTACAGTGCATCCCGGAGTCAACTCAGACCCAATGGACCTCATCAGTCCATGAACCGACAGAGGAGTTTGTTAGCCCTACTCCGGCCAGGTCGTGGGAGACTGTCCCCGCCTGCCACGGCTCGCTCTTCAGCAGGGAGTTCGCAGAGAGCCCCGCTTACTACCGTTTCCCGTTCCAGGGCAAGTGGTTCGCTTACATCATCATTGCGGATCCCCACTTGTCCCCGGTCTCTGCCTTGCCACCAGCCAGCCCTGATTGTGCTCTCACGAATGAGTCAGGGATTGGTTTCTGACACCAGGAGCCCCCCCCGTTTAGTTCCGAGGAACCCAGGACTCGACTCATTCTTCGCCCCCTCCCCTGGAGTCCCCGAGTGTCCATGGACCCGGTCCGTAAGGAGCGGCCCACTTTGCAGGTACGTCACAGGTGCCATACTACTGGGACTAACGACCACTCTATGTCAGCGGATGGCTCCGGTGATGCCGGACCGTGACTGTCTGTGGTGGGGGATGGCCTGGCCTGGAATCACCCAGACATTCGGCTTGTTCTGTATATATTCTACCCCGCTTACCGCCCCCTATGCTTTCGCTCCCTACTTGATCACGTGATATCACGTGACCATTTCAGGCACGGGACACCAGACTCAAGTTCTAGTGTGCCACTTTGGGGTACAATCGATTACTCCCACCTGGATCAGGTGACATTATGTAAATGTCACGTGACTCCTTGAACCCGGGCCCTGAGTTATCAATTCAGGCACCGCACCCAGGCCAGGTGATCAATGCAACCAATTTTTCCCACGGTGTCAGCATCACCTGACCCGTGTGAACCGAGCATGTGATGGTAACCTCTGATAGGTCACATGCCTTTCCCAGCTTTTTTATGGGTACTGAGGATGAGGGGAATCGAACCCCAACCCTTCCGGTGGTGCACAGCCACCTCTCTGGATATTTGGTGGTGATGATAACCACTGGGCCACCAGCGCCCGATGCAGTGATGTTCCTTTCTGTGCGGTTCCCCACACAGCAGGCATCGAAGAGATTGCTGGTTGCACTTCATAGAGGAGTGCCCCCAGCGCCAGCAGCGATCGCAGAGAGGTGATCCCGGTGATGAAAGAGTGGCCTTGAACTGGCAGCGCCAGTTCCAAACCATAACAGTGCGGTCGTCCAGAGCCTTAATGTTCCGGCCAGTTGTTGTGTCCTCGATATTGAACCAAACAGTTGCAGTATCAGATTTCTTGGAGTTGCGCATGATGTGTGGAACTCCAATGAGAGTGATGAGGTCCGAGAACGAAGAGTCTCGGAGGATCTCGTAGGCTTGACGGGCAGTGAGGGTACTGCCATCGTCATTGAAGTAGGGAACATCGAGCAATTTCACGTAGGAGATGCTCGTAGGTATGGTGAGCTCAACCGTAGAAGGGCTGGTTGGCATAGCGGTAAACGCAGTCAGGTAGTCCTGTGGATGTGGCAATCCACGAAGCCGCGGGTTCTAGTCCTGGAGGTGGCATCTTCAGGTTTGCATTCGGAAGTGTCCGGAGCTGGTTCCACGTGACACGGGCAGGAAATATCATGACCCTGTGACAGCTGTTCCCATGGGGAGGTGACTTGGTCACATGACTAAGCAGCTGGCACGTGACATAAGCTGGGTTATGCATCACACACGTGACTGACCCCACTCTGTAGGCTCTGATCATGTGACCCTAACTCACGTGACCGGGTTTCCCTTGGCGTGGATGGCCTTGGGATGTAAGTGCCGGACAATGCCTTAATCCGGCAGACCACATGTGATCCCCGATCTTAAAAGGTAGGGGCCGAAAGGATAAGGGACCATACCGGGAACTGGTCTGATAACCACCCGATGGTGTTTGAGCCAACAGGGCACCCGGTACCATGTGAGCTGCCTGAAGTAGGAGTCCATGGTGGTTAGTCACGGCGCAGTACACCAATGGTGGAAGTAGATCCAGACCTGTTCAGCTAAGGGCTCCCCCTATGGGGATCTGTCATGGGAGGACCATGGACCTTACTGTGATATCGGATGCCAGTCTGGGAGGCACGTGGCAAGACAGAGACCTTAGTCAGATTAGGGATCCGCGCCCATTAAGGGCATCAGTGAACCATCTGTCAGGGGACAGAAAGGCAGGACCGGGGTCGCACCCAGACACCGCTGGGCCGTAGCAAGGCTAGACAGTCTCTAGTCCTTGGCTCGAGAGACCTAACTCCTCTGTCGGTTTTTTTTTTTTTTTTTTTTTTTTAAATCAACAATTTGTATTGCGGTGCTCGATGGCAGTCCGCATGTAAATACACGAGGGTATCTACGATAAATACAACTAGTCCGATACATCAGACTGAGGGAAAAAACATAGAGGGCTGCACTGCCCTGCTGTCTCCTACCTGCGCTCATCCGAGCTTGTGCTGAATCGCTCACTAGAGCTTGCGTCCCCCAGGCCCGAAGGGCCGGCTGCGGTCAATTCCGCGTAAAGGGTCCATGAGGTCCCATAACGCCCGCTTTCGCAGAGCTTGCGATGCGCAATGAAGCTCGGCGACCGCTTTCATCAATCGCCAGACTGTTCCAGAACTCCGAAGAGCCAACAGACGCGCGGTCACCCGCTGCCTGGATCCGGGAGGAAGGCACCCGCTGCCTTGTTAGACGTCAGGTACTTGACGAACCAGAGATGCACAAAGGCGTCGTACTGGCGTTCAGGTGGTCTCTGCCAGTTACGGCAGAGAGTCATGACGTGGACGGAGTCCTCAGGCCCTCGTCCGCAGGAGCACTAGTTGCTCTCGACAAAATTGAACCGCGCACGATACGCATTGATTGGCACGTGTCCGCACGCAACGCGACAGCAGCGAGCATACAGTTCGTTGCCTGTCACCAACTTCATGAAGCCCGTTCTCTTGCGAGAGGGGCGCTCATAGGAATCAGGCTTTCCCACATCATGGAAATGAAACGTGGAAGCGCCAATGTATTTCTTGGTCTGAGATTGGTCGAACCAAGAGGCATGCATTTCATCGTCTGCCTCCTTTCGGAGCGCATCCGTGGTGTACAAAGGGCGAGCGCCCAATGGAATATCGAGCGACCGAGCATGCTCGTGCGCTTCGAGTTGGATGGCCCACTTCCACTTGGAAGGGACGTGCCAGAAATGAATCCTGCGCTGTTCGTCCTCATCGAGCCAGTGCCGTAATACATCGCACAGTGCAATAGAATGCCGCTGTGCAGAGTGCGGGTTACAATCGATGATGCGGTTGATGGCATTCATCGAGTCCAAAAAACATGAGATGGATGTGACTCTGTCTTGTGTGGTAGCTTTCTGGATCGCAACGCGCAATCCAATCAGCTCGGCGTCATCGCTGGTCGCTTTGCCGACCGGCTGACGAGTTTCAAATACAAGTCTGGTGCCCCGGAAGACCCGGAATGCGTACACCAACTGCTTAGCAAGTGCGTCTGTTTTCGTGGGCACGGCGCCGTCACTACTGATATATACACAATCTTGCTGGCCCTGGCACTCAGCGAGCGCCTGATCCAGTGAGTTGCGATAGGCTTTGACAGAGTCCTCGTCTTTGCCAAGGAGCCTATGAATCTCAAAGTGGTCGCCGAACTTGTCGACCAACCGCCTGCCCGGATTATTTGCATCCGCAAAATAATCCGTGTGGATAAAGTTCGGTGGTCGAAGGTCCACCAAATCTTTGAGAGGAGATTTCAGCGCTGCGCGCTGGCGTTCAGAGATGGAGGTCAAGTTCTTTGACCTCGAGGGATCCCCACCCGCAGAAGCAGGCATGGTAAGAGAGCGAAGGGCATGCCTCGCATTCGAGTTGGCCAGCCGGGCAGAGGACCCGACTTTAAGCCGCTTAATGAAGCCGGCGATGGGTTCAACGCAGGCCATTGTTTCAGCTGCACCCTCCGGAGTGGTGCGAAACTGCCCATTGATCCAGATGCAGGCCTTCCGCTGCATCTGGCACAACAACTTCATGAGCGCAACATTGTGCATACCATTGAAGTTCCATAATAAACAGCCGTACGTCGCAATAGGGTGAGCGCATGACAGGTAAAGGATGCGCTTCTGTTGAGGGGACAGGCCTCGAATAGAATTGCCAAGCATTTGGAAAGCTCTGGCCGTTGTCAGAGCCTTCGTTGCATAAAAGCGGACATGCTCCTTGAAGGAGAAACACGCGTCCAAGAAGAAACCAAGGTATCGCCAGACGTCCTTGGGCTGAAGCGGAGTCGTGCCACTATAAGGCACGAACCCAAGATCAATGGACGGACGAGGGTCCGCTGCATTGCGCGAGAAATGCTGCAGCTCAGTCTTGTTGTGCTCAACAACAAGGCCAAAGTCGGTGAAGAGGTTGTGCACTGATGCGTACGCCCTTTTCAGCTTTGGAACATTGTCCGGAATTGACTTGGACTGAGCAATAATCAATCTGTCGTCAACGAATGATATGATCGTCGGCATGTCGCCGACTTTCTGGTATAATTTCAGCACTAGCACCAAATACAGCGCAGACAGTACTGGAGACAAGGCCGAGCCTTGGCCGACACCAACGTCGGCATCGAACTCAGGCGAGACAGCGCTGCACCAGGCGTAAGAGGTTTTACGCCCGACAAGGTATGACTCGAAGAACTTAGACACTTGGCGTGCGAAGCCTCCGTGTTGAAGTATCCTCACCAACATCCGATGGTTGAGTGAGGGGAAGTATTGAGCTACATCGAAAGCGATGACGCTTGTTTTGAGACCCTTTGTCTAGCCTTGCCAGATGATATGGGTAAGAAAGACACCGGCATCCTCCGTCGAGTTCTGTCGGATGCCACCGAACTGCTTTGGATCAAAGACAGCAAATTTAGTCGCTTCGTATTGCATACGACGCGCCAGCATTTTCTCGACGAGCTTGCCGAGGGTATTCAAAAGCACAATCGGACGAAAGGCTTTCGGAGTATCATATGCAGGTTTGCCAGGTTTCGGGATGATCACCGACAAGCTCTGCTTGAAGTACGAGGGCCAATGCCCCAGGTCCAAACATGCATTTGCAATGTTTAGGAAAAGAGTGGCGACGTGAGGGAATCTCACTAGCTGTTTGATATGCGCCCAGGTCAGATGGTCTGGTCCAGGAGCAGATGTATTGCTGCAAGGCTCCAGGGACTCCCGGAGTTCTGCAGCAGAGAACGGGACCCAGTCCCGCATTGGATGTGACTCAAGTTCGTCGAGTTTGTCCAAATTAACCAGCCTGTCAGATGCGGCGTTATAAGACTTGTCGAGTGCATTCCAGAGCGACTCGATAGAATTACAAGGCTGTCCCCGGAAGGAGATCGCCTCGTAGTCAGGCAGGGGCCTTTGCTTTGTCCATGCAGCTAGATCCCATGGACATCGCGATTTTTCAGCGACCTCTTTGATTCGATTGTCAAAAAAGGCGCGTTTCGCATCTTTAATAGCTCGTCGCCAGATGCGGTGGTCTCTTTCAGAGCGAGTTTGCCTGAAAGTTTCCAAAGCTTCAGAGCAGTGCTGGTTCCACCAGCCCTTGCTCTGCTTAGAGAGCTTGCACTTCTTAGAGTGAGTTTCCCAAGCCCGATCGACAGACGCCGAGAGCGCACGAAGTACTCTCTCGAGGTCATGGATAGTCTCGACTGGGATCATGTCCAGTCCGAGCAGGTCTGCGGCAATGTCGGCGATAAACTCAGGGACACTGTCTTTGGGAAGTGACTTCTGCTGGTCGCTGATGTCGAGCAGCGGTATGTCGAGTTCAAGTGACAACGGACAATGGTCCGAGGTCAGCTGTAGCGCATGATCAATACGCGGATGGATCTGTCCTGTTAGAACAGGGCAGAACATCAGATCAATAGTCGAGGGCCGAAGCTCTCGGTTATGAGATATGAAGGTCGGACCATGATTAGATGGTTCCGCCCATTCGAGTCCGAGCTCAAGTGCCGCGTTACACAGCATCTCGCCCCGCGTGCACTGAGAAGTATGAACTTGATCCCAAAGTTCATAGTGACAGTTGAAGTCCCCCCCCAGGTAGACCAGGTTGGGGAAATCAGGACGCTCCGAACATTCGTCTAGGAGCCAAATTGTGCTGCCATCCACATCAGAGTAGGCGTTAGCGAGAAAGAGAGGCTCGCCTGGAGTCACGAGGCTTATGACCATGAGATCACGACTGTCAACTAGGTCGCGCCTCAGAGAGGGTCTTAGCCGCCGTAGGCGGTTATGCACATAGGCCATCACATGAGGGGGCTCCTTGTACGATGACCTGCGGACGATGCAGGTCCAATCCGGATGGGTTGGGCCTCCGATTACCGCCTCACCGTCTACGTTGTATGCCGACGGGGCATATCTTACTATGTTCCAAGCAGGCTCTTGGAAGAACAAAATATCATAATCCTCTCCGAGAGTGGAGAGGAGAACGTCCATATGTACACGCTTTCGGTTCACATTTTGGGACAGAATACGAAGCGATGAAATAAAAGAGCGCCCCCTCATACCAGGGACCACCGCCGGAGCGGGGCTGTCCGATGAGGCACTCATGAAGGTCCGGCCTCCGCATTGCACTGCGGGGAGGTGTTAGAACGGTTTTGGCCAGCACGCTTGCGATCATGTACCAGCTGGTAGTGCTGCTTGATCCACTCGGGATCGAAACGATTTTTCCAGAAGGCGCACTTCCGGTCGTCAGTGGAGTGCTCTTTGCCGCAGCTAAGGCACTTAGGAGGATGCGGGCAGGGCTGCCCCGCGGGGGTTGCCTCGACGGGCGGGTTTGCTTTCAGCTTCGCCTTGCAGCAGGAAGCCAGAACACGGTGATGCTCTTTTCTGTGCGGTTCCCCACACAGCGGGCATCGAAGAGATTGCTGGTTGCATTTCATAGAGGAATGCCCCCAGCGCCAGCAACGATCACAGAGAGGAGATCCCGGCGATGAAAGGGCGGCCTTGAATCGGCAACGCCAGTTCCGAACCATGACGGTACGATCGTCCAGAGCCTTGATGTTCCAGCCGGTCGTGGTGTCTTCGATATTGAACCAAACGGTTGCAGTATCGGATTTCTTGGAGTTGCGCATGATGCGTGGAACTCCGACGAGGGTGATGAGGTCCGAGAACGAGGAGTCTCGGAGAATCTCGTAGGCTTGACGGGCAGTGAGCGTGCTGCCATCGTCATTGAAATACGGAACATCGAGCAGCTTCGCATAGGAGATGCTTGTAGGCATGGTGAGCTCGACCGTGGAGCCGGTCGGAGCGCACCGGAGTGCGGACTCGCGCATGATGTCGCAGTCCTTCGGAGATGCCACCCTCGTCATCAAGCATGAGAACGAGGAGGCGGAATGGTCCTGGATGGACTCGCATCGAATCCAGGACTTGCCAGCAGTTAACCCCCGGTTGAGGGTTGTCAGGAGCATTCCGGCGGCAACAGAGCTGTTGCCGCCAGGGAAGGTATAGACCAGTCTGACGTTACGTCAAGACGGTCCGTGAGAGGTGGACTTAGCCTTCTTCTTAGGTGGTCCAGAAGATTCGCCAGTCGCCTCCTTTTGCAAGGAGACGATCTTATCAGCGGGAAGGTCCAGGAACGTTTTGGCCAGGGCCACAATGGCCTCCGCCAGAGTCATAGCGGGCTGAGCCGCTGCTTGCACATAAGAGTGCTTCTTGTCGGATGGGCGTGTAGCCCGATGTGGCTCTGGAAGGTCAATACCACAGCTGTGCAAGTCCCAGCCGGCTATCAATATGCAATCGCGGAAGGGCTGGCCTCTTTGGTCGACACCGCCGCCGATGTCAACATGTTTGGGACCCCCACTCTTGAGGGAACCAAGGCTACTCTCGGGCAATGACTCACTACTACGGTCTGCTCCCGCACATCTAAGACCGCCCATTTTTCGGGCGATGTACATGACTCTTCTCCAATGGGCACACTGTGCCCCCAGGACTCTCGGTCGAACGCCGGCACTCGACCTCCGAGACCACCTCGGAACCCAAATCGCCCACCTCCGCCTCCTCGCAACCGATCCCGCTCCCGGACTCCAGGATGGGGCCCCCCCCCCACCTGTCAATCGGGCTACACGCCCATCCGACAAGAAGCACTCTTATGCGCAAGCAGCGGCTCAGCCCGCTATGACTCTGGCGGAGGCCATTGTGGCCCTGGCCAAAACGTTCCTGGACCTTCCCGCTGATAAGATCGTCTCCTTGCAAAAGGAGGCGACTGGCGAATCTTCTGGACCACCTAAGAAGAAGGCTAAGTCTACCTCTCATGGACCATCTTGACACAACGTCAGACTGGTCTATACGTTCTCCGGTGGCAATGGTTCTGTTGCCGCTGGGACTCTCCTGACGACCCTCAACTGGGGGTTGACTGCTGGCAAGTCTTGGATTTGATGTGAGTCCATCCAGGACCATTCTGCCTCCTCATTCTCGTGCTTGATGACAAGGGTTGCATCTCCGAAGGACTGTGACATTATGCATGAGTCCGCCCTCCGGTGCGCTCCGACTGGTTCTACGGTTGAGCTCACCATGCCTACAAGCATCTCCTATGCGAAATTGCTCGATGTTCTCTACTTCAATGACGATGGCAGTACCCTCACTGCCCGTCAAGCCTACGAGATCCTCCGAGACTCTTCGTTCTCGGACCTCATCACTCTCGTCGGAGTCCCGCACATCATGCGCAACTCCAAGAAATCTGATACTGCAACTGTTTGGTTCAATATCGAGAACACAACGACCGGCCGGAACATTAAGGCTCTGGACGACCGCACTGTTATGGTTTGGAACTGGCGCTGCCAGTTCAAGGCCACTCTTTCATCACCGGGATCACCTCTCTGCGATCGCTGCTGGCGCTGGGGGCACTCCTCTATGAAGTGCAACCAGCAATCTCTTCGATGCCCGCTGTGTGGGGAACCGCACAGAAAGGAACATCACTGCATTTTGGCCTCTTGCTGTAAAGCGAAGCCGAAAGCAAACCCACCCGTCGAGGCAACCCCTGTGGGGCAGCCCTGCCTGCACCCTCCCAAGTGCCTTAGCTGCAGCAAAGAGCACTCTACTGATGACTGGAAGTGTGCCTTCTGGAAGAACTGTTTTGATCCCGAGTGGATCAAGCAGCACTACCAGCTGGTACATGATCGCAAGCATGCTGGCCAGAATCGTTCTAATGCCTCCTCGCAGCGAAATGCGGAGGCTGGACCCTCATGAGTTCCTCATCAGACAGCCCCGCTCCGGCGGTGGTCCCTGGTACGAGGGGGTGCTCTTTTATTTCCTCGCTTCGTATTTTCTCTCAGAATGTGAATCGAAAGCATGTACATATAGACGTTCTCCTCTCCACTCTCAGAGAGGATTATGATATCATTTTTCTCCAAGAACCTGCTTGGAACATCATAAGATACACCCCATCGGCTCACAACGTGAACAGTGAGGCAGTAATCAGAGGCCCGACCCATCCGGATTAGACCTGCATTGTTCGCAGGTCATCCTATGAGGAGCCCCCTCGTGTGATGGCCTATGTGCATAACTGCCTAAGGTGGCTACGACCTTCCTTGAGACGTGACCTAGTTGACAGTCGCGACCTCATGGTCATAAGCCTTGCCACTCCAGGCGAGCCTCTTTTCCTCGCTAACGCCTACTCTGATGTAGACGGCAGCGCGATTCGGCTCCTGGACGAATGTTTGGAGCGTCCTGATTTCCCCAACCTGGTCTACCTGGGCGGGGACTTCAATTGTCACTATGAACTCTGGGATCAGGTTCATACCTCTCAGCATACCCGGGGTGAGATGCTGTGTAATGCAGCACTCGAGCTCAGACTGGAATGGGCAGAACCTTCTAATGCTGGTCCGACTTTCATTTCTCATAATCGAGAGCTTCGGCCCTCGACTATTGATTTGATGTTCTGCCTTGTATTGACAGGGCAGACTCAACCGCATATTGAACACGCGCTACAGTTGACTTCAGACCATTGTCTGTTGTCACTTGAACTTGACATACCGCTGCTCGACATCAGTAACCAGCGGAAGTCACTTCCCAAAGACAGTGTCCCCGAGTTCATCGCTGACATTGCCGCTGACTTACTCGGACTGGATATGATTCCAGTTGAGACTATTCAGGACCTCGAGAGAGTACTTCGTGCGCTCTCGGCATCAGTTGATTGGGCTTGGGAAACTTACTCAAAGAAGTGCAAGCTCTCTAAGTGGAGCAAGGGCTGGTGGAACCAGCACTGCTCTGAAGCTTTGGAAACTTTCAGGCAAACTCACTCTGAAAGAGACCACCGCATCTGGTGACGAGCTATTAAAGATGCAAAGTGCGCCTTCTTTGATAATCGAATCAAAGAGGTTGCTGAAAAGTCACGATGTCCATGGGATTTAGCCACATGGACGAAGCAAAGGCCTTTGCCTAATTACAAGGTGATCTCCTTCCGGAGACAGCCTTGCAACTCCTTTTTTTTTTTTTTTTTTTTTTAAATCAACAATTTATATTGCAGTGCTCGATGGCAGTCCGCATGTAAATACACGAGGGTACCTACGATAAATATGCGAAGTTTAGGGCCCTCCAAGTGGAGGACCCTTATCGCCATCTCCTTTGCAGAATAGGCGCTAGACTAAACGGTGGAATTCCGTGTCTAGACCTCGGAATCAATTTGGATTCAATACCTGGATTAGTCATCCAGATGAACCGGCAGAGGATAAGTCCTCTCGGGCCGGAGTCAGGGGACTACCCTGGTCCACCACGGTCTGAATTTCGGCCAGGGAGCGAGTTACCAAGAGGCCAAGCCGAGAACAAGCCGGACATTGGTAAGCCCCACCTACTTTACTTTTCCTGTTCCTGAGCATGTGGTTCGCTGATGCCTGAAGGGTGCGGATCCCCAATCATGTCCCAGGTCTCTGCCTTGCTAGCGTTCAGCCTCAGTGTGCACCCCAGACCTAAGGCCTAGGCTGAGGAGTTCTACACCCATGCTTAACCTGGTTATGCATGCCCCACAAGGAGGTCTCAGGCTCCCACCTGAGCAGTGCTTTACGGTCATGTGGTGGCTACCCCTGGGCCTGGGGACTCCCCAAGTGTGCCAAAGGACCGGTTCACCGACCGGTCCACAGGGACCGGTCCACACTACCAACGCTGACTAACGACCAGGTTCTCGGCCTGATCCAGCTGGTTAGACTGGACTCGAGATTAACCGGTGGGGGGTGTCCTGTTCCAAGCTCACAGTCCGAAGAGACTCCCCATTACAGGGTGCGCGGCACCTTCCGGAAGCGCACATGCTCTGGAACTCCCTATTACAGGGTGCGCATCAAGGGTCGGATTGTTCTCACATCTCTCCCCTGCTTACCGTGCCCTATGCTTTCACTCCCTACTTGATCATATGACTAGTCATGTGACCATTTCAGGCACAGCCTGCCAGGGATCACCTGACCTGCCACTTTGGGCTCCCACGATCATCCCTTATCACGTGACCAGGTTACCATCCTAGCCACCGAAGGTCACCTGACCGTGGTATTGCCTCAGAGTTGCTTACCAACCTGAGTCACCGAGCATGTGACAGTAACCGATGATGGGTCACATGCCTATCCCTGCTTTGTAAGGTACAGAGAATGAGCAGGAATCAAACCCACAACCTTCCCAGTGACTGCACAGCCACCTCTCCAGTCTTTAGTGGCGATTAAACCACTGGGCTACTAGGGCCCCGCAGCCTTGCAACTCCATCGAGTCGCTCTGGGATGCGCTCGATAAGTCTTATAACGCCGCGTCTGACAGGCTGGTTAATTTGGACAAACTCGACAAACTTGAGTCACATCCAATGCGGGACTGGGTCCCGTTCTCTGCTGCAGAACTCCGGGAGTCCCTGGAGCCTTGCAGCAATACATCCACTCCAGGTCCAGACCATCTGACCTGGGCGCATATTAAACAGCTGGTGAAATTCCCTCACGTAGCTACTTTCTTCCTAAACATTGCAAATGCATGTTTAGACTTGGGGCACTGGCCCTCGTACTTCAAGCAGAGCTTGTCGGTGATCATCCCGAAACCTGGCAAACCTGCATATGATACTCCGAAAGCCTTTCACCCAATTGTGCTTTTGAATACTCTCGGCAAGCTCGTCAAGAAAATGCTGGCACATCGTATGCAATACGAAGCGACTAAATTCACTGTTTTTGACCTGAAACAGTTCGGTGGCATTCGACAGAACTCTATGGAGGACGCCGGAGTGTTTCTTACCCATATTATCCGGCAAGACTGGATAAAGGGTCTCAAAATGAGTGTCATCGCCTTTGATGTAGGTCAATACTTTCTCTCACTCAACCATCGGATGTTGGTGAGGATACTGCAACACGGGGGCTTTGCACGTCAAGTGTCGAAGTTCTTCGAGTCATACCTTGTTGGGCGTAAAACTTCCTATGCCTGGCGCAGCACTGTTTCACCTGAGTTTGATGCCGACGTTGGCGTTGGCCAAGGCTCAGCCCTGTCTCCAGTACTGTCTGCGCTGTACTTGGCACCTGTGCTGAAACTATACCAGAAAGTCGGCGATATGCTGATGATCATATCATTTGTTGACGACAGACTGATCATTGCCCAGTCCAAATCAATTCCAGACAATGTTCCAAAGCTGAAAAGAGTGTACGCATCAGTGCACAACCTCTTCACTGACTTCGGGCTTGTTGTTGAACACAACAAGACTGAGCTGCAGCATTTCTCGTGCAATGCGGCAGACCCCCATCTGTCCATTGATCTTGGATTCGCGCCATATACTGGTATGACTCCACTTCAGCCCAAGAATGTCTGGCGATACCTTGGTTTTTTCTTGGACGTGCGTCTTTCTTTCAAAGAGCATGTCCGTTTTTATGCAATGAAGGCTCTGACAACTGCCAGAGCTTTCCAAATGTTAGGCAATTCTGTCCAAGGTTTGTCCCCTCAGCAGAAACGCATCCTGTACCTGTCGTACGCTTGCCCTATTGTGACGTACGGCTGTTTATTATGGAACTTCAATGGTATGCGCAACGTGGCGCTCATGAAGTTGCTATGCCAGATGCAGCGCAAGGCATGCATCTGGATTAATGGACAGTTTCGCACCACTCCTGAAGGTGCAGCTGAAACCATGGCCTGCGTTGAGCCCATCGCCGGCTTCATTAAACGGCTTAATCTTGGGTCGTCTGCCCAGCTAGCCAACTCAAACGCGAGGCATGCCCTTCACTCTCTCACCACACCTGCTTCGGCAGAGGGGGATCCTTCGAGGTCAAAGAACTTGGCCTCTCTCTCCGAACGTCAGTGCGTGGCACTGAAATCTCCTCTCAAAGATTTGGTGGACCTCAGACCACCAAACTTTATCCACACGGATTATTTTGCGAATGCAAATAACCCAGACAGGCGGTTAGTCTTTTTTTTTTTTTTTTTTTTTTTAAATCAACAATTTATATTGCGGTGCTCGATGGCAGTCCGCATGTAAATACAACGAGGTATCTACCATAAATACGATGCGTCCGATAATACAGAGGCAAAGGGATAGACATAGAGGGGGCAGGCGGTTAGTCGACAAGTTCGGCAACTGCTTTGAGATTCATAGGCTCCTTGGCAAAGACGAGGACTCTGTCAAAGCCTATCATAACTCACTGGAGCAGGCGCTCTCCGAGTGCCAGATCCAGCAAAATTGTGCATATGTCAGTAGTGATGGCGCCGTGCCCACGAAAGCAGACGCACTTGTTAAACAGTCAGTGTACGTGTCTCGGGTTTACCGGGGCACCAGACTTTTATTCAAAACTCGTCAGCCGGTCAGTAAAGTGACCAGCGATGATGCAGAACTAATTGGATTGCGCGTTGCAATCCAGAAGGCTACCACACAGAATGGAGTCACCTCCATCTCGTGTTTCTTGGATTCGATGAATGCGATTAACTGCATCATCGATTGTAATCCCCACTCCGCACAGCAGCATTCTATTGCCCTGTGTGAAGTGTTACAGCACTGGCTTGATGAAGACGAGCGGCACAGGATTGATTTCTGGCATGTCCCTTCTAAGTGGAAGTGGGCTATTCAACTCGAAGCACACGAGTATGCTCGGGCACTCGATATTCCATTGGGCGCTCTTTGTACACCACGGATGCACTCCGTAAGGAGGCAGACGATGAAATGCATGCTTCTTGGTTCGACCAATCTCGGACCAAGAAATACATAGGCGCTTCCACATTTCATTTTCACGATGCGGAAAAGCCTGATTCCTATGAGTGCCCTTCTCGACAGCGAACGGGCTTCATGAAGTTGGTGACAGGCAACGAGTTGTATGCTCACTGTTGTCGCATCACATACGGACACACGCCGATCAATGCATATCGCGCGCGGTTCAATTTCATTGAGAGCGACCAATGCTCGTGCGGACAAGGGCCTGAGGACTCCGTCCATGTCATGACTCTCTGCCGTAACTGGGAGAGGCCATCTGAACGCCAGTACGATGCTTTTGTGTGTCCCTGGTTCGTCAAGTACTTAACGTCTAACAAGGCGGCGGGTGCTTTCATCCCAGATCCAGGCGGCGGGTAACCGTGCATCTGTTGGCTCTTCGGAGTACTGGAACAGTCTGGCGATCGATGAAAGCGATTGCTGAGCTTCATTGCACACCACAAGCCCTGTGACAGCAGGCGTTATGGGACCTTACAGCCCCTTTATGCGGAATTGACTGCAGCCGGGCCTTCGGGCCTAGGGGATGCCAGCTCTAGCGAGCGATTCAGCATGAGCTCATATGAGCGCAGGCACGAGAGAACAGGGCAGTGAGCCCTCTATGTTTATCCCCTCAGTCTGTTTCTTTTGGACTAGTTGTATTTATCATAGGTACCCTCGTCTATTTACATGCGGACTGCCATCAAGCACTGCAATATAAATTGTTGATTTAAAAAAAAAAAAAAAAAAAAAAAAAAAAAAAGATGATGAGGGTGGCATCTCCGAAGGACTGCGATCTCATGCACGAGTCCACTCTCTGGTGCGCGCCGACTGGTTCTACGGTCGAGCTCACCATGCCCACGAGCATTTCCTATGTGAAATTGCTTAATGTCCCTTATTTCAATGACGATGGCAGCACTCTTACTGCACATCAAGCTTATGAGATTCTCCAAGACTCATCATTGAGTGCCGCGCATTATGTGCAACTCCAAGAAATCTGATACTGCAACCGTTTGGTTCAATATCGAAGATACAATGACCGGCCGGAACATCAAGGCTCTGGACGATCGCACTCTTATGGTCCGCAACTGGCGCTGCTGGTTCAAGGCCGCTCTTTCATCGCCGGGATCTCCTCTCTGCGATCGTTTCTGGTGCTGGAGGCACTCCTCCATGAAGTGCAACCAGCAATCTCTCCGATGCCCGCTGTGGGGGAAACCGCATAGAAAGGAGCATCGTTGTGTTTTGGCTTCCTGCTGCAAGGCAAAGCCAAAGGCCAACCCACCTGTCGAGGCAACCCCTGCTGGGCAGCCCTGCTCACATCCTCCCAAGTGTCTTAGCTGCGGCAAAGAACACTCCACCGATGACTGGAAGTGCACCTTCTAGAAGAACCATTTCGATCCTGAATGGATCAAACAGCATTACCAGCTGGTACATGATCATAAGCATACAGGCCAGGATCATTCTAACGCCTCCCTGCAGTGAAATGCGGAGGCCGGACCTTCATGAGTTCCTCATCGGACAGCCCCGCTCCGGCAGTGGTCCCTGGTACGAGGGGGTGCTCTTTTATTTCCTCGCTTTGTATCCTTTCTCAAAATGTGAACCAAAAGCATGTACATATAGACGTTCTCCTCTCCACTCTTGGAGAGGAATATGATATTCTTTTCTTCCAAGAGCCTGCTTGGAACATTGTAAGATACACCCCATCAGCTCTCAGCATTGACGGTGAGGCAGTAATTTTTTTTTTTTTTTTTTTTTAAATCAGCAATTTATAGAGCGGTGCTCGATGGCAGTCCGCTTGTAAATACACAAGGGTACCTACGATAAATACGATGCGTCCGATAATACAGAAGCAAAGGGATAAACATAGAGGGCTCACTGCCCTGGTGTCTCCTGCCCGCGCTCCTCCGAGCTCGTGCTGAATCGCTCGCTAGAGCTGGCGTCCCCCAGGCCCGAAGGCCCAGCTGCGGTCATTTCCGCGTAAAGGGTCCATGAGGTCCCATAACGCTCGCCGTCGCAGAGCTTGCGGTGTGCAGTGAAGCTCGGCGACCGCTTTCGTCAGTCGCCAAAATGCACCAGCACTCCGAAGAGCCCTGTCCGCAACAGACGCACGGTCACCCGCCGCCTGGATCCGGAATGAAGGCACCCGCCGCCTTGTTAGACGTCAGGTACTTGACGAACCAGAGACACACAAAGGCGTCGTACTGGCGTTCAGGTGGTCTCTCCCAGTTACGGCAGAGAGTCATGACGTGGACGGAGTCCTCAGGCCCTCGTCCGCATGAGCACTGATCGCTCTCGACAAAGTTGAACCGCGCGCGATACGCATTGATCGGCGCATGTCCGCAAGCGACGCGACAGCAGCGAGCAAAAATCTCATTTCCTGTCACCAACTTCATGAAGCCCATTCTCTTGCGAGAGGGGCGCTCATAGGAGTCAGGCTTTCCCGCATCATGAAAAAGAAACGTGGAAGCGCCTATGTATTTCTTGGTCCGGGATTGGTCGAACCAAGAGGCATGCATTTCATCGTCTGCCTCCTTTCGGAGCGCATCCGTGGTATACAGAGGGCGAGTGCCCAATGGGATATCGAGCGACCGAGCATGCTCGTGTGCTTCGCGTTGAGTAGCCCACTTCCATTTGGAAGGGACATGCCAGAGATGAATCATGCGCCGCTCATCTTCGTCGAGCCAGCGCCTAAGTACCTCGCACAGCGCAATGGAATGACGCTGCACGGAGTGCGGGTTACAATCGATGATGCGGTTGATGGCATTCATCGAGTCGAGAAAGCACGAGATGGATGTGATTCCATCCTGTGTGGTAGCTTTCTGGATCGCCACACGCAACCCAATCAGCTCGGCGTCGTCGCTAGTCGCTTTTCCAACTGGCTGACGAGTTTCAAACAAAAGCCTGGTGCCTCGGTAGACCCGAGATGCATACACCGACTGTTTAAGAAGTGCGTCTGCTTTCGTGGGCACGGCGCCATCACTACTGACATATGCACAATCTTGCTGGATCTGGCACTCAGCGAGCACCTGGTCCAGTGAGTTACGATAGGCTTTGACAGAGTCCTCGTCTTTGCCAAAGAGCCTATGAGTCTCAAAGCGGTCGCCGAACTGGTCGACCAACCGCCTGCCCGGGTTATTCGCATCAGCGAAATAATCCGTGTGGATAAAGTTTGGTGGTCTAATGTCCACCAAATCTTTGAGAGGAGATTTCAGCGCTGCGCGCTGACGCTCAGAGAGGGAGGTCAAGTTCTTTGACCTTGAAGGATCCCCGCCTGCGGAGGCAGGCGTGGTAAGAGAACGGAGAGCATGTCTCGCGTTCGAGTTGGCTAGGCGGGCAGAGGACCTGACCTTAAGCCGCTTAATGAAGCCGGCGATGGGTTCAACGCAGGCCATGGTTTCAGCTGCACCCTCCGGAGTGGTGCGGAACTGTCCATTAATCCAGATGCAGGCTTTACGCTGCATCTGGCGCAACAACTTCATGAGCGCAACGTTGCGCATACCATTGAAGTTCCATAATAAACAGCCGTACGTCGCAATAGGGCGAGCGCACGACAGGTATAGGATGCGCTTCTGCTGAGGGGACAGGCCTCGAACAGAATTGCCTAACATTTGGAAAGCTCTGGCTGTTGTCAGAGCCTTCGTTGCGTAGAAGCGGACATGCTCTTTAAAAGAAAGACGCGCGTCCAGGAAAAAGCCAAGGTATCGCCAGACATCCTTGGGCTGGAGTGGGGTCGTGCCCGTATATGGCGCGAATCCAAGATCAATGGACGGACGAGGGTCCGCCGCATTGCGCGAGAAGTGCTGCAATTCAGTCTTGTTGTGCTCAACAACAAGGCCGAAGTCAGTGAAGAGGTTGTGCACTGACGCATAAGCCCTCTTCAGCTTTGGAACATTGTCCGGAATTGACTTGGACTGAGCGATGATTAGTCCATCGTCAACAAATGAGATGATCGTCGGCATATCGCCGACTTTCTGGTACAACTTCAGCACCGGCGCTAAGTAAAGCGCAGACAGTACCGGAGACAGAGCCGAGCCTTGGCCAACACCGACGTCGGCATCAAACTCAGGTGAGACGGCACTACGCCAGGCATAGGAAGTCTTACGCCCGACGAGGTAAGATTCGAAAAACTTCGACACTTGACGTGCGAAGCCTCCGTGTTGCAGTATCCTCACCAACATATGATGGTTGAGTGACGGAAAGTATTGAGCTACATCAAAGGCGATGACGCTCGTTTTGAGGCCCTTCATCCAGCCTTGCCGGATGATATGGGTTAGAAACACGCCGGCGTCCTCTGTCGAGTTCTGCCGGATGCCACCGAACTGCTTTGGATCAAAGACAGCGAATTTAGTCGCTTCGTATTGCATACGACGCGCCAGCATTTTCTCGACGAGCTTGCCGAGGGTATTCAAAAGCACGATCGGTCGAAAGGCTTTCGGAGTATCATATGCGGGCTTGCCAGGTTTCGGGATAATCACCGACAAGCTCTGCTTGAAGTACGAGGGCCAATGCCCCAAGTCCAAACACGCGTTTGCAATGTTTAGAAATAAAGTAGCGACGTGAGGGAATCTCACTAGCTGTTTGATATGCGCCCAGGTCAGATGGTCTGGACCTGGAGCAGACGTATTGCTGCAAGGCTCCAGGGACTCCCGGAGCTCTGCCGCAGAAAATGGGACCCAGTCCCGAATCGGATGAGACTCGAGTTCATCGAGCTTATCCAAATTAACCGGTCTGTCGGACGCGGCGTTATAAGATCTATCGAGTGCGTCCCAGAGCGACTCGATAGAATTGCAAGGCTGTCCCCGGAAAGAGATCGCCTCGTAGTCAGGCAAAGGCCTTTGCTTCATCCATGCAGCAAGATCCCATGGGCGTCGCGACTTTTCAGCGACCTCCTTGATTCGATTGTCAAAGAAGGCGCGTTTCGCATCTTTGATAGCTCGTCGCCAGATGCGGTGGTCTCTTTCAGAGCGAGTTTGTCTGAAAGTTGCCAAAGCTTCAGAGCAGTGCTGGTTCCACCAGCCCTTGCTCCGCTTAGAGAGCTTGCACTTCTTAGAGTGAGTTTCCCAAGCCCGATCAACTGACGCCGAGAGCGCACGGAGTACTCTCTCGAGGTCGTGGATAGTCTCGACCGGAATCATATCCAGTCCGAGTAAGTCGGCGGCAATGTCAGCGATAAACTCGGGGACACTGTCTTTGGGGAGTGACCTCCGCTGGTCGCTGATATCGAGCAGCGGGATGTCGAGTTCAAGTGACAGCGGACAATGGTCCGAGGTCAACTGTAGCGCATGGTCGATACGCGGATGAATCTGTCCTGATAATACAGGGCAGAACATGAGATCAATAGTCGAGGGCCGAAGCTCTCGATTATGGGAAATGAATGTCGGACCCGCATTGGAAGGTTCCGCCCATTCAAGCCCGAGGGTGAGGCAGTAATTGGAGGCCCAACCCACCTGGATTGGATCTGCATCATTCGCAGGTCATCCTATGAGGACCTCCCTCATGTGATGGCCTATGTACACAACCACCTATGGTGGCTAAGACCTTCTCTGTGATGCAACTTGATTGATAGTCGCGATCTTATGGTTATCAGCCTTGCCACTCCTGGCGAGCCCCTCTTTCTCGCTAATGCCTACTCCGACATAGACGGCAGCACAATCCGGCTCTTGGACGAATGTTCAGAGCGTCCTGATTTCCCCAACCTAGTTTACCTAGGGGGGGACTTCAATTGTCATTATGAACTTTGGAATCAAGTTCATACTTCTCAGCGTATGCGGAGCAAGATGCTGTGTAATGCAGCACTTGAACTCGGACTTGAATGGGTGGAACCATCTAATGCCAGTCCGACTTTCATATTCCATAACCGAGAGCTTCAGCCCTCGACTATTGATCTGATGTTCTGCCCTGTATTGACAGGACAGATTCAACCATGCATTGAACATGCGGGCACAACCCCACTCCAGCCTAAGGATGTCTGGCGATACCTTGGCTTTTTCCTGGACGCGCGTCTTTCTTTTAAAGAGCATGTCCGCTTTTACGCAACGAAGGCTCTGACAACGGCCAGAGCGTTCCAGATGCTAGGCAATTCTGTTCGAGGCTTGTCCCCTCAGCAGAAGCGCATCCTATACCTGTCGTGCGCTCGCCCTATTGCGACGTATGGCTGTTTATTATGGAACTTCAATGGTATGCGCAACGTTGCGCTCATGAAGTTGTTGCGCCAGATGCAGCGCAAAGCCTGCATCTGGATTAATGGACAGTTCCGCACCACTCCGGAGGGTGCAGCTGAAACCATGGCCTGCGTTGAACCCATCGCCGGCTTCATTAAGCGGCTTAAGGTCGGGTCCTCCGCCCGTCTAGCCAACGCGAACGTGAGACACGCTCTCCGTTCTCTTACCACGCCTGCTTCCGCGGGCGGGGATCCTTCAAGGTCAAAGAACTTGACCTCCCTCTCTGAGCGTCAGCGCGCCGCGCTGAAATCCCCTCTCAAAGATTTGGTGGACCTTAGACCACCAAACTTCATCCACACGGATTATTTCGCGGATGCGAATAACCCGGGCAGGCGGTTGGTCGACCAGTTCGGCAACCGCTTTGAGACTCATAGGCTCCTTGGCAAAGACGAGGACTCTGTCAAAGCCTATCGTAACTCACTGGACCAGGCGCTCGCTGAGTGCCAGATCCAGCAAGATTGTGCATATGTCAGTAGTGATGGCGCCGTGCCCACGAAAGCAGACGCACTTCTCAAACAGTCGGTGTATGCATCTCGGGTCTACCGAGGCACCAGGCTTTTGTTTGAAACTCGTCAGCCGGTCGGAAAAGCGACTAGCGACGACGCCGAGCTGATTGGGTTGCGTGTCGCGATCCAGAAAGCTACCACACAGGATGGAATCACATCCATCTCGTGCTTTCTCGACTCGATGAATGCCATCAACCGCATCATCGATTGTAACCCGCACTCCGTACAGCGTCATTCCATTGCGCTGTGCGAGGTACTTAGGCGCTGGCTGGACGAAGACGAGCGGCGCAGGATTCATCTCTGGCATGTCCCTTCCAAATGGAAGTGGGCTACTCAACGCGAAGCACATGAGCATGCTCGGTCGCTCGACATCCCATTGGGCGCTCGCCCTCTGTATACCACGGATGCACTCCGAAAGGAGGCAGACGACGAAATGCACGCCTCTTGGTTCGACCAATCTCGGATCAAGAAATATATAGGCGCTTCCACGTTTCATTTTCATGAGGCGGGAAAGCCTGACTCCTATGAGCGCCCCTCTCGCAAGAGAACGGGCTTCATGAAGTTGGTGACAGGCAACGAGATTTTTGCTCGCTGCTGTCGCGTTGCTTGCGGACATGCGCCGATCAATGCGTATCGCGCGCGGTTCAATTTTGTCGAGAGCGACCTGTGCTCATGCGGACGAGGGCCCGAGGACTCCGTCCACGTCATGACTCTCTGCCGTAACTGGGAGAGACCACCTGAACGCCAGTACGACGCCTTTGTGCGTCTCTGGTTCGTCAAGTACCTGACGTCTAACAAGGCGGCGGGTGCTTTCATTCCGGATCCGGGCGGCGGGTGACCGCGCGTCTGGTGGTCCCGGAACAGTCTGGCGATTGACGAAAGCGGTCGCCGAGCTTCACTGCGCACCGCAAGCTCCGCGACAGCGGGCGTTATGGGACCTCACGGACCCTTTACGTGGAAACGACCGCAGCCGGGCCTTCGGGCCTGGGGGACGCCAGCTCTAGCGAGCGACTCAGCACGAGCTCAGATGAGCGCGGGCACGAGAGAACAGGGCAGTGAGCCCTCCATGTTTATCCCTTTGCTTCTGTACCATCGGACGCATCGTATTTATCGTAGGTACCCTCGTGTATTTACAAGCGGACTGCCATCGAGCACCGCTCTATAAATTGTTGATTTAAAAAAAAAAAAAAAAAAAAAAAAAAAAAAAATGCATTGAACATGCGCTACAGTTGACTTTAGACCATTTTTTTTTTTTTTTTTTATCTCAACAATTTATATAGCGGTGCTCGGTGGCAGTCCGCTTGTAAGTACACAAGTGTGCCTACGATAAATACAACTAGTCCGAAGCAAACCAGACTGAGGGGATGTACATAGAGGGCCACACTGCCCTGTTCTCTCGTGCCTGCGCTCATCTGAGCTCGTGCTGAATCGCTCGCTAGAGCTTGCGTCCCCCAGGCCCGAAAGCCCAGATGTGGTCGATTCCACGTAAAGGGGCCGTGAGGTCCCATAACACCTGCTGTCGCAGAGTTTGCGGTGCGCAGTGAAGCTCAGCAATCGCTTTCGTCGATTGCCAGACTGCACTGGTACTCACAGATGCATGGTCACCCGCCGCCTGGGTCCGCGACGCCCATGGGATCTTGCTGCATGGACGAAGCAAAGGCCTTTGCCTGACTACGAGGCGATCTCTTTCCGGGGACAGCCTTGCAATTCTATCGAGTCGCTCTGGGACGCACTCGATAGGTCTTATAACGCCGCGTCCGACAGACCGGTTAATTTGGATAAGCTCGGTGAACTCGAGTCTCATCCGATTTGGGACTGGGTCCCATTCTCTGCGGCAGAGCTCCGGGAGTCCCTGGGGCCTTGCAGCAATACGTCTGCTCCAGGTCCAGACCATCTGACCTGGGCGCATATCAAACAGCTAGTGAGATTCCCTCATGTCGCTACTTTATTTCTAAACATTGCAAACGCGTGTTTGGACTTGGGGCATTGGCCCTCGTACTTCAAGCAGAGCTTGTCGGTGATTATCCCGAAACCTGGCAAGCCCGCATATGATACTCCGAAAGCCTTTCGACCGATTGTGCTTTTGAATACCCTCGGCAAGCTCGTCGAGAAAATGCTGGCGCGTCGTATGCAATACGAAGCGACTAAATTCGCTGTCTTTGATCCAAAGCAGTTCGGTGGCATCCGGCAGAACTCGACAGAGGACGCCGGCGTGTTTCTAACCCATATCATCCGGCAAGGCTGGATGAAGGGCCTCAAAACGAGCGTCATCGCCTTTGATGTAGCTCAATACTTTCCGTCACTCAACCATCATATGTTGGTGAGGATACTGCAACACGGAGGCTTCGCACGTCAAGTGTCGAAGTTTTTCGAATCTTACCTCGTCGGGCGTAAGACTTCCTATGCCTGGCGTAGTGCCGTCTCGCCTGAGTTTGATGCCGACGTCGGTGTTGGCCAAGGCTCGGCTCTGTCTCCGGTACTGTCTGCGCTTTATTTAGCGCCGGTGCTGAAGCTATACCAGAAAGTCGGTGATATGCCGACGATCATCTCATTCGTTGACGATGGACTGATTATTGCTCAGTCCAAGTCAATCCCGGACAATGTTCCAAAGCTGAGGAGGGCGTACGCATCAGTGCACAACCTCTTCACTGATTTCGGGCTTGTTGTTGAGCACAACAAGACTGAATTGCAGCACTTCTCGCGCAATGCGGCGGACCCTCGTCCGTCCATTGATCTTGGGTTTGCGCCATATACGGGCACGACTCCACTTCAGCCCAAGGATGTCTGGCGATACCTTGGCTTTTTCCTGGACGCGCGTCTTTCTTTTAAAGAGCATGTCCGCTTCTACGCAACGAAGGCTCTGACAACAGCCAGAGCTTTCCAAATGTTAGGCAATTCTGTGCGAGGCTTGTCCCCTCAGCAGAAGCGCATCCTATACCTGTCGTGTGCTCGCCCTATTGCGACGTACGGCTGTTTATTATGGAACTTCAATGGTATGCGCAATGTCGCGCTCATGAAGTTGCTGCGCCAGATGCAGCGTAAAGCCTGCATCTGGATTAATGGACAGTTCCGCACCACTCCGGAGGGTGCAGCTGAAACCATGGCCTGCGTTGAACCCATCGCCGGCTTCATCAAGCGGCTTAAGGTCGGGTCCTCTGCCCGTCTAGCCAACTCGAACGCGAGACATGCTCTCCGTACTCTCACCACGCCTGCTTCCGCGGGCGGGGATCCTTCAAGGTCAAAGAACTTGACCTCTCTCTCTGAGCGTCAGCGCGCAGCGCTGAAATCTCCTCTCAAAGATTTGGTGGACATTAGACCACCAAACTTTATCCACACGGATTATTTCGCTGATGCGAATAAGGGCCCCAGTAGCCCAGTGGTTTAATCGCCACTAAAGACTGGAGAGGTGGCTGTGCAGTCACTAGGAAGGTTGTGGGTTCGATCCCCGCTCATCCTCTGTACCTTACAAAGCAGGGATAGGCATGTGACCCATCATCGGTTACCGTCACATGCTCGGTGACTCAGGTTGGTAAGCAACTCTGAGGCAATACCACGGTCAGGTGACCTTCGGTGGCTAGGGTGGTAACCTGGTCACGTGATAGGGATGATCGTGGGAGCCCAAAGTGGCAGGTCAGGTGATCCCTGGCAGGCCGTGCCTGAAATGGTCACGTGACTAGTCATGTGATCAAGTAAGGAGCGAAAGCATAGGGCGCGGTAAGCGGGGGAGAGATGTGAGAACAATCCGACCCTTGATGCGCACCCCGTAATAGGGAGTTCCAGAGCATGCGCGCTTCCAGAAGGTGCCACGCACCCTGTAATGGGGAGTCTCTTCGGACTGCGAGCTTGGGACAGGACACCCCCCACCGGTTAATCTCGAGCCCAGTCTAACCAGCTGGATCAGGCCGAGAACCTGGTCGTTAGTCAGCGTTGGTAGTGTGGACCGGTCCCTGTGGACTGGTCGTTGAACCGGTCCTTTGGCACACTTGGGGAGTCCCCAGGCCCAGGGGTAGCCACCACATGACCGTAAAGCACTGCTCAGGTGGGAGCCTGAGACCTCCTCGTGGGGCATGCATAACCGGGTTAAGCATGGGTGTAGAACTCCTCAGCCTAGGCCTTAGGTCTAGGGTGCACACTGAGGCTGGACGCTGGCAAGGCAGAGACCTGGGACATGACTGGGGATCCGCGCCCTTCGGGCATCAGCGAACCACATGCTCAGGAACGGGAAAAGTAAAGTAGGTGGGGCTTACCAATGTCCGGCTTGTTCTCGGCTTGGCCTCTTGGTAACTCGCTCCCTGGCCGAAATTCGGACCGTGGCGGACCAGGGTAGTCCCCTGACTCCGGCCCGAGAGGACTTATCCTCTGCCGGTTCATCTGGATGACTAATCCAGGTATTGAATCCAAGTTGATTCCGAAGTCTAGGCACGGAATTCCACCGTTTAGTCTAGCGCCTATCCTGCAAAGGAGACGGCGATAAGGGTCCTCCACTTGGAGGACCCTAAACTTTGCGTATTTATCGTAGGTACCCTCGTGTATTTACAAGCGGACTGCCATCGAGCACCGCTCTATAAATTGTTGATATAAAAAAAAAAAAAAAAAAGCTGATGCGAATAACCCGGGCAGGCGGTTGGTCGACCAGTTCGGCGACCGCTTTGAGACTCATAGGCTCCTTGGCAAAGACGAGGACTCTGTCAAAGCCTATCGTAACTCACTGGACCAGGCGCTCGCTGAGTGCCAGATCCAGCAAGATTGTGCATATGTCAGTAGTGATGGTGCCATGCCCACGAAAGCAGATGCACTGCTTAAACAGTCGGTGTATGCATCTCGGGTCTACCGAGGCACCAGGCTTTTGTTTGAAACTCGTCAGCCGGTCGGAAAAGCGACTAGCGACGACGCCGAGCTGATTGGGTTGCGTGTGGCGATCCAGAAAGCTACCACACAGGATGGAATCACATCCATCTCGTGTTTTCTCGACTCGATGAATGCCATCAACCGCATCATCGATTGTAACCCGCACTCCGTGCAGCGTCATTCCATTGCGCTGTGCGAGGTACTTAGGCGCTGGCTCGACGAAGACGAGCGGCGCATGATTCATCTCTGGCATGTCCCTTCCAAATGGAAGTGGGCTACTCAACGAGAAGCACACGAGCATGCTCGGTCGCTCGATATCCCATTGGGCACTCGCCCTCTGTATACCACGGATGCGCTCCGAAAGGAGGCAGACGATGAAATGCACGCCTCTTGGTTCGACCAATCCCGGACCAAGAAATACATAGGCGCTTCCACGTTTCATTTTCATGATGCGGGAAAGCCTGACTCCTATGAGCGCCCCTCTCGCAAGAGAATGGGCTTCATGAAGTTGGTGACAGGGAACGAGATTTTTGCTCGCTGCTGTCGCGTCGCTTGTGGACATGCGCCGATCAATGTGTATCGCGCGCGGTTCAACTTTGTCGAGAGCGATCAGTGCTCATGCGGACGAGGGCCTGAGGACTCCGTCCACGTCATGACTCTCTGCCGTAACTGGGAGAGACCACCTGAACGCCAGTACGATGCCTTTGTGCGTCTCTGGTTCGTCAAGTACCTGACGTCTAACAAGGCGGCGGGTGCCTTCATTCCGGATCCGGGCGGTGGGTGACCGCGCGTCTGGCTCACCGGAACAGTCTGGCCATCGATGAAAGCGGTCGCCGAGCTTCACTGCGCATCGCAAGCCCTGCAACGGCGAGCGTTATGGGACCTCACGGACCCTTTACGCGGAAATGACCGCAGCCGGGCCTTTGGGCCTGGGGGACGCCAGCCCTAGCGAGCGATTCAGCACGAGCTCATATGAGCGCGGGCAGGAGACAGCAGGGCAGTGAGCCCTCTATGTTTATCCCCTCAGTCTGGTTTGCTTCGGACTAGTTGTATTTATCGTAGGCACATTCGTGTACTTACAAGCGGACTGCCACCGAGCACCGCTATATAAATTGTTGATTTAAAAAAAAAAAAAAAAAAAAAAAAAAACCCGCCGCCTGGGTCCGGGATGAAAGCACCTGCCGCCTTGTTGGACGTTAGGTACTTGACGAACCAGAGATGCACAAAGGCATCGTACTGGCGTTCGCTTGGTCTCTGCCAATTACGGCAGGGAGTCATGACATGGATGGAGTCCTCGGGCCCACGTCTGCACGAGCATTGATCGCTCTCAACAAAATTGAACCGCGCACGATATGCATTGATCGGCGCATGTCCACATGCGATGCGACAGCAGCGAGCATACAACTCGTTGCCCGTCACCAACTTTATGAACCCTGTTCTCTTATGAGAAGGGTGCTCATAGGAGTCAGGCCTCCCTGCATCATGAAAATGAAACGTGGAAGCGCCTATGTATTTCTTGGTCCGAGATTGGTCAAACCAAGAGGCATGCATTTCATCGTCTGCCTCCTTACGGAGCGCATCCGTGGTATAAAGAGGGTAAGCGCCCAGTGGAATATCGAGCGACCGAGCAAACTTGTGTGCTTCGAGTTGAATAGCCCACTTCTACTTGGAAGGGACATGCCAGAGATGAATCCTGCGCTGTTCATCTTCATCGAGCCAGCACTGTAGTACCTCGCACAGTGCAATAGAATGTTGCTGTGCAGAGTGCGGGTTACAATCGATGATGCGATTGATTGCATTCATCGAATCCAAGAAACATGAGATGGATGTGACTCCATCCTGTGTGGTAGCTTTCTGGATTGCAACACGCAATCCAATTAGCTTGGCGTCATCGCTGGTCGCTTTACCGACCGGCTCACGAGTTTCGAATAGCAGTTGAGTGCCTCGGTAGACCCGAGAAGCATATACTGACTGTTTAACAGGTGCGTCTGCTTTCGTGGGCACGGCGCCATCACTACTGACATATGCACAATCATGCTGGATCTGGCACTCGGCGAGCGCCTGCTCCAGTGAGTTACGATAGGCTTTGACAGAGTCTTCATCTTTGCCAAGGAGCCTATGAGTCTCAAAGCGGTCGCCGAGCTCGTCGACCAACTGCCTGCCTGGGTTATTTGCATCCGCAAAATAATCCGTGTGGATAAAGTTTGGTGGTCTGAGGTCCACCAAATCTTTGAGAGGAGATTTCAGCGCCGCGCGCTGGCGTTCAGAGAGAGAGGCCAGATTTTTTGACCTTGAGGGATCCCCGCCTGCAGAGGCAAACGTGGTGAGAGAGCGGAGGGCATGCCTCGCGTTCGAGTTGGCAAGACGGGCAGAGGACCCGACCTTAAGCCGCTTAATGAAGCCGGCGATAGGTTCAACGCAGGCCATAGTTTCAGCTGCACCCTCCGGAGTGGTGCGAAACTGTCCATTGATCCAGATGCACGCCTTGCGCTGCATCTGGCGCAGTAACTTCATGACCGCAACGTTGCGCATACCATTGAAGTTCTATAATAAACAGCCGTACGTCACAATAGGGCAAGCACACGACAGGTACAGGATGCGCTTCTGCTGAGGGGACAAACCTCGGACAGAATTGCCAAGCATTTGGAAAGCTCTGGCAGTTGTCAGAGCCTTCGTTGCATAGAAACGGACATGCTCTTTGAAAGAAAGACGCGCATCCAGGAAAAAACCCAGGTATCGCCAGACATCCTTGGGCTGAAGTGGAGTCATGCCAGTACTGCCGTCTACATCGCAGTAGGCGTTAGCAAGGAAGAGAGGCTCGCCAGGAGTGGTGAGGCTTATAACCATAAGATCGCAACTATCAATCAAGTCACATCTAAGAGAAGGTCGTAGCCGCCTTAAGCAGTTATGCACATAGGCCATCATGCGAGGGGGTTCCTTGTAGGATGACCTGCGAACGATGCAGGTCCAATCCGGGTGGGTCGGACCTCCGATTACTGCCTCACTGTCGATGCTGTGAGCTGATGGGGTGTATCTTACAATGTTCCAAGCAGGCTCTTGGAAGAAAAGAATATCATATTCCTCTCCAAGAGTGGAGAGGAGAACGTCTATATGTACATGCTTTCGGTTCACATTTTGAGAAAGGATACAAAGCGAGGAAATAAAGGAGCGCCTCCTCGTACCAGGGACCACCACCAGAGCGGGGCTGTCTGATAAGGAACTCATGAAGGTCCGGCCTCCGCATTTCACTGCAGGGAGGCATTAGAACGATTCTGGCTTGTATGCTTATGATCACATACCAGCTGGTAGTGCTGTTTGATCCACTCAGGATCGAAACGGTTCTTCTGGAAGGCGCACTTCCGGTTGTCAGTGGAGTGTTCTTTGCTGCAGCTAAGACACTTGGGAGGGTGTGGGCAGGGCTGCTCCACAGGGGCTGCCTCGACAGGCGGGTTTGCCTTTGGCTTTGCTTTGCAGCAAGAAGCCAAAACATGATGGTGCTCCTTTCTGTGCGGTTCCCCACACAGTGGGCATCAGAAAGATTGCTGGTTGCACTTCATGGAGGAGTGCCCCCAGCGCCAGCACCGATCGCAGAGAGGAGATCCTGGCGATGAAAGAGTGGCCTTGAACTGGCTGCGCCAGTTGCGGACCATAAAAGTGTGATCGTCCAGAGCCTTGATGTTCCGGCCGGTCGTTGTATCTTCGATATTGAACCAAATGGTTGCAGTATCAGATTTCTTGGAGTTGCACATAATGTGCAGGACTCCAACGAGGGTGATGAGGTCTGAGAATGACAAGTCTCAGAGAATCTCGTAAGCTTGATGCACAGTGAGAGTGCTGCCATCGTCGTTGAAGTAAGGGACATCGAGCAATTTCGCATAGGAAATGCTCATAGGCATGTTGAGCTCGACCATAGAACCAGTCGGAGCACACTGGAGAGCAGACTCATGCATGAGATCGCAGTCGTTCGGAGATGCCACCCTCATCATCAAACAAGAGAACAAGGTGGCGGAGTGGTCCTGAATAGATTCGCATCTAATCCAGGACTTGCCGGCTGTCAACCCCCGATTGAGGGTCGTCAGGAGAGTTCCAGCGGCAACAGAACCGTTGCCACCCGGGAAAGTGTAGACCAGTCTGACATTCTGTCTAGACAGTCCGTGTGACGTGGACTTCACCTTTTTCTTCAGCGGTCCAGATGCTTCACCGGTTGCTTCCTTTTGTAAGGAGACAATCTTGTTGGCGGGGAGATCCGGAAAGGTTTTGGCCAGGGCCATGATAGCCTCAGCCGGAGTGGTGGTGGGCTGAGCTGCCGCTTGCGCATATGAGCACTTCTTGTCGGATGGGTGCATCACCCGATTGATAGGTGGAGGAGGACCCCGTCCTGGAGTCCGGGAATGGGATCAATTGCGGGGATGGGGGGGCAGGCAGTTCGGATTGCGAGGTGGTCTCACTGGCTGAGTGCCAGCACTGGATCGAGAGTCCTGCGGGCACAGAGTGTTAGGCTAGACGAATCTTAAAGGACTCGGGCAGACTAAGTGTGAGAGTGGTTTAAGACGATGGCGAATGGAATATTAAACCTAGTGTTACTGGTACATCTGGAAGTCCTTAAGTATTCTACAGTACTCGAGCACGGACCATGGACTGCGCAATGCTGCGGACTGCGGATGAGTAAGGCTGGGGTGAGATGATTCAGAGTGACTAGGGAAATGAAGATGACTCGGTGACTGCGCGCTGTGCAGCATGATGGGGAGGGATGCGCAGCATGATGGGAGTAGAGGAGATAAGGGAAAAGATAAGGAAAGGAAGATAAGATAAAGAAAATGAATAGTTCATAACAGAGAGTGCCTGTCAGAGAGGAACTGTGGATGTTGCTCGAAAAATGAGCAGACTTAGAGGTGTGGGTGCGGACTCTGGTGGCAAGTCTTTGCCCGAGGGTGTGTTTGGGTCCCTCTAAGGTCGGGATTCCGAACATGTTGACATCAGCGGCAGTTTTTTTTTTTTTTTTTTAAATCAACAATTTTTATAGCAGTGCTCGGTGGCAGTCCGCTTGTAAATACACGAGGGTACCTACGATAAATACAACTAGTCCGAAAGAAACAGACTGAGGGGATAGACATAGAGGGCTCACTGCTCTGTTCTCTTGTGCCCGCGCTTGCCTGAGCTCGTGCTGACTTGCTCACTAGAGCTGGCGTCCCCCAGATCCGAAGGTCCGGATGCAGTCATTTCTGTGTAAAGGGTCCATGAGGTCCCATAACACCCGCCGTCGCAGGCTTGCAGTGCGCAGTGAAGCTCAGTAATCGCTTTCGTCAACCGCCAGAAAGCACCAGTGCTCTGAAGAGCACTGTCCACGCTAGGCAATTCTGTTCGAGGCTTATCCCCTCAGCAGAAGCGCATCCTTTACCTGTCGTGTGCTCGCCCCATTGCGACGTAGGGCTGTTTATTATGGAACTTCAATGGTATGCGCAATGTCGCGCTCATGAAGTTGTTGCGCCAGATGCAGCGTAAGGCTTGCATCTGGATCAATGGGCAGTTCCGCACCACTCCGGAGGGTGCAGCTGAGACTATGGCCTGCGTTGAACCCATCGCCGGCTTCATTAAGCGGCTTAAGGTCAGGTCCTCTGCCCGGCCGGCCAACTCGAACGCGAGGCATGCCCTTCGCTCTCTCACTATGCCTGCTTCTGCAGGCGGGGATCCCTCGAGGTCAAAGAACTTGGCCTATCTCTCTGAACGCCAGCACACAGCGCTGAAATCTCCTCTCAAAGATTTGGTGGACCTCAGACCACCAAACTTTATCCACACGGATTATTTTGCGGATGCAAATAACCCAGGCAGGCAGTTGGTCGACAAGTTCGGCGACCGCTTTGAGACCCATAGGCTCCTTGGCAAAGACGAGGACTCTGTCAAATCCTATCGTAACTCACTGGATCAGGCACTCGCCGAGTGCCAGATCCAGCAAGATTGTGTATATGTCAGTAGTGACGGCGCCGTGCCCACGAAGGCAGATGCACCTGTTAAGCAGTCGGTGTACGCATCCCGGGTCTACCGGGGCACCAGACTTGTATTCGAATCTCGTCAGCCGGTCGGTAAAGCGACCAGCAACGATGCAGAGCTGATTGGATTGCGTGTCGCGATCCAGAAGGCGACCACACAGGATGGAATCACATCCATCTCGTGTTTTCTGGACTCGATGAATGCCATCCACCGCATCATCGATTGCAACCCGCACTCCACACAGCGGCATTCTATTGCTCTGTGTGAGGTACTACGGCGCTGGCTCGACGAAGACGAGCGGCGCAGGATTGACTTCTGGCATGTCCCTTCCAAGTGGAAGTGGGCTATCCAACTCGAAGCACACAAGCATGCTCGGTCGCTCGATATTCCACTGGGTGCTCGCCCTCTGTATACCACAGATGCCCTCCGTAAGGAGGCAGACGATGAAATGCATGCCTCTTGGTTCGATCAATCTCGGACCAAGAAATACATAGGCTCCTCCACGTTTCATTTCCATGAAGCGGGGAGACCCGACTCCTATGAGCGCCCCTCTCATAAGAGAACGGGCTTCATGAAGTTGGTGACAGGCAACGAGTTATATGCTCGCTGTTGTCACATCGCATGCGGACATGCGCCGATCAATGCGTATCGCGCACGGTTCAATTTCATAGAGAGCGACCAATGCTCTTGCGGACGAGGGCCCGAGGACTCCGTCCATGTCATGACTCTCTGCCGTAACTGGGAGAGACCACCTGAATGCCAGTTTGACGCCTTTGTGCATCTCTGGTTCGTTAAGTACCTGACGTCCAACAAGGCAGCAGGTGCTTTCATTCCAGATCCAGGTGGCGGGTGACCATGCATCTGGTGGTACCGGAACAGTCTGGCGGTCGACGAAAGCGATCGCCGAGCTTCATTGCGCAACGCAAGCCCTGCGACAGTGGGTGTTATGGGACCTCATGGACCCTTTACGCGGAATTGACCATATCCGGGCCTCCAGGCTTGGGGGACACCAGTTCTAGCGAGCGATTCAGTATGAGCTCAGACGAGCGCGGGCACGAGAGAGCAGGGCAGTGAGCCCTCTATGTACATCCCCTCAGTCTGGTTTTCTTCGGACTAGTTGTATTTATGTAGGCACATTCGTGTACTTACAAGCGGACTGCCACCGAGCACCGCTATAAAAATTGTTGATTTAAAAAAAAAAAAAAAAAAGAGCACTGTCCACTACAAGCGCACGGTCACCCACTGCCTGGATCTGGGATGAAAGCACTTGCCGCCTTGTTAGATGTAAGGTGCTTAATGAACCACAGACGCACGAAGGTGTCATACTGGTGTTCAGCTGGTCTCTGCCAGTTACGGCAGAGAGTCATAACATGGACGGAGTCCTCCGGCCCTCGTCCGCATGAGCATTGATCGCTCTCAACAAAATTGAACCATGCCCGATATGCATTGATTGGCGCATGTCTGCATGCAACGCAACAGCAGTGAGTGAATAACTCATTGTCTGTCACCAACTTCATGAAGCCCGTTCTCTTGTGAGAGGGGTGCTCATAGGACTCAGGCTTTCCAGCATCGTGAAAATGAAACATGGAGGCGCCTATGTATTTCTTGGTCCGAGATTGGTCGAACCAAGAGGCATGCATCTCATCGTCCGTCTCTTTTCGGAGAGCATCCGTGATATACAGGGGACGAGCCCCTAGTGGTATATTGAGCGACCGAGTGAACTCATGTGCTTCGCGCTGTATAGCCCACTTCCAAATGGAAGGAACATGCCAGAGTTCAATCTTGCGCTGCTCGTCTTCGTTGAGCCAGCGCTATAATACCTCGCACAGCGCAATGGAATGCTGCTGAGCGGAGTGCGGGTTGCAGTTGGTGATGCGGTTGATGGCATTCATCGAATCCAAGAAACACGAGATGGAAGTGACTCCATCCTGTGTGGTAGCCTTCTGGATCACAACACGCAATCCAATAAGCTCGGCGTCATTGCTGGTTGCTTTACCAACCAGCTGACGAGTTTCAAATAAGAGTCTGGCGCCCCGGTAGACCCGGGATGAATGACATCAGCGGCAGTGTCGACCAAAGAGGCCAGCCCTTCCACGATGGCATATTAGTAGCTGGCAGGGACCTGCATGGCCACAGTATTGACCTTCCGGAGCCATTCCTTCAGGTTCCAGAGGGATTCAGTGACCGCCTTTGCTTCACTGTGGAGAAGGCGAAAGCCATCCTCCTCGAAGTACAGCACACCGACATTGTCGCTATTAAATCCGGCGCACGTGGATGCCATGGAGATAGCGGGAGACAAGGGGGCAGGGGGCGTGGTCGCCTCAGCCTGTGGATGGGGGTCGTCGGTCTGCATCAGACCGTTGTTTCCTTGGAAAAGAATGCTGGATGAGGGTTTGGGCTGAGAGAAGAGGCCTTTTTTTTTTTTTTTTTTTTTTTTTTTTTTAAATCAACAATTTGTATTGCGGTGCTCGATGGCAGTCTGCATGTAAATACAGCGAGGTATCTATGATAAATACGATGCGTCCGATGATACAGAGGCAAAGGGATAAACATAGAGGGCTGCACTGCCTTGCTGTCTCCTGCCCGCGCTCGTCTGAGCTCGTGCTGAATCGCTTGCTAGAACTGGCATCCCCCAGGCCCGGAGGCCCGGATACGGTCAATCTAACACCAAGTGTGTCAAGTGGGTCATCGCTCATCGAGATACTGTAATATTTCACTGGATTTTCAGCATATTTCGCGATAAATTGAGAGAAAGGTGCTCAAGAGTTTTTTTTTTTTTTTTTTTTTTTTTTTTTTTTTTAAATCAACAATTTATATTGCAGTGCTCAATGGCAGTCCGCATGTAAATACACGAGGGTACCTACAATAAATACGCGAAGTTTAGGGCCCTCCAAGTGGAGGACCCTTATCGCCATCTCCTTTGCAGGATAGGCGCTAGACTAAACGGTGGAATTCCGTGTCTAGACCTCAGAATCAACTTGGATTCAATACCTGGATTAGTCATCCAGATGAACCAGCAGAGGATAAGTCCTCTCGGGCTGGAGTCAGGGGACTACCCTGGTCCGCCACGGTCCGAATTTCGGCCAGGGAGCGAGTTACCAAGAGGCCAAGCCGAGAACAAGCCGGACATTGGTAAGCCCCACCTACTTTACTTTTCCTGTTCCTGAGCATGTGGTTCGCTGATGCCTGAAGGGCGCGGATCCCCAATCATGTCCCAGGTCTCTGCCTTGCCAGCGTCCAGCCTCAGTGTGCACCCCAGACCTAAGGCCTAGGCTGAGGAGTTCTACACCCATGCTTAACCTGGTTATGCATGCCCCACAAGGAGGTCTCAGGCTCCCACCTGAGCAGTGCTTTATGGTCATGTGGTGGCTACCCCTGGGCCTGGGGACTCCCCAAGTGTGCCAAAGGACCGGTTCACTGACCAGTCCACAGGGACTGGTCCACACTACCAACGCTGACTAACGACCAGGTTCTCGGCCTGATCCAGCTGGTTAGACTGGACTCGAGATTAACCGGTGGGGGGTGTCCTGTTCCAAGCTCACAGTCCGAAGAGACTCCCCATTACAGGGTGCGCGGCACCTTCCGGAAGCGCGCATGCTCTGGAACTCCCTATTACAGGGTGCGCATCAAGGGTCGGATTGTTCTCACATCTCTCCCCCGCTTACCGCGCCCTATGCTTTCACTCCCTACTTGATCACATGACTAGTCACATGACCATTTCAGGCATGGCCTGCCAGGGATCACCTGACCTGCCACTTTGGGCTCCCACGATCATCCCTTATCACGTGACCAGGTTACCATCCTAGCCACCGAAGGTCACCTGACCATGGTATTGCCTCAGAGTTGCTTACCAACCTGAGTCACCGAGCATGTGACGGTAACCGATGATGGGTCACATGCCTATCCCTGCTTTGTAAGGTACAGAGAATGAGCAGGAATCGAACCCACAACCTTCCCAGTGACTGCACAGCCACCTCTCCAGTCTTTAGTGGCGATTAAACCACTGGGCTACTGGGGCCTCCGGTGCTCAAGAGTTTGTAGAACTCACATCTGCAACTCGATACAAGATCGGCCCAACCGTTGATGCTGTGAAACGTGTTTTTGTGATGAGAGAGTTTATTTACAGTTGTTGACAAGTGGGCATTGCGGAAAGAGGTGGGGTGTGTTTGATATTAGGTACTTGATGAACCAGAGGCATACAAACATATCATACTGGTGTTTGATTGGCCTCTGCCAGTTATGGCAGAGAGTCATGACATGGACGGAGTCCTTGGGCCCTCGTCCACATGAGCATTGGTCGCTCTCGATGAAATTGAACCACACTCGATACGCATTGATCAGTGCATGTCCACAGGCTATGCAACAGCAACAAGCATATAACTCATTGCCCGTCACCAACTTCATGAAGCCCATTCTCTTGTGAGAGGAGTGCTCATAGGAGTCAGGCCTCCCTGCTTCATGGAAGTGAAATGTGGAAGCACCTATATATTTCTTGGTTCAGGATTGGTCTTTTTTTTTTTTTTTTTTGAATCAACAATTTATATTGCGGTGCTCGATGGCAGTCCGCATGTAAATACACGAGGGTACCTATGATAAATACGATGCGTCCGATGATACAGAAGCAAAGGAATAAATATGGAGGGCTCACTGCCCTGCTGTCTCCTGCCCGCACTCATATGAGCTCGTGCTGAATCGCTCGCTAGAGCTAGCGTCCCCCAGGCCCAAAGGCCTGGCTGCGGTCACTTCTGCGTAAAGGGTCCGTGAGGTCCCATAATGCCCACTGTCGCAGGGCTTGCGATGCGCATTGAAGCTTGGCGACCGCTTTCGTCAATCGCCAGACTGTTCCGGTGCTCCGAAGAGCCAACAGGCGCACGGTCACCCGCTGCCTGGATCCGGAATGAAAGCACCTGCCGCCTTGTTAGATGTCAGGTACTTAACGAACCAGAGACGCACAAAGGCGTCGTACTGGCGTTCAGGTGGCCTCTCCCAGTTGCAGCAGAGAGTCATGACATGGACGGAGTCCTCAGGCGCTTGTCCGCAAGAGCATTGGTCGCTCTCTATGAAATTGAACCACGCGCGATATGCATTGATCGGCGCATGTCCGCATGCGATGCGACAGCAGTGAGCATACAACTCGTTGCCTGTCACCAACTTCATGAAGCCCGTTCTCTTCCGAGAAGGGCACTCATAGGAATCTGGCCTTCCCGCATCATGGAAATGAAACGTGGAAGCGCCTATATATTTCTTGGTCCGAGATTGGTCGAACCAAGAGGCATGCATGTCATTGTCTGCCTCCTTGCGGAGCGCATCCGTGGTATACAAAGGGCGAGTGCCCAATGGAATATCGAGCGTCCGGGTGAACTCGTGTGCTTCGAGTTGAATAGCCCACTTCCATTTGGAAGGGACATGCCAGAAATCAATTCTGCGCTGCTCGTCTTCATCGAGCCAGCGCCGTAATACCTCACACAGAGCAATGGAATGCCGCTGCATGGAGTGCGGGTTGCAATCGATGATGCGGTTGATGGCATTCATCGAGTCTAGAAAACACGAAATGGATGTGATTCCATCCTGCGTCGTGGCCTTCTGGATCGCAACACGCAATCCAATCAGCTCTGCGTCGTCGCTGGTCGCTTTACCGACTGGCTGACGAGTTTCAAATACAAGTCTGGTGCCCCGGTAGACCCGGGATGCATACACCGACTGCTTAACGGGTGCATCTGCCTTCGTGGGCACGGCGCCGTCACTACTGACATATACACAATCTTGCTGGATCTGGCACTCGGCGAGCGCCTGATCCAGTGAGTTACGATAGGCTTTGACAGAGTCTTCATCTTTGCCAAGGAGCCTATGAGTCTCAAAGCGGTTGCCAAACTTGTCGACCAACTGCCTGCCTGGGTTATTAATAATCCGTGTGAATAAAGTTTGGTGGTCTGAGGTCCACCAAATCTTTGAGAGGAGATTTCAGCGATGCGCGCTAGCGTTCAGAGAGGGAGGCCAAGTTCTTTGACCTCGAGGGATCCCCACCCGCAGAGGCAGGTGTGGTGAGAGAGCGAAGGGCATGCCTCGCGTTTGAGTTGGCTAGCTGGGCAGAAGACCCAAGATTAAGCCGTTTAATGAAGCCGGCGATGGGCTCAATGCAGGCCATGGTTTCAGCTGCACCTTCAGGAGTGGTGCGAAACTGTCCATTAATCCAGATGCAGGCCTTACGCTGCATCTGGCACAACAACTTCATGAGCGCAACATTGTGCATACCATTGAAGTTCCATAATAAACAGCCGTACGTCGCAATAGGGCGAGCGCACGACAGGTACAGGATACGCTTCTGCTGAGGGGACAAGCCTCGAACAGAATTGCCTAGCATTTGGAAAGCTCTGGCAGTTGTCAGCGCCTTCGTTGCATAAAAATGGACGTGCTCCTTAAAGGAAAGAGGTTCAGGATTGGTCGAACCAGGAAGCATGCATGTCATCATCTGCCTCCTTTCAGAGTGCATCCGTGCTCTGGCATGTCCCTTCCAGATGGAAGTGGGCTATTCAATTTGAAGCACACGAGTCTGCTCAGTTGCTCAACATTCCACTGGGGGCTCGCCCCCTCTATACCACGGATGCGCTCCGAAAGGAAGCGGACGATGACATGCACACCTCTTGATTCGATCAATCTCGGACCAAGAAGTACATAGGCACTTCCACATTTCATTTTCATGAAGCGGGAAAGCCTGATTCCTATGAGCGCCCCTGTCGGAAGAGAACGGGCTTCATGAAGTTGGTGACGGGCAATGAGTTATATGCTTGTTGCTGTCGCATTGCTTGCGGACATGCGCCGATCAATGCGTATCGGGCGCAGTTCAGACAGTGCTCTTCGGAATGCTGGTGCATTAGGGTGATTGACGAAAGTGGTCACCGAGCTTTATTGTGCACTGCAAGTCCGCGATGGCCGGCGTTATGGGACCTTACAGACCCTTTACACGGAATTGACTGCATCCGGACCTTTGGGTCTGGGGGATGCCAGCTCTAGCAAGCGATTCAGCACAAGCTCGGATGAGCACGGGCATGAGAGAACAGGGCAGTGAGCCCTCTATGTCTATCCCCTCAGTCTGTTTTTCTCAGACTAGTTGTATTTATCGTAGATACCTCGTTGTATTTACAAGCAGACTGCCATCGAGCACCGCTTTATAAATTGTTGATTTGAAAAAAAAAAAAAAAAAAAAAAAAAAAAAAAGAGTGCATCCGTGGTAAACAGAGGGCGAGCACCCAGTAGAACGTCAAGTGCATGAGCATACTTGTGCACTTCGAATTGAATAGCCCACTTCCACTTGGAAGGGACGTGCCAGACCTCAATCTTGTGCTGCTCATCACCACCGAGCCAGCACCATAGTATTTCACACAGAGCAATAGAATGCTGTTAGAAGTGCCCCTCCTGTCCGGACTTGTGCATAGGACAGGACCCAGGCTATGCGCCTAGCAATGCACATAGCCTATGGCTGTGTGCGCAGCAATGCACAGCACAAGCTGTGCATGCAGTAATGCGCAGTAAATAGCTGTGTCTGCAGCAGTGTACAGCCTACAGCTGTGCCTGCAGCAATGCGCAGCCATAGGCTGCGCACACAGCCTCTTGGACATATATATAGGTAGCATAGAGCGCCTTGAAGTCTCCAGTGTTCTCACTCAGGACTTCTAGGCAAGTACTTGTACATCACTCAATTATACTAGTGTTCTCACTCAGGACTTCTAGGTTCTAAGGCTTGTCCAGAGTGTTCCCTGTGCCTAGTTCTAACAAATGCCGCTGCATGGAATGAGGGTTGCAGTCAACGAGGCAGTTGATCGCATTCATTGAATCAAGGAAATATAAGATGGATGTGACTCCATTCTGAGTGGTAGCCTTCTGGATGATACGCAATCCAATGAGCTCAGCGTTGTCACTAGTGGCTTTATCAACTGGCTGACGAGTTTCAAATAAAAGTCTAGTGCCCCGGTACACCCGGGATGCATACACTGACTGCTTGACCAGTGCATCTATGGGGGCTGGTTGGCATAGCGGTAAACGCAGTCAGGTAGTCCTGTGGATGTGGCAATCCACGAAGCCGCGGGTTCTAGTCCTGGAGGTGGCATCTTCAGGTTTGCATTCGGAAGTGTCCGGAGCTGGTTCCACGTGACGCGGGCAGGAAGTATCACGACCCTGTGACAGCTGTTCCCACGGGGAGGTGACTTGGTCACATGACTAAGCAGCTGGCACATGACGTAAGCTGGGTTATGCGTCACACACGTGACAGAGCCCACGGGTTCTGATCATGTGACCCTAACTCACGTGACCGGGTTTCCCTTGGCGTGGATGGCCTTGGGATGTAAGTGCCGGACAATGCCTTAATCTGGCAGACCACACGTGATCCCCGATCTTAAAAGGTAGGGGCCGAAAGGATAAGGGACCATACCGGGAACCGGTCTGATAACCACCCGATGGCGTTTGAGCCAACAGGGCACCCGGTACCATGTGAGCTGCCTGAAGTAGGAGTCCATGGTGGTTAGTCACGGCGCAGTACACCAATGGTGGAAGTAGATCCAGACCCGTTCAGCTAAGGGCTCCCCCTGGGGGGACCTGTCATGGGAGGACCATGGACCTTGCTGTGATATCGGATGCCAGTCTGGGAGGCACGTGGCAAGACAGAGACCTTAGTCAGATTGGGGATCCGCGCCCATTAAGGGCATCAGCGAACCATCTGTCAGGGGACGGGAAGGCAGGACTGGGGTTGCGCCCAGACACCGCTGGGCCGTAGCAAGGCTAGACAGTCTCTAGTCCTTGGCTCGAGAGACCTAACTCCTCTGTCGGTAGTCCCTGGGATAATACACCCAGGTAACTGCTTAAGTTGAATCCGAAGTGCGACACTCCTGGGTAGACGGTCCGCCTCCATAGCACAACGGAGGGACAGAACTGGAGCCTGGGTAGCAGCCTCTCCCGCAAGGGGGGGGCTAAACTTCGCCGCTCGACACGCTGAAAGGCGGTGGGAGGCCTACCCTCTCACCGCTGAACCCGCACCCCGGCCGCGTTGAGCCCACTCCTCCCGTCGGCCTTTTCTCCCAGCCGGGACCCTCGTCCGGCGTTCTTTTCCAGGGAAACGACGGTCTCATGCAGACCGACGACCCCAACCCGCAGGCGGAGGCGACGGCGCCCCCCGCTCCCTCTTCTCCCGCTATATCCATGGCGTCTACCCGCGCCGGATTTAATAGCGACAATGTCGGTGTGCTGTACTTCGAGGAGGAAGGCTTTCGCCTCCTCCACGGTGAAGCGAAGGCAGTCACCGAATCTCTTTGGAACCTGAAGGAGTGGCTCCGGAAGGTCAACACGTCAGCCGTGCAAGTCCCCGCCGGCTACCAATATGCTATCGCGGAAGGTTTGGCCGCCTTGGTCGATACCGCCGCCGACGTCAACATGTTTGGGATCCCCACTCTTGAGGGTGCCAAACACACTCTCGGGCATCGGCTTGCTACCACGATCCGCGCCCGCACAACTAAGACCGCCCATTTTTCGGGCGACAACCATATTCATGATTCCTCTCCGACGGGCACGCTGCGCCCCCAGGACTCTCGTTCGAACGCCGGCGCTCGGCCTCCGAGACCACCTCGGAACCCGAACCGCCCACCTCCGCCTCCGCGCAATCGGTCCCGCTCCCGAACTCCAGGACGGGGCCCCCCTCCCTCCTGTCAATCGGGCCACTCGCCCATCCGACAAGAAGCGCTCGTACGCGCAAGCGGCGGCTCAGCCCGCCACCACTCCAGCTGAGGCCATCGTGGCCTTGGCTAAAACCTTCCCGGATCTCCCCGCCGAGAAGATCGTCTCCTTGCAAAAGGAGGCGACCGGCGATTCATCCGGACCGCCTAAGAAGAAGGCTAAGTCCACCTCTCATGGACCATCTCGACGCAACGTCAGATTGGTCTATACCTTCCCCGGCGGCAACGGTTCTGTTGCGGCCGGAACGCTCCTGACAACCCTCAACCGGGGGTTGACCGCTGGCAAGTCCTGGATCAGATGCGAGTCTATCCAGGACCATTCCGCTGCCTCGTTCTCATGTTTGATGACGAGGGTGGCATCTCCGAAGGACTGCGACATAATGCGCGAGTCCGCCCTTCGGTGCGCTCCGACCGGCTCCACGGTCGAGCTCACCATGCCTACGAGCATTTCCTATGCGAAATTGCTCGATGTCCCTTATTTCAACGACGATGGCAGTACGCTTACTGCCCGTCAAGCTTACGAGATTCTCCGAGACTCCTCGTTCTCGGATCTCATCACGCTCGTTGGAGTTCCGCGCATCATGCGCAACTCCAAGAAATCCGATACTGCAACCGTATGGTTCAATATCGAAGACACCACGACCGGCCGGAACATTAAGGCTCTGGACGACCGTACTCTCATGGTCCGGAACTGGCGTTGCCGGTTCAAGGCCGCTCTTTCGTCGCCGGGATCTCCTCTCTGCGACCGTTGCTGGCGCTGGGGGCACTCCTCTATGAAGTGCAATCAGCAATCTCTCCGATGCCCGCTGTGTGGGGAACCACACAGAAAGGAGCATCACCGCGTCCTGGCCTCTTGCTGTAAGGCGAAGCCAAAAGCAAACCCGCCCGTCGAGGCAACCCCTGCGGGGCAGCCCTGCCCGCATCCTCCGAAGTGCCTCAGCTGCGGCAAAGAGCACTCCACTGACGACCGGAAGTGCGCCTTCTGGAAGAACCGCTTCGATCCCGATTGGATCAAGCAGCATTATCAGCTGGTACGTGAGCGCAAGCGTACTGGCCAAAATCGTTCTAACGCCTCCCCGCAGCGTAACGCGGAGGCCGGACCTTCATGAGTGCTTCATCGGACAGCCCCGCTCCGGCGGTGGTCTCTGGTACGAGGGGGCGCTCTTTTATTTCATCGCTTCGTATTTTCTCTCAAAATGTGAATCGAAAGCATGTACATATGGACGTTCTCCTCTCCACTCTCGGAGAGGACTATGATATTTTGTTTTTCCAAGAGCCTGCTTGGAACATCGTAAGATACGCCCCGTCGGCACACAACGTAGACGGTGAGGCAGTAATCGGAGGCCCAACCCACCCGGATTGGACCTGCATCGTCCGCAGATCATCATATGAGGAACCCCCTCGTGTGATGGCCTATGTGCATAACCGCCTACGGCGGCTAAGACCCTCTCTGAGGCGCGACCTGGTTGACAGTTGCGATCTCATGATTATAAGCCTCGCAACTCCAGGCGAGCCTCTCTTTCTCGCTAACGCCTACTCTGATGTAGACGGCAGCGCAATCCGGCTCTTGGATGAATGTTCAGAGCGTCCCGACTTCCCCAACCTGGTGTACCTGGGCGGGGACTTCAATTGCCATTATGAACTTTGGGATCAAGTTCATACTTCTCAGCGTACGCGAGGCGAGATGCTGTGTAATGCGGCACTCGAGCTCGGTCTCGAATGGGCGGAGCCGTCTAATCCCGGTCCGACCTTCATTTCTCATAATCGAGAGCTTCGGCCCTCGACTATTGATCTCATGTTCTGCCCTGTATTATCAGGACAGATTCATCCGCGTATCGACCATGCGCTACAGTTGACGTCGGACCATTGTCCGCTGTCACTTGAACTCGACATTCCGCTGCTCGATATCAGCGACCAGCGGAGTTCACTCCCCAAAGACAGTGTCCCCGAGTTTATCGCGGACGTTGCCGCCGACTTACTCGGACTGGATATGATTCCGGTCGAGACTATCCATGACCTCGAGAGAGTACTCCGTGCGCTCTCGGCGTCAGTCGATCGGGCTTGGGAAACTCACTCTAAGAAGTGCAAGCTCTCTAAGCGGAGCAAGGGCTGGTGGAACCAGCATTGCTCTGAAGCTTTGGCAACTTTCAGGCAAACTCGCTCTGAAAGAGACCACCGCATCTGGCGACGAGCTATCAAAGATGCGAAACGCGCCTTCTTTGACAATCGAATCAAAGAGGTCGCTGAAAAGTCGCGACGTCCATGGGATCTTGCTGCATGGACGAAGCAAAGGCCTTTGCCTGACTACGAGGCGATCTCTTTCCGGGGACAGCCTTGCAATTCCATCGAGTCGCTCTGGGATGCGCTCGATAAGTCTTATAACGCCGCGTCCGACAGACCGGTTAATTTGGATAAGCTCGATGAACTCGAGTCTCATCCGATACGGGACTGGGTCCCGTTTTCTGCGGCAGAGCTCCGGGAGTCCCTGGAACCTTGCAGCAATACGTCTGCTCCAGGTCCAGACCATCTGACCTGGGCGCATATCAAACAGCTTGTGAGATTCCCTCACGTCGCGACTTTATTCCTAAACATTGCAAACGCGTGTTTGGACTTGGGGCATTGGCCCTCGTACTTCAAGCAGAGCTTGTCGGTGATTATCCCGAAACCTGGCAAGCCTGCATACGATACTCCAAAAGCCTTTCGACCGATCGTGCTTTTGAATACCCTCGGCAAGCTCGTCGAGAAAATGCTGGCGCGTCGTATGCAATACGAAGCGACTAAATTTGCTGTCTTTGATCCAAAGCAGTTCGGTGGCATCCGGCAGAACTCGACAGAGGACGCCGGCGTGTTTCTGACCCATATCATCCGGCAAGGCTGGATGAAGGGCCTCAAAACGAGCGTCATCGCCTTTGATGTAGCTCAATACTTTCCGTCACTCAACCATCGTATGTTGGTGAGGATACTGCAACACGGAGGCTTCGCACGTCAAGTGTCGAAGTTTTTCGAATCTTACCTCGTCGGGCGTAAGACTTCCTATGCCTGGCGTAGCGCTGTCTCGCCCGAGTTTGATGCCGACGTCGGTGTCGGTCAAGGCTCGGCTTTGTCTCCAGTACTGTCTGCGCTTTATTTAGCGCCGGTACTGAAATTATACCAGAAAGTCGGCGATATGCCGACGATCATTTCATTCGTTGACGATGGACTGATTATCGCTCAGTCCAAGTCAATTCCGGACAATGTCCCAAAGCTGAAGAGGGCGTACGCATCAGTGCACAACCTCTTCACTGACTTCGGCCTTGTTGTTGAACACAACAAGACCGAGCTGCAGCATTTCTCGCGCAATGCGACGGACCCCCGTCCGTCCATTGATCTTGGGTTCGCACCATATACTGGCACAACCCCACTGCAACCCAAGGATGTCTGGCGATACCTTGGATTCTTTTTGGATGCGCGTCTCTCCTTCAAAGAGCACGTCCGTTTTTACGCAACGAAGGCTCTGACAACCGCCAGAGCCTTCCAAATGCTAGGCAATTCTGTGCGAGGCTTGTCCCCTCAGCAGAAGCGCATCCTATACCTGTCGTGCGCTCGCCCCATTGCGACGTACGGCTGTCTATTATGGAACTTCAATGGCATGCGTAATGTTGCGCTCATGAAGTTGTTGCGCCAGATGCAGCGTAAAGCCTGCATCTGGATCAATGGACAGTTCCGCACCACTCCGGAGGGTGCGGCTGAAACCATGGCCTGCGTTGAACCCATCGCCGGCTTCATCAAGCGGCTTAAGGTCGGGTCCTCTGCCCGTCTAGCCAACTCGAACGCGAGACATGCTCTCCGCTCTCTCACCACGCCTGCTTCTGCAGGCGGGGATCCTTCAAGGTCAAAGAACTTGACCTCTCTCTCTGAACGTCAGCGCGCAGCGCTGAAATCTCCTCTCAAAGATTTGGTGGACCTTAGACCACCAAACTTTATCCACACGGATTATTTCGCAGATGCGAATAACCCGGGCAGGCGGTTGGTCGACAAGTTCGGCGACCGCTTTGAGACTCATAGGCTCCTTGGCAAAGATGAGGACTCTGTCAAGGCCTATCGTAACTCACTGGAGCAGGCGCTCGCTGAGTGTCAGACCCAGCAAGATTGTGCATATGTCAGTAGTGACAGCGCCGTGCCCACGAAAGCAGACGCACTTCTTAAACAGTCGGTGTATGCATCTCGGGTCTACCGGGGCACCAGACTTTTGTTCGAAACTCGTCAGCCGGTCGGAAAAGCGACTAGCGACGATGCCGAGCTGATTGGATTGCGTGTAGCGATCCAGAAAGCTACCACACAAGATGGAATCACATCCATCTCGTGTTTCTTGGATTCGATGAATGCCATCAACCGCATCATCGATTGTAACCCGCACTCTGTGCAGCGGCATTCAATTGCGCTGTGCGAGGTACTTAGGCGCTGGCTCGACGAAGACGAGCGGCGCAGGATTCACCTCTGGCATGTCCCTTCCAAATGGAAGTGGGCTACTCAACATGAAGCACACGAGCACGCTCGGTCGCTCAATATCCCACTGGGCACTCGCCCTCTGTATACCACGGATGCGCTCCGAAAGGAGGCAGACAACGAAATGCACGCCTCTTGGTTCGACCAATCTCGAACCAAGAAATACATAGGCGCTTCCACGTTTCAGTTTCATGATGCGGGAAAGCCTGATTCCTATGAGCGCCCCTCTCGCAAGAGAATGGGCTTCATGAAGTTGGTGACAGGCAATGAGATTTTTGCTCGCTGCTGTCGCGTTGCTTGCGGACATGCGCCGATCAATGCGTATCGTGCGCGGTTCAATTTTGTCGAGAGCGACCAGTGCTCATGCGGACGAGGGCCCGAGGACTCCGTCCACGTCATGACTCTCTGCCGTAAATGGGAGAGACCACCTGAACGCCAGTACGACGCCTTTGTGCGTCTCTGGTTCGTCAAGTACCTGACGTCTAACAAGGCGGCGGGTGCCTTCATTCCGGACCCAGGCGGCGGGTGACCGCTTGTCTGGTGCACCGGATCAGTCTGGCGATCGACGAAAGCGGTCGCCGAGCTTCATTGCGCATCACAAGCTCTGCGACGGCGGGCGTTATGGGACCTCACGGACCCTTTACGCGGAAATGACCGCATCCGGGCCTTCGGGTCTGGGGGACGCCAACTCTAGCGAGCGATTCAGCACGAGCTCGGATGAGCGCGGGCACGAGAGAGCAGGGCAGTGAGCCCTCTATGTTTATCCCTTTGCTTCTGTATTATCGGAGGCATCGTATTTATTGTAGGTACCCTCGTGTATTTACAAGCGGACTGCCATCGAGCACCGCTCTATAAATTGTTGATTTAAAAAAAAAAAAAAAAAAAAAAAGACCAGTGCATCTGCCTTCGTTGGCATGGCGCCGTCACTACTGACATATGCACAATCTTGCTGGGCCTGGCACTCAGCGAGCACCTGTTCCAGTGAAGTACGATAGGCTTTGACAGAGTCCTCGTCTTTGCCAAGAAGCCTATGAGTCTCAAAGCCATCACTGAACTGGTCCACCAACCACCTGCCTGGATTATTTGCATCGGCAAAATAATCTGTGTGTATAAAGTTTGGTGGTCTAAGGTCTATCAAGTCTTTGAGAGGGGATTGCAGCAACACACGCTGACGTTCAGAAAGTGAGGCCAAATTCTTTGACCTGGAAGAATCCCCGCCTGCCGAAGCAGGTGTGGTAAGAGAACGAAGGGCATGCCTTGCATTTGAGTTGGCTAGACAGGCAGAGGACCCGACATTGAGCTTTTTTTTTTTTTTGAATCAACAATTTACGAGATTCAGGGCCCTGCCTATAGCAGAGCCCTGCACTTCACTCGCTCTTGTGAGGGGGAGCCCACCATTATAGTGCATCCCGGAGTCAACTTAGACCCAATGGACCTTATCAGTCCATGAACCGACAGAGGAGTTTGTTAGCCCTACTCCGGCCAGGTCGTGGGAGACTGTCCCCACCTGCCACAGCTTGCTCTTCAGCAGGGAGTTTGCAGAGAGCCCCGCTTACTACCGTTTCCCATTCCAGAGCAAGTGGTTCACTTACATCATCATTGCGGATCCCCACTTGTCCCTGGTCTCTGCCTTGCCACCAGCCAGCCCTGATTGTGCTCTCACGAATGAGTCAGGGATTGGTTTCTGACACCAGGAGCCCCCCCCATTTAGTTCTGAGGAACCCAGGACTCGACTCATTCTTCGCCCCCTCCCCTGGAGTCCCCGAGTGTCCATGGACCCGGTCCGTAAGGAGCGGCCCACTTTGCAGGTACGTCACAGGTGTCATACTACTGGGACTAACAACCACTCTATGTCAGCGGATGGCTCCAGTGATGCCGGACCGTGACTGTCTGTGGTGGGGGATGGCCTGACCCGACGTTGAGCCGTTTGATGAATCTGGCGATAGGCTCGACACAGGCCATGGTTTCAGCTGCACCCTCCAGAGTGGTGCGGAACTGTCCATTAATCCAAATGCAGGCTTTCTGCTGCATCTGACACAACAATGACATCCTTGGGCTGCAGCAGGGTTATGCCAGTGTATGGCGCAAACCTGAGATCGATGGACGGATGGGGGTCTGCTGCATTGCGCGAGAAGTGCTGCAACTCAGTCTTATTGTGTTCCACAACAAGGCCAAAGTCTGTGAAGAGGTTGTGCACTGATGCATACGCCCTCTTCAGCTTTGGAACATTGTCTGGAATTGACTTGGACTGAGCGATGATCAGCCCATCATCAATGAATGATATGATAGTCAGCATATCACCAACTTTCTGGTACAGTTTTAGCACTGGTGCCAGATACAGCGCTGACAGTACTGGAGATAAAGCTGAGCCTTGACCGACACCAACGTCAGCATCAAACTCAGGCAAGACAGTGCTGTGCCAGGCATAGGAAGTTAAAGTGATGACGCTCATTTTGAGACCCTTTATCCAGCCTTGGCAGACAATATAGGTAAGAAACACTCCAGCGTCCTCTGTAGAGTTCTGTCGGATGCCACCAAACTGTTTTGGATCAAAAACGGCAAATTTAGTTGCCTCATATTGGATACAACATGCCAGCATTTTCTCGACGAGCTTGCTGAGAGTATTCAAAAGCACAATCGGATGAAAGGCTTTCGGAGTATCATATGCAGGCTTGCCGGGTTTTGGAATGATCACAGACAAGCTCTGCTTGAAGTAGGAGGGCCAATGCCCCAAGTCCAGACATGCGTTTGCAATGTTCAAGAAAAAGGTAGCGACGTGAGGGAATCTTGCTAGCTGCTTGATATGCGCCCAGATCAGATGATCTGGTCCTGGAGTGGACGTGTTGCTGCAGGGCTCCAGGGACTCCCGGAGTTCTGCTGTAGAAAACAGGACCCAATCCCATGTTGGATGAGACTTGAGTTGATCGAGTTTATTCAGATTTACTGGTCTATCAGATGCAGCATTATAAGACTTATCGAGCACATCCCAAAGTCACTCGATGGAGTTACAAGGCTGTCCCCTAAAGAAGATAGCCTCGTAGTTAGGCAAAGGTCTCTGCTTCGTCCATGCAGCAAGATTCCAAAGACGTCGTGATTTTTCAGCGATCTTTTTGATTCTATTATCAAAGAAGGCATGTTTAGCATCTTTAATAGCTCGTCGCCAGATGCGATGGTCCCTTTCAGAATGAGTCTGTCTGAAGGTTTCCAAAGTCTCGGAGCAGTGCTGGTTCCACCAGCCCTTGCTTCACTTGGAGAGCTTGCACTTTCTGGAATAAGTTTCCCAAGCTCGATCAACCGACGCGGAGAGGGCACGAAGTACCCTCTCCAGGTCATGAACACTTTCTTTTTTTTTTTTTTTTTTTTTTTTAAATCAACAATTTATATAGCGGTGCTCGGTGGCAGTCCACTTGTAAGTACACAAATGTGCCTACGATAAATACAACTAGTCCGAAACAAACCAGACTGAGGGGATATTTTTTTTTTTTTTTTTTTTTTTTTTTTTTAAATCAACAATTTATAAAGCGGTGCTCGATGGCAGTCCGCTTGTAAGTACACGAATGTGCCTACATAAATACAACTAGTCCGACCAAAACCAGACTGAGGGGATGTACATAGAGGGCTCACTGCCCTGCTGTCTCCTGCCCGCGCTCGTCTGAGCTCGTGCTGAATCGCCCGCTAGAGCTGGCGTCCCCCAGGCCCAAAGGCCCAGCTGCGGTCATTTCCGCGTAAAGGGTCCGTGAGGTCCCATAACGCTCACCGTCGCAGAGCTTGCGATGCGCAGTGAAGCTCGGCGACCGCTTTCGTCGATCGCCAGACTGTTCCGGTGAGCCAGACGCGCGGTCACCCGCCGCCTGGATCCGGAATGAAGGCACCTGCTGCCTTGTTAGACGTCAGGTACTTGACGAACCAGAGACGCACAAAGGTGTCGTACTGGCGTTCAGGTGGTCTCTCCCAGTTACGGCAGAGAGTCATGACGTGGACGGAGTCCTCGGGCCCTCGTCCGCATGAGCACTGGTCGCTCTCGACGAAATTGAACCGCGCGCGATACGCATTGATCGGCGCATGTCCGCAAGCAACGCGACAGCAGCGAGCAAAAATCTCGTTGCCTGTCACCAACTTCATGAAGCCCGTTCTCTTACGGGAGGGGCGCTCATAGGAGTCAGGCTTTCCCGCATCATGAAACTGAAACGTGGAAGCGCCTATGTATCAGACTGAGGGGATAAACATAGAGGGCGCACTGCCCTGCTGTCTCCTGCCCGCGCTCATATGAGCTCGTGCTGAATCGCTCGCTAGAGCTTGCGTCCCCCAGACCCGAAGGCCCAGCTGCGGTCATTTCCGCGTAAAGGGTCCGTGAGGTCCCATAACGCTCGCCGTCGCAGGGCTTGCGATGCGCAGTGAAGCTCGGCGACCGCTTTCGTCGATGGCCAGACTGTTCCGGTGAACCAGACGTGCGGTCACCCGCCGCCCGGATCCGGAATGAAGGCACCCGCCGCCTTGTTAGACGTCAGGTACTTGATGAACCAGAGACGCACAAAGGCGTCGTACTGGCGTTCAGGTGGTCTCTCCCAGTTGCGGCAGAGAGTCATGACGTGGACGGAGTCCTCAGGCCCTCGTCCGCATGAGCACTGATCGCTCTGTCATGAACACTTTCAACTGGAATCATGTCCAGTCCAAGTAAGTCAGAGGCAATGTCGGAGATAAACTCAGGAACACTGTCTTTGGGAAGTGACTGTTAAAACTAGGCACAGAGAACACTCTGGACGAGCCTTAGAACCTAGAAGTCCTGAGTGAGAACACTGGGGACTTCAAGGTGCTCTATGCTACCTATATATATGTCCAAGAGGCTGTGTGTGCAGCCATAGGCTGCGCATTGCTGCGGGCACAGCTGTAGGCTGTACACTGCTACAGACACAGCTTTTACTGCACGCACAGCTTGTGCTGTGCATTGCTGCGGACGCAGCCACAGGCTGCGCATTGCTGCGCATACAGCCATAGGCTGTGTGCATTGCTAGGCGCATAGCCTGGGCTCTGTTCTATGCACAAGTCCGGACAGGAGGGGCACTTCTAACAGTGACCTCCGCTGATCACTGATATCGAGCAGTGGAATGTCTAATTCAAGTGACAACAGACAATGGTCCGAAGTCAATTGTAATGCATGAATAATGCATGGTTGTAGCTGTCCTGCAAATACAGGACAGAACACCAAGTCAATAGTTGAGGGCCTCAGCTCTCAATTATGAGAAATGAATGTTGGGCCAGCATTAGATGGTTCCGCCCATTCGAGTCCGAGTTCGAGTGTTGCATTGCACAGCATCTCACCTCGTATATGCTGAGAGATATGAACTTGATCCCATAGTTCATAATGGCAATTGAAATCCCCGCCGAGATAGACAAGGTTGGGAAAATCAGGTCGCTCGGAACATTCATCCAAGAGTCGAATAGCACTACCGTCTACATCAGAGTAGGTGTTAGCAAGAAAGAGGGGCTCACCAGGAGTGGTGAGGGATATAACCATGAGATCATAATTATCAACCAAGTCACGTCTCAGAGAAGGTCATAGCTGCCTTAAGCAGTTATGGACATAGGCCATCACACGGGGTGGTTCCTCATAGGATGATCTGCGAATGATGCAAGTCCAATCTGGATGGGTTGGACCTCCAATGACTGCCTCACCATCCACACTATGTGCGGACGGAGCGTATCTTACTATATTCCAAGCTGGTTCTTGGAAGAAAAGAATATCATATTCCTCTCCGAGAGTGGAGAGGAGCACGTCCATATGTACATGTTTTCAGTTCACATTTTGAGAAAAAATATGAAGTGAAGAGATAAAAGAGTGCCCCCTCATACCAGGTACCACTGCCAGAGCAGGGCTGTCCGATGAGGAGCTCATGAAGGTCCGGCCTCTGCATTATGCTGTGGGGAGGCATTAGAACGATTCGTGCCAGTTTTTTTTTTTTTTTTTTTTTTTTTTTTTTTTAATCAACAATTTACGAGATTCAGGGCCCTGCATATAGCAGAGCCCTGCGCTTTACTCGCTGGGGAGCCCACCATTACAGTGCATCCCGGAGTCAACTCAGACCCAATAGACCTCATCAGTCCATGAACTGACAGAGGAGTTTGTTAGCCCTACTCTGGCCAGATCGTGGGAGACTGTCCCTGCCTGCCACGGCTCGCCTTTCAGCAGAGAGTTCACAGAGAGCCCTGCTTACTACCATTTCCCATTCTAGAGCAAGTGGTTCACTTACATCATCATTGCGGATCCCCACTTGTCCCCAGTCTCTGCCTTGCCACTAGCCAGCCCTGATTGTGCTCTCACGAATGAGTCAGGGATTGGTTTCTGACACCAGGAGCCCCCCCTGTTTAGTTCCGAGGAACCCAGGACTCGACTCATTCTTCACCCCCTCCTCTGGAGTCCCCGAGTGTCCATGGACCTGGTCCATAAGGAGCGGCCCACTTTGCAGGTACGTCACAGGTGTCATACTACTGGGACTAACAACCACTCTATGTCAGCGGATGGCTCCGGTGATGCTGGACCGTGACTGTCTGTGGTGGAGGATGGCCTGGCCTGGAATCACCCAGACATTCGGCTTGTTCTGTATATATTCTACCCCGCTTACTGCCCCCTATGCTTTCACTCCCTACTTGATCACATGACATCACGTGACCATTTTCAGGCATGGAACACCAGACTCAAGTTCTAGTGTGCCACTTTGGGGTACAATCAATTACTCCCACCTGGATCAGGTGATATTATGTAAATGTCACATGACTCCTTGAACTCGGGCCCTAAGTTATCAATTCAGGCACTGCACCCAGGCCAGGTGATCAATGCAACCAATTTTTCCCATGGTGTCAGCATCACCTGACCTGTGTGAACTGAGCATGTGATGGTAACCTCTGATAGGTCACATGCCTTTTTTTTTTTTTTTTTTTTTTTTTTTTTTTTATATCAACAATTTATAGAGCGGTGCTCGATGGCAGTCCGCTTGTAAATACACGAGGGTACCTACGATAAATACGCGAAGTTTAGGGTCCTCCAAGTGGAGGACCCTTATCGCCGTCTCCTTTGCAGGATAGGCGCTAGACTAAACGGTGGAATTCCGTGCCTAGACTTCGGAATCAACTTGGATTCAATACCTGGATTAGTCATCCAGATGAACCGGCAGAGGATAAGTCCTCTCGGGCCGGAGTCAGGGGACTACCCTGGTCCGCCACGGTCTGAATTTCGGCCAGGGAGCGAGTTACCAAGAGGCCAAGCCGAGAACAAGCCGGACATTGGTAAGCCCCACCTACTTTACTTTTCCCGTTCCTGAGCATGTGGTTCGCTGATGCCCGAAGGGCGCGGATCCCCAGTCATGTCCCAGGTCTCTGCCTTGCCAGCGTCCAGCCTCAGTGTGCACCCTAGACCTAAGGCCTAGGCTGAGGAGTTCTACACCCATGCTTAACCCGGTTATGCATGCCCCACGAGGAGGTCTCAGGCTCCCACCTGAGCAGTGCTTTACGGTCATGTGGTGGCTACCCCTGGGCCTGGGGACTCCCCAAGTGTGCCAAAGGACCGGTTCAATGACCAGTCCACAGGGACCGGTCCACACTACCAACGCTGACTAACGACCAGGTTCTCGGCCTGATCCAGCTGGTTAGACTGGGCTCGAGATTAACCGGTGGGGGGTGTCCTGTCCCAAGCTCGCAGTCCGAAGAGACTCCCCATTACAGGGTGCGCGGCACCTTCCGGAAGCGCGCATGCTCTGGAACTCCCTATTACGGGGTGCGCATCAAGGGTCGGATTGTTCTCACATCTCTCCCCTGCTTACCGCGCCCTATGCTTTCGCTCCTTACTTGATCACATGACTAGTCACGTGACCATTTCAGGCACGGCCTGCCAGGGATCACCTGACCTGCCACTTTGGGCTCCCACGATCATCCCTATCACGTGACCAGATTACCACCCTAGCCACCGAAGGTCACCTGACCGTGGTATTGCCTCAGAGTTGCTTACCAACCTGAGTCACCGAGCATGTGACGGTAACCGATGATGGGTCACATGCCTATCCCTGCTTTGTAAGGTACAGAGGATGAGCGGGGATCGAACCCACAACCTTCCTAGTGACTGCACAGCCACCTCTCCAGTCTTTAGTGGCGATTAAACCACTGGGCTACTGGGGCCCCTAGGTCACATGCCTTTCCCAGCTTTTTATAGGTACTGAGGATGAGGGGAATCGAACCCCAACCCTTCTGGTGGTGCATAGCCACCTCTCTGGATATTTGGTGGTGATGATAACTACTGGGCCACCAGCGCCCTATGATTCGTGCCAGTACATTTGTGCTCATGCACCAGCTGATAATGTTGCTTGATCCACTCGGGATCAAAGTAGTTCTTCCAGAAGGAACACTTCCAGTCATCAGTGGAGTGGTCTTTGCCATGAGAGTACTGCCATCGTCATTGAAATAGGGAACATCAAGCAGTTTCATATAGGAAATGCTCGTAGGAATAGTGAGCTCAACTGTGGACTCAGTTGGAGCACAGCGAAGAGCAGACTCACGCAACGAGTTGTATGCTCACTGCTGTCGCATCGCATGCGGACATGCGCCGATCAATGCATATCGCGCGTGGTTCAATTTCATAGAGAGCGACCAATGCTCTTGCGGACAAGCGCCCGAGGACTCCGTCCATGTCATGACTCTCTGCTGCAACTGGGAGAGGCCACCTGAACGCCAGTACGACGCCTTTGTGCGTCTCTGGTTCGTTAAGTACCTGACATCTAACAAGGCGGCAGGTGCTTTCATTCCGGATCCAGGCAGCGGGTGACCGTGCGCCTGTTGGCTCTTCGGAGCACCGGAACAGTCTGGCGATTGACGAAAGCGGTCGCCAAGCTTCAATGCGCATCGCAAGCCCTGCGACAGTGGGCATTATGGGACCTCACGGACCCTTTACGCAGAAGTGACCGCAGCCAGGCCTTTGGGCCTGGGGGACGCTAGCTCTAGTGAGCGATTCAGCACGAGCTCATATGAGTGCGGGCAGGAGACAGCAGGGCAGTGAGCCCTCCATATTTATTCCTTTGCTTCTGTATCATCGGACGCATCGTATTTATCATAGGTACCCTCGTGTATTTACATGCAGACTGCCATCGAGCACCGCAATATAAATTGTTGATTTAAAAAAAAAAAAAAAAAAAAGAAGAGCAGACTCACACATCAGATCACAGTCCTTTGGAGATGCCACCCTCGTCATTAAGCAAGAGAACAAGGTTTTTTTTTTTTTTTTTTTTTTAAATCAACAATTTTTATAGCAGTGCTCGATGGCAGTCCGCTTGTAAGTACACGAATGTGCCTATGATAAATACGATCTGTCTGATACCAAACAGAAAGAGATAAACATAGAGGGCTACACTGCCCTGCTGTCTCCTGCCTGCGCTCAGGCAGCTCAAGGCCCAAGCTTGTGCTGATTCGCTCGCTCGAGCTGGCATCCTCCAGTCCTGAGGGTCCAGATGCAGTCGATTCCTTGTAAAGGGTCCATGAGGTCCCATAACGCCTGCTGTTGCAGGGCTTGCAGTGCGCACTGAAGCTCAGCGGTCGCTTTTGTCAATCGCTAGACTGCCCCAGCGCTCCGAAGAGCACTGTCTGCTACAAGCGCACGTCACCTGCCATCTGGATCTGGAATGAAAGCATCTGCTGCCTTGTTTGATGTTAGGTACTTGATGAACCAAAGATGCACGAAGGCGTCATATTGGCATTCAGTTGGTCTCTGCCAGTTACAACAGAGTCCTCAGGCCCTCATCTGCATGAGCATTGATCACTCTCTACAAAATTGAACTGTGCCCGATATGCATTGATCAGCGCATGTCTGCATGCAATGCAACAGCAGTGGGCATAGAGCTCGTTGCCTGTCACCAACTTCATGAAGCCCGTTCTCTTGCCAAGTGTGCCTTCTTTGACAATCATATCAAGAAAGTCGCTGAAACATTGTGACGTCCATGGAATCTGGCTGCATGGACGAAGCAATGGCCTTTATCCAACTACAAGGCTCTCTCTTTTTGAGGGCAGCCCTGTAATTCTATTGAGTCACTTTGGAATGCACTTGATAAATCTTATAATGCTGCATCAGACAGACTGGTTAATTTGGACAAACTTGATAAACTCGAGTCTCATCCGATATGGGACTTCCAAAGCTGAAGAGGGCCTATGCGTCAGTGCATAACCTCTTCACTGACTTCGGCCTTGTTGTTGAGCACAACAAGACTGAATTGCAGCACTTCTCGTGCAATGCGGCGGACCCTCGTCCGTCCATTGATCTTGGATTCGCGCCATATACGGGCACGACCCCACTCCAGCCCAAGGATGTCTGGCGATACCACGCCTGCTTCTGCGGGCGGGGATCCTTCAAGGTCAAAGAACTTGACCTTCCTCTCTGAGCGTCAGCGCGTAGCGCTGAAATCCCCTCTCAAGGATTTGGTGGACCTTAGACCATCAAACTTTATCCACACGGATTACTTCGCTGATGCGAATAACCCGGGCAGGCGGTTGGTCGACCAGTTCGGCGACCGCTTTGAGACTCATAGGCTTCTTGGCAAAGACGAGGACTCTGTCAAAGCCTATCGTAACTCACTGGACCAGGCGCTCGCTGAGTGCCAGCTCCAGCAAGATTATGCATATGTCAGTAGTGATGGCGCCGTGCCCACGAAAGCAGACGCACTTCTTAAACAGTCGGTGTATGCATCTCGGGTCTACCGGGGCACCAGACTTTTGTTTGAAACTCGTCAGCTGGTCGGAAAAGCGACTAGCGACGACGCCGAGCTGATTGGATTGCGTGTCGCGATCCAGAAAGCTATCACACAAGATGGAATCACATCCATCTCGTGTTTCTTGGACTCGATGAATGCTATCAACCGCATCATCGATTGTAACCCGCACTCTGTGCAGCGGCACTCAATTGCGCTGTGCGAGGTACTTAGGCGCTGGCTCGCTGGGGACGAGCGGCGCAGGATTCACCTCTGGCATGTCCCTTCCAAGTGGAAGTGGGCTACTCAATGCAAAGCACACGAGCATGCTCGGTCGCTCGACATCCCATTGGGCGCACGCCCTCTGTATACCACGGATGCACTCCAAAAGGAGGCAGACGATGAAATGCACGCCTCTTGGTTCGACCAATCTTGGATCAAGAAATATATAGGCGCTTCCACGTTTCATTTTCATGAGGCGGGAAAGCCTGACTCCTATGAGCGCCCCTCTCGCAAGAGAACGGGCTTCATGAAGTTGGTGACAGGCAACGAGATTTTTGCTCGCTGCTGTCGCGTAGCTTGCGGACATGCGCCGATCAATGCGTATCGCGCGCGGTTCAATTTTGTCGAGAGCGACCAGTGCTCATGCGGACGAGGGCCTGAGGACTCCGTCCACGTCATGACTCTCTGCCGTAACTGGGAGAGACCACCTGAACGCCAGTACGACGCCTTTGTGCGTCTCTGGTTCGTCAAGTACCTGATGTCTAACAAGGCGGCGGGTGCCTTCATTCCGGATCCGGGCGGCGGGTGACCGCGTGTCTGGTGGTTCCGGAACAGTCTGGCGATTGACGAAAGCGGTCGCCGAGCTTCATTGCGCACCGCAAGCTCCGCGACGGCGGGCGTTATGGGACCTCACGGACCCTTTACGCGGAAACAACCGCAGCCGGGCCTTTGGGCCTGGGGGACACCAGCTCTAGCGAGCGACTCAGCACGAGCTCAGACGAGCGCGGGCACGAGAGAACAGGGCAGTGAGCCCTCTATGTCTATCCCTTTGCTTCTGTATCATCGGACGCATCGTATTTATTGTAGGTACCCTTGTGTATTTACATGCGGACTGCCATCGAGCACTGCAATACAAATTGTTGAATTAAAAAAAAAAAAAAAAAAAAAAATCCGATATGGGACTGGATCCCGTTTTCAGCTGCGGAACTCCAAGAGTCCTTGGAGCCCTGCAGCAATACATCTGCCCCAGGTCCAGATCATCTGAGTTGGGGCTACATAAAACAGCTAGTGAAATTCCCTCACTTAGCCGAGTTGTTCTTAAATATCATGAACACATGTTTGGAATTAAGGCATTGGCCCTCCTACTTCAAGCAGAGCTTGTCCGTGATTATCCCTAAACCCAGCAAGCCTGCATATGACATACCAAAAGCCTTTCATCCGATCATGCTTTTGAATACTCTTGGCAAGCTCATCGAGAAAATGCTGGTGCAGCATATGCAATACGAAGCGACAAAGTTTGCTGTCTTTGATCCAAAACAGTTTGGGGGCATCCAGCAGAACTGCACAGAGAATGCTGGTGTTTTCCTCACCCATATTATCTGGCAAAGCTGGATAAAGGGCCTCAAAATGAGTGTTATCACCTTTGACGTCGCTCAATACTTTCCCTCACTGAATCATCATATGCTAGTGAGGATTGCAATATGGAGGTTTTGTGTGTCAAGTATCAAAGTTTTTCGAATCATATCTTGTCGGGCATAAAACTTCTTATGCTTGGCATAGCGCCATCTCACCTGAGTTTGATGCTAACGTTGGGATCGGCCAAGGCTCAGTGCTATCTCCAGTACTGTCTGCGCTAATTTGTTGCCAGTGCTGAAACTATACCAGAAGGCTAGCAATATGCTGACCATTATATCATTTGTCAACGATGGGCTGATTATTGTGCAGTCCAAGTCCATCCCGGACAATGTTCCGAAGCTGCAGAGGGCATACACATCAGTGCACAACCTCTTCATTGATTTTGGCCTTGTTGTAGAACACAGCAAGACAGAATTGCAGCATTTTTCATGCAATGTGGCGGACCCTCGCCCGTCCATTGATCTTGGGTTTGCACCATATACTGGCAATGCCCCTCTACAACCCAAGGATGTTTGGAGATACCTTGGTTTTTTCTTGGATGCATGCCTTTCTTTTAAGGAGCATGTCCACTTTTATGCAACAAAGGCTCTAACAACAGCCAGAGCTTTTCAAATGCTGGGCAATTCTGTCCAAGGGCTTTCCCCTCAACAGAAGCGCATCCTTTACCTGTCATGCACTCGCCCTATTGCAATGTACAGCTGTTTATTATGGAACTTCAATAGCATGGGCAATGTCGCACTCCTGAAGTTGTTGCACCAAATGCAGCGAAAAGCTTGCATATGGATTAATGGCCAGTTCTGCACCACTCCAGAAGGTGTGGCTGAAACCATGGCCTGTGTCGAGCCTATCGCCAGGTTCATCAAATGGCTTAAAGTCGGGTCTTCTGCTCATCTAGCCAACTCAAACATGAGGCATGCCCTCAGATCCCTCACCATGAGACCTCCTTATGGGGCATGCATAACTGGATTAAGCATGGGTGTAGAACTCCTTAGCCTAGGCCTTAGGTCTAGGATGCACACTGAGGCTGGATGCTGGCAAGGCTGAGATCTGGATGCCCACTGCTGTCGCATTGCATATGGACATGCACCGATCAATGCATATCGGGCGCAGTTCAATTTTGTAGAGAGTGATCAATGCTCATGTGGATTTTTTTTTTTTTTTTTAAATCAATAATTTACGAGATTCAGGGCCCTGCATATAGCAGAGCCCTGCGCTTCACCTGCTCTTGCGAGGGGGAGCCCACCATTACAGTGCATCCCGGAGTCAACTCAGACCCAATGGACCTCATCAGTCCATGAACCGACAGAGGAGTTTGTTAGCCCTACTCTGGCCAGGTCGTGGGAGACTGTCCCCGCCTGCCACGGCTCGCTCTTCAGCAGGGAGTTCACAGAGAGCCCCGCTTACTACCGTTTCCTGTTCCAAGGCAAGTGGTTCACTTACATCATCACTGCGGATTCCCACTTGTCCCTGGTCTCTGCCTTGCCACCAGCCAGCCCTGATTGTGCTCTCACAAATGAGTCAGGGATTGGTTTCTGACACCCAGAGCCCCCCCCGTTTAGTTCTGAGGAACCCAGGACTCGACTCATTCTTCACCCCTTCCCCTGGAGTCCCCGAGTGTTCATGGACCCGGTCCATAAGGAGCGGCCCACTTTGCAGGTACGTCACAGGTGTCATACTACTGGGACTAACAACCACTCTATGTCAGCGGATGGCTCCGGTGATGCCGGACCGTGACTGTCTGTGGTGGAGGATGGCCTGGCCTGGAATCACCCAGACATTCGGCTTGTTCTGTATATATTCTACCCCGCTTACCGCCCCCTATGCTTTCGCTCCCTACTTGATCATGTGACATCACGTGACCATTTCAGACACGGGACACCAGACACAAGTTCTAGTGTGCCACTTTGGGGTACAATCGATTACTCCCACCTAGATCAGGTGACATTATATAAATGTCACGTGACTCCTTGAACCCAGGCCCTGAGTTATCAATTCAGGCACCGCACCCAGGCCAGGTGATCAATGCAACCAATTTTTCCCATGGTGTCAGCATCACCTGACCCATGTGAACCGAGCATGTGATGGTAACCTCTGATAGGTCACATGCCTTTCCCAGCTTTTATGGGTACTGAGGATGAGGAGAATCGAACCCCAACCCTTCTGGTGGTGCACAGCCACCTCTCTGGATATTTGGTGGTGATGATAACCACTGGGCCACCAGCGCCCCAATGCTCATGTGGATGAGGGCCTGAGGACTCTGTTGTAACTGGCAGAGACCAACTGAATGCCAATATGACGCCTTCATGTGTCTTTGGTTCATCAAGTACCTAACATCAAACAAGACAGTGGGTGCTTTTATTCCAGATCCAGGTGGCGGGTGACTGTGCGCTTGTAGTGGACAGTACTTTTCAGAGCACTGGGGCAGTCTGGCGATTGACGAAAGCGACCACCGAGCTTTAATGCAAACTGCAAGCCCTGTGATGGTGGGTGTTATGGGACCTCATAGACCCTTTACATGGAATTGACCGCATCTGGACCCTCGGGTCTGGAGGACACCAGCTCGAGTGAGCAATTCAGCATGAGCTTGAGCCTTGAGTGGCCTGAGCGCGGGCATGATAGCACAGGGCAGTGTAGCCCTCCATGTTTATCTCTTTGCTTCTGTATCATCAGATGCATCATATTTATCATAGGCACATTTGTGTACTTACAAGCAGACTGCCATCGAGCACTGCTTTATAAATTGTTGATTTAAAAAAAAAAAAAAAAAAAAAAGCCAATCACTGCATATCATACGTGTTTCAATTGTGTTGAGAGTGACCAATGCTCCTGCAGATAAGGGCTGGAAGACTCCATCCATGTTATGATGCTCTGCCGCAATTGGACAATGTCTCTTTCCACAACTCCTACTTGTAAACAACTGTAAATAACTCTTGCTCTTTGCAAAACACATTCTACAGTGACAACAACTGGAGCAATCTCATATCTAGTTGCAGACCCAAGTACTATCTACTCTTGAGCATCTTCCACTTTATTTATTGCGAAATCCACTGAAAATCCAGTGAAATACTAGAGAAATTCAATGAATAACAATCTGCTTAACACACTTGGTGGCAGTGGAGGGCAAAAGCTCTCACTGCTGAACCTGCACTCCAGCCGCACTGAGTCTAATCCCAGCCAAAGCCCTTTCTCCCAACCCAGCCCTTTGTCAGATGTGCTCTTCCAGAGGAATGACAGTCTGATGCAGACCAATGACCCCACTGATCAACAGAGTGGAACATTGGCACCTCCTATCCCATCTTCACCTGCTATCTCCATGGTGTTGACTCGCGCTGCTTTTGATAGTGACAATGTTAGAGTACTATGCTTCAAGGAGGAAGGATTTTGCCTCCTTCATGGCAAAGCTAAGGCAGTAACCGAATCTCTGTGGAACCTGAGGAAATGGCTTCAGAAGATCAACACATCTGCCATGCAAGTTTTTGCTAGCTACCAATATGCCATCACAGAGAGTTTGGCCTCCTTGGTCGACACTGCTGGTGATGTCAATATGTTCTTAGTCCCTACTCTCGAGGGACTGAAGGCGACACTTGGACAGTGGCTTTCTGAGATAGTTTGCACCCACACCTCTAAGACTGCTCGCTTTTCGAGTGACCTTCATCACACATCTCCTATAGGCATAATCCACCTGCACAACTCTTGATCCAATGTAGGTGCTCAGCCTCTGAGACCACCTCAAAATCTGAATTGCCCACCCTCTCCTCCTCACGCTCACTCCTGTTCCTAGACCCCAGGAAGAGGCCTACCTCCACCCATCAATCAGGCTATGTGCCCCTCCAACAAGAAGCACTCATATGCACAAGCAGTGGCTCAGCCCATGACTACCCCAGCTGAGGCTATTATAACCTTGGCTAAAACCTTTCTGGATCTCCCCGCTGACAAGATCATATCCTTGCAAAAGGAGGTAACTGGCGAATCATCTGGACTGCCTAAGAAGAAGGCCAAGTCTACCTGTCATGGACTGTCTTGACATAATGTCAGACTGGTCTATTCTTTTTCCAGTGGCAATGGGTCTGTTGCTGCCGGTACACTCCTGATGACCCTCAATTGAGGGCTGACAGCTGGTAAATTCTGGATTTTTTTTTTTTTTTTTTTTTTTTTAAATCAACAATTTATAAAGCAGTGCTCAGTGGCAGTCCACTTGTAAATACAGCGAGTGTACTTATGATAAATACAACTAGTCTGAAAGAAACAGACTGAGGGGATAAACATAGAGGGCTACACTATCCTGTTCTTTCATGCCTGTGCTCAAGCCGCTCAAGGCTCAAGCTCATGCTGATTCGCTTGCTCGAGCTGGCGTCCCTCAGACCCGAGGGTCCAGCTGCAGTCAATTCCGTGTAAAGGGTCCGTTAGGTCCCATAACACCTGCCGTCGCAGGCCTGCTGTGCGCAATGAAGCTCAGCAGTCGCTTTTGTCAATCACCAGAATGCACCAGCACTCCAAAGAGCACTGTCCACTGCAGGCGCATGGTCACCCACTGCCTGGATCTGGAATGAAAGCACCCGCCACTTTATTCAATGTTAGGTGCTTTATGAACCAAAGACGCACGAAGGCGTCATATTGGTGTTCAGATGGTCTCTTCCAGTTATGGCAGAGAGTCATAACGTGGACAGAGTCCTCAGGCCCTCGTCCGCATGAGCATTGGTTGCTCTTAACAAACTTGAACCACGCCCGATACGCGTTAATTGGTGCATGTCCGCAGGCTATGTGACAGCAGTGAGCATACAGCTCATTGCCTGTCACCAACTTCATGAAGCCCATTCTCTTCTGAGAAGGGCGCTCATAGGAGTCCGGCTTTCCTGCATCATGGAAATGAAACGTGGAGGCACTTATATATTTCTTGGTCCAAGATTGGTCGAACCAAGAGGCGTGCATGTTCTCGTCTGCCTCCTTTCGGAGCGCGTCCATGGTATAGAGGGGGCGAGCCCCCAGTGGAACATCGAGCAACCGAGAAAACTCGTGTGCTTCACGCTGAATAGCCCACTTCCAGTTGGAAGAAGGGACATGCCAGAGTTCAATCTTGCACTGCTCATCTCGTAAATTCTGGATTCAATATGAATCCATCCAGGATCATTCCTCTATCTCATTCTCTTGTCTGATGATGAGGATAGCATCTCCGAAGGACTGTGACTTGATTCACAAGTCCACTGCATACTGCGCTCTGGCCAGATCTACAGTCGAGCTTTTTTTTTTTTTTTTTTTTTTAAATCAACAATTTATAAAGCAGTGCTTGGTGGCAGTCCGCTTGTAAATACACAAGTGTACCTACAATAAATATGATGCATCCGATGATACAGAAGCAAAGGGGTAAACATAGAAGGCTGCACTGCCCTGCTCTCTCGTGCCCATGCTCAGGCCACTCAAGGCTCAAGCTCATGCTAGTTTGCTCGCTAGAGCTAGTGTCCCCTAGGCCCGAAGGCCCGGCTGCAGTTAATTCTGTGCAAAGGGTCCATGAGGTCCTATAATACTCACCGTTGCAGGGCTTTTTTTTTTTTTTTTTGAAATCAACAATTTACGAGATTCAGGGCCCTGCATATAGCAGAGCCCTGCACTTCACCTGCTCTTGCAAGGGGGCAACTCAGACTCAATGGACCTCATCACTCCATGAACCAACAGAGGAGTTTGTTAGCCCTACTCTGGCCAGATCGTGGGAGACTATCCCTGCCTGCCACAGCTCGCTCTTCAGCAGGGAGTTTGCAGAGAGCCCCGCTTACTACCATTTCCCATTCCAGAGCAAGTGGTTCACTTACATCATCATTGCAGATCCCCACTTGTCTCCGGTCTCTGCCTTGCCACTAGCTAGCCCTGATTGTGCTCTCACGAATGAGTCAGGGATTGGTTTCTGATACCAGGAGCCCCCCCGGTTTAGTTCTGAGGAATCCAGGACTCGACTCATTTCCCACACCCTCCCCTGGAGTCCCCAAGTGTCCATAGACCCAGTCCGTAAGGAGTGGCCCACTTTGCAGGTACGTCACAGGTGTCATACTACTGGGACTAACAACCACTCTATGTCAGCAGATGGCTCCGGTGATGCCGGACCATGACTGTCTGTGGTAGAGGATGGCCTGGCCTGGAATCACTCAGACATTTGGCTTGTTCTGAATATATTCTACCCCGCTTACCACCTCCTATGCTTTCGCTCCCTACTTGATCATGTGATATCATGTGACCATTTCAGGCACGGGACACCAGACACAAGTTCTAGTGTGCCACTTTGGAGTACAATCGATTACTCCCACCTGAATCAGGTGATATTATGTAAATGTCACATGACTCCTTGAATCCGGACCCTGAGTTATCAATTCAGGCACCGCACCCAGGCCAGGTGATCAATGCAATCAATTTTTCCCATGGTGTCAGCATCACCTGATCCGTGTGAACCGAGCATGTGATAGTAACCTCTGATAGGTCACATGCCTTTCTCAGCTTTTTATGGATACTGAGGATGAGGGGAATCGAACCCCAACCCTTCCGGTGGTGCACAGCTACCTCTCTGGATATTTGGTAGTGATGATAACCACTGGGCCACCAGCGCCCCACCATTGCAGGGCTTGCAGTGTGTAATGAAGCTCAGTGTCTGCTTTTGTCAATCACCAGACTGAATTGGTGCTCCGAAAAGGACCACCCGCTACAGGCACACAGTTACCCGCCGCCTGGATCTGGAATAAAAGCACCTGCTGCCTTATTCAACGTCAGGTACTTAACGAACCAGAGATGCACAAAGGCATCATACTGGCATTCAGTTGGTCTCTGCCAGTTCCGGCAGAGAGTCATAACATGTCCTGTATTTGCAGGACAGGTACAACCATGCATTGTTCATGCATTACAATTGACTTCGGACCATTGTCCATTGTCACTTGAATTAGATATTCCGCTGCTCGATATCAGCGATCAGCGAAGGTCGCTCCCCAAAGACAATGTTCCTGAGTTTATCTCTGACATTGCCTCTGATTTACTCAGACTGGACATGATTCCAGTCGAAACTGTTCTCGACCTGGAGAGGGTACTTCGTGTGCTCTCCGCATCAGTTGATCAGGCTTGGGAAACTTATTCCAAGAAGTGCAAGCTCTCCAAGTGAAGCAAAGGCTGGTGGAACCAGCATTGCTCCAAGACTTTGGAAATCTTCAGACAAACTCATTCTGAAAGGGACCATCGCATCTGGCGATGAGCTATTAAAGATGCTAAACACGCCTTCTTTGACAATAGAATCAAAGAGGTCACTGAAAAATCGTGACGTCCTTGGGATTTTGCTGCATGGACGAAGCAGAGGCCTTTGCTTAACTACGAGGCTATCTCCTTTAGGGAACAGCCTTGTAACTCTATCGAGTCGCTTTGGGATGCGCTTGATAACTCTTATAATGCTGCGTCTGACAGAGCAGTGAATTTGGATAAGCTCAATGAACTCGAGTCTCATCCCATATGGGACTGGGTCCCGTTCTCTGCGGCAGAACTCCGGGAGTCCCTGGAGCCCTGCAGCAATACATCTGTGCCAGGACCAGATCATCTGATCTGGGCGCATATCAAGCAGCTAGCGAGATTCCCTCACATCGCTATCTTTTTCTTGAACATTGCAAACACATGTCTGGACTTGGGGCACTGGCCCTCCTACTTCAAGCAGAGCTTGTCCGTGATCATTCCAAAACCTGGCAAGCCTGCATATGATACCCCGAAAGCCTTTCGTCCGATTGTGCTTTTGAATACTCTCAGCAAGCTCATCGAGAAAATGCTGGCGCATCGTATTGCATACGATGTGATTAAATTTGCTGTTTTTGATCCAAAACAGTTTGGTGGCATCCGACAGAATTCTACGGAGGATGCCAGAGTGTTCCTGACCCATATCATCTGGCAAGGCTGGCCAAAGGGTCTCAAAACGAGTGTCATTGCCTTTGATATCGCTCAATACTTTCCCTCACTGAACCATCGCATGTTAGTGAGGATTTTACAACATGGGGGCTTTGCGCGTCAAGTGTCAAAGTTCTTCGAGTCATATCTCATTGGGCGTAAAACTTCCTATGCCTGGCACAGTACTGTCTTGCCTGAGTTTGATGCCGACGTTGGTGTCAGTCAAGGCTCGGCTTTATCTCCAGTACTGTCGGTGCTGTATCTGGTGCCAGTGCTAAAACTGTACCAGAAAGTTAGTGATATGCCAACTATCATATCATTCATTGACGACGGGCTGATCATCGCTCAGTCCAAGTCAATCCCAGACAATGTTCCAAAGCTGAAGAGGGCATACATGTCAGTGCACAACCTCTTCACAGACTTTGGCCTTGTTGTAGAACACAACGAGACTGAGTTGCAGTACTTCTCACACAATGTGACGGACCCCCGTCCGTCCATCGATCTCAGGTTCACGCCATACACTGGCACAACCCCGCTCCAGTCCAAAGATGTCTGGTGATACCTTGGCTTCTGCTTGGATGCGTGTCTTTCTTTTAAGCAGCATGTCTTTTTTTTTTTTTTTTTTTTAAATCAACAATTTATATAGCGGTGCACGATGGCAGTCCGCTTGTAAGTACACGAATGTGCCTACATAAATACAACTAGTCCGATATGAAGCCAGACTGAGGGGATATACATAGAGGGCTGCACTGCCCTGCTCTCTCGTGCCCGCGCTCATCTGAGCTCATGCTGAATCGCTCGCTAGAACTGGCGTCCCCCAGGCCCGAAGGCCCAGCTGCGGTCTTTTCCGCGTAAAGGGTCCGAGAGGTCCCATAACGCCTGCTGTCGCAGGGCTTGCATTGTGCAATGAAGCTTGGCGACCGCTTTCGTCAATCGCCAGACTGTTCCGGTGCACCAGACTCACGGTCACCCACTGCCTGGATCCGGAATGAAAGCACCCACCGCCTTGTTGGACGTCAGGTACTTAACGAACCAGAGACGCACAAAGGCATCATACTGGCGTTCAGGTGGTCTCTCCCAGTTACGGCAGAGAGTCATGACATGGACGGAGTCCTCGGGCCCTCGTCCGCAAGAGCATTGGTCACTCTCTATGAAATTGAACCGCGTGCGATACGCATTGATCGGCGCATGTCCGCATGCAATGCGACAGCAGCGAGCATACAACTCGTTGCCTGTTACCAACTTCATGAAGCCCGTTCGCTTCCGAGAAGGGCGCTCATGGGAATCTGGCTTTCCCACTTCATGGAAATGAAACGTGGAACTGCCTATGTATTTCTTGGTCCAAGATTGGTCAAACCAAGAGGCATGCATGTCATCGTCTGCCTCCTTGCGGAGCGCATCCGTAGTATACAAAGGGCGAATGCCCAATGGAATATCGAGCGTCCAGGCGGACTCGTGAGCTTCGACTTGAATAGCCCACTTCCATTTGGAAGGGACATGCCAGAAATCAATCCTGCGCCGCTCGTCTTCGTTGAGCCAGCGCCGTAGTACCTCACACAGAGCAATAGAATGACGCTGCGTGGAGTGTGGGTTGCAATCGATGATGTGGTTGATGGCATTCATCGAGTCTAGAAAGCACGAGATGGATGTGATTCTATCCTGCGCGGTGGCTTTCTGGATCGCAACACGCAATCCAATTAGCTCTGTGTCATCGCTGGTCGCTTTACCGACCGGTTGACGAGTTTCAAATACAAGTCTGGTGTCCCGGTAGACCTGGGATGCGTACACTGACTGCTTAACAGGTGCATCTGCCTTCGTGGGCATGGCGCCATCACTACTGACATATACACAATCTTGCTGGATCTGGCACTCTGCAAGTGCCTGATCCAGTGAGTTACGATAGGCTTTGACAGAGTCCTCATCTTTGCCAAGAAGCCTATGAATCTCAAAGCGGTTGCCGAACTTGTCGACCAATCGCCTGCCCGGGTTATTTGCATCCGCAAAATAATCCGTGTGGATAAAGTTTGGTGGTCTAAGGTCCACCAAATCTTTGAGAGGAGATTTAAGCGCTGCGCGCTGGCGTTCAGAGAGAGAAGCCAAGTTCTTTAACCTCGAAGGATCCCCGCCTGCTGAAGCAGGCGTGGTAAGAGAGCGAAGCGCATGCCTCGCGTTAGAGTTGGCTAGACGGGCAGAAGACCCGACCTTAAGCCACTTAATAAAGCCAGCGATGGGTTCAACGCAGGCTATTGTTTCAGCTGCACCCTCCGGAGTGGTGCGAAACTGTCCATTAATCCAGATGCAAGCCTTACGCTGCATCTGGCGCAACAACTTCGTGAGTGCAACATTGTGCATACCATTGAAGTTCCATAGTAAACAGCCGTACGTCGCAATCGGGCGAGCGCATGACAGGTACAGGATGCGCTTCTGCTGAGGAGACAAGCCTCGGACAGAATTGCCTAGCATTTGGAAAGCTCTGGCAGTTGTCAGAGCCTTTGTCGCATAGAACCGGATGTGCTCCTTGAAGGACAGGCGCGCGTCCAAGAAAAAACCCAGGTATCGCCAGACATCCTTAGGCTGGAGTGGAGTTGTGCCAGTATATGGCGCGAACCTGAGATCAATGGACGGGTGGGGGTCCGCCGCATTGCGCGAGAAGTGCTGCAATTCAGTCTTGTTGTGCTCGACAACAAGCCCGAAGTCCGTGAAGAGGTTGTGCACTGAGGCGTACGCTCTCTTCAGCTTTGGAACATTGTCCGGAATTGACTTGGACTGAGCGATGATCAGTCCATCGTCAACAAATGATATGATCGTCGGCATGTCGCCGCCTTTCTGGTATAGTTTCAACACTGGCACAAGATAGAGCGCAGACAGTACTGGAGACAAAGCCGAGCCTTGGCCGACACCAACGTCGGCATCAAACTCAGGTGAGATAGTGCTGCGCCAGGCATAAGAAGTTTTACGCCCGACCAGGTATGACTCGAAGAACTTAGACACTTGGCGTGCGAAGCCTCCGTGTTGCAGTATCCTCACCAACATACGATGGTTGAGTGAAGGAAAGTATTGAGGGTCCTGCCTTCCCGTCCCCTGACAGATGGTTCGCTGATGCCCTTAATGGGCGTGGATCCCCAATCTGACTAAGGTCTCTGTCTTGCCACGTGCCTCCCAGACTGGCATCCGATATCACAGTAAGGTCCATGGTCCTCCCATGACAGGTCCCCACAGGGGGAGCCCTTAGCTGAACAGGTCTGGATCTACTTCCACCATTGGTGTACTGCGCCGTGACTAACCACCATGGACCCCTACTTCAGGCAGCTCACATGGTACCGGGTGCCCTGTTGGCTCAAACGCCATTGGGTGGTTATCAGACCAGTTCCCGGTATAGTCCCTTATCCTTTCGGCCCCTACCTTTTAAGATCGGGGATCACGTGTGGTCTGCCGGATTAAGGCATTGTCCAGCACTTACATCCCAAGGCCATCCACACCAAGAGAAACCCGGTCACGTGAGTTAGGGTCACATGATCAGAGCCCACAGAGTGGGGTCAGTCACATGTGTGATGCATAACCCAGCTTACATCACATGCCAGCTGCTTAGTCATGTGACCAAGTCACCTCCCCATGGGAACAGCTGTCACAGGGTCGTGATACTTCTTGCCCGCGTCACATGGAACCAGCTCCGGACACTTCCGAATGCAAACCTGAAGATGCCACCTCCAGGACTAGAACCCACGGCTTTGTGGATTGCCACATCCACAGGACTACCTGACTGCGTTTACCGCTATGCCAACCAGCCCCTTTTAAGCAGCATGTCCGCTTCTATGCAACGAAGGCACTGACTACAGCCAGAGCCTTTCAAATGCTTGGCAATTCTGTTTGAGGACTTTCTCTCCAACAGAAATGCATCCTCTACCTGTCATGCGCTCACCCTATAGTGACGTACGGCTGTTTATTATGGGACTTGAATGGTATGTGCAATGTCGCACTCATGAAGTTGTTGCATCAGATGCAGCATAAAGCATGCATCTGGATTAATGGACAGTTTCGCACCACTCCGGAGGGTGCAGCTGAAACCATGGCCTGCATTGAGCCCATCGCCGGCTTCATTAAATGGCTTAAGGTCGGGTCCTCTGCCCGGCTAGCCAATTCGAATGCAAGGCATGCCCTGTGCTCTCTTACCACAGCTGCTTCAGCAGGTGGGGATTCTTCGAGATCAAAGAACTTGACCTCTCTCTCTGAACGGCAGTGCGCGGTGCTGAAATCTCCTCTCAAAGATTTGGTGGACCTTAGACCACCAAACTTTATCCACACGGATTATTTTGTGGACGCAAATAACCTGGGCAGGCGGTTGGTCGACAAGTTCGGCGACCGCTTTGAGACTCATAGGCTCCTTGGCAAGGATGAAGACTCTGTCAAAGCCTATCGCAACTCACTGAAGCAGGTGCTCGGTGAGTGCCAGATCCAGCAAGATTGTGCATATATTAGTAGTGATGGTGCCATGCCCACGAAAGCAGATGCACTTGTTAAACAGTCAGTATATGCTTCTCGGGTTTACCAGAGCACTAGACTTTTATTCAAAACTCGTCAGCCGGTTGGTAAAGTGACCAGCGATGATGCAGAGCTAATTGGACTGCGCGTTGCGATCCAGAAGGCTACCATGCAGGATAGAGTCACATCCGTCTCGTGTTTCTTGGATTCGATGAATGCAATTAACTGTATCATCGATTGTAATCCCCACTCCACACAGCGGCATTCTATTGCCCTGTGCGAGGTGTTACAGCGCTGGCTTGACGAAGACGAGCAGCGCAGGATTGATTTCTGGCATGTCCCTTCCAAGTGGAAGTGGGCTATTCAACTCGAAGCATACGAGTATGCTCGGTCGCTCGATATTCCATTGGGCGCTCGCCCTCTGTACACCACGGATGCACTCCGAAAGGAGGCAGATGAAATGCATGCCTCTTGGTTCGATCAATCTCGGACCAAGAAATACATAGGCTCTTCCACATTTCATTTCCATGAAGTGGGGAGACCTGACTCCTATGAGTGCCCCTCTCATAAGAGAATGGGCTTCATGAAGTTGGTGACTGGCAACGAGCTATATGCTCGCTGCTGTTGCATTGCATGCGGACATGCGCCAATCAATGCGTATCGAGCGCGGTTCAATTTTGTTGAGAGCGATGAATGCTCATGCGGACGGGGGCCCGAGGACTCCGTCCACGTCATGACTCTTTGCCGTAACTGGCAGAGGCCACCTGAATGCCAGTACGACGCCTTTGTGCGTCTCTGGTTCGTTAAGTATCTAACGTCCAACAAGGTGGCAGGTGCCTTCATCCCGGATCCAGGCGGCGGGTGACCATGCGTCTGTTGGCTCTTCAGAGCACTGGAACAGTCTGGCGACTGACGAAAGCAGTCGCCGAGCTTCACTGCATATCGCAAGCCCTGCGACAGCGAGCGTTATGGGACCTCACGGACCCTTTACACAGAAATGACTGCAGCCAGGCCTTCAGGCCTGGGGGATGCAAGCTCTAGCGGGCAAGTCAGCATGAGCTCAAATGAGCGTGGGCACGAGAAAGCAGGGCAGTGAGCCCTCTATGTCTATCTCCTCAGTCTGTTCATCTCGGACTAGTTGTATTTATCATAGGTACCCTCATGTATTTACATGCGGACTGCCATCGAGCACCGCAATATAAATTGTTGATTTAAAAAAAAAAAAAAAAAAAAAAAAAAAAGATATCGGATGCCAGTCTGGGAGGCACATGGCAAGACAGAGACCTTAGTCAGATTGGGGATCCGCGCCCATTAGGGGCATTAGTGAACCATCTGTCAGAGGATGGGAAGGCAGGACTGGGGTCACGCCCGGACACTGCTGGGCCGTAGCAAGGCTAGACAGTCTCTAGTCCTTGGCTCGAGAGACCTAACTCCTCTGTTAGTAGTTCCTGGGATAATACACCCAGGTAACTGCTTAAGTTGAATCCAAAGTGCAACACTCTTGGGTAGACGGTCCACCTCCATAGCACAACAGAGGGACAGAACTGGAGCCTGGGTAGCAGCCTCTTCCGCAAGGGGGGGGCTAAACTTCGATCAAAGATGCTAAATGCACCTTCTTTGATAATCGAATCAAAGAGGTTGCTGAAAAGTCATGACGTCCATGGGATCTAGCTGCATGGACAAAGCAAAGGCCTCTGCCTAATTACGAGGCGATCTCCTTCCGGGGACAGCCTTGCAATTCCATCGAGTCGCTTTGGAATGCGCTCGATAAGTCTTATAACACCGCATCTGACAGGCCGGTTAATTTAGACAAACTCAATGAACTTGAGTCACATCCAATGCGGGACTGGGTCCCGTTTTCTGCTGCAGAACTCCGGGAGTCCCTGGAGCCTTGCAGCAATACGTCTGCTCCAGGACCAGACCATCTGACCTGGGCACATATTAAACAGCTAGTGAGATTCCCTCACATCACTATATTTTTCCTAAACATTGCAAACGCATGTTTGGACTTGGGGCATTGGCCCTTGTACTTCAAGCAGAGCTTGTTGGTCATTATCCCGAAACCCGGCAAACCTGCATACAATACTCCGAAAGCCTTTCGCCTGATTGTGCTTTTGAATACTCTCGGCAAGCTCGTCGAGAAAATGCTGGCATATCATATGCAATATAAAGTGACTAAATTTGCTGTTTTTGACCCAAAGCAGTTCGGTGGCATCCGACAGAACTCGACAGAGGACGCCGGAGTGTTTCTTACCCATATTATCTGGCAAGGTTGGATAAAGGGTCTTAAAATGAGCGTTATTGCCTTTGATATAGCTCAATACTTTCCCTCACTCAACCATCGGATGTTGGTTTTTTTTTTTTTTTTTTTTTTAAATCAACAATTTATATAGCGGTGCTTGATGGCAGTCCGCTTGTAGTTACAGCAAGGTATCTATGATAAATACAACTAGTCCGAGGTGAGCAGACTGAGGGGATAGACATAGAGGGCTGCACTGCCCTGTTCTCTCGTGCCCATGCTCATCTGAGCTCGTGCTGAATTGCTCGCTACAGCTGGCATTCCCCAGGCCCGAAGGTCCGGATGTGGTCAATTCTGTGTAAAGGGTCTGTGAGATCCCATAACGCCCACTGTCGCAGCCTTGCGGTGTGCAATGAAGCTTGGCGATCACTTTCGTCAATCATCAGAATGCACTGGTGCTCCGAAGAGCACCCTCCACAACAGACATGCGGTCACCTGCTGCCTGGATCCAGAATAAAAGCACCTGCCGCCTTGTTAGACGTTAGGTACTTAACAAACCAGAGATGCACAAAGGCATTGTACTGGCATTCAGTTGGCCTCTGCCAGTTACAGTAGAGAGTCATGACATAGACGGAGTCCTCGGGCCCTCGTCCGCAGGAGCATTGGTCACTCTCAACGAAATTGAACCGTGCTCGATACGCATTGATCGGCACATGTCCGCAAGCAACGTGACAGCAGCGAGCATAGAGCTCGTTCCCTGTCACCATCTTCATGAAGCCCGTCCTCTTTCGAGAGGGGTGCTCATAGGAGTCCAGTTTCCCTGCTTTATAGAAATGAAACATGGAAGTGCCAATATATTTCTTGGTCCGAGATTGGTCAAACCAAGAGGCATGCATATCATCGTCTGCCTCCTTTCGGAGCGCATCCATGGTATAGAGGGGGTGAGCCCCCAGTGGAATGTCAAGCGACTGAGCGAACTCGTGTGCTTCGCGCTGAATAGCCCACTTCCAGATGGAAGGGACATGCCAGAATTCAATCCTGCACTGCTCATCTTCGTTGAGCCAGCATCATAATACCTCGCACAGCGCAATGGAATGACGCTGTGTGGAGTGCGGATTGCAGTCGATGATGCAGTTAATGGCATTCATCGAATCCAAGAAACACGAGATGGATGTGACTCCATCCTGCATGGTAGCCTTCTGGATCGCAACGTGCAATCCAATAAGCTCGGCATCATCGCTGGTCGCCTTACCAACCGGCTGACGAGTTTCAAATAAGAGTCTGGTGTCCCGGTAAACCCGGGAGGCATACACAAGGTACTATGGCGGTGGCTCAATGAAGATGAGCGATGCAAGGTTATACTCTGGCATGTCCCTTCCAGATGGAAGTGGGCTATTCAACTTGAAGCACACAAGTTCGCTCGGTCGCTCGAAATTCCATTGGGGGCTTGCCCCCTCTATACCACAGACGCATTTCAAAAGAAAGTGGATGATGACATGCACGGCTCTTGGTTCGATCAATCTCGGACCAAGAAATATATAGGCACTTCCACGTTTCATTTTCACGAAGCGGGAAAGCCAGACTTCTATGAATGCCCCTCTCGTAAGAGAACGGGCTTCATGAAATTGGTGACAGGCAATGAGTTGTTTGCTCGCTGCTGTCGCATTGCATGCAGACATGCACCGATCAATGCGTATCGGGCACGGTTCAATTTTGTCGAGAGCGACCAATGCTCCTGTGGACGAGGGCCTGAGGACTCCGTCCATGTCATGACTCTCTGCCGTAACTGGCAGAGACCAAGTGAACGCCAGTACGATGCCTTCGTGCATCTCTGGTTCATTAAGCATCTGACGTCGAACAAGGCAGCAGGTGCTTTTATCCCGGATCCAGGCAGCAGGTGACCGTGTGCTTGTAGCGGACAGTGCTCTTCGGAGCACTGGTTCATTCTGGCAATTGACGAAAGCGATCGCCAAGCTTCATTGCACACTGCAAGCCCACGATGGCTGGCGTTATGGGACCTCTGTTGAAACTAAGCACAGGGAACACTCTGGACGAGCCTTAGAACCTAGAAGTCCTGAGTGAGAACACTGGTATAATTGAGTGATGTACAAGTACTTGCCTAGAAGTCCTGAGTGAGAACACTGGGGACTTCAAGGCGCTCTATGCTACCTATATATATGTCTAAGAGGCTGTGTGCGCAGCCTATGGCTGCGCATTGCTGCACACACAGCCATAGGCTGTGTGCATTGCTAGGCGCATAGCCTGGGTCCTGTCCTATGCACAAGTCCGGACAGGAGGGGCACTTCTAACAACCTCATGGACCCTTTACGCAGAAATGACCACATCCGGACCTTTGGGTCTGGGGGACGCCAGCTCGAGCAAGCGATTCAGCACGAGCTCAGACGAGCGCGGGCACAAGAGAACAGGGCAGTGCAGCCCTCCATGTCTATCCCCTCAGTCTGTTTCTTTCGGACTAGTTGTATTTATCATAGATACCCTCGTGTATTTACAAGCGGACTGCCACCAAGCACCGCTATAAAAATTGTTGATTTAAAAAAACAAAAAAAAAAAAAGTTGAACAAGGCAGTGGGTGCTTTTATCCCGGACCCAGGTGGTGGGTAACCACTTGCCTGTAGTGGGTGGTACTCTTTGGCGCACCGATTCAGTCTGGCAATTGACAAAAGCAAGCGCCGAGCTTCATTGCGCATCACAAGCCCTGCGATGGTGGGCGTTATGGGACCTCATGAACCCTTTACGTGGAAATGACTGCATCTGGACCTTCAGGACTGGGGGACGCCAGCTCGAGTGAGCAATTCAGCATGAGCTTGAGCCTTGAGCAGCTTGAGCGCGAGCACGAGAGAACAGGGCAGTGTAGCCCTCTATGTTTACCCCTTTGCTTCTGTATTATCGGATGCATCATATTTATCATAGGCACATTCATGTACTTAAGGCCCCAGTAGCCCAGTGGTTTAATCGCCACTAAAGACTGGAGAGGTGGCTGTGCAGTCACTGGGAAGATTGTGGGTTCGATCCCCGCTCATCCTCTGTACCTTATAAAGCAGGGATAGGCATGTGACCCATCATCGGTTACTGTTACATGCTCGGTGACTCAGGTTGGTAAGCAACTCTGAGGCAATACCACAGTCAGGTGACCTTTGGTGGCTAGAGTGGTAACCTAGTCACGTGATAGGGATGATCGTGGGAGCCCAAAGTGGCAGGTCAGGAGATTCCTGGCAGGCCGTGCCTGAAATGGTCACATGACTAGTCATGTGATCAAGTAGGGAGCGAAAGCATAGGGCACGGTAAGCGGGGGAGAATCTGAGAACAACCCGACCCATGATGTGCACCCTGTAATAGGGGGTTCCAGAGCATGCGCGCTTCCGGAAGGTGCCGCGCACCCTGTAATGGGGAGTCTCTTCGGACTGCAAGCTTGGGACAGGACACCCCCCACCGGTTAATCTCGAGCCCAGTCTAACCAGCTGGATCAGGCCGAGAACCTGGTTGTTAGTCAGCGTTGGTAGCGTGGACTAGTCCTTGGTCATAAGGCCTTACCAAGCGTTTGAAGGGGCCAGGGGTAAGCCACCACGTGACTGTAAAGCACTGCTCAGGTGGGAGCCTGAGACCTCCTCGTGGGGCATGCATAACCGGGTTAAGCATGGGTGTAGAACTCCTCAGCCTAGGCCTTAGGTCTAGAGTGCACTCTGAGGCTGGACGCTGGCAAGGCAGAGACCTGGGACATGACTGGGGATCTGCGCCCTTCAGGCATCAGCGAACCACATGCTCAGGAACGGGAAAAGTAAAGTAGGTGGGGCTTACTAATGCCCAGCTGGCTCGGCTTGGCCTCTTAGTAACTCGCTCCCTGGCCAAAATTTGGACTGTGGCGGACCAGGGCAGTCCCCTGACTCCGGCCCGAGAGGACTTATCCTCTGCCGGTTCATCTGGATGACTAATCCAGGTATTGAATCCAAGTTGATTCCGAGGTCTAGATACGGAATTCCACCGTTTAGTCTAGCGCCTATCCTGCAAAGGAGATGGTGATAAGGGTCCTCTACTTGGAGGGCCCTAAACTTCGCGTATTTATCGTAGGTACCCTCGTGTATAGGCAGTCCGCTTGTAAGTACACGAATGTGCCTACGATAAATACAACTAGTCCGAAGAAAACCAGACTGAGGGGATGTACATGGAGGGCTCACTGCCCTGCTCTCTCGTGCCCACGCTCAGCTGAGCTCGTGCTGAATCGCTCGCTAGAGCTTGCATCCCCCAGGCCCGAAGGCCCGGCTGCAGTCAATTCCGCGTAAAGGGTCCGTGAGGTCCCATAACGCCCACCGTCGCAGGGCTTGCGATGTGCAATGAAGCTCGGCGACCGCTTTCGTTGATCGCCAGACTGTTCCGGTGCTCTGAAGAGCCAACAGACGCACGGTCACCCGCCGCCTGGATCCGGAATGAAAGCACCTGCCGCCTTGTTAGACGTCAGGTACTTAACGAACCAGAGACGCACAAAGGCGTCATACTGGCATTCAGATGGCCTCTCCCAGTTCCGGCAGAGAGTCATGACATGGACGGAGTCTTCGGGCCCTCGTCCGCAAGAGCATTGGTCACTCTCTACGAAATTGAACTGCGCACGATACGCATTGATCGGTGCATGTCCGCATGCAATGCGACAGCAGCAAGCGTACAGCTCGTTGCCTGTCACCAACTTCATGAAGCCCGTTCTCTTTCGAGAGGGGCGCTCATAGGAATCAGGCTTTCCCGCATCATGAAAATGAAATGTGGAAGCGCCTATGTATTTCTTGGTCCGAGATTGGTCGAACCAAGAAGCGTGCATTTCATCGTCTGCCTCCTTGCGGAGCGCATCCGTGGTGTACAAAGGGCGAGTGCCCAGTGGAATATCGAGCGACCGAGCATACTCGTGTGCTTCGAGTTGAACAGCCCACTTCTACTTGGAAGGGACATGCCAGAAATTGATCCTGCACCGCTCGTCTTCATCCAGCCAGCACCGTAATACCTCACACAGAGCAATGGAATGCCGCTGTGCTGAGTGAGGATTGCAGTCGATGATGCGGTTAATGGCGTTCATCGAGTCTAAGAAACACGAGATGGAGGTAACACCATCCTGTGTGGCAGCCTTCTGGATCGCAACACGCAATCCAATCAGCTCTGTGTCGTCACTGGTCGCTTTACCGACCGGCTGACGAGTTTCGAATACAAGTCTGGTGCTCTGGTAGACCCGGGATGCGTACACCGACTGCTTAACAAGTGCATCTGCTTTCGTGGGCACGGCGCCGATTGATGATGTGGTTAATAGCATTCATCGAGTCTAGGAAACACAAGATGGATGTAGTTCTGTCCTGTGTGATAGCCCTCTGGATCGCAACACACAATCCAATGAGCTCCGCATCATCACTGGTTGCTTTACCAACTGGCTGACGAGTTTCAAATACAAGTCTGGTGCCCCGGTAGACCCGGGATGCATACAACTGTTTTGTAGGTGCATCTGCTTTCATGGGCATGGTGCCATCACTACTGACATATGCACAATCTTGCTGGGCCTGGCACTCCATGAGTGCCTGTTCCAGCAAAGCATGATAGGCTTTGACAGAGTCCTCATCTTTGCCAAGGAGCCCATGAGTCTCAAAGCGATCGCCGAACTGGTCAACTAACCACCTGCCTGGGTTATTTGCATCAGCAAAGTAATCCATGTATATAAAGTTTGATGGTCTAAGGTCTACCAAATCTTTGAGAGGAGATTTCAGTGACGAACGCTGATGTTCAGAGAGTGAGGTCAAATTCTTTGTGAAGTTTAGCCCCTCCTTGCAGGGGAGGCTGCTAGCCTAGGCCCAGTCTTATGATCAGACTGTTTAGCCCAGGAGCTTCGCACTCCGGCTTCAACTTAAGCAGTTACCTGGGTATGTTATCCCAGGGACCACCAACAGAGGAGTTAGGTCTCTCGAGCCAAGGACTGGAGACTATCCAGCCTTGCTACGGCCCAGCAGTGTCCGGATCACTACTCTATGCCTGCCTTCCCATCCCCTAGCAGATGGTTTGCTGATGCTCTTAAGGGCATGGATCCCTATCTGTCCAAGGTCTCTGTCTTGCCATGTGCCTCCCAGACTGGCATCCGATATCACAGCAAGGTCCATGGTCCTCCCATGACAGGTCCCCACAGAGGGATCCCTTAGCTGAACGGGTCTGGATCTACTTCCACTATTGCTGTACTGCACTATAACTAACCAGTTCGTGATCATCGCCACCGGCTCCCACTTTACCGGGTACCCTGTTGGCTCAAATGCCATCAGGTGGTTATCAGGTCATTTCTGGTATGGTCCCTTATCCTTTCAGCCCCTACCTTTTAAGATTGGGAATCACATGTGGTCTGCCGGATTAAGGCATTGTCCGGCACTTACATCCCAAGGCCATCCATGCCAAGGGAAACCTGGTCACGTGAGTTAGAATCACATGATCAGAGCCCACAGAGTGGGATCAGTCATGTGTGTGATGTATAACCCAGCTTATGTCACATGCCAGCTGCTTAGTCATGTGACCAAGTCATCTCTCCGTGGGAACAGCTGTCACAGGGTCATGATATTTCCTGCCCGCGTCATGTGGAACCAGCTCTGGACACTTCCAAATGCAAACCTGAAGATGCCACCTCCAGGACTAGAACCTGCGGCTTTGTGGATTGCCACATCCACAGGACTACCTGACTGCATTTACCACTATGCCAACCAGCCCCCCTATGGTCGAGCTTACCATTTTGATAAGCATCTCCTATGCCAAGCTGCTTGACATTCCCTATTTCAATGATGATGGCAGTACCCTTACTGCTCATCAAGCTTATGAGGTCCTTGGAGACTCATCTTTCTCGGATCTCATTACCCTTGTTGGGATTCCGCGCATTATGTGCAACTCCAAAAAATCCGATACTGCAACTATTTGGTTCAATATTGAAGACACTATGATGGGCCAAAATATAAAGGCCCTCGATGATCATATGGTCATGGTCTGCAACTGGCGTTGCAGCTTTCGAGCCACTCTTTCATCACCAGGATCCCCTCTCTGCAACTGCTGCTGGTGCTGGGAGCACTCCTCTTTGAAGTGCAACCAGCCGATCCACCTTTGTCTGCAACGCCCACTTGTCAACAACTGTAAACAACCTCGCACTTTCGCAAAACACGTTCCACAGCGACGACACCTGGACGGATCTCGAATCAAGTTGCAAACCCGAGTTGTATACACTCTTGAGCACCTCCATCTTCTTTTATCGTGAAATCCGTTGAAAATCCAACGAGTTATAGAGAGTTTCGATGAGCGATGACCCGCTCGACACGTTGAGCGGCGGTGGGAGGGCCACCCTCTCACCGCTGAACCCGCACCCCGGCCGCACTGAGCCCCCCGCCAGTCAAGGCCTCTTCTCCCAGCCGGGACCTTCGTCCGGCGTCCTTTTCCAGGGCAACGACGGCCTCATGCAGACCGACGACCCGAACCCGCAGGCGGAGGCGACTGCGCCCCCTGCTCCCCCATCCCCCGCTATTTCCATGGCGTCCACGTGCGCCGGGTTTAACAGCGACAACGTCGGTGTCCTGTACTTCGAGGAGGAAGGCTTTCGCCTCCTCCACGGTGAAGCGAAGGCGGTCACCGAGTCTCTATGGAACCTGAAGGAGTGGCTCCGGAAGGTTAACACAGCAGCCGTGCAAGTCCCAGCCGGCTATCAATACGCCATTGCGGAAGGTCTGGCCTCCCTGGTCGACACTGCCACCGATGTCAACATGTTCGGTATCCCCACTCTTGAGGGGACCAAGGCTACTCTCGGGCAACGACTCGCTACCACGGTCCGCGCTCGCACATCGAAGACCGCCCATTTTTCGGGCGATGTACACGATTCCTCTCCGACGGGCACACTGCGCCCCCAGGACTCTCGTTCAAACGCCGGCGCTCGGCCTCCGAGACCACCTCGGAACCCAAACCGCCCGCCTCCCCCTCCTCGCAACCGATCCCGTTCCCGGACTCCAGGACGGGGCCCCCCTCCACCTGTCAATCGGGCTACACGCCCATCCGACAAGAAGCGCTCCTATGCGCAAGCGGTGGCTCAGCCCGCTACCACTCCGGCTGAGGCCATTGTGGCCTTGGCCAAGACGTTCCCTGATCTTCCTGCCGAGAAGATCGTCTCCTTGCAAAAGGAGGCGACCGGCGAATCATCCGGACCACCTAAGAAGAAGGCGAAGTCCACCTCTCACGGACCGTCTCGACGTAACATCAGACTGGTCTATACTTTCCCTGGCGGCAACGGCTCCGTTGCTGCCGGAACACTCCTGACGACCCTCAACCGGGGGTTAACTGCTGGCAAGTCCTGGATCCGATGCGAGTCCATCCAGGACCATTCCGCCTCCTCGTTCTCGTGCTTGATGACGAGGGTGGCATCTCCAAAGGACTGCGACATCATGCGCGAGTCCGCGCTCCGGTGCGCTCTGACTGGCTCTACAGTCGAGCTCACCATGCCCATGAGCATTTCCTATGCGAAATTGCTCGACGTTCCGTACTTCAATGATGACGGCAGCACCCTCACTGCCCATCAAGCCTACGAGATCCTCCGAGACTCTTCGTTCTCGGACCTCATCACCCTCGTCGGAGTGCCGCGCATCATGCGCAACTCCAAGAAATCTGATACTGCAACCGTTTGGTTCAATATCGAAGACACCACGACCGGCCGGAACATCAAGGCTCTGGACGATCGTACCGTTATGGTTCGGAACTGGCGTTGCCGGTTCAAGGCCGCTCTTTCATCGCCGGGATCTCCTCTCTGCGATCGCTGCTGGCGCTGGGGACACTCCTCCATGAAGTGTAATCAGCAATCTCTCCGATGCCCGCTGTGTGGGGAACCGCACAGAAAAGAGCATCACCGCGTCTTGGCTTCTTGCTGCAAGGCAAAGCCAAAAGCAAACCCGCCCGTCGAGGCAACCCCTGTGGGGCAGCCCTGCCCGCACCCTCCCAAGTGCCTTAGCTGCGGCAAAGAGCACTCCACCGACGACCGGAAGTGCGCCTTCTGGAAGAATCGTTTTGATCCCGAGTGGATCAAACAGCACTACCAGCTGGTACGTGACCGTAAGCGTACTGGCCAGAATCGTTCTAACGCCTCCCCGCAGCGAAATGCGGAGGCCGGACCTTCATGAGTTCCTCATCGGACAGCCCCGCTCCGGCGGTGGTCCCTGGTATGAGGGGGCGCTCTTTCATTTCCTCGCTTCGTATTCTGTCTCAAAATGTGAACCGAAAGCGTGTACATATAGACGTTCTCCTCTCCACTCTTGGAGAGGATTATGATATTTTGTTTTTCCAAGAGCCTGCTTGGAACATCGTAAGATACGCCCCGTCCGCACACAACATAGACGGTGAGGCTGTAATCGGAGGTCCAACCCATCCGGATTGGACTTGCATCGTTCGCAGGTCATCGTACGAGGAACCCCCTCGTGTGATGGCCTATGTGCATAACCGCCTAAGGCGGCTAAGACCTTCTCTGAGGCGCGACCTGGTCGACAGTCGTGATCTCATGGTTATAAGCCTCGCCACTCCAGGCGAGCCTCTTTTCCTTGCTAACGCCTACTCTGACGTAGACGGCAGCGCAATTCGGCTCTTGGACGAATGCTCGGAGCGTCCTGATTTCCCCAACCTGGTCTACCTGGGCGGGGACTTCAATTGTCATTATGAACTTTGGGATCAAGTTCATACCTCTCAGCGCACGCGGGGCGAGATGCTGTGCAATGCGGCACTCAAGCTCGGACTTGAATGGGCGGAGCCATCGAATCCTGGTCCGACTTTCATTTCTCATAATCGAGAGCTTCGGTCTTCGACTATTGATCTGATGTTCTGCCCTGTCTTGACAGGACAGATTCATCTGCGCATTGAACATGCACTACAAATGACTTTGGACCATTGTCCGTTGTCACTTGAACTTGACATCCCGCTGCTTGACATCAGCGACCAGCGGAAGTCACTTCCCAAAGACAGTGTCCCCGAGTTCATCGCCGACATTGCCGCAGATCTACTCGGACTGGATATGATTCCAGTTGAGACTATCCACGACCTCGAGAGAGTACTCCGTGCACTCTCGGCATCTGTTGATCGGGCTTGGGAAACTCACTCTAAGAAGTGCAAGCTCTCTAAACGGAGCAAGGGCTGGTGGAACCAGCACTGCTCTGAAGCTTTGGCAACTTTCAGGCAAACTCGATCTGAAAGAGACCACCGCATCTGGCGATGAGCTATTAAAGATGCAAAGCGCGCCTTCTTTGACAATCGAATCAAAGAGGTCGCTGAAAAATCGCGACGTCCATGGGATCTAGCTGCATGGACAAAGCAAAGGCCTTTGCCTGATTACGAGGCGATCTCCTTCCGGGGACAGCCCTGCAACTCTATCGAGTCGCTCTGGGAAGCGCTCGACAAGTCTTATAACGCCGCGTCTGACAGACCGGTTAATTTGGATAAGCTCAACGAACTCGAGTCTCATCCAACACGGGACTGAGTCCCGTTTTCTGCTGCAGAACTCTGGGAGTCTCTGGAGCCTTGCAGCAACACATCTGCTCCAGGACCAGACCATCTGACCTGGGCGCATATTAAACAGCTTGTGAGATTCCCTCACGTCACTACTCTCTTCCTAAACATTGCAAACGCATGTTTGGACTTGGGGCATTGGCCCTCGTACTTCAAGCAGAGTTTGTCGGTGAGCATCCTGAAACCTGGCAAGCCTGCATATGATACTCCAAAAGCCTTTCGCCCGATTGTGCTTTTGAACACCCTCGGCAAGCTCGTCGAGAAAATGCTGGCACGTCGTATGCAATACGAGGCGACTAAATTTGCTGTCTTTGATCCAAAGCAGTTCAGTGGCATCCGACAGAACTCCACGGAGGACGCCAGGTGTTTCTTACCCATATTATCCGGCAGGTGGAAAAGGGCTTAAAGGGGTCATCGCTTTGATGTGCTCAGTACTTCCCTTCACTCAACCATCATATGTTGTTGAGGATACTTCAACTGGAGGCTTCGCCGCAGTGTCTAAGTTCTTCGAGTCATATGTGGGGTGCTTTTCGTGGCGTGTGTGTTTTGGTTTGGGGTGGTGTCGGTGGTTGGTTGTCTGTTGTTGTGTTGGCTGTGTGTGTCTCTGGGTTGGCTCTGCTCCGGGCCTCTGTGGGGTTTGCTTGTGGTTCCCTGTTCTCTTTCTATTGAACGATGTTTGGCTTGGGGCTTGGCTGTACTTCAAGCAGAGTTTGTCGGTGATTATCCCGAAACCCGGCAAGCCTGCATATGATACTCCGAAAGCCTTTGCCCGATTGTGCTTTTGAATACTCTGGCAAGCTCGTCGAGATGCTGGCGCGTCGTATGCAATCGGCGACTAAATTTGCTGTCTTTGATCCAAAGCAGTTCGGTGGCATCCGACAGAACTCGACAGAGGACGCCGGAGTGTTTCTTACCTACATCATCCGGCAAGGCTGGATAAAGGGCCTTAAAACGAGCGTCATCGCTTTTGATGTAGCTCAATACTTCCCATCACTCAACCATCGGATAAGGGCTGGTTGGCATAGCGGTAAACGCAGTCAGGTAGTCCTGTGGATGTGGCAATCCACAAAGCCGCGGGTTCTAGTCCTGGAGGTGGCATCTTCAGGTTTGCATTCAGAAGTGTCCGGAGCTGGTTCCACGTGACGCGGGCAGGAAGTATCACGACCCTGTGACAGCTGTTCCCACGGGGAGGTGACTTGGTCACATGACTAAGCAGCTGGCACGTGACGTAAGCTGGGTTATGCGTCACACACGTGACAGAGCCCATGGGTTCTGATCATGTGACCCTAACTCACGTGACCGGGTTTCTCTTGGCGTGGATGGCCTTGGGATGTAAGTGCCGGACAATGCCTTAATCTGGCAGACCACACGTGATCCCCGATCTTAAAAGGTAGGGGCCGAAAGGATAAGGGACCATACCGGAACCGGTCTGATAACCACCCGATGGCGTTTGAGCCAACAGGGCACCCGGTACCATGTGAGCTGCCTGAAGTAGGAGTCCATGGTGGTTAGTCACGGCGCAGTACACCAATGGTGGAAGTAGATCCAGACCCGTTCAGCTAAGGGCTCCCCCTGTGGGGACCTGTCATGGGAGGACCATGGACCTTGCTGTGATATCGGATGCCAGTCTGGGAGGCACGTGCAAGACAGAGACCTTAGTCAGATTGGGGATCCGCGCCCATTAAGGGCATCAGCGAACCATCTGTCAGGGGACGGGAAGGCTGGACTGGGGTCGCGCCCAGACACCGCTGGGCCGTAGCAAGGCTAGACAGTCTCTAGTCCTTGGCTCGAGAGACCTAACTCCTCTGTCGGTAGTCCCTGGGATAATACACCCAGGTAACTGCTTAAGTTGAATCCAAAGTGCGACACTCCTGGGTAGACGGTCCACCTCCATAGCACAACGGAGGGACAGAACTGGAGCCTGGGTAGCAGCCTCTCCCGCAAGGGGGGGGCTAAACTTCGCGGGGGGGGGGGGGGGGGGGGGGGGGGGGGGGGGGGGGGGGGGGCCCGGCCGGGGGCCCCGCGTAAAGCACTGCTCAGGTGGGAGCCTGAGACCTCCTTGTGGGGCATGCATAACCGGGTTAAGCATGGGTGTAGAACTCCTCAGCCTAGGCCTTAGGTCTAGGATGCACACTGAGGCTGGACGCTGGCAAGGCAGAGACCTGGGACATGACTGGGGATCCGCGCCCTTCGGGCATCAGCGAACCACATGCTCAGGAACGGGAAAAGTAAAGTAGGTGGGGCTTACCAATGCCCAGTTGTCAGCTTGGCCTCTTGGTAACTCGCTCCCTGGCCGAAATTCGGACCGTGGCGGACCAGGGTAGTCCCCTGACTCCGGCCCGAGAGGACTTATCCTCTGCCGGTTCATCTGGATGACTAATCCAGGTATTGAATCCAAGTTGATTCCGAAGTCTAGGCACGGAATTCCACCGTTTAGTCTAGCGCCTATCCTGCAAAGGGGACGGCGATAAGGGTCCTCCACTTGGAGGGCCCTAAACTTCGTAGTTGTATTTATGTAGGCACATTCGTGTACTTACAAGCGGACTGCCATCGAGCACCGCTTTATAAATTGTTGATTTAAAAAAAAAAAAAAAAACTCAACCATCGGATGTTGGTGAGGATATTGCAGCACGGAGGCTTTGCACACCAAGTGTCAAAGTTCTTCGAATCTTACCTCGTCGGGCGTAAGACTTCTTATGCCTGGCGCAGCGCTGTCTCGCCTGAGTTTGATGCTGATGTTGGTGTCGGCCAAGGCTCGGCTCTGTCTCCAGTACTGTCTGCGCTGTACTTGGCGCCGGTGCTGAAACTATATCAGAAAGTCGGCGACATGCCGACGATCATATCATTCGTTGACGATGGACTGATTATTGCTCAGTCCAAGTCAATTCTGGACAATGTTCCAAAGCTGAAGAGGGCGTACGCGTCAGTGCACAACCTCTTCACTGACTTTGGGCTTGTTGTCGAGCACAGCAAGACTGAATTGCAGCACTTTTCGCGCAATGCGGCGGACCCTCGTCCGTCCATTGATCTCGGGTTCGCGCCATATACTGGCACAACTCCACTTCAGCCCAAGGATGCCTGGCGATACTTGGGGTTTTTCTTGGATGCGCGCCTTTCGTTCAAAGAGCATGTCCGTTTCTATGCAACGAAGGCTCTGACAACCGCCAGAGCATTCCAAATGTTAGGCAATTCTGTTCGAGGCTTGTCCCCTCAGCAGAAGCACATCCTCTACCTGTCGTGCGCTCGCCCGATTGCGACATACGGCTGTTTATTATGGAACTTCAATGGTATGCGCAATGTCGCACTCATGAAGTTGCTGCACCAGATGCAGCGTAAGGCTTGCATCTGGATCAATGGACAGTTTCGCACCACTCCGGAGGGTGCAGCTGAAACTATGGCCTGCGTTGAACCCATCGCCAGCTTCATCAAGCGGCTTAAGGTCGGGTCCTCTGCCCGGCTAGCCAACTCGAACGCGAGGCATGCTCTTCGCTCCCTTACCATGCCTGTTTCTGCGGGCAGGGATCCTTCGAGGTCAAAGAACTTGGCCTCCCTCTCTGAACGCCAGTGCGCAGCGCTGAAATCCCCTCTCAAAGACTTGGTGGACCTCAGACCACCAAACTTTATCCACACGGATTATTTTGTGGATGCAAATAACCCAGGCAGGCAGTTAGTCGACAAGTTCGGTGACCGCTTTGAGATTCATAGGCTCCTTGGCAAAGACGAGGACTCTGTCAAAGCCTATCGTAACTCCCTGGATCAGGCGCTCGCCGAGTGCCAGACCCAGCAAGATTGTGTATATGTCAGTAGTGACGGCGCCGTGCCCACGAAAGCAGATGCACCTGTTAAGCAGTCGGTGTATGCATCCCGGGTCTACCGGGGCACCAGGCTTTTGTTTGAAACTCATCAGCTGGTCGGTAAAGCAACCAGCGACGACGCCGAGCTAATTGGATTGCGTGTTGCGATCCAGAAAGCTACCACACAGGATGGAATTACATCCATCTCGTGTTTCTTGGACTCGATGAATGCAATCAACCGCATCATCGATTGTAACCCTCACTCCGCACAGCGGCATTCCATTGCTCTGTGCGAAGTGCTACGGCGTTGGCTCGACGAAGGTGAGCAGCGCAAGATTGAGTTCTGGCATGTCCCTTCCAAATGGAAGTGGGCTATTCAACTCGAAGCACACGAGTATGCTTGGTCGCTCGATATTCCACTGGGCGCTCGCCCTCTGTACACCACAGATGCGCTCCGAAAGGAGGCAGATGATGAAATGCATGCCTCTTGGTTCGACCAATCTCGGACCAAGAAATACATAGGCGCTTCCACGTTTCATTTCCATGATGCGGGAAAGCCTGATTCCTATGAGCGCCCTTCTCGCAAGAGAACGGGCTTCATGAAGTTGGTGACAGGCAACGAGTTGTATGCTTGCTGCTGTCGCGTTGCGTGCGGACACGCGCCGATCAATGCATATCGTGCGCGGTTCAATTTCGTCGAGAGCGACCAATGCTCGTGTGGACGAGGGCCCGAGGACCCCGTCCATGTCATGACTCTCTGCCGCAACTGGCAGAGACCACCTGAACGCCAGTACGACGCCTTTGTGCATCTCTGGTTCGTTAAGTACCTGACGTCTAACAAGGTGGTGGGTGCCTTCATCCCGGATCCAGGCGGCGGGTGACCGCACGTCTGTTGGCTCCTCGGAGTCCCGGAACAGTCTGGCGATTGACGAAAACGGTCGCCGAGCTTCATTGCGCATCACAAGCCCTGCGACAGCGGGCGTTATGGGCCCTCACGGACCCTTTACGCGGAATTGACCACAGCCGGGCCTTCGGGTCTGGGGGATGCAAGTTCTAGTGAGCGATTCAGCACGAGCTCAGATGAGCACAGGCACGAGAGAACAGGGCAGTGAGCCCTCCATGTACACCCCCTCAGTCTGGTTTTGTTCAGACTCATTGTATTTATGTAGGCACATGCGTGTACTTACAAGCGGACTGCCATCGAGCACCGCTTTATAAATTGTTGATTTAAAAAAAAAAAAAAAAAAAAAGAAGTGCAACCAGCAATCCATCCAGTGCCTGATGTATGGTGAACCATATAGAAAGGAATACCACAGCATCTTAGCATCCTGCTGCAAAGCAAGACCTAAGGCAAATCCTCCTATTGAGGCTATGCCGGTGGATCAGCCCTGCTCCCATCCCTCAAAGTGTCTTAGCTGTGGCAAAGACCACTCCACTGATGACTGGAAGTGTGCCTTCTGGAAAAACTGCTTTGATTCCAAGTGGATCAAGCAACACTATCTTTTTTTTTTTTTTTTTTTTAATTCAACAATTTATATAGTGGTGCTCGATGGCAGTCCACTTGCAAGTACACAAATGTGCCTACGATAAATATGATGCATCTGATAGTACAGAAGCAAAGGGGTAAACATAGAGGGCTACACTGCCCTGTTCTCTCGTGCCTATGCTCAAGCTGCTCAAGGCTCAGGCTCGTACTGAATCGCTCGCTTGAGCTGGCGTCCCCCAGACCTGAGGGTCCGGATGCAGTCGATTCCATGTAAGGAGTCTGTGAGGTTCCATAATGCCTGCTATCGCAGGGCTTGCGGTGCGCACTGAAGCTCAGCGGTCACTTTTGTCAATCGCCAGACTGCCCCAGCGCTCCGAAGAGCACTGTCCACTACAAGCGCATGGTCACCTGCCACCTGGATCTGGAATAAAAGCACCCGCTGCCTTGTTTGATGTTAGGTACTTGATGAACTAAAGACACACGAAGGCATCATATTGGCATTCAGATGGTCTCTGCCAGTTACAACAGAGAGTCATGACATGGACAGAGTCCTTAGGCCCTCATCTGCATAAGCATTGATCGCTCTCTACAAAATTGAACCATGCCCGATATGCATTGATCAGTGCATGTCTGCATGCAATGCGACAGCAGCAGGCATAGAGCTCGTTGCCTGTCACCAACTTCATAAAGCCTGTTCTCTTATGAGACGGGTGCTCATAGCAATCTGGCCTTTCTGCTTCATGAAGGTGAAACATGGAAGCACCAATATATTTCTTAGTCCAAGACTGGTCAAACCAAGAAGCATGCATTTCATCATCTGCCTCCTTCCGGAGCACATCTATGGTGTACAGAGGGCGAGCCCCCAGTGGAAGCTTGAGTGCATGGGCGAACTCATGCGCTTCGAACTGAATAGCCCACTTCCACTTGGAAGGGATGTGCCAGAACTCAATCTTGCGCCGCTCATAAGCAATACTATCAGCTGGTGTGTAAGCACAAATGTTTAGGTGCTAATCATTCTAATGCCTTTCCACAGTGTAATGCAGAGGCCGGATGCTCTTTTTTTTTTTTTTTTTTTTTTTTTAAATCAGCAATTTATATAGCGGTGCTTGGTGGCAGTCCGCTTGTAAGTACATGCATGTGCTTATGATAAATACAACTAGTCTGAAGCAAACAGACTGAGGAGATAGACATAGAGGGCTCACTGCCCTGTTCTCTCGTGCCCATGCTCATCTGAGCTCGTGCTGAATCGCTCGCTAGAACTGGCATCCCCCAGACCCGAAGGCCCAGCTGCGGTCAATTCCACGTAAAGGGTCCGTGAGGTCCCATAACACCCGCTGTTGCAGGCTTGCGATGCACAGTGAAGCTCGGCGACTGCTTTCGTCAATCGCCAGACTGTTCCGGTGCTCCAAGGAGCCAACAGACGCGCGGTCACCCGCCACCTGGATCTGGGATGAAAGCACCTGCCGCCAGCATTTCTCGCGCAATGCGACAGACCCCCGTCCGTCCATTGACCTTGGGTTCATGCCATATACTGGCACAACTCCACTTCAGCCCAAGGATGTCTGGCGATACCTTGGATTCTTTTTGGATGCGCGTCTCTCCTTTAAAGAGCACGTCCGTTTTTACGCAACGAAGGCTCTGACAACCGCCAGAGCTTTCCAGATGCTAGGCAATTCTGTTCGAGGCTTGTCCCCTCAGCAGAAGCGCATCCTTTACCTGTCGTACGCTCGCCCCATTGCGACGTACGGCTGTTTATTATGGAACTTCAATAGTATGTGCAATGTCGCGCTCATGAAGTTGTTGCGCCAGATGCAGCGTAAGGCTTGCATCTGGATTAATGGGCAGTTTCGCACCACTCCGGAGGGTGCAGCTGAGACTATGGCCTGCATTGAACCCATCGCCGGCTTCATTAAGCGGCTTAAGGTCGGGTCCTCTGCCCGACTGGCCAACTCGAACGCGAGGCATGCCCTTCGCTCTCTTACCACGCCTGTCTCTGCAGGCGGGGATCCCTCGAGGTCAAAGAACTTGGCCTCCCTCTCTGAACGTCAGCGCACAGCGCTGAAATCCCCTCTCAAAGACTTGGTGGACCTTAGACCACCAAACTTTATACACACGGATTATTTCGTGGACGCGAATAACCCGGGCAGGCGGTTGGTCGACCAGTTCGGTGACCGCTTTGAGACTCATAGGCTTCTTGGCAAAGACGAGGACTCTGTCAAAGCCTATCGCAATTCGTTGGAGCAGGCGCTCGTTGAGTGCCAGGCCCAGCAAGATTGTGCATATGTCAGTAGTGATGGCGCCGTGCCCACGAAAGCAGACGCACTGGTAAAACAGTCGGTGTACGCATCCCGGGTTTACCGGAGCACCAGACTTGTACTTGAAACTCGTCAGCCGGTCAGTAAAGCAACCAGCGACGATGTCGAGCTGATTGGATTGCGTGTCGCGATCCAGAAAGCTACCACGCAGGATGGAATCACATCCATCTCGTGTTTCCTAGACTCGATGAGATGCCATCAACTGCATCATCGACTGCAACCCGCACTCCACGCAGCGGCATTCCATTGCCCTGTGTGAGGTATTATGGCGCTGGCTTTTTTTTTTTTTTAAATCAACAATTTATAAAGCGGTGCTCGATGGCAGTCCGCTTGTAAGTACACGAATGTGCCTACATAAATACAACTACGAAGTTTAGGGCCCTCCAAGTGGAGGACCCTTATCGCCGTCCCCTTTGCAGGATAGGCGCTAGACTAAACGGTGGAATTCCATGCCTAGACTTCGGAATCAACTTGGATTCAATACCTGGATTAGTCATCCAGATGAACCGGCAGAGGATAAGTCCTCTCGGGCCGGAGTCAGGGGACTACCCTGGTCCGCCACGGTCCGAATTTCGGCCAGGGAGCGAGTTACCAAGAGGCCAAGCTGACAACTGGGCATTGGTAAGCCCCACCTACTTTACTTTTCCCGTTCCTGAGCATGTGGTTCGCTGATGCCCGAAGGGCGCGGATCCCCAGTCATGTCCCAGGTCTCTGCCTTGCCAGCGTCCAGCCTCAGTGTGCATCCTAGACCTAAGGCCTAGGCTGAGGAGTTCTACACCCATGCTTAACCCGGTTATGCATGCCCCACAAGGAGGTCTCAGGCTCCCACCTGAGCAGTGCTTTACGGTCACGTGGTGGCTTACCCCTGGCCCCTTCAAACGCTCGGTAAGGCCTTATGACCAAGGACCAGTCCATGCTACCAACGCTGACTAACGACCAGGTTCTCGGCCTGATCCAGCTGGTTAGACTGGGCTCGAGATTAACCGGTGGGGGGTGTCCTGTCCCAAGCTCACAGTCCGAAGAGACTCCCCATTACAGGGTGCGCGGCACCTTCCGGAAGCGCGCATGCTCTGGAACTCCCTATTACAGGGTGCGCATCAAGGGTCGGATTGTTCTCAGACTCTCCCCCGCTTACCGCGCCCTATGCTTTCGCTCCCTACTTGATCACATGACTAGTCACATGACCATTTCAGGCACGGCCTGCCAGGGATCACCTGACCTGCCACTTTGGGCTCCCACGATCATCCCTATCACGTGCGAAGTTTAGCCCCCCCCTTGCGGGGGAGGCTGCTAGCCCAGGCCCAGTCTTATGATCAGACCGTTTAGCCCAGGAGCTTCGCACTCCGGCTTCAACTTAAGCAGTTACCTGAGTGTATTATCCCAGGGACCACCAACAGAGGAGTTAGGTCTCTCGAGCCAAGGACTGGAGACTATCCAGCCTTGCTACAGCCCAGCGGTGTCCGGGTCGCTACTCCGTGCCTGCCTTCCCATCCCCTAGCAGATGGTTCGCTGATGCCCTTAAGGGCGCGGATCCCCATCTGTCCAAGGTCTCTGTCTTGCCACGTGCCTCCCAGACTGGCATCCGATATCACAGCAAGGTCCATGGTCCTCCCATGACAGGTCCCCACAGGGGGAGCCCTTAGCTGAACGGGTCTGGATCTACTTCCACCCTTGGTGTACTGCACTGTGACTAACCAGTTCGTGATCATCGCCACCGGCTCCCACTTTACCGGGTGCCCTGTTGGCTCAAACGCCATCGGGTGGTTATCAGGTCATTCCCGGTATGGTCCCTTATCCTTTCGGCCCCTACCTTTTAAGATCGGGGATCACGTGTGGTCTGCCGGATTAAGGCATTGTCCGGCACTTACATCCCAAGGCCATCCACGCCAAGGGAAACCCGGTCACGTGAGTTAGGGTCACATGATCAGAACCCGTGGGCTCTGTCACGTGTGTGACGCATAACCCAGCTTACATCACGTGCCAGCTGCTTAGTCATGTGACCAAGTCACCTCCCTGTGGGAACAGCTGTCACAGGGTTGTGATACTTCCTGCCCACGTCACGTGGAACCAGCTCCGGACACTTCCGAATGCAAACCTGAAGATGCCACCTCCAGGACTAGAACCCGCGGCTTTGTGGATTGCCACATCCACAGGACTACCTGACTGCGTTTACCGCTATGCCAACCAGCCCTTATTACGGCGCTGGCTTGACGAAGACGAGCGGCACAGGATTAATTTCTGGCATGTCCCTTCCAAATGGCAATGGGCTATTCAACTCGAAGCGCACGAGTTCACTCGGTCGCTCGATATTCCTTTGGGCGCTTGCCCTTTGTACACCACGGATGCACTCCGAAAGGAGGCAGACGATGAAATGCATGCCTCTTGGTTCGACCAATCTCAGACCAAGAAATACATAGGCGCTTCCACGTTTCATTTCCATGATGCGGGAAAGCCTGACTCCTATGAGCGCCCTTCTCGAAAGCGAACGGGCTTCATGAAGTTGGTGACAGGCAACAAGTTGTATGCTCGCTGCTGTCGCGTTGCATGCGGACATGCGCCGATCAATGCATATCGCACGCGGTTCAACTTTGTTGAGAGCGACCAATGCTCCTGCGGACGAGGGCCTGAGGACTCCATCCACGTCTTTTTTTTTTTTTTTTTTTTTTTTAAATCAACAATTTATAAAGCGGTGCTCGAAGGCAGTCCGCTTGTAAATACACGGAGGTATCTACGATAAATACAACGAGTCCGAGACAACCAGACTGAGGGGATGGACATAGAGGGCTCACTGCCCTGTTCTCTCGTGCCCGTGCTCATCTGAGCTCGTGCTGAATCGCTCGCTAGAGCTTGCGTCCCCTAGACCCGAAGGCCCAGATGCAGTCAATTCCGCGTAAAGGGTCCGTGAGGTCCCATAACGCCCGCCGTCGCAGGGCTTGCGATGCACAATGAAGCTCGGCGACCGCTTTCGTCAATCGCCAGACTGTTCCGGGACTCCAAGGAGCCAGCAGACGCGCGGTCACCCGCCGCCTGGATCCGGGATGAAAGCACCCGCTGCCTTATTAGACGTTAGGTACTTGACAAACCAGAGACGCACAAAGGCGTCGTACTGGCGTTCAGGTGGTCTCTCCCAGTTACGGCAGAGAGTCATGACGTGGACGGAGTCCTCAGGCCCTCGTCCGCATGAGCACTGGTCGCTCTCAACAAAATTGAACCGCGCGCAATATGCATTGATCGGCGCGTGTCCGCACGCAACGCGACAGCAGCGAGCATACAGCTCGTTGCCTGTCACCAACTTCATGAAGCCTGTTCTCTTACGAGAAGGGCGCTCATAGGAATCAGGCTTTCCCGCATCATGGAAATGAAACGTGGAAGCGCCTATGTATTTCTTGGTCCGAGATTGGTCGAACCAAGAGGCATGCATTTCATCGTCTGCCTCCTTTCGGAGCGCATCCGTGGTGTACAGAGGGCGAGCGCCCAATGGAATATCGAGCGACCGAGCATGCTCATGTGCTTCGAGTTGGATGGCCCACTTCCACCTGGAAGGGACGTGCCAGAAATGAATCCTGCGCTGTTCATCCTCGTCGAGCCAGCGCCGTAGTATGTCACACAGTGCAATGGAATGTCGCTGCGCAGAGTGCGGGTTACAATCACTGATGCAATTAATTGCATTCATCGAATCTAAGAAACATGAGATGGATGTGACTCCATCTTGTGTGGTAGCTTTCTGGATCGCAACGCGCAATCCAATCAGCTCTGAGTCGTCACTGGTCGCTTTACCGACCGGCTGACGAGTTTCAAATAAAAGTCTGATGCCCCGGTAGACCCGGGATGCATACACCGACTGTTTTACCAGTGTGTCTGCTTTTGTGGGCACGGCGCTGTCACTACTGACATACACACAATCTTGCTGGATCTGGCACTCGGCGAGCGCCTGCTCCAGTGAGTTGCGATAGGCTTTGACAGAGTCCTCGTCTTTGCCAAGGAGCCTATGAGTCTCAAAGCGGTCGCCGAACTTGTCAACTAACCGCCTGCCTGGGTTATTCGCATCAGCGAAGTAATCCGTGTGGATGAAGTTTGGTGGTCTAAGGTCCACCAAATCTTTGAGAGGAGATTTCAGTGCTGCGCGCTGGCGTTCGGAAAGAGAGGCCAAGTTCTTGGACCTCGAGAGATCCCCGCCTGCGGAGGCAGGCATAGTGAGAGAGCGAAGAGCATGCCTCGCGTTCGAGTTGGCTAGCCGGGCCGAGGACCCGACCTTAAGCCGCTTAATGAAGCCGGCGATGGGTTCAACGCAGGCCATTGTCTCAGCTGCACCCTCCGGAGTGGTGCGAAACTGTCCATTAATCCAGATGCAGGCCTTACGCTGCATCTGGCGCAACAACTTCATGAGTGCGACATTGCGCATTCCATTGAAGTTCCATAGCAAACAGCCATATGTCGCAATGGGGCGCGCGCACAACAGGTACAGGATGCGCTTCTGCTGAGGAGACAGGCCTCGGACAGAATTGCCTAACATTTGGAAAGCCCTGGCAGTTGTCAGAGCCTTCGTTGCATAGAAGCGGACATGCTCTTTAAAAGAAAGACGCGCGTCCAGGAAAAAGCCAAGGTATCGCCAGACATCCTTGGGCTGAAGTGGAGTCATGCCCGTATATGGCGCGAACCCAAGATCAATGGACGGATGAGGGTCCGCCGCATTGTGCGAGAAGTGCTGCAATTCAGTCTTGTTGTGCTTGACAACAAGCCCGAAATCGGTGAAGAGGTTGTGCACTGATGCATACGCCCTCCTCAGCTTTGGAACATTGTCCGGGATTAACTTGGACTGAGCAATAATCAGTCCATCGTCAACGAATGATATGATCGTCGGCATATCGCTGACTTTCTGATACAATTTCAGCACAGGCGCTAGGTACAGTGCAGACAGTACTGGAGACAAGGCCAAGCCTTGACCGACACCGACGTCGGCGTCAAACTCAGGTGAAACAGCACTACGCCAGGCGTAAGAAGTCTTACGCCCGACGAGGTATGACTCGAAGAACTTAGACACTTGGCGTGCGAAGCCTCCGTGTTGAAGTATCCTCACCAACATACGATGGTTGAGTGAGGGAAAATATTGAGCGACATCGAAAGCGATGACGCTCGTTCTGAGACCCTTTATCCAGCCTTGCCGGATGATATGGGTCAGAAAGACACCGGCGTCCTCTGTCGAGTTCTGCCGGATGCCACCAAACTGCTTTGGATCAAAGACAGCAAATTTTGTCGCTTCGTATTGCATACGACGCGCCAGCATTTTCTCGACGAGCTTGCCGAGGGTGTTCAAAAGCACAATCGGATGAAAGGCTTTTGGAGTATCGTATGCAGGTTTGCCGGGTTTCGGGATAATCACCGACAAACTCTGCTTGAAATATGAGGGCCAATGCCCCAAGTCCAAACATGCATTTGCAACGTTTAGGAACAGAGTAGCGACGTGAGGGAATCTCACAAGCTGTTTGATATGCACCCAGGTCAGATGGTCTGGACCCGGAGCAGACGTATTGCTGCAGGGCTCCAGGGACTCCCGGAGTTCTGCTGCAGAGAACGGGACCCAGTCCCGCATCGGGTGTGACTCGAGTTCGTCGACTTTATCCAAATTAACCGGTCTGTCAGATGCAGCGTTATAAGATTTATCGAGTGCATCCCAAAGCGACTCGATAGAATTGCAAGGCTGTCCCTGGAAAGAGATCGCCTCGTAGTCAGGCAAAGGCCTTTGCTTCGTCCATGCAGCAAGATCCCATGGACGTCGCGACTTTTCAGCAACCTCTTTGATTCGATTGTCAAAGAAGGCGCGTTTCGCATCTTTGATAGCTCGTCGCCAGATGCGGTGGTCTCTTTCAGAGCGAGTTTGCCTGAAAGTTGCCAAAGCTTCAGAGCAGTGCTGGTTCCACCAGCCCTTGCTCCGCTTAGAGAGCTTGCACTTCTTAGAGTGAGTTTCCCAAGCCCGATCAACTGACGCCGAGAGCGCACGGAGTACTCTCTCGAGGTCGTGGATAGTCTCGACCGGAATCATATCCAGTCCGAGTAAGTCGGCGGCAATGTCAGCGATAAACTCGGGGACACTGTCTTTGGGAAGTGACCTCCGCTAGTCGCTGATATCGAGCAGCGGAATGTCGAGTTCAAGTGACAGTGGACAATGGTCCGAGGTCAACTGTAGCGCATGGTCGATACGCGGATGAATCTGTCCTGATAATACAGGGCAGAACATGAGATCAATAGTCGAGGGCCGAAGCTCTCGATTATGGGAAATGAATGTCGGACCCGCGTTAGAAGGTTCCGCCCATTCAAGCCCGAGCTCAAGTGCTGCATTGCACAGCATCTCGCCCCGCGTACGCTGAGAGGTATGAACCTGATCCCAGAGTTCATAGTGACAATTGAAATCCCCACCCAGGTAGACCAAGTTTGGGAAGTCAGGTCACTCCGAACATTCATCCAAGAGCCGAATTGCACTGCCGTCTACGTCAGAGTAGGCGTTGGCGAGAAAAAGAGGCTCGCCTGGAGTGGCGAGGCTTATAACCATGAGATCGCGACTGTCAACCAGGTCGCGCCTCAGAGAAGGTCTTAGCCACCGTAGGCGGTTATGCACATAGGCCATCACACGAGGCGGTTCCTCGTACAAAGACCTGCGGACGATGCAGGTCCAATCCGGATGGGTTGGGCCTCCGATTACTGCCTCACCGTCTATGTTGTGTGCCGATGGGGCGTATCTTACGATGTTCCAAGCAGGCTCTTGGAAAAACAAAATATCATAATCCTCTCCGAGAGTGGAGAGGAGAACGTCCATATGTACACGCTTTCAGTTCACATTTTGGGAAAGAATACGAAGCGAAGAAATAAAAGAGCACCCCCTCGTACTAGGGACCACCGCCGGAGCGGGGCTGTCCGATGAGGCACTCATGAAGGTCCGGCCTCCGCATTCCGCTGCGGGGAGGCGTTAGAACGGTTTTGGCCAGCACGCTTGCGATCACGTACCAGCTGGTAATGCTGCTTGATCCATTCGGGATCGAAACGATTTTTCCAGAAGGCGCACTTCCGGTTGTCAGTAGAGTGCTCTTTGCCACAGCTAAGGCACTTCGGAGGATGCGGGCAGGGCTGCCCCGCAGGGGTTGCCTCGACGGGCAGGTTTGCTTTCGGCTTCGCCTTGCAGCAGGAAGCCAAGACGCGGTGATGCTCTTTCCTGTGCGGTTCCCCACACAGCGGGCATCGGAGAGATTGCTGGTTACACTTCATGGAGGAGTGTCCCCAGCGCCAGCAGCGATTGCAGAGAGGAGATCCCGGTGATGAAAGAGCGGCCTTGAACCGGCAACGCCAGTTCCGAACCATAACGGTACGATCGTCCAGAGCCTTGATGTTCCGGCCGGTCGTGGTATCTTCGATATTGAACCAAACAGTTGCAGTATCGGATTTCTTGGAGTTGCGCATAATGCGTGGCACTCCAACGAGGGTGATGAGGTCCGAGAACGAAGAGTCTCGGAGGATCTCGTAGGCTTGACGGGCAGTAAGGGTGCTGCCATCGTCATTGAAATATGGAACATCAGTGACTGCCTTCGCTTCACCGTGGAGGAGGCGGAAGCCCTCCTCCTCGAAGTACAGAACGCCGACGTTGTCACTATTAAATCCAGCGTGGGTAGACGCCATGGAAATAGCGGGGGAGGGGGGTGCAGGGGGCGCGGTCGCCTCAGACTGCGGATTGGGGTTGTCAGTCTGCATGAGACCGTCATTGCCTTGGAAGAGAACGCCGGACGAGGGTCCCGGCTGGGAGAAGAGGCCTTGACTGGTGGGAGGCTCAGTACGGCCGGGGTGCGGGTTCAGCAGTGAGAGGGTAGCCCTCCCACCGCTGCTCAGTGTGTCGAGCGGGTCGTCGCTCATCGGAATACTCTAATAATTCGCTGGATTTTCAGCGGATTTCGCGATAAATTGAAAGGGAAGTGCTCAAGAGTTTATAGAACTCGGATCTGCAACTCGATACAAGATCGGCCCAAGTGTTGACACTGTGGAACGTGTTTTTGCAATGAGGGAGTTTGTTTACAGTTGTTGACAAGTGGGCGTTGCGGAAAGAGGTGCGGACTCCGTCCACGTCATGACGCTCTGCTGTAACTGGCAGAGGCCACCTGAACGCCAGTACGACGCCTTTGTGCGTCTCTGGTTCGTCAAGTACCTAACGTCTAACAAGGCGGCGGGTGCTTTCATCCCGGATCCAGGCGGCGGGTGACCGCGCGTCTGCTGGCTCCTCGGAGTCCCAGAACAGTCTGGCGACCGACGAAAGCGGTCGCCGAGCTTCATTGCACATCGCAAGCCCTGCGACAGTGGGCGTTATGGGACCTCACGGATCCTTTACGCGGAATTGACTGCATCTGGGCCTTCGGGTCTGAGGGACGCAAGCTCTAGCGAGCAATTCAGCATGAGCTCAGATGAGCATGGGCACGAGAGAACAGGGCAGTGAGCCCTCCATGTATAGGTCAAAGAACTTGACCTCCCTCTCTGAGCGTCAGCGCGCAGCGCTGAAATCTCCTCTCAAAGATTTGGTGGACCTTAGACCACCAAACTTTATTCACACGGATTATTTCGTTGATGCGAATAACCCGGGCAGGCGGTTGGTCGACCAGTTCGGCGACCGCTTTGAGACTCATAGGCTCCTTGGCAAAGACGAGGACTCTGTCAAAGCCTATCGTAACTCACTGGATCAGGCGCTCGCTGAGTGCCAGATCCAGCAAGATTGTGCATATGTCAGTAGTGATGGCGCCGTGCCCACGAAAGCAGACGCACTTCTTAAACAGTCGGTGTATGCATCTCGGGTCTACCGAGGCACCAGGCTTTTGTTTGAAACTCGTCAGCCGGTCGGAAAGCGACTAGCGAGGACGCTGAGCTGATTGGATTGCGTGTCGCGATCCAGAAAGCTACCACACAGGATGGAATCACATCCATCTCGTGTTTTCTCGACTCGATGAACGCCATCAACCGCATCATCGATTGTAACCCGCACTCCATGCAGCGGCATTCCATTGCGCTGTGCGAGGTACTTAGGCGCTGGCTCGACGAAGATGAGCGGCGCAGGATTCACCTCTGGCATGTCCCCTCCAAGTGGAAGTGGGCTACTCAACGTGAAGCACACGAGCATGCTCGGTCGCTCGATATCCCATTGGGCACTCGCCCTCTGTATACCACGGATGCGCTCCGAAAGGAGGCAGACGATGAAATGCACGCCTCTTGGTTCGACCAATCTCGGACCAAGAAATACATAGGCGCTTCAACGTTTCAGTTTCATGATGCGGGAAAGCCTGATTCCTACGAGCGCCCCTCTCGCAAGAGAACGGGCTTCATGAAGTTGGTGACAGGCAATGAGATTTTTGCTCGCTGCTGTCGCGTTGCTTGCGGACATGCGCCGATCAATGCGTATCGCGCGTGGTTCAATTTTGTCGAGAGCGACCAGTGCTCATGCGGACGAGGGCCCGAGGACTCCGTCCATGTCATGACTCTCTGCCGTAACTGGGAGAGACCACCTGAACGCCAGTATGACGCCTTTGTGCATCTCTGGTTTGTTAAGTACCTGACGTCTAACAAGGCGGCGGGTGCCTTCATTCCAGATCCGGGCGGCAGGTGACCGCTTGTCTGGCTCACCGGAACATTCTGGCGATCGACGAAAGCGGTCGCCGAGCTTCACTGCGCATCGCAAGCTCTGTGACGGCGAGCGTTATGGGACCTCACGGACCCTTTACGCGGAAATGACCGCAGCTGGGCCTTCAGGCCTAGGGGACGCTAGCTCTAGCGAGCGATTCAGCACGAGCTCGAAGGAGCGCGGGCAGGAGACAGCAGGGCAGTGAGCCCTCTATGTACTTCCCCTCAGTCTGGTTTTGGTCGGACTAGTTGTATTTATGTAGGCACATTCGTGTACTTACAAGCGGACTGCCATCGAGCACCGCTTTATAAATTGTTGATTTAAAAAAAAAAAAAAAAAAAAGCACCTGCCGCCTTGTTGGACGTTAGGTACTTAATGAACCAGAGATGCACAAAGGTGTCGTACTGGCGTTCAGGTGGTCTCTGCTAGTTATGGCAGAGAGTCATGACGTGGATGGAGTCCTCGGGCCCGCGTCCGCATGAGCACTCCTCTCAACAAAATTGAACTGCGCACGATATGCATTGATCGGCGCATGTCCGCATGCTACGCGACAGTAGCGAGCATATAGCTCATTGCCCGTCACCAGTTTCATGAAGCCCATTTTCTTACGAGATCCAATTAGCTCAGCGTCGTCGCTGGTCGCTTTACCGACCAGCTGACGAGTTTCAAATAAAAGTTGGGTGCTCCAGTAGACCCGGGATGAATACACCGACTGTTTAACAAGTGCATCTGCTTTCGTGGGCACAGCGCCATCACTACTGACATATGCACAATCTTGCTGGATCTGGCACTCAGCGAGCGCCTGATCCAGTGAGTTGCGATAGGCTTTGACAGAGTCCTCATCTTTGCCAAGGAGCCTATGAGTCTCAAAGTGGTCGCCAAACTTGTCGACCAACCACCTGCCCGGGTTATTTGCATTTGCAAAATAATCCATGTGAATAAAGTTTGGTGGTCTGAGGTCCACCAAATCTTTGAGAGGGGATTTCAGTGACGAGCGCTGCTGTTCAGAGAGGGAGGCCAAGTTCTTTGACCTCGAATGATCCCTGCCCGCAGAGGCAGGCATGGTAATAGAACGAAGGGCATGCCTTACATTTGAGTTGGCTAGACAGGCAGAAGACCCAACCTTAAGCCGTTTGATGAAGCCGGCGATGGGTTCAATGCAGACCATGGTTTCCGCTGCACCTTCCGGAGTGGTGCGAAACTGTCCATTAATCCAGATGCATGCTTTACGCTGCATCTGGCGCAACAACTTCATGAGCGCGATGTTGCGCATACCATTGAAGTTCCATAATAAACAGCTGTACGTCGCAATGGGGCGAGCGCACGACAGGTACAGAATGCGTTTCTGCTGAGGGGACAGACCTCGGACAGAATTGCCTAACATTTGGAAAGCTCTGGCGGTTGTCAGAGCCTTCTTTTTTTTTTTTTTTTTTTAAATCAACAATTTATATTGCGGTGCTCAATGGCAGTCCACATGTAAATACACGAGGGTACCTACGATAAATACAACTAGTCCGAAAGAAACAGACTGAGGGGATAAACATAGAGGGCTCACTGCCCTGTTCTCTCGTGCCCATGCTCATATGAGCTCATGCTGAATCGCTCGCTAGAGCTGGCATCCCCCAGGCCCGAAGGCCCAGCTGCAGTCAATTCCGCATAAAGGGGCCATAAGGTCCTATAACGCCCACCGTCACAGGGCTTGTGGTGCGCAATGAAGCTCAGCAATCGCTTTCGTCGATCGCCAGACTGTTCTGATACTCCGAAGAGCCAACAGATGCATGGTTACCCACCGCCTGGATCCAGGATGAAAGCACCCACTGCCTTGTTAGACGTTAGGTACTTGACGAACCAGGGATGCACAAAAGCATCATACTGGCGTTCAGATGGCCTCTCCCAGTTACGGCAGAGAGTCATAACATGGACGGAGTCCTCAGGCCCTCGTCCGCATGAGCATTGGTCACTCTCAATGAAATTGAACCATGCATGATATGCATTGATCGGCACATGTCCGCATGCGATGCGACAACAGCGAGCATACAACTCGTTGCCTGTCACCAACTTCATGAAGCCTGTTCGCTTTCAAGAAGGGCGCTCATAGGAATCAGGCTTTCCCACATCATGAAAATGAAATGTAGAAGTGCCTATGTATTTCTTGGTCCGAGATTGGTCGAACCAAGAAGCATGCATTTCATCGTCTGCCTCCTTAGGGAGCGCATCCGTGGTGTACAAAGGCCAAGCGCCCAATGGAATATCGAGCACCTGAGCATACTCGTGTGCTTCGAGTTGAATAGCCCACTTCCACTTGGAAGGGACGTGCCAGAAATCAATCCTGCGCCGCTCATCTTCATTAAGCCAGCGCTGTAACACTTCGCACAGGGCAATAGAATGCCGCTGTGTGGAGTGGGGATTACAATCGATGATGCCATTAATCGCATTCATCGAATCCAAGAAACACAAGATGGAGGTGACTTCATCCTGTGTGGTAGCCTTCTGGATCGCAACGCGCAATCCAATTAGCTCTGCATCATCGCTGGTTGCTGTACCGACCGGCTGACGAGTTTCAAATAAAAGTCTGGTGCCCCGGTAAACCTGAGACGCGTACACTGACTGTTTAACAAGTGCGTCTGCTTTCGTGGGCACGGCGCCGTCACTACTGACATATGCACAATTTTGCTGGATCTGGCACTCGGAGAGCGCCTGCTCCAGTGATTTACGATAGGCTTTGACAGAGTCCTCGTCTTTGCCAAGGAGCCTATGAATCTCAAAGCGGTCACCGAACTTGTCGACTAACTGCCTGCCTGGGTTATTTGCATCCACAAAATAATCCGTGTGGATAAAGTTTGGTGGTCTGAGGTCCACCAAATCTTTGAGAGGAGATTTCAGTGCTGCGCACTGATGTTCGGAGAGAGAGGCCAAGTTCTTTGACCTCGAAGGATCCCCCCCTGCCAAAGCAGGTGTGGTGAGAGAGCGAAGGGCATGCCTCGCATTCGAGTTGATTCGATTATCAAAGAAGGTGCATTTAGCATCTTTAATAGCTCGTTGCCAGATGCGGTGGTCTCTTTCAGATCGAGTTTGCCTGAAAGTTGCCAAAGCTTCAGAGCAGTACTGGTTCCACCAGCCCTTGCTCCGCTTAGAGAGCTTGCACTTCTTAGAGTGAGTTTCCCAAGCCTGATCAACTGATGCTGAGAGTGCATGGAGTACCCTCTCGAGATCGTGAATAGATTCTACTGGAATCATATCCAGTCCAAGTAAATCAGCAGCAATGTTGGCGATGAACTCGGGGACACTGTCTTTGGAAAGTGACTTCCGCTGGTCACTGATATCGAGCAGCGGGATGTCAAGTTCAAGTGATAATGGACAATGGTCCGAAGTCAACTGTAGCACATATACAATGCATGGTTGACACTGTCCTGTCAATACAGGGCAGAACATCAAATCAATAGTAGAGGGCCGAAGCTCTTGGTTATGGGATATGAAAGTCGGACTGGGATTAGATGGTTCCGCCCATTCGAGTCTGAGTTCAAGTGCCATGTTACACAGCATCTCACTCCGCGTGTGCTGAGAGGTATGAACTTGATCCCAAAGTTCATAGTGACAATTGAAGTCCCCACCTAGATAAACCAAGTTGGAGAAGTCAGGATGCTCTGAACATTCGTTCAAGTGCCAGATCGCGCTGCCGTCTACATCAGAGTAGGCATTAGCAAGAAAAAGAGGCTCGCCAGAAGTAGCAAGGCTTATAACCATAAGATCGCGACTATTGACTAGGTCACGTCGCAGGAAAGGTCTTAGCCACCGTAGGCGGTTGTGTACATAGGCCATCATACGAGGGGGCTCCTCGTAGGATGACCTGCGAACGATGCAGGTCCAGTCTGGATGGGTCAGACCCCCGATTACTGCCTCACCGTCGACGCTGTGTGCTGATGGGGCATATCTTACGATGTTCCAAGCAGGCTCTTGGAAAAACAGAATATCATATTCCTCTCCAAGAGTGGAGAGGATAACGTCTATATGTACATGCTTTCGGTTCACATTTTGAGAAAGGATATGAAGCGAGGAAATAAAGGAGCGCCCCCTCGTACTAGGGACCACCGCTGGAGCGGGGCTATCCGATGAGGAACTCATGAAGGTCCGGCCTCCACATTTCACTGCGGGGAGGCGTTAGAACAAATGTAGCCCGTACGCTTGCGATCATGTACCAGCTGATAATGTTGTTTGATCCACTCAGGATCGAAACGGTTCTTCCAGAAGGCGCACTTCCGGTCGTCGGTGGAGTATTCTTTGCCGCAGCTAAGACACTTAGGAGCGTGCGGGCAGGGCTGCCCCACGGGGGTTGCCTCGACGGGTGGGTTTGCTTTCGGCTTAGCCTTGCAGCAAGAGGCCAAGATGTGATGATGTTCCTTTCTGTGTGGTTCTCCACACAGTGGGCATTGGAGAGATTGCTGGTTGCACTTCATAGAAGAGTGCCCCCAGCGCCAGCACCAATCGCAGAGAGGAGATCCCAGCGATGAAAGAGTGGCCTTGAACCAGCAACGCCAGTTTCGGACCATAAGAGTACGATCGTCCAGAGCCTTGATGTTCCGGCTGGTCATTGTGTCTTCGATATTGAACCAAACGGTTGCAGTATCAGATTTCTTGGAGTTGCGCATGATGCGCGGGACTCCAACAAGGGTGATGAGGTCTGAGAACGAAGAGTCCCAGAGAATCTCGTAAGCTTGACGTGTAGTGAGAGTACTGCCATCGTCATTGAAATAAGGAACGTCGAGCAACTTCGCATAGGAAATGCTCATAGGCATGGTAAGCTCGACTGTAGAACCAGTCGGAGCGCACTGGATAGCAGACTCATGCATGAGATCGCAGTCCTTCGGAGATGCCACCCTCGTCATCAAACAAGAGAACGAGGTGGCGGAATGGTCCTGGATGGATTCACATCGAATCCAGGACTTGCCAGCTGTCAACCCTCAATTGAGGGTCATCAGGAGAGTTCCAGCAGCAATGGAGCCGTTGCTGCCGGGGAAAGTATAGACCAGTCTGACATTACGTCGAGACGGTCCATGGGAGGTGGACTTTGCCTTCTTCTTAGGTGGTCCAGATGAGTCGCCTGTTGCCTCCTTTTGCAAGGATACGATCTTGTTGGTGGGGAGATCCGGAAAGGTTTTGGCCAAGGCCACAATGGCCTCAGCTGGAGTAGTGGCTGGCTGAGCCGCAGCTTGCGCATAAGAGTGCTTCTTGTCAGATGGGCATGTAGCCTGATTGACAGGAGGGGGAGGACCCCGTCCTGGAGTCCAGGATCGGGATCAATTGCGGGGGGGTGGAGGCGGGCGGTTCAGGTTGCGAGGTGGTCTTGCCGGCCGAGCGCCAGCATTGGATTGAGAGTCCTGTGGGCATAACGTGCCCGTAGGAGAGGTAGAGGGGACATCGCTCGAAAAATGAGCAGTCTTGAAGGTGCGGGTGCGGACTGTAGTGGTGAGTCATTGCCCGAGGGTATGCTTGGCTCCTTCGAAAGTAGAGATTTTGAACATATTGACATCGGCAGTGGTGTCAATCAAGGAGGCCAGATCCTCCATGATGGCATACTGATAGCCGGCTGGGACTTGCACGGCTGCGGTGTTGACCTTCCGGAGCCATTCCTTCAGGTTCCAGAGGGATTCGGTGACTGCCTTCACTTTACCATGGAGAAGGCGAAAGCCTTCCTCCTCGAAGTAAAGTACACTGACATTGTCACTGTTAAATCTGGCATGCGTAGACGCCATGGAGATAGCAGGGGAAGAGGGGGCAGGGGGCACGGTTGCCTCAGCCTGAGTGGTAGTAGGAGTGTCGGTATCTATCAGACCGTCATTGCCCTGGAAGAAAATCCCGGACGAAGGACTGGGTTGAGAGAAGAGGCCTTGGCTGGGAGGAGGCTCAGCACGGCCGGGGTGCGGGTTCAGCGGGGAGAGCATTGGCTTTCCACCGCCTCCAAGCGTGTCGAGCAGGTTGTCGCTCATCGAAACTCTCTGATATTTCGCTGGATTTTCAGCGGATTTCGCGATAAAGAGAATAGAAGGTGCTCAAGAGTGATATAGACTCGGATCTGCAACTCGATAAGAAATCGGCCCAAGTGTCGATGCTGTAGAACGTGTTTTGTGCGATGTGACAGATTGTTTACAGATGTTTACAAGTGGGCATTGCGGAAAGAGGTGGCGGTTTGTCCCAGACTGGCATCCGATATCACAGCAAGGTCCATGGTCCTCCCATGACAGGTCCCCACAGGGGGAGCCCTTAGCTGAATGGGTCTGGATCTACTTCCACCATTGGTGTACTGCGCCGTGACTAACCACCATGAAGGGGCTGGTTGGCATAGCGGTAAACGCAGTCAGGTAGTCCTGTGGATGTGGCAATCCACAAAGCCGCGGGTTCTAGTCCTGGAGGTGGCATCTTCAGGTTTGCATTCGGAAGTGTCCGGAGCTGGTTCCACGTGACGCGGGCAGGAAGTATCACGACCCTGTGACAGCTGTTCCCACGGGGAGGTGACTTGGTCACATGACTAAGCAGCTGGCACGTGATGTAAGCTGGGTTATGCGTCACACACGTGACAGAGCCCACGGGTTCTGATCATGTGATCCTAACTCACGTGACCGGGTTTCCCTTGGCGTGGATGGCCTTGGGATGTAAGTGCCGGACAATGCCTTAATCCGGCAGACCACACGTGATCCCCGATCTTAAAAGGTAGGGGCCGAAAGGATAAGGGACCATACCGGGAACCGGTCTGATAACCACCCAATGGCGTTTGAGCCAACAGGGCACCCGGTACCATGTGAGCTGCCTGAAGTAGGAGTCCATGGTGGTTAGTCACGGCGCAGTACACCAATGGTGGAAGTAGATCCAGACCCGTTCAGCTAAGGGCTCCCCCTGTGGGGACCTGTCATGGGAGGACCATGGACCTTGCTGTGATATCGGATGCCAGTCTGGGAGGCACGTGGCAAGACAGAGACCTTAGTCAGATTGGGGATCCGCGCCCATTAAGGGCATCAGCGAACCATCTGTCAGGGGACGGGAAGGCAGGACTGGGGTCGCGCCCAGACACCGCTGGGCCGTAGCAAGGCTAGACAGTCTCTAGTCCTTGGCTCGAGAGACCTAACTCCTCTGTCGGTAGTCCCTGGGATAATACACCCAGGTAACTGCTTAAGTTGAATCTGAAGTGTGACACTCCTGGGTAGATGGTCTGCCTCCATAGCACAATGGAGGGACAGAACTGGAGCCTGGGTAGCAACCTCTGCCGCAAGGGGGGGGCTAAACTTCGCGTGGGAGCCCAAAGTGGCAGGTCAGGTGATCCCTGGCAGGCCGTGCCTGAAATGGTCACGTGACTAGTCATGTGATCAAGTAGGGAGCGAAAGCATAGGGCGCGGTAAGCGGGGGAGAGTCTGAGAACAATCCGACCCTTGATGCGCACCCTGTAATAGGGAGTTCCAGAGCATGCGCGCTTCCGGAAGGTGCCGCGCACCCTGTAATGGGGAGTCTCTTCGGACTGTGAGCTTGGGACAGGACACCCCCCACCGGTTAATCTCGAGCCCAGTCTAACCAGCTGGATCAGGCCGAGAACCTGGTCGTTAGTCAGCGTTGGTAGCGTGGACTGGTCCTTGGTCATAAGGCCTTACCAAGCGTTTGAAGGGGCCAGGGGTAAGCCACCACGTGACCGTAAAGCACTGCTCAGGTGGGAGCCTGAGACCTCCTTGTGGGGCATGCATAACCGGGTTAAGCATGGGTGTAGAACTCCTCAGCCTAGGCCTTAGGTCTAGGATGCACACTGAGGCTGGACGCTGGCAAGGCAGAGACCTGGGACATGACTGGGGATCCGCGCCCTTCGGGCATCAGCGAACCACATGCTCAGGAACGGGAAAAGTAAAGTAGGTGGGGCTTACCAATGCCCGGTTGTCAGCTTGGCCTCTTGGTAACTCGCTCCCTGGCCGAAATTCGGACCGTGGCGGACCAGGATAGTCCCCTGACTCCGGCCCGAGAGGACTTATCCTCTGCCGATTCATCTGGATGACTAATCCAGGTATTGAATCCAAGTTGATTCCGAAGTCTAGGCACAGAATTCCACCGTTTAGTCTAGCGCCTATCCTGCAAAGGGGACGGCGATAAGGGTCCTCCACTTGGAGGGCCCTAAACTTCGTAGTTGTATTTATGTAGGCACATTCGTGTACTTACAAGCGGACTGCCATCGAGCACCGCTTTATAAATTGTTGATTTAAAAAAAAAAAACTAACCACCATGAACTCCTACTTCAGGCAGCTCACATGGTACCGGGTGCCCTGTTGGCTCAAACGCCATCGGGTGGTTATCAGCCCAATTCCCAGTATGGTCCCTTATCCTTTCGGCCCCTACCTTTTAAGATCAGGGATCACGTGTGGTCTGCCGGATTAAGGCATTGTCTGGCACTTACATCCCAAGGCCATCCATGCCAAGGAAAACCCGGTCACATGAGTTAGGGTCACATGATCAGAGCCTACAGAGTGGGGTCAGTCACATGTGTGATGCATAACCCAGCTTATGTCACGTGCCAGCTGCTTAGTCATGTGACCAAGTCACCTCTCCGTGGGAACAGCTGTTACAGAGTCATGATACTTCCTGCCCACGTCACGTGGAACCAGCTCCGGACATTTCCGAATGCAAACCTGAAGATGCCACCTCCAGGACTAGAACCCGCAGCTTCGTGGATTGCCACATCTACAGGACTACCTGACTGCATTTACTGCTACGCCAACCAGACCTTTCTCTTTCTGAGGTCAGCCCTGCAATTCCATCGAGTCACTTTGGAATGCACTTGATAAATCTTATAATGCTGCATCTGATAGACCAGTTAATCTGGATAAACTCAATGAACTCAAGTCTCATCTGGTATGAGATTGGATTCCATTCTCTGCAGCAGAGCTCCAAGAGTCCTTGGAACCCTGCAGCAACACCTCTGCCTCCGGTCCAGATCATCTGTCATGGGGCTATATCAAGCAGCTAGTGAAATTCCCTCACATAGCTACTTTCTTTCTGAACATTGCGAACATATGTCTGGAATTAGGGCATTGGCCCTCTTACTTTAAGCAGAGCTTGTTGGTTATCATTCCAAAACCTGGCAAGCCTGCATATGACACCCCAAAAGCTTTTTGCCTGATCATGCTTCTGAACACTCTTGGCAAGCTCATCGAAAAAATGCTAGCACAGTGTATGCAATGCAAAGTGACCAAATTTGCTGTTTTTGATGCAAAACAGTTCAGTAGCATCTGGCAGAACTCCATGGAGAATGCTGGTGTTTTCTTTACCCATATTATCTGGCAGGGCTGGATAAAGGGTTTTAAAATGAGTATCATTGCTTTCGATGTTGCTCAATACTTCCTCTCACTCAACCATCGTATGTTGGTGAGAATACTATAGCACAGAGGCTTTGCACGGCAAGTGTCAAAGTTCTTCGAGTCATATCTCGTCAGACATAAAACCTCTTATGCCTGGGGCAATGCCATTTCACCTGAGTTTGATGCTGACATTGGGGTCAGCCAAGGCTCAGCCCTGTCTCCAGTACTGTTCACAGTGTATTTGGCACCAGTGCTGAAAATATACCAGAAGGCCAGTGATATGCCAACTATCATATCTTTTGTGGATGATAGGCTGATGCAGGTCGTGATTCAAAAGGCCACCACGAAAGATGGAGTCATATCTATCTCATATTTTCTAGACTTGATGAATGCCATCAATTGCATCATCGATTGCAACCCCTACTCCTCACAGCAGCATTCTATTGCTCTGTGCTGTACACTGTACCACTGGCTGGAGAATGGTGAGTGGTGCAAGATCGAACTCTGGCATGTCCCTTCCAAGTGGAAGTGGGCAATCCAACATGAGGTGCACAAGGCAGCTCAAGCACTCAATGTTCTGCTAGGCACTCATCCCCTGTATACCATGGATGGGCTCTTTTTTTTTTTTTTTTTTTTTTTTAAATCAACAATTTGTATAGCAGTGCTTGATGGCAGTCCGCTTGTAAGTACACGAATGTGCCTACATAAATACAACTAGTCCGAACAAAATCAGACTGAGGGGATGTACATGGAGGGCTCACTGCCCTGGTCTCTCGTGCCCGCGCTCATCTGAGCTCGTGCTGAATCGCTCGCTAGAACTGGCATCCCCCAGACCCGAAGGCCCGGCTGCGGTCAATTCCGCGTAAAGGGTCCGTGAGGGCCCATAACGCCCGCTGTCGCAGGGCTTGCGATGCGCAATGAAGCTCAGTGACTGCTTTCGTCGATCGCCAGACTGTTCCGGTGCACCAGACGCACGGTCACCCGCCGCCTGGATCCAGAATGAAGGCACCCGCCGCCTTGTTGGACGTTAGGTACTTGACGAACCAGAGATGCACAAAGGCGTCGTACTGGCGTTCAGGTGGTCTCTCCCAGTTACAGCAGAGAGTCATGACGTGGATGGAGTCCTCAGGCCCTCGTCCGCATGAGCACTGGTCGCTCTTGACAAAATTGAACCGTGCGCGATACGCATTGATCGGCGCGTGTCCGCACGCAACGCGACAGCAGCAAGCATACAACTCGTTGCCTGTCACCAACTTCATGAAGCCCGTTCTCTTGCGAGAAGGGCGCTCATAGGAATCGGGCTTTCCCGCATCATGGAAATGAAACGTGGAAGCGCCTATGTATTTCCTGGTCCGAGATTGGTCAAACCAGAAGGCATGCATTTCATCGTCTGCCTCCTTTCGGAGCGCATCCGTGGTGTACAAAGGGCGAGCGCCCAATGGAATATCGAGCGACCGAGCATGCTCGTGTGCTTCGAGTTGGATGGCCCACTTCCACCTGGAAGGGACATGCCAGAAATGAATCCTGCGCTGTTCGTCCTTATCGAGCCAGCGCCGTAGTACGTTGCACAGTACAATAGAATGTCGCTGCGCAGAGTGCGGGTTGCAATCAATGATGCGATTAATTGCATTCATCGAATCTAAGAAACATGAGATGGATGTGACTCCATCTTGTGTGGTAGCTTTCTGGATCACGACACGCAATCCAATTAGCTCAGCGTCATCGCTGGTCGCTTTACCGACCGGCTGACGAGTTTCGAATAAAAGTCTGGTGCCCTGGAAGACCCGGGATGCGTACACCGACTGCTTAGCAAGTGCATCTGCTTTCGTGGGCACGGCGCCGTCACTACTGATATATACACAATCTTGCTGGGTCTGGCACTCGGCGAGCGCCTGATCCAGTGAATTGCGATAGGCTTTGACAGAGTTCTCATCTTTGCCAAGGAGCCTATGAGTCTCAAAGCGGTCGCCGAACTTGTCGACTAACTGCCTGCCCGGGTTATTTGCATCAGCAAAATAATCCGTGTGAATAAAGTTTGGTGGTCTAAGATCCACCAAATCTTTGAGAGGTGATTTCAGCACTACGCGCTGGCGTTCAGAGAGGGAGGCCAAGTTCTTTGACCTCGAGGGATCCCCGCCCGCAGAGGCAGGCGTGGTGAGAGAGCGAAGGGCATGCCTCGCGTTCGAGTTGGCTAGGCGGGCAGAAGACCCGACCTTAAGCCGCTTAATGAAGCCAGCGATAGGTTCAACGCAGGCCATTGTTTCAGCTGCACTCTCCGGAGTGGTGCGAAACTGTCCATTGATCCAGATGCAAGCCTTACGCTGCATCTGGCGCAACAACTTCATGAGCGCCACATTGCGCATACCATTGAAGTTCCATAATAAGCAGCCATACGTCGCGATAGGGCGAGCGCATGACAGGTAAAGGATGCATTTCTGTTGAGGGGACAAGCCTCGCACAGAATTGCCTAGCATTTGGAAAGCTCTGGCAGTTGTCAGAGCCTTCGTTGCATAGAAACGGACATGCTCCTTGAAGGAGAGGCGCGCATCCAAGAAAAAGCCAAGGTATCGCCAGACATCCTTGGGCTGAAGTGGAGTCATGCCAGTATATGGCGCGAACCCCAGATCAATGGACGGACGGGGGTCCACTGCCCATGGATGGGCTCTGAAAGGAGGCAAACGATGATATGCACCACTCTTGGTTTCATTAATCTTTTTTTTTTTTTTTTTTTTTTTTTTTTTTAAATCAACAATTTTTATAGCGGTGCTCGATGGCAGTCCACTTGTAAGTACACAAGTGTGCCTACAATAAATACAGCTAGTCCGACAGAACACCAGACTGAGGGGATAGACATGGAGGGCACACTGCCCTGTTCTCTCGTGCCCGCGCTCCTCCGAGCTCGTGCTGAATCGCTCGCTAGAGCTTGCGTTCCCCAGGCCCGAAGGCCCGGCTGCAGTCAATTCCGCGTAAAGGGTCCATGAGGTCCCATAACACCCGCTGTCGCAGGGCTTGCGGTGCGCAATGAAGCTCAGCGACCGCTTTCATCAATCGCCAGACTGTTCCGGGACTCTGAAGAGCCAGCAGACGCACAGTCACCCGCCGCCTGGATCCAGAATAAAAGCACCCGCCGCCTTGTTAGACGTTAGGTACTTGACAAACCAGAGATGCACGAAGGCGTCATACTGGCGTTCAGATGGTCTCTCCTAGTTACGGCAGAGAGTCATAACATGGACGGAGTCCTCGGGCCCTCATCCGCATGAGCATTGGTTGCTCTCAACAAAATTGAACCGCGCGCGATATGCATTGATCGGCGCATGTCCGCATGCGATGCGACAGCAGTGAGCATACAACTCGTTGCCTGTCACCAGCTTCATGAAGCCCGTTCTCTTGCGAGAGGGGCGCTCATAGGACTCAGGTCTTCCTGCTTCATGAAAGTGGAATGTGGAAGTACCTATGTATTTCTTGGTCCGAGATTGGTCGAACCAGGAGGCGTGCATTTCATCGTCCGCCTCCTTTTGGAGTGCGTCCATGGTGTACAAAGGGCGGGCGCCCAGTGGAATGTCGAGCGACCGAGAGTACTCGTGTGCTTCGAGTTGAATAGCCCACTTCCACTTGGAAGGGACATGCCAGAAATAGACCCTGCGCCGCTCATCTTTGTCGAGCCAGCGCCGTAGTACCTCGCACAGCGCAATAGAGTGCCGCTGTGCGGAGTGCGGATTACAATCGATGATGCAGTTAATGGCATTCATCGAATCCAAGAAGCACGAGATGGAGGTAACTCCATCCTGTGTGGTAGCCTTCTGGATCGCGATGCGCAATCCAATTAGCTTGGCGTCATCGCTGGTCGCTTTACCGACTGGCTGACGAGTTTCAAATAAAAGTCTGGTGCCCCGGTAGACCCGGGATGCATACACCGACTGTTTGACCAGTGCATCTGCTTTCGTGGGTACGGCGCTGTCACTACTGACATATGCACAATCGCGCTGGGCCTGGCACTCCGCGAGCGCCTGCTCCAGTGAGTTACGATAGGCTTTGACAGAGTCCTCATCTTTGCCAAGGAGCCTATGAGTCTCAAAGCGGTTGCCGAACTTGTCGACTAACCGCCTGCCTGGGTTATTTGCTTCTGCAAAATAATCCGTGTGGATAAAGTTTGGTGGTCTAAGGTCCACCAAATCTTTGAGAGGGGATTTCAGCGCTACGCGCTGGCGTTCAGAGAGGGAAGCCAAGTTCTTTGACCTCGAGGGATCCCCGCCCGCAGAAGCAGGTGTGGTGAGAGAGCGAAGCGCATGCCTCGCATTCAAGTTGGCTAGACGGGCAGAGGACCCGACCTTAAGCCGCTTAATAAAGCCGGCGATGGGTTCAACGCAGGCCATGGTTTCAGCTGCACCCTTCGGAGTGGTGCGGAACTATCCATTAATCCAGATGCAGGCTTTGCGCTGCATCTGGCGCAACAACTTCATGAGCGCCACATTGTGCATACTATTGAAGTTCCATAATAAACAGCCGTACGTCGCAATGGGGCAAGCGCACGACAGGTAAAGGATGCGTTTCTGTTGAGGGGACAAGCCTCGGACAGAATTGCCTAACATTTGGAAAGCTCTGGCAGTTGTCAGAGCCTTCATTGCGTAAAAACGGACATGCTCTTTGAAAGAAAGACGCACATCCAAGAAAAAACCAAGGTATCGCCAGACATCCTTGGGCTGGAGTGGAGTCGTGCCAGTGTATGGCGCGAACCCGAGATCAATGGACGGACGGGGGTCCACCGCATTGCGCGAGAAGTGCTGCAGCTCAGTCTTATTGTGCTCAACAACAAGCCCAAAGTCAGTGAAAAGGTTGTGCACTGACGCGTACGCCCTCTTCAGCTCTGGAACATTGTCTGGAATTGACTTGGACTGAGCAATGATCAGTCCATCGTCAACAAATGATATGATCGTTGGCATGTTGCCAACTTTCTGATATAGTTTCAGTACAGGCACTAGGTACAGCGCAGACAGTACTGGAGACAAAGCCGAGCCTTGACCAACACCAACGTCGGCATCAAACTCAGGCGAGACAGCGCTCCACCAGGCATAAGAAGTTTTACGCCCGATGAGGTATGATTCGAAAAACTTCGACACTTGACGTGCGAAGCCTCCGTGTTGCAGTATCCTCACCAGCATCCTGTGGTTGAGTAAGGGAAAGTATTGAGCTACATCAAAAGCGATGACGCTCGTTTTGAGACCCTTTATCCAGCCTTGCCAGATGATATGGGTCAGGAATACACCGGCGTCCTCTGTCGAGTTCTGCCGGATGCCACCGAACTGCTTTGGGTCAAAGACAGCAAACTTAGTCGCTTCGTACTGCATACGACGCGCCAGCATTTTCTCGACAAGCTTGCCGAGGGTATTCAAAAGCACGATCGGACGAAAGGCTTTTGGAGTATCGTATGCAGGCTTGCCAGGTTTCGGGATAATCACCGACAAGCTCTGCTTGAAGTACGAGGGCCAATGCCCCAAATCCAAACATGCATTTGCGATGTTTAGGAAAAATGTAGTGACATGAGGGAATCTCACTAGCTGTTTAATATGTGCCCAGGTCAGATGGTCTGGTCCTGGAGCAGACGTGTTGCTGCAGGGCTCCAGGGACTCCCGGAGTTCTGCTGCTGAGAACGGGACCCAGTCCCTCATTGGATGAGCCTCGAGTTCATTGAGTTTGTCCAAATTAACCAGCCTGTCAGATGCGGCATTATACGACTTATCGAGCGCATCCCAGAGCGCCTCGATGGAGTTGCAAGGTTGTCCCCGGAAGGAGATCGCCTCGTAGTCAGGCAAAGGCCTTTGCTTCGTCCATGCAGCTAGATCCCATGGACGTCGCAACTTTTCAGCGACCTCTTTGATTCGATTGTCAAAGAAGGCGCGTTTCGCATCCTTAATAGCTCGTCACCAGATGCGGTGGTCTCTTTCAGAGCGAGTTTGTCTAAAAGTTTCCAAAGCCTCAGAGCAGTGCTGATTCCACCAGCCCTTGCTCCGTTTAGAGAGCTTGCACTTCTTAGAGTGAGTTTCCCAAGCCCGATCAACAGACGCTGAGAGCGCACGAAGTACCCTCTCAAGGTCATGGATAGTCTCAACTGGAATCATATCCAGTCCAAGTAAGTCAGCGGCAATGTCGGCAATGAACTCGGGGACACTGTCTTTAGGAAGTGACTTTCGCTGATCACTGATATCGAGCAGCGGTATGCCAAGTTCAAGTGACAATGGACAATGGTCCGAGGTCAGCTGTAGCGCGTGTTCAATGCACGGATGAATCTGTCCTGTCAAAACAGGGCAGAACATCAGATCAATAATCGAGGGCCGAAGCTCTCAGTTATGAGATATGAAGGTCGGGCCAGGATTAGATGGCTCTGCCCATTCGAGTCCGAGCTCGAGTGCCACATTACACAGCATCTCGCCCCGCGTGCGCTGAGAGATATGAACTTGATTCCACAATTCATAGTGACAATTGAAGTCCCCACCCAAGTACACCAGGTTGGGGAAATCAGGGTGCTCCGAGCATTCATCCAGGAGCCGAATGGCGCTGCCGTCTACGTCAGAGTAGGCGTTGGCGAGAAAAAGAGGCTCGCCTGGAGTGGCGAGGCTTATAACCATGAGATCGCGACTGTCAACCAGGTCGCGCCTCAGAGAAGGTCTTAGCCGCCGTAGGCAGTTATGCACATAGGCCATCACGCGAGGAGGTTCCTCGTACGACGACCTGCGAACGATGCAGGTCCAATCCGGATGGGTTGGGCCTCCGATTACTGCCTCACCATCTATGTTGTGAGCTGATGGGGCATATCTCACAATATTCCAAGCAGGTTCTTGGAGAAAAAGAATATCATAATCCTCTCCGAAAGTGGAGAGGAGAACGTCTACATGTACATGCTTTCGATTCACATTCTGAGAGAAAATACGAAGCGATGAAATAAAAGAGCGCCCCCTCGTACCAGGGACCACTACCGGAGCAGGGCTGTCCGATGAGGAACTCATGAAGGTCTGGCCTCCGCATTTCACTGCGGGGAGGCATTAAAACGATTCTGGCCCATACGCTTACGATCACGTACCAGCTGGTAGTGCTGCTTGATCCACTCGGGATCAAAACGATTCTTCCAGAAGGCGCACTTCCAGTCGTCAGTGGAGTGCTCTTTGCCGCAGCTAAGGCACTTGGGAGGGTGCAGGCAGGGCTGCCCCACAGGGGTTGCCTCGACGGGCAGGTTTGCTTTTGGCTTTGCCTTGCAGCAAGAGGCCAGAACACGATGATGCTCTTTTCTGTGTGGCTCCCCACACAGCAGGCATCGGAGAGATTGCTGGTTGCATTTCATAGAAGAATGCCCCCAGCGCCAACATCGATCGCAGAGAGGAGATCCTGGCGATGAGAGGGCAGCCTTGAACCGGCAGCGCCAGTTCCGAACCATGACAGTATGATCGTCCAGAGCCTTGATGTTCCGGCCGGTCGTAGTATCTTCGATATTGAACCAAACGGTTGCAGTATCGGATTTCTTGGAGTTGCGCATAATGCGCGGCACTCCAACAAGCGTGATGAGGTCCGAGAACGAGGAGTCTCGGAGGATCTCGTAAGCTTGACGGGCAGTGAGCGTGCTGCTGTCGTCATTGAAATATGGAACGTCGAGCAATTTCGCATAGGAGATGCTCGTGGGCATGGTGAGCTCGACCATAGAGCCAGTCGGAGCGCAACGGAGGGCGGACTCGCGCATAATGTCGCAGTCCTTCGGAGATGCCACCCTCGTCATCAAACATGAGAACGAGGTGGCAGAATGGTCCTGGATGGACTCGCAGCGGATCCAGGACTTGCCAGCAGTCAACCCCCGGTTGAGGGTCGTCAGGAGTGTTCCGGCGGCAATGGAACCATTGCCGCCAGGGAAAGTGTAGACCAATCTGACATTGCGTCGAGATGGTCCGTGCGAAGTGGACTTCGCCTTCTTCTTAGGCGGTCCAGAAGAGTCGCCGGTCGCCTCCTTTTGCAAGGAAATGATTTTCTCAGCGGGAAGGTCCAGAAACGTCTTGGCCAGGGCCACAATGGCCTCAGCCGGAGTGGTGGCGGGCTGAGCCGCCGCTTGCGCATAGGAGCGCTTCTTGTCAGAAGGGCGTGTGGCCCGATTGACAGGTGGAGGGGGGCCCCGACCCGGAGTCCAGGACCGGGAGCGGTTGCGAGGAGGGGAAGGCAGGCGGTTCGGGTTCCGAGGTGGTCTCGGGGGCCGAGCGCCAGCGTTTGAGCGGGAGTCCTGGGGGTGCAGCATGCCCGTCGGAGAGGAATCGTGGACATCGCCCGAGAAATGGGCAGTCTTGGATGTGCGGGCGCAGACCGTGGTAGCGAGTCGTTGCCCGAGAGTAGCCTTGGTCCCCTCAAGAGTGGGGATACCGAACATATTCACATCGGCGGCAGTATCGACCAGACAGGCCAGACCTTCCACGATGGCATATTGATAGCCAGCTGGGACTTGCATGGCTGCTGTGTCAATAGTGGCTCGGACTTTTGTATACAAAAACAAGGCAATGCCGAGTAGTCTGTTGTGTATAATACCGAGGACTTTTGTAGATGGATGATTGTAATGGATTGTAATTGATATGGGGGGTTATTGTAATTGATTGTAATTAATATGGGGGGCCATTGTAATTGATTGTAATTGATGTGGGAGGTGATTGTAATTGATTGTAATTGTAATGGGAGGTGATTGTAATTGATTGTAATTGATATGGGAGGTGATTGTAATTGATTGTAATAGGTATAGGGAGGGATTGTAATTGATTGTAATGGATATGGGGAGGGATTGTAATTGATTGTAATGGATATGGGGAGGGATTGTAATTGATTGTAATGGATATGGGAGGTAATTGTAATTGATTGTAATTGATATGGGGAGTTATTATAATTGATTGTAATGGATATGGAGGTTGATTGTAATTCATTGTAATAGGTATGGGGGATGTTTGTAATTCATTATAATAGGGATGGGAGGTGATTGTAATTGATTGTAATTGGAACTGGAAGCCATTGTAATTGATTGTAATTTGTATGAGAGGCCATTATACTTGATAGTCATTGGGACCAGGAGCAATTGTATTTGATTATTTGATTTTAATTAGAACTGGGGGCCATTGTAATTGATTGTAATTAGAACTGGAGGCTATTGTAATTAATTGTAATTGGTACCAGCATCCATTGTAATTGATTGTAATTGGAACTGGAGGCTATTGTAATTGATTGTAATTGGCACCAGCAGCCATTGTAATTGATTGTAATTGGTGTCAGCAGCCATTGTAATTGATTGTAATTGATATCAGCAGCCATTGTAATTGATTGTAATTGGAACCGGAGGCCATTGTAATTGATTGTAATTGGCACCAGCAGCCATTGTAATTGATTGTAATTGGAACTGGAGGCCATTGTAATTGATTGTAATTGGAACTGGAGGCCATTGTAATTGATTGTAATTGATATCAGCAGCCATTGTAATTGATTGTAATTGGAACTGGAGGCCATTGTAATTGATTGCAATTGGTATGGGGAGTTGTTGTAATTGATTGTCATTGGAACTGAGGCCATTGTAATACATTGTACTTGGCACTCACAGCTATTCTAATTCATCATGATTGCAATGGAATATTTAATGGGGCATTTTGATTCACAATACAATTAGTCTTCCCATTCGAATGTATCAACTAGGTTCTCATTTTCCTTCTCCTCCTCCTCTTCTTGCCCATCTTCTTCTTCCCCCTCTGCCATATTAATACCACTGTTTTCCATGCCCAGCACATAAGCATATTTACTGTGCCACTCTGGTTCCATATTTTGTGATATCAGAAATGGCAACCAATTTCTTGCAAACTTTTCAGCTAAGCAATGGCAAAAGTATGCTTGTTTTCTTGCATATGCCTTGAGGCCACTGGAAAGAGAATTATCTTCACCATCATACCTGTTTTTCTGCTCCAGCCACCACAACTCCTTCCACTCATAGTACACAATTGTTCGGCGCATCTCTTCTAGAATAAACTGGACTTCTTCTTCCCAGCGCATTTTTCTAGCTTGTGATTTTGACCATTCAATGCGCATTCCTTCATCAAGCATCTGCTCGGAAGCATCGACCTGGGGTTCATTTGGGGCTTGTGGCACTAACCAAATCCACGAGATTTCATAGCGTCCAGAACTCGTCACCTCTTTATCTGTTTCCAGAAGATCAAAATTATCTTTGCTAGGTCCCCGCACATCAGCATCCTTGAGCTCTTGCAGGTGCGACTGCCAAGACCCATCTGGATCAGCAGCCAATAGAGCTGACCTTGCTTCACGATAGGACAGTACTGCGCGCCACATCCGGTGCTTGAAACGAATGTATACACTGCGCATATGAGTATTTGGGCGGTTACCCATTCCACTGATATTGAGTTTCTTGAACTGCCACAGGCCTGCAATAAGGCACAAATGATGGCGAATAATACCAAGGGCATCATCTGCCTGAGCAATATGTAAACGGGCTTCGCGAGACAAGATGTGTGTAAAGTGAGAGGAATCCTGCAATGCTGCAGAAAGAGCTGAAGGAAGGAATAATGGTATGTTTTCTGCATCTATGGTCTTGTCTTTGTCAGTAGAAAGGAGCTGTGTTGTCACAGTGGCAAGCATAGGACTTGTTCCAGGAATGTAGGCAAGCTGTGCCTCGCGCCAATTGTTGATCGAGAGCAACAGTGACCGTCTCTTTTCTTCTAGATCGGCCAATTCCTTTTGTGTTTGATATTTTTTCATTACTTTGATTTCATATTTGAGATTTCGCCTCAGATTTTCTTTAGTAACTATATTTAATAGTTATTTTCTAAGACTCACTGTTGTTCCTCAAGCTCCAGGCCAGTGATGAGAAATCCTGTCAAGCCCATTTTGTGGATTATCAATTCTCCCTTGGCAGCCAAAACTGAGTCTTCTTTTGCCAGCTCAAGCCGCACATCTTGTAAGGTATTGGCTATAGGTGCTCTGAGTCACATATAAAATCAAATGAATTTTATTTAAGAACTTACTTGGGCCAGGATCATAATAAGGGTTTATCTGTTTATAATCAGCTTCCCAGGCATCAATCATCTTCTGCCATGCTTTGAGGGTTTCAGGCTGGAAGGTAGCAGAAAATTGCTCGTAAAGGCTTTTGTGCTTTTTTGCCATTTTGATTGCATCCTTCAAGTGGCGTAAGAATTGTTGGCCTGTTAATGTCTTATTATATTACTATCACTCCACCATAATGAAAATAGACTGACCGAATCCAAGTATTCTGCGGTAGTTTAAACCACCCCATTGACCATTCAAAGCCTCATGCCGTGCTCCAGAATCCATCTCTCTTGTGCTTGGTCCCAGAGGATTTGTGCCGATCCAAGTGACTTCAATCTCTTCACCACATGTGCGCCTGACACCATTCTGATAGGCCAAAGCAAAGTTGGCATGGCAATCGGGACCATGAGCATTGATATGCCAGCTAGACACAGCGAAGTCAATCACTGTATCCTTATCTATCTGCATTTCAAGGGGAAAGTTCTTCATGCGCAGCCCAAACCTTTTCGCATACTGGCATCCAATGTCTGATGTCAAATAGATGCGCAGTAGCTTTTCACCCTTGACCGATGATAAAACTGTATAGTCAAGATTGCAAAATCTATACACTGTATTCAATAACAGATATTCAAGAGATCGATAACAATTCACTCACTTTTCGCCTAGTTGCAAATCACCAACTCCATTTCTCCGTACCAGACCATGCCGTGGACAGATTACAACCAATACACCAGTAACCTTATATCCTGGTTTTGAACGGACAGCTGCATGGACCAAGGCATCATGTTCCGATTGACAAGTATTGATCTGTGGCAAAAAACAACCATGTAAATATGAGATATGTAATTGAAAATACAACACAAACTTCGGGTTCATCCAGATTATCCTTCAGAAATGATTGATACTTCTCTTCTTCAACAAAGTAGGCCCAACCAGGACCCAATTCGATATCAGTGGTCTTGCGATCCTTTTGTTGCAGCTTGAAATTGCCATCAATGGCAAGAAAAAGGGTATAGAGATACCTTTACAAAGAGATTGATGAATGGATTATCAGTAATAAAGAAGAAAACATACTGATTTGATGCCCTTTCCCAATTTTCAGGCAAATTATGACCAGGATGGGGGCAAGCTGGACATTCAATCGCCAGCTCACCTTCTGAAGTGGCAGCTGGTCCCTCTGGATCATGTCCGTGGCCTGACCTTTTGCACATCATAAGGTGTCACCAGATGCGCACAGTGCGTTGAAACTCAGTCAAATGATCCTATATAATATAAAGGATTAACATTTCAATACTAAGACTATAAAGCCTTACTGAAACATTTTTTAAAAGAAGTGGATCAGTAATATTGAGTAATGTGTGGCAAAAGTCATAGGCATTAACTTTGCCTTGCAAAGTCAACTCGTGATAGAAATCGAGGCAGCGAAAAGTGAAGGCTGTTTTTGGTCGGTTAAAGGTGGCTGGGAGCCAGCACGCACGCAACAGCTGTATATGATGTAGGACAATACCATTCTGGCGGCAGTCGCAAAAGACAATAGCAATCTGGTGTACTCCAGTGAGATCGACGATGGAAAAAGTTGTGGGCTCTTGGGCAGGTAGAGGACATGCAGCTCCATAATGGCCGAGCTGAATTTGCAAACCAGCATCATGCAGCGATGACTTGAGAAAAAAAGAACCATTCCACCTCTAGAACTAATTTTTAAAAAAAGACCATCAATTCTAAAGATGCAATTACACACCTCAACATGATGGAAAGGATGAGCAGCATGCGAGGTCAGAATACAATCCTGGCATCGTAACAGTCCTCCATCAAAACAGTCCAGACATTTCCAGATGGGATTGCCTTTGCCACAGGAACAGGTCTGACGATCGAGAGATCCTGCCAGGCCATCGTGACGAAGCAGCTCATCGAGACAGATTTGGCGATAGTCAAGCCACTCTGATAACTTGGTCTATATTGCAATCAATAATGAGTAATAGAATCACACAATCAAAGCATACTGCATTAGTATTCTTCTTGGAGCGAGCCTTCTGGGAGGCTGACGATGTTGCCTCGGTGGGTTGGATGTCCTCGTTGTTGGGCATAAGGAAGAGAGAATCATCATTTATGATTGGGTTCATGGAAAATGTACTGGAAGGGGATGGCGATGCTTCATTTGAGCCTGAGGCCTCTGAGGAGTTCCATGTATGAGAGCTAGTGCGACCACCAGCTGTTTTTCACAAAGTGATGACTCGGGATTTGGGCTGGAACTTGGAAGTACTGGATGTGGCCTCAGAGGATGGTTGAACTGACCTAAATGTAGGCTTGCTGCGCTTGGTTTTGGGAGCAGAGGCAGCATTGTCGTCTTTTCGCTTCGGAGGCATGGGTGCTGGCACGAACTGGTGGTGGCTGTGCACATGTTCAATTAACAAAAAAGGCAAAAAAGCTGCACCATTGTGGCTCGGCAATTTGTTGATTGTGGCTGTACATCTGTTCACCCAGCAGCAAAGACGAAAGATCCATTTGTGATTGAAATAGTTTAATAGACTACTTAATCAGCATGGTGCATAGGTACTTTTTCTGTCAGATTTTTGAAGCGATTAGGAGTATAAATGGAAATGCCACACTGATACCGATCATGAACAGTAGTGGTTTCAGAATCATAATCTTGTATGCTCGTACCATGCCAGTGTGAAGGATCCCAAGCTATAACAGTATCAGCTGCTCCTCTGATACAAATGCCATAATCACAGTTGTAAAAATGACCTCCTTGGTCATCGCCAAGGGTTCGTGAAGTTGTCCATGCCATTGCAAACTTGTGTGGTTGGCCTAGTTCATAATGGGTAAATCTGTATATTGATTGAGCACAAATAAGATCAATGAGCAAGGAAAATGATTACCTGGAATAATTGGCTGCCAGTGCTCCTGTTGGAGGTGCCCACTCAACCTTTGGAAAAGTAAAAACATTATCGCCGATGTCGAGGTTGATCTCGCCGATGTCACTCTTGTTCGCAGTTGCTTCCTTGTTCATCCGATTGACCCCTCTCTCCTTGATCCATTCAATGATATCGTCAGAGACAGCATCAGGAAGTTTTTTGCGAACAAGAGTCCAGAAAAGAGCAAAAACATGGGCTGTCAGGCGATCGAGATGGTCAATCTCCTCCTGGGAAGTCCTTTTGGACAGGATATTGCGAACCCAACCCAGAACTGGCTTGTCGCGAGCCCCAGCTGAAAGGCCACATTGGACTATACTGCCAGGATCATCGAGCTAGAATTACTCAATTAGCCATAGCACAAACTACTGGGGAAATACTCACTCGTATGCTTTTGCGAGCATCCACTGATTGCAAAACAAGGTCGTCAACAAGGGCCATGAGGCCTGGATGCTGGGAGAAATATCGCATAGCCACCATGACTAACTCGCCAGTTGTGCTGTCAAAGAGGAGGGCACTGCGATTGGGACCAATGTCATGGGGCACCGATTTGACATGAAATGGAAGCTTTGGTCCCTCCCGAACATCATGGACTGGACCTTTGGCAATCATCAAGGCCCACTTTTGATAAATGGTATCATGCTCATAGAGCCACTTCATTGGGTCAGGATAAGGCTTTGCAAGTTTACAGACATCCAAGGTTTCGATGTTGGCGAGGAATGCTGTCTTCATGTCGGTGGTCCAATCAAGACCAATGGTTTGGATAAAGGTTCATTTGTCTTTGCGATGGTTGGCAAGCAATCTCTGCCTGGTCTGCAGTGCAGTAGTGAGGCCAACTGCCTCGCTTGGATGTTCCTGCCTGAACCTGGCAAAAGTTGTTACTCATATTCATTTAAAAGATAGATAGAGTAGATCAACACATACCTGCCCAGCCAACGAGTAAGCAGATCAAAAAGCTGCCCAGAATCAGTTCCAAGGCCAGCCAATGCATTGGGCGATTGCTTGATCAAAGCCTGAATAAAAAAGGCTTTTGAGGTAGGAGAAGTGGTGATCGCCAGCAGATCCAGGAGATTGTCTGCAATCGTCTGGCATACACTGCAATGCTTTGGGATTGCTCGATCGGCCATGGCATACAGATTGCAATGGAAGTACACAAATGATAAGTCGGCGACGGCTGTGGCTGTGCTCAACAATTTTTGTCAACTGCTACCACCACCACCACCACCCACCACTGCCCGTGAGCCTTTCCCTGGCCCAGCCGGGTTTCGCTCAGGCAGTGGTGGGCCCTGCTTTGTGGCCTTTCCCTGGCATGGCCAGGTGTCGCTGCGCTGCATGCACGCCACGTCACCACCCACAACCAACACCGACCAGCCCCAGCCCCTGCAAGCAACCTGGACCCGGCGTGGCCTGTGCGCCATGTCGCTGGCACATCGCTGGATACCAGACGGTGCGCCACGCCACACCCAGCCCCAGCGACGAGGTGGCCCGTGCGCCGCTCCGCCGCCATCTACCGCCGACGCCCAGCAGTGAGGAGGTCACGTTGACCTCCTTGCCCCGTGCCCGCCATGCCGCCGCCGCCTACCACCAACGCCGAGAGCTGGGGAGGTCACGTTGACCTCCCCGCCTCTCTCCTTGTCTCTCGCTGCACCTGCTCTGTGCGCCGTGCCGCCCCCAACCGCCACCGCCAATGCCCAGCGACGAGGAGGACAGCTGTCCTCCAGCTGTCCTCGTCCTGTCGTCCACACCCACCCGACGGCCACTGCCAGCCCCCCGGCCCACCCAGCGTCCAGAGCCCTCGACGACAATGTGGCGCACAGACCATGTGCGCCACGTCACCTGCACCCCCCGCGTCAGGCATCACCCAGGAGGGCATCGCCGCTCCTCGAGCCCCAGCCCCCCCCCCCAGGACAGTGACATGGCCCGTGCGCCACGGCACCGCTGGTCAGCGCCAACGCCGAGGAGCAAGGAGGACATGATGTCCTCCCCGCTCTGCCTCTCCTCCTCCTCCCGGTCCATCGCACCCAGCCGCCTCCCCGCACCCTTCGAGCCCCAGCCAGCCCCCAGCACGGTGACGTGGCCCATGCGCCATATCACCGCATGCCAGCGCCAACGCCGCGGAGGGAGGAGGACGTGTTGTCCTCCTTCCTCCTTGTCCTCTCCTCCCCGCTGCACCCTCCGCGGCGCCTCCTCCTCCCCCAGCCGCCTGTCCGGCCCCCACACAGGCCACGTCAGCGCCACAGCCCCCGCACGGGCCACGTCAGCGCCAGCGACGCCAACGCCTAAGGGCAGCGTCTCATCCCAGTCCACTGCGCCCAGCCGCCCTTCGAGCCCCACCCAATGCCCACGACAGTGCCATGCCACCGCTGGCCGATGCCAACGCCCGGAGTGGGGAGGACACTTGGTCCTCCCCCCTCCTCCTCCTCTCCCTCTGCCTGCACCCCTGTGCCGCCGCCGCCGCCGCCACCTCCCCTAGCCACCCACCATGCCCCACCCAATGCCCACGTCAGTGATGTGGCCCGTGGCCACGTTACTGCCTGCCAACACCACGCCAACACCCAGAGGCGAGCAGGACACGTTGTCCTCCCACCTCCTCCTCTCATTCACCCTGCACCCCGGCGCTACCGCTCCCTACCTCAGCCACCCGTCGAGCCCCACCGCCCCATCACCCCCAGCCGACGCTGCCGCTCTTGGAGCCGCTGCCACCGCCTAGGACTGTGACATGGCCTGCGCACCACGTCACCGCCGGCCGCCACCAACGGTCAGGAGTGAGGAGGACAAGGTGTCCTCCTCGCTCCTCCTCTCTCCAGCTGGCACCAACACTGAGCGGCGGGGAGGACACTCTGTCCTCCCCGTCCTGCCCTCTGCCCTTGCAAACGGACGTGGCCCCCGCGCCACGTCCTCCACGTTCCTAGCGACGAGGACAGCTGTCCTCCTCGTCCCACCGTCCACCTCCGCCCTGTGGCCCGCATGCCACATCACCCCCAGCTGCCGCCAATGCCCAGCGACCACGTCCTCCACCTTCGCCTGTGGCCCATGCACCATGTCACCCTTAGCTGCCGCCACACCTCTGCCCCCGACGACGACGGGGCGCCCGCACCCCTCGTCCCTGCAGGCCAACACCCATGCCCACAATGCACGGGCTGCCAGCACACCAGCCTACTCAGCCCCCAAACGCACCCGAGCGGGGACCTGGCCCGTGCGTTATGCCACCGCACTCCGTCGCTGACCACCCAGCGACGAGGAGGACGTCCACATCTCCTCGCCCCTCCTCACCATTGCCACCACCGACAACGATGCTCCTCGCCATCACTGACCCATGATGACATTGACCCCCCTCCCCCATCGTACTCCCCATGCCCTGCCGACCTCAGTTTTTATACTACTTTACCTGTCTGTTGAATAGTGAAATTACAATATATATTTGAATACAACTTCTTAAGACTGAATCAACGAAATGCAGTAGCATAGTGAAGGGCATAGGGCAATCATGTGACACAAGGTATGTGTGGTCATGCTTTCGTTCAACTCTTCCTTATTGATTGCACTTTGTTTCCATCACAGACTACTCCCACTCCTGTCGACATGGGCAACAGATCCTGGGCTACTCCTGAGCAAACTGAGTGGATGACTTCTGAGCTTCCAAGCTTCTATGCAGCCAAGCAAAGCAATGGAATCCCTGCCTTCTTTACCGAAACCTACACCCAGTTCGAGAAGAAGTGGCCGATTAGCCTGGATGATCAAGACTTATCGGCAGCTAAGGGAGAGGAGGCAGTGGCTAAATCCACCAAGTTGAAGCAAAGGGAAAGAGTACGACTCATCAATCAGCTTCTGTTCATCCTTTTGAATTTGTCGATGTGCTAGCAAATCCACAACTGGTTTTACAACCGACGAAGCGAAGGCTCTGGATCAAACACTCGTGGTCTATTGAAGCTCGGGGCATCCAAGATGCTGCAGCCCTGGCAAGCCTTTGGCAAGCTCTTCGCTGACGACCTGAAAGAAAAGGTCAAGCAGGAGTGGGATGCACATCAGGAGGCAAAGCCTGGATCGACACGATCATTCTTTGATTTTCGGAATGAGAAAATGCAGGTCTGGTATCGAGAAGCAACTGATGAAGTCAAGAAACAGGTTGAGGCCTTTCGTCAGGAGTGTAAGGAGGGTGATGGCCCAGTAGACAATGAGGCGATGCAAAAGTAAGCAATATGTCCCCCATGCTGAATGCCTTACTGATGAATTGACATCACACCAGAGCAATCTCCAGGCTCCCTCGCACTCTCATGTCGGCTGCCGATGAAATCATCAAACAGACAGGAATGAACTGTACAATCGTTGTTGGGGGTCCTGTTCCTAACTTGGGTGGAGCCAATCAAACTTTCATGTGAGATTTGAGCTTTTGTGGTCTTTTGGCTTTACTAAAATGAATATAGGGTTCATCGGAGAACCACTTTAGATGGCAAGACTTTTGACGAATATCTCGGCGACCACTACGATCAGGAGTTTGTCCTAATGTTTGACAAATTTGTGGAGGCTTCCTTCGGTCAGTCTGCCAGAGATCCTTACTACATGCCTTTGATTGATCTGCAATAGACAAGGCTGTCTGCAAAGCACGCACCCTATCCTCACCTGCACCAGAGCAAGGCACATCTAAGCCCAAGGCTGATTACAAAGCATCAAAGGAATATCAAGAACAAGTGGCAGCCAAGCATGCATCTAACAAAGCTATGTTGGATGCCCTCATGAATGATGAGCCTATCCCAGCTGGATACCCAGCTAATACTCCTTCTTTGTCAGAGGCTGCTTCAGATGCTTCTGGTCCCATAACAGCCTCCATGCCCGATACCATTCCATCCCATAGTTTATCTCCATCTCCAGTTCCTTCTTCCAAAGCAGCTTTATCTATGCCTGCCGATGAGGACTCGGTGATTAGGGAACCAATGGATCAGGACCCAGTTGCAGAAGATCCAATAGCTGCAGACCTGGTAGGCAAAGGCAAGGCTCCTGTTATAGCTGACATACCAGTGATCGAGGACAAGGCATCCACTACCAGCATTGCTGCAGCTCCTACTTCAGCTTTTGTCGACACAGCTGCATTAACAGATAAGGCAGTCACCAGTCTTCTTCCATACCTCAAGAGCATCTTGCAAGAAGAGCAGTGGTTGACCTTGATTTCCAACTGGGTTTTGTTTGAGCTTGCTAATCCACTCCGCGGTGTACGTTTTACATTGTTATTGATATTTTGCTGGATATCTTACAGTTTTTTAAGCGTTTGCCTACTAAATCCCGCCCAAGCCAGATTGCTGCATGGCTTAAAGGAGGGCGCAAGGCAGAGGCTGCTCAAATGCCACACCTTGCTGACAGCACCAAGTTTGGCTTGGATTGGACTGCATGGTGGAAAGCAATTCAACCAAGTTGGCACCAGGAAACCCTGACCCATGATATTCCATTTGATGCCACTTGGATGCCATTATTATGTGGTGGTGCTAATGGCATTCTGCTTGTTGTTTTAGGTCTTGGTTGGTGGATCAATGCGAGCCTGTCCAATATTGACAGCAGCTCCAGCATCAACACAGTCATTGATGATGTGAGCTGGGTCTTGGTTCAGCTGCATGGTGCAGTGGATTCAGACAAGAAAAGGCCAGCTGATCCTACTTCAGACTATGAAGAACCTGGTGCAAAGAGGTAAGTGTGATATATCTGAAATTCAAGTCTCAAAATTCATTTGTGTTTTAGGCAAAGGAAAGGTGTTCAAAGGAAATGATGATTTTATTGCCATGTTTTTATTTCTTTTTTCTATACAATTTATGAACTGTGTCTATGTTGGAATTGTCAAGTTATGTCCCAAGTTTTCTGAGCTGCAGCCTGAGGTTATTACAATATATTAAAATGAGCCCAGTTTCAATTACAATGGCTTTCAGTTCTAATTACAATCGATTACAATGGCCTCTCATATCCATTACAATCAAATACAATGCCCCCCATATCCATTACAATGAATTACAATGGCTCCCAGTTCCAATTACAATCAAGTACAATGGCCTCCTATACCAATTACAATCAATTACAATGACTCCCAGTTCCAACTACAATCAAATACAATGCCCCCCATATCCATTACAATGAATTACAATGGCTCCCAGTTCCAATTACAATCAAATACAATGGCCTCCTATACCAATTACAATCAATTACAATGACTCCCAGTTCCAACTACAATCAAATACAATGCCCCCCATATCCATTACAATGAATTACAATGGCTCCCAGTTCCAATTACAATCAAATACAATGGCCTCCTATACCAATTACAATCAATTACAATGACTCCCAGTTCCAATTACAATCAAATACAATGGCTCCTGGTCCCAATTACAATGAATTATAATGGCTTCCAGTTCCAATTACAATCAAGTACAATGGCCTCTCATACCAATTAAAATCAATTACAATGGCACCTGGTTCCAATTACAATCAAATACAATGGCACCTGGTCCCAATAACAATCAAGTACAATGGCCTCTCATACTAATTACAATCAAATACAATAGCCTCCCATACCAATTACAATCAATTACAATCCATCCCCATACCTATTACAATCAATTACAATCCATCCCCATACCTATTACAATCAATTACAATGACTCCCCATATCAGTTATAATCAATTACAATCACCTCCTATATCAATTACAATCAATTACAATCCCTCTCCATATCAATTATAATCAATTACAATCACCTCCCATATCAATTACAATCAATTACAATGACTCCCTATATCAATTACAATCAATTACAATCACCTCCCATATCAATTACAATCAATTACAATCACCTCCCATTACAATTACAATCAATTACAATCACCTTCCATACTTATTACAATCAATTACAATCACCTCCCATACTTATTACAATCAATTACAATCACCTCCTACATCAATTACAATCAATTACAATCACCCCTTCCATGTCAATTACAATCCAGTACAATCATCTATTACAATAACTCCTCGGTATTATATACAACAGACTACTCGGCATTGCCTTGTTTTTGTATACAAAAGTACGAGCCACGACTCGCTGTGTTAACCTTCTGGAGCCACTCCTTCAGGTTCCATAAAGACTCGGTGACCGCCTTCGCTTCACCGTGGAGGAGGCGAAAGCCTTCCTCCTCGAAGTACAAGACACCGACGTTGTCGCTGTTAAATCCGGCGTGCGTAGACGCTATGGAAATAGCGGGGGACGGGGGGGCAGGAGGCACGGTCACCTCCACCTGCGGGTTCGGGTCGTCGGTCTGCATGAGGCCGTCGTTGCCCTAGAAGAGGATGCCAGACGAGGGTCCCGGCTGGGAGAAAAGGCCTTGACTGGCGGAGGGCTCAGTGCGGCCGGGGTGCGGGTTCAGCGGTGAGAGCGTAGGTCTCCCACTGCCGCTCAACATGTCGAGCGGGTCGTCGCTCATCGAAACTCTCTATAATTCATTTGATTTTTAACGGATTTCACGATAAACAGAAACGGAGGTGCTCAAGAGTGTAAGTAACTCGGATTTGCAACTGGATACGAGATTGGCCCAGGTGTCGACGCTGTGGAACGTGTTTTGTGCGATGCAAGAGGTTGTTTACAGGTGTTTACAGATGGGCGTTGCAGAAAGAGGTGACGGTTTCATCAATCTGGAACCAAGAAGTATATTGGTGCTTCCACATTTTGTTTTCATGAGGCAGGAAAGCCAGAGGCCTATGAGTGTCCCTCTCATAAGAGAATGGGCTTCATGAAGTTGGTGACTGGCAATGAGCTGTATGCTCACTGCTGTTGCATCGCATGCTGACACATGCTGATCAATGTGTATCATGCATGGTTCAATTTTATAAAGAGCAACCAGTGCTCCTGCAGATGAGGGCCTGAAGACTCTGTCTATGGGGCTGATTGGCATAGCGGTAAACGCAGTCAGGTAGTCCTGTGGATGTGGCAATCCACAAAGCCGCGGGTTCTAGTCCTGGAGGTGGCATCTTCAGGTTTGCATTCAGAAGTGTCCAGAGCTGGTTCCATGTAACGCAGGCAGGAAGTATCATGACCCTGTGACAGCTGTTCCCATGGAGAGGTGACTTGGTCACATAACTAAGCAGCTGGCATGTGACATAAGCTGGGTTATGCATTACACATGTGACTGACCCCACTCTGTAGGCTCTGATCATGTAACCCTAACTCACATGACCAGGTTTCCCTTGGTGTGGATGGCCTTGGGATGTAAGGGCCAGACAATGCCTTAATCCAGCAGACCACATGTGATCCCTGATCTTAAAAGGTAGGGGCTGAAAGGATAAGGGACCATACCGGGAATTGGGCTGATAACCACCCGATGGCGTTTGAGCCAACAGGGCACCCAGTACCATGTGAGCTGCCTGAAGTAGGAGTTCATGGTGGTTAGTCATGGTGCAGTACACCAATGGTGGAAGTAGATCCAGACCCATTCAGCTAAGGGCTCCCCCTGTGGGGACCTGTCATGGGAGGACCATGGACCTTGCTGTGATATCGGATGCCAGTCTGGGAGGCATGTGGCAAGACAGAGACCTTAGTCAGATTGGGGATCCGTGCCCATTAAGGGCATCAGCGAACCATCTGTCAGGGGACGGAAAGGCAGGACCGGGGTCACACCCGGACACCGCTGGGCCATAGCAAGGCTAGACAGTCTCTAGTCCTTGGCTCGAGAGACCTAACTCCTCTGTCGGTAGTCCCTGGGATAATACACCCAGGTAACTGCTTAAGTTGAATCTGAAGTGTGACACTCCTGGGTAGATGGTCTGCCTCCATAGCACAATGGAGGGACAGAACTGGAGCCTGGGTAGCAGCCTCTCCCGCAAGGAGGGGGCTAAACTTCGCCTAAGTGTCTTAGCTGCGGCAAAGAACACTCCACTGATGACCAGAAGTGCACCTTCTGGAAGAACCGTTTCGATCCTGAGTGGATCAAACAACATTACCAGCTGGTATGTGATCATAAGCGTACAGGCCAGAATTGCTCTAACACCTCCCCGCAGCGTAATGCAGAGGCTGGACCCTCATGAGTTCCTCATCGGACAGCCCTGCTCTGGCAGTGGTCCCTGGTATGAGGGGGTGCTCCTTTATTTCTTTGCTTCGTATCCTTTCTCAAAATGTAAACCGAAAGCATGTACATGTAGACGTGCTCCTCTCCACTCTCAGAGAGGAATATGATATCCTTTTTCTCCAAGAACCTGCTTGGAACATTGTAAGATACACCCCATCGGCAGTTAGTGTCGATGGCGAGGCAGTAATCGGAGGTCCAACCTATCTGGACTGGACTTGCGTCGTTCACAGGTCATTCTATGAGGACCCCCCTCGTGTGATGGCCTATGTACACAACCGCCTACGGCGGCTAAGACCTTCTCTGTGACGCGACCTAGTTGATAGTTGTGATCTTATGGTTATAAGCCTCGCCACTCCTGGCGAGCCTCTCTTCCTTGCTAACGCCTACTCTGATGTAGACGGCAGCGCGATCCGGCTCCTGGACGAATGTTCAGAGCGTTCTGACTTTCCCAACTTGGTTTATCTAGGTGGGGACTTCAACTGTCACTATGAACTTTGGGATCAAGTTTATACTTCTCAGCGTATGCGGGGCGAGATGCTGTGTAATGCGGCACTCGAACTTGGACTTGAATAGATGGAACTGTCTAACGCCGGTCCAACATTCATATCCCATGACTGAGAGCTTTGGCCTTCAACTATCGATCTGATGTTCTGCCCTGTATTGACAGGACAGATTCAGCTGCGCATCGAACATGCACTGCAGTTGACTTCGGACCATTGCCCGTTATCACTTGGACTTGACATCCTGCTGCTTGACATCAGCGACCAGCGGAGGTCACTCCCCAAAGACAGTGTCCCTGAGTTCATCGCCAACATTGCCTCTGACTTACTCGGACTGGATATGATTCCAGTAGAAACTACTCGCGATCTTGAAAGGGTACTTTGTGCACTTTCGGCATCAGTTGATCAGGCTTGGAAAATGCACTCTAAGAAGTGCAAGCTCTCTAAGTGGAGCAAGGGCTGGTGGAACCAGCACTGCTCCGAGACTTTGGAAACTTTCAGGCAAACTCAGTCTGAAAGGGACCACCGCATCTGGCGATGAGCTATTAAAGATGCTAAACGCACCTTCTTTGATAACTGAATCAAAGAGATTGCTGAAAAGTTGCGACGTCCATGGGATCTAGCTGCATGGATGAAGCAACAGCCTTTGCCTAACTACGAGGCAATCTCCTTTCAGGGACAACCTTGCAATTCTATCGAGTCGCTCTGGGATGTGCTCGATAAGTCTTATAATGCTGCATCTGATAGGCTGGTTAATTTGGATAAGCTCGACGAACTCGAGTCTCACCCAACACAGGACTGGGTCCCATTTTCTGCGGCAGAACTCCGGGAATCGCTGGAGCCCTGCAGCAATACATCTGCTCCAGGTCCGGATCATCTGACCTGGGCGCATATCAAACAGCTAGTGAGATTCCCTCATGTCGCTACATTTTTCCTGAACATCACAAATGCATGTTTGGACTTGGGGCACTGGCTCTTGTACTTCAAGCAGAGCTTGTCGGTGATCATCCCAAAACCTGGCAAACCTGCATACGATACCCTGAAAGCCTTTCACCCGATTGTGCTTTTGAACACCCTCAGCAAGCTCGTCGAGAAAATGCTGGTGCATCGTATGCAATACAAGGCAACTAAATTTGCTGTTTTTGATCCAAAGCAGTTTGGTGGCATCCGACAGAACTCTACAGAGGACGCCGGAGTGTTTCTTACCCACATTATCTGGCAAGGCTGGATAAAGGGTCTCAAAATGAGCATCATCGCCTTTGATGTCACTCAATACTTTCCCTCACTGAACCATCATATGTTGGTGAGAATACTTCAATATGGGGGCTTTGCACGTCAAGTGTCAAAGTTCTTCGAGTCATATCTCATCAGGCATAAAACTTCCTATGCCTGGCATAGCGCTATCTTGCCTGAGTTTGATGCTGATGTTGGTGTCGGTTAAGGCTCGGCACTATCCCCAGTACTGTCTGTGCTGTATTTGGCGCCGGTGCTGAAATTGTACCAGAAAGTCGCCGACATGCCAATGATGATATCATTTGTTGATGATGGGCTGATTATCGCCCAGTCCAAGTCAATCCCGGACAATGTTCCAAAGCTGAAGAGGGCGTATGTGTCTGTGCACAACCTCTTCACCGATTTCGGGCTTGTTGTTGAACACAACAAGACTGAGTTGCAGCATTCCTCATGCAATGCAGCGGACCCCTGTCCCTCCATTGATCTTGGGTTCGAGCCATATACTGGCATGACTCCACTCCAGCCCAAGGATGTCTGGCGATACCTTGGCTTTTTCTTGGATGCGTGCCTTTCTTTCAAGGAGCATGTCCGCTTTTATGCAACGAAGGCTTTGACCACTGCCAGAGCTTTCCAAATGCTAGGCAATTCTGTTCGAGGACTGTCGCCTCAACAGAAATGCATCCTCTACCTGTCATGCGCTCGCCCAATTGCGACGTATGGCTGTTTATTATGGAACTTCAATGGTATGTGCAATGTCACGCTCATGAAGTTGTTGCGTCAGATGCAGTGAAAAGCATGTATCTGGATTAATGGGCAGTTTCGCACCACCCTAGAGGGTGCAGCTGAAATGATGGCCTGCGTCGAACCTATCGCCGGGTTCATCAAACGGCTCAAAGTTGGGTCCTCTGCCTGTGGCCAACTCTAATGTAACGCATGCCCTTCGTTCTCTTACCACTCCTGCTTTGGTGGGTGGGGATCCCTGGAGGTCAAAGAACATGGCCTCCCTCTCTGAATGCCAGTGCTCATCGCTGAAATCTCCTCTCAAAGATTTGGTGGACCTTAGACCACCAAACTTTATACACACGGATTATTTTGCAGATGCAAATAACCCGGGCAGGTGGTTGGTCGACCAATTTGGCAACCGCTTTGAGACTCATAGGCTCCTTGGCAAAGATGAGGACTCTGTCAAGGCCTATTGCAACTTGCTGGAACAGGCGCTCGCTGAGTGCCAGGCCCAGCAAGAATGTGTATATATCAGTAGTGATGGCCCCATGCCCGCCACCTTTGTCTGCAACGCCCACTTGTAAACATCTGTAAACAACCTCTCACATCGCAAAAAACACGTTCTACAGCATCGACACCTGGGCCGATCTCCTATCGAGTTGCATATCCGAGTCTAAACCACTCTTGAGCACCTTCCATTTTCTTTATCGCGAAATCCGCTGAAAATCCAGCAAAAAATTAGAGAGTTTCGATGAGCGACGACCCGCTCGACACGTTGAGCGGCAGTGGGAGGGCTACTCTCTCACCGCTGAACCCGCACTCCGGCCGTACTGAGCCCCCCACCAGTCAAGGCCTATTCTCCCAGCCGGGACCTTCGTCCGGCATTCTTTTCCAAGGCAATGACGGCCTCATGCAGACCGACGACCCGAACCCGCAGGTGGAGACAACGGCGCCCCCTGCTCCCCCCTCTCCCGCTATTTCCATGGTGTCTACGTGCGCCGGATTTAATAGCGACAATGTTGGTGTCTTGTACTTCGAGGAGGAAGGTTTTCGCCTCCTCCACAGTGAAGCGAAGGCGGTCACCGAGTCTCTATGGAACCTGAAGGAATGGCTCCGGAAGGTCAACACAGCAGCCGTGCAAGTCCCAGCTGGCTACCAATACGCCATCGCGGAAGGTCTGGCCTCCTTGGTCAACACTGCCGCCGATGTGAATATGTTCGGTATCCCCACTCTCGAGGGGACCAAGGCTACTCTCGGGCAATGACTCGCCACTATGGTCCGCGCCCGCACATCCAAGACCGCCCACTTCTCGGGCGATGTTCACGATTCCTCTCCGATGGGCACGTTGCGCCCCCAGGACTCCCGCTCGAACGCCGGCACTCGACCCCCGAGACCACCTCGGAACCCGAACCGCCCGCCTCCCCCTCCTCGGAACCGATCCCGCTCCCGAACTCCAGGACGAGGTCCTTCTCCACCTGTCAATCGGGCTACACGCCCCTCTGACAAGAAGCGCTCCTACGTGCAAGTGGCGGCTCAGCCCGCTACCACTCCAGCTGAGGCCATTGTGGCCCTGGCCAAGACATTTCCGGACCTTCCCGCCGACAAGATCGTCTCCTTGCAAAAGGAGGCGACCGGCGAGTCTTCTGGACTGCCTAAGAAGAAGGCGAAGTCCACTTCGCACGGACCGTCTCGACGTAATGTCAGATTGGTCTATACTTTCCCTGGCGGCAATGGCTCTGTTGCCGCCGGAATGCTCCTGACGACCCTCAACCGGGGGTTAACTGCTGGCAAGTCCTGGATCCGATGCGAGTCCATCCAGGACCACTCCACCACCTCGTTCTCATGCTTGATGACAAGGGTGGCATCTCCGAAGGACTGCGACATCATGCGCGAGTCCGCCCTCCGGTGCGCTCCAACTGGCTCTATGGTCGAGCTCACCATGCCCACGAGCATTTCCTATGCGAAACTGCTCGACGTTCTGTATTTCAATGACGATGGCAGCACCCTCACTGCCCGTCAAGCCTACAAGATTCTCCGAGACTCCTCGTTCTCGGACCTCATCACCCTTGTCGGAGTGCCGCGCATCATGCGCAACTCCAAGAAATCTGATACTGCAACCGTTTGGTTCAATATTGAAGACACCACGACTGGCCGGAACATCAAGGTGCTGGACGATCGTACCGTCATGGTTCGGAACTGGTGCTGCCGGTTCAAAGCCGCCCTCTCATCGCCGGGATCTCCTCTCTGTGATCGTTGCTGGCGCTGGAGGCATTCTTCTATGAAATGCAACCAGCAATCTCTTTGATGCCCGCTGTGTGGGGAACCGCACAGAAAGGAGCATCACCGCATCCTGGCCTCCTGCTGCAAGGCGAAGCCAAAAGCAAACCCGCCCGTCGAGGCAACCCCTGTGGGGCAGCCCTGTCCGCATCCTCCCAAGTGCCTTAGCTGCGGCAAAGAGCACTCTACCGATGACCGGAAGTGCACCTTCTGGAAGAATCGTTTCGATCCCGAGTGGATCAAGCAACACTACCAGCTGGTACGTGATCGCAAGCGTGCTGGCCAGAATCGTTCTAATGCCTCCCCGCAGCGAAATGCAGAGGCCGGACCTTCATGAGTGCCTCATCGGACAGCCCCACTCCGGCGGTGGTCCCTGGTACGAGGGGGTGCTCTTTTATTTCTTCGCTTCGTATTCTTTCCCAAAATGTGAACCGAAAGCATGTACATATGGACGTTCTCCTCTCCACTCTTGGAGAGGATTATGATATTTTGTTTTTCCAAGAGCCCGCTTGGAACATCGTAAGATACGCCCCATCGGCACATAACGTAGACAGTGAGGCGGTAATCAGAGGCCCAACCCATCCGGATTGGACCTGCATCGTCCGCAGGTCATCGTACGAGGAGCCCCCTCGTGTGATGGCCTATGTGCATAACCGCCTAAGGCAGTTAAGACCTTCCCTGAGGCGCGACCTGGTTGACAGTCGCGATCTCATGGTTATAAGCCTCGCGACTCCAGGCGAGCCTCTCTTTCTCGCTAATGCCTACTCTGATGTAGACGGCAGCGCAATTCGGCTCTTGGATGAATGTTCGGAGCGTCCAGACTTCCCCAACCTGGTGTACTTGGGTGGGGACTTCAACTGTCATTATGAACTTTGGGATCAAGTTCATACCTTTCAGCGTACGTGGGGCGAGATGCTGTGCAATGCAGCACTCAAACTCGGACTTGAATGGGCGGAACCTTCAAATGCTGGTCCGACTTTCATCTCTCATAATCGAGAGCTTCGGCCCTCGACTATCGACTTGATGTTCTGCCCTGTCTTGACAGGACAGATTCATCCGCGCATTGAACACGCGCTACAATTGACTTCGGATCACTGTCCGTTGTCACTTGAACTCGATATACCACTGCTCGACATTAGCGATCAGCAGAAGTCACTCCCCAAAGACAGTGTCCCCAAGTTCATCGCCAACATTGCCGCCGATCTACTCGGACTGGATATGATTCCAGTTGAAACTATCCACAACCTCGAGAGAGTACTCCGTGTGCTCTCGGCGTCAGTTGATCGGGCTTGGGAAACTCACTCTAAGAAGTGCAAGCTCTCTAAGTGGAGCAAGGGCTGGTGGAACCAGCACTGCTCTGAAGCTTTGGCAACTTTCAGGCAAACTCGCTCTGAAAGAGACCACCGCATCTGGCGACAAGCTATCAAAGATGCTAAATGCACCTTCTTTGACAATAGAATCAAAGAGGTCACTGAAAAATCACGACGTCCATGGGATCTAGCTGCATGGACGAAGCAAAGGCCTCTGCCTGACTACGAGGTGATCTCCTTCTGGGGACAGCCTTGTAATTCTATCGAGTCGCTCTGGGATGCGCTCGACAAGTCTTATAACGCTGCGTCTGACAGGCCGGTTAATCTGGATAAGCTCGACGAACTCGAGTCTCATCCAATGTGGGACTGGGTCCCGTTTTCTGCTGCAGAACTCCGGGAGTCCCTGGAGCCTTGCAGCAATACATCTGCTCCAGGTCCAGACCATCTGACCTGGGTGCATATTAAACAGCTAGTGAGATTCCCTCACGTCGCTATGTTCTTCCTAAACATTGCAAATGCATGTTTGGACTTGGGGCATTGGCCCTCGTACTTCAAGCAGAGTTTGTCGGTGATTATCCCGAAACCTGGCAAGCCTGCATATGATACTCCAAAAGCCTTTCGCCCGATTGTGCTTTTGAACACCCTCGGCAAGCTCGTCGAGAAAATGCTCGCGCGTCGTATGCAATACAAGGCAACTAAATTTGCTGTCTTTGACCCAAAGCAGTTCGGTGGCATCCGACAGAACTCCACGGAGGACGCTGGAGTGTTTCTTACCCATATTATCCGGCAAGGCTGGGCAAAGGGTCTTAAAATGAGCATCATCGCTTTTGATGTAGCTCAATACTTCCCTTCACTCAACCATCGTATGTTGGTGAGGATACTTCAACACGGAGGCTTCGCATGCCAAGTGTCTAAGTTCTTCGAGTCATACCTCGTCGGGCGTAAAACTTCTTATGCCTGGCGCAACACTGTCTCACCTGAGTTTGATGCCGATGTTGGTGTCGGTCAAGGCTCAGCTCTGTCTCCAGTACTGTCTGCGCTTTATCTAGCGCCGGTGCTGAAATTGTATCAGAAAGTCGGCGACATGCCGACTATCATCTCATTCGTTGACGATGGACTGATTATTGCTCAGTCCAAGTCAATTCCGGATAATGTCCCAAAGCTGAAGAGGGCGTACGCATCAGTGCACAACCTCTTCACTGACTTCGGGCTTGTTGTTGAGCACAACAAGACCGAGCTGCAGCACTTCTCGCGCAATGTGGCGGACCCCCGTCCGTCAATTGATCTTGGGTTCGCGCCATATACTGGCACAACTCCACTTCAACCCAAGGATGTCTGGCGATACCTGGGTTTTTTCTTGGACGCGCGTCTCTCCTTTAAGGAGCACGTCCATTTCTATGCAACGAAAGCTCTGACAACTGCCAGAGCTTTCCAAATGTTAGGCAATTCTGTCCGAGGTTTGTTGCCTCAACAGAAACGCATCCTTTACCTGTCATGCGCTCGCCCTATTGCGACATATGGCTGTCTATTATGGAACTTCAATGGTATATGCAACGTTGCGCTCATGAAGTTGTTGCATCAGATGCAGTGCAAGGCCTGCATCTGGATCAATGGACAGTTTCGCACCACTCCGGAGGGTGCAGCTGAAACTATGGCCTGCATTGAACCCATCGCCGGCTTCATCAAACGGCTTAAGGTTGGGTCCTCTACCCGGCTAGCCAATTCCAATGTGAGGCATGCCCTCCGCTCTCTTACCACACCTGCTTCGGCAGGTGGGGATCCTTCAAGGTCAAAGAACTTGACCTCTCTCTCCGAACGTCAGCGCGCGTCGCTGAAATCTCCTCTCAAAGATCTGGTGGACCTTAGACCGCCAAACTTTATCCACACGGATTACTTCGCAAATGCGAATAACCCGGGCAGGCGGTTGGTCGACCAGTTCGGCGACCGCTTTGAGACTCATAGGCTCCTTGGCAAAGACGAGGACTCTGTCAAAGCCTATCGCAACTCGCTGGAGCAGGCGCTCGCCGAGTGCCAGGCCCAGCAAGACTGTGCATATGTCAGTAGTGACAGCGCCGTGCCCACGAAAGCAGATGCGCGGACCAAGCAGTCGGTGTATGCATCCCGGGTTTACCAGGGCACCAGACTCGTATTTGAAACTCGTCAACCGGTCGGTAAAGCGACCAGCGACGACGCTGAGCTGATTGGATTGCATGTTGCGATCCAGAAGGCCACCACACAGGATGGAGTCACATCCATCTCGTGTTTCTTAGATTCAATGAATGCGATTAACCGCATCATCGATTGCAACCCCCACTCCGCACAGCGGCATTCTATTGCCCTGTGCGAGGTATTACGGTGCTGGCTCGATGAAGATGAGCAGTGCAGGATTGATTTCTGGCACGTCCCTTCCAGATGGAAGTGGGCTATTCAACTCCAAGCACACGAGTACGCTCGGTCGCTTGACATTCCACTGGGCACTCGCCCTCTTTATACCACGGATGTGCTTCGAAAGGAGGCAGACAATGAAATGCATGCCTCTTGGTTCGATCAATCTCGGACCAAGAGATATATAGGTTCTTCGACGTTTTATTTCCATGAAGCGGGGAAACCTGACTCCTATGAGTGCCCCTCTCGTAAGAGAATGGGCTTCATGAAGCTGGTGACAGGCAACGAGCTATATGCCCGCTGCTGTCACGTTGCATGCGGACATGCACCGATCAATGCCTATCGTGCGCGGTTCAATTTCGTTGAGAGCGACCAATGCTCGTGCGGACGAGGGCCCGAGGACTCCGTCCATGTCATGACTCTCTGCTGTAATTGGGAGAGGCCACCCAAACGCCAGTATGATGCCTTTGTGCGTCTCTGGTTCGTTAAGTACCTGACAACTAACAAAGCGGCGGGTGCTTTCACTCCGGATCCAGGCGGCAGGTGACCGTGTGTCTGCTTCGCTCTGCGGAGCACTGGAACAGTCTGGTGACTGACGAAAGCGGTCGCCGAGCTTCATTGCACATTGCAAGCCCTGCAATGGCGGGTGTTATGGGACCTCATGGACCCTTTACGCGGAAATGACCGCATCTGGGCCTTCGGGCCTGGGGGACACCAGCTCTAGCGAGCGATTCAGCACGAGCTCATATGAGCGCGGGCAGGAGACAACAGGGCAGTGCAGCCCTCTATGTTTATCCCTTTCTGTTTTATATCGGACAGATCGTATTTATCATAGATACCGTTGTGTATTTACAAGCGGACTGCCATCGAGCACCGCTATATAAATTGTTGATATAAAAAAAAAAAAAAAAAAAAAAAAAGATGGCCCCATGCCCATGAAATCAGGTGCACTTGTTAAACAGTCAGTGTATGCATCCCAGGTCTACCGGGGCACCAGGCTCTTCGAAACTCGTCAGCCGGTCGGTAAAGCAACCAGCGATGATGCAGAACTTATTGGATTGCGCGTTGCAATCCAGAAGGCTACCACACAGGATGGAATCACTTCCATCTCATGCTTCTTGGATTCGATAAATGCGATCAACCACATTATCGATTGCAACCCCCATTCCATGCAGCGGCATTCCATCACCCTGTGTGAGGTTTTACAGCACTGGCTCGACGAAAATGAGCGGCACAGGATTGACTTCCGGCATGTCCCTTCCAAGTGGAAGTGGGCTATTCAACTCGAAGTGCATGAGTATGCTCGTGCACTCGATATTCCACTGGGCGCTCGCCCCCTGTATACCACGGATGCACTCCGAAAGGAAACAGACGACGATATGCACGCCTCTTGGTTCGACCCATCTCGGACTAAGAAATATATAGGCGCTTCCACGTTTCCTTTCCATGAAGCAGGAAGACCGGAGTCCTATGAGCACCCTTCTCGCAAGAGGATGGGCTTCATGAAGTTGGTGATGGGCAACGAGTTGTACGCTCACTGCTGTCACATTGCATGTGGACATGTGCCAATCAATGTATAGGGGCGCTGGTGGCCCAGTGGTTATCATTACCACCAAATATCCACAGAGGTGGCTGTGCACCACTGGAAGGGTTGGGGTTCGATTCCCCTCATCCTCAGTACCCATAAAAAGCTGGGAAAGGCATGTGACCTATCAGAGGTTACCATCACATGCTCGGTTTACATGGGTCAGGTGATGCTGACACCATGGGAAAAAATTGGTTGCATTGATCACCTGGCCTGGGTGCGGTGCCTGAATTGATAACTCAGGGCCCAGGTTCAAGGAGTCATGTGACATTTACATAATATCACCTGATCCAGGTGGGAGTAATCGATTGTACCCCAAAGTGGCACACTAGAACTTGAGTCTGGTGTCCCATGGCTGAAATGGTCACGTGATATCACGTGATCAAGTAGGGAGCGAAAGCATAGGGGGCGGTAAGCGGGGTAGAATATATACAGAACAAGCTGAATGTCTGGGTGATTCCAGGCCAGGCCATCCCCCACCACAGACAGTCACAGTCCGGCATCACCGGAGCCATCCGCTGACATAGAGTGGTCATTAGTCCCAGTAGTATGACACCTGTGACGTACCTGCAAAGTGGGCCGCTCCTTACGGACCAGGTCCATGGACACTCGGGGACTCCAGGGGAGGGGGCGAAGAATGAGTTGAGTCCTGGGTTCCTCGGAACTAAACAGGGGGGGCTCCTGGTGTCAGAAACCAATCCCTGACTCATTCGTGAGAGCACAATCAGGGCTGGCTGGTGGCAAGGCAGAGACCAGGGACAAGTAGGGATCCGCAATGATGATGTAAGCGAACCACTTGCTCTGGAACGGGAAACGGTAGTAAGCAGGGCTCTCTGTGAACTCCCTGCTGAAGAGCAAGCCATGGCAGGCGGGGACAGTCTCCCACGACCTGGCCAGAGTAGTGCTAACAAACTCCTCTGTCGGTTCATGGACTGATGAGGTCCATTGGGTCTGAGTTGACTCTGGGATGCACTGTAATGGTGGGCTCCCCCTCGCAAGAGCAGGTGAAGCGCAGGGCTCTGCTATATGCAGGGCCCTGAATCTTGTAAATTGCTGAATTAAAAAAAAAAAAAAAAAAAAAAAAAGCCAATCAATGTGTATTGGGCGCGGTTGAATTTCATCGAGAGCAACCAATGCTCATGTGGATGAGGGCCCGAGGACTCCGTCCATGTCATGACTCTCTGCCATAACTGGCAGAGACCAACTGAATGCCAGTATGATGCCTTCGTGCATCTCTGGTTCGTGAAGTACCTAACGTTGAATAAGGTGGCAGGTGCTTTCATTCCAGATCCAGGTGGCGGGTGACCATACGTCTGCTGCAGACAGTGCTCTTCGGAGCGTTGATGCATTCTGGCGATTGATGAAAGCAATCACCGAGCTTTAGTACGAACCACAAACTCTGCGACAGCGGGTGTTATGGGACCTCGCGGACCCTTTACACAGAATTGACCACATCTGGACCTTTGGGTCTGGGGGACACCAACTCTAGCGAGTGAATGAGCATGAGCTTGAGCCTTGAGCAGCCTGAGTGCAGGCAGGAGACAGCAGGGCGGTGCAGCCCTCTATGTTTATCTCTTTGCTTCTGTACTATCGGGTGCATCGTATTTATCGTAGGCACAGTCATGTACTTACAAGCAGACTGCCATTGAGCACCGCTATAAAAATTGTTGATTTAAAAAAAAAAAAAAAAAAAAAGAAGACTCTGTCCACAACACCTCCTCTTTCTGCAACACCTACTTGTATACAACTGTAAACAAACTCTCACCTCACAAAAACACATTCTACAGTGATGACACTTGGGGCAATCTTGAATCTTGTTGCAAATCCGAGTTCCTAACACTCTTGAGCACATTCAGTTCTTCTTATTGCGAAATCCGCTGAAAATCCAGTGCATTATTAGAGAATTTCAATGAGCAATGACCTGCTTGACATGCTCAGTGGCGGTGGAGGGCCAAAACTCTCCCCGCTGAACCTGCACCCTGGCCACGCTGAGCCCTCTGCCAGCCAAGGCCTCTTCTCCCCACCCGGCCCTTCATTGGAGGTTCTGTTCTAGAGGAACGATGGTCTAATGCAGACTGACCCCATCAATATGCAGGGCGAGGCATCGGCACCTGCCACTCCACCATCTTCCACTATTTCCATGGCGTCTACTTGTGCTGGGTTTAACAGCGACAATGTCAGTGTCCTGTACTTTGAAGAGGAAGGATTTTGCCTCCTTCACAGAGAAGCTAAGGCAGTCACCGAATCCCTTTGGAACCTGAAGAAATGGCTCTGGAAGGTTAACATGTCAGCCATGCAAGTCCCTGCTGGCTATCAATATGCCATCACAGAGGGACTGGCCTCTTTGATTGACATCACTGTGGATGTCAACATGCTTGGAATCCCCACTCTCGAAGGGACCAAAGCCTCCCTCAGTCAGTGGCTCGCTAGTATGGTCTGTGCCCATGTATCCAAGACCGCCCATTTTGTGGGCAATGTCCCTTCCACCTCTCCTACAGGCACTTTGCACCCTCAGAACTCTCGATCCAATGCCAGCGCTTGGCCTCCGAGACCACCTCGCAACCCAAACCACCTGCCCCCCCTCCTCGTGGCCAATCTCATTTCTGCACCCTGGGATAAGGCCTCCCTCCCCCAGTCAATTGGGCTACATGCCCATCTGACAAGAAGCACTCTGATGTGCAATGGATTGCACATTGCAATCCAGAAGGCCACCATACAGGATGGAGTCACATCCATCTCGTATTTCCTTGATTCAATGAATGCAATCAATTGCATCATTGACTGTAACCCTCACTCCATGCAGCAGCATTCCATTGCTTTGTGCGAAGTGCTACAGCGCTGGCTCGATGGGAATGAGCAGTGCAAGATTGAGTTCTGGCATGTCCCTTCCAAGTGGAAGTGGGCTATTCAACTTGAAGCGCATGAGTACGCTCATACACTTGATATTCCACTGGGCGCTCGCCCTCTGTATACCATGGATGCGCTCTGGAAGGAGGCAGACAATGAAATGCATGCCTCTTGGTTCGACCAATCCTGAACCAAGAAATATATAGGTGCTTCCACGTTTCATTTCCATGATGCGGGAAGGCCCGAGTCCTATGAACGCCCATCTCATAAGAGAACGGGCTTCATGAAGTTGGTGACAGGCAACGAGCTCTATGCCCACTGCTGTCACATTGCATGCGGACATGCGCTGATCAATGCATATCGGGCGCAGTTCAATTTTGTAGAGAGCGACCAATGCTCTTGCGGATGAGGGCCTGAGGACTCTGTCCATGTCATGACTCTCTGTCGTAACTGGCAGAGACCAATTGAATGCCAATATGACACCTTCGTGCATCTTTGGTTCATCAAGTACTTAACGTCAAACAAGACGGTGGGTGCTTTTATTCCGGATCCAGGTGGCAGGTGACCGTGCGCTTGTAGCAGACAGTGCTCTTCGGAGCGCTGGGGCAGTCTGGCGATTGACAAAAGTGACTGCTGAGCTTCAGTGTGCACTGCAAGCTCTGCGATGGCAGGTGTTATGGGACCTCACGGACCCTTTATGTGGAATTGACTGCATCTGGACCCTCAGGTCTGGGGGACACCAGCTCGAGTGAGCAATTCAGCACGAGCTTGAGCCTTGAGCAGTCTGAGCATGGGCACGATAGTGCAGAGCAGTGTAGCCCTCCATGTTTATCTCTTTGCTTCTGTACCATCGGATGCATTGTATTTATCGTAGGCACACTCATGTACTTACAAGTGGACTGCCATCAAGCACCGCTATAGAAATTGTTGATTTAAAAAAAAAAAAAAAAAAAAAACTCTTATGCGCAAGCAGCGGCTCAGCCCACAACTACCCCGGCTGAGGCTATTGTAGCCTTGGCCAAAACCTTTCCAGATCTCCCCGCTAACAAAATCGTCTCCTTGCAAAAGGAAGCGACCGGCGAGTGTTACAGACTATTCATTTTTCTTATCTTATCTCCTTTCCCTTATCTCTTCCTCCCCATCATGCTGCACATCCCTCCTCATCATGCTATGCAGCACGCAGTCATCGAGTCATCTTCACTTCCCTAGTCATCCTGAGTCATCTCATCCCAGCCTTACTCATCTGCAGTCCACAGCATTGCACAGTCCATGGTCCGTGCTCAAGTACTGTAGTGTATATAAGGACTTCCAGATGTACCAGTAGTGCTAGGCTTAATATTTCTTTTGCCATCATCTTAAACTGCTCTCGCACTTAGTCTGCCCGAGTCCTTTAAGATTCGTCTAGCCTAACAAGATATTAAGCCTCGCCGAGACTCACTCAGACTCACACACACCACATCGCACTTTATCAAAGACCTAATCAACATTCAACGACAAGCAGTCGCCAACCTAGTGAGCACTAGCATGAGCGACGAGAACACCTGGTTCAGAGAAGTAGATCACACATTGCAGTCCATGCCATTCGCAGAGACAGTCCACGCCAACCACAGAGACACTAGCAATTCGAACAATCGAAAAAGGGAGCATATGCCTACACCAAGTAGCGATGAAGAAGAACAGGCATTTCTGAGAGAATTTGCCTTCACCATCGCAGATGAGCCCACTGAGAACTTCAGTGACGGAACAGCACAGCTCATTGCAGAACTATTACTAGAAGGAGAATATGGGATAAGCCTAGAAGAGCTGTGGTCAGACCAGAATCTTCCTGCTGAAGAAGAGGACGAACCAATCTGCAAGAGAACAAGAGAGAAACGAACGCAAGCCTGAAACTTCAGACAACAGCAGATTGAAAACTACAATCGCCGAGTACAAGAAAAGGATATACTAATACAGAAAGGACACAATGCATAGAGTGTGTGACAGAACCAACAAGAACAACACCGAAGTCAGGAACACATAGGAACGAAGCTGCCAAACTCCGTCAGAAGACCAACTCGCCGAAGTACAGCATAAGAAGGAAATCGCACCACTGTGGTGAAAGTAAGTGACAGTGACTGGAACGAATACTATCAGTGGAGGGAGCGAAAGAGATTACCAAAGACAGACGGACCAACCGTTGCAGAGTGGACCAAATTCAAACAAGCCTGTAAAATCACAAGAATTGACCTGGACTACTGGAAAGAGCAAAGAGAAGAACAAAGACAAAAGCAGATTCAAAAGCAGCAGACCCAAGCACAACAAGCCCAAGAACAGGAAAGCCAAAACCAAGACAGCAACGAAGAAATTCCACAGACAATGGCGACAGAATACAGAGGAATTATTGCAGATCTGAAATCCTTCACAGGAGATCGAACAGCTTTCGACATTTGGTGGAGGAAAATGAAACTCTACATAACCACACATGGAGACCTCACCGATGTACAAAAGATCAGAGCAGTACTATCCAGAATGACCGACAGACTAGGAGCCCACTGAGCATCAAAGAAAATTGACACCATGACCAATCAAAGCACATGGGCCGATTTTGTAACCAAAATACAGACACAATTCAGCAATGTCATGTCACTATCACAAGCAGGAAGCAAATTATTCAACATCAGACAGGGAAACCAACCCATCAACGAATTCCTAGATGAATTCGTAGACCTCGCAGGAAAAGCAGGAATGACAGGAACAGCTCTTCATTTCCTACTTGAGAAGAGCCTAAACTGGAGGACAGCAGAAGCCATACACTCGATCTCCGAACTTCCAACAGATGGAGACGAATATATCAAGACAGTTCGAGCGATTGGACAAAACATCAACAAAGATAGGAATGTAATGAGGAGAGAATTTGCAAACAACCAATGCAAGCTAGGAAACCCAAGCCGAGGAACAGAACAGGCCATGGAAGTCGACAAAGTACGAAGCAATAATTGCTTCAACTGCAATAAACCAGGACACCTCTCACGAAACTGTCTGGAGCCATGAAAAGGAGCAGCAAATGTCACATGTTACAATTGCGGCTTAAAAGGACATTATGCATGAAACTGCAGGAAGAAGAAGAAGGGAAAATCCCAAGTCAGAGAAGTGAAAGAAGAAGGTGAAGAAGACGAAGAAGACAAGGACGAAGAAAGCTCTGACCAAGAGGGTTTTGTCGAAGGGTCTGATTAAGAGGTGCTAAATCACGACCCATACAGCTGGAACAGACTCGCTTCGATACCGGATGTAGATCATCCCATACTCTGAAATACACTATTCCTGCAAAGCGATCTGAAGCACTAAGAAAAACCATCCGAGGCAATAAACCACCCAAAAGGAAAGAACTCGCAGTACCAGCGAAAATACGAATGCAAAAGAGGATAGCAATGATAATACCAGAAGTCGATAGCGGAGCAGACAGGACCTGCATCAATACTGCCATAGTAGCAAAAACGAGATTGAAGACACGACGAATCAAGAAGATTCCAATCATAAATGCAGACAGATCACCCAACCGCCAGAAAACAGCAGACCAAGTAGCGAAAGTCCACATTGACATTAAAGGACACAAAGAGCATATGGAAGCCATCGTACTCGACATTGGAAAGACTGACATACTACTGGGACATGACTGGCTCGTCTATCACAACCCAATGATCAAATAGAGGACAGGAGAGATTGTCTTTAACAGATGCCCCAAAACATGCAAGATAAACCACCAGACAATCAAAATACAAAAAGTGGCTGAACCAGCGAAGACCACAGCCAATAACAGGACGGGAACTCAGATACCTTCATATCTGACGAGATTCAAACACCTCTTTAAGGAGAAGAACTTCGATTGGTTACCGGACCACAAGGAGTGGGACCATGAAATAAACTTAACAAAAGATGCACCCAAGACGATACCGAGCAAGGTCTACCCGATGACGCAGAAAGAACTAGAAGAACTAGATGCCTTTGTCGAAGAAGGACTAAGAACAGGGAAGATACGCCCCTCAAAATCACCTTACGCAGCACTCTGTTTCTTTCGCAATAAGAAGGATGGTAGCAAATGACTCATCCAAGACTATTAGGAAATACACAAATATATAGTCAAGGACAAGTTCCCACTACTACGCATCAGTGAGCTCCTTGACGTACTACAAGGAGCAAAGTACTTTAACAAGATCGGCATTATCTGGGGATACAATAATGTTCGCATTCGAAAAGGAGATGAATGGAAAGCAGCCTTTCTAACAGCAAGAGGGCTCTTCGAACCAATGGTCATGTACTTTGGACAGTGCAATGCACCAGACACTTTCAGCCGAATGATGGCAAGCCTCTTCCAAGACCAAATACGAAGAAGAGTGTGCATAATCTATATGGATGACATCATAATCATTGGACAAACATGAGAAGAACTTCAAAAGAACACAGTAGAAGTCATGGAGATACTGAACAAGAACGACCTAGAGCCAACAGGGCACCCGGTACCATGTGAGCTGCCTGAAGTAGGAGTCCATGGTGGTTAGTCACGGTGCAGTACACCAATGGTGGAAGTAGATCCAGACCCGTTCAGCTAAGGGCTCCCCCTGTGGGGACCTGTCATGGGAGGACCATGGACCTTGCTGTGATATCGGATGCCAGTCTGGGAGGCACGTGGCAAGACAGAGACCTTAGTCAGATTGGGGATCCGTGCCCATTAAGGGCATCAGCGAACCATCTGTCAGGGGATGGGAAGGCAGGACTGGGGTCGCGCCCAGACACCGCTGGGCCGTAGCAAGGCTAGACAGCCTCTAGTCCTTGGCTCGAGAGACCTAACTCCTCTGTCGGTAGTCCCTGGGATAATACACCCAGGTAACTGCTTAAGTTGAATCCGAAGTGCGACACTCCTGGGTAGACGGTCCGCCTCCATAGCACAACGGAGGGACAGAACTGGAGCCTGGGTAGCAGCCTCTCCCGCAAGGGGGGGGCTAAACTTCATCATTTCTGGCATGTCCCTTCCAAGTGGAAGTGGGCTATTCAACTCGAAGCACGCGAGCATGCTCGGTCGCTCGATATTCCATTGGGCGCTCGCCCTCTGTATACCACGGATGCGCTCTGTAAGGAGGCAGACGATGAAATGCACGCCTCCTGGTTCGATCAGTCTCGGACCAAGAAATACATAGGCGCTTCCACGTTTCATTTTCATGATGCGGGAAAGCCTGATTCCTATGAGTGCCCTTCTCGCAAGAGAACGGGCTTCATGAAGTTGGTGATGGGCAACGAGCTGTATGCTCATTGTTGTCGCGTCGCGTGCAGACACGCGCCGATCAATGCATATCGGGCGCGGTTCAATTTCGTTGAGAGCGACCAATGCTCCTGCGGACGAGGGCCCGAGGACTCCGTCCATGTCATGACTCTCTGCCGTAACTGGCAGAGGCCGCCTGAACGCCAGTACGACGCCTTTGTGCATCTCTGGTTCGTCAAGTACCTCACGTCTAACAAGGCAGCGGGTGCCTTCATTCCGGAGCCAGGCGGCGGGTGACCGTACGTCTGCTGGCTCTTCGGAGTCCCGGAACATTCTGGCGATCGACGGAAGCGGTCGCCAAGCTTCACTGCGCATCGCAAGCCCTGCGACGGTGGGCGTTATGGGACCTCACGGACCCTTTACGCGGAACTGACCGCATCCGGGCCTTCGGGTCTGGGGGACGCCAGCTCTAGCGAGCGATTCAGCACGAGCTCATATGAGCGCAGGCAGGAGACAGCAGGGCAGTGAGCCCTCTATGTTTATCCCTTTGCTTCTGTATCATCAGACGCATCGTATTTATCGTAGGTACCCTCGTGTATTTACATGCGGACTGCCATCGAGCACCGCAATACAAATTGTTGATTTAAAAAAAAAAAAAAAAAAAAAAAACAAGAATGACCTATTCATCAAAGGACCAAAGTGTGTCTGAGAATTATCAAAAGTCCCAGTACTAGGGTATATCATAGGAGAAGGGAAAGTGGAAATGGAACCAGAGAAGATTACAGCCATACAATCCTGGCCAACCCTGAAAATGAAGAAAGAACTACAGAAGTTCTTGGGATTCACAAACTTTTACTGACGATTCATCAAAGAATATGCAAAAGTCACTAAACCTTTAACAGAGTTGACTGGAAATAAAACATTCCAGTGGACAGACAAGCAGCAAAGTGCTTTCAAGGAGCTAATTTGATACATAACTTTGGCACCCATCCTAGCATTACCACAAACAGAAGGAAAATTCTGAGTTGAAATGGATGCCTCAGGATATGCCATCGGAGCGGTATTATAATAACAGCAGAAAGGACTGTGGCACCCAATTGCCTTCATCTCAAGATGCATGACCCCAGCAGAGCAGAACTATGAAATCTATGATGAAGAACTGCTTGCGATAATGGTGGCACTGAAGACATGGAGATAATACCTTCTAGAAGGGGGGTCCCAGTAGCCCAGTGGTTTAATCGCCACTAAAGACTGGAGAGGTGGCTGTGCAGTCATTGGGAAGGTTGTGGGTTCGATTCCCACTCATCCTCTGTACCTTATAAAGCAGGGATAGGCAGGTGACCCATCATCGGTTACCGTCACGTGCTTGGTGACTCAGGTTGGTAAGCAACTCTGAGGCAATACCATGGTCAGGTGACCTTCGGTGGCTAGGGTGGTAACCTGGTTATGTGATAGGGATGATCGTGGGAGCCCAAAGTGGCAGGTTAGGTGATCCTTGGCAGGCCATGCCTGAAATAGTCATGTGACTAGTCATGTGATCAAGTAGGGAGTGAAAGCATAGGGTGCAGTAAGCAGGGGAGTAACTGAAAACAATCCGACCCTTGATGCGCACCCCATAATAGGGAGTTCCAGAGCATGCGCGCTTCCGGAAGGTGCCACGCACCCTGTAATGGGGAGTCTCTTCGGACTGCAAGCTTGGGACAGGACACCCCCCACCGGTTAATCTCAAGCCCAGTCTAACCAGCTGCATCAGGCCGAGAACCTGGTCGTTAGTCAGCATTGGTAGTGTGGATCGGTCCCTGTGGATTGGTCGTGGACCGGTCCTTCGGCACACTTGGGGAGTCCCCAGGCCTAGGGGTAGCCACCACATGACTGTAAAGCACTGCTCAGGTGGGAGCCTGAGACCTCCTTGTGGGGCATGCATAACCGGAGTAAGCATGGGTATAGAACTCCTCAGCCTAGGCCTTAGGTCTAGGACGCACACTGAGGCTGGATGCTGGCAAGGCAGAGACCTGGGACATGATTGGGGATCCGTGCCCTTTGGGCATTAGCGAACCACATGCTCAGAAATGGGAAAAGTAAAGTAGGTGGGGCTTACCAATGTCCGGCTTGCTCTCGGCTTGGCCTCTTGGTAACTCACTCCCTGGCCGAAATTCGGACCGTGGCAGACCAGGGTAGTCCCCTGACTCCAGCCCAAGAGGACTTATCCTCTGCCAGTTCATCTGGATGACTAATCCAGGTATTGAATCCAAGTTGATTCCGAGGTCTAGACATGGAATTCCACCGTTTAGTCTAGCGCCTATCCTGCAAAGGAGATGGCGATAAGGGTCCTCCACTTGGAGGGCCCTAAACTTTGGTATTTATCGTAGGCACAGTCATGTACTTACAAGCGGACTGCTATCGAGCACCGCTATATAAATTGTTGATTTAAAAAAAAAAAAAAAAAACATCTTAAACACACTGGAACGCTATGGGATGGCAGATTGCAAGCCAGTCAAGACACCTATGATGACAGGCCTTAATCTTTCCAAGGCAATGGCACCTCAGACTCCAGAGGAAGCGGACTTTATGAAGAACATCCCATATCTCAGTGCTGTTGGATCACTCCAATACTTGGCCACCATGACTAGACCGGACATAGCAGCTGCTGTGTCATGTCTGGGACGCTTCAACTCAAATCCTGGTCCACAGCATTGGAATGCAGTCAAGCACTTACTCAGATACTGCAAAGGGACTATGGATTTCAAGTTGACCTTTTCTGGAGATCTTGGTCCAGAAGTGTTTACCACATTCTGTGATGCCTCCCATGGTGATTGCCCTGATTCTGAACGCTCTACTGGTGGATATGTGACAATTCTTGGTGGTAGAGCTATTGGTTGGTCATCCAAACTGCAGCCCTTTGTTACACTCTCTACAACTGAAGCAGAGTATATTGCTGCAGTTGAAGCTGGGAAGGAGATTTTATGGATGCACAATATTATGCAGGAGATGGGGTATCCTGTATTGCAACCATCACCACTCAAGATTGACAATCAGTCTGCACTGAGTGTCACAAAGAATCCAGAGCATCATGGACAGATGAAACAGCTGGATTTGCGATACTTCTGGCTTAGGGATACAGTGGAGCAGAAGAGGATAGGACCAGAATTTATTCCAGAACCTGAACAAGTCGCAGACTTGTTAACTAAACCACTTACTGTACCGAAGGTCGAATTTTGTAGACAGAAAATGGGACTTGTAGCTACATAGTTTAGACAGTTCAGGTCAGGGGGAGGTGTTAGAAGTGCCCCTCCTGTCCGGACTTGTGCATAGGACAGGACCCAGGCTATGCGCCTAGCAATGCACACAGCCTGTGGCTGTGTGCGCAGCAATGCGCAGCCTGTGGCTGCGTCCACAGCAATGCACAGCACAAGCTGTGCACGCAGTAATGCGCAGCAAATAGCTGTGTCCGCAGCAGTGTACAGCCTACAGCTGTGCCCGCAGCAATGCGCAGCCATAGGCTGCGCACACAGCCTCTTAGACATATATATAGATAGCATAGAGCGCCTTGAAGTCCCCAGTATTCTCACTCAGGACTTCTAGGTTCTAAGGCTCGTCCAGAGTATTCCCTGTGCCTAGTTTTAACAACATCACCCTCTCTTTAGATTCATATCCTCGCGAAATGTCCTAGTCTAGCTGTCCCCACCCATTGTTCTCCCAGGCAGTTGCTGCACATGGGGCCCATGTATGAATGAGTTCTTCATTGTAGAAGCAGATGTGATGGAGAGTGGTGGCGAAGAGTTTGAGTCGCCAGTTCTCAGTGCGAAGCATTTCCATTGCTTCGCGGAGCACGATGCATTCTGCTGCTGTGGGGCCGGTCCCATCAGGGGTTCATCTGATGCAGAGATGTGTGCAGATGGTCATGACATAGCGCAGATATGCGCCGAGTGTGATGGCGAGGGGGTCCATGTAGTCGCTGGCATTGAGAATCCTCACTAGATTCTCAGAGTCGTTTGGATGGTTGGGGATGGGCGCATGGCTATTGTTGCTGCTTTCGATGCTGATGGGGGCATTGGTGGTCATAATGTATGATTTTTGGTCTTCTTCCCCCTTTTCATGGTCCTTTTATCCTGGTTCGCAGTCTTCTTTAGGAAGCGGTCTAGAGCTTGCTGTGCATTCCTCAGTTCCTTTTCTTTGATCCATGTATTTTTCTCATGTCTGTATTCTTTCCATTTGACCAGGAATAGCATTCCTCTTTCTTGTTTCTTTCTTTTTAGAATTTCTTCTATCTTGTACTCTTTCTCATCATTTATGATTTCAGAGGGTGGCAGTGATGGTCATTCTTGTATTTTGAAACGGGGTCCTTTGTAGGATGTGAGTAGTGTTTCATTGAACATGGAGTGTATCAGCTGCCATGATGCTGGGAGTTCCAGGTGATATGCTGAGGCTCCTTTCTTTTTGATTACCTTGAACAGTCCATATCGGAGTGCCGATAACTTCTTTGATGGTCGATTGACTGTGATATTGGTGGCTTCGAGCCATACATACTTCCATCCCCTTTCTTGTAGTCATGGGCTGGTCTTCATCTCACATCGTAATTGTCTTTGGCCCATGTTTGCATATACTGCAGCACAGCATTTGCTTCTTTCCATATTTGATCCATTCTTTCGACAAAGTTCTTTGCTGCAGGGTTGTTTCCTTCTGTTGTCTGTAGTTCTCCCTTCCAGGGATGCATTCCGTAGTTGAGGTAGAATGGTGTCTCCTTCATTCCCTGATGTGTTTTGTCATTATACTGGTACTCTGCGATCACTATCCATTCTGCCCAGTCATCCTGTAGATTGTTTGTGAAGCTTCTAAGGAAAGCTTCCGTCTCTTGATGGGATCGCTCTGCCTGTCCATCTGTCTGTGGGTGATAGGCCATTGATAGATTTTGCTTCATTCCAAGTAGTTTTAGAAGCACTGTCATGAATCACACTGCAAATTGGGGTCCTCGGTTGCTGATGATCTTTCATGGAATTCCATGGAGTTGCCACACATTGTCTCAGTATAGTTGTGTGAGACCTTCTGCTATGAGTTCGGTATTTGTAGGAATTAGGTGGATCATCTTGGTCAGGTGGTCTGTGACTGCAGCGATGGCATTAAAGCCATTTGAGCTGGGTAGCAGTCCTATGAGATCTACTCCGATATCTTCCCATGGCTGCTGTGGAACCTCATGCAGGTGTAGTGGTGCATGTTTCTTTTGTCAGATGATTTTGTTTCGCTGGCATGCCTCGCATCCATTCACATATTTCTTGATGTCTGTTAACATTGATGGCCACCAGTAGGTGTGGTTCTTCTTCTGTGAACCAATGTGGTTTTTCCTTCAGTCCTGTTATTATGATCATTTTTCTTTGTGTGCATTGTCGAATTTGTTCTATCCTTGGGGGTTCGATCATCATGATTCCTCTTGTTTGTATTGTTTCGTTATTTTCTGCTCCCTCTTTCTGTGGATGTTCATCCTCAAACATTATAAATTCGAAATCTTATTCATTATTCTCTTCCAGGTGTCAGATGAATGCAGCTTCTTTGATCATTTGTATATCGTCTTTCTCTGTTAGATTTTCTTCATATCCCACCATTTGTGATAGGACGTCTGCTTTTCTGTTCGCTTTTCCCAGTATGTGTCGTAGTTCATAGTCATATTCTTGTAATTTCAGGTACCAACCAGTCTGTCTCGAATTGAGTCGTTGCGGTTTTTGGAAGTATGATAAGTTCTTATGATCTGTCAATATTTTGAACTGCTCTCGAGCTTCTAGAAGGTATTTTTTTTTTTTTTTAAATCAACAATTTATATAGCAGTGCTCGATGGCAGTCTGCTTGTAAGTACATGACTGTGCCTACAATAAATACCGAAGTTTAGGGCCCTCCAAGTGGAGGACCCTTATCGCCATCTCCTTTGCAGGATAGGCGCTAGACTAAATGGTGGAATTCCATGTCTAGACCTCGGAATCAACTTGGATTCAATACCTGGATTAGTCATCCAGATGAACTGGCAGAGGATAAGTCCTCTCGGGCCAGAGTCAGGGGACTACCCTGGTCCGCCACGGTCTGAATTTCAGCCAGGGAGCGAGTTACCAAGAGGCCAAGCCGAGAGCAAGCCGGACATTGGTAAGCCCCACCTACTTTACTTTTCCTGTTCCTGAGCATGTGGTTCACTAATGCCCAAAGGGCGCGGATCCCCAATCATGTCCCAGGTCTCTGCCTTGCCAGCGTCCAGCCTCAGTGTGCGTCCTAGACCTAAGGCCTAGGCTGAGGAGTTCTACACCCATGCTTACCCCAGTTATGCATGCCCCACAAGGAGGTCTCAGGCTCCCACCTGAGCAGTGCTTTATAGTCATGTGGTGGCTACCCCTGGGCCTGGGGACTCCCCAAGTGTGCCGAAGGACCGGTCCACGACCAATCCACAGGGACCGCGAAGTTTAGCCCCCCCCTTGCGGGAGAGGCTGCTACCCAGGCTCCAGTTCTGTCCCTCTGTTGTGCTATGGAGGCGGACCGTCTACCCAGGAGTGTCGCACTTTGGATTCAACTTAAGCAGTTACCTGGGTGTATTATTCCAGGGACTACCGACAGAGGAGTTAGGTCTCTTGAGCCAAGGACTAGAGACTGTCTAGCCTTGCTATGGCCCAGCGGTGTCTGGGCGCGACCCCAGTTCTGCCTTCCCATCCCCTGACAGATGGTTCGCTGATGCCCTTAATGGGCGCGGATCCCCAATCTGACTAAGGTCTCTGTCTTGCCACGTGCCTCCCAGACTGGCATCCGATATCACAGTAAGGTCCATGGTCCTCCCATGACAGGTCCCCACAGGAGGAGCCCTTAACTGAACGGGTCTGGATCTACTTCCACCATTGGTGTACTGCGCCGTGACTAACCACCATGGACTCCTACTTCAGGCAGCTCACATGGTACCAGGTGCCCTGTTGGCTCAAACGCCATCGGGTGGTTATCAGACCAGTTCCCGGTATGGTCCCTTATCCTTTCGGCCCCTACCTTTTAAGATTGGGGATCACGTGTGGTCTGCCGGATTAAGGCATTGTCCGGCACTTACATCCCAAGGCCATCCACGCCAAGGGAAACCCGGTCACATGAGTTAGGGTCACATGATCAGAGCCCACAGAGTGGAGTCAGTCACGTGTATGACGCATAACCCAGCTTATGTCATGTGCCAGCTGCTTAGTCATGTGACCAAGTCACCTCTCTGTGGGAACAGCTGTCACAGGGTCATGATACTTCCTGCCTGCATCACGTAGAACCAGCTCCGGACACTTCCGAATGCAAACCTGAAGATGCCACCTCCAGGACTAGAACCCGCGGCTTCGTGGATTGCCACATCCACAGGACTACCTGACTGCATTTACTGCTATGCCAACCAGCCCCTGGATCTCATAGGCTTAACAGGCAGTGAGGGTACTGCCATCGTCATTGAAGTAAGGAACATCAAGCAATTTTGTGTAGGAGATGCTCATAGGCATGGTGAGCTTGACCGTAGAACCAGTCGGAGCGCACCGGAGGGCGGACTCATGCATAATGTCGCAGTCCTTCGGAGATGCAACCCTCGTCATCAAGCACGAGAACGAGGAGGCGGAATGGTCCTGGATGGACTCACATCGAATCCAGGACTTGCCAGCAGTCAACCCCCGGTTGAGGGTCATTAGGAGAGTCCCGGCAGCAACAGAACCATTGCCACCGGAGAACGTATAGACCAGTCTGACATTGCGTCGAGACAGTCCGTGAGAGGTGGACTTAGCCTTCTTCTTAGGTGGTCCAGAAGATTCGCCGGTTGCCTCCTTTTGCAAGGAGACAATCTTATTGGCAGGAAGGTCTGGAAACGTTTTGGCCAGGGCCACAATGGCCTCTGCCAGAGTCGTAGCAGGCTGAGCCGCTGCTTGCGCATAAGAGTGCTTCTTGTCGGATGGGCGTGTAGCCCGATTGACAGGTGGGGGGGGCCCCGTCCTGGAGTCCGGGAGCGGGATCAGTTGCGAGGAGGAGGAGGCGGGCGGTTCGGGTTCCGAGGTGGTCTCGGAGGCCAAGCGCCGGCATTCAAACGGGAGTCCTGGGGGCGCAGCGTGCCTGTCGGAGAGGAGTCATGCACGTCACCTGAGAAATGGGTGGTCTTGGATGTGCAGGCGCAGACTGTGGTAGTGAGTCATTGGCCGAGAGTGTGCTTGGGACCCTCCAACGTCGGGATCCTGAACATATTGACATCGGCAGCAGTGTCGATCAAAGAGGCCAATCCTTCTGCAATGGCATATTGATAGCCGGCTGGGACTTGCACAGCTGCAGTGTTAACCTTCCGGAGCCACTCCTTCAGGTTCCACAGAGACTCGGTAACCGCCTTCACTTCACCGTGGAGGAGGCGGAAGCCTTCCTCCTCGAAGTATAGGACGCCGACATTGTCACTATTAAACCCGGCGTGAGTAGACGCCATGGAGATAGCGGGAGAAGGGGGAGCAGGGGGCGCGGTCGCCTCAACCTGCAGGTTTGGGTCATCGGTCTGCATGAGGCCATCATTGCCCTGGAAAAGAATGCCGGACGAGGATCCCGGCTGGGAGAATAGGCCTTGACTGGTGGGGGGCTCAGTACAGCCAGGGTGCGGGTTCAGCGGTGAAAGCGCAGGCCTTCCACCACCGCTCAATGTGTCGAGTGGGTCATCGCTCATCGAGTATCTCTATAATTCGTCGGATTTTCAACGGATTTCGCGATAAAAAGAACAGGAGGTGCTCAAGAGTGATAGAAACTTGGGTATGCAACTTGATATGAGATCGCCCAAAGTATGGCTGCTGTAGAACATGTTTTTGCGAGATGAGAGTTTGTTTACAGTTGTTTACAGATGGGCGTTGCAGACAGAGGTGTCGCTAGGATAAGTCTCAAGGCAGCAGGGCGAAATGTGGAGGCAAAGACTTCAGTATAGTCAATGCCAGGTCTTTGACTGAAACCTTTGGCAACACATCGAGCTTTGTAGCGCTCAATCGAGCCATCTGCATTGTGTTTGACTTTGAAAACCCATCCACAACCAATAGCCTTCTTTCCTGGAGGCAAGTCCACAATGTCCCATGTCCCATGTCCCATTAGAGACATAATCTCTTCATTGCACGCTTTCTGCCACTTGTGAGCATCCGGACATTGCATAGCTTGCTTGTAAGTGCTTGGATTTGCACCTTCAGCTAGACCAGCAAATTGGACATCCACAAAACCAGCCTCTTCATCAGGATTAGGATCAGGATCCTCATGGATAGAGTCTTCTGAATCAGAATCATCTCAAACTGGTTTTTTTTTTTTTTTTTTTTTAAATCAACAATTTATATAGCGGTGCTCGGTGGCAGTCCGCTTGTAAATACACGAAGGTACCTACGATAAATACACGAAGTTTAGGGCCCTCCAAGTAGAGGACCCTTATCGCCATCTCCTTTGCAGGATAGGCGCTAGACTAAATGGTGGAATTCCGTGTCTAGACCTCAGAATCAACTTGGATTCAATATCTGGATTAGTCATCCAGATGAACCGGCAGAGGATAAGTCCTCTCAGGCCGGAGTCAGGGGACTACCCTGGTCCGCCACAGTCCGAATTTCAGCCAGGGAGCAAGTTACCAAGAGGCCAAGCCGAGAACAAGCCGGACATTGGTAAGCCCCACCTACTTTACTTTTCCCGTTCCTGAGCATGTGGTTCGCTGATGCCCAGAGGGCGCGGATCCCCAGTCATGTCCCAGGTCTCTGCCTTGCCAGCATCCAGCCTCAGTATGCGTCCTAGATCTAAGGCCTAGGCTGAGGAGTTCTATACCCATGCTTACTCCGGTTATGCATGCCCCACAAGGAGGTCTCAGGCTCCCACCTGAGCAGTGCTTTATGGTCATGTGGTGGCTACCCCTGGGCCTGGGGACTCCCCAAGTGTGCCGAAGGACCGGTCCATGACCAATCCACAGGAACCGATTCATACTACCAACACTGACTAACAACCAGGTTCTCGGCCTGATCCAGCTGGTTAGACTGGGCTTGAGATTAACCGGTGGGGGGTGTCCTATCCCAAGCTTGCAGTCCAAAGAGACTCCCCATTACAGGGTGCGTAGCACCTTCCAGAAGCGCGCATGCTCTGGAACTCCCTATTACGGGGTGCGCATCAAGGGTCGGGTTGTTCTCACATCTCTCCCCCACTTACCGCGCCCTATGCTTTCACTCCCTACTTGATCACATGACTAGTCACGTGACCATTTTAGGCACAGTCTGCCAGGGATCACCTGACCTGCCACTTTAGGCTCCCACGATCATTCCTATCACATGACCAGGTTACCATCCTAGCCACCGAAGGTCACCTGACCATGGTATTGCCTCAGAGTTGCTTACCAACCTGAGTCACCGAGCACGTGACGGTAGCCGATGATGGGTCACATGCCTATCCCTGCTTTGTAAGGTACAGAGGATGAGCAGGGATTGAACCCACAACCTTCCCAGTGACTGCACAGCCACCTCTCCAGTCTTTAGTGGCAATTAAACCACTGGGCTACTAGGGCCCCTCATCTCGAACTGGTGGAGGAGCAGGTCTAATGACCCACCAGTTGCCAGGTGGTTTGACATTTCTGACTGGTTTCCTGACAGCAATAGGTGGAGTTTTGGGAAGAGGTGGTGGAGTTGGTACTCTGTGTCTAACAGGAGGTATGTGGGGCAGATTATCATCCTGGTGAATAGCAGGAGGTGTTCTAGGACGAAGATTTGGACTCTGAGGAGGGGTAGGATCTGGATCAGGAGCAGAGGAAGCTGCTTGCACAATAGGCTTTAGTGCATCAAAGCCTCCCCCTAACTCCAGCACAGCTGAGTCTGGAGAAGCTGGTTGCAAGGCAGGTGGGTCAAGAGGAAGAATAAAAGAAGGTGGTGTGCTGTAATGTTTCTGAGAGGTACCAGGAAAGTATCTCTCATCAAATTCAGCCCTCTCCGAGATAATGGTCTTTTTGGTGGTAGGATTGTAAAACTTCCAACCCTTGTAACCATCAGGATAGCCAATAAAGACGCATTTCTGGTAGTGTGATTGAAGTTTCTTCCTCTGATCCTTTTGCACAAAGACATATGCAGTGCATCCCCAGATTCTTAGGTGACTGACATCTGGTTTCTTCTCAAACCAAGCCTGATAAGGAGTGGTCCCAGATAGAGCAGAAGTAGGTACTCTGTTCCAAATATGCACCATAGAAGCAAGACCATCTCCCCAGAATGAAGCAGGCAGCTTGGATTCAGACAGCATAGCAGTTAACTCTTCTGCCATAGTCCGATTAGCCCTCTCTGCAACTCCATTCTGTTGAGGCCTATTCCTGACAGTATGTCTTCGGATAATGCCACAGTCATTGGTAAATTTGATAAAGGCATTGGACATGTACTCTCCACCCTTGTCATCCTGTAAAGCTTTGATCTTTAGACCGAGTTGGTTTTCAGCATAGGCCTTAAACTGTCTAAAGGCATCAAATGCGTCACTCTTCTGTTTGAGAGGTATCACCACTCTGAATCTGGTACAATCATCAATGAAAGTAACCCAATACTTGAATCCAGAGTGGGATTTAACAGGAAGAGGGCTATAAAGATCAGAATGGACGAGTTCTAGAGGTTGAGAAGCATGACTGTCTGAGGAAGGGAATGGATTTGAAGACATTTTGCCTGCAAGACATGGTTCACAGATAGGGTCTGGCTTGTCCGAGGTTTTGAGATCCAATCCAGTTACCAAGTTATCCTTGGCCGTTAGTTTGACAGTGTCATAACTGAAATGAGCCAATCTCCTATGCCATAAGCTAAGGTCCAAAGGAAGTGTGCTAGCAAGGTTTGCAAACTCTGAAATTGCTTCTGTTACACCATCCAACTGAGCAGTATTGTTGGGAGTGATGTGAGCAGAAAAGAGTGTCCTGTTGAGTGGTTTGGAATGAAAGTCTATGCAGGAATTATCAATGACAATCCTGAAAGCGTTGTGTTTGGAGAGATATAGACAGGACAATAGATTGTTTCGGAGTTCTGGCACATGCAAAACCCTGGTAAACTCTACAGATTGGGCTGGTTTGCCTCTAATGACTGGATTGAAAATCACAGTCCCAACTCCAGCTGAATAAATAATAGAGCTATCTGCCAACTTGATTGGAATCTTGAGAGGGGTATAGTTTCTGATCCAGTGTTTATGAGGGGTCATATGAGAAGTGGCCCCTGTATCTGCGATCCAATCAAAGTCAGCATCCAGTTGGAGTGGATGAGAGAGTTTGGCACTTGCATTGCCTGCAAATTCGGTTACTTCGGACTCTGTAGCCTTGTTGGCTTGCTCCTGCCCTTTAGTTTTCTGCCTAGCTAGCTTTTGAGCCTCCTTGTAAAGTTGGCAATTCCTCTAGAAGTGATCCAGACCACAGAATCCGCATGTTTTGTCCCTTTTCTGTGATGGATTGGAGTTGGAGTTCTTCTGTTTGGATGAATTGGAGGAATGGGAGGAAGTGGTAGCCTTCAAGGCAGACTCTGCAGCATCAGCAGATCTTCTAGTCCTTTGGATCTCTTCAGTGACAAAGGCTTGTTTGATAGTGTCTTTGTCAAGCTTGTCATGAAGAAGAAGGGAGGAGACAAAGGAATTGTACTCCTCAGGAAGGGCTCTGATCAAGGCCATGGAAGCAAGTTCACTATCCAGGCTGGACAGAGTGAAGTCTGCTGGGCGAAGATTTTGAATTTTGACCAGACAGTCCTCAACTCTGTTCATAAGAGATTGCAGAGTTTCATCTTCCTTCTTCCTGATAGAGAAGAGATCATCATAGGCATTGAATCTGGAGCCAGGCTTCTTTTGAAGATGGACCTTTTCCAAAGCAGCCCACATTTTCACAGGATCATCTTTAATCCCATGGAAATGAATTCTCTGTTCCTGCTCCACCATAAGGTAGAGCTGGCCAGCTGCTTTGTCTGACTTTAGGTCCCATGCTTCAGCAGAAGTGGAGTCTGCTGGTCTTGGATTTGAACCAGAGACAATCCTCCAGAGGCCACAAGCTCTGAGCCAAGCCTCCATTTCTCCAGACCAAGTAGGGTAGTTGGTGGAGTTGAGTTTGGTGAAAGAAGGCATAGAGGTGGAGGAAGACATGATGGCAAGATGCTAGAGGCAGGGAGATGGCAAAGAGATAAAGGCAAGGAGATGGAATGAAATAGAATGATGGGAGGTTGGGAATACAACCACAATCCTCTTGCTTGGGCAGGGTTCCACAACAGAGAGAGAGACTGTGCTACTGGCCTTGCCCTCAGGAGAGTATGTGTCAAGAAAGATCTAGCTACTGAAAGTGCCCTTGGTCTACTTAAGTAAAGTAAAAAGGCTATCTACTGAGCACCCAGTTGTCAGCACAAAGGCCTAACCCCAGAGTCACAGGAATGACTACCTGGTTTTCTACTGGTGGACTAAAGACTGCTTCAAATGAAGACCAGTCCCAACAGTTGGTGCTCCTATCTACTAAACTTAGACACACACCCTATAAGGACAGTGAACTCCAGGCTAGTACAGTCAAGGAAGAGGAAAGATGGAAGGAAATCTGGACTCTTGGTGTATGTCTGATAAGGCTGTTAGAGGCCGGGGCCCATAACCTGTTAAAACTAGGCACAGGGAACACTCTGGACGAGCCTTAGAACCTAGAAGTCCTGAGTGAGAATACTGGGGACTTCAAGGCACTCTATGCTACCTATATATATGTCCAAGAGGCTGCGCATTGCTGCGGGCACAGTTGTAGGCTATACACTGCTGCGGACACAGCTATTTGCTGCGCATTACTGCGCACACAGCTTGTGCTATGCATTGCTGTGGACGCAGCCACAGGCTGCGCATTGCTGCGCACACAGCCATAGGCTATGTGCATTGCTAGGCGCATAGCCTGGGTCCTGTCCTATGCACAAGTCCGGACAGAAGGGGCACTTCTAACAGATGTTACAGACATTGCCCGAAGGACTATTCAATTTCTTATCTTATCTCCCTTCCCTTATCTCTCCCTCCCTATCATACTGTGCAGCGCACAGCCATCAAGTCATTTTCCCTTTTCCCTAGTCATCCTGAGTCATTCTATTCTAGCCTTACTCATCCGCAGTCCGCAGTATTGTGCAGTCCATGGTCCGTGCTCGAGTACTGTAATGTATATAAGGACTTCCAGAGGTACCAGTAGCGCTAGGCTTAATATTCCATTTGCCATCGTCTTAAACCACTCTTGCACTTAGTCTGCCCAAGTCCTTTAAGATTCGTCTAGCCTAACAAGCTGCATCCTCTGGGATAGTGATGGAACTGGCCATTGATCCAGATGCAAGCTTTGCACTGCATCTGGTGCAATTGTTTTAACAGTGCGACATTACATATGTCATTGAAATTTCATAATAGACAGCTATACATTGCTATAGGGTGAGTGGGGCCCCAGTAGCCCAGTGGTTTAATCGCCACTAAAGACTGGAGAGGTGGCTGTGCAGTCACTGGGAAGGTTGTGGGTTCGATTCCCACTCATCCTCTGTACCTTATAAAGCAGGGATAGGCATGTGACCCATCATCAGTTACTGTCACATGCTCAGTGACTCAGGTTGGTAAGCAACTCTGAGGCAATACCACAGTCAGGTGACCTTCGGTGGCTAGGGTGGTAACCTGGTTATGTGATAGGGATGATCGTGGGAGCCCAAAGTGGCAGATTAGGTGATCCCTGGCAGGCCGTGCCTGAAATGGTCATGTGACTAGTCATGTGATCAAGTAGGGAGCGAAAGCATAGGGCGCGGTAAGCAGGGGAATAACTGAAAACAACCCGACCCTTGATGCGCACCCCGTAATAGGGAGTTCCAGAGCATGCGCGCTTCCGGAAGGTGCTACGCACCCTGTAATGGGGAGTCTCTTTGGACTGCAAGCTTGGGATAGGACACCCCCCACCGGTTAATCTCAAGCCCAGTCTAACCAGCTGGATCAGGCCGAGAACCTGGTTGTTAGTCAGTGTTGGTAGTATGAATCGGTTCCTGTGGATTGGTCATAGACTGGTCCTTCGGCACACTTGGGGAGTCCCCAGGCCCAGGGGTAGCCACCACATGACTGTAAAGCACTGCTCAGGTGGGAGCCTGAGACCTCCTTGTGGGGCATGCATAACTGGGGTAAGCATGGGTGTAGAACTCCTCAGCCTAGGCCTTAGGTCTAGGACGCACACTGAGGCTGGACGCTGGCAAGGCAGAGACCTGGGACATGATTGGGGATCCGCGCCCTTTGGGCATTAGTGAACCACATGCTCAGGAACAGGAAAAGTAAAGTAGGTGGGGCTTACCAATGTCCGGCTTGCTCTCGGCTTGGCCTCTTGGTAACTCGCTCCCTGGCCGAAATTCAGACCGTGGCAGACCAGGGTAGTCCCCTGACTCTGGCCCGAGAGGACTTATCCTCTGCCAGTTCATCTGGATGACTAATCCAGGTATTGAATCCAAGTTGATTCCAAGGTCTAGACACGGAATTCCACCATTTAGTCTAGCGCCTATCCTGCAAAGGAGATGGCAATAAGGGTCCTCCACTTGGAGGGCCCTAAACTTCGGTATTTATCGTAGGCACAGTCATGTACTTACAAGCGGACTGCCATCGAGCACTGCTATATAAATTGTTGATTTAAAAAAAAAAAAAAGCTATAGGGCGAGTGCATAACAGGTAAAGGATGTGTTTCTGTTAAGGGGACAAACCTTGAATAGAGTTGCCAAGCATTTGGAAAGCCCTGGCCATAGTGAGAGCCTTTGTAGCATAGAAGCAGATGTGTTCCTTGAATGAAAGATAGGCATGCATCCAAAAAGAAACCAAGGTAGTAGATGACTTTCTTGGGTTATAGTGGGGTATTGCCCATGAATAGAGCAAATCCTAAGTCAAGAAATAGTCAGACAGAGGTCCGCCTTATTGTACAAGAAGTGCTGCAGTTTGGTCTTGTTATACTCTACAACAAGGCTGAAGTCATTGAAGAGGTTATGCACCACAGTGTATTTTTTTTTTTTTTAAATCAACAATTTGTATTGCAGTGCTTGATGGCAGTCTGCATGTAAATACAACAAGGTATCTATGATAAATATGACAAGTCTGAAAGAAACTGAACTGAAGAGATAAACATAGAGGGGTGCCCTGCCCTGCTGTCTCCTGCTTGTGCTCAGATCAGTAAGGGCTCGAGCTCATGCTGATTCACCCACTCTGACATGCATCCCCTGGGCCCAGAGGCCTGGATGTGGTTAATTTCATATAAAGGGTCTGCAAGGACCCATAACACTCATCATCAGCAGATTTGCATAGTGCAATCAAGCTAAGTGTTTGCTTTTATCAGGCACCAAACTGAAGTGGTGCTCTGAGTTGCCTCAGAAGATCTTTTGCTACAGAGCAGCAGTTACCCACTGCCTGGATCTGGAATGAAAGCACCTGCAGCCTTATTAGCTGTTAGATACTTGACAAACTAGGGATACACAAAAGTGTCATACTGGCATTCAGCTAGTCTCTGCCAATTACAGCAAAGAGTCATAATGTGGATGGAGTCCTCAGGCCCTCATCTGCAAGAGCACTAGTCACTTTTGATAAAATTGAACTATGCATGATATGCATTGATCAGTGCATATACACATATATGCAATGTAGCAGCAGTGAGCATACAGCTTGTTGCTGCTCACCAACTTCATGAAGCCTGATCAGTGCTTTTATTCCAGATCCAGATGGTGGGTAACTGCCACTCTGCAGAAGATACTCTGAGTTATGGCTTCTTGCAGGGTCTTTGCACAAAAGCAACTGCATCCAGCCTTCAGGCTGGGGGACTTAGAGCATCAAGTCAGTCTGGTGGTCGACAAAAGCAAATGCTGAGCTTTATTGCATGTCGCATGCTTCATGACACTTGCTGTTATGGGCCCTCTTGGACCCTTTACATGGAATTGACCACATCCAGCTCTGAAGAGCTGGAGGATGTGGGCTGAGTAGGCAACTGAGCACAAGTGTGAGCCATGAGCAGCTCACACATGGGCAAGAGACAGCAGGGCAGTGTAGCCCTCTATATTTATTTCTTCAGTCCAGTTTCCATTGGACTAGTCATATTTATCATAGACACCTTCATGTATGTACAGTACCCTTGCAAAAGTTTTGCAATATGTAAATAAATAAAAACATACTCTTGAAAGAATTCATTTTTACACTACCACAACTCTATGCTATGTAATCTAGTACTTGGTAGATCCACGTTTAGCCTCTATAACATCTTTTACTCTGTCTGGCATGTGTGAAGCCTTGGTATAGTGAATAGGGGCCTCATCTTCCATGACTGCTGCCTGCCCTCTCTCTTCACTTAGCTCCTCATAGATATCCCAAAGGAGACCAGAAAGGATTAATCTGATATAATCTGATCCCTTTCTGGCATCCTTTGGGATTCTAATAAGGGGACCAAGCCTCTCATGCCATACACCCCCAAATTATCAAACTTTGCCTTCCTGACTTGAAAGTTGAAGTGAGACACTTCTTGTCATACTTCTCTCTAGGTCTCCTGTGCACTCAGACCACCCTAGAGTTTTTTCCAATCTCCACAGATGACTCATCTGTCCAAATCATCCGGTTCCAGTCCTCACTCCCTCAGCCCTGGTGTTTCTTTGCCTATACCAGCCGAGCCTTCTGATGCTCAGGCTTGAGATAAGGTTTCTTGGCTGCAACATGTTCTTTCATGCCTAAATGATTGCTAATAGCCCTCCTAACAGTGTCTGGATGGACAGGATCATCTCGAGAGGTGTTGATATTTTGGATGAGCTCAGAGAGAGTTTGGCGTCTGTTTCCATCTAGAGAAGCTTTGAGATGTCTTTTTTTTTTTTTTTTAAATCAACAATTTGTAAAGCGGTGCTCAATGGCAGTCCGCTTGTAAGTACACGAGTGTGCCTACTATAAATACGATCTGTCCGATAAAACAGAAAGAGATAAACATAAAGGGCTGCACTGCCCTGTTCTATCGTGCCCGCGCTCGTCTGAGCTTGTGCTGAGTCGCTTGCTAGAGCTGGCATCCCCCAGACCTGAAGGTCCGGATGCAGTCAGTTCCACATAAAGGGTCTGTGAGGTCCCATCACGCCCGCCATCGCAAGGTCTGTGGTGCACAATGAAGCTCGGCAATTGCTTTCATCAATCGCCAGAATGCACCAGCGCTCCGAAGAGCACTGTCCGCAGCAGACATGCGGTCACCCGCTGCCTGGATCCGGAATGAACGCGCCCGCTGCCTTGTTCAATGTCAGGTGCTTAACAAATCAGAGATGCACAAAGGCGTCATACTGGCGTTCAGTTGGTCTCTGCCAGTTGCGGCAGAGAGTCATAACATGGACGGAGTCCTCAGGCCCTCGTCCGCATGAGCATTGATCACTCTCCACAAAATTGAACCGCGCCCGATATGCATTGATTGGCGCATGTCCGCACACAATGTGACAGCAGTGAGCAAAAAGCTCATTGCCTGTCACCAATTTCATGAAGCCCGTTCTCTTATGAGAGGAGCGCTCATAGGAGTCAGGCTTTCCAGCATCATGAAAATGAAATGTGGAGGTGCCGATATATTTCTTGGTCCGAGATTGGTCGAACCAAGATGCATGCATCTCATCATCTGCCTCCTTCTGGAGTGCATCCGTGGTGTATAAAGGGCGAAAGCCCAGTGGAATTTCAAGCGACCGAGCAAGCTCGTGTGCTTCAAGTTGAATAGCCCACTTCCATCTGGAAGGGACATGCCAGAATATAACTTTGCGCTGCTCATCTTCATTGAGCCAGCGCTGTAGTACCTCGCACAGTGCAATCGAGTGCCGCTGCACAGAGTGCAGGTTGCAATTGATGATGTGGTTGATGGCATTCATCGAATCCAAGAAACATGAGATGGACATGATTCCATCTTGCATGGTAGCCTTCTGGATCGCAACACGCAATCCAATCAGCTTGGCGTCGTCGCTTGTCGCTTTACCAACTGGCTGATGAGTTTCGAATAAAAGTCTGGTGCCCCGGTGGACTCAGGATGAATATACCGACTGTTTAACCAGTGCATCTGCTTTCGTGGGCACGGCGCTGTTACTACTGACATATGCACAGTCTTGCTGGGCCTGGCACTCAGCGAGTGCCTGCTCCAGCGAGTTGCAATAGGCCTTGACAGAGTCCTCGTCCTTGCCAAGGAGCCTATGAGTCTCAAAGCAGTCGCCAAACTGGTCGATGAACCGCCTGCCTGGGTTATTTGCATCAGCAAAATAATCCGTGTGTAAAAAGTTCGGTGGTCGAAGGTCCACCAAATCTTTGAGAGGGGATTTCAGCGATGCGCACTGGCGTTCAGAGAGAGAGGCCAAGTTCTTTGACCTTGAAGGATCCCCACCCGCAGAAGCAGGCGTGGTAAGAGAACGAAGGGCATGCCTTGCGTTTGAATTGGCCAGACGGGCGGACGACCTGACTTTAAGCCATTTGATGAACCTGGCGATAGGTTCGACACAGGCCATAGTTTCAGCGGCACCCTCTGGAGTAGTGCGAAACTGTCTATTGATCCAAATGCATGCTTTACACTGCATCTGATGCAACAACTTCATGAGCACAACATTGCGCATGCCATTGAAGTTCCATAATAAACAGCTGTACGTCGCAATGGGGCGAGCGCATGACAGGTAAAGGATGCACTTCTGTTGAGGAGATAATCCTCGAACAGAATTGCCTAACATTTGGAAGGCTCTGGCTGTTGTCAAAGCCTTCGTTGCATAAAAGCAGACATGCTCCTTGAAAGAGAGCCGCATGTCCAGAAAGAATCCAAGGTATCGCCAGACATCCTTGGGTTAGAGAGGGGTCATGCCAGTGTATGGCACGAACCCGAGATCGATGGATGGATGGGGGTCCACCGCATTGTGCAAGAAGTGCTGCAGCTCAGTTTTGTTGTGTTCAACGACAAGGCTGAAATCAATGAAGAGGTTATGCACTGATGTGTATGCCCTCTTCAGCTTTGGAACATTGTCCCCGATCGACTTGGACTGTGCAATGATCAGTCCATCATCAACAAATGATATGATAGTTGGCATATCGCCAACTTTCTGGTATAATTTCAGCACAGGTGCTAAGTAAAGCGCAGACAGTACTGGAGATAAAGCCGAGCCTTGACTGACACCAACGTCAGCATCAAACTCTGGCGAAACAGCGCTACGCCAGGCATAAGCAGTTTTATGCCCGACAAGATAAGATTCGAAGAACTTTGATACTTGATGTGCAAAGCCCCTGTGTTGTAGTATTCTCACCAACATCCGATGGTTGAGTGAGGGAAAATATTGAGCTACATCAAAAGCGATGATGCTCGTTTTAAGACCCTTCATCCAACCTTGCTGGATGATATGGGTAAGAAACACTCCGGCGTCCTCCGTAGAGTTCTGTCGGATGCCACTGAACTGTTTTGGATCAAAAACAGCGAATTTAGTCGCTTCGTACTGCATACGATGTGCCAGCATTTTCTCAACAAGCTTGCCGAGCATATTCAAAAGCACAATCAGATGAAAGGCTTTCAGGGTATCATATGCAGGCTTGCCAGGTTTCGGGATGATCACGGACAAGCTCTGCTTGAAGTACGAGGGCCAATGCCCCAGTTCCAAACATGTGTTTGCGATGTTTAGGAAAAATGTAGCGACGTGAGGAAATCTCAGTAGCTGTTTAACATGCGCCCAAGTCAAATGGTCTGGATCTGGAGCAGACGTATTACTGCAGGGCTCCAGGGACTCCCGGAGTTCTGCTGCAGAGAACGGAACCCAGTTCCGCATTGGATGAGACTCGAGTTCATCAAGCTTATCCAAAGTAACCGGTCTGTCAGACGTGGCGTTATAAGACTTATCGAGCACATCCCAGAGCGACTCAATAAAATTACAAGGCTGTTCCTGGAAGGAGATTGCCTCATAATTAGGCAAAGGCCTCTGCTTCATCCATGCAGCTAGATCCCATGGACGTCGCGACTTTTCAGCAACTTCTTTGATTCGATTATCAAAGAAGATGCACTTAGCATCCTTAATAGCTCATCACCAGATGTGGTAGTCTCTTTCAGCATGAGTTTGTCTGAAAGTTTCCAAAGTCTCAGAGCAGTGCTGGTTCCACCAGCCCTTGCTCCGCTTAGAGAGCTTGCACTTCTTAGAGTGAGTTTCCTAAGCCTGATCAACTGACGCCGAGAGTGCACGGAGTACTCTCTCAAGGTCACAGATAGTCTCGACTGGAATCATGTCCAGTCCGAGTAGGTCAGAGGTAATGTCGGCGATAAACTCGGGGACACTGTCTTTGGGAAGTGACTTCCGCTGGTCGCTGATATCAAGCAGCGAGATGTCAAGTTCAAGTGACAATGGACAATGGTCCGAAGTCAACTGTAGCGCATGTACAATGCGTGGTTGACACTGTCCTGTCAATATAGGGCAGAACATCAAATCAATAGTGGAGGGCCGAAGCTCTCGGTTATAGGATATGAAAGTCGGACTGGGATTAGATGGTTCTGCCCATTCGAGTCTGAGTTCAAGTGCCATGTTACACAGCATCTCGCCCCGCGTGCGCTGAGAGATGTGAACTTGATCCCAAAGTTCATAGTGACAATTGAAGTCCCCACCTAGATAAACCAAGTTGGGGAAGTCAGGACGCTCTGAACATTCGTCTAAGAGCCGGATCGTGCTGCTGTCTACATCAGAGTAGGCGTTAGCGAGGAAAAGAGGCTTGCCAGGAGTAGCGAGGCTTATAACCATAAGATCGCAACTATCGACTAGGTTGCGTCGCAGGGAAGGTCTTAGCCGCCATAGGCGGTTGTGTACATAGGCCATCACATGAGGAGGCTCCTCATAGGATGACCTGTGAATGATGCAGGTCCAGTCCGGATGGGTCGGACCTCCGATTACTGCCTCACCATCAACGCTGTGTGCCGACAGGGCGTATCTTATGATGTTCCAAGCAGGCTCTTGGAAAAACAGAATATCATATTCCTCTCCAAGAGTGGAGAGGATAACGTCTATATGTACACACTTTCGGTTCACATTTTGAGAGAGGATACGAAGCAAGGAAATAAAGGAGTGCCCTCTTGTACCAGGGACCACCGCTGGAGCGGGGCTATCCGATGAGGAACTCATGAAGGTCCGGCCTCCGCATTTCACTGCAGAGAGGCGTTAGAATAAATGTAGCCCGTACGCTTGCGATCACGTACCAGCTGATAATGTTGTTTGATCCACTCGGAATCGAAATGGTTCTTCCAGAAGGCGCACTTCTGGTCATCGGTGGAGTGTTCTTTGCCACAGCTAAGACACTTAGGAGCGTGCGGGCAGGGCTGCCCTGCGGGGATTGCCTCAACAGGCAGATTTGCTTTCAGCTTCGCCTTGCAGCAAGAAGCCAAGACTCGATGATGTTCCTTTCTGTGTGGTTCCCCGCACAGTGGGCATCGGAGAGATTGCTGGTTGCACTTCATAGAAGAGTGCCCCCAGCGCCAGCACTGATCGCAGAGAGGAGATCCTGGTGATGAAAAAGCGGCCTTGAACCGGCAACGCCAGTTTCGGACTATAAGAGTATGATCGTCCAGAGCCTTGATGTTCCGGCCGGTCATTGTGTCTTCGATATTGAACCAAACGGTTGCAGTATCAGATTTCTTGGAGTTGCGCATGATGCGCAGGACTCCAACGAGGGTGATGAGGTCCGAGAACGAAGAGTCCCGGAGAATCTTGTAAGCTTGATGCACAGTGAGAGTACTGCCATCGTCATTGAAATAAGGAACGTCGAGCAACTTCACATAGGAAATGCTCGTAGGCATGGTAAGCTCGACCGTAGAACCAGTCGGAGCGCACCAGATAGCAGACTCATGCATGAGATTGCAGTCCTTCGGAGATGCCACCCTCATCATCAAACAAGAGAACGAGGTGGCGGAATGGTCCTGGATGGATTCGCATCGAATCCAGGACTTGCCAGCTGTCAACCCTCGATTGAGGGTCGTCAGGAGAGTTCTAGCAGCAATGGAGCCATTGCCGCTGGGGAAAGTATAGACCAGTCTGACATTACGTCGAGACAGCCCATGGGAGGTGGACTTTGCCTTCTTCTTAGGTGGTCCAGATGAGTCGCCTGTCACCTCCTTTTGCAAGGACACGATCTTATCGGCAGGGAGATCCGGAAAGGTTTTGGCCAAGGCCACAATGGCCTCAGCCGGAGTAGTGGCTGGCTGAGCCACGGCTTGCGCATAAGAGCACTTCTTGTCGGATGGGCATGTAGCCTGATTGACAGGAGGGGGAGGACCCCATCCTGGAGTCTGGGATCGGGATCGATTGCGGGGGGGCAGAGGCGGGCGGTTCGGGTTGCGAGGTGGTCTCGCCGGCCGAGCGCCAGCATTGGATTGAGAGTCCTGTGGGCATAACGTGCCCGTAGGAGAGGTAGAGGGGACATCACTTGAAAAATGAGCAGTCTTGAAAGTGCGGATGCGGACCGTGGTGGCGAGTTGTTGCCTGAGGGTATGCTTGGGTCCTTTGAGAGTAGGAATTCCGAACATGTTGACATCGGCGGCAGTGTCGACCAAGGAGGCCAGACCCTCCACGATGGCATACTGATAGCCGGCTGGGCCTTGCACGGCTGCGGTGTTGACCTTCCGGAGCCATTCCTTCAGGTTCCAGAGGGATTCGGTGACCACCTTCGCTTCACCATGGAGAAGGCGAAAGCCTTCCTCCTCGAAGTAAAGTACACCGACATTGTCGCTGTTAAACCTGGTGTGCGTAGATGCCATAGAGATAGTGGGGGAAGAGGGGGCAGAGGGCATGGTTGCCTTAGCCTGAGTGGTAGTGGGAGCATCGGTATCCATCAGACCGTCATTGCCCTGGAAGAGAATCCCAGATGAAGGACCAGGTTGAGAGAAGAGGCCTTGGCTGGAAGGAGGCTCAGCATGGCCAGGGTGCAGGTTCAGCAGGGAGAGTGTTGGCTTTCCACTGCCTCCAAGCATGTTGAGCAGGTCATCGCTCATCAAAACTCTCTGATATTTCGCTGGATTTTCAGCGGATTTCGCGATAAAGAGAATAGAAGGTGCTCAAGAGTGATATAGACTTGGATCTGCAACTTGATAAGAAATCGGCCCAAGTGTCGATGCTGTAGAACATGTTTTGTGCGATGTGAGAGATTGTTTACAGATGTTTACAAGTGGGCATTGCGGAAAGAGGTGTTGAGCTTTGAGATGTCGTATGGACCGCTCATCTAGCTTGGATGGTCTACCCAAGTGTGGAGTATCATCAAAATGACCTTGGGTATCATGGTTTTTGAGAATGTGAAAAATGGTGCTGCAGTCCCTTCCAACAAAAGTGGCAATATCTTGAATTGGCATATTTTCTTTGGCTTTTTGATATATGAGAGATCGAAGCTCTAGTGATGTGTTTTTGGTTCCAGGTGTCTTAGGCATGATAGGTGGGGTATGGGCAGGTGTAGAGAGCAATCTTCATTTATTGTTTACACGTGATGTTGCAAAACTTATGCAAGGGTACTGTACAATCAGTGGAGCATCAGAATTTGATGTTTCTGATATCCTCTCACAAAACTGAGTCAATGAGTCCCTGATTTGAATTATTTGTATCTCTGTGGTTTTTGATCCGGATTATGTAATTCTTTTTTTAATGTATAGCCATGATGGAATACTTTCATTCATATACCAACAGTTTGTTTATATTTGTTTGGAATGAAATGTTATTCAACAAATACTGAGAAAGTGCTAAATATTGACTCTGTTTTGTGAGGCACTGTATATAGGTAGCATAGAGCGCCTTAAAGTCCCCAGTGTTCTCACTCAGGACTTCTAGGCAAGTACTTGTACATCACTAAATTATACTAGTGTTCTCACTCAGGACTTCTAGGTTCTAAGGCTCGTCCAGAGTGTTCCCTGTGCCTAGTTTCAACAAAATGATATGATAGTCGGCATGTCGCCGACTTTCTGGTACAATTTCAGCACAGGTGCTAAGTAAAGCGCAGACAGTACTGGAGATAAAGCCGAGCCTTGACCGACACCGACATCGGCATCAAACTCAGGTGAAACAGTGCTACACCAGGTATAAGCAGTCTTACGCTTGACGAGATAATGAAGTTTAGCCCCCCCCTTGCGGGAGAGGCTGCTACCCAGGCTCCAGTTCTGTCCCTCTGTTGTGCTATGGAGGCGGACTGTCTACCCAGGAGTATCGCACTTCGGATTCAACTTAAGCAGTTACCTGGGTGTATTATCCCAGGGACTACTGACAGAGGAGTTAGGTCTCTCGAGCCAAGGACTAGAGACTGTCTAGCCTTGCTACAGCCCAGCGGTGTCTGGGCGTGACCCCAGTCCTGCCTTCCCATCCCCTGACAGATGGTTCGCTGATGCCCTTAATGGGCGTGGATCCCCAATCTGACTAAGGTCTCTGTCTTGCCACGTGCCTCCCAGACTGGCATCTGATATCACAGTAAGGTCCATGGTCCTCCCATGACAGGTCCCCACAGGGGGAGCCCTTAGCTGAACAGGTCTGGATCTACTTCCACCATTGGTGTACTGCGCCATGACTAACCACCATGGACTCCTACTTCAGGCAGCTCACATGGTACCGGGTGCCCTGTTGGCTCAAACGCCATCGGGTGGTTATCAGACTGGTTCCTGGTATGGTCCCTTATCCTTTCGGCCCCTACCTTTTAAGATCGGGGATCACGTGTGGTCTGCCGGATTAAGGCATTGTCCAGCACTTACATCCCAAGGCCATCCACGCCAAGGGAAACCTGGTCACGTGAGTTAGGGTCACATGATCAGAGCCCACAGAGTGGGGTCAGTCACATGTGTGATGCATAACCCAGCTTACATCACATGCCAGCTGCTTAGTCATGTGACCAAGTCACCTCCCCGTGGGAACAGCTGTCACAGGGTCATGATACTTCCTGCCCGCATCATGTGGAACCAGCTCCGGACACTTCTGAATGCAAACCTGAAGATGCCACCTCCAGGACTAGAACCCGCGGCTTTGTGGATTGCCACATTCACAGGACTACCTGACTGCGTTTACCGCTATGCCAACCAGCCCCTACTCTGTGCAGTGGCACTTGATTGCACTGTGTGAGGTACTATAGCGCTGGCTCAATGAAGATGAGTGGCACAAAGTTATATTCTGGCATGTCCCTTCCAGATGGAAGTGGGCTATTCAACTTGAAGCACATGAGCTCGCTCGGTCGCTTGAATTCCCCTGGGCTTTCACCCTTTATACACCATGGATGCGCTCCGGAAGGAGGCAGACGATGAGATGCATACATCTTGGTTCGACCAATCTTGGACCAAGAAATATATCGGTGCCTCCACGTTTCATTTTCATGATGCTGGAAAGCCTGACTCCTATGAGCGCCCCTCTTGTAAGAGAACGGGCTTCATGAAATTAGTGACAGGCAACGAGCTTTTTGCTCGCTGCTGTCGCGTTGCATGCAGACATGCGCCAATCAATGCATATCGGGTGCGGTTCAATTTTGTGGAGAGTGATCAATGCTCATGTGGATGAGGGGCTGAAGACTCCATCCATGTCATGACTCTCTGTCATAACTGGCAGAGACCAACTGAACACCAGTACGACGCCTTTGTGCATCTCTGGTTCATCAAGTACCTAACATCGAACAAGGCAGCAGGTGCTTTCATCCTGGATCCAAAAAAAAAAAAAAAAAGATGATCTGGATCTGGAGTGGACATGTTGCTGCAGGGCTCCAGGAACTCCCGGAGTTCTGCCACAGAAAACGGTACCCAATCCCGTGTGGGATGAGACTCGAGTTCATCGAGCTTATTCAGATTCACCGGTCTATCAGACATGGCATTATAAGACTTATCGAGAGCATCCCAAAGCGACTCGATAGAATTGCAAGGTTGTCCCCAGAAGGAGATCACCTTGTAGTTAGGCAAAGGCCTTTGCTTCATCCATGCAGCAAGATCCCATGGACGTCATGATTTTTCAGTGACCTCTTTGATTCTATTGTCAAAGAAGGCGCATTTAGCATCTTTGATAGCTCGTCGCCAGATGTGGTGGTCCCTTTCAGAATGAGTTTGTCTGAAAGTTTCCAAGGTTTCGGAGCAGTGCTGGTTCCACCAGCCTTTGCTTCACTTGGAGAGCTTGCACTTTTTGGAATAGGTTTCCCAAGCCCGATCAACTGACGCTGAGAGTGCACGAAGTACCCTCTGGAGGTCGCGAATGGTTTCTACTGGAATCATGTCTAGTCTGAGTAAATCAGAGGCAATGTCGGAGATGAACTCAGGAACACTGTCTTTGGAAAGTGACCTCCGCTGATCGCTAATGTCGAGCAGCGGGATGTCCAATTCTAGTGACAATGGACAATGGTCCGAGGTCAACTGTAATGCATGCACAATGCAAGGATGGATCTGTCCTGTCAGTACAGGACAGAACACCAAATCGATAGTCGAGGGCTGAAGCTTTCAATTATGGGATATGAATGTCAGACCAGAGTTGGATGGTTCTGCCCATTCAAGCCTGAGTTCGAGTGCCGTGTTGCACAGCATCTCACCCCATGTGCGCTGAGAGGTATGAACTTGATCCCAAAGTTCATAATGACAGTTGAAGTTCCCGCCCAGGTACACTAGGTTGGGGAAGTCAGGATGCTCTGAACATTCGTCCAAGAGTCGAATTGCACTGCCATCCACATCAGAGTAGGCGTTAGCGAGAAAAAGAGGCTCACTCAGAGTGGCAAGGCTTATAACCATGAGATCGTAACTATCAACTAAGTCACGTCTCAGGGAAGGTCTTAGCCGCCTTAAGCAGTTATGGACATAGGCCATCACACGGGGTGGTTCCTCATATGATGACCTGCAAAATATGCAAGTCCAATCTGGATGGGTTGGACCTCCGATTACAGCCTCGCCGTCGACGCTATGTGCCAAGGGGGCATATCTTACTATGTTCCAAGCAGGTTCATGGAAAAAGAGAATATCATACTCCAAGATTGGAGAGGAGCATGTCCATATGTACAAACTTTCGGTTCACATTTTGAGAAAAAATACAAAGCGAAGAGATAAAAGAGCACCCCCTCATGCCAGGGACCACCGCCAGAGCGGGGCTGTCCAATGAGGAGCTCATGAGGGTCCAGCCTCTGCATTTCACTGTAGAGAGGTGTTAGAGCGATTCTGGCCTGTATGCTTACAATCATGTACCAGCTGGTAGTGTTGTTTGATCCACTCGGGATCGAAACGGTTCTTTGAGAAGGTGCACTTCCAGTCATCGGTGGAGTATTCTTTGCTACAGCTAAGACATTTAGGAGGATGCAAGCAAGGCTGCCCCGCAGGAGTAGCCTCGACGGGCGGGTTTGCCTTCGGCTTTGCTTTGCAGCAAGATGCCAGAATATGATAATGCTCCTTCCTGTGTGGTTCCCCACACAGAGGGCATTGGAGAGATTGCTGGTTACACTTCATTGATGAGTGCCCCCAATGCCAACAGTGATTGCAGAGAGGTGATCCCGGCGATGAAAGAGCAGCTTTGAACCAGCAGCACCAGTTCTGGACCATGACTGTGCGATTGTTCAGAGCTTTAATGTTCCGGCCGGTCGTCATGTCTTCGATATTGAACTAAACAGTTGCAGTATCAGATTTCTTGGAGTTGTGCATGATGTGTGGCACTCCAACGAGAGTGATGAGGTCTGAGAACGAGGAGTCTCAGAGAATCTTGTAAGCTTGACGGGCAGTGAGGGTACTGCCGTTGTCATTGAAATAGGGAACGTCAAGCAGCTTTGCATAGGAAACGCTCATTGGGATTATGAGCTTGACTGTGGAACCAGTCAGAGCGCAGCGAACAGCAGACTCGCATATAAGATCACAGTCCTTTGGAGATGCCACCCTCATTATCAAACAAGAGAACGAGGTAGGGGAGTGATCCTGGATGGATTCACATTGAATCCAGGATTTGCCAGCTGTCAACCCTCTGTTGAGGGTCATCAGAAGAGTGCCTGTGGCAATGGAACCATTGCCACCAGAGAAGGTGTAAACCAGTCTGACATTGCATCTAGATGGTCCATGTGAGGTGGACTTTGCCTTCTTCTTAGGTGGTCCAGACGATTCACCGGTTGCCTCCTTTTGCAAGGAGACTATCTTATCAGTGGGGAGATCCGAAAAGGTTTTGGCTAAGGCAACAATGGCCTCAGCCAGGGTGGTGGCAGGCTGAGCTGCAGCTTGCGCATAGGAGCACTTCTTGTCAGATGGGCGAGTAGCCTGATTGACAGGAGGGGGAGGGCCCCACCCTGGGGTCTGGGAATGGGATCAATTGCAAGGAGGGGGAGGCGGGCAGTTCAGATTACGAGGTGGTCTTGGCGGCTGAGCACCAGCATTGGATCAGGAATCCTGAGGGCATAGGGTGCCCATAGGAGAAGTAGAGGGGACATCGCCTGCAAAGTGGGCAGTCTTGGATACATGGGTGCAAACCGTGTTAGCGAGTCGCTGGCCAAGAGAGGCTTTGGTCCCCTTAAGAGTGGGGATTCCAAGCATGTTGACATCAGCAGTGGTGCCAGCCCTTCCGTGATGGCATATTGATAGCCAGCAGGTGGCCCCAGTAGCCCAGTGGTTTAATCGCCACTAAAGACTGGAGAGGTGGCTGTGCAGTCACTGGAAAGGTTGTGGGTTCGATTCCCGCTCATCCTCTGTACTTTAAAAGCAGGGATAGGCATGTGACCCATCATCGGTTACTGTCACGTGCTTGATGACTCAGGTTAGTAAGCAACTCTGAGGCAATACCACGGTCAGGTGATCTTCTGCAGCTAGGGTGGTAACCTGGTCACATGATAGGGATGATTGTGGGAGCCCAAAGTGGCAGGTCAGGTGATCCCTGGCAGGCTGTGCCTGAAATGGTCATGTGACTAGTCATGTGATCAAGTAGGGAGTGAAAGCATAGGGCATGGTAAGTGGGGGAGAATCTGAGAACAACCCGACCCTTGATGCGCACCCCGTAATAGGGAGTTCCAGAGCATGCGTGCTTCTAGAAGGTGCCATGCACCCTGTAACGGGGAGTCTCTTCAGACTGTGAGCTTGGGACAGGACACCCCCCACCGGTTAATCTCGAGCCCAGTCTAACCAGCTGGATCAGGCCGAGAACCTGGTCATTAGTCAGCATTGGTAGTGTGGATCGGTCCCTGTGGACCGGTCTGTGCACCGGTCCTTTGGCATACTTGGGGAGTCCCTAGGCCCAGGGGTAGCCACCACATGACCATAAAGCACTGCTCAGGTGGGAGCCTGAGACCTCCTTGTGGGGCATGCATAACCGAGTTAAGCATGGATGTAGAACTGCTCAGCCTAGGCCTTAGGTCTAGGGTGCACACTGAGGCTAGACGCTGGCAAGGCAGAGACCTGGGACATGACTGGGGATCCATGCCCTTCGGGCATCAGTGAACCACATGCTCAGGAACGGGAAAAGTAAAGTAGGTGGGGCTTACCAATGCCTGGCTGGCTTGGCTTGGCCTCTTGGTAACTCGCTCCCTGGCCGAAATTCGGACTGTGGTGGACCAGGGTAGTCCCCTGACTCTGGCCCAAGAGGACTTATCCTCTGCTGGTTCATCTGGATGACTAATCCAGGTATTGAATCCAAGTTGATTCCAAGGTCTAGACACGGAATTCCACCGCTTAGTCTAGCGCCTATCCTGCAAAGGAGATGGCGATAAGGGTCCTCCACTTGGAGGGCCCTAAACTTCGCGTATTTATCATAAATACTTCGCTGTATTTACAAGCGGACTGCCACTGAGCACCGCTTTATAAATTGTTGATTAAAAAAAAAAAAAAAATTGATAGCCAGCAGGGACCTGCACGGCCGCAGTGTTGACCTTTTGGAGCCACTCCTTTAGGTTCCAGAGGGATTCGGTGACCGCCTTCGCTTCACCGTGGAGGAGGTGAAACCCTTTCTCCTTGAAGTAGAGCACACCGACATTGTCACTATTAAACCCGGCGCATGTAGATACCATGGATATAGTGGGAGAGGGGGGGGCAGGTGGCACCATTGCCTCGCCCTGTGGATTGGGTTCATTGGTCTGCATCAGACCGTTGTTTCCTTGACAGAGAATACTGGAAGAAGGCCCGGGTTGGGAGAACAGGCCCTGGCTGGGGGGAGGCTCAGCATGGCCAGAGTGCAGGTTCAGCGGGGAGAGCGTTGGCTTTCCACCGCCGCCGAGTGTGTCAAGCGGATCGTCGCTCATCGAATTTCTCTATGATTCATTGGATTTTCAACGGATTTTGCGATAAAAGAAGTAGAAGGTGCTCAAGAGTATAGGGAACTTGGGTCTGCAACTTGATACAAGATTGGTCCAAGTGTTGATGCTGTAGAACGTGTTTTTTGCGATAGGAGAGTTTGTTTACAGTTGTTGACAAGTGGGCATTGCGGAAAGAGGTGTGCTGAAATGTAGCGGATGGTCCTCTTCAGAGAATCGAGTTAGTCTAGTAATTGACGAAAGCGAGCGTCGAGCTTCATTGCACACTGCAAGCCCTGCAACAGCAGGTGTTATAGGACCTCACAGACCCTTTATGCAGAAGTGACCACAGCCAGGCCTTCAGGTCTGGGGGACACCAGCTCTAGCGAGCAAATCAGCATGAGCTCAAGTCTTGAATGGCTGGAGCACGGGCAGGAGACAGCAGGGCAGTGCAGCCCTCTATGTTTATCCCTTTGCTTCTGTATCATCGGATGCATCATATTTATTATAGGTAAGGGCTGGTTGGCATAGCAGTAAATGCAGTCAGGTAGTCCTGTGGATGTGGCAATCCACGAAGCCACGGATTCTAGTTCTGGAGGTGGCATCTTTAGGTTTGCATTCGGAAGTGTCTGGAGCTGGTTCCACGTGACGCAGGCAGGAAGTATCATGACCCTGTGATAGCTGTTCCCACGGGGAGGTGACTTGGTCACATGACTAAGCAGCTGGCACATGACGTAAGCTGGATTATGCATCACATACGTGACTGACCCCACTCTGTGGGCTCTAATCATGTGACCCTAACTCACATGACCGGGTTTCCCTTGGCATGGATGGCCTTGGGATGTAAGTGCTGGACAATGCCTTAATCCGGCAGACCACACGTGATCCCCGATCTTAAAAGATAGGGGCCGAAAGGATAAGGGACCATACCAGGAACCAGTCTGATAACCACCCGATGGCATTTGAGCCAACAGGGCACCCGGTACCATGTGAGCTGCCTGAAGTAGGAGTCCATGGTGGTTAGTCATGGTGCAGTACACCAATGGTGGAAGGAGATCCAGACCCATTCAGCTAAGGGCTCTCCCTGTGGGGACTTGTCATGGGAGGACCATGGACCTTACTATGATATCAGATGCCAGTCTGGGAGGCATGTGGCAAGACAGAGACCTTAGTCAGATTGGGGATCCGCGCCCATTAAGAGCATCAGTGAACCATCTGTCAGGGGACGGAAAGGCAGGACTGGGGTCACGCCCAGACACCGCTGGGCTGTAGCAAGGCTAGACAGTCTCTAGTCCTTGGCTCAAGAGACCTAACTCCTCTGTCGGTAGTCCCTGGGATAATACACCCAGGTAACTGCTTAAGTTGAATCCGAAGTGCGACACTCCTGGGTAGACAGTCCGCCTCCATAGCACAACAGAGGGACAGAACTGGAGCCTGGGTAGCAGCCTCTCCCGCAAGGGGGGGGCTAAACTTCGCCTCGATGCGCACCCTGTAATAGGGAGTTCCAGAGCATGCATGCTTCCAGAAGGTGCCGTGCACACTGTAACGGGGAGTCTCTTCGGACTGTGAGCTTGGGACAGGACACCCCCTACCGGTTAATCTCGAGCCCAGTCTAACCAGCTGGATCAGGCCGAGAACCTGGTCATTAGTCAGCATTGGTAGTGTGGATCAGTCCTTGTGGACCGGTCGTGGACCGGTCCTTCAGCACACTTGGGGAGTCTCCAGGCCCAGGGGTAGCCACCACATGACTGTAAAGCACTGCTCAGGTGGGAGCCTGAGACCTCCTTGTGGGGCATGCATAACTGGGTTAAGCATGGGTATAGAACTGCTCAGTCTAGGCCTTAGGTCTAGGGTGCACACTGAGGCTGGATGCTGGCAAGGCAGAGACCTGGGACATGATTGGGGATCTGCGCCCTTTGGGCATCAGCAAACCACATGCTCAGGAACGGGAAAAGTAAAGTAGGTGGGGCTTACTAATGCCCGGCTGGCTTGGCTTGGCCTCTTAGTAACTCGCTCCCTGGCCAAAATTCGGACTGTGGCGGACCAGGATAGTCCCCTGACTCTGGCCCGAGAGGACTTATCCTCTGCCAGTTCATCTGGATGACTAATCCAGGTATTGAATCCAAGTTGATTCCGAGGTCTAGACACGGAATTCCACTGTTTAGTCTAGTGCCTATCCTGCAAAGGAGATGGCGATAAGGGTCCTCCACTTGGAGGGCCCTAAACTTCGCATATTTATCATAGATACCTCGTTGTATTTACAAGCAGACTGCCATCAAGCACCACTATATAAATTGTTGATTTAAAAAAAAAAAAAAAAAAAAAAAATTTATTGTAGGTATACTCATGTATTTACAAGTGCACTGCCACCGAGCACTGCTTTATAAATTGTTGATTTTAAAAAAAAAACAAAAAAAAAAAAAAAAAAAAAAACCTGTCCTCTAGTTAGCTGGCATGATATTTACTTTAATGATCATGTACTGATGGTTCCACTGGTGGAGATGGTTGATGTATCCTCAACAGTTTTTCCTTTCTTTCCTCCCTCTTCTCCTTGATGCACCTAGCTCTTTCAGCAACTAAGGCGGCTGCCTCACTTCTTGCGAGCTTGCATTTTTTGCAATAAAGGGATAAGCCTTGACTGCTTTTGCATTCTAAACAGCACGACTGACAGACGAAAGCCACTATGAGCAGGACAGGGATCCACCAGCACATTCCGATGGGGGATAAATCAATGAAGGGCAGTGCATACAGTGAGAAGAAGGCATCAAGGCTGTTATCGTAGAATCACATAGGACCTCAGGCCTGGGGCAGGCCTCAGGCCCAGATGTGGATCAATCGGTATTATTGCTATCTAGGCAGGATAATTACATCATAGGCAGTATGAGATCTCATTGTGGAAGAGCGACTGTCAATTATTGGGACTTGATTACAAGCAAATAGTACAGTGATTCAGTGATAGCACAACAACAGTAAAAGCAATCGGCAGCACAGAACTCGACAGAAAACTTGAGTGACCAGGCAGTGGGGGGGTCATTCTCTTAGAGGCACCCAACACACCAATCGACGATCCTCATGAGTGACGATCTTGAGAATTGGAAATTCAGGTGCTTGTATGTCATCAGGAATTACAATGGGAGGATCGGGCAAGGACTTTGTCATGGATGGCAAGCGATTGCAAATTTTGTCATTTAAAATGTCATTAACAACTCTAACACAGTCATCAGTTATAAAATAGTGCTGAGAAGGACATACATCAATTCATTGAGGCATCGTTGCATAGCCAAGATAGTTTTATTCCCACTGTGTATCAACATCTGCTTGTCCAATTCTCTAACTACTGCCAACAAGTTTTCCGTCTCCATAATCATACCAGCGTTTGTCATACCACCATTGGCCAAGCTGCTCACTGCAAATTCCAATCAATAGCATATCCAACATATATATTTCACATTACAGACTTGTTATTTTTTTTGTTTTTGCTTTTGGATATGATCAGGTTTGTTTCAAAATCTATTCTACTACTAGGTACCATCCTAGTAACTGTCTACGAAGTATCTATGGTCTACTACAGGGCCAGCAAGATCAATTGTAGTGGTAACCAGCAGGAGTGAAAGTATGGGAATGCAGACTTGTGCGAATTGATGACCCCATAAGAAGTTGAAATGTTGGGCGAGGGGCTGGTTACTGGTTATCTGACATTTCAACTTCCCATGGGGTCATCAATTCATGCAAGTCCATATTTCCATGCTTTTGCTCCTGCCCCGTTACCACTACAATTGACCTTGCTGCTAGTCATCCCCTCTCGGTAAGTCCCCAGATCCTCATGTAGACTGTAGATACTTCATAGACTAGAACAATAAAAGGAATGGAGTGAACACAGCGACGTTAAGCCCCCCCCTAAAAAAAAAGAAACTTATTATTATGAAATGCTGAAGGCTCACCATGGCTGTCTGCACAAATGTCATCAAATAAGTGCTGATCATCATTCTCAGTCTCCTCGACATGAAGCCTACTTTGATCAATGCCATGCCCTGACAGGTTTCAGAGGTGGCTCAATGGTTCATCAATATCGAGGCAGAGATGGATGACCAGAGCAGCAAGGAGGAGCAGGACGACTTGCCTGGTACGATCAATGCCTGAATGCGACACCGGTTACCTATCTAACCATTCCTCAGACGACTTTATTGATGATGATGAACAAACTGAAGAGGGTCTGCAGACTGGCTCTGCGATGACTCAAGATTCTATTGACAATAACAATGACAGCAATGATGACCTTGACACCTTTCTGTTGAAGATCCTCCAGCGCATGCACCAATATCAGAACTCATCAAGGGGGCAACCCCAGAATGGAGAGACAGTCATCGATCTGCCCTTGGAAAGTATAGTTATTAATGGTGACTACCTCTTGTGGTGAGTCCCCGCTGCGTGAGCACCTTTCAATAATCCCGAATCACTGCTAAGGACTTTAGAGTACAATTCACTTGCCCACAAATCCATTTGGACTCATTTGGACTCCAGGTCTAGTCTATGTTCAGTCCATGGACTCCACTGGACTCCACTTTTAGTCCACTTTCTGTCCAAGCATAAATGATTTGGACTGATTTGGATGTCCGTGGACTGAAATTGGACTGGACTAGGCTTGGACTGTGATATTTTATATCAATTTCGACTTCAATTGGACTCCACTTGGACTAAAACTGGGCTAAGACTTGTCTTACTTGTTGTTCCAATTGCATTAGATACAGAGTCCAATTGGACTAGAGATGGAGTCCATGTGGACTAGAAGTGGACTACAATTGGACTATACACATATTAGACATGATCTGCATTATACATGGTCTCTATATGAAAAGAATGAGAACTACAATTGGACTACATATGGACTATAATTGGACTCCAGTTGAACTATATATGGACTACAAGTGGACTGTAATGGGACTACAAGTAGACTGTAATTGGACTTTAAGTTATATGAACTTTTATGTCAGGCATATACATCTAAATTGCAACTGAACTTCATATCTATGCACTCCATTTGGACTGAATATGGACTAGAATTGGACTATATTTGGACTCAAACAATACAAGAAAAGATTAATGACTTGAACTACTCAAAATTGGAAATCATCTTCATCATCCTCATCATCTAGCAAATCCTCATCGCCAACAACTGTTGTTTTCAGTCCTTGTTGTTTCAAAATGGTCTTGATAGTGTGTATAAAAAGCAGAGCATGCAAAGTCCAGTTGAAATTATCAACACCCATTCTATTAAGAATGGTTGGGCATGGGCAGCCCCTCGCCATCATTGGCGGGTGCTGCTGGGCGTGGGCAGGTGCCACTGGGCATGGGCAGGTGCCGCTGGGCGTGGGCAGTCTCCCATTGACCTGGGTGGGTGGCGGTGGGTGTGGGCAGCCTCCCATTGATGTGGACGGGTGGCCGTGGGCATGGACAGGTGCCGCTGGGTGTCGGCAGCCTTCTGTTGGCATGGACAGGTGGCTGTAGGTGTGGGCAGCCTCCCTTTGGCATGGGCGGGTGCCACTGGGTGTCAGTGGCCCTCCATTGGCATAGGCAGGTGCCGCTGGGCATCGGTGGTCTCCCATTGACATGGGTGGGTGGTAGTAGGCATGGGCAGCTCCCCATTGGCGTGGGTGGGTGCCGCAGGGCGTGGTCAGCCCCCTGTTGGCATTGGTAGGTGCTGCTGGACGTGGGCACCCTCTTGCTGTCTTGGGCAGGTGTTGGGCGGCCTTCCGCTGGGCGAGGGTCCTCTCTGGGTGGTGCTGCTAGGCGTGGATGGCCCTTGTGGGCATGAGCGAGTAGCAGTGGGCATGGGCACATGTTGGGCGGTGGGCTTGGGCAGCCCCTCACTGTGCCCTCAGCTCCTCGGTCCTGGGCGCTTGCTCTGGGCACCTCCATCCTGTCCTCGCCACCTCCCTCTGGTGCTTGTCGCCTCCTTCTCGTCCTCGTTATAGGCATGTCATTGGGTCATTGGTCAGTCATTGTTGAGGGTGGTGGAAGTGATGGGAGAGGGAGCGGTGGGGGGAGTGGTGGTGGAGGGAGTGGTGGGGGAAGTGGTGGTGGTGGGAGTGGGAAAGGAACAAGCAGTGAAAAAGGTCAACAAGGTCACAGGTGCAGCCACGTGATCTGCACACAGAGGTGGCCTTAGGGACTGGAGCATGCTAGCAATTCAAGGTCCTGTGGTCCAGTGGTTTAATTGCCATCTGCTCACCCTTTCTGCTAATGCCCAAGTTCAATTCTTGCTGGTGACATCTTTTTTTTTTAATTAATTAATAAGAGCAGCTAGTCTAAATGACCAACTGTAGACTAGTGGTGGACTCAATTCAGACTTAGCTGTCCTGTCTGTCACCAGTCCAAGTATCATCCAAATGGATTGGACAGTCCTCGGACTGCCTTGGACTGGATATAAACTTTCATTTGAACTCAATTTAGAGTTCAAATTCAGTCCAGGTTGAGTCCAAATGAATTGGACTGAATATGGACTGGATGTGGACTGGATCGGACAGCCAAAAATTGGATTTCCCTGGGAAAAATCCAATACCAGTCCAAATGGACTCTGCTGGAGTCTAAAGCTAGTAATATTGTTGATAAAGGCTGCTCAGCCCAAGCACAAGTTGCATTCAGCCTTTTGTCATGCCTACCTCTGTAGTTGGATCTACTTGGAAGCAACAATGAATCCAGCACTGATAAACTTGCTCAAAATCACTCTGGGGATTTGCTGCAGTGACCAAGACATTCCACAGACCCAGATTGATGTGAAGGACTGGCAGCAGATGCTAACAGTTGTGGAGTCTAGCAATATACCTTCGGTGGAGTCTTGGGTGCAAATTCTAAAGGGGCCATACAAGGGTGATGTGGGGTTGATTTGCAAGTTTGAACACTGGATTGGGTTCAGCATGTTGTTTATTCCCCACCTTGACTTTTGCACTGCCCCTTCAAAGAGGGCTGGTTGGCATAGCGGTAAACGCAGTCAGGTAGTCCTGTGGATGTGGCAATCCATGAAGCCGTGGGTTCTAGTCCTAGAGGTGGCATCTTCAGGTTTGCATTCAGAAGTGTCTGGAGCTGGTTCCATGTAATGCGGGCAGGAAGTATCATGACTCTGTGATAGCTGTTCCCACGGGAAGGTGACTTGGTCATATGACTAAGCAGCTGGCACGTGATGTAAGCTGGGTTATGCATCACACACGTGACTGACCCCACTCTGTGGGCTCTGATCATATGACCCTAACTCACATGACTGGGTTTCTCTTGGCATGGATGGCCTTGGGATGTAAGTGCCAGACAATGCCTTAATCCGGCAGACCACACGTGATCCCCGATCTTAAAAGATAGGGGCTGAAAGGATAAGGGACTATACCAGGAATTGGGCTGATAACCACCCGATGGCGTTTGAGCCAACAGAGCACCCAGTACCATGTGAGCTGCCTGAAGTAGGGGTCCATGGTGGTTAGTCATGGTGCAGTACACCAATGGTGGAAGTAGATCCAGACCTGTTCAGCTAAGGGCTCCCCCTGTGGGGACCTGTCATGGGAGGACCATGGACCTTGCTGTGATATCGGATGCCAGTCTGGGAGGCACGTGGCAAGACAGAGACCTTAGTCAGATTGGGGATCTGCACCCATTAAGGGCATCAGCGAACCATCTGTCAGGGGATGGGAAGGCAGGACCAGGGTCGCACCTGGACACCGCTGGGCTGTAGCAAGGCTAGACAGTCTCTAGTCCTTGGCTCGAGAGACCTAACTCCTCTGTCGGTAGTCCCTGGGATAATACACCCAGGTAACTGCTTAAGTTGAATCCGAAGTGCGACACTCCTGGGTAGACAGTCCGCCTCCATAGCACAACAGAGGGACAGAACTGGAGCCTGGGTAGCAGCCTCTCCCACAAGGGGGGGGCTAAACTTCGCAAGTTTGTCGAGAGCAACCAATGCTCATGTCGGCAAGGGCCTGAGGACTCCATCCACATTATGACTCTCTGCCATAACTGGAAGAGACCATCCGAATGCCAATATGATGCCTTCGTGCATCTTTGGTTTGTAAAGCACCTAACGTCGAATAAAGTGGCAGGTGCTTTCATTCCAGATCCAGGCGGCGGGTGACTGTGCGCCTGCAGTGGACAGTGCTCTTTGGAGCACTGGTGCATTCTGGTGATTGACGAAAGCGACTGCTGAGCTTCATTGCGCACAGCAGGCCTGCGATGGTGGGTGTTATGGGACCTAACAGACCCTTTACGTGGAATTGACTGCAGCTGGACCCTCAGGTCTGGGGGACGCCAGCTCAAGTGAGCGAATCAGCATGAGCTTGAGCCTTGAGCGCCTTGAGCGCAGGTATGAGAGAACAGGGCAGTATAGCCCTCTATGTTTATCCCCTCAGTCTGTTTCTTTTGGACTGGTTGTATTTATCATAGGTACACTCGCTGTATTTACAAGCGGACTGCCACCGAGCACCGCTTTATAAATTGTTGATTTAAAAAAAAAAAAAAAAAAAAAGCACTGCCCCTTCATCGAAAAAGTGGAAGAGGTTGACAGTCCCCTCTCTTGCTTGACTTTTCGACCCGCTGATGATCCTGAGGGACTTTCACATCCAACTGACATGCATAGATGAGCATACATTCAAGTTTGGGTGAATGATGTTTGAGCACAGCCTGCTGAAGAAGCCGTTCAACCTTCACTCAGTCTCTCGAAGTGGTGTCTTCTTGTCAACAGAGACTTTCACAATGTTTCAATTGAGCAAGCATCTAGCCATCTAAGCTGCTGGATTCATCTGCCCCATGGAATGGAAGTTTGAAGAGCAGGAGAAGGTCTATGTAACCTCATCTGAGAAGCAGGGCATCATCTACTCCCTTTTCCAAAATGGTGTCGAGGTCAATTTGTTCGACAATGAGGGCTTGATTAGTGTTCCATGGTGCGAGCTGTGAAAGGTCATCATACCCAGAGATTTCGTGCAAGTGACTGGCAGGCCAAGACAAGGACAAAAGGCTTGGGTAATGGGTGTGGTTGAGACCAGTACCGACCTTGTCAAGCAGCCCAATGATCTCACAAAGGCATTTCTGGAGCAGCATTTCGAGGTCAGTATACATGTTTCACAGCATATCACCTTGTCTAACACCATACTCAGACATTTCAAGTCCACATCAACTGGCTCAAGATTGTACCATTGGAGCATTCTCTGGTGATGCTGACGGAGCCAGAGACTGCAAAGATTGTCTGAAATTATATTCTGTGGAAGGGCTGGATCATCGTTATCACAAAGAAGCATGTGATGAAGGGCTACCATGCAGTGATCAAGGATGTTCTGTGTGATGAGGCTTTGCAAAGCAGCATCAAACTCATCATTCAATTCATACAGTACAACACAGCTACACCCTACCAATCCCTAACTTTTGATTACGATGACATTGTAGATGCCTGGTAAGTATTTGATGCACTGTATGGCACATCTCCTTTGATGCGCCTTCAATAAATACCATATGAAGTTATTTGCCTGTGCTCCTCACAAAAACCCTCGATTCTTCCCCTGCAATCATGTTTCAGAATCCGAGCCATCGAGTTCAGGCCTTGTTCCCACTGTTTCCACAGGCACTCCAAATATCGGAGGGCAAACACCCATGCCCAACTTTGGCTTGGCAATACCAGCTTAGAACCCATTCTCCTGGATGCTGTTCACTCTGGCATCTCCTTACAATAAACCTGCACATGCTCATGTCTCTGCAACAAATAACCATCTGCTCCTGGATCCCCGCCTTGTGGGCCAAATGATCCAAGCCACAGTAAACGGCAATGGATACAGCCGCACAATCTTGACAGTGTCGATCATGTCTGGTTAGCAGAGACTGGTGTTGTGACACCAGTTCTATTGGACCTTGGAGCACCTTGAGCCAGAATGGGTGACCATCAAACACCCTCACCCTCTTTGGGGGGGCCCGCCCCCCCCCCCGCCCCCGCGGGGGGGGGGCCCCCCCCCCCCCCGGGGGGGGGGGGGGCCCCCCCCCCCCGGGCCCCCCCCCGGGCCCCCCCGGCGCCCCCTTCCCCTCATGACAACAGTCTGCTGGTAGTGATAAGAGGCGAGCACTGCAGCAAATATGTGCACCATATCCATCATCACTACGAGGACGACAAGGCCATTATCTGATGCGCCATCATGAATCAAGATGAGAATGGGGTAGAAAGTCTTTCGGGGGAATTCATTGAGTTGATGACTGACGACATGTGCCAGGGTTAGGAAACAAAGGAGCAAAAAGACCAAAACGATCATCTGGTTATGGATTTGCATACTGAAGCTCGAAGGACCCACGCTAAATAACTATAGGAGATACCTGTATATACAATCGATCTTGGATATACATGACCATAGAATAGATGTCAATTAATATATTCATGCTAAGAGCGGCAGGCATCCTGTAGCAGTCGCATCAATGGTCGGATGACAGCAGGCTTCTTATCAGCTGACACGCTTCACAGAATGTGACTTCGATGCCAAATGCTTTTCCGATTCCCCATAATTTTCTTTGAACCATCACGATGCCCAGCCACTTCCAGGAATCCTGTGGCACTCAGGCAAACCAAAGAGTCAAGCCTGAAGTCGCACAACCCATCACAAGAGATCAGCCGATGACAGAAAGAGACTCTGAGTGCAACTGTGATGAGGAAGGGCAACAAAGTGAGGCAGAAACAGGGCTACTCGCTGAACTTAAGAATGGTTCCAAGAAAAAGACCCAGTGAGGCTCAGATTCAGCTGAGCAGTGGCTTTCACAAGCTGACATTTCTATATGCAGAAACACGGAATATATGCCTTTCCATAACATTGCAAAATGAATTTTGTGCAGTGAGAGCACATTCATTGATTTTTCAGAGCTATGGAATATGGGCTTGCTGACTGACATGGATAACGAGACCTCATATGTGTGTGATCATGAGACGGTACAGTTACTCTATGCTCATCTCTTTCAGATCACCAGCTCCAGATGCAAAGCGTGAGGAATTGCTGCACATATACGGGATCATGCAGCAGTCAATTAGCAGTTTTGAAGATTACATGGGCAAACTGATGGTGCAGCCGCATCGACTGGTGGACTTGGCAGACAAGGTAATCATATGCACATATACCCAAACTGGCACTAACTGCATGCTCTGTCAGATGAAGAACTCAGCAAGCCAGGCTTGCAGTGAAGATACATCAAGCCTCAAAGACACGTTTGTCAACCTCGTCACCAGGAATATTCCAGATCAGCAAATAGACCCCCCCATTCTTGCAGGTGACAGTAAGGAGGGCCATTGCAGATTTCATCATCCAGTCCTGGCACAGTTGCTTTGCCTGGTTGATCACCTTTTTTTTTTTTTTTTTTTTTTAAATCAACAATTTATATTGCAGTGCTCGATGGCAGTCCGCATGTAAATACAATGAGGTATCTATGATAAATACGATGCTGAAGTTTAGGGCCCTCCAAGTGGAGGACCCTTATCGCCATCTCCTTTGCAGAATAGGCGCTAGACTAAATGGTGGAATTCCGTATCTAGACCTCGGAATCAACTTGGATTCAATACCTGGATTAGTCATCCAGATGAACCGGCAGAGGATAAGTCCTCTCAGGCCAGAGTCAGGGGACTACCCTGGTCTGCCATGGTCCGAATTTCGGCCAGGGAGCAAGTTACCAAGAGGCCAAGCCAAGCCAGCCAGGCATTGGTAAGCCCCACCTACTTTACTTTTCCTGTTCCTGAGCATGTGGTTTGCTGATGCCCAAAGGGCGCGGATCCCCAATCATGTCCCAGGTCTCTGCCTTGCCAGCATCCAGCCTCAGTGTGCACCCTAGACCTAAGGCCTAGGCTGAGGAGTTCTACACCCATGCTTAACCCGGTTATGCATGCTCCACAAGGAGGTGGTCGATCACCTTGAGGAATTTGATGCCGATCCAGAGAGGCAAGTTTTCTATTATTCAAAGTTCAAATGCTACTAACTATAATATTACCTAGCACGATGCTTAGGTTCCTCAATGACAGAAGCCTCCTGAATCTGCAGGATCCTGTCGCATTCATGTATGAAGAGAACAGGGATAATTTTGGCATGGCCAATATAGGGCATGGTCTTTGCAAAGGGCTGCTTCTTGTCTGCATATGTGATCTGCAGGTCTTGCGATTTTTGATTGGACTGCTGCTCTTTACAGGTCTGGAAACACTTGTTCACATCGCCATCTTTGGCGTCGAAGGAAGCACCTGGGTGAACCAGGACCTGTTCAAGTCAAGTGAAGAAATACAGGATGAAGGAGATAACGCCAGTGAGCATTGCATATGCAGCAATGCACATAAGTCTCTTGATTGTATCAGCACAGTACTACTAGTCCATTTCTTAGGTGTGATATCTCCTCTCAGAGCAAGAGGATTGGTGACTGGATGAAGTGACTTGGGGAAATGCACAATTCTATGAAATGGTGCTCAGCCTATTCAATAACAGGCAATGGAAATGGTGTATTGACACCTTGGACTGGTGGAACAGGTACGATCTCATATTATTGGATAAGACATTGTTATTACAGAGTTACATGATCCGATAGGCAGGTATTCTCTGCGGAGCAACTTGTGCTTAATGGCAAGCAGGTGCAGGCATGCCCCTCAGCTCTTCTTTTAGCTTTTCAGGAACAAGAAGAGCTTGTAAACCCAATGCGTGGCCCGACCAGCAGTGAGTCCAAGATCCAGAGCACAATGTCCAAGGCAATGATACTCTACAGCTGGAAATCAAGCCATGGCACACAAATGGTTACACAGACTGCCATCGTCAAGCATGGAGAGCAGCATCTGTCAGTTCTGGTGCACCTCCAGCCCACTGCCACAATGCAATGAAGACAAAGACAAAGAGGAAGATGATGATGATGATGATGAAGACAAAGACAAAGACAATGACCATGGCACTTGAGGCTATGGCGGCCATGGCTAGCATAATGAATACAAAGTCGAAGACAATGACTATTACAGGCACCTCTTCTGATGCTACGATAACCATGATGGACATCCTCCTTTGCCAAGGACCAGGCCCCCGGTGATTCAGGCAGGCCACCACCAGCAGGATCAGTCACAAGATGACTGGGATGAGCCAGGACGTGGCCATCGTGGCTATAGTGGGCACTCCATGCAAGAAGATATGCAACACATGAACCCGGTATGTTGAGTTCCTCTTGTTGAATGCATGCACTGCTCAGGGAAAGGCACAGGCTCCAAGGTCTCACAGAAAATATCCGCCACTCAATCGACAATCTCTGAATCCCTCTGAAGACAAGAATGAGGCCAACTTGTGACAATCACAACATTATTCAGCAGAGTTGTCGAATATTCTCTCCCTTGTGCAACAGATGATACCCAGAACTCAAAGACCAATGCAACCACTCATTTAATGGGGTTGGCTGCTCTCCAAGCCTCATTATGGCCCTGACATTACTTTACTCCAGGGCAACGATGTGCAGAATGACTTGCTTTCTGGAGATGTCGCAAAGGGGACAGGACCCAAACCTCAGGAAGCAGGGCCTCTGCAGAGCCCTGAGGCTATCCAAGGTTCATCTCATTCCTGATTAGACTGATTCTATCTACACAAATGCAACTGGTGATGTCTTTTTTTTTTTTTTTTTTTTTTTTTAAATCAACAATTTATAAAGCAGTGCTTGATGGCAGTCCGCTTGTAAATACAGCGTGTGTACCTACGATAAATACAACCAGTCCAAAAGAAACAGACTGAGGGGATAAACATAGAGGGCTACACTGCCCTGTTCTCTCATACCCGTGCTCAAGCTGCTCAAGGCTCAAGCTCGTGCTGATTCGCTCACTTGAGCTGGCATCCCCCAGACCTGAGGGTCCAGCTGCAGTCAATTCCGCGTAAAGGGTCCGTTAGGTCCCATAACACCTGCCATCGCAGGCCTGCTGTGCGCAATGAAGCTCAGCGGTCGCTTTCGTCAATCACCAGAATGCACCAGTGCTCCGAAGAGCACTGTCCACTGCAGGCGCACAGTCACCTGCCGCCTGGATCCGGAATGAAAGCACCTGCCACTTTATTCGACTGGGGGTTTTTTGTGGGGGGGGGGGGGGCCCGGTGGCCCCCGCGGGGGGGGCGGGCGCCCCCCCCCCGGCCCCCCGCCCGCGGGGAGCATACCGCTCGTAGACAAGCACCTCTTTCCACAATGCCCACTTGTAAACATCTGTAAACAACCTCTCGCATCGCACAAAACACGTTCTACAGCATCGACACCTGGGCTGATCTCTTATCGAGTTGCAGATCCGAGTCTATACCACTCTTGAGCACCTTCTATTCCTTTTATCGCGAAATCCGCTGAAAATCCAGCGAAAAACCAGAGAGTTTCAATGAGCGACGACCCGCTCGACACATTGAGCGGTGGTGGAAGGCCTGCGCTTTCACCGCTGAACCCGCACCCCAGCCGTACTGAGCCCCCTGCCAGTCAAGGCCTTTTCTCTCAGCCGGGACCCTCGCCCGGCGTCCTCTTCCAGGGCAACGACGGCCTCATGCAGACTGACGACCTGAACTCGCAGGGTGAGGTGACCGCGCCCCCTGCTCCCCCTTCTCCCGCTATTTCCATGGCGTCTACTCGCGCTGGGTTTAATAGTGACAACGTTGGTGTCCTGTACTTCGAGGAGGAAGGCTTCCACCTCCTCTACAGTGAAGCGAAGGCAGTCACCGAGTCCTTGTGGAACCTGAAGGAGTGGCTCCGGAAGGTTAACACTGCAGCCATGCAAGTCCCTGCCGGCTATCAATACGCCATTGCGGAAGGGCTGGCCAGTCTGGTCGACACCGCCGCCGATGTCAATATGTTTGGGATCCCCACTCTCGAGGGAACCAAGGCTACCCTCGGGCAATGACTCGCTACCACGGTCCGTGCCCGCACATCCAAGACTGCCCACTTCTCTGGCAACTTGCACGATTCATCCCCGACGGGCACGCTGCGCCCCCAGGACTCCTGTTCGAACACCGGCGCTCGGCCTCCGAGACCACCTCGGAACCCGAATCGCCCGCCTCCTCCTCCTTGCAACAGATCCCGTTCCCAGACTCCAGGACGGGGCCCCCCTCCACCTGTCAATCGGGCCACATGCCCATCCAACAAGAAGCGCTCTTACACGCAAGTGGCGGCCCAGCCCGCCACCACTCCGGCTGAGGCCATTGTGGCCTTGGCCAAAATGTTCCCTGATCTCCCCGCCGATAAGATCATCTCCTTGCAAAAGGAGGTGACCGGCGAATCATCCGGACCGCCTAAGAAGAAGGCGAAGTCCACCTCCCATGGACCATCTCAATGCAACATCAGATTGGTCTATACTTTCCCTGGTGGCAACAGTTCTGTTGCTGCCGGAACGCTCTTAACAACTCTCAACCGGGGGTTGACTGCCGGCAAGTCTTGGATTTGATGCGAGTCTATCCAAGACCATTCCGCCACCTCATTCTCATGCTTGATGACGAGGGTGGCATCTCCGAAGGACTGCGACATCATGCGCGAGTCCGCTCTGCGGTGCGCTCTGACTGGCTCTACAGTCGAGCTCACCATGCCCACAAGCATTTCCTACGCGAAACTGCTCGATGTTCCATATTTTAATGATGATGGCAGCACGCTCACTGCCCGTCAAGCCTATGAGATCCTCCGAGACTCCTCGTTCTCGGACCTCATCACGCTCGTTGGAGTGCCACGCATTATGTGCAACTCCAAGAAATCTGATACTGCAACCGTTTGGTTCAATATCGAAGACACCTCGACCAGCCGGAACATCAAGGCTCTGGACGATCGCACCGTCATGGTTCGGAACTGGCGCTGCCGGTTCAAGGCCGCTCTCTCATTGCCGGGATCTCCTCTCTGCGATCGATGCTGGCACTGGGGACACTCCTCCATGAAGTGTAACCAGCAATCTCTTCGATGCCTGCTGTGTGGGGAACCGCACAGAAAAGAACATCACCGTGTCCTGGCTTCTTGCTGCAAGGTGAAGCCAAAAGCAAACCCGCCCATCGAGGCAACCCCTGCGGGGCAGCCCTGCCCGCATCCTCCCAAGTGCCTTAGCTGCGGCAAAGAGCACTCCACTGACAACCGGAAGTGTGCCTTCTGGAAAAATCATTTTGATCCCGAGTGGATCAAGCAGCATTACCAGCTGGTACATGATCGTAAGCGTGCTGGCCAGAATCGTTCTAATGCCTCCCCGCAGCGTAATGCAGAGGCCGGACTTTCATGAGTTCCTCATCGGACAGCCCCGCTCTGGCAGTTGTTCCTAGTACAAGGGGGCGCTCTTTTATTTCCTCCCTTCGTATTTTCTCTCAGAATGTGAATCAAAAGCGTGTACACATAGACGTGCTCCTCTCCACTCTCGGAGAGGATTATGATATCATTTTTGTCCAAGAACCAGCTTGGAACATCGTAAGATACGCCCCATCGGCTCACAACGTGAACGGTGAGGCAGTCATCGGAGGTCCAACCCATCCAGACTGGACCTGCATCGTTCGCAGGTCATCCTATAAGGAGCCCCCTCGTGTGATGGCCTATGTGCATAACCGCCTAAGGTGGCTACGACCTTCCTTGAGACGTGACCTAGTTGATAGTCGCAATCTGATGGTTATAAGCCTTGCCACTCCAGGCGAGCCTCTTTTTCTCACTAACGCCTACTCTGACGTAGACGGCAGCGCCATTCGGCTCCTGGATGAATGTTCAGAGCATCCAGACTTCCCCAACCTGGTGTACTTGGGTGGGGACTTCAATTGTCACTATGAACTGTGGGATCAAGTTCATACCTCTCAGCATACGCGGGGCGAGATGCTGTGTAATGCGGCACTCGAACTCGGACTTGAATGGGTGGAACCTTCTAATGCTGGTCCGACTTTCATTTCTCATAATCGAGAGCTCCGGCCCTCGACTATTGATCTGATGTTCTGCCCTGTATTGACAGGACAGAGTCATCCATGCATTGAACATGTGCTACAGTTGACTTCAGACCATTGTCCGTTGTCACTTGAACTTGACATTCCGTTGCTCGACATCAGTGATCAGTGGAAGTCACTCCCCAAAGACAGTGTCCCCGAGTTCATCGCCGACATTGCCGCTGATCTACTCGGACTGGATATGATTCCAGTCGAGACTATTCATGATCTTGAGAGGGTACTTTGTGCGCTCTCGGCATCAGTTGATTGGGCTTGGAAAACTCACTCTAAGAAGTGCAAGCTCTCTAAGCGGAGCAAGGGCTGGTGGAACCAGCACTGCTCTGAAGCTTTGGAAACTTTCAGGCAAACTCACTCTGAAAGAGACCACCGCATCTGGCGACGAGCTATTAAAGATGCGAAATGCGCCTTCTTTGACAATCGAATCAAAGAGGTCACTGAAAAGTCGCGATGTCCATGGGATCTAGCTGCATGGATAAAGCAAAGGCCTCTGCCTGATTACGAGGCAATCTCTTTCCGGGAACAACCTTGCAACTCCATCGAGTCACTTTGGGATGCGCTCAATAAGTCTTATAACGCCGTGTCTGACAGGCCGGTTAATTTGGACAAACTCGATGAACTCGAGGCTCATCCAATGTGGGACTGGGTCCCGTTCTCTGCAGCAGAACTCCGGGAGTCCCTGGAGCCTTGCAGCAATACGTCTGCTCCGGGGCCAGACCATCTGACCTGGGCGCATATTAAACAGCTTGTGAGATTCCCTCACATCGCTATATTTTTCCTAAACATTGCAAATGCATGTTTGGACTTGGGGCATTGGCCCTCGTACTTCAAGCAGAGCTTGTCGGTAATTATTCCGAAACCTGGCAAGCCTGCATACGATACTCCGAAAGCCTTTCGCCCGATTGTGCTTTTGAATACTCTCGGCAAGCTCGTCGAGAAAATGCTAGCGTGTCGTATGCAATACGAAGTGACTAAATTTGCTGTCTTTGACTCAAAGCAGTTCGGTGGCATCCAACAGAACTCCACGGAGGACGCCGGAGTGTTTCTTACCCATATTATCCGGCAAGGCTGGACAAAGGGTCTCAAAACGAGCGTCATCACCTTTGATGTAGCTCAATACTTTCCCTCACTCAACCATCGGATGTTGGTGAGGATACTGCAACATGGAGGCTTTGCACGTCAAGTGTCGAAGTTCTTCGAGTCATACCTCGTCAGGCGTAAAACTTCCTATGCCTGGCGCAGCGCTGTTTCGCCTGAGTTTGATGCCGACGTCAGTGTCAGTCAAGACTCGGCTCTGTCCCCAGTACTGTCTGCGCTTTATCTAGCGCCTGTGCTGAAATTATACCAGAAAGTCGGTGACATGCCGACTATCATTTCATTCATTGACGATGGACTGATTATTGCTCAGTCCAAGTCAATTCCGGACAATGTCCCAAAGCTGAAGAGGGCTTACGCATCAGTGCACAACCTCTTCACTGACTTTGGCCTTGTTGTCGAGCACAACAAGACCGAGCTGCAGCACTTCTCGCGCAATGTGGTGGACCCCCGTCCGTCCATTGATCTTGGGTTCGCGCCATATACCGGTACAACTCCACTTCAGCCCAAGGATGTCTGGCGATACCTGGGTTTTTTCTTGGACACACGTCTTTCCTTCAAGGAGCACGTCCGTTTCTATGCAACGAAGGCTCTGACAACTGCCAGAGCTTTCCAAATGCTAGGCAATTCTGTTCGAGGCTTGTCCCCTCAGCAGAAGCGCATCCTGTACCTGTCGTGCGCTCGCCCTATTGCGATGTACGGCTGTTTATTATGGAACTTCAATGGTATGTGCAATGTCGCACTCATGAAGTTGTTGTGCCAGATGCAGCGTAAGGCCTGCATCTGGATTAATGGACAGTTTCGCACCACTCCGGAGGGTGCAGCTGAAACTATGGCCTGCGTTGAACCCATCGCCGGCTTCATTAAGCGGCTTAAGGTCGGGTCTTCTGCCCGTCTAGCCAACTCGAACGCGAGGCATGCCCTTCGCTCTCTCACCACGCCTGCCTCTGTGGGCGGGGATCCCTCGAGGTCAAAGAACTTGGCCTCCCTCTCTGAATGCCAGTGCACAGCGCTGAAATCTCCTCTCAAAGATTTGGTAGATCTTAGACCACCAAACTTTATCCACACGGATTATTTTGCAGACGCAAATAACCCGGGCAGGTGGTTGGTCGACAAGTTCGGCGACCGCTTTGAGACTCATAGGCTCCTTGGCAAAGACAAGGACTCTGTCAAAGCCTATCGTAACTCACTGGAGCAGGCGCTCACCGAGTGCCAGACCCAGCAAGATCGTGCATATGTCAGTAGTGACGGCGCCGTGCCCACGAAAGCAGATGCACTGGTTAAGCAGTCGGTGTACGCATCCCGGGTTTACCGGGGCACCAGACTTTTATTCGAATCTCGTCAGCCGGTCGGTAAAGCGACCAGCGATGATGCAGAGCTGATTGGATTGCATGTTGCGATCCAGAAGGCGAGCCCTTTACACTCCCCCACCATTCCAGAAGGACTCCAGGAGGAGTCCTTCTGGAATGGAGGAGGACTCCACTAGGAGGTTAGAGGGATTATAGAAGAACTGTCTCAGCCATTTGTTCAATTTACTAAGAACAGAATTTTCCCACTGGAGTTCTGCTGGAGTCCTTGTGTAGTACCAGTTCTTCTGAACTAATATTGCACTTCAGAAGAACAATTCTGCAGGAGTCCAGAGGGAATCCAGCTGAACAGAAACTACAGAAGAACTACAGCAGAACTCTAGTGGAACATGAGAACAAAGCCTCTGGTGTCCTTCAAGACTCCAGAGGAACAAGGACTACAGTGGGAGTCTAGAAGGACATTAGAAGGAACTAAGAGAAAGAACAAGAAGGAGTGTACAGGAACTGCAGCAGAACTTTAGCAGGACAACGGACAGACTGTGGAAGAAATGATTTAAATTACAAAAAGTAGCATTATGGGAATCCAAACTCAGTTGTGCCGAATTAGAGAAGGATCACAACATTAAACCACTGAGCCAAGTGGCCTTGAAATATCTGAGTACATCATTAACTATATAGCCCTGGAGCAGGCGCTTTGGCACGTGCATGCCACGGACCCTTGGTGATCGGTTGCCCGCTCATTGTCCTCACCACCGCCCACATTCCCTCTCCCCATCCACACCCACCTCACCTCCCTCGCCCCACCACCGCCCACCGCCACGCCCCTCCTTCCTCCTCCCTCCCCCAGCGCCCATCCACAATGAAACTGGGCCACGACAATGACCGGCACCAGCCAGCCGCCCCTGCTACCAGGACGAGGACGCCATTGTGCCGCCGCCACCACCGCCATCATCATGCACCGAGGACATCCAATGACGTCCTCGGCCACGTTCTACGGCCCCAGCAAGCCCCAACGTGGGCTAGCGTTGGGGTTTTTCCACTCCGGTCTCACCCACACTGCCACCACCCCCTGGAGGACGCGCGACGCGTCCTCCTCCTTCTCTCCCACCTCAGTCACTCACCGAGGACGTCCAACGACGTCCTCGGCATCGTTTTACGGCCACGGCACCCCACAATGCCGACGTTTAACGTCGGCGTTGCCGTTTTCTTGCACCTGCCCCCACCACCTCCCGAGGAGGATGCCCAACGCATCCTCCTGCTCGTCCGCCGCCTCGGTCACCCGACGAGGACGTCCAACGACGTCCTCGCATCCTTTCTACAGAGCCCCAACGCCTATAGGCATTGGGGCTTTTTCGTTCCAGCTCTACCGCACCCGCATCTCCCCTCGGAGGACGCATTATGCATTCTTCTCCTCCTCCGCCACCTCGGTTATCCCGCGAGGACGTCCAATGATGTCCTCACCTCCGTTTCACACCCAAGTCACCCGCAACGCCGACGTTTGATGTCGGCATTGCACTTTTTCGTCATCCAGCCCCTGCCTCCCCAACGAGGACACCCAATGGCATCCTCGACTCGTCTGCCGCCTCGGTCACGCAACAAGGACGTCCAAAGACGTCCTCGGCTGCGCTCTACGCCCCCCAGCGACGTCCAATGCCCATCGGCGTTGGGCGTTTTTTGTTCCGTCACCACCCGCCCCCCTGCCCCCCCTTGGAGGATGCCCAACGGCGTCCACGCCTCATCCGCCACCTCGGTCATGCCGTCAGGACGTCCAACGACATCCTCGCCTCTGTTTTACAGCCCCAGTCACCTGCAACGCCGACGTTTGATGTCGGCGTTGTGCTTTCTTTCAGATGTACAAATTGTTCTATATTGTATAGTAGAGATGAAGTCAGATGTGTTGTTAAATTCTAGAAGTGTTCTTGTACAGTCAAGGTGGACTCCTTGTAAAGCCCTGGTAATGTCCTTGTACAGTTCACCAGGATTTCTCATGGGGTTCTGGTGGAGTTCTTGTATGGTTCTTGTAAAGTCCTTATAAAATCCTGGTAGAATCGGTATTTTCCTGATATAGTACAGAAGGATTCCTTCTAAAATCCTTATCATGTTGTTCTGGTGAAGTTCCTCTATATTCCTGGTATTGTCCTGGTACAGTTCACTAGGATTTTTCATATCTCCTTGGCAGAATCCTCAAAGAAGTAGTACTTCTTGAGTCCTCCTGCAGTCCTCCTGTAGTCCTGGTATGGTTCTTCTATAGTTGATAAAATGTCCTTGTAGAGTCCTCCAGAATTCCTTGTACAGTTCTCCTCCTTGTAGAGTCCTCAGAATATACATAGGTAATCCCTATAAAGTTCTGCTGGAGTCCTTGTGGAGTTCCTGTACTCATCAGTCCTGCTGAAGTTCCTGTTAAGTCCTTGTTGAGTTCTTGTTATAGATAGATTGCAAAAATCAAGAACTAAACAAGGACTTTACCAGAACTCCACAAGAATTATCAGAACTCAACAAGTACTGTACAGGAACTGCATCAGGACACCAGTGGGAATGGTGGGGGAGTGTAATGTACTCCAGAAGGCTGCCACACAGGATGGTGTTACCTCCATCTCGTGTTTCTTGGACTCGATGAATGCCATTAACCGCATCATCGATTGCAATCCTCACTCGGCACAGCAGCATTCCATTGCTCTGTGTGAGGTATTACGGCGCTGGCTCGACGAAAATGAGCGGTGCAGGATTGATTTCTGGCATGTCCCTTCCAAGTGGAAGTGGGCTGTTCAACTCGAAGCACATGAGTATGCTCGGTCGCTCGATATTCCACTGGGCACTCGCCCTTTGTACACCACGGATGCGCTCCGCAAGGAGGCAGATGGTGAAATGCATGCTTCTTGGTTCGACCAATCTCGGACCAAGAAATACATAGGCGCCTCCACATTTCATTTTCATGATGCGGGAAAGCCTGATTCCTATGAGCACCCTTCTCGAAAGAGAACGGGCTTCATGAAGTTGGTGACAGGCAACGAGCTGTACACTTGCTGCTGTCGCATCGCATGCGGACATGCGCCGATCAATGTGTATCGCACGCGGTTCAATTTCATTGAGAGCGATCAATGCTCATGCGGACGAGGGCCTGAGGACTCTGTCCATGTCATGACTCTCTGCCGTAAGTGGGAGAGGCCACCTGAACGCCAGTACGATGCCTTTGTACGTCTCTGGTTCATCAAGTACCTAACGTCTAACAAGGTGGCGGGTGCTTTCATTCTGGATCCAGGCGGCGGGTGACCGTTCGTCTGTAGCACCAGAACATTATGGCGATCGACGAAAGCGATTGCCGAGCTTCATTGCGCACTGCAAGCCTGCGACAGCGGGTGTTATGGGACCTTACGGATCCTTTACGTGGAATTGACCGCAACTGGGCCTCCAGGCCTGGGGGACGCCAGCTCCAGCGAGCGATTCAGCACGAGCTCATATGAGCGCGGGCACAAGAGAACAGGGCAGTGAGCCCTCTATGTCTATCCCCTCAGTCTGTTTCTCTCGGACTCGTTGTATTTATTGTAGGTACCCCCATGTATTTACAAGCGGACTGCCATCGAGCACCGCTATATAAATTGTTGATTTAAAAAAAAAAAAAAATGTGGAAGTGGGCGATTCAGCATGAGGCACATGAGTCAGCTCGAGCACTCAATATCCCACTGGGGGTCTGCCCTCTCTACACTACAGATGTGCTCTGCAAGGAGGCAGACGATGACATGCACACTTCATGGTTCTATCAATCCTGGACCAAGAAATATATTGGCACTTCCACATTTCAGTTCCATGATGCAGGAAGGCTGGATTCCTATGAGCGCCCCTCTCATAAAAGAATGGGCTTCATGAAGTTGGTGACAGGCAACGAGTTACATGCTTGCTGCTGTCGCATAGTATGCGGACATGCACTGATCAATGTGTATTGCACGCGGTTCAATTTCATCGAGAGCAATCAATGCTCTTGTGGACGAGGATCCGAGAACTCCGTCCACGTCATGACACTCTGCCAAAATTGGCAGAGACCAGCTGAATGCCAGTATGATGCTTTCGTGCACCTCTGGTTCATCAAGTACCTGACATCAAATAAGGTGGCAGGTGCTTTCATTCCGGACCCAGGTGGCGGGTAACTGTGCACCTGTAGCAAGGGATCCCCTGCTTCCGTGAGGCATCACTTCAGTCTGGCGATTGACGAAAGCGAGCACCGAGCTTCATTGCACACTGCAAGCCCTGTGACAGCAGGTGTTATGGGACCTCACAGACCCTTTATGTGGAATTGACCACATCCAGGCCTTTGGGTCTGGGGGACGCCAGCTCTAGCGAGTGAATCAGCATGGATGCAAGCCTTGAGTGGCTTGAGCGTGGGCACGAGAGTGCAGGGCAGTGAGCCCTCTATATTTATCTCTTTTTGTTTCTCATTGGACAGATCGTATTTATAGTAGGTATATTCATGTATTTACAAGCAGACTGCCATGGACTGGATATGATTCCAGTAGAAACCATTGGCGATCTCGAGAGGGTGCTTCATGCACTCTCAGCGTCAGTTGATTGGGCTTGGAAAACTCACTCTAAGAAGTGCAAGCTCTCTAAGTGGAGCAAGGGCTGGTGGAACCAGCACTGCTCCGAGACTTTGGAAACTTTCAGGCAAACTCATTCTGAAAGGGACCACCGCATCTGGTGATGAGCTATTAAAGATGCTAAATGCACCTTCTTTGACAACCGAATCAAAGAGGTTGCTGAAAAGTTGTGACGTCCATGGGATCTAGCTGCATGGACAAAGCAAAGGCCTTTGCCTAACTACGAGGTGATCTCCTTTAGGGGACAGCCTTGCAATTCTATCGAGTCGCTCTGGGATGTGCTTGATAAGTCTTATAACGCCGCATCTGATAGGCCGGTTAATTTGAATAAGCTCGACGAACTCAAGTCTCACCCAATGCGGGACTGGGTTCCGTTCTCTGCGGCAGAAATCCGGGAGTCCCTGGAGCCCTGCAGCAATACGTCTGCTCCAGGACCAGACCATCTGACCTGGGCGCATATCAAACAGCTAGTGAGATTCCCTCACATTGCTACATTTTTCCTAAACATCTTTTTTTTTTTTTTTTTTTTTTTTTTTTTTTTTTTTAAATCAACAATTTATAAAGCGGTGCTCGATGGCAGTCCGCTTGTAGATACACGAAGGTGCCTACGATAAATACAACTAGTCCAAGACAACCAGACTGAGGGGATAGACATAGAGGGCTCACTGCCCTGTTCTCTCGTGCCCACGCTCATCTGAGCTCATGCTAAATTGCTTGCTAGAGCTTGCGTCCCCCAGGCCCGAAGGCCCGGCTGTGGTCATTTCCGCATAAAGGGTCCGTGAGGTCCCATAACGCCCGCTGTCACAGAGCTTGCAGTGCGCAATGAAGCTCAGCGACTGCTTTTGTCAATCACCAGACTGTTCCAGCTACAAGCATACGGTCACCTGCCGCCTGGATCCAGGATGAGCACCCGCCGCCTTATTGGACATTAGGTACTTAACGAACCAGAGATGCATGAAGGCGTCGTACTGGCGTTCAGGTGGTCTCTGCCAGTTACGGCAAAGAGTCATAACATGGATGGAGTCCTCAGGCCCGCATCCGCATGAGCATAGATCACTCTCGACAAAATTGAACTGCGCGTGATACGCATTGATTGGCGCATGTCCGCATGCCACGCGACAGCAGCAAGCGAAAAGCAGAGCTTGTCCATGATTATCCCGAAACCTGGCAAGCCTGCATATGATACCCCGAAAGCCTTTCACCCGATTGTGCTTTTGAATACTCTCGGCAAGCTCGTCGAGAAAATGCTGGCATGGCGTATGCAGTACAAAGCAACTAAATTTGCTGTTTTTGACCCAAAGCAGTTCGGTAGCATCCGACAGAACTCTACAGAGGACGCCGGAGTGTTTCTTACTCATATTATCCGGCAAGGCTGGACAAAGGGTCTCAAAACGAGTGTCATCGCCTTTGATGTAGCTCAATACTTTCCCTCACTCAACCATCGGATGTTAGTGAGGATACTACAACATGGGGGCTTTGCATGTCAAGTCTCAAAGTTCTTCGAGTCATATCTCGTCGGGCGTAAAACTTCTTACACCTGGCGTAGCGCTGTCTCACCTGAGTTTGATGCCAATGTTGGTGTCGGTCAAGGCTCGGCACTATCTCCAGTACTGTCTGTGCTTTACTTGGCACCAGTGCTGAAATTATACCAGAAAGTTGGCGACATGCCGATGATCATATCATTTGTTGACGATGGACTGATTATCACCTAGTCCAAGTCAATCCTGGACAACGTTCCGAAGCTGAAGAGGGCATATGCGTCAGTGCACAACCTCTTCACCGATTTCGGGCTTGTTGTAGAACACAACAAGACTGAGCTGCAGCACTTCTCATGCAATGCGGTGGACCCCTGTCCCTCCATTGATCTTGGGTTCGCGCCATACACTGGCAATACCCCACTTCAGCCCAAGGATGTCTGGCGATATCTTGGTTTTTTCTTGGATGCGCGCCTTTCTTTCAAGGAGCACGTCCGCTTTTATGCAATGAAGGCTCTGACCACTGCCAGAGCTTTCCAAATGCTAGGCAATTCTGTTCGAGGACTGTCACCTCAACAGAAACGCATCCTCTACCTGTCATGCGCTCGCCCTATTGCAACATATGGCTGTTTATTATGGAACTTCAATGGTATGTGCAACATCACGCTCATGAAGTTGTTGCACCAGATGCAGCATAAGGCATGCATCTGGATTAACGGACAGTTTCGCACCACTCCAGAGGGTGCCGCTGAAATCATGGCCTGCATCGAGCCTATCGCCAGGTTCATCAAACGGCTTAAAGTCGGGTCTTCCACCCATCTGGCCAACTCAAACATAAGGCATGCCCTTCGTTCTCTTACTATGCCTGCCGTGGCAGGTGGGGACCCATCTAGATCAAAGAACTTGGCCTACCTTTCTGAACGTCAGTGCTCGTTGCTGAAATCCCCTCTCAAAGATTTAGTGGACCTCAGACCACTGAACTTTATACACATGGATTATTTTGCTGATGCAAATAACCTGGGCAGGCAGTTAGTTGACCAGTTCAGCGACTGCTTTGAGACTCATAGGCTCCTTGGCAAAGATGAGGACTCTGTCAAGGCCTATCGCAACTCGCTGGAGCAGGCGCTCACTGAGTGCCAGGCCCAGCAAGACTGTGCATATGTCAGTAGTGATGGCGCCATGCCCATGAAAGCAGATGCATCTCTCAAGCAGTCTGTGTATGCATCCCGGGTCTACCGGGGCACCAGACTTTTATTTGAAACTTGTTAGCCGGTTGGTAAAGTGACCAGTGATGACGCCGAGCTAATTGGTTTGCGTGTTGCAATCCAAAAGACTACCATTCAAGATAGAGTCACATCCATCTCATGTTTCTTGGATTCAATGAATGCCATCAACTGCATCATCGATTGCAACCCACACTCTGTGCAGCGGCACTCGATTGCCCTGTGCAAGGTACTATAGCGCTGGCTCAACAAAGATGAGTGGTGCAAGATTGAATTCTGGCATGTCCCTTCCAGATGGAAGTGGGCTATTCAATTTGAAGCACATGAGTTCACTCGGTCGCCCGACATTCCACTAGGGGCTCGCCCCCTCTATACCATGGATGCGCTCCAAAAGGAGGTGGATGAGAACATGCATGCCTCTTGGTTCGACCAATCTCGGACCAAGAAATACATAGGCGCCTCCACATTTCATTTCCATGATGCGGGAAAGCCGGACTCCTATGAGCGCCCTTCTCGGAAGAGAATGGGCTTCATGAAGTTGGTGACAGGCAACGAGCTGTATGCTCACTGCTGTCACGTAGCCTGTGGACATGCGCCGATCAACGCGTATCGGGCACAGTTCAAGTTTGTCGAGAGCGACCAATGCTCATGTGGGCGAGGGCCTGAGGACTCTGTCCATGTTATGACTCTCTGCCGTAACTGGAAGAGACCATCCGAACGCCAATATAATGCCTTCGTGTGTCTTTGGTTTGTCAAGCACCTAACGTCGAATAAAGTGGCTTTTTTTTTTTTTTTAAATCAACAATTTATATAGCGGTGCTCGATGGCAGTCCGCTTGTAAATACACGGGGGTACCTACGATAAATACAACGAGTCCGAGAGAAACAGACTGAGGGGATAGACATAGAGGGCTCACTGCCCTGTTCTCTTGTGCCTGCGCTCATATGAGCTCGTGCTGAATCGCTCGCTGGAGCTGGCGTCCCCCAGGCCTGGAGGCCCGGTTGCGGTCAATTCCGCGTAAAGGGTCCGTAAGGTCCCATAACACCCACTGTCGTGGGCTTGCAGTGCACAATGAAGCTCGGCAATTGCTTTCGTCGATCGCCATAATGTTCTGGTGCTACAGACGAACGGTCACCCGCCGCCTGGATCCGGAATGAAAGCACCCGCTGCCTTGTTAGACGTTAGGTACTTGACAAACCAGAGATGCACAAAGGCATCGTACTGGCGTTCAGGTGGCCTCTCCCACTTACGGCAGAGAGTCATGACATGGACAGAGTCCTCAGGCCCTCGTCCGCATGAGCATTGATCGCTCTCAATGAAATTGAACCGCGTGCGATACACATTGATCAGTGCATGTCCGCATGCGATGCGACAGCAGCGAGTGTACAGCTCGTTGCCTGTCACCAACTTCATGAAGCCCGTTCTCTTTCGAGAAGGGCGCTCATAGGAATCAGGCTTTCCCGCATCATGAAAATGAAATGTGGAGGCGCCTATGTATTTCTTGGTCCGAGATTGGTCGAACCAAGAAGCATGCATTTCACCATCTGCCTCCTTGCGGAGCGCATCCGTGGTGTACAAAGGGCGAGTGCCCAGTGGAATATCGAGCGACCGAGCATACTCGTGTGCTTCGAGTTGAACAGCCCACTTCCATGTGGAAGGGACATGCCAGAGTTCAATCCTGCACTGCTCATCATTACTCAACCACCAGTGCAATGTGTCGCACAGGGCAATAGAATGCCGCTGTGTTGAGTGAGGGTTGCAATTGATGATGTGATTTATGGCATTCATCAAGTCAAGCAACTGGCAATGTCACTCCCCGCCATACACCTGACTGCGACAACTGGACCCAGTCTTCATCAGAGAAAGAACCGTAACTCCAATTCGATGACAACATGCTGCAGGCATCCACGACACCAAAAGGTGACATGTCCGATGCACCCCCAAGTTCTATGAGTGATCTGTCCAATCATGAACAAGAACCCATCGACGTGCTGCCTCTGGCACCAAGTGTTCATGGCACCAAAAGGTTGGCCACAAGTACTCATAGATGTGGCAGATCAAAAAGGGCACGTGGACGCAGTGGAGCGACTGATACGCAAGGGTGCCCTGCAATCCCAATGCCCAACATAACCACTGGCAAATTGCCTGTGGTGCGAGGCTGAGGCCGAGAATGTGCAAAGAGAAGCGCGGTGACATTGCGAAAGAAGAATTGATGGTGGCTTCATATGTATTCTCTCCCTCCCTTCCTCCATGCTTGATGTGCTCCTTTCCTGTCTTTCCTTTTTTATTGCATGTATATAATATTGACAATGATACATTTTTACTGATCAATGTGGGATTGTAAGAAACCTAATGCCAGCATAAAAAAAAAGCCCATAATCCAGGCTTTCTTCCATTGAAATGTATTGCAATGTAGAGTTGTAACAATCTTGTATGGTAGAAATAAAATTGGATACATTGTATAGTAGAGCTAAAAATGGATAATATTGTATGGTAGGGATAATCTTGTATGGTCTTACAATTTTGCTAGTATCCTTGCAAGGTCTACTATCTTAAGTTTACTAATCTTGTATGGTCTTACAATTTTGCTAGTATCCTTGCAAGGTCTACTATCTTAAGTTTACTATACAATGTTAATACAAAATTGCCTAGTAATTATTGCCTTGTGAGGCAATGTATACTAGTCTAATAAAATTGGATACAATATGGACAATAGTGACAATGTATTGCAATATATTGTAATGTATTTTACAGGACATTTTGCTGATGTTGTGGGCATGGCGCCATTACTACTCGCATATATACAATCTTGCTTGAGCTGGCACTCGGCGAGCACCTGCTTCAGTGATAAGCGGTAGGCTTTGACAGAGTCTTCGTTTTTGCCAAGAAGCCTATGAATCTCAAAGTGGTCACTGAACTCATTGACCAACCACCTGCCCGAGTTATTTGCATCAGCAAAATAATCCATATATATGAAGTTTGGTGGTTTGAGGTCCACCAAGTCTTTGAGAGGTGATTTCACTATTGGATGCATTATATTTATTGTAGGTACACTTGTGTATTTACAAGTGGACTGCCACCAAGCACTGCTTTATAAATTGTTGATTTAAAAAAAAAAAAACCACCCCAACTGCAGTGGGAGGTGACCCTTCAAGGTCAAAAAACTTGACCTCTCTCTCAGAATGGCAGTGCATGGCACTGAAATCCCCACTCAAAGATTTGGTGGACCTTAAACCACCTAATGTTATACACATGGATTATTTTGCTGAGGCAAATAATCTGGGCAGGTGGTTAGTCGATTTGTTCGGTGACCGCTTTGAGATCCATAGGCTCCTTGGCAAAGATAAGGACTTTGTCAAAGCCTACTGTTCATTGCTTGAGCAGGCACTCTCTGAATGCCAGCTCAAATGAGATTGTATATGCAAGTAGTGATGGTGCCATGCCTATGAAAGCAGACACTACAACTAAGTAGTCAGTGTATTCCTCCATCTACTGGGGCACTAGACTTTTATTTGAAACTCACCAGCCGGTGGGTAAAGCGACCAGTGATGACTCTGAGCTAATTGGGTTGTGTGTTGCAATCCAGAAGGCAATCACACAAGATGGAATAACATCCATCGTGTGTTTCTTAAACTCGATGAATGCCATCAATCACATTATCGATTGCAACCTTTTTTTTTTTTTTTAAAATCAATAATTTATAAAGTGGTGCTCAATGGCAGTTCACTTGTAAATACACGAATGTACCTACTATAAATATGATCTGTCTGATGAAAAACAGAAAGGGATAGACATAGAGGGCTGCACTGCCCTGTTCTCTCGTGCCCATGCTCAGGCCCTCAGGCTCAAGCTCATTCTGATTCACCCACTAGAGCCAGTGTCCCCCAGGCCCGAAGGCCTGGTTGCAGTCAATTCTGCATAAAGAATCCATGAAAACCCATAACACCTGCTGTTGCAGAGCTTGCGATATGCAATAAAGCTCAGCGATCACTTTTGTCAATCGCCAGACTGAAATAATACTCTGAAGAGCATCCTCTGCTGCAGGCGAATGGTTACCCACTGCCTGGATCCAGGATGAAAGTGCTATGCAAAACCAAGTCTGCACCCAGGTCACTCTAACTAACTCAGAAGGTGAGAGGCAGGGAGAAGAATGCTAGTAATTAGCCAGCTCGAAGCTGGGTTCTACTACATATATTTTAGCTATTTATATGTTACAACTCTCGAGCATGGACCATGACATGTGCTATCCTCATGTTATATGGAACCCTCAATCCTATGCCATCTGAGTCAGGTCTCAACTGCGCTCCTCATGGTATCTTGTAGGTGCTGCGCCATAACCCTCTGCCCTGGTGAGCACTGACACATCATTGTTATAGGGTTTATCTTGAGTCCTCATATCATATCTTGTCAGTCACGTTGTGCTTGTGTCACATGTTTATCAGGTGATGGTTGAATCATGTGTCCATCGTCAAGATAATGATTGGCTTTGAAATCGTAACATTACCCCCCCTTTAGGGATTGCGTCCTCACAATCATGTTTTTCTTCATCATCATCCTCCTAGTCCTCCTGGTGCTCATCCTTTCCTACAACTGCCTTGTTCCATCACTCCTGCCACGCTGCATCAAGTTGATCTTCGACTTCTTTCGGGTCCGACATCCATCCAGTAAGGGTCTGCTTCTTCAGTTCTGCTTTCATTTGTTGATTTCGTGGGCAGACCCAGACTTCATTAGCCGTGTGGTCGAAGAGGACCTTCGGTGCTTGGGACTGTTGGAAGTGGGTGCATACGACCTTCTTTGGTGGTGTCTGGGGCGGTAGCTGACATTGTCCTCTGTCTAGGGATGGCGCCTCTGGATTCTCGTGATGAAATTTCATGACCGCATCCAGTGCATCTTCGATAATATTCTCCGCAGGCTCCCATGTAGCGTCCTCCATTGGGTAGCCCTTCCAATGTATTCCATACTGTAATTTTCCTCTGTTCCATTGAGAATTGACTACAGTCTCTACTTTGTACTGCTCCTCTCCCTCCACGATGATGGGGGGAGGTCGTTTAAGAATCATTACTGCTTTCTGTTGCAGGAATGCCAGTGCTGTATATGGGGTAAGCTCAGACTTGTTTCGGACAGAGTGGATTTTCCAATGTTCCGGTAAGTCGAGTTCATATGCCAATTCTCCAATTCACCGTTTAACTTTGAAGGGACTGAACTACTTGTCGTTAAGCTTGTTAGTTGGCTGGTCAGTTGTGATATTGGTTCCTTCCAGCCAGACTCGATTGCTCTCATGATATTCTTGGGTGGGTTTTTGTTTCCGGTCATGGGTCCATTTCATCATTTCTGCAGCTTTCGATAGAGAAATTTCAGCCTTGGTTCGAATCTCTTTCATCATATTGGCGAATTCCTCTGCAGTTTGTGACTTGACATCATGCTTCAGCAGTTCTTTTCTGGTGTGTGGGTGTCATCCATGATTTAGATAAAACGGAGAGTATCCCATCGCTGAGTGAATCCGATTGTTGTAAGAGAATTCGGCCATCGGTAGCCAGTCTGCCCAGTCTGTTTGCCGATGATTTATGAAGAGTTTCAGGTATTGTTTGAGTTCCTGATTAACTCTTTCTGTTTGTCCATCGGTTTGTGGATGGTACGGCATTGAAGGGGCTCCTTTGATTCCTAAAAGTGCATAGAGGTCCTTCATGAAGTTCGAGATGAACTGTGGTCCTCTGTCACTGATAACTTTCTTGGGGAGTCCGTAATTCAAGAATATGGTGTCATGTAGTTTACGAGTGACTCCTTCTGCCGTGATTTCCATGTTGACCGGTATAAACTTGGCTCCTTTGGTGAACTGATCTACCATCACCATTATGCTGTCAAATCCCTGAGATTTGGGGAGGGGTCCAATGAGATCTACTGAGATAGTCTCCCATGGTTCCTTTGGTACTTCATTTGGATGGAGCAGAGCATGCTTCTGATCTCTGATGATCTTCGTTCATTGGCATTTGTCACATCCTTTGACATATGCCTTGATGTTGTTTATCATTTTGGGCCATCAGAAGTTGCACGTGATCAACTCGTACATCTTTGTCTGTTCTGGGTGTCCCAAGATCTGATCGGAGTGATGGATTTCAATAATCTGTTCCCTTATCTTTTGGCTTTTAGGGATGTAGTACCGCTTTAGCCATGTGATGATTCGGTCGTTTTCTTTCCAGCCATGTTCACCTGCATCAAGATGCTTCTGGACTTCAGGCTCTCTTTGTTTCCAGGCCCGTTTTATTTGGTCCAACATGTCCTGGAATTCTGGTGTCAGTGTGACCTTTGCCATAAAGATTCAGCGAAAATTTTCCGGCTTTAGGAGTACAATGTTCTCATTGTCATTCTCCCCCTTCTCATGGTCTGGTCGTCTCAACAGACTGTCTGCCTTCATCATCGATTTCCCGGGTTTGTGCTCTAGGATGAAGTCATAGTCCTGAAGCTCTGAGATCCAGCGAGCTTGCCGGCGATTCAGTTTCTGAGGCTTTCAGAAGTATTCAAGATTCTTGTGGTCTGTCCAAATCTCGAATTTGTGTTTAGCACTGCAGAGGTATTGGCGCCATTCCTCAAGTCCCGTCATGATTGCAAGCATCTCTTTATCATAGATCTCGTAGTTCTGTTCTGTTGGGTTCAATGACTTGGACATGAATGCGACCGGTCTCCAGGTACCATTGGATTGTTCCTGTGAAAGGATGCCTCCTATTGCATAATTCGAAGCATTGACTTCCATTCAGAATTTTCCATCATCTCGGGGCATTGCAATGATCGGTGCTGAACAGATCTGATTTTTCAATCTGTCAAATGCATCATCTTGGGCCTTTCCCCATGTCCAATTGGCTTTTCCAGTTAATTCTGTGAGTGGTTTCGCAATCTTCACAAATCCTTCGATGAAGTGCTGGTAGAAGTTACAAAAGCCTAGAAATTGTTGGACATCTCATTTACATGTGGGTTTGGGCCAGTCTTTGATGCCTTCGACTTTGATGGGGTCCATCTTAATGCCATTTTCCGAGACAATCATTCTGAAGTACTCTACTTCCAGCTGATGAAATGAACACTTCTCAGGTTTCAGATAAAGCTTGTTACTCTTTAGCTTTTCCAGTACACGTCGAACAAGTTGTCTGTGTTTATCCAAATCTTTATTAAAGATGAGGATATCGTCCATGTAGATTATTATGTGTCCCTGATCGATTTCGTCCTTGAATATTGTATTCATCATGGTTTGGAAAGTAGCCGGTGAATTTGTCAGTCTGAAGAATATGACCAGGGGTTTGAACATTCTCCGGTTTGTCCAAAATGTAGCCTTCCATTCGTTGCCTTCTTTCATGTGGACGTTGTTATATCCCCATCGGATATCGAGCTTCGTAAAGAACTTCGCCCCCTTCAGTTTGTCAATTAGTTCTTGGATCAGGGGCAGTGGGTATTTATTCTTTATTGTTATGTCGTTCAGTTTCTGATAATTCTGTACAGGTCATAGGGATCCATCCTTCTTTTTTACAAAGAAGAAAGGCAAGGCCATTGGTGACTTTGACAGTCTGATTCGTCCAGTGTTCAGATTTTTGTCTAGGAAGGCATCCAACTGTTTCTGTTTGTCCAGCGTCAAGGGGTAGACCTTGCAATCCTGGAGTTTAGCTTCTGGGATGAGTTCGATCGCATGGTCCCAAGGTCATCACGGTGGTAGTTCGTCGAACAACTCTTTTCCAAACACTGAATCCTTGAAACAGTGGTATTCTTCCGGTATGATCTCTTCAAAGGTTTTTGCCTTCGCCATCTTTGTTGTCACCTCTGCCAGTTTAGAAGCCATTGTCTGGAAAGCCCTTAGATGAAACTCTCGGTTCATGTCGATCATTAAGAGTTTTTCGCTGTTTTCGAAGTCGACCTCATTTGTCTCAATAGAGGTGTCATCATCTTCAGGGTTTTCTGTTCAGACAATTCACTGACACTCTTCAGGGCATCGATCGAATGTGATCCTTTCCATTCTCCAATCGATTCGAGGGTTGTGACATTTAACCCACTTGTAACCGATGAAAATCTGGCCCTTTCTGAGTTCAGTGACCGAGAAGACCATTCACTCGATGTGATCCTGGACTCGGACTCTTAGTTCGACGTATTCACATATGTCGCCCACTTTGTTACAGGTTCCGTCTGCATTATGGACTGGGATGGGAATAGGATATCATTTTGTATTAATTTCCTTTTCTTTAACGAACTTCTGGTCTATGGTGCATCCCGTGTCAAGCAGAGCTTTTACGCTGTGTGTCCATCCAGTGTCCAAAGTCATGATCATCAAGGGTATATCCATTTGGTTTCTGTTTCCACCTCTGACAAATCGTGGTTTTTGTCTGAGGTCAAATAATGTGTGGAGTGCATCGTGATCATTCATTTGATTGATCTCACGGAGTCTTTCCAAAGAGATGTCCTTTTGTCGTGATTGGTCTGTCCATGCCTTAAGGATCGAGTATGCCTTAGACTCATCCTGCTGATAAATCTGCTGAGCCACCCAGGGTAGGGTATATCCTTTTACAAGACCGAACTCTCATGCACCTTCTCGTTCGAAATATTCTTTGAGATCAGGAATGTCTCTTATATTAATATTCGATGATACATAGTCAGCCGGCAAAGCAGTGCTTCTTCCCAGCTCTACTGAAAACCCTGTTTAAGCTCTTCAATGTAGGCGGTGGCAGGTTCATCCTTGGTCTCTATGTTCCTTGTAACATATTTCGGCTGGGGGTTCATCGGGCAATTGCATCCGATGTGTCCTTTCTCGCTGCACCGGAAGCAGTGGCCTTCGCACCTCATCTAGTCGATGTCCATGGCGTTAGAGTCGGGCCATCCTTGAGCATTACTGGTTGCTGGTGCCAGAGTTTGCCCCTTAGGTGCTGTCACCTCCTGTGCTGGTTTCTGGATTGGTTTAGGAGTGAATCGCTCCTTCACTCCGAATTCCTTTTGGGCCTGGCAATACTGCCAGTCCAGTTCCATCATGCGTCTGTACCACCAGTTGATGTTCTCCTTGTGAACACCTCCTAGTTCGATAATTCATCATCCGAGCGCCTGGTTGAGTTCATGTTTAAAGATGTTGATGAGTGCAATGTCATTGTATTCTGTCAAGGGAGCCCAGCTCCGGAATTCAACAATGTAGTCCTTGACCGGTCATCAGTGTTGCAACAGTCCTTTAATCCGAATGATCACATCGTTCTGTGTTTCTGTGGTCATGAAGAATTCCCTGGCTTCTGCCTTGAATTCTTCCCAGTCCTTGAATGGTGGGAGGTGTCCAAGAGGGTTCGTTCTGACCTTGGGGGTGTTTGCAGTTGCTGGCGTAACAACATGTCCATGTTCCCAGTTGTCATAGGTGGAATAGAATCCGAATTCCTGCCTTCGACCATTCAATTCTGTTTTGAACTTCAGCCACTCCTGTAGCTTAGAGTCTGCCCAGTTCTGTGCACATTCGGCCCTGCCTTCCATGATCTATTGTAATGCATAGGTGATCATGTCCCATCTGTTCGTGATCTCCTCTTTGTCAAAATAGACTTCCATCCGTCGAAGCCAACTTCTGATCAGGCTGGGTTCCCCTTTATATAGATCCAGCAGTTCCGATTTCATTCTTTTGGATTTCTTGCTTAAATCCAGTTCTTCTTTAATCGCATCGACCAAAGTCCGTGTTGCATTTTGTACCTGTTTGGCTTGTTGGGGGTTGTTTCAGAGGGTGCCCCAAGCTAAGGCAAGCAGGTTGGTGGCAAAGAGAATGGTGAGGATGACAGTGATGAAGGCGAAGAGAGTGGTGATGAATTCCATAATGTGCAATATGAGAGAGGGTTGGTATTGGGTGTGCTTTGTCGAATAGTACCATGTGGGTGGTGCACGACCGTCAACTCCCACTTCAGTTTGGTCCAGGAGAAAAGGTGGAAGGTGCCTGTTAAACTGCGGAAGGGTCAGCTCAAATCCTCGTGGCTATGGGGATGCCCCAAACAGCAGTCAAGGAAGGTTTTGTCATCAGAGGTCCCAACGGTCTGGCAACCCCTTTCTCATTTCAGATCAATACACATTCCCAACAACAACCTTCAAGGGCATGTTTGAAAAAAGTGGTCGATGGGTGGGGACTATCCACACGTCTGAGTCCTCCTGTCTCTCTTGCTGAGGTATATCCCGGATCAATAAACTATCCAGTCAAATGCGCGGTAGGACTCTCCAAAGATTATCCTAGCACAGCCTTTTGATGCTCGGTTCGGACAGAGTCGGACTCAATATTACTCTTAGTCCTGTCGTACGTCCAAGTACTACAAGCAATGACCTCTGACAGAGACTGGAATATAGGTTGGCGCAGAGTGAGGAGTAGGGATTGGTAATTGAAAAGTTAGTAACGGTTGTAGGAAAAGGATATGGCAACGCAGCGGGTTTCTTTGGTTGCACAGCACTCGGAGCTGTCGGGCAACAAAGAAAGGGCAGCAGAGGGTGAGAGTAGTGAGGTGCCCAATGAGAAGCTTCGAGCTTTTGCTACACAAAACCAAGTCTGCACCCAGGTCACTCTAACTAACTCAGAAGGTGAGAGGCAGGGAGAAGAATGCTAGTAATTAGCCAGCTCGAAGCTGGGTTCTACTACATACATTTTAGCTATTTATATATTATGACTCTCAAGCATAGACCACGACATGTGCTATCCTCATGTTATATAGAACCCTCAATCCTATGCTGTCTGAGTCAGGTCTCGACTGCGCTCTTTTTTTTTTTTTTTTTTTTTTTTTTTAAATCAACAATTTTTATAGCGGTGCTCGATGGCAGTCCGCTTGTAAGTACACGAGTGTGCCTACGATAAATACCGAAGTTTAGGGTCCTCCAAGTGGAGGACCCTTATCGCCGTCTCCTTTGCAGGATAGGCGCTAGACTAAACGGTGGAATTCCGTGCCTAGACTTCGGAATCAACTTGGATTCAATACCTGGATTAGTCATCCAGATGAACCGGCAGAGGATAAGTCCTCTCGGGCCAGAGTCAGGGGACTACCCTGGTCCGCCACGGTCCGAATTTCGGCCAGGGAGCGAGTTACCAAGAGGCCAAGCCGAGAACAAGCCGGACATTGGTAAGCCCCACCTACTTTACTTTTCCCGTTCCTGAGCATGTGGTTCGCTGATGCCCAAAGGGCGCGGATCCCCAGTCATGTCCCAGGTCTCTGCCTTGCCAGCGTCCAGCCTCAGTGTGGACTGCGCTCCTCATGGTATCTTGTAGGTGCTGTGCCATAACCCTCTGCCCTGGTGAGTGCTGACACATCATTGTTATAGGGTTTATCTTGAGTCCTCATATCGTATCTTGTCAGTCACGTCATGCTTGTGTCACATGTTTATCAGGTGATGGTTGAATCACATGTCTGTCGTCAAGATAATGATTGGCTTTGAAATCATAACAGAAAGCACCTGCCGCTTTATTCGATGTCAGGTACTTGACAAACCAGAGATGCATGAAGGCATCATACTGGCATTTGGCTGGTCTCTGCTACTTATGGCAAAGAGTCATAACATGGATGGAGTCTTCTGCCCCCCACCTGCAGGAACATTGATCACTCTCAACAAAATTGAACCATACATGATACACATTGATCAGCACATGTTTGCATACTATGCGACAGTAGCAAGCATACAGCTCATTGCCAGTCACCAACTTCATGAAGCCTGTTCTCTTATGAGAGGAGCACTCATAGGCCTCTGGCTTTCCCGCTTTGTAGAATCGAAACGTGGAAGCACAAATGTATTTTTTGGTTTCAGATTGGTGAAGCCAAGAAGAGTGCATGTCATCATCTGCCTTCTTTTGGAGTGCATCAGTGGTGTATAGGGGGCAAGCCCTCAGTGGCACATTGAGCATTTGAGCGGACTCGTGTGCCTCACGTTGGATAGCCCACTTCTACTTAGAAGGGATATGCCAGAGTTTGATCTTGCACTATTTGTCGTTCTCCAGCCAGTAGTGCAATGTACTACACAGAGCAATAGAATGCCACTGTGATGAGGAGTGGGGGTTGCAATTGATAATGCGATTGATGGCATTCATTGAGTCTAGAAAACACGAGATGGATATGACTCCATCTTGTGTGGTAGCCTTCTGGATTGCAACATGCAATCCAATCAGCTCTGAGTCATCACTGGTGGCTTTACTGACCAGCTGATGAGTTTTGAATAAGAGTCTAGTGCCCTGGTAGATGTGGAAAAAATACACTGCTTAAAGGTAGTGTCTGCTTTCATTGGCACAGCGCCATCACTATTTGTATATACACAATTCTGCTTGAGCTAGCATTCAGCGAGTGCTTGTTCAAGTGATGTATAGTAGGCTTTGACAGAGTCCTCATCTTTGCCAAGGAGCCTGTGAATCTCAAAGCAGTCACTGAACTCATTGACCAACTGCCTGCCTGGGTTATTTGCATCTGCAAAATAATCCATGTCTATAAAGTTTGGTGGTTTAAGGTCCACCAAGTCTTTGCAAGTTTTTTGACCTTGAAGGATCACCTCCTGTCACTGTCAGAGTAGTGAGAGATCTGAGGGCATGCCTTGCATTGGAATTGACAAGACAGGCAGAGGACCCGACCTTAAGCCATTTGATGAATCCAGCGATAGGCTCGACACAGGCCATCATCTTAGCCACACCCTCTGGAGTAGTGCGGAACTGACCGTTAATCCAAAAGGGCTGGTTGGCATAGTAGTAAATGCAGTCAGGTAGTCCTGTGGATGTGGCAATCCACGAAGCTGTGGGTTCTAGTCCTAGAGGTGGCATCTTCAGGTTTGCATTTAGAAGTGTCCAGAGCTGGTTCCACATGATGCAGGCAGAAAGTATCATGATCCTGTGACAGCTGTTCCCACGGGGAGGTAACTTGGTCATATGACTAAGCAGCTGACATGTGACATAAGCTGGGTTATGCATCACACACATGACTGACCCCACTCTGTGGGCTCTAATCACATGACCCTAATGCATGTGTTTCCCTTGGCATGGATGGCCTTGGGATGTAAGTGCCGGACAATGCCTTAATCTGGCAGACCACATGTGATCCCTGATCTAAAAGCATAGGAGCTGAAAGAATAAGGGACCATACCGGAAACCGGTCTGATAACCACCCGATGGCATTTGAGCCAACAGAGCACCCAGTACCATGTGAGCTGCCTGAAGTAGGGGTCCATGGTGGTTAGTCACAGTGTTATGGACTATTCATTTTTCTTATCTTATCTCCCTTCCCTTATCTCTTCCCCCCATCATGCTGTGCATCCCTTCCCATCATGCTGCACAGTGCACAGTCATCAAGTCATCTTCACTTCTCTAGTCATCCTGAGTCATCTCATTCCAGCCTTACTCATTCACAGTCCACAGCATTGTGCAGTCCATGGTCCATGCTCGAGTACTGTAGTGTATATAAGGACTTCCAGATGTACCAGTAGTGCTAGGCTTAATATTCCTTTTGCCATCATCTTAAATCACTCTCACACTTAGTCTGCCCGAGTCCTTTAAGATTCGTCTAGCCTAACAAGATATTAAGCCTCATTGAGACTTGCTCAGACTTACACACACTACGTCGCGCTTTATCAAAGACCTAATCAATATTCGACGACAAGCGGCCGCCGACCCAGCGAGCACTAGCACGAGCAACGAGAACACCTGGTTCAGAGAAGTAGATCACACATTGCAGTCCACACCATTCGCAGAGACAGTCCATGCCAACCACAGAGACACTAGCAATTCAAACAAGTGAAGGAGGGAATGTATGCCTACACCAAGTAGCGACAAAGAAGAACAGGCATTTCTGAGAGAATTTGCCTTCACCACCACAGACAAGCCCACTGAAAACTTCAGTGACGAAGCAGCACAGCTCATCACAGAACTCTTACTAGAAGGAGAATACGGAATAAGCCTAGAAGAGCTGTGGTCAGACCAGAATCTTCTTGCTGAAGAAGAAGATAAACTAATCCGCAAGAAAACAAGAGAGAAACGAATGCAAGCCCAAAACTTCAGACAACAGCAGATTGAAAACTACAATCGCTGAGTACAAGAAGAGGATACACTAATACAGAGAGGACACGATGTACAGAGTGTATGACAGAACCAACGAGAATGACACCAAAGTCAGGGGCACATAGGAACGAAACTGCTGAACCCCTTCAGAAGACCGACCCACCGAAGTACAGCATAAAGAAAATTGCACCACTGTGGCAAAAGTAATTGACAGTGACTAGAATGAATACTATCAGTGGAGGGAGCGAAAGAGACTACCAAAGACAGATGGACCAACCGTTGCAGAGTGGACCGAATTCAAACAAGCCTGTAGAATTGCAGGAATTGACCTAGACTATTGGAAAGAGCAAAGAGAAGAACAAAGACAAAAGCAGATTCAAGAGCAGCAGATCCAAGCACAACAAGCCCAAGAACAGGAAAGCCAAGACCAAGACAGTGACGAAGAAATTCCGCAGACAATGGTGACAGAATACAGAGGAATTATCGCAGATCTGAAATCCTTCACAGGAGATCAGACAGCCTTTGACATTTGGTGGAGGAAGATGAAACTCTACATAACTGCACATGGAGACCTCACCGATGTACAAAAGATCAGAGCAGTACTATCCAGAATGACCGATAGACCAGGAGCCCACTGGGCATCAAAGAAAATCGACACCATGACCAATCAAAGCACATGGGCTGATTTTGTAACCAAAATACAGACACGATTCAGCAATGTCATGTCACCATCGCAAGCAAGAAGCAAACTATTCAACATCAGACAGGAAAACTGACCCATTGATGAATTCCTAGATGAATTCGTAGATCTCGCAGGAAAAGCAGGAATGACAGGAACAGCTCCCTATTTTCTACTCAAGAAAAGCTTAAACTGGAGGACAGCAGAAGCCATACACTCGATCTCCGAACTTCTAACAGATGGAGATGAATATATCAAGACAGTTCGAGCGATTGGACGAAATATCGATGAGCATAGGAACATAATGAGGGGAGAATTCACAAATAACTAATGCAAACCTGGAAATTCAAGCCGAGGAGCAGGACAGGCCATGGAAGTCAACAAAGTATGAAGCAACAATTGCTTCAACTGCAATAAACCAGGACATCTTTTACGAAACTGTCCGAAGCCACAAAAAGGAGCAGCAAATGTCACATGTTACAATTGCAGCTTGAAAGGACATTATGCATGAAACTGCAAGAAAAAGAAGAAGGGAAAATCCCGAGTCAGAGAAGTGAAAGAAGAAGGAGAAGAAGACGAAGAAGACAAGGACGAAGAAAGCTCTGACAAAGAGGGTTTTGTTGAAGGGTCCGATTAAGAGGTGCTAAATCATGACCCATACAGCTGAAACAGACTCGCTTTGATACTGGATGTAGATCATCCCATACTCTGAAATACACCATTCCTGCAAAGTGATCTGAAGCACCAAGAAAAACCATCTGAGGCAACAAACCACCCAAAAGGAAAGAACTCGCAGTACCAGCGAAAATACGAATGTGAAAGGGGATAGCAATGATAACACCAGAAGTCGATAGCAGAGCAGACAGAACCTGCATCAACACCACCATAGTAGCAAAAATGAGATTGAAGACACGACGAATTAAGAAGATTCCAATCATAAATGCAGACGGATCACCCAACCGCCAGAAAACAGCAGACCGAGTAGCGGAAGTCCACATCGACATTAAAGGACATGAAGAGCATATGGAAGCCATCATACTTGACATTGGAAAGACCAACATGCTACTGGGACATGACTGGCTTGTCTATCACAACCCAACAATCAAATGGAGGACAGGAGAGATTGTCTTTAACAGATGCCCCAAAACATGCAAGATAAACCACCAGATGATCAAAATACAGAAAGTGGCTGAACTAGCGACGACCACAGCCAATGACAGGATGGGAACTCAGATAGATACCTTCATATCTGACGAAATTCAAACACCTCTTTAAAGAGAAGAACTTCGATCAGTTACTGGACCACAAGGAGTGGGACCATGAAATAAACTTAACAAAAGATGCACCCAAGATGATACCAAGCAAGGTCTACCTGATGACGCAGAAAGAACTAGAAGAACTAGATGCCTTTGTCAAAGAAGGACTAAGAACAGGGAAGATATGCCCCTCAAAATCACCTTATGCAGCACCCTGTTTCTTTCGCAATAAGAAGGATGGTAGCAAATGACTCATCCAAGACTATCGGGAAATAAACAAATATATGGTCAAGGACAAGTTCCCACTACCATGCATCAGCGAACTCCTTGACGTGCTACAAGGAGCGAAGTACTTTAACAAGATCGACATTATCTGGGGATACAATAATGTTCGCATTCGAAAAGGAGATGAATGGAAAGCAGCCTTCCTAACAGCAAAAGGGCTCTTCGAACCAACGGTCATGTACTTTGGACAGTGCAATGCACCAGGCACTTTCAGCCGAATGATGGCAAGCCTCTTCCAAGACCAAATACAAAGAAGAGTATGCATAATCTATATGGACGACATTATAATCATCGGACGAACATGAGAGGAACTTCAAAAGAACACAGTAGAAGTCATGGAGATACTGAACAAAAACGACCTATTCATCAAAGGACCAAAATGTGTCTGGGAATCATCAAAAGTCCCAGTACTAGGGTATATCATAGGAGAAGGGAAAGTGGAAATGGAACCAGAGAAGATTACAGCCGTACAATCCTGGCCAACCCCGAAAATGAAGAAAGAACTACAAAAGTTCTTGGGATTCACAAACTTTTACCGATGATTCATCAAAGGATATGCAAAAGTCGCTAAACCTTTAATGGAGTTGACTGGAAACAAAACATTCCAGTGGACAGACAAGCAGCAAAGTGCTTTCAAGGAGCTAATCTGACATATAACCTCGACACCCATCCTAGCACTACTACAAACAGAGGGAAAATTCTGAGTTGAAACGGACGCCTCAGAATATGCCATTGGAGCGGTATTATCACAGCAGCAGAAAGGGCTGTGGCACCCAATCACCTTCATCTCAAGATGTATGACTCCAGCAGAGCAGAACTATGAAATCTACAACAAAGAACTCCTTGCGATAATGGTGGCACTGAAGACATGGAGACAATACCTTCTAGAAGCTCGAGAGAAGTTCGAAATATTGACGGACTACAAGAACCTATCATACTTCCGAAAACCGCAATGACTCAATTCGAGACAGACCGGCTGGTACCTGAAATTACAAGAATATGACTATGAACTACGACACATACTAGGAAAAGCGAACGGAAAAGCAGACGTCCTATCACGAATGGCGGAATATGAAGAAAACCTAGCAGAGAAAGACAACATACAAATGATCAAAGAAGCCGCATTCATCCGACACCTGGAAGAGAATAATGAATGAGATTTTGAATTTATGATGTTCGAGGATGAACATCTACAGAAAGAGAGAGCAGAAAATAATGAAACAATGCAAACAAGAGGAATCACGATGATCGAAACCCCAAGAATGGAACAAATTTGACAATGCACACGAAGGGAAATGATCGTAATAACAGGACTGAAGGAAAAACCGCACTGGTTCACAGAAGAAAACCACATCGTATATGCAGGAGGGAAAATCTACATTTCTCCAGACAACAAATTAAAGGAAGATATCATGTTCGAACACCATGACATGCCCATTGGAGGGCACCCAGGACAATATCACATGCACAAACTCATAAACCACACCTACTGGTGGCCATCGATGTTAACGGACATCAAGAAATATGTGAATGGATACGAAGCATGCCAGCGAAACAAAATCATCTGACAAAAGAAACATGCACCACTACACCCACATGAGGTTCCGCAGCAACCATGGGAGGATATCAGAGTAGATCTCATAGGACCACTACCCAGCTTGAACAGCTTTAATGCCATTGCTGCAGTCACAGACCGCCTGACCAAGATGATCTATCTAATTCCCACAAACACCGAACTCACAGCAGAAGGTCTCACACAACTATACCGAAACAATGTGTGGAGACTCCATGGAATCCCACGAAAGATCATCAGTAACCGAGGACCCCAATTCACAGCACGATTCATGACAGTGCTTCTAAAACTGCTTGGAATGAAGCAAAACCTATCAATGGCCTATCACCTACAGACAGACGGACAGGTGGAGCAATCCCATCAAGAGATGGAAGCTTTCCTTAGAAACTTCACAAACAACCTGCAGAACGACTGGGCAGAATGGATAGCGATTGCAGAGTACTAATATAATGACAAAACACACCAGGGAACAAAGGAGATACCATTCTACCTCAACTATGGAATGCACCCCTGGAAGAGAGAACCACAGACAACAAAAAGGAACAATCCCGCAGCAAAGAACTTTGTTGAAAGAATGGACCAAATCTGGAAAGAAGCAAATGCTGTGCTGTAGTATGCACAAACATGGGCCAAAGACAATTACAATGTGAGACGAAGACCAGCCCATGACTACAAGAAAGGGGATGGAGTATGGCTCGAAGCCACCAATATCACAGTCAATCGACCATCAAAGAAGTTATTGGCACTCCAATATGGACCATTCAAGGTGATCGAAAAGAAAGAAGCCTTAGCATACTGCCTGGAACTCCCAGCATCATGGCAGCTGATACACCCCGTGTTCAATGAAACACTACTCATACCCTACAAAGGACCCCATTTCAAGATACAAGAACGGCCATCACCGCCACCCCCTGAAATCATAAATGATGAAGAAGAGTACAAGATAGAAGAAATTCTAAAAAGGAAGAAACAAGGAAGGGAAACACTATTCCTGGTCAAATGGAAAGGATATGGACATGAGAAGAACACATGGATCAAAGAGAAGGAACTGGGGAATGCGCAGCAAGCTCTAGACTGCTTCCTGAAGAAGACTACGGAACAAGATAAAAGGACCATGAAAAGAGGGAAGAAGACCAAAAATTGCACATCATGACCACCAACGCCCCCATCAGCATCGAAAGCAGCGATGACAGCCATGTGCCCACCCCCAATCACCTGAACGACTCTGAGAATCTGGCGAGGATTCTCAATGCCAGTGACTATATGGACCCCCTCGCCATCACCCTTGGCGCATACCTGCGCTATGTCATGACCATCCATATGCATCTTTGGACCGGATGAACCCCTGATGGAACTGGCCCCACAACAGCAGAATGCATCACGCTTCGTGAAGCAATGGAGATGCTTTGCACCGAAAACTGGCGGCTCAAACTCCTCACCACCACCCTCCATCACATCTGCCCCTACAATGAGAAGCTCATTCATACGTGGGCCCCACGCACGGCAACCGCCTGGGAAAACAATGGGTGAGGACAGCTGGACTAAGGGTTTCGTGAGAACACGAATCTAAAGAGAGGGTGATGTTATGGACTATTTATTTTTCTTATCTTATCTCCCTTCCCTTATCTCTTCCCCTCCATCATGCTGCGCATCCCTCCCCATCATGCTGCACATCCCTCCCCATCATGCTGTGCAGCGTGCAGTCATCGAGTTATCTTCACTTCCCTAGTCATCCTGAGTCATCTCATTCCAGCCTTACTTGAGTACTGTAGTGTATATAAGGACTTCCAGATGTACCAGTAGTGCTAGGCTTAATATTTCTTTTGCCATCATCTTAAATTACTCTCGCATTTAGTCTGCCCGAGTCCTTTAAGATTCATCTAGCCTAACATACAGTGCAGTACACCAATAGTGGAAGTAGATCCAGACCTGTTCAGCTAAGGGCTCCCCCTGTGGGGACCTGTCATAGGAGGACCATGGACCTTGCTGTGATATCAGATGCCAGTCTAGGAGGCACGTGGCAAGACAGAGACCTTAGTCAGATTGGGGATCTGTGCCCTTTAAGGGCATTAGCGAACAATCTGTCAGGGAACAGGAAGACAGGACTGGGGTCACACCTGGACACCGCTGGGCTGTAGCAAGGCTAGACAGTCTCTAGTCCTTGGCTCAAAAGACCTAACTCCTCTGTCGGTAGTCCCTGGGATAATACACCTAAGTAACTGCTTAAGTTGAATCTGAAGTGCGACACTCCTGGGTAAACAGTCTGCCTCCATAGCACAATGGAGGGATAGAACTGGAGCCTGGGTAGCAGCCTCTCCTGCAAGGAGGGGCTAAACTTCACCAAAAGGCTATCACACAAGATGGTGTCACATCCATTGTGTGTTTCTTAGACTCGATGAATGCTATTAATTGCATCATTGACTGTAACCCCCACTCCTCACAGCAACATTCTATTGCCCTGTGTGAAATATTGCGCCACTGGCTGGAAAACGATGAGTGATGCAAGATTGAATTCTAGCATGTCCCTTCCAAGTGGAAGTGGACTGTTCAACACAAAGTGCACGAGTCTGCTCGGACACTCAATATCCCCCTGGGGGCTTGCCCCCTCTACACCATGGATGCACTCTGCAAGGAGGCAGATGATGATATGCATACATCTTGGTTTCAACAATCTGGGACCAAGAAATATATCAGCACTTCCATGTTTTGCTTCCACGAGGCTGGAAGGCCGGACTCCTATGAGTGCCCTTCTTGTAAGAGAATGGGCTTCATGAAGTTGGTGACTGGCAATGAGTTGTATGCTCATTGCTGTCACATAGCATGTGGACATGCACCGATCAATGCATATTGAGCACAGTTGAATTTCATCGAGAGTGACCAATGCTCATGCAGATAAGGACCTAAGGACTCCGTCTACATCATAACTCTTTGCCGTAACTGGCAGAGACCATCCAAATGCCAGTACGATGCCTTTGTATGCCTCTAGTTCATCAAATACCTGATGTTGAACAAGGTGGCAGGTGCTGTCATCCTGGATCCAGGCGGTGGGTAACTGCATGCCTGTAGCAGGCAGTGCTCTTCAGAGCACTGACTCAGTCTGGCAATTGACGAAAGTGAGTGCCGAGCTTCATTGCACACTGCAAGCCCTGCGACAGCAGGTGTTATGGGACCTCATGGACCCTTTACGCAGAATCAACCACAGCCGGGCCTTTGGGCCTGGGGGACACCAGCTCTAGCAAGTAAATCAGCATGAGCTCGAGCCTTGAGCGGCTTGAGCATGGGCAGGAGACAGCAGGGCAGTGCAGCCCTCTATGTTCATTTCTTTCTGTTTCATATCAGACAGATCGTATCTATTGTAGGTACATCCATGTACTTACAAGCAGACTGCCATTGCACACCACTATATAAATTGTTGATGTAAAAAAAAAAAAAAAAACCGTTAATCCAAATGCATGCTTTCTGCTGCATCTGGTGCAAACACTTCAACAGTGTGACATTGCATATACCATTGAAGTTCCATAGCAAACAGCCATATGTCACAATAGGACAAGCGTATGACAAGTACAGGATGTGCTTCTGCTGAGGTGACAAGCCTCGAACAGAGTTGCTCAACATTTGAAAAGCTCTAGCTATTGTTAGAGCCTTCGTAGCATAAAAGTGGATGTGCTCCTTGAAAGAGAGCCATGAGTCCAAGAAAAATCTGAGATATCGCTAGACATCCTTGGGCTGTAGTGGAGTACTGCCAGTATATGGTGCAAATCCAAGATCACTAGATGGACGAGAGTTCACCATATTGTGCAAAAAGTATTGCAGCTTAGGTTTGTTGTGTTTGACAACAAGGCCAAAGTTAATAAAGAGGGTGATTCTTTCCATTCTCCAGTCGATCCAGGGGTTGTGATGTTTAACCCACTCGTAACCAATGAAGATCTGCCCCTTTCTGAGTTTAGTGACCGAGAAGACTATTTGCTCGATATGATCCTGGACTCGGACTCTTAGTTCAACATATTTGCATATGTCACCTGCCCTGTTATGGGTTCCGTCTGCATTATGGACCAGGATGGGAATAGGATATCATTTTGTGTTGATTTCCTTTTCTTTAATGAACTTCTGGTCTATGCAAGATCCGGTGCATCCCATGTCGAGCAGAGCTTTTATGCTGTATGTCCGTCCAGTGTCCAAAGTTGTGATCGTAAGGGGTACATCCATCTGGTTTCCATTTCCTCCTCTGACAAATCATGGTTTTTGTCTAAGGTCGAATAATGGATGGAGTGCATTGTGATCATTCATTTGATTGATCTCACAGAGTCTTTCCAAAGAGATGTCCTTCTGTCGTGATTGGTTTGTCCATGCCTTAAGGATCGAGTATGCCTTGGACTCGTCCTGCCGATAAATCTGTTGAGCCACCCAGGGTAGGGTATATCCTTTTACAAGACCGAACTCTCATGCACCTTCTCGTTCGAAATATTCTTTAAGATCAGGAATGTCTCTTATATTCATATTCGATGATACATAGTCAGCCAGCGAAGCGGTGCTTCTTTCCAGCTCTACTGAAAACCCTGTTTAAGCTCTTCAATGTAGGCGGTGGCAGGTTCATCCTTGGTCTCTATGTTCCTTGTAACATATTTCGGCTGGGGGTTCATCGGGCAATTGCATCCGATGTGTCCTTTCTCACTGCACCAGAAGCAGTGGCCTTCGCACCTCATCTAGTCGATGTCCATGGCGTTAGAGTCGGGCCATCCTTGAGCATTACCGGTTGCTGGTGCCAGAGTTTGTTCCTTAGGTGCTGTCACCTCCTGTGCCAGTTTCTGGATTGGTTTGGGAGTGAATTGCTCCTTCATTCTGAATTCCTTTTGGGCCTGGCAATACTGCCAGTTCAGTTCCATCACACGTCTGTACCACCAGTCGATGTCCTGGGGCCCCAGTAGCCCAGTGGTTTAATCGCCACTAAAGACTGGAGAGGTGGCTGTGCAGTCACTGGGAAGGTTGTGGGTTCGATTCCCGCTCATCCTCTGTACCTTACAAAGCAGGGATAGGCATGTGACCCATCATCAGTTACCGTCACATGCTCGGTGACTCAGGTTGGTAAGCAACTCTGAGGCAATACCACGGTCAGGTGACCTTCGGTGGCTAGGATGGTAACCTGATCACGTGATAAGGGATGATCGTGGGAGCCCAAAGTGGCAGGTCAGGTGATCCCTAGCAGGCTGTGCCTGAAATGGTCATGTGACTAGTCATATGATCAAGTAGGGAGTGAAAGCATAGGGCGTGGTAAGCAGGGGAGAGATGTGAGAACAATCCGACCCTTGATGCGCACCCTGTAATAGGGAGTTCCAGAGCATGCGCGCTTCCGGAAGGTGCTGCGCACCCTGTAATAGGGAGTCTCTTCAGACTGCGAGCTTGGGACAGGACACCCCCCACCGGTTAATCTCGAGCCCAGTCTAACCAGCTGGATCAGGCCGAGAACCTGGTCGTTAGTCAGCGTTGGTAGTATGGACCGGTCTCTGTGGACCGGTCAGTGAACCGGTCCTTTGGCACACTTGGGGAGTCCCCAGGCCCAGGGGTAGCCACCACATGACCGTAAAGCACTGCTCAGATGGGAGCCTGAGACCTCCTCGTGGGGCATGCATAACCAGGTTAAGCATGGGTGTAGAACTCCTCAGCCTAGGCCTTAGGTCTGGGGTGCACACTGAGGCTGGACACTGGCAAGGCAGAGACCTGGAACATGATTGGGGATCCGCGCCCTCTGGGCATCAGCGAACCACATGCTCAGAAACGGGAAAAGTAAAGTAGGTGGGGCTTACCAATGTCCAGCTTGTTCTCGGCTTGGCCTCTTGGTAACTCGCTCTCTGGCCGAAATTCAGACTGTGGCGGACCAGGGTAGTCCCCTGACTCCGGCCCGAGAGGACTTATCCTCTGCCGGTTCATCTGGATGACTAATCCAGGTATTGAATCCAAGTTGATTCCAAGGTCTAGACACGGAATTCCACCGTTTAGTCTAGCGCCTATCCTGCAAAGGAGATGGCGATAAGGGTCCTCCACTTGGAGGGCCCTAAACTTCGCGTATTTATCGTAGGTACCCTCATGTATTTACATGCGGACTGCCATCGAGCACCGCAATATAAATTGTTGATATTAAAAAAAAAAAAAAACCAGTCGATGTCCTCCTTGTGGACACCTCCTAGTTCGATAATTCGTCGTCCAAGCGCCTGGTTGAGTCCATGTTTAAAGATGTTGATGAGCGCAATGTCATTGTATTCTGTCAAGGCAGCCCAGCTCCGGAATTCAACAATGTAGTCCTTGACTGGTCGTCGGTGTTGCAACAGTCCTTTAATCTGAATGATCACATCATTCTGTGTTTTCGTAGTCATGAAGAATTCCCTGGCTTCTGCCTTGAATTCTTCCCAGTCCTTGAATGGTGGGAGGTGTCCAAGAGGGTTCGTTCTGACCTTGGGGGTGTTTGCAGTTGCTGGCGTAACAATATGTCTATGTTTCCAGTTGTCATAGGTGGAATGGAATCCGAATTCCTGCCTTCGACCATTCAATTCTGTTTTGAACTTCAGCCACTCCTGTAGCTTAGAGTCTGCCCAGTTCTGTGCACATTCAGCTCTGCCTCCTGTGATCCATTGTAATGCATAGGTGATCATGTCCCATTTGTTCGTGATCTCCTCTTTATCGAAGTAGACTTCCATTTGTTGAAGCCAACTTCCGATCAGTCTGGGTTCCCCTTTATATGGATCCGGAGGTTCTGATTTTGTTCTTTTGGGTTTCTTGCCCAAATCCAGTTCTTCTTTGATCACATCGACCAAAGTCCGAGTCACGTTTTGTACCTGTTTAGCCTGCTGAGGATTGTTTTGAAGGGTGCCCCAGGCCAGGGCAAGCAGGTTGGCAGCAAAAAGGCTGGTGAGAATGATGGTGATGAAAGCAAAGAGGGCGGCATTGAATTCCATAATGTGCAGTGTGAAAAGGGGTTGGTGTTTGTGATTTGTCAAATAGTACCATGTGGGCGGCACGCAACCATTAACTCCCACTTCAGTTTGGTCCAGAGAAAAAGGTGGAGGGTGCCTGTTAAACTGTGGAAGGGTCGGCTCAAATCCTTGTGGCTATGGGGATGCCCCAAACAGCAGTCAAGAAAGGTTTTGTCATCAGAGGTCCCAGCGGTCTAGCAACCCCTTTCTCATTTTGGGTCAATACACATTTCCAACAATGACCTTCAAGGGCGTGTTTGTAAAGGTGGTCAGTGTGTGGGGACTATCCATACATCCAAGTCCTCTGGTCTCTCTTGCTTTGGTACGTCCTGGGTCAATAAACTACCCGGTCAAATGCATGGTAGGGCTCTCTGAAGATCACTCTAGCATAGCCTTGTGATGTTCGATTTGGACAGGGTCAGACTCAATGTTACCCCTAGTCCTCTCACACTTCCAAATGCAATGAACAAGGACCACAGATAGAGACCAGAATATGGTTTGGCGCAGGGTGGGGAATAGAGATTGGTAATTGAAAGGTTAGTAACAGTTGAAAGAGAAGGATGTGATGGCATAGCAGGTTCCTTTGGTCTCATGGCACTCAGAGCCATCGGGCAATGAAGGAAGGGCAGTGGAGGGTGTGGTAGTAGTAAGGTGCGCAATGAGAAGCTTTGAGCTTTTGCTATGCAAAACTATGTCTGTGCACAGGTCACTCTAACTTATTCAGAAGGTAAGAGGCAGGGAGAAGGATGCTAAGATATAGCCAGCTCGAAGCTGGGTTTTACAGTACAACTTCTACATACTTATACTACCAAGACTCGCACTGTGTGCTATCCTCATGTTTCATAAATCCTTCAGCCCTACTCTGTCTGAGTCAGGATTTGACTGCACTCCTCATGGTGTCCTGCAGGTGCTACACTGTAACTCTTTACCCTAGTGAGCACTGACATGTCATTGTTATAGAGTTCATCTCGAGTCCTCGTATCATATCTTGTCTGTCACATCATGCTTGTATCACGTGTTTGTCAGGTGATCGTTGAATTACGTGTCCATCATCAAGATAACGATTGGCCTTGAAATCATAACAGGCTTGGCATGAGTGAGGATGTAAGAGGATGAGTTTGATCCTGGCTCACACCATGAAAATAGGCTAGAGTTGATGGCTTGTCTGTGTATAGCTGGTCATCATTCAAGAAGAGAAGTGGATTGGGCTGCCTATCTTGACTGAGAGCAAGGTCTGTGAAGCTTGACTGGGAAGGAATTCAATGTCAATGCTCATGGAAATTTTTACCTAACCATACCAGTGGGTTGCAAGAAACTTCTGGATCTTTCAGACCCTTTTTGGCTGGCTTGCACTTCTTCCTGTTACAATGCTGGTTAATATAATGTTATACAAGACTGATAATGGCTGACATTGTGTCCACTGGCTCTCTTGTGCTTTACAATTGATGAATGCTCAGACACTCTCGATGTTTTACCGCAGGTGTGCGGAGATTGAAAAATGCTACCAAAAGCAGTAATTATGAAGTGAGCTGAAAAAGTGAGCTGAGCAAGTTTTAGAATTGAGCGCCTCTAAAGTAACGAGATAAATCCCATTTATTGAATGTGAGAAAAAACATATCAAAATCGCGTTGCAGAGCATGTAATCACATATATTTGTGTTTTTCCGACATATTTGGTCTGTCACACTAGGCCACGTGATGTTGGCGGAAACTTCTGCCTTATGAAAGAATTTACCAGTACCGCTTATAATTTGCTTCATATGGCCGCGTCATGAAGAACTGTCGTTGACCAAGTCAGCTGAGGGGTTCTCTGATAAGCCTCACTATCTACGTTCAGTAACCTCATCCACATTTCAGGGGGCCCATCGGCTGTCTGTCGTGCACGGGGTCGCTAAGCATGCTTCTCGTCACCGCCGGCCTAGTATAAATGGTCGCTCTAGCATCGCAATTCAGTGTAACTATCTCAGGCCTAAATGTCTGGTCCCCCGATGTTGAAACTACGACACCGTCAACTATGGGTATTGTTATGGGTGTATTTCGTCGCTGGCGCTGTCACTGTTCCTATACATCTGCGCCTTGATTCATCAATGCCCAGTGTCTCTCCGGCCTTAATTTCATTGTCGATTGAAGGGGACAGATGGACTGATTGGATCGGCGTCTCCAAGAGGAATCTTTTTTTCTTTAACGCCTTGGACAATTTGAAACAAATTGCCGGATCTCCCCCAGATATACGCATCGGTGCAAACAGTGAAGATCACACTAATTTTCGCCAAGACCTGAAGGTAAATTATGTTTCTGCCTTGTCAGAGATGCGCAGGAAATTTGTTTTGAATATGATTCGCCACCTTTGCTACAGTTCGCAGAAGCAAGTTTCCCACCTTATAGTGCGACAGTACCGTACCCGGAGGCAAACAGTATCGTGGTAGGAGATTCCTATTATGCAACTATGCGTTTTTTACCGCGAAGTGAGTCCGACTTGAAGATCCACAACAGCCCAGATGACGACTACATGTTTAACAGATACGCACGTCACCTGGGGCGTCAACTTTGGCTCCAATAATGTCACTGCCGCATATCTTGAGATGAAATCCATCCTAAAAGCATTTTCATCTCCAGAGATCCGTGATGCCGGAATAGTGCTCGACTTCCTAGAACTTGGGAATGAACCAGACCTGTACAGGAACAACGGCCTCAGGCAGTCGACCTATAACGTCTCACAATATGTTCAAGAGTACGTAGGCCTGCACGCAATGGAGATTTGGGCGAGATCAGTTTCTGATTGATTGTAGATGGATTTCTGTGGCGGAAAATCTAACCGTCTCAGCAGGTCTAACAGCAGCCTCGGAAACCAAGCTGCTGGCTGCATCTTTTGCAGGCTCGTCTCACACAATCAACGGATTCTCGCCACAAGCCATATTCGAAGCCGGCATATTGGACTCCGTTCCCGGAAAATTAATATCTACGTATGCAACTCACACTTTTTATCATCTCTGCTCCCATAGTGGAAAAAAAACAATAGCATATCCCAGCATCGCTATAGCGGTTCTTTTTGCAGTGGAAACGGAGGCCTTCTGCAAGATCTCATGACCAAGTCCACGATTCGCAGCAACTTATCGGTATTTATTCCCGACATCGCTGCCACGCGTAGTCGCGGTCTCGATTACATCCTAGGAGAAACAAATAGCTATGCATGTCATGTATGATGGACAGTTATGTATGGCAAAGCAAGCATTTGTTCAATGGTATTCACACCAGGGTGCTCCTGGCGTCAGCAATACGGCGGGGGCCGCACTTTGGGCTCTGGATTACGCGCTATATGCGTAAGGATCACATATTGCTTTATCTCTGTTAGACTTCACGCCTGCTCTTTGCAGCACACAACTGGGGATCTCCAAGGTCTTTTTCCATGTCGGAATTGGTTTCAAATATAACCTGGTGAGTAAACAGTAAATATGGAAAAATGATACTGACAGCCAGGCGTAGATACAACCGGTCACGCTGAATCGCTCAATCCTAGATGGTTCCCCCTTGCCCGAGCTATTAATGCCGCATATCCACCCTCAATACTATGCTTCCATTATCGTGGCTGAGGCACTACGCCACGGAGCTCAAGTTCTTGAGTTACACGTTGATAATTCCTACATTTCTGGTTATGGGTTCTACGAACAGAACAGTCTTCATCGTGCCGTCTTCATCAATTCTAAGGCCTACCTTCCTGGGAATGCAAACAGAACAGCTGAGCTTTTGCAATTTCGGTTTCTCGGGGCTGCCAGAAAGTCTCCGGTGGCGATGTCCATCAAACGTCTTGAAATCAGGTGCGACATCTCTGAATGTGGTGGAACCTACTCATTCAAACTCTCTTAGCCATGCGACTGATGAATCAGGTGTTACATGGGGAGGGCAGTCGTACGAAACCCCTGATGCCCGTATTGACGGCGTACTACGGCCTGAACATGTGAGAGTAGCTGATGGTGTCTCGATTCAAGATACGGAAGTAATTTTACTGGAATTCCACTAAATAACATGTTGTCTTCACATCGTGTGCATCGTGCACGTCCTTTGTATTGTAGACGTAAGAACTACGACTTCGGCTTTCGTCAAGCAAATTTAGCGACGAGAACAAAGACAACCATTATCTAGACATTCAATATGCTCTAGAATGCGTCGACATTCCAATGGGAGAGGGGAGGCGCCGAACATGAACAATAATAGACTCAGTTTGTACTAGTGCATTTCTCCGCAGGGACCAGATGATACAGGTGTTTGACGCGTTCAACTGTCGCCGCATCCCCAGTATTCTTAAAAGGAATTAGACACTGTACGATTCAAAGCCGGCTTGGACGCTCACCTTTGTCAGGTCATCGCTAATTTTGACGCATGGGGCACCATTTACAGAGGACAGCTTAATGACAATGTTCAATGCCTTGCTCTTCTCAGTACCACCACTTGAAGCCTTGCGGAAATCATTAGTAAAATTAGTGCCAATGCCAAATGAGACTGAAATTTTGGTCAGCCAAGAGATAGAAAATGCATGTCTTGGAGGAATACCTCTGGGGAGGTCGAGTTCTTGTGTTTGTTGGCGCAATTTTATCGCCTTGTCCACGTTCAAGGCATCCGAGTAAACTATCCATTTGTCTTTTGGATCAATTCCCAGAGACTCGTAGACCTCTTTCATGCGGGGAGCAAATATAAATGGGTCACCAGAATCCTGCCTCAGACCATTCCAACGACGAGCGCGATCTACATCCGTGACGAAGTCCTATAGAAAAGGGCATTAATTTAGGTACTATGTAACAGATCCGGAGAATTACCTTGAAAAATGCCTCGGTCGAAAATGTGTCTGTCAATGCTATGAGGTTCGACACGGGATAAACAGCTTCCCAGAGTTCCATAGCAGTGGAGTTGGATCCTTCGTATCCTTTGATTGCGGCAACCTGTCCGAGGTGTTCATAACTGGATCATCACATGAGAATGCTTCTCACTCCCATAAACCATTCGCTTCAAAGAGGCGGGATTCAGAGTTACTCCAGAGCACTGAAGGGAGGACTCACTGCGCGATGGTTCCAACGGCAGCGGTGCCGAACTTGCGAGCTAAATGCACCTACAAGCACCATAGATGAAGACACGCACATGAATGGAATCAGAGTTCATACATTGCTCGTCCCACTCAGAGCGCCTTGGCTGGACACCTCGCTGGCAGCACGAACGAGGCCCTGCATTACTAATTCTTGCGTGTGATAGGACCTCCTGCGCCGGGTACCAAATTCGCTGAAAACACAGTCGGCTTGAAGCAATTTGCGTCCTTTTTCATAAGCTTTTTCTGTCAAAGGGAGAATAAACAAGGGTCAGAGCATGTGCCTGAAGTCAGACAACCTTCTTGACCGTCATAGTTCCAGTCAGTCATTACGGTCTGGAAATACGTTTCGCTCAAGCACGCCATGACAGGCACTTCCCAAAGGATCGTTTCCACCCAAGGGCCGCGTGCTTCAATCTCCACGTTACCCAATGTTCCGTCGGCTGAAAGGGGAATAAATGTGACACGGAGCTGCTCTGGTTTGAAGCGGTAGGAGGCAAGGTAAGACACATATTCGTCCGTGAAGTACGGGCAGGCAGTTTGAAGCCAGGAGCGCTCCTCTTCAGTGAGAGCCAGGTCTGTAAATTCTGAGCGAGGATCATGAGTGATGAGAAATATGTAAGGAGACTGGGAAGCAGACGAGAGATGGCTGATCTAAAACGCTCGACGCATTGACGGGAAAACTGTGTGCTCTTGTCTCGATTTGTAAATCGATAGGTCGCTTCCACAGTGGGGAAGTGATGTAAGACAGCTTGTTGCATGGTGAACTACGGGGTTGTTTTCAAAAGGGACATAATGGAGAAAAGCGACGAACCTTATAAAGATCAGTGTCCAATATGGACTTGGGAACGGCGAGGTTGACGAATGGCGCAGACATGGTGGTACTGGTTGATGATGGTGTGGGACAATGTGAAGGATCTACCGCCATCATCGTGATCTCTCCTCCCTTCACTCATCTCCGCGCCTCCCGGTCACACTTTTTGGTTCGGATGGTCAGACGACATGGTCTGCTGGTGTTAGGCATGCTAACGCTGTTCAATAGGGTTCTCGCTTGGAGATTCTCAATGAAGCAGGATTCCGTTCTGACGGTCGCAAACAATATGAATTGCGAGATATCACGGTTAATCTCTCCCAACAAGGCGCTGCAGATGGGTCTGCCGTTCTTAGGCATGGTTTAACGCAAGTTCACGTATCCGTTTTTGGTCCCCGAGAAGCAAAGATGCGGTCACAGACTCTGCACGATCGAGCTGTCATCAATGTGGAAGTGAACATTGCAGCTTTCAGCACGGGCGAAAGGAGGAGGCGAACAAAAGGTGACAAGTGAGTTTTCCTGCAGCTGTCGTCCGTTATCAATCGTCACGTTTCCCTCAGGCGCATAATGGAGCTGGCTTCTATCATTAAATCGACGTTCGAACCCGTCGTGCAAACGAGTCTGTACCCTCGATCTCAGATAGACATTTTCATCCAAGTTCTCCAACAAGATGGCGGACTGTTACAAACCTGTATTAACGCCGCCACGCTGGCGTTGATCAGTGCCGGGGTGCCGCTTCTTGATTTTGTCTGTGCGGTGACAGGCGGAGTGCACGCAACATCCCCGCTCCTGGATTTGACGCTAATTGAAGAAAGCGACGTTCCATTTGTGACGATAGCAGTGATGCCTAGGACGCGAAAAGTAACGCTGGTAACGATGGAGACTCGTCTACATGCTGAACGGTTCAAGCAACTGATCAGATTGGCCGGCGAAGCGGCAACGATAATACAGCATGAAATGAAGATCGCGGTACAGTCAAGGACGGGTGTTCTTGCAACTGCTATGTGGTCGGTAGCCCGTCCCGTGATTGCAGAAGGAGAAAATGAAGGAGACGGTAGAATGCAAGAGAGCTAAGAGCATGAGCCTATTGTCTAGATACGAGTCGTCTAAAACATGCGAACCACTTTTCGCCACCATCTCTTTCCACCTTTTTGCCTTCTTCTGTACTATTATACACTGCATCTAAAATGGGACCTTTACCTTCGGCGCGTAAAGTTTGTTCATCGACATGCTCAAACAGGGGGAATGCTTCCAGGTGAGCCTTCATCCATTCGTGGAGATCTTTGACATCCGTGATTGTGTAAATGACGCCCCCCGGACGGAGAACGTAGGCATATTCTGCGAGCAGTGTTGGGGAGATGATTCGCGCCTTGTGCTTCCGGGACTTAAAATGAGGATCGGGAAAAAGGAAGAAGAGGGCCGAAAGGGAGTGTTTGGTGAAGTAGTTGGGCAGGAACTTCATGGCATTGGCACGGACGATGGATACGTTCTGGTAGTGTGCCGAGTAAGACGAGGGGCCAGAGCCTGTTGTGACAGCAGTGACGCGGAGGGCAGAAATGCGATCTTGCACATACTGGGACACCTGGACGCGGATTTCCAAACCTGGGGGAGGGGGGGATGATTTATGATCATGTCGGATGGGCGAAATCAGCATACCTAGCATGAGGATATCGGGGAAAAGAGGGGCGAGGGCAATCAAGAGGCCTCCGAAGCCACAGCCTACGTCGGCAAATTCAGGTAGTTTTCCAGAGTTAGCGAAAGCCGGGTAGTGGCAGGCCCAGTTGATGTCCCGAGGGGACGATGGATAATCTAACGAATGATCTGAGAATGGATTGGCATGTGCACGCTGTCTGTAGTGCTTTTTCTGAAATATGGGGTTACTTGTGCTGTCCTGAACAAGATTAGAGCGTAGACGATGCCGAACCTGAGGAAGGAGGGAATTGTGCTGTTGGGAGACCAGCGCTGGTTGATCGCGTTTTCGCTTGGACATTGGAGGCGTTGAATGAAAAGGCGGGTCACGACCACGTGATATGACACCAATGTTATTTATTTCTCCTGCTCCGAATTTCTCCACCTGTCTCTCCCATTTTCTACTTCCATGGCCTCTGCTGCTCGTTCCGTCTTCTCTGTCGTCGGTATTCCCTCTCGTCATCACCCGTATCCTTTACTGACCCTCATCAACAGACGCGCTCGCCCTTCCTGCGTTCGGCAGTTGCCACGTCGGTCCGATTCTCCTCAACAGGCTCCAAGTCGCTGTCTCTGAAGGATAGGCTTGCTGAACTCATTCCTGCTGCAAAAGAGAACGTGAGCACCGCTTTTCTAGACTTTCATTGACTTATTTTATGCCATGTCAATAAAAATTCCAGGTCAAGCGTATTCGCGCAGAGCATGGCAAGAAGTCATTCGGGCCCGTCCTCGTTGATCAGCTCTATGGGTAATGTGCTGCATTAACACCCTGTAAGAGTGTCTAATCGCTTTCAAGTGGCATGCGTGGCCTCCCTGCTCTCATCTGGGATGGCTCCGTTCTTGACCCTGGTATGTCTCACGTCGATGTCCTGCAGAATTAGTCGCTTAATTCTTCGTTCAGAGGAGGGCATCCGTTTCCGTGGCAGAACTATTCCAGAATGCCAAGCTCTCCTGCCGAAGGCTCCCGGCGGCTCCGAACCACTTCCTGAAGGTCTTTTTTGGCTCCTTGTGACAGGCGAGATCCCGACACAAGAGCAAGTTGATGCGTTGTCCCGAGATTGGGCTGCTCGTGCTTCTATCCCAGAGTTTGTGGAGGAGATTCTCGATCGCTGCCCGCCGTCACTTCATCCGATGAGTCAATTCAGCATGGCCGTCACTGCCGTATGATGTCTCCCATTTCTTCCCCTCGTGGAGACTTTGATCTCATCTCCATTTCACAGCTGAGCCATGATTCTGCCTTCGCAAAGGAATATCATCGTGGTATGTCCAAGAAAGACTACTGGGGACCAGCCTATGAGGATGCGATGGATCTGTCAGTTTGACGTTTAATTTAGTCAGGTCTCGTTTCCATAAATCTGACGTTCATCTCCTGGTGATTGAAGGATTGCCAAATTACCCAATATTGCTGGTCGCATCTACCGTAATGTTTATGGCCCTGGCAAGCTTCCTGCCATCGACCCTACGAAGGATTACTCTCACAACCTTGCAAATCTTCTTGGCTTTGGCAATAACTCTGGTTTCATTGAGCTCCTGCGTCTCTACATCACCATCCACAGGTAATTTTAATCCCGACTCCGAAATTTGTGATAACCTTGGCATCCGCATACAGTGATCACGAAGGTGGCAATGTCTCCGCACATACTGGGAAACTTGTCGGATCCGCGTTGTCTGACCCTTTCCTTGCGTATGGTGCGGCTTTGAATGGTCTAGCTGGTCCTCTGCACGGTCTCGCGAACCAAGAAGTCCTTGTCTGGCTTTACAATATGCAGGCTAAGATCGGCAAAGACGCGTCTGATGAGGCTGTGAAGGAGTATGTTTGGTCGACTCTCAACGCGGGGCAGGTTGTACCTGGCTATGGGCATGCTGTATTGAGGAAGACCGATCCTCGATACACAGCGCAACGTGAATTCGCTCTCAAGCATCTTCCAGATGACAAGCTTTTCAAACTGGTTGGTCAAGTTTATAATATTGTTCCCGAGATTTTGCTGGAGGTTTGTCGGTTCCATTTCCGCATGGTAACGAAGCTTATAGGATGAGTAGGCAGGCAAAGCGAAGAACCCGTGGCCCAATGTTGATGCCCATTCTGGCGTACTCTTGACTCATTATGGTCTCACTGAGATGCAGTTCTACACTGTCCTCTTCGGTGTTTCACGAGCATTCGGTGTTGCAGCTCAGCTTATTTGGGATCGTGCCCTTGGTGCTCGTGAGTCTTGATCCATAGCCGTTACTGCATCGTCTAATCCGTCTGTCAGCACTTGAGCGGCCCAAGTCATACTCCAGCGCGGCCATTGAGAAGATGTTCGCAGGAAAACCTTGACGCAGCCACATGACACGTTTGAATTAATAATCTGACTAGACAGAAAAGTGTACCTGTTACACATTATGTTATCTTGTTACTTAATCAACCCTTTTACAACGACCACTACCATCGTCATGCCCATCGTCCAGTTTGCTCCTTTCTCATCTCTCGTTCAACCTTCCTTTTGGCACGAGCTCACTAACCTCAAGATCGACATTCTGCGACTTTCTGATGATGCGATACCGATCCACGGTGTTTATACCACCGGTCGATCTGTGAAGGATAGAGAAACAGGCTCAGAGATTGCGCTGGGATGCAACTTGAGTGTGGGTTCAGAGTCATTTGATAAGGACTTCAAGTACGTTTCGCTCAATCACCTCGCCCCGTCATCGGTCAATGTTGGTTACAGACCACCTCCGGGATCTATCGTCGCACATGGTTTATTAAAGAATTATAACACGATAGAAGATTTCAAAGCAGCGGATAAGACAGCTCTCTTCAATCAAGAAGCAGACAGAGTAAGCTATCTGTTGTGCTTCTCTATTCATATATGAGTGTTGATGTGACAGATATGGGCACACGCACTTCAAACTCGAGATACCTCACAGCTGAATCATTTTCTTCTGATCACATTCGCTGACCTCAAGAAATACAAATATTTCTACTGGTTTGCCTTCCCTGCATTTGTTGCAAAACCGGCTTGGGAGATCTCGGACGATGGGTGGAGGAACGCAGCCGATGTATTTACGAATGAATCAGTATGAATGAATTCTTCGTTTTAATCAGCGCGTTATTAATCACACGATTTGCGTAGTTATCTTCTATTCAGTCGCAGCTCGAAGTCAAGAATGCAGCTGGGCTTCTTGCTTTCTTCCTTGTGAAGGAGGATTCGGAAGGCACGACTATTGCTTCTGTTGAGGACTACCCTTCTTTTTCCCGTTCGACTCGTGGGTCTATGGTTCGTCCCTTTGTACTGGAGGATGATGGACGGCTCACGAGCAAGCGGCGCAGCCGACAATTGCGTTTATCGATCCATCTGCTCAACCTAACAATCCTGGATGGCCACTTCGGAATATTCTCGCCTATCTACGTGTGTTATACCCAGATTCTACGTCTACAGTTCGCATACTGTGTTGGCGTGACTCAGAGACACGACCACTCGTATGGAAGAGCAAATTCGGAGTTCTGCGTCTTGGAGCTGATATAACAGCGACTTCGGATCAAAGACCTGCTGCCGTTGGTTGGGAAAAAAACCCTCAGGCCAAATTGGGTCCAAGAATGGCGGATTTGGCTCCAATGATGGACCCGGAGAGGTACATGAGCCGTGTTCTGCAGTGCGGACGCCGATGGATTGATCTTAATATAGATTAGCCAACCAAGCTGTGGACCTCAATTTGAAGCTCATGCGCTGGCGCATTCTGCCATCTCTCGACCTCGAAAAGGTTTCCAAGACCAGATGTCTGTTACTGGGAGCGGGAACTCTTGGTTGTTACGTAGCACGGACACTCATGGTATGCTTATCCTTCAGATTTGGTGCCGGAACAAAGTAGACAGTGATTTTGCAGGGATGGGGAGTACGCACAGTCACTTTTGTCGACTCCGCTCGTGTCTCTTTTTCAAATCCCGTTCGGCAACCCCTGTTTGAGTTTGAGGACAGTCTCGATGGCGGCAAACCAAAAGCTGCATGTGCAGCTGATAGAATGAGGAGAATTTTCCCTGGCGTGGCAAGTATAATGTGGTTGTTATGACTCATATGGGTAACCTCTGGAATGACAGAATGCTTCTGGCCATATGCTCTCCATTCCAATGCCTGGCCATCCTGTACCACTCACAGACATGGCACTTGCTCAAACCAAGGAAGCTGTCTTAATGCTCGAGAAGCTCATTGATGAACATGATGCTGTATTTCTTCTCATGGACTCTAGGGAGAGCCGGTGGTTGCCTACAGTGATAGGTGCCTCCAAAGACAAGGTAAATATAGTGCAACTCCATATTCTGCTTCTTTGACATGCAATATGTTTTAGATTATAATTAATGCTGCTCTAGGATTTGACACATTTCTGGTCATGCGTCATGGTGCTCGGACACAGTTGTCTGTCAATAACAGTCAAAGGTTAGGTTGTTATTATTGCAATGATATAGTTGCACCTAGTGATGTAAGTCAACAATAGCTTGTTTCTCTTCTTAATTAGCTAATATTTGCTAGTCTCTGTCAGACAGAACTCTTGATCAGATGTGTACTGTAACTCGTCCAGGATTGGCCTCTATTGCTGCTTCTACAGCAGTTGAACTATTAGTCTCATTATTGCAGCATCCACATGGGTATGTTGATATTAATACTAAAGAAGGGATGCTAAAGCTATAATACTATTAAAGCATCCAGGCAGAAGCCCCTTTGCCACAGCAATCTATGAGCAACTATGATGATTCAGTCAATACTAGTATTCTAGGATTGATTCCTCATCAAATTCGTGGCTTTTTAGCACAGTTTCACAATGTGCATATTGTTGGATCTGCATATGATAGATGCACAGGCTGTAGTGAGATGGTAAGTCATATTTATATTATATAGATATTTGAAAATTTATATTTATTCTTAAGGTACTTCATGCATATGAGACTCAGGGCTTTGAAATGCTGCTCAAAGCATTCAATGATGCTAGTTATTTGCCATCATTGACTGGATTAAATGAACTATATAGTGAGAGTGAAGCTATTTTAGAAACTGTGGATTGGAATGATGAGGATTGATAATATCTGATTTACTACTCTGATATGTAATATAGGAGTAGAATATTTATTATTTCTGAGAACAATCTAATTTTTGTTAAACAAGCAATGCTATTACAAAGCAACTAAAAATAGGTCTAGCTGTGTATTCTAAGAAAAAATACTCTTATGTACAGTACCCTTGCAAAAGTTTTGCAACATATAAATAAATAAAAACATACTCTTGAAAGAATTTATTTTTACACCACTACAACTCTATGCTATGTAATCTAGTACTTGGTAGATCCACCTTTGGCCTCTATAACATCTTTTACCCTGTCTGGCATGCTTCCAACTAAAGTATTTATCAATTCCAAGTCCAGTTTTGCCTATTCTGCCTGAAGCATACTCTACAATTCATTCACATTCTGAGGAAGAGTTGGCCTGCTATTGATCCTACTTTTGAGCAGAATCCAAACATGTTCAATGGAGTTGAGGTCTGGAGACTGTGCTGAGTGAGAGAGAATGACCATGTTCTGATTTTTTCGCTATTCTTGTGAAGCCTTAGTGTGGTAAATAAGGGCCCCATCTTCCATGACTGCTACCTGCCCTCTCTCTTCACTTAGCTCCTCATAGATATCCCAAAGGGAACCAGAAAGGATTAATCTAATATAATCTGACCCCTTTCTGGCATCCTTTGGGATTCTAATAAGGGGACCAAGCCTCCCATGTGCCATACACCCCCAAATCATCAAACTTTGCCTTCCTGACTTGAAAGTTGAAGTAAGACACTTCTTGTCATACTTCTCTCTAGGTCTCCTGTGCACCCAGACCACCCTAGAGTTTTTTCCAATCTCCACAGATGACTCATCTGTCCAAATCATCTAGTTCCAGTCCTCACTCCTCTAACCCTGGTGTTCTTTCACCTATACAAGCCATGCCTTCTGATGCTTAGGCTTGAGATAAGGTTTCTTGGCTGCAATATGTCCTTTCATGTCTAAATGATTGCTGATAGCCCTCCTAACAGTGTCTGGATAGACAGGATTGTCTCGAGAGGTGTTGATATTCTGGGTGAGCTCAGAGAGAGTTTGGTATCTGTTTCCATCTAGAGAAACTTTGAGATGTCATATGGACCACTCATCTAGCTTGGATGGTCTACCCAAGCATAGGATATCATCAAAATGACCTTGGGTATCATAGTTTTTGAGAATGTGAAAAATGGTGCTGCAGTCCCTTCCAATAAAAGTGGCAATATCTTGAATTGGCATGTTTTCTTTGGATTTGTGATAGATGAGGGATTGCAGCTCTGGTGATGTGTTTTTGGTTCCAGGTGTCTTAGGCATGGTAGGTAGGGTATGGGCAGGTGTAGAGAGTAATTTTTATTTATTATTTATATGTGATGTTGCAAAACTTTTGCAAGGGTACTGTACACAGGCAGGCAATGTTACCAGGCTGATTCCACTTTTCTGATGACTCTGCCAGTTCTAGTGGAAAATGGAATGATCTGATGAATGGGGAAGTGCTGCTGATTACAATCACTCTATTAATACAATCACCGCTTTTTCAATCGCATTGGGCAAGTCAGTTGATCAAATTATATAACCCGAACCACCTGCTATTTTGGGTCATACTATGCACAGACCAGTTTTTGTTGTGCTTGCTTTCCAGCCATTGCTTGCTCTTTTTCAACTCATGTAATGATATTCTTTGAGTCATAGAATCATATTTATTCATTCCTGGATACATACAGATGATTGACTGATGATTGACTGACTACCTGTGTCAATTTATGCCCACCAGCCTTCAGTGCCTGTCTGTTCTTGCCATATGCAAATCAATGAAGGTGCCGTACAAGATAGAAACAGAGAACATATACATTAGATTTTCTTTGTCTGGCTTACAGTTACTGCCACATTGCAAAGACACCTGCACATGACATCCAGAATCAGAGTTGAAGGAGACTCATATGATGGCTTGAATATGAACCTTGTAGAGTCCTTAACCAGTGGCACCTTGCCAAAATACATTCAATATAGAGACTCAGACCAGTATCCCAGAGTTTCAGAAGCACCATACTAGCCAAGCCAGGTGACAGAAGCAGAGTGGCCAGCAGACAACCAGAGAGCACAGGCACAGATGACAAACAGCATTCAAGGCCTCCAGTACATTAGAGCAGATTCCAGAACTATAAGCAAGGAATCTTCTGCAGTGTGATTAGTAGCAACAGCGATTGCTTGAGGGTGATGATGCTATGGCGATGGGACAAGATGAAAGTCAATATGCTGACAAATCTACTGCACTGCTCTCTCAGCCTTAACAACACCACATCTCACAGCCAACAAATAAAAGACATCTAGAATGAGTATATTCAATTCATGTACCATTAGTAGTGCAATACAGATATTTGAATGGCATCATGTTCAGTCAAAAAAACCATCAGAACTGCTTGATGCAAAGACTTGGTCACTATGGTCATACCCATTGCTTGGTGGCAGTGTTCTCTGGCTCCAGTTGTTCTCCTTGCCTGAATACTGTTGTTCTTCCATCAATAGTAGCTTTTCAATATAGCTTTCCATTTACATCAGTATCGCTAGTCAACATACAATGATGTGGAGCCATATCTCTTCCATGATAGTGTTGTCATGTCTTTGCCATGTTTAGCCACCAGTCCTGCCAACCATTGTTCACATTGGCCTCAAAAGTCTTCTCCGTCTTTGACATGGCTATTTGTTCCTCTTCAGCATTTGACCCCTCTTGGATTTTCTCCATCAGATAGTTGCTCATTCTCACCATCTACAGAAAATTGGTATTCTGAATGCTCCAATACAAAGCGGCGCTGTTCCAGGAAACCCTTAGCTATCGAAAGTTGCAAACAACTCAACAACCAGCACAGCATTCCATAACTTATAAGCCTTGTCAAGCTTGGCTCCAGCACCGCCTTGCTTGTATTTCATCACTGTGCAGATGGTGAATTGATCCAATAGAAGGTAAGTCTGTGGTGCAACACCTTCAATCAGCTAGATCATGGAATTGAATGTAGTGTTGTGCATATTGTACACCAATGAACACTTACATCCTGGTAAAACTTGTTATATGTATTTGATGCAGTTTCTTTGACTACTTGTATCAGTTTTTTGTAGTGGGCCTCATTGGACAAAGCATTGGTGAGACCTAATGTAGCAGCATCACACTGCAGGATGGGCTGTTCCATGACAAACAAACATGAGATGACATTGTTGGCTATCGAACAATGCATGCAAACCTCTTACTATAACATCCATATTCATCTGCTTGTACAATCTATGCTATGGCTGACAGATAGCATCCTCACACACAGTGTGTATATTTGCCTAAGATGAATGGGTCATCATTACAGTATTAACTTAGCGGATACTCACTTGTTGCTCTTTGGTCAGTTTGAAGTTGCCTTCCAACTGTGTCTTCAGATCGCTGACAATCATTCCCAAGTCTGAGGTCTGAGCATTATCTTGTTTTTCCAGTGCCGATAATCGTTGTTCAATTCGAGACAGTTGAGCCCCAATCATAAGCATTGCTGAAGTCTCTGCATGATACAAGCTGTTATCAAGTGCACAGGCCTATATGCAATCAAACATAATGATGTGTAAGGCCATATTCCACTGACAACATACCTGGGCCAGCCAGTGCAGACCTTTACGAGCCTCCACATCCAGTCCAAACTGCTTGCCGATGTTGTCCAGCATAGCAATGCGGATGCTTCCAATGTGCTCTGTATTGGAACCAGGTGCAACACCAGCATGTTGTAATGTATCAGACACACTCGAGTCACATATCAATGCATGTCCACTGCATTCCAGATTGCCCATGAGTGTGCCTGTCATAGACCAGAGAGCTATATCAGCTTGATGCTCACTGGAAATTGGAAGACCATCAATAGGCTTACGATTGCCCATGGGCGTGCCCATTATTGACCAGGGCACCGTATCAGCTTGATGCTCACTGGAACTTGAAAGACCATCAATAGGCTCACCGTGAGATGGAAGTTGAAGTGAAGGTAGATGGTACATGGCAGGAGTTGCTGCATGGAGGGATAGGGGCTGCAATGGTGAGTCAGGACCAGAATGACTGTCATGCGCTCTGATGCCCATCACAGCTGGCAGAGTGAAAGATGGTGATGACATGGAAGACATGGTGCTGGGATCTCTGTCAGGCAGCTCAGCTCTTTATATACATGTTTAATGGTTGATCAATTGCGACGTGGTAATGTATGTGCAATATACAATCAGCATCAGGATGTCTTAATCTTTTTGCTCTGCTGTTTTCATCTGGATGTTGCTCACCAATGACATCCAATGAACGAGAAAGGAATTACATGGCAACCTCACTGGTGCATTCCACTTTCTCCACATCCTCTATGCTGTGGTGGAGAAGAGGCTAGGTATTCTGGTACCCTCCCCATCTGGCATGTAGATACAGATCTTTATGCAAATGTATTCACAAATTCAAAAGAGGCTAATGAACATTGTGATACATTGATATTGCCTTGAAGGGCTGCTACATGATGATGTATGGCTGCTATAGAAGTAGCGGGAGATGAAGGACATGATGAGGGACGCAATGAGTTCTGCTTGTGGTGCTGAGCACCCTATAGTATCCCTTCTTCTTTGCATATGCACAATTTGATAATTATTTGGGCGACATTTAGGACCAGATCATCTGGCTGATTATGCCGGATGACAGGAACTGATTGCACAGTCTCTTCATATTCTTGATGAAGAGGTTGGTGATCTGAGGCATTGCAGTGGTGCCATGCACAGTTGTGTTGTACATTCACAGTGCAGATGACGTCCTATTCAACTTGAATCAGTAAGAGAGCAAGATATTCAGTGCACTAAGGCTGTCACCTGCAACCAGATAGCCACATAGTGGTTCTGCAGACATATGCCTGGCATGCCATAGTGTGTGTCCTCATGAAGTCAGTCTGCATATTGCAAAAGGACAATGTCAGGCCTGATATCATCTGATGTATGAATACACAGCAACTCTTCTACTCTGCCAATTTCAATGGTGTTAGTGCATCAATAGATGATGAAGTACTGGGGCTGACAATCATCTCCGTTCAACATTACCACTTGACAGCCCGTGACAAAATGACCGGATTTCTGATGAGGTGTGAGTAGCTTTATTGAATGTGCTAGGCTGCCTGTGGCAGTCTCTGCAAAAGGCCGTGCATGGCCAGAACTGGGAACCATTGCCTCTGACAAGAATGAGCATGTGCACACATCAAGCAGCATACAGAATGCCTACCCATGTGTGCCTGGCCAGAGAGTTTGAGTCCGAGATACTGAGACACTTGAGGATACAAAATCAGCATATCCAGTACTCCTAAACCCATCGTTCACCAAGTTTCAACTTCATTGTCATTCTCATTGTGATCAGTATATCGGAAAAAACCACCACTCAACCAATGGCGGACCCAGTTGGCCTGAGCCATTGACTGTCCAATGTCTTGGGATGGTGCTTGCCTGTTTGAAAACACACTCTGTAACTGAATAATGGCATTGTATGATTTGAAACCCTCCATGGCAAAAAGAATTGCTGGACCGAAGCGACGGATATGCTCTGGGAGGTGAACCAGAATATGGAATTTGGGTTTATTAAACCAATGTGGTGTCCATTCTGCAACATCAAGAAGGAAGTTGGCAATTTCCTTCTCAAGGGATTCCTGACAGAGATTGCTCCGTGAATTGGTACATGCACCATCATTTAAAAAAGACTGACAATAAACAAGGCAAGGTCATAGATCACCAGCTGCCAAATCATTGGGATGAGGCATGACAATGCCAATTATGTATTGTAACATTTCTGCAATGTCAAATCATAGAGGACAAAAGGGGCGACCTGGGCAATTATCCAAAAGTTACCACCTGTCAAGGAGCCAGCATACTAGACCAGGGTGTGTCCTGCTATCCGATCTATTCCTATGCCCCATATATCCAAGCATTCCAACCACCTCATGAGTAGATCGAGCTTGACAGGTTTGTTCTTCAACTGGACATATATCATATCACGCCATAGGTACTTGACAAAGCCTGGATGGTAGACTGACCTTTAATATGCCAGACTGGACTGATGAGCTTCTTCAGCAGTCAGGCAAAGGTATCATCTAATGCAGCCTGATGAGCCTGTGCACTACGACTCTTGGCATAAGAATTTGCTAGCTGATCCAGAAAATACAGTTGATAAGTATCTTTGAGACCCCACATCGTCCATTGCTTCTTAATGTTTGACAGGGTTCCAATAGTCTGAGCTGATTGAAGCAACACTTGTAGTTTGTGAATGGTGTCCACAGCCATATGTGCTAGTCTCTGCTACAAAATGTTTAGCGATGCACAACTCAATGTCTTATATGGCACGTCACCTGTATGAATGCAGTGATGTGTGAGATGTTAGGCTAGACAAATCTTAAAGAACTTGGGCAGACTAAGTGCGAGAGCAGTTTAAGATGATGGCAAAAGGAATATTAAGCCTAGTGCTACTGGTATATCTGGAAGTCCTTATATATACTACAGTACTTGAGCACGGACCATGGACTGTGCAATGCTGCAGACTGCAGATGAGTAAAGCTGGGATGAGATGACTCAGGATGACTAGGGAAATGAAGATGACTCAATGACTGCACACTGCACAGCATGATGGGGAAGGATGCACAGCATGATGGGAAGGAAGAGATAAGGGAGGGAAAGATAAGATAAGAAAAATGAATAGTCCGTAACATGAGACCTTGCCAGCAAAACTCTCCTGACCAGTGACATGCCTCTTTATCACTTCCCTCATCGCTATCATCCATGCTCTTGGATCCTTTGATCCTGGACTTTTCCTTCATGAAACAGATGCGACAAAACAGATGTCTGTGTAACCCAATATGAGCTGCAAACTTGCTCTGCATTGGATTATCACCCAATAAGGTGAGCACCCATAGAGTTACAAGGACCAACTCCTTATATTGACAGTCCCACACCCAAATTCCTATAGACTGAATAGCTCTGTAGCAAATGAGCATGTACCACCCCGCGATGAATCGAATGAAACATACTTGATCTGAATAACCACACCTTTGAGCATTTCCAGTGGTGGAGATACATTGGATGTACTCAGAAAATGTTGTACTCTTTATGAACATGTTTGCATGGGAGGCAAGCCAGAGTAAAAAGATAACTATTATGTTTGTTCCATTTCTTCAAAATGTTGCCTGATGTATTGTCACAGTACAACTATAAAGGGATTGAAACAATGCAATGACCCTTAGCTTGTATGTGCCAAGGGTTCTCTGCCTGTGGGTTGGTATATGTCCATGCAGAAGTATGTTCAGTTGCAGGATCGTAGATATCTGTGGACCATGGGTCAGTCTACACTATACATGGACAAGAGACAGCTCACCAAGAATTTTCATGGGGCTGGGTTGGTGGTATCATTCAACCAACTCAATTTTCAACTCTGAAAAGTTTAGGACCAATTAGTCCTTGTGGACATTGAAGTGCTCCTTCACAACGTGCCATCCATATACTCCCACTCTATGATGCAGTTGCATTCTCCAACAATGGGCATGAATTTCCCAGTCCTGTACAAACCACTGCATTGGAATACAGAGCAACCTGTCGTCAATCATGGCTGGCTCATAAATGTAAAAGTCACTCTGCTTCAAGCACACCATTGGAGTGAGCAGGTCATCCGGCACTTCATGCAGCCAATGTTGTGCTTGATAGGCCTCACCCACATAGAATCCATTTGTGTTCTCGGGATAAAAATGCATATGTGGCCGGACCTATGGATTTGACACCTCCTGTACAATTTTTGTCAAGTTAGACCTTGGGAGTTCCAGCCAAATGACATGCACCTGTGAGACAATTTGCGCAAGGTCATTCATATAATATATATTGCCAAATGCTCCTTCATATTGATTGGTTGCAATGCCATAGCATTTCTGGTGGTACTGATTGAGGTGGTTCAACTGCCTGACAGATGGAACATCTCAAACTCTATTGACCATCATAAGCCAATTGATGAGGTCTTGTTGGAGATGCAAAAACTGAGAGCATGGCAGGTGGATAAACAGATCAAGAGTACACATCTAAGAGCATGTAAGTAGAAGCTAAAGTGATGATAGAATAAATCACATACAATCTGGTCTGGCCATGGAAACCATGGTCTATTGGTGGCGGAGGAGATGTCAGTGTGTGCCCACTTGTGCCCAGGATTGTCAAAAAATAGTGCTTCTGTGTCTGCATCCAATAGGTCCAGGTGTTCAGAGTCTGTGGGCTGGAATGAATGGGCAAAGGTTCGAGTTAGAGTGACATATACCTTCTAACAAAGGTTCATCTGGCAAATCTATAGGTGGCGTCTTGTCATTGGAATCAATATTGTTGATGTCGTTGTGGTGGTCAAAAAGCTCTTTGGCAAGTGCTTGTATTAATCGACTGGCATAGCTATCTAGAACCGATGTGTGTTCGCTGAGCATCATGAACTCCAGCCAGTCTTGATAGACATGCATCTGTGCATCATCAGATGTTCCGGGTGATGAAGGGACTGGTCCTGGTGACCTGCCACATACTGAGTGCTAAGAGTATAGAAAAGAAGAAAAATACTCACTCCAACCATAGCCAATCTGAAATACCAATGTTGGAGGATTCAATGAGATGGTGGGGATAGTACATTGAGAGTGGATGGGCCTGTTAAAAAGGGTAAGGTCTGCAAATACATGATTGCATCGAGGTGTTTTTGAGATTCAGCATGACATCGACAATAGTAGGGTTCAGTGAATGCGACTTGAAAGCATGGGTGGCAGCACACTCGCAGCCTGCCTCTGACATGGGTGGTTTTCCAGACTGAAAAAGATAAACACATCAATGCACTGCTGTTTGTGAGTGATGTCAATGGTTATATGCACCATTGGGATCCCATTCTTGTCTGTCCATCAAAATTTGGGATTGTTGGAGTACAGCATCCCCTGGCCATTGTTTCGTGTGTTTTATTGAGATGATCAGGAGATGGAAATGGCTAGTCATTCTAATTACAGTTGTTTGAGTTGATGCTATTTGTAATTATACTCAGGCCATTTGCAGGCGATACCCTCATCCTATTGGCCAGCAATTGGAATCAATCCAGTTGAACATGTGGGTGTGTAGATTGTATAGGACTTAATGTACTGCTCCAGATTATTTTTAATCTGTAAGATCTATAGTAGTTTAATATATATTAAAATTTTTCCTTTTCCATGAACATATGACTATTTCTTTTTATATGACCAATTACAATATATTTTCTTATTTATAACTCAGACTTTGATTATTGACTTATACTAGCTATTGATTAATCAATAGTAATTTTTCTGTCTTTTTATCAACTAATAGTATATCTTCCTCTTCTCTCTTAGTTAAATCTATAAACAGTAGACAGTATTATAGTTATATAGTTATTTGATATATGCTTATTTTACTCAATTATAATAATTTTTAATTCTGAACTATTTATTCATAGCTATTATTACAATCTGAAACTCTACATAATGCTATTTTCAGAATAAGAATTAATAGATTATCTCTAGTGATAGCATTTTTATTCTTTCTAATTTCTTATTTACTTTTTATTATAGAATATTGAAAGGCTATATAGACCTTACTGCAATAAAACCTAAGAAGAAATGGACACAGAGAAAATTAAGCATATATTGGAAGCAGGGATGATGGGAGTATAAAAACAAGCAGGAGTCTAATCTAAGAGCATTATGAATATATAAGGGGATTATTATGTCTTATTGTAACTTATATAACTAGTAGTATTACATTCCTTCTATGTTTTCAAGAAAAATGACCAGGGAGAGAGGAAGAGGGATGGGAGATGAAGCACATATAGGTATATTAAAAAACCCTATGAGAAAAAAGCTACCAGCAGCTGAGACATTAAGGTATATCTTAATGGTCAAAGTCAGATAAATCCTCTGAGTATTCAGCTTCCTACATGTCCAGAGCCTTGCAGTCAAGTAGCTCTAACCTGGGCAACCACAAATTATTCTCAGAACTGTATTCTTTCTAATGAACTAAAAAGTGCTATCCATGACCTCACCACTGTAAATTGATAATTTTCTCAACTTCATATTCTTTATTGCTATCCTTATTGATTGTCAGGCTCAGATGAGCCATCTTGTGACCTCAAAACAAGGAGGTGTCATTCTCATAGTAAGAGAGAAGTTCAGAAACATGAAAGATAGAAAACAGTTTTTGATCTTTGAGGATGTTAAGAGTATAAGTAGAAAATTTAGGGTACTTATTGATGATTGTATAGACTTCATATCTTAGCATGAACTTGGTGATCTATTTTTCTTTCTTTTTCTTGTATTTGTTCCAGCAGTGAAATGTAGAGAGGTGGACACAATTGCCAATGTTGAAATCAGAGTCAGCTTGATGATGCTTATATATATTAAACACTTGTATACTTTTGGCCATAATCATATTATTTTTTGTTTCTTCAACATCTGCAGCTAGACATTCAAGGATAGTCATCAATATGCCCATATATTTAGTATTAGATGATGCAGGAGAAGAAATAATGGAAGAAATAGTATGAGGAGAGTGACTAGTTTTGAGATAGAAAGGAGAGAAGCCTATTGATGCATTTACTGTATTCATGATCTGGAAACAGACTCTCAGAAGCATGCAGACCCAACTCTTCTGATTCTATTAGATATAGTATTGAAGGCACTGGTTGACTATTTTATTGGTTTACTCTGATGTGCCATCAGTCTAAGTACTATGCCATAGAGAGTTTGAGTTTGATACCTATGGGTTTGTGAAGTAATTTCTAAAATTTGCTGATGAAGATATTGTTACAATCAGATATAATTTCCAAGGGCAAGCTATTTTTACAGTACTAAGAGTTGAAGAAGAACTCAGTAAATTGTAGTGCTGTAATTTTAGTATGATAAAGGCAGATTTAGACACCATAGTTTAGGTAGTTAGTCATAGTAACAATGCAATTGAATTCCTCATCTTTTAGTAGTAGTCCAATGAAGTCAATTGCAACTGCATCTCCATGCTGGTCTAATATAGAAAGGAAGTATAGGAGTCCTGCCTTCTTTAAGGTCATAGACTTGAAGTGCTAGCAGTCTGGGCATGAAGGCACATACCCTTTTTCTAAATCATTACATATGTTAGGCCAGTAGAAATAAGAGCAGAGAGATGCATAGCTTTTCTTTATTCTGAAGTATTATGAGCCAAGCAGAAAAGTGCTTCTCAAACTTCTGATATCCTTGGTATGATGAGGCAATCACTCAAAAACTATAAGTCATAATCTTTTTTAATTAAAAAGGATCCAAGAGCCACAGAATCAAGCTTCTGGCACTATAAGTCCTTAGCATATCCCTCTCAGATCTGAAAGAGCAGTTATTATTATATATAATGTTGACAGTGATTGTAATAGTCTTTACATCCTTGTGAGCACATATGAGAGCATAGACTGCTGTGATGAGCAGAGCAGCTAATGGGCTAGAGAACAGAAGCAGGTTTGCTGGCATAGCCTCCAGCTGGAGGCAAGAATTCAAAGGGAGCATATTGTCAGTGGCATATTTTTCAGAATCAGTGATGGGAATGAAAGAAAGACCATCTGCTATAGAGTTCAACTTCTCTTTCAGGTAGACAATCAAGGCATCAAACTGCAAGAGAAATTTCATTTATTGGGCTTGCCAATGGCTGAGATCCTTTTGAGTGTAGAAGTTTTTAAAAGTGCAATAATCAGTGAGAACAATGAACATTGAGTCCAGAAGATCAGCCCTCCACTTGTTAAGCATGTGAACAATACCTAGCAATTTTTTTATGCATGAGGTAATTAAGCTCTGCATCTTTCAATGGCATAGAGTTGAATGCAACTGAACAGTGTAATGCTGCCTAGTTATATATCATATAATATGATACAATACACTACAACAGAGCCTCTCATATGTATTTGTGATGCACATAGATAGTATTCCTCTTCTGGATCTTGTACTTCCACCTTTCCTATTCTCTAATATATGCCAGTCTTGATTTCTCTTTTGTATGTTTTCTCCCACTTACACCCTAGCTTTTTCTTTAGTGAGGTCTAAGAGACCTTTTGTAAATATATTCTTAAGGAGGATGTAACACTTACAGATCGAATGAGGGAATCAGACAAGCATACTGTATATTCTAAGAGTGAGTGAGAGTACAAATGAAGAGAGAAAAAGGAAGAATATCCATGGAAAGTATGGTCAGCAGTATATAAAGATGAAAATGTATCACATAAGTAGTGTGATATAATCCAAGGTGGGATTATACCCTTCCCCTCCTCTGAAAAAATCAATGGCACAAGTGCATCAAAAAATCCAGGGGGGAAAAAGCTACCAGTACAAGTGATGAGGAGAAGTCTTGGAAGTTGCAGTGACAGAAGGGTCTAGTTGTGACTTGAGCCAAACATCCAAGGCCTCACAGTTTGCTAATTCTGAGCCTAGTAGCCAATGTCTCTCTTCTAGCCTATAACCCCTCTATAAAACCAAGTATTGCATTCCACAATTTTGTCACTATTTATTGATAATCTGATTGATGTAGTATTCTTTCATATCATCATCTATGATAACTGGAAGAGATTGCTCAAGTTCATGAGTTGGGAAAAGGGTCTTGTTATTCCTCATAAAAGCACAAAGTTCAGAAGTCTGGAAAATAGAGAATAGATGATGATCATGCAGTATGTCAATGGTCACTGTTGAGTGCTTGGAGGAAATCTTCAAGACTTAGTAGAGACCATTGAACCTAGGAAGAAATTTAGCTACTTTCTTTTTATCTATAGTGAGATAGTATTGATACTGGCTGAGTGTCGAAATTAAGACTTGGCTCCCAACCTGGAAGGGAAATTTGTCAGTGTATTCTTTATTGGCTTGTAGGCACTGCTCTGTCTTAGCCTTCAGCAAGTTGTCCTGTGCCTCTTTCATATCATGTTTGAGGTGCTCAATAACATCTTCAATACAGATATCATTAATAGAGCTGGTTTCTGATCATACCAAGGAAGGAATGATATGTGGCAATTGACCCATGCATAATTAGAAGGGTAAGAAACCAGTTGAGGTGTTTATAGTATTCATGATGGTGAAGCATATTCTGGAGAGTGCCCATTTCCATCTGGTCTGATTATAGTTGATATGAGCATCTGATTGACCATTTTATTGGAATGTTTACTAGTGCCATCTAACTGAGGGTGGTATGCAGTGGACATGTTGATCTTGACTCCCAAGATCTCATGAAGTGCTTGCCAAAAGCAAGAGATAAACAGATAGTCATAGTTACATATGATGTCAGTAGGTAGACCATTTTCACAAAACCATTTGTCAAAAAAGATGACTGCAAGTTGCTCTGCTGTAATATCAGTCTGGCATGGTATGAGGCAAATGTTGCTGCCCAAATAGTCAGTGATGGTAAGAATGCAGTTGTGGCTATTGTTCTCTAGTAAGAAGCCAATGAAATCCATTGCAATAGACTTGCCATGTCTATCAGGGATAGGCAGCAGGTATAGGGGTCTGGCAGGCTTTGATGTCAAGGACTTGTTATATTGACAATTGGTGCAACCAGGAATGTAGGCAGCTTTGAGGTCTCTGTGCATGTTAGCCAATAGAAAGAATCTTGCAGGGAGCCATAAGACTTATTAAAACCAAAATGGCCTAGCATATTATATGCCAAGCAGAAAAGTGATTCCCAGATGGAAATGATCCAGGGAATAATCAGATGATCTGCAATAAACAAAAGGCTACTATCATCTTTTCTGATGCTGTCAGGCATGATAGGAGCCTCAATGATGCATTTGCACCAGCTGTCAGCAGAATAACCATCCAGGATAGAGTGCAAGAACTCTGGATCCACTATGATGCTGACTGAGGTAGTGGCTGTGATCAGCTCAGATGCAGGACAAGGTGCCTGAGAGAGAGAGGATGCTGCTGTATAGAAAGGGGAAAGGCCAGGCAGAATGCAAGTAATGCAATTGTCATCATTATTGCTGTGTGCCCAGTGATATGAATGCACTGCAATGTGCTCTGCCTTGGCAGATGGCATGGAGAAGAGGGCTGGTTGGTATAGCAGTAAATGCAAGTCTGGTAGTCCTGTGGATGTGGCAATCCACAAAGCCATGGGTTCTAGTTCTAGAGGTGGCATCTTCAGGTTTGCATCTGGAAGTGTCCAGAGCTGGTTCTATGTAATGTAGACAGGAAGTATCATGACTCTGTAATAGCTGTTCCCATGGAGAGGTGACTTGATCATATGACTAAGCAGCTAGCATATGACATAAGCTAGATTATGCATCACACACATGACTGACCCCACTCTGTGGGCTCTGATCATGTGATTCTAACTCATACGACTGGGTTTCTCTTGGCATAGATAGTGTGAGGAAAGGGCCATTGAGTAGAGTAGTGGAGTGTACAAATACAGGCATAGGGCAGAAGGCCCAAAGATGAATGTGGAAGATCTGAATGAAGTCAGAGTGAAACAACTTAGTCATTCATTTCTATTTGGGGTGTTTATATATACATGCTGAATAATCTGTGATCTAGCTGCCAGTGCTTTCCTTTGGCTTCCTTAGTCTGGACCACTGTGCTCCTAACACTTCCCCTCAAACTGCCAACAGTTTCATTTTCATGATATATTTTTCATGCCACTGTCTATTCAATAGTTTCATTAAGACGTTGGTGGTTTGCTCCAGGTCATGGCATTCTTTGATATTGACTAACCCATTCTGCACTAGGTCCCTGATCTAATGCCACCTCACATTAATGTGTTTCATCTGTTTATAGAACTTGGAGTTTCTGGCCATTGCAATCAAACTGTCATTATTATCTAGTATGAGGGTAGATCAAGTTTGGATGAAGTCTAACTTCTCATACAGATGTCTGAGCCATTTGGCCTTATGAGATGCCTCAGAGATGGTGACATATTCAGCTTCTGTGGATGAGAGTGTGACTGTGGCCTGTTTGCAAGATCCCCATGTTATAGCACCTTCATTGGATAGGAAAACATATCTGGACATAGATTGGTAGTCATCAAGATTTGCATAGGCTACATCAGAGTATCTGTAAAACAGGTTTCCATCTTGAGAGTTCATTGGATTTGCTCAGTACATGATTCCATAGTCTTTCATTCTCAAAAGATATTTGAGAATGCATTTTGCAGCATTCCAGTGCACCATAGATGGTTTTGCAGTGTATGCTACTAAACAGTTTATAGCGAATGCAATATTCAGCTGTGTCGCTATTGTGAGATATTATAGGAAATCTATGAGCTTGGCAAATGAGTTACTTTTGTTTCCATTGCCTTCGTCTTTACTTGGGTGAAGTTTCTTATTGGGATCTATAGGTGTAGTGACTGAGTTTGCTTGCTCCATTCCATATTCACAAAGAATTGATAGGATGTACTGCTTCTGGCTGATAGTGACTGAATATTCAGTTTGCTAGATTTCGATGCCAATGATTTTGGATGGTTCATCCAAATCAGTAAGCTTGAATGTTGACTGTAGCTCTTGCTTGAGCTTAATCATTAAATTATCTGTTGTTATGAATAGAAGGAGATTGTCAACCCAAACTGTAATGATTTCTAGGTCATCTCCATCACATCAGATATAGGTGCAGAGGTTGGATTTAAGGTTTGTGAATCCCTTTTTTTTGAATTTTTGATCTAGTTTCCGATTCTATTCTCTGCCAGACTGCTTTAGGCCATATATGTTAGGCTAGATGAATCTTAAAGGACTTGGGCAGACTAAGTGTGAGAGTGGTTTAAGATGATGGGAAAAGGAATATTAAGCCTAGTGCTACTGGTACATCTGGAAGTCCTTATATACACTACAGTACTTGAGCACGAACCATGGACTGTGCAATGCTGCAGACTGTGGATGAATAAGGCTGGGATGAGATGACTCAGGATGACTAGAGAAATGAAGATGACTCGATGACTGCACGCTGTGCAGCATGATGGGGAGGGATGCACAGCATGATGGGGAGGAAGAGATAAGAGAAGGGAGATAAGATAAGAAAAATGAATAGTCTGTAACATCACCCTCTCTTTAGATTTGCGTCCTCGCGAAACCCTTAGTCCAGCTGTTCCCACTCATTGTTTTTCCAGGTGGTTGTCATGCGTGGGGCCCATGTATGAATGAGCTCCTCATTGTAGGAGCGGATGTGATGGAGGATGGTGGTGAGAAGTTTGAGCTGCCGGTTTTCAGTGCGAAGCATCTCCATTGCTTCACGAAGCGCGATGCATTCTGCTGTTGTGGGGCCAGTCCCATCAGGGGTTCATCCAGTCCAAAGATGTGTATGAATGGTCATGACATAGCACAGGTATGCACCAAGGGTGATGGCAAGGGGGTCCATATAGTCTCTGGCATCAAGGATCTTTGCCAGATTCTCGGAGTCGTTCAGGTGATTGGGGGTGGGTGCGCGGCTGTCATCGCCACTTTTGATGCTAATGGGGGCGTTGGTGGTCATGATGTGCGATTTTTGGTCTTCTTCCCTCTTTTCATGGTCCTTTTATCTTGTTCCGTAGTCTTCTTCAGGAAGTGGTCTAGAGCTTGCTGTGCATTTCCTAGTTCCTTCTCTTTGATCCATGTGTTCTCCTCATGTCCGTATCCTTTCCATTTGACCAGGAATAGCATTCCCCTTCCTTGCTTCTTTCTTTTTAGAATTTCTTCTATCTCGTACTCTTCTTCATCATTTATGATTTCAGGGGTGGCGGCGATGGCTGTTCTTGTATCTTGAAACGGAGTCCTTGGTAGGGTGTGAGCAGTGTTTCATTAAACATGGGGTATATCAGCTGCCATGATGCTGGGAGTTCCAGGTGGTATGCTGAGGCTCCTTTCTTTTCGATCACCTTGAACGGTCCATATTGGAGTGCCGATAACTTCTTTGATGGTCAATTGACTGTGATATTGGTGGCTTCAAGCCATACTCCATCCCCTTTCTTATATTCATGGACTGGTCTTCGTCTCGCATCGTAATTGTCTTTGGCCCATGTTTGTGCATACTGCAGCGCAGCATTTGCTTCTTTCCAGATTTGGTCCATTCTTTCGACAAAGTTCTTTGCTGCAGGGTTGTTTCCTTCTGTTGTCTGTAGTTCTCCCTTCCAGGGGTGCATTCCGTAGTTGAGGTAGAATGGTGTCTCCTTCATTCCCTGGTGTGTTTTGTCATTATATTGGTACTCTGTGATCGCTATCCATTCTGCCCAGTCATTCTGCAGGTTGTTTGTGAAGTTTCTAAGGAAAGCTTCTGTCTCTTGATGGGATCACTCCGCCTATCCATCTGTCTGTGGGTGATAGGCCGTTGATAGGTTTTGCTTCGTTCTGAGCAGTTTTAGAAGCGCTGTCATGAATCACACTGCAAATTGGGGTCCTCGGTTGCTGATGATCTTTCATGGAATTCCATGGAGTTGCCACACATTGTCTCAGTATAGTCATGTGAGACCTTCTGCTGTGAGTTCAGTGTTTGTGGGAATTAGATGGATCATCTTGGTCAGGCAGTCTGTGACTGCAGTGATGGCGTTAAAGCCATTTGAGCTGGGTAGCAGTCCTATGAGATCTACTCCGATATCTTCCCATGGCTACTGCAGAACCTCATGTGGGTATAGTGATGCATGTTTCTTTTGTCGGATGATTTTGTTTCGCTGGCATGCTTCACATCCATTCACATATTTCTTGATATTTGTTAACATTGATGGCCACCAGTAGGTGCGCTTTATGAGTTCGTGCATGCGATATTGTCCTGGGTGCCCTCCAATGGGCGTGTCATGGTGTTCAAACATGATATCTTCCTTCAATTTATTGTCTGGAGGAACATAGATTTTCCCTCCCGCATATACGATGTGGTCTTCTTCTGTGAACCAGTGTGGTTTTTTCTTCAGTCCTGTTGTTATGATCATTTCCCTTCATGCATATTGTCGAATTTGTTCTATCCTTGGAGTTTCGATCATCGTAATTCCTCTTGTTTGTATTGTTTCATTATTTTCTGCTCCCTCTTTCTGTGGATGTTTGTCCTTGAACATCATAAATTCGAAATCTTGTTCATTATTCTCTTCCAGGTGTCGGATGAATGCGGCTTCTTTGATCATTTGTATGTTGTCTTTCTCTGTTAGGTTTTCTTCATATCCTGCCATTCGTGATAGGACATCTGCTTTTCTGTTCGCTTTTCCCGGTACATGTCATAGTTCATAGTCGTATTCTTGTAATTTCAGATACCAGCTGGTCTGTCTCGAATTGAGTCATTGCAGTTTTCGGAAGTATAATAAGTTCTTGTGATCTGTTAATATTTCAAACTTCTCTCGAGCTTCTAGAAGGTATTGTCTCCATGTCTTCAGTGCCACTATTATCGCAAGCAGTTCTTTGTCATAGATTTTGTAGTTCTGCTCTGCTGGGGTCATGCATCTTGAGATGAAGGCAATTGGATGCCACAGTCCTTTCTGCTATTGTTATAATACCGCTCTGATGGCATATCCTGAGGCATTCATTTCAACTCGGAATTTTCCTTCTGTTTGTGGTAGTGCTAGGATGGGTGCTGAGGTTATATGTCAAATTAGCTCCTTGAAAGCACTTTGCTGCTTGTCTGTCCACTGGAATGTTTTGTTTCCAGTCAACTCCATTAAAGGTTTAGCAACTTTTGCATATCCTTTGGTGAATTGTCAGTAAAAGTTTGTGAATCCCAAGAACTTCTGTAGTTCTTTCTTCGTTTTCGGGGTTGGCCAGGATTGTACGGCTGTAATCTTCTCCAGTTCCATTTCTACTTTCCCTTCTCCTATGATATACCCTAGTACTGGGACTTTTGATGATTCCCAGACACATTTCAGTCCTTTGATGAATAGATCGTTCTTGTTCAGTATCTCCATGACTTCTACTGTGTTCTTTTGAAGTTCCTCTTGTGTTTGTCCAATGATTATGATGTCGTCCATATAGATTATGCATACTCTTCTTCGTATTTGGTTTTGGAAGAGGCTTGCCATCATTCAGCTGAAAGTGCCTGGTGCATTGCACTGTCCAAAGTACATGACCATTGGTTCGAAGAGCCCTCTTGCTATTAGAAAGGCTGCTTTCCATTCATCTCCTTTTCAAATGCAAACATTATTGTATCCCCAGATAATGTCGATCTTGTTAAAGTACTTCACTCCTTGTAGTATATCGAGGAGCTTGCTGATGCGTGGTAGTGGGAACTTGTCCTTGACCATATATTTGTTTATTTCCCGATAGTCTTGGATAAGTCATTTGCTGCCATCCTTCTTATTGCGAAAGAAACAGGGTGCTGTATAAGGTGATTTTGAGAGGCATATCTTTCCTGTTCTTAGTCCTTCTTCAACAAAGGCATCTAGTTCTTCTAGTTCTTTCTGCGTCATCAGGTAGACCTTGCTTGGTATCGTCTTGGGTGCATCTTTTGTTAAGTTTATTTCATGGTCCCACTCCTTGTGGTCCAGTAACCAATCAAAGTTCTTCTCTTTAAAGAGGTGTTTGAATCTCATCAGATATGAAGGTATCTGAGTTCCCGTCCTGTCATTGGCTGTGGTCTTCGCTGGTTCAGCCACTTTCTGTATTTTGATTGTCTGGTAGTTTATCTTGCATATTTTGAGGCATCTGTTAAAGACAATCTCTCCTGTCCTCCATTTGATCATTGGGTTGTGATAGACAAGCCAGTCATGTCCCAGTAGCATGTCAGTCTTTCCGATATCAAGTACGATGGCTTCCATATGCTCTTTGTGTCCTTTAATGTCAATGTGGACTTCTGCTACCTGGTCTGCTATTTTCTGGTGGTTGGGTAATCTGTCTGCATTTATAATTTGAATCTTCTTAATTCGTCATGTCTTCAATCCTGTTTTTGCTACTATGGCGGTATTGATGCAGGTCCTGTCTGCTCCACTATTGACTTCTGGTGTTATCGTTGCTATTCTCTTTCACGTTCGTATCCTTGCTGGTACTGTGAGTTCTTTCCTTTTGGGTGGTTTGTTGCCTCGGATGGTTTTTCTTGGTGCTTCAGGTCGCTTTGCAGGAATGGTGTATTTCAGAGTATGGGATGATCTACATCTGGTATTGAAGCGAGTCTGTTTCAGCTGTATGGGTCGCGATTTAGCACCTCTTAATCGGACCTTTCAACAAAACCCTCTTTGTCAGAGCTTTCTTTGTCCTTGTCTTCTTTGTCTTCTTCTCCTTCTTCTTTCACTTCTCTGACTCAGGATTTTCCCTTCTTCTTCTTCTTGCAGTTTCATGCATAATGTCCTTTCAGGCCACAATTGTAACATGTGATATTTGTTGCTCCTTTTCATGGCTCCGGACAGTTTCGTGAGAGGTGTCCTGGTTTATTGCAGTTGAAGCAATTGTTGCTTCATACTTTGTTGACTTCTATGGCCTGTCCTGCTCCTCGGCTTGAATTTCTAGGTTTGCATTGGTTATCCATGAATTCCCCCCTTATTATGTTCCTATGTTCATCAATGTTTTGTCCAATTGCTCAAACTGTCTTGATATATTCATCTCCATCTGTTGGAAGTTTGGAGATCGAGTGTACAGCTTCTGCTGTCCTCCAGTTTAAGCTTTTCTCGAGTAGGAAATAGGGAGCTGTTCCTGTCATTCCTGCTTTTCCTGTGAGGTCTACGAATTCATCTAGGAATTCATCAATGGATCAGTTTCCCTGTCTGATATTGAATAATTTGCTTCCTGCTTGTGATGGTGACATGACATTGCTGAATTGTGTCTGTATTTCGGTTACAAAATCAGCCCATGTGCTTTGATTGGTCGTAGTATTGATTTTCTTTGACACCCAGTGGGCTCCTGGTCTATTGGTCATTCTGGATAGTACTGCTCTGATCTTTTGTACATCAGTAAGGTCTCCATGTGTGGTTATGTAGAGTTTCATTTTCCTCTACCAAATGTCGAAGGCTGTTTGATCTCCTGTGAAGGATTTCGGATCTGTGATAATTCCTCTGTATTCTGTCGCCATTGTCTGCAGAATTTCTTTGTTGCTGTCTTGGTCTTGGCTTTCCCGTTCTTGGGCTTGTTGTGCTTGGGTCTGCTGCTCTTGAATCTGCTTTTGTTTTTGTTCTTCTCTTTGCTCTTTCCAGTAGTCTAGGTCGATTCCTGCAATTATACAGGCTTGTTCAAATTCGGTCCACTCTGCAACGGTTGGTCTGTCTGTCTTTGGTAGTCTCTTTCACTTCCTCCACTGATAGTATTCATTCCAGTCGCTGTCGCTTACTTTCACCACAGTGGTGCAATTTCCTTATGCTGTACTTCGGCGGATCGGTCTTCTGAAGGGGTTTGGCAGCTTCATTCCTATGTGCTCCTGACTTTGGTGTCATTCTCGTTGGCTCTGTCATATGCTCTGTGCATTGTGTCCTCTCTGTATTAGTATGTCCTCTTCTTGTACTCGGTGATTGTAGTTTTTGATCTGCTATTGTCTGAAGTTTTGGGCTTGCATTTGTTCCTCTCTTGTTCTCTTGCGGATTGGTTCGTCCTCTTCTTTAGCAGAAAGATTCTGGTCTGACCACAGCTCTTCTAGGCTTATCCTGTATTCTCCTTCTAGTAAGAGTTCTGCGATGAGCTGTGCTGCTTTGTCACTGAAATTTTCAGTGGGCTCATCTGCGGTGGTGAAGGCAAATTCTCTCAGAAATGCCTGTTCTTCGTCGCTACTTGGTGTAGGCGTACTGTTACAGACTATTCATTTTCTTTATCTTATCTTCCTTCCCCTTATCTCTTTCCTTATCTCTTTCCTCCCCATCATGCTGCGCAGTGCGCAGCCATCGAGTCATCTTCATTTTCCTAGTCACTCTGAGTCATCTCATCCCAACCTTACTCATCCGCAGTCCGCAGCATTGCACAGCCCATGGTCCATGCTCAAGTACTGTAGATACATAAGGACTTCCAGATATACTAGTAGCGCTAGGTTTAATATTCCTTTTGCCATCGTCTTAAACCGCTCTCGCACTTAGTCTGCCCGAGTCCTTTAAGATTCATCTAGCCTAACATGTACGCTCCTTTTTTCAATTGTTCAAATTGCTAGTGTCTCTGCGGTTGGCATGGACTGTCTCTGCAAATGGCATGGACTGCAATGTGTGATCTACTTCTCTGAACCAGGTGTTCTCGTCGCTCATGCTAGTGCTCGCTGGGTTGGCGACCACTTGTCATCGAATGTTGATCAGGTCTTTGATAAAGCATGACGTGGTGTGTGTGAGTCTGAGCAAGTCTCGACGAGGCTTAATATCTTGTTAGACTAGACGAATCTTAAAGGACTCGGGCAGACTAAGTGTGAGAGCAGTTTAAGATGATGGCCAAAGGAATATTAAGCATAGCACTACTGGTACATCTGGAAGTCCTTATATACATTACAGTACTCGAGCACGGACCATGGACTGCACAATACTGTGGACTGTGGATGAGTAAGGCTGGGATGGGATGACTCAGGATGACTAGGGAAAAGGGAAAATGACTTGATGGCTGTACATTATGCAGTATGATGGAGAGGGAGAGATAAGAGAAGGGAGATAAGATAAGAAATTGAATAGTCCTTCGGGCAATGTCCATAACAGTTCCTGCTTCTGATCCCATTTCTAATTCAATTCCTAATATATCTGTTTCTAATTATCTTTTGTTCTTATATCTCTCAGCCTGTGATACTTCCATTTTTCTGATATCAGCTTTACTATATGAGTCTAGTGATCATTTAACACAAGCTCAGATGCAATTCCAGAGTAGTTTCAATACCACAAACACTTCTTCTTCGATTTTATTTATTTGTATAATGTGACTAGATCTGCTTCTGAACTTTCTAAACATACCTCTTCTGAATCATGCAATACATTTGTGAAATACAAATATAAGCCAGTTGCTCTCAAAGTCCATTCTGTCATTACTCCACTTTCTAAAAATGGCAAATTTCAAATCCTCTATGAAATCCATAGTAATCCCCTTGCAAGTATGCTGAAGCTATCCTCAAATTCCCCTTCCTTTGTTCTGATAGGTTGCTATACTGAGGATTATCAAAACCTTGTTGACAAGGCTCATCCTAAAGGCTTTCTTTGGCCAGAAGAATAAAGACTGATGCACCACTTTATGTGCCTCCAGAACAGTGCCTTTGCTTGGACTGACCAAGAGCATGGTTGGTTTCAAGAAGACTTCTTCCCACCCATTGAAATCTCTATCATTCAGCACAAGCCTTGGATTTACAAGAATATCCCAATTCCATCTGGTATTTATGACAAAATCTGTCAGCTCATATGTTGAAAAATCAATGCTGGTGTCTATAAGCCATTAAATTCCTCCTACGGTTCCTAGTGGTTCACAGTCATTAAGAAAGATAGCAAGTCACTTCACATACTGTAGTCCACTTACTCGAGCCACTTAACAAAGTCACCATTCATCATTCTGAAGTTACCCCCATCTCCAATCACTTAGCAGAGCAATTTTAGGTGTACATTACACTTGCCCACAAGTTCTGATAGACTATTGATAGACTCCTGATAGACTCTTGATAGACTCTTGATAAAATGTCAAAAGTCTTGATAGAGTCTTGATTAGTCTTGATTTGTTCTAATTCACTTCTGATAGGGTATTGATAGGGTTCTGATAGACTCTTGTTTGCACTTGAGAGTCTTGATATAGTTCTGATAGACCCCTGATAGAGTATTGATAGAATATTGTTGTACTCTTTATATATTCCTTTTAGAATAGCTGTTGTTGGACCAGATTTTAAGATTTATGACTTTCTCTCAATGAACAAGACCCTATCAATACTCTATCAATAGTCAATCAATACTCTTGTTTGTTGTACTAGCAATACTCTAGCCATACTCTATCAAGACTCTGTCAAGACCTTTCAATACTTTATCAATACTCTATCAATACTATTTTATCAAAACTCTGTCAAGACTCCTTTATACTCTAGCAATACCATTCCATTAATACTCTATCAAGACTCTATCAAAACTCTGTCAAGACTCTGCCAATAGTCCATCAATACTCTATGAAGGATATTCTATCAATACTCTATCAATACTCTACCAATTCTCTAACAGGACTCTATTAATACTCTATCAATACTCTGTCAATACTTTGTCAATATTTACAGTAATATTGACATACATATCATAATCACAGACCTTTTGATATGTTTATTTTATATATTATCCATAGTCTATCAAAAGTCTATCAAAAATCTTGGCCAGTGGCAGTGTTGGCTGGGCATGGCATCCATTTGCATGGTGGATGAGGGAGTGGTGGGCAGAGGAATGCCTCCATTGGCATAGTGGGTATGGTGCTCATTGAGATGGCAGTTGCACCGCTCAATGGCATGCTCAGCATAGTGGAGTTGGCATGGCCAGTGTAGGCATAGCAGGTGCAGTGCCTCTGCTGGCAGGTTGGCATGGCAGATAGGGGCATAGTAGATGCAGCACCTACTGACATAGCAGTTGCGCTGCTTATTGGCATAGTGGCAGCAGCTAGGGCAGTGGGCCCTTGATGTGGTGGCCATGTGGGCTGCTGTGCCCCTTGCTCCCTTGTTGCAGTTGGCATTAGGCATCCTTGTCACCTATTGATGTAAAGTGGGTGGCTGAGGAGGCAGATGGGCACCTCTCATTATAGTGTCCGCTCATTGATGTGGCAGGGGTCAGGGCATTGCTGTGCACTGGCCAGTGTGCACTCATTGGCATGGCCCATGTGCTGGCTGCTGGCCCTTCTTTGATATGGCAGGAGGGGTGGGATGCTGACGTGGCCCGTGCACTGGCTGCTGGCCCTTTGTTGATGTAGCAGGCAGCAGGGCATTGATGTGGCCTGTGTGCTGGCCACTGGCCCTTTGTTAACATGGTGGGCAGGTGGGGTGCTGACATTGCCCATGCACTGGCTGCTATGTGCTTGTTGACATAGTGGGTGGCAGGGTACTGACATGGCCCATGTGCTGGCCACTGGCCCTTTGTTGACATGGCAGGTGGCAATGGCCTCATTGGCCATTATTGGCAGATGGACACTCTTATTGCCCCCTGAGGCAGTGCAGTTGCAGGTGGGTGGTGGGATGCCCAGTGACATGGCGGATGGTAGTTGAGGTGGCAGCTAGGCATGACCATTTGGGCATCCACTGGCACTGGCCATTGTGGTGCCCCCTCATTCAGATGGCAGGTGGGCAGTAGGGTGCCCAGTGATGTGGCAGGTGGTACATGAGGTAGCAGCTAGGTGTGGCTGTTTGGGCATCTGCTAGTGCTGGCTATTGTGGTGCCCCCTTATTTAGGTGGCAGTTGCACCAGTTGTGGTGGCTCAGTGCTGCATTATGCACCCATTGACATGGCATTGGGCAGCTAGCTTGAGTCATGATGGGTAGTGGTGAGGAAAAGGGGAATGGGGACAGAGCATGATTGTCAGTGGGAGAGGCAGGAGTGTGGGTGGGGGAGGTGGGAGTGTGGACAGAGAAGGCAGGAGTATGGATAGGGAAGGCAGGATCAAGGACAGGGGAAGGAGGAAGGAAGGAGCATGGTGGTGGGAAAGAAGCTGAATGCAAATTGAGTCAACCATGACTATATGAGATGGCATGTGATCCATGCATAATATATTGCTTTTGTGATCTTAGCATTTCGAGTCCTCCTGGTCTAACAATTAAATGCTCTCATTGCTTTAGTTTGCCTGCACCTGAGTTTGAATCCCTGTTATATCAAGTATTCTTTTTATAATAAGAATAATAGAGTAAGGGCACTTTCGAGACTCTTGATTGTGCTACGCAAAACCAAATCTGCATGCAGGTCACTCTAACTAACTCAGAAAGTGAGAAGCAGAGAGAAGAATGGTAGTAATTAGCCAGCTCGAAGCTGGGTTCTACTACGTACATTTTAACTATTTATATATTATGACTCTCGAGCACGGACCATGACATATGTTATCCTCATATTATATGGAACCCTCAACCCTATGCCGTCTGAGTCAGATTTTGACTGCGCTCCTCATGGTGTCCTGTAGGTACTGCGCCATAACCCTCTGCCCTAGCGAGTGCTGACACATCGTTGTTATAGGGTTTATCTCGAGTCTTCACATCATATCTTGTCAGTCATGTCATGATTGTGTCATGTATTTGTCAGGTGATTGTTGAGTCATGTGTCCATCATCAAGATAACAATTGGCCTTGAAATCATAACATTACCCCCCTTTAGGGATTGCATCCTCACAATCATGTTTTTCTTCATCATCATCCTCCTAGTCCTCCTGGTGCTCATCCTTTCCTATGACTGCCTTGTTCCGTCGCTTCTGCCATGCCTGCCAAGCCGCATCAAGTCAATCTTTGACTTCTTTCGGGTCCGACATCCATCCGATAAGGGTCTGCTTCTTCGGTTCTGCTTTTATTTGCTGATTTCATGGGTAGACCCAGACTTCATTAGCCGTGTGGTTGAAGAGGATCTTCAGCGCTTGGGTTTGATAGAAGCGGGTATGTACAACCTTCTTTGGTGGCATCTGGGATGGTAGCTGACATTGTCCTCGCTCCAGGAATGGCGCTTCTGGATTCTCATGATGAAATTTCATGACTGCATCTGGCACATCTTCAATAATATTCTCCGCAGGCTCCCATGTAGCGTCCTCCATCGGGTAGCCCTTCCAATATATTCTATACTGTAATTTTCCTCTGTTCCATCGAGAATTTACTATAGTTTCTACTTCATACCGCTCCTCTCTCTCCACAATGATGAGGGGAGGTCGTTTAAGGATTGTTACCACTTTCTGTTGTGGGAATGCTGGTGCCATATATGGGGTGAGTTTGGACTCATTTCAGATGGAGTGGATTCTCCAGTGTTCCAGTAGGTCAAGTTCATACGCCGATTCTCTGATTCACCATTTGACTTTAAAGAAACCAAACTGTTTATCATTGAGCTTGTCAGTCGGCTGGTCAGTTGTGATATTGGTTCCTTCCAGCCAGACCTGATCGCCCTTATGATACTCTCAGGTGGGTTTCTGTTTCCAGTTATGGGTCCATTTCATCGTTTCAGCAGCTTTTATCAAAGAGGCTTCAGCTTTGGTTCGAATCTCTTTCATCATATTGGCAAATTCCTCTGCAGTTTGTGACTTGACATCATGCTTTGGCAGTTCTTTTTCGGTGTGTGGGTGTTGTCCATGATTTAGATAAAATGGGGAATATCCCATCGCTGAGTGAATCCGATTATTGTAAGAGAATTTGGCCATAGGTAGCCAGTCTGCCCAGTCTGTTTGCCAATGATTCATGAAGAGTTTCAGGTATTGCTCGAGTTCCTGATTAACTCTTTCCGTTTGTCCATCGGTTTGTGGATGGTATGGCATTGAAGGGGCTCCTTTGATTCCCAAAAGTGTGTAGAGGTCCTTCATGAAGTTCAAGACGAACTGTGGTCCTCTGTCACTGATAACTTTCTTAGGGAGTCCATAATTCGAGAATACAGTGTTGTGTAGTTTACGAGCAACTCCTTCTGCCATGATTTCCATATTGACCAGTATGAACTTGGCTCCTTTGGTGAACCGATCTACCATCACCATTATGCCATCAAATCCCTGAGATTCGGGGAGGGGTCCAATGAGATCTACTGAGATGGTCTCCCATGGTTCCTTTGGTACTTCGTTTGGATGGAGCAGAGCATGCTTCCGATCTCTGATGATCTTCGTTCATTGGCATTTGTCACATTCTTTGACATATGCCTTGATGTTGTTTATCATTTTGGGCCACCAGAAGTTGCGCGTGATCAACTTGTGCATCTTCATCTGTCCTGGGTGTCCTGAGATCTGATCGGAGTGATGGATTTCAATAATCTGTTCCCTTATCTTTTGGCTTTTAGGGACGTAGTACCGCTTTAGCCATGTGATGATTCAGTCATTTTCTTTCCAGCCATGTTCACCTGCATCAAGATGCTTCTGGACTTCAGGCTCTCTTTGTTTCCAGGCCCATTTTATTTGGTCCAACATGTCCTGGAATTCTGGTGTCGGTGTGACCTTTGCTATAAAGATTCAGCGAAAATTTTCCGGCTTTAGGAGTACAATGTTCTCATTGTCATTCTCCCTCTTCTCATGGTCTGGTCGTCTCAACAGACTGTCTGCCTTCATCATCGATTTCCCGGGTTTGTGCTCCAGGATGAAGTCATAGTCCTGAAGCTCCGAGATCCAGCGAGCTTGCTAGTGATTCAGTTTCTGAGGCTTTCGGAAGTATTCAAGATTCTTGTAGTCTGTCCAAATCTAGAATTTGTGTTTAGCGCCACAGAGGTATTGGTGCCATTCCTCAAGTCCCATCATGATCATGAGCATCTCTTTATCATAGATCTTGTAGTTCTGTTCCATCAGGTTCAATGACTTGGACATGAATGCAACCGGTCTCCAGGTACCATTGGATTGTTCCTGTGAAAGGATGCCTCCTATTGTGTAATTCAAAGCGTCGACTTCCATTCAGAATTTTCCATCATCTCGGGGCATTGCAATGATCGGTGCTGAACAGATTCGATTTTTCAATCCGTCAAATGTGTCATCTTGGGCCTTTCCCCATGTCCAATTGGCTTTTCTGGTTAATTCTGTGAGTGGTTTCGCAATCTTCATGAATCCTTCAATGAAGCGCCAGTAGAAGTTACAAAAGCCTAGAAATTGTTGGACATCTCATTTACATGTGGGTTTGGGCCAGTCTTTGATGCCTTTGACTTTGACAGGGTCCATCTTAATGCCGTTTTCTGAGATGATCATTCCAAGGTACTCTACTTCCAGCTGATGAAACGAACACTTCTCAGGTTTCAGGTAAAGCTTGTTATTCTTTAGCTTTTCCAGTACATGTCGAACGAGTTGTCTGTGTTTATCCAAATCTTTATTGAAGATGAGGATGTCATCTATGTAGATTACTACGTGTCCCTGATCAATTTCATCCTTGAATATCGTATTCATCATGGTTTGGAAAGTAGCCGGTGAATTCGTCAGTCCGAAGAACATGACCAGGGGTTCGAACATTCCCCAGTTTGTCCGAAATGCAGCCTTCCATTCATCACCTTCTTTCATGCGGACATTGTTATATCCCCATCAGATATCAAGCTTTGTAAAGAACTTCGCCCCCATCGAAGGATTTCACAATTTACCTCGTTTCCCTTCAGTTTGTCGATTAGTTCTTGGATCAGGGGCAGTGGGTATTTGTTCTTTATCATTACATTGTTCAGTTTCTGATAATCCTGTACAGGTCATAGGGATCTGTCCTTCTTTTTTACAAAGAAGAAAGGCAAGGCCATTGGCGACTTCGACGGTCTGATTCGTCCGGTGTTCAGATTTTCGTCTAGAAAGGCGTCCAACTGTTTCTGTTCGTCCAGCGTCAAGGGGTAGACCTTGCAATCCTAGAGTTTAGCTTCTGGGATGAGTTCGATTGCATGGTCCCAAGGTCGTCACGGTGGTAGCTCATCAAACGACTCTTTTCCGAACACTGAATCCTTGAAACAGTGGTATTCTTCTGGTACGATCTCTTCGAAGGTTTTTGCCTTCGCCATCTTTGTCGTCGCTTCTGCTAACTTGGAAGCCATCGTCTGGAAAGCCCTTAGATGAAGCTCTTGGTTTATGTCAATCATCAAGAGTTTTTCTCTGTTTCTGAAGTCGACCTCATTTGTCTCGGTAGAGGTGTCATCATCTTCAGGGTTTCCTGTTTGGACAATTCATTGACACTCTTCAGGGCATCGGTTGAACATGATCCTTTCTGTTCTCCAATCGATTCAAGGGTTGTGACATTTAACCCACTCATAACCGATGAAAATCTGGCCCTTTCTGAGTTCAGTGACCGAGAAGACCATTTGCTCGACATGATCCTGGACTCGGACTCTTAGTTCGATGTATTCACATATATTGCCCACTCTGTTATGGTTCCGTCTGCATTATGGACCGGGATGGGAATAGGATATCATTTTGTACTGATCTCCTTTTCTTTAACAAACTTCCAGTCTATGCAAGATCCGGTGCATCCCATGTCGAGCAGAGCTTTTATGCTGTGTGTCCATCCGGTGTCCAAAGTTGTGATCATCAGGGGTACATCCATCTGGTTTCCATTTCCACTTCTGACAAATCGTGGTTTTTGCCTGAGGTTGAACAACATATAGAGAGCATCGTGATCATTCATTTGATTGATCTCACAGAGCCTTTCCAAAGAGATGTCCTTTTGTCGCGATTGGTCTGTCCATGCCTTAAGGATCGAGTATGCCTTGGACTCATCCTGCCGATAAATCTGCTGAGCCACCCAGGATAGGGTATATCCTTTTACGAGACCAAACTCTCATGCACCTTCTTGTTCGAAATATTCTTTAAGATCGGAAATGTCTCTTATATTCATATTTGATGATACATAGTCAGCTGGCGAAGCGGTGCTTCTTCCCAGCTCTACTGAAAACCCTGGTTAACTTCTTCGATGTGGGCGGTGGCAGGTTCTTCTTTGGCCTCTACATTCCTCGTGATATATTTTGGCCAGGTGTTCATTGGACAGTTACGTCTGATGTGTCCTTTCTCACCATACCAGAAGCAGTGGCCTTTGCACCTCATCCAGTCGACATCCATGGTGTTAGGGTCAGGCCGTCCTTGAGCATTACTGGTCACTGGTGCCGGAGTTTGCCCCTTAGGTGCCATCGCTTCCTGTACCAGTTTCTGTACTGGTTTGGGAGCGAATCACTCCTTCACTCCAAATTCCTTTTGGACCTGGTAATACTGCCAGTCCAGTTCCATTGCACATCTGTACCACCAGTCGATGTCTTCCTCATGGACACCTTCTAGTTCGATAATCCATTGTCCGAGTGCCTGGTCGAGTCCATGTTTAAAGATGTCGATGAGGGCAATGTCATTATATTCTGTCAAGGGAGCCCAGCTCCGGAATTCGACAATATAGTCCTTGACCAGTTGTCGGTGTTGCGACAGTCCTTTAATCCGAATGATCACGTCATTTTGTGTCTCTGTGGTCATGAAGAATTCCCTGGCTTCCGCCTTGAACTCTTCCCAGTCTTTGAATGGTGGGAGGTGTCCAAGCGGGTTCATTCTGACTTCGGGGGTGTTTGCCATTGCCAGCATAACAACGTGTCCATGTTCCCAGTCATCGTAGGTGGAATGAAATCTGAATTCCTGCCTGCGACTGTTCAATTCCATTTTGAACTCCAGCCATTCTTGTAGCTTAGAGTCTGCCCAGTTCTGTGCATGTTCGGCCCTGCCTTCTGTGATCCATTGTAATGTATAGGTGATCATGTCCCATCTGTTTGTGATCTCCTCTTTGTCGAAATAGACTTCCATCCGTTGAAGCCAACTTCTGATCAGGCCGGGTTCCCCTTTATATGGATCCGGCGGTTCCGATTTCATTCTTTTAGGTTTCTTGCCCAAATCCAGTTCTTCTTTGATCGCATCAACCAAAGTCCATGTTGTGTTTTGTACCTGTTCAGCTTGTTGGGGGTTGTTTCAGAGGGTGCCCCAGGCTAAGGCAAGTGGGTTGGCGGTGAAGAGGGTGGTGAGGATAATGGTGATGAAGGCGAAGAGAGCGGCAATGAATTCCATTATGGATGTCATTCAGGAGTTTCTCTTCGTCGGGGATAGAAATAGAGTTCCGAAGGGTGTTCGTCCCAGAGGAAGTTACCAGGAATATGTCAAGGGGATAGGTCGGGGTAGTAGTTGGTCCAATATTCATATTCGACCTCGACTACTCGGTTTCGGAGGTGAAGGTTCTTTTGGATAAGAGTGTAACCGATATGTCATTGGTAAAGAGGGTTGCAGCGGATTTGTGTACAGAAGAAGGAGAGGTTGGTGACAGTGTGATTTTGTCCAATAGAGTAGTCGATTAGTATCATGCAGGCGGTGCGCAACCGTCAACTCCTGCTTTGGTTAGATCCCAAGATGGAGGGTGCCTGTTAAACTGCGGAAGGGTCAGCTCAAATCCTTGTAGCTATGGGGATGCCCCAAATGGCAGTTAAGGAAGGTTTCATCATCAGAAGTCCCAGCGGTCTGGCAACTCCTTTCTCATTTCGGGTCAATACACGTTCCCGACAATGACCTTCAAGGGCGTGTTTGAAAAAAGGGTGATCAATGGGTGGGAACTATCCACATGTCTGAGTCCTCCTGTCTCTCTTGCTGAGGTACATCCCAGGTCAATAAACTACCCGGTCAAATGCGTGGTAGGACTTTCCGAAGATTATCCTAGCACAGCCTTTTGATGCTTGGTTCAGACAGAGTTGGACTCAACATTACTCTTAGTCCTATTGTACATCCAAGTACTATGAGCAATGACCTCTGACAGAGACTGGAATACGGGTTGGCGCAGAGTGAGGAGTGGGGATTGGTGTTTGAAAAGTTAGTAATGGTTGAAGGTAAAGGATATGGCAATGCAGCAGGTTCCTTTGGTTGCATGGCACTCGGGGCCATCAGGCAATGAAGGAAGGGCAGCAGAGAGTGAGAGTAGTGAGGTGCATGATGAGAAGCTTTGAGCTTTTGCTATGCAAAACCAAATCTGCGTGCAGGTCACTCTAACTAACTCAGAAAGTGAGAGGTGGAGAGAAGAATGGTAGTAATTAGCCAGCTCGAAGCTGGGTTCTACTATGTACATTTTAACTATTTATATGTTATGACTCTCAAGCACAGACCATGACATATGTTATCCTCATGTTATACATAATCCTCAACCCTATGCCATCTGAGTCAGATTTCAACTGCACTCCTCATGGTGTCCTGTAGGTACTGCACCATAACCCTCTGCCCTAGCGAGCGCTGACGCATCATTGTTATAGGGTTTATCTCGAGTTTTCACATCATATCTTGTCAGTCGTATCACGATTGTGTCATGTGTTTGTCAGGTGATTGTTGAGTCACTATAATCATGCCATGATCACAACAAGCCACAACATTATCTAATCCTGCCTTTTATATACAGCTACTCGCACTCACAGACTTACTTCTTCTCTTCTTGGGATTGTCATCATCATCCCTTGCTCTTTCCTGAAAATATATCATTCGTCTCGTTCACCTTGCGTAAGTGCTCGCCCATTTAGTGTTTTGCATCCTACGATGCCTTTTCACTTTTTTTTGAATGACGACGACTTCGACGTCAGGGTCACCATGACCTGTAGAGTCGAATGATTCCTTACTCGGTTCTCTCTGATCTCCGATCAAAGAACCATGCCCGTTGCTAGCAACATGGTATCTCTTCCACACTGCTCGCATGACTCTTCCTGCCCATTGGTAGACCCTTGCTCACCTTCAGAGTCCAGGGAACCACATCTAAAGCACATACAACCTGTATCCCAACACATGCAGATACCAAAGAGAACTCTTCACCGAAGCCACACCCTTTCAGGGTTTAGCGGATGAGGAGTTCGACTGCGTTGCACAACCCACTCTCTCCATCCACCTCTAGCTCATCCACAACACAACCCTGTGCCACGGGAAACAACCTGGACGATTCCCTATTGCCCATCGATGCAGATTCCCCTTCGACCCCTGCCCAGACTCTCAGAACATCTGTTTCACCAGTATTAAATGAACTGAGCCAACCCCTCCCTCCAAACATCTCAGCAAACGTGCTCTCTACATCTTCCGCTCTTACTCGCAGATCCACTGCTACCCACACACACATCCCATCTTCCAGCTCTGAATCAGATTCCGACCAACTGCACAGTTTCATCATGTCTTCACAACCTCCCTTGGGCAAAGCAACTTGCATTCACCCCGGTCCTATCAAATTACCCATGATTTCTGAGGGAGAGCTCACCCCTCATGTCGTATGTGAGTTCGAGCTCATCTGCATGGATTACTTCACTCTGAAGGGCATCACAGAGAACCAGGTCGCTTGCACCCTCCCTGCCTTCACCGACCTTCAAATTCATGAATGGATCGCTTCTGACTGTGAACGTTTGTGTGCTCTCACCTTCGTCGACTTTATTGCACAGATTCGACTCCTTTTCCTGCCTCCCCATTGGTAAGACGAGATCCGTTGCTCCTTGACCACCACCGCATTGAATGAGAATGCAGATTTCCATGCATGGTACACAGACCGCCTTAATGAGAACCTTGTTCTCAAGATGACAAAGTACTACCTCAACGATGACAAGTTCTGGGAGCAACTCGAAAACCTCCTTGACACTGAATTACAGGAGCATTGTGAAGACAATAACATCAATGCCGCTGTACAGGACACTATTGATCCCATCACCAAACAAAAGACAGAGAGCACTCATCTCCGAACTTGGGTCGAAGAAGTTCGAAAGCTTGCCCAAGCATGCGCTAAAGAAATGAAACATTTCTGCCACACTGCGGAGGAAGTCCAGCGATCCTCCAAATGCCAGGCCTTATCAGGTCCTTCTCACAATAGTAACACCCCCTCCACCTCCTCCTCCAGTGCCAACACATCTGGCCCTACCTACTCCTCATCAAACCGTCTCCCTAAACTTACAGATGATAAGTAATTCCTTCTGCGCAAGCACTATGGATGTCGCAAATGTCGTAAGGGATACGTTGCACAGGGGCACGAATGCAACTGGCCCAAGGGCTACGGGTACGTGATGCTGACGGACGCCATCCTGCTTCACGACCACCCGGCAGACTGGAAAGGATACACAAACAATACAATGTTGTCCACATCCTCCATGACAAGGGCAATGACTACAAAGAACACTACGAACCCCCCTGTCACTGCTACTTCGTCCGCCCACATTGAGGATATCTTCACGGAGGACGATTTGAATGCTATCGCTGCCCTCATGCCCTCCTCCATCCTTGGAAATGGATCGGACACAAGCACTGACATATGTGCCCCTTTGACTGAGCACCACTTATGCTGGCGCTGCTCTATTTCAGGGCCACTGACCGAATTCCCCTTAACAGTGACGGGACTCATTGACTGTGGGGCACATGTCGTTCTCATTGACAACAAACTTGTTGACAAACTTGGTCTATGTAAGTTCAATCTCAGAAAACCCCTCTCCTGCTCCATTGCACTCAGTGACCAGAACACTCAATCACTTCCTACTCATGAGCTCTCGCAGTATGTGAAAATCCATCTCTCTTCTCTCGACTCATCTTGGACATCTTGCACATTCCACACTGTAATTGCCATGAACCTTTGTACACCTATTCTTCTCAGACTACCCTTTCTGAAACACAATCAGCTCGTTCTCGATATAGACGCATGCACAGTAATAGACAAACGAAATAATTACAATTTGATGAACCCACCACCTGCCCCTCCTCCCCCCATTCCACAACCTGTAGCCATGTCACCGCCTCAGCATCATCGCATCAACATCCTTGCAGCCAAGGAGACAAAAGTGCAGAAAGATGTCATCTTGCGCGAGCTCCTCGAGCGAACGGCGGCGCATCGTGAGAAGGGAATCAGAATGTTAAACAATACCATTGCCTCATTAATCAAAGAGCATATCAAAGTGCTTGCCACTGAAAAAAGACTTAATTCATTGGAGAATGAATACAAATCCTCATACAAAGACATATTTGAACTGATTCCACACGTCGATGAATTACCTAACTCCATTTACACGTCAATCACACTCAAAGAAGCGAATAAAAGTATAGCAACACGTACCTATGCATGCCCTTGCAAATACAGAGAGGCATGGAAAACCCTCATACAGCAACATCTTGATGCAGGGCGTATACATCCTTCGTTCTCCCCACATGCCTCACCAGCCTTCATCATCCCTAAAGCAGATGTCACGATGCTTCCACACTGGGTCAATGACTATTGTCAACTAAATGCCAACACAGTAACAGACAGCCATCCCTTACCTCATGTTGATGACATACTAGCAGACTGTGTCAAAGGCAAAATCTGGAGCGTATTCGATATAACAAACAGTTTCTTCCAAACGTGGATGCAACTACGAGACATTCTGCTGACAGCAGTATTGTTATGGACTATTCATTTTCTTTATCTTATCTTCCTTTCCCTTATCTTCCTTATCTCCTCCGCTCCCATCATGCTGTGCATCCCTCCCCATCATGCTGCACAGCGCGCAGTCATCGAGTCATCTTCACTTCCCTAGTCACTCTGAGTCATCCCACCCCAGCCTTATTCATCTGCAGTCCACAGCATTGTGCAGCCCATGGTCCGTGCTCGAGTACTGTAGTATACATAAGGACTTCCAGATGTACCAGTAGCGCTAGGTTTAATATTCCTTTTGCCATCGTCTTAAACTGCTCTCGCACTTAGTCTGCCCAAGTCCTTTAAGATTCGTCTAGCCTAACAAGATATTAAACCTTATCGAGACTTGCCCAGACTCACACACACCACGTCGCACTTTATCAAAGACCTAATCAACATTCAACGATGAACGGTCACCAATCCAGCGAGCACTAGCACGAGCGACAAGAACACCTGATTCAGAGAAGTAGATCACACATTGCAGTCCATGCCATTCGCAGAGATAGTCCACACCAACCGCAGAGACACTAGCAATTCGAACAATCGAGAAAGGGAACGTACGCCTACACCAAGTAGTGACGAAGAAGAAGAACAGGCACTTCTGAGAGAACTTGCCTTCACCACCGCAGATGAGCTTACTGAAAACTTCAGTAATGAAATAGCACAGCTCATTGCAGAACTCTTGCTAGAAGGAGAATACGGGATAAGCCTAGAAGAGCTGTGGTCAGACCAGAATCTTCCTGCCGAAGAAGAGGACAAACCAATCCGCAAGAGAACAAGAGAAGAATGAACACGAGCCCAAAGCTTCAGACAACAGCAGATTGCAAACTACAATTGCCGAGTACAAGAAGAGGATACACTAATACAGAAAGGACACGATGCACAGAGCATACGACAATGATACCAAAGCCAGGGGCACATAGGAACGAAATTGCTGAACCCCTTCAGAAGACCGACCCGCTGAAGTACAGCATAAAGGAAATCGCACCATCATGGTGAAAGTAAGCGACAGCAACTGGAACGAATACTACCGGTGGAGGGAGCAAAAGAGACTACCCAAGACAGACGGACCAACCACTGCAGAGTGGAACGAATTTGAACAAGCCTGTAGAATCGCAGGAATCGACCTAGACTATTGGAAAGAGCAACAAGAAGAACAAAGACAAAAGCAGATCCAAGAACAGCAGGCCCAAGTGCAACAAGCTCAAAAACAAGGAAGCCAAGACCAAGACAGCGACGAAGAAATTCCGCAAACAATGGCAACAGAATACAAAGGAATTATCGCAGACCCAAAGTCCTTCACAGGAGACCGAACAGCTTTCGACATTTGGTGGAGAAAGATGAAACTCTACATAACTGCACACGGAGACCTCACCAATACACAAAAGATCAGAGCAGTACTATCCAGAATGACCGATGGACCGGGAGCCCACTGGGCGTCGAAGAAAATCGACACCACGACCAACCAAAGCACATGGGCCAATTTTGTAACCGAAATACAGACACGATTCAGCAATGTCATGTCACTGTCGCAAGCAGGAAGCAAATTATTCAACATCAGACAGGGAAACTGACCAATCGACGAATTCCTAGATGAATTCGTAGACCTCGCAGAAAAAGCAGGAATGACAGGAACAGCTCCTCATTTCCTACTCAAGAAGAGCCTAAACAGAAGGACAGCAGAAGGCATACACTCGATCTCTGAACTCCCAACAGATGGAGATGAATATATCAAGACAGTTCGAGCGATTGGATGAAACATCGACGAACATAGGAATGTGATGAGAGGGGAATTCGCAAACAACCAACACAAGCCAGGAAACCCAAGCCGAGGAACAGGACAGGCCATGGAAGTCGACAAAGTATGAAGCAACAATTGCTTCAACTGCAATAAACCAGGACACCTCTCACGAAACTGTCCGGAGCTGCGAAAAGGAGCAGCAAACATCACATGCTACAATTGCGGCTTGAAAGGACACTATGCATGAAACTGCAGAAAGAAGAAGAAGGGAAAATTCTGAGTCAGAGAAGTAAAAGAAGAAGGAGAAGAAGACGAAGAAGACAAGGATGAAGAAAGCTCTGACAAAGAGGGTTTTGTCGATGGGTCCAATTAAGAGGTGCTAAATCGTGACCCATACAGCTGAAACAGACTCGCTTCGATACAGGATGTAGATCATCCCATACTCTGAAATACACCATTCCTGCAAAGCGACCTGAAGCACCAAGGAAAACCATCTGAGGCGACAAGCCACCCAGAAGAAAAGAACTTGCAGTACCAGCGAAAATATAAACATGAAAGGGAACAGCAATGATAACACCAGAAGTCGATAGTGGAGCAGACAGGATCTGCATCAATACCACCATAGTAACAAAAACGGAATTAAAGACATGACGAATCAAGAAGATCCCAATCATAAATGCAGACGGATCACCCAACTGCCAGAAAACAGCAGACCGAGTAGCAGAGGTTCACATCGACATTAAAGGATACAAAGAGCATATGGAGGCCATTGTACTTGACATTGGAAAAACCAACATGCTACTGGGACATAACTGGCTTGTCTATCACAACCCAATGATCAAATGGAGGACAGGAGAGATTGTCTTTAACAGATGCCCCAAAACATGCAAGATAAACTACCAGATGATCAAGATACAGAAAGTGGCTGAACCAGCAAAAACCACAGCCAATGACAGGACGGGAACTCAGATACCTTCATATCTGACAAGATTCAAACACCTCTTTAAGGAGAAGAACTTCAATCGATTACCGGACCACAAGGAGTGGGACCACGAAATAAACTTAATGAAAGATGCACCCAAGACGATACCGAGCAAGGTCTATTCAATGACACAGAGAGAACTAGAAGAACTAGATGCTTTCATTGAAGAAGGACTAAGAACAGGGAAGATACACCCCTCAAAATCACCTTACACAGCACCCTGCTTCTTTTGCAATAAGAAGGACAGTAGCAAACGGCTCATCCAGGACTATCAAGAAATAAACAAGTATACGGTCAAGGACAAGTTCCCACTACCATGCATCAGCAAACTCCTCGACGTACTACAAGGAGGGAAGTACTTTAACAAGATCGACATTATCTGAGGATACAATAATGTTCGCATTTGAAAGAGAGACGAATGGAAAGCAGCCTTCCTAACAGCAAGAGGGCTCTTCGAACTGATAGTCATGTACTTTGGACAGTGCAATGCACCAGGCACTTTTAGCCGAATAATGGCAAGCCTCTTCCAGGACCAAATACAAAGGAAAGTGTGCATAATCTATATGGACGACATTATAATCATCAGACGAACACAAGAGAAACTTCAAAAGAACACAGTAGAAGTCATGGAGATACTGAACAAGAACGACCTATTTATCAAAGAACCGAAATGTGTCTGAGAATCATCAAAAGTCCCAGTACTAGGGTATGTCATAGGAGAAGGGAAAGTGGAAATGGAACCGGAGAAGATTACAGCCGTACAATCCTGGCCAACTCCGAAAATGAAGAAAGAACTACAAAAGTTCTTGGGATTCACAAACTTTTACCGACGATTCATCAAAGGATATGCAAAAGTCGCCAAACCTTTAACGGAGCTGACTGGAAACAAAACATTCCAGTGGACAGACAAGCAGCAAAGCGCTTTCAAGGAACTGATCCGACATATAACCTCAGCACCTATTCTAGCACTACCACAAACAGAGGGAAAATTCTGAGTTGAAACGGATGCCTCAGGATATGCCATTGGAGCAGTATTATCACAGCAGCAGAAAGGACTGTGGCACCCAATCACCTTCATATCAAGATGTATGACCCCAGCAGAGCAGAACTATGAAATCTACAACAAAGAACTCCTTGCGATAATGGTGGCACTGAAGACATGGAGACAATACCTCCTAGAAGCTCGAGAGAAGTTCGAGATATTGACGGACCACAAGAACCTATCATATTTCCGAAAACCGCAACGACTCAACTCGAGACAGACTGGCTGGTACCTGAAACTACAAGAATACGACTACAAACTACAACACGTGCCAGGAAAAGCAAATGGAAAAGCAGACGTCCTATCATGAATGGCGGGATATGAAGACAACCTAGCAGAGAAAGATGACATACAAATGATCAAAGAAGCTGCATTCATCCGACACCTGGAAGAGAATAATGAACAAGATTTCGACTTGATGATGTTTGAGGATGAACATCCATAGAAAGGGGAAGCAGAAAATAACGAAACAATGCAAACAAGAGGAATTATGATAATCAAAACTCCAAGAATAGAACAAATTCGACAATGTGCACAGAGGGAAACGATTGTAACAACAGGACTGAAGGAAAAACCACACTGGTTCACAGAAGAAAACCACATTGTATATGCAGGAGGGAAGATCTACATTCCCCCAGACAACAAATTGAAGGAAGACATCATGTTCGAACACTATGACACACCCATCGGAGGACACCCAGGACAATATCGCATGCACGAACTCATAAACTGCACCTATTGGTGGCCATCAATATTAACAGACATCAAGAAGTATGTCAATGGATGTGAAGCATGCCAGCGAAACAAAATCATCTGACAAAAGAAACATGCACCACTACACCCGCATGAGGTTCTGCAGCAACCATGGGAAGATATCGGAGTAGACCTCATAGGACCACTACCCAGCTCGAACGGCTTTAATGCCATCGCCATAGTCACAGACTGCCTAACCAAGATGATCCATCTAATTCCCACAAACACCGAACTGACAGCAGAAGGTCTTGCACGACTATACCGAGACAATGTGTGGAGACTCCATGGAATCCCATGAAAGATCATCAGCGACCGAGGACCCCAATTCACAGCACGATTCATGACCGCGCTTCTAAAACTGCTTGGAACAAAGCAAAACCTATCAACGGCCTATCACCCACAAACAGATAGACAGGTGGAGCGATCCCATCAGGAAACAGAAGTTTTCCTCAGAAACTTCACAAACAACCTGCAGAACGACTGGGCAGAATGGATAGTGATTGCAGAGTACCAATACAATGACAAAACACATCAGGAAACAAAGGAGACACCATTCTACCTCAACTACGGAATGCACTCTTGGAAGGGAGAACCACAGACAACAAAAGGGAACAACCCCGCAGCAAAGAACTTTGTCGAGAGAATGGACCAAATCCGGAAAGAAGCAAATGCTGCACTGCAGTATGCGCAAACACGAGCCAAAGACAATTATGATGCGAGGCAAAGACCAGTCCACGAATACAAGAAAGGGGATGGGGTATGGCTTGAAGCCACCAATATCGCAGTCAACCGACCATCAAAGAAGTTATCGGCACTCCGATATGGACTGTTCAAGGTGGTCGAAAAGAAAGGAGCCTCAGCATACCGCCTGGAACTCCCAGCATCATGGCAGCTGATACACCCCGTGTTCAATGAAACACTACTCACACCCTACAAAGGACCCCATTTCAAGATACAAAAACAGCCATCACCGCCACCCTCTGAGATCATAAATGATGAAGAAGAGTACAAGATAGAAGAAATTCTAAAAAGAAAGAAACAAGGAAGAGGAATGCTATTCCTGGTCAAATGGAAGGGATACGAACATGAGGAGAACACATGGATCAAAGAAAAGGAACTGGGGAATGCGCAGCAAGCTCTAGACCATTTCCTGAAAAGGACCATGGAACAAGATAAAAGGACCATGAAAAGAGGGAAGAAGAGCAGAAATCGCACATCATGACCACCAATGCCCCCATCAGCATCGAAAGCAGCGATGACAGCCGCACGCCCACCCCCATCACAAATGACTCTGAGAATCTGGCGAAGATTCTCGATGCCAAAGACTACATGGACCCCCTCGCCATTACCCTCGGTGCATACCTGCGCTATGTCATGACCATCTGCACGCATCTTTGGAGCGGACGGACCCCCGATGGGACCTCCCCCACAACAGCGGAACACATCGCACTTCACGAAGCAATGGAGATGCTTCGCACCGAAAACCGGCAACTCAAACTCCTCGCCACCACACTTCACCACATCCACTCCTACAATGAGGAGCTCATTCACATGTGGGCCCCACGCGTGACAAGTGCCTGGGAAAACAACAGGTGGGGACAGCTGGACTAAGGGTTTTCACGAGGATGCGAATCTAAAGAGAGGGTAATGTTATGGACTATTCATTTTCTTTATCTTATCTTCCTTTTCCTTATCTTCCTTATCTCCTCCACTCCCATCATGCTGTGCATCCCTCCCCATCATGCTGTGCAGTGTGCAGTCATCGAGTCATCTTCACTTCCCTAGTCACTCTGAGTCATCCCACCCCAGCCTTATTCATCTGCAGTCCGCAGCATTGCACAGCCCATGGTCTGTGCTCGAGTACTATAGTATACATAAGGACTTCCAGATGTACCAGTAGCACTAGGTTTAATATTCCTTTTGCCATCGTCTTAAACTACTCTCGCACTTAGTCTGCCCAAGTCCTTTAAGATTCGTCTAGCCTAACAAGTATCTACTCCATTTGGTCTTTACAAGTGGGTCGTGATGCCCATGGGTCTCCGGAACGCACCGGCGATACACCAGCAATGGGTAACTGAAGCCCTGCGACCATTGATTGGGAAATGCTGCTACGTGTACTTGGACGATATTATCATCTGGTCCAACTCAGTGGAAGAGCATGAGCAGGACCTCGCCGCTGTCATGGACCTTTTATGAGCAAAGCACCTTTATTGCAACCCAAAAAAATCCAAGCTTTTTCGATTGTCTATCAACTTCCTGGGACACCAGATATTCCAGAAAGGACTCGAGGCAGATGAGCACAAGGCACAGTGAATCTTGGATTGGCCAAAACCAGACAGTGCAAAAGAGGTTTGTGCATTCTTGGGCTTGGTTTGCTATATCACAACATTCCTCCCTTCACTTGCCCGCCACACCGGTATTCTGAACCCATTAACCTCAAAGGAGGCAGAGCTTGCATGGCTGGGCTGGGAAGCGCACCACGATGCTGCGTTTAACGCCATAAAAGAACTTGTCATGTCCAGGGAATGCTTGATGAGCATTGATTATGACCTGATGCCAGAATACAAAGTGTTCGTCACAATGGACGCCAGCGATTTCCAAACTGGTGCCATCCTCTCATTTGGCAAATCATGGGAGACCACGAGACCTGTCGCCTTCGAGTCTCAAACCTTGAAAGGAGCACAGTTACATTATCCTATGCACGAGAAAGAAATGTTGGCCATCATTCGTACAGTTACCAAATGGCGGTCGGATCTGCTCGGTATTCCTTTTTGTATCTACACTGACCACAAAACCCTAGAGAACTTCGACACACAGAAGGACCTCAGCCGATGGCAGGCCCATTGGATGGAGCACTTATCCCAGTTCGAAGGGAAAATCGTGTACATCAAGGGGCTGGACAACACAGGAGCAGACGCTCTTTTCCAAACAAAATTTGTCAAATCCACTGCAGAGGCAGAGAGCAATGCAGAGCCTCCATATCTTGGACAGCTTGATAATGACAACTGTTTTGCATGCCTCATTCCTGATGAGGATTCTTGTTTCTCTGTGGTCGCTGCCTTGACAGATGCAGCTCTGGCTCCAACGCCTGAGAGGGACACCTTGAACATATCTGCCGACTCCGAATTCCTATATGAAGTTCGTAAAGGATCACTGTAAGACCGATGGGGGCAGAAAAAAATCGACTCATTTCTGCCTGACAAGATCAATTTTCTGTACATCAAAACGTTGAAAAACTCAGTAGATTTCATCAAGAAACCGGACCTGGAGAGGCCGATTTTTAGACCAGGATAGTCAGTATTTCTTGCTGTAAAGTAGCTTAAAAGTAGACAGGAAACAGTGGAAATTTATGGCGAATTTTGTTCCCATTCAGCCCCCGAATTCAGCTCAAAAGGTTTGAAATATTAATACCCATTTCATCTATTCATCTCAATTTGTGATGGAGGTTTTTTTCGAACACCAAGAGCGAAAATATTGCCATTTAAAATTATTGAGCACATCTTTGATTGGCTTAAATTATGGCACTAAGAAGCTGAAAATTAATAGAGAAATTGTAAGGAAAATGTGACGCAAAGGAGAGAAAGAGGTAGGTAAAAAGTTCATTAAATTTATGTATAATTAAGCGGAATTGATGTCACTTTCTATGGCTTTGGCAGCAGTACAGCGGTTCCTGGAATGAGTGTGGGATGCCAGTGCATTTGGGCGCTCGATATCACCATTGCCGGCTTCGGGCTCTATAGCTTCATCGTCATCGTCACCGCCTTCGGATTCCATATCCTCATCAGCATCGCCACCGCCTTCAGGCTCCATAGCCTCGTTGTCATTGTTGTAATAGTACTCATACCAATTCCTGCCAAGATCACCGTTCCCGCCGTCTTCATCATAAGCTTCCATATTCAGGTCATTGTAATCATCGTACATGTCGCCGTGGGAGTTCTCCATGTCTATGTCAAGATTGTAGCCTGAGAGATAACGGAAAGGAAAAGGAGTTCAGCATTTTCAGTATAATGATTGGGCATGTACTGTCACTATCATCCTCAACATTGTCCATCTCCTGATCCTCATCAGGACCATTCCCACCCTCAGCTGCAACCTCTACATCCATGCCATCGAGAACGGGAACTTGATTCTTGATGCCATTGTTGTCATCATCACTATCGGGGTCGCCTCGGCGGTAGTATTGTTGGTTCTTGAGAATCGTTTGGACCATTCTTAGGACAGGCCACGAGCCTACGAATTGCTCCAGATATGGTATCTTTTGTTCAGCCTGCGGGTGTACTTCAGGGAAATGCCCAACGCTCATAAAAAAACATACCGAGGCACAAATTACAAGAAGGACCTTTTTCTTGACAGAGTCATATGTTGTGCCCATCTTGATACCGTACTTTTGCAAGAGCTTTTGGATGAGAGCCTATAAAATCTCTTCAGAAATGCGCGCACATGTCAAATACAGCCAGACACATACCCTGATCTTGCTATAAAGTGGCTTGTTGCTGGTAAGTTGCATGGCCTCGCAAAGGTTGTAGCATCCTTCAGGCTCTTCGATCATTGCAATGGAAGTGGCTGGATCCACATGTTTACGTACAGCCTCTCTCTTCTCATAAAGGTCAAGCTTGGCTGAAAACAAACCTTTTGATCACCTAATGGACATGGGAATGAAATTATCCGTACAGACCTTTCAAAAATGCAATTTGCTGTTTCACTGTCATGTTACTGACCGAACTATTGAGTTTTGTGTTCACGGGCGCCTTCACAGTTGGTACAGATGGGCCGATAACAGACGCTTTAGCCACATTCATTTTGCAGTGTCACGCAGCATACGTCTTTAACGCCTTACCGCCTTTTGAGATCTGTAGGAGTGGATGTAGGAATTGAGGGCTGTAATAGAAAGGATACTTACAGTTCTGGCAGATGAGGCAATGTTTGAAGGGCGCTGACCTTGCGACTTCTTGGCCAGAGCGGGGCAGGCAATTGGACCTGTCCTCTGCCACATATCATAGTCAGCAATGAATCTGAAGGTTATAATAAGAAGGCCACTCACGGTTCTGGCAGGTGGGCCAGCATTCGGAGTGCGCTGGCCTTGCGGCTTCTCGACCAAAGCAGGGTGGGTAATCGCATCTGCCTTCTGCAACGTATTGTAGTCAGCCAGCAATGATGTCGTTCCATAACAAAGTCATACTTACTGTGGACTTCACGGCAGTGAGGGCCCATGTCCCTGGCACGCGGTTCTCCTTTGATGCTGAGGGTGTAACCTTCGAGGTATTTCATGCTTTGGTGACCATGGTGGGGTGAATGGGCAGGAAGCTGGACTGCGCTCAAGCTTCTTGGGCTTTTAACCAAGGCAAAAATTATGAAATGGACAAGGAGCCTGTGCAGAAATGGAATAGGTGCACATCAGTCGAAAAAAAAAATGGTCAAGCGAGCATGATAAGTTCTGAAGCGTTTAGCAAGTGTATACGGAATGCAAAAAAATGCAAACCTTTTCGTATCTTTGTCCTGCAATGGTATTGAGACTAATAGATAGACATGGAGGGAGGAACGGTGCGTCTAACCTTGTAATGCAGAATCCAAAGTTGAGCTGATGTTCAATCCATAGCAGGCTTTGTAGACATGGAGAATACTTGCAATTCATCCATCACGGAATCATAGTGGAAGCGGTGATCGAGTGGATAAGTTCTGAAAAAATCCTGCTAGCTGATCAGGGAGCATGCAGATAGTGGTCTGCGGTTTTTCTACCAAGCGCTGCTGTAAAATATATTGTCAGGGAAGGCCGAACCACAGAATTTCTGGCATCAAAACCACTTCAGAGCATCGTGTTATGGTGAGCAAGTCCCGTCTGGACACAACTAGCCTGAAAAGGAAATCAATTAGTCCATTAGATATAAAACGTCTCCCTTCATCGTATTGCACCCAGCATTCCAGCATGAACACCCATAGTCGAAGCTCTTCTCCTTTTGACTCTTATACCATTCCCGATACCCAGCGATGGCCATCAGGAAGGCCAGCTGTAGAAATTGAGTCCGAGACGGAGCCAGAAAGCGCCGTTGATGCTGTTGAAGCAGGTATGGGTGGCTTCCTATGTTCTTTTGATAAGAGTGCCCATCTTCTTCATGACAGCCACTGCAAGCAAAGAATGGTCGGCCAAATGCCTGTGCAGCATGTGCGGAAGGGCAGCAACTCAAGCGAGTGTGACAAAGCAAACCCATTCTGCAAAAGTTTGGTTCCAACTAGTACCTGTCAAAAACGGTGAGTATCTGCATATTTTGTTATGATTCGAAGATCTTGAATGTCCTTTTAGGTAAGAGGAAGCTGGAAGACCCGGACGATGAGGAGCCTTTGAAGAAAATGGCAAAGCTGGACGTCGTTGCACCGGTAAGAAACCTTTCTGGTCAAGAGACTGAAACTTACTGATTCAAACATATTTAGGCCATCGGAATTCTTCAAATCATCACTGATTCGCCAGTCCACGTACAGATTTATCAGGCCAAGGAGAAGTGAATGGGACAACTGGATTATTGCATTGGTCTGTAACACGTCATAAAGTAGAGGTTTTCAAGGATAAATGTGATGTGGGATCATGGCAGCTCTGCCGAAAAAGTCGAAGAAAGTTTGTGTAAAATATTGCACACATCCACGCTCCAGTTCATTTGCAATTTCTTCAGTACATGTGTTGGCATTGGGAGGTGAGATGAGGAGGTCAGGTTTGGGGCCTTTCCATGTATGCATGACCTGTGCGAGAGCTATGATGAAAGGTAGGCGAACTTGCCAATCATTCACCGCTAGCCCGCTATTGACCGGAGGTATGTCAACAGCAGTGAGAACCTGACAGGATGGAAAGCAAGCGGCAAGGAGATCTTGTCAGGCGAGAATGGTGTCCACATCAGACGTGTCACCACTGGCATAGGCGCGGTGATCTAAAGTGAGTAAATCATATCGAAAATTCAACTTGTAAAGTTCCCAAAGAATCTCACGGGCGATGTTCAACAGAGGAAGCGAGCTAGGCAGAAATTCCTGTCCCAACCACTTCAGAGGCTCGCCGACAATGGCGCGTGGCTCCATCACTCCAGGAAAGTCATGATTCGGTTCCATGTAAGCAATGATCTGCCTGTGTCGTTTCACTGCTGTGCTATCGTCATTATGGGTCGCAATATAACCCATTGAAAGATAATCATGCCAATATTGGGCAGGCATGGTGCTCGATGCATTGCTCAGGACATGCCATAACCAAGCAGGGCGTAGCCATAGCCAAGCCTCAAAAAACTTTGCTTTCCTGTCATCGCTGGCGGGAGTGACAAAGAGACCGGGATCCGGAAAGGTATAGTGGCCGCAAGTACGAAATTGTATTGCATCCTGAATGATCCGTGACGGTGTCCTATCCACCGCTTTCAAGGCAGCTGCCCAGACAGGGATTGTGAAGGGAGCCATAGGGCTTTCGAAAGGGGCATATTTGTCATGGCCGCTTGTCGATGTTGACACTGACGCTTTTTGACGCTTTGACGCTGTTAAAGACTGGTGAGCTGGTTGCCACAACAATGAATTATCCATAACTCATGAATGTTTGCACTTGTTGTTTCCTTCTTCTGCATTGCAGGTGGCATTGTTTGAGGTTTCATCAACTCCTCCATCGTTTGACCTATTGACTCTGTCGGGGCCTAACAACCTAGCATGAATGGATCCACGGAAACAGAGTTGGCATAAGCATCGAAAGGATCTCTAAAGACAAGCCACGTCTGTGAGTAGCGATGGATTGCTATATGCTTGGCCGGAGAGTTCGCAGGACCGGAAAAGATTGTCGGGAAGGAAGGGTCATTTTTAGCCATGCATATGCGGTCCGCAGCAAAGACAGGTTGGGTGAAGGACAGGATATTGATGTCTACTGCCGTGGCTAAGAAATCCTCCTCGGTGCATAGAAGCCAAACTGGAATTCCAGCCGCGGCGTAATCGTAAGCCACGTGTGGGACATTGGTAAAAATGCCAATGCAGTCTTCGGTGTGTGTTGCGACGGTCATTTGGCCCACCATGTGAGGCACGTAAATCTCCAGATAATCCAATAATGCATGGATTTCGAGGTAGTATCTTTGGAATTCAGTGACCCCGAACCTCATCTCAACAAATGATGATGGTAGAGAGCCGAGGCAGACACAGGCGTGATGCATTGCTTTTTCCAGTGCAAGAAGGGACGCATCCAGTACTTTAGCGCATTTCTTATATTCCTCTACTCGTCTACGCAGTGCCCTCATCATTGTCTCCAAAACATCAAACTTTGTCTTTGCCAGGTATCCGATCCCGCCGACTAAGCTGTTAGAGATAGGCGCAAAATCATCTGTCGTTGGATCCCACCACATGATGGAAAGGGGGTCACTGGGATCAGATGGTTTCATCGGTATGCAGTCCAGATGTGGGTAGTCGCCGATATATGGTTGCGGCCACAACATTGGGTCGTCTTCGCTATAACGATAATCAGCTCGCAGGTGAATGTCGCATTGGCCCAGGGGTGGGAAAGGAACATAATCCCCGTTAGGTGTGGTACAGACGACTTTGCCCATCACTGCCGCAACACGGCCATCCCAAGGTAGAAGGGGTTCTGCCAGGGCATCAGAAAAAAATAAAGTATGGCAGAAAGCTGAAAAGCCTCACTGTCAAACCTGCGCTTCGCTAAAACCCTGGCGGTATCAATTGCGGAGCGTCTGTTGAAGAATAATGAAGCCATCTGAACGCTGAGAAGTTGTTTAAAACCAATCTGGGAGGAACAAAAAATGAACTCACAGAATCTAGTTTTGAAGAGAGCTGGAAGGCCAGGGTGAGATGGGATTCTCCTGTGCTTGCTTCTAGAGCCATCGGTGACTCAAACAAGGTCGCGCAGAGGAAAAGCATCGTGGATCATTCCAATGACAGTACACTGAGACTTGATCAAGATCAACAGAGGGAGGAGGGCAAGCACACGAAGTGAATTTGCCAGGGCCAACACGAAGTTGAGACCCTCTCAAGTTAACACGAAGTTAAGACTCGAGTCCAGATTGGGGAGGGCGATGAAGAGGAGAGGTACTCACCAGTTGAGGATGGGGCAGGTAAGTGACACGGGGGGATGGTCAAGGCATGGTAGAGAAGGAAGTTGAGTTTGATTAGTCAGCAGGCAGTGGCGATCATCACAAGTCCATCACCGTCGTTGTGCACCGCGTCCTCCTCTCTCCCTGCCTTCTCTCCCCCACCTCGTTCAATTGGATTTGCAACCGGCTCTTGCTACGGTGCCGCCATTTGACTTCGTATTGTGGTGGTTGGACTGGACTTCGTGTTTGTCCATTGGGGGCTGGACTTCGAGTCACCCTCAACACCATGCAGACGTCTTCAAGTTGCTCTCGTTCATTCCCTCCGCCCTCCTTCAACTCGGCTTGGAACGTTTCACATGGCAATTGGCATTTCAATTGTCATCCGTTGACTCCACGTCGCGGTGGCTGGACTGGACTTCGTGTTCGTCCATTGGGGTCTTGACTCCGTGTCATCCTCAACATTCCCGAGGATTCCTTATTTCCCTCTGAAGGACGACACCGAATCCCCCAGTATATTTTTTCAGGAGTATACTCTGTGCAGAAGTTCAGTTCCACGGGCACTCGATGTAATTTTCCGGAGGTTCTTTGTATCGATATTGAGCAGCTCAACCTGGTATGTTCGAGTTGCCCATGTCTGCATTGTCCAATGTTGCATAATACCCGAAGCAGATAGCTTACGCGCATTGATATGTTCCGTCCGCTGCTAAACTACCTGTGATCTGAAGGATATAAGTAAGTCCTTCTAACTAACACATCGACTTGTTCTCCTCGCCCTAACATGCCTCCACGACAGTCCAAACCCCCAAAAAAAATTCCTTGTGATTGTGGATGCAGAGGCAATTATCATCCAAAGACTGTCCAGAGGCACTGTAACTTGAAGACAGTCCGACATCTTGGCAAAAACATTCTTACTGAAATGGATCTCATTGATCATCAGGAGGTATCATTTCTAGATGAAGGCACCAGTTCAAAACGGAGGCTGCCGATGTCTACAGCGACTGGTGACGAGAGCGGACAGGCCAGGAAGAGAAGGAAGGCAATTGCACCCCCAAACCCAAGCCCCTCCCATCATTCTCCTCCTCCGCAAGCATCTTTCGAGGATGATTCATTTGTACCCATCGATCAAGCCAGCAATCCCCCTACTCCTGAATCTGAGCTAGAGTCTGCCATCAATCCTATCCTTAATGAACAGTATTCCGGGAATGAAGGCGTTGGCTCTCCACCCCAAGATGAGATTGTGTCGCACGCTCGCGAGTTCACTCAAGAGCAAAAGACTCGGCTGAGGGACACTCGCTGGCATGCCAATTTCCAAGTTGAGGATAGCGAATCGGATGAGGCCATTGATGATGAAGATTTCAATGAAGAAGACAGTGAAGACGAAGAAGATAATGGGGAACATGACTCTGGCAATCTTGAAGATATGGATCTTGAAGATTTTCCATTGGCAGGTGTCTCGACTTATGACGGGCCAAGTGAAGAGTTTTATCGTGCAATGGCTTCCATAAGTGCATTTCAATATCCCCCTTCTCGCTTTATCATCCTCAACCATACTTTTCAGACAGGCAGTCTTTCCAGGAGGAGGACCTTAGCACTCTCCGCATGTATGCGCTCAAGACTGAAGGGCCACTTACCGAAGCTGTCTTCGATAAAGTGCAAGTGGCCTGCCCATCCCCACACTATCTTTCTCTGAAGAAGACAAAACAGAGAGTGGCGTTTATGTCCAGTCTCGAGCCCGAGCGATATGATTGTTGCATCAATTCCTGCATCTGTTTTACTGGCGCATATGAAGATTGCGACACATGTCCCAACTGTAATGAACCGAGATGGACAGAAGGTGGCAAGGCACGCAAGTACTTTGAATATCTCCCCATCATTCCACGACTGCGAGGAATGATGGCCAATGTTGAATTTGCCCAAGCCCTGCGCTATCATGTGGAGCATAAACACGAGCCTGGCATCATCACTGACGTCTTCGACGGCAGCCATTACCGCTCTCTCCTCGAAGAATTTGTAACCGTCGATGGCAAGACCCTAGATTTTTTTCATTTTTCGGATGAGCGCGATATTGCTCTTGGGTTCTCAATGGATGGGTTCGCTGTGTTCAAGAATTACCTGCAGACCTCCTGGCCCCTCATCATGTTCATTTATAATCTTGCCCCTGACATTCATTTTCGGAAAGAAAAGGAGCTGCGTCTAGGTGTTATACCCGGTCCTAAGAAGCCATGGGACTGGGATTCTTTCATGCTTCCCTGTGCTTTGGAGATGATCCGACTTGCCATAGGCGTCCCCGTGTTCGATTCCCTCACCCAAAGACTCTTCAATATGCATGCCTATGTAATCCTCGGGTTCGGTGACATACTAGCTATGGCCTTGGTTATGCGAATGAAAGGTCCAAATGCCGTTTTCCCATGCTGCCTGTGCGAGATTGAAGGTATTCGAACTGTTGCGTGTCGCATTCACTACATACCTCTCCACCGTGACAATATTCCCGGGTCCAACCAGTCATATGATCCATATGACCTACCCTTGCAGACTCATGACAAGTTTATACAACAAGCCGAAGAAGTCCAGATTGCACCCACCAAGGCCACAGCAGAGAGGTTGTCGAAAAGGTGTAGCATCAAGGGAATGCTGCTATTGAGCTGTCTAAGCTCTCTTTCCTTTCCATGGTCATTTCCTTTCGATTTCATGCACCTTATCTGGGAGAATCTCATACCCAACCTCGTAGCATTCTGGACTGGCAAATTCAAGCAGCTGGAATGCGAGGGCGATGCCTATGTCATAGACTGAAATGTATGGGATGCAATCGGGGAAGCATCTTATAAGGCTGGCAAGACAATCCCATCTGTGTTCGGTACTTGAGTCCTGAACCTAGCAACGTGCCCCGGAAAGGTTACCGCCGAAATGTGATCAGTGTGGACCCTCTATCTTGTGCCCATCCTGCTGGAGCATGCCTTTACAGACAAAGCATATTATGATCACTTTGTCGAGCTCGTCCGACTGCTTAACTTGTGTTTGCAATTCGAAATATCCGATGAAGAAGTTGATGACATTAACAATGGTTTCAAGTCATGGGTAATCAAATATGAAACGTGAGTCGTTATTCAATTTCATTCTGGCATTTACTCATCGGGAGAACTCCAGGCTGTACTATCGGCATGATCTGGCGTGACTGTCCACCTGTCCTCTCATGATCCATGCGTTGCTCCATATTGGAGATGGTATCAGAGCAATGGGACCTGTTTGGGTGTATTGGGCCTTTCCAATAGAGCGCCAATGCAACAATCTTTTGTCGGCCGTTGCCAGTCACTGAAACCCCTACGTCTCAATCAGCAATTATATGACAGCGACAGCTCATCTTTCTCAAATCAAACTTATGTACAATCTTGCAAAAGAAATCTCACTGGAGCGCCCAAAGAAACTGGATAACCAGTTCACGACAGAAGCATGTAGGTATCATTCGATTTCCGGTCGGGACAAAAGCTAATCCTTCCAAGATCCCAACCTGATCCTTTCTGGACCAAGGCGAAATGGGCCTCTTCCCACTGAAATCTATAGGAAGATTATTTTGCACCTGGTGACTCGCTACGATTCAATGATGAAGATTGTTCGAGAAGTGTTTACGAATGATGCAACCATAATCCAATATGGGAGAGTTGCAATAGATGGCAGTGGAGACTCCATTCAAGCGCGCGATCTGGTAGCAATGTATGATGGTAACCGTGATGCGTCCTACGTTCGAGTGCGTACTTCCTTCCATCTGCGAACAAATAATTGATGTAGGAATCGAAAGTATGTGCTACAGGTTGATAAGTATGCCCATCAATGTTGCTGACAACCCGTTTTTATCTGGCAGAATTTTTATGGGCAACTCATGTGCATTTTTGTGGTCCGACTTCCCCAATCGGATCAGTTGAAGTTGGCAGCCCCTATGATCCTGCTGCTGGCCTTGATTAGACAGCTTGCAGTGCAAGATATAACTCCAATCAGTGTCCCAATCTGCAAGGATGCACAGAACGCAGTTCAGGAGGTAGTCGACCTAAGTACTGTCAAGTGCTTGGTAGGTCGAATCCAATGTGGGAATCTTTGGGCAATCATCGATCGCGGTGATGGAGGCACCAAGACGAATCAGCTTATGGATGAATAGGTTAGCCTTTAGCCTTTTGAACGAGCTTGGTCTTATGTGTATCTGATAATGAACAGGTTATAAACATCTTTAGTTCAGTCTTTTCCTCATCACGAAATGAAATAAATGTATCTTCTCTGTCCTCGAGTGCTGTGAATTGGCCCCACAAGAGTTGCAAGACATGTCGAATATGAGCACTGCAGCGATGCATCGGTGGCAGTGGTAACTGCACCATGGAGAGCTACTGCTGACACGAACCTCCCTCGCAGTGAAAATGTACTCCAAAAACGAATACAGGTTTTTATAGCCATCGAAGGCTACCAAAGATAATCAATGCCATGTACATTTTCGGCACAACTTGCCTCCTGAAGGCACATCGCGATCTTCTTCGCCTTGCAATTATTAAATTTGAAGTCTTCAGGTGTAGTCCATGTGGGTGAACAGTGATTCGGAGTCAACACCATCCATGATATCGCCGTCCCAATCGACAACTGTTTATTTTAGTGAGTTTAATCATTGTATACAAATTTCATGTCATCTGACGTGCTCATCCCTCATCTTCAGTGCATGAACGTACTTTTGTGTAGGCTTTGGTGAATAAACGTATTTGCAAATCAAAGGTATGCAGCAAAATTGGAAGCAAGGACTGATCGACAGGAAACTGCAGCAAGTCCATGTTCAAATCTCATCCCCCTCCAAACGACGATACTGCTGCTTCAAGTCCAGCTTTTTCTTGCTCTATTCTCCCCTGTTCCCATAGCAAATCGCAATCCTCGGATCAACGTTGAATATGTGTATGGTCGCGAATGCATGCCTATTGTGAAAGGCCCGCTAAGTCCAATGACTTGCTCACTCACTTGGGGATTTATGGAGTCCACCCCTACCGACGTCGTTAGTTGGAAGATACAAATGACAAAACGACATCCGTTAACTTACATTAAGACCCATCTCAGTTTGGATTGCCCCAACCAGTTCAAAATTGCCAGCTTTGATGACGCTAGGGCGTTTTTGAAAGCACCAGCTGTGATTTCCCTCTTTTTCCTGCTTTTCGGCATTGATGCAATAAGGAAAAAGAGTTCAGGTCGAATGAGAGCGGGCGGCATTGTTCAATGACCGGCAAGTGTTTGATGAGCAGGCCACAACGAGAATCCCCAAGTTGCACCATAACAACTCAGCTGTGACGTTCGCGTCGGGGACAGTTTCTTCGACGCGTATGCTCTGGTCATCACTCATTTAGTCTGTCAATTCAGCTGCTTGACGTTGATTTTTTTCAACATTCACTGCTTGCTTGTAGTCACCTCTAAATGGCTGAAAAGTCGCTTCAAAACATCAGAAACCGTCATCCACATCCTTGACTCTAAACATCTCAATTCTCAGCCAAAAAGTGTCTCAATAAACTGACACCATTTGACAAGTATTTCGCATTTCGTTTCTCATCAAAAGGTATGGTTTTTTTGGTCCTCGTATGGTTAGTTTTTTTTCATGCGAATATAATCAATAATTTACTGCTATTAAAGTCATAATTTTCTGGCTACAAAACTGACCACATTCCAACCCTTTGAAATCCGACCTCTTTCGCCGCTTTTTCGGCTTTCAGGCCCCCGCTATCGTTTATTCTGCCCCCTCGGGGCTCACAGTGGATACAGTGAGGACCGATAGTGCAAACGACTCATTGAAGCAGAAATGCTGCCCGACGGCGTTCGTTTCAATGACGGACTGTTATACGTAGCTGGGCGGTTGGTCATTCCCCATGTGGCCCTCATCCGCGAGGAACTCTTTCACCTGGCACATGACATTTTAGGCCACTTTGGATTTGACAAATCCTATGGCTCTCTTTGCGATTCATTTTACTGGCCCGGGATGTGGCGGGATTTGGAGCAAGCATATATCCCTGCTTGCGCCGACTGCCAGCACAACAAATCTTCCACTAAGCGACTGCTCGGCCCCCTGCACCCACTTCCCATCCCCAATGGAAGAGATGATTCAGTCGGTATTGATTTCATCGGACCACTCCCCAATGATGAAGGTTTCAATTGCATCGTCTCCTTCACAGATCGCCTGGGAAGTGATGTGCGTATCGTGCCATGCAGAGACACCATTACTGCTGAACAATTGGCAACATTGTTCTTCAATGAATGGTATTGTGAAAACGGCTTGCCTACTGACATCATCTGCAATAGGGACAAGCTATTCGTCTCGGACTTCTGGACTGCCCTCCATAAACTGACAGGCGTCAAAATCAAAATGTCCTCTGCATTCCACCCTCAGTTGGATGGCACCAGTAAACGCACAAACAAAACTATCAACCAAGTGCTGAGGTATCACATCGAGTGTAACCAGAAAGGATGGAAGTGTGCATTACCTTGTATCTGTTTTGCAATTATGAACACCATTAACTCTTCCACAGGCTTTTCTCCGTTCCAGCTCCGAATGGGTCGCTCACCGAGAATACTACCGGCACTGATCTCATCGGGTTCGGATGGCTTGGAGGACATCCAAGCGGAGGACGTTATTCGCCACCTGGAACTGGACGTACAAGAGGCTCAAGATAACCTCTTGAAGGCTAAGACTGAACAATGCTTACAAGTGAATAAAACTCGTACTGATGACTTTCCATTTGAAATAGGTGGCCAAGTCATGCTATCCACACTGAACCGCTGATGGCAATACCTCAATGCTGGGGAAAAACGGGTCGCCAAGTTCCTCCCTTGTTTCGATGGTCCTTACAAGATTGTCGACACTTCCAAATGCCACTCTACAGTGACTCTCGAACTTCCTAACTCCCCAAGAACCTTCCCGATGTTCCACATATCGCAAGTGAAGCCTTTCACCGCAAACGACATAAAGCTCTTTCCATCCCGCGAACTTAAATGACCTCCACCAGTCATAATGGAAGACGGTACCGAGGAATATGTCATCGAACGCATTGTGGATGAGAAGAGGGACAGACGCTGCACAGGCAGATTCTGATATCTTGTTCAATGGAAAGGTTATGGCCCAGAGAAGGACTGGTGGTTACCTAGAAGTGGGTTGGAGGAGTGTTCCGCCTTGGACGACTGGCTCAGACTTCACCCATATTGACATTGTTGCTGGTAGCTTTTTTCCAATGGGTTTTGACACACCTGTGCTGCCTTGTCTCGTTTCGCTCACTTTCGATGCTCACAATTTTTTCAGGGGGGGGAGAGTGTAATTGTGCCATGATCACAACAAGCCACAACATTATCTAATCCTGCCTTTTATATACAGCTACTTGCACTCACAGACTTACTTCTTCTCTTCTTGGGATTGTCATCATCATCCCTTGCTCTTTCCCAAAAATATATCGTTCATCTCATTCACCTTGCATGAGTGCTCGCCCATTTAGTGTTTTGCATCCTACGACGCCTTTTCAGTCACATGTCCATTGTCAAGATAATGATTGGCCTTGAAATCATAACATAAATAAGCTTTTTCGAAGGCCTCTGAGCCTTGAAAGTCACACATTCTCATCTGGCTATGCCAGAAAAGTTGGCTGCATTGCATTTGTTCATCCCTGGCTGCACCAGAAGCCAGCTGCACTGCATTTTGGTCTTGATTTCATCTACATACACCTTGCCACACTCCTTTTCCATGTGCATGCTCTAGATTTCATTCATTGCCCACTGACATGTGTCTCGGTGGCCTCACCACTCTTCTCTTTGTGTTAGGCTAAATGAATCTTAAAGGACTTAGGCAGACTAAGTGCAAGAGCAGTTTAAGATAATGGTAAAAGAAATATTAAGTCTAGCAACTACATACTGGTACATCCATGGATCTTATATACATGTACAGAATGAGCATGGACCATAGACTGCGCAATGCTGTAGGGTGCAGCACAGGGGAATGACTAGTAATGACTAGATAGGGTGAGTTATAGGACTGTGCACTGTGCATGTGTGAGTCAGAGATAATGGAAAGGGCTGTGCACTGCACATGTGTATGGGTCATGATAGGGAAAGATAGGATAAGAAAATATGTGGTCCATCAGCATCCATAACACTTTGCCTGTGTCTGACTCATCAGTCTCCTCTTCACATTGCTTATATGTTACACTTGTCATCTCTTCATCATCATTTCTATAGGGTGCTATTGATCTAGCCGATGCCCCATAAAGAATGCTCCAATGATTAGGAGTGGACAAGTTTTCCTTTGACTCCCACTCATGAACTCAAGCTTTTCTTTTTATGACCCACCCAATCCTTCCTCAGTTGGATAATATGTCTTATTTAATGTTTATTCATTTTTGCTGGCTGTAATTATACATTTGTACAGACTGAGTGGGGCCCTCTTGCTTAGTTGCCTTTCTCTTTTTGCTCAATCATTATTTGGGGAGCATCACATGGTGCTTTCTGGTTTCAGCCTAAGCTTAAAGTGAGTAGCAGAGGCATTCTTATATACTGTACTGCTAATCATCCTTCTCACAGACATTCTTCCTTTTTTCCTGTTTTGTATCTTCTATACTTGCTCCCACTATATATGCTCATCTGATTCTATTGCCTGCCTCGTGAGTGTTACATCCTTCCTGAGGACATATTTACACAAGATTACCCATAGTATATATTGTACATATATCAAATGATAATTGTAAAATTACTCTTTCAATTCTCATCGGAAACATTATTGGCTGCACATGCAAGTCATCTACATGTCCTATCAAACATTTCCTATCTAAAAAATCTTCCTGAAAGTGCTAACAACATCCATATCCTTGCATTTTCCTTCGTGTGCACCATTTTGGACGGATTCATCACGCAATGTAACACCACGTGATGTTGGCAGAAAATGAATGTCTTCTACTTACCTTACCTAATAAAAAATGAGGCCTGCTTCGCGGCAGCGCCCGCTAGTCTTCACAATCAATATGTTATGATAGATATGCCCTCAAAAAACGCATTTTCTCCAATACAGGGACGTTAATTGGCATGCCCTCTAGATTCATGAATTCGCGGTAAACATCCTAATATTTCACTTCAATGCTATATCCCTGACTGCTTGTTTTTCTTCGCGCACTGATGAATGTGCATTCAGGTACAGCACTACATAACAGTAAACATGATACCTTGGCCTGCAGGTTCAAAATCCTGTCTAAGGCAGTAATAGCTTTGACAGTGGCCCCAGTTTTTTTGCGCTGCCAGTATGTCGAGATTGCGGCCACGCCTCGTCTGGATAGTTGGATCGATGTGCCGAAGCGGGTTGTGTCAGGAGTGCTTTCGCTGTGCAAGGTGGCGTGGTGATCTAAGGAACCTCTCCAAAAAATTTGTACAAGGCCATGGCTTCTGTGGGGACTAAGATGGGTTTCGGAACAAGAGATTGGTTTGGCTCACCTTTCAAAATCAACACCTATGCCATACTCGCTCCAAAGAAACCCCCCCCCTCTAACTTTGTCGTGGTCATGCTGGTCATCGAAAGCAAAATCTCGAAACTGTTGATGTTTTGCTGTCCACCATAACCCAAATACCAGAGGTTTGTCATTGAGATCCTGGTGTTGTATGTTAGCAAAGTCTGCCAATGTGAGAGTGAGAGCGTTGGCAAATGGGGTCTCTGATGAAGCACCATCCAACATCAATTCTGCAAAGGACAGAATATGGTTTCTATGATCCTTGAACATCAACATGCATCCATCGATTCCAGCATGCACAACTTACTCAAGTGAATAATCACGCATCTGCTCTGCTGCAGTGAGGAGTAGACTGAAGAATAGCTCTTTGTAGAGTGCAGCCACTCCGCCCAATGACATTAACAATTCAGTGGCCCTTCAATGATGATCTTTCACTGCCATGTAGTGTATGTGTGATTCTAACGAACTTAGCTGGGTCACCTTGCTGCAAAGCGTAATAGGCGAGGGTCACACCCTTCTCGAATGCTTGGTGCCAGCCCACCGCATACATTCTGCCTCGACGTTTGGCCTCAGAAAGCATGCGGACACTGTGGTGTAGAGCAGGCTGCACTTGACTATCGTGATCCACGTTTTTGGTGGTTGTTGTCTGGCCCGCAAGCCCTGTCTTTCGCCTCAAGTTCTGTGACTATAGAAATTAAGAGCGGATTCCCCTTCATAAGACACACATTGCAACTCACAGAATTCGAGGTTATCACACTGCCATACCTGGTCCATTCCATAAGTACCGTCAAGTTCTTTTGGACAACCTCTCGTAAACCATGAGTCATGGCTCCCCAAGGCCTGCAGAAACAGAATGTCATCATTGCCTGGACAGAGGGGAATCCTCACGTTATGCGAAACGCCAGTACAATCTTGTTCTCTTGAATGTCGATTCCAATATGGATACCTGCCTCATGAACCCAGGTTATAGGAAGACCATGGGCAGCCGCATCGCTTGCGTCGAGGGGTCCGTTCGTCTCATCCTCCAGTTTCTGGATGTTTCGGAGCAACATTGGGTTCTTCGTCATAGGATGCACAAAAACGGCATCATTGTACAAAAGCTTGAATGCCTACAGCACAATGCCGTGATAAGATAGCAGATTTATGTTCACAAGGTTGATAGATGCACATCCTCCATGTTTCTTAGTTTCTCGTCCAGGTCGTCCTGTAAATCCAGTTGCCTTTTCTTATTACGTCGAGCATTGCGTCCGCGTGTCTATGCAGATGGACATGCAGCACACCCATTTTCCAAAATCCCGACGCATATTGACAAACGTACCCTTCTCTTACCATTATTGAACTTATTGTCCGGTAAACCTATGTTACGATGCCTGGCCTCTTCGTCGATTTCCCTGTCCTCGAGATCTTCACGCAGGCCGAGCATGTCGATCAAGTCTGCGATGTCATAGGCAGTCGGCTCTATCGAAGGATCGTGAGAGGTCTGATTGGAACTTGCATCGGAATAAAGGGGCGAGGGGTCTGCTGCTTTGAAAGTAGTCGGGGTGTTCATAATGTTCATATCCTGAAGTCATCGTCTGTAAATCCCACAAATGTACACTCGCTCACGTGCGCGTTCCTGCACAGACGCGATGATCTGGCACTCGGCCAACACACTTCCCATACCCACCCACAGAGGAATCAGGTTCCACAGGAACTGACTCTGGTGGAAGGCCGTTCGGGTTCTACAGGAACCGCTCAGCATTTATGGAGCCCGTATCTCTCCTTGCAGAGTTCAAGCCACAGGCGCTCCCTCTTTACATGATTCTACAACCTTTCCTACCTCTTTCAAACTGTGGGATCACTAATGAGTGGTAAGTCGACATCCTTTTTGAAAACATATACCAGCTCACTTATTGGACCCCTGGTCACACGCACTACGCTCACGCGTGTGGTGTAGACTTACTTTCCATCCTTGGACAGCATGTTCACTCAGTAAGTGTCCCCATCGTATTACCGTATCGCCAATGCGATAAATGCTATCATTCTAAGCAGTATTCCAACGTGGCTTTCGTCGATTTCACTCGACTTGTGGCGACAACAATCATTGCCAGTGCCTTTTATAATGACGACCCCATCCGGGTTGACATCGGCCACCTCGGACCCCCCACGATGTGTTACCCTGACCATTACATGCCCAATTGTCGACCGCTGGAGTCCCATGGACCTAGCAACCCTGAAGAGAAATGGCTGGCGCCGACGCACTAAAAACGATGGACGGGGAAATGGACGACGATTGGGACCAACGCTGAGTTCTTGCCGACGACAACGGCGTTCTGCAATGTTCTTGTGACGTTGACTCTCTTTAACCATGACCGATGAGCGTCACGCACAGCGTGGCGCTCTCTGGACCTCAGCCCGTCAACATGTGGTGGGGCGATGACGTCGTGTCACCCTCCAACGAATGCCTCCCCTTCACGAAAGCGCCCCGGGACGTTCCAGCCCTTTCAAACGATGACCGATGCAGGCAGTAGCAACGAGGCAACGATGTTAACATCCGCCCTCTGTAGTCCGGGAGCATCTGCTTACCCGAAGCCGCCTCCACTTCTGACCCACAACGACCGGGTGTCGGATCTGACTGCAGATGCTCCTAGTGTGTTGTCCACACCAACGATGACGCCCCAATCATACCAATAGACTTCCTAGGAAAAACCAGGATGTCGTTTATGCCGCTCACAAAAGCACAAGATCTCCGGTCAACGAAAAAGTCTGGTCCCCACCATCCTTTAATTCTCGGGTTAGCATCACCCATCACCTCTCCTCCGGCTCAGCCTCCGTCCAGAACTTCAACGCCAGATCTCGTGGAGCGGGCTGACATCAAACGTAAAAGTTATTCACATCACCATCACGATTCGCCATCTCCCACTTCAACGGTCTCATTTTCTGATCCTCGTCTTGGTTCAGCACGGTCTGACCCCAATCCTCCCACTGCCCAATCATGCACTTTCGACCCCCTTTATCGATGGCCCAGTTCCCCTATGGCGCCGGGATTTCACAATTACCATCACCGCCCACAATCAGTATCCACCTCCTCAGAAAAGAGCACCCTCAGCTCTCATTCACTTGTGTCAACAAATTGTCACCAAGGATGGAATCAGGTTGATATTCGGGATCCTTCTGTTCCAGAGCTATCGCCGCCCTCCGATGATATACCAAATATAGATATACGATCGATGGATTCGACGAAGGCCACTGACAAAAAACTGCCACCGGTATTCGACACAAACCCCGGTAAAAAATGGCAACAGAAGCGGTCCGCATCAGCATCTCACGCCTCAATTGAAGACACGTCCGATTCATCAATAGCTGTCAGTCTGTCTCGAAGTCCGCGTCTTGCCTCGGAACGTTCTGTAAAACCACTCAATCTTAGGAGTCAATCAATATGGACGGGAGTAATTCATTGAAAGTCGAATGGCCAGCTGACAAACAGGACGCTATATCACGCCAAGGGCGTCCAACATTGCTATAGACACAAATTCTCTTTCATGATCACCTCCCCTAACTCCAGGCGTCCGAGTGCCTTCAATGGAGAATCACAAGCGACCAAGGAAAACATCCAATGAGAGCCAGGATGTGACGTATCTCATCAAAATAGCGAGATATTCACGCAAGATACAGCCTTTCAAATCCAGACGTCATGGAATAATCTTTGCGGCTCCTCATATCGATTCGAAAGGTTCCTGTGGAATCGCACATTTCGCTAAGCCATGCTTACATCCCTGTCCAAACTCAAATCAATCCATGCTTCATTGATACAATGCCTCGGTTCTGCCTCCGCTTACTCTGCAATCGGGAATCACGACGGGGAATCGCGCATTTCGCTAAGCCATGCTTACATCCCTGTGCGAACTCAAATCAATTTGTGCTTCATTGATACAACGCCTCGGTTCTGCCTTCGCTTACTCTGCAATTATTCGAGCCATGCACTCGCCCTCCCCCTCCATGGCGAGTTTAAATTCATGCCTAGCCAACATAGCACTCTGGAATGGCGTGAACTGGTGACCGGAACCATTGTGTCAGGAAAGGTGGGTTCTATTGCCCATCTGTAACTGTCCATGCTGAACGCTACTAGAGTAAACAGTATTTCCGAAATTCTAGCCTTAGAGTCTGCCGATTACTTGAACCGATTACGAGTTGGCCTCCTCCATCTACTCCTTCGCTTCAGCAGGACCTTGTTCTGTTGGACATGCTAGCACAGCTTTCATGTACTCCTGTCGGTTTATTCAATCGACTCGACTCAGAAGCCGAAGATCAGGTTTCGTCTCTAAATCCAGTCGATCCAGATGCCTCCAATGAGTGGGCTATTTCCTGTGCTCTGGATCTCAGTCTGCGCCTGATTGCGATTCCCTGCAGCGGCGCTCCGTCATCGACCCCGGAGATACGACTTGAGGTAGAACAGTGTGCCACTATTGACAATGGGACAACATTATTTTCTCCTCAAGACCATATACTTGGTGGTATACATCCAAAACATACCGCCGCCTTACTTCGACTCCTTTATACCCATACTTCTATCAACCCGGCCAACGTGTCTCCTGTCTCGACGTTCATGGATGAAACGCTTCTGTGAACGATTAGCCCAGGCGGATCGGGAACTCTGGGATGCATTGGTATGTTACCTTTTATGCCCTGGCATATAAGGCATCTCATCTTCCTTGCAGAATGTCCACGGACTGGATCCCACAGAACCCCATTACTCCTCGTATGTTATATCAATCCCACAACAGCGCCTTTCACCTGATGGTGCCTGTTAGTCACTGGGTTGCGTCATTATTTACCGAGCCACTCCCATTCCCTTTCTTAATTCCAGTTTGGGACGGTATGTTCTTGCGTCCGACGATGCAACGCGATGTAAACCCCAAGTTGGACTATATCCTAGATATATCCATTGCAATTGTAAATCCTGGTCCATATACCCAGAGGATTTCTACCCTGGGGGAGGATACACATCATTCCCGTTCGGCAGAGTACGCATGGATGGTGTTTGGTCTCGACTGGACTTCGTTGAGAGCCTCTGCCGCTACATCACTTACTCAGCCAAATTCATCGCCTCCGGTCCGAGTCGGCGGGGCTCATGGAGGTGAGCACAACGCCCTGCCCTGATGCGTGTTGATCACTCTCGCACAGCAAAGTTCATGTCATCCCCGATTGTCCAGACGTTGGCGACCACCGTGCCCATCAGGGTGAACATCTGCTTAAATCTTCGGAATGTCGGCGTATTTTGCTAACCACGAATGTGTATAGATGTACTTGCAGCGCCTTGCCACCAAATCAAAATCGCCCTCGAATTCCCCAAGTTCATGTTTCATCCCAGAAATGATGCCCGCTGGAGTAAATAACTCTGTAATTGAGGTTTGTTCAATCTGTTAAGGGATGAGGCCTGATTGATGAGGACTGGCTCTCAAAGCCCGACAAATCCATCGCCGACTCAACGGCATATACAACGTTTGCGAAGCCACTTCACCTTGTTAAGTATCAGCCCGGGGTCCCTTGCTCGTCCAATGACTATCAGCAGTTGTCGACACCTGACGACAGACGATGACCATTGGGAGGAGAAGGAACAGCTCTACCATCAAGCCGCTCACGCAAATTTATTAACGAGCTCAACAACTCATCACGTTACAACGGATCAAGGAACTCGGTGATCTTTCTATACTGTGTACAGTCAATCGACCTGCATCCTACCAATATCCGCGCCTCTGCTCTCACTGACGTCTGCTCGATCCTTCCCCTTCTTTGACGTGGACCTCGACTTTCTCACCATCCTGGCCGCCACACTAATGTCTATTTCCTTGCCTCCATCACCTCTACTGCCTTTGATATCGACTGGCTTGCCGTTATCACCTGCGTCTTTTTCCCTTCCAGATCCACTGCCGAGTCCGGGGTTGTCACCTCCTGCAACCTGTCCAGAGCCCTTCATAACTTGATCAGCTTTTGACGCAGGGCTGGCCTCCTTCGCTTGGCATCGTTCGCGTTTCCTGGCCAGGAACCGCTCAAATGGGCTACCAGTATCTGTCTTCGCAACCACCAGCACCAAGTTGGGCACTGATGGTCTCTCTGGATAGCAGACTTCATAAGGGGATTGAGAGAGCACCACCAATTTCAGGATTTCAATCTGGTAGACCTTTAGCTGGTAACACCGTCAGTTTACTGTCTATTCTGATATACCAATGAAGACTTACCATGCCCTCATTCAGAGCATAACAACTAAACTTGCACTCTGCCATGATGCAAGCCCCTGGTCTTAGGTAATCATACCACAGCCAGGGAGGCAACAGGTTTCCCGATTCATCGCGCCAATCAGGCTGCTTGATTTTGTCACAGCCCAGTGCAAAATATGGACCTCCGAAATCACGGAGGACGCGCGGGTCATAGTAAGCACCCAATTTAACTTCAAGATCTACACATGTCAGATCATTGTAGGACAAAAATCGTTTAGTAATACATACTCGAGATGTCAATCGGCTCTTGGCCGCCGTGCTTGTCACCATTGTCATCATTGAAAGCAATCTTCCGCTTATGGCCTGCTTTGGCTGCTGTCGGGCCTCCGGGATTCTGCGAGCATACAGTCACCCTGATATATAATATCGAGAGCCCGGGCACATCACATGTACCATATACAAATAAGGGGTGTGCAATGCAATCATCGACTTCGGTCCGACGTCTGCTCCTCCCGCCCAACGCAGCCATTCTTTGACCGTGGGCCACTGACAGAATATGGTCAGATACATAGTCATAACTATCGTCCGATATGCACCGATTTCAGTTCCTTTTCACGCTCCACGTCGAGGTGGCACAGCCCTGCAAGAGTGGTCACCTGGTTGGCGTAAAACGCCTCCAATGCATCCGATGCCCCGGTAGGACACTCGATCTGAAGGATGTTGCGAATTTTTGAGTTATCCGTCACAGGCACAAACTAGATGCAAACCACAATGAGTAACGTCCGTCGCCCTGGCAAAAGCAGAGGAACGGACCTTTGAACCATGGTAGTAAGTACCTTTGGCACTCAACACTGTGCCAGTCATCGCGGGTTGAATCTCACCCAGGAGGACACCGACATAAGGTTGCTTGTTGGCATCAACATACTCATATCCTCCTCGCTGGCTGTCTCGGCGCAAGACGTCTTTCCCAGCCTCGGCGACTGCCACTGCATCGGACCCTAATGCCAGACAGTCCTTGACCCATAGATCATATGCACCACTGCTGTTCAACTTTGCAAAATGTTCATCCGGAGCAGTGAGAGATGCAGTCGAGGGTTTTGCATTTTCATGCAGATTGCAAGCAGTGGAGTTGCTCATGGTGTGACCTGTAGACAGGGTAACTTGTATCATTCATGGTGCCTTTTAAGCTGTAACCGTGACTCAATAACCTTCTATGACACCCTAGAGTGCGTGTTTTCCTGTGGAACAGCGGAAAGCACAATCATTGATGATGTCTCACAGCACAACAAGGGACAGGAGGCCATAGGAGGGGTCGGCATCCCTTTACTGGCACATGCTAATCAAGCCGAGCGCATATAGGATGGTGGGGAAAAAAAAAAAAAAAAAGGAGCCGTTCCCAAATAGGCAGCAAGGTTAATCCAATGGCCTGGGCAAGTGCGTATCGACACACGCTGCGAGACGCTGCAGGCATTTGCATTCAGGTAAACCGGAGTTTATCCCTAATTGGACATGTTCAAGGCTACAGATGGGTCTGATACACTCTTACATCATGGAGGCACGGTTCTGGATGTACGAAGCAAAACCACGGTTGGTAATCCCTTGCTCCCAGCCCAGCCCCTCCACCCTATCATCTCGATCCTCCTGAAAACTATCTGAAATACGTTCCAGTTCCACAGTCCAGGTGAAGCGGTCTCCGATTTTGCATGATTTCCCATCCAACTCCTTACTAGGCTGGAACCAACCAGGTGCAACAATGGACCATCCATGCTGAAAATACTTCTTCAAGGCTATGTCCCGCACATCGGAAAACGGCTGAGTGACAACAGCCACACCATCCCTGAAAGTCGACAGTGGATAGAGGCTGTAAGCACGTTTGAAGCTGATCACGTTCATCACAACCGCTTCAGAGGATGGTCAGACCAGTGACTCGTTCAGAGCTGTATACCATACATACTGGAGTGGAAGTTTAAAACGCAAGCCAAAGGTCCAAATCTGCAGGCCACAAGTTGGATTTTGGTCATTGCACCCAGGCAGGCAAAGTCGAGAACTTTTGTGATCATCACGGCCTTGATGGGACAGCCGCCATAGGCCATGGGCGATGCTTTATTTTGGCAAGTAGACGAATCTGACGTGCACTTATAGTCAATGCTTTCTAGCCATATGGCCATGCAATGCATATTGTATGCATCAATGTACACATCAAGGTCCGAGGACGGCAGAGGAGTGCGGGTGAAGAACTGCAAAGCCGTCGATCCGGAAACCAGTGCACTGGTCATCTCTTGAAGGACCTGGAACTGCTTGATTTCTGGTGCCATGAAATACGGCCTTAAGACTTGCCCAATTGTCAAAACTCGAGTCATGTATGCAGAGATACGTGCGTGGAATGCTTTGTCCGTCAAGGATAGCTGCACCAAAGCGAATCCATCCAGCTCATCGAGGATTAAATCCTCTATCTCGACAGTGCTGTGCTAGGTTAAGTGCAAACTCGATGCAAAGATGGACAGACTTACATGCAGCAGACCTTGGAGAAACTCATAAATGACGGGTGAGCATTAGTAGCAGCAACACCAGACATGGTATACCCCCAAGAGATCGAACCAGTATCTGTCGATGCCCATAGCCCAGATATTAAGGGGGGAAGAAAGGGGATGAAAATGGTCACGTGCAATCGACAGTGCCCTCTCCTTTCGACACAGATGCAACAGCATGCCCCCTCAACTACCCTGTATTTTCTCTGCTGAAATCTTCCAGCTCATCATATCTGTTTCCGATCCCATCACCCAGAATGTGTGGAGGCTCGTGTGTCAGGACACTGATCAAATCATACAGTTCACATGCAAAAAGCAGATTCAGAATGTTGTAGCCCCCTTTTTCGGCGATGTGGCAACTTGCCAGAGGTTCCTCTCATATTCTGAGGGAATCATATGTCGAGAGGCTGCACTCCTCATCTTCCTTCCTGGCACATTCGTCTCGAACAGTATAGATATCTTCATCCCTGCACATGCACAGGGGTGCGCCGAACGGAAACTCTGCCAAATAGGCTACCGACGCCTTATGCAACACAGTACCTCATTGTGTTCTTCTCTCGTCAAGGGTCCACAGTCCATTCTCCTTCATGGAATAGTAGGCTTTCGTCCCGCTGAAGCAGTTGCACTGCAGCCATGCACACTGGATTGGTGCTCTTTCTCCAGCACTTGCGCCTTTCTAGCATGCCCCACTCTCACTCTCCTATTCACCGGATATTTCTGGTCCCACCCAGATCCTGATCGGGCCCGCTTTTGGGAGCGCAATGGGTTCAAAGTCTGCAATTCCCGTACCAAACTGCCAGAGTCCTTAGCTGCATCGGGTTCCGAGGATGATCCATTGGAAGAACATGATATAGGGTGGATGGTATGAGTGCATGGCTCATGTCATCAAGGTTGGGCAACTGGAGGGTTTCTGGGTTTGCCATGTAGAACACAGATTGGATTGGTTGAATAACCAGCTCACCAGTTGGCTCATCTGTGTCCCTTTCCCTTTTCCTTTTTTTAATACAGACGGCAGCATTTCACTGGCTCTGTATCATCTGCATAATATCAAAGATAAGACTGGCACTATACTCCAGCGTACCTAATGCACCATTAAAGTCAATGACCCTTTTACGTGGCTCGCAAGGCTCAGGGGCAGTCCCTGCATGATTCTGTTCAGTAGATTAGCGACGAAGATGAACGATGTACGCACCTGGATACCCGTTGTGCATACGATTCAATCCACAACCCAGCCATTCGCCATATGGTGGATTGGCTAGGTTTAAATGGTATTCATGAAACTGCTGAGCGGTAACGGCATTATTGACCTCAATAGAGGCCAACTCAGTGCGAAGATCCTGGGAGGGCCGGCAACATATCTTAGCCTTGTCGAAGGGCCTCAGGATGCACAGCCCATTCAGCGAAGTCACACGAGAGAGCATGACATATGGAGATTCTGATCCACTGCAGCTTGCCAAGTCCACAATGGCATTAGGCAGTGTTTGGCCCTGTGCTCTATAGGCGGTCATGGCAAAAGCTGGGAACAATGGCAGTTGTGAATGTGAAAAATGCATCTCCTGTCCACTGAACTTGTTGCCAACAGAGAATTGCACAACGTCAGGCAAGACAGGGTATTCCCGGGGTGATAACCCCAGCATTGGATTGGGGCTGCTATCTTGAACCGATATGACACATGACTGCAATACTCTATGCCCATCATCTTCCAAGTAGTATCTAATGCTCTTCATGATACCGCGGCTACCATTGACCATACCAGACTCAACTGCATAGTTTTGTGCCACAATGACTGGCATTCCGATAGCCAGTGGTATCCTACCCAGGCGGTTGTTCGTTAGACTACTGTGAAGCTCTCGCAACCGCTCACCCAGTGTCACTGGCACCACTTTTCCTTGGTATCTGTCAACAGCCGTGTAGTAGTGCAAATGTAAGCCATTGTCTTCTGCATACCGGTCTGCCATTGCCTTGTTGAGTAAATCCTTGCTAGCGTTCTCCATTACAATCACAGGAGCACCTCGCCAGCAGCTCTGCGTCCTGTCATAACCACAACGTGAGATGAGGCGTGAGGATAGAACCCTGTAGTCATCATCGGTGCATTGCCCAACACGTAAGCGCTCCAGGAGTGATAAGAAGCCAGGGTCTGAGACCTGGCGCATGACAATGGTTAGTTGGACTATTACAGTGACAGATTGCCAAAGAGATTTGCCCATCAGCGCACTGTCTGTCCTGCCTTTTCTTCCCTTCCTCCCCATGGATGACAAGGAAGCGTAAAGACGGGTGTTTCCTACAGGAGGAAGCTGTGCAAAATCACCTGTGAACAGCACATTTATGCCATCAAATGCAGCTTCATTACCTTTGGCCTGTGAGAGTGCACTACTTATATCAGCCAACATCTGGCAACTGACCATGGATATTTCATTGATGAACAAGAAGTCGACGCCTTCCCACATGCATTGCAACTCAGCTTTGGTGGAACCACTCATTCGTCCATCATGCATCAAGCCCAGCTTCAGTGCTGCATGCAGTGTGCAACCACCCACATTGGAGGCTGCAAGGCCCATGTACGAGCACACACGGAATCTCCTGGCATTTCCACTTAGTTCAAAATGCCGCCTCAGGCAGGACAACACATGGCTTTTTCCAGTGCCCGCTGCCCTTGCTAGGTACAGACGCAGGGGAGTGTTTACACTAGGACAGGATGCATGAGATGACACAATATGAACCACACATTCCTGGGCCTCATTCAGATTCCACTCACGACACAGCCCATCGATATTGAATGCAGTGGCTAACGAGCTGACCATCACCCCATCGGGAGTGCAAGAGCTAGATGCTGCAAGTTCACCACTCTCGGCGGATGCCACCATTCCCAAAAAAGCTATAGGAGAGTCATAGGATGCTAAATTAGAATCCATCGCCGCACATTGCAACTCAGCCACAGTCCGTTCTTTGCGCTTCTTGTAGGCATCTTTCCAGGCATTCTCCATGGCTTTATCATCCTTGTCTACTCGAAACGCCTTCCCATCAACAGCTCTCTGAGTAGGTGCAGGATCCATTATGCCACCATCTATCGCATGTTGCAGAACCTGATGTGATACAGTATCGACACGATCAACCCTGGCAGACTGGGTTTCTGCAGATTTGGCCAATAGCCTCAACATGTCATCTTCCTGCAGCAGGCTGGAGCAGGCTGGCAATGTCTGCAGGCTCAGCAGTCACCTCGTCCACAGGCATCCCTCTCATAGCAGTATCCAACTCTTTGGGCCCATAGTTTTCACGGAAATGATCATCTCGACTGTCCCGACACTCGTGCAATTTCTGCATGTTATCCATTGCACACCGCAAGTGGGGAGGACAAGATGGCAGCCAGGCACTGAAGGCATCTTTCCATGACTGCCCATTGCAGTGCAAGTCACATGGTCCTCGCCAAGGCTTAAAAAAGATGAGCATCAGTCGACAGTACTGTTCTTCGGCCTCTGCTCGATCCCTCCATGGCAGTGAGGGACCAATTGGTACTGGTACGAAGCACTCTCCACGGCTATGAATATACTGAATGTGAGTCCGATGGTAATCGTGGCCACATAGAAATGCTGAACTTAGGGTTTCCCTGGACACATGGACAGCGGTGCCTGTGTTGCCATTGTCATCGGCTTTCTGCGCCAACTTGCGATCAGAGGCGCGCCTCTTCCCAACCAAGGATGTCATATCCCATAAGCAGTATTTTTCAAACAAACGGCCTCGATAAACGTAATCCATGACTTGAGATGGCACAGTAACCAAATTTCCATTCTCATCGACGTCAATACGCACAGTCTCCGATGCATATTCCTTTGTGCCATCCACATCATCATCAAGTAGGCCATCTCCTGTATTATCCATCGACAATGGGGTGTTGGAGATCTCCCCAGAAGAGCACAGTTCGCTCTCTTGGACATAGCATTCGAAGCTCAACCAGAAAAGGCTGCGGAATCGATGGCTCGTATAGTGATCTCCATATCCAAGTAGATAAGAAGCCACCTGCTGTCCAGACAGCTCTTGCCGCAATATCAATGCATGTGCGCATTTTTGCAAAAGCCTCTTTGCCTTCAGTTCTACATCATCATCTTCAGAGCCCGGAATTTCCAACTTCCACACAGCTTCCTCCAACACACCATAGGCAACATGATTCTTCATTTGAGACTTGGAGATATAATCAGTAATGTAATACAAAATGGCCTTTGCAGAGCGACCTGAGGTGATGAATTTTATATCCATGTTGCATCGAATAAGCTGCAACATGGTGGCGTTGAAGTTGTTCACCATGCCATCCAGGCAGCGCAGAGTGAGGCATCCAGTAGTGGTATCAATTACTGTGTGACCCTGTATCCACTCCTCTTCCATTTCAAACCGGCAGGTGAGGCGGTCATCACCACCTTTCCAGTATTTGTAGCAGGTGGCCATATGGTGATGGACCTGGCATGCAGTGACAATATCATGCAAGTCTTGCAGCTGAGCCTCTTTGGAAGACCCACAGCCAAGCTCACCTCTTCTGGCACATGGATGCAACCCATGCAAGGGAGAATGCTCAGAGTCTCCTGTAGGAGGCATGCCAGAGGGTGGACTAGGCACTCCATTGCTGATGGTATCATCCAGGAACTGAACCACATGCCGACCAAAACTTCCATCGCAATCAGTAAGCAGACGCTCCCGCAGCTGATCAGCGTCAGGTGCGCCATTTATCCAAATGAGCATATGACAGTGCAGTGATCCCCAGCCCTGTGCCTCTACACAACCGTAATAGCCTGTGACATTCCCAAGGATACCTGTCTTTGCCTGAGCAGGATCGTATGTGAGAATGGTGTCAATAATCGCCTTCATGTAAGTGTCAAAGAACTTGGCTGCTATGCATGGGTTTCGTGCCACAAGGCCCGCCTGTTCTCTGTAGGCACATGCAGCTGGGTTTGTGGGATTATCAAAATCGATATCAGCACCTGTAAGAAAGCTGACTAAAGGATTCCAAATATCATTGGGATTAATAGTGATGAAGAAAGCAGGTAGACCTAGACGGATCATCAAAGCCCGGATTTCATTTCTCATACTGATCTTGGAGGCAGGGGAACCGTGCACATGTGCATTGATTGTTTGCAGTTCCTGTAATAGGCATTGGACACCCTTCTCCTCTTCCGATAAATTAGGTGTCTGCTTGCTGTTCAGTTTCTCACACATTCGATGGATCTGCTCTGGAGTCACTGAATTTAAACTTTGTGCCACATCACAAAAATTATTGCGCTTCACTCTGAGGCTGGTGCGCTGGAGCAGCATCCATCATTGAAGTATGTTGAAGACAGTAAACATGAAGGAGGTATGCTCTTGGAATCGATGATCTGACAAGGAAAGCAAATGCTTGACATGATTCTGCAAAGACACAGCAACTCTGTGTGAGCGATCCTCACACCCACCTACACCATATGGATACAGAGTTGGATACATTTTAGGCAACAAATGTGGGTCATTGAACATGTTACAAGGATTAGGACCATGAGGCATTTGCAAGTATGCCCCACCACCTTTTAGATGTCATAGTGCTGCTGCCTTTATTTGCGCAGGGTCTGCACACCCATCCAAGTCAGCCAACATGAGCTTTTCCAAGAGAAAGCCATCACCGCCAGCTGTGGGCATCATTGAGATGGGATCTGCATCAGAGCTGCCATTGCCATCTGCATAGCCAGCCATCCGAGCATCATGCTCAAAGGAGGATGACACATGCTCAATGGTGAAGGGTAACAAAGGCTCCTCCTCCAGCTGTGTAAGAACTTCCTCATTGATCACGACATCTTTGTACAGATGGTTGTTAGCCTTGAGCCACATAAGTGCTCTGTGAATACGGTCAGCTCGAACCACCAGCGGAAATGCATGTTGCAGTAGCTAGGCACGGTCAGGAGCCTTTGCACCCACAAACAGCACGCAGATGGGGGCTACAATGTCCTCAATGGAAGGGGGCAACAGATTGGCAACAGACTCTGGATCTTGTGGAAAGACAATGACATGGCCACGCAGGCCCCTTTGTGGAAACTGAGCCCTATCCTGATTGCACTCTTTAAGTTGTAAAATACAGCACTTAGCATGGAAGAGGGAGATCATGCTTTCCTCCACCACACTAAGTGACTGTAAAGCTGGTGGGCAATCACCAACGAACAACCCGTTTGCCAATGAAAGACGTGGAACGTGTCCTGCTTTCAAGCTGCCGTTACAGTCTGAGCATATGTTGAGCCACTGCTGCCCATCCTCCGATGTAACCACACCTTTCTTTTCCACAACATAATCCTGCAACACACCAGAAGAAAATGGCAGTAGATTCCTGATGACTGGACTAAGGAATTCTGAAGAATACTTCAACATGTGAAGTTTTTTGTCTATGGCTGGCACCAGGACAGAGGCAGACTGCAGATGCGAGACTCCACAGGATGCACAGGTGACGTTGCGAAGAGCCTCTGCAGATGTAGCTAGGCGGAAGCCACGGGCAATCTCATTCTTGACTCAGTCCGATATGTTCTGTGGCCACCCAGCATCCTCTCCGCTACTGGATTGCTGCCGCTCAACTTCATCCAGCATCTTACCATGCTCTCTACTCCGAATGTACTGCTTCAGACGAGTTCTCAGCTGAGTTAGTTTTTCATCTTGAGAATAGATGATATGTCTAGACTGCAATAGCTCACAGAGAGGCTTCAGTTTGAGATGCAAGCCAACATCAGTCAGAAGACGCAGCTCAGTCAATTCAGTATCTGAATTCAGGGCATCTGTTCCTCCACAAAATTGAGCCAGAGACACACAACCTGGAGGACACAACTCTTTAGAAGAGATACAGTGGCCACTGGCAACATGATGCATCAAGAGCTGACGCACTGCAACTTTATCGCCAACAACAGTGAGACCATGTCTATTTGCATTGTCGATAAGGACAGGTCGTGGCATACTACTAATTGAATTCAAAAATTCAACTGGTGGCGCTAGTTCAGGAGGGCATTCCAGTGCGGATTGCTGAGAGATGAAAGGTTGCAGCATCACAGTCATGGCAGAGCCATCTGAAACAGCAGGAAACCCAAGGGCCTTTGCAATGTCTCGAAGGCGGCGACGAGAGAGCTGATCATGAGAGGCCAGCAAGGTCTTCCCAATGGCAACAGCAAGCTCCAAAGGTGAACGGTAAGCCAGATGGACAAGCTGACATAGTGCTCCACCACTGAGCAAGCAATGGCCACCCAAGATATGTTGGAAAAGCATTTGTCGGTGTTCCTCTAAGGACCAAGTGTCATTATAGTTGATCTGGTTTTTTTTTTTTTTTTTTTTTTTTTTTAAATCAACAATTTGTATTGCGGTGCTCGATGGCAGTCCGTATGTAAATACAACGAGGTATCTACGATAAATACCGAAGTTTAGGGCCCTCCAAGTGGAGGACCCTTATCGCCATCTCCTTTGCAGGATAGGCGCTAGACTAAACGGTGGAATTCCGTGTCTAGACCCCAGAATCAACTTGGATTCAATATCTGGATTAGTCATCCAGATGAACCGGCAGAGGATAAGTCCTCTCGGGCCGGAGTCGGGGACTGCCCTGGTCCGCCACGGTCCAATTTCGGCCAGGAGCGAGTTACCAAGAGGCCAAGCCGACGCAAGCCGGACATTGGTAAGCCCCACCTACTTTACTTTTCCCGTTCCTGAGCATGTGGTTCGCTGATGCCCGAGGCGCGATCCCCAGTCATGTCCCAGGTCTCTGCCTTGCCAGCGTCCAGCCTCAGTGTGCACCCCAGACCTAAGGCCTAGGCTGAGGAGTTCTACACCCATGCTTAACCCGGTTTGCATGCCCCACAGGAGGTCTCGCTCCCACCTGAGCAGTGCTTTACGCGGTTTAGCCCCCCTTGCAGGCTGCTACCCAGGCTCCAGTTCTGTCCCTCCGTTGTGCTATAGCGACCGTCTACCCAGGAGTGTCGCACTCGGATTCAACTTAAGCGTTACCTGGGTGTTTATCCCAGGACTACCGACAGAGGTTAGGTCTCTCGAGCCAGGACTAGAGACTGTCTAGCCTTGCTACGCCCAGCGGTGTCTCGCAACCCCAGTCCTGCCTTCCCGTCCCCTGACGATGGTTCCTGATGCCCTTAATGCCGATCCCCAATCTGACTAGTCTCTGTCTTGCCACGTGCCTCCCAGACTGGCATCCGATATCCGCAAGCCATGGTCCTCCCACGCAGGTCCCCCAGGGGCCCTTAGCTGAACGTCTGATCTCTTCCACCATTGGTGTACTGCGCCGTGACTAACCACCTGGACTCCTACTTCCGCTCACTGGTCCTGCCCTGTTGGCTCAAACGCCATCGGGTGTTATCAGCCGTTCCCGGTTGTCCCTTATCCTTCGGCCCCTACCTTTAAGATCGGATCCGTTGTCTGCCGATTAAGGCATTGTCCGGCACTTACATCCCAAGGCCATCCACGCCAGGAAACCCGGTCCGTGGTTGGTCCTGATCAGAACCCGTGCTCTGTCCGTGTGTGACGCATAACCCAGCTTCGTCATGTGCCAGCTGCTTAGTCATGTGACCAAGTCACCTCCCCGTGGGAACAGCTGTCACAGGGTCGGATACTTCCTGCCCGCGTCCGTGGAACCAGCTCCGGACACTTCCGAATGCAAACCTGAAGATGCCACCTCCAGGACTAGAACCCGCGGCTTCGTGGATTGCCACATCCACAGGACTACCTGACTGCGTTTACCGCTATGCCAACCAGCCCCCATAGTTGATCTGGTGAGCACTCAAATCATTTAAAAGGACGGCCACATCTGCGTCATAAATGGTAGAAGAATCCTTCAGAATCCTCATCATTTCATGTAATGCATTACAAGTCCCAGAACCACTGGCAAAGACAGTGTTGCCTGCATCAGCCGAGGTTGTAATCCCCCTGCCGCTGCCTGTGAGCAAAGAAGGTGGGCATGTCATCAGAAGGTGGGAAGGCACAGCACTTACCTGAAAGGGGAATGTCCTGAAGCAGCCGTCTGACGTCTTCTTCTACTGGGTATAGCTCTCGGAGAAATGCAACCCAGTCTCACCCAACAGTGACATGGTGAACCCGAGCTGGGTGCAATACAATGCGGCAGGTGAAGGTGGAGCCCCTGTTCAAAAATGCAGACAGATCTTGCAATGAAGGCCATCGACCGACCACAAGCTCGGGACCAAAACTGTGCGGTGCATTATAATCGAGGAAGAGGGGATAACGGTGACCCCCCACTGAAGTGCTCATCGTTGGCACAAAAGGAAGAGGAGGAGGGACAACACTAGATTACAGGGTACACTACCAAGAAGGAAGGTCGACACCACGAAAACGCACGTAATCAGACCCCGTGACGATTTTTAGGGCCAGGTTACCTCTGCCAAGAACCCGTACAGTGGTTGAGATGCATCACGTGACACAACCACCTTTCTACAACGGCCAATATGGCGGACGTTCGCGCCCTCCTCAAGGCAAAACGGCAGGAGGCGAAAATCAAACACCCGCTTGCGTCCTACAGTCAGTCGGGCCAACTGCGATGCGTTGCGTGTGGCACGCTCGTGAAGCATGCGTCCGCATGGGAGGGTCATCTAGGGAGCAAAAGCCACCGGCTTAACGTCACGAAGCTAAAGGAGGAAGGAAAGGCGCGAGAATCAGAGAGGGTCGAGGAAGAGGAGGAAAGACACCAGATGGTTTCTCGCGGCAAACGCAAAGCAGACTCTGATATGATTTTGGAGACGAAACGAATCAAGTCCGAGACGATTCCGGCCTCTTCATCTGGACCGTTTCCCTCAGATTTCTTTTCCGATCCTTCGCGTGTTGCGCCAATAGCCTATTCGAGTGAGTCTGAGGGCGAGGATGGAGCGGCAGATGAAAAGGCAATCATCCGACCTAATACCTTTGAATCTGGATATTCTGCGATAGACCTGGAGTACGAGCTCTTCCAGCGCGAAGTGCTTGACCAGACGGACGAAGTATCTGAACGCGAGGCCTATGCACGGGCGACTGTCATGGCAGAGCCTGAGCTTGTGTCCAAAGCTTACGAGGGCATGCCTATGGAGGAGAATGTCGAAGACCAGGAAGCGAAAGCGAAAGAAGAGATGACGGAGGAAGAGCTGCATTTGCAGAAGGAACGGGAAGACAGGGAGTTGATAATGGACCGGTTATTAGAGGAGGAGAGGGCACAAGAGGAAGCGGATATGAAAGCAACAGTGCTTCGTGCTAGGGTTGAAGCAGTCAAAAAGAAGTGGCGGGCAAGGGTGGCGAATATCATTTCGGGTTCGTAGCAACAGCAGTGTGTACCAAACTACATAACGGACAGCGTCAGTGTGACTGCGCATTTTTCGCCCCGTCCTTTTCCGGCGCATCTCTGATACCCATCCATTGTAACCAGTCCATGCCTTGTTTGTGGACCATTGCCAACGCTAGCATCACTGGCAGGTACCATAGACTGTGCTGAAAAAGTGTCCTCGCCTGCTTCTCGCCACCTTTCTTCCAGAAAGACCAGGCGGCTCGTAGCAGTATGAGATTGGGGACCATAGAGGAAAGAGCAAACGTCCACGTGGTGAGTCCAGAAAGGGGAATGAGCCCAGAGCATATAGCGACAAGCAACGCGGAATGACGGAGTGAGACTAGGGCGTTTCTTGTAGGTGATAGGACTGAGAGCATTTGGTAGCCTGCTTGGGCATAGGAGCCCCTGACGATGTGCGACAAGGCGTTGAAATGGGGAAACTGCCAGCTAAAGAGCAACATGAAGAGCGCAAAAGGCGCTATTGGGTTGTTGATCAACGACGTGTCGAGAGGCGAGGGAGATAAGAGTGGGGGAAGAAAGAGATGGACCGGATAGGATGGTCCAGGGAGGAGGTGACCCCCACAGGCGGTCCAGCCGATAAGCGGCGGTATCGCGCCGACAATTGCGCCGACCCATGTGTTGAGGGTGGTTTTCCTTTTCATCCAGGTATAAGCCCCTGCGTAAAGGGCAATATTTCCCGCGCCTAGGATGGCCGCTATTGGATTGACCATTGTCCAAAGAACAGTGGGGCCTGCGACGCCAGTGACAAGCGCGAACCCAGCAGCATGGAGTGGGGTGATGGCGCGGCGAACCAGGGGTCGTGTGCGCGTCCTGGCCATTTGCGCGTCAAACGGTACCTCCTGGATCTGGTTGAGCGCGTTTGCGGACGCGGAACAGAGCGCGGTGCCGGCTGCGGTAGACAGCAGAATGGGAACGGTCGCCGGGAGAGGCGAGAGGGCGACACCAGACATGGCCGTGAGGACAACGAGCGCGCTTAGGCGGGACTTGGAGAGCTGGGTGTAGAGGGCAAGAAGACGGGGCGGGGTTAGAACGTCTGCGGGGCGGAAGGCACGTAGAGGAACGGTGGGAGCATGGACGAGAGGTGGATGACGGGCCCACTGAGCATTGTTGAAGAAGAATGAGGTGAACGAGAGTGACCTGAGGCCGCTCGGGCGTCGGGGAATGAGCGAGCAGCGGACGAGCATGGCGACCGCCGTCCGCGCGGAGTTTGAATTGATACTCTTAACCTTCCCACACGCTGCTTGCTCAAAACTTACTCATGCCTGGCACTCATCTTCTTCCCCCAAATCTCCTCAAGCTCTTCGCGCCGCGACCACCCCTTCAATGGTTGCGTCCAGTCGACAAGGATATCGACCGCATAAACCTTAAAAATGTCAGCGGCGTCGGCAATATTCTCGCTCGCCTCAAGGAGGAGAATACCCAGTCCCTCATCTCCTCTGGCGGTGAGGGCATGGAGGAGGGTGAGGAGCTCCCTTTCACCCTTGCAGAGGAGGTCAAACGACAAATACGCCGTGAGGAGCGCAAGGCACGCAAGGCGGAAGAGTTCAAAGTCGCCAAGGAGACCTGTTCGTGTCCTTTACCTCGCTAACCAAGGCCGCATTCTCACCCCTTCACCAGACAAGCCTGCGGATGACCCAGAAGCTGTGGGAGACCCCTACAAAACGCTATTTATTTCCCGCCTCGTAGGTGCATGTCTGCCTGGCTTTTCCCCCCCTACTTGACCGTCCTTTTCCATGTCAGCATAAAAGCGCAACCGAGGCCGACCTTCGGCGGGAGTTTGAAACATATGGTACCATAGAACGTGTACGAATAGTTCGGGACAAAAAGGGCCGTAGTCGTGGCTACGCATTCATCGTATACGAGCGTGAGCGAGACATGAAAGGTACAATTTCCGTTTCCTCGATCCCCTCCTCCCCTCATTTCTCTTCAGCCGCATACAAAGAGTCAGATGGATTACAAATCATGGGGAAAAGGATTTTAGTCGACGTCGAACGGGGCCGTACTGTCCGTGGCTGGAAACCACGCCGACTCGGTGGTGGTCTAGGAGGTCGCCCAAAACGTGTGGAGCCGGTCATGTCTGTTCCCCCTCCGAGGGGCTTCCGAGGCGGCTTTGGAGGGAGAGGCGGCTACGATCGTGGTGGCGGCTTCAGAGGTGGTCGTGGTGCAGGGCGTGGTTTTGGAGGTGGCGACAGGGGATATGGCGATCGCCCAAGTTACGGTGGTGGTGGAGGAGGCGGTTTTCGCGGCGGTTATGGCGGCGGCGGTGGATATCGAGGTCGAGATGATTTCGGGCCAGGTGGGGGTTACAGGTACGAGAGACAGTCTTTTTTTTCTGGTTCGTTTTTTCGGTGCTCACTCGAAGTATCGCACGTAGGGGCGGTCGTGGTGCTGGTCTCGGTTATGGTGGCGCAGGCTTCAACGAACCTGTTCCCAATGGTTATGGCCCTCCTCCAGGGGGTCCCGGTGGGTATGGCGGTCCGCCAAGCGGTTACCGCGGAGACCTCAAGAGAGAAGGACCTGGAGGATACGACGACAGGGATGTCAAACGGCCACGATATTAGTCTTGGTTTGGTATACCTTCCACTTCTTCGTTTCTTATCTGCGGCCTCTATCATATCTTGTTGTCTTTGCGTAAGTATGCCTTTAACCTTGGACGGACCCAGAAATTATTGTGTAAAAGGCAAGTATGCGACAGTAGGTGTCTTCCTCGAGCTGCTTTTCGGCTTTCGGTTCCGTTCAATCATTCCGTTTCATCACGGTGGCTGATAGGGATAGTTTCTTTGTCATTGTACATTTCTGTATCTCATCTCCCTTGATCTCCACCCTTGTTCAGGGAGAGTGCCAGATTGTCTCAAACACCAGCCAAGCTTCTGACGGAGTCTTTGCCCCGGAACGATGGGATGATCGCGTGTTGGAGAAGATGTCCGCAACTGTACGTTCCGAGCGGAACAGCTCCGAGGTATTCTGATCATCCTGCAGCCAATAGCATGCTCACCATCCATCTCGATGCCCTGCACCAATATTTGATGCGGACACACGATGGCAGCCACAGCAGTGCCACAGCCAGGCCAAGAATGTTTCTTTGACTCCTCGGTTTACTGGATTGCCGGGGTCCCCTGGTCGAGCCACCAACTCTTTTGCAGCCGGCCACACTTGATCACCCTTGCGCAGTGCTAAGGGGAATGTTTACTCCTTCCAAAAGGCAGCGAATCGTCGCAAAAGTCATGCAAAGTTGGCCTGTGCGATCAGGGTGACCATGAGGTTACAGCCTACTACATCCAGGCCTCTGGGAAGGAGGATCGATTGGAAATCCTGAAGCGATCGCGTTTCGGCTCTAAATTTGGTCACAGGCTCTAAGTCAACAAGGGTCTGGGTGCTGGCCACCTTTTCGTTCGCTGCACAGTTCAGGGTCAGTCAGACTTGATCCCGGTCCCTCGCCTCTTCTGGTCGCTTTGAGTTCCCCCATTTATCCTTAACAACCCACAAGATATGTTCTCTGTCGTAGACAATGCATCAGCTTCTCGACTTGTTCATCCATCACCGCGATTTGCATCAGCCTCTCTATCGGCCCTGGAGGTTGATTTTGTGGTCACCGTAACAGCCATCTGTATTTTTGTGACGTATAAACCTATCATCCATTGTGACACAGCTGACTAGTATACCGCATTGACAAATAGCTTATCTCCTGAACTAGTGTGCCAAGGATCACCGTCACCTGTCGCTCCTTGAAATACATCTGAAATTCAGTACAACAGTGGCAAAACAAATCTTTAGCGACGATGCAGCCGCTCTGCTCAAAGCAGATTGAATGGCCTTTTCTACCACTAGAAATTGAACTCCCTATATAGCGTTTTGAAGATCTCTCACCTACAAATCAATGTCCTACCAGCTCCTTTCTGTATGCGAGAAGAAAAAATTTTCCGGTTCGTTTCCTTGCCACCCGTTCGCCACTAACCGTGCCTTAGATCTGATCGTCAACCCAGTTTGGTCATTCATCTACATGCGTCTTTTTCGGTATGCCTTAAACTTCTTATTCCTTGCCGCTCTTTCATTTTTTGTCTTCTCCATTTTTTTTCCTTCATTTCGCGTCCGCTGTCCTATGGCTGAAGTATTAACAATACCTCCGACCGCAGATATTTCGTTTACAAACCGCGGATCCAATGCTTGGGATTTCCAACAAAGCTGCAAGTCCATTTTCCTCTTCTTCCCTTAGCGCTCCTGAACCGGATTATGTGTAGCATACGACATGGCGCAGAATCATTCTTTTGTATCTCACACGGAGAATTCCCGGATAAGCCGACCTCTTAGCAGAGGAGCATATGAACGAACAGATGAAAGGTCCGCAGACACGACACCGAACTCCCCGCCTTTCTCTCTCAGAATTGAATTTGCTACTGCGTCTGACAGGCCATCTTCGCGAGAATCCGGCTCAGAGCCTCTTGAATTAGACGATCCAAAGGACCTGAATTCGGGGCCTCCGAGGCCGCGATCCGTCTCCAGTGGCAAGTCGGATAAGGAAAAGCGGAAAAGGTCGCGCGTCACTCCCGAGCAATTAGTCCACCTCGAGCGCTTTTTTGCCATAGACCGCAGCCCGACCGCTGCACGCCGTCGAGAAATCAGCGATATGCTGGGGATGCACGAACGACAAACTCAAATTTGGTTCCAGAACAGGTATGCTCTAACCCCAATGGTACAACGCATTGCCTATATATCCTACCGCCAGGCGTGCTAAAGCCAAGCTTCAAGACGGGAGGCAGAGGGGGCGTGGCGGAAGTGCCGAAATGCCTCCAGATTCGCCTCCTGAGCTGTCGACAGGTTTTCAGGTGGATCTCCACAACTTGATACATGAGGATGAACGTACGCTGGTTGTAGCAACTCATTAGCCCATTTGTTAACGCGGACGTTTTCAGCGGTCACGATAATCCCTTGTGCTGACTTAACTATCGGCACATGGCGCCGCATCGCCACAGCCATTGGCAAGCATGACCTGGTTGCCTACGTATGCGAATCGAGACGTTGCCTCACCTGGTTTATTCACTCGGCGGGCTATGGTTTCAAAATGGAGATCCCTTTTGACACGATTGTCGAAACTGAATTCACAAATGCAGCGCCAGGGTCCGGATTGGCCTCATTTATGCTTTCCAGCCCCCCATTATTCTATCTCGAGGCTATTTCTTCCCCTCAGGCAGATGGGGCAACGATTCGCAGTTGGAAACGGTGCTCCGACTGGACGGAGGGGCATCAAGCCAGCCGTGTCCTCCGTCATGACCTCGTCGGATCTGCGGTCCAGTTGGCACATCTTTTGCGTGATTTGCATACGACGACGGCGGGACAAGACATAGCACTCCACAAGCCGACCTATCGCTCCGGTGTCGTAACTCCTCAGCTCGAGCTTCCTCCTTCATTATCGGGCTTGAGAGGTCCAGACCACCATCATCATGGCGATGCAGGCCGTCACTCTTTAGCATTTAATCGTGTAAATGCGCTGCCGAGAAGATCGTCCTACCAGCCAGGTTCGAATTTCGCGTTGGGATCCGTCGAGACGACCTACGCCCCGCCGCGCAGCGCTCCCCACACCGGCTCCTTTTCTTATCAACAATCATACCCGCCTATCGCCAATCAAGAGACAACCGGCGTGCCTGCTTTCCAGAATCCATTGTCCACAGAGTTCGGGCCAGAAGTACAGCAGATGCTTGGCGGACCCCACGCAGCCCAGTTGATGGGCTCATATGCTGGAATACCCATTTCACATGGGGTTGCCTCCCGGCCTTCTCTTGCACTTCGTGCGCGTACGTTTTACGATGACACCTCTCGAGTACTCGAAGCCGTGAACACCGACGAAGTTCGACTGAGGCGGACACACTCTACAGCCGACATACGCCATGCCTATGAACATTCCACTCCTTCTCCACCTCTGCTAACAACAGCGTATCATCCTCCGCCTCACATGTTGCAGGATATTTCAGCCCATCGCGTGGAACACATGCATTCCACAACACCACCCATCGACGGCAACGTGCCAGTTGTTCCTCTGTACGAGTCAGACGACGGTCACAACCGACGCCGCGACAAACTCGAAGAGTAATTCTAATCGGCCCCTCGGAATTTTATAGTTCGCCAGATTAATTATTTACTAACCAGGTTTATCCTACCTAGTTTTCTCACCTAATCCCTTCCATTTTACCGAACTTATCGTTTTTCCCATTAATTAGTCGCTTCGTAAGTAAAGCGACACTTTTGAACCTATCTTCCGAAGACCACCGTAATGCTGATCAAATGTTGATTGTAACATGTACTTGCAATAGCAAAGCATCCTGTATATAAATTATATGATGCCTTTTACTGGATCATCTTCACACTGTTGTCACCGGGGTGAATCACTAGGAGACTAGAGGGAAGTTGTCTGGTCCACAGCCGCGTTTTCTCGGGATATTCTTGACATATATGCACGGCTGACAATGTTGACTTGCCAAAAAATCAGAAAGAGCCTCCTAAGGGTGAATTGTACCACTCACAAGCTTCCATATAACGGTCGAAACACCTCGCGAGACATGTCTATCGGGGACAAATTCAACATGTTGAATGACTGCACGCAGATCAGTCTACCTGTTCTGAATTTGACAGTGATGTTCCGGGCTTCGTTACGCATTTCAAATAGCAGCGATCATTTGCTTTCTGAATGACGGGTCATTGACTTTGACCTCGGCAGAAAAGTAATAAACACACGTTCATGAGTTCTTGTGCATTTGCTAATGCAACTTCATTCCGAACCGAGTTCATGATCGCTTCCTTCCGTGCTGCCATGTCTAAAAAAGATTAGGATGTCCCATGTGAGATTATATTGCGAAAAAGACAACCTGCTGAGGAAGACGATGAACCCAAGGAGGACTTGAGAAAGTCGGACATGGCGGAGAGGAAGTATGAGCTGTACACATTACAAATTTTCAGCCTTTCGATCACTTGCCAAATTAGGATCTCACCATCCAACCACCGCGTTCAGGCATGGGTGCCGGAGAGTCCACAGCAAGAGATGGAGCTGGAACGGATCAAGACGCCTCTCGCGTGCCTGACTACTATCAACTTCTTGAAGTCGACGAGAACGCCACCGTCGACGAAATCAAAGTACGTTTCGGCCATGCCTTTATATCTATCCGATCGAAATCATAGCTTGCTCGTATCTTCAGCGGTCATTCAGGAGACTTGCTTTGATTCACCACCCAGACAAGAATTATGATGATGTAGAAACTGCAACGAAACGCTTCGCTGAGCTACAACAAGCATACGAGGTAAATTAGCGCTCTGATCTGTTTCAAACTGCGTGGCCTTTGACTCTCTTTTACAAGATCTTGAGCGACGAACAGGTAATTTACCCTTGAAACTCAATCGCCTACTTCTCTCATACCAACAGTAGGAACGCGCTTGGTACGATAGTCACCGGGCGTCTCTTGTACCAGAGCCTGATGCAGAAGCCGTCTTTGAAGATGTTCGCAAGGGCGCCCCACCCCCCAAAACAAGAGGCAGAGGCTTGACCGTCAGCCACTTGTCTAGATTTTTTGATACCACAATTTGGACCGGTTTTGATGATAGTGACAATGTTCGTGTGCTTGCTCTTCTCGTTAGGCTCCAGAAGCTGACTGCGCGTTAGGGCTTTTTCGCGCTATACCGAAATCTTTTTACACGGTTAGCAGAAGAAGAAAATCTGCATTCATCTACCTTTTGTTACCCATCATTTGGATATTCAACATGGACCTGGTCTGATGCCGGAGGCGAAGGAGCGGTCAGGGACTTTTATTCAGTCTGGTTAAACTTCACCACGGAAAAGGATTTCGTATGGTGTGAACGATGGAATCTTTCAGAGGCGCCAGATCGGCGCGTTAGAAGGTTTGTTGTTCATTGTACCGTGCTGTTGCATACTAATGATGCGTCTGTTGTTCAAACAGGTTGATGGAGAAAGAGAATAAAAAGGCAAGGGACGAGGCTCGGAGGGACTACAATGATACTATCCGAGTACGCCTTGTTTGGTCAATCACCCCAAGACGGACGACCTGATCATGTAATGAAAGTCGCTAGCACGATTCACTCGCAAACGAGATCCCAGGTACAAGACGTACCTCAGTCAACAGGCGGAGAACAGCCAGCCAAACGTATCAATCACGGCAGGTTCTGCTGGGGAGGCGTCCCTTCGGCGTGCGCAAGTCATCGCGAATTACGTCGATCAACCATGGCAACAAGTTCAAGACACCAGTCTACCTGCAGACCTCGAATGGGCGACGGCAGAGGGGGAAAATACCGAAGAGTGGGAATGCGTCGCGTGCCGCAAGGTCTTTCGGAGCGAGGCTGCTTGGAATAGCCACGAACGAAGTAGGAAACATTTCAAGGAAGTCGAAAAACTCAAAAACGCTATGCGGGCAGAAAATGAGGAGCTCGGGCTCGAACCGGATCCGGAAGACGCACATGCAGAAACTGTTGCCCTCGAGTCCAATTTCGTAGGGGTGGAGGATCGGGAAGGCACTGCAGCGCATCGGCAGGACTCTGACAGCACAAGGGACAATGAACAGCCGTTGTCTGTGGAGGAAACACCTTTGTACCGGAGGAACCCATCTCCACAACTTCTAACAAGGACGCAGAGGCGAGCCTTCAAAGCCCAACGGACCCATGGCGATGACCATGGTCTCGACCCAGCAGATGGGACCAATGACGAGAGGATGCCTCAGCCCTCTCCGGAGGTTTCCAAGCGAGAAAGGCGACGAGCTCGGCAGGAGAAGAAGGCAGCGATTCAGGGATCGATACGGGTGATGCATTCGCTATTTGATTGGCAGCGTGTTAATTCTGATACCCTCCTCTCAGCATCAATGCAACGTTTGTCAGGAACTATTTCCAAGCAAGACGAAGCTCTTTACCCACATCAAGGAGACAGGGCATGCCCGTGCGACGTTGTCTACAGACGGTAGTGACAACCCGAGCGATAAACCGAGGAAAGGCAAGAAATAGATGGTTCTCAGTTTTGGTTATCGATCAATTTCTCTGCTACTCATCGCCTTCACGACAATGCGTTGCAGCGTTTAGCAATGCGCATCTCGGAGTTTTTGCTACAATGGTATTGTTGAGGAGGCCTCAGCTTCGTGAAAGCATATTTAATAGCCAAGTCACCATGCCAGTATGACAAGCGCGGCTTGGGAATTGCATGTTTCGCCTCCTACGGCTGCCTCACAGTCGGGCATATGTGCGTATAGGGCGAACCGCAATACACATAATCAGATAATAGAATGTATGAAATCATAAGGCCTTGTAATCAACGAGAAATGAACTTGCTGAATTGGCGTCACATAAGGTGCCAGACAGAAAATGGACCTTGACAGGCTGATCAGGCGAGTCCCACAAGATTGCGCGAAACGCGAAACAGCAAAAAGCCCGATATATTACAAACACTAGGCGTGTGATTACATGCTGGATCCCAAAGAGCGAAAACGTCCTTCGTTAAATATCCGCGTCAGCCCATAAGCTGGGAGATATCATCTGGTGGATACTTCGTCTGAGAAAAAGTCAAAAGTCTGAACGAGTGTTTCGTGAGTAGAGAAGAAGACAGGGAAGATTGGTATGATCCCACCGCTTCAGACTTTGAATATATTTGCGGCTGACTTCATCATTTAGGACGTGGGCTACTTGATCTGCAGAAATCTTTTCACGAGCCGAACGCTCATGGATACTGTTCACAGGAGGATGCCAGTCAGCATACGGGCGAAACATGCGGAATGAGCGACAACATACCCAACCATAGTCACGCCGATAGGCCAGGGGGCATTTCCAATGGACAACCGCAGGTATGCATCGTTTGCACGTTGGTACTGCCGCTTTTGCATATAATGCACTATTTCGGCGATGCGGGCAAGCACGTCTTCTGGTAAGGACTAGAATATGAAATGTTCCTCAGCAATGAGTTGAAGTCTGAAGAGGCAAACTCCAGCCAACCCTTGAACGAAGCGCCTTAAAGAGCGGCTTGAGATACTGGGCGGATTGCACTTGTGTAGCTGCGGCCAATTTCCCTTGTGTCGTCCGCTTGATATGCTCTACACACGGCGTCAAAGGTCAGGAAAGACAGTGGTTGGAAACATAGCTTACCAGGCCGTTCGTCCATGGCCTCTTCCCATTCTTTAAGGGTGCGCTTGAGTGCGTAATATATAAGAGGGTAGAGCTTGTCCGAATCCGTCTTTATGAGCCCGAGATCCAACACGCCCATGGACGGTTGAGCGGCGTCCTCTTTCTTTTTTCCCTTGTTGTTTTTGTTCTGCATCTCCCTTTCCACGTTTTCTACGTCTTCTAAGGCTTTCTTGAAGTCATTCTGGCCACCATGTTGTTCGTGGCCCTTTTCTTCAATGAGTTCGAGAGCCCGGAGACGGAGCCTGCGATCCTTGTCGGACTCCCCAAACAGTCTGATTGGTTGACCTTTCGCTCGCAGCCGCCTGATGGTTTCTTCGTTGGATATATTGAAAGCAGATTCTGGTCTAGGAGAATCGGAATCACGACTGCTTGGAAGCGGAGAACTTGTTGTAGAACGTATAGGGGCCTGTTCTCCAGTGAGAAATTAGGACGTGTTGGCGGTGAACAGAAGGAGGGCTCACTAATGGTTGCTTCTTTGCTCGCTCCAGCTGTTTTGCCTCCTCCTTACGTGAGGCGTCTGCTTTTTCTTGTTCCTGCTTAGCCTTGAGTTCTTCTTTCAGACGTTCGATATCGCCCTTGCGCATGTATTTCGTCGGGCGAGACGTCAATAAGGGGTCCTCTGCCATGTTCTTGCGTTTGGCGGCGACTTCTGCTCTGAGGGCGTCCATGCTGAGTAACTTTGGAGTTGCTGTTCTAGCTCTGAATTCGAGGCCAAGTTCTATTGCTGACATAATCACTCCAAACGCAATCCCTTCCGCCACGACCCGAGCCATCCTTGCCAACAACTTGACCTGTTACCATGTCCGACGCTGAAGCTACCCAGAGGTATTATCCCTCATTTTCAAGCCCAAAGGATCAAGAAGCTCACTCTCTTGTAGTCGCTTTGTCCTGCAAACCGTTGGCTTCGACGGTGAGGACGAACCTTGTTGCGGTCCTATGGCGGAATAATCCAGAGATGACCTCCATCTAGCCCGGTTCCCCAACGCCAACCAAACTCGCAACTGGTAGCGAACTCTAGCATCTTTCTGTGGATCAATGACCATTCATGTCCGTACAGCTTCCAGAATTATGCGGACTACTTCAAATGCATAGCCGCCAAGGGTGAAGACTTTGCGCCCTGCAAGCAGTTCAAGCGAGCATATCATTCTCTGTGTCCTAGTACGTATCTGCCTCTCCCTCTGCGCAATCCTGATCTCAGTGAGATTGACTGTTCTGCAGATGAATGGGTAAGCCCACTTGCTGACGAGACTTTGACTCTGAGGATTTCACGTCTTGGGCTGTATCAGATTGCAAAGTTCGATGAGCAACGCGAAAACGGAACCTTTCCAGTATCGTTGGAACCCTGAGCTACTTTGCGACTGAGTTCTGTAAGGGTTAGACGAATAAAATGGCTGTATAGACCCCTTATGCATCACATGTGAACTGGAGGAGTGCCCGAGGTGAAAATTATACAGTATGCGAGATCCGTCCGACGCGCCTTGTCCTCATTTCTGCTATGGACTACTCCAATGAGCCCCCACACTCAGGCCTTCTTACCGTTCAGGCCGAACAACCGTACAACGCTGAACCACCGGCGTCCGCTTTGGTGGAATTTCCGTTGACTCCCGAGGACCTCGTCTACTGCCGCAACCATGGCCCTGTCCGACAATTCGACGACACCACCTTCTCCGTGTCCGTGAGCGGCGGCGTGAACCGCGAGCTTAAGCTCACAGTTTCCGACCTCAAGTCCATGTTGCCCGTCGTACATGTAGTTGCCACACTTCAAGTAAGCGTCGAACCGTTGCCTTCAGTGTTTCACCCTTCTGAGGCCCAGTTGAAATCAGTGTGCTGGCAACAGACGACAGGAAATGGGCTCCATTAAACCTGTGCATGGCGTTGCCTGGGCCGATGGAGTGATAGCGAACTGCAGATGGGGCGGCGTCCGTCTCCGTGATCTGCTCAACCTGGTTGGAGTTCAGGAGGGTTACTCTCATGTTTGCTTCACATCGTATGCTACTGTGTGCCAGGATGACGAGTACTATGGTGCGTCGATTCCACTAGAGAGAGCTTTGGATCCTGCAGCCGACGTATTGCTCGCCTTTGAGGTATGCCCATCGCTTTTAATTGCATGGTACATTTTCTGACATGACACTCAAGATGAATGACGAGCCGCTCTCAGCCGATCACGGAGCACCTCTTCGCGTAGTCGTCCCCGGCTATCTGGGCGCTCGATGGGTGAAATGGCTTGACAATGTCATCGTGTCGTCCCAAGAGTCGGAAAACTTCTACCAACAATCAGACTACAAGATCTTGCCACCCGAGGTACCGAACTGGAACGACCATCTACCTCATTACTTATTTCTCTCTTCCAGGTCGAGACGAAAGAATATGCAGCTCCATTATGGTCCAAATATCCCGCGATGACAGCTCTTCCGTTGAACTCTGTGGTCGCATCCGTTGTGGCTGCCTCCGATACATCAATCTTTGTCAAAGGCTACGCTATCCCTGGGTCATCGGGAAACGTGTCAGCCGTCGAGGTTACCTCAGACGACGGAGCGACATGGCATACTGCGACCATCACTTATCAGGAGGGAAAGTGGAGTTGGACTTTATGGGAAGTGGAATTGCACGGTGTCGCAGAACACGGAACCGTTCACAGTCGAGCGTGGGACGACAATGGAGAAATACAACCGAAGGATGGAGAGTGGAATATGCGAGGTGTCGCCTTCAATGCCTGGGGTGTTGGAAAGTGGTAGCAAGTTGTTTGACATATCATTATTGCACTGTAACGTGTCACAAATAAAACAAGCAACCACTTTCAATCCAAGCAATCACTCTTCAAATATGGTCCTCGCAAAGGTCGTCCATTATGCTGTCGATGCCGTATTGGTCTCGACAGTAGTTGCAGGGGTCAGGCGGTCCAGTGGTTTCTCGTCAGTTCAATCCTCCTCGTCTGGGCATTTTATTGACTGCTCCTTTCTTGTAGACCGGATGCGTCTGCCATATCAGATCCAACGGCTCGCTCCGTCGCCGAGAAGTTTCTTAGCATTGGAGAGTCCGTGTTTGACATGATTCAAGCCTCGGCTGTGAACAGCTCGTATTTCAAGCGAGACTCAAAGTCCTCTCATTGAGCCTCTTCTTCGCGGTCGAAATAGTCGCTAGGCCTTGCCGACGTCGAGGGTGACTTTCTACACAGCGGTGTGAAGTATGTTGATTCTAGTCCCCTTTCATCCCTTTCTCATAGTCGTAAATTCCAGTTTCCATCCCTACCTAAGCTCTTCATCTAGACACTCGCTATATCCGACTAGCATAAGCCCGTCCTAGTGTATCGTTCGTGCTTTCCGGCACATCATTGCCATCTGATTCGCTTGCGTGTGTCAACATGAGAATTATCGTTGTATGAGACGCTGTGAAGTGTTCTGTGACGATGGTCCAGAGGCAGCGCCAGAAGGAAACTCTTCTATCCTGCTATGTCGCAGCGCCCTCAGCTTTGGCTAGATTCATTCATTGCGCGAAATTGTTGGTGGCTCTTGAATCCGTTAGGTCAGATGGGTGATTTTAGGGCATCTTGCCATACCTTTGATGGGAAGGCGTGCCATTTCGTGTGGCGTAAAGCAGTTGCTACAACATGTCGTTGCACATTAATCATTTCTACCCATCGCTTCCTTGGCCTCATGGAGGCATCCCAATTCTGACCTTCTCCACCCAAACCTGTTCCCCAATATGTCTCAAGACGAAATCACGGAGGCCGAATCTTTGTTCACGTCTGGCGCGCAGCCGCGACACGGTATGTACTTCCTCAGTCCTACCAAACCTCAATACTGCTGACTCCTAGTACAGTGCATCCCAGCGTCCTTGTTCGACTTCAGAATCTCTTCCCATCAGCTCGCCCATCATCAAATGACAGCACGTCTAACGAAAGACAAACGCAGCGTCAATCCTCTGTAAAGTCGGCGACACATCCCAAGGGGTTGAAGGTGAAGATTGTGACCTGGAACATGCACGATTCTCTACCAAAGGTAAGGCCGCTCTCAACTGGTCCTCAAACATTTTAGAAACGACGCGGATTTAAGGGGGATCTGGAAGAACTCTTGGGCAAGGTTCCTTTATGGTCACCGTCCTTGACCTCAAATCCTGCGTTTCCCGGTCTGGCTCTCGATTCAAACCATCCGTACCATTTCGTGGTGATGTACTATTCCGCGACCTACATTCTGTCGATGCTCGCTGACGGGGATTCGGTTAGTGCTGGTCAGGAATGTCCCTCTGCTTCCGGTATGCATCTGCAAAGGAATATCATGTCTATATTGACATACATGATGGCCAGGAATCCCTATGGGACTCGGTGCCGGTTTCAAGCTCATAGACAAGGAGAAGGAAAAGGAGCGCGAGAAACTGAAGGAGAAGTTGGCGGAACACCATAGGCAGAGCGAACGCCACCGTTCCAAACGCCAGCACGGAGAATCCCCCGGTGATGTCCAGGATGTTGCCTCGGGTTGGACGTCCTTGACGGAGAATTGGCTTTGTAATGCGAGTGGCTACGGAATCAGATCAAGAGCGACGAGCCTTCCCTATGTGAGCTCTCCAAAACCCTTGTCACCTCGGATATTGTCGAAGGAACCACGTCGTGGTCCATATTGCCTCCTTGTTAAAGAAAGAATGATGGGCATATATCTTGCGGTATACATACATCGAGAATTAGAGCCCTTGGTCCGAGGTAAAGCTTCGCAATTTATAGTATAGCATTTCACTGCTTAGTGGCCATAGGTACATCCAAGTCGGCGGTTACAACCGGTTTAATAGGAGGTCGCGTCGGCAATAAGGGTGGAGTCGGCATAACCGTTAACCTTGACGGGACGACCATGCTTTTCCTCAATGCTCATTTGGCAGGTGAGGACGTGCATTCATGCTGTCCGCAACGATATCGATGTGACATGAGCAGCCCATGGGGAAAAAATACACCATAGACTCGCAAATCTAGCAAAAATCAAGGTCAGCAGTGACTTCAGTATCTGGTCTTGATTTTGGATTCACAGATGTATAGGCAGAGTTGTCTGTCGATGACTTTCTATCCTCGGACGATCCTAGGATTATGGCTGAAGGTATTTACCTTGGGACTCTCCCCACAGGACGGTGTCTGACCTAGCAGACCTGAGTGACAAATTTGACTACACCTTCCTTTGCGGCGACCTCAATTTTCGCTTGAATATCACAAGGCTACATGCCGATTGGTTGGTTTCGCGTCGAGGTGATCCCATTCTGTTATTTTTTTTTCTTTTCGAAATGTAGTTGACTGCTCTTGTAAACAGACTATGCGCAAGCGTTGGCTTTTGACCAGCTCAAAGCCTTGATGAATGGTGGCCAAGCGTTTGCTGGCTTCAACGAAGGTCCAATCAATTTCCCTCCCACATTCAAGTACGACGTCATGCGTACCATGAAAAAGAAGAGGATCACGAAAGTGGAACCCCAGCCACAGGATTTGTCTCATCGGAACGTGGTTACAGAGAAGGACTCGACCGTCGATGAGGCAATGGATGCCGAAGAAGAAGATCCTGACAATGAGGCAGCATCGGTGGGTTCATCCGTCTGGTCATCATCACATTCAAAGGTTGGGACGGAGCGAGGATTGGGCGAATCTTTCCATGCATATCCCTCCTCGCAAACCATGACAACAAGCGCTAGCAAGAGCTTTGTCGCGCATATCCCAAAAGTTGGGGCCAAGTGGTTTGCGTTGTTTTCCCGGAGACGCGCGTTACGTGGAAGACATGTTAATTTGAAGCACAGTACGAGTCGCAAGTCAAGATATACCCCACAGCATTCCGTCGATGCCTTCCAGGAAAAATCATTGAACGATCCTTCCACGCGGAACCTCTCAGCCGACATGGTGGGTAGGGCCGTACGTTCCGCGTCATTACTACACATTACTTCCACACGGTCGAGCTTGCCGACTGACGAAGCTGGTGATCCGAACGAAAAAGGGGTATACGACTCTTCCCACAAACAGAGAGTACCCAGCTGGTATGTCATGCAGCTTATCGTGTTAGGTGATCATGCAGTTGAGTTGGAGCATTTTGTCAGGTGTGACAGAATCCTGTGGAAATCGACAGTTGAGCCAGAACTCATGACTGAGGAACCGGAATCCAACTTTAAGCCCAGAACACGCATGAGCCAGTTTTTCGCCAATGCATTCAGGCCCATCTCCAACCGTATTCGCAAAGACTCCAGTGCCACCGCGTCAATCAGTCGATCACAGGAAACGCAGACTGTTGCTCAGGAGGAGACGCTATCCGAATCCTACCCAATTCAGTCACTAGATGTTTGCCGCAAGCCGGGTCGCGCTGGTCCACGACGTGCTAGTTCCGCTACCGTTGTCCCAGGGTCGCCAAGTGTCCAGTGTGTTACGGACCTGGGAGATGAAGGTCATTCTACCGAGGCGGAAGTTGACAATCCCGTAGACAATGCCCAACCTGGGGTTTCTCTATGGCGCTTTCTACCGTCGTTTCTGCTACATTCATCTCCCGTGGCTACGACGTTCGAGCCACATGAAGTGGCCTTCTCAGCGCGGAAAGGGGATGTGGTTTGCCTAAGTTACAACACGCTGGACGATCGCTCGATGCAACGGTTGGGTGGTCGCAGCGACCACCGACCTGTCATCGGATCATACGTGGTATACCTCTAATTGTTAGTGGACTTTGTATACGGTATAATAGAATATAAGATATGAGGTACTAAATTTGTAAAGCGTGTACTATTTAGGGCTGACACACAGCCGCAGCACGATGGCCGTGATCATCCTCTTTCGACCTCGACGACGTGGGCGGTGGCCATGACGCCTCCTCGTCTTTTCCAAGACACAACTCATTCAAACAGCTCGACCTACACGCTGGAGACCGTAGCCTTTGACGGTCATAATGACCGCTCACCGCTTCTCACGCCAGCCACCCCCTCTTATGGCACTGCCAATTTGCCCCACTCACCCTCCCGTCCTTCATCCCGAAAGATCATTTTTAATGCCACATTGAAGATGGCCAGTATATTTGTGATAAGTACGCTGGTTCTTGGTGGTACTTTGTGGCTCGCATTGCCGACCGTGGACGTGTAAGGTCATCCGATTTTCAGATATGAACTCTTCAACTGACAGCCATTTCAGCGAGGATCGACTGTTTCTCCGAATTCCGAGATCATTCCAACAACTACAGGACTTGAATCGCCTTCTGAAGAAATACCGCGATATATATCCCTACCGCATCTTCATATGCTACGTTTCAACATATCTCTTGTTCGTGCTTGGTCGCTTCGATACAGATGACATTTCTGATCGGTTTCTTGTAGCCTACAAGCATTCTCTCTCCCTGGATCGATGTACCTGTCGATCTTGGGCGGCGCAGTATGGGGCGTCGCTCGTGCTCTTCCGCTTGCCTGTTGCTGCGTCGCAACCGGAGCGACATTGTGCTATTTGATCTCAGCGGCCCTCGGTCCGGCGTTGTTGACTCTTCCAAAGTGGAAGGCATTAATGGACAAATGGGCAGCGAAAATTCGAGCGAACAAAGAGAATGTGATTTCGTTCTTGATCGTCTTGCGAATTGCTCCTCTGCCGCCCCATTGGGTGGTCAATGTCGTATGTCCTCATGTCGGCATCGGCGTTGTCCCGTTCTGGATCAGCACGGCGCTCGGCATACTCGGCGTCAGCGTTATACACACAACGATAGGAGGTGGCCTAGATGAAATGACGAGCCCGGACGACTTTCATCTTATCAGCTGGCGAAATTTTTTCGGCCTGACTGCTGTGGTTGTCGGAGTCCTCATACCTGTTGGGTTGAGGTACTGGTTCAGGAGAGAAGTTGATAGCGTGGTGGAGGCAGAAGAAAATGAAGGAGGCGCTATCACATTGGCACCAGGAGGTGAGGAGGCAGACAGCCTCCTGGCTATTGGACCGCCTCTAGTAGTCAGGAAAGTTATGAGCGGGCAACGCCCTGTGGACGGGACTACGGGCTACGAAGATGATTCTGACTACGACGAAGAAGATGAGGATGACGACGTTATACTAGAATCTGGACCTTCGATTGTGACCAAGGTTGACGAGCTTCCTGTTGCTGGGTCTAGCAGTGAAATTTAAACTTTGGGGGTTGTATAATAATAAATATTAATAATAAATTATAAGTGTCAACTTATACAAACATGGAAATCTGGTGAGCCACAGCCCACTCCTCGTTTCGCTCGCTCCCACCACCAGCGACTGGCTGCCAAAATACCTACCTTTCCTCCTCTCCCCCCTCCTCCGCCCCGACCACCAGCCAGATACGCCGCCTTGCTCATTTCGTTTCGTTCTACCCTTGCGCTGCGAGCACCGACAGATCTCTCACCTGTCTCTCTAACCCCTGCCGTCAAATGGCAGATCGTTTGCAGCAGTACAACATGATACCCTCTTTTAATCCTGCCCTCATGCAGCAGCAACAGCAACATCATTTAAACCAGCAGCAGCAGCAGCAACCTCAACAGTCTCCTCCTGTCCCTCAGCAGCAGGACTTCCATGCTGCGATTCCCAATTTCTCGGATCCGACACGCATGTGGCAGCAGATTCAGCAACTCAACCAGCTTCGTCCCGGCGGAGGCGACATGAACAATACACAGTCCAACGCCCAGGTGAGCCCGTCTCAACCCGCTCTCAACGTTGAGAGACATGCCGCGCCATCTCCGCTACTTTCGGCCTTGTTGTTATGTGCATTCTTCTCACGCGCAGTCACCTTGGCTGTTTCCTGTTCCGTCTCTATCATGAAGGCCACAGTTGGCGCTGGCTCTCCCCACGCCTTCCCTTGTCCTTCAGACCTCTCATCTTATCGGTCCCACTCTCCCAACGTGTCTTACGTAAAATCCCCAATTGCAATACTGATTCTGGACTCTTCCACTTAGATGATGGACTGGATCAGAAACCAAGGGCTAGCTCGCTCTCAGTCGCAGCAGCCGCAATCGTCTTTCAACATTGGAACCTCGCAGATGGCCACGGGCCCGAGCGCCGCTACCTCTCAGGCCCAATCCCAGTCCTTCCTCGAATCCACTTCGCCTCAACATCAGCCGCACATGTCTCCCGCCTTCTCGAACCTCAACGCGGCTGGTATGTCCAGTTCCGCTTCTTTGCAGCATCCCCTCGGTCCCCGCGGCAATGGCATGATTCCCGGATTTCCAGGGCAAGGCCCGCTTCCGAACGCCCCTCCGAACCCGAACATCTCGAGACAGATTGAGATGATGAATCTTGCTCAAAACCGACAGCCCCAAAACGGGCCCATGAGTATGGCAGCCAGGATGGAGCAGCATCGGCAGCAGCAACAACAGCAACAGCAGCAGCAGCAGCAGCAACAACAACAACAACAACATCAACAACTTCAGCCTGTGATCCAAGGAACTCCTAGCGAACTCTTTCCCTCCCCCGCCATGGCGCCTGCGGATAGACGTCCTTCTCCTGCTCAACCAATGATTCAGCAGTCCAACCTCGTTGGAAATCCACAACAGCCGTCACAACACCGACGGCCTCCTCTTGCGGAGTTGACAGAACAGATAAACGCTCTTAAATCGCAGTTGCATTCCATAGACCAAAGTGTTGCCTCGTTGAAAAGCCAAAGGACCACAATGTCAGAGGAAATGTTTCGGGCGAAGGTGGGGCATCTTCTCAGCGAGGCCAAAAAGAAAAAGGACCTTCAGACTGAGTTGCTCACTGTCGTCTCCCAATTGTATGGACACAATCTCTCTTTGGGAGGTGTGACGATGTACGCCATGTTCCCCCTGTGTCTGACAATGTCGCATTACTTTTAAAAGTGTGCATACTGATTACTGTTGAACAGGGGCCTGCAAGGTACTGGTGGTGCACAGTCGCCATGGATTCCTTCAGGAGGTGGCCCCCAACTTTTCGACGTGGGCGGACAAATTATGCGCAGTCAATTGCAAGGCCAAGCGCTTGCCCAAACTGGTCTGCAATCCAGTCCAAGTCATCTGCGGGCCCAACTTCAGCAAACAAATCAAGTTCTTGCACAGTCTACTATATCGACACCTCGGTCGGGTCCAACGCAGCTCCAGAATTATCCCTCCACAATCGGGGGTGGGCGGTTCCCGAATCAGGTGTCGCCGAATATGGCACCACAATATCCATTTTCTGTCAGCAACAATTCGAATGGGTCCGTATCTTCGTCCCCCGCCTTGGCACCTTCAGTGGCACAGCTAGGTTCAATTTCGAACTTGCCTCCGCCTTTGGAGAAAAATAGATTCGACGCAACGTTCAAAAGCTACATTAGCAAGCATAACATCAAGTTGGACGGGAATCTGATGTCCGTGGACGGTCAAGCAATTGACCTTCACATGCTACACACCCACGTCATGATCGAGGGTGGTTTCGCCGCCGTAAGTGGGATGGAGCGTTAGTTTAATCTCTATCTGAAGTACGGGTTTTATCCAGGTTAACGCCAAGGAATCGTGGAATATTATCGGAGGGAAAATGGGATTTGTGCAGTTCCCCGGTTCGACGTCAGAACCTACCAAATGTGGTCCAGGCGTGGCTCAGCGGCTCGCTCAGGTCTACAAGGAATACCTTGCACCCTTTGATACCCTTTATATCGAGACTGTCAACGAGTCTAGGAAACGCCTCAACCAGCAGATGGCGGCAGCGGTAACTGGTACCGGCAACGCATCGCAGCCACGACCACAACCATTCTTATTTCATAACTTGGACCCGCAGCAAGCGCAGAGTATCATTAACTACGCCAACTACTCAGTAGAAGAACTTCGGAAGAAGGGTGTCCAGGAGGGGATCATCCAATATGTTGAAAGTAACAGGGCAAACTTACAACGAACCGTCATGGAGCAAGGGATATTCAGAGGTCAATTCCAAAATCACGCCAATCGGGCCGTTGCCGACCATAACAACGCGAACGGCCCTGCTTCCTTCGGTGGTTCTGTTACCGCAAACGTCCTTGCGCAGCGTCAACTGATGCAGTCGCAGCAAAGCGGAGCAATGTCAATGCCGGCTGCTAACAGTTTCATGGCGAACCGACCTCGGGTTTCACCCCATCCCTCACAGAGCGGGAATAATGTCCTGCAATTTCATCCGACCAAAGAACAGTTGCAACACGCCTCCGTGACTATCGCTAGGATAAAGGCACACCAGAGCCAACGAGGCGAGTGTTTGAAGATGTGACCATCCTCAGTGCGGTCGCTGACATTCATACTTAGTCGCTATGCACTCCCGTGCTCATGACTTGCCGCCTGAGCAACGACCTGAGTACACTGCCCTGTTTGACCAGTTGCACCGCTTAGCCAACGAGGTGGAAAACTTCTTGCCCATGTATTCCCTCCTGCCCAAAATTGACGAGCAACTCGTGAAGATTATTGGGATTGTACGTCGTTATTTTCAGTCATTGCATGCCACATGCTGAAACCGTCCACTTTCAGATTGTCGCCATTAACCATCAAAGACAGCTCCTGTCTTCCCCTAATCCTCGTTTCCTACTGTCATTGGAGGCGCTTCGTACTATGAAACAGCAAGTGCAACAATTTCAAGACATGTCGGCAACTCTACTTCAAGCTTTGATAAGGCAACCCCAGCCTCATCACCAGACCACCGCGACCAATACGTCGCATTCGTCGCATTCTGCGCCATCAGACCTTTCGCGACCGTTGCCTATTCCCCAGCTAGTCCCTGCGACACATCACCTCCCTCAATCCTCGCAACCTCAACTCTTGTCGCAATCTCTTCAACCAGCCAGTAGGCAATCTATCAACATTCGGCCCTCTCCCGTAGCAAAGAAACCCTCTGTTCCACCCGCTCAATCAATCCTTCCCGCCAGCGCTGCGACACCTACTTCGCCTCCTGCTCATGCTTCAACGCCTGCGAATGCACCGACTCCCACTCAAACAGCATCTTCGCCTCAAGCGCCAAAATCTCCGAAATCCAAACCTCCTGCGAAGCAGAGGCCGCCTGCCAAACGCCGAGCATCAGTTAAGAACCCTCCTTCACTTCCCTCTGAGCCTCAGATGGCACCATCGGGCGACTCTAACGGTGGTCAGAAGCGTCCCCGCGAGGAAGAACAAGCTTCAGTGATCGCAAACACGGAAAGCCCTGCAGTACCCAGTTCTGTTGCGAATCAGCCTTCGCCCCCTAAGCGCGCTAAAATGGACTGGATAGGTCCTCCGAGTGCAGCCGTCAAGAAGAAGGCCGAAGCAGTCGAAAATGTCAAGACAGAGGAAGACGCAAGTGCATTGTTCGAGCAGATGACGGAGCTAATCAAGATGGCCGGCGGTGAAGGGCAAGAGGCATTGACGTCCGATATCTCTCAGACGTTAGATATGATCCTGAAAGGCTATGGCGCTGTTCCCGATGGTTCCGAAGCCTCAGACAACATGTCACTTTTGGGATTAGGCGAAACGAACGCTCAAGAGCCTCAGAAGCCCTCGGCGGACGAGTTTGTGGAATTCTTTGATTTTTCGTCGTTTGGGACTTTAGAGGAGCAAGATGACTCGAAGGCGCCAACTCCTGACTTACTCTCATCCTCTTCAACGAATCACAGCCCAGAGTCTGGCTCCGAATCCGAAGCCGTTCACCATGCAGTCCTTTCGTCGACAGAAAGCAAGTGCGATGATTTGATGGATTCACTGAGGCTAGGAGCATGGAAGGAGATTGATAATGGGGAATCCGCCTACTATCAATCGACGGAATGGAAATATGACAGCCCCATGCCCACTCAAGACCCAGCGTGGGTATTTACTTCATAGTTGGTTATCCTGCGTTTCGTCGCCTTGTTCATCCACCTGTTGCTGATCTCATCTTTCTGCTCCGTAATCTTACTTGCCTCGATCTATCTTATTCCACCATCTGCATTGGAGTTAACATGTTCTTATGTCCTGACCTCATCCTTTTTCCTATGATTGTCGATCCTGTTGTTGTGATTACTATCTCTTCTCTTGGTTACTTGGCTATCTCTGTATTCCTACCTGTTCTTCTACTTGCTGTCGATTTCTTGCTGACTAGGCTCGGATCAATGAAAACAAGAAAACCTGTAACTGAAACTAGAATCATGCGGCGATCGCGATGTTCAGAGTGATACATACAGTATAATAATTATACAGACTAATGTACACTTTAACAGGGTATACGTTGATCGACAGCGAATGCACGGATACTAAGCCGTTCCATTCTTTGATCGGGATTGAGGGTTTCTCGCGAGTGAATCGGAATGACGCGCGGTATTTTGCAAGACGCGCGCCCGTAGGGCACTGAGAGGATTGGACGTTGACGTGGACAGTTGGGTGACCTGCATTGATCGAAGCGATGAGCGCAAAAAAGCGGAGGATGCAGATCGTGTGGAGAGGACCTTGAGAGACAGCCTTTGCCGTTTGTGAGCCTCTCTGAGGGATGATTTTGCCTTCTCCCATTCTGCCTTTGCTTCCCGCCTGGATTGGTCGTCTTCATCGAGTAGCTCCAACGTTGATGGCAGACCATAACGGTCTTTGATGGCATCGTTAGCTTGCTGCTTCATCATCTCCACCTTCTTTTCTTGGCGGAATCGTTTGCGGACTTTAGTGGAAAGCGTATACGGGTCGGCGTTATAGTGTTCGGAAAGGGTCTGCAACGATTCCAATCGTGGTGCTTCAATTTTCGTCATTCGATGTTGAGCATCCGTTGTTTTTTCGAGGGTCGCCAGGGGGTCGTCTGGCGTGGATTGGCCTTCAGTGTCTGGGGACATTTCAGTCCATAGAGCGCGAGACCAAAAGGATAGGCATCATCTACCATGAACCCGGAAGCCTCCGTGCTCTTCTGGGTTCCAATCTTCCTCCTTCTGACGAGCACCGGACACCACTACATAGCGAGTATTCTAGCAAGACGGCGGTTGTCAGCCACGATGTGGGCATGATCGTACCGGGATGAAGCACACCTTTGGATCAGTCTGAATTTCGAACCAGCCACCGCAGAGGTGACACTTGCACCGGAAAGAATATATGGGTGTTGAGTAATAATTCCCAACTTTTTTCTTTTCGGCATTGTACCGAACGCCCATTCCGATGTGGTTGTTACATGTACCGCTATATTGAAAGACGTTAAGGGCAGCATCGTTGTTAGTTTCACAACCCGGTACGTACCACCAAATATTGAAAGGGAGTTCAAAACGTGTTATGAGAATGCCTTGGTCGATTTTGCGCGCTCTGTCACCCAAGGCGTGCTTGCCTGAATAGAGAGGTGAGGAATGTGTTGATTCACGGATACCAGAAAGGACTTGCCCCTGTAGGCATTGAGGCTACCATATGATGGATCGTAGTCTGGTGGATAGTATCTAGGATTCTTGAATCAGCTGGAGCCCGACGAGGACGAGGAGGGCGTACTTGTTGAATCCTTGCATAATGTCTGTCGGTAACGAGCCCACAGGCAAGCCGAAAACAGAAGGAGCAAGCACGTGACATACATCCTTAAAAGGACATTCACTGAACCTTATTTTTCTTCAACTCAACACAAACCTTAGGTGGGTGTGCCAAGTCGCATCGTAGACAGTCCTGACCGCGGAATGCCAGTCACCTTCTGACTCAAATCGGCCACGATGAGTTACGTCGCTAAGGGCGAAAAAGAATACGATGCAACCGGCGCTCCAGTTCCAGGTGCAAAGATGCACAAGATCAGGATCACCTTGACCAGCAGCAACGTCAAGAACCTCGAAAAATGTATGTCTTAAATTTCTTTGGCGACAAATTCCCCGTTGACCAGCGCGACTCAGTCTCTAATGATCTCATCAATCGTGCCAAGGATAAGCAACTCCGCGTCAAGGGCCCCGTTCGCCTGCCCACCAAGATCCTCAAGATCACCACTCGCAAAACTGTATGAACGTTTCGGCCAGATTCTAGACAATTATTTAACTAATCCTCTCCGTAGCCTTGTGGTGAAGGCTCAAAAACTTGGGATTGCTATGAAATGAGGGTCCACAAGCGCTTGATTGATCTCCACTCCTCTTCCGAGATCGTCAAACAAATTGTCCGTTCTCCTCCAAATATCTATTCTTTCAACACAACTGAATATTTTTGATCATTCCTAGACGAGCATTAGCTTGGAGCCTGGAGTCGAAGTCGAGGTCACTATTTCTGCGTGATGTTAACGCCTTCTTGGCAGCTGTCGTACAGACGAATAATAATAGCCTTACGTCTGAATTTCGTGCACTGCATGTCCTATCTAGTTCATAATGTCACAGTGCCGGGTTTTTCACTCAGTCAAGAGGAGAAAAGTAACACATATATAGACGATAAGAAAAAACAAGCCAGAAGTAGGATAGAAATTCACAGAATGTAGCCCTCCCAGGTAACAACAGTGGGTGAAAGGGTAGCCACTATAATAGGAGAAATGAAGGAGAAAGCGAAGGGCAACTCAAAAACGCGTTGTGTCTATGTCAAGACTGCGTTACGGGATACGAAGCCAGGCTTCTTTGGCCCTGCTGCTAGCCCGAATTTAGCGCCTAGCCGACTGAGAGTTTGAAACATCAGCTCACCACGTTCATCCACACCATGTTCTGCTGCGGGTGCTGACTGTGGCTGGGGTCCCGCTCCTCCAGCACAAACGAATCGTGCGATGATTGGCAACCATGAGATCCATCTTGAGCAGCCGCGGCGGCTGCCAGTAAACCGCTATAGTCCCTCTGATTTCCGGACGTACTGTTGGTAGGGGCTGGCATCGAGAAGACTTGAGTTTCCGGATAAAAAGGATAGAACAGTTGAGTCGGAACCTCAACCATGTGGTTATCTGGAGGCGTCGACCCTGCACTGTCTCCACCGTTTGCACCGCTACTGCTGCCAGAAGCGCCCGTCATAGACCGTGGATGAGGTCCATAAGCAGAGCCCGAGGTCACGTTGGAGCTGCTTCCGGAGTAGGATGCAGATGACAACGTCGGGGTCGTCTGCTGAGATTTAGGAACGGGAGACAGATTGCTCTCGTCCTCCCATTCGGGTTCGCAGATGAGATAAGGTGGTGACGAGGGCACCACTTGCTGAAGATTGACTTCCATCACACGTTCCGCCAGTTTAGCGATGAGAGGGTGCCCTCCATTAACATCCTTTCGTTCCCAGCGCCAACGGAACCGTGGAAGGGTGTCGAGAGCTAACCAGACATCTTCCAACGCAGTGTGCTTTGGGAGGACGTCACATTTGGACATGTGTCCATACAGAATCACCATAGCTGCAATGTGAAGCGGTATCGGTGACGTGAAGAAAGCGATATCGGGAAAACGGATTAAGTAATTGTGAACGATGATGGTATTGTGAGACGTGATGATCGCTGAACAAAACATGAGCCTGGCACGTATGCATGTCTGAAAAGCAGTAATTCACCATCTACAAGCGCCCTATGCCTTTGGTCGTACGAGAGTTCCTTGGAACTGAACAGAGCCCGAAGGAGCAGAATTCTCGCAATTCCAATCTTCAGGAGCGTCAGCCCTTCGTCCTCGGTTATCTCCTGTACGAGCTTAGTCTTCTTCTCAAGAGGCCAAGCGCTCGTTCCTGTAAAGTAGAATTTATAACGCTCCGGCAGAATTTGTCTCAAGTCTGTCAGTCTCTTGATAATCCTGGTGGCATTTTGCATTAACATATCGGCATCGTGACGCTTCGGGGTATACAGAGAGTTGATAATGTCCGCTTGAATTTCTGCGACAGGATGGGAGTGCTCAAAATGCTCTGAGAACTCCATGACCTGGGCATGTTGAGAACGGGAGGGAGGTGGAGTATTGAAATCGGAGGGGGAGATCGCGAGAGGCCTGCCCAACAAAATGGATGTTCCACGATCGTGAACAAGGACTATTCCCCACAAACGAATGCGAAGCTGGCATTCTTCCTCGCTAAATATTTTCTGCTGCGTGGTCGGGTTAACCTGCGTTGTGGGGTCATGATGCAGACCGAGCTCGACCGCCAAGCGGACCAGGCTGCCTACGAGGCGCCAGAGTGTCCGACCTTGTCGCTAGAAGCAGACCCTTAAGGACCTCCCTTCGCAGAGTCCCAAAGCGCTCGCTTACCTCGGTGTAGAGATACCAATGCAACAAAATCAAGGCCTGGAGGCTAGAGATGGTGACTCGCAGATCTGGCTTTACAGAAAGTGCCCTCTCGAAAAACTCATCATGCTCGGGCCAATCTGCTGGCATGAGTTTCTTGGCGACCGATGAGCCCAAATAGCCGAATACATCGCCTTGGTTCTCCATTTCTGCTTTGACCGCACGGTGATTGAGTTCGCTCAACGTGCCCAACGCCAACACAAGATATAGGCTGCAGACGTATCCTGGGTCGTGGGAAACGGTCAATTTGTCGTAAAGGTCGTTCAATGTCTTTTCAAAATCTTTACGGACGAAGACGGGACGATGCACGTTGAGGCGCGTGAAATACCCCTCAACGATATGTTGAACCATCTTCCGGTCCTTCGGTAACCACACCTCAACCGAAGGACCTGTTGCTGATAAGCCAGATATCGACAAAGTGTTGGGTACACCGGTAGTTGAGTTTCTCCTGACCGTAACAGTTACCCATTTAGCAGCATCACGAGGGGCAGTGGATTCGTTGACATCGCGGTCACGTCCGGAGGTGAGGCCGCTTGAGCCCACAGCAAGATCCTCTTTGTCGATATGACCAGGACTCAACTTGAGATCGTTGACAATAGCGGCTGAGACACCGAAATTTTTGGCAAGTGCCTTAAGGAGTTGAAATGGTGTGAACATGATAAAAGTTTGAAGCGGAAAGGACAAAAAAAAAACAGACCTCGGTGTTTGACATGTCGTTGCCGTTGGGATCTTGCCCTTTGCTCGCTTCGCCGCGGGTCGATGACGACAGAGTTGGAGTTGGGAGTGGCGTTGAAGACGGTTGCTGCTGGCCCTGCTGGGGTGGTGGTTGCTGCTGAGGAGGAGGGTGCATAGGAGGACCCATGTAGCCCGGAGGGGGGGGCTGAAATTGTGGGGGCAGATGGGGATTGTAAGTTCCGGGAGGACCTTGCATAGGCATAGGGTGAAAGGGAGGTCCATATGGCGGAATCATGTAACCAGGTGGAGGCATCATATGTGGAGGAGGCGGATAGTACATGCCAGGCTGTTGTGGAGGAAGAGACTGCGGAGGCTGCCCAGTCCGAAATGCAGAGGACGTAGAAGGTTGTTGGAATTGGAAGCTGGGAGTCGGAGGGGCGGGATTGAGTGAGCCAATGTCAATGCCTTCTCTGGCGAGGATCTCGTCGAGCTTCTCCAGGTCGAAGCCCGGGATGTGGCGTTTAAGTAGTGCTTCACATTGAGCCACCTGTTGTTCAACACGCTCGGTATGACCACGGGGGGTCAAGGTCTGTCTGTGCCTATCCTCCTGGTGACACGCGGTGCCGGCGGTAGCGCATGCTGTACATCTTGGGTGTTTGGAGTCGCACTGTAGACGATAGAGGGGTCAAAATGGCAGAATGGAAATTGCCGCCGGTGTCGCCCGTCGGGACTTGCCTTTATTTTCTTGCTCCTACATCTTGCACAAGCTTCGTGAGAGCGGCGAAGTCGACGAGGTTCAGACGTCGACTGGATTTCTTCTCCGTTGGCATCCGTTTTTTTCCTTCTTTTCGTGCCTGTCGTAGGTTGAGTCGTCTGGGTTGCGGAAGCCTGCTGTTGCTGTTGCTGTTGCTGTTGTTGTTGTTGCTGGAGCTGAAGATGCTGGTTTGGGTCCATCTGGAGGGCTGATTGGAGTGAAGATGGGGGTGGTAGGGACGACTGCTGGCTGAGCTGCGAGGACAGCATTATCGGCGCTGATCACAGTGAAATATGCAAGTTTGCTCAGCACCCAGGTCGACGAGCTAGGGTTTGCCTCTATTTGTAACCCTAATCAAGGGTTCTCCCTCTCCGTCTCTTTCTGTCATGGCCATCTCGGGCCAGTACATCAACGCTATCACTGAAAATGCCTCCAGGCTTGGCATGCGCCTCCAGGAGTCCATTTCTGAGCATACAAGGGACCTCCGCGCCTCCTCCAATGTCTACCTCGACACCAATGACGACCGCAGCAGAGACCTGCGCAAGCAGCTTGATTCGAACAGTGACAGAGAGAAGCTAGATGCCATGAAGCGTCTCATTGCAGTACGATTTCAGTCACTCTTCCTCCTAATCATCCCATCCATTCTGAACACGTTGTTAGCTCATCTCTAAAGGCAGAAATGTTTCTGAATATTTCCCCCAAGTCGTAAAAAACGTCGCGTCCCAGAACCTTGAGATACGCAAGCTTGTGTACATTTATCTCCTCCGCCATGCAGAGCAGGAGCCGGATCTAGCTTTGCTCTCGATCAACACGTTTCAAAGAGACCTGACGGATAGCAATCCTCTCATCCGAGCTATGGCACTGCGCGTTCTCAGTGGTATCAAAGTACCTTCCATCGGAAGCCTGGTCGTCTTGGCCATCAAAAAGTGCGCTGCGGATGTCAGCCCCTACGTGAGGAAGGCCGCCGCTCTCGCCATTCCCAAATGCTCTGAGTTGGTGTCTTTATGTTCCATGCTCCAAAAGACAGCGTCAGTAATCCATCATTTGTTGAAGATTAGATTCAAGTCACCTACCCGAGCTTATATCGGTCATCACTAATCTTCTCCGTGATCGCTCGCCTCTATCAATTGGAAGTGTCATCGTTGCATTTGAAGCTGTCTGTTCTACACGTCTCGATCTCTTGCATCAACAATATAGACGCTTCTGCAAAACTCTCTTGGATGTTGATGAATGGGGTCAAGTGGAACTTTTAAATGTACTTCTGCGCTACGCGAGGACAATGCTCTCCAGACCTCCTGCGAAGGCGGAAAAAGAAGAGATGGACAAGGATCTACAACTTCTCCTTTCCTCGGCAGAGCCTCTGTTGCAAAGTCGAAATCCAGCAGTAAGATGGCTTCTGCTCCTCGTCGGATCTCTCATGCGTCATCTGTCAGGTTGTGCTGGCCGTTTGTCGTGTATACTTCTACGCTGGAACCTCAAGCCACCTATCAACAATAGCCCAGCCACTTCTGCGCCTCTTGCACACGTCGAAGGAAGTGGAACGCGTTGTACTTGTATATCTACTTATCATCAGTCGTGCGGCACCCGTGAGTTGTAGAATTAGTCAACAGCCATCTCACTCACGCAATCACCACTCCCAAAGTTTCTCTTCGTACCATATTATACCCGATTTCTAATGCGCACGGACGACCTTCGCCAAGTAAAGCAGGACAAAATCAAGCTTTTATTGACCGTTCTTACGGTTGACACCTACCCAGCTATTTTGCGAGAATTCATAGTCAGTGTGATTCGCTCTGCGTATGAGTTGAAGCCGTAATGAGATATTGCAGGATTATGCTTATGACAGAGAGGATCTGGTAGTGACGGACGCTATCCAAGCTATTGGTCAATGCGCCCGATTTGTACCCGATAGTACTCAGCAATGTCTGGCAGCGCTCACTGGGATGATTGAAAGCAGCAACGGTACATACTCCATACATCCGCATTTCGGGCTGCCACCTCATACTCCACAGATGTCATCGTCGGTAGCTCCGTTCTTGTCTTAAAACTTCTTTTGCAGAAGCAACTCTCGGGCCCGAGTGGCGCATCAACTTTCTCGCAGTCACCACTCAACATCATAGCTCAACTCGCCCGTCGAATAGACGACATAGCCCACGCTCAAGCCCGCGCGTGTGTGATTTGGCTCGTTGGCCAGTACTCTGGCACGGTAGAAAATATTGCAGGTCCCGAGGCTGTTGTAGATTGGGCGCCGGACGTGCTCCGTAAAACCGCAAAAACCTTTGGACAAGAGGTGAGGCTTTGCCGCACTTTTAGAGCGCTACAATATAACGATGCGGTCAATTTTTTGCAAGCCATCTGTTGTTAAATTGCAGATTGTCACCCTCGCTGCCAAAATTGCAGTGCTATGCCCTCTTGACCAGAGATTAGCGCTTCTGAGCCAATATGTCTTCTCCTTGGCCAGATACGACGAGAACTATGATGTCAGGGACCGAGCAAGGATGCTTTCGTCCTTGCTCGCTGGTTTGAACCCGCTAGTCAACGATGTGGGAGACGGTCCCAGAATCGGCGTGGTGCTCCGCCGTGAACAGGTGAAAATGGTTCTTTTTGATGGAAAGGCGGCTTTCGTGGAGGATGCTGGTCATTCGTCAGGTGCGTTATCTTCCGATGCGCGGGCTTTGTGTGCTGACTTTGCATAGACGACAAGATCATGGTCGGCTCACTGCAAGCCATCACAGGCAGATCCATGCAGATGGATTTGCTCCTCCCGGATTGGTTGGAGAAAGGTGTAGAATCATCTCTGAGGGACACTGAAGAAGACGCCATACCGACGGTTGTGGCCCCCGTCGCTCTGTCTTCCGCCCAGTGGGCCAGAGGCATTGCCTCGCCTGTCGTGCTCACACCTGGAGGTGGCTCATCCCCAGTTGGGTCGCCTAAGAACGGAACGCAGAAAGGACCTTGGATGGACCTAGATGCGTTCTACGCAGACACAGAGGAGGCGAAGGCGGCCTCCACGGGTGAAGAGGACGAGCATGAGGACGAAGAAACCAGCGACGAGGAAGAGAGCTCAGCTGGTGAGGAGACAGATGATCGTGCAACAGACTCTGCCGACTCAGAAGAAGACGGAGGCGAGGAGCTTGACGGTCACCAGAACGAGAACGAGAACAACGAACGAGAAATCAGGATAAATAGATAGTCCATATTCTGCTCTATTCGATGCGCGTATACAGTGTCGTCAGACGATCTGATGTACAACAACATACCTACAAGTAATATGCATACTACAACACAGCACCTTCTGGGACCTTGTAATACAATGGCTGGGAGGTGTTAGGACTAGTGAGTGTCTAGGCAACATTAAATGAACTTACTGTGTAGAAGACATGGTAGTAGTGACCATTCACGCCTCCAACTCTGTCGTCGCCATAGTACGCCATGGGGAACCACTGAACGAAGTAAAATAGGACACGTAAGTCAAGGAAAAAGAGGCACAGTCTAGGGTACGGACATGTTCCTCACGCATCTCTTCCTTGAATGCACGGAGGTACCGCGCAGGCCGTGTCTCGTTCAGGACACCGACATCCGGTCTGGGCAGGACGAACTGTCCGACTTGTAATTCTGTATCGGTGATGACGCCACGCGATACGCGCGCATAGGACGTTCTATAAAGGCCACGATACAAAATGTACTCGCACCTGGCACGTAGACGTCAGACGTACTCCTGGGGGGCGGGGGGGCAGGCGAAATAAATTCGCACCATCGATCAAGATCCTCGTCATCTATATCGTGCATTCGACCATCTTCTATGAGAATTTGGTACGGAGCGGCTAGTTGATAAGAGGTTTCAATATGTCGTTACCTCGAACAAGACTTGCAGCAAAACTAACGTCTTGCGGCCCTGGGCTTTGTGACCACGTAACCCAGGAATATTACTGGACGGGGATAAGAAGCAGACATAATCCGAGCCAATTCTTTGCTCTGCAGCTCGCGATCCAGTGGATCCTCCTCTGCATGAACATGACGTCAATCAACTAGGACAACGGAAGGCCACAATCGCACAAACCTTGGCCATTATGCGCAACGACAACAGTAACAGCAGTCCCGTAGATGTCCAAAACAGCTTCTATCGCGGGTGCTAATTCACCCCGAGGTGACGGCAGCAAATGGTGAGTAGAGTTGATGATAGGAAACTGCCTTGTCCTTAAGCAAAGAGATCCTTTCTGGAATTCAGACAAGCCAAAACTTACTTTAGATAGCAAAACAGCGCCCCATGTGTGTGAGTTTGGGCCAGGACCTATATCAACATTCTGGGGATATATATGAGAAACCACAGCATCACAAATGACACGGGAATAATGGACAAGAGACTTACATATCCCAGTTCTTCCACTGCCACTCTCGTCCTTGATACTATCGTTAGCAATATTCACCCGGCAACATATCGAGACCATACAAGTCACGATGTCCGAAACACGTTCGCTATAAACAAGTCATAAGCACAAATCCAGAAGCTGCGGCGGTTCCACTGACATGTAAATCGGTTTCCAAGAATCCGACGATGTCCAGCTCAAGATCCCTGGGAGAATTTGAGAATTAAATGGCCGAGAAGAATGAAGCAACGTTATACCTGATCAAGTTTGTCACACCTTGTTGACTATCTCTTCCCACATTGTCGAAGCCGAAATGCAGTGTCCAAATCCCAGTGTTAACGATTCGGGATGCAGGTTTGAAGGGACGAGCTGGTATCGGCCAACGGTATAAAGTGGCGAGCAGGGAAAGCACGGATAGAACGGCCAATGTGTTCTTGTAGAAAGACTTGATATGCTTGCCAACGCCATAATTCAGTGTCGAAACCCTAGGTAGCCTTTGGGGACCTCGAAACGCTAAAGCGAGAAAGGCAACCTGAATGAAGAGGACCCTGATAGGGACATTGAGCATAGAGAAAACCGAGGAGCGTTTGAATGCTCACAAGTCCGTTCGTTCTCTAAAGTAGACGCCCCCCGGAACGAATGCATAAGCGACGGTGAAGATGCTTGCAACATTGAGCACACAATAAACCAGAAAGGCCATGAAGTACGTTCTCGCCAATTTCCCTCCTGCAGCTGTGAACGCTGCACGTTGCAGAATGTACGGTGAGATAGACATCAAGAATACAGCAAATCCCAGGCCACCGGCATAACCGGCCCAATTCTTATAAGAGTACATGATATAGGCACTCATAGACCCGACCGCGAGCCAGTGCCGGCTCAGCAATGCGGGGCCTTTGATATTAGCAAGGGCATTTGACGATTCCTTCGAAACATCGTGCAGCACGATGGAGATGAGTAGGCCGACACATTGAGCGATGATCGTCAATGAACCATGTAAATGCGGAACCGGTCCCCTGGGTAAGCCTTTTTCATAACCTGTCCAAGACCAGGCTATTAACGTGCTGGGGTCAGCCAGTAAATTCTGCAAGGTGAACAACAAGCTTCCGAGGGGCACTGCGGCGGTGAGCCAATGAATGTGCAAGGTATCATCTGCACGTCCAGTTGTCGGCGGAGTAGACAGGGTCTTGGTACCGGTGGGCCTAGAGAAAATTTCATAGACAGACAAGAGCCCAAATACAATGCTAAACTGATTGATGACGAAAGTTTCCTTGTTGACGAATGGCCAGACTGCGATGCATCAGCAGAGTCGATGGAAGCAACGCAAAAGCTTACGAGGATTGTTTGAATGATTCAGCTGTTTCGAGATGGAGGAAAGAAGAAGGCCAAGTCCCAGCACTAAAGTAAGCAGATATTAAATGCATCATGATGGTAAAAGAGCATGGACCATCCTGGCTTACGGATACTGTGATAAGCGACTTTGGCGTCTCGCTCACCAGTGTCCGTCAGTCCAGACCAAAGCGCTGTCTCTTTGAGAACAGCGGCCATGGCAGTCGGAACGATAATACCCAGCCTACGTAAAGGCCGCTCTATATAGAATGCTGTCGCCAGACCGAAGAGCGCCGCCAGATTCAATGATGCCTGCATGCTCCTTTTTGCTAGCAAATCCCTGACAGATCTAAAGCCGAGTAAAACAGGGGAAAGAACAGATAATATAGCGAGTTCATGCCCAGCAATGCCGAGCTCCCAGACCGAGAAGTAGAAGAGGGTCGGAATAAGAGCAGTCAAAACGGACCAAAATATGTATGCTGTTTTACAGTTCACGTGAGTGAGGTGTACAGAGATTGTACTCAAGATAGAACACAACTTGACTTACATTGGTAAAGATCCGACACGTAGATAATCAGTGTTCTCCATCGCGCCATGGGAGCGTTGGTGTGCCGGCCACGATGTACCTCGTTTAATGTGGGGTTTACGGTGGTGTTTTTGTTTTTCTCCTCTAACCCTGCGACCGCAGAATTTTCTAGGACGCTGGTCATTTGAACTTGAATTAAACTATGCAACGCGAGAACAAGAGACTAGAATTACGGGTCGTGGAATTTCGGTGGTGATCTAATTGAGGAAAACAATGAAACCTAGAAGGAATGTATCAGCACTCTTCCCCGTCATAACGAATAGAATGCACCTGTAGCCCGGCCTCTCTAAATTCCTGTTCCGCAATTGAATCGTATAGAATGTCGAAGAAAATGAGTCCCCATTCAAAGAACGCATAATGGGTATAAGCTGTTAGTCCTCCAATCAGAATATCACCGGAAGAAGAAAACGTCTATTGACCTCCAGGAACTCTATGCACTTTATGTTGAACGAAGAAATAAATCAGAGGCACGATAGAGACGAAGAATCTACAGTTGCGATAGCATGCGCGCAAAGTTAGTCCTGGCGTAACCGTCCCGCGTCGAAGTAAAAATATCCCTTACGCCGAAGATACTAGGATTCTGGAAACAGGAGACCTTAATGTGTGTGCTGTGATACAAATGAACGTGACTGACCTTTTGTGACGCGTGGTCGATGTTGCTGACGAACATCTGATACCCCCAAGCATCCATGGAAGGTTGCAAACCATGTATGTGATCATGAATATGTCATGGATATCGTGATCATCATTCGAGGTTATGTACACCCAGCCGCCACATGAAAAGGTCCTGATGATGCCAGTTAAGAATAGAAGGCTAGAAAACGACGAGGATGCAGAGGATCTGCGGAGATTGAGGTAATACTGGCACGCGACGAGAGCAAACCTCGGACCTATGAATTTTCAGGAAACATTAGTGATCATGAGACAAATTAGCGGCCCCTTTGTCGCGTACCAGCAGTTAAAGCAATGAGAATTTGAAATACATTCCGTTCCGGATACCAATCGCCAATGCTGGTCGAACTTTAGAAAGGAGCCTGAGGCAATGTAGAGCGCAGGGCGCATACGTAGCAGAAACCGAAGGAAACCACTCTTGGGGGTACTCGGCGACACCATTCTTGACTATCTTCTTGTAATGGCAGAGGCAACCGACAAGCAACGCGACGCCAAAAGCGGTGTAGGCGAGGATGGTGTGAGCACGACCTATAATAGAGGCATCTAGGACGAGTGCTTTGCTCGTCAGCTTGGGGAGTTGATCGGGCATGGTTATTGTCGTGATGGACGACGATGAAACAGCTTTACCCGTTTACACACGGCGGTTTACTGACTTGTTTCGTTCAAGATCTTGGCTGATGCACATCACGTGCATCACTATTTAGTTCACTTTCACGATATAAGGTAGGAGTCATCGAAATCGCGCATATGTCATGTGACTTGTGACTACCTGTGACTCTCCCAGCGACATCTGATTTACTCCGTGCTCCCTGAGCTTGCCGCTCCTTTGTATGCGTTGTTTTTGTCCAGCAGTGGAAGATGCTGAGTAATGCAAGCAGTCGAATCCCTTACGAGGAAGGTAAAGGATCTGAGTCAAGATGCGCGGAGGGACTTAATTGGGCAGGCCCGACTCAGGCGCTTATTTATACACATGATCGGTACGTACTCCACTCGCTGACGGACACATCCATGCCGTCTAGCCTTTCTTTGTCCCTCTCATGCCCGCGCTCCCAACACTCCCCCTCAAACCGTGGATAGCCCCATCTCACGAGTATGTCTCTCGTGCTTTTGTCTATCGAGGGGTTTCGTCAAGATATCTGTGGTTTGTTCAGGGTTGCGGCAGTTTCTAATGGCAATGGTGCCATCCTAGACCAAGTCATGAACCCAATGCCAATGAATGTCAACGTGTTTTGACCTTTTATGGAATACCGGGTTCCTGGCCATTGCGAGGGAGCTGTCGTTGTTACCAATTATTAAGGTAGGTGCTCTTTGTTCAAGTCCAAGCTCCTCATATAATTGCCTCAACCATACAGCTTCGCGCACCGCCTCAGAGAGCACGATGTACTCTGCTTCGGTTGAGGATAACGCGATCGTCGTCTGCTTCCACGACGACCATGTGATTGCTCCATTTTCGGCCAAGAATACATATCCGGAGGTCGAACGTCGGTCATCTGCATTTGCGAATGCAGCATCAGTGAAACCATAGAAGGTTCCATTGTCCTTCATGGCATGGTAAGTGATCCTGAAATCTTGAGTTCCTTTTAAATATCTGAGAACTCTTTTTGCCACAGTGTAATGGGCTAGCGTCGGGTTTGCCATGTACATAGCAAGTCGGCTCATGGCATATGCAATATCTGGCCGAGTTGCAGTCACCAAGTACTACAGGCTCCCGATTAACGTCGTGTATAAATTGCTTCGGTCGCCATTGCTGTTCTCAGGATTAGGCTCGAGCTTTATGCTCTTGTCCAATGGGGTTGTTATGGGATTAACATCTTCAAGTCCTTCCTATTGAAGGAGTGAACGTATGTATTGTTTCTGCGAAATCATTATGGTCTTAGGTGTTTGACTGATTTCGATCCCGACAATTTTCGCAGGATCTCCAAGGTCAGTCACCTTGAATGATTCTCTGAGCTGGTGTTTGACTGTCACCATTAAAGGGTTGCTCGTCACAAAGAGGAGCAAATCATCGACCCAGACTGTTATGATTTGCAGTTCGTTGTCCCGTCCCCGGATGTATGTGCAAGGATCCGAATATAGGTTTACAAACCCTTTTTCTTTGAGCTGTCGGTCCAGCTCCTTGTTCCATTCTCGGCCAGACTGTTTCAGCCCGTAAAGTGTCCACAAGAGAAGGCAGACCCTTCCTGATCCATCATCATACCCTTCTGCCTGTCGCATGCACACTTTCTCCTTTAGGTATCCATTCAGATATGCGCCTTTTACATCCATTTGCTGGATTATCCAGCCTTTACCTGGGACCATTGCCAGAATCACGCGAATTGTCTCAAAACGTATGACCAGCGATGAATTTTCATGGAAATCAAATCCCGGGCGTTGCGCGCACCCTTTTGCCATGAGCCTCGCCTTCCATTTCACCAGCTGGCCCAATTTATCATATTTTGATGTGAGCACCCATTTATTTCCAATTGGTTTTATCCCTTCAGGACAATTAATAAGTTTCCAAGTGCCCATCTTTTTGAGCTGTTGCATCTCTGCGTCCGTGGCAGCTTCCCATTCAGGCCAGAGAGGTGATTTTTTTGCTTCGGCAAGGCTTTTTGGATCATCGCCGCCCATCGGCGACTCAGCATATGCAGTGTACGTGACTTCAGCAGTTGTCACGAGTGTTATATGGACCTCGTTGTCATTCTCATCGGGAAAGGGATTGTTAAGGTACCTGTAATTCACAGAAGCCTTATCCCTGAGCTTTCTTGGGCCTAGTTCAGCTGGTACGTCTTCCTCTCGGGCTCTTTTCTTTTCTTTTTTCTAATTTCCCATTTCCTCATTCTCTCCCGCTTCTCGCGCGTCGCTCTTACCAGCTCCCCCTGAAGCACACTCCCCCTCGCGCGATACAGTGGGAGTGAGGTCAATTTCGATGATGGTTTCATCAGGTGGGGTTTGTTGGGCTGGCAGGTTTAGGAAACAGTAGTTCTGAGAGGTCAGCACTTTTCTCGTCTCTGGATTATAGTAGAGAACTGATTTCGAGCCATCGCAGCAGCCCATATATAGCTGTTGCTTTGATCTCGGTTGTAGTTTGGGGGCTTTTTTGTGGCCTTGGTTTAGGATCCACACTGGAGAACCAAATTCGCGTAAGTGTGCTACGTTTGGTTTGTGTTTCATCCAAAGCTCATGAGGACTTTTGTTTCCTATCCATCGATGATACGCACGGTTTCGGACATACATTGCATGTGCCACGGCATGTTCCCAAAGGAATGTCAGAAGGTTTAACGCATCCATCATAGAACGAGTGAGTTCAAGGAGGATTCAATTGAGTTGTTCAGCGACTCCATTTTGTGACGGTGAGTTTGGCACCGTAAATTGTATTTCGATGCCTTGCTCACTTGTCCATGACTTTAGGTCGTTGTTATTGAACTCTCTCCCCTTATTGACTTGAAGTGCTCGTGGCTGCATTCCGAGAACCTTGAGGTGCGTAAGGTAGTTTTTGACAGCTTGGATGGCGTCGTCTTTATTTTTTAGGAAAGTAAGTGTTCCATGCCTTGTCGAATCATCAACGAAGCTGATGTAGTACTTGTTTCCATTAATTGACGCCGTTCTGTACAGTCCCCATAAGTCAGTATGGGTAAGTTCTCCCAGTTTCATTAACCGTTTTTCCGGCTTCGGAAAGGGTTCATGCATCTGTTTTCCTTGTGTACAATGCTGACAATCAGGTTTTTCAGTACGTGCGTCGATGTTCAAGCCATCAACGACTTGGCGACATTGCATTTCCTGCATTGTCGTATACCCGATATGTCCCAGACGGCGGTGCTATTTTTCCCAGCTCTGTGCGGGTTCCTTGGCTACAAATGTATGTGGTGTAGATAGTTTCTTCGAGGCAGAGCCAGGTTTTACGATTTCGAATGGCATTTTATATAATCGAGTTCTGATTTTCGTGCCCTTTGCGATACACTTCTGATCTTTCGTTCGAAGTGAAATTTGGCCCCCTCCTCCCGTAAAATGTCCGCCAGCATCATCCCAGCATGTTAAAGAGAGTAAGTTTTATTCGCCAGGGATGTATAATACATCCTCGAGTTTTATAAAGTGGGCATGTCCATTGACAACAGACTTGAGTTGGATTGTACCCTTTCCCTCTGCTCGAGTTTGTATTCCACCGACACCAGTGACTATGGTTTTGAGTTCTTCATATTGTACGAAGGCCTCTCGGTCATTAGTTATATGCAAGGTCATCGCCGTATCGGCCAGCCAAACATAAGCAGAAGCGGAATTGTTATTGCCTACAGCGTTATTGTACATGGCAGGATTGTCCTCCCCGGAATACATGAGGACGTCATTGTCCCCAGCATGCATAGTGCAGCATGTAATCTCTTCGATATGAGCTGTAGACTCTGTCGACTCATACGTCGACTCTTTTTGCTTTTTCTTCCCCTTGCGTTTATCCTGTCGGTTGTCGCGCTTTCGCTTGCCTTGATTACGGCAATCTCTGGCAATGTGGCCAAACCAGTTGCACTTGTGGCAACGGACTTGGCCAAGCCACTTGCAGTCTTGGGTACGATGGCCCCGAAGACCACAGTTGCGACAGGTATTCTGCGAGGGGTTAATACTGCAGCCTTTACCTATCGATGCCGCAGCTTGATATGTGACGTGCGCACTATCCTCCTGTCAGTCCTTTCGACGGAGGTATTCCTCCTTAAGTATACCTATAAACTCCTGGGAGCGGATGTGGCTCCGCTCATCATTGGCCTGTGAGCCCTTTCGTCGACGTACGTAGGAATCGGTGAAGTTATCCCAGGAGGCCAGTAAGGAGGATTGTATAATGGTCTTGAATTGGGTGTCGGTGATGTGAAACTCATCTTCTTCGACCATGCATAAGCGCTCCCAGTTCTCCTTCAGCTTATTGAGGTGGTCAATGACATTGTCGCCGTCCTTCGCCCACATGGCGAACAGCGAGCGCTATAGAGCATTCGCGTACTGATTGCCCTTCGATTTGTTGACGTTTTCGAGGCTGAGCCATATTTCGCGGGTGGTTTTGAGTCTGTTTGTATTAATCTTCTGGCTGCTCGTAATATTGTTGGCAATAAGGCATTGCGCATAGCCATCATTGTGTGCCCAGGCATTGTATTTGTCGGGCTCCTGCTCCGCGCTCGGATAGGTGACAGACCCATCCACATAGGGCAAGACTTTGCAGAAACCGAGTACTCGCCTCATGTCCTCTTGCCATGTTGTCCAATTCTTGTCCATAAGCGGCTCCGACAGCCTGGTAATCAAGCTCGCCTCCCAAGCCTCGACCTTAGTAATCCAGCGCTGTGCTGGCGCAGTCGCTGTCATTGGCATTGTCATGGTTGACAGTCCATTGCCATTGGTCATGATGGGAGTAGACGTGGTGGTTACCGTGATTTGTAAGCGATGTCAATAATGGCTGATATAGCCGAATAGGATGTGATAGCCGATGAGGCTAGGTTGTTGCTGGTGCGCGCTCGATGTTTGTGATGCTCGACTGCCTTTTAATCAGTTAAGGCCGGGGCCCATAACCTTTTGTCCAGCAGTGGAAGATGCTGAGTAATACAAGCAGTCGAATCCCTTATGAGGAAGGTAAAGGATCTGAGTCAAGATGCGTGGAGGGACTTAATTGGGCAGGCCCGACTCAGGCGCTTATTTATACACATGATCGGTACATACTCCACTCGCCGACGGACACATCTATGCCGTCTAGCCTTTCTTTGTCCCTCTCATGCCCGTGCTCCCAACAGTTGTTTTACGCGTGTTGCATGTTGCCCAGTGCTTGAGATTGGCTAAACGTCCTAGAGCATGTAGGGGCATCGGGAACGCGATGATTGAGGCGGGGATATAGTACGTGCCTCACCTGCCATGTAGAGCTAATGGCCTGTCAATTTCGTACAAAATCAAAATTCTGGCCGCATAGACCTTCGCATGTTTACTAAATCTGGAACTCTATGCGGACAGATTTGTCATTTTCCTCGAAATACAGTGGCCATTAACAATTTACTGCCCAATCCGCCCAAATGTCACGCTTGGTCACTTTTGAGCACGTGATATATGCGCGATTTCGATGACTCCTACCTTATAAGAGCGCAGTAAGGCTGACGACTTATCTTTTCGTATAGTAGGTGGCGCGTTGTCGCTCTACATGTGCCATCACTACGCTACAAGATGAAACCCGCTCACATCCCTGTCACGGTCTTCACGGGTTTCCTCGGCGCGGGAAAAACCTCTATCATCCTCTCGTTACTTCCGCAGCTTCCGAGCGGCTATAAGGTTGTCTTGCTGAAAAATGAGTTTGGGGATGTAGAGGGTACGTAGCACCCCCAATCAACGTATTGTTGAACTGAGCTCGGCATCCTGAAAGTGGACAGCAAGCTCGCACAGCAATCGACTCTCACTGCAGTCAGTGAGATTTTAAATGGATGCATGTAAAAAAGCACTATCCATCAACACCCGAAATTGTGCTAATTCTGATCGGCTAAACCAGGTGTTGTGTGCTCGTCGGCCAAATGCAGACGGCTCTACTTGAGATTCGTGGTCAGTAAATGATTTTTCTTGAGTATCGTTCATAAGATTGCAACGTGCATCCACAGAAAAATTCAGTCCTGACCGGATCATCATTGAATGCTCGTAAGCCGGTCCTTGCAACGAAGCTCATTCGATCAATCTTCTGAAATGCTTAGCGGCTCGGCCTTCCCTGCAACCTTAGCCTTTCAAATACGCCAACTGGAACGTGATACCAATGGTGGTCTCAAGCTCGATGCCATCATCACTGTCATAGATGCCGAAAATTTCCGCGGATACGAGGACACATCCCCGACGGCGAAGATGCAAGCGAGCTATACTGACATACTACTCATAGTACGCAAACCCTTGATTTTCCTTGTCCCATCGTCACCAAATCATGATTAGAACAAGTGGGAGCACGTATCCGAGCGGGAACTCGACCTTCTTATAGATGACTTGAATACCCTGAATGATCTCACCCCGAAACTTCGCTGCAATCGCCGCACTGGCGTCAGTCCCGACCTCGTATTCGGGTTAGGGACAAGATTATTCCAGCTAGAACACAAGGAGGATGAAGCTGCTAATCTATATTCACATAATGACGAAGTGGAGACGTTAACAATCCACAAACGGTGCGAGACTTCAGGAACAAAGAAAGACGCTACCCAACACGGCCATGATTCCTGCGATGGAAACTGCCACCACACGTCACTGTCTAACGCAACCAAACCCGGCCGACCCGAAGATGCTGCAAGAAATGCTTTGACCGCCCCGGTGGATAAGGTTACTGGCATTGCAGAAGATCTCTTGGTCAGGGCATTGGCTGGTCTTCCAAAAGAATCGGTTTGGCGAGTGAAAGGCTTCGTGAGGATAATCTCCTCAGACGGTCAGTGCAGAAGGCATATACTCAACTGGTCATTCGGTCGATGGGAATTTTATCCCTACTCCGAGGAGGTGCTTCAAGAGGAGGTGTTTCGGTTTACAGTGATGGGCGAACGAGGGGAGGTCAACAGCGCCATTCAGACGTTCTGTAGAGCGATAGACGCAGAGATAAGATAACAAAATCACGTGCGACACTTGGATGTAGAGGCTCAATCATATGTTTGATCTATAGTGTAACATCAAAAAGGCAACGTGCGAGCAAATAAATGTCTTGAGAGCTTGCTAATGTTCTCCTTTGCGCTCGCGACAGGTAGGCCGTCCAGCAACTCAGAGGGTTCGTATTGACAGTCAAACAGCCAGCACCTACTTTCATTTACCAATCGACGAGCAAGAAGACGCTGACATCGAATCTTATCAACGCAGATTCTTGACATGGGTTGCTGAACCCGAACCCTCGCCACTTTCCTCACAGTCGCGGTCCCCCCATACAAATCTGTCGCATTTGAAGGCGGAGATTGACCGAATAGATATCTTGGACGAGATTATCTTAACAGATAATCTGTACGAGATCCTTGGTGTGTCCAAGCACGCAGCGTTAGATAGATTGGCCCTTCGGCGGGCATACCTATCTAGAAGCAAGCTATGCCATCCAGAGTAACGATTCTGCCTTCTCTTTTTTTCATGAGAACTGATCTGAGTATTTTCACAGCAAATTCCCAGACAATCCTGCAGCCACTCGCGCTTTTCAGAAAGTGGCTGTGGCATACGACATCCTCAGCGAACCTTCTTCCAAACGGATGTATGACAACTCAACACCTTCAAAAAATTATGACGTTTTCGCTGCGAGATCCTCTAGCCACGCTGAAGAAACCTTTCATAGCGTCATTATTGGGGTTTTCAATGACTTTCTGGACGGCGATTTGGAGGTGATTCGTACACTACTCAGTTTAGTGCTCCTTGCATCTTCCAATGTTGTCGTTGGCTCATTGATAGCTCACCGTCCGTCTCCAGGGGCGATCAATGAAATAAATCCATCCATAAAACTCGAGGAAGAGGGGATCAATTCCGTTTTGGCTACGCTTCAGGTCATACGGGAGCGCGCGCTAAGTATGTATATGTTCATGTGTTACCTCCTCAATACTTTTTCTCTGATAGTAAGACTTGCAGCATGTCGCACTTGTATCTACGCCCTGCACGCAGAGTTCACGCGTCTTCTCGAGGTTCAACATGCCTTTCGCGAGTTGTCCTATTTTGACATCCTTGGTCGCTCAAAACTGGCGATCCAACTCACACGCATAACGCTGAGGTTGCCTATAGCTCTTGAGCGAGCTCTCGGGGAACAGAGGATGAACAGAGCATTCGAAGGGGGACACGCCACAGATTTAAAGCAATTCCCTCCAAAATGGGATAATGACCACCAGGCTATTATTTTTCCTCGACAAATTACACTTTTCATCCGAGGTGTCGATGTTATCCTCGATCGCATGGAGCGCATCTTGAAATAGGCCGTGCGTTATCCTTGAACTTGGATTTATCTTTGCGGCGTATTTATCATACTTTCATATTGAGAATCGCTTTCGCTTTCTTGTATTCTCCGATAGTCTGGGCTTGTAAACATTGGATGGCATTGTGCATTATTCCCATTAGAATTTTTGTCTACGCTTTTTCCGCTTTCATAACGTGATGTCGTGTCTTTATCATAGAATTCATGAAATATGTTCCGTAGGAACTACTAGATATCGTGGCATCGTCATTCATGGCGGAACGTTGGTAAAAGGAATGTCCACATATTCCATACTGGTATAAAAGTGTAAAATATCCCGTTTATAAATGAATCAATGGAATGTGACCATCACAACTTCGGTGGCTTGAATGTCCAGGCCACTAGACACATTAGCAGTCGCCACTTGCAAGTTTCCACTGATGGTCCCGTCAGCTGTTTCGTAGGTTTGGCCACCCCACGTGAGTCCTGAGGTATCGTCTGCGTGGCTGGGGAGGAGGGGATTGTATCCAGATCATGAGCATGGAATATTAGTCTACGTACTTTATAGTCAAACGTTTGATGGTCATGGTGTTCGGTGCTGGCGCACCGCTAAATGTGAAATCGAGGTGCACAATGGTTCTTGCGCCCGTCGTAGTCGTCAAGAAAGCCTCCGAATTGATGAACACCGCCCTGGAAAACGTAGTGCCCTCGTAGAATGCATATCCTGAGATGCGACTGTTGTTTATGGAGAGTTCAGCCGCGCGAGTGCCGCCTTTCGGACCGATGGCCTCGGCGGCCACGACTGCAGCATAATATTGGGGTTGCACGTGAGGAGGAAGAGGACTAGGAAGGTTCGAACCATCAAGCGTGGATCGCGTCAAAGTGGCAGGCTGAATCTACATCGCATTGGTAGAATGTAAGAGCCGGCGATGGCAGCTATCTGCGTACCAGGTTGTATTTGAAGCCTATGCCCTCATGGAAGTATACCCTGGAGATCCCGATTTGAGACCTGGTCATGAGATGTAGAGTGTCACAAAGAGCACGAAAGAGACGACTGAAGACGAATGAACGTACGCAAATAAAACATAGTCCAGCGTCCACAACGCAGCTCCTGCTGTGTTACTGACACCAGGAGCGCCCTGTACGTGGATCGAATGTACTAATATATTATCTAGAGTAGGAAAACTTACATGGCAGGAATAGCTATTCGTCTCCCCGAAGACGTAATCCAGGCCTCTTGCTCGAACGGCAGTAATATCAGGGGAGAAGGCTGACAAGTTTGAGCGAATTGTTGATTTCGTCATGAGGTCCTGCAACAGGCCTTCATTCCCAGAACAAAAACTGCCACTGTAGTGGTGTTGTGATATCCTGTAACGGCTCGTGTGACGATGCATGGTCGTATCTACCGAGCTGGACTTACGTTGATATAGCCGCTCCTGCGGGCGAGTTCAACAAGCCCTGGTTGATTGCGAATTGAGGGGAGAATCCACTTGTGGCCGAATGGGAACTGCCGGCGAATGCGCAACCCCAGAATCCTGTTTGAGAGCTGGCGGAAATTCCGGCAGCGGCAGATACATTCGCAGCAAAATTCGACCATCTACAACAGCAGAGAGGTTCTGCACCGGACCTGGGAATGATCCATGTAGACGTACTCGGTGACATAAGTTGGAACACTGTAGTTCCTTGGCCTGAAGCCGTTATTCAGGTAAAGGTCCGCTTCATTGCCGATCTCGATAGCATCCAGCACGATGCCTGTGTTCTTGATCGTATCAGAATCGAAGGCCTTCACAATTGCCTTCGCCTCCAAGAACGCAGCCGTGAGGTTGTTTTGACCGAAATTCACGCCCCAGATCACATGGGTATCTACATTAGCCATCACTCTTAGCCCGCAGCCCCAAGCATGATCTGTGACATGCTTACTCGGAGGAAGGAATTGTGCTGTAGCGTAGTATGAATCTCCAACTGTGATGTTGGATGCCTCGGGGTAAGGGACGGTCGTAGTTGGAGCAGGGAAAACATCTTGAGCAAACTATGACGAAAAATATAAGTTACCAAGAGCGTTGGGCTGCAATTTTCAGCATTCAAGGAAGTGGCTCACCTGCACCGCCGGATTGTAATTGGTGTGATCCTCACTATTTGCCCCTATGCGAATACGGGGAGGGACACCACTAAGGATATTAAGGTTGTTCAGGACGTTGAAGAAGAATTGATTCCTGGACGTGGTCCCGACCCAGTCCGTCCAACGATCTTGTTCAATTGAGAAAGACACCAAGGACTGAGAAAGCAGCGGAGATCCAGATGGGGCAGAAATAGGAATCGTGACGCCAATTCCGAGCGCTAGAGAAGATCGTACAAGGAGTAAAACGGGTAGAGACACCATACCTATGCTCCTGAGCTGATGATGGTCAACGAGTTATCATGGTGTTTAAATAGTCTCTGGGCGCTATCGAAACCCCCGGACAACACATTTAAGTGTACGTTCGGTGAACTGAGGTCACAGCATCATATTAAGATGACTTTTTGCGGAAGGGAATTGTTGCGCATCACGGTCGTTGATGAGAAGCCTTTGCCAGACGAGACAGGTGACAACTAGTGAGTAAGTTGTTGGTCAAAAATAAAGTGTCAGAATGGCTTGACTGCACAAAAATGAAAACAGGAAGAAGTCTGAGGTAGCGGCCAGCATCGCACGACAATGACAGATATCGTTCCACGGCATTGTTTTCAAGTCGAGGCTAAGCATCATACAGGGGTTGCCCGAATTAGGCAAGTGCAACCCTAACCTCTCATACGAGTGCACAGCTGCACCTTGCAACTTACATACCACCTCCATCGCCACAAAAGGTCCTTCAGTAGGTGAGTATATGGTTTAATTTCAAGCATGATGGATAACTCACTCGACCTTCATCTGTAGTTCTTACTATGGGGATGCTTCTGTCTTTCCCTCTAGCTGGGGGCCTCACCAGCATCGCAACGTCTTGTCTGGCGGGCCTCGCGTTCTGCTTTACCTCCACTGCTGGTTAGGCACCCGTTTATCTTGTAGATGCTTGAGTGCTCATTCAAACCGCAGCATCGATGTTTTTCAAGTCATGCAACTGCAACTCTTCTATAGCCACTCGTGTTGGATTCGCTGTGGGTTCCCCCATTTCTTTCTTATTGCACCCAGATGTTTACAGCATCTCACAGATTATATTCTGTTTGAATTCTATCCTCGCGTGGATTATGAAAACAGATGTTGCGATCAAGTGGATACAAAAATGGAGCTTCGATTACATCAAGATGGAGTGCGAGGGTGAGAAGTGTTACGGCGTGCTTGCTGTAAGCCCGCCATCCTTTTTTTTCCAGGACAAGTTCAATGATACCATACAAAGGTCCATCGAATTTGTTTTGCTTTATCTCTCTTCCACCTTATTTTGAGTTCTCTCCTCATTGGTGTAAAGGATACGAAAGACAAGAGGGCGGCCATCCAAAATGGGTACGGATTCGAAGTAATTCTCGTATTTTCCTCTGCAAGCTCACTTCCTTTCTCGCGCCATCAAGTTGGTGGGGTCCTAAGGTTTTGCTTTGGCTCGTATTAGTCACGGTCTCCTTTTTCATTCCAAACGGATTCTTCATGTTTTGGGGGAATTATGTCTCCCTAATCGGTGCAACAGTATTCATCCTTCTCGGCCTTGTCCTCCTGGTCGATTTCGCTCACTCATGGTCGGAAACTTGTCTCGACAATTGGGAAAATTCGAGCTCTGCACTTTGGCAGTGGATCCTCATCGGCTCCACCGCGGCCATGTACATATTCACCGTCACTCTCACAGGCATCCTGTATGCTTACTTTGCTGGCCCTGAGTGCATCCTTAACCGCTTTTTCATATCATTCAATCTCGCGTTATGCGTTATCATCACCATCATGTGTATCCACCCTCTCGTGCAGGAACACAATCCCCGCTCTGGCCTCGCGCAGTCGGGGATGGTCGCCGCATATTGCACCTATCTTATCGTTTCCGCCATCAGCAATCATACCCATGAGTCGCAGTCCTGCAACCCTTTGCGTGGCGGTGGAGCGGCGGGGAGCACGCGAAGTGCAGCGGTTATCCTTGGGGGCGTCTTCACATTCTTGGCAATCGCGTACTCAACGACAAGGGCTGCTACACAAAGCCGTGCCTTAGTCGGTAAAGGAAAGAAGGGTCGTGTACAGCTTAGTGGTGACGATGAAATTATGGGGCATTCGGAGATGGGTGTTGTGAATACACAGCCTGGCAGAATTGACTCACCGAGGTATCAGGCTTTATTGGCCGCAGTTGAAGCAGGGTATGCGCATAATTTCGTAATCTGTTTTGCACTGATTCCAATTCGGTCCTCCTAGAGCCATCCCTGCATCTGCCTTGCAAGAAGATGACATCGATGATGATGATGAAGATCTCGGCGAAGCTAGGGATGATGAACGTACTGGTACACGCTACAATGTAAGCAGAATTTTTCCGGTACAGGCAAACACTGAGGTCGTTCACCCAGTATTCTTGGTTCCACGTCATCTTCTCTATTGGGGCGATGTACGTTGCCATGCTTTTGACGGACTGGTACAGTGATCCAATACTCTCTGTAAGGATTTCACTAATGAAGTCGCAGGAACATCGTGTCGAAGAGATCTATCTCAGGACCCGCCGACCCAGATTCTGACGTATATATTGGCCGCTCCGAGGTTGCTATGTGGATGAGGGTGGTATCAAGCTGGGTGTGCATGCTGTTGTACATTTGGAGCTTAATTGCGCCAGTCCTCCTGCCCGACAGGTAGTCCTTTTCCTGATCGTGTGCGAACGGTTCTCATCCTTGTTGTTGCTAGGTTTGGAGATGTCTGATGTCGGACACTTCTTCAAGCACTCCATTGGCAGCCATTGCTATTTCTTCATTCATGGCCATATCTCACCTTTCTGTACACATCATAGCTGTAACCACTTGATAATCTAGTCTGTCGGTAACAAAATTGGTTGGGGCAAGGAGGAGAAAAACGTGTGCATTAAGGGGGAATCGAACCCCCGGCGGGTCGAGCTTATGACATGGCAACGACCCAGGTTACCACTACCCCATTAATGCCTGTGAAGACTTTACTAGAAACTTATCATCTAATAAAGAGGAATAATGCAATTCACACTGCTTTCCACTGAAGGGTTGAAGAAACCTAACTTATAGCACCGACGGGATGTGGGGCGCGCCGGGCATGACTGATGGCTAAGGGCAATGATGCTTGTATCTTTTTGCGGCAAGTATCGGAAATGCAAGGATGTGGTACACGCGTTACCTCACGAAATAAAGGAGCTTCTACGATGAAAATTTGACGTTGCCTCCTTTCAAAGATTTAATATCGACGCGAAGAATAGGCAAGTTCTGGGAGCACAAGCGATATGCAGAAGACTGTTCATGTTGAAACGGATGCCGATGCAGTACGAAAGGGAGCGACATTCATAAGCAACTCGATAATCAGACAAACGGAACAGTGAAGGCCAAAGGGAAGGTAGCGTTGATTTTCGTCGCACAAGTGACTACTTTTGCTCCATGTCACGGTACTGCTTGGCCCACTGAGCATAGTATGAGCATACCAAGGTCTTTTCGGTGATGGGAATACGTACCATCATCGACGGGATGGGTCTATTGGGCTCTATTGTCCTCCTCTGGAAAAGGATAGATTTGAGGAAGGGGAATGATGAACTGGTCGTTTACACGCACCTCCTTCTCTGCACTGATAGACCACACAGCATAAGTTACGGTCAACATTCCTGCAAAGGCAATTGCGGTGTTCGATTTCCAGTTCGATGGTCGGGTCCACCAGCCGCCTGAGTGGTGGCAGCCGTTCAAAAGAGTTCAGGTGTGTCAGTGTTCAATCGTACCTGCAGGCGACCAGACGAATTTGGGATAAGGATATCTTCCGCCTCCACCCTTGAAGATTTTGAACGTAAGAGACATTGTAGATTGACAGACTGCGTCGGTATATACTCACCATTGGGACAGTGTATGATAAAGTGGAATAACGATTCCGACGAAATGCGTTCAAGAACGGAATGTATGTTTAGGTAATCATGCCATTGCCAAATTTGTGTTCAGGCATTAAATTCAAAGCGACTCTTTTCACCGAATCTGTCACCTTCATGCACAGGTTCAATCATACTTGATATTCAAATGCGTCTCTCCGCCTGCATACCCGCCCTACCGGCAGAACTCATAACCCGTTTGGAAGCCTGTGGCATTCGCACCGATGAGGATCTTCTGTTCTCCGCGCCCGTCGACGAAATATACGCGAGGCTTCCAGTTGGTACAGTGGATCTGCGAAGCCTACAGGAGTACATTGCCCGTGTCGCTGAACTAGCTTCGGCGCCGATGCTGTCCGCTACTGATGTACTGGCCGCGGAAGAGACGGCCGAACAGAACGCTCCGCTGTTTCCTTCCGGCATCGCAGAATTGGATCAGCTCGTTGACAACTTCAGAGGTCGACACGTGTTTGAAATAGCCGGAGATACCAAGTCGGGAAGATCGGTGCGTACGAACTCTTTATCATCATGCGGAGCTGACGGGAGGCTTTGGCAGACGTTAGTCTTAAACATTGTCCTCCGGCATCTCGTGGAACCTCCGCTTGCTAGTGTGATATGGGTAGATACCATCGGAGATTTTTCAGCTGACAGAGCGATGCGGATACTCGAATGTTATAATGCACAGGTAAGATTTGCTCTCTATCTCCTTGTGTGATGCAGCGATTGAGCGTTTCAAAAAAGAATGCCATATCTGCGCTTGACCGGCTGCAGGTGTTGCCCGCATTTGAGGTCGGAACTCTTTATGACCTCTTGGATAAGCTTGATGCATCCCACGATGTATAGTAGTACTCATCACATACTTCTAAGCCTGACTTTTTGACTGATTCATTCGCCCGCGAGACAGATTGCCTTTCCCGTGCACTGCATCGTCGTGGACACTATTGCTGCGCTGCTCTCTCCATTGCTCAGCACTGTATCGGCGCATGGCCATGCCGTACTGACGGAACTGATGCATCACCTCCGAGTTTTCGCCCGAGAAAAGCTTGTATCGATCTTTGTGAGCTTCCGCGCAAAAAGCCTTGATCACTAGTGACTTCACTTTCTCAAAGTTGGTCAATGATACCATATCATCTTCCTCTAACGATCTTCGCGGCGGATTCCCCAAAGGCCGGACGACTGTTCTGGGGCCGACGTTTTCATTCTTGACCGACGCTACACTATTGCTGTCAAAGCACTCAGACAGCGAGCTCGGTTCTGTGTACACCGCCGAAATACTCCGATCGAAGTTTACGGTATGTCGGCAAGCAAATCTGAGGAATTTGATTGATTCTTAAAAAAAAAAAACGACAGAAATCGGGTCCTTGGTCTAGATTCAGGCTTGACAGATACGGATTGCTTTCCGCCGCGACCGAAGTCTGACATCTTCACAGCTTGTATTCAGTACACGCCAAAAACCATCCGAATATAGTTTTGTCCCTTGATGGGATGACAGTTGGGAGAATTCTATTCACTTTGGGGATCCTATGCTATCGGCCAGATCATTGGAACAACCTGAGTCAGGACTCCGCGGAAAGTACATATGAGGCCAGAGATCTCCAGAGGTGTGTGTCGCGGACATGTTGTCTATCATATAATGTTTCTCTTCCGATATTAATCAATTAAGTTGTTAGATATTGAGCGATACTCCACCCCAATCCTCTTCACAGACAATCATTCAATTTTTTTTGGTTGGCTAATCAATCCCGATCCTCTTGACTGTATGGCACTCGGACATGATGCGGCCCAAATTACATGGCAGATAATTACGAGGCTTGGGAAAGTTGTTTATACCCCACACCTACCTGTTGGCATCGCGTTAGGTCGACACACGGAGTTCTTCACTTTCCACCTATAAGCCACCTTACAAGAGCCTTCATGACTGAAGACATCGATATGGACCACCTCAAATCGATATACGAACAACAGCATGTACTCTTCCTCCGGAATGTAGGGTGCACCTTAATTGCTAACGAAGCACAAAGGCATCGCATCAATAGATTGGACATTGCATCCTATGGTTCTGATTTCACATCCGACCTTACTGCAGCGTCCGCCTGACTTGTGACCCACGACAGCGATCTTGTACTACGACTATGTTCTAACGCTGCCGGAAGAAGTTGAACGATTTTGGAAAAGGGGGTCCTTATCATGGGCCTCATTTTTCTTCTACCTGAACCGTTACCTCGCGCTGCTCGGCCATATTCCAGTGATAATCCAAACCGTTATGAATGATCCACCTCACCTACGGGTAAATTCTTACTGCTCACTTCAGCCTCTACTCAATTTTCGCAGCGCAAGATGTCCGTCCGTTCCATCCTTTACTCCGTCATTTTCAGTGTCTTGATTGGAGATATCTAGGTGCCCATCGCTTGCATCCTTTCATCAATATCTCGCTGTCGCCATTCAGGTGGTCGCCGGACGTGTGTGTTTCACTCTTTTGAAAGATCACCCTAATTAACAGCGTCTCTTCAAGTCATTCTTATTGTTCGGACTTATGCTCTCTACAGTCGGGACAAGCGCATCCTTGCGTTGATATCCGCAATGGGGTTAGCCGCTATTGTCTATGGTGCTGTAAGATCTTGAAGATGGTTTGATACCTACTGTATCTTCTCACCAGCCGGTCAGTACACCGTCCTAGCGGCCACCCATGGGGCCACAACATTTCCAGATAGCGGCTGTATCCCACCCACAAACCACGACGAGTGAGTGCTATAGCATGATCACCGGACTAACCGCCGATCCTTTCTTTGCCAGTGCTACGCGTGAGAACCTATGAGATGAGAATCCTGTTGCTCTTTGACTGTGGTTCATTTCTGCAGGTTTCGCCAACGCGTGGACAGGATCTCTGGCATTCGACGTCCTCATCTTCTTCATGACCGTCTTCCAGTCTTCAAAAATGTCCCTTCCTGGAACGCGGACTTTAATACAGGTCTTGCTCCGCGATGGTCTGTCTATGCCAGCATCATAACTTACCGCGCACTGATCAGCTCCATGCAACAGGTGCCATCTATTTCGGGTGAGTTGGCCGTCATGACTTTCGGCGGTCTCATTACACGAGTAGCGCAGTATCATGGCAGCTGTCAATCTAGTGAACATTGTCTCATTTCATGTGAGAGATTTCCCATCGGCTCATTTCTGGTATTGAAAATAAACCCAACCATCACCCGCCAAACAGCTTTCTCCTGTCAGTAGCATCGCTTTTACCCTGGCACTTGAAGCTGACATGAACCAAAGGGATATGAAAGAGGTTTTGTTACCACGTTTGCGAATGCGTGAGTGCTCCTTTGAGCATAACCTTTCGGTTTGGAGGGCTCACTGGCCGACTTAGAATCTCATCCACCATGATATCTCGACTTCTACTGAACCTTCGGGATCCTCGGCTGGTATTGAGGCACCAGAGAAAATCGCGTTTGAGTACAACTCTGGCAGAGGATACTACGGACCAGCTGACGCACCCGGTTCTTTCGACGGTCCTCGAGATGACGGATGTAATGACGAACACATCCACCAGCCGCGAGTGGTCTTCGCCGGGGATTTATTCATTGCAAGGTGATGTCGACGATCCGATAACATATCAGTGTCTTTGTTGAAGTTCCTACAGAAATGGAGTCGCCGAACAAGCCAGCATAATAGTTCGCTGGTGTCAATATGTTTCTCTTATTCGCAACTCCTCTTAAATTTTAGAAATATGGTATATGTCGCAGATAGCCTGCGGAACATATAATTATCATCACATTGCTTTTTCTAGTGCTATTAGCTCCTTTAACACAGAGTAGTATCTATTCTCCTTCAAACTCTCTACATTTACGGCTTTGAGCGGTCCCCTGACGACATTATTCCCATATCCAAAGTTTACCGATACAATAGTCTTGATGCCTGCGATGCCGCCTATCCTTCCGGTAGCCCAGTCTGCATGACCGAGCTTTCCCTGTAGTTCCATAGCTTCCTTGATGTCTCCATCCTTATACAGCTTGTACAGCCGTGCATGCAATTTCGGAAGGATGTTAACTAAGGCGGCGATGGTCCCAGAGCTATGGGACAGAAGACCTTGCAAGAAGACATCACTTCGTCCAGTGTATACAGAGAACTCCGAAGGAGGGAAACGCGTCGTCAATCGTTGAAGCTTCCCGATGTTGCCACAAGACAGCTTCGTTCCGACGACGTTGGGGTGTTCGGCCAGGGTGCCGATGGTATCAGAGTCTAGGTCTTGACCGGCAGTCACGACAGGGAAGTTGTAGACCATGGTTGGAATAGGCGACGCATCAGCGACCTGTTGGCCGATGAAGCGGAAAAGTTTCAGTGAAACAGGTGGACGTACCTCTCGGTGGAACCTGGTGACATTTTCCATCGTCATTTGAGGGGGCCATGTCGACGGCGTCAATACCAAAGCATGGGATGCACCGGCATCTTTTGCATCGGCGCACAGCTTTTTCGTTTCTCTAGTTGATTGCGCGCCAGTGCCCGCAATGACTGCGATGTCACGGAAGCCATTTTCGTCCAACGTCTTTCTTGTTATTCTAATGGCTTCTTTTCGCTCATCATGGGACCTACATGCACAGCATTTAAGATACAGAAGTTGAAGAGCCTACAGGACATACAAATGCTGAGCTTCCCCGTTGGATCCTTGGACGAGGATTCCTGTCACACCGCCCTGCGACCGCGACATCAGGAGTATGATCGCCATGCGATATGAAAAGCACAAGACCTGCGCAAGCCTAAGGACGTGTCTCTGAATAGATGCAACATCAAGATCCTCGTTCTCATCGAAAAATAGGACGGCGGGGACGTAGATGCCTGGAGGAGGTGGGGAGGACATGATCGTGTGTGGGGATCAAGTGCTGTAGATCTAATCTTATCGCGGACATTAAAGCCACGTGCTCGGCATCGGACTCATCCACGGAATTGCCGCTACCGTCACGTCTGCAGAGTCGAATCGTCTGGATGTATGCCTTCCTCAAGCGGCGAATGCTGCCGTCTCTCGTTTCTCGCAAAGTCGTCTCTTACGGTCTAAATACTGGCAGAAGACAGCTGGAGAGCACCCGGCCGACTCATCGCCAGCACTCCACCTTTCTTGCCACTGGTTCTTTGAGACGTCGTTACGCATTGCCGTCGCCAGCGACTTTCAGACATATCCACGTTCGCGCTATATCGTACTCTTCTATACCCCGCTTTGTTGCCAGAGCGTTTAGAGTACCCGTGGCAGGTGCTACCATTGGCGCTGGAGGCTTTGCTTATGCGAACTACAAGATTGAAGGTGGGCCGTTTGTCATGCGCGTTCCTGCTCATCTGAATTGTCTTGCAAACAGAATTTAAAAAGACAACAAGCGGCTGGATCTCTACGGCTCAGGACACGTTTCATGAGGTTTTCGATACCGCTTCGGACGGCATTAAATCCATATCGTCAAACATATCATCCAAGGTCTCTGAAGTCAAACTTCCGGTCGTAGAAACGCCTCGATTTCTGAAGGATCTTTTCTCTGGAGCAAACAATGAGGACAACAGAAAGGAGGGCAGGTCTAATGGGGATGATTCAGGTTCTCAGGGAGAGGGCAGGTCGCCGAAGGAGGATGCAGCCATCGCTGCACTTGTCGCTGCGACCATGTCTGCGCCATCCGCCCCCAGAATAACTACGGACGAGTCACTTGATGTCAGACAAAATGGCCTCATGCACCTCACTCGGAAACTGATTGAAATACGGAGTATGCTTCTGAGTATCGACCAAAGCGACGCTCTCAAGCTGCCAAGCATCGTCGTTGTCGGGAGTCAGAGCTCTGGCAAAAGCTCTGTTTTGGAAGCTATCGTAGGACATGAATTCCTGCCCAAGTGAGCTGCCGTTTCACACGCGTTTGCACGATATTCGGAATTGACCACACTCTACCAGAGGGAACAACATGGTTACCCGTAGACCCATTGAACTAACACTTATCCATACCCCCGTCAGCGAAGGAGAAACGCCTGTCGAGTACGGAGAGTTTCCGGCACTGGGTCTCGGAAAGATTACAAACTTTGCGGACATCCAACGCACTCTTACAGACCTCAACCTCGCCATCCCCGCTTCCGAAGCCGTGTCCAATGAGCCCATTGACCTCCGGATCCACTCGCCGAACGTTCCCGATCTCACTCTCATTGATCTTCCCGGATATGTCCAGATCTCTTCGATGGACCAGCCTGAGACGTTGAAGGAGAAGATCGCTGCTTTATGCGAGAAGTACATCCGCGAACCCAACATCATTCTGGCTGTGTGTGCAGCAGACGTGGATCTCGCAAACTCCCCTGCGCTTAGGGCGAGCAGAAAGGTCGACCCACTAGGCCTGCGCACAATCGGGGTCATCACGAAGATGGATCTCGTACCGCCAGAACAGGGCGCGTCCATCCTGGCTGGCAATCGATATCCGCTGCACCTTGGCTATGTGGGCGTCGTCGCTAAGTCGTCCACAAAAAAGGGAAATGACGAATCTACCGCCCTCATCGCTCGACGTGGCGAGAACGATTACTTTGGGCACCACCGGGACGTGTTTGGCAGCTCATCGCTGATGGTGGGCACAGAAACGCTGAGACGGCGCCTGATGGAGGTGCTTGAGTCCTCAATGGCATCTTCTTTGCACGGGATCACGAACGCGGTGCAGCTGGAGCTCGAAGAGGCCACGTACCAGTTCAAGGTGCAGTACAACGACCGGCGGATCACAGCTGAGTCGTACGTGGCGGAGACGATGGATGCATTGAAGCAGCGCTTTAAAGAATTTACGCTGCAGTTCCGGCGGCCAGTGATCCGAGAAAAGCTCAAGACGATGCTGGACGAGAAGATGATGGACATACTCGAGCAGCTGTACTGGCTGGATAAGCGTACGCCGGAGTTGGGCAGCCTCGCGGCGGACCCGAAACTCAAGCCCGATGACGTTGAGCCCTACTGGCGGCACAAGCTCGAGGCTGCATCCTCGCTGTTGACAAAGTCCGGCGTGGGGCGCGACTCGACGCTGCTCGTAGCAGATGGACTGCGGGCGCTGATCGACTCGATCGCGACGGCGGAGCCGTTCACGTTCCACCCGCGTGCGGCAGAGCGGCTCATCCAGTTCTCGCACATGATCCTGAGGGATCGCGTGGGCGTGACATCAGACCAGGTGGAGAACTGCATCAAGCCATACAAGTACGAAGTCGAGGTGGAGCCGCGGGAATGGGAGCAAGGCCGAGCGAGCGCGGTGGAGCTTTTCGAGAAGGAGATCACGATGTGCGAAGCGAAGCTGGGAGAGATCAGGAAGAAGGTGGGCGGCGGGCGGAAGCTGGGCGGGCTGATCCAGTATGTGAAAAGCTTGGAGGAGAAAGAAAAGGAACGAAAGATGAAGAGATTGGAGAACACTGATGGTCAAACAGACGTGCCTGAACCTTCGTCCGAATCGTATCGATATCCCCCTGCACAGATCGTGGACGGTGAGCGACATTCACCTGAATTCTAGAATCGACTTTTAACGTTGTCTTTTCAGCACGGCATGCTATGATGTATGGTGACAGGCTGAGCATCTTAAAGCTGCGGCTTGCGGCGCTGAAATCAAAGCGCTGCAAGGCCGGACCTGAAAGCGAAGTGCTGTGTCCAGAAGCTTTTCTCAACGTAGTTGCGGACAAGCTAGCATATACCTCTTCCATGTTTATAAACATTGAACTGCTTGAGCAGTTCTTCTATCAGGTGCGTGCTCGCTAACTTGCGCAAAAGAAAAGAAGTGCTGACGTATCAATGTTCTCTCCAGTTCCCACGCGAAATCGACTCGCGGCTGCTATACGATCTGGATCGCCGAGAAATAGTCGAGTTTGCCCGTGAAAATCCAGTGGTGAGACGGCACCTCGACTTGCAGGAGAGAAAGGACAAGTTGGAAGAGGTACTCGGTGGTGTCCCGTTTTTGCGCTTTCAGATGCCTGACGCATCCTCTCCATAGGTCATGAAACAGCTGAACAGCCTCTCGACTCTTCGAGCAGATCCCCAACCCGCACCGCGCCGCCAAAGAGGCTTATTTGGAAACATATTTTAGAGCTTTCGCCCTTCGCTTTTTTCTGTATAATGATTTCAACGTTTTGCATCCTCAGAAATACCTCACTCAATCAGTTCATTTTCATCTTACACCTCCTTAATCGCTCGTCGTTTGGGAATTATGACATACGGATTGAAAGTAAGCAGAACGTGTGCAGACGTGAATTACAGCTTTGCTTTTGCACCTTGGGCACTCTGGCGGAGACTGGGCATAAGCCGATATTCAAAGAAGAGACCATGGACAGATTGACCTTTAGAACAGCATCAAGCTTCGTTGCCAGCATGATGTTGCCTTTTGTCTTGAGCTTTCCAGTCATGAATGCCTTCTGACCGTTTAACTTGATGGGCAGATTGGGCGAAGACGTGAGCGAGGAACGCGAATAAAGTAACCTGGTCCACATACCTTTCCGGAAGCCAAGTCGGAGAAGGTATCGTCCGAAAGAATGATGGTAACGTCTGCCTTGGGCTTGGCATTGCCTTTGTACACAATTCCATCCTTCTTCATGTCGATCGTCCAGATAGCAACCTTGTCTTGGGGATTAGACACCTGTAGTTCGAATATGCCATTGGTCTAGAGCGACGAACGTGTCGTTAGGACGCTTCTGCGGGCCAACAAGAGCCAGAGACCTTTTTAATCTGGGCCTTTTTCTGGTCGTCGCTGAGTGACGCAAAGGCGGCGCCGAGACCGGCGATGAACTCAGAAGACTGTCGAAAACGGGTGAGCACCTTGACGGAAGCAAGCACCGCCGGAAGGAGGTAAGCGCACTTTGAAGCCCTCGACCTTGAGATCAGACATGGTGTACAGGACCAGAGAAACGTCGTGGAGGATTTATATGCAACCTCGGTTCGCGTTGTATGATCGTTTAAAAGATTCACATGATATTTTAGGCTGCATGTGACTCGCCACTGCGGCACTCATATCGTAGCCGACTGCATGGTCTGAATTTGGTGTTTTTTTTTTGAACTCGTTGTGAGCCTATTCATGGTCTGAGGCTGTAATTTTTTGGCTTCATTGATCGCGATCTAAGCTGATCAAGATGTCACCCATTTCTGATCGTTAAAAGGTATGTCTTTCTCAAGAAACAAAGTTTTCATTCCTTGCGACGGTTGGGTATCAGGTTTGTCTTCTTCCTGATTCTGAAATGTAACAAAGACCGTAACGCTGCCATTCTCTCAAATAGTTTTTTCTTCACGGTCCACCACTCTCCAAGTAGAGACAAACCATCAGCCGCTCGTCACAGGCTTTTGTTCACAAAATTGTCATCGCATGGTCAGCTTCTGCAAGAGCGCCGAGACCTTTTTCTCATGTTTTCTACGCGATTCAACACGCTCATAACCTGGAGACTCGTCGGCATCGTTCCTTGTATGCTTTATTCAATAATGCACCAGCTATTGATTTGTAAAACGTGGATTTTGTACTTCTATAATATGCAGATGCACGTTTTCCTGCAACGTTTGTTCGTGACAGAACAGAATGAGTGGCCGAAAAAGGCAATTCAGGGGCCAAACAAAGTGCCGTGCTCGACTCCACCGACCTCTTGCTGCCGTCCTCCTCGTCTCCGCTCTTCCTCCCCGTCGTCGACGACCTCCTCCGTCCCTACACTGTATACTCCCTGATACGCAGGAGATGAAATACATCGAGATCCCTGCCCTGTCTCGATTAGCTCAGTCTCTGACCCACGAGGGTCCAGAATGCTCCGTCCATACTAGGATGGAAGCTTACAGCTGCAAGAACGTCAAGCGCGACAAGAAGCTCTTCAAGTCTCTCGAACACGCTTACCACGACGAGGTCTCCAACTCGCCCCCGCTGCCTTCATGGCTTGCTGCCGACCGCGAAGGCGAGATGACGCCATTCGGGTCGCTCGACAACCCGGCGTCGCGCAAGACATTCTACCTCCTCATCGCCACGCTCAACATTGCCTATCCGGACCACGAGTTCTCCGACGTGCGCCCGTCACACTTTAGCAAAGAGGAGAGCGGCGCGAGCGTGCTCAACGCGCTCAGCAATACGCTTGTTTCACCGCATCGCCCCGGTACCACCGCGCCCCGATCTTACTCGTCTTACCCGCCCACGTCCGCCGAGTTCTTCCCCTCCTCCCTCCCCTCCTCCAGCTCGCCCTACACCCAGCCACTGCACAGCCCGCTCACCCCACCACCGATCATCTCCGGCACACACCCGACGCTCTTCCACCTTATCGACGACGTCATCGGCCTCGCGGACTGCGACGTGTTCTCCTATACGCCCGAGCTCGACGCCGACCCGCACGCGAATGACTTTTCCGACGACGAGGAAGACTATGCGTCGATCGCGGACGAGGACTCGTCTGATGACGACGTTGCGTTTGAGTTTGACGACTATGACATTGACGAAGTCAAGCCGAGGAGCTACGGCGAGGGCGCCATGATTCCGCCCCCGACGCCCCGCGCTGTGACCAACTACGGCGACGAAGACGAAGATCTCTACCCGCATATACGGATGAAGCGTCGCGGCGCCCTACTTTGGTCCTCCCACTGGTTCTTTGTCAATAAGAAATTGAAACGTATATTGTTCGTCTCTGTGTGGGCGAGAAGCAAAGCCATAGGTCGATCTTGGTCGAACGTCGTCCGGCCCGTCTCCAGTTCGAAAAGTGTCGACTCGTCCGAGAGGTTCTTTGGATGGGAGGGTGGATTCGGCGCTGGTGCGAGAGCGATGGGACTTCCGATTTCCGTTTAAACGACTTTATTTGAACCTCGGCCCTTTCGTGAGTCCTTTCCGCCAAAGACGTGCTGGTCATTGTCTGATCACGGCCTGCGCATGACGAAGCATACGACGCACCCACATATTTTCACCCACGGCCTCTCTTCCTTGCTTCTATTCGTTCTGCGACTGCCTCTTGTGTGTCTTCAACGACCGTTTTATGGCTCGATCCCCATGTAGTATTAACGGACCTCAGCCTGGCTGGTGTATGATCCTATAGTTACCTATCCACTTTTCAACTTTTCTGCTTGGATTCTTTTCTACTTGAATTGTGCTTGAAACGATTCCAACATCAAACAGGGTTGCGTTTACCAACGAATAGATTCGTGAATCCGGACATGAAAAAAAGTTAGCAATGGTATACTGTCCGTAGAGACATATGTCTTTGCACCTTGTCGGAATCTCGCGAAGATCCAAAAAAGTGATTCCTTCCCAGTTGTTCGATGCCTCTTAATCCACCCTTGAGTGCAGCCAACGAAAGCAGTGGTTGTGAGCTGTGAGAGTAGAAAGGGAATAGAGGTTGAGTTTTCTTGACTCGGCGCCCCATATGGGGTTATCGGGGACAGATCAAGGAATAACAAACCGCGTTTCTTTACGAGAACAGACGAGTGAAGCAGAGAAACGGTCTCCGACCCATAACTTATTGACTTTTAGGTCGTCCATCAACTTTTTTTCTGAGAAAAAAAATTTTTTTTTCGAAGCGCTATCGATGGTTGTGTGTGGGTCCAACGACACGTCACGTGGTCCTGTCTGAATGCTTGAGGACATAACGGCCCGGGATATTCAGCCATCGTTCACCATCCTGGCATCGCTTTTCTACTCGACCTTTGACCGCTCTCATATCAGGTTGGGCACATGAGCTTTCCAACGTCGAAGCCAAGCCAAGCGCTTCATCAATACAAATCATCAGGCACCGTCGCCAGTTTCCCTGGCTCCGATATCCCGCGATTATTCCAAAGTCTTTCCTCGCTGCCCAAACGATGGACGCAAGTAAAACACAGCGATGCATTGGACCTCACCGTTCGGCGCCAAGATTCTCCGCCTCCCCAACTAGCCAGTTACTTGAAAACACATGAAATGAGGAAGCAGAGTCAACTTTGTGTCTAAATCTGCCTTTGCTATCGTCCGTCTTCACGATAGAACGTAGTCTTGTCGAAAATTCTCCGTCGACGTCTTCTGAGGTGCCAATCCCTCCTCGCTTGGGGCTGTACAGCGGTCCGGCGCATCACCCTGCGAACATCGTAATGAGAACGTTGTTTGCTTCATTGGCAGGATCGTTGTCCCCGAATGAATACAGACGGAGTTCCTCAGACACATCTTCTTGGCTTACCGTCCATGTCGATTCATCAACGAACGGTCCGGCCGGGAGTGAACAGCCGCCCTAGCGGAAGGACTTGGGGAAGACAAACTTCAAGTCGGACGTGTTTTCGCTTATAAAAAGGTCGCCTTGTCGTTACCTCGTCTCCAGGTGAACAAACTCGACCGAAAACTATGTTTTCTTCTGCATTCCTGACTTTCGCAATCCTCGCCACGTTTGTTGCAGCAGAGCCGTACGTCGTCCCGCGTCCACATTCGTGCTTGTGATCCCTTGCTCATTCGAGTATAATCCAGGTTGGAGCGCCGCACCGCAACCAACGTGTTCCCTACTCCTCCCACGACCAGCTCGCTGAGCAAGCCGATCACGGTTGCTGCCGGAACCACCTTCACGCCTGCTCAAGCATACACGAGATACGACCGAGGTTCTGGCGCTTGCCAAGGCCAGAATGAGGGCGGCGACTCGGACGCTGTCTTCCTTTTGGAAGAAGGCGCCACCCTGAGCCGCGTCGTCATCGGCGCGAACCAGGCTGAAGGTGTTCACTGCTTGGGTACGAACATCTTTGCTTTATGTTGTTGGCTACTTGCCCGTCCGGATCCTATCTAAATCCCTACGTCAGGATCATGCACTTTGGACCATGTCTTCTTTGAGGTGCTTTCCGATATAATTCAGACATCAGACTAGACTTATATCTTCCACCTCAGGATGTCTGCGAGGACGCCATTACCATCAAGCAGAAGAGCGGAACTTCTCGCATCAATTACGGCGGTGTAGGTGTATCTCTCCCTCAATGACGTGTCGGACTGAATAATACTCATTTGGCGAAAAGGCCAAGGTAATTTGGATTTCGCGTAGGATTCTGCATAAACGATCTGAATTGGTCTCCTTAAACAGCATGCCAGTGACAAAGGTGAGGTGCTCGTATTATTGCGAGCTGTTCTGTGATTCCCACAACGTTCCTTAGTCGTGCAACACAACGGAGGTGGAAAAGTCATCATCAACTCCGTACGGGCCCAAGTCGTATTACGACTCTTGTTGCTAATGCACTTTGCTAGTTTTACGTTGAAGACTTTGGCAAACTCTACCGCAGCGTGAGCACATGCAACAGCTTTAGCGCCATACATATACCCGACTGAATGGGAAACTTAGTGCGGAAATTGTGGCACCCAATATACACGTGCCGTTGAGGTGGGCAGATATGTGCCACCTGTATTTTCACCAAAATCCCATTCTTGGGTAGGTCAACGACGTCTGGGCAGTCTCCGGATCTGAACTCGTCGGCATCAACTCGTGAGTGCATTTTGCATTGCGTTTTCCCGTCACATCTTTCTGAGGTCCACTATAACCGAGCAGTAACTACGGAGAGTGAGTAACACTTTGAAATGACATTTCATCTGATCGTCGTTCACACTCTGTCCGACATTAGTACCGCTAAAATTAGGACGACAAAGGCGACAAGCGTGAAAACAATTTGCCAGAGGTAAATTAAAGCAATTCATAAGTAGGAAAGAAAAACGGGCACTACCACACCTCGCCCTCTCCCAGATACAATGGAAACAACAGCGGTGCTGAGCCTACCAAAATCGGCAGTGGCCCAGACAGCACAGTGCGTGACTAACCATTTATCGTGCCCGATCCTTGTTGAATGATATGCCACAGTATTGTCTGTATACGGCATCTGACATCACGTCATGAAAAGAGGAAGTGTGGTGGTGTAAGCTACAGAGCGAATGACTGTGTTTGCCTCGTGCCTGCAATTCTAATTTTCGTGGTTGATGATTGGTCCGGAGGTGGCCGTCTCGGTTCTTGCGTCGGAACTGACCGATGGGAGTTTTGAAGCCGCCAGGCCATCGACGAGAAGGGCTTCCTTTATTGATTCAGGCTTGACACGACTATCTGTGTGAAGAATCACTCATTCGTGGATAAAACCCGGGATTGTCCCGGCTTCGCAACTAGTCAAGCCATATGAAGAACGGATCCTCGCATGCAGCTCGGTCCCACCGTCGTTCAAGGCGTCATGGTCAAACGAATATCTTCCCTATGCTTTCCAGACTGTATATAATCTAGATCAAAGAGCATCTCGCCGCTCCCTTCTGCCTCCACGGTTCCTTTTCATAGCCTCGATTCCGTCATGTCAGGGATTCTCCAAGTCGCGGAGGTTGTGGCAGGGAACATTCAAACGTTCGTTCTTGACCTTGCTATTCAATAATGAGGTTTGAGTCTTATTGCAAGCGTCATGAAGTGGCCGATATATTTTAGTCTGTCAGTCCTTTTCCGCCAGCCCGATGAATGCGCTGCTCACCGACAGGATACAATTTTTCCAGCTGTCTGTAAGCAAATTTGCCTAACAAATATTCTTCGTTTGTGTCATTCAAAGCCATTCATGCTTTATAGACGCGTTGCAAGTCTATGATTGGTTAATCTCGTGCGTATGGCGGTTGTTCTCCTGTTTCCCAAGCTGTCGTAACGAGGGAGGGCAGACTGCATGATGAACTGAACTTGGCAAGCCGGATGTAGTCGTTTGCCTCATCCATACGTATTCAATGGTCCCACGTCACTCAGATTCATCGCTCTCGTTGGAGTTCGGTCAAGATTGCCTTCCTGTGCTGCCGGTACTATCCTCTCGTCAGCTGGCCGGTCTTCATCTGGGCCTTTGGCACAAACCATGACCGGCAACTGTGCCTGCGCGCTGTCGTGCCACTTTATCTTTTCATGATACCCTATGTATGACATTGTTTTTTTTTCTTCCGCGGACATCTCACCATTGGTGTTTCGCCTAAAGCAATTGACCTCGCAAGGTGAAATGCGAACTTCATGCATCCCTCGACAAGTCTCGATCAAGTTGAAACTGAATTTCTGCCCCTAGCGGTAATGGTCATCAGGGCCTGGGCATTCACGGGTCGCCAGAAAACGATACTCTATCTACTGCTTGCACCGGCCTACGCGTTCCTGGTGGCGATGGAGCTCTGGGTCTTTGCGACGGATATTGACTATGGTGGGCGCGGTTGATTTCTTCCACCTTTACTAGCGAAGTTCTGACAGCTACGGTTAGTGCAACCCGGCCCTGTCACCGAAATTATAGGCAGGATGGGATGTATCAGGGGCACGGGCTCAGGTCCACTCATCACAGCCTATAAAATTGGCGTGCGTGGCTTCGCATTTTGACCATGCACAAAATGCCCATATTCACGAGTTACAGATCTTATTCATGTCTGCATTCTTTGTGGATTTCCTCTGCACATTTATTATCGTTCTGGTGAGCCAAACCACTGAGTACTGCTCCTTGTGTGATTAATTTGATACATGTGCTGTAGCACTGCTTTCGGAACCGCGATCTGCAAGTAGGTCTGGGAAAAGCCTTCGTTGGTCAGGGTCTTGGCGCATTCGTGATCATGACAATGGTGCACATTTCATTTGGCACGATTTCGTTCTCGTGAGTGTGCAGTGAGCCTGGAGGCCGGGCTGACAAACGTTTGTGATAGAAATTCTGTGCGCTTCGGTGGAGGAATAGTCATTCCCATACCTTTGGTGCTCTCGAATATTATCGTACGTGTATATTCACTCACTGTCGGGTCGCAGCTTAAACGCCATTTTCAGGCTTGTCGTTTGTGAGTGGCGTCTTCAAAGACTATTGATATTGCGGGGACTGAGCGTTCGAACATAGGATAATTTCTCTCCGGCGAATAGCCTCACCTACTGAGACAGAGGCCGACGTAGAGCTTTCGCGCATCGTGCGAAATGCCTTAACATCTAATCATTCTGATCATGGGAGCCCTTGAAGACCGCCTAGTCTCTCAAGCAAGCCGCCACGATGTGTGATCCATCCGCGCCGGGTTGGACAATGGCAAGGCTGAGGGTATGATGGAAGTCATCTGGTGAGGCTTTACATGCGTCGCGTGGTAACGTGGTGCGCACTGGACCTCTCTTCGTTATACCCATGGCTGAGGTAAAGATTCCTGTGGCAGGGCCTCTGGCAAACTATCCTACATTCATATCATCGCCCTCGACGTCCCCTACGTCTGCCGGGACATCCACCGGACCTGCTCGCTCCTTCCCCTTGGCATTGGCATCTCTTCTTTTAATGATAAAATCAAGTTGTCTCTTACTCTGCTCCTTCGCCTTCGAGTCAGGGACATCATGGCTCGGCATAAGGCTCAATGAGCTTTCTAGAGCGAGATTTAGCAATTCCAGTACATATGTGTTGATCGGATCGATCGCCAGAGCCTGTCATGGAGGAGATACAGGTCTGTTTCTATGAATGAGCGTGTGGAGGGAGGGACATACCTCGTGATATCGGACTATAGCTTGGTCGGTGTATCCCATCAATTGGTGAACTAGTCCAAGGAAACCCAGAGCCGTAGAATGGCGAGCGTCGAGTTCTAGGACTTTTTGATATGTCTTTTTCGCGTCTTGTAGGCGTCTGTCATGTAGACTGACATCAATAGATATACGCAATCGTGCGATGCCTAGACGCACTTTAGTTTCCGGAAAGACGTCGCCAGGTTCAGATAGGTTGTGGCCCAAGACTTTTGTGAACTCTGCGTTACTTGAGCCAAATCCAGCGCTTGCTGAAACAACTTTGCGGCTTCGTCATATCTATGGTCGCGAAATCAATATATTGACTGATGAAGAGCAAGTACACGCTACCGCTCACCTGCCATGATTGAAAGCCATGACCCCACGTTCGTTATACAGTAGCGGATCACCATCACACATTGCATGGGCGGCATTCAATGCCTCGTCTGCCAAGGCGTGATTTGAAAGCATGATGTTTTCCATGCCCACGCACATGAGCGGTAGATGTGATCTTGGAACATGAGCCAAGCAATTCGTTGAGAAACCATGCCCGGGAGCCAATTGCGTATGAAAAATCAAACCACATACCCAGTGAACAATCTTGCACACGTCGAGTAAGCAGTAACAGCATGGTCATGTTCTCCTTCCAAAGCAAACGTATGGGCAAAAGCAATCCACGCAGGCGAGAAGCGGGGATCCATCAACGATGTTTTGCTATGCCATGATCATGTCACTCAGCGTCATGCGCCTCTATCAATAAATAGCATACCTAAAGTACTGCCTTGCCATACTCCATTTACCGCCACTAAGGTACCAAACCCCCACGGCGTACCAGGTGATCGGATTTTCGGGCTCGCGGTCGACCATTTCGTGCGCAAGGACAAAAAGTTTGGAATGCAGGTGAGAGAGATGATACATGCAAGCGATATGTAACGGCATAGTGGCATTGTGAATCGACACAAGCCCAAGAATCCTATTTGCATAAGTTGATAAAAGTAATTAGCAGTTGTAATGCATGGTAACTGACCGTGAGGTAATGACATAACAGTCTGCCCAACGAAAGTTGGCATATAACGCATCAGCAAAGCTGAACAGGACATCGGGGTTGTCCCCCAGGCCGAATTCATCCACTAGGCGTTGCCGCGCCAAAGCGTGTTCAGCAGCATGCTTGTATTTTCGCAGCCGTGATGTGTAAATGAGTTGCACAAACATCGCATCTTGCGGCGTTTGCTGAGAATATGCAAGTCCCTGAACGAATTCCCATTCTGAACAATGATCCATGGATTAATGGTTAACAAGCACGATGAGGGGAAATACCTTCATCTACGGTCATCATTTCCCCGCTGATAAGTTGCTCAAATGCATCATAACACTTGACATCGAGAGCTAATGCCTCCATAAAGCATTGCTTTGCTTGTTCCCCACGGTTGAGTTTGAGCATCAAAATGCCTCGGAGGTGACACATGGAAGCCTCCACCTACAACATTCGGTGGAATATTTGGGGAACGTGAGATTGACTCGATACTGCAATATGAATATCTCAGATAATACCTTGATACCGCCATCAAGATTGGGGACAGTAGGTCCACTTCTTCCTGAAAAAGACGGAGTCAAGGCAATGCCCTCTTGATGTCATGAAATATGTTCATCACACACCGGAATCACGGAATGGGTTTGCTTCTCCAAGTAGTTCAGTTGCAGCACTCCAATTCCCCTGCCTCATCTGGATTGCATTTTGTGAATTGACCGTAGGAATGACGCTGGTAATGAGAAGTGTCCACCTGACATTGAGCAGCCAGATACCGACAAGCGACGCTCATGTCCACCAGCCTCGAGACCTTATCCAGCATCCCTTCTGGAACATCTATCATTGCATCAGGACCAGTTGGGAGACGGGGAGCAGGCGATGGCTGTTGCGGGGGGTCTTGTTCGCGTCCTTTGCCCTTTGCGGACGAAAAAAGGTTGTACTGTTGTCCATCGGACGTAGGCGAGGGCGAAGAATGCCGCGGCGGAGGAATGGTAGAGAAGGGACGGGTAAGGAGGCGCTCTGCACGAGAGTATTCGTGTGTCATGAAATAAGTCTGTGCTAGCCAGAACGCGTCGTTGGGATCGTCTTGCGATGGTGATATTGAGACGGGTCATAAACACAGCAGAAGAATGACGACTTACTGGTCCAACTCAGAATCTTGTCTCCCCAAAAGGCAGCTGTGTCATATAGATGTTGCATGAGAGCATCGTGTCGCCAGAGTCGCATGCGATCAATCATGCCCCACTCCTGCTCGCTTTCGTCATCAGCATCGTCCTCCGAGTCTCGAAACACGTCAGTGGTATCATTTGCCAAAGGATGTGGTTGCCGACTCGTGGTGCTTTCCTTCCGCTTTCGTGGGCGAAGCGGAGAAGAACGTAACGGCGAAGCAGGTAGAACAGAACGATTCGGATCTGCCAGAACGTTGGTAGCTGAAAAGGTGCTGGTATTCGCGTCCCTATACGAGTCGACCAAGTTGCGTGGCCCGAACGAGAAGGACGAGCTGATGGAACGACGATAGTCCCTTCTGGTGCTCGAAGACCGGACAGGCTTCGGTGGCATGGTTGCAGTATGTAGAATTAATCGATATATTACATAATACATGACAATCGTCTTGCTTAAACCTGAGGCTACAAGCAAACAAAACTTGACAGAATTGCCTTTTTCATCGTGTCACGCCGATACTGATGCGATGCAATGTTCGCAGACAGACTGCACGGGTATCCCATAGCATAGCCCAACCCTTTGCCTCCATGGGAAACATTCGGCCGCCAGAACACAGCTTGCGGCCGTTCTTTGGGTTTCTTACGCCTTCGTCGTCTATGAGATTTTTGCGATGGTGGGCTGCAGTCGACAGCCATGTGGGGTAGGTTCGTGACACGAGTCCGACTTCCAGTCGAGCGACGAAGTCCAGCACTGCAATAAGGGTAGTAAGATAGCTCTGACGGCGAGACCGGAGGGCGGGTCTTTCTGAGCGGTTGATCACGTTCCAAGACCATGACCGCGTGGCATCCCACCACTGGACTTGAAGTCTGGGCATGAATCAGCTTTTTGTCGGAATCCGGTCCCTTCAAGGAGGTCAGCGTGTAAGCTCAAGTGTGCTTTGCGCACTCACGGAATTCGGCCGTCTGGATTCCGCGATTATTTGACTATACTCCATTGCCGCTGCCTGAGCTCGGCTCTGTCGAATCTTTGATGCTTGTTCATCGTCTTCATAATCTGGCTCTTGAATACTGTCACAAAACGGTAAGGAAATGGGTTCAAACTGACCGACGCATTCGTGAACTTACGTCAGTTGCGGCGGAGGTTTTGGCGTCAAAATCAATGGCTGTGGGGGTTGCACTGAAGATATCAGCCGGAACGCTGGACAACGTTGCGCCTCAGTCGTCTGTATAACAGTGATAAGGGCGAAGAGCAAGGATGACATACGAACTACATCCATGCTGGAATCACCCGCCGTCGACGATGTCGATTCATGGCTTGTTTTGAGACGCTTTGTCGGCTTGACAGAGTTTGCGTCGTAGTCGCAATCCAAGGAGGACCTGACGATGGTAGTCAACCGCGTGATAAGATCTGGATCAGATACATGGAATTGAAGGGATCCATCGTCGGGAAAGGCGTCCTGGCGTGTAACGTTGATTGTATCATCTGGCAGGGAGTGTGGATTGACAAAGTGCGGATGCATCCCGTTTGTTTGCGTATGTTGCCCAACACTGGGCGAAATTTCAAGGTGACGTCCAAGTGTTTCAACGTTCTATCGACAGCAGGCTTCTCCTCTCTTTCTCGCATCATTGTAACCAACATGGGCCCTGTCAAAACGCTGTCCAACAAGAAAGACAAGAAAACATCATCAAGTGGAGATAAAAGGCGCGCAGATGTTCAAAAAGGGAGGGCTATGAAATCCAAAAAAGTTAGGGAAGCAGAGGAAGAGGAAGAGATGGAAGAAGAGGACATGTGGGGAGAAGTTGAGGAGGAAGAGGGGAAAGGTCAGGACCACAACGAAGAGGATGTGGAAGACAGCGATAAATTCGATTCCGATGAGGAGCTGCATTTTCACGGATTTTCGACGGACGACGACGACTCGTCTGATGAAGATGACGAGACGGAACCTTCACCCATCGACGTCGCAAAACTGCCTACCATTGCAAAAGATGATGCGACGGTAAAGCGAAAGCTGGAGAAGGCTAAACGACAACCCGTATGTTGTCGACATTACGATCCATTCCATCTCGTCACCTCAGTTTGTCAGGTGGAAGAGCCCGGCGTTCTCTTCCTTGGACGAGTACCTCATGGTTTCTATGAAGATCAAATGCGGGCTTACTTCTCCCAGTTCGGGAATGTTACGCGTCTGCGTCTATCAAGAAATAAAAAGGTTGAGCGTCTCTGTCGACAGGTGTTCCTCCGGAACTGGGCTATCGCTGACATCACGTCATTTCCGGACATTTCAGACCGGTCGATCCAAACACTACGCCTTCATAGAGTTTGACTCGGCACCAGTCGCAAAAATTGTCGCTGACACGATGGACAACTATCTTCTCATGGGGCACATCTTGAAGTGCAAAGTTATTCCCAAAGACAAAGTCCATCCTGAGATCTGGGTCGGCGCGAATCGGAAATGGAGAGCCGTTCCACAAGCTCGCATCACGCGGACAAAGCACAACAAGGTCCAGATCCCATCTAGATTCGGCGCGCAGCTGTATCTATTTTCGACCTTGACTGACACATTGAACGTTGACAGCCCCGAACGGAGGAGGAGCAAAAACGAGTCAGCAGGCGATTGATCAGACGTGAGAACCAAAGAAAGCGCAAGTTAGCAGAAGCCGGCATCATCTATGACCTTGACCCAGTCAGCTATGTCCGTTTTCCATCCCTCGATGGTAAAGTACCTCTGCTCAAGCTGTATTATCCGTTGCCAGAAAAAGCCAAAGTGACTCAAAAATGGACAAAAGGTTCGCCCAACACAGCAAATATAAAATGCTATCTATCATGTGCTATGCTACTCCGTGTACATTCCTCTAATTTATAAATACACCTTTGACAGTTGGCATAGCTTCGTGATGGTTTTCGAAGGTGTGGGTGCAATCTACTCAGTTTGACTTCTGATTTCGAAGAGGATGAGGTAAATTAGGAATGCGAACTACTGAGCACACGAACTTTAGTGGTCTTTGTTCTGTCCACCTGCCTTCACAGGATCAATAAATAATGTCAGGCGTCACGCAATGATGTAGGAGAAGAAATGGAGCTGGGTATGCAACAAGGATGATAATCGTAACGACTCTGAAGGAACATCATGAATCCTATGAACATACCGAACAAAAAAAAAAAAAACAAAACAAGTAACGACGAACAAGCTCCGCTCAAAGGCAGGGGCAGACTATTGAGGTGTAGTTTACTCGACGACTGCAGGGCCTTTAACGCCTAGCAATTACATGGCATGTCAACAATTGGTGGCATGCTTGGACCGAAGAGTTTCAGGCGTACCTTTGACGAATCCTTGTTGGTCTTCATTTGAGAGCTCTTCAAGCGACCTATTCATCGTCTCAGGGATCAAAAGGGTGGAGAAAATGCCCGTAAGCATGAACAGCGCAAAGATTTCCAGGCTAACGACGGACAAAAAGGGCGAATAAGTTCTGAGCTCTGCTCCGGCGAAAATCCGTAGGGGACTTACATGTGCTTGACAAAGTGGTTAGGACCGCCGATATCCTTGAGTCGAGCGAAACCGACTTGAGCGACGATGGCACCGAGCTTTCCACTTGCTGCGGAGATACCATGGCCAGTAGAACGATAACGAGTAGGGAATGCTTCTCCGGGAACAATGAAGGTCGTGGTGTTGGGTCCGAAGTTTTGGAAGAAATTGGCAAGACAGTATAGGAATACGAATGCCTTCTTTGCGGGAGCAGTCGCTGTGAGCTTGTCGTAGCCGAAGCCTAGGAACAAGATGACACAGCTTATTCGGCGAAAGCGATGCATGCAACATACCCATAATGATGAACAGGATGGTAAGGAGTGTGAAACCCATGAGCTGGATGGGTTTTCTCCCCCAGGAGTCGACAAAAGCGAAGGTAGCGTAGTATCCGGGGATCAAACCAGCGACAGCCAGAATGAGGTTGCCAATGCAAATGTTTCTGAGATTGTCATAGACGCCTTGTACACCCTTGGTCGGGGGCGTACCGAAACCTATGGCTTGAAGAATGATCGAAGAGTTAAGACCCAATCCGTAGAAGGCAATCTAATGCAGATGAGTTAAAATTCTGAACCAGAACCGGCATATTCACAAACACTCACGTCCAGAGCAAACCAGGACCAAGATGTTCCAATAAGGATTTTCAAGTTCTTCCATTGGCCAAAGTATGCACGGAAGTCGGCTAAACTGGCTTTAGGAGCCTCCACACGCTGAACGACGGCATCAGGGTCGACCTTGCTGTCGCCGCGCGTCAGGACGTTCTCAATGTCCTCAGACGCCTGTTGCACGTTTCGCTCAATATCCATAGTGAAACGAGGTGTCTCAGGGATCGTCAGACGGAAATAAAGAGCGATAACACCGGGAACGCATCCAAGACCGATGAGAATGCGCCACATGTAGTCAACATGCGTGAGATGTGTAACATCACCGTCGTGAAAGATCGACGACTTGTAGGCCGCCACAATAATAATGGCAATGAGAGCCGCAGCTAGAGAAGTGAAATCGGAAACGAGTTGAATGATTCCCAAGAATGTTATATAATTGATGTACGCACTGAAGTTGCCCCAGCCTTGGGCAGCAAAGACGGCGCTCATCATGCGTCCACGAATCCGCGTAGAGGCAAATTCGGAAGAAATGACGGCACTTAATGGGTAGTCACCACCTATACCGACGCCCATTAAGCCACGCCAGACGATCAAGGCACCAATGACATGGACCGCAGGGCCGCTACCGCAAAGAGCTTGACCAAAGGTTGCGATGATCATGATCATGAGTTCGACGCCATCTACGTGAAGCCCGTGTGAAAAATCAGCGATAACAAAAAAGGGGGCCAAGGCGACGTACACATTCTCTTACGACCGACCATATCTGCGAGCCACCCGAACAGCAGCTGGCCGACAAGAGTACCGACAGGTGTAGCGACTTTAATACCAAGGTCCTGGTTTGCGGACAGCTTTTGGCCTGTGTTTTGCAGTTGAACAATCCATGGCCAATGGGCATCCTGTGGATGTGCGTACCCTTGCCATATACATAACCAAGCATAGCCGAAGCAATATTGATTGCAAAAATGTCATAGCTGTAAAAAGGTCGTCAGCGACGAGAACGAAAGCCAAGCACTGTTCGGCGCAACTGACGCATCTGTGAAGAAACCGACACCTGCAACAAGGCAGACCTTGGCGTGGAACCATCTAGATTGGGATACGCTCAGGGGGTCGAAGCCTTCAAGGCATTGATTCCGGACTTACGAAAACTTGGCATTGTCGATCTCTGCCAAGGCAGCGCGACGACGCTCGTCGACCGCGTATACGCCGGCCCTAGGGTTCTTGGCTAGCTGAGGGTCGGAGCCATCGTGCGATCCCTTTTCGGTGGACATGATGATCCCAAACTGCAGGCAGAGGAGGTGCTAGTTTGAGACAGAGGGAAAGGCCGCGTTAGCTTGCCAAGACAAGGTTCGGGCTATTTAAGGAGATCTCTGAATCAACTTCTGCCAACAGGATATACAAACCGGCTGGCAATTGCCACAATGCTTGACAAGGCAACTGGGCTGCATGTGTGCCGCCCTTGCACGTTCGTCTTCATCAGGTTTCCTTTTTTGGCACAGCATCGCTCGTTGCTCCTCTAGGTCCTGAAAAATGTTTGCCCTGCCAGCCTGCCAGGCACTTGAGATCAGTCGGAAGATCCTCTCGGACGGGCGCTCATCCACCGTAAATCAATCTCGCCTCGTTGCCTTCGGATGGCTGGAGCCGCCGCTGTTTGGCATCACGTTAACGCTCGATAAAGATATCTAGGTGAAAGGAAGAGCCTTCGCACGATCGTCTTTCAATTTTACAACCCAACGTCCGAGCAACACGGCAGCTTTGGCAACTTTGACAAGGAGCTTCGCTCAATTCATTTTGTGGACCATCCGTTCCGAGGATGTATTTAGGCTGAGAGTCCTCACAGCATCTGCCCTGTATGCTGTGATATACGTATATCCACATACACAGCTTCAGGACAGTGGGAAACTCTTGGATGGCGCTCAGTCGGATTCCAATTTTTTTCCGCAATTCGCCTGGATCATTTTCGTAGGAGGAAAAAAAAATTCTGTAATGCTCGATCGGTATGGCCGTAAGTTACCGATGGCTGGGGAACGTGAATTTTTCGAGTAGCCTGTAAAATTCCTGGACATGGTGAAATTTCAGATGCCATCTCAAGTATCGCGTTTTGGGATTCCCACATTATACTCATCCCCGAGTAGTCGCATCGATCCTGCTTGCGAAATGCAGAAGGAATAGTCATTGTCGACATCGATGATAATCGCACAGGATGTTCCGGACGGGCATGACATCCCGCTGCGAAACACTTGCATAGCGCTTAACGAGACACGTCAAGGGACAAGTGCGACAATTACCATCACGGTTTCCCATACGTGTGACCATCGCCGCGTGGTGACTGGACCCTTCACACGACCTGCCCTCAAAGTGAACGTTGGCGGGATGGCGACGAACTCAACGCGTCTACGCGCTTTGGCTCTTTACAAAGAGCTGTATAGGTTGGGCAAGGACTATCCAGATCCTTCGTTGGTCTTCTCATGCGTCTAGAACGATGTTTCCACGGCGCCTAATCTGAGTTCACTACCCCAGATACGATTTCCACGGAAGGATACGAAGGCTCTATGAAAGTGCGTTTACTACAATCGTAACTCTGGCCTGGAAATAGGGATATTTATGCTTGAGAGCAACAGAGAACAGGAATTTGACAGACAGGGAGGAAATAGAGAAAGCATTGAGGCTAGGAGATTATATTAAAAAAGGTGCGCCCTTGTAACCGCAATAACGAATGTTCATCTAGCCGATGCATTCCTCTGCTACTCATCTCTGTCTAGAAACTCTTGCACTGTACTCCTTGCGCAAATATCGGCATTTGAAGAGGATGTACCCGGACGCGCAGCCAGTTACACCTATGTTGTCCACCCAACCTCCGCGAGATCTTTCATGACAACACTGTTTATCTGAACTAGAGGTACACCATTACCCCCCGCTGGCATACTCAACGTTCGTTCTGAACCACGACCATATCTCTATAGCCTCCATTCCTGCCTCGACATACACATCCTGCGACCCCGTTTTCTCCCGTTACCACGCTTGCGTCACCGACTTCTTTCGCTTCACATTGAATGTGGAGCATTTTTACTTGTTTCTGTTCTGCTTACGAGTCGTTTCGCGGCGTCTACAGACCCTTTATCAGCCCGGTCTCTGTTGTACTATACGATTATCTCTGCGACGGCAATGCACTCAGTTCGTCACCGATTTCGGATACACGGTCCTCCGCGGCGTTACTGCGGTTGATCGGTTTCGTATTGTCTTCACTGCGTGAACTCTCCTATTGGCCACCAGATCGTTTCGGTCGTGTGGATCCGTCCGGAGTACCAGGCCACATATATAACCGCTGATATTGCGGGTGCAACAGGAAACCAGGCTTTCATACTGAGCACGATCTAAATGCAGAGGGGATATACAAGCGGACTGGTAGGTCGGCGAAGATCTCATACTGAGGTGAAAGGAGATGCGGACATTAATGACAGAAGCATTCTCAAGCAATGCAAAGCTATGCAGCCGGGAAGACGGAGTGCACTGAAGAAATTCATCCGTTCCTATAGGATACATATAAGGGTGCAATGGAGAGTATGGAGAATGTTAGATCAAGTCGCGTGGATAATTGCGAGCCGCTCTGCCCTGGGACTTGTCAGCACAGAAACGAACTCGGGTAACAGTGCCATGCTGCGAAGCCATGGAATCGGCCAATGTGAGAATCACATATAGCACTATCCGACAATTCCTGCTTCTGGAGAGTCAGCTTTCTAAACGATTATGCGCTGACATCCTGAGAGAAGAACGACGTCAAATATGCTCGAGGACACGTTGGCGCGTACACAGCATGCTTTTTTTTTCTTTTTTTTTAGCATTGATTCGTTCCAACAGCAGTACTGAAAATTGTCACAGAGAAGCTGACAATTTGACGGCTGGTTCGTTTTCGCCATAGGTGCCCACTTTGGGTGATAATGGAAACATGTGATAATCTGTGGGCTGCAGTGGCACGGACTGTGCATTCAGAGATGCTTCGTGATGTCGTGATCACATTGAACTGTCCTCTTTCAGGTATAGACGCCGAAATACGTTCCGTAAGTGTAGGTTGGGGGCACATAATTGAGGAGATGAAAATTTGTCCATTCAGAGCGATTGTCGACGTAGCCGTCTGTTTGATGTGCGGAGCCAGAAAATCTGATACATTTTGGGGCTAGATATGCACGAAACAGTCTCTCTGGTTCTTCGATGAGTGGTGCCAAATTGAGCGCTTGGATGAGAGGATAATTCTATAGAGGCAGGAGACTAGAAGAGTTATGAAGCAAGAAATATCCAAATCCTCAGTATGTTTTGCACTTATTTGTACAGAGAGGTCCTCGCTAAATATGATCAAATAGATAAGTCGGTTCCGTTCAGGGGAACTGTCCAGTCATCATCGACACCAACTCGCTCACCGCCAGTAGCAGCAAATCGCTCTTTGCAGAGTCTTTTCTCCCCGGACAGCGAACAGTTTAGGTCCAAATAACCATGCCGAAGGTCAGCATCCCATCCTGTCGCAAATTGCTTGCTAACCTCATCGGGATTCACCTCTCAAACAGAATAAGGGAAAGGTGAGAAGACACCCCATTTTTGCGCGAATCGTATTCACTTGCAGGATTCTAGGGCGGTAAAAACAGGAGACGAGGAAAGAACGAAAACGAAGATGATAAACGTGAGCTTGTATTCAAGGAAGATGGCCAGGAGTATGCACAAGTGACGAAAATGCTCGGGAACGGGCGCTTGGAGGCGCAATGCTTTGACGGCGAGAAGCGGTTAGCGCATATCCGAGGGAAAATGCGGAAAAAGGTGCTCCAGATGCAGTGAACGTTGTCAAGGCCATGCTCACGACCGTACCAGGTCTGGATCAATCAAGGAGACATCATTCTGTTGTCCTTGCGCGATTTTCAAGATGACAAAGCCGATGTCATTGTCAAGTACACAGCTGATGAAGCTCGTTACTGTGCGTTGACTGTCTGACTTGACCCACCCGACGATACTTGCTCATGACTGCCCATCAGTAAAAGCATACGGAGAACTTCCGGAGAATGCCAAAATCAACGAGACGGACGTTTTCGGCGAGGAAGATGGTGAATGCACCTTTGAGTTTGGTGATGAGGGCGAAGTGGACATCGATGAGATTTAGCAGGTCATTCTCTGTTCTACCTGTATGTTCACCGAACGTCATCTTTTACTTGCTTTCTCCTTATCGTTCTCTTATCTACTTTCTTTTTTCTACTGTAGATATACTGCATATAGCCTAGCCACTGCACACTGATCCATGTACATTCAAGGCAAGGCATTTCTTGCCATTCAGCTACCCGGCACCGTCCAGGACCGCTTTGCGAGGAACGGTCGAATATTTGTGCGAAAAAATCAACGTTGATTAAGTTATCAAAAACATGCTGTTGACGCTATCTATGGAGATCGGTGCGGGATACTTACTCACAGGCTGGAAGCAATGTCTCGAAGAAACAGATGACTTATATATCACCGTTGCACCAACCATTCTCCGTCGGCAACTAACTGAACCCTTTTTTCAGAGCAGGAGTGAGTCTGTCATTTCTTCCTGCCAACCTTCTTCCGTGAATGGGCACCTTCGCCAGTAATCAGTAATCACCAACCTCACGAATCATCTGATCACCAGTTGCGGATCGCCTTCCACAAGGTCTAATCGGTACCCGCTTCTTTGACAGGTTCCAGCGAGCACCTGTCATTCTCAAGGATAGATCCCACCAACTAGGGAATGCTTACGCTGTTCTTGTATACGCGACCGGGCCAAGTCTGACGTTCAGATGCCCTCGTGGCCACTGTTCGACTGGCTATGCATAGCTCAGATGAGTCAATTGTGTCCGCTTGGGATACTGACCTTATCGCTCCACGCAGCCGTTCAGTGACGGCTTCTCGACGTGCGTTATGCATCGTATGAACTTATTGGTCATACACGGGCAGGCTACCGGCTAACCAGAGCAGAGAAGACCGTGTTACCGCATTACTATTCCCATGCGGCCACATCAGATATAAAACGCCAGGCTTCCCTCCACCCTGCGAAGTCCATATCCTCACAGCTTGTTGTACAAGATGTTAACTACAGCTATCCGTGTTCTGATTCTGTTGGTTTGTACTCGGCTTGTTTGGCTTCTCCTTTGTCGGTTTGTCGTGAGGACGGATATCGACAATATTCCTGGGCCTCCTTCTCACTCGTTTTGGAAAGGTGATGTCCCACAGGCTTCCTTCCGTCATTCTTGTACCTTCTGAAATTATAGCCAAGGCAATTTTTTCCGCCTGTTCAACGTACACGGATGGGAATATCATAGGCATCTGGCCGAAAATTGTGAGCTTCCAAGGTCCCCCAGATGTAGAGCAGATCTTTCAAGCTCACACTTGTGGCAGATGGCAAGGTTGTCAGAATAAATGCATTGTTTGGGGTACCGTGCTATTACACTTGCACGTGCAGTATAGTTTTGAAGAACTTCGCCGCAGGACAAGCAATTGTACGTATACGACCCCAAGGCTTTGCATCATATCGTCGTCAAAGTACGTCTTAAACTCTCACTCCGGTTCGATTTCTAAAGCCGTCGAAGGATCAATACATTTATGAGGAGACCTCTGGGTTTATTGCGTATGCCTTGAGGTCATTGTGGTCCGCTCTAAGCTGGAAGCTGATTATCCATGCAGAAGCAATAGTATCTTGATAGGGAAAGGGCTGCTATCGACGTTAGGTGCTTTTCCTCCGCCTTCAAAATGGGCACTTTTCTGACTATGTAATGGCCAGGCGACCATCACCGTAGGCAGCGCAAGATGTTGAATCCAGTGTTTTCCATTGCTCACATGCGCGAAATGAGTAAGTCTACAGACTGCTCTTCTCTGTCGCCGTTGATGATCGTCAGTCCCGATTTTCAATGACGTGGCTCAGAAGGTGCAGCAAAGTTCCCTGCGTCGCTTTTAATGAACCTGACAGGAGTTCGGACTTAATAGCTGCAAAATGCCATCCGACAAAAGGTTTCAAACGGTCCACAGGAGGTGTGTGTCTACATTGGACTTGTACTCCTTGATGTTTACTAATTATGGAAGATTGACATGCTTAGATGGATGACCAGGACCGCCCTTGAACTAATTGGTCAAAGCGGATTGGGCTATTCTTTCGATAATTTATCCGACGATGTCGACGCCCATCCATACAGCGTTTCTGTCAAGGAATTCGTGTACGTCGTTTGGATTTGCACCTACTTTTTATTGTATCTCACTGCACTCAATCTCAAAATATAGCCCAGTGTCATTCAAATTCATACTTCTCCGCACGTATTTCCTTTCGACGCTGATAAAGCTTGGGTCTCCTCGGTTCCGAAGGTTCCTCGTCAATCTTATCCCGTTCAAGACCGCGCGCCAGCTCAGGGACATCGTGGATATCATTCATAACACCTCAATCCAGATCTTCGAGAGCAAGAAGACAGCTCTAATTCAAGGAGACGAAGCCGTAATCAAGCAAGTTGGACGAGGGAAGGATATCATGAGCATTCTAAGTTCGTCTAACAGTCACTAACAGTCAAATCTTATCGGGCTTAATGACACGACTCACAGTCACGGCAAATATGGCGGCGACGGAGGATGATCGGCTTCCCGAGGAAGAAGTACTCGGACAGGTGATATATCGCACGCCACTCTGCTGAAATGCTACGCACTGAAGGGATCTATTTTCAATATATTACCTCACACAGATGTCGTAAGACCAAACTCGTCTTTCCATAAAGCGTTCCGTATAATCTCAAGTGTGATTAGGACGCTCACCTTCGCAGCTATGGACACCACGTCAAACGCCCTTTCCCGCACCCTGCAGCTTCTCGCAACTCATCCGGATGTGCAGGAAAAGCTTCGCCTTGAAATACTGGATGCCCGCGCGAAATGCGGTCGAGACCTGCTGTATGATGAACTGGTTTCTCTTCCTTACCTTGACGCTATTTGTCGCGAGACTCTCAGGCTGTACGTCGGTTTTGCCCACAGACGTGCCCATGCTCTCGCTTAAGCGTTTTTGCAGTTACCCACCTGTATCCATTGCATCGCGGACGTGAGTGACATCAGTGATGTAGCTGGGTCTCTCATGCTGGGCCTAATATTCTTTCAGGACTCGGAAAGACGTGGTTTTGCCTTTATCGGAACCTATCAAAGGTCTGGACGGGCGTGAAATGCACGAGATTGCTATTCCAAATAATACCAATGTCATCATATCAATTCTTGCCGCCAATCGTGATCCTTCCTTATGGGGTGCGGATTCATATGAGTGGAAGCCCGAACGTTGGCTCTCTCCACTTCCCGATGCCATTGTCAATGCGCACATGCCAGGCATCTATTCGAACCTGTAAGAGGTCGTTTATTTATCGATCCATACCTTTATTCACGCTACCCTCAGAATGACATTCTTGGGTGGCGGAAGAGCGTGCATGTAAGTCGCTCGTTATTTTTCGCTGGTGCAGCTTTAAAAGACCCTCCTCCAGTGGATTCAAGTTTTCACAACTGGAAATGAGTAGGACCTCACTTTTTCCGCTGATGTTCGGATCTAACACAGCGTTTTTTTTTAACAACAGAAGTAGTCCTTTCCGTTCTTTTGTCACAGTTCCGTTTCGAACTTTCGGATCAAGAAGTCATCTGGCACATGTCTGCCATTAGCTCGCCCAGAGTTGAGGGATCCGATCAGTCCCAGATGCCGTTGAAGGTGTCTTTGGTTAAGTAAACGTTTACAAACCGTTTACGGCCGCCACGCATCAGTATGTGATGCACTGTCTGGCCGGCCTTTCGTTGCTTGTCGTTGAAATGAATGCGATGATGCCATAAATAGTTCATGCTTGTTGCAATTAAATGATCTATCTACGAAGACATTTCGTTATGAATGAAATGTAAGGTGCCTTCGGTGTACTGTACAACATTGCCAGTACACACAGGTAATTGTGACACATGCGTCCGCATGATGCAGCAAAAGGATGAATCCATTTGCGAAACGGAATTATGAGCGGGAACTTTGTTCCCGGAACGCTTTGATGTTGTCGAATCTCGGTGTTTCTCATGTCCACCGCGATATCATGTGGAGAGTCTGTATGTCAGGAATACAGCCCTTTTCTCTCGTGAAATATTCCACGATGTCTTTTGCGTCACATCTGACGGCGAGTTTAACCATCTCGCGGTTGATTTCAACTCTATCTTCCAACCTCCGTCTCTTGGCCGAGGCCTTTTTCAGGCTTGGCTTCGGTCCAAGCAGGTCGTCTGCGTGCGAATCGCGTTCGATTAACATCTTCACCAGTCCTAAGTCCTTCTGGCGAATGGCGACCATGACGGCCAGGCAATCCTTGTGTCGCGGAGAAGCACGATGACACAGAAGGAACTGTACGAGGGGGACGAACTTTGCGTACACCGCTTTCGTCAGAGCATATCCGCTGTGCGAATTGACGTCCGGAGTAGGTGTATTTGGCAAATTGACGAGGTATCTGAGGAATGGAAGGGGCGGGTCGTCGGCCTTCCAGGGAAGATTTCCGGGCTTCGGTGCCAGCGCGCGGAACAGGCGTCTCGGCAGCTCGCAACTGAGAGACTCTGTGAGAGGGATCACAATTGATAGTTTATGACAAAACGCGTCGAGGACCTCGACGCTGCAGAGAGGGTAGCGAAGCACTCTCGTAAAGACATCCTGCGGGCTGGTTCCCGAAATTTCCGATGCGGTGCGCCCCAAAAGATACTCGGCGCGGTACGACGGGGGTGTGGCGGAAAAGATGAGATAGATGGATCGGGAGATGTAGGGCAAAGATTGGGACAGTGCGTAGAGTTGCAATTCGTATAGCAACTGTGGGCGCCATCAGAGACGAGTAAGATGGTGGATGAGGAGGAAAGAGTTATACCTCAACGGGCAGACTGTCCAGTTTCATTCCAAGCTCAGAAGCAAGAAAATCTTTGTTACGTAATACAATGTCACTCTATCAAGTCGTCTCATCGACACTCGGTTTCTCGTCCTCGTGCTTTCTGGACAAGTCCATTTCGTCACCGAACACAACGTTCATCTCCTCCAAGCTCTTTCCTTGAGACCAACTTCAGCTTAGTTCCGGGTGGAAAAAAAGTCGTCGTCCTACCTTTTGTTTCAGGGAACACAAACGCAATTATGATGAAGTCAACCAAGTTTAACGCGACGAAAAGCATGTAAAATTTCCACTTGACATCAGTCATCGCTAACGGGGAGACCTGAATCAAACGTGGTTGGTTATTTTTCCTCAGCTCGGTATTCCGCAACTTGCCTGAGCGAAGAGAGTATTGAACGCCTGGTTGAAAACAATGCCAATCAGACTATCAGCGTTGCACTTGGAACACAGACTCATACCCAGTTTGCGCAGGTTGCTACACTGGTTCCAATAGCACGCGTGTTGGTTGGGAAGACCTATCACCAATCGATTTCAACAAACATGCCCAGTCGACTGAGGAAGAGGCTTCACCTCTGACGCAAGCACCCAGCTGACTGGTCCAAAACTGACAGAGAAGAATATGCTCGTCAAGAAGATCATTGCGATGCCAGCCCTTCAAACGAAATACTTTGTTCCATATTATGTTTATATATGAGAAAGACACATACCGTTGAGCGGAGACATTCACATGAGGAAGCACAGCATCTGGGTCATTCGGAAGGGGATTCGTGGCCACTATTGCCGCCAAGATAGAGAATGTAGCGACGAAGCTTGCTGCGCCGAAAAGCAGCGGTCTCTTTCTTCCGACCCGATCCAATGCCAAAGTGATAAAGCTATCAAAGAATTGTGGTTTCAATTGCTGGCATAAGCATTTCCCGGAAAACAAACTCACAAGAAATTCGTAATAGGTCCAACAGCTCCGTATATACTGGAAAGATATCATTCCAAGCTGCAACTCCCCAGAGCAATATCAAAACTCACCCTTGGACTAAAAGTGCTCTATGTCCCCTAATACCAAGAGAATTATACATTTGAGGTCCGAAGTAATTGATGACTAGAAAAGGTCAGTGATGCGCTGAATATAAGAAGTCGAGCATTTACCATTGATACCAGTGCATTGACAGAAGACCTGCACACCGACGGCAACGAAAGTCCGGTGCATCATAGCACGAGTCGACCAAAGATCGCTCAACCTCCGACTTCTCACAGCTTTCTCGGCCTGTATCGTTTCAGACATTACTTGATAATCCTTCTCCGCCACTTCTCTAGCTCCTTCGCCATACATTTGGAGGACAACACCCCTTGCTTCCTCATCTCTGCCCACCTCCAGCAGCCAACGCTAAGGCATTTTTATTGGCGGTGAGGTCAAGTAAACGTCCGGTTACAGATGCGCATTGCTCACTGGACTATAAGGCAAGAATTGTATTCCAATCAACAACAATCCTGCGGGTAGCAGCTTTATTGCATGGTTTCAGTTTGGCTACTCATAGAGTATATGTGTGAAAGATCAAACCTGAAGGCCAAGGGGCAATCTCCACGACACGTCGGATGAGATGAATTGAGACCCATATCCAACCTTTCATCGGTCGGCGTCAACGGGGAACTATGCCGAAAAACGCCTGGTCTTACCCAGTTAGCGACGATAAACCCGATCCCAATAAGCTGTTGTGTTAAGCCAACAAGGAAGCCTCGAATCTTGGGAGGAGCGACTTCAGTCTGACGATTTCAGTCCAGTCAGTTATCCGCGCCTATATTGAAGACATGTCCATACGTTATACAAGGGAACCGTCATGGATAGCACTCTGCGCGTTGGCATCGAAAATCGGAAGACTGAACACTCTTGCCTTGCTGCCACTTACCCAATAGCCAACCCCGCGATGATTCGGCCGACAAGAAGGGTTGCGACGTTATTCGCACCTGATTGCATAGCGCAACCCCACAGTGCTAGGATACAGCCAATCTATACGGCATTGTTAGGCCCACAGCAGCCATCGACATTGCTAGCGCACCTGAATAGTTCTTTTTCGTCCCCATTTGTCATTCGCCCTGGCAAGCGTTCAGTATGACTTGGCAAATAAACGCCTACGCCACTATACCATCCTGCACCCAGCGCACCAAAGAAACATCCACCTGCATAACGAACTTTAATGCAAGCCGGCGAGGCAAGTGAAAGCGTGGCTTACCGTTGAAGGTTGACACAACCGCACCCCTTATACTTGGATCGTCGCCGAATTTTGCGAGATAGTGGTCCATCGTAATGACAGACGCGATGATGCCGCTATCACCAGCATTAGCGCACGCTACTTGCCGGAGTAGAGTATTGGAAGTGCACCTGTCATAACTGTGACACATGAAAAGAGTGCCCTCAGTCAAGAACTCGCAACGCATCCTTCAGGCTAGATAGACATACCCAAACAGAAACGCGCCTGATAAATTTTCATCAGGTCATGACCTACTGCGGCTTACAATTACTCACCGATAGACGAGAAAGTGGCGACGAAAATGTTGTAAATTAGGCCCATCCTTGTCGACAGCAGGACGTGAAACTCGTCTGTGGGTAAAAGGTAAGGAGCACCGCGATCAGAAACGATGCGCGTTATACCCCGCTTTTTAGACACGTTATGACCAGAGGGCTCATGGCGTTGCGGAGAATTTACGGAGAAGATACTACCGTCAATATCATGGTCACGAGGCACATAATGAGCTCAGGCGGGCCGGCACACGCGATTCAAAAGACACGACTGGCCGGACGTCGTGCTTGATGGAGCAAGTGCGCATCAGTTTCAATTAAGCGCCGTTGTGCACCAGGACGGAATTCACACCGTGGTGAAGATGAAGCCAGGGCGGCTGGCGGGGTTCCCAGTAAAATTGCGCCTAACTAAATTGCAAGAGACAGACTATGAGTCTACATTCATCAGTTGCGGCCCGTCGAGAACGATTTGCAATCGCAGGCTCACAAGAAAGAAATCGGAGTGTGAATGTGAACGCTTTTGTCGACAAAAACATGTAGCTACGGCTCGACCGTCTCCTGCCGCTCTTCTGACGCAGGCGGAAAATACTCGGGAATCAACTCCCTGAGGGTCGTGTTGAGAATACCGTAGGGGCTAAAACTATGCAATATCAGCACTCACTCGTAAACCTTCTTATCTTTGTCCAACCAAACGACGAATATGATACGGTCAAGCTGTATAAGCATCAGATTCAGTCGCTGGAGGGATCCAGGCTCGAAAAGGGCAGTGAAACAAACCATCGGGCCGGCTCTGGATTCGCAAAACTTTCGGACTTCTTGGAGAGCTATATGGGTAGCGTCCATTATTGGATATCCATAGATTCCGGTCGAAATGCAAGGGAAGGCCTCGAAAGTTCAGGAGCGTTCAGGACTACGGTGGTACTGATCGCAAGAGTCTCACTATATGCTTCAGCCTATTTGAGACGGCGAGCTCAAGGCTTGTACTGTAGCAGGATGCCAGTTGCGCTGCCCTATGCCCTGCTTGTCTTGCGCTGTAGATAGGCCCGACTGTGTGTATGACATGGCGGCTAATAGCATATGGGGTATAATGATGATATCACTGAGGGTATGATGAAAAGGGACTCACGCAGGGAGATTATATCCTTTCGTGATCTTTGAGAATCCCGTTTCGCACCCATTCAGCATGCGGCCTGGTATAACGGCTCAGTGACATATACTTAGACTGCGTTGGCTAGGGCCCACATTCGTCCAAGAGGCGGGGTCCCGCGGCACGATGGATAGCACCGTCGACTAGATCGTACGCTGGATTAACCCAGAATTCAATGAACCATGCAAGATGACACAGACCGCCTCCTCCACCTGACAATATCCGCGAACCCAGTAAAAAAGTAGAACACAAGATACTGCCTCTCGCTCACCCAAGAGGCTTGAATTTGCGGCATTCACAATGGCATCGACCTCCAACTTTGTAAGATCAGCTTGGCTAAAGAATTAGCGTTTCTGTGAAAGAACAACGCAAAGCCGCGCTTGGGAGATGAGTAACGTACATAAATGAGATTTGGTCGAGCAGCCTGGCGTTCGGTTGGTATCGCGCTTTGCTTGCTGTGGGTAGCTTAAGCACCGAGTTTTGATAGAGTTTGCGGATGGTCATGATATCCGAAAAGCGGATAACGCTGTTGCTTTCTGATTCGGAACCTGAGTCTGACATTGGATGGCAGATGTCGAGGACGAGGTTTAGGTAAGGAATAGCAAATGCTCGCATAAATGAGATTAGTTCAAGCACATACACTAGGTATCAGTACAAAGTTTTGGTACAAGTACAACTGCGCTCCGCGACAAGTGGAAGATAATGTTCGGATGATAGCTATGATGATGATGAAAATGAAATGCATAATGGTCGAAGTGCGAAAGATGCATAAGTCGAGCTTTCATCTGGAGTTTGATCCCATTTCCGGGGAAAATTAATCTAATGCCTGTAAGTAGTTAGAAGGGATATAACGATAGCAAAGGGGAAGTTTGCATTATCCGCCTGCCTCGCAGGCGGATATCAGTATTGCGCTTCAAAACCGATAATCATAGAGTAATAGGACCGCGTGACGATGGCAGGGGAGGCGTACGATCGCAGTCGCTCTCTGTTATCGGAGAACCAGTCTGCGACCTCTCAGCGACAGTCGCAGTCGGTTGGAGAGTGGCCGTTGCAGAGCTCGGTAGTGTGCGATCGCTGTTGTCACCATCCAGCACCACAGGTTGGTTATGTGGGTAATATGACATTCGTTGAGATCTTGTGAAATCGTACACAGTGAACCTAGTAACGAGGTCGGAAACTAATCGGGGAATAAGATGACCGCGAGAACGCACTGTTCTTCGAGCTGTCGTAACTCGGGTTTCATTTTCTCGAGGTCGGGGTTCGCCTTCCGTTTGGAATGCGTCAGAGGCTTCTCAACCATCAAAAATTCATCGAGCTCGTGGGATACATCAAAATTTGCTTGTTTCATCTTATTTTATGAATGTCACATAAGAATGGAGACGTTGGAGAATAGAGCTGCTACCTACATTTGGAACAAAGGGAGGTTTGCATTGTTTCGTTTCCAGTTTATCCCAGTCGATGTGTGCGAACCAAGGATGTGATTTGACGTCCTTGATTCCCTGGCCATTGGGCCTGCAGCCGAGCCGGGAGTCGGGGTCGCGAGTGATAAACTGTCGGCGACGTTGAGAACAGCGCATCCATCATTCATGTCATTCACGTACCCCCTTAAGCGCCAAGATGCCAGCTTCGCTACACCTCCTTAGCGCATCTTCAGGAAAGCGCAAAGGATCTTTCATGATAGCCTGTGTCATTTTCTCCGTACTTCGCCCTTCGAAGGGACGCTTGTGGAACAAGAGCTCGTAGGCTGTTATGCCGAGACTCCACCAATCGATAGCCCATGAGTAACCTTTTCTGCCGACGACCTGGGGGGCCATGTAGGCCATGCTGCCTGCGACACTGGTGTGCAAGCGCCGTTCAGAGTAATGGATAGCAACGTTGAAGTCCGTGATATGAGCATGACCGTCGGCGTCAAGAAGGATGTTGTCTGGCTTTATATCACTAGAAAGGTATCAGAATACATAATGATCGCCTGGAATTTAGAAACCGACCGATGAACGATACGTTGGCGGTGGAGGTACGCCAGTGCAGAAGCTAATTCTGCGATCCAGAACTGTACTACTTTCTCCTCTATGAATCCCTTTCTCTCTAGATGGACTAACATGGCACATGTCAGCGGACCATTAGGCGGCTTGAAATGGGTGCGGCTGACAACGTAGGTCGCCTCCAAGCATGAGGTCGAGCACAAAGAAACAGTTCTCGTCATCTTGAAACGCATATCGTAGATTGACAACAAAAGGGTGATCGATCTAACACAGCAAGCCATGTGTGAGTTCAACGTGTTTCTGCATCACGACGCAGCTATTAGATAGGCGCAAACCTCCTCAAGCAGCCTTCGCTCTTGGATCACATTAGCTACGGCCTTCTGTTTGATGCACCGGGCCTTGTCAATGTACTTGAGGGCGTACAGCTTTTTCGAGAGCTTGTGCTCGACGACCCGGACCTTGCCAAAGGCGCCCTTGCCGACTGCGCGGTGGAGGTCGAAGTGATAGAGTGATACTTCGCCGTCAAAATCGATGGGCTCTGAAAGACAGCAGCAGACACCACCCATTTTGCCTGCACAAGGGCAGGATACGAGACGGTGGACCGAGAGTGGGAGTTAAGACCGGGGAATACAAGGACAGCAGTTTTGGGAACTGTTCAGACTTTGTGCCATTTTGATGGCAAACACTGACAGCCGTCTTCCTCCATTGATCTCTTTCTCGCTGCCCCTGACATCGCAGAACAATAACAGCTTCGCGTGTTGCTCTTCGCAGCCGCCACGAGCTGGCGTTGGAGGAGGGAAAGACAAAAAGGCGATCATCAGCCCCTCACCAGTTAAATCATCGTTCTCTAGTCTGGTTGCCTGGCTCTACCCTTCTTCGCTCCCACAGTAAGGGTCCAGGCCTTGTCGCCTTTTGCTCAGTCTATGTGAACCATGAACATGGATTCTGAAAACCAAGGCCTCCTCGCGCCCACACAGGCAGACCTCGCGGCAGTCAGAGTCTTTCCACTCATCCCATCGTTGAGGAAAGATGTCGCTGTGAGTCTCGTTGATATGTTATCTTGCGCTGGACCAACTTGCTTCAACATTGGTAATTCCTTTCCAAGAAAACAATAGGTGTGTGGGCGACAACCAAGCACCTTCTCCGAGATCTCATCTCCCTTCCTTACAGATAGCGCTCTAAGTTGGGAGTGCGTGTCATTGGATGCTGACCTCCTGCCATACTGAATTGGTATCCCTTCAGACAGCTCAATGCTTCTGACATCAATTTTTCCCTTGTTCGTCCTATTGTAAACAGGTATGCACGGCTAAAGAACATGGCGGTCGTGTACGCATGCCTTTTGGTACGGTCATACTTCCTCGCACAGTCAGATTCCGATCTCGCCAATGCTGGTGTCATGCAAGCGCGCGCCATGCTATGCGAGATCTTGGCGATGAAACTGCTCCGCCGCTTTGCATCCAATCACTTTCAGCTTGTCGCAGTTTTGGCCACCAGATGGAATCCACTCGCTGGCGCTAGTCAAGAAGTCATCGATGAGGTCAAATTTGCGATGGGCCGGAACGAGAGCGACATGGAGTCGCCTCAGAGTGCTCTTGAGGTGAGGGACATTAGTATTTCGGCCAAAATTGGTTATAGATACTCTATAGATGGCTATATCTACTCAAGCCAAGGCCTTCATCGCATCCCCCGTTTCACAAGGCGTTGTTAATGACATCTACTCTGGACGAATCGTCTTTACAATGGCTGCCAATCGATCCATTTTGGCAGATAACTATAAACACAAGGAAATCGAGATTTATGATCCCCGCAACGCACCCTTCATAGACCATTATCGGTTGCTATGCATCTTTCTATCCTCAAATGAAGTGACTGACCAGCATCCAGTTTACGGGTGCCAAGATACGGTGCCATACTGGAATTCATCAACTTTGCTCTTTTGCTGTTGACATTCATCCTATGTCTGTCGTGTAAGTCTTGTAGGGGCATGAAGACGTTGTTGCTCATTGCTTCAGCTCACGATGCGACGGAGACGACCATGGACATTTGGGAGAAAATATTCATCCTATTTGCTGCGGCCTTCACGCTGGAAGAATACACGGCCGCCATGGAACGAGGGTGGATCAGTAAGTAGTCCGCTTTGTCGCTAATCTGCCGAGCTGACAGGCGACCAGTATACATGGCCAATGTAAATGTCGTCAATCCATCACAATTCCTAGGGTCCTAATGCTCAATTACAGCTATGGAATGCTTTCGACTTCGGCTTCATCATGATATTTTTCGCGTATTTGATTTTCAGGATTCAAGGCATATATTATCGAGATGGTAGTCCCTTCTTTCAATCACATGTATCCTTCTAACGTCTGCAAATTTCAGCCCACCTTTCATCTACTGCATATGATATTTTGGCCTGCGGAGCTTGTATCCTGGTCCCCAGGTAGATCCTTTCTTATTTCCGCGGTCTTTTGTATTCAATCATCAATAGACTGGCGTTCTTTGCAGTTTCCAACAATGTCGTTATTCTGTAAGAAGATCAATTGTTATTTCTTAAGCCTTTCTTACCGTGGACAGCTCGCTTCGCGCAATGGTGTCACAGTTCGTTTTCTTCATCGGCATTGCAGCCATCTGCTTTTCTGGCCTATTATTTACATTATGGACCCTTGGTATCTTGCGCAATCCTCCGTCGTGATGCCCTGCTTGCTCATCTGATGATTAGGGAGCGACGCGCCTGCTCATCCTTGGACCCTCAGATCGATCGCTTGGTTGATGGTCCAGATCTGGTTTGGTAACACATACCTCAGTTTTGAACAGGCCTCAAGTTTTCACCCACTATTTGGACCTATATTGATGACTGTATTTGCTGCTTTGTCGAACACTCTGCTGTTGACCAGTATGTCAATCAATCTTTAGCCTGCATCATGTAGGAACTGCACACATCTTTGTCTAGTCTTGATATCCCTCCTGTCCAACACTGTCGCAAGGATCGATGCGGTAAGTTTCACTATGGATGTTATCACTTGCGACGTTGCTCACATCCACTGTCACGGCATCAGAATGCTCCCCAAGAGGTGCGTTCACGCCAGCGGTTAGAGATTATTATGCTCAATCGATCAATCTACTTTAAGTACCTATTCCAATTCGCCATATCAACAATGGAAGGGTAAGAATGCAACCTTACGCATTCCATTCAAGTAGCTGATAAGAGCACCGTGATAGAGTAAAGTCCGACGCCTTATTCTCCTATCAACCGCCATTCAATATACTTGCGTTCATCATCCTTAAGCCTGCTTCGTGGATTTTGACACCCAGGGCCCTGCATTCGGCCAATGTCTTTCTTCTTAAACTGACCAGTCTACCCACTCTCATTACCATTGCTATCTACGAACGCCACCTGACTGCTGGATCAAGGCTCAGAGAAACAGGCAAAGGAGTCGCTCAGTCCCTATTCAATAGTCTCCCTCGTCACATCCAGAACATGCCACTTGTAGAAGCCTTGGTGGGCTCGACGACAAACGAGCTCTACGAAGCTATCTTTGACATCGACCTTGCTAGTGAGTTTGACCTATTCGGAGAATCCGACGAGGACATACCGGCACTACGGTCCATCCATTCAAGAGAGGAAATGCACAGCGTACAGACCTTAGCACAAACACCGTCGAGACGGCGCAAACGCCCCATTAGCGCGAACAGAAGCACTCACAATGCACCATCAAACAAGGGGTCGCCCAATCTCAAATCCGGGAAGACTTTGTCACCTCTAGAGCCCGTTGTTCAGACGGCAGGTCCATCATCTGGTACAGGCCGAAGCCCCTTGGCCATGTTGTTTGGACAACGTTACTCCGTGTCGGAGAGTCACCCGTCACTTGCTGCTGAAGCGAACGTCAAGCGCCTGGAAGATCTTGTGGAAGAGATACGTGATCTTCCCATTCAGCGTCTCAAAGATGAGATGAAGGAACTACAGGTAGGCCGATTCAACTCGTCTCATTTGAGTCCATAGCTTCATGACTTTGACTACCACGAATGTAGGACCGCCAAGCTCGAATCGAAGGTCTCCTCTTGACTTTGACAAGAGGTATGCGGAACGAAACGCATCGCCAGAGTACAGTGGGTTGAATTTGACGGATTTGTCATGGATTTCTCTTCCTCATGCATGCACGACGCCACACTATACATTCGAATTATGCCTATTGCAGGGTTCGTTTCCGCAGCTGTTTACAGACATAAATCTCATAAAGACACAGAGTATTTGAGCCAATTGCCAATTCTGACTAACAATAATTCGTGCCTCTGCTTTGAGGCCTTGTGGCGTAACAAAATGAATGAAGAACCACATTCAAAGCTCAAGCCAATGGATCTAGAGATTCATGAACTTCGGTCTTCAATTAATATCTATGTCACAGCCTGGTGACAGACCAACAAAGAATGAAGAATTCCGCCCCCTTTGCGGCACTGAAATCCGGGCGTTCGACCTTCAGCAGACTGCAATCAACTCGAACAGATCCCCTGCGGAAGACCTGTCCGTCCCACAAGTCTTTCCAGCTGTCGGGCGAATGACAGAACATATGTCTACCGGCACCGTTCAGGACTTCGGTCCTCCATCCTTTCTCTGGCCGTCCTCCGTGCATGCCGAATATCATGGAGCCTGGTGCGGGAGACAGTAGAGTTGCGACGAGTCTAGCCAATTCCAGCTGCTTCTGCTCGTCAAAGAGGTGGAAGAATGAAGATGCATGAATAGCGGAAAGATGACCTTGGAGAGGTGTGAGGCTTGTCAATTCTTTAAGAGACGGAGTTGGTGCTGCGGTCATCTCATAGAAAGGTTCCCGAGGGGCAATAATCTTCGCATCAAAAGCGTCGCCTGAGATGAAGACTGCGGGGAACGTCTCGGGGGTCGTCCTGAATAGCTCATGGCCCAGTGCCCAGAACTCTATATAAGAAATCAATTGGGATTGACGTATCAACCTATGCACGCGGACAAACATTGCGGACCTGGTTGAAGATCGGAAGCTACCACACGTTCGACGGGCCATCCGTCGGCGACGATTTTGCGTAAGTCGTTTCCGACTGCAGAGTGGGTTGAGGAGAGTAGCCTTCTGCACCAGCAACGTTAATTACTCACAACAACATCCTATATCAAGAAAGATTGAATTGGGGCGTTCTTTCGCGAGCTGGAGGGCTCGCTCATAGGCAGGAAGATGCGAGATCTTCAGTCTGAAATGGACACGATGAATTCTGCAATATGCTGAATAAATAAATGTGCCACATACCGAAGGAAAGAAAACCGACGTATGCATGGATAACTGTAAACCTGGGATCCATAGCATCAATACTGAGCAGCCGTCGTGTGCAGAACGTGAGATGCCCCATACTTTGTATGCTTTCTCTTGTGCCGCGAGGATGTGCTTCTTCAATTCGTCCTCATCTTGTATCTGGGTCTGTTCCCGGAAGAATTGGAGTTCGTCCCCTTCCAGGGAGTACCAGTTCTCGTTCAAAGGAGGCCAGTTATTAGTTGCGGCGGTCATCAGCTTCGAATTGCAGGCGCGGGCGACAAGAACCCTTGTGTAGGCTGACCTAGTCGGAAACTTGAGGGTCTCTAGCAGGCACACTGTTGGAGAAGGATCTAAGTTTTGGGCTAACTAGACCTAGTCGGAAGACGCGGCATGCACAACTCCATCGGGTCCGAGAGAAGCTGATAGCATCCCCGAATTTCTGTGTTGCACGCTATCGACAGCGCAGCATGCATGTGAAAGTTCTGATCTCTTCTATCATGGGTGATGAAGCATGTTGTTGTATCAGATAGTTACAGCCTAGTAACTGACCACTGCAACATGAGCAGGTCCGGCGCTTCGACATTTTGTAGACTGCATTGAACTCGGGCAGAACTCCTACGGAAGACCTCGTTCCATAACTCATTCCAACTTTCCTGGAGAATGGCAGAACATATAGCTGCCAGCGGCGGTGAAGACATCGGACCTCAGTTTTTTCTCAGTCCACCCTACGTGCATTCCAAACATCATTGATCCTGCGGCAGGCGATAATAGAGTCGCCAAAAGCCTTGCCAATTCAAGCTGCCCCTGCTCGTCGAAGAGATGGAAGAATAACGATGCGTGAATAACGGAAAGGCGACCTTGCAGAGGCGTGAGGCTCATCAATCCATTAAGAGAAGGCGGTGAGCTCTGCGGTTCATCGTAGAACGGTTCTCGCGGCTCGATCAGTTTGGGATCGAACGCGTTTCCAGCGACAAAGCATGCCGGGAACGACTTTGGCGTGGATCTGAACAGTTCGTGTCCTAGTTCCCAGAACTCTACGCGAGCACGATTACCCTTAGAGACCATATACGGTGGACACCACATACCGGACTTGAGATCCGAAGCCACCGTATGTTCAACTGGCCACCCGTCGGCGACAAGCTTGCGCAGGTCGTAACCAACTTCATGTGTAAATTTTGGTGAGAATTGACACAGGAGACAAGCTGATTTTGGATTTACAACAACAGCCAATATCGAGGAAGACAGCATCTGGGCGTTCTCGCAGGACCTGCAGTGCTTGCTGGTAGGCTGGAAGGTGAGAGATCGATAATCTTTGTAGGAGTTGGAAGGCGGTCGCCACACGAGTCAATCAGTGCGTATTGAAGAAAGCTGAACCGCCGGATGCACGGATAGCTGTAAAGCTCGAAAAAAGTTAGGTTCCCGCAACTGGACACGGAGATCATAAAGAGCGGTTCTGATATATACTTTGTAGGCTTTCTCCTGAATGCTGAGTATGTGGTGCTTCAGCTCGCTCTCGTCATGCAGTCCTGTCTGCGCTTTAAAGAAGTCGAGTTCATCCCCAGCGAGGAAATATAGACTATTGTCAAGGGGAAATGCAGCAGCGGGCATAACGGGACGCAACACAGGAAATGGAGGCTTCAGTCAATCGTCGCAGTGAAGGGAATTGCACTTGTATTCCTGACGTAGACAGGCAGGCTTGTTCTAGATTGTGAAAAAGGAATACGAGAAGTCCTCACGCCATCCATCACCGAGTTCAAATTTAGAGCCTGGTGACAGACCATATCAGCAGATGATGCTGTTCGCAGGGGCCAAGATCAGGTCGGCTGATGGCCTTGAGATAAGCGTCAACCTTGACGGTTCCCTTCGTGAAGACTTGACCATCCCAGAGCTCACACCAGCTCTCTGGCGAGTGGCAGAATACATCCTGCTTCGCGATGCTGGGCCCACGTCCTTTGACAGCCGCTCCCACATGTGATCCAAAGATCATGGATCCTGACACAGGAGATAGCAGAGAAGCAATTCGCTCTGCAAGCTGTTTCTGCCGGTCTTCGTTAAAGAGATGGAAGAAGGACGCAGCAAAGACGGCGCGTATGTGTCCCTGAAGTGGAGTTAAGGAAGTCAAGGGCTGCAAGTCGGGCAATGGAGATGTCGGTGGTTCGTAGAAAGGAGCTCTCCGTGAAAGGATAGCTGAGTCGAATATGTCGCCGGGGATGAAAGCAGCTGGGAACGATTGACGAGTGGACTTGAACAATTCATGCCCAAAGTCCCAGAAACCTTGAGATAGACGATTGAGGCGATCAACCTCCGTGAAAAGGGGTCAGGACTGACCTTGTCGCAAATCCGAAGCAATGACACGGTTCACGGGCCAGCCATCCTGAACAGCCCTCCTGATATCATTCCCGACTGCAAAAGGGCATCTGAGTAGGTAAAATCTTTGAATCAGCCGTTCAGCATACAGCAACATCCTAGATCCAGGAAAATTGCATTAGAGTCGCGACGCGACATGTTCAATGCATGCTTGTAGCCCGGAAGACGTGCAATCTTCAACCTAGAAAGAATATCCATGAATCGGTTGTTGCGCACACAATCCGACTGACTTCAAGAACGAGAACGAACGAATGCATGGGTAGCCATAGATCTGAGCAAAATACGGGGATGAGAATGACTAGCATCACAACCTGGAAGATCATGGAGACTCGCCGCATAAGCTTTCGTCTGCACCTCAATGACATGCGCTTTGAGTGCGTTTTCATCTTGAATACCTGTCAGGTATCTGAAAAACTCTAATTCGTCGCCGTCCAACGAATAGAGTGACTCGTCCAGGGGGGGCGATGTTTCGGGGTTCGCGAGTATTGACATGGCTCCTTTCTTTGCTCACGATGGGGCCGTTCCATGTATTTATGGCTGCTCGGGGCGATCTGAGTCATTTTCCATGACACCTTGTGACCATTGCTCATGTCTGTTGCGAGGACGAGTATGTTGTCCTGGACCGTGTTAAGCGGAAGACACGTACCCAAGCGCCTAATCCGAAATGGTACGACTTCATCGCGCTTATATTACAACCACATCCCCGAACGCCAGAAATGACATGGTGAGTCTATCTAAAGTCTATAACGAGTAGAGAAGAATCGCTGATATGTTTGCAGGCTTGCTGACCTCGTTCCGTCCCCTCACACACGACATCCCCTGACGACCGCATCTTTCTTTCATGACCTTCTACCACCCCTTCTTTTGTATTATGCGACTGCATTTCTAACGCTCATCCCGGACACTCAGCCCATTCGTTTGGTAATTCTTCCTGTTACCTTACTGTCAACGTTTCGTGCGGCAACGAGGCTCGACTTGGTGATCAAGTACAACGACGAGAGGCTGATATATTTGAACCAAGGACTGCTAGTATGCGCTTCTCCATTCGTCTTCTGAATTGTCTAATCCATCTTTCTTTCGTCAGCTGGGCTTAACGACACTCGGCATGCGAGCAATAGCATGGGCTTTCTGCAGGCTACCTTTCAAGCGGGTCAAGGTTGTACGGCCAACTTGCTACGCTTTTGACGAGAAAGATTACAGCGAACCTAAAGGGCCGCTCGAATTAGCGGTCAATGCATTCGATCTGTGCGCCAATCTTCGCGGCTGTGGCTGGAGTTGGTCTCGTGGACTTCGGATACCTCACGAAACAAGGCCTACAGACTCGGCCGTCGCGTTCGTCTTCGCAACGATATCTTCCCTATTCTGCCACATCATTGCCTTTGATACCTTGCACTACGCTGTTCAATCGTTTTCGCCGCTGACTATCGGCTCCGCCAAAGGTGGCACCATATTTAACGCGACGTCCTCTGCCGTACAGCGCTACCTGCGTTCAAGCACGATCACTCTGCTGTCAGGCTTCACGGTCTACTGCGCAATCCAGGTCGGATACCACCTGTGCACCCTATTCGGTGTAGTTTTCTTCCGCCAGCACAGTTCCTTGTGGCCGCCCGCGTTCAACTCGCCCTGGCTTGCCACATCGCTTGCCGAATTCTGGGCCGTTCGGTGGCATCAGATGTTCCGAGACAACTTCATCTCTTTGGGATCAATACCCTTATCGCTGCTTTTCGGACGGGTGGGCAATGTTTTGGGCGCGTTTCTCGTCTCTGGCGTACTTCATGACTTCGGACTGTGGGGCATGGGCAATGGCGCTGACTTCATGTACGTCGGTGGCTTTTTTATCATGATGGGAATCGGCGTCATCATAGAGCGCATTTGGTACATCCTGACTAATCGGCGAGTGGGAGGGCCGCTAGGTCGTGTCTGGACCATGATTTGGATCGTCGGGTGGGGAAATATACTGATAGATGCATGGGCGAGAAAGGGTTTGATCGGAAGTGTGTTCTTCCCCGCCTTTCTCAGACCAACTAACTACATCTTTGGACCACTGGCATAATCTCTGCATAACTGTATATTAACACTTGGCATACCACATATGATGGATATCATTCCTATATTCCCCTGCTGTGCGTGTAGCTTGCAAAATTTCGTCTATTGAAGCCAAATTTGCAACACACTGCTGGCCCAATCGTCTTTTGCAGCATTGCCTGAGGCCAGTATCAATGTCGTCGACATCACCTATCAGCGGCTCCACCTCAGATTTACGATGGCTGAACTGCGCCTTGCCTGCAGCGCGCACCAAAGTCATTCAGCACGTGGGCGTGACCCAGCTATTCAACCGGACCGGACAGAACTCGGAGAATTATGAGGTCACGGGCATCCATCAGCAAGGATTTGTTAAAAAGCTTGCATCTTTCCTCCTCCGGGGCTGAGTCTTCTTTTGTCGATGAGGATCGCCATCACAGGTTGCAATGGGCGCGTCGGAAAGCGGGTGGTTATCCTGGCGTTGCAGCGCGGCCACACAGTAGTTGGCATTGACTATGCATCGGAGCCAGACGCAGAGGCGGCTAAGGATGCACGGTTTACATACATCAAGGCCGATCTCAAGGACTATAGCATTGTGATGAAAGTTCTTGAGGCATGCGAGGGCGTCGCACACCTCGCCGGCATCCCCGGGCCTGGAGACTACCAAGTAGACACCCACAACAGGTCAGTCATACGGTTCGTGTCTTTGGGAGTCGATAACGAACTGCGCTTTGAAGCAATGTCACAATATCCTGGAACGTCCTTCGCGCCTGTGCAGAAGTGAGTTTGACGGATGTGCCTCAGTCAACAATCAGTGACGAGTTTTCGTCGACGCCAGCTGGGCATCACCAGAATTGCGCAAGCATCGTCAGTCAATGTCATCACGTTAGTCTTCAGTCAGGAGCAGCGCTACAGATATTTCCCGATCGATGAAGTGCACCCGTGTGAGCCAGACGAGCCATACGGCTTGTCAAAAATGTGAGGCTCTCCTCTCGAGTCGGAGGTAAGGACGGCTGCTGACGAACGAAGGATGTAGGATATGCGAGATGCAAGCTGATACCATCGTGCGGCGCTACCCCAAGACAAGGATAGCCAGTCTCCGATTGCATTGGGTGGTCCCGAACCGTGCCGTGGCTGCAGAGAAAGGGATAGCGGGCAGAAGAACCGATTTATGGGGCTATGTGCAGCACGACTCTGCCGCAGACGCGTTCTTGCTGGCCATAACAGGCGAGAGTGACCGATGGTCTGGTCACGAAGCGTTCTTCATCGCAGCGCCTCGCACTGCTTTTGATGTGGATGTGAGGAGTTTAAGAGAGACATATTTCCCCGATGTGCCAATCAAGGGAATGAAGGAATTCAGCGGCCAAGTTGGGTTTTTTAGTTGCGAGAAAGCAAAAGAGTTGCTGGGTTGGGTGCATCGCCATGGTCTGTGATTCGTTCCAGGCATTAAGATGGGTGCAAGAAGGTCTGAAGCTATAAACGTCATTCTCATGTCAGACCAAGTAGATACAGCTCGGAATAGTAGGACACCAACGTATTCTTCATAATGATGAAGGACCTCTCTCAACTGTTTGCGTGTGATTCCTGCACGATACAAGATCTCATCGTCGGTCTTCTTCCCATCAAAGTATTGATTGATCCTACTTTATGTTCAGAACGGGGGGTAAAGTTTCGCTTAGGGAAGGAACTCACAGCTGGAATCGTTTTGCAATCTCAGGTTCCTTGCCTTCCGACATCGCCGCAAGCCACCGACGCTGAAGAGGTGTTGCCCTTCCTGGATCCGTGATGATGGATGGCCACAAAGTATCCTCGGCCAGATCCCAACCCAAGTCTTCTCCCTCCGAGTCGGAGTCGAGCACATGAGAACGGTCCTCGCCGGCGGCCGCCTCGGTTGACTTGAAATCGTGCAAGGACTGGCGCCTAGAATGCCTGCGGGCCGACTTTGGCGACAAAGCTAACCACGAGACATTGGCCGCAAGAGGCGATCCGGGATCATCAAGGCCATCCAGACCTGTTTCTTGCTTTTGTTCGCTGTCTCGCCGGCTTCTATGGGCTGTAGCCTTCCTCGTGAGGGCCTGCTCCCTCTCATATCTGACCCGAATTTTTATTTGCCGAGTGGCGACGATGCGGATGCGCAAATGCAGAGTGATAAGCAAATCCCGCTTTAACATCCAGAGAACAACGTCGTGATACATCGGAATGAGCTCTTTCGATTTGACGACGGTGGCAAAAAAATGATTGTCGGTTTGTTTAGAAGTCGAGGAGGAGATGGTAGAGAGGATAACGGGCAGAGGGGGGATGGAGGGATGGGAAAATTGATTCTCAAATTCCTTCGCGAGTTGCGACAGGCTATTACTTGTCAGCAATCCTGCCTAACAGGCAGAACACGGCGACATACGGTGCATCAAATCTTGGCGGAAGCATAAATATGGTCTTCAAGCTCTCATGAACGATATCGACGACTTTTGCTCTGCGATGTTGTACTAGCCATCGCACGGTCGGCATGACTTGTGACTCGAGATCCCATTTTAGAATCCTTGCCATTTCTGCGAGGCTGCAAACCAGATCAGAAGCGTTAAGTAGCAGGGGTTTGCAATCGTACGATAATGTCACGGAAGCGGTCTCAAGAAAACGAATGAGACCTTCTACAAGTGTCCTATCTTCCGGATTGACGTGACCGCCCCGTAGATTCGCATGCGGGCTAAGACTGCCGTGGGTATCAATTAGCAGTAAACTCTTCCAAGGCGCTAAAGCAGGTAATCTCCAGCCCAAAGCCATATCAGGACCCCATGCTTGCGCCTCGTCTTCATCCAGAAACGTGTTGAAATCCGCTTCGTTTTCGTCTTCTGTATGCAGCAGTGTGTCCAAGTACGGAGGAAGCTGCAACTCCAAAGGAAGGTTGTGAATGGTGACATACGCCATATACGATGACTTGATGGCCTCGTAAAGGGACTTCATTGCGGGAGCAATAGACGAGACCTTCAATGCTTGGTCAACGAATTTGGTGAAGGGTTCGCCTGCGGTGGCAATCAGTGGATGATAACCGTACAGTAGTCAACGGTAATACCCTTTGAAGTGCAACTATCCTTGAGTGATCCAAGAATATCGCATTCCGTCTCCACGAAATTTGACAATACTTGTTCCTGGAACAGGACTGCCGTCACTGTGAAAGCTATCTGTTCGTAGATGATGTCCATGTAACGAGACACGTTCCCAGAGGCCGAAGATGATGGGTCTGGAATGTCTAGGACTAGGACAAAATGGAACGTTCGTAACCATTGGGAGGACGTCTCCTCCGTGGCCGACCGTTTATCCGGGCTTGGCGACAGCGATTCCTCAGTGTGAGGTGACATGCTGCTTCTCGCCTCCCTGCTCTCCCTGCCACGAGAGTTAGTCTTCGTCTTTTCGGGTTTGAAGCGCCAAGTCCCATCCGCATCCGCGCAAACTGGATGGCCTATGAAGGCGAGCTCGTCGACGAGAAGCTCAAACTTCTGATGGCACATGGACAACTGTGGGCATAACAGCCCGGCCAGGAAGTCGGCGGAATACCCGAAGAGATGATCGTATTCGTAATGAGCGGAAGTTTTGTCGAGGCTCTGCCTGGCGCTTCGAGATGGCGAGCTCGCCCGAGCCATGGTGGGAGTCGGGGGTGAGAACGACATGGGTCGGTCAGGCGTGGAGTCGGGAGGCAGCCAGAGGTAATCCTGCTCATTATCGGCCGCAGGACTAGAGACCCGACTATTTTCCTCTGAAAGTGCACCAGAGAAGTGCGACGCCTTCCAGGGATTGTCCAACTGGGCAGCAGAGTCCACTTCATCTACATAACGAGGTCGACTGAGCCTCGGAGACGGCATGGCATCAGGTGGCCATCGAAAGACTAGATTGGCCCCCTTTCCCGAGAATGCCACCAATAGTATGGCAAGAAGCGTTTCAGCCATTGGTCAAGGCTTGCACCAAGTTTACTCAGAGTCATTTGGCCGACGCGTTTCGATTCTGCCACAACAGACTTGTGATCGACTATTTACTATCAACGTGTTTGACAAGCACAACCAAGCAGTAAATATACTTGCCAGATTGCCCGAGACTTCAACCAGTCTATGAGGATTGGATACAATATTTACCGTATTAAAATCCACCTTGTGCGTTTGGTGAAAAATAATCCCAGAGGAAAAAGCAACTGAGTGAAGTTCTTGGACGTTGGCCACAAAGTGCTCATCACGTGCATGTGTGCATGGAAGGTGCAGCTTTCCTTTTTAATTCTTCACCTTCGCCATGAGCACAGAAGTCGTTCCCGCTAATGCGACTACAAGCACAGATGCCGCAGTCAGAGCATCTAAGAAAACGCGCCCGGCTAGGAAGCAGGTAAAACCTGGAGATGTACAAAAATCTGAGACACCCCAAACCGGCAAGGAGTACAGTGAGTAATGCATTTGTTCTATCATCTCCTGGTTAATTAAGCGTGTCTGGGTAGATATCTGGTATAACAAATGGGCTGGAGGTGACAGGGAGGACAGCTATTCAAAGTGAGTCTCTCAACTCTTCATTTATATGGCCCCAATTTCTCATTCTCGATGACAGCAAAGTAAAGTCCCAGACCCGGTGCAACATCAAGCGCGACTCTGGCTGGACGAGGGCGAACGTGACTGGGATGAAGTACTGCTGTCTGTTCTTCGCTCGTGGATGTTGCCCGTACGGCTGGGAATGCGAGTACCTGCATTGTCTGCCCGACCCTTCCCAGGCGCTTCCAGACAGCTCGAAAGATTGCTTCGCTCGTGACAAATTCGCTGACTACCGGGACGATATGGGTGGTGTGGGTAGCTTCAACCGGCAAAACCGTACACTTTATGTCGGAAGGATCAAAGAGACGGGCAGCGGAGAGGAGACGGAGGACGTTGTGCGACGACATTTTAAAGAATGGGGCCAACTGGAAAAGGGTATGTATCCAACTCTTCTCTTGCCCATCTGAAAAGCATTCATCACATTCTTTGCGTTCGCAGACGCGACACGAGCGTCAGGTTACGCTGTCAAAGTCTTGCAGTACCGCAGCGTCGCATTTGTGACGTACAAATCCGAACTTCATGCGCAATTCGCCAAAGAAGCCATGGCTTGCCAGTCTCTCGACAACGACGAGATTCTCAACGTCCGATGGGCAACCGAAGATCCAAATCCGGTTGCAAAAGTGGCGGAGAAACGACGGATAGAGGAGATCGGCAAAGAAGCCATCCAAGCGAGAATGGACCCTAGAATAGTGGATGCCATGAGGGCGGTCCGCGCCTTGGAGGAAGGCGATACCCTAGACGAAAGTGGGGATCTAGAAGAAACTGGAAAGGGCAGCGAGAGTGGCGATGAACCAGAGGCAAAAAGGCGGAAAATGGCAGGGAAAGAAGATGCTCAAGAGGCATCACAACCCGAGGATGAAACAATACCGCAGCCAACAGGCTTGTTGTCCGCGGACGCGCTCGAAGGCCTGAAGTACTTTGCGGAAATTCGTAATCGCAATGGTGTCACTGCCGCTGTCCAACGAAAACCTCCACCTCCACCTCCTACGACTGGTCTTGGTCTAGGACTGGCAGCTTACGGGAGCGACGAGGACGACTAGATGCCGTCTGAAATGTAATCATATCTTAGGAGTGAATACCTCGCAAATTCTCTGCTTGAAAGTTCCCAGTAAGATGTGATAATGTGAGGATACGAATATGCAACGAGAGCAGTGGTGTAGCCAGGACATTCACGAATTTTCTAGATGCCCGCCGCCATCGCTTCCAATATTGTTGGCTTTGGATGCGTCCTCCCCAAGGGACAGTTTCGCAATCCTTGCCTCCTCCGCCTCCAGGTCCTCTTTCTCCTTTTCCTGTCTGTACTTGCTCAGATCCCAGTCGTCCGACACGTTTCCGTCGTCCTCGTCCTGGAACCATTCTGGATTGTATTGGAACTGGGCAAGCACTGCCGTCAGCATATGCTATAGCAAAGATAAACATCTCACGTACGAGATCTCTTCCACTCATGCCCACATTCTTGCCGGCGGCGTTCTGAGTCTCCTTCGCCTTTCTCAAGGCCTCCTCTTCCGCAAGCTTCTTATCCATTCTTGTCTTTTTCCACTTGGCAAACGTCTCCGGAGTCACGGGAGTCAGATTGGAACCAAGCTTGTGTCGCTAGTCAAAAAAAAAAAAAGAAGTCAATGTCACTCGGTATGGCAGGTTCTGGCGGGAGATATAACATACTTCAATTTCTAGAAACTCTTCTAGACTGAGAGTGTCAGCTTTTGCCGCGTCCTCCGCCGCCTTCTTCTGTGACTTTAGAACAAATCCTGGAGGGAGCGCATGGCGGTATTTACACGAATCTCCATCAGGACACTCCCAGAACCATCCGAATCTAGAAGTCACAGAGGAAAAGCATTGAGGTGTGCAAATGAGATCGAGATATATTCACAACTCACTTCTGGGTCTCGATAGCTTCGATGAAATATTTGCAAACAATCTGAAGCCCGATGTGATTAGAGCTGCATCATAAGAGGGAACAGGTGGCCTACGTCGGTGGTTGTTCGAGGGTTTCCTGCTTTCGAGAGCACGACTTTACGAAGCTTTTCTTCATCCCACTTGTCCATCGTATCTGTTCGCAACGTCTTCAGCGAGCTTCCAGAGAGATGGATCGGTAGACATACCTGCCAGTTTATCATCCTTATCCCGACTGTCCTCATACAAGTTCTTCTTCTCCACCTTACGCGCAACATTCAGATCATGACTGAATTTGCATTTGTTGCCCTTGTCGCAGTACCCAGCCTTGAAGTACGCGCAGAGTACCGTCTTCGGATCGACGCCGAACGGTACCTTCTGCGTCATGACTGGCCGCAACAGCGCTGCCTCCTCCTTCTTCCGCTTCTCCTCCTCCGCTTTTGCCTTTTCTCGCATAGCCTTCTCCTTCTCCTTCTCCAGCGTTGCTCGTGACTTGCCAGCCGCGGCGGCTTGCGCCTGTATCTGTGCGACTTGCGCTTTCACTTTGGCCGATTTGTTTTTCTGCAAGAATTGATGAGGGTTGTGATCCGTTCAATGAGAATTTTATGAGGTTTCCCTGATCGTCAGCTATCTGTATGTAACTGGGATTCGGGATATGCACCGACATTTTTCATGCCAAAAGTCTAACCCCAAAAAAAAAAAAAAAAAAAAAGAAAAAAGCGGATATCAGCGTTGGAGGACCCATATCGTACGAAGATAGCCGCTTTACATGTGTCATACCTTGTCCTCTTTGATTTTGTTGGAGGAGCCCGACTGCTGCTTGCTTTTGGGCGGCATCGTCGACTGCTAATGCTCACTAGGTTGTCGCGATGACAAAGAAGACAAGGAAATCGAAGGATTTGTAGAGGTCGTTATGAACGATGAGTAGGCGTTGGTCACGTGTGATTCTGATATACGCGAATACTATCTCTGAGACTTTTGAGAGAAGGGAAACAGCAATCAACTGCGACCAGTGGTATAAAAGTTATCATGATATGAGCTACACAAGCCGCTCTCCATCAACTAAAAATACAAGATCCCAATGGCAAGAAAAAAAAAACATTCTACAGGAACATATACAACACAGCACGAAGAAAAATAAAATAAAAACCAATTGTGTATCACAGCAAATAGATTGGATAACTTTAGCGGAATATAACCTGTCGTAAGAGAAGCGTTGGTCATCAACCAAGATCATGACAAAACAAAGCCCTTCGTCCCGACCCTCTGCTAGGTATGCACTCGTTTGAATGATCCAGGTCGGCCGTCGTCCGGCGAACGGGGTCGCTTGTTTGGATTCCATCCGGTCGAGATGCGGAGCATGCGTTGAGCGAAATAGACGTCTATGGAAGGCTTTCGTTTCACCTTCCTGTTGGCTATCGACGAGGGCGAGGTCGGGTTGGAGTGGACAAGGGACTCCATAGGCAAAGACGGATCGTTGGACGTTTCGTGGTCGTTATGCGTCGATTGCTTGGGTATCTTGTACTGTAATATGACGGTTGATCGACGTCGGAAAGGAGATGTTACTGGCTCACCGTTTCGAGCTCTGGCTTCCCTCTCCAGCGCGCTATGGCCTCGCAAAAACGTATGGCTGCCCGTTCCACGGGCTCGGCTGGGTATTGCCAAGCAAGGTCTTCCATATGCGTCGAAAGGTCTGGAGTTGATGCGGGGATATCAAAGAACTATGTACATCGTAAAGCCGCACATAAGAATCAGCGTCCGGTTTGCGAATTGTTCAGGGTCATGATGAGAAGCTCACCCTTCTGAGCCGCTCTAACATCTCCAGCTCGTACTCTTCCTCCGCTTGATTCTTGTTCATACCTCTGAGTGCGGGGAAAAGAGTCTTGATAGCTTCGACAAGAGTCGGAAGGTCGTCAGGGTCAAATTCCTCGAAACCGGACTCGGGCTCCTTTTCATTCTCTGCATTCTCTGCGAGACCTAACCCAACCGTCAAGAGACATTCTACAGGTCGAGATCCTCTCCATCCGGCGGTAAGGTAGCCTTCCAGAACGGCGCGCGTGAGCAATCCGGCAAGTAGAAGATACCACTGTCGCGTCGGGCGCAATGCGTAATCCCGCATCCTGTCATTAACCTGGAGTGACGCTCCCCCGGTTGGTGACATGGGTGTAGAAAGGGGTGAGAATTCGCCTCGGTGTTGTTCTGATCCAGTGGCCATAGTACCACGCCAGTTGCTATCGGTGCTTGCCGGGAAACGCCCAGGATCAGCAGATGTGGAAGACTGGGGTTCTTCCTCCTCTTCTCTTGCCTCCAAACCCAACTCCAACGCCACCAATGCAGAAAGCTTGATGAATCGCGAGATGAGCTCTGAAAGTTTCGTGTTCCCGGAGCCAGAAGAGCCCGGGGATAAAGAACCTTCCTCTGACGATTCAAGCGTCGTCTTCCTACGCAAACAGCTGCCTTCGACTCCGGGTCTCAGCAGCCCCGAACCAATCCCGCTGCCGTCCTGCCAACCTGATATGCCTCCACCTCCCGGGGCCATGCCTCCTGGCATCCCCTTCCAGGCGTTCGCTCGATTGTCGGTGAACGACCGTGATCTTCCACGACTGGCACCGTTCTGTCGGCCACCCGACCTTGCTTCAACGCATATCTCACATCCAGTGTGCAGGTGACGAGGACAGCGGAATGCAGGAGGAGAATTTGCTGTGCGTGGATCTGCGCCAGCCACATACAGGGAATGCGCACGTGGACTTGCCACAGGAAAGCTATGAAAACGTTGGTTTTGCTAGAGAGGTGATAAATATCGTCAGGCAGGGTCAAATGCCAGCAGAAACATACCTGTAGGGTATAGCCTGCGTGGCTGAAGGAGGAGTGGTGAGTGTATGCCATTGAATGTGCGGCACAGACAGTTGATAACGTCGCTAAGGCGGGAGGTAATGCCGCTGTTGCGTAGCTTGGCGTTTGAGGAACAGGAGAGTTCTCAGACGACTTTGGTTGCTGAAATTGATGTCGGTAAGGTGGTGTGGGTGCTTGGCGGGCAAAGAGGTCATTGATGATCGTGCCCAATGCCAGTCTCAAGCGCACGCCGTTCGGTAAGGTGTGAGGGTGCCGTTTATCGCCTGGTACGCTTGATGGGTTCAAACGAGGTGAGGTAGGAGGGGTCAATATATCCTCGTCATTGATGGGGTGAACAGGAGGGGGCTGCTCTAGCATGGACGTGACAACCTTCTCAAGTCCTTCTGCACGGAGTCTCAGCGTTCTTGCGAAGGGTAAATCCTGAGCGCCAAGCCGATCTTCTTCAACGTCATGGCCACCAGAATCCCCTGCTCTGGATTTAAGCGAGACGATATCCTCTCCCTCGCTACCCTCCTCGTCGTCTTCTTCATAGTTCTCGGGGCGTGTCCTGTGGACGTAATTCGGAGACGATGGGCCACCGGTGCGATCCGTCATTCCGAGTTCAGCGCGTGCCTGAGCGAAACGTGTCCGAGCTGGAGGTATATTTATGAATAGATGGCGGAATGGTACTGCAAAAGAAGTAGCATAGCTTACCATGAACCCAAAGCATGTGATCGATGATTAGAGTGCGAGTGCTTTTCTCGCGAGGAGGGATGGAATGCAAATGGTGCGCATGCTTGTGCGCAGGCGCACGGAAGGACGGCTGAGGGGGCAGGGCGCCACTCAAAGTGGACACGACAGGCCCACTTGAGATGTTTGGAGTATATTGAAGACCGGGATGCCCCATGAGGAGCGGAGGGTTTCGGAGACCACGGGAGGGGGAGGTGAAGGTCTGCCGAGGCTGGTAAAAAGGTGATTGGGCCAGATTGATCTGCCAGAGCGATGTGCGGACTGGGAATTGGTGTCGTCTGGGCGGTGTTCCGTGCGTTCGGGGCTGGGCGAGGCGACGGAGAAGACAGGATGATGGGAGAGGAGGGCGAGGGTGAGACCCATGCCCGAGTTTCCCCTGCACCTGCCGTGTGAAGTTCTCTTCCGGGCTTCCCGATACTCGCAGGTCGCTCAACACCAGCGACGACGGCGATGACGCTCCTGAACGCCTATTGACCGTGCTTGGCGTCTTTTCCTGAACTTCTCCGTTGCATCCAGTCGCCGGTTTTTTTCAAATTCGTAAATTGTCTCCACCAACGTTAATACAGTCATCGTGATAAGATAGCCCATCTAGTCCGCATAAGGCCTAACACACATCGATGTCAAGCTAGCCGTCATCGCCCCGACGTCGAGACCATTCCGCCGGCAACATGCTGCATGATGGCAGCCGTATCCCGAACAGGCCTTGCGGGGAAGTTGTTTTCATCAGGGCACGTGTAGCGCACCGCGGCCAAGGGCACCCACGCTTCTTCGTTCCACCCCTCGCCTATTCTTACTAGCCGGTCTCTCTCTTTCTGTTTTGCGCAAGTGCCATGTCACAGACCATATGTGAATCCCCCAACACTCCGGAAACAGACCAGTCCAAGTTCTGGGACTCAAATGGCATAAATTGGGACGCCCATAGAATAGGCTGGGCCGTCGCAGGTGCCTGCGCCCTGGCCGTGAGTAGCCCTTTAAGCACTCGTTTAGACACTCGGGTCTCGACCGGTTCATCCGCTCAATGCCCAGACTGTCATCATCTCTGCCATTTCCGTCCTGCGGCACTGCAGGTATGTCGTCATGAATTTTAAACGCGGCTCCTCCGACGATTTTTTCTGTAGAAGCTACACCAACCGCCGTGAGCAACGGCAGATGTGCGCATGGACTGTTATCTCGGCATTGCTCGCCCTCATCCTATCCCTTTATGCAGACTACGAATCTTGTATATGCCACCAGTCTATGCTGTCATCTCATTCTTTTCCTATCGTTTCTTCCGGAGCTACACATATTATTCTTTCATCGAAGTTGGTGCGTCGCAACCTCTCCTATCTGCGAACAATGTTTTCAGATTCATCCCCCTAGCTTATGAAGTACGTGGCTGTGTGGCCCGAAAACTTTCACCAATCTGACGCTCGCAAAGGCGGTGACGCTAAGCGCTTTCTTGTTCGGATCGTCACCATCACTCCTCAACGTCGCGTTGATATCTTTTCGTAGATTACTTCTCATTGAATACGTCGCCTCAACGGCCTCTGGCCACAAAGCGGAAAATGCTATCGCCAGAAAGGACAAGCGCCCACTACCATTGCCAGTGAGTGATCAACCATATCGTTTCGCTCGGTAGAGTGCTCACCGCTTGATAGTTCTGCTGCTGGAGATACCGACCAACCAAGGTATGTAACAATTTGTCGTCTCGACCAGATACTTGACAGGATATCTATAGGCATATTTCATGTACACCGTCAAGGTAACTATCACCCCACCCGCCATGCCTTCGATATCTAACATACATCACAAGTGGTCCGTTTTGCAATACGTTATCATCAGACCGTGTGCGTGCCTCTCTGTTTCACTTTATGGCGCCGTATTTTGAATCAATTTCTTCAGTGGTATCCATTGTTGGCATAATCTGCGAAAAGTACAACGTTCTGTGTCAATCAGCGGGTTGGAATCCCCATTTTGCCAATGTGTATCTCGAGGCCGTCGACTTTGCCAGCATCAGGTGCGACCCTGGTTAGGGCAACGGTCTAAGTCTGATTTCTGAAATGGATAGTGTGGCGCTGTATGGTTTGCTCGTGTTCTATGGGCTGACGAAGGATGAACTACGCGGGCGTCGCCCGCTGGCAAAATTCCTATGTATTAAGCTCATCGTCATGTTCACCTTCTACCAAACATTCGTTGTAGGTGGCACGATTTTCGTGTTTGTGGTCGCAGTTTCATGACAGATTTTGACAGTTCGAAATGCTCGAAGGGCGTGTCATTAAATGTAGATCGTCTACATCTGATTCGTCGACATGTAGCGGGTCACTTATTTCCTTGTAGCAACGCAGTATTGGACCACGACCAACATTGCCGATGGTCTCAACGCATTGTGTATCTGCATAGAGGTAAGCAACGTGTGGATCTCTTCCGATGCTTCGTATATCATGTGAGTGCTAGATGGTGATATTCTCCGGCTTCATGATGTGGGCGTACACCTCAGCCGAATACAGGCGAAAACCTGGAATGCGGCCCACTAGCGTCTGGAGGCCGTTGTGGGACTCGTTAGTGTTTTACCATCATCACCTATCATGAGCTTCTGATCGATGCTCTTTCCTTTCCCCGTTTCAGGATAAACTTCTGTGCGCTAGTCATTTTAGGATGCGTCTTATCTCTTCTCCTCACCTGTTCCAACCCTTGTAGCGGATTTTGCGTTGGAGATCGCTGGCTCCATTCAATTTTATGTCGATTATTGGCGGGGAAAACCGTACGCTCATGGACACGGCCATCTCGACTCTGATGGGCGCGTAAAGATGGATTTCGGGCAAGCGTTCGGTGTCAGCGGTGCGGGCGCCAGACAGGCCGAGCTTCGACCTGCTACATCGGCCTCTACTGTGGACCCAAGTAGCAGTGAGTTCGTCGTCTCCAGCTCGGCTGCTGGCAGGCCCAGCTACGACGAGCGCATTCACTTGGTTCATTATCCTATTCACTCAGATAATACCCATCAAAACCCTGTACCACGAATATAGATGAATCACCCTCGGAGGTACCCTAAAAACAAGGACATCATTCTTACTTTCCTATCTCCTTCATCTGCTCCGTCTCAGTGAACATCAAAGCATCGAGGTATCAGCTGCTGTGGACGATCAATCACGACGCAAGATACGACATCATTGCTCAGATCTGTTTCGGAATCTCGGTTCAAGATCTAACCCGCCGGCCCACCCGGTTCACGATCGTTCCCATGCCTTGTTAAACACCCCATCCTTCTTCTTCTCAAATGACATGATCTCATATTCATCAGTCTCACTCTAATTCCACCCCCTGGTCACCCCCACAGGTGCCTTAGGAATGTATATTATTGTATCTTGACACTGGTTTCCGGAATGTCACGATGTACAGTCGCAATCGAGTTGGTTTTTTATACCCAATCAGGTATCAAAGGGGAGATCAAGATTGGCCTCTATTCAATTCTGCCTCTGAGCCAGCTCAACAGCCCCTTCGTACCCTCTCGTTCCCAGACCCGTCGCTGTGGAACTCGAAACCTGAAGGGAAATGTACGAAAAAAAGAAATTTATAAAAAAAAAAAAGCAGAATTAATAATGCGCAGATCACCGGCGCGAAACAAACGGAAAGGAAACGTACGTGTTGCCATCGACCAAAAAGACATCTAGCGGCAACAGACCGAGCTCGGGTGGAAGCTTGCCGATCTCGTTGTCCCTGAGATCGAGCTCCTCGAGCTTCCAACCAGGCACCTCTCTGTTCCCCTTGAACATCATCGCGAGGACTTGGAACCCATCCAGCGCCGCGATCTTGTTTCCGCGCAAACGGAGATGCCGGAGCCCTGTCCGTTCATCAGTCGCGAGGATCAGCGCAGCCAAGACGTCGGTTGTGAGCGCCGCGCTGCTCAGCGCGTTGTATGACAAGTTCAACGTGCGCAATCTCGGGAAGAGCTTCGTCACGAGCGGAAGAAGCGCCTCGGATGTGCGTGGCGGCGTGACGGACCCCGGAGACGGTTCAGAGCGCGTAACTGTGACGAGGTCCGGCAGGCTGCACCCTTCGAGACTGAGCTCTTCCAGGCTCGGAAGCGTATCCGGTAGCAGCGACGATGGGAGGCTGAACGACTTGTCCATGCGGCGGTTGACGAGATTGAGAACCTTGAGTGTGCCGGCAAAGGGCTGCGCTACGATCACTTCGAGGGGCAGCGTTGGCGCCGGAACGACGAGCTCGGTCTTGCTCGCGAGGCTCAGCGACGAGGTGGAGCTCACAAGGGAGAACGCCCTAGCGTGGATGGGGGTCTTCGAGGGTGGCGCGGATGGCGGGAGGGTGAGCGTGTGCGTGGCTTCAGAGTAAAATTCGGGGCTCGACAGCGACGGTGTGGATGTGCTCGATTTTGGCGAGTGCCCTGGCGTGGATGGCAGCCCGAGCCCCACTGCAGCTTTGGGCTTTGCGTCCTTGGGCTCTGCCGCGGTGACGGCGGTGGCTGCGGCCGCACGTGCCCTCCGCCTGCCACCCTCGGTTAAAAGGCCTTGCTCAGCCTCGATCTCCCAGGCCTCCTTGACCACTTCGAGTTTTGTCTTGCCAAAAACACTCTGAGCGCTGGGCGAAACCGGAGCATCGTCATCTGCCTCGGGAGTCGGCGGAGGATGCCTTGCCGTACGACTCTTTGAATTGCGCTCCAGCTCAATTTCCCAAGCCTCCTTGACGACCATATTGCCAATAACAACGCGGACGACACCCGGTGGAGGGCTCTCTGTCGTAACGCCGTACTGGATTTGCTGTTTCACACCACGCAATGCCTGTGCAACGGCTTTCTTTGTCACATTTGTATTCCCAAGATCAAGTAGTTGAAGAGTTGGGAATGGAGCTGCAGTGAACAAGTCCGAAGGAAAGGCGTCATCGTCGATTTGTGCTTGCTTGAGTTGCAATTCTTTCAGCTTCGCTAAGCCGCCAAGTGTCTGTAACAATATTCGACAACGTGGATCACCGTACCCCAGGGGGTTGCCAGAGAGATCTAGCCTCGTCAGGCCGAGCGGGATCTCAAGATCGATTGTGCCTGCGCCAATTTTGTTGTGCGACACGTCGAGCGTAACTAGCCGAGGCAGAGGAGACGTTGCACGCGTGATGGTCGGAGCGAAGAAGCTGTTTCCAAAGGAAGAGTATCGCTTCGTGTTCCCACTGGGGGATTTAAAGGGTTCGTTGAATGGGAGCACTGAAAGGTCATTGTGTGAAAGATTCAGGGTGGTCAACTCGGGGAGGGTGAAGATGTTTGGGGGTAGGGAAGTCAAATTGTTATACGAAAGATCCAGGACAGTGAGCGCGGTGAGATCGCCGAAAGTGGCTGGCAAAGACGCCAGTTTATTGTTGTGCAGCTGATGAAACGGAACAGGAACTTCATATTAACCCAAGGTAGCACAAGAGGTCCGGATCAGACGTACATCGACCGTTTTCAGGGAGCCAAAGAGGGATATCTCATGCTGAACTTGCTCGATCTCGTTATTCCATGCTTTCAAGACTTGCAAGTCCTGTGCCTCGAACCATGACGGGGCGTCCTGCTTACCCCGCCGGTGAGAGGTCTCGGCGTTTGATGAATGCGGATAACCCGGTTCTTCCGGGACGGAGGAGAGCGGATCAGGCTTGACACCGAGATGGATCTCAAACAAGATAGAAGGGATACATCTCAACGAACGAGTTGCCAGATTGAGTGAACCTTGAGGTTGGTTGGCCATGGCCCTGATCATTGAGTTTCAGCAAGAAAAATGGAACCGATGGAGCTATTTACCAGTGCTGCGAGCTCTCTCAATTGTCTCCCTGACGGACCACCGGCCAAGGATGTCCTCTTCCCGAGGGGCAGCGGCTACAGGAGATGCATCCTCGAGAGAGATGAAATCGCCGTGTGCGGCGGCAGACCGTTGTTGCGCCTGCGCCTTCTTCGCCTCTGCTCTACGGAGAGCGATGGCTTCTTTGATACTCAGAGACGGGCCATTGGATTCCTTGGTCTGGGAGCCTTGGGACACTCTAGGCAGCGACACTGTGGTTCCTCTGTGTTTAGATGGCGTGACTTTTGGGGTCGGAACAACGCGAGACTTTGAGGGCGTCGTCGGTGTGGCCTTGGCAGGCGTACGAGTAGAAGATGGCTGAGGAATACGGGACATGGTAGGTATGAGAAGAGGTCGGTCTATGTAGAAAGTGACCCAAAACGTCCAACGCTATAGGCAGCCACCCAGTCACGTGGTATGGACGGAGGCAGTTGACCCTGGTCCGTTCCGACTCTGTCGAGATTCGATTGGTTCCGTCTCCATTTTGTCAATTGACGCCGTCGTATGATAAAAGTTGTTCTGTTTGCGACAATACGTCAGATCTGCAACCTGAATCTGTTGGTGTGTAGGGCATATTTAGTCCGTCATGGGAGGAATCTTGGAGATGATGGCTTTACATTGCAATGCAATGCTACCCATGAGAAAGTTCATCAACGTCTGTTCGTCATTTGTGCAAAAGGGATAGACTACTCTTCAAACGGCAAACTTTTTCTCCCTGATCTGATTTCAGCTGTCAAGATGCAGGAGACTTGCTAACTCCGTGCAAATATGGTGGGTACTCAATTTCTGAACTGGCTCAAACCGATTCGACATTATTGTTCATTGCAAGGAGGACGCCTTGTAGTGATATTGTGCGCGCGGTGATGCGGTGATGTTAATCGGAAGAACAAGGAAGCAAACATGGGTTTTCTATAGGCAAGTTCTTGTTCTTTTTCACCATTGCTGATCTGCAGGGTTGGTTTGGTTCGAAGGCGATGCGAAACACGGGCGCTGAGCTGAGTTTTAAATTGTTTGTGTGATTGCCCAAAGACAAACAAAACTGTTCTCGCCGTTACTTATACCTTCCTCCTCGCCATGGATCTCCACCAAGATTCCGCAGACTACATAAACGATATCGACAACATCGAGCTCCAGCCGCCGTCCCCGAGCTCACAACATATCGATCTCTACTACACAGCCAACAACTCCCCGTTTTCTTCCCACTCCGATCTTTCTGACCATATCCAACCCTTCCCGTCCTTCTCAGAGGAAGCCTACGATCCGCACGAGTTTGACCATCCCGGCTCTGCCTCTTCTCTTCTCATGTTCGACGACGCAGCTGCGGCCGCCCCTTTCCAGCAGTTTGACTATCGCTCCCCTTCACCCGCTCATTCGGACAATGATGACTCTAGATCCAGAGCGTCGTCGACTTCATCTAGCCACGCTCCGTACCAGCAGTACAACGCGAATCCCACTATACCATCATTCGAGAACCTGTCCTTCCGCTCTCCCGCCTGGTCCAACCACCAGCTGCCTCAGGCTCAGACACAACCCAAACCACCTTCCCCACCTCGCCTTGTCATGCCCGACCAGCCGCCTGTCCTTGTCACCCCAAATGATAACTCCAACGACGATCCCAATGCAGGTCCGAGGCTGCACATAGTGCCGGCTACGCCGATCAGTGGGGGAGCGACGGCGGCTAATGATGTCAACCAGGATTCCTACCAGCAACCACTGGGATCTTTGCGCCAAAGTAGGTGAAATGCCTTTTCTGATTTGTGATCCATCTTGTTCATCAGGCGATTTCGCATCAGTAGTATCATTAGAACCTCATCACTCGCAATGGCTCGACGTTGTCGACAAATCAAATCCGACTTCCCGCTCCGTCTCCCCGGCTCTCTCTACAGGCACGGCGCCGGCGCCCTCGCGCTCTCCCTCTGCCTCGCCTCAGCCGTTTCTGCCTTCTCTCCCTCCGACAGTCGACGCCGGTGATTCTAGCGCGGACATGTCCTTCCTCGTTCCTGCGGTTCCCCGATCACGGAGCAAGTCTGATACATCCTTGGAGCCCCTCGATTGGAACAATCTGTTGCCTACTCAGCAACAGCAGCCTCAACCACAGCCGCAGCAGCAGTCCCCCTTTTTGAGCACCGCACATCCACCCACCTTGGGATCCAACTTCACCTTTGGATCTAACTCCTCCAGTGCCCAGCAGCAGCAAGCACCACAACAACACCGTACGCACGACACTAACAGCATAGGGATGCATAATTTCCTCTCTCCCGATATGTCGGGCTTTAACAATCTTGGCCTCCGTCGGAGTAAATCCGACACTGGTGGAAGGTCAGGTGCCCACCGCGCCTCCAGGTCTGAAGATTACCGGCCTGGGAGTGGGTTTCTTGCATCCAGGCCCTCCGATCCCTCTTTCGCCCCTGGCGGGCTAGGTCTCGGTCTTGGAGGAGCCGACAGTAGCTATCTGTACCCACAACCGTCGCAACAGCAGCAACATCAGTCCCAGTTTTTATCGCCATTGATTGGCGCTGCCGGCCTCGGCACGAACGGTATGCGCATGCCCGAGCTTATACGTGCTGCCCAATCGCAGCACCATCATTCCCAGTCTCTTTCCGTGTCTTCCACTCCCGGCGAGCTTGGCGTCTCTGTGAGCCGCCACATGCGCCGCGCTTCATCGGGTTCGCGCTCCGAGCGCGGCAGTCCTGCGACCTGGAGTGAGCTCGCGGAGCACGGAGCTACTGGCGTGGTGCTCAGCGGATCCGGCTCGAACAGGGTGAGCCCGTACCCAAGTCCCAACGCGAGTCCGCGCATCCGGTACAATGAGCTGCGTGATCGGGACCAGCAGGACGCGTACGAGTTTGGGAATAGCCTGAATGTACCCGGAACGGCGACCGGCTCGCTAGTGCCCTCTTCCGCGGGAAGCGTGACAGGCGCTCCGCTGATGACGGTGTCTAAGCCGAACGTGACCACGGGACGGACGGCCAATGCTAGCCAGAGGAGGAGGAAGCAAGAGGCTAACTTCAAGTGTCCTGTACCGGGATGCGGTAGCACGTTCACGAGGAGCTTCAACCTGAAAGGTGCGATTCTTGGTCTTTTCTGGAAGTTTTTGCGTTACTGACGTTGCATGTGCAGGACACATCCGTTCTCACAACGAAGAGAAACCATTCCAGTGTCATTGGCCGGGATGCGGGAAGGGCTTCGCGCGACAACATGATTGCAAGCGCCACGAACAGCTGCATACCAACTACCGACCATTTGTCTGCGAAGGTTGTAATAAGCCGTTCGCCCGGATGGATGCTCTGAACCGACATCGTACGTTTGTTTCCTCCGCATGATCATGTGCATATAGTCATGTTACGATCTCAATTCAGTTCGATCTGATGGCGGCGCAGAGTGCTTGAAAATGCAGGAGAGCAACAATGCCGCCGCACCCGAGGGATCGCCGTCCATCACAGGCAAGGGAGGGGGCACATCCATGTCGTCGCCTGGCTCCAAACCAGACGCCGCGCTTCCATCATCAGAGAAGGCACACACACGGAATTACAGCCAAGGGCACGGTGAGCCTCCCAACAACCCCAATTTGATACCCATGATGCCGAAAATGGAAGAGGCTTGGGGCGTCGGATTGAGCGTCGCACTATGACCTAGGCGAATGCTCCCCCCCTCCGCTCCGTCCTTTTATCGTTCGTCCCTCATCTCTTTTTGTCTTGTCTTGTTTCTGCGTGTCTAGCTTTCCAGTCCGCTTCCATGGCGCCGTTCCCTTCAGTTTCTCTGCTTTAGAAGTTAGACCTGGGTTTATCGCTATTTCTGTTTTGCCTGCACTCTTCCTACCTCTGCAGATATGCTGTATTTTTTTTGCTCGATCACACAGTGCATCTTCAGGACTTTACATCACTTCCCCATCCTTTTGCGCGTTTCCCCACAATTATGTGCTTTTCCTGTACCTTTCTTACGAACACCTCATCGCTTGTCGTTCGTTTTCCGCGTTTTATTTTTTTGGAATGTATATATTTATTCAACCGCTGGTCCGCTCCATTCTATCTCTACTGCTTTACATCTACCTTCTTTCATCCCTTACGTTCGACGACACTCTCGTGGACACGCACCAGGCGGACTAGAGCGATGACAGGGGAACATGGACGCTGGAGCTTGCCAACATTTTTGCCCGTCTCATCGCTTTCCGGTCCCGCGTCCCTCATGCCTTTTGGCCCTGTCTATGATTATCGCCTTTCTTGCTTTCAATTTTTCGCCGTTCATTAATGACCTTGCATCATGCGGACCCGTCGACATATCGTGTATTGTATCAGAGGACGAAACTACAGTACATGCAACAAACAATAATTTTTTTTAAACTCGATTTTGGCGTTTTGACTTGTAGGTCACGATCATCGCTCCACCGAGCGTTGCCATGATTTCGCAACAGTTCCTTCATAAATGTATAAGGAGATGTAATCGCAATGGTGCGTCTCGGGCAGCAGCTAGTCTTCTCCGAACGGGGAGTGCCTAACAGAGGGAGTTCCTGAACATCTCCGATCCGCTCCGAGTACGTACCTCATCTTTCTCTGACCCCCGACTAGCAATTGAATATTGCAAGTTGATAGCAACCCCCATGGAGGCACTGAGGGAAAGCTCGCAGCTCGCTCTAATTGGGGAAATCACCGTGATCGGATATGATCACGGGGCTATGCCCAGCATAGAGCTTGAGATTTGGTCCATTTGGTTGAGGCTCAGTGATCTTTTCGCTAATGCATGGTACTTCGCCGGAACCTTGTCTGATCGATGGGCGTCTCCAGATCGCTTTCTTTCTCGAGCTGTATTACATTTCCCACGAACTCCGGGTTGGGACAGATTTAGGGAGGACATTCATTTGCTCGACTCCTTGTGGACCGTCCATAGGAGCGAAACGTCTTCGTTGCGCTTGCTTACGTTCAACGGAAAAGAAAGTATACCACCCCCTCGCCAGTGCATCGCCTTCGATGATAACAAACAACTTGCTGATGGCAGTGCCAACATGATGAGCTATTTTGGCAGCGTACTTCCGCAGGCAGTGAAACTAAGCTCAGCCACGCTCAACATCGTGGCTTTCATATCGCACGTTAGACCTCAATTGCCCAAAGGCGGCGAAAACCCACTCACTCTCACGAGGGGCCCTTTTTTGTCAGAAGCAGTAAGCGGTTACACTGCTAAATATTGGGAGTTTTTTTTAGACGCTCATGGCGCCCTTAGCGATGCCATTCAGCTGTCATTCACTGGCGTCGGTGCGACCCCTGCCTTGATGGTGAGTTCGAGGCAAACGGCGTGAATGTCACTACCATCCAGACGTTCCAGGTCTCGCTTGATTCATTCATACTTGGATTCGCTCTTATACCAATGACGCTCCGCTCCAAGGCGAATGAAGGACGAGTGTTCCCGTCTTGGGCTCTGAATTTGGCACATTTTGCCGGCTAGGCGTGCCCTTTGTCGATAAGCCATGATGCCTTGTCCGTCAACTAGAGTTGGGCGTCAAAAGCTGTCAAGCGTGTCGGACGTGGTGTCAAGCAACGCTGCAACGCGAACAACACTGAATGTTGTCCGAACTTATCGCTGCCAATGATTCGCCTGTCAATTATCCAAAAGAAAAATGATGAATAGCCGTTGTTCATAAGGTCGTACACGGCCTGTGGCCATCTTCCAGGCATCTTTCCTCTCCTTTCCTCGTTTCCTCCTTACCGCACCTTAATTCAGACCTTGGACTTTCTTTTCAAAAGTGTAACCTGGTTTCGGGAGTCAATCAAGCCTTGTAAAGATGTCATTCATCACAACCTTTCGCCTGGTCGTTCTCTGTGAGCCACCCGCTTCGTGTTGTTGAGTACCACAAGTGCGTTCTAACTTCTCTTCTCATCACAGATGTCTCCTTGTTTTTCAGCCTGATCGTCCTGGGCTTGACGGCACATTGGACGCAAGGAACGAGGGAAGGAGGAGTAGTGACCGACTTCGAAGTCATCGCTTTCGTGTCAAGCATACTCTCAATCTGCATGATACCTGCCTTGTGAGTTGGGACTGCGCCAGTTCTGACACTGTGTAGTATACAAATTTTTCGATCAGCATGATCGTGGCTGCTATTCGCAAAGGCGCCATCACATCGATGATCGCCGTGGAGCTCGCTGCACTCAGTAAGTGCAAACCCTGTCCCGGCAGAACGATCTTCATGCGGCGTTGAGACTGAACACGGCTTCACAGCTATCATTTGGGTCCTGTATCTTGCTACCTCTGCTTTGATGGCGCAATGGAGTGCGCTTCTCTACCCTCTGGGGTGTGGTGCGGTCAGAAGTATGTCTCGCGTTTTGCATTTCGACCGGCGATCAGGCTAAGGCGACTTCATGCCACTTTCTAGCAAATTTGAAGAGCTGGTGCCAACAGTTCTTCGTAATTGAAGCTCTCTCCTTCATTATCTGGATTTCACGTGAGTGATATTTGGACCACCTGCTTTGGACGGAATGCCTTGATATATTTTCAACTGCAAGTTTTCCTCTACACTGCGACGCTCCTCACATTCGCCATCGTCGGGCAGAGCCGCGGACACCGAGTCTGGACCATCAGCGTACCAGAGGCTATATTTTTCGGTCAACAGAACCAGCAGCAAGGGCAGAAAATGACCATGACAACATACACACAATCCGCCGCCCCGATCCAAAGCATGGCCCCCGTTGGCGTTCCTTACAACTCTTACAATACGACGGTGCCTGTTGTTCAGCAACAAACTAGTCAATACCCTCAAGTTTGAAGGTAGCTGAATTTCTAACGTCGTCCCGGCCTCTTGATACAAACCCTTTATTGCTCGTCTTCCGTATGCTGCCATCTAATTTATTTTGTACCTGGATACAGAATCTTCATAGGACGAATGTGGCCATTCAAATCGTCAGATAAATCATCGGCGTATCCTTGAATGTGATGGTTCGAAATTCCATTTGAGGACTGATTTTGATGATCAAAGCAACCCGTGCCATGCTTATGTCCCACAGGAAGGCGATGGGGTTTAGAAGACCTGATTAGTCCTGTCACTGAGTACAGGGTCAGAAACGACTTAAAATCCCAAAGATTGAAGTCAACCATCCATCAAATGAGCGAACTTGACCATTTTAAATCGACGAACTTTCGTTCGTCATTCCGCGAGGCATCGAATCCGAGCATACAATATGTACAGTAGGAAAGGATAAAATAAAATGTCGTAAAGCCTTGAAAGCACGAGAACAGTAGAACGAAGCGTAGATCCTGGAATGTTGATGGGTATCATGTGGTGAGATTGTGAAGACTGGAAATTTGACAAATGGCGAAAAAGGAAGAAGAGAAAAGCGAAAGAACGAAAGCGCGTATTTAGAATCGTGATGTGCGAAGCGTTGGGACCGCAAAAGGCCGCGATGAAATTAATTACGACCTCCTGCGAGGTTTCTTTGGTTTTGCGGCTGGGTTGTTGATGCACACGTTCGTATGTCGTGCGGCCGTCGATGGCGTCCCAAAGCGTTTATCGCAGTGCCGACACGCAAACGGTCTTCGACCAAAGTGTGAGTTCATATGATCTGGGGAGAAATAAGCAACACGATCCAAGTCTTCTGCACAGGGATAACTGACTGTCGAGATTATGCGGGGCAGTGAAGGTTGCCCCACATATTTCGCATTTTGTGACGGGTTCGTTAATACGTCTCTTAATCGATGCAGCCCTTATTTTGTCCCCACCCACAACCTCCTTGAAGTCCTGCGCTCGCAGTGACTGGTCGATAGATAAAATGCCTTCCGAGGGGATGTAGGCAACGGACGTGATCGTTCTCCGTTTCTTCCTGGTCTTTGGAGTCGGGGAATCCTGTTCTGGGCACGTCACGATTATATTCGGCGGATGCGTTGTCGTTGCTGATGCATCAGCGGGGCGATACTCGGACCTGCCGCGTTCCATCTCTGCAGGCGGCGTAACGTCTTGGTCGTTCTGAGCAGGTCTTGGACTGGGGGACGTGTAATACGGAGAGCTGGATGCGGATTGTGGCAGATAGCTGGAGTGTGAGTAAAACTGGGGAAGAATGGGAGAAACTGCGGTTTGAAATGCAGATAAGGACTCGGCAGGTGATGAAGTAGAGGAAGCGGGAATATGGCGGGTGTTGTAGCTGCTGTCGGGTGTCATAGCGTCTCGCTTTGTCAGGCCGCCGGGGGTTTGGGAAACATGCGGATTCAGAGTCGCGGGCACGGATGCTGCTCCCTTGGCAGCTTGCACACGCCCCGAAAACAATGACGATCCTTGACGCCACGCGTAATAATCCTGAAAGTTCACCAGGTCCTTGTCTCCAAAATCATCGATGTCGAGGTACTCCATTGAAAGCCCCAGAATGTCATCGTCGATCGCCTCTATCGGATACGTGTAATGGAGCTGTTCAGGCAAGTGGCCGTGAAAAATCGTGTCCGTCGGTGCTACCGTGCCGTTGGAAACATGTTGATTAGGGGGGAAGGTGCTCTCAAAGGCCACGCCGGGCGAGCCATCAAGCATGGAATATGTTGGGCTCTGCAAATGGCTTGCGTTCGCTCCTATTCAAAGTCAAGGACAATAATCACGACACATAATTGTCAGCGCTCACCGTTGCTGTCATAGTCAGAGCAGTCGGAATAAGGACTGTTGTCGAAGGCCCGGCTGAAATCTTCATACGATGGAAGGTAAGCTTGTTTTCCGCTGCCCATAAAGACAACATCAGAGTCATATGCTAAATCGCAATCATAATTAGCGGAAAGGCGATCGGGTTGAGTTTTCTGCGCCACCTTCCACGTAGTAAGCGGCTTCGGATTGAGCGGCCCAAAAGCCGGTGGACAAGTTGGGGTGAGGATGTAAACTGCCCGAAGGACATTGTACGAAGTGGCCGGTATGAGAGAGCATAGTTGTGGTATTCCATGGCTTCGCAATGTCGTCGGTTTTATATAGCTACTAATGAGGGCCTCGGCATAGAATTCAGTGGCGTTCTAGTCATGAGTCAAGCCGAGGTATTTACGGGAATTACGAAAGCAGATTCTACACGTGTAGAACATGCCTTGAGCAACTGGTGAGAGTCCTCAAGTTATCGATTTCCGGTTCACAGATCCGCCGGAAGATTCAACCATTGACGAAGTGGGTGCGTATTTATTTATGATGTGGCTGTGCTGTTTATCCAAGTTTCGTTCGGACGTTATTGGCCTGTTCCCTCTTTGTTCTTTTTTCTTTTTTCTTTTTTTTTGGCGGGAAAAGCTCGTCGTCCTTTGCCAACCGTCCTTCATTACATTAGCTGCTTGTCCAACGCGTACCCGGCATTTATGCTACTCCAAACCCATAGAGTTAGTAATTACCTCCTCAAACATCACAGGCGCTCACGGCCATTCCCGCATACAGATTTCGCCTGTTATAGGCAAAGAACAACTGATCTGACGCAGGCGGATCGCTTGTCGAAATCATCTGTGCTTGATCTGCTTTGATCAGGGCGAACGGATGACAGATAGTCCCTCAGATCCTGGTCGCTTCACCTGCTGATAATAGGTCATGTTCGAGCGTCAGCTGCTTGCGAAACCTGCCGGCAAGCAGTAGATTGACTCGACGTATTCCCTTGGACCAATGAAAACGATTCTAACGGTTTTATCATCGCAGTAAACGCAAATCAGCCGTCGCGGTGACTGATGTCAGGATAGTCCGCAACCATGCCTAGAAGCACATTTTGTGAAGAGTCAAGAAGTTCCGTGGGTGTCGAACTTGTCATTCATAGCCACCTTCATGGACCCACAAACGCAATGACTGTGCCGGAGCTTTCGCAGCAGAAATAGCCTGAATTTGATATGCAACCAGAGTTCTTTGCTATTGATTGATGGGCTCGTCGGTGGTCTCATCCAACGGTCAAGAGGAAGTACTTAATACAAGATCACTTGTGACGTTCGTGCATGGAGGACAAGAAAAAAATTTTGACAGCGAATTTGTCGTTCCAGAACGGGGTGATATACGGATATCTCGTTGGCATCGAGTGATTGGACGATGGATACCCATTCGGAATGCTCGGGAGCCAGTGACGGGCAAGCAGGTTATTAAATCGACGATGAAGTTAAGACCACCGTTCGCGTGAGAACGATGAGAACGACCCTTGCTATGAAATCCGCATAGAGCGAAATCCTGTTCGCTACTTGCACTGCTGATGCCAGCTGCACCATTCCAGAAAGCGCCTAAGTACCCAGGCGCACGGCTTGGCCGCACGTGCCCCACACTGGCAGAGCGCGTCCCGGCCAGGTCGGCGCCTATTCGTGCAGAACGGCGAGAACATTTCACCTTTTCATGTCGAATATCACGCGCCGAATGGGTTACGCACACCCACGCATTGTAACGCGTCTGGTCAGCCATTGATGGGCTTGTGTTCCGATCCCAAATTGAGGTCGGATATTAGGATAGGGTTCAAGCCCCCGACATTAGCGCGTATGTTGGATTCCAACAGTGGTTCTTCTCCATCTTTGAAGGTTCTGTATAGAACACTGATGGCTGTGTACCATTCTGCTGAGAGACCAAGACAAAAAATTTTTTTTGCTTGCTCGTATAGCCTCCCATCCAACGTTGAGAACATGAGGCCCCCATCCGGTCCGTCAAGCGTGCCAGTTCACATGATGATATCTGGGGTACAAGCACCAGGTTTGATTAGTTTGACATATAGTCAGTAGCAGGCCAGCTATGGAACGTGAATACTACGAGTCTAGTTATATGAGATCCGGATGTGAAAGACATGCACTGGAGATGTAGGAACACAAAATCACGAAATCAAGAAAGCGGATGCAAAGAACGTATGAGTAGCGTATAACAGAAGAGCGGATGACAAAGGGTAAACGAATGGATATACTATCATTATGTTATAAGAACAGATGCAAAACGTCAAAACGGGGAATATACAAGGCGGGACGAATGGATGGGGTTGCTCGGTTGCTGCTCAGAGGTAATGATACGGGGCTCAGATGGAGGATTCTTGATCGGGCCTGTGAAAGAGATGATTATTAAGCAACGTTTCAACCCATCGCGCAGATACTTGCCTCCCAGACGAGGAAGGACGTCGGGATCTGTTGTTTCGGGTACATGTTTCACGCTTTTCGTGGCGTGTAGCGTCGCTTCTGGTGCGAAAGGGTTGGTGACAGTGGCTGCATTGGAAACGCTTGACGTTTAGATGCGCATCGACATGACCTAAGGGCAGACAATTAAGCTCCGGGTTGAATTGTGCAGCATGGGAAAGAGTACGAACTCTGGAGATTGTCGCGTGAGGTAAAAGCCTGCTCACACATGTGGCAGGGGTAAGCAGCTGGCTTTTTCCTCCGGCTATGGGATGCATCAATAATGGCCTGAGATGCAACGCGTTCTCTGAATAGAGAGCTCTGCGGCGACGCAGGAGAGCCTAAACTGAGATTTGCCATTTCTTCCCATTCAGATCCGGGTTGGATAGAGCTGGGCTGGGAAGGCAGCAACGAAGGCGGGTCAACAAGCTCGTTCAGGGGCAACCTATGTGTGTAAGGATGCGACCTAACACCAGACGCAGACCGTGACCTGCGGTGAAGGTGCGGTCCACGATTCGATGATGCATCACCGCTGCCATGAGAATGGCTGTGTCGACGCACAAGGGACGCCCCCATGTGTTCAGAGTCTGTTGCGCTCAAGTAAGGAGATGACAGAGCGGAATCGACGACGGACTCGTTGGACGTCAACCATGGGCTTAGCGTTTGGGAGGAGGACGACAAAGAAGGCGAGGACGCCGTGGAAGACTGGGTGATGGGATGCTGTATAAGATTGGTGTCGACGTGTAGTTTATCAGATTCCGAGACAGAGCCTACTTGGCTCCCGAATAAGGTCGACACAAAGCGCAGATCATCGAAGTTGTTGGTGGCACCGGCGGGAGTAACTTCGATACGAGGAGAAAGTGTCTGATCCCAATCCTGGTGGTTCAGGAGCCCCTCGAGTTGCGAGTTGAGGATCACAGGGCTCTGGTGTTCAATTGTTATCGTGGGGGGATCATCGTTTGTCAATGCTTGGGATGAGGCTGACGAGCCGAACCCTTCGAAAGGGGGGTAATCAGTAGTGAACATTTCGCTTGGAAAAGCTGGCTCGTATGCTGCGCATGATCTACGTCAGCATACAACGAAGAGGCAGCCGCTAATAACGTACGGCTTGAGCTATCAAAAAGCGATGGCAACTGGCCGGCAGGCCAGCAAGGAGATTCTGGGGTCAAAGGAGCACTGGGAAGTAATGAAAAGATGTCACATGTGCAGGATCCTTAGGGCGTACTCAACATAGAGCAAATCTGGAGCGACGGTCAAAGGAGGGATTCGAGTCTGTCTGACTCTATGGTCGTCCATGGAATACAAGCGCAGAATACGCTGAGGCAAATCACCAGCTCTGCGACTAATATACAGGTGGTTGGCACAGCCTTGGCCATGAGCATTTGGGATATGTCCCATCAGTGGCATGGTTAGCGCGCGCTAAATCATGCCAATACTGTGGAATACACGTTGTTTTCCCGCCGAGAGTAAATAATTCCCAGCGATCGAATAACACAGTATAAAGGAAGGAACGAAGGATAAGCACAACGCGAATATCATCGTTGATGGTCATTGGCGGTGATCTCGAGAGCAACTGGATTGCCAGACCAACATGTAGCTGACTAAGCAACTTGACGTTGTGTGAGAAAAGGCCAGCGAAAAACATGCTGTCTTTCCGTCACAGAGATTTCATTCCATCCACTGCTTTCTAGCGAGTCTGGCAACCGGTAAAAGATATTTAAGAAATCTGTATGTGTCCTAAACCCGTGATGCTATTCTCGACTTCTAACCGTATGCTGTGGACTTGGGGAAGGGCCTCTTGCTGTGAACATGTTTCATTTCAATGAATGGCTCAAGATGGGTTTGCATTCCGCGGAACCAGCTAGTAGAATAAAGTCCAATCAGAATACTATACCACTGCGACTGGACACAGAAAAATGTGCTGTATGAACCCTGACAAGCCTGACATTTGACAGTCGCATCCTTCCCGTGACTATTCCACAGCTTTCGGAACATTCGACATTCATGCTGAACATACCAAGTCGTCTTTCCCTTCTTTGTAAGGACTCGAGTAGGTCATGCATTCTCTCGAACGAGCGGCTATTCTCTCACTCTAATTATGCAATGTTCTGCAGTGACGAAGCTCCCTTCGCGCTTTTATCACATGCGCCAGTCATTCCACTCTATCATCAAACAGCGCACTATGCTGTGGTCTATTGGTGAAGTCGACAGGCTTGGCACTCATTTTTTTTCGTGTTCACCTTCGGGATTGAAATTGCATCGGCATCCGAGATTTGCACCACCCCAATCCCCAGATATTGGGCGTCCCGCTCTTGTTATTTTCACAGCTTATGACAAAAAAAGGTGCTACATGCAGTGGGTGGAGATGCCCGAAGGCGGATAGGGTGGCCTGCCCGTTCCCCTGCGCTGTTGGCGATGAGGGCAATGAAGTCCCTCCTTCATTCCGAAATTCTCTTCCGCCATTCTCTCCGCGTATTCCTTGCACTTCTTTCCCCCCTCGTGGCGTTTGCGAGCATCAGGCCTCGCAAGTATCATTGGACACATGCTGCACCAGCGACGCCGCGACTCTCTCAACTCCCCTCTGATTTCCCTGTCCGCAAACACGGTGTGAACAGACGTTACGTGCCGCCTTGCATCGGCGCTCCTCGTAAACTGTGCTTTGCACAAAGGGCACCGTTTATTGCCTCTCGGAAAGGTTTGGAGGAGGATTTTCCCCATCTGACTTGTCACATGCTCGACACTTCCGCGCCTTCCTTTTGCAAAGCGATGCGTAGTTTTGAGTTGTGCTTGACTTTTTGAGCATCGTTTATGGACCTTTTTGGTGAGCCTATGCTCAGCTGCTTCTTGCGCAGTGGCGGATACGTCATGCTAAAATGCAATGAGGGATAGAGTCTGTCAGCCTAGCGACTATCGACCTTCAGGCGATGTCGTTTTACCCTTACCCTAGGCCCCAGGCACCCTGCGTTTTTAGGTTCCGCATCAAACCCGCTCTGATCATTCATTGTCAGATAATCAGAAACAGGCCGGAGGCCAAATTCCTCGTGCTCTTGCCGATATTCCTGCGTGGTTGCCGGGTTATAAACCTGCTACAGTTCAGGTTAGGACGAGGGAGCAGATCACATCCGCCTTTTCTGCTGACGGTTCCAAATACCTCGTCAACAGCATATCCGAACTCGAACGCCACCGCTATGTCGTCTGCCTCCACAGGGTAGCATGGGGTTAGCATTGTATTGTTCGTATCAGCCGTCCCAAAGCCTTGCACTGCCGATTGGTCAACAGCACCATCAGTGCTGTACGAAATCCCTGATATGGTTGAACATTCGATTGGACGTTTCTCCAACCAGTCTCTGGCGTGGCTATCCTCTTGACGTTGCCACATGAACTCAGTTCTGAGAGGGGATCGCGTCAACAGCATTGCACCGCAACATGATGCACCCCCCGAGACAAGCATGAATAACGACGGAAGATAAAGACCCCAGGCAATTTACGCACGAAAGCATATCATTGTTCGACGTATCGCCAGAAAAATAGTCGAAGCAACTGAAGGTCGGGTCTTGAAGGCGAATCTGGAGGGGCCACATCTCGCTCGTAAGCTCAATGAAGCTGAGGAAAATTTTCACCGTGGTTTATATATGCCTTGGAAGGAGAAATGCTAACGTAAATCCCTGGCTGGTCCTCACAGAAGTTTTGTTATAGCGTGAATTGTGAAATTCAAGAACATACCTCGTGAGCGAAGCAATTTTTTTTTCTTTGATAGGACTTTCCCAAGTTGCCGAATCGAAGACAGGGATCAGCTGGATGTGGATTTTCTGGTAGAACAATCAACAAGTCATTGATCCATCGCTGTCTTTCCAAAAAAGCACCATGCATGGGGGGCTGGAACCGCAGATGTTGCAATCCCAGATAATTCTGCTAGACGGTAGAATCTAACCAAAATGAAAGGCATTCATATTATGGCTGACATCAAGGCAAACTCTTAAGGTGTGTCGACTCACCATTTTGCTTTACATGCCGAGATAAAACGAATTTCAAAGGCAGCGAATCACCGACGAGATGTGGAACGCATCGCGAGAAAAGGGACTCGGCCCGTCACAGCCGACTCCCGCGAACATGTAGTGATGACGAAACAGACATATAAAGAACGATAACTCATTATTGCATTGGCACCGTGTGTGGCCAACCTTGACAAAATGAGGCATAGGGGTTCATACAGGTGATTAAACCCCGCAGCAGCGTTGTCGATTTTGTTCACGGGGAATTGAAAATGTTCCTGAACGTTAGAGTTTCTCCTCGTGTTAGAAAGGAATGCGTAAGACAAGGCATGATCATAGCGCAGAGTTACCGAAGTCTCGTATGGCAGACCGAGGTCCCAGATGTTGCTCGATGGAAAGGATCAGCATACTCTCTGTTCATAGTCATATTACTAAAACCCACATATTCCACCTTGTTTTTTTTTTGTCGGGCATGGCCTCCGACAATTTTCTGGAGGCGTAGATCAAAATGGGGTTAGCGTGCTACGTCATGTTCCATCAGTGAGGTTTTGGGATTGAATTAGCTCTGCGAAATGGAAGCAACGGTGGCGTTTTGGAATACAATTGCGGGGCAAACGCGGAATAAATGGTAAAATTTTCAATGCGTGCACCCGAAGTACACGTAGAACAAATAACAGACTTGTCAGAAAAGAAATCTTTCAACATTTGTTTACTCTAACAGAGTTACACCCAATTACCCCATACCTATTCCTGCCCCCTCCGTCCCGGGCCTCTTGATTCACCTTCGGTCCTTGGACCACGTCTACCGATGCTAATCTGAGTGTTTGAACATCCTCGGACTCGGTACGTCGGCTTCCATCGAGACCTTACTGCTGTTTGAGAGCCCTGAAGGTGGTCCCCGTGCGCATCGCGCTCAGCGCAGGCCAAACTCCCACTAAACTCGCCCAAGGAAAGGATGCAAAAAGTAGAGCTAACGACTCTGTTTCAATTTTGAAAACAGGCGTTTGCTCAGTCTGTCTTTGGGTTTGTGAAGAAGTCCAAGCAACTGGTTTCAGTGTCTTTGGCCGTCGAGAGAAATATGACGAACAGGGATTTGGGAACAAGATTTTGATGCCATCCAAACGGCAGAAACCGGTCGGCGGTTTGGTGACTTTAAGCTTACCTTTTTGTTCAATTAGACTCTTATAATTTAAAAAGTCCTTAGACGTAGCCGCGTTTTTTATGATTTTACTGTAGGAAGGGTAGAGTTGGCGGCGATTCGATTTACACAAAGTCCGAAGGTAAACTTGTTGAACTAACTTTTCGAACCGTTACACCAAGATACCCTCATTCCGTCTCTCATACTAGTCCGCCCAATCCTTCTAGACAATCTCTTAACTCACTTTCGTTTATTCGACCACATCCGCCTATGTTGCTTAAATATCTCTGTGTCCTAGCACTCGGCGTGTCAGCCGTCTTCGCATCCGCTACGCCTTCGAGGACCACCAGAGATGTGTTGCAACTCAACCCACCCGCGTCTTCCGCGAAAATGGCCCTCGTGGACCTGAATCTGGATAAAATTGTAGATGATGCCATGACCAACGCCGAACGACTGCGCAAAAGACTCCCCCCGAAACCACCACGTAAAAGGACTCGTTCAAGTTGAGTCGATAATCTCGCGGATTGCGTGTTCCTCTGACTCCTGACTTCATTCTGAAGGAATCGCCCGCGCTGTTCCATCCGGCACGCCTGCTCTGTGGGTTGATTGACCACAGTTCCTCATCTGGCTTGTGCATATCTGATCTAACCGTGTTCCTGAAAATGCAGCCAAGGCTATCTCTTGGTCAGGGACGAGAACGGGAACGATATTGGCTTTGTCGGCAACACGTTCAACATCTTCGGCGAATACGGCGTCACTCAAGATCTCAACCAGCGCCTGCTGGTAGCCATCAACGTCGGAAGTAGCGGACCTCTGAACATTTTGACCAAAGTATACATTTAAATAATTTTCAACATCCATGCCCATTTCAAAACTCATTTTCAAATCCAGAATGGACCGAACGGTAATTTCCCTTACCTCGGAGGCATCAAAGGTTTCTCCTCGACCTCTCCCAACCTCAACGCGGGCTCATACAAGTTGAGTGTCGTCGCTCCGACGCGTTGGACGCGTCAGCCGTTCGGGAATGACATCTCCAAAATCGCTGATTCGTCCATGTTTATAGCTATGCATACTTCGGCGGTACGACGCGGACGGATCCTGACGCGCCGCCAGCAAGTGGGCCGAACTCGTTCTCCACTGCAACAGGCATTGCGGAAGAGTTTGAAAGCGCTATCGTTAGCTTCGCGTTTCTTCTTTCTCATCATACGGCGCTGACATTTCTCCAATTGGAAACCTTCGGACTCTTTAGTTCCAGGTCGATCCCGCGACGTATGGCGTCAGAGCTCAATGGGTCAACACCGACTCGAGCAGGCCCGCTACCTTTATTGGGTTTATTGAAGGTAAGGTTATCTGCGGGAACTCACCATGGCCGACACCACATTGATGCTCTTCAACAAGGCGTCTTGGTGCTGGCCGGCGACAAGAACGCATTCTTAGCCACCTTCGGAGCTACGCAGTGGATCGTGAGTGGCATATTTCCGCTTCCTATGCGCTTCTATGGACGTGGTTTTCTATCTAGACCATTACCTTCGTTCCGGCCTGAGATTGCGACATTGAGAGGTTCCAGTGATCGCAGCTCGTTTCTTTAGTCTTGTTGGATGTGTGCACATTTTCTATTTCTTGCAAAGACGTTGCCACTCTTTTTCAATTCTCCATTAAAAGTACATTGGGTTTACACACTTGGTGCGATCTGCGTGGTTTTCTGTGGTATGAAAGCTTGGAGTGAACAAGAATGCTGCTACTGGTGGGCTATTACATGAACAAAATGCAGGTATATGCGTCTTGGTGCGATGAAAAGTGAAAGTGACGTGTTCGAACTGGACGTCAGAAACCGCATTTGGGGCCGGGAGAATCTCAAAGGCAGAAGTGCTTGGCAGTAGATCCGTCCGGCATCTCTCGTCGGGCAGGCTCGAGAACACGCAGCTCAATTTTCTTTCGGTGGAGAGACCTTGATTGCTTGATGGCATGCTCGATCATGGGCCAGTCCAGAACCTCCATGGATTGCGACCCCGGAGGACCGGTTTGGCGACGGACTCCCAGTCCAAGGTGCTCTAGCGAAGGGAGGGCGCGGGCCTTGTCGAGCATGAGGTTCAGCACGCTCGCGAGGGTGGCTGACGTGGTGTCTGTGTCCGCGGGGACAAGGAGTATGCCATCGATGCGAAGCGAGGCAAGTTCCGATTGGTGTGTGAGGTTTATTGCGTTAAGAAGCTCGCCTGGTCAGAGGATCAAATGCGTCAGTCAAGCTCCGAGAGCCGAAGAATTTAGAGACAAAAATCACCTGCGGAAATAGCATCCGATGGCTCACAGGAGAGGTGGAAGTTCAGACGGAGGAGTGAACCTCCGAGCTTGCGCAGGGCGGTGTTGAGATATCCCACCTCAGCCATGCCCAACCTCTGAAGAACAAGCGTGTCTATGCGGGGCGTGATAGCAGATCCGGCCAACGAGCTGAGAAACACCGCCGCTTCCTCGTGCACGCCTAGCTCCAGCGAGGTGACACCTAAAGGCAACTGTAGCCCTGCAGCGGCCGCCACGTTGTATTCGAGGTACTTTGCGAACCGCACATGTGCTTTGACGCGCCGCAAGTTCGGAGACGCGCCCAGGACGCGCATGAGATCGCGGAAGCCGTGGAAGGCGGTATTCTCGAGTGCGAGGTCCTCGATCCTGCTTGAAAGCGCACTGCTGGTGCTCCGGGAGAGCTTGGCGAGGTGGCGCAGCGCCTTGATCTGGTCACACGGCGAGAGCGCGGTCCAGTCCGCGTTGGCGAGCTTGAGCGAGGTCAGGCAGGGGAAACGCGAAGCAGGAACATCCGAGGCAAGGATTAGGCACTGCATGAATCGCGCGGCCGACGCAGCATCGTCCTCGTGGCTGACTGTAGCTGCTCTTCGGCCATCATGGTCATGCGATGTTCCCGAAAGCGAATGCGGTGGAGTTGAAAACGAATTGGGCGGCGTGGACTCGGATCCGTCAAGCTCCAGCCGACGAACGTGCGGTGCAAATGTGCAGAGCGAGGAACGAGCCAGGTCCGAAAAGCGTGCAGCGCGACGAGACGAGAGCCGGGCGGTTGAGAAGAGGTGGTGTCGGCTGCAGGGTAGCCAGTCCGCACACACGAGGGCGCAGGCACCGAGGGCTTGAGTGTCGGCATGCAGGCGGGCGACAACAGCATCGATGATCTCTGGTGGAAACGGCGATTGCGACCGCTGGCACATGGAGTTTGGAGGAAGTTTTTCGACTCGTTTTCTATAGGACTATAGCATATGAGGCCGCTGGAGGAGCACGTTGAACTTGATATACTCCTGAGGTTCCTGGAATGGCGCTGCTCTGTCATTTGACGCTGAGAAGTTGGAGCCATTACTTACATACTGGTTGTCAGTGGATCTCTGCCAAGCCCTTGTGACTGCAGTTTTTAGACAGCTTGAGGTCATTTCGTTCGTTGCTGGAATGTGGTTGGATATGAAACGGCGCTATTAAGCGCGGGGAAGAGTTACCATCTTCCGCGAGATGAAGCAACTAGCACTCGAAAGAGGCAAGTCTGTTTCTTCTGCTTACATGCTTGAATATACGTCCTTCAACCAAATCCACAAGAACAGCAAAGTATAAGATGGGGGCGGTGTGATGATTCCAAGTGCATCATCGAGCCCAACAATGATGACGGCCAAGATCGCTAATCACGAAAACATCTGTTCGGTCTTTCTCTCCCCTCATCATCATGGAAGAGTCGCTCATCTGATCAGGCCTCCTTTTATGAACTAGGCCCGTCTGTTACATTCTTCGCAGACCCGGCGAACTCCATTCCTTGCGAGGCTCGTGATCGTATAGGCCTAGCTTCGAGCGGCTCGAGCCACTGGCACCTCTCTCCCAGCGGAACCTAATTCGGCTGCGAGTGTCTGCATCGATCAAGTGATAGGAGGCACCGCGGACTGTAACCTCCTTTGTAGCGCCGGAAATGAATGAAAACCCGCCACAGGCATAGCAATACTTAAGGAATGATGCTGCTGTTCGGATGCCTTCCAGCTGTTTCCCCTCCTTCGCTCCCGCATCGTCGCTATTTCCCATGCCGTCTTTTCCTCGCAGATTCACCTTTTCGTCATCTAAATCGAAAAGCGACGCGCACGCACGCTCGGGTGACTTGGCATCACCGCCATCGAGTCCGAGCAGTCCCACAGTGGACGCGCAGGCGCTCCGGACAATGACATCCCGTAGCCTACCTTATCACTCGCCTGACAGCCACCCAAGCAGGCGTCGAGTGCCCAACGTTGTTGTGGTTGTACCCGTTGTACCAGGGGTCAGTCATCAGGTCGCCGGTTTGCTTAGAACACGGCTGATTTGATCTCTAGTACTGTTTCTGAGTGGACCGCTCCAGACAGCGGACGTTTGACTGAAAGAAAGAGGCTCCGCTCTTTCATACACCCGTACCCTTATTCTCCTTTCCAACTTGCCCCTTCCCGCACACTCTTTTATTTGGTTTCTTTCACGTATATCTGTCTTCCCGTTCATTCGAATTCTCATACCACGTTGTACGTATGACTTGTTTTCCATCGTTTTGTTCCTCTTCAGTCTCACCTTGAATGACGTCAATGATTTGATTTTGTGAATTTCTTAACAGAGGACTTTACGGTTTGAGGAGCACTTATCTTGTTTCGGGACTTCGAACCGAAATGAACGCCTTTTGCGGCGACTGTTTCCTCCGTTGCCTCTATCTCATCGGTAGGATTGCCGCGTATGGCCAGCACTTCATCTACAAGACGACATCGCTTCGCAAATCTGTCAGCAGGGGCAGTAAGAGTGCTGCCAGCGCTGGGACCAGATATGAGGACACCGAATCGCAAGGACGCGTCTCCGATCCGTCCGCAGCGAAGAAAGAGAATCAAACAGATGCTGCGAACGCAGGACAGCCGAATCAGGGTCCGAATCTGAAAGAAGTGACAGAGGAAATAAGGTCAGGGAAGCAGCCAGAGAATCTGGGTCTTGCGCAGGAGATAAATGGGCAGAGTATTTCTGTGCAGCACTTCGAGAAGCAGGAAGGCAAGCAAGGGGAATCGTAGTCGACGGTTTTCCAGAGCAGATTCTGAGGTTTAGTGGTCTGAGGATAGGTTCAGGGAACTATTGGGGGAGTCGTAGATTGGCGTGCTGGTCAATCTCTTCATTTTTGCCTTCGTGAGCGGAGGCGTTGACGGACTCCATAGTTGAGGCAGCATTACGTGGTGTTTCACGCATCACGCTAGTCTAGCGCGTCTGTCTGAAAAACGCGATGATGCACATCCATGACATGCTCGCCGGAGACTATCAGATGCTGTTCAGTGCCAATTGCATTGTCTTGACGCCGACCTGGATTTAGCCTTTCTCGCGGAGTACACGACCAAGGCGGAAAAAGAGGTATCCAATACCGACGACGGGACTCGAACCCACAACCTTCGCCTTAGGAAAGCGACGCGCTAACCATTGCGCCACGACGGCTCACCGCAGTCACTTGAGATATTTCTAAATATGGTAATAGAGATGCAACACGCGACTTGTAACCTCCTGTTCGGTGATGTCGGTCATGGATCTTTTCGACGAACTTCCGCCAGCGTATCGCTGGCCCGCCCAGTTTTGCCTTTCCATCACGCTCGCCACATACGTTGCGTCCGTTATCACTGCTAACGTTTCACAGGTCGACCGCCTCTGGACGTTTCTTCCCACCATCTATACTGCATATTATGCTCTCCTCCCGCTCTGGCCAAATCAACAGCCGTTTTTCCTCTGTCCATTTACTCCGAAGGAGCTCGGATGGGCCGCTGCGAGGGATTTTAGCCCGCGTGCCCTTCTTATGTTCGCCTTGGTGTTTATCTGGATGTGCAGGCGAGTCTTTGATCTCTTGAACCTACCTTTCGTTCAGCTCACTCCTCTTATTATGCAGGTTGAGCTACAATACGCGTAGACGAGGTCTTTTTAATTTGTGAGTGTCAGACGAACCTCAGCGAGTCAATCCGATTCATAATTCGTATGGTAGGAAGGACGAGGATTACCGCTGGGCCGTCCTCCGAAAGCAGCTCCCCCCTTGGCTCTTCCAAGTGGTCAATCTGACCTTCATTTCCGGCATACAGAACGTGCTGCTGCTGCTCCTCAGTCTGCCCATCAAAATCGCATCGACGGTACAACCTCACGTGCCCCTCGCGCGTTCGGACTATCTGCTCGCAGTTCTCGCTCTTGTCGTTCTCGTGCTCGAATTCACCGCAGACAACCAGCAATGGGCGTACCAGGCATATAAGCATGCTTTTTTAGCCGGGCAAAAGGGCAAAGGAAAAGAGGGCGTTGACCAGTATGACGAATACCAGCACTGGCCCGGGGCGCGCTTGAAGTGGACTCCAGCCGACGCGCGGAGGGGGTTCATCACTAGGGGCCTCTGGGCTTACTCTAGGCACCCGAATTTTGCTTGTGAGCAGGCCTTTTGGGTGAGTGTCACATTCCGTCTGCCATTGGCCCTCTTACCCGCTTCCTTCTGATCTATAGTGGATTATCACGCTCATACCCCTCCTATCGCCTTCGCCCCCAAATTTGCCCAAATACTATCTTTCGGATCTACCGCCGCTACCAAGCCTTGCCGCCGACCTGCCCCGCTCTCTTTACCCTCTGGCGCGTGTCACCTTTGAATGCGTGAAGATGCTCTTTCCCGCGATCGCGCTCTCTGCTTTGTTCCTCGCATCGACACGCTACACAGAAGCGATCTCGGTGAGCAAGTACCCGGAGGCATACAGGGCGTACCGGGAGCGCGTCGGGATGTTTGGATTTTCGAGGACGTTGGAGAAGGGGTTGGGGTTATCGTGGAGTGGGAGGAGGCAGGCCGTCGAGGCGCTCGTCTGGGGCGGGGATGAGAAGGAAGAGAAGAACGATTGAAGGTCGGCTTGGGCACCGTGTGGTGGATGCTAGTGCATTCAGGTGCAGACATCATTCCTCAATGGACACCGAACAAAGCGCAAGTGTTATCCGTGTATTATTATTGTGCTGGGCTTGACATCCACCTCTTTGTGAATACTCTAGCATAGGTCTAGATGTGATCATTATTATATTTCGATGTGCACTATAGTAAATCGGCTCCACCCCACTTGTCCGTATCGTTGGACCTTTCTGGAAAGGATGACTGACATAAAAATTCGGACGCCGTTCGCACACGCTCAAACACCAGGGTCCTAACAGGGATATGTTTCCTCGTGCAAAGAATCGATCAATGTCGGGAGCTTCCATGCCGAATACATTCAGCTACTCGTAAAGTGCCCCTTAGCCACCCCCGTCTCTTGCTGCCTATCTTCGCGCTATGGCTCATCCCACTGTATGGCCCGGAAAATACTTTCTCTATGCCGTGGGGAACACGTCCGCCATATCCTTCACCCGCGACCTGCCACCGGAGGAACCCGCAACGATACTCTCGCTGGGATGTGGCGATATTCGGAACGTGCTGTACACGGTTTTCTTGGAGGAGAAGAATTGTGAGCCTTTTCGTCCTTCCTTACCTTTGCGATCGCACTCTAACACTTGTCCTCTATTATCCTTCTCGTCCAGCCAGGCGTCTGCTGGACTTCACTTGCTGCGATTACGATCTGGCATCTTGGGTACGTGTTCTGCACGTGTCTCTTAGTCTGCTATGATTCTGACGCTGTTTTGTTGCCCCCGCAGCACGAAATGTCCTGCTGCTTAGCCTCATTTACGACAAGGATGTTTCCACTGGTGTTGTGTGGAATATCTATGTTCACATCAAGCTCGACAAGTCGTCCTACGCTGTGCTCGTTGATCAATGCAAGAAGATGATAAGGCTTTCGGAGTCGATGGAGGCCTGGAACTCCTCGCCGTACGGCCGCTTTATCAGGCTCGCCACAGAGCACACGCTTACAGAGCTGCGCCGTCATTGGAAGCTTTATGTAGGGATGGAAGTCTTCCCTCAGGCACGACGAAACGCCATCGATGGTGCCTTTGCAAAAGCAATGAAGGAGCAAACATCCGAAGAGATTCTTGTCTTTTCCTCTGCGCGTTCCTTCGGACCTCTGATCCTGCATGCAGTTCAGCTCTGCTCTAAGGAGTTTCAACACTACTGGAAGACTGGCACGACATTCACGGAGGAAGAAGATATTAAGGCCGCTACGCTGCTCAACCCTACGTTTGTTTATTGTCGCATGGGAGAAGGGTGCTTCTTGCACCATGCAACCGATCCGCTCGTTCCGTTCCATCTCGCTCCTGTTATCGGAAACGAACAAGAGCCAGCCACCATCGCTAGCGTCGTCAATGCTGCTAAATCGGAGTTTGGTGATTGGTGTGATGCCTTTCATAATTTCCTCGCGACTCTCGACCTGTCGGTCCACCCATCATTAGATATGCCTTGGCTGACGCCGTGGCCATTTGCCACGCGCTCCGAACTTTCAAAGCAACGGGTGATGTGGAAACAGATGTCCCCATGGAGCATTGGAGTAGCAAGTTGATCCAGTTCAGCAAGGATGAGTACGTGAGACGCTCGGCCCCGACCGTCTTCGATGCAGTCGATACGTCCAATCTCTCAGATCATGTCGGCCTCCTCAATTTCCTGGTCTCCGCCATTCCTCTGATGTCATCGTCGCCATTCAGCGTCTTGTATACGGAATCCTTGATAGCTAATCCGGAAGAAGACGCGACAAAGGACTTCAAGAAACGCTTGCACGCTGATATCCCAGTCCTCAGCCTCCTTCTTGGCCTGTGTCCCGTGGACTATCTTGCTGAATTTTCAGCGCGGGCTAACACGCACGAACTACTCGTTGGTCAGCTCTTGAAGAAGAAATACACCCAATTTCACCAGACCACCGTTTGGAAGCAACTGATGACTGGAGACGTTGTGATTAATCATGTAAAGGATCAAGCTCTGTCCCCAACGTACGATGCCGCGCAGCTGGCTGCGGTCCTTTATAACATCTATATCTCGCTTTTTCAACGGGAAGAGACAGCTAGCCTCGCTCAGCTCGGTCATGGTGCTGTTGCCATGACTGTTTCCAGAACGAATGTTGTTTATTATGTTCGTGACAGCTTCGTGTTTCTCTTAAAGCTCGTTAAGGAGAGAAACAAAATAACTGACGCCGAGTGGTCGGAGATGATGACACGGTTCCTCTTTATCCAAGAGAAGGATACCAGCTTCGTGGCGGATTCCTAGGCCAGGCATAATCTCTACACTCAGCTCTTCCGCCATGGTCTGTTCAAATTATTCTATTACCTCAGACCTATCTTGACGGAAGGCCCGGTCTTCTCAAAATGGGACAACGTTTCACCAATCATCAGGATCGTTTTCTCTATTCCACGCCAGAAAATTCAAGTTCTTGGTGAAAATGTTGAGAAAACAGGCATCCCACCTCTTCACTGCAACATCGTCGGGAAACAGTCTTTTAACAGTTTCACCATTCAGCGCGCAGACTTTGGGAAAATTGTCAAGACGGGAACGAGGGCACATCCCGAGGTCATCATCGAAGAGGATCCGCTAGGATGGAATGGCACCCTTCCTCTTGTAGTGTGCTTTTCTGCGCCAGCATACTTGCTCGTGAATGTTGAGCCAATATCCCACTTCAATGTCTGCTTATCTGTCCGTAGCACCACTCATACCGTTCCGCTCCTGGGCAGGTTGGGTGTCGGGTTGAACCTTTTTGCTACAGACTTGCTGAACGAAAATCATGTTCACATCTTTCCCGACGATTTCACGTCAGCTTCGATGGTTTTATCTTCTGCACCTGATCAATCAGCGTGGAAGGCAAGTTCAGATGAACAGGTCGGTAAACCAAGCAAAGTTGTTGTTTCATTCGACAAGAACCACAAAGAGGTGGCGTTGTTGACCTCAACGGTTCGCTGTAGACGACGAGACTGCACAGGCATCGTTTAGATCGGGTTCTTTCCCAACTATTTCGCAAGTCTCGCCTTGCGTTATGAGGGTCCTTCTTGGCAATCTTCAACAGAACGTGGTGTTCCCGTTCCCCATCCTGGGCGGTCGACACAAACTTCGGCTTGCAAGAAAGTCGCTATACATGGAGGTGAGTTCCTTCTCGCTAGGAAAAGACAAACTGTAAATGTGCCTTTATAACGACAGGTGGTCGTCCCGCCATCTATTCCGTTTAGCCCTGAAGGGATGAATCTACATCCATTCGTAGTGGTCGAAGAGGGTGTGTCTTTGAATGCATGGTCACTGCACCGTCTCAATATGGCGCGTATGCCCAATCTTCGTATCGAGAAACCGGGGGGGGGGGGGGGCGGGGGGGGGGGGGGGGCCCCCCCCCCGCCCCCGGCCCCCCCGGCCCTCCCCGCGGGTCCCTTTCATGCTTTCCGCGCGACTCTGGTGCTCTGTTTGCCGACTCACTTTTAGAGACAATGCTACCGGATGTGTTCAATCAACGCTCAGCGGAGCACATGTCGTCCTGCTTCTTACCTTCCCAGGATATAGTTTTTCTAAGCGTTAGCTGTGGTTTTCCTCACAGCTGCCAGAGTCATTGAATAATATGATTGTATATATCCCTGGATGATATGAGCTACTCCTGTGTGATAATGATTCCCGCCTTATGATCTGCATGTCGAAGCACTTTGCACAACCCCACAGATAATATAGGAACAAGAAGCTAAAGAATGCGTCTGCGAAGTGTCGCCGGTTAGGGAATGCAGATGAAGGAACACGAAGAATTCCGAAGCAATGGCAAAAATCAAGACCACCAGTGACGCCTAGTTCTCCGCGATCGTATTGTGCGCCAAGCTTCAAGGGATCTGAGCGATATTCGAGATCGCAAATTCTCCAGCTAGAAAAAGAAACATGCTATATCTGTGCCTCTACCTGCAGCATGAAGCTCAGTCCTCACCTGAACGTCGCGAGCCGTGACCTCGGGGTTTCCAGAAACCGTAGAGGCGCTAGCTGGTGAAGAGCTTTGCGCGGTTGGTGGTATTACGGTCAGCTGAAGCACGGGGTCGGATATGAAGATGTCCGTCACTTGAGCGATGCATGACGCGGTGACGTTGTCAGTAGAAAGAGCGAAAGACTGCGCAAAGTCCAGGATGTTTGTCTGATCCTGTGCTAGATTAGACCCCGTAGCGGCCGTGGAGAACTTGCGAAGGATCTGGATCGCGCAAGGGTTGCCTTGGCTATCAAGGAGTGTCAAAGTCGACTTCCGACATGAGAAAACGAATTCTACAAACTTCTTAAGACAAAGGACTTTCTGTGTGGCAGGATAGAATTTTGCCATCGTGGCAATGGTGTCTGCAACGGCTGGATTCGAAGGGTCCCCACAGGCCTGTGTGAGGCTCGTCGTAACCCTGCTAACAACCTCTTGGGAACAAGGTGTAACAGAGCAAATGCCCGAGATGTAAGTCTCCATGAGGGAGAGACCTGAAGAAGAGCCGCTTATCACGCCTCCGAGGGCCGGGATGAATTGGCCAGGATTTAAACAACCTGCGACGTCCTTGTCAAGGCTTAAGCCCAGAACCGCAGAATAACAACCGATCGAAAACCTAATGAATTCAGCATAGAGGGAATATAAGAGAAAACGAGCATTCCGACTCTGAGCTCCGAACTCACTGGTCTGCAGAAATGAAGCCAACCAGGGCCATGATGAATAGAACGAGGGCGAACATCACTGCGTATTCCTATTGTCCCCTTGAGTCTATGGTTCAGAAAAGGCAAACAGAAACGAAAGAGCTAGTGCAGTGCATGGGGAGGTGGGGAACCGAGATGCAATGGCCCTTTTATCTGTGATTCCTAGGTTACAGCTCCGAAAGCTGTCCAATAGACCAGCCATATTATGTCTTTCATCAGTCATAACGTGATGTGAGCGATGGAAATTGTTCCGAGTCGAAGATGTTGTGCAAAAAGAAACACGACCGACGCATCGTGACTAAGCGGCCACAGAGGAAGAGGGACGATAATTGAATCAAGGATGTGTCAGTCGGAGGGAGGACCTCTTGCGGCTGAGCATCGGCAAAATGATGAAGAGTTAGATGCAAGGCAACAGTTATACGTTGGCAGGACACGATCAATGGACAGCACTACTAAGTCTCGCAGTCATCAGTCAGATGGCACTACCATTTGACAGATAGTTCGTGCCTTTGCCGTCCGGTATTCAACGTGTGTGGGACAAGATAAGCAGTTCGAGCACATACAAAACAGCCAGGTAGCCATGCTACGTTTTCGTTCCGATGGAACATCTCCATGAATGCAGCCGATGACATGAGCATTTAATGCTCGTTCCCATTGCAAGGCAACTGGCCGTGATCAAACGGATGTGTTGCAGAGATGCCATTGGATAAGAAGACGTCGCATGCTACTGCTGAATCAAAGAAGCATCCTTGAAACAAGGAGCGCTGGAAACAATCTGTCAATACGATATGTTGATGTGCCAGTTGATTCTGTCGCGGAACTAGCAGCACGTACTGTGCCGGCGAAGAGACATTTTGCAAAAGCAGAATCGGTCATCGATGATGTGAAACATCGGAATGATTATGGCGCGCTCAGGTGTAAAGGGACCTCAACGGTGGGGAGGTTGCTGAACGTCTCGAGTGTTGATGCGTATATCCACAAAAAACTTCAAATGTTTCAAAGGGAATATTAGCCATGTAGAAACAAGAAACTGGCAGGCCTAGTCGTCTGCGCTCATGTCCGTCAAGCAGACAACTATACCACTTGCGCGTTTAGGCCACGTTTCTAGTTGACGGATGGCTCGATGAGATATTTCCCTTCTAGTAAATACGAAACTGTGGTATTTGACGACTCGTTGTATAACGGTACAACCGCACGGACATGGTAACAGATGCATTCCGGCTAGAGGACCATCTGTAACTAGAAACCCACATTTGCAGTCAAGCACTCTCCAGGCCCTTGTCCAACTCGAGAGATCCAGCCTCGAGGTTCCAATGAACACCATGTCATGGCAATTGGAAGGACAGATGCCAATTTCTCTGACACCTACGGGCAAACCGTGACGAACTTAGCACCTTGCACGTCAGCAGCCTGCTTGTTGCATATCACCGTATGGGCAGCATACCCCACTCTGACCGGGAAGTCCGAAGCGACGCAGCGATCTAAGCAACAAGGGCGACTGCCGCCCAGACCGCGACAAGGGGCGGGAGGACAAAACTAGCAATGCCACTAGACGCGAGCTTGAAGGCCGGCCCACCGACAGCGGATGATTTTTTCTGAGTCTGAGCAGGTGCAGGCGGAGGTGCGGTGGAAGCAGGAATGGTTGAAGATGTAGTCGAAGTCGGTGCAGGAGCTGCGGATGAAGTAGAGGTGCCGTCGTCTGTCACGACACCAGCCGCAGTCTGGACCAAACCAGGAGGAATGCCGCCATCTGCGTCGAAGAAAGGAAGTGAATGAGGGATTAGATTACGTTCTGCGAGACCCTGTAAAGGAAAAAATGCATACCAATGAAGGATGCGCCGCAAGTGTTGGCCGCGTTTTGGATCTTGTCTTGGGTGATGACACCGGGAAGGTCCTGGTTCACGATGGTGAAGGAACCTTTCATGCAGTTTGTGCAGACGAGACTGGAAGGATATCCAGCCTTTGCGAGAGCCGCGATTTTATCGACGTCAGACTGGACAAGAGTGAAGGGCGCAGTGAGGCCCTCCAGGTTCTTCAACGTCTGCGTGACACACATGGTATCTCCGCTGAAATCAACCCCGATGTCAGTCTCTTTTCACCGGGTGCATGGGAAGAACAGAAGACTCACTCTTTCAAGCACATAACTTTCCTCGCCGTCGGGTAGTATTTCTGCACGGTATCGAGCATTTTCGAAGCATCGGAAGGCAGCTCGAACTCTGTAGCGCAGCTCTGAGTGATGTTCTTGACGATGTTCGAGATTGCGTTCTGAGAGCAAGCATTGGATGCGCAGAAACCGGACAACCACGTATCGATCGGGGACACCAGGGAATCCTGCCCGTTCCCAGCACCGACAAGGATCGGGATCAGTTGGGAGGGGTTTAGGCAAGCAGCGACTTCCGGGTCTGAACTAAGGCTCATCAACGCGGAAATACATCCAATCGAATAGCTGCGGGAAGGTGAATTAGCAATCTGCCACATAGAAAAAAAATATAGAGCAGAACGTACGTGTTTGCGGATGCGAAGCCAACCAGGGCAGCGATCGTGATGAGGCGAAACATCATTGTCTTTCGAAAGGATGGAGAACAGAGCAAGTCCTTCTTTCGTTGATGCTCTCAGAGCAAGGTGGGTGAGATATCAAATCTGGGGTGTCTGCATGATGAGGCGTTGACTTTTATGCCGCACCAAGTCGTTGCTAGGCCCGCCACACCTCCTTTTTGTTTCATGATGGTTGAGCAACGCGTTTGCAGAGCTTGCACAGCATGAAACGGCACAACCTGATACCAGAGGACGCGAAATGTGCGAAGGAGAGGGGTTTGATGCGATACAATGAGGGATCATGCTGGTTTGATGAACCTGCGACGCGCCCTCTGATGCTTGATGGCAAACCAATGGCGAGTTCCTGTTCGTAATTGAGACCCCGATATCATTCAACTGCACACATAATTCAACCGTGATTCCATATGCAGTTCGAAATCGCAGGAAGGCGGATATGTAGTCCAAACGACTGCAACCAACATACTGACTATGAACCAAGCCTAGCCTGGAACTGCCGGTAACCACGTCACCGAGGTCTTAGAGACTTCAAGAATGTTGCACCGTAACAGGTATCGTTTCTCCTTGTGAAATTGAACTGAATTCACGGCTCTTGTAAAACTGACGGTCGTGGCATCAGGTAGAAAATGGACAAACAAGCATCCGTAGCATAGACGAAATGATCATTGATGGTTGATGCCACACCTTCTGCTTCGGAATTACACTCTGAAACACAATCCTGGTCCGACGAATAAGGTCTGCTATCTCTCATTAAACTAGCATTGGCGCAAACACGGTTACAGGAAGAACTAGCAACAACATGAGAATCGAAGTCCGGTTGGCAACTGCAGCGGAACGAGACTTGGCATTCGGATCTTTCCCAACGGATTGCACAACCCCTGGTTCTGAACACTTCCTTAGCTTTTTGGCTTGGAAAAAGAATGGAAAAGCCAAACGTGTTAGATTGATACTGCAGACATTCGCTATACCAGGCAGAGACTGCTGCAACGAGCCTGGAAAATCGCTGTCGATGATTCCGATAGCGGTCTTGATGCAATTCGTGCACGTCACGTTCGGCGGAATGCCTCTGACAACCAGTTCAGTCTCGACACGGGTCGACCGTCTGCGAGCTTTGTTAGAGAAGCGTCTTCCAAATTGTACAGCGCGCGTCGAGAAATTGAACGGCTTCATTGTTTGCAAAAGTGACCCGGCATTTGCGATGATCGAGCCAATGCTGCTGTCCGAAAGGGAGATATTTGCAGCATTCGGCTGTATCTCAGACAAAGTTTTCGTTATGCAATTCTTTCCATTGCTAGCAAGAATCTCTGTCAACCGTAACCAATCCCATTATAAACCTCAAAATACTTACTCCTTGAGACACATGACTTTCCGGAGCGTAGGGTAGATAAACTGAGCGTTACGAATGTTCTCTAACAACGCCGATGATATAGTTGAATCTGACGCGCAACCGACAGTGATGTTCTGGGCAACGGCTGACATTGTTTTGTTGCTGCAGGGACTCGCAAAGCACATGGCGTCTAGCCACGCATCCAGAGACGCAGTGAGACTGGTGTTTGTGGCCGAGGCACTGGAGCTCTTGAGGCCCAACAACGGCACGAGAGAACCCAGCCTGAGGCACGAACTAGCCTCTGGGTTTGTTGTAATGGCCACCAGGGCATTTTTGCATCCAGCTGAGAGCCTTTACGGGAACAGAATTTACATGAGCCCACGCAAAGAAGAGTGTAACGAACTCACTGAGCGGATACGGAGCCTGCCAGGGCTACCGCAAGAAAAGCACGGAACATAGTCCCTCAGAAGGGTGAGACGCGAATCTGAAATCCTGGTCAGCACATTACGTCCAATAAATAAGCAGGTTCAATTGATGGTGACGAGACGGATGATGCTCCGCGGAGTCTGACATCGCATTCAGGGTTGTGGTTCTATTTTCATCATCTCCGCCCAAATTGTTTGCCATGCAGTTTCGCTCGGATGTACACGTTCCTAGTTCGACGCCGCAACACTGCATTCCTCTCAGTGGGGTTGTGTATCAGCGGCCTTGACTAGTTCCGGGACCCGTTGCAAAGAATGGTCTATGGTGTGAGTGTGTGAGTAGGCATATTGCTAGTGGATATTGCATCGCATGAAACGAGTCATCGAGCCAACCAATGCGAAGTTCTTTACAGGAGCTTCAACCTTCAAATCCTGCTGTCATAGACTCCTCCCAAGTTGAGGTCCTGACAAAGCAGTTCTGGCCATTTTGTCATGTCCACACTATTGTCCTATGCTGGCTTGCTTCAATTCCATCCAATTAGCAAAGGGCAGGCAACTGAGCCAGACTTTCTCTCTGACACCTATGAACTAGCAACATCTGTAACACTCAACATGCATACATCTGTATGCACCCCAAAAGGACTGTGTCAATGATTCATCTAAGCACAGAATGCCCACTGATCAGTGAACTGAGTGAAGTACATGCCTTGTTTCCTCAGAAGGCCATATTGTAAACAATCTCAAGATCTTACAGCTTTTTTGTGGTCATCTGCCTTTCATGGATAACTCAAACATATAGAGTGCAGGTTGGTTGAGAAGCCCACAGGTTGTGCTTTCCTTGTTGCAATAGTTACATTCAGAGTAGCTGCAGCTGCAGCTGCAGGTGATGATGTAATACAGAAATTGAAACTCAGCTGGACCTCGAATGAGAGAGTGCATGAACACATTATCTCTGCCATATCATGAGTTTCGCTACCTCTTGAGAGGATACCATCTGCTCCTATCTTGCCTTTATGCTCTCTAGGAACCTCCTCAACAGAGACAGGACCCTGGAGGCTGCATGTTTGCAGTTCAATCTTGATATTGCCACAGTTCTGGCACTCTATGAAACTCAGTACATCCAAGGTCATGATCATAAGGTTCCCAAGGCTGGGCAGCTTCATTTGGCATGAGAGTATGCAAGAGATCCAGTAGATCATGGCCAATTTATCCAGATGCTGCAGGTTTCATCATATATCTTCAATGTCCTTATTTCTCTGATCTCTAATTATTCTGTCTTCTATAACAACTCCAATGTTAGGCTAGACGAATCTTAAAGGACTTGGGCAGACTAAGTGCGAGAGTGGTTTAAGACAATGGCAAAAGGAATATTAAGCCTAGCACTACTGGTACATCTGGAAGTCCTTATATACAGTACAGTACTCAAGCATGGACCATAGACTGCGCAATGCTGCGGACTGCAGATAAGTAAGGCTGGGGTGGAATGACTCAGGTTGACTAGAGGAAAGGGAAAATGACTCAATGGCTGTGTGCTGCACAGTGTGATGGGGAGGAAGAGATAGGAGAAGAGAGATAAGATAAGAAAAATGAATAGTCCTTTGCGCAATGTCTGTAATATCATCCTCTCTTTAGATTCACATCTTTGTGAAAAACCTCAGTCCAGCTGTCCCTATCCATTGTTCTTCCAGGCGGTTGCTATGCATAGGGCCCATGTATGAATGAGCTCCTCATTGTAGGAGCAGATGTGATGGAGGGTAGTGGTGAGGAGTTTGAGCTGCCGGTTTTTGGTGCAAAGCATCTCCATTGCTTCACAGAGCGCAATGCATTCTGCTGTTATGGGGCTGGTCCCATCAGGGGTTCATCCAGTCTAGAGATGCATGTGGATGGTTATGATATAGCACAGGTATGCGCCGAGGGTGATGGTAAGGGGGTCCATATAGTCACTGGCATTAAGAATCCTCGCCAGATTCTCAGAGTTGTTCAGATGATTGGGGGTGGGTGTGCAGCTGTCGTCGCTGCTTTCAATGCTGATAGGGGTATTGGTGGTCATGATGTGCGATTTTTGGTCTTCTTTTCTCTTTTCGTGGTCCTTTTATTCTAGTCTGTAGTCTTCTTCAGGAAGTGGTCTAGAGCTTGCTGCACATTCCCTAGTTCCTTCTCTTTGATCCATGTGTTTTCCTCATATCCATGGAAAGCATACACCTGTTTGTATGCAAATACTCAGAAAGCGAACCAGAAGCGAACAAGACCAAGGTGTGGATTGTTGAAAGTGAGAGAAGGTACAGAACGAGCAATGCGTGTAACGAAGAAGGGAAGATGAGGGGAAAAGATGAAAAAGATAGGTATATCCTTGAGCTGCCTATATATATCATCCACGAACCGATGATGTATGTGTTGAGCCATGTGACTGTGATGATGATGTAAGCCTAGTGATGGGCTTACACTCTCCCCAGCTGTAAAAAAAAGAGCAGAGATCAGGAGAGGGAGTCGAGACCAGACGAGCATGGGTGCATTAAAAAACTCCTTGGGGAAAAAGCTACCGGTGTGAGGATTTCGTTTTGTGATGAGATGGTCTCTTCTTGTTTGTAGGGTGAGGGTGTTCTTCCAGTCAAGGATCCAAAGCTTCGACTTCATCCATCTCTGAACCAGCCATCCAGTGATCTTTTTCCAGCTCATAATCTTTCCAACGAACCAGATATCTCCAACCGTGTCCAGCATGCCACTTGTCCATGATATGATCGACCAAAAATTCTTCGGAACCATTGGGCATGATCACTGGCTTGGGTTCTTCGAGCTGGTGTCCTGGGAACAGGTCACAGTTATTTTTGATGAAGGGATGGACTTGCAACATATAGAAAACAGGGAAGACGTTTGGAGAATTTGGCATGTCCAGCGTTACCATAGAGTGCTTCTCAGATACCACTGTGATCTTGTATGGGCCATCGAAATGTGGTAAGAACTTGGCTACCCACTTTTCATCTGCTTTCAGAAATTGTCGTCGATGGTTGAGCATTGAAAGAAGAACACGCCTGCCTATAGCAAAAGGAAAAACATCAGACCAGGATTTATTAGCTTGGATACATTGGTCAGTCTTAGCCCGTAGCAGATTGTCCTGCGCCTCTTTGACATTGAGTTCGAGCCAGTGAATGACGTCTTGCACACAGATATCTTCCAGTGTTCCGTCATTAGAGACAACTAGCGGTGGCAAAATGCATGGCGAACGGCCCATCCAAAGCTGAAATGGAGAGAAACCTGTGGATGCATTGACTGTGTTCATGATTGCAAAATGGATATGGGGTAAGGCTGCCTTCCAGCCTTGCTGATTACGTTCGATGTGGAACCTCAGGGACTGGTTTATCATCTTGTTTGTGTGTTCACTCGCACCATCGGACTGAGGGTGAAAAGCCATCGATATGTTGATACGAACACCCGTAATCTTGTGTAATGCCTTCCAGAAGTTGCTGATGAACAGCTTGTCACGGTCGCAAACCAAGTCGAGGGGTAGGCCATTTTCACAGTACCAGTGATTGAAAAACAGGGTGGCCAGTTGCTCAGCTGTTATGTCAGTCCATGTAGGAACCAACCATACATCACTGCCTAGACAGTCCATGATGGATAGGATGCAATTAAAACTGTTGTCTTCCAGCAATGGTCCAATGAAATCCAAGGCAACGGAGTCCCCATGGTTGTTGGGAATTGGTAAGGGGTGAAGTGGCCTGGCAGGCTTATTCATAGGCAATTTATTTCATTGGCAATCAGTGCATGCGGGCATGTACGCATGTTCCAAGTCGCATCTCATGTTTGGCCAATAAAAGGAGTCCCTCAGCGAGCCGTAAGATTTCTCGAATCTGAAATGCCTGAGAACGTCATGCACCAGTCTGAACAGTTCTTCACGGATATGTGGTACTCACAGGACTACCAATCACCCACTGACATACAGCAGGCCGTTTGTAAGTGTAGTGCCATCTGGTAATGGGAAAGCCTCTATGATCTTTTGGCACCACTTGTCTTTCTTGTAACTGTTTCTGATCAAATGGAGGAATTCGGGATCAGCAACGATAGATGACTCCTCGGTGATATCTGCGGTGTCTCCAGGGATGGGTAGCGCTTCACTTGCGAGTGCCGCCACAACACCTATCATGTCACAGTCAGCAGCGATACAGGCGATCACCTTGTTATCATGTTCCATCCAGTGAAACGGAGGCTTGGCAATTTCTTCGGCAGTTGTGCTATCTGGCTGTACTGGAAATGTTGTTCAGGAGAGGGCATCAGCCCTGGGGTTGTCCTTGCCCTGTACATAGACCATCTTGCAATCATACTGCAATAAGAACTCCATCCAACGGGCCTGCCTGCAGCTTAGGTCCCATTGCTTGTGAAAATTTTCTAGCATCCAGTGATCAGTGTACATGACAAATGGAATACCAAGCAGGTCCATGTGCCACTTGGTGAGGGCCCGGATAATCACAAGCAGTTCTTTTTCATGCACCAGATAATTGAGCTGGGCACCTTTTAGAGACTGCAATTCGAAGGCAACAGGTCGTGCCATTTCCCAAGTGCGACCAAAGGATAGTATCGCACCCGTTTGGTAGTCGCTAGCATCGGTCGTAACAAACACTTTGTATTCTGGCATCAGACTGTAGTCGATCATCGTGAGGCATTCACGAGATACAACGGCCTCTTTCAGTTTGTCAAACATGGACTGATGGTGTGTCTGCCAACCTGGCCAACAATGCTCTGCATCCTTCGAAGTGAGCGTATCGAGAATCGCTGTATACTTGGCGATCCCAGGTAGAAAGGTGGACAGGTAATGGATAAGTCCTAGGAAACTACAAACGTCCTTAGCACAGTCCGGTGTTGGCCAATCAAGTATTCATTGTACTTTGTGGCTGTCGGCTTCGATACTGGCCTGAGAGATGTGATGGCCTAGGAAATCGATCAACGTCTGGAAAAATTTGGACTTCTTAGTGTTACAGTACAAATGGTTGCCCCAGAGTGTGGAAAGCACGGCGTTGACATTGGCCTGGTGTTGCTCCACCGAGTTGGACCAGATGACTATATCGTCCAGGTAGACATGGCAACAACGATCAATCAGAGAACATAGAGCCGCTGTTACCCATCATTGATGAATAGCGGGAGCGTTCTTCAGTCCCATTGGCATCACAACCCATTTCTACAGCCTGAACAGGGTGGATACTGCAGTTAACAGTATGTCCTTCGGTCTCATCTTGGTCTGGAAAAAACTATTCGTCATATCAATTTTGGACCAGATCTTACCCTTGCCGCAGTCCACCAGAATGTCATCTATCCGCGGCAGGGAATGGCTGTCTGTTACCGTGTTCTCATTCAGCTGTCGGTAGTCATTCACCCAATGCGGCAGTACTGTCGGGTCAGCTTTCGGTATGATAAAGGCTGGCAACGCAGAAGAGGATGAAGAAGGGCAGATATGGCCAGCGTCTAGATGTTGCTGGATCAACGTCTTCCACACCTTATGGTATTTGCATGGGCAGGAATATGTGCATGTTGCTATCCTTTTTGATGTGTCTTTTACATTGATGCCCATGACAGCAGTACTGGGCAGCTCATTGGTGTGAGGGATAGTATCAAAAATGTCTTTAAATTCTGTGCGCACATTTCTATCCAGTTTCTGCAAGTGCTGTTCATAAGCAAGAATGTTAATATGTTCCTTCATCAATGCGGTGATGACATGTGAAGGGCAGTCCGTACCCGGTGTCGGTATTGTCTTCTCAACCAGCTCAGCTAGAGTAGCTGCCTTGAATTGTGCAGCCTTTTGGGCCAGCAAAATATTTGTCCGATATTGTGCTGGTAGTGACAGTTTAGGTTTCTTTGCTTTTATCAGACGGGGCGGGTTCAACAAATCGAAATTACTGTCTTTCATTATAGCTGTATGTGTTTCAGTGTCTATTACAATCTTATTACAGGACAGGAACAGTAGACCAAAAAGAATAGATGTGCAGAGCTTTGGTATGATCAAGGCTTTCACGGTCAAGGAGTGCCAACTATTGTCCATGGAAGAAACTGTGAGATGTACATATTCAGACAAGGTTCAAGAAGCTGAGGCAGAGGTGTTTTCAGGCATTGCGACGGAACAACGGAGAGGTTTGTAGAGACAGCAACGATGTAAACTGAGGCAAGAGACTAATTCATCATCAATGAGAACAATGTGTGCATCTGTGTCAAGGATGCCAGTCACTGTTATCAGTTCATCAGAAAGTGGACCAGATACGGCGCATTCCCACTTTAGGTGGGCGGTGGACAGCAGAATACTCACATCGGCATCAGAACCATCGGATTCGAAACCGTCGCCGAGGACAGTGACAGGACTTTCATTGTCAGAGGAGATCTCCGTGATGGTGGTGGACATTGCGGCAACAGATTGAGACTGTTGGGTGGTACGCAAGCTGGTTTTGGAGCTTTGAGAGCCCTGACATTCCTTGTCATGAAGCATCTGCTTCTCGGTCAGGGGCTTGTATGAAGCGCCATCTGGAAAACCATTTAGACAATTCTTGGAGAAATGCCTGGCATACCCCTTGCAGCACTTCATGCAGCCATCATGTTTAGCCAGCAAGCTGCATTCAGCGTTGGTCAATCTAGGAAGGGGAACAAAGTTCTGTTTAGATGACGAGGCAGCATTGTTGTTGTTCGACTGTGAGGAAGTGGCACTGTTCGAGTTGTGGAACAGGCCAGAGAGAGCAGGACATTTGTTGGTGCAGTTTACTTCCTCTGCAGCATTGCGGGCATGCTTGAACTCAAAGGCTCGGGCATCTGTGACTTTGCGTACTTCTTCCAACCACACGCGCAATCTAGCATCCCTGGTGGCCATGTTCGTGATAGGATCAACAGCGGCAGTAACCTTGGAGTCAATACCTGCCACTTGGCACCTTTGATGGAGCTCATTGTCGAGCAAGGAGTCAAGAGTGGTGCACAGAGTGTCGGCAGTCTCATGAGAAGAGGTGCCGGCCAGAACGATGTTCTCGTTGATTCTGTCATTTGCCCAGTTCCAGAAGTTCATTTTCGGCATCAACAAGGTGGTGCGCAGCGAGTGCCTGATATCGTTATCCTAGCCAGTGGGCAGATAGACTAGACAGAGTTCGTTCATGAAGGTGGAGAAGGACAGTGTAGTAAGATGGGTGCGATAGGCACCAATCCACTATTCGATTTGCATATCTTCGAAGCAGCCCAAGATGGACCCAACTTGGTCAGCGCTGGTGACTGACTTCTGTGTGAAATAATTTGTGCACGCAAGCTCGAACTCACACAGAACATGAGAAGTGAGCTCGCCAGCAGTGACAGTGGGGGGTTTCTTGGAGCCATTATGGACGCATTCAGCTACTTGGGGGGCCATGTTGTTGCTAACCTGCTTTACGATCTTTTTCTTTCGAGGAGGACTATCTGAATCAGAGTCTGAAGAGCTGGACAGGCAGGCGGTACTAGGTGGAGGCAAATGAGACAGAGAAGAGTCTGAGAGGGGATCTGAAGCGGTACTAGGCAGAGGCAAATGAGATGGAGAAGAGTCTGAGGGGGGATCTGGAGGGGAATCGGAAGGCAGGTGGACTCAGACAGTGGGTATGTGCACTTTGGCAGTACCGGAACTGGAGGAATTCTGGTCCGAGGTCACAATATGCATGGATTCCGTGAGATTCGGCACAACAAGAGTGCTGGAAGAAGTCGAGGAGGAGGAGTAGGATGGGGAAGGGAGCGATTCACTCATAGCCTCAGCCAAAGTGGATTGAAGTTGTGCAGACTCTGCAGCGTGATCAGCACGATGACAGGATCTGGTGCTCAGTGTGAAAAAAAGCTCAGAGGAATGGGCAAGCGCAAGGTAGGAGTGGAATGTGTGAGTCGTTGTTCAAAAAAAAGTGGAAAGCATACACCTGTTTGTATGCAAACACTCAGGAAGTGAACCAGAAGCGAACAAGACCAAGATGTGGATTGTTGAGAGTGAGAGAAGGTACAGAATGAGCAATGTGTGTAACAAAGAAGGGAAGATGGGGGGAAAAGGTAAAAAAGGTAGGTATGTCCTCGAGCTGCCTATATATATCATCTGTAAACCAATGACATATGTGTTGAGCCATGTGACTGTGATGATGATGTAAGCCTAGCGATGGGCTTACAGTCTGTATCCTTTCCATTTGACTAGGAATAGCATTTTCCTTCCTTGTTTCTTTCTTTTTAGAATTTCTTCTATCTCATACTCTTCTTCATCATTTATGATTTCAGAGGGTGGTGGCGATGGCCATTCTTATATCTTGAAACAGGGTCCTTTGTAGGGTGTGAGTAGTACTTCATTGAACACGGGGTGTATCAGCTGCCATGATGCTGGGAGTTCCAGGTGGTATGCTGAGGCTCCTTTCTTTTCAATCACCTTGAACAGCCCGTATCGGAGTGCTGATAACTTCTTTAATGGTCAGTTAACTGTGATATTGATGGCTTCAAGCCATACTCCATCCCCTTTCTTGTATTCACAGGCTGGTCTTCGTCTTGCATCATAATTGTCTTTGGCCTATGTTTGCACATACTACAGCACAGCATTTGCTTCTTTCCATATTTGATCTATTCTTTTGACAAAGTTCTTTGCTGTGGGGTTGTTCCCTTCTGTTGTCTGTGGTTCTTCCTTCCAGGGGTGCATCCTGCAGTTGAGGTAAAATGGTGTCTCCTTCATTCCCTGGTGTATTTTGTCATTATATTAGTACTCTGTGATCACTATCCATTCTGCCCAGTTGTTCTGTAGGTTGTTTGTGAAGTTTCTCAGGAAAGCTTCTGTCTCTTAATGGGATCACTCTGCCTGTCCATCTGTCTGTGGGTGATAGGCTATTGATAGGTTTTGCTTTGTTCCAAGCAATTTTAAAAGTGCTGTCATGAATCGTGCTGTGAATTGGAGTCCTCGGTTGCTGATGATCTTTTGTGAGATTCCATGGAGTCTCTACATGTTGTCTCGGTATAGTCATGTGAGACCTTCTGCTGTGAGTTCAGTGTTTGTGGGAATTAGATGGATCATTTTGGTCAGGCAGTCTGTGACTGCGATGATAGCATTAAAGCCATTCAAGCTGGGTTGTTAGGCTAGATGAATCTTAAAGGACTTGGGCAGACTAAGTGCAAGAGCAGTTTAAGATGATGGCAAAAGGAATATTAAACCTAGTGCTACTGGTACATCTGGAAGTCCTTATATATACTACAGTACTCGAGCATGGACCATGGGCTGCGCAATGCTGTGGACTGCAGATGAGTAAGGCTGGGATGAGATGACTCAGGATGACTAGGGAAGTGAAGATGACTCAACGACTGCATGCTGTGCAGTATGATGGGGAAGGGGTGCGCAGCATGGTGGGGGAGATAAGGATAAGAGAAGGAAGATAAGATAAGAAAAATGAATAGTCTGTAACATGGGTAGCAGTCCTATGAGATCTACCCTGATGTCTTCCTATAGTTGCTGCAGAACCTCATGTGGATGTAGTGGTGCATGTTTCTTTTGTCAGATGATTTTGTTTTGCTGGCATGCTTCGCATCCATTGACATATTTTTTGATGTCCATTAGCATTGATGGCCATCAGTAGGTGCAGTTTATGAGTTCATGCATGCGATATTGTCCTGGGTGTCCTCCTATAGGTGTGTCATGGTGTTCGAACATGATATCTTCCTTTAATTTGTTGTCTGGAGGAATGTAGATTTTTCCTCCTGCATATACAATGTGGTCTTCTTCTGTGAACCAGTGCAGTTTTTCCTTCAGTCCTGTTGTTACAATCATTTCCCTTTGTGTGCATTGTCGAATTTGTTCTATCCTTGGAGGTTCGATCATCGTGATTCCTCTTATTTGTATTGTCTCATTATTTTCTGCTTCTTCTTTCTGTGGATGTTCATCCTTGAACATCATAAATTCAAAATCTCATTCATTATTCTCTTTCAGGTGTCAGATGAATGCGGCTTCTTTGATCATTTGTATGTCGTCTTTCTCTGTTAGGTTTTCTTTATATCCTGCTATTTATGATAGGATGTCTGCTTTTCCATTCACTTTTCCTGGTACATGTCATAGTTCATAGTCATATTCTTATAATTTCAGGTACCAGGTGATCTGTCTTGAATTGAGTCATTGCGGTTTTTGGAAGTATGATAGGTTCTTGTGATCCATTAATATTTCAAACTTCTCTTGAGCTTCTAAAAGGTATTGTCTCCATGTCTTCAGTGCCACCATTATTGCAAGCAGTTCTTTGTCATAGATTTTGTAGTTCTGCTCTGCTAGGGTCATGCATCTTGAGATGAAGGCAATTGGGTGCTACAGTCCTTTCTGCTGTTGTGATAATACCACTCCGATGGCATATTCTGAGGTGTCTGTTTCAACTCAAAATTTTCCCTTTGTTTGTGGTAGTGCTAAGATGGGTGCTGAGGTTATATGTCAGATTAGCTCCTTGAAAGCACTTTGCTGCTTGTCTGTCCACTGGAATGTTTTGTTTCCAGTCAGCTCCGTTAAAGGTTTAGCGACTTTTGCATATCCTTTGATGAATCGTCGGTAAAAGTTTGTGAATCCCAAGAACTTTTGTAGTTCTTTCTTTGTTTTCGAGGTTGGCCAGGATTGTACAGCTGTAATCTTCTCCAGTTCCATTTCCACTTTCCTTTCTCCTATGATATACCCTAGTACTGGGACTTTTGATGATTCCCAGACACATTTCAGTCCTTTGATGAACAGGTCATTCTTGTTCAGTATCTCCATGACTTCTACTGTGTTCTTTTGAAGTTCCTCTTGTATTCATCTAATGATTATGATGTCATCCATATAGATTATGCACACTTTTCTTTATATTTGGTCTTGGAAGGGGCTTGCCATCATTTGGCTGAAAGTGCCTGGTGCATTGCACTGTCCAAAGTACATAACCATCGGTTCGAAGAGCCCTCTTGCTGTTAGGAAGGCTGCTTTCCATTCATCTCCTTTTTGGATGTGAACATTGTTGTATCCCCAAATAATATCAATCTTGTTAAAGTACTTCACTTCTTGTAGTATATCGAGGAGTTCGCTGATGCATGGTAGTAGGAACTTATCCTTGACTGTATATTTATTTATTTCTCAATAATCTTGGATGAGCCGTTTGCTACTGACCTTCTTATTGCGAAAGAAACAGGGTGCTGCATAAGGTGATTTTGAGGGGCATATCTTCCCTGTTCTTAGTCCTTCTTCGATGAAAGCATCTAGTTCTTCTAGTTCTTTCTGTGTCATCGGATAGACCTTGCTTGGTATCGTCTTGGGTGCATCTTTTGTTAAGTTTATTTCGTGGTCCCACTCCTTGTGGTCCAGTAGCTGATCGAAGTTCTTCTTCTTAAAGAGGTGTTTGAATCTCATCAGATATAAAGGTATCTGAGTTCCCATCCTGTCATTGGCTGTGGTCTTCACTGGTTCAGCCACTTTCTGTATTTTGATTGTCTGGTGGTTTATCTTGCATGTTTTGGGGCATCTGTTAAAGACAATCTCTCCTGTCCTCCATTTGATCATTGGGTTGTAATAGACAAGCCAGTCATGTCCCAGTAGCATGTCAGTCTTTCCAATGTCGAGTATAATGGCTTCTATATGCTCTTTGTGTCCTTTAATGTCGATGTGGACTTCTGCTACTTGGTCTGCTGTTTTCTGGCAGTTGAGTGATCCATCTGCATTTATGATTTGAATCTTCTTGATTCATCGTGTCTTTAATCCTATTTTTGTTACTATAGTGGTATTGATGCAGGTCCTGTCTGCTCCACTGTCGACTTCTGGTGTTATCGTTGCTATTCCCTTTCACATTCGTATTTTTGCTGGTACTGCAAGTTCCTTTCTTCTTGGCAGTTTGTCACCTCAGATGGTTTTTCTTGGTGCTTCAGATCGCTTTGCAGAAATGGTGTATTTCAGAATATAGGATGATCTACATCCAGTATCGAAGCAAGTCTGTTTCAGCTGTATGGGTTGCGATTTAGCACCTCTTAATTGGACCCTTCAACAAAATCCTCTTTATCAGAGCTTTCTTCATCCTTGTCTTCTTCATCTTCATCTCCCTCTTCCTTCACTTCTCTGACTTGGGATTTTCCCTTCTTCTTCTTCTTGCAGTTTCATGCATAATGTCCTTTCAAGCTGCAATTGTAACATGTGATGTTTGCTGCTCCTTTTCATGGCTCCGGGCAGTTTCATGAGAGGTGTCCTGGTTTATTGTAGTTGAAGCAATTGTTGCTTCATACTTTATTGACTTCCATGGCTTGTTCTGTTCCTCGGCTTGGGTTTTCTGGCTTGCATTGGCTGTTTGCAGATTCCTCCCTCATTACATTCCTATGTTCATCGATGTTGCATCTAATCGCTTGAACTGTCTTGATATATTCATCTCCATCTGTTGGAAGTTCAGAGATCAAATATACAGCTTCTGCTGTCCTCTGGTTTAGGCTCTTCTCAATGTTAAGCTAGACGAATCTTAAAGGACTTGGGCAGACTAAGTGCGAGAGCGGTTTAAGACGATGGCAAAAGGAATATTAAACCTAGCGCTACTGGTACATCTGGAAGTCCTTATATATCTACAGTACTCGAGCACGGACCATGGGCTGCGCAATGCTGTGGACTATGGATGAGTAAGGTTGGGATAGGATGACTCGGAGTGACTAGGGAAAGGGGATGACTCGATGACTGCGCGCTGTGCAGCATGACTAGGGGAAGGGGATGACTCGATGACTGCGCGCTGCGCAGCATGATGGGAGTGGGGGAGATAGGGGAGAAGATAAGGGAAGGAAGATAAGATAAAGAAAATGAATAGTCCGTAACATCACCCTCTCTTTAGATTCGCGTCCTCGCGAAAACCCTTAGTCCAGCTGTCCCCACCCGTTGTTTTCCCAGGCGCTCATCGTGCGTAGGCCCACGTGTGAATGAGCTCCTCGTTGTAGGAGCGGATGTAGTGAAGTGTGGCGGCAAGGAGTTTGAGTCGCCGGTTTTCGGTGCAAAGCGTTTCTATTGCTTCGCGAAGCGCGATGCGTTCCGCTGTTGTGGGAGCGGTCCCGTCGGGGGTCCGTCCGCTCCAAAGGTGCGTACGGATGGTCATGACATAGCGCCGGTATGCGCCGAGGGTAATGGCGAGGGGGTCCATATAGTCTTTGGCATCGAGGATCTTCGCCAGATTCTCAGCATCGTTCATGATGGGGGTGGGTGCGCGGCTGTCGTCGCTGCTTTCGATGCTGATGGGAGCATTGGTGGTCATAATGTGCATTTTCTGACCTTCTTCCCTCTTTTCGTGGTCCTTTTATCTTGCTCCGTAGTCTTCTTCAGGAAACGGTCTAGAGCTTGCTGCGCATTCTCCAGTTCCTTCTCTTTGATCCATGTGTTTTCCTCATGTCCATATCCTTTCCATTTGACCAGGAATAGCGTTCCTCTTCCTTGTTTCCTTCTTTTTAGAATTTCTTCTATTTCGTACTCTTCTTCATCATTTATGATCTCAGGGGGTGGCGGCGATGGCTGTTCTTGTATCTTGAAACGGGGTCCTTTGTAGGGTGTGAGTAATGCTTCATTGAACACGGGGTGTATCAGCTGCCATGATGCTAGGAGTTCCAGGCGATATGCTGAGGCTCCTTTCTTTTCGATCACCTTGAACGGTCCGTATTGGAGTGCCGATAACTTCTTTGATGGTTGATTGACTGCGATATTGGTGGCTTCAAGCCATACTCCGTCCCCTTTCTTGTATTCACGGGCTGGTTTTCACCTCGCGTTGTAATTGTCCTTGGCTCGTGTTTGCACATACTGCAGCGCGGCGTTTGCTTCCTTTCGGATTTGGTTCATTCTCTCGACAAAGTTCTTGGCCGCGGGGTTATTCCCTTCCGTTGTCTGTGGTTCTCCCTTCCAGGGGTGCATTCCATAGTTGAGGTAGAATGGTGTCTCCTTTGTTCCCTGATGTGTCTTGTCATTGTATTGGTACTCTGCGATCACTATCCATTCTGCCCAGTCATTCTGCAGGTTGTTTGTGAAGTTTCTAAGGAAAACTTCTGTTTCCTGATGGGATCGCTCCGCCTGTCCATCTGTTTGTGGGTGATAGGCCGTTGATAGGTTTTGCTTTGTTCCGAGCAGTTTTAGAAGCGCTGTCATGAATCGTGCTGTGAATTGGGGTCCTCGGTCACTGATGATCTTTCGTGGGATTCCATGGAGTCTCCACACATTGTCTCAGTATAGTCGTGCGAGACCTTCTGCTGTGAGTTCAGTGTTTGTGGGAATTAGATGGATCATCTTGGTCAGGTGGTCTGTGACTGCGGTGATGGTGTTAAAGCCGTTCGAGCTGGGTAGCGGTCCTATAAGGTCTACTCCGATATCTTCCCATGGTTGCTGCGGGACCTCGTGCGGGTGTAGTGGTGCATGTTTCTTTTGTTGGATGATTTTGTTTCGCTGGTATGCTTCGCATCCATTGACATATTTCTTGATGTCTGTTAGCATTGATGGCCACTAGTAGGTGCAGTTTATGAGCTCATGCATACAATATTGTCCTAGGTGCCCTCCAATGGGTGTGTCGTGGTGTTCGAACATGATATCTTCCTTCAATTTGTTATCTGGAGGAATATAGATTTTCCCTTCTGCATATACAATGTAGTTTTCTTCTGTGAACCAGTGTGGTTTTTCCTTCAGTCCTGTTGTTATGATCATTTCTCTCCGTATGCATTGTCGAATTTGTTCCATTCTTGGAGTTTCGATCATTGTGATTCCTCTTGTTTGCATTGTTTCATTATTTCCTGCTTCCCCTTTTGGTGGATGTTCGTCCTCGAACATCATAAAGTCGAAATCTTGTTCATTATTCTCTTCCAGGTGTCGGATGAATGTGGCTTCTTTGATCATTTGTATGTCGTCTTTTTCTGCTAGGTTGTCTTCATATTCCACCATTCGTGATAGGACGTCTGCTTTTCCATTCACTTTTCCTGGCACGTGTCGTAGTTCGTAGTCATACTCTTGTAGTTTCAGATACCAGCCGGTCTGTCTCGAGTTGAGTCGTTGTGGTTTTCGGAAGTATGATAGGTTCTTGTGGTCTGTCAATATTTCGAACTTCTCTCGAGCTTCTAGGAGGTATTGTCTCCATGTCTTCAGTGCCACCATTATCGCAAGGAGTTCTTTGTCGTAGATTTCATAGTTCTGTTCCGCTGGAGTCATGCATCTTGATATGAAGGCAATTGGGTGCCATAGTCCTTTCTGCTGCTGCAATAATACCGCTCCGATGGCGTATCCTGAGGCGTCCGTTTCAACTTGGAATTTTCCCTCTGTTTGTGGTAGTGCTAGAATGGGTGCTGAGGTTATATGTTGGATTAGCTCCTTGAAAGCGCTTTGCTGCTTGTCTGTCCACTGGAATGTTTTGTTTCCCATCAATTCCGTTAAAGGTTTAGCGACTTTTGCATATCCTTTGATGAACCGTCGATAAAAGTTTGTGAACCCTAAGAACTTTTGTAGTTCTTTCTTCGTTTTCGGCATCGGCCAGGATTGTACGGCTGTAATCTTCTCCGGTTCCATTTCCACTTTCCCTTCTCCTACGATATACCCTAGTACTGGGACTTTTGATGATTCCCAGACACATTTCAGTCCTTTGATGAATAGGTCATTCTTGTTCAGTATCTCCATGACTTCTACTGTGTTCTTTTGAAGTTCCTTTCGCGTTCGTCCGATGATTATAATGTCATCCATATAGATTATGCATACTCTTCTTCGTATTTGGTCTTGGAAGAGGCTTGCCATCATTCGGCTGAAAGTGCCTGGTGCATTGCACTGTCCAAAGTACATGACTGTTGGTTCGAAGAGTCCTCTTGCTGTTAGGAAGGCTGCTTTCCATTCGTCTCCTTTTCGAATGCGAATGTTGTTGTATCCCCAGATAATGTCGATCTTGTTAAAGTACTTCGCTCCTTGTAGTACGTCAAGGAGTTCGCTGATGCGTGGTAGTGGGAACTTGTCCTTGACCGTATATTTGTTTATCTCTCGATAGTCTTGGATGAGTCATTTGCTACCATCCTTCTTGTTACGAAAGAAACAGGGTACCGCGTAAGGTGATTTTGAGGGGCGTATCTTCCCTGTTCTTAGTCCTTCTTCGACAAAGGCGTCTAGTTCTTCTAGCTCCTTCTGCGTCATCGGGTATACCTTGCTCGGTATCGTTTTCGGTGCGTCTTTTGTTAAGTTTATTTCGTGGTCCCACTCTTTATGGTCTGGTAGTCGATCGAAGTTCTTCTCTTTAAAGAGGTGTTTGAATCTCGTCAGATATGAAGGTATCTGAGTTCCTGTCCTGTCATTGGCTGTGGTCTTCGCTGGTTCAGCCACTTTCTGTATTTTGATTGTCTGGTGGTTTATCTTGCATGTCTTGGGGCATCTGTTAAAGACAATCTCTCCTGTCCTCCATTTGATCATTGGGTTGTGATAGACAAGCCAGTCATGTCTCAGTAGCATGTCGGTTTTTCCAATGTCGAGTACAATGGCTTCCATATGCTCTTTGTGTCCTTTAATGTCGATGTGGACCTCCGCTACTCAGTCTGCTGTTTTCTGGCGGTTGGGTGATCCGTCTGCATTTATGATTGGAATCTTCTTGATTTGCTGTGTCTTTAATCCCATTTTTGTTACTATGGCGGTATTGATGCAGGTCCTGTCTGCTCCGCTATCGACTTCTGGTGTTATCATTGCTATCCCTTTTCACGTTCGTATCTTCGCTGGTACCGCGAGTTCCTTTCTTCTGGGTGGTTTGTCGCCTTGGATGGTTTTTCTTGGTGCTTCAGATCGCTTTGCAGGAATGGTGTATTTCAGAGTATGGGATGATCTACATCCTGTATCAAAGCGAGTCTGTTTCAGCTGTATGGGTCGCGATTTAGCACCTCTTAATCGGACCCTTCGACAAAACCCTCTTTGTTAGAGCTTTCTTCGTCCTTGTCTTCTTCGTCTTCTTCTCCTTCTTCTTTCACTTCTCTGACTCAGGATTTTCCCTTCTTCTTCTTTCTGCAGTTTCATGCATAGTGTCCTTTCAGGCCGCAATTATAGCATGTGACGTTCGCTGCTCCTTTTTGCGGCTCCGGGCAATTTCGTGAAAGGTGTCCTGGTTTGTTACAGTTGAAGCAATTGTTGCTTCGTACTTTGTCGACTTCCATGGCCTGTCCTGTTCCTCGGCTTGGGTTTCCTGGCTTGGGTTGGTTGTTTGCAAATTCCCCTCTCATCACATTCCTATGTTCGTCGATGTTTTGTCCGATTGCTCGAACTGTCTTGATGTATTCATCTCCATCTGTTGGGAGTTCGGAGATCGAGTGTACGGCTTCTGCTGTTCTCCTGTTTAGGCTCTTCTTGAGTAGGAAACGCGGAGCTGTTCCTGTCATTCCTGCTTTTCCTGCGAGGTCTACAAATTCATCTAGGAATTCATCGATCAGTCGGTTTCCCTGTCTGATGTTGAATAATTTGCTTCCTGCTTGCGACGGTGACATGACATTGCTGAATCGTGTCTGTATTTCGGTTACAAAATCGGCCCATGTGCTTTGGTTGGTCATAGTATCGATTTTCTTCGACACCCAGTGGGCTCCCGGTCCATCGGTCATTCTGGATAGTACCGCTCCGATTTTTTGTGTATCGGTGAGGTCTCCATGTGCAGTTATGTAGAGCTTCATCTTTCTCCACCAAATGTCGAAAGCTGTTCGGTCTCCTGTGAAGGACTTTGGGTCTGCGATAATTCCTTTGTATTCTGTCGCCATTGTTTGTGGGATTTCTTTGTTGCTGTCTTGGTCTTGGCTTTCCCGTTCTTGAGCTTGTTGTGCTTGGGCCTGCTGTTCTTGGATCTGCTTTTGTCTTTGTTCTTCTCTCTGCTCTTTCCAGTAGTCTAGGTCAATTCCTGCGATTCTACAGGCTTGTTCGAATTCGTTCCACTCTGCAGCGGTTGGTCCGTCTGTCTTGGGTAGTCTCTTTCGCTCCCTCCACCGATAGTATTTGTTCCAGTCGCTGTCGCTTACTTTCGCCACAATGGTGCGATTTCCTTTATGCTGTACTTCGGCGGGTCAGTCTTCTGAAGGGGTTCAGCAGTTTCATTCCTATGTGGTCCTGGCTTTGGTATCATCAGCGTACGCTCTGTGCGTCGTGTCCCTTCTGTATTAGTGTATCCTCTTCTTGTACTCGGCGATTGTAGTTTGCAATCTGCTGCTGTCTGAAGCTTTGGGCTTGTGTTCGTTCTTCTCTTGTTCTCTTGCGGATTGGTTCGTCCTCTTCTTCGGCAGGAAGATTCTGGTCTGACCACAGCTCTTCTAGGCTTATCCCGTATTCTCCTTCTAGTAAGAGTTCTGCGATGAGCTGTGCTGTTTCGTTACTGAAGTTTTCAGTAAGCTCGTCTGTGGTGGTGAAGGCAAGTTCTCTCAGAAGTGCCTGTTCTTCTTCTTTGTCGCTACTTGGTGTAGGCGTACGTTCCCTTTCTTGATTGTTTGAATTGCTAGTGTCTCTGCGGTTGGCATGGACTGTCTCTGTGAATGGCGTGGACTGCAATATGTGATCTACTTCTCTGAACCAGGTGTTCTTGTCGCTCATGCTAGTGCTCGCTGGGTCGGCGACTGTTCATCGTCGAATGTTGATTAGGTCTTTGATAAAGTGCGATGTGGTGTGTGTAAGTCTGGGCGAGTCTCGATGAGGTTTAATATCTTGTTAAGCTAGACGAATCTTAAAGGACTCGGGCAGACTAAGTGCGAGAGCAGTTTAAGACGATGGCAAAAGGAATATTAAACCTAGCGCTACTGGTACATCTGGAAGTCCTTATATATCTACAGTACTCGAGCACGGACCATGGGCTGCGCAATGCTGCGGACTACGGATGAGTAAGATTGGGATAGGATGACTCGGAGTGACTAGGGAAAGGGGATGACTCGATGACTGCGCGCTGCGCAGCATGACTAGGAGAAGGGGATGACTCGATGACTGCGCGCTGCGCAGCATGATGGGAGTGGGGGAGATAGGGGAGAAGATAAGGGAAGGAAGATAAGATAAAGAAAATGAATAGTCCATAACACTCAAGTAGGAAACGAAGAGCTGTTCCCATCATTTCTGCTTTTCCTGCGAGGTCTACAAATTCATCTAGAAATTTGTTGATCGGTCGGTTTCCCTGTCTGATGTTGAATAATTTGCTTCCTGCTTGCGATGGTGACATGACATTGCTAAATTGTATCTGTATTTCAGTTATGAAATCGGCCCATGTGCTTTGATTAGTCGTGGTGTCGATTTTCTTTGCTGCCCAGTGGGCTTCTGGTCCATCGGTCATTCTGGATAGTACTGCCCCAATCTTTTGTGTATTGGTGAGGTCTCCATGTGCAGTTATGTAGAGTTTCATCTTCCTCCACCAGATGTCGAAAGCTGTTCAATCTCCTGTGAAGGACTTTGGGTCTGCGATAATTCCTTTGTATTCTGTTGCCATTGTCTGCAGGATTTCTTCGTCGCTGTCTTGGTCTTGGCTTTTCTGTTCTTGAGCTTGTTGTGCTCAGGTCTGCTGTTCTTGAATCTGCTTTTGTCTCTGTTCTTCTCTTTGCTCTTTCCAATAGTCTAGGTCAATTCCTGTGATTCTACAGGCTTGTTCGAATTCGTTCCACTCTGCAGCAGTTGGTCCATCTGTCTTGGGTAGTCTCTTTCATTCCCTCCACTGATAGTATTCGTTCCAGTCATTGTTGCTTACTTTTGCCATAGTGGTGCAATTTTCTTTATGCTGTACTTCGGCAGGTCGGTCTTCTGAAGGGGTTTAGCAATTTCATTCCTATATGCCCCTGGCTTTGGTGTCACTCTCGTTGGTTCTGTCGTATGCTTTATGCATCATATCCCTTCTGTATTAGCATATTCTCTTCTTGTACTCGGCGATTGTAGTTTGCAATCTGCTGTTGTCTGAAGCTTTGGGCTTGCATTCATTCTTCTCTTGTTCTCTTACAGATTGGTTTGTCCTCTTCTTTGGCAGGAAGATTCTGGTCTGACCACAGCTCTTCTAGGCTTATCCCATATTCTCCTTCTAGTAAGAGTTCTGTGATGAGCTGTGCTGTTTCATTACTGAAATTTTCAGTAGGCTTATCTGTGGTGGTGAAGGCAAGTTCTCTCAGAAGTGCCTGTTCTTCTTCTTTGTCGCTACTTGGTGTAGGCATACACTCTCTTTTTCGATTGTTCGAATTGCTAGTGTCTCTGCGGTTGGCATGGACTGTCTCTGTGAATGGCGTGGACTGCAATGTGTGATCTACTTCTTTGAACCAGGTGTTCTTGTCGCTCGTACTAGTGCTCGCTGGGTCAGTGACCACTTGTTGTCGAATATTGATTAGGTCTTTGATAAAGTGCGACATGGTGTGTGTAAGTCTAGGCAAGTCTCGACGAGGTTTAATATCTTGTTAGGCTAGACGAATCTTAAAGGACTTGGGCAGACTAAGTGTGAGAGCGGTTTAAGACAATAGCAAATGGAATATTAAACCTAGCGCTACTGGTACATCTGGAAGTCCTTAAGTATTCTACAGCACTCGAGCACAGACCATGGACTGCGCAATGCTGCGGACTATGGATGAGTAAGGCTGGGGTGGGATGACTCAGAGTGACTAGGAAAATGAAGATGACTCGATGACTGCATGCTGTGCAGCATGATGGGGAGAGATGCGCAGCATGATGGGAGAGGGAAGAGATAAAGGAAGGAAGATAAGATAAAGAAAATGAATAGTCCATAACAGAGGATTTTCCAATGTGCAACGAGTGACCGACATGCCCTCGTTGCCCTCTACATCTCTTTCGGACCCTGCTTCTATAAATAATGATACCCGTGATAATACAGCGCCTGTCCTTTCCCCACCCAAAAAAGTCATATTAGAAAAACCTAAAAAATCTGGACCAAGACCCTGCAAATGGGAGCATGCACTGCCACATGAGTATTGCATATGTGCAACAGACTCCAACTCCCTTCGCCTCAAGGTCAAGGTCCAAACAATGGACACTGGAGAGGTCTTCTCCATCACTGCGCTCCTTGACTCAGGCACAACCAGACTCTTCCTCGATCATGCATTCATAGTGAAGCACCACATCATGACATGACTTCTCACCCAGCTGATACCCATCTGCAATGTTGACGGCACCTCCAATGAAGATGGCATGATCCACGAGGTTGTGGACTTGGTGGTTTGCTATCAAGACCACACTGAGCATGCTGTCTTTGCCGTCACTGGACTTGGACACTAGAAGATGATTCTGGGCTTCCCCTGGCTAAAGCTACACAACTCCGATATCGACTGGGAAAAGGGAACAGTCAAAATCAACCACTGCAAGCACACCTGTTGCACCTGCACAAATGAGGCCAAAGGTGAACATGTGCATATGCAAAAAGACTGCCAGTGCACCTGAACGGCGATCTGCACCTGTCACATTGGCCCCATGCCGCGCCTCATGACTATTGAGGATGACGATGAGCTTCCTGAGATGGGACGCAACCCCGCGGAACTGACTGATGAGCCCATCAAGGAGGGCAATCGCCTATTCATGATCCCCATGCATGACCTGCTGACTGAGACCATTCGCGCCACTGCGAATATCTCTCAACGTCTCACTGCCATACATGCGAAGAATAGTGGCATTCACACCTTTCGTGATTTGGTTCCGGACCACCTCCATGAGTTCGAGGATGTCTTCGCGAAGTCCTCCTTCGACATGCTCCCCGAGCATTGCCCCTGGGACCACATGATCGAACTGGTCCCTGACGTGAAAGTGAACTCATGCAAGATCTACCTGCTCAGCCTCGACAAGCAGAAGGAGCTTGACACGTTCCTCGAAGAATACCTCATAACTGGCCACATCCACCCCTCAAAGTCCCCCATGGCTGCACCCTTCTTCTTCATCAAGAAGATGGACAGAACCCTTCACCCCATGCAGGACTATCGTGCACTCAATGCCATCACCATCAAGAACCGGTACCCGATACCTCTCATATCAGATCTTGTCAATCAATTGCATAGTGCGAAGTACTTCACTAAGCTCAATGTGCGATGGGGGTACAACAACGTTCACATTCACAAAGGCGATGAGTGGAAGGCCACGTTTTGCACCAACTGCGGCCTGTTCAAGCCGCTCGTGATGTTCTTCAGTATGACCAACTCCCCTGCGACGTTCCAGACCATGATGAATGACATCTTCCATGACCTCATCATGGAAGGCGTGGTCTGCGTGTACCACGACAACATCCTGATCTTCACCAAGACCCACAAGGAACACTGCTGCATCACACGCCTAGTCCTGAAATGCCTTCACAAACACAAGCTGTACCTCAAGTGGGAGAAATGCAAGTTCGAATGCATGCACATTGAGTACCTTGGCCTCATCATTGAGGAAGGCCAGGTGTGCATGGATCTGGTCAAGGTCACTGGAGTTGCGGAGTGGCCGAAGCCGTGAAATCGCAAGGAAGTTCAATCCTTCCTCAGCTTTGTAAACTTCTATCGCTGTTTCATCTACAACTTCTTGCACCACGTGTGCCCCCTCTTTGATCTCACCAAGGCCAATGTATGCTTCCACTGGGGTGAAGCTGAACAGACCACATTCAAGGCACTCAAGGACATGGTCATGAGCGAGCCCATCCTGATCTTCCCCAACAACAACTGGCCCTATCATGTCGAGGCCGACAGTTCCAACTTCACAACTGGCATGGTTCTGTCCAGGAATCTCATGAGGATGGCAAGTGGCACCCAATCACATTCTACTCCAAGAGCCTCTCTGACATGGAATGCAACTACAAGATCCATGACAAGAAGATGCTCACGATTGTTCACGCTCTCGAGGAATGGCATCACTTCCTCGAAGGTGCGCGCCACCCCTTCGAGATCTGGATGGACCACAAGAACCTTAAGTACTTCCGCACTGCACAGAAGCTCAACCAGTGATAAGTGCAATGGTTACTCTACCTCTTGCGCTTCGACTTCTCTCTGCACCACCACTCTGGCCGCTCCATGGGTAAATCCAATGCATTATCGCGAAGGGCAGACCATGGAGACGGATCATCCAACAACTGTGACATTGTCCTGCTCAAGCCTGAGCTGTTCGTGATTCGCGCCACCGAGGCGATTGAAGTTGAAGGCCCTGAGCAATGGTTACTCAAGGAGGTACGAATGAAGAATCACAAAGAGGAGTTTGAGGAGTCAGTCGCGAAGGCTGCACGCGATCTCACACGGACTCACACCAATACGGTCCATAGCTCTGACTGGACCAAGACCGATGGGCTACTCTTCTATCATGGCCACATCTACATACCCTGTAACCTGGACTTACACCAGTGCATAATCGAACTCCATCATGATTCGCGCATCGCAGGGCATGCTGGCTGCTGGAAGATGCTCAAACTGGTCAGTCACAACTACTGGTGGCCTTCTATGTCACTGTTAGGCTAGATGAATCTTAAAGGACTTGGGCAGACTAAGTGCAAGAGCAGTTTAAGACGATGGCAAAAGGAATATTAAACCTAGTGCTACTGGTACATCTGGAAGTCCTTATGTATACTATAGTACTCGAGCATGGACCATGGGCTGTGCAATGCTGCAGACTGCAGATGAGTAAGGCTGGGATGAGATGACTCAGGATGACTAGGGAAGTGAAGATGACTCAACAACTGTGCGCTGCACAGTATGATGGGGAGGGATGCACAGTATAATGGGAGAGATAAGGATAAGAGAAGGAAGATAAGATAAGAAAAATGAATAGTCCGTAACAGTCATGTCAGATTGGCCTGTACTGCAAGTCATGTGACATGTGCCTCCGGACAAAGATTCAGTGCAATGCGCCACAAGGCGAGCTTCGCCCCCACGACATTCCCCCATTGCACTGGCACACCATTAGCATCGACTTCATCGTGGAACTCCCCAAGTCCAATGGATACGATGCAATCATGGTCATGGTGGACAAGCTCTCCAAGCATGCACACTTCATCCTGATGCACATGATGTGCACTGCCCTCGGTGCCACATGGCTCTTCCTCGAGCATGTCTGGTGGCATCACAGACTACCGATGCACATCATCTCCGATCGTGGCATGCAATTTGTCACGAACTTTACCAAGGAGCTGTACAACATTCTCAGCATCGAACATGTGCTCTCAACAGCCTACCATCCATAGACCGATGGCCAGACAGAGCATGTTAACCAGGAGCTCGAGCAGTACCTTTGCGTATTCATCAGCGAGCATCAGGACAACTGGTTCGACCTGATCCCGATGGCCAAGTTCGCATACAACAACCATGTTTATAGTGCAATGCAGTACTTGCCATTCTATCTTGAGACAGGCTGCCACCTGCGCATGGGATTCAAACCATGCAAATCCCCCACTGCCAAAGGCACGAATGAGTTCATTGACCGCCTTCGCACAACTCTGGAGGAAGCATGAGCCACCCTCGCAAAAGTGCGCGATGATATAGTGAAGTACTATGACTGTCACCGGTGTTGTGCGCCTGATCTCAAACCAGGGGACAAGGTATACCTTGCCATGAGCGACATCCACACATTGCAACCATCCGTGAAGTTGTTGCACCGCTACCTAGGCCCCTACAAGATTGAACGCAAGGTTGGCTTGCATGCGTATCGGCTCAAGCTCACCAGTGACATGAGTAGGTTATACCCGGTCTTTCCTGTCGTCAAACTGCTGCACCAACCCGCCGACACATTCCCAGGCTGCCCGCGATGCGAAGTCCTGCCACTGGAGTTGATCGATGGAAAAGAGGAGTATGTGGTAGAGGAGATTTTGGATAGCTGGAGAATGTGAGGGAAGGTTCAATTCCTGATCTCGTAGAGAGGGTATGACTATGGGGAGAATTTCTGGGTGAATGAAGAACATGTACATGCACCCGACCTCGTCACCAACTTCTATCATGAAAACCCAACCGCAGCTGGCGCTCCTGTCGAATGCTGATTGCCTGAACATGCATGATCATGTGCATAATCATGTGCACCATGTGAATTTGTCAAGCCCGAGGTTGATATCAATGAACCACGATGTACTCGAGGGCGAGCACATCCTTAAGGGAGGAGTAATATCAGGGGACATCCCATTTCTGCAACCAAGTCCCCTCGACAACGTGACCCGAATGCACCTAACGCATCACACATGATCCAATGCCCCTCAGCTAGTCGATCATGCATGATCCTGCATTGCACACATGTCGCATCACTTCATATCAGAACTCACTCACTTATACACCACATGTTTGTCTCGTGCCCTCCATGTGTCCGCTGCATGTTTTATAGTATATAGTTAGGTAGCACCCTAGAGGGGATCCTCAGAGTATTCTCTTAGGTTTCCCCTCTAGGTGAGTTGGTGTATATATCTAGCTACCAATCCAGCCTTAGGTTTCCCCTCTAGGTCCATCGGAGCCTCTTGCGTGCATCGCGCGTCGTGCCCAGGTCATCCTCAGCGGTCACCCTAACAGCTTGTCTATTACAACTCAATGATCAAATGGAGGACAGGAGAGATTGTCTTTAACAGATGCCCCAAAACATGCAAGATAAACCACCAAACAATTAAAATACAGAAAATGGCTGAACTAGCGAAGACCACAGCTAGCAACAGGATGGGAACTCAGATACCTTCATATCTGATGAGATTCAAACACCTCTTTAAAGAAAAGAACTTTGATCAGTTACTGGACCACAAGGAGTAGGACCATGAAATAAACTTAACAAAAGATGCACCCAAAATGATACTGAGCAAGGTCTATCTGATGATGCAAAAGGAACTAGAAGAACTAGATGCCTTTGTTAAAGAAGGACTAAGAACAAGAAAGATATGCCCCTCAAAATCACCTTATGCAGCACTCTGTTTCTTTCGCAATAAGAAGGATGGCAGCAAACGACTCATTCAAGACTATTGGGAAATAAACAAATATATAGTCAAAGACAAGTTTCTATTACCATGCATCAGCAAGCTTCTTGACATACTACAAGGAGCAAAGTACTTTAACAAGATTGACATTATCTGGGGATACAATAATGTATGCATCCAAAAAGGAGATGAATAGAAAGCAGCCTTCCTAATAGCAAGAGAACTCTTTGAACTAACAGTCATGTACTTTGGACAGTGCAATGCACCAGGCACTGTTATCTGAATGATGGCAAGCCTCTTCCAAGACCAAATATAAAGAAGAGTGTGCATAATCTATATAGATGACATCATAATCATTGGATGAATATGAGAGGAACTCTAAAAGAACACAATAGAAGTCATAGAGATACTGAACAAGAATGACCTATTCATCAAAGGACCAAAATGTATCTGGGAATCATCAAAAGTCCCAGTACTAGGATATATCATAGGAGAAGGGAAAGTGAAAATGGAACCAGAGAAAATTACAGCCATATAATCCTGGCCAACCCCAAAAATGAAGAAAGAACTACAGAAGTTCTTGGGATTCACAAACTTTTACCGATGATTCATCAAAGGATATGCAAAAGTCACTAAACCTTTAACAGAGCTGACTGGAAACAAAATATTCCAGTGGATAGACAAGCAGCAAAATGCTTTCAAGAAGCTAATTCAACATATAACCTTGGCACCCATCCTAGCACTACCACAAACAGAAGGAAAATTCCGAGTTGAAATGGATACCTCAGGATATGCCATCAGAGCAGTACTATCACAATAGCAGAAAGGGCTATGGCACCCAGTCGTCTTCATTTCAAGATGCATAACCCCAGCAGAGTAGAACTATGAAATCTATGACAAAGAACTCCTTGTGATAATAGTGGCACTGAAGACATGAAGACAATACCTTCTAGAAGCTCAAGAGAAGTTTGAAATATTGACAGATCACAAGAACCTATCATACTTCCGAAAACCACAGCAACTTAATTCAAAACAGATCAGCTGGTACTTGAAATTACAAGAATATGACTATGAACTATAACACATACCAGAAAAAGCGAATGGAAAAGCAGACATCCTATCATGAATAGCAGGATATGAAGAAAACCTAACAGAGAAAGATGACATACAAATGATCAAAGAAGCCACATTCATCTGATACCTGGAAGAGAATAATGAATGAGATTTCAAATTTATGATGTTCAAAGATGAACACCTACAGAAAGAAGGAGCAGAAAATGATAAAACAATACAAACAAGAGGAATCACAATGATTGAATCTCCAAGGATAGAACAAATTCGATAATGCACATGAAGGGAAATGATTATAACAATAGGACTGAAGGAAAAACTGCACTGGTTCACAGAAGAAGACCACATTGTATATGCAGGAGAGAAAATCTACGTTCTCCTAAACAATAAACTAAAGGAAGACATTATGTTTGAACACCATGACATACCCATTGGAGGGCATCTAGGACAATATCATATGCATGAGCTCATAAACTGCACCTACTGGTGGCCATCAATGCTAATGGACATCAAAAAATATGTTAATAGATGCAAAGCATATCAGCAAAACAAAATCATCTAATAAAAGAAACATGCACCACTACACCTGTATGAGGTTCCACAGCAGCCATGGAAAGATATTGGAGTAGATCTCATAGGACTACTACCCAGCTCAAATGGCTTTAATGCTATTGCTGCAGTCACAGACCACCTGACCAAAATGATCCATCTAATTTCCACAAACACTGAACTCACAGCAGAAGGTCTTGCACAACTATACCAAGACAATGTATGGCAACTCCATGGAATTTCACGAAAAATCATCAGCGACTGAGGATCCCAATTTGCAGTGTGATTCATGACAGTGCTTCTAAAGCTGCTTGGAATGAAGCAAAACCTATCAACGGTCTATCACCTACAGACAGATGGACAGGTGGAGTGATCCCATCAAGAGATGGAAGCTTTCCTCAGAAGCTTCACAAACAACCTACAGCATGACTGGGCAGAATGGATAGTGATCGCAGAGTACTAATATAATAACAAAACACACCAGGGAATGAAGGAGACACCATTCTACTTCAACTATGGAATGCACCCCTAGAAAGGAAAACTACAGACAACAGAAGGGAACAACCCCACAGCAAAGAACTTCATTGAAAGAATGGACCAAATATAGAAAGAAGCAAATGCTGTGCTGCAGTATGTACAAATACGGACCAAAGACAATTATGATGCAAGATGAAGACCAGCCTATGAATACAAGAAAGGAGATGAAGTATAGCTCGAAGCCACCAATATCACAGTCAATCAACCATCAAAGAAGTTATCAGCACTCTGATATAGACTGTTCAAGGTGATCAAAAAGAAAGAAGCCTCAGTATATTGCCTGGAACTCCCAGCATTATGGCAGCTGATATACCCCGTGTTCAATGAAATACTACTCACACCCCATAAAGGACCCTATTTCAAGATACAAGAGTGACCATCACCACTACCCTCTGAAATCATAAATGATGAAGAAGAGTATGAGATAGAAGAAATCCTAAAAAGAAAGAAACAAGGAAGGGGAATGCTATTTCTGGTCAAATGGAAAGGATACAGACATGAGGAAAACACATGGATCAAAAAGAAGGAACTGGGGAATGTGCAGCAAGCTCTAGACCGCTTCCTAAAGAAGACTGCAAACTAGGATAAAAGGATCACAAAAAGAGGGAAGAAGACCAAAAATTGCACACTATGACTACCAACGCCCCTATCAGCATCAACAGCAGCGATGACAGCCATGCACCCACCCCTAATCGCCCAAGTGACCTTAAGAATCTGGCAAGGATTCTCAATACTAGTGACTATATGGACTCTCTTGCCATCATACTCAGCACATATCTGCACTATATTATGACCATTTGCATGCATCTTTGGACTGGATGAACCCCTGATGGGACTGGTCCTATAACAGCAGAATGCATCATGCTCCGCGAAGCAATGGAAATGCTTCACACTGAAAACTGGTGACTCAAGCTCCTTGCCACTATCCTCTATCACATCCACTCCTACAATGAAGAATTCATTCATACATAGGCCCCACATGCAGCAACCACCTGAGAAAGCAACAACAGATGGGGACAGCTGGACTAGGATGTTTCGCAAGAACACAAATCTAAAGAGAGGGTGATGTTACGAACGTCGCTTGAAGGACCATTCATTTTCTTATCTTATCTTCCTTCCCTTATCTCCCTTCTCCATTGCGCTGTGCAGTGCACAGTCATCAAGTCATTTTCACTTTTCTAGCTATTCTGAGTCATCTCATTCCAGTCTTACTCATCTGCAGTCTATAGCATTGTGCAGTCCATGGTCCGTGCTTGAGTACTGTAATATATATAAGGACTTCCAGATGTACCAGTAGTACTAGGCTTAATGTTCCATTTGCCATTGTCTTAAACCACTCTTGCACTTAGTCTGCCTGAGTCCTTTAAGATTTGTCTAGCCTAACAAAATTAAGTATACCTTGGACTCATTCTGCTAATAAATCTGTTGAGCCATTCAGAGTAGAGTGTATTCTTTTATGAGACTAAATTCTTGTACACCTTCTCATTTGAAATATTCTTTGAGATTAGGAATGTTTCTCATATTGATATTTGATGATATATAATCAGCCGGTGAAGCAGTGCTTCTTCTCAGCTCTAGCAAAAACCCTGTTTAAGCTCTTTGATGTAGGCAGTGGTTAGTTCATTCTGCATCTCCATATTCTGTGCAGCATATTTCAGTTGAAGGTTCATTAGGCAGTTTTGTCTGATGTGCCCTTTCTGTCTGCATCAGAAGCAGCAGCCTTTATGTCTCATCCAGTCAGTGTTCATAGTGTTAGAGTTAGGCCATTCTTGAGCATTACCAGTTACTAGTGCTGGAGTTTGCTCCTTAGGTGCTGTTACTCTCTGAGTCAGTTTTGGAGTCAGTCTATTGGTCGTTCTCTAATGCTGAATTCCTTCTGAGCCTGGCAATATTGCCTATCTAGTTCTATCACACATCTGTACCACCAGTCAATGTTCTCTTCATAGACACCTCCTAGTTTGATAATATATCATCCAAGTGCCTGGTCAAGTCTGTATTTGAAAATATCAATAAGGGCAATGTTATTGTATTCTGTCAAGGGAGCTCAGCTCCAGAATTCAATAATGTAGACCTCAACCAGTTATTGGTGCTGTGACAGTTCCTTAATCCAGATGATTGCATCATTCTATGTCTCTATTGTTATGAAGAATTCCTTGGCTTCTGTCTTGAAACTCTCCTAGTCTTTGAATAGTGATAGATGTCCAAGCAGGTCTATTCTGACTTTCGAGTGTTAGCCGTTGCTAGTATAATGATGTGTCCATGTTTCCAATCATTGTAGATGGAGTGATATCTGAACTTTTGCCTGTGATTGTTCAATTCCATTTTGAACTCAAGCCATTCTTGTAGCTTGGAGTCTGCCCAGTTCTGTGCACATTTGGCCTTGCCTCCTGTAATCCATTGCAATATGTAGGTAATCATATTCCACTTGTTGGTAATTCCCTCTTTGTTGAAGTAGACTTCTATCTATTCAAGCCAGCTTCTAATTAAACTAGGATTCCTTTTATATAGATCTGGTGATTCTGATTTTGTTCTTTTAGGCTTTTTGCCCAAGTCCAATTCTTCTTTGATTACATTGACCAAAGTCTGGATTGCATTCTGTACTTGTTTGGCCTACTGTGGGTTGTTTCAGAGGATGCCCTAGGCCAGGGCAAGAGGGTTAGAAGTAAAGAGAATAGTAAGAATAATGGTGATAAAAGCAAATAGTATAGCAATGAGTTCTATTATAAGTATTGGTGTATCTGAGGAAAAGGATAGTGCTTGTTAAACTACAGAAGGGTCAGCTCAAATCCCTATAGCTATAGAGTCAAGAAAGGTTTCATCATCAGAAATCCCAGCAGTCTGGCAATTCCTTTCTCACTTTAAGTCAATGACATGTTCCCAATAGTGATCTTCAATGGGTGCATTTGAGAAAAAGTCAGTGGGTGGGGACTATCCACATATTCAAGTCCTTTGATCTCTTTTGCTGAAGTACATCCTGGGCCAACAAACTACCTGGTCAGACATGTGGTAGGGATCTCCAAGGATTACCCTAGCATAGCCTTAGATGTTCAAATTCAGATAGAGTCAGGCTCAATATTACTTTTAGTTCTTTCGCATGTCCTAGTGCTATGAACAAAGACTTTGAGTGAGAATCAAAATACAGTTAGTATAGGGTAGGGACTGGGATTTGAGAATAAAAATGTTAGTATCAGTTGGTGAAAGAGTTGTGAGGATGTAGTGGGTTTCTATAGTTGCATAGCACTTAGAGCCATTGGGCAATGAAGGAAGAGCCTAGCAGTAAGAGAGGTGTGAGGTGCGCAAGGGATAGCTTCAAGCTTTTGCTATGCAAAACCAAATCTGCATGCAAGTCACTTATGTCAAGTGGATAGTGAGAGGCAGAGAGAAGTATGCTACTATTTAGCCAGCTCAAAGCTGAGTTCTATCATACAAGTCCTACCTATGTACTTATATAGAGTTATGCTGCTCTGCCATATATTATCCTTATGCTATGAGAAACTATTGCTACTGGTTGCCCAAGTTGTTGCTAACTGAGTGCCTCATATTATTCTGCAGATGATGAGTAAGATTCTCTTAGTGCTGACATGTCCCATCATGTGATTTCCTCATGTCTTTCTTATGTTGTGTCTCATGCATTTATCCATTATGTGGTTGGTCTCTGTCACATGCTTGTCATCATGGCATTTTCTGATAATGATTGGCTTGAAAATTGTAATATTATATACCTGTTGTTACTTGCAGCCTAAGGTCACATTTCATTTTAAATCATCACACCTCCATTGCTATTAATCATCATTTATCCAGAAATAAGAGTAATTGAGCTTGATTATCTAGTACTACTACTACAGTATGGAGCATTGTTTTGACCTATCAGTGCAGATAGCAAATCTCACTACTGCCTTTCATAAAGCCCTACAAAAGAGCAAGCATATTCTAGTCATTGCTAGAGCTAGTCTATCAGCTGCTTTAGATTACAGTAGAAATTCTAGGCAACTGGAGTTGAATATAATAGACAGGTATTTCTATCTTTCATAATGGTGTAGATATGTAGTGATTACTGGATGCCACAACTCTAGCAATGCCTGAGGCATTCAATGAGAACCCTTCCTTGGTTTGGCAATTTTATCATTACAGATAAAGCAAAGCATTGGCAGTGAAGCTGAATCCTGCCCATGAGATTTTTACTAAATTATCTGTGCTATGATATCTCAAGAAAGTCACTCTTAAGGCAAAAACCTTCTGTCTCATCACTCAGAACATTGACAGACTATTGGTGGTGGCTTTGCAGGCAGTTTCTGAGAGGCTGACATGCAAGTCACAAAACAGGTCCAAAGGACTGACAAGGCAACTCATCTTTGCAGACTGCATTTTTGAAATGCATAGGCACATCTTTAACATCTATTGCACTAAGTGTGACTGGTGCCTGAAGGATAGAACAGATCCACTCTGTTCTACATTGGACACTGCTGATGTGGCTTTCAAAAACTACAATGAAGTGGGGGCCAATGACATAAATATCCCAGTGGAAGAGCTGCTGCATTGTCCAATCTACAATGCTCTTGCAAGGCCAGGCATTGTATGATTTGGCAAAAAACCATACCATCTTGATGAGGTCAACAGCATTGTATACAAAGCAGACATGTGCCTTGTAATTGGCACTTTCTCAGTTGTACTTTCATCATTCTTTCTGATGACCTCAAGCTTGGATTACTGATTTAAATGGTGACAGGTGCAGCCTGCATCAATGTATGCATATCAAGTCAAAAGATACAGTGGAAAAGTAGCAGTCTTCAACTTGGATCCTAGTGAGAAGGATTAAAAAGCTGATTTCATATTCCGTGGTCACTGTGAAACAATACTCCCTTCACTGTTTCCAGAACTCGCGGATTGAGCATTATTCTAAGAAACTTGTGCTTGCATGCATAACAATTTGAAGCCCGGATTTCTCCGACCGCTGACTAAGCCCAAAGTGATTTGCTAAGCAGGAGGCTGCACTGACGGCCTATCCACCAACCACAATGGCCAATCTCGACTCCCTTAACGTTCTTGTCCACGCATTCCCTCCCTTTTCTTCTCTGAATCTGCGTTTACCTTCGTCAACGCCGGTCTCATCCATTCTGCCTCTGCTATGTGCCCGCCATACCAGGTTACCGGCCAACATCGTCGATCCGTCGGAGTTTGTCCTAGCAACCCATACAGGTCGGATCCTGTCTGACGACGATGCCCCAGTGTCGTCACTGTTGGAGGAAGGCTTCGGGGCTTCGGGACCTTCATTCATCACCCTTCGGTTAACTCCTCGTGTGTTGGGAGGCAAAGGAGGTTTCGGGTCGCAGCTGAGGGCGGCGGGTGGTAGGATGAGTAGTCAGAAAACGAGCAACAATGACTCTTGTCGAGACCTGAACGGCAGGAGACTGAGTACGTTGAAGGAAGCCAAAAAGTGAGTGCAACGAGGAGCGTAACTTTTGTTCAACGACTGACGAACATCTGTGATATTTTCAGGCTTGCGGAATATCTCGAGTCTGAACCTGAAAGGCTTGCAGCAAAGGCCAAAGCTCAGAAAGAGAAGCTCGAAGCTCTTGAACGCAAGCTTGGCCTTGATGCCAACAATAGAGATAAATCGGGCGACACCGCTACCTTGGCTGGGACGAAACACCGTTTCGATGACACGGAATTCCTTGAACAAACTAAAGAATTGACAGAAGGCGTCAAGAACGCAGTCAGTGCTGGTATGTTGAATATGTGTCTGTATTGTGGGTCGTGCCTAACGTCCTATTAATGATAGCTATGCTGAAGAAGAGGAAAAAGCCCAAGCTGTCTCCTTCGCCACCCGAAGCGTCCGACTCGACGAAGCAGGCCGATTCCGCCACCAAAGCGTCGAAGGCTCCATCAGAAAAGTTGGCCGAAACTTCCTCAGCCATCCCCGTCATTCCAGCCGTTCCTCTGGATGCTGTTGGAGCATGATGAGCCTTCTTTTCCTTTGTATTGTACGAGACTTGTGTCATTTATCTCTAATTGATTTGTAACTTTCCTCTGTTTTTGGACCATAGTAGTTATTAGTCAGGACACCGACGCGTGAACACGTGACTTTGTATATCTTATTGACGCGCTGAATTTCGCCAACTCAGTTCAACGCCACAAATTTCGCGCTACTTCATGGCACTCAAAAGATCCTCCGAGCTCGCTGATTTCGACGATGATGGCGACATCTTTATAACCAGGCATCTTCCTCCAAAGCGTCGTCAATATTCCTTTCCTCGGACGCCACTTCCTGCTCCTCGCCCACAGCTATTTTCCGCACCTGGGACACCCTTCACACCGCTTCCCACCCGCCCTCACGACTCGCCGTCGAATCCGTTTAGCCGAAAACGCGCGCAAACCTTGACGCATACGCTGCCACCCATAACAACCTTCGGAAAACACCTCCCACTCCGTTTTCAGCTCATTCGTTCGAGTCTTTCTCCGAGGCTGGGTGGCACGTACCGCGTGGTCCAAGTACCGCTGAATTACACCTTTGTGCACCTCAGATTCCTCATCTCCTTTCTGTTCGGCGGCGGGTGGCATGCGAACCCGAAGGAGGACAGGCATTTGTTCGAAGTCAAGAAGCGGATCGTGATTTACAGCATGGCGTATAAACCCGGGCAGATCAAGTCGGGCGCGACGTGCGTCAAGCTCTCTAATGTCCGTGATCCGTGCAGGTACCGGCCGGAGGTTGACGAGGACGAGGATGCGTTCACGAGCGAGGATGACAAGCCCTGGGAGCAGAATAGTGGCGACGACAAGGCTGCGGAGGAAGACGACGAGGAATGCGACGATTGGATATGGCAAGCTGAAGAGGACTTTACGTTAGGTCATGTCTGGCCCAGGGGTGGAGATCTTTCTCGCGGCATAATATACGTAGGTTCCTTCTTTTTGTCGTCGACTTGCTGGACTAAAGCAGAATTTTCCGTATAGCATCATAATAACTCCACTGCGATACATATAACACTCAATGCAACGACTATCCCCAAACGCCGAGGCCGATCCAATACTCCCTATGTTTTTAGCGCGCGGGGCCGAGTCCAGTTATTTCCTCGCCTCCCCCCGCCTCTACCCAAGCCAATATTTTCTGTCCCGACGGATAAGCTCAAGACACCAGATTGGCGGCTCAAGACGTCTTCGGCCAAGACGCCCGCCCCGGCAGACGATGCCGACGTCGACGCCGAGGGAGAGTACGATCCGGATTATGGAGACGCGTCGTCGAGCATATTCTTCCTCGGCGACGACAACGACGAGAAGGAGGAACAAGACCCAGAACACGACATCAACTCCGAAGTCGAAAGCGACAAAGAGGAGGATCCTGCCCTCTTGTTGGACGCGAAGACGTTCAATCCGGACCACGCGTTTGAAATGTTCATAAAGCGCTTGCATTCGCGTCTCAGACATATCGGAGCGCCCGTGTCGTGCCTCGAGCCGGAGGACGATTTTTCGGAAGACGAAGGCAACGACGAGAACGTCCCTCCTCCCAGTTCGACACCGGGTCTGGACTACTCTCACGCCTCTTCCTCTCCCGTCTCCTCTCCCGTCAAATCACCTGCCGCTGCGCTGTCTCTGCGATACCCTCTCGAGTCTCTCGCAAAAATGAAATACGCGTACACGCCTGCGCCGCCGGTCGCACCGTGGAAGCGGAGGCGGATCGAGCGCGTTGAGAAACGGCTTGAGCGGATGAAGAAGGGCGACTGGATCTGCAGTGCGGATGAGGACAAGGAAAAGGATGAAGACGACGAGGACGAGATCGACGCGTCGGCGGACGGTAGGAACGTCGGGAAGAGCGATGGCAATGCAGACGATGGAGACCATGTTTTTGTTCGCCCAAAGCTTGCGCCTGGCGAAGTCTGGGATCCATTCGGTGAAGAATCTGAGGTCTAATGTCTTTTCATCTGTCCACATTACAGGATTTTCCTGGTTATCAGCTAGATATGTATTTTATTTTTTTTTATACCCTGCAACCGAGTTAGATCTAATGTACAATATCACATTGCGCTGTGTTTTCCAAGAACCACACCTTGACAGCCGAGCCTGGCGATTAATTAATGCTTCAAGCTGTTTTTCCATTCCTTCTCAGAACAGAACCTAAGAGTACAACAATAAGACCAGCTAGGTAATATAGCATTCTAACTCTCGCCCCGCTTCAAGCGGCAGACATCCTACACCAACGCTCGCCAATCTAGACAAGCTTGGCCAAGCTCAATGTATTCTTGCCAACATCTGTCGAGAAGTACGCGTTCTTCAAGAACACGTCGCCAACCTGTTGTTTTCCAAAGTTAACGCAATGCAAGCGGCGGAGGGGAAAAAAAGATGCGCACAAGCCACTCGTTGGCTCCTCCAATGTTGCCAGAAGCAATACCCGAGATGCAATCGCCGTTGGGGTCGGCAGCATTGACGGGCTGGAACGCGATGTCCCGAGGATCAATGGCAAACGTGGCACCCCCGAACGAGAGCGCGACGCTCGCCTGGGTATTGCAAGGCACGGTGAAGCCGCCCTGGCCATCGGATTTTGCGCCCTGGATCTGCTGGTGCACGGCTGTCGCGTCAGCGGCGGGCGCGATGATCAGGGTAGTGCCCGTGTCGAGAATGGCGGTGCGACCTTGTAGACCAAGGTCCTGCCCGTCGACGGAGACGGCGTCCATGCCAGCTTCCCAGAATCCTTGCTGGCTCACGTTGGGCACGTTGACAAGGGTCTGGGCGTCGAACTTGGTCTCATCGAGGCCACTGTTCGTCACGGAAGAGTAAATCGAACCTAATTGAACAACAGGTGGAGAGAAGGACTCACCCAAACGTTATCTCACCATCATTCTTGTTGTCTAGCAGACGCGAAATCTTGTACGAGGTGATGGCATCTTGGACTAGGCCGGCTTTGGCCAAAGCCTCGATGGGTGTCAACGTTTGTTGCTGGGAAAGAGTCTGGTATTTGGCAGAGAAAACCGCTATTAATGCAATTTGTGAGCTATAGTAGTTTCGGCAACTTACAGATTGAGCCAGTCCCATGAGACCATCGAAGGGTGTGGTGTTATCGGAAAATTCAACACTTTCAGTGGTTGCGACGCCGAAGGTGTGGCCAGTGAGCTTGAGACCCGCAACATCGATATTGTCTTGAATGACATTGCCGGACACTTGACCTGTGCCATAAGTGATTTGGAACGGCGTGTTCGTGGCCTTGAAAGTATTTGAGCCCTGAGGTCCAAGGAAATTGTGGTTTCCCTTTGGCAGGTGTTATGACACAGCAGTGTTCGTTCGGATTGAAAAACACTTACACATCCACCACCGGCATCAGACTGGCAATTTTCTGCACCGACCCACAAGTCAGCCGAACCAGAGTCCATCAGAATCAAAAAGTTCCGAGGCGGTGTTCCCATCTTGATAGTGGCAAGGTATCCGATATCATTGGCTCTGCAGATGGTAAACTAAGGCAATTCATGAAAAAGATCAACTCTGTGCTTACTCGATGTCAAGGCCTAGAGAATTTTGACCGCTGGGGGCATTTGCAGGAGTTACTACATCAGGTTGAGCGGCGGCGCTGTAACAGTATTCAATGCCATATTCGTTCGTTAGCGGGTTCACGTACCTAGCTGTTTGGTTGGCGGTGTTGCCTGTCGCACCTCCAGCACCACCGGCCCCGATAGTGGTCTTGCTCTTTGCTTTCCCGGTGTTGTTGCCGGTCGCTCCACCGTTCTGGCCTTGTTTGGTCCTCTGACCGCCGGTGGCACCATTCTGGCCTACTCTAGTCCGCTGAGCGCCAGCAGCACCATTCTGGTTCCGTTGGGTCCCCTGAGCTGCGGCAGTGTTCTTGTTCTTAGCGGTGGCACCTGCAAGTACGGCGCCAGACCCGGTAGTCTTGGCATTTGTCTGCGAGTTGATTCTCGAAGGGACACCAACGCGATTGTAACGCCTTGTAAGGCCCTCGGAGCCATCTTCTTCAATGGAAAGCACGCGTTTCCGGAGATTGTTCGCTAGCTCCTCATCGGAAGGGACTTCACGACCCGTCATCCGGGCATATCGACGGTGACTGCGGTTAATGTTCTGCTGATGAGCCTGAAAAGAAAGATATATCAAGGACGTCGGGCAGGCGTTTGCCCATCGTATCAACTCACAATAAGAGGATGTACATTCGACCGTTGCTCAATACGTTTGAGTGGCAAGGTGACAAAGCCAGTCTTCGGTTTCGGGCGAGGAAGCGCCTGGACAGAGATGGCAAGAAGGATGCCTGCCAGAAGCGAGGAGAAATTGAAATGCATGGCGACCGTAGCAGGGGATCAACTCTTGGATACAAGTGGGTAATCTGCCAGAGAAAGAATGGAAAATGCAGAGGAATAAAAAGAAAGGAAAAAAAGAAAGGGATGCCCGGCCAGTGGCACAGAAACAACGGGAAAACGAGGAGTGGTTGATAACAGCCAGGCCAGCCCATTATATATTGAGAACGGCTGTTACCTGCCGGCTTCCAGGTGACAATGCGATTGTTCACACAGAATCGAGAGTGCTTGTTGCCACATGCGGTTTACTTGGGCCGAGATCATGTGAGTTGCCAAAAATAGAACACCAGCATCTGTTGCTTTGCTTTGGGCGATGATTTCATCTGTCAAGGTCTGAAGAACGGGTCAGCATCGCGAATGTGATCAACATGGCAACTCGTTGCAAAATGTTTTTAGCGGCGTATCCGGAGTTGAGCAGGATCGTCGACGGCCTGGGGCGAGAGTTTCGATACTCGGTCACCGAACAAATAGAAAGATGCCTAGCGAAGGAAAAAGCCGCATGAACTGAACAAGGCTCGACGTTGCAACGATTCTATTAGCATGAGCATCTGATAGATGTGGACAAGACACCACCATCTCTATGCAGGTGGTCCGAGTTACGGGAAACCAGAGACTGCCGTTCAACCCGAGGGCGAACACATGGATCAAAGCCTCGATTTGGCTGCAGCATCCTCGATTTGAGCATTGGTCACCCTGATATCTCTGCGAATCGTTTCCAACGTATCACGATACAAATCACACTGCCGCACTTCAGCGACCCGCCCCAGCAGATTAAGAAGGACAAATACCTTGATCAAACCCCATACTCCTGCCTTGGCATTATCTCCAAACTTGTCAGCCACCTGCTCCGCCTTCGCCAAAACATCAGCCGTATTTCCGTTCACCAGGTGATCTACTAGACCAGCATCCAAGGCTTCGGGCGGCGTAAACCTGTGGCCCTCCAGCGCGATTTTGCGTTGCAACCGGTGATCTCCCACTTTTGCGCGCAACATCGCAGCGAAAGAAAGAGGCCAGACGGCGCCGAAGTGGACCTTGAACGTGTCCATAAGAACGCGCGAACCGGTCAAAGAAGAAACATACCTCATTCATACACAGCCAGGCGTTGCGCTTGCTGCCGTCAGTCATAACGCGGAAATCGCAAGCCAACGACAACATGAATCCCGCTGCGAAGCAATGACCGTTGATGGCCGCAATTGTCGGGACTATCCAGAAGTTTCAAATAAACAATGCATTCAAAGAGGCAAGGCGAAGGTTAGCGCACTCGGGAAGGTTAATAACCGTGTCAGAAGCGGATTAAACGTCACTGTGGTTGGCGAGGTTTGATGAATGAATTCAGACGGGCGCGACAAGATAATTACATACCTGGGAAAAAGTTGGGGTTTGGTGCGACGCTCGGAAAGTCGAGGCCTAGTTACGAGTCAATAAGCACAGGAATATTCTGGCGCTATGCGTATTAGGAAGATGTACCGTTGCTGAAGAATTTATCCTGATCTCGTCGCCCAACGATGATCAGCGCGCCCTTTCCTCCGGCCTTGTCTTTGGTTGCATGAGCGGCTCTCCACTGCTCCCGCCAATGTCTCTCCACGGCGTCCAGCGCTGGTTTCAGTCCCTTGTCCACAAGCTCGACTGTCAAGCGGCTGTCCTGTCCATTATGCAATTCTATGATCCATAATGAAGGTTTAGCTGACGAAAAGAGGGACGGTGTCAACAAAAACGTTGGTTTAGGGAAAATATTGTTAACCCATACGATGAGTTAAAGTGACGAGAGGTCTGTCGGCAGGAAGGCTCAACGGATATGACATGGCTCTCAACAAAGCGCTCTCGACAAGAACAGGGCTATTTGGTCGGGGTCATCAACCTCGGTCTTGACTGTTACTTTGAAGCCTCATAGAGAAACATGTGATTGACCCTGAGTTGTGCTATGCACCGGATGCCCTCCCAAGCTAGATTTCTTTCCTTCACGACAATGAGCCTGCCAGAGAAAGATGATAATATACAATGCACGATTTTTTCATCAGGAGAATGAGAAGAAATGAGAAGAACAGCGAGACCAAGCGATTTTTGCAGTCTGTCCAGTGACAGTTGGAAGAACCAAACAAAGGACCCAAACACAGCCGTTGCGACTCCCGGACATCCATTCCAGCTTTTCAGTCATGGCTATCGAAGACCGCGTTGCGGAGATCAAAGGTTCGTATGTGATGATACGCACTACGACTATCGGCCCGTTTGCGAAATCTTACCCTACCTACGCCCAGCGAAGCTAAAGGAGCGTGACGACTTTATCCGAGAGTCGTGGGTCCGCGCTATGGAAGCCAAGCTCGTCCGTGAGGAGCTGGAGAAATGCCAGCTTGCGGAGGGTGTTAATCATTACGAGAACTGCAAGTGGCTGTCGGAAAAATACCTCGCAATGCTAAGAGCGAACAAGGTGCGTCCCACGAGTCTCTTGTTCCCGGCAATGCAGCGGTTCTGACCAATTCGTCAGGTCCAAGGATACAAGCATATTGACGTCTGATTTATTCTTGAAATATATTGGATTCCTTTGAGCAATAGTCTTTGACCGGAATAGGCACGACGATTCAACTGCACGTCAAAATCTTGGATTAAAAACGGGTTTCTGTTCCCTGCTGCCCATATAATTTCACACTCGCACGTTATGGAATGGCAATCGATAAAGATATTCCTTTGTCAACCCCTACCACACCCGGGAAATGCCAGTGAAACCAAGATCCAGGCGAGGCGACACCCGCTTGCGACCATCTACTCCGTTCTGCACGCTGCACGCCCACTGGGGATAACAGACAACAAGCGTCAAAAAGTCAGGTTTCAGGCAAGTTACATGCGTCGCAGACTACAGATCAAAAGGCCCGCTGCCAATGAGCCAAGAAAACGCGACCACCACCAGCCCCGCGGCCAACGTTGCGAAAATGGCCGAGACATGTGTTAGGGTTGCTCGATCTGCATTTGAGGATCTAAGGAAAAACCCGCAAAATGTGTCGGACATTGCCAATAGCAGACAATCAAATCTCCAAGGAAGGAGACGGAACTTACGAAGGTGATGTACCCCCACTGGCTAAGGAAGGTGATGATGATCGGGTGGAACTTGAGGCTGAGGTGCCTGTCCCCTCGGATTTGCCTACAATAGCGGAAGAGTTCATGGCCTTGGTCGTGTTGCTTTGCAACACCCAAGTGATACCACCTATGACATGAGAGAGAAACAAATTGTCCTTCAAGGGTTCTTGAGCCTCATATAAGAGTGCCTTGAGATATAGTGACCCGCCTTCCATGTTTCATTCAAATGGCCCAAACTTGTATAGAAGCTTCGCCCAGCGATGCCTCCATTGTCGACGCCTGCGCCTCTTGTTTGAAACCAGGCTATCAAAGCCCGAAAGTGAGTCGTTGAAAGAGACCGTGAAAAGGATGCGTAGAGCGGACCTATAGGATGAGGAGAGCCTTGATTGAATTTCCTGGGACCGTCATCTAAGATGCATGCGTGCTTGTCGTCGGTCCTATTCAGCAATCACCCGCGACCGTTAAACGCACCAACATAGCTCGACTCGTTCGCAGCCAACACGACCGTCGCGCCAATCGCCCGAGGGTCCGATTTGAAATTATACCTAGGATAGGTAACAGTATTTGAAAAACGCCTCAGAGGGCGACCGGAACGTACATCTCGTCTTGGACTTGCCAAGCCGCCGGCAACATATTGGTGCTCGGGTGCGAAGCATCGACGACATCGACCGTCTGGCGTGCCATCCGTACCAACTATTGATCATTCCGCTGCGAGATCTCGCAGGACAATCATACGCACGGCATTTTGCAAGACTGGATGATAATCAAAGTATGCGCCTGTGGAACCGGAGCATGAATGCGTCGACCGACATTCATGCCCAGGCAACTCAAACTCACCAAGTTCACGACCATAGAACGTGGTATTCACCAATGTGTCTGAAGCGGAATGGATTCCAACAAAGTTTCCGCCAGAGTCAAGATATTTCTGGAACGCCGTCTTGCCTGCATCATCGAGGACTGGGAACGCGTCATCAGAACTCAGAAATATGACTCGTGTAAAGAGCTAGTCAATCTACGAGACATGCAGCGCATACCTTCGCCAGTGGTGCTCAGGAACAAGATAGCATCGTACTGTGCCAAATTCGCGTCGCTGAACTTGGACTGATCTTCGGTATTGTCAAACTGGATGTTGTTCTGCGGCCCGATCCCTTTCAATGCGTTGATGGCGGTGGGAATGGAGTCATGGCGGAACCTCTGCGTCGCGGAGTAGATGAGGATGCGCGCCGACGGCGTCGACTGGCTGAGCACATAGGGAGCTGGCACCAGAACGAAGAGCAGCCGTAAGAACATTGAGCGTGATGGTCATGGCTGGACTACATACATGCTGCATTGATCACGCCTCGATCACTGTTGTTCTACACCCTGATCTTAGATCCAGATAGAAATTAGATGTCGTTGTGAACTCCCGCAGCTCGACACGACCTCGCAACAAGGTTTCGACGACGCATGTGCATGTGCACATGGTCGCAATGACTGCCGAGCACTGAGCATTGCAATGCCACTGTCACAAGCTTCATCCTCGAGTCAGGTTATCTTGGCAGAATGAAGTGATAGAATGGGGAATGATTACAGTCTGCATTATAACAATGTAAATTACCAACCGAACGATGATGGGGTATTATATGCATGTGATCACTACGCTATGAAAACAAGGACAAGGATAATCGTAATGTCATGGGCGGAGTGCCGCAAAGGCAAAATTCCAAAGGAGTGGGAGTGTTTTTAAATCATTGCGTTCGGCATTCAGGCCCCTGATGGTTGAAGTCGTCGCTGTCATCATCATCATCATCATCATCGTCCACCCAATCGTCATCGTTGCCACCGCCGAACTGCGATGAAAAGTCAAAGAAGTCTGGGCCAGCCGGGAAAGATCGCGAACGCACATCCACAATGTCGCTTTCCTCAAAGTTTGCGTCGTCGACGATCGCATGATTACCAGCCGTGTCTTCTCTTTTCGGCGGCAGGAGCGCTGCTAAGGCCTATCAGATAAGCGCGAGATGAGGACTACGCTGCCTGGATCAAACAAGTAACTGAAACCGCACCGCTCGATCTACCGTATTCAACCATTGGACGTCCGGCATTTCGATGTTCAAGATGATGTAGAGATCTCCCTTTTCATCCGGGCGCTTGTAGATTGGCATGCCCTCTGAGCGCAGAACGATGCATTGGTCCGGTTTGATGATTTTGCCCGGTGGACTAGACACTTTGATGCCCCGCCCGTCAAGATGCGTTAAAAGAACGCGGGAGAATCCAAACAGTGCTTCAGATAGCGTGATCGTAATCCGTGTCAGTAGGTCGCTTCCCGAACGTTCGAATGTTGAATGCGGGCTCGCTTTCAAAACGAAGACCACATCACCAGGTGGCATGCCGGGCTATGAACAGAATGTTATTGCTATGACTCTAGCATCGCTAGCATCAAACTTACCGTTTGGTCACCGGCGCCGCTTAACACTATCCGCTGACCATGCGTCATTCCCTTCTCAATGTACAGCTCCCGTCTATCCTTCTCGGAAACCGTTTTTGTGCCTTTACATTTTTTGCATCTGCAAAAATAGAACAAAATAAGGAAACGAACAGCGTGGATACACTCAAGAGGGTGAATATATACCTGTCCTTTTCCTTCAGCTTCTCCCCCGAGCCTTGACAATCATGGCACTTGACTCGCGAGACGCCGAACTGAGCAGACGTAATCTGCGAAGGAGACAGCATCAGGATGGAGGCAGGGAAGGAGCAGAAGTGGTGACTAACCTGGGTTTGGACAAACTTCCAACCCTTTCCTTCACAAGTGGAACACGCCTTCGCCTTCGCATGCCCCCGAGCGCCAGTTCTGGATAGGAAGTTAAGAGGTGCATCAGTGACCAGCTTGCGGAAAGTCAAAGGACGACGAACCCTTTGCAGACGCCACACACGACTTCCTTCTCCATGTTCATCTTCACTGTTTTTCCGTTGTAAAGGTCCTCCAACGTCACCTCATATTCAATGACGGAATCATCGCCCTTTCGACCTCGAGCACCTCTAAAGGCAGGCCCGTCGAACCCGAACATATCCGCGGTAAAGAATTGTGCAAATAGATCTGCTGCATCCATACTCGGGCCTCCCGATTTGCCCTTAAGCCCATCCATGCCATGCATATCATAGATCTCTCGCGATTGGGAGTCGCTCAGGATCTCGTACCTGTTGAGAATTGGGTCAGTCTGACCTTCGGTTCGACTTTCAGATGGTAAAAACAAGAAGGATCGTACGCAGCAGCCATCTCCTGGAATTTCTTTCCAGCTTCTGGGTCATTGATGTTTTTATCCTGGATCCAGACGGTCTGTTAAGAGCGCCACGCAACACAAATCTCGACATACGGGATGGTGTTCTTTTGCCTGAAAAATGTTCAAGCTTTGGCGAACGATACATGATTGGGAGAAGTAAGAACCTTTTTCATATATGCTTTCCTGATCTCGCCTGTGTTGTTTGGGTGCAACATTTAGGATTCTTCTCGGTGCAGAATACTGATGAGTAGCTTTACCTTCTGTGGCGTTTGGGGACACCCCCAAGAGGTTGTACAGCTCGGTATCCACTGGCACTGGACACATATATCAGGCGAAAGGTATCATTCAGAGAACATATATGCATACTGTAGGGCGCGTGGTGTATTGGGAAGCCGAAGGATGGGCTAGACGCGTACGAACACGCCAAGAATGGAAGAACGCGAAAACTTTTTGTAGCGGAGATTGAAACTCGCCTTAACACCCTCAACGTCTGGTAAGTCCTTTGTCGCCATTTTCTTCGGACTACGTGACGGTCTACATAGCTTACCTACATTGTCTGAACTGGGACACCCCCCCAGAAATGCCGACATTTGACTCTCTGACTCTCAGCATCCGTGCCCATCGCTGTGAACTAATCGCTGGCTTGTTCGTCGCAGGCATGCCAAGTCTCTAACAACGCAAAGTTTGCGTTGTAAATACGTCGCGATTGACGTCGACGACCTGCTAATGCGACCAGCATTCAGACGCACCCAATGAACTTTTACTTTGAAGCCGCAAAAACTCTCGACCGCCTAAATGCTAAGGAGGGCTCGATCAAGAGCCTTATTGCCACCCTGCCGGAGAGAGACAGGAAGAGGACTGCGGCGCTGGTGATAGAAACGCTAAAATGTAAGAATGAAAATTTCGAACGTCTAAGATCCCTCTCGCATAAACCCGCCTTCGCAGATAAAGCTGTCTTGATCAATGTCATAAATGAAGCTGGCCTCATGAAACAAGAGCGAAAGAAGCTCACCTCGTTGAACTTGGCCCTCGTTCTTGTGCATGACCTGCTGCTGTCGAATGGTATACAGGCAGGAGACGGACCCATCAAGCAAGCGATACTAAGGCACAAGACCCGTCTTCGTGGAGAGTTCCAGAAGATCAAAATTAAACGCGGAATTCAATCCAATGAGCTTTTGGCACAGAATGAGGATGAGCGAGCATGTCGGTTCCTGTTTCCTGTTTCATCAAAGAACTTTCCTTACCCCATCTCTGCAATATATAGCACGAATACCGCGTTATGTCAGGGTCAACACCTTAATGTGGACAACCGCAGAGGCAATTGATTATTTTCTCTCTCGTGGTTTCACACTTTCAGATCCATTTGCATCAAAGTAGGCATTTTAGGGGTTTCTCGGACATGCGTTCACACCATTTTTCGGGACAGAACGGGGTTCAAGAAGGACGACCATATTCCTGAATTACTAGCTTTCTCCCCTCAAACATCTTTACTAGATGATCCTTCCTACAAGGACGGCAAGATCGTACTACAGGACAAGGCCTCGTGCTTTCCTGCCGCCGTTCTGAGTCCTCCAAACTCAGATGACAGCTTCGTGATTGACGCCACGGCGGCACCTGGGAACAAGACGACCTACCTCAGCGCATTAATGAAAAACAATGGAAAGGTGACATCGATTAGCAGATATGTCCAGGATTGTTGGGGGTTAGATCTGCTAACAAGCACTCATTCACAGCTCTTGGCATTTGAGAGAGACAAGAAGCGATACTCGACCCTCAAAGCCATGGTGTCTAAAGCTGGCTGCAAAAATGTGGAGACGGTGAATGCAGATTTCCTTTCCGTCGACCCTCAGGATCCGAAATATCAAAGGGTGACGCACGTGTAAGCATACAGGGTGTATCCCGAGCATCAGTGTGGTGCCGATCTGACATATTGCCTGCAGTCTTCTCGATCCTTCCTGCAGCGGCTCGGGCATCGTCAATAGACTGGACTACCTCCTCGAACAAGGTTATCCCCCTTTTCCGTCCGTGAAGCAGTGTGTCGTGTCGCTGATACCGATCTGCCTATCTGCTCAGCATCTGAGAATGATGCTGATCACCAAGATCGGCTCAACAAATTGTCTGCCTTCCAACTGATGATGGTGAAGCATGCCATGAAGTGTGCGTAGATTCACTATGAGATAATATCGCACATCTAGGACTTAATTCTTTGAGGGCTCCCCGTCTTTTCACCCCTTTGAACCAAATCTTAGTTCCTGGCGTTCAGAAAATCGTGTATTCGACGTGTAGTGTGCACGCGACTGAAAACGAGCACGTTGTCCGTGGCTCGCTCATTTCCGATGAAGCGAAAGACGGAGGGTTTTCTCTAGCCCCGCCCAGTGAGGTCCTGCCCGGCTGGAACCGCAGAGGTATCCCTGAAGAACTTGATATCCCCGGTATGACAGCTCCATCGTCTCGCTCCGGTTTAGGCTCACGGTTGAAAGCAGGCCATGCCTCGTCATTACTACGCTGTTCGCCAAGTGAAGATGGCACGAACGGCTTTTTCGTGTCTTGCTTCGTGAGAAGCGTTGGCCATGCTCATAAACGAACGGTAGACGAGATCGATAAAGATAGTCAGGGTATGCATTTACCGAAGCAGAAAAAGAAGAAAAAGAAAAATTCATGAATAGTATGCATATGATTGTTCATCCCAGATGGTCAACTTCTCACAGGATTGAAGTGTCTACCATGTGGCGTACTAGAGATAGATGGTTGAATACACTCAGTCGCTCTCTATCGAAAATATACAATCTGGCATGTTCAAAGTTGATTGAGTAAAAGAAAAGTACTACGCTAAGGGCGCTAGCAATACATAGACGATGCTGTGATATCAGTCGTAGACTGTCAGCGAGACCCCAACAATAGTCGTATACCTGTCAACTGGCCACCCTCCTGATCAAAAAAGCGAAGGCGTCCACGCGAAGAAGGGCAATACCGAAGTGCTGTCAACAAATTGGAAAGAGTAGAGGCGCCTGTGAGACTGGTTTTCGGTTCTTTAGTGCTATTACTGGCATGTTAGAAGGTGAAGAAGTGAATGAGAAGGCGAAAGTGATTAGGTTGTCTGCTGCTGTGCGTATTGCCCCTGGTAATAAGCTGCGTAATTCGGATAATCTTGAGGCTGCTGATAACCGGTCGATTGGTATCCCGGCCACTGACTGGCAGAGCCATAGGCGCCAGCCTGTGCACCATAGCCGGCACCGTAAGGTTGAGGGGGACGATAACCACCCATTTGTGACTGCTGCACGTTAGGCTGTATCCAAGCTTCAGGTCGACGCCAAGGAGGAATGTTGGACCCGCCCGCAGTGATATCATGACCTAGGCTTGGTGTAGCCCAAGACGGCTTGGCAGGGTCGTGCGACGCGCCATTACCCTCTCCGAGCTCTGCCATCAAGCTAGCGTATTCCGAGTCAAAACCGCTTCTATTCAGCTGCGGAGGCGTAGGTCCTGCGTTCTGCACGGCATTGGGGTCCTTGTTGACAGTGCAGTCGCGAGCCATGTGTCCGGCGCTTCCACAAACTCGACAAATGATGTTAGCAGTAAAGTTACGTTGCTCCGGACAATCGTATTTGCGATGTCCAACCCCACCACAATTCTGGCAGATCTGGTTTTCATCGTCGCGAAGAGTACCATTCAATGCTGCAAGTTCGCGAAGCTGGTTGCGCTTGTGATCATTTTGACCTTCAGGGGTGGATGCGGCCTACAAAGTCGTTGGACGTGCAGTTTAAGAAAAAAATCACAAAGAAACATACCGTTTCAATAACTTTGTTTATCATCCTGACACAAGCCGCGACTTTATCCTCAGAATCTGCGATGACTAAACAGTGAAGATCTTCTTCCGCGTCTTCTGCATACTGATCAGGTCGAGCTTTCCCTTCCTTTACGCTGCCTTTGCCACGGATACTGATCTTCGCACCACTCTCGCGCTCCATCTTTTTAAGACTGTTGCCGCGAGGGCCAACTAGTAATCCAAAGAAATTGATCTCGGGAAACTCCTTGACAGGAATGTAGACTTTCTCAGAAGGGCGTTGAGAACGCTTCTGTTGGTGATATTCAACAGGTGGACGAAAATTAGGATCATTCTTCATGGCTCGGTCGACTAGCCTGATACGTTCATCCTCGAGCTTCTTGCGGTATCGGACCTCGCGTGTGTTCGTCCGTCTACCATGAGCATCATATGTAGGTGGGGGAGAAGGTGATCTAAGAAACAGGCGATAAATGTATGCGGTCGAGAGATATCGCGTAGTCTGAGACATACCTTTCGCGCTCTGGAGGTACAAAATCGTTTAAGCGAAGTTTGCGGTTAATCTCTTCCAATCGGAGATGAATAGCATAGTTGTCAAGCTGAGCCTGAGAAACACCGGCCGCAGATATTGCAGTCGGTAGACCGGGGATATCAGTTTTAGCTTCTCCCCAACGGCTACGCCGTTTGCGAGGGGCGTTAGAATCAACTAAGGGAGTAATAGAACGAGTAAGGGTTAGTATAACAGTTAGTACAGTTCAAGGTAGACTGGATGGCAGGCAATGCCAATCCAAGGTTAGCTTTCAACGATGAGTTTGAAGCTATGTCGATCAAATAAAATAGGACTACGGGGTCCTTAGTCAATATCGAGCTATTTTTCCTTACCTTTTGGGTCGCCGGTACCCGGCGATTCTTCTCTACCCCGTTTACCGGGGCTATCGTGATCCTGTTGATACTGGGGTCTGGGGTACGCAGAAGGGGAGGGTTGCGCGAGCTGGGGCGGAGCAGTATCTTCGACAGGCGCAGGCCCAAAACGGCGGCGTTGTCCAAGAGGCACTGGTACGACCGATGTCCGTCAGCAAATCAAAAAGAAAAAAATTAGAAAAATGGTAGAATGATTACCATCGTTCGTGCCGGTTACTTGCTGGGTTGCGGGTCGCCACATCGTATATGTTTAACCAAGAAATAACAAGATTACAGCGGTCACAACGAGGGAGTGATGAGCGTTGTGTATAACGATGAAAAATGACACCTGTCCATTTGACATTGAGATTGAAACTCCGCTTCAAATACCTGCTTACTCATCAAGAAATGACCTCAGCAGTGTTAGGCCTCTGCTCTGGTCATCCATCTCTGCAAGTGCCATGTCTGGCAAACGGACTGCAGAAGGTTTTTATTTGCCTTTTCATCTTACTGTGGTTTACGAATCCCTTGTATTGCCGTATCAGGATCAACAGAGTTATCATTGTCAGCCAAACGTCAGCGCAGGGATGACGATGAGGAGTACAATATTCTTGCAGACGAGGACAGTGCAATACCCCCTTCACCCCCTGAAACGTCTCTCGTTCCTCGTGGTGCCACTATAAATTTTAGCGCATTGACGAGAAAACTTGCCGAAGCTCGAAGAGCCCGTGAAAAAGAGGGTGGAAACCTATCGTCGTTGGAAGCGCATCGCCGTCAGCAAGACAGCCTTGTATCGCATATCTTCATGGACCAAGATTTCTCATGGCTTCACTTAAAGCCTGATCATGCTTCGCGGCCACTATGGATTAGTCCGGAAGATGGACATATCATTCTGGAGGCATTCTCTCCCATCGCTGAGCAAGCGCAGGATTTCCTCACTGCCATCAGCGAGCCTGTTAGCAGGTATGTGACAATACGGTAGAATAAGGACTGCAACGCTTTAATGAATATATTGCTCTTCACAGGCCCGCTTTTATTCACGAGTATAAACTTACATCTTACTCGCTTTATGCTGCCGTTTCGGTTGGACTCCAAACTGAAGACATCATCGAAGTTTGTCCACTTCTTTATTTTTATTCATATGAATCTTGACAATGCCTTATCTTGGCAAGGTCCTTAATCGACTTTCGAAGGTAGGGTCTGCGCATGAATGTTTTATACGGGTTTGCACCTCCCTCACATGGCGAAAAGGTTCCTGTTCCGGACACCATCACTTCCTTCGTACGAGATCGCACCCTGAGTTACGGCAAAGTCAAACTCGTCTTGAAACATAACAAGTACTTTGTCGAATCGAGTCATCCAGAGACGCTTCAATTACTTCTGAAGGACAGGGTCATCCGCGAGGCTCGATTAATTCCCGCCCAGTCCGATTACGGCAAGGGAGTTGCGTTCACAACGACGAAAGCCCCAACAAAAGGCCATTTACTCATCCCAGGCACCAAGGAGGCCGAAAAAAAAGATGAATCTTTAAAGCCTGCCGCTCCTGCCATCGCCAGTACCATCAACAATGGTACTGACACCGACCTATTCACCGCTGTCGTGGGCGTCGAAAATGGTAAGATCTCAATTTACCTACTTTCAACTTCACTCACGCGTAGCCTACCAGATGAGATCGATGAAGATGACGATAATGTCCATGCGTTTGAGATTGACGACACAAAAATAGACGTTCGTAGTCTTCTGGCATGCTGATTTCTTTACAAATGCAAATCCATATCTTTCTGCAGGACGTGAAAAAGAGATGCAATGAGTTGGAATATCCTATGCTGGAAGAATACGATTTCCGTAACGACACGGTCAACGCAAATCTCGACATTGATCTCAAACCCGCTACTGTCATTCGACCCTACCAGGAAACCAGCTTAAGCAAGATGTTCGGGAATGGGTAAGCGGAAACATTTCCTGAGCTGGCATTGCTTAATATACTGTACACGTATTGAAAGGCGTGCGCGGTCCGGCATCATTGTGCTACCCTGTGGTGCAGGTAAAACCTTGGTGGGAATCACTGCAGCCTGCACCATCAAGAAGTCTTGTCTAGTCCTGTGCACATCCTCGTTCGCCATTTCATTTCGTGTTTGTTTCGAAAATAATTTTCTTCTGTCCGTTTATAGGGTATCCGTCATGCAGTGGAAGCAGCAATTCATGCTTTGGTCTAATGTGACTGATCGTCAAATAGCCGTGTTCACTGCGGACCAAAAAGAGAAGGTTCGTCAGCGCTTTATCAGCGACAATTGCTTCTCGAGCTCATCGACTATTCCTAGTTTGCTGGAGAAAGTGGCATTGTGATCTCGACTTATTCCATGGTCGCAAATACCCATAATCGATCGCATGAGTCCACTAAGATGATGGAATTTCTTACATCACGAGAATGGGGCTTCATACTACTCGATGAAGTTCACGTCGTACCAGCAGCCATGTTTCGGCGCGTTGTGACCACCATCAAAGCACATGCAAAGCTTGGACTTACTGGTGAGCTGAGACGTTGATTTTGATTCTTTCAACACCTCATATGGACAACTATATAGCGACCCTTGTTCGAGAAGACGATAAAATTGCCGACTTAAACTACATGATAGGTCCGAAACTCTATGAAGCAAACTGGATGTATGGATACTTTACCGACGTCATGATCCTCGTCATTCAGTATTGATCTGATTTTTCATCATCATCCAGGGACTTAGCCGCGAAAGGACACATCGCCAACGTCCAGGTACGTAAACTTCTGGCTCCATTGCAGACCATTTGCGCGGAAGTCCGTTAACGAACGCCTTACATAGTGCGCTGAGGTCTGGTGTCCGATGACGCCCGAATTTTATCGCGAGTATCTCCGTGAACAATCGCGGAAACGGATGCTGCTCTACTGCATGAATCCGAACAAGTTTCAGGCGTGTCAATTCTTGATTAAATATCACGAGAACAGAGGCGATAAAATCATCGTCTTTTCCGACAACGTCTATGCACTCGAGGTTCGTGATGATGGCTAGGTCTTGTATCACCAGTATCTCAGATTTAAAAAATAGGCTTATGCGAAGCGGCTGAACAAGCTCTATATTCATGGCGGCACCGGTCAGGTCGAACGCATGCGGATTCTTTCCCATTTTCAACATAGCCCTCAAGTGAACACGATTTTCCTTTCCAAAGTGAGCCCTTCCAGATCTGCCAGATTAGGACAAATAAATTCATTTGTTTCATCCCATTTGTTAGGTCGGAGATACATCAATTGACTTGCCGGAAGCCACTTGCCTAATCCAGATATCATCGCATTTCGGTTCTCGTCGGCAAGAGGCCCAACGCCTAGGTCCCACTCCATCCCGATGTATCAATCGATGTGAAAGCTGACCGAATATCTATCTCAGGGCGTATATTGCGCGCAAAGAGGCGAAACGATGAAGGCTTTAACGCCTTCTTCTACTCCCTCGTCTCAAAGGATACGCAAGAGATGTATTACAGTACTAAACGACAGCAATTCTTGATCGACCAAGGTTATGCGTTCAAGGTCATCACGCATTTGGACGGTATCAACGAACTCCCAGACCTTGTGTATCGGACGCGAGATGAGCAGATAGAGTTGCTATCATCCGTCCTGCTCGCGAACGAGAGCGAGGCAGATTTGGGGTCGGATGTACGTGCAGGTGAAGGTGATCTGGCAGGGACCATTACGTCCAAAGATTTCGGGCCTACCAAGTTCCCCACGGCGCAGCGGACGACAGGATCCCTGACGGCGCTGAGTGGTGCTCAACACATGTCGTACGTCGAGCAGAACAAGTCGGCAAATAAGAAATTGGCAAGGGAAGCAGCACCGCGACACAAATTATTCGCGAAGCGGGATAAAGAAAAAGCGGCCGCTAGAAAGGAGGCTCGTGCTGCCATGGGCCGGAGCTGAACGCTAATTTTCGGGCCATTCGGACACACAGCCTGCTGCGTTTTGAAGGGGTGTTGTTGGATCAGGAATGATTGGACGGTGCGGACCTCGTGATAAGGACGTGTCCTCGTTGATTGAATCTAGCGTAGAATCTGACTAATATTCGGAGTAAAAAAAACCGTTGAGAATTATGTGAAACAGAGAATGCATTGAGTTGCAGTCTGAGACACGGTGTAATAATTTTGCACGACACGGCGCTGCGCGCAGGTGGGATGGAGTGGATCGTTGCAATCGGGCCAGACCAAGCTTTATTTAATCCGATCGTAGACGAAGGGGGAGGGGAGACTACAAAAAAGGTATGTTAAGATTCGATCAATCCGATGAACTACGGAGGTCCTTTTATATGCTCGCTTAGCTACCCAATAAGCAACAATCTCCCTCCACCATCGCTTTTGTCTCTCTTACACCCCACGTCCTTAGATGTCTTCAAAGCGCGGTCGCAAGAGGAATGATAACCTCCCTCCGAACCGTGCCAGAGACGTCCAGCGAGCGTTTCGTGCCCGGCGCGCTGCCCATTTGCAAGTATGTCATTCTCGCCCAATATGTGAAATTTCCATTAATTCCATTTGCACTCACTTTTTCAAATAGGCATTGGAACAGAGAGTATCCGAGCTAGAGGCGGAGAACAGCCAACTGAGGGAGTTGGTTAACTGGCCTCCAGCCGACCGACCACCCTTGGGGAAGGGACCTACGGGCAAGGATAAGCCCAAGACATATGAAAGTCCCACCGCACCCAGCAGTGTCGCTGCTGCTGTCGCCTCGTCCTCGTCTCACCGCGTCGACTATTTTCCGAGTCGCGATTCGTCTTCGGCGGATTCTCCCCCGTCTACACGCACCAACTCGCTTTCCCCGGCCGCGGCCACTACCACTCCCTCCTCCCGTCCGATGCAGGTCATCAGCAGTGGCTCGTGGGACCACACACTCATGATGCACGAGCACCAGTCCGACATGCCTAGTTCTTCTGAGCCACCATATCAGCTGGCTCCCATGTCAACGTCTTTGCCGTCAAAGACGACACTGCACTATGCGTACGATGGTTCCATGTCCTCATCGTCGCGCAATCCGTTACCACCGTCCAATAGCATCTATATGACGTCGCAGACCTCCTACACCAGCGCTAATGATCGTTCCATCGCTGGGCCCTACAGCAGTCAAAGCTTCGTCATGCGTAGCAATGATAGCCTCAGGGATCCCCATTCCCGCCATCATGATCCGTACACACAGTCGCCGTACGCGCCGCACGAGTCCGCAAGCACTCTGCATTCCCACAGTCCGCCTCCGCCGTCCACGACGCCGGCACATGGACACGGCGATGCCGGCCACAGAGAGTCTCCCATTCCATACACCCATCGACGTACACTCACTGAATCTCAGAATTTCTCCATCGGGCAAGGATTCCCCCACCTTCCTAATCCTGCCCAGTTTCAGCAGAATGTGCGACAGCCTGAGTTGCACCGATTTCATGACAACAATGGGCACCAGACACAATCGTACCGAGTTGCATATGGCCCCGATGGTCGCATAAATTCACTGCCCTGACGGCCTTCTCCATTGATCTCTTTTTTTTATGGCTTTCGGCGTATTTTTAATACTAGGACTAATTCATACCAACGACGACAAGTCCACAAACGAACCCTGTATTGTTACAATTCGTTTTTCCCTTCGCCCGCTATCACTGGTATCTTAGAACGAGCGACTCTATTTTGTGCCTTACTCTACATACAACAGACACATCTATTTCTGATTCTCCTGGTGTGGGCGTTCCGGATATAAGGCTATATCTTTATGCCGGGCGCCTCCTGACTTGACATGATGCTTACATGCATAATTTGGACCTTGTGCGCCACAAAGGTACTTGTGAGACATGACTGTAACCCCTTTTGTAACACGTGCGCCCCTGTATGCCAAAGCCAAGTAAATCATTAACAATCTCGGTATACACATCATCCCATGGTATCGATTAAGCCAACATAGGATTCCAACGCCACACCAGCAGTGGGATGTATTGTCGGCATTCTGTCAATCAATCGGGGCACGAAACGTCAAGGGCAGGGTTCCGGCCCTAACACCGTTTACTCCTTGATGTTCAGATCACACCAGTTAACCTTGCCTCCAGGTCCATAACGTTGTTCCAACCAATCGTTGGCAGCTTTGAAATGGCCATTGCCCAAAAAGCCTCGATTTGCTGACAGGGGCGAAGGATGCTACAGGAAAAAAAAAACTCGTTAGATGAAGCGGAGGATGGCGATGCGCGCGGATCACTACTTACGGCACTCTTGAGAATGAGATGCTTTGTCTGATGTTATTTTTCATTAGCGCAAGACAAGGATGCGATGAACCTCGGACCCTGACCTTGTTGACCTTTTCGACTCTCTTTGCAGCCCAAGCGCCCCATGCAAGGAAAACTACGCCCCTGCTAAAGCCGGCGCTTTCGGATCCAAGATTAGCACCTCCGTACTTGTCAACGACATCGATGACCCTATCTGTGAACTGCTCCCATCCCTTGTTGGAGTGAGACCCAGCCTCACCCGCCCGCACCGTAAGACAGGTGTTCAGCATCAAAACGCCGTCACCTGCCCAGGCGGATAAATTCCTGAGCGACAGGGTCAGTGGAAGTGACACTGATGTGACGAAATCCGTTCACCCATGCTTCGGCGGCTCAAACCCCGGATACTCGGCCCTTAATTCTGCATATATCTTTGAACATGGAAACCTGATGGGTATCGCAACGGGCCATGCATGGGGCAAGTATGACTTACATTTCTAAGGGACGGAGGAACGGCAACTCCCATGGGCACAGAGAAACATAGACCTGTCAATCGAAGTTCAACTAACACGCGTCGTCCTAGCATGCATGAGAACACAGACCGTGGGCTTGGCCAGGGCCATGGTAGGGGTCTACCAAGCAGTCAGACGGTGCTGGCAGCTCATAAATCGGTTAACATTAACATACCCTGGCCCAGAATGACGGCCTTGACCTTTCCTAAAGGCGTATTGGACCAGGCATAAATATTTCTGGCTATAGGACGAAGTGTTAGCCCGCAACATTGCTTATTAATAAGCCTACTCACGATGAGGGTATATTTTCAGACGACTGTAGTCCTCGTTGGGTCCTCTTACACCTTCGTTCCAAAGAAATTTCTTGAGGGAGATGAAATATGGCTTTTTGATCTCGTCCTTCAGGACTTTCAACCTGACCAGAACGCATCAAAGTAAGTCCAAGGACGGGATACAATGCGGTGGATAGAACAAATCACCAGCTTTTGCCCAGAACTTCGCATTCCAGCTCCAGAAGGGGTCTCTGCTCTTCAGAGAGCGAATCGAGATAGCCAGACTGAGAGAAAGGGATGGAATTGAGCTTCTTCAACCCAAAGTTTTGGTTCCCATTCATGGACTCTGTGTTCTTTGCCGACGCCAAGCTCGAAGACGGTCGCGTCGCCGTTGCAGCGAGCTTGATCTTCTTACTCGAGGAATCAGAGGATGACTGGGAAGCGCCCGCGAACATGTCCACGAGGGTCCTCTGACGCTTGAGCGAGGTCGTCGCGACAACTGCCGCAGGTTTCATCTCGACTGGACTCTGGTTTTCGTCCTGCGACGCGTCTTTCTTTGGTGACTGGAGATCCTCGAGATAGACCGACTTTTCCATGGTCTGGTGTAAAATAACTGAAGCTGTTTTCCAACGCGCTCGTTGACGTTTCGGCGCGTGAGGGACGTAGAGAAAGAGAAAAAAAAGACGGTAACGGTAGCTCCAGGGACTATTACATACGAGTTGTGTTCCATTAGCTGACCAGCGCGCCAAGTCTAACCAAATCGGGTGGGGAAGCAAACACGACCAATGCAAGTCACATGATTTTTGCAGCTCAGCCAGTTCGAGTCTCGCAGTCGGAGCAACGAGCTTGGCGGTCCTCCTTGGAAGCGGACATATCACCCGTGCATCCGTCAAGCTGCCTCGCTCACATTCTTCTCCTTCCCCGCCTTCTGTCAGGGCATCCACCGGCAGGGGTGACGTGATTCGGAAAACCGCGCAGACCGCTCGTTCCGTGCGGAAGCGATTGAATTCGGCGAGCAGCAGCGCCACATCGCGACCTGACACAACGAATGGAAACCTGGATTGGAGCACTAGCTATCAAGCTGGGTCTTCGAGGTTCGTCCCCGCTGCGCCTCTTACCTTGTTCTCTCTCGTGTTTATCCTTCGATTTCTATTTGGTTTCAGTTCTGCATCCAAAAGCAGTTCCGATGAATCAGAGACAGAGGATGAGACAATGAGCGCGATTCGTGGACGGCGTTTCTCCAAGACTAGCGCCAGAGGTAGTCTAGACTCCAAGCAGAAGAGACAATCTCCCTCCGTTGTGCGACAAGATAGTCCGCATGGTGTTCCGTCTGTTGATTTGAATTCGGCCACAACTGGTCTGTTGAGGCCCCGCAAACCTTTCACTCGCTCGCGCTCCCCCGCCGTTACTCGTCCCTCACCTGTTTCTATCATCGCCTCAAAATCCCATCGACACTTGTCACCTTCCGTGTCCCGCTCGGCGCGCTCGAGATACGAGCCGGTGGTGCTTCTGCCTGGCTCCATCACGTTCAAGCTACGCCTGTTTCCTTTTCCCTGGGTGTGGACATACTCCGCTGATATACGAAAATTCGGCGAGTCCACCATCATTGTTGTAATGCTCTTGTACGCGGTTCTGGCACTTTCAGAGTCTATCAGCTTTTATTGTCCCCGTATTCTCTATCCTGTAACCAATGATTGGATAATATTGGGTAAGCTCATAGTCGTCCAGCATGTCTACATATGTTTGACGAACTGCCCAGAAATCACCATCCTCAGTATAGCAACTGTCTTATATAGTATATGGACCCACAGCAATTTCACGCATTTCGAGCATATTAATTCTCCAGCCTCAACTCCAATAACATTATCGTTCCAATCATCATTATCACAACCCCGCCCACCATCACCGCGTAATTCCGACAATCGTGAACTTAGACGTAACAGCTCACCCTTCACTTCGCCTAAAAAATCCGACTTTGGTTTCATATGGATGTCCGTGCCGAAAAATTATCGGTAAGCGCTCCTTGATTCCCTTTCTTCCGTCAGCGCATGACGTGCGTGCCTTAAAAGGGATTCCTTGGATGACGGAATTTTTACGGGCCTTCTGCTGGGACCTTTAATCGCTTGCGCATTACTGTTGGCCTCTCTTAGGAAGCTTTCGGAGTCTTCAGTATCCCCTGTGGCCATCTTGCCCCCAGGATGGCGTATCGAAGCCCCCGCGGAACTTCATAGTTCTCCGAGACCATACACCGCATCGGAGTCCCTGGTCTTGTCCCGTTACAGCCTTCTGGATCTCGCAACGTTTTGCTCCACCATTTTACTGCTACACGTGTGCGCCTCTTGGTGGCTTGAAGCTTACTATAGGAACTCGGGGAATGCTCCGGAAGGTGAGCGAGCCTCAGTCCCGCGGAGCGAAGGCCGAAGGGCGTGGTACTACATCCTTTTCACCCTCACCGTGGGTAGCGGCATGTTAGGGCTCAAAACATTTCTACATCTAAATGGATATGGCATCTGGCAACGTATGTGTCGTGCAGTCTTCCCTTCCTACGCGTGGACCTCATTAATCTGTCTTTACATGTAGACCTAAGCTATTTTGAGATAATCATAGGGTCTTTCTTCTACCAGTTTACTTTGTACATGGCTCTTCGCCTGGCCCACCGTGGATTCACCCTCGGTGAACTTGCCCTGGTCTGTTTCGGAGGCACTGCTCTCTGTATGGAATTTTTGAATGTCACCATTGCCAGGGTGAGGGTCTGCATGGCGTCGTTGAGCGCCGTTCGCCATTGACCTGCTTTCTCCGTGCTTAGATCTGGCCCATCACGACGCCTTTCATCAGAACATACCGTCTACCAACTCCCCCTCCTTATTTTTCAGACGGCATTGATCGCCGGATCTTTTTTGACGGGGTTTCTCCTGTCGCCATTCCTAGTTCTGTCCCGTCATATCGCGCAAAGACCTGTCCGCCGCTTCCGATTCCCTCAAGACAAGCAACGTAATCGCCGCTACCTTGCCCTTGGATTTTACGCAGGGACCGTTCTCATTGTGGGGGGGCTGATTGGCATGTGGACTAGGTGGTGCCTCGGAAATAGGAATCCATGGCTCTGGGTGGTGTTCTGGCTTCTCGAAGGCAAGAGGAAGTGGAGCCGTCCTGCGTTGCTGGCGTACTGGGGGTTGCTGGGTTGCCTGAGCGTGGCAGGATGGAATCGTCAATTGGCAAGGTCAAGGAAATACAGGGCGAGGAATACTATCGCAGACGCCACTGTTATTGTCCCGTGGGCGCGGTCGGATCCAATCCCAGTCCCGTCCACGGAATCTCCGGCGCCCACTTCCGCGTCTCAAGCGCCTGGGCTGTCCAACGCGTTGAGTTCGACGTTTCCGAACCTTCCGAATTTACCTACATTGGCGAACTTGCCAAATCTACCCAATCTTCCGAATGGGACCAACGTCAGTCACGTCGCGACCGACCTGTTGGATGCTGCCGACAAGCATGTGCCTACTTTGGGGCTGAACGCGAGGAGGAAGTTTTTCCATGCCCTGGCGGTTGTCATGTTCACCCCTGGAGTGGCGTATGATGTGAGTCCATTTCCCACCAACCTCCGGGCACATGTTTCATATGCAATAATCTGGTGTTGCCATTTGTAGCCTGCGTTCGCTCATCTCTCGTTCAGCGCCGCGTTTGCGCTGTTCACATTCGCCGAATATGTGCGATATTTCGCCATATACCCGTTCGGAGCTGCAGTTCACCTGTTTATGAACGAGTTTTTGGACCATCGAGACGGGGGAACAGCAATTCTCAGTCACTTCTATCTGTTGACGGGATGTGCGGGATCAGTCTGGTTGGAAGGGTAAGATTTATTGCATATGGGCACGGAAAACTCCGCGTTTCTGATGGCCCGTTTAGGCCAACTCGCCTGTTGCAATTCACAGGATTACTAGCACTCGGCGTTGGAGATGCAATGGTATTTGGGATTCTCTCGTGTCTTGGTGGTATGTATGCTCATGGATGATCCTCAACTCAAAGGCTTCAATTGTCGGCAAACGGATCGGCCTTCACCGATGGACGTCCTCGTCGTCGAAAACCCTTGAAGGCAGTATCGCATTCGCAGGCTCTATAGTTATCTGTGCCTGGATACTGCGCCTTTGCGGATGGGCGGAACCGTTCTCGGTACGTTGCCAAGACAGTTTCCTTTTCGCAGAACGTTTTCTGAATCAAAGAGACAGACTATGCGGTACATGTTTGTTGTCATCGTCAGTGCACTGCTGGAAGCATTGTCTGACCAGAATGACAATCTGACGCTGCCACTGTTCATGTGGAGTATGTTGGTTGTGGTTGATGTGTGATTGCATATAGTTGTCAATGTAATGCCTATCAAACAAATACATACATGACATTGTGAATCCCACGATCAGGAAGGCCGGCCGGCCGGAGCGGGTGTTGACGAGGTGCAGTAGCGCGGAAAATGTGGAGCCTGCTCTCGCTGCTGGATGTCAACTTGAAACAGCCTTGGACACTGCGCTGTTCGTTCTCGCCGTCATCATCACCGAGCTCTAAATCGATACTCCAGCTGTCTGGCTACAATTTTGCTGGATATTTATCGCCTTGCTCATGTCGTCGCGTTGGTCTCGTTGAAATCGGACACTACATCATCCAAAGTCGAAAACTGCACGATTCTCTAACGGCCTCTGTCATCCATGCCTTTTAAAGCGGGCATATCCAGTTTATTGGTCTCTGGTGCTAGTGATCCCCCTACTCATTCCAAAGCAACGCCCCACATTCGCAGTCCCATCCGCGTCCTCGGTTCCACGCCCAAGAGGCACTCGCGTAAGTCGCACAGACCCGCGACCGCTCCTTCGGAAAAAGATATGGCTCTGCTTCCGTCTTCAGCACCGACTCAGGTCATGAGCATCCCTGGCTTTCACAGCTTGACGTCCGAACAGGCGGTTCCAAAGTCAGAGGTATTCCCGCCAATGCAAACTCTCCACGAGGTTGATATCGATCCTTCGTCCGGTCAGCCACTCGGTAAGATTTAGAATTGATTGTTTCGTTCTTGTTGAGCTAACTTATATCGGTGCCTCGCGGAACTTTTGTGCGTAGGGAATCCCGTTCTGGGTTCTGACAGTAATGTGGATGAAGCAAGTGCGTTCTTCGGAGAGGCTACGAACAAGGGAGACTGCGATTGGTCCACATTCATCAACGCCTATGCATCAGGCCGGTGGGATTCAAACAGGACCCCAAACCTTCCGCGTTCGACGGGATCCTCCTTAACTGCCGTATCTGAGTCATCCACTTCTTTTCCCCCAAGTTCTGGATCCTCATGCTCTGAGATCCCAGGAATATATCCACTTGGCGCCGACGAACAGAGCACTTCGAGTTTTGTGCCCAGTTCGCAAGCCCTTCGTATATCTCTGGTGGAAAACTTGCCTTCCAGCTCTACCCCATCGCTGGTGTCACCGACGGCAAATCCGTCTCCTTCCGGAAGTCGTTTTATACCGCCTGAGCACATTCATTTACCTATTCCTTTACATCGGATGCGCAATTCCTTTTCTACGTGTGGCTCCGTATCCCTGGCAGACGAGGATGTGATCGCGTCCAGTGCTTCTCCTCATGTAGGCGCGGAGATGCAGACAACGGTCGCCACTATGCGCTGGGCAGCGGCCCGCGTCGATATTTCACCTCTTGCCCTTCCCTCCCCAGAGCATGAGCTGACGGATCCTATGCGTGGCATAACAGCTGCTGTCCCAGGTTCGCATCTTGCCGAGCGTGATCAAATTCAGATGACCCGCAAATCTAGGATAAGTAGCTTTTGGCATGGGACTACCGACGTGGACAGTCATGATGGAGGTCATCTACGCTCATCCAGTCTTCATCAAGACTCCTCAGCTATGAAGAAGACGACCTCGGCACCTCAGGGGAACGCCTCCGGCGCGGACACGGGTACGAATTACCTCATTTCGGAATCACCAGCTTCCGAATCACACCTTTCCGGCCTGCCTTCTCCCTCACATCCTGTCTTTGAGCAGGCCGAAATGACCCCGACGGCAAAGGACGCCGTTGAACTGACTCTCCCTTCAGATTCCTATGATCAGAGCATTCGCCTTCCAGGTGACGTACTGTCCGACCCGACTTCCCCGCGAATAGATGGCAGAGTCTCGGAGTCGGGAACAATGTCTGTCTGGTCTATACCGAGAAGAGCTTCTCTAGCACGCCAGACATCATCCCCTCTTCCTGCGTCTTCTTCGCCACGTGAAGCCAGATATCCTGGTGGACGTATTGTCCCAGAGTCGGGTAACTCGGTGAAGGCCAACCGCGCCGCCAAAGAGGAACAACTGTACGCGGACCTGGCCTTCTTGGTGCCGCCAAATCCACCAGACGAGATTGAGCGCCGACGCGCATTGTACAAGTACGTCACTGCATTCGATCGAGCTTCATACCCATATGTTTTAACCGTTGAAACAACCTTCAGATTCAATATTTGGCACACCGGCCCTGATCTGAATTTTGATCGAATAGCACATCTAGTAAAGCTGGTCTTTAATACCAAGGCCGTGATGATTTCCCTGATCGACGGGAACGAACAGTATGTTGTCCAAAGCTTTTGTTTTCCCGCCTAACACGTTCATTACTCAGATGGTTTAAAGCGGAATGTATGTTGATGTTTTGAACCATCAACGTATGATTTCACATATCAATTCAGGGGGGATACAGGTCCCCAGCTGCCCAAGAATTCATTCGTTTTGCGCGCACTCCATTTTGCAACGGTAGGTCACCAGCGGCCCATCGGGTTTCTTCTAATTCATCTTCGCAGTGGTGACGAGCCAATGGTCATCCTTGACTCCCTTTATGACTGGCGCTTTGCAAAAAATGTGAGCGAGCAATATTTGCCTACGTTTCGTCAGTTGTTTACGTATCCCTTCGCTGTAGCCTCTTGTCACTGGCTCTCCCCACATCAGGTTTTATGCCGGTGCGCCACTGCGTACGCAGGATGGCTTCAACATTGGAACGTAAGTACTCTACCGGTCCGTCCATCCCTGCTTGCCTTAATTCTCCACAGTCTGGCGCTTATCGACGATATTCCCCGAGAAGACTTTTCACCGAGACAAAGACATACCCTCAAGGAGTTTGCGGTATGCATCGCGAATGTATTCAATCTATATTGCTGTTTATATGCTTTTTACAGGCAGTCGTGATGCGCGAAATGGAACTCTGGAAGGACAAGGTGAGCTTCCATCATCGATGGACATTATAATTCATACAATTCTTCTCTCAAGATTCAATTGCGTATTCGGGATCGCATTCAGTCCTCGGTAACCTAGCTGCTTGTTGCACTATCCTTATTATTCGTTGACTACCTTATCCTTAGATGGAGCAGTTCAGTCGCGAGTGCTTGGAGATCGACACAGAAGCGCAGTCCCGGAAGGAATCTAAGTCGGAGCTGACGGTGGGCTCTTCTATGGACAAGGTCTATGACCATGCGGCCAGACTTGTCAAGCGGACGCTTGATGTGGACGGTGTGATTGTCATGGATGTCTCTCACTGTGAGGTCTTCGAGACGATTAGTTCTGAGGGCACGGCTTCTGTGATCATGCACCACGGCGATCAGGCGGAAGCTAGTCAAAGGCAACTCTCTACGGAAGAGTACCAGAAGCTTCATGCGTTCTTCAACAAGCACCCAGAAGGAAAGATCTCGGAAGGCATCGTCCCCCAATGTTTGCGTCCCTTTTTACCGACACATATACAATACGCATTGAGTGAGCGAATTCACCCTGCCTGACATTCTCTGCTAAACACTGCAATGTTCCGCAGCGGTCCCAATTTTCAATATTGACAAAAGACCGTTTGCTCTCCTCTGCGCGTACCATGTCTCGGACTCAACGAAACGCTATGTAGGTAATGATCTTTACCCTTTGAGAACCGGCTCAAACGTCCTACCAAAAGTTGGAGGGTCATGAGCTGTCATACTTACGTGCGATAGGTAGGCACCTAGTTGTTGCCTGCTCCGTCGGTGAGGACTGACACCCCCATGTCAGGTGTGATCATCCTTTCGGCCGTGCTGAAACGACGTATGATCCTTGCGGATAAGGCGAAAAGCCTCTTCATCTCCAAGCGAGTACTCGATTGATCCTGCTGCCTGTCATCTCACCTTTGTCTAGCATTTCGCACGAGCTTCGAACCCCACTGCACGGTGTAAGCTCTCATACTCTACTCTACCTGATGTCGTTCGAAGCTGTGCCCTAGATCCTTGCTGCTGCCGAACTACTGAGCGAGAGCCATCTGAACCCTTCTCAATTGTCCTTCTTGCAAACCGTTCAAGCTTGTGGGACTTCATTGGTGGAAACCGTCAATCACGTCCTCGATTTCACAAAACTGAGCGGAAATGCAAAGTCTGGCGGAGTGGAAAATGTGATAGTACCGTCCAAGTACGCAAAGACCGATATTACATTCAGGTCAATTTCATGATTTTTTGCGATTCTAGAGTCGATTTGATGCAACTCGTCGAGGAGGCCGTTGATGGCTGCTGGATAGGTCACCGCGCGCGCATGGAAATCCTCCGGGATTCCGAGATCGGTAGTGTATATTCGCCCCCAAAAGATGAGAGTACGACAATCGCACCTCGCAGCCATGTTGAGACCGTGATTGACATCGGGAATCGGCCTGAGGTATAAGTTATCCCTCACCTATCAGGTTGTCGTTGACTTGTCTATGATAGGGCTGGGTACTGAAGTGCGAGCGAGGAGGTATCCGCCGAGTGCTGATGAACGTTTTCAGCAACAGCCTTAAGTTCACATCGGTAGGCGTTGCTCATTATCGTGTTTGCATGGACTGACTCTCTGTCAGGATGGTTTCGTTCATGTCGCCCTTAGAGAGTTAGCATTGGCGGAGGATGATCCTCCAGACAAGGTCAAGGTCGAGCTTGCCGTTCTTGACACGGGCAAGGTCTGTCTTGCTTCGCCTTTAGCAAAGAAGCATGGTTATTTATGCAACGCATCCAGGGTATCAGTCAGAGTTTTCTGAAGGTAATGAGTTCTGGGTGTGCTGTAATTTCTTGCTTACGAATATCACAGAATCAACTATTCCATCCCTTTTCGCAAGAAAACCCGTTGCAGACCGGCACGGGTCTCGGACTCGCTATTGTGAACAGTATCGTGACTTCGGAAAGCGTTGGCGGCAAGGTCGAAGTCTGGAGCGAAGAGGGAGTTGGAACCGAAATCAAAGTGAGCTTCCTCGCCAATAAAGAAGATCGTGATAGTGCCAAGATGGAAATGTTCAAATTCGAACACTCGGCCCCGAGAGTGTCTCTCGTCGGCTTCGATTCTAGCCATGAAGGCGTCAAGCTCCTTAATCAGGTCCTTCGGACTTACCTGGTCACTTGGTGGGGCTTTGAGATCTACACTGGCAAGGGTTACGGTGACATGGTTATTCTCAACGAGGATCCGTCCCCGATAGTGGATGCGACGGCCAGGCATGATACAACCAAGCCTTTCATCATACTTTCTGCCGCGCGAGGAAATCCCATGATCATGGCCATCGCCAGTGATCACGAGAAAATAGGTGGTTTCTGTCGTATCCTCTACAAACCTGGCGGGCCGTCCCGTCTCAGATCAGTCCTGCAGCTCAGTCTTCATGCTCTCAACATCGGCGCCAAATCACATGGTCGGTGTCTAGGAGCAGCTCAGGACGATTGGTGCACGGAAGATTCTGAACGTTTCCAAACATTTTCAGACCACGAAAGGTCCCCATCATCGGGTTCTCCCATATTGCGTCGTAATTCCGAAGAACGTTCTCCTCCATCACGCAGACATCCTGCTCGTCCCGCTATGTCGCCACGGTCCTCAACGGCTCACCCCGTGAGCTCATCGTGGAGTGGGTCGCCACTCTCGTCCACGGCTGAGGTCAACGACGATGCCCTAGAAGAATCCGTTGTACCAACCATATCTGTTGGAACAGGCGGATCTATTCTTAAGTCGTCCCTTCATACTATTGACAGCTCCCAGCAACGTTTTCGAGTTCTCGTCGTGGAAGACAATAGTATACTTCGGAACCTATTGTATGTTTTAACTGCACTCTTCTGTAAGACGACGGCGACTCACTGCTTCAACAGAACGAAATGGCTCTCGACAAAGGTGAATCCTGCCTGCCCACTTCCTCAAACGGCTAATGCCTAACCATTTGTTCTAAGGGATACCTCTACAAGGAAGCTGTAGATGGCCGAAATGGCGTCGAGGTATTTGCAAACCAGGGACCGTTCGAGTGTGTATATCTGCGCGCAGAAACCGTTCTTGGATGCTCATCTATGTTGGCAGCGTCATACTCTTGGACCTTTCCATGCCGATACTTGACGGTAATATTGCGCTACTCCGTGACATTGGGTAGAGTTCACTGAGGCATTCATAAATAGGAGTATCAGCAACGGTAGAAATTAGGCGCATAGAATCAGGCCGAGAGGACGAGAACCGTCCTCCGGCTAGGATACTAGCACTAACGGGAATGTCATCTTTAGAGGATAAGCGTCGAGCGTTTGAAGCGGGCGTGGATGGCTAGTATGTGCCGTTCGGCCATTCAAAGTTGAACCCCTTCCCCTGACATTCCTATAGTCTCGTCAAACCTGTCGCATTCAAAATTCTGAATGAAATGTTCCACAAGCTTGGCATTTCGTGATGTTCGCCCGACGAGATGTCCGGCAAGCGCCCACTTGAGCAACGGGACCCGCATCAGCACTACACCCCAGTCCACATCTATTTGGTCTATCACTGGCTTCAGCACGCACGTCTAATCCCCTCTCTTGGTGTATAATATTATAAGATCAGCACTCGTCATGGTTCCGTCAATTGGTTTGTTGTAACAAAAGTATCTTCTTGCTTTTCCAGTCTTTAGATGTCCCGTCTGCCGGATGCGTATACACCTGTCTTTTCTGCATCTACGGTAGCCGTGAGAATGTTTTCTTCCTCCTAATTATAACCCGTAATTCCCGGCTGGTTTTTCCCGCTCATAGCGTTGGGTCCCCGCCATTGTATATGTAGATCACGGCCGTTGTGTGCTTGCTTCCGTCCTATAGATATCCAAAGAATTTGGAAATATATATATTGTTGAAATCCGCGTTGGGGCGCGAAGGGGCCCTTTTTGGCTTGCACAATATTCTACAAATACATCTGCATCTAAATCCAGTTTTTTGTTTTTCCGTTCTGTTCGATGCTGGATTTGATTTGCAAGGAAGCGGGGGTAGGAGACATGGGGAGGGGGAAGCAGTGTTGCTTCTTTTAGGCCGCGACTTGACCGTTGACCCGCGATTGCGCCTGTTCTTCGCGGTGCTTCTTCAACAGCCTATCGAGCGCTTCCTTCTGGCCGACGGCGAGTTCGCCGGACTGAATGCCGGAGTGGTACACGCGGAGAAGGGAGTCGACGTCGTCCATAGATTGGGTGCGTACGTCGGCAAGCTCCTTGATCTTGTTTGTAGCATCCTTGATCTGCGAAGGAAAAGGACGGAAAAAAAAGGTCAGAGCACGTCCGGTAGGCTAAAATTGCGAATGACACGAACCTCCTCGTCTGTGAGCTTGAGGCCCAACTGCTCGACTCTGGACTTGACGGCGTTCCATCCCGTCAAGCGATGACTGCGGTCAAGTATCACGTCGTTAAGAATTCTGGAAGGGCGGATAAGACCGGGGAGACTGACCCAATGGAGACATAGCGCGTGAGGCCAAAGTCCTCAGGCTTGAGGATTTCGTACGTGCTCGGGTTGTTGAGGATGGCCTTGGCGTGAATGCCGGCCTTGTGCGTAAAGGCGCAGTATCCACTGTATCAGCAGAAATCATGAGATCGCGGAGCGAAAGCGATAGATGACCGATGGAGGCAAAAACGGCGAAGGCAGAGTCAGCGCTGGAATATAATCGTGAGAAGCCGAAAGGGGATAATCCTACTGACGTGATGGGGTTCATGAAGGGCACGTTGACTTCGACAGCCTCGGCGACGAGGTTCTCGATTTCGCGAAGCATGGACAGGTTGTACTTGGACTTGACGTATTCAGGGTTCGATGCGTACAGGCAGGCAACGAGGCCTCCAAGTGGCGTAATCCCAACACGTTCACCAATTCCAAGGACGGCTGAGATGAGGCAGGGGCGGTGCAAGATGTCAGGTGCTTCTCGTCATGCATAATCGGATGCAGGCTAGCTCACATGTATCGATATGCGTCGCACCGGCTTCGAGAGCGCAGTAGGCGTTTGCGATAGCTTGAGAACGGATGTAGAATGAGGTTGAGGCGTCTGCAAGACGAAAGAGGCCCGCTCACCCATGCCGGTGTCGTTGTGCATGTGACACTCGATGTCACAGCCGACGACGCCGCGCAATGTCCGGACGAGGTCGTAGACTTGTCTCGGGTTGGCGCAGCCGACGGTGTCAGCGATACCGACGCGGTTGACGCCGATCTTGTCGACGGCTTGGTAGATGGAGAGGAGGTCGACGAGGTCGGAGCGGAAGGAGTCCTCGGACGAGAAGCGGACTTCGATGCCCTTGGACTTGACAAAGTTGATGACCTCGATGGCGGTCTTGGTGATGTACGCCATGTCCTTGCCGTGCGAAAACTCCCTCAGGAAGGAGGAGGTGCCGATGACAACGTCGACACCATCGACGCCTTAGACGACACGGGCAAAAGAGTGTTTTTGATCGGATACGCGGGACAAGCGGAATGACAGGATTGATCGAATGGGATAACAACATCGTTTCGGTCAGCACCTCTTGGCATGACTCTGATTACTTGTCGAGTTCGCTTACCAGTCTCGACCGCGATCCGGGCATCGTCCATGTGACACCGGATGTGAGTGAGAATCTTGGCCTTGAGTCCGAGCTTGCAGATCGCTTCGCAGTCGCGACGAGACTGTTCCGACGCAGCGGGAGATGTGAGCTCGATGTACTCAACACCAAAGGCATCAAGCGCCTTGGCGATAGCAATTTTGGTCTTGGTATCGAAGAAGGCGTTGGCGAATTGCTCTCCCTCTGGTCACATCATTTCGACGTCAACACCTTGATCAATTTTTACGCTAGACGATGGACTCTCGACGTACCACGGAGAGTGCTCTCGATGATGTTAAAGTTGGAGACGTTGGAGAGAAAATCGGCAGCACGGGGTGCATATGGATTTCTTGTGCTTTGAGATCCATTGACTCTGCTCGACGTTCCCCGTTTGCCTGATCCATTAACTGCTGCTGCAGGAGTGTGTCCGTTGGTTAGGGGCACACCGACCATTTGGCTAAGGTCAGTAGGGAGCGAGTCTCCGTTTTGGTGTGGGCACATGGCAATAGACCAGAGATTGTAAAGCTTTGAGAGGAAAAGACGAGTCAAAGATCAGGATGAGAGGATGCAAAAAAAAATTGGAGTGTTGAGCCCTTTTTTTTTATTAGACTGAATTTTGCGCCTGACTCGATTGGTACGTGACTACCTCTCACGTGACATTCCATTCATTCTGTCTGCCGTGTTTTGGCCGAAGAATGCGCGATCATTAGACAGTGGGCATCATCCAGTGCAGTTATGCATCGAAAGCGGCGTCTTGAGGATAAATCCCGGACAGAGTCTCGTCTCATCAAAGGACTCTACTGATGATTTTTGCGACTGCGCTGGTCGTCTTGACCGGTTGGCTGACCCCTTGTTTGCGCGGTTCTGACAAAACTGTCCATGTGCCATGCTAGCATCTTGAGAGCCAGATTACCGTGCATAGTCCGAGTTTCGTCGATATCCTGAACTCCGTTAGAGAGAATTGTCAGACGGTCGCACAGACCGTAGAGTCAAAAGCGTGGCTGCCTTATGCCTCCCGATTTTCCAACAGTCTCAAGTTATTGCGAGCAAGCGGCAGGGACATGGCGCCACGCCGGATGCGATCTTCTTCGGGGTAGACATACAATTGAGATTTTGCTCAGGTTGAAAGAAACACAGAAGAAATCATATGTTCATATTGATATACCTTTGACACATAAAATACGCCGCGTGGTTGAACGGATAATTCCCAATGAATCCCAATCCCCAAGACGTTGGGGGGTTCAATTTAAGGCCCGTGGCGAAAACTGCCTGGAGGGTGCTTACTGAAAAATTGAAATGGCCAAATGAAAATGGCTGAGAACATGATTCCAGCTGGGAGTACAAAAAAAGTACTTTGAAAACAGCTAGGAAAAGAATCAATCATATTGGGAATGGGGAAATAGATCCATCGCGTGGCTACCGGCCTAAGGAAAGGTCATAGGGGAGTAAATGCTCGACCATTTGGTGAGAATTTACTTTATGCTGTGCGAGAGAAAATCTCTGAGAGCGGGGTTCCCGAATTCACGCAAGTCTTCGATGGGCATTATCATTTTGGGCCAAGTCTCACACTCAGTTTTGGACCCTCGCGATGAACGCTGCTTCCGTACCTTGCCAGAAGAGACTCAAAGGCTTGCATTCGGCAGGTTGAACGGACCATAAATCTGGGGTCATCTCTTCGTGGAAAGGATCTTATTTAAATTTCCCGGATCACATAGGTTGCAACGCATTCTCTTTACAAATAAAAACTGATATCTCTTGTTTCAAAATCAGCAGCCATTGCGAGCATCCAAGCCGTGGATGACGCCGTTATCCGACGGAGCTCTCCTGCGAAGCCATGAACGGGTATTCGCAAATATGAAGGTATAGGCATTAAAGGGAAGAACCCCGCCCTTTATATGACTCTGCGTTCGCAGCGCGTCTCAGCGTGAACTTCTTCACAGTTGTGATCGCAATAGGGCATCGCGCAGCGCCGACATTTGTACGCCCCCCAATAACCGCAGACTGAACACAAAAGTCTCGGCGGATAGGGCGATGATGTGGTTTGCGCGGTCAGATAGCTGGGCGTGCTTGAGGGTAATGCCGCGATATTCTACGAAAAACGCTCTTGAGAGGGCTAAACTCCGTGCAGATAAGATGTCGAACGCACTGATTCTTCGACTAGAGTCGCGAGGTTCTTGCGATAAAGCAGTGCGGTCCGGACACTCATGGTCGACTTCTTCTTTCTAGCAGCCGCGGATGTCCCAGAGATGTTGAGGTTGCGCTTGTCAGAAATCGTCTGCCGGGCACGACCTTTGGCAGATTTGCCGCCGCCGCCACTGTCCTCGTCATCTTCTCCAGCTAGAAGCGTGGGCTCCGCGTAGTTGGAGCGCTTCAGGAAGCGAGCGTGTTAGCGTAACGATTAGGACATAAGTTTGTCTTTGCGAAGAATAACGTATTGCGCACCTCGAGCTCGTCCAGATGGCGCTTCTTGCGCTTTGCGATCACTTCAGGGGTGAGGATCTGGATGGAAGCGGTGTGCGCCTGACGAGCATCTATCCTGGAATGATGAACGAACGCTGCAGCGAGCGATAGAATGCCATCATGGCCTCACGCTGTTCCCTGGTCTTTTTTGAAGGCATGGCTGCTGTTCGGCCGAGCAGATCAATTTGAGGTCAGAAATGAGTTCGGCTTTACACCATCAGCACGCAATCGACTTGATTTGTTTGGAGAACACAAATTTACCTCTCTCCTGCTCCTTCATCTTCTCAATATCCCTATACCTTTACTATTGACGGAGCTAACAATTTGACAGAGGAATTACAACTGTCATCTTCATCATTATGGCCGCAAAACACCCCGTTCATGATCTGCCTACGCCAGAACCAGAGTCCCCGCTCAGACCACGGAAGCCATACAGGTTCTCTACGTTATGCGCAACAGTCGAAAACCCCAGCATGAAAGACCAATATGGAAGCAGCTCGATACCCATCTATCAAACAGCTACGTTCAAAGGCATCGGCAATGAATACGATTATACCAGAAGCGGCAATCCGACGCGGAGTCATCTAGGTGCTTGGCTTGAAGCTCTTTGAATGCCATGTCGCTGATAAACCGTCCTTGAACATGTAGAGCATCATATTGCCAAAATCTCTTCTGCTAACCATGCTTTCGCTGTCGCGTCGGGGATGGCCGCGCTAGATGTCATCCTTCGAATTCTCAAGCCTGGAGATGAAGTCATTGCGGGCGATGACCTCTACGGCGGAACCAACCGATTGCTCACCTATATCCGTACTCATGTCGGCGTGACGGTCCACCATGTCGATACCACTGACCCTGCGACAATACATCCTCTCGTTCATCCGACGAAAACTGCCATGGTTCTTCTTGAATCTCCGACGAATCCTCTGCTCAAGATTGCGGACCTCTCGAAAATAAGCCGGGACGTCAAGGAACGAGCCCCTGGCGCCATCGTCGTCGTCGACAATACCATGATGAGCCCCTACCTCCAGCGACCCCTCGAACATGGCGCCGATATCGTTTACGATAGCGCCACAAAGTATCTAAGTGGCCATCATGACCTGATGGCCGGTGTCGTTATCTGCAATAGGGATGACTTGGCCAAGGTATGTGATATTCGTTCCTTGGCGGAAAGCGCGGTATAATTCAATTGTTGGTCACGTTAGCAAATAGCGTTCACGATCAACGCCACTGGAAATGCGCTAGCACCCATCGATTCTTTCTTGCTCCTCCGCGGCATTAAAACCCTGGCCCTTCGCATGGACAGGCAACAAGCCACGGCACAACTTGTCGCGGATTATCTCCATTCCCTAGGTTTCCGCGTGAACTATCCTGGCCTTCTTAATCACCCTGGACGAGATATCCACTTGCGAATAGCCGATGGAAACGGCGCAGTCCTCAGTTTTGAGACCGGAGACAAGGCACTGAGCGAACGGATAGTAGGTGGGACCAGGCTCTGGGGTATCAGTGTGAGCTTTGGCTGTGTGAACAGTCTGATCAGCATGCCATGCATCATGTCGTGGGTATCCTTCTATTTCCAAGCCATTTCCGGCATTGATAACAACGTACCTGAATCATAGTCATGCCTCAATTGATCCCGCCACTCGTGCAGCGCGTGGTTTACCTGAAGATCTGATCCGTCTCTGTGTCGGCATCGAGGACACCCATGATCTCCTCGATGACCTCGAGCGCGCTCTCATCGACGCCGGCGCCATCACGTTTAGCGTCGTCAAGAACAGATACGTTCGCGTTGAGCAGGTGACCGCCGGCGAGGCTATCAGCGAAGCCGTAAAACAACTCACTCTGGACGAACGGGGCAAGGTGATTGGCCAAAGGGAGTGGTTCGTGAGTGCTCCAGGAAAGGTGATCCTGTTTGGAGAGCATGCGGTTGTTCATGGTGTGGTAAGTCATTTCCATGGATCGTATTGGAACGTTCTTGCGCCAGTCGAGGGGGGCCTGAACGTAGTTGACGGTACCTTGATTCCACCCTCGCTCTTCCATTTCCCCCTCCCTGGAATTGGCTTTCCTCCGGTGCCCCTTCCTTCCTATTTTAACACTGGGATGTTCTTTGATGATGGGCTTTGACCTAATTCATACCTCACAGACTGCCATTGCGGCGTCAGTTGATCTCCGGTGTTATAGTCTCACGACCCCGAGGAAGGATGCAAAGGTCTCTCTCCATTTTCATGACATCGACAACTTCTATCGAGAATGGGATATCGAAGACTTGCCATGGGATGCCGTGACGCCCCTACCTGCGGGCGTGGAGCACCCGGAGGCTCTGGATCAACAACTAATTAACATCATCCTTCAGGGTCCACTCAAAGAATTCACAGACGCCCAAAAAAGAGCTCAAACCGCTGCTTTAGCGTTTTTCTATCTGTATCTCTCTCTGGCGGCCGGCAGAGATCGGTGAGCACAGTGGTCTCGTCACCGCAGCTCATGTGTATCTTTCTTGCGGCATCTAATCAGACCCTTTCAATTGTAGGCTCTCGTTTAATTTCTCGGCGCGGTCGACTCTGCCAGTAGGCGCAGGCCTGGGCTCTTCAGCTTCCTTTTCTACGTGCGCAGCAAGTGCATTGTTGTTGCTCACCCAGCGGATTACGCTCGCTCTACCTCCGGCACCTACGTCTTCTGACACCGGACACGTGCATGTCTCCCATCAAGGCCGGCGGGCCATACCACCAGCAGCGGCAGATGAGGTCAATCGTTGGGCCTTTGTCGCAGAGAAAGTGCTGCATGGAAACCCGAGTGGAGTCGACAATAGCGTTGCCGTCTTCGGAGGAGCCCTAGGTTATACCCGTCCCGGCTTTGCAAGAAAGAGCGGCATGGAGGCAATACAAGGGTGCGTTCTCAAGCTCCCTCCTCCCAACCCCTTTTCTTTCCTTGCTTGTTCTATTAAACCCTAGATCTTGTACCTGACGGAATGCCGGTTGCCTAGATTCAAGTCTTTGAGATTCTTGTTGACTAATTCGAGAGTGCCACGAGATACCAAAAAACTCGTTGCAGGTGTTGGTGAAAAAAAGATGAAGGTACTATGACGAAAGCAGGCTGGAAGTGGTGACTGGTTTGCTGACATTTCACTTTACCTCTGTCCTTCAGGAACCGGAACTAGTTAACGGGATCCTCGACTCCATCCAGAGCATCAGTGACGAGGCTAGGAGAGCTCTGGCGGATCCGGAAATGCCTCGTGATACCTTGCTATCTGCCTTGTCGGTGAGTTATTGGAACCCCAATTCTTTTCGACCGATAGGCTTATTCCTCCCTCGTACTTCTATTCGAATTCCCAAAAAAAAAAAAATAGGCACTTATTCATGAAAACCATGGGCACTTAGTGACATTAGGAGTGTCGCATCCTTCGCTTGAGGCAATCAGGGCGAAGACGGGAGCAGACCCATATAAACTGAGCACTAAGCTCACCGGCGCCGGTGGGGGAGGCTGCGCGGTCACTTTAGTGCCGGATGGTGCGTATAGGAGTGCTTGCATTCGAAGATGGGAATAGCTTGACTTACAAAAAACGTTTTTCCTTTATCCGTGATCCTTTTTCTCTTTCTTTTGCAGACTTCAAGGCACAGGACATGGACAATCTAATCAACGAACTGATCCGCGAAGGCTTTGAGCCTTATCTCACGTCCGTTGGTGGAAGTGGTCTTGGAATTCTTTCTCCTTACGAGCACCACCGCAACCGTGGGTCTGCCGCCGCCCAGCCCAATCCAACCTTGGGCCAGGTGACACCCCCCGAAACGCCGGTGCCCGATGGCAAAGAGCTATCGCATGTGGCGGGAGCGGATGAAAGGGAGGCTGAGATAGACCTCCTTCGCTCGTCGTTCGAGGCGAGTGCATCGTCAGACCTTGCGAACTGGGCAGAGGGTCTCGGCCGCTGGCTTTATGTCTAACACGCGTTGTTCGATGATACCACACTCTTACGTTTCTCGTAGTCTCTCTCTTCCTTTTTTTTTCTCGCCTTCCTTAGAGGGATCCTTTCCCCTTTCCTCTCGAGATCAGATCTTGATACTTTAACAAGGCGCGCCCAGAGATTGCGCGGGAAGGACTGTATCTGTATTGTTGTAATACCAAGATTTCTTTTACATGTCACACCGGTCTGATGGAACTATCTGTCTCCCGCTCACAAGAACCTTTTGCCTCCTTTTGATCACCATGGTGAACGCCGCCGAAACCTTATCGTTCGTACGAGCACTCCAAATGAATTGGTCCAACATATCGTGCGCAGCTTTGCAGCGATGCACTGCCGGCGGGTTCTGCCCAGCGTTCTTTTTACTCTACAGTCAACCATGTGTTCGCCGGATCAACGCCTGGTTACATACTTGGTGACTATTTATATCAGTGCCTCCGCTTTTAGGTATACAGCTGCCTATTTGGGCGTCGCAGTCCTCTCCTTCCTCCAGGTACCCACGGCCGCACGAGGTACACAGTGTCGACCTTGTCCTGGTAACCTGATCTGCAGTTCAACCTTCTCTTCGTAATCCGTTCCCCATTGATCTCCGGCGTTACTGGTTCACTATGTTCGACCCCGTTGTCACTCGACAAGCCAGCAGTCACTACTTGCTAATCATCATAGAAATAAAATCTATTCCACATTGCGGAGAGAGAAGAGTTAACCACAAGACGAATTCAATATCATTAAAAATATTAACGCTACATAAGTAATTAAGTAATTTTCCATGATATGCGGTGACGTATGAATACTAGGAGTCGGTGAGGATTACACATCCGTAGGCAGTTATAAAGGGTAGGAAGATCGGATAAGTGATTTCTGTTTGGCCTATCAAGAGTCTATTCACTGTCGCAGTCAGAATCATCTCCAGCGTCATGTGAGCACTCCCGCGGGCGCAATTTCACGAGGCGGGTTTCCTTCACCTCCAAATGCTTTGGACCAAAGTATCGTTGAGTGGCGAAGCTCCAGCTAGGCACAGATAAGCCATCTGTAGGCACCGGAACATGGAGGTGATAGCTCACATAATATTCCCCTTCATCCAACATCCAAGACCTCTGATGAAATTTGCGATTTGCCCATCGACAGATGCGCCCCAAGAAGGCAGTCGACACTGAGCATCCATGAATCGATGAACGAGCTCCGCGCAGTAGGCTCCGGCATAATCCGTCGCCCCTTGAACGTCAAGGCCTTTCGCCTTCATGAGGACAGTAACGATGTTGTTGCCATCTATCCCCTTGCTCTGTTCAACGTCGTACGAATATATGTCCTGTGACACCAGTAAACCTCAGACACATTTGAACTCCCTTTCAGTGGGACTTACGTTGGCCCAGCATACGTGGTCTACACCCGCCCAGTACATCTCTTGAAAAGTGGGGTGTTCGAATACATCATCGGGTATGTCGGTCCCGAAGCAGTACTCGACGAGACCGAAGCATAGACGAACAGCACTGTTTTCCCGGCGCAATGCAACGAAGGACGGCACATCGAGGACTTCCCCTCTTTCGCGCAGCTCGGCTTCTTGAACGACAGCTTTACAGTACTTCTCCCAAGTCTTCAAAAAGCGCTTAGTCGTACGAGGTCCTGCCAGACGAAGAAAACGTTCTTTAAATCTTTTTTCATGCATGAGTAACGAATGGCCAGAAGGAACCAGGAAAGTCCTACGTTTTAACCATATCGCAGAACTTCGAGCCGTCGTCCCAGTTCGAACTTGTCATTGCATTGAGGAATATGCTTCCGGTCGAGAGTGCGTCCTTCCCACTTTGTTCGTCGCTGTATTCATCAAAGACAAACAGAACATTCACCTGTCCGATGGCAAGTCGCGGAGTTGAGTCAAAATTCCGACAACGGAGACACGGCGGACAACTTACGAAATCGCACACTGTTCTGAACTGTTCATATCCAGCATAGGGATATGCATGCGAGACTAGCAACTCGTTCATGCCGAGACAGAAGAAAGCACGTTTCCTGTCGGTAAAGACATTGTAGGACATGATCCAGTCTTGCGCCTCGGGGACTACCTCATCGTAATGAGGATTGGTTGCATCTTCAAACGGACACGATGCTTGGAGATCGGGAAGGAGGAGATAGCGGGCGGGTTGCGTCATGATGAGGATGTGGCTCAGAGACAATGAATAGATAACCGGGCGAGGTTTGTTGAGGGAGTCTGCAATTGTTGAAGCAACTTTTCTCTGGTTTTATACCAAACCGCGAGCAATGTACTCCGCCGGAGGTACTTAGCCATGTCCTATAGGAAAGTTCATAGGGCTCCCGATCCTATCTCCAGACGAGGAAATGGCCAAAGAAAAAAAAATTAGCGCAGACGAATCTTGAGATATATTCTTGGGGAAGAAGGGTGATTCACCCGTAGGTCTCCTTCCGTATCAAGAGCCGTAACTGGATCTTGATGACTGCTTGGTATCAGAGCACGCATGGAGATAAAGAAACGGTAAATGCGGCGTGTTAAGAATAGCGAGGTAACGCGTTTGCCAGTAAATCTCACGTAAAGCCATGAAGTCTGTTTTGGACGGCCATTGCCGCCCTCCGATCCGACCGCTACGTCCGGGCCGTGATGATGGCAAAAAACAGGCCAAATTCCAGGATGGAAATTGTTGTACACTGTTCCTGCCCCGAATCGTTGAAACACTGAGTCACCGACGTTTCCCGAATGTTGATGATCTCCTTGTTCCCCCCGAGTTTTGCTTATGCGTCAATAGCCGCTGTCCGTATCGTCCGGTTTGGATGAGCGCCAATGGCTTATAAGAAGTAGCGCTCACCGGTCATTTAAGAATTAGACCGCGCCCACAGGTCCCCGTATAATAAGGTGGCCGACCCACTGACCATCCGGATCGGAATGAACTGCGAATTTTAATCGCCGGCCATCCCATGCGGCCTGCAGGGTCTGATATTTGGGTATGCGACAAGTCCTAACTGAAAGTTGAGCGGTAGCGTATGGATACACTCACGTTACGAAATCTTGTCTGTTGGGGTGAATCGCAAGATGGGAATAAGGAAAAGATCGGTGACCAGACAACGATAACCAGTCAGATCATGCAAAAACGAGGCGCATGACCCGTGCATTGGCTCCGCGACGAGCGCCTATGTCGTGAAGTGGTCGCCGCACATGGAACATCTCGACAGGTTGGTGCTTCTTGGTAGATGCATTAATGGAATATTACAGCATGCACCACTGATGTCCGCGGGATGCGGATGATGAGAGCTCTGTTTTACGCCGTGCGGTTGACGAAAGACAAGATATAGAGGGCATTAGAACGCATAACCCAATCTGTGAGAGGGTAACTTTCATTTAGCCTGATGGTAGGTTCCGGGGAGACAACTCAATTCTACTCCACTACGAGGTCCAGACAGCCGAACATCTCGTAAAGCGCCGGTTATGTCCATTTCAAACCGTTCTGGAGTTCGTTCACCCATAAGCCAGATATGGACGTTACGGGGGGCACAGTATAGCGTGAACAGGGGCGGTGCCTGTTTCTAAGCCGAGAGAGCTCTTGACAATTAGGCGTCCCGAAAGTGGACGTCGCTCTGCAGGGATTGGTAGATATTAGGGCCTGAACCTATTGATACTGGAAATTGGCGATTATCGTATTAGTTTAGTGAGATATATATGACAATCAAGGCAAGTACGGCGTTCAAAGGATGCACACCTTAAGCAAGTACACGGCGATGGTCAGAATTTCTTTGTATACCTTTGCTAGCCGAGGCGACTGCTTCGCATTCCACGGAAATGAAGGTGATGTCACGAAAATTTTTTCCTGGCATCCCTGTCAAGGATGCAGATCTGGGTGTGGTGAGTTCGAACACGCTGTAGGATTGAAATCGACCCCATATCTCGAGGCGTAGGGAGAGCACATCAGTACCGACATAGGCAATCTCCAATTATGTTATGTCCAGTCTTGGGACGCGCGGAATGAACATCATGTGGTGCCTTTTAAGCTGCATGTGACAATCTGCCGTGGAGCGAAGGAACTTTCTGGGGGATAATGAGGAATAGCAACATGAGAAGATAGGCCGACTGGCGATGGTAATCGATTCCCTTACGTACCTTTGTGAGATAAGGGGTCACTCACAAGGAAACGCTGCAACGCCGGAGAAGCATTTGCCGAGGCACCGACGATGTCATTGTTGCCGCATTCGACATGCGTTCGTTCTCCAAGAGCTGAGAAATCTTGGCGCAACAACAAATGTGCCCGGTTACATGAATTTTTTCAATCCACTGATGATAGCGCATCTTGGAAGCCTTCAAACTAGATTAGGACCCTAAGCATCGGTAAATTTCCGTAGAGAAGACTCGTGAATATCAGAATGCCAACTCGTGCACCCTTGTGACTTGTATGCAACAACGCAGCCAGAGTAGCCGGCAGTTGAACGGCGGGGAAGATGGCCACGAGGTGTGGGCAGAGCTACGACGTAGAGAATCGATGAAATAGACTTTCCGCACGTCCATATACTTATATGTATGAGAAACGAAGTCGGGTCTACAGTCGAGTTATAATGCTGATCGTCAGACAAGCACCAGGAAGTGAGTACTCACATGGGGGCCAAGGTGGACCAATCTTCCGATTTCCCGGCTCAAAAAATGTAGCTGATGGGAATCTGCCACCTGCACGCAAGTTTCGACGACAGGTGAAACACACTGTACTGAACCAGCTCAAATCTGGAATAAAGGTTCCTTGAAAACGGCCGGTGACCGTCATTGGTTATGAAGGTGATATTCTCGAAGGATAAGCAAAGGCAAATGGGATATTCGTGTGGAATCTAAGAGTTACTAGTAGATACAAATGCCAACAAAGGATAGATAAACACGTAGCTGTATGCAAACCGGAACCATGAAGACGAGTTATGAAAGTTCAAACAGCAAGCTAAGAATCTCGGGATTGGACTAGAAGCATATGCGATAGCTCGCGTAACGTCCACTTGTTTCACTTGGTCTTGTGATCTTGACGACTTGACCACGACGTAAACCGTAATAACGCGCGACTGGATCTGCCATCTGTATGCGTGGTAATTGTGTCTCTTTCAGACGGCTAAGTGAATGTAAGGGGCATTCAGTGCGGGAGAGCCGTGAGAACGCACTATTTTTCCAACAAAATTTTCTTTTCTTCCGGAGTTAGGACGTCATGACGCGGGACCAATGTATGATGAACAATGTTGACCAGTAGATCAGACTCCGAAAACTCTTCGAGCCGATATTGCGCGGCCATGGCCACGATAACCTGGTTGCCAAGAAGTAAGCGCCAGCCAAGTATGGGAAAGGATGAAAATTTGAACCTTCCGAGCCGATGGTGTCATGTTTCCTGGAAAGACGATTATCCCGCGTTGAATCGACTTTTCTTCCAAGATACCGAGCAATCTATGTACACGTTAGCTTCCAGCATCGAGTTGAATTATAACGCGTACTTTCTCATTGTCTTAACACCAACGCTCTTTTCCTCCGAGAAAAATATGAAAATTTGATCGCTGGGGTTTGACTGGGATGAAGTATAGAAGTTGAGTTTATTCCGGCTATACGACGTGAAGCGGCGAATCAGTAGAATGGAGAAGGGTGTAAGATGAGAAGACATACTCTACTATCCCGCTGTTGCTTGAATATATGCTTTTGAAAGTAGCGAGGTCCATGTGTATCTCTTCGTCGGATACCAGAAAGCCCTGCATCGAAATTATTCAGATGGGATGACCCGGATATCGTGGATTGACTTACTCTGTCTCTAACCAGTTCATGAATTGTTCGATTGACTTTCCAGAGCTTTGCGGTCTCGTCGACGTCGCCCATGATGATGTCGAGGACAGAAATGTGTATTTCGAACTCCGACTGACCTGCAGTCATTCGAATCTGTGGCGGACATTCTAAATTCTCTGCCATGGCACCCCAACAGAACCCGAGCAACGGAAATGTCCAGCAGCCAACTCTAGCACTTACGAACACGTTAATGGTACAGAATATTCAATTATTGTCTCGAGTTGCAACTGTCTCTGATGATACGCCAATCGTCAGACACGGCTTAAGCCCGCAAAGATCTTCAAAGGAGCCGTCGACCCGCCGTCTACGCCACCGCCCGGAAGTTATTCTCAAAGACCTGCAAACTCAGGTCCCAGACATATAACCAGCATCACTTTCGATGACAGAGGGGATCAAGTCCTCACGGCGAGTGAAGACGAGACGTTTAGATTGTACAGTTGTAAAAACGGAAAGTGAGTACTGTCCGTTCTCCTTATTCTATTCACCCGATCTGATTTCCTGAGAAAGATATCTGAAGACTATGTATTCAAAGAAATATGGGGTAGATCTCCCAAGATTCACGCACAAGAACACGGCAATTATCCATGCCTCCACTAAAGAGGATGACACGATCCGTTATCATTCTTTGCACGATAATAAGTACCTTCAGTACTTCAGAGGTCACAAGGCCAGGGTGGTTTCTCTAGAAGTATCACCCGTTGATGACGGGTTCATGTCTGGCGCCATGGATAAAACCGTTCGCCTATGGGACTTGCGCACACCAGCATGTCGTGGGCTTCTGACGGTGCCGTCCAGCCCAGTTGTGGCCTATGATTCCACTGGCGTCGTCTTTGCTGTAGCGGTCAACCATTATTCACGGATACTGCTGTATGACCAAGCTAACTATGATAAGGCTCCTTTCCTCGTTATCACGCTCGAAGACCCTACATTGGCATTGATCAGCTATCCTCCACGACCAATTTACATGACGTCGTTGTCGTTCTCTTCAAACGGAAGATATCTCTTGGTTGGCTGTTCTGGTGATTCTCACTATATCCTGGACGCTTTTGAAGGGCATCTCCTTGCGAAGCTCGAAGGCCATGTAGGCCTAGAAAGGCGTTCAATGTCCGCGGCTCCTACAATTGAGCCTGCCAAAGGGAGTAGTGGAGAGGAGGTTAGCTGGACTCCTGACAGTCGTTACGTTGTCGGAGGAAGCCTAGACGGGAAAGTGCTTGTGTGGGACGTCCAAAATCTGCCAACAAAGAGCGGCGAGGTCGATTTGAAATCTCATCCCATGCGGATACAGCCCTTGGTCAGTTTAGATGGGCATCCCGGGCCATCTCGGTGTGTTCGGTTCAACCCTCGGTTTGCCATGATGGTCTCTGCGGGTGCCGAATTGGTGAGTCTGTGGGTTACATACGGCCCAATGTTTTGTGCTTACTGTCATCTTCATCAGGCCTTTTGGTTGCCCGACACGGCGGGGGACGCCGATGAGATTGCACGGGAGTTACTGAAGAAAAAAAGTTCTCCGTAAAACACACGGTCCACCCTATACGCCGTCGGCTCTTCCTTTACGGTTTCATTCGGCCGTGTTAATATTTTTGGACGACGGTGATTTCGCCACTCTTTGTTCATACTGGCGTTCTCAGTGGCCGAATTCCCAGGAGTACTGTTTCAAGTTCTCACACACAGGACAACTTTGCTGTCGGGTTGTTTACTGCGTGATTGTCCCCTATGGATAGGTCTACTGATGCGCGTCAAATCTACCTAAAGCCTGAAGGGATGCTGAGTCATAATGATCTTACTGTCGGCTTGTATACGTAACCGCCATAATCGTTGTTTGTTTCGTGATAAGCGCCTCGGATTTTGGATTGATACTGCTCCGATGCAAGTAGATCCTTCATTATCAATTTCTCGCGCTTGAAACGTATGGTGTCGAACGCGAACTGATCGCGGTCCGGTGTTCAGATGATGACCGTGCGGTTACATAATGTCTTGCTGCACGTGACATGCACGACGTGGCACGGAAGGGAATGTCTCAGCGGGTGGCCTGAGAGAAACATACATTTCCATTCACGACGCTGTACTAATTAAGGGCTACTCTCCTTTGCTATTATGTTGCTTTTTGGTCGTGTTGCAGCCTCACTATCCCTTGCTGCGCTGGTTTTCTCTGCGTTCGCAGGTAAGGAACAAACACCCCGATGGCCTCTGGTGAAACAGGACTCCGAGTTCATTCAATGACACGCGCAATATCCTGCAGCTCCGGAGGAAGAGGTCCAGGAACCGGAAATCGCAGTCACCGCTGTTTTCGATGAATCAAATCCATTTGGTCGTAAGCAACGAGTTGTCTCTGTATTCCACGTCATCCTGACTTGTCGGTCGTAAGATGTTGTTAACGGGGAGAAAAACACACTCACTCTGACTGTCGAAAACAAGTCGAACCAGAACGTAACGCTTGTTGGTGTCTCAGGCTCTTTCCATCATCCGGATACGAACGCCTTGATTAAAAACGTTGGTGGTTGTCTCACGCTTGGATTTCGGAAGGTCGTGACCGCGTTTGCATAGTTGACCGCGCTCAAATATGGCGGTGTTCCTCTATTTGAGGGAGTCAAATTGAATCTCCCTTACACGTTCCATAGCGAGTACGTCGTGACATGCAACCCGGTACTGCTTCAACCTGACAAATTCGCACCATCACAGGTTCAGGGTATAATAGTCCGTTGTCACTGAGTCAGAGACTTTCATTAACGCGTCTCCCATGCTCATTCCAGCCCGGTGATTTACGTCTCCACGTTTGGCTCGAGCATTCTGTTGATGTCCGTCCCTTCCCAACCTCGACGCCCGTTCCTTTTGCTGATCTCCATTTCACGTATCAAAGTCGATGCTGTACCGCGTAACGGCGTATGACTCTGTGGTCACGGTCGTGGAGCCCGAAGTTTCAATTTTCGACTTTAAACTGTGAGCCTGATCTACCTATGATGCTCTGATAATCTAACGCTTCTGAAATAGCATCACAACCTACCTTATGGTTGCGGCTATCCTTGGTGGACTCAGTTACTTTGCATATCTTACCTTTGTCCCACAAACGAAGAAGACCCGAGCCAAGCGAACTAACGCTTCTTCCGTCAGCTCTCCAGTCAGCACGGTAAAAGCCAGTGGCGCTGGAGGCTACCAGGAAGAGTGGATCCCCGAACATCATCTGAAGAAAACCAAGTCAGCAAAGAAGGCCGGTAAAGTCGCCAGTAGTGGTGATGAGCTCAGCGGCGGCGAAACCAGCGGCGCTGAGTCAAGGAGAAGGAAGGGACGAAAATAGCTGTGATATGTCGACATGTAGACATAAAAAAAATCTACTGGCATGCTATTCGTTTTCAGAGCTTTCTACAACAACCGAAAAGAAGACCGCCACATGGGTGGCGTGAGATCCGCATGCCTTCCGACATTGCATCCTCTTTCTACCTGCTCTCTGTGTAGTCATAGGCGCTGTAGCCTAAGAATTCTCAGACGCCCGACCTGAACTCAGGGAACGACTGACCACATCACATGACTTTCCCAATGAAGGAAAGCTTGCAGAACCTGGTCCCAGAAGACTGGCCATACGTGACATGGCTATGATCACAATTCATGCAACTGCCACAGAACAAGCGCCAATGCTTCTTCACCGTCTATCGGATGATCTATGATAACATGTCCTCTGGGTATAACCTTCTCCAGCTCATCTTTTGTCAACCCCATATTCATAATCCGCTGCTGCCGCCCTGGCCTGGACCCACAAGATATCGAAGCAACATGAGCACTTTTGCCTCACGAGAAACTGTGTCAGCAAAGGCTTCGGACAGGGGTAATCACAGGATTGCCTTCTCATACGCAGAGCCACCATACCTTGTGTATGGCCGTATTTCTGCGCAGGCAACCCATTGCGTGGCATGTCCAGCAGATACTGACTAGGAATGACAGCAAAGGCTATACTGCTTACGAGATGTAAGGTGGGAGCTGACAGTTTTGGCAGAAAGGCGCTGCAGGAAGATGCCGATGGATCTGATTCTTCTTCAGTGCATATTGCTCTCCTCGCCGGAATGGAATGCAGAACCCCCGCTGAAGCGGAGTCTGGCGTGGCTGTTCGGCCTGGATGCAGTGGTCTTCTTCTACAGCATAGAGTGCGCCTCGTATAAGAACCACTCCCGCCTTTCACCTTTAACATCTTTCTCATTCGTCTACCTAATCTGCTGAACCATGCGACAAGAGGATCTCCATGCACACGATCTGTTTCTTGAGGAGCTAGAATTCGCTGCTCGGGCGAGGGTGGACACCGACATACTCATCCGAGCGGCCGCCCAATGTTTTTCTCTGATCGAGCCCTGGTATAAGGCTAGGTGTGTCTCGTCTTTATTTGCCAATCGCTCGATGCCGGGCTGAGCATCATCCGCCACATTCGTAGGTCGGCAATTCCAGAGGTTGAAGAAGTGATAAGAAATGTCCAGCGCCAAGGAGACAAGTTTGTCGCGGCACTCGAGTCCAGCGTGGATGCTGCCAAGCGAGGCAGCCAATTTTCGCAGGACTTTGCGGCATTGTGGAGAAGCCTCCTCAACGATGACCTCAACACACAGCAGATCCTCGAGGCAATCCCGGATCTGCGCAGATTAGCAAAGAGGACACAGGCTAACGTAGAGAGGGCTGTGTTGATCTTTGAGGGAATGCAGCACAGCCTTTTGGATGTAATCGCCGTCTGCCTAATCTTGTGGTCGGGCTCCTTGTTCACGATGACTCATGCTTTAGGTTTCGAATGACATCCCAGACCTCATCGACGACCTTGAAGAAAAGGAGAACTTGGTGAAGACGCGCGTCGAGAAGGCGGAGAAGCGCTCAGAGCTTCTCAAGATCGTCAAGATGTGTGGCATAGCTGGATCAGCGGTCGTGGGCGGAATCGCTGTCCTAGGTTTTCCGCCGATATTGATCTTTCTGCCTATTGTGCTTCCCCTTGTCACCCTCATTGCTGAAGGAACCGAGCACTACGTTGCAAAGCAGGCCAAAGGCAAGACCCAGTGTCCTGAATATTGTTGTTATTACCTGCTTGGCTAACCTTTCTCTTGAATTGTTCCCTTTAGAACGAAAAGAACTTGCAAAGACTATAGAAGAAGCGATTGACCAACTCCTTGACGCACAAAAACTTTTGAGGGAGCTTACCGATACGTCCAAGAAATTCTATGAATTCTGGGTCCGAGTCAACGTCATGCTCGAGTCAGTTGACGATCGCATCAGAGGTCTGAGGGAAGCCCGTGGAGTGAGACTGCAGGTCGAGGGCATCAGCGACAGCTGGAGCATGGTCTCCCAGTCGCTCCTGGATTACTCTACTAAGGTAAGGCAACTCCAACGACGCCCGTGAACCGAGGCATGCTAACCTCAAATCATAGATCCACATTCTCCTCTCCTATGACCCCATGTCGTCTTCGCGGACTGGATCCACGCGATCCAAATCGAGGGGCTTGCAGGCATCTCGGCCCGTTCGCACCACTGCACGGCGCAACTCGGCACCCAAAAACATGCACAAGTCCGCGTTCACAGAGACAGCAGAGGTGCAGGCATCAGGATTCCTCACACTCAAGGTCAGGGACAAACAGGTTGACCGGCCCCGCGAAGCTCGGCGCGACAGGTCCCCACTCCCGCTGGAGCATACAAAATTCAAGCGCTTGAAGTCGCGATGAGCAGACGAGTGAAGAAGAGCGCAAGAATTGTGTGGCTTGAGTGAAGGAGGCCACCAGTTTAGCATCGTGTGCAAAACTCCGAGCATAGACGCGGCCGGAAGTTTAAGCGCGCAAGGCGTTGAACGCCGTGCATGCTTGCGACGATTAGTGATGCTTGTCGTCGAGCCTTGTCTTTTCGCGTTCTGACCACTATACCTTGGAATGATACCGTTGACATTTCTACTTGATTCCTTTTTCCCGCCGATCACTGGGGCATGTAGATTACCGTCAGAATTCGCATACAGACGCAAACAGTCCTTGCTCTTTGGTAATTTAGTCTGGCGTTTGACCTGGTCGGTTGTGTGAAAGTGATCAGTTATCCTGATGAAGAACGAATTCTTGAAGTTAGCCACGTTTCGAATAACGGGAGTAAGACACGAACGCAGTTGGCGGTCTGTATTCAGTCCGTTTGTCTGTCGACATCAAGCTGCAATCCACATCAACAAAGTCATCCAGTTCCATGAGATATGTTTTCTCTTCAGTACACAATGCCCTACACCTTGAAGACGAAACCGATGTAGGAGGCATGCGTGACTGCTTGCATGAAACAAGGTGGCCGGTCGGAAAGATCAGTTGCTAGATCAGCGCCGGGTTGACCGCACAATGTTGATGAATCACATCTCAGCGTGAGGTTTCAAAGTCGGTGGCGCATTGAAGGGGCACCGGCACAAAGACGGACGACGGAGCACGACAGGCAGTGCTCAGACTGCATACCCTGTCCCTCAAATCCCATGACGTGGCCCATGGAATTCCATGACAGAATAGTAGGGAAAAGAAGACCTGAAATTCTATGGATGGGCGGTGCTTCATGATTCCATTTCTGAGGAGGCTATGGATGACCCGCGAGTGTCTCCTAAATTCATAGCAATCGCTATGTAAAGCCTGATATAGATATACTTGTCAGGAGTATTGTTGGCCACGCCTTCTTTCTATGGTGGAAGGCATGGCATTTGATTATAGTCATGGCAGCTGCCAGGCTGATTGATACTTTGCGACAGGAAAGAAAAGAAGAACCTATCTCTGCAGACACGGGAGATATCAGGGTTTCACGGTTTCAATGAGCAGACCTCAAATCGGAAGTTGCATTTTTTGACAATTGATGTGATCGATCCAGAAGGCACATGAAAGTCTGTCGAATCGGGATCGTCAAGAAAGTGCTGGTAAGCCTGAAGGATGGCTGTATGCGGCGAGGCGATGCTCTAGAGACTGAACTGGACGTCGTCGAAGTGTCCGACAGCGGACAGCAGCGAGTCAGAAGCTCATCAGCAATGACGGTAGGATGTGTTTGTTCAAGTTTGGCATAGACTAAATTGGTGGCCTGTTATAGCGTCTTTTTGATATTCCACTGTTCCTCGCCCGGCCACTTCCTCCCCTTCCCCGTCTTCCCCCCTTCTTTCGTCTTTCTCTCCTTCACATCCTCCTTCGCCGCTTTCGTAATATACGATGACGTCCCGAGTGCGCTTGTTGCTCGCCGCTCTTTCCTGTGTTACCTCTCACTGAACCAGTCTACCCGTCCAATTTAGGCACAGTTTTTGAGAGAATACAAGCTCGTGGTTGTTGGTGGTGGAGGTGGGTCACTAGCTTGCACGGCGGACAACCTTTTTTTTTTCTGAGGTTGTTTCTAACAAGGTGTCGGAAAGTCTGCATTAACCATCCAATTCATCCAAAGTCACTTTGTGGATGAGTACGATCCCACAATTGAAGGTCGATCACGTTTCTCTTCCATCCATCCGAGGCCGTATTCTAACCGCTTCATCAACATACAGACTCGTACCGCAAGCAATGTGTTATTGACGATGAGGTTGCCCTACTCGATGTACTAGACACAGCGGGACAGGAGGAATATGGGTATGTTGTCCGCTAGTTCAATTTTCGCATCAATCTGGCTTCGCTTGTTTTGACATTCAAGACCACGTTTCTGGGCTTTTTCCGAACACGTGTTCGGGACGGATTGCTGAATCAAGCTTTGCGTTTTGCTCCATAGGGCTATGAGAGAACAATACATGCGAACGGGCGAAGGGTTCCTGCTCGTCTATTCCATAACCTCTCGCAACTCGTTTGAGGAAATTAGCACGTTCCACCAACAGATCCTCCGAGTGAAGGACCAGGACTCGTTCCCTGTGATCGTGGTCGCTAACAAGTGTGATTTGGAGTATGAACGGCAAGTTGGCATGAATGGTTAGTCTCGATCAATCAATCACTGTCTCACCCAAAATCTGTTTCTGATTCGACTGATTTTTTTTTTGTCAATTCCAGAGGGTCGCGACTTGGCAAAGCACTTTGGCTGCAAATTTATCGAGACCTCGGCGAAACAAAGAATCAATGTAGATGAGGCGTTCAGCAACCTTGTCCGCGAGATCAGGAGATATAATCGAGTGCGTGTTGTTCGCGGAGTCTACTGCCCTGCGGAGACAACTGATGTGCTCCATCTCATCAAGGAACAACAAACCGGTCGTCCCGCCCTTGCTGGTGCTATCGGTGGCGCTCCCGGGGTTTACGGAGGCAAGGACCAACATGACGACGCACACGGCGGCTGCTGTTCGGGATGCGTTGTGCTTTGATTCTTTTATCAATTCTTCTCATCCTTGCTCTTTTTCACCTTGTTCTTTTTCTTCACTTCCGTTTCCTTCATACCATGCTCTATCTCCTTCTCCCTCAGTTTTTTTCTCCCCGTCGCTTATAGCCGCCTCTCCCTGACTTGAATTGGATTTTCTCTCTACACTTTCCGGAAGGTTTCTTTTTACTTGGCTAGGATTATGAAGCAGTTTATGTGTATATATATTGGGCCGTCAGGTCTCGAAATTGTTCTTTGGGACCATTTATATTCTGAGCATACCACAAAATGAACTTGAACCCAGAGCATCATTATTGTACATTGATATACAAGAAAAGACAGGTGGTTTACTGATTTTCTGTCTTGGCTGTATAATAGGATATATCAATCTATTTCTTTCTTACGGATGGGTTTGGATACTGACGGAGTGTGCGTTTTACGTCTTCGTCGTTGACGATCCGTATCGAATCGATGCCTAACTCGTAGCTGCCCGATGCACCGCTGTTCCCTCCGAGCAGCGATATGCCTATGCTACGTATTTTCTCGCGGTACATCTTGATCTGGTCCTCGGACATCTCGCCCGAATTGGTTCGAACGAAATTGTCGAACGGGATCTGCAGCACCAAGGGAGAAAGGTTCGATATATGCGCATGCAACAGGAAAGAGAGGGAGAGCACCGACGTAGACGTCCTCCCATGAGTTATCCCGCCGCTGAAAGTACAGCCGGTGCTGCCATAGGTCTGTAGAGATGGGTCCGTCCGTCTGGATGTTGACAAAGTACGAGTTGTGCGTTCGCGGGTCGCCCGCCACGCGCAGCCGCAGCGCGAGGTACTTGTGGTTCGAAACGTCCTCCATCAGGTTGCCGAACAGCGTCGGTCGCGGCTTTCAGAAGGACCGGCCAGAACGGAAGCACAAATGGGAAAAAGAAAATGAGAAGGGAAGAAGGGAGAAAAGGGTGTGAGTGGTCAGCTCCCGCAACATCGAGAAACGCATTCGTCATCCTAATTCCCGCACCTTGTTTCGAAACCCGGCGTATCCCCCTCGCAACTTGCCCTCCAGCCCGGGCCTGACGCCGAGCCGCATTTCGCCCCAGAACCTGCCCGTCGCACGTCTGCCAATCGACTCGTTGTTCGTTGGCGTCTCGTCGAGGTCGAGGTGGACGCTTGACGTCCCGCCGATGTCGGCATCGCAGCCGGTCGCGAACAGCCGGACGTCCTCGGACGTGTTGAACGAGAAAAGCGTCCGCGGTACGCGCGAGGGTGCGTCGGCGCCTTGCATCTTCAGGACTGCAGGGTTTCGAGGCGAGTTGTGTGCGTCAACACCGCGCGATTTTAAGATAAACTAGATGCCGCTGACCTTTGACTGCATTGTCCCTGATAAGCTGGCTTGTTCTCGACCAATAAGCCATTCTAGCAAAACCAGAATTCGACAAAGGATTACGATGTTTTTACTGACGTCAGTTAACAGTTACAAGGCTTGTTTGGTTCACTGGTCACATGCGGAGAGAACAACAGCCGCTGAAGCAGCTCGTACTGTACTGTACAGATGCTAATATTGAATGGATCGCACAGCGTCTCGTAACGTTGACATAAATCAGGATAATGTGAAAGCCTACAAAATGTCTGTCCCTGTTGCACTAGTAATCTCGCTCTATTGCAGTCCGTTACTAAGAAAGCATCCTTTAACCTTTGTTTATTTCATAACGGTCGTGTCTGTGTCGAGGAAGACCGCACATGTCCATATGCATACATTCCCGAAGGCAGCACGGCCCGCTGTCTCCCTGCCGGTGCGGGCCCGATCGTGGGCACAGCGGAGAACGACCGGCTGTGACGCGGTAGATTAGGAAGAGGTCTTAGAGACCTGGGCGAACCGGGGTTGGACGAGCCGCCAGCAGGGAACCCACTGTTGAATGCGCTGAGCAGGGGTTGGGCAGGTGTGCCACTACCCTGAACTGACGTCGACGTCGGCGGCGGGGAGAGCTGCTGGCGCGATCGCCATGCACTGTTAGACGTGTCTAGCTCGACCGAGAGCGTCGAATTGGTGCTGTCGCGCATCCGCTCACCGCTGTGGGGCTTGCCGAGCGTGTGGGTCGACTGCTGTCGATCCATATGGGGGCTCACGGGCGTCCAGGTACCTTTTACGGTCTTAACGTGCGTGCGGATGCTCTCGATGCTCGGGTAGTGCTGCACCGGGGAACGTGTCGAGCGCGGCGGCGCGGGGAGGCCCACCGAGTCAGTAGAGGACTGACGCCCATGCTCATACTTGAGGCGCTCAGAGGTGACGAATTTCTGGGCCGCCGGCTTGGGCTGGCTTAGCGTGCGCTCGAGCTCGTCGACGGGCGTGATCGTGCGTCCAATGGAGGGTGAGCTGGGGTAGCTGTAGTAACTCTGGACGCTTGCCACTCTTTCTTGATGGACAGGAAGTAGTGGCTTGATGGACGACACCGGGCTCCCCTGTGTGTACACCTCAGTCGTATTCAGCTGATGGGGCGGAGTGGGATACTGGTGGTGTTTCTCATTGAATCCTTGCCCTTTGGAGATAGATGGGCTGTATCTCCTGATATCTTCCGGCGATGCAAAGCTTTCATTGTCTTGGTGCGATCTTGCAGACATTTGCCCATCAAAGGCAGGGCCCAATACTCGGAAGGTGTTGTAAAGGAGTAGCACATTGACGATTCCTTCTGAAATATTAGGTTGATTGCGGCGCCCACTGAATCGAGAGACAAACCAAGCATGAACCAGCAAACGTAGGCAAAGATTTTGGACTCAAAAGCCACGGTGAAACCGGAAATAGCAAGTAGGCGTGTGACAGAGTACGGGATCAAAAGGGCAATATACGCTGCAGACACAATCAGTCCCCAAGCTAGACAAGGTTGGGAAACTGCGACCTACCGGCAGGATACCACAGCATACTTCTTGCGATCCGAGCAACAAAGCGATGATAGTTCTCGCTGTCGCCGACTACCCATCTTGCGTTTGGGTCAAAGGTGAGCTTGATGCCACCCTTGATGTGCAGCGTTCCACGTAAGACGAGGAAAATGATAGAGTAAAGAACGGCAGAAAGAACGGATGCAACAAAAATCTAATCAAAGAAAAATTGGGAGGTGAACGTCAGCAATTTACAAAATCCAATAAAACACAGTTCCTGGGACGCGCACAGGGAAAAGATGGAAGAAAAATTGAGCCTTGGGGTAGACCGATCTCACGCCACACGATAATCCATCTATCCCATAGCCAGGGCCGAACTTGTAACTCGACGGACTCGTAAAAGGTCCGGCCGCTAAGACACAATTTAATATGGTTGGTTAGCTCCACGGATTTTGTCCCTGTAGCAAGTGCCAGCATACCGAGAATGGCAGCAGATGTCCAGCCAATGAAGGCAGTGATGATGCAAATGAGAGCTGATTGACGCCTTCGCAGCACCAAGGAATTGAAAGTGTGCACCGCGATCGTAACTGTGAAGTACGCAGTGGACCAATTCCCAATCTGCATCAAGATAGCTGTAAACGTAATAGCAATGCTCAATCATCCGTTTCTGCTCTTAAGATAACGTGCCGACATGCCTTGAGTTGTGCATAGCGGACCTTTAGCAGATGAACAATCAGCATGGTTTTGCATCACGCTGAGATGATGACCATACCTTCTGTGATACCTTTATCAACGAGCCACTTGATACCAATCAGCCCGGCAAGGTCGATGAACAGATTTGCGAAAAGAAGACATGTAGCATAATGCCCCAATTGCGTGCTGAAGAAGACATATTCCCTTGGCTCTGGGGGGTCGGAAGATATGCGACGACGAACGGCCAACCAGACTACACGGGCAGCAACAGAAGCAAGGGCGAACGAGGAAAGGAGCGCGAAAACATTGACAGCCTGTAGGGGTCACGGCCACAAGGTCAGAGGTCAGAGCGGCGATGGGTTGGATGGCGGCGAAACATACGATGGCTCCGCCAAGCTCTCTTTGAAGATACGGAACAAAGAGTGGTCCAGACATAGGACTTCCGATTGAATATCCTGATATCACGAGAGAAAGTTAGAGTAAAAAGAGCGACGATCGTCCCCGACGGAAATGTGAATGCCGAGTGGTCAGAAACTTGAAGAGTTGGTCGTCCTGCGCCGTATCGTCAACGATGACGTTTAGACACTGTGGGGAACCCGTCCTGAACGAACAACAGAAAAGGAAAAATGGAAAAAAAATGAAGAACGAAAAAAGTCGACTCGAAGGTGAGGAGCAAGGAGTCGAAATCCATGTTTGCCCATATCCCGAAATGCGTGGCGCTGTGTTTGCACATGCTTAGACGGGATCTTACGACCAAGGCGATCCTTTTCCCATGTTCATCAATGATATGTCCACAAGGTGACATAGGGAGAGAACCTTACAGATATCTGCACGTCGCAACCATCATTTCCAAGAGGCGTCATACGACATCATGTTCTATTAAAGAACCGCTCTATGCCAACAGCCTCTTTCCGTCTTTTTTTCTTGGCGGGTGATGATTTTGGTTTTAAAGAGTTTTCGGCATCGAGTGTGCTGCCTTCAGACTTCGCAAGATCTTGAGCGAAATGGAAGTCATCGTGTTCGACCTTGAGAACTGCAAGGGCCTCCCTCTCGACGGTCTCGTCAATGCCCAGCATGTCTTTTGGAGGCGTAATGGTTCGTCCGCAACGTTGGCATTTATATGAAGACGCGTGCACATTGTCTGCACTCCAACCATCTGGATCAACGTGATTGGCCAACGCAATGCCGGATAGTCCGGTTCGAGGCCCATCGGATTTACTGTCATCTCTTGACCTCTTTCCGGTGTGAGCCTTGAAAAAACCTTCAATGCTTTGTTGGCCTGTCTCCGCCGTTTCTACCCCAGCGAAGGCAAGCTGAACGCTAGTCACTTTCATGGCGACGTTGGTGCCTACAAGCTCCTTCCAGAGTTTGTCGCCCGCCGCCGCAATATAATCGACCGTTAAATCCCGGGTGAACGGGAATGGAGCCTGTTTCGAACGTCCAGCTTCGTAACCTAGAAAGGAAGGGAAGGTCGGACGCCTGTCGAAAATGACGTTAATTTGCCCTCAACTGCTGACCTTTCTTTGCGTGCAACACGATTGTCTTTGGCCACAAATTGGGGCTTATCTGCCGCGCGTTGTTCAGACGCAAGGCAAGTTCTGCAGCAAGTACGCGGATCCAGTGAAAACCCTCTGACGCATTTGTGATCGGCTTCGGAAGGTTCTTAGATGCCAACATGCTTTTATTCATTAAGGATTTCTTCTCCTTGACTGTGAAACGGAAGTATCATGTGTCAGCATGAAGAACGGAGTCGGTGCAGCCGAGATCAAGGAACCTTCCGATCTGTCAATACCTCTGTGGAAGCGGTCAAAGGTGGATAAATTGTGAAACAACAGTCGACTGACCGGAGAATTTCGTAGACCCAGATGGAATCCTCCCCGAACTTGTTCTGCAACTCTTCTAGGGTTTGAATCAGTTGTCCATTTCTGGTGATGAAGTTGGTCCGATGCACCTAGATCAATAGAACTGAAATCAAATCAACGCATGATTTAGATGGAACATTGAACATCTAGAACACCTGCAAGACTCACAGTAAATCGCCGACAGTCGTAGCATCAAACTCTTTGGCTAATGCTTTGCCAAGTTTGCCACCGAGGAACCGAATCTGTCAGCAGGGCAATTATTCGGTAGATCCTTCTTATAGTTCACAAGGATGACAACCTTCTGGAAAGGCATGGGGTTCAAGTAAGCGGCTATGGCAGAATTTTTGAGGATACTCTAGCGCCTGGTCAAATTTAAATTTGGCGGAGGAGCATTGGATATACCCACTTGTCCGTTGGGCTTCTTGTAAGATGCCGTTAACTATGTGCGAAAGTAAGTGCCGTTTCCATTAATCAGACTACGCGTTCAGAACGTACTTTGGCAAGAAACTTATTCCTCGCAATTCCCTAAGGCATAATTCAGGGCAATGTCCCCAGTGGGCAGTTTTTGCTTACAGCGGATGTGGAATAGCCCAGTTTAGTGTAAACTTCTTCTCGGGCTTTGGCCATTAGTTCAGAAGCGCAGTTCATAGCGACATCATGCCAGGTTGATACCGACTCATCATCTTCATGCGGTGCATGGTATGACGAGCTTGAGCCGGCTGCAGAATCATTCAAGGAAATAGGTATGCTGGGTATGACAAGTCCAGCAGGATTCCATTTGATAGGGGGCGGTGGAGGTAAAGGTGTATCAAGTCCAAAAGGCGCGTTGGGAGGAATCTGAGCCAAATAAGGATATCTCTCGAGAAGAATTTCACGGACACGTTTTGTGAAGTCGATGAATGCTTCATCAATGGACGCTTTTTCTGCATTCAGTGAATGTGAGATTCGTTCTTCCTTGCGCCGCCCGACCCACCTATTTCGCAGCCAGGCAGGGCTTCCTTGAACATGGCGCTAATCTTCATACTTTCTTGACGGTAATAGTCTAGAGACACCTGTTCCCATCAAACAATCATTAAAAGGACGGTATAATTTTTTTGGCGTCGACACCAGATACCTTATGCGTATTAGTGTCTACATCATCCCAGTAACCTGGTTCCTTCTCTCCCTCTTTATAAGTGGCGACATGTACGACGACCAGATCGGGACAGCGCTTCTGGGCATCTGTGATTTTATCCATCCGTGATATCCCGTATTTGCGGGCGGCATAATTTACGGCAATGATCGCTTGCCATTGTAAAACAACGAGAGGCGTGTCCTTATCGATTCCTAGGCGGACCATTTCGCAGTTTGCATAGAAGGCATCACTATCGCACAAGGCAATGACACGAAGTGGGTCTCTGACCCCAAGATTCTGAGATAGAATCTGGCGATAAGTTATGATGGGATTGTAAGGATCACTGGCGTCTTCTGGTTGAGGGGCCGTGGATTTCCCCTTCCACAGATTCGACGCCCTCCTCGGCGAGTTCATCGATCAAGGGCGAAATCCAGGTAAACGAGGAGGATACTATGATCAGGGGAAGCACTGGAAACGAGTGGACAGAGTCAGTCTTGTCAGCTGTCAGTGGCAAGACGCGTCTTGCACGTGACTAGCATTCAACCAGCTGAAGGACCATCACCACGCTATCAGAAGCTTGGAAGGTTGGATCACGCAAAAACCAATGCTTTGAATCTCGATGACCCCGCAGTTATTATATATCTCCATAGCACGCATGCATCGTATGTTGTGTTCATTGCTGTGCGTGCATTGGGCGTACCCTGATGCTTGGGTAGATATAGTTAGCCCATCCAAATTCCGGCGGCTGAAGCGCCACGCAGCGCAAACTAGCATCTCTGGCCTTGTCAAAGTATACTAATCCACCATTGTACACAGTCAAATCTAACGTGAATTAAGACTGGAAAACCAGGTGTGCTTGTGTTTGAAGGAGACAAACAGTCTATATCATCCTTCCTTGAGGCCGCTCGAGGTCCGCTTGATGCTCTTCCGTTCTTTCATCTGATTTGATCTCTCCTAAGGTCTTCGCTACCTGGAATTCCACCATGTGTGCACACGGCCTCTTCCTCAGGAAAGGTCCGGCCGACTTGCGCGGGGTATGCCCGGATTGCACGATGTCGGCGACATGAAAGCCTTGGTTAATGCCCTGGAAATGCTGGACTTAAAGTCCTGGTTTAGAACAGAGATGGGCATGGACAAGGGACCTCGATCCTGAAATAGAACGTTTTCTCATATGCATTAAGGCAACATCTGCTTTGTGGGATTTCACAGCTCAGGCCTCGACTTTTCACAACACTCACTAACTCTGAACGCTATTGACGCAGTGATTCTGACTAAACCGCTGAGTCAATAGCATTCAGTCGCTGCGAGCTTCGTAACAATGGATAAGGACAGGAGACATCTGCAAACATTGTCATTAAAAAAAAAAGTTCCACAATTTAGTTGTTCTTGTTTTGGTCCGACGAAGGCGCCATAGCCTGGCAGTTATTCCCTAAGGTAAGGCTGAACATGCCATTGATATTACTGGCCAGGAGAACGGGTACTCATAATTCTATGGAAAGCCTTACCGCCGATCCCGTTTATGCCCACGGCCCGGCATATCACACATCGTGAGCCGATTGCTAATACCGAGCGGTACGAGCTCAGTGGCACCAACAATTTCCAGGCTTCGTCATCTTCGTTGTCTTTTCCGCATTCCGAAACCAAGTGGCTATTTTGTCCTCGTCATCTGCTTCTTTTCCGGGCCTACTCTCTGGGCCGGATTGGTTGGTGAGGGGATGGCCGAAGGTCATGCTTGGAACGTTCTAAATGGCCTCTGACCTTGCGAAACTTTTTGTTCGTGTCTTCTCACATCTCGGAAGAACTCTGTCTAAATTTTGAAAACGTTTCCATCTTATGTCCTCGTGACGGCATCAGGTTTACAACTTTGCTTTCAAATCAAATCAATATTATCAATATTCTCTGCCTCAAAATGCAGCTTAAATGTCCAGCAAACAATCGGTTATGATGAGTTCATCTCTCGTGTTAACCCTTTGCGAAATTCCTGCTTCTGGAGATGCCCACCTTAGCCCGTCTCTTCTCTAATCTGTTCATCATTTCTGCTTGGGCGACTCCTACTCTCGTCGTCGATAGCCCCCGCAATCCCGTGGTCGATCTTGGCTATGCCAAATACGCGGGCGTCTTCAACTCGACTACCCAAACCACCCAATTCCTCGGCATGAGGTATGCGGCACCTCCGACAGGTAACTATTCCACCGGGTACCTTGGGTACAGCGTAATAGACGAAATACTGGTTTGCATCAGGCAATTTGAGGTGGCGTTCCCCTCAACGACCTGAAACCGTCAGCGGGATTCAACCCGCAGACGAAGAGCCTCCTACTTGTTTCTTTGCTGGGCAAGGAAATGCACCGGCAACTCCGTTTCGACACCAAAGGAGAGCTTTCTTCCAAACAGAAGACTGTCTATTTCTCAAGTCCGTAGCGTGGAATAAGCGGCGTCCCATTAGACTGGACTGATTATGTCTTCCTATTCTTCGTAGCGTCTATTCACCAGGTGACCTCACGGATAAACAAAAACGCCCGGTTGTAGTATGGATCCATGGGTAAGCTGTCGCCTTTTCAAGATATCTCTCATAATACGTTGGCTAAACTTCGGGAAAAGGGGCGGCTACATGTCAGGAAGTGCTTCCGGATTTCGTGGCACGGATATCTTCAACGGGGTAGACCTCATACAGGAATCAAACAATGGCGTTGTCGCCGTAGTTATCCAGTACCGACTCGGCGTGTTTGGTTTTCTGCCTGGCACTAAAGTGAAACAAAATGGTGTACTAAACGCTGGACTGTGTGAGGTGTAGTTTTTTGTTTTACGGTCTCTTGAGGATTAACACCATCCTTCAGTGGATCAACAATTCGCGTTGAAGTGGGTGCAACAGCATGTAAGTACTGTCGGGGTTCGTTCCACCAACAACCAAACTCATCAAGAACAGATTGAGAAGTTCGGCGGTGACCCAGCGCGCGTTACCATTTGGGGCGAATCAGCAGGTAAGTGAGCCATCGCACTGTTTATTTAGTCCTCCTGAACAACTTATCACAAACAGGCGCTGGCTCTGTCTTCCAGCATGTAATAGCCAATGGTGGCAAGACGAATCCTCCGCTGTTCCGTGGGGCGATAACAAGTTCAACGTTCCTTCCTTCTCAGTATCGATACAACGATAGAATTCCCGAGGTCCGGTTTCCTTTGTGATGGTGCCCGACTACTCACGCGCTTATCGCGTTCCTATATCAGATTCTATACAGCGAGGTTGTCCAACAAACCAAGTGAGTTTTGCCCGTTTTCCTCGGTATCGAGATATCAACGAAATCCTTGGAATAGTTGTTCCTCTGAGCGGGACACGCTGAGCTGTCTCAGAAATGTTGATGCCGGTGTTCTTGAACAAGCGAACGTCAATATTGGGAATAGCGGATTCTTCGGAACATTCGTCTTTGTTCCGGTCGTGGATGGGGATCTCATTCAGCAACGACCCACAGAAGCTCTGAGACAACGCAAAGTTAACGGAGTGCGTAACTTCGGGTTGTGCATCATATTCGTTCTCTGACAGTGCACCCAAGGCAGGGATTTTGGCAGTAACTAATACCTTTGAAGGCGCCCTTTTCGTCAACCCAGCCACTCCGTCCAACGTGGACGTTGCGAACTACGTTAGACAGCTTTTTCCAAACTTTGGACAACGCGAAATACAAGCCGCCGCTGCACAGTATCGTAATCTAGGTGATGGATTGTTCCAAGTGATTGCAATTATGGGTGAAGGTGCATATACAGTCCTTCGACGTGGCTGGACGTGCAAAGTTGATGAGTACATTCAGCAATCTTCGTATGCCCGACATATTTCCTCCTCCGAGCATTTGGTGGACGCGGGTTTAAAGTAAGCGTTGGACCATTAACCAGTAGGAATGCCTTTATCGATATCCCTAGTCGGAATTCGCGATCCCTCCCGGTGGACACGGCGACGATGTCATTTACTACTTCCCCTCGTAAGCCCTTTGTTGTTCTCTTCCAAGTGACGCGTGGTAACTCACGATATATTACAGCCAGAACCCTGCTGGCCCGCCGTTCAAGGACCCGGATTTCGACAAGGCTTTCTCGGAATCGTTTTTGAACTTTGCGCTCGCGCTCGATCCCAACGTCAAAACCGATCCCACGAACATTACGCCTCATTGGAACAGATGGCTGGGCGACACAGAGATGCTTTTCAACAGGACTGAGTCGGGTCAGGCTGATATTCGCGCCACCAAGACTTCGTCTGCTTTGCTCCAAAGATGCGAGTGAGTAATTTCGTCTCGTTTCAGGGAAATTGGGGAATGACCATTTTTTCCAAGTTTCTGGGAGAGCGTTGGGGCGTTGTCCGGCCAGTGAAAAGGCCACGATAGTGAGAAAGTCGTAGTCTATTTCGTCTCTCCAATGTAACAAGCGGACATTATTAAAGACGATGAAGTCCTATATCGTCGTAAATGCAGTCGCTTCTTCCACGGAGAGAATTGTCCATGTATCAATCCTTCCGCTTCCACCAGCTTCGTGAGCCTTTCTTAACATCTGCACCAGATGATGCGCTCTCCTTGCTGTGGAAAAACGGAAAGTCCATGGCACCCATAGATCTCCCATCCTTTCGCTGCTGACTTTCCCACTCTTCATCATCCAGATACCTTGCAACAGCTCTAGATTCCAAGGTAGATGACGGGCCAGCCGCTGAAGCAAATCCGCTCTCTTTTTGTTTGAAAGCCATCTCTTCCTCATCCTCTGGGATGTCGGCTATGGCGATGTATGCTTTAGCAACATGCCAATCCATTTCTTTCGTCAGCATCTGCAGTCTCTTTCCCGCTATCTCACGTTGTCTCACCAGCTTTCTTTCTCTTTCTTCCTCCAGGCTCAACAGAGGAGACGGCGAGGCACCGGCTGCTGAAGGTGGTAATAAAATATATGTCCGCGTATGCAGTAAATGAGGGGTAGTGTTGAGAGTGCTCGGAGGCAGCTTATTCATGCGACACAGCTCATGGCCCTGTAAGAATCGGTTGAGAAACGTACAAACTGTCAGATTTTGGAGGGCTCACGTTAAGTCTGAATTTGAAGGCAATACCTTGAAGGGTATCGGAGGCTCGGATATGATACTTCAGAGAAGCGTTATTCGCGTTCTTCTCAGGCGAAGACTCTGATGGTGGCAATATTCCGTGCTCCGAAGCGGACAGATGTGGAGGGGATGGGTCGACGAATGGGTTGACAGGGGAGAACATGTCATCTCGAGACTCGTCCTCATCCTCGTCATCGCCGACTACAAAAGTGTCTTCATCTCTTACAGCTCCATCCACGTTGAGTACATTTTGCTTTGCAGCCATGGGACCAAGGCGCGAGCCTGGCGACCCCGAATGAGAGATGGCGGCGACGCCGCTGAGGCAGGCTAGACAGGGGTTGTATCTCGCCAGACGTGGATTGGACGAGATGCATCTCTGGCATATGGGCCGCTCACAACAGGACGTGAAGAATATGCCATCCGAAGAATGTGGTGAGGATGACGAGGCACCGGCACTGGTGGTCCGCCATGGTAGGAGAGAGGAAGAGCAGGCAAGACAGAGCTGCTCCGATGGTTTCATGACAGTATTTCTAGTACCAGAATTCCCGAGTTGGATGGCGGTGGGCATTGAGTATTCCTTGCAATGAAGCAATAAAGATACAGCTGCTGTGAGGAAAAAAGGGGCCATGATCCAAACATCATTCGATCATTGCGAGCGAGTCACATACCATGTCCTCCCCACATCAGCAGCCGGACCTCGTCTCGCTCCTTCTGCAGTCCAAGAATGCGTTGCAACATGGCGAGCAGCTGTGTTCGCGCGCACATGCGGTGTCCAACGCGTCCGCGCGGGCGGCGATCGACGTCGTAGCGCTTGACGCCAAAGTCCGCTGGATATCCGAGGCGGTCTCCGAGCAGCTCAAAGTGCGTATCGTTCCCGTTTCTCATGTCTTACCCAGGCACAAAGCGTTCGTGTTGAATTGAAGCTCTCAAAACTTTTTGTATGTAGCTTGTCGCGAGCGTGGCGAAGAGCATCGAGGAGAAGCGGTTGTCACTCACGAAACAAGTTCAAGTGTGTGCACTCTTCTTTCCCGTTCGCTAAATTATAGCTATCACGCGTGTGCGATAAATGCAGGCATGGGATGCCTTGCGCATGAAACATTCCAACGCGCTCGACTCTATCCTCGAATCGCTCGGCTCCCAGCTTGTCCCACCGGACTTTTACGAGAGCATGTCCGCCGACTCGTCCCTGTTCGGGAGCCAGCATTCTGACAATGATGACAACCACAATGACGATGGCGACCCGCGCCGAAAGGCAAGCGGCGGGAAAGGCAAAGATAGTCACAAGGAGCGCCAGCGCTCGAATGGCCGCGAGCGGAGCACGTCCGTGGGCCATAGCCCCTCGTCTACGCTACGCGGCGGTGCGCCCCTGGCGAAGGGTAAGCAGAGAGATGTAGAGAAGGAGAAAGAGACGAAGTGGCGCACAACGCGCCTGGACAGGAAGTATTGGAAGTCGTTGCGCGACTTTGTAGACGACCAGGGAATAGAGGACGTGCTCGACGCCATAGAGAATGACCGAATAGGGCTCGATGTCCGTCCCATCTACCTCGTCTGGCCTTGTCTATGCACTTACAACCCAGACGTCTCACACAGGACATCATGAGCAAGACTGACGAATACCCAGACATCCTCTACTCTACCATCCGGTCTATCAGAGCTTCTTTTCCGGAGCTGCAGACACCCCCGAACATGCTGATAGAAGATATTGTGAACACACAGGAGACAATCTCGAGCGCCATGGCCGTGCATCTCGACAGCCTGACGTCGCATTTCGAGCAGATGGAGAATGCAGTACGTGAGAGCGAGGCCGGGGAGGCATTTGGTGAGGAGGATCTGAGAGGTCGGTAGGAGGCAGTTCAGAATTCTGATGATTGAAATCTGATGGATTCATCATTCTAGACATGAATCGCGACACGGATGAACTTCCGTCCATCATGGCGGAGCTGGAGGAGAGCACAGAGACTATAGAGATATACCAGTGAGATTTGTTTTTAAATCTACTTTTTCTATTGGCTAACGGCCTAAAAGCGAGAAGCTGCAGACAAACATGGATCTATCGCGGCGGCACCTGACGATGCTCAAGCTCACACTAGACGACCTCGACGAGCTAGGCGACATCATGTCGGAGATGCTCGAAACCCAGGACAGCGTCGAAGTGCGTGTTCTCCCAGAAGGGAAAGGCACTTTTGGATCTAACTCGTTCATGCGCCAGGCTAAATGTGAAGACAAGCTCGCGGGGCTGCACAACCACCTGCTGACACTCGAGCACCTGCATGATCGGTTTGTGTCCTACCAGCTGGCGTTCAACAAGCTCGTGCTGGAGCTGGCGCGGCGGCGACAGTACCGCGAGGCCGTGGATAATATTGTGCGCGGGATGATGGCGCAGCTGGACGCTATGAGCGAAGGTAAGCAGGAACGACGCCGGCGTTGCCGTCTCTGAGATACCCCGTGTGTGGCAGAGGAGAACCAGGTCCGGACGCACTTCAACGCAGAGTATGGCGCGCATCTGCCTGAGGACATCTGTCTTTGCGTCGGGAATGCGCCGACGAGGTGGGAAGTAATACCGCGCAGTGGCGAGGCATTGGAGTTCCTCCCAGTCATAGACGACGAGCTCGCGGCCGAGGTAGGTGGTGTTGTAGCTCGTGATGATTTGCTCTGACTGCTGTGTTATTTCGTCGCCCAGGCCAAGGACCGTATCATGAGCACCGGCAGTCACGACGTGCCGACAGGTGCTATTCTTTCGCCGGATAGCCTGTAACCGACGTCTTTGATTTTGGATATCCCTTAGCCCACTCTCGGAAAGTTTTCTTGGACTATTCTCGATGTTAGACACACGCATTTGATATCTAACGACTATGTATACAGCATGATTTCAGTAACAACACAAATGTCAAAAAAAAAGAAAAGAAAAAGGCAAGACATAGAGGAAAAAGGGCGCCACAAAGGAACTTTCACTGTTCAACCGCGAAAGTCGAGATACCTCAAATCCAGGGGAAGGAGCCGGAAACAGACGAGCTGATCGTGGCGAAAGTTGGTGGTGATGGGACCTACGTCAGGCTTGAAGGGCGACCAGGTGAAGAGATCGACAACGTAGTTCCACTGCTGGTCGGGTCCCTGGAGTGCGCGACGTTGATAAGGAGGCGTCAGTCTCAGTCCGAGAGCGCGAGTATACGTACCAATGTCGTGCGCTTCTCGCGGATGTCGCCCTCCATGGCGTAATAGGGGGAGTCTTCGTCGACGACTGTGACCATGCCCTGCAAGGAGTTCAAGGAAAGAGCATGAGCAAGAAATGAGAAATCGGAACGAATGGATACTTCCCATCCATGGGGAGATTGTGAATTTAGGATCCTTGTGTAGTGACTGGGGCTGAACATCTAGAAGGACCTTTGGTGCAATAAAAGATTAGGGGGCGCTGACTGAGGACTTGGGGTGGCGCGCAGAGGAGTCATTTATATGCCAGTAGGCCCAGTTTCCAGAGGAGGCAAGAGCACAGCACACGCAGATATGTCTGTCGCCACATCTGCAAGTTTTTACCGTAGGGAGATACGACGGCGCTATGCGAATTGACAAGGCTACTCCTTTTTTTTTTTTATTTTCAAAGTGGAAATAGGGACCCATGCGATCAAACACTGGCAGATCGACAGGGATCGACCTATGAAGCTTGATAGCATGACATTCAAACGAAAGGCGTCGTAATTAATTATAACAGTTACATCTGGAGGCCTCATGCAAAACGTGCATGCCGTTTTGCAAACAAGTTCCGTCGGACTCGTCCGAGACCAAGTCTCTCATGGGAATCCTAGAGCAGGCTGGAGCCGCTGAATCAGCTCAAGTTACGGAACCACGGCAGCACTTCCGTCCATAAGCCACGCCGGTTGCCCCATAAAAATACTCTCGTTCAACCCCGGTTCGCACAAAACGCTCACTCGCGCGTTTTCGTGCCTCCTGAACGAGCATCCGCTGGCATAATGTCCAAGCCAGCCTCTATCGACGGCTCCGACGTCGTTAGCGCCGCCGACAAAGGGTCCGCCGACCCGGACGCCAAGCCTCCCGCAAACCGATCATGGTAACGTCATCATCAATTTCGCGACTTTGCGCCCGTAAAAAAGACTGACAATTTGGTTGTCTGCCCTTTCAGGCGCGACAGGTTCCCTTTTGCGTCGAGAAGGCCGCCTCCGCCTCCGAAAAAGTCTATCGACGAGTCTGATCCGATTCCGGAGCTCACCGCGAGCTGGTTCAGCATCCTTACTTTTCAATGGATCACACCTCTGCTGAGCCTCGGCTATGCGCGTCCACTCGAAGCGCCGGACCTCTACAAGCTACCGCCCGACCGCGGTGCGGCACACATAGCAGACCTGATCAACGCGTCGTTCGACAGACGGAAGCAAAACGCGGACGAGTACAATAAACGCTTGGCTGCTGGTGACATTCATCCCGGCCCGTGGAGGGTCCTCCGGTGGACGCTGGGCGGGAACAGAAAAGAGAAGGAGAGGAGATGGCGTGAGGTCGACGGGAGGAAAAAGGCTAGCCTGGTCTGGGCTATGAATGACAGTGTCAAGTGGTGGTTCTGGTCTGGCGGAATATTAAAAGTCGTTGGCGACACGGCACAAGTTACCAGTCCTCTCCTTGTGAAAGTGGGTATATCCTGGTCAGGCAAGTGTATTCCATGTCTCACCAGTGCGTTCCGTTAGGCCATCATCAACTTCGCGACCCAATCGTATGTCGCGCATCGTCTCGGTCGTCCCGCTCCTTCCGTTGGCATAGGCATTGGATATGGCTTTGGCCTTCTTGCTCTGCAGGCTATCGCATCGCTATGCACGCACCACTTTTTCTACCGTACCGCATCGACCGGCGTGCTGCTCCGTGGAGGGCTTATCACCGCCATCTACACGCGCTCGCTCAGGCTCACCTCTCGTGCCAGGTCAACGCTGACGAACGGAAAGCTCGTCAACCACATCTCCACTGACGTGTCTAGGATCGATTTTTGCGCAGGCTTTTTCCACATGGTGCGTGTCATGTCTCTTTTATTGGGTGTTATTAACTCGAGGATGCCCCTCCAGGCCTGGGCTGCGCCGATTCAGATGATCGTCTGCCTCATCATCCTCCTCGTCAATCTGGGCCCGAGTGCCCTCGCAGGCTTCGCCTTCTTCGTCATCATGACGCCGCTTCAGACCATGGTCATGAAGCGCCTCTTCAAGCTGCGCCAGAAGAGCATGGTTTGGACCGACAAGCGCGCCAAGCTCCTCCAGGAGCTCCTCGGCGGCATGAAGGTCATCAAGTTCTTTGCGTGGGAGCAGCCCTTCCTCGTGCGCATCGCAGATTATAGGCGCAGGGAAATTTTTTACATTCGCTCATTGCTGCTCATCCGCGCTGCAAACAACGCCGTCGCGATGAGCATGCCGGTTCTTGCGTCTGTGCTCGCGTTCGTCACCTACTCTGCCACAGGCCACGCGCTCGATCCTGCAGTGATATTCTCCTCCCTCACGCTCTTCACCCTTCTCCGCCTTCCTCTCATGTTTTTGCGTGCGTTTCCCGCGTTATCATCCTCACCCCGCGAAAAAAACCCGCTAAATCTCTTTTTTCTTGCAGCCCTGTCATTCAGCGCCATAGCGGACGCGGCGAATGCCGTGAGCCGTCTGTATGGCGTTTTTGAGGCTGAACTGTTGCAGGAGACATACGTTCAGGATGACGATCTGGACGTCGCCCTTCTCGTTAAAGGTGCCTCTTTCACCTGGGACGCGCCGCCTCCCGACTCGGCGCCGGCGCACAAAAAACCAAGGGGTAGCGAGAAACCCCATTCCAGAAAGGAGAAGAAGCAGAATGAAAAACGCCTCAGCGCCGCTCAAGTTATGGATGAGAAAGGCGGCAACGATGGCGAGGAGGCGAACGTGTTCAAGGTGAGGGACGTGGACATGAGCGTTCCGCGCGGTCAGCTTGTCGCTATTGTTGGCGCCGTCGGAGCCGGTAAGACGTCCCTTTTGCAGGGCATCATCGGCGAGATGCGGCGCACGGCTGGGTCCGTCACGTTTGGAGGCAGCGTCGGGTACTGCCCACAGAGTGCGTGGATACAAGTTCGTATATGCTCTGTTTTTCGTATTCGTTCAGCTCTCTTGGCTGACACATTGACGGCAGAACGCGACGATAAGGGAGAACATATGCTTCGGGCGGCCGTTCGAGGAGGAGCGGTACTGGAAGGCTGTGCGGGATTCGTGCCTTGAGTCTGACCTGGACATGCTGCCGAACGGTGACCTCACAGAGGTTGGAGAAAAGGGCATCTCACTGTCCGGTGGACAGAAGCAGCGCATCAACATCTGTCGAGCGATTTACTGCGACACTGAAATTCAGATATTCGACGTGCGTCAACGATTCATTCTCATTCCTCCCAGCCCATGAAACACATCTTTTTGTTCCTTAGGATCCGCTCTCGGCCCTCGACGCACACGTCGGCAAAGCCGTCTTCCAAAACGTGCTGCTCAACGGTGCCTCGGGCAAGACGCGCATCCTCGTCACGCATGCGCTGCACTTTCTCCCGCAGGTCGACTACATCTACACGCTCGTCGATGGGCGGATTGCCGAGCGAGGCACGTACGCTGAGCTTATGCGCAGCGACGGTGCTTTTGCGCGGTTCGTCACCGAGTTTGGCGCGAGGGAGGAAGACGAGAAGGAGGAGAAAGACGAGGAGGAGGAAGAAGTGATTGAGGACGCTGAAGAGAAGGACGGGAAGAAGCTGGTTGTGGTGAAGAGGCAGCAAGCCGCTGGCCCGGCGCTGATGCAGGCAGAGGAGAGAAACACGGGCGCGATCAGTTGGACAGTGTACAAGGCGTACATTCGCGCCGCGAACGGCATCATCGTCCTCCCGCTGTTGTTTGCCTCTTTGGTCCTCATCCAAGGCGCGACCGTGATGGCGTCTTACTGGCACGTACTTTTCCGTCGATTGTGGAGCATCTCTGTTAACATTGCGGCCATAGGCTAGTGTACTGGCAGGAACTAAAGTGGCGCCGTCCCCAGGGATTCTATGTGTGTCCTAATCTCTTCGTTTATTGTCGAGGATCACTGATAAAGGTTATAATGACTTTAGATGGGTATATATGCGTTCTTGGGTGTTGCGCAAGCTATAGCATTCTTCATCATGGGCAGCATGTCCGCACTTCTGACGTACTTTGCATCCCAAAAGCTCCACAAGGCAGGCATCACAGATTACCTCTGTCCTTTCGGGAATTCCTCACATTGCCCAACTTAGGCTGCCATCGGAAGAGTCATGCATGCACCGATGTCGTTCTTTGAGACTACCGTACGTGTATCTGCCCACGTCAGTCCGTCTTTATATTTGAGATCATCTGTAGCCGCTCGGGCGTATCATGAACCGTTTTTCAAAAGGTTAGTTTAATGACCCAGCTGTCGATGCTGAGCTGACGACGCCTTCGTAGACATTGACACGATCGACAACTTGCTCGGAGGCGAGTCTAATCATTTGATTTAATGCCTCGTCACTTATTCTGCCCTACTGCCAGATTCTATGCGAATGTTTGCCGGCACGACGTCCTCAATCATTGGCGCGATTATCCTGATTTCCATCGTACTGCCTTGGTTCCTCATCGGCGTATTTTGCATCGTAATTCTTTACATCTATGCGGCGATGTTTTACCGTGCCAGTGCCAGAGAGTTGAAGGTGATATTTCCTCATTTTTACACGAGAAATAGACCCTGAATGAGCATTTTTAGCGCCTTGGTACTGCTTTCAAAAATATGATGATTATTTTTCGTGCTTACGTTTGCGTCAGATGCCGTTTTAAGGTCATCTCTGTACTCTCATTTCTCCGAAAGTCTTTCTGGGCTTGCCACCATCAGGGCGTACGGAGAAACGGAGCGTTTTCGTCTTGATAACGAGACACGTGTCGACGTCGAAAACAGGTGTGATATGTTTTCCTGTAGAGAAGGATGTCATGCTAAGGTCTATTTTAGAGCGTACTGGTTGACTGTTACCAATCAAGTTCGTCGCGGAGGTTTTTTTTCGCATTTTGGTAGCTGATTGATCCCCTTTCAGAGATGGCTCGGCATTCGGTTGGATTTTCTGGGCGCCATGTTGACATTCATCGTGTCGATGCTCACTGTTGGAACGCGGTTCACAATATCTCCAGCCCAAACCGGTTTGGTTCTCTCCTACATCCTGAGCGTCCAACAGGCGTGAGTATCTCGTCCTAGATTTATCGCATCTGTTTCATCTGGGTGATCCTTATCGATCTTTTCTTAGGTTCGGCTGGCTCGTCCGTCAGAGTGCGGAGGTTGAAAACAACATGAATTCGGTGGAGCGAATCGTGCATTACGCCACACAGATCGAACAGGAAGCGCCGCATGAGCTACCAGATTGCAAACCTCCGCAACCGTGGCCTGCGCAGGGCCAGGTAGAACTACGCGACATCGTGCTGAGTTACAGACCGGAACTTCCTCCAGTTTTGAAAGGTATGGCGCACAGCATACTCCATGATTTTCCCTAACGGAACTGCATTTTCTCTAGGGATCTCGATGACGGTTCGAGCCGGAGAAAAAATTGGCATTGTCGGAAGGCACGTCTAGGCTTTTATCTCGTTTTGCCACTTTGATCTCACTTTTTCTCGCCTTGGTGAACAGAACTGGCGCAGGAAAGAGTTCGATCATGACAGGTTCGTTTTGCATTCACCTTTGTTTGCAGGGGGTGGCGTAAATGGAGGCGAGTTTTCTCACGTGTGATTTATGCGGCGAAATATGCAGCTCTCTACCGCCTCGTGGAGCTCACGTCCGGTTCAATTCTCATTGACGGCGTTGACATTTCGCAAGTCGGGCTGACTGATCTGCGGAACGGGCTCGCCATCATTCCGCAAGACCCTGTGCGTGTCTTTCTTTTCTGATGTCGACCGGCTGTTTGGGCCGCGCACTGACGTTTTCACTTTGCTCACATTACAGCTTCTCTGCAAGTGTCCTTCTGCAGCTGTCATCTCGTCAGATTCGTCGAAGCTGACATTTTGCGATCAGTCTCAGGCACGCTGCGCTCGAATCTCGACCCATTCGGCCTGCACGACGATGCGACCCTATGGGATGCTCTGAAGCGAGCGTACCTGGTCGACAACAACGGCAGCGCGGTCAAGCGCGTTGAGGACTCGCCCACTGATCTGAACGAGGGGGACGACTCGGCTCCAGGCAGCGGGACACACACGCCGATGAACCGGTTTACGCTCGATAGTGTGATTGAGGACGAGGGTGGGAACTTGTCGATCGGGCAGGTGCGTTCCCCGCTTCGCCTGCGCGCTTGTGATTGTTTCCGAGGTCTGACAGACGATAAACTGAACCTTGCAGCGTTCGCTTGTTTCGTTGGCGAGAGCGCTGGTGAAAAACTCGAGGGTCATCATTCTCGACGAAGCGACAGGTGCGTCCTCGGAGTGTTCCTCGGCAGTGTAAGGTCGTGTTCATGGTCCGCTTAAGCATCTGTCGACTATGAAACGGACCGGAACATCCAAGACACGATCGCATACGAGTTCAAGGACCGAACGATCCTCTGCATCGCTCGTGCGTACACTTCTTTGTGTGTAAACTTTGGTATGACCACTCATCTACCCCTGTAGACCGGCTGCGCACTATTATTGGCTACGACCGTATCTGTGTGCTCGACGCCGGTGAAATAGCTGCAAGTCTCTGATTTTTTTTTTCTGTGTGATGCATGCTCATTTGTGCGGGTCAGGAATTCGATACTCCGATTCGGCTGTACGACAAGCCTGATGGAATATTCCGGGGCATGTGCGAGCGCTCGTCCATCACGCTGGACGACCTCAAGATGGCCGCCAAGCTGTCGGCGGGTGATGACTAGATATAAAGACATCTTTACGATACCTAGAGTTTGGGTTGATGGGGGACTTTTACTTTTCATGCTGTACGAATTTTAAATTTTCTTTAGGTTCATGCTGTTACAAGGGAGAATTGTATTCTTGATCAGAGGTAGAACGGTATATATATATCCAAAAGCTTCGATGGTGGGGGTAATAAGTTAGCTGACGATACAAACCGAGCCTGTCTTCCAACAAAAAAAAAAAACTATATAGTAACCAAAAACATATCATGACAGCGAAAGGTAACGAATTAGATAAAGAGTACATGCGACGATGATGACATTTGAGGTTCCTGGTTCCGCTAGTCCGCTGTGAAGAGTTTTTTGAGGTAGTCGCCTGCGGCTTGCTTGATGGACGCATCGATCGTCGGGTTTCCAAGGAGTTCCTGAGAGTCAAAGACGTCAGCAATTGAAAGACGAGGCAAGAGAAGAATCGCACCAAAGCGCGATCGGCCTTTTGCTGCATGTTGGCCTTTTGCTTGTTGTGTTCAAACTCTGCGGCCTCGCGCTCGAGCTTGAGACGCTCAATCTCGCGGCGCTGCACGCTCTCCTTCTCCTCTCGCTCTTCACGACGGCGCATGTACTCGAGCTTCATCTTGCCGGTCTGGGTCTGGACCTGCAGGAACTGGAGGTACGTCGAAAGCATGCTCTGCGTGATCGTGATGTTGAGCACCGGCTGGTCTGCGTTTGCGGCGGATGTCGCTGAAGAGCTTGCTGTCGCCACTACAGAGGTGGAAGGGGATGTCGAGGAGGCGGATGAGGAGAAGGAGACTGCGGCTGCTGCTGCCGCGGCAGCAGAAGAGGGTGAAGAGGACGAGGGCGGGGAAGAGGTGTATGATATTGAAGCGAGGCCGTTGATTTGTGAGGTCGCGTGTTGATGTGGGTGCGTCGCGCTGTGCGAGTGCTGCTGGTGTTGAGGATGATGCTGCTGGTGTTGCTGGTGTTGCTGATGTTGCGCTTGCTGTTGCTGTTGTTGCGCCTGCTGGTGATGCTGGTGCGACTGCGGTGCATGATGCGAATGCGTGATTTGCCCATTCGCCGTCGTCGTCGATGCAGCGCCGACAATGGGCGAGTGCGCGAGGGGCGGGATAGCGAGCGGGTCGCGCAGAGTCTGTGGGTTGATAAACGACATGCGCTCGACTTGCTGCTGCTGCTGCTGTTGTGCGGCCGTGGTTGAAGACGACGGCCCAAGGCCGTTGAGTCCATTCGCCGCAAGTGACACTGGGTCCGCAAAGTCGAGTCCAGGCGGCGGCGGAGGGTCGTCATCCAGGTCTGGATCGTCCAAAACGCCGCCATGTCCGCCGCCTGTGCCGGCGGATCCAGATGCGCCATTGATAGGCGGGCCGCCGCCGGTCGGATTACGGGACTGAATGGGCCGTGTCGTGGCGGGGTCGCCGTGCCATCTGCAAAGCGGTGAGTCACATCGTACGCGTGACTTGATAAAAAGAAGAATGTGACTTACCGTCTGTAAAAGAGATCGTACCAGCCGATGCGGTGCCAGTGATCGATAGTCCGAGCGGTGACGTTGCCTACGTCACAGCCGGCCTTGCGGGCAGCCTGCAGCCTGCGTTCGTACTCTCGGAGCCGGTCCGACTCGCCGAGTGTGCCGACGCTAGGGAGATTAGCGTGGAACGATTCAAACGCGTAGATCTGCTTGAACAAGTTGAAATTGCGCTCATAACACCCTTTCAGAGCTTGATAGGTCTTTTTACTATCAAACACTTCTATAGCGCACTAAAAACAAAAACAAAAAGGCGCATCAATAAAAAATCTGATTGAAGAAAGAGAAAAAAAAAACAAGTTATAATTGCATCACCTCTCGCAGACAAGAATTCTTTGTCGCTCGCAACGAATTCCAGTGGTCATCCATCCCAGCGCCCATTAGCCAGGTAAATAGCTTCGATTTTTCCTCGTCAGTCCAGTGCTTCGCGCCCTGTCCCGCCCCATCAATGTCAAATGCATCACTCGGATCCTCCGCTTCCCGTCTCCGCTTCGACACCCCCATCAGCGCGTCTACCTGCTTGCGCTTCAGGCCCGGGCTGCTCCCGCCCGGTCCCGTCGCGGACGACGTGACTGCAAACAGCGGCGAGTGCGATGACGATGGACCAGGGTGCGCGCCTGCGCCCTGCTGAGCCTGCGCCTGTTGCTGTTGCTGTTGTTGCTGCTGTTGGGACGATGACGCTGACGACGCGGTCGCGGGCCCCTGCGATGAGCCTTGCTGGCCTGCCGAGCCGCTAGCCCCCGCACCTGCTCCACCTTGCGAGCCTAGACCTGCCGGGGGCGGCGTGGGCAGGGTGCGAAAGTGGTCAGGTCGCCCATGCGAGGCGGCGTGCTGCCCGACGATGCCCGGAATGTGCGAACCCAGCGCCTGCCCGAGACTTTGATGAGGCTGGAAGGGTGTCTGTGTTTGCGGTTAATTATCACAATTTTTTTTTACGGGACGTCAAGTAGCACCACACGCACAGAGCCTGTGCTGTCGAGGTTCTGGTCTCTCCGGTCTGGGAGGGGCATGTGTCCGTACTGGATCTGCTGCTCACTGTGGGCATTGATAAGCAGCGCGGGCAACTGCAAGGCGAACGGACACGCACTTTTGCGAGACCATGACCGCGTTTTCGGCCACCGAGTCGGACGTGAGCCTCGAAACTGAACCATGCCCGAAACCAAACCACTTCTTGTTTGTCTATGCCTTCCAATACAAATACCTAATTTACTCTACATACTCCCCGTCGTCCACTTCTCCATCCGCGTCCGCGTCGCTGGACCCTTCTTTCCCCCCTGACCCCGCGTACACCGTGTCGTCGCTCGGCAAGCTCTGATGGCTCGTCAGACTAGTCAACGGCGTTGCCACTTCCTCCGCCTTCACGTCCGTCCCCACTCTGTCCCGCACTGGGCTCACCATCGTCGCCAGCTCGTCCCTGAACAGCTCCGTCCCTACCCGCGCCGTTTCATTCACCGCATCGAATTTCTCTCTGGTCCGTTTCACCGTCTCGAGCCTCCCGTTCGACAGCCCGTTTCGCACGTCTGCCTCTGCTGGTGACCGCGACGTCGACGCCACATCCACCCGTCTTCTTTTCCGCGGTAGTGCTGGCCGCGGCGGCACGCTTTTCGCCATATCGCTCGGCCGCGATCGCAGCTTCCGTCCCACCCACGGCAGCAATTCCTCCGCGTTATCATCCCTCGACGTCACACCGTCCGTCGTCGGCGGTGCACTCTCCCTCTCTACCACCTCGCCATTCTGATTCGCCACTGGCTTCTTCTTTGGTGGGCGCCCACGGCGTCTTGGCACATCTCGTGGCGGATCATCCTCTTGCGCTTGCGTCTCCGTGGGCTTGGGCGTCGACGGCTGCTTCGACGGGCTCGACCCGTTCCGCGGCATCTTTGATACTTTCTCTGCCTCAGCAACAGGCACCACCGACTCGCGCCCATTCACCACCTCGTCGTCAAAAATTCCTAGCGGCGTTTGGAACCCACTCCCGTTCATCGGCGCGGGTGTCTGCGTCTGCGTTTGCGTGCCGTCTTGCTTGCTCTTCCCCTTGCTTTTGCTGCTCGCCGCATAGTCGCTCGTACCCGCCGGCGTCGCAGGCGTCGTCGTCTCATTCGCGGGCAATTCCTGTTCCTGACCGTCCTCCGCCACGTGTCTCGCAACACGCTCTGCCCGCGTGAGGATGTACGGACTCCATAGCAGCTTCTCTGGCTTGATGGTGAAGTACCCCTTCGCCTCCCAGTTCCTCAGATAGCGATCGACCTTGTCCCGGTCCCAGCGAATCTCGTATCGCTTAGGCGGCACAAATACACCCTTGTTGCTGCTTGACGCGTCCGACTCCTTGTCCTGCGTGTTTGTCCGCTGCAGGTGCCGCCGCGCTACCCCGTTCTTTCGTCCCTTCGGGAACTTGATCGACTGCCCTGGCGACGGTCGGATAGGCGGCGGTGTCGCTTCTCGTGCGGAAATCATCCCTTGCTGGCACAGCGTGTTAAAGATGTCCTCCAGCGTCATCGATGTCGCCGCACTGATATCTTTAGCGAACGTCAGGAATTTTATCTCGCAGACCAGCAGTGACATCAGCACACCTTCTAACCTGGGATGGTCTGGTGCGGTCTCCAGATAGCGCATCACGGACAGTGTCCAGTAATTCTTGTACCCGAGCGCACCGAGCGCCGAAAGGGGTTTCTCCGGTGATCCGACTCTGTGTTCTTTCTTTGACAGAAGATAGCCTGAAATACAGCATATTGCTTAGGAATGCAAGCAGTTGATGCTTAAATGACGTACTAAAGTCGATGAGCAGATTTCCCCAACCCTGCCGCTGCCGCACTGGTAATGTCATTATGCAACTGACATTGTAATCTTTCGGACTGCGCTTCTCTTTGCTAAAATAGCCCACGAACCGCGCCCCGACGTCGTCTACTTCTGTCATTACATAGAAGAGGAATGGTTCCACGTCATAGAATAAGGATTTGTGGTCCAGGAACATCTTGGAAAGCAGACATAGATTCTGGCAATATATCTACATAAAAAGCATGGGCTTGAGGGGTTGCTAGATGCAGAAGCACGATGCACGCACCTTGTTCTTTCGACCATCTACTTCGAATATAGATACCGCTCCATCTCTGTAGATCTCGTCGCCTGGGGGATGTCTCATCTTGCACTTTAGCTATAATCCACCAACAAGCAGTCAGTCCGTTCGTCTCGGCCCAGATAAGGAAAAACAGAGGAAATAACCACTCACCCGATGCCTCTGCACCGCGAACCGGCTCTTCATGTACTTCAAGCAGAACTCGCATATCCACAGGCGCCCATCGGGTATGTTCGCATACTCCTCCGGGAACGGTGCGTCATACCACGTCTTGATGTCAAACTGTCCGAACCGGATCGTGCGTATTCGCAGCGCATCCGTGCCCGAGCGGTGCGCGTACGGGCCCGGACCCGGCGTCGTCGGTGTCGGTGATACGGAAGCCCTCGCCGCTGCTGATGAAGAGCGGGTGTGGAGATGCGACGACGACGATGGAGCTGCGCTGTGCGCCGAGAGATGCTGTTGCTGTGTCGATGAACGCAGGGGACGGGAAGGTCCCGCAACGTCAGGTCCTTCCAACTCGCCCGGCTTCGGAGGGGGCGGCGGAGGTGCGAGTTGTTCCTGAGGCACACACAACACGTCATCAATACACCTTCTATCCCCCCAATGAAAGATGAAAGATGTACATGGAACGCTTACCTCTGCGAGCATACGGCTCCGCTCGAACTTTTGCTTGTCCGAGCTCAGGATCGCGGTCTTTGAAATGTCCCGCTCCTCCGGCGTCAAGATGTCGTCGAACATGCCTGGGGTTGGTTCGTCGTCCTCGCGCTCCTTGCCCTTGCCCTTCTGTGTTGATAGCCGCAGGCGGACACGCGGAAGGCTAGGCGCTGGCGCGGGAGACGTGCGTGTGCGCTTCGGCTGACGATGCGACGTTGTAGGGAGCGTCTCGTCATCCGAGTAGTCCACTGGCCCACGTGCTCTGTTTTTCTTGTTCGACTTGGGCCGCGTCGCGCTCCGCGTGAGTCGAGGCGTATTGAACCCGCCGTCTTCCTCTGCTATGGCTTCAATGTCCACGTCTTCGGGATCGGAATTGTCAGTTATAATGGCGCGTGTTTTGTTCTTGCTCTTGGACTTCGACTGGGTCCTGGTAACGGGTGACTGGGAGGTAGACGCATTGGGCATTTCTCTCGATCGGTGGAGGGGGCGGAACAGAATGAGGTGGCATGTTGATTTCAAGTTGCGGATCTAGTTCGAGCGAGTTTGGTGGAGGAGGGAAGGATAGGATTTGACCATCCGGACCAAGAGGAGGACATTCTGGACAGTGCCACTTGCCCGTTGGCGGTTCCTCGATGGGTGGCACCATACAGTACATGTGCCAACCTGACATTGAATGAGAAATAGATATCCAACCAAGACGATGAAGTTTTATACCTCGATCGCAGAAGTCGCAAAACAATATTCGTTCCTGAGATATATTGGTAGGGAGTTGATTTATGTAGGATGACATCCGAGCGTCACTTACGTCGTCGCCCTTTTCATGACATATCTCGCAATTCTTACACTCAACGCATTTCCACGGATATGATCGTAGAACATCGCCAATATCGGCAAGTTCCATGCAACTTGGATGTCCTACGAGTGACAAGGATGGGGGAGTCAATCTTGCGCAACCAGGTCACATATGCTACAAGATGGGAGAAAACCTACCACTACGGCCACATTCTGAGCATGTCACCATGACTTCGGGTTCTCCATTGTTATTTCTCAGATCATTGCCCTGACAGAAGCCACATTCCTCCTCTCTCCTAGGTTTCCGTTTCCTCTTTACTGGTCTCTGGACTGGTAGAACTTGTTGTTCTTGGACGGAGAAGTAGGTCGGAAGCGGCGGAGGCGCGAAGGGATCGCCTTGAGGACCTTCTGAGTACTGCCGAACTTGGTTATACTGATCCGGTGGAAGCAAGTTGTGCTGCGCGTACAGCGGCTCCTGTTGAACCTGCACCTGGCGTAAAGTAAACCAAAAAGAAGAGCGCGGTCAGTAAAACAGTCATGTGCTGTGGCTAATAAGCGAGACGCGACGCGTTTTTTGGGAGCAGGGCAAAGGGATGGAGTTTTTATGAGCCATATTCGGCACGTTGGTCCATGTCCCGGCAAAGGCGGGGCGCAATAAAGTCTGGTGCACTAACGTGGACGTTGCTCACCACTTTCTCGTCGGACATCAGCGCCGGATCGATAGCGGGGCCACTAAGCGCTGGGTCGATGGGGATGTCGTCGAGGTGGGCGACCGGGGAGCCATATTCGTAGGATGTTTCGCGATCGGAGACCACGTTCTGAGGAAACGCAAGGCCTCTCATCTATCGCGAGGAGCGCAATAAAGCGTCGAGAACAGAGGCGGAGAGTGCGTTAAAGGTCTCCGGGATGCGCGGTGTATCGCCCGTGGGCTGTGAATACCGTGCGCTCGTCGTTGTCCTCGAATGGCCAGTGCCGCAATGCTGTTTATGCGTATTTGGCTAAGCCCCCGCCCACCCGTCCCTTGGCAAGGACACAGAGCTCCTTTCGTCCGAGGGATGACTCATTCAAAATGCAACTGGCCCGAGCCAGTTGACCGCGTGTCAGTCCTTTTAGGCGTCTTTTAAACCACAGTAAATAGCAAGAAGCAGTTTCGGTTGTAGATGAACGTCGGTTCAAACGAACAGACTAGGACGTGTATCATTGACCTTAAAGGCCATGTTCTGCTAGCACATCCTTGGACTGTCCATCAATTGACGTGGAGACGACTCGACATGTTGAAACTGGATTGTTAGCATCCTCTTCACGATGGTCCGAGCCTACACGAAGGAGTGGATATGCCCTTTAATCAAGAGCAATGCCTTGAAAACAAAAACTTTGGTGAATATCAAGACTCTGTCTCAAGCGGCTGAAAGATCTCGTCCTCAGACCAGCAAGGCAGTATCCGATCGTTAATAACAACAACACAGTATAAGTAACTGTCTGGACATTTGGTATAGACTCGATTTCTTCGTTTCATGCCCGTGGTGGCCGGTTCCAGCACATCGCATGTTGACGGCAAAGCGCCGTTGGGAGATATATTGCGGACGTACCGAATCATGACTGACCAAATATTCGCCGAACTCTCTGTTACGCTTATCGTTCGCTGCATAGTCTTCCAGGTCTAGCTAGCAACATTACAGGTTACAAAACCGCTGCCTACACAATGGTTGGGCTCGCGGCAACAGTCGCTCTTCGTGAGAAGGATTTGCGATGGCATTTACGTGATACAGACGTGGATGCATCATTCGTGGAAAGCATGACGAAAAAAAAAAACACTGTATGTTATGGTCAGGAAAAACAGATATCCCAGTGGCGGCATCGAAGGATGATCAAGTATCATGGCCGCGGTGGCGACCGACACGAAAGGCGCGAGAAAGGATGGAAACACCTGGCAGAGAGCCGATGGATGCCTTCATAAAGGGTACATGCGTACAGGAAGGGGAGCCGCGATGTTGGTGTAAGTTCTCGTTGCCTGCATTCGCAGCTTGCGTCGTGCGGACTCCACAGTTCCAACAGACCTTCGTAATCACGAGTGTGATCAGCGCTTCCATCCCGGGTATCGTGCACAGTCGAGGCAAGATTTGTCCCAGCTATATCTATACCCCAACATACATCAGTACCCATGTGGTAAGCGGAAGGACGTCCGCAAATTAGTTCCAAGGGCGCACCTTGGGCAGCCAGCCCATATCAAATGGAAGACATGATCCATTTAGACCGAAAATGTTTCGATTCTCTGATAAGAGCCCGTAAAAAAGCAGTTGCATCATGTCAAACACCGAAGATGTAGCGGCCCCTTTGGACGAGAAGAAAAAAAAAGGAAGGCGTGAACCGTGTACGTTGGGAGAGCTTTCGAGATTCGCAGTGGGATTGACTCGTTTTTCCAGGAAACGCCGCTTGCTCCTATTTGCTCCAATCTCGAGAATCGACCGACATCAGACAGTTCGTCAGTCACGTCTCCGTTTGGAGCATGAGTCAGCCCAAAATGACCGATTTGAGTAAGTTGAATGGATCTGGGGTGGCCTGGCCGGCTTGACGGCGTGTGAAGGTCCTGAGAAATGTCGTTTGTAAGTAGATGCGGTTGACCCCTTGAAGCACGTGTGCGTATATGCGCTGCGCAACGATGACGTGCATCGCTCCGGTAGTGAAAGCTGAACAAACATATGGAGAACGAAAAAGGCGCTACGTTCACGAGAACTGGCATCGTATACATACTACCAGTCATTATCAGCTCCGAGTCGAACGAACAAATATCGAAACTGTGACAACGCAGCCAAACAACTCTCCATCATCGCTGCTGCTGTGAAGAATCGAAACAGCAACCGTTCTTGTTCCGGTGGAATGGCACAGATAACGCCTTCGGATGATTCATAGAACCGGATTATGCAACACGAAAAAAATTGCATGCCAAGTCCGAGTCCCGTACCGTATTATCATGGCTTTACAGCACGCATGCCGTATGCGGCATGAAACGCTCTCTGCTGGTGGTGGGACGTGCCATGGGATCAAAAACTCGACAGTGTTCTTCGGGCATCTCCTGACGGGTCCACTAAACTCCAGCCGTGAGCCTTGTATCGTGGCTAAGCACAATGCACAGGACATAAAAAGCTAAGACGGTCCCGGCCAATCTGACAAGGGACAACCACATCCATACGCATTTGGCAACGCAGAATTCGCACCCACAGGTTTGTCCCCTCTTTCCCCTGGACCTTTCTCATGAGGGAGCGTCCAACGATCAGATGACGGGTTTTCTGTGTAAGGAAGTTTTTTCATAGACCGACAACGACCATTCATTTTAGAAAAAATAGGAAACGATTATGTTAGAAGGGTGGCAGGGGCCCAACTTGCGCCGCATTCGCAACTTTCGCGTAAGCTGTACCCAGCTATGCCAGGCGTTAGCCTTTTCAACTCCCGCGAAGAAGCGTGCTGGGCAGATAAGGAACATCGGGGTTCGACTTAATCCAGAGCCAACCGTCGTCGAAGGCGGGTCAAGACGCGACAACTGGCTGTACTGTCCCACAGTCGGATGCGCTCTTCCAAATGTCCGCTTTTCCCTTCCGAGCCCACCCATCAGGCTGGGCTCTCTGAGCACATCCGTTTTCTCCGCCCCTCTTCCACACCCTCTCATAATAAGCCTTCAAATTGGGCCACGCGATGTCGGCTGCTTTTCCGGACGACCCCGGTCCCAAGCGAGTAGCTCCGCCCAGAGATTCTAAACGAGGCTGGCCGCTCAGACTGCGGTTCCATGCAAAGCCACGATGCACCATATAGGCGAGACAGGGATATAAAGCGCAGTCGGCCAGACCAAACTTGTCTCCAGCTATAAACAGAGTCTCGGCAGCGTAGTGCTCCCAGTAGTCGAGTTCCTCGTTGATGGTGTCGATGTATTGTAGGCGCTGTGCGTCGTTCAACGTCGCGCCAGCCATCTCAGATCCAAAATGGGCATCTTCGAACGCGTCATAGGCTAGGCGTAGATTCTCTGTCTCTTGAATCCTTGACAGGACCAATGCCCGTGCAGCCCTGGACGACGGGAGCGGTAAAAGGGGACGATCATCGCCGTGATACGTTTCTATGTATTCCAGGATGGCGATACTCTCGTTAACCGCTATTGTCCGGCGACTCGAGGAAGCATCAATCGCATTTCCAACATATATAATATCTAGGAAGACAGGAGTCTTTCCTCGGTGGTTGATAGCGAGAAATGCTGGTTGTCTTGTCTCCTTGGGCGTAGTCATAACCTTCAAACGGATGGGTTGGAATTTTATGTCCTACTCGACGCTCGGCAGATATTCTCGATCACTTGAAAATCAGACAGCTTACCTTTTCGTACAGGGCCATCATGACACGCCAACTAGGTATGGAACCATTGACATAGTACAGTCGGGGTACTTCATCCCAAGGTGGTATGGTGAACAGGGAGGATACGGGATCCCGTTTGCTGTTCAGGTCATCGCTCGAAACGAATCGAACGCCGCGCCTAAGCATGTCCTGCAATGCTCGATCATGGCTCTGATAGTTTCTCCAGCCTATGCAGTCTTCCACGACGGTGACATCAAAACCCAGGTCCAGAGCATGGAGTGCCGTAGCGCCGACACAAACGTTTGTCAAAACTCCGCCGAGAAAGACTTCTTTGATCCTTCGGGACTCCAATTCCTGCAGCAAGTTTGTGTCCTTGAACGCAGAGTACCACGTTTTAGTGATGATGATGCCGCTGATCAAGGATTTTATTTCGTCTGGAAATTCAGCTCCAAAGCTCCCGTTGACGCAACAAGGCGTACTGCCTGTGTGCGTGCGCGATGAGAGATCGGATAGGGCGAGTGGCTGCTGCCGATGCTGTCGTTCGGAATGTTGTGACAGCGCGGCTTCCTCGCCACCGCATGCGTATTCGGATCTGACCCATATCACGAGTTCACCTGATGCATGCAAGGCATCCGTCAAGCGTGGTAGCCTATGCAGAAAGGATCGTGAATGATCGTTGATTGGAAAGTTGCCTCGGTGCGAGAGAAACTCGTTTTGTAGATCGATCAAGAGGAGACAACGTTTGGGATGAGACATGCAGGCTTGGGTTCACTAACAGCCAGTTTCCCTTTTGAAGCTGGGTCAGACGCAATTATGGTAACGACCGGGTCATGTTCTTACGGTGTGACTTGACATGCCCCGTGGCGCTGGGAGAAACTGAACTGGTCGACATATAGTAACAAGTCGTCACGGGAAAGACAATGAGCAGTTCGCAGATGGCCTAGCTGCTCTGATGCAAGTTTCAATCGTGCGGAGCCCCTGGTAGCACATGACAATGCGTTGTGAACATCAGGAGCTAGGAGGCAGACGCCTTGCGGATCCAGATGGATGCCGTGATTTATCGCGGGTATATATATCTGTTGGCGCACACCCTGGAACATCTCGGCTTGTCAGCCTCGGGGATTTCGCGACACGGTGCAGTTGATTCGGGATATTTGACTTGATAACACACTAATCAGGCACGGGTCAGAGTGGACCGCTGATGACTGGCGGCAATTGGGGTCGGAAAGGGCCAGTGGAGCACATAAATCGTCCAAAGTTGAGCTGATTTGGGAGAGGGTGTCATGGGACAGCGCCGGAAGGAGAATGGATGAATCGCGGAGAAGGGCCAATAACGGCCGAGGCAATGTCTAATGCGACATCGAATTCGAACGTGCGAGAAGGAACAATAACAACTTTTTAGAATTGGTAGCGGGGTGTCGGGAGTCTTGTGAGTAGTTGATAGCCAAATAGAACCAAACAGGAGGCAGTCCAGAATGGGTGCAAGTCGGTCTCCTCCCATTTAGCAAGACAGCACGCCTGAATCTCCCTCTTCCTCCATCCACCACGTCGTCTGCAACGCTCCAGACGATGCAGGCTGTCCACCAGCTTCCCCCTCAACACCTCCCAAACCCATATCCCCGCCATTCTTTGAATGGACTCAACGCAAACCCTGGGCCAAGCGTCATGCCCACTCCGCCCGTGGCGACTCGCAAACGCAAGCGTGCAACCCACCAATTCACCGTCAGCTACAGCGAGGTCCAAGAAGTAGACAGTGATGGAAAGCTCAGAGAGGTGATCGTCATCGAGGACACACCTCCACCGCAAACAATGTCACCCGCAACAACACATACTGGTGCCTTTTCAGCCTCTTATCAGCCCCCGGTCTTTTCTGCGCCCATCAGAACAAGAGCAAGAGCCGCCGCGGAAGCCCAGGCACAGTCCAGCAGTTCCTCATCCATCATTGTCCCCCCAGCGGCAAAGAAAAGAAAACGGGAACCGGAGGAGGTCCGTGCGCCAATTACCAAGAAACTCCTTCCTACTTCCCATCAAGACCAAACGCTCGCGCAGACAAAATCTTGGGAAAGTCGAAGTGCCGCTGCCACCGATGATGTATGCCCATCACAGTGTTATCTCTCTCTCAGGACAGTCTTTGCTCACAAACCCACTCAGACTGAGAAAGGCCCTTGCGACGACAAAGAAGGCCACTACATCATTGTCCCCGATGACATGATTTACCGACGTTGTGCGTTACTTCCAATATATTCTGCTGGGCTGTCTTTTCTTATTTGAATCCCCAGACCGCACCGTGAGACTGCTTGGCCAGGGCACATTCGGCAAGGTCGTTGAAGCCATGGATACGCACAATAACAATGCGCGGGTCGCCATCAAGATCATTCGCGCTATCCCCAAGTACCGAGACGCCAGCAAGATCGAAGTCCGTGTACTTCAGAAACTAAAGGAGCGTGACCCTTTGAACCGCAAGTGAGTCCTAGCTATCCTGATCCTTCATACCTTCTCACCTAACGCATGTCGCCAGTAAATGCATACATCTGCTGCAATGGTTTGACCATCGCAACCACATCTGCCTTGTTTCGGAGCTCCTTGGGATGTGTGTGTATGACTTCCTCAAAGAGAATGACTTCGCCCCGTTTCCCCGGCACCACATTCAAAGCTTCGCCCGTCAACTCCTAGGAAGTGTGGCATGTACGTCAATTCTGATCATGGCTTTATGAACGTCATGTCTCATTATACAGTTAGTTCTTCATGATTTACGGTTAATCCATACGGATCTCAAGCCCGAAAATATACTCCTAGTCCGCAATGACTATAGAACGGTGCAGGTAGCAGCTTCTGGAAAGGTAAGCATGATCTATTCAAGCATTCATTCACCGTTTATGCTATTTTCTAGAGAAATGCGCCACTTAGACCAAAGCGAATCTTGGAATCAACAGAAATCCGCCTCATCGATTTTGGATCTGCTACTTTTGAACAAGAATATCACTCCACTGTAGTTTCTACACGGCATTATCGTGCACCAGAAATAATCCTGGGTTCGTCGACTTAACACCACCCGACGATCTTGTTCTGATCTATGTGTAGGCCTGGGATGGTCATTTCCTTGCGACGCTTACTCTTTGGGATGCATCCTTGTCGAATTTTTCACAGGCGTCGCTCTATTCCAGACACACGACAACCTGGAACACCTGGCCATGATGGAAATGGTTATGGGCAAAATGCCAGAACGCTTCGCGCGTGCTGGCGCACGGTCGAAACCTGAATTTTTCAAAGAAGGCGCAAAACTAGACTGGCCGAAGCCTAAAGCCTCTCGTCAGAGCAAGAAGGATGTTCGTTCGACACGTCCGCTGTCGGTGTGTTGTTTCACGTCCCCTCCCTCGTGACGTCTACTGATTGTCTCATGCTCCAACACAGGACGTCATTCCTCCCGTGGACACTGTCAACCGCCATTTCCTAAACCTTGTACAAAGGCTCCTCGCTTTCGACCCCGCTCAGCGCATCACAGTGCGGGAAGCACTCAACCACCCCTATTTCTCCCTGGAAATACCAAACGAGATCTAATATGTTTTGAGCAAAGGTATTCAAACGATGGCCCCCCCTCTACATATCTTGGCGAAAAAAATCCTTTTTTGTATATTCTCATTCCAAGATCGTTGGACGGTGTTTCGACCTACAGTTGATTTTTGTCTTTTTTACCATTTTTTTTTCTCCACAACCTTGTACAATCAAATGCGATCCATCCTCAGTGCGCATTTGGAGCTTCCATCTCAAGGCCTTTTCCAACGCTTCGTCCTAGTTCAATGTGGTAACCCCTCAACTTCACCTGTCGATCTGCAATCGGCAATGGCTCCTTTGGATCCCGTCATCTTCTGTCCCTGCGCTGGCGTTCCTGTCGCTGCTCCTTTCGTCGCCATCTCACTGTCTTTTTGGCTGGCTTCCCCGCTGCTCCAAGCGCCGAAGGGACAACGCTTTCACTCCGTGTCCCGCCGTTAACTCGTTTCGTCCGTTCCTGTCTGCTCGCATGCAACTGAATGTAATTTGCCAATCGCTCGCCCCTCTCCTTTGCATCCCAAACAGTCCATCTAGCAAAGCACCCTAATACAAGCATTACCTCATTTCATGCCTTTGGCTCTCATTCCTTCATTTCGACACTTCATTCTCTCCATTTCTTTCCCAGCTATCATCACTTCTGACACCCCAGTTCACGCACCTGTCGAATTCATTTCCGATCGCAATCTTAATTCCTATTCCGCATCCAGTCCGCAATACCTTCAAGCATATCAATATCCGACGCACTGCATAATCCTCCCGCTGAGTAGTTCCAAACCCATTCACCGCCTTCCCCGTCGCTTAATGCTCCCATTCTTCCATCCCGTCTTTTGTTCTTAAGTTCTATTATTTACAGATCGTCGCGTGTTCGCTTGCCAATTTGTTATCTGCTTATACGAATCGGCTTATATCTGTGTACCATCAATCCCGAACACGTATGCATAGAGTCCAGTTGAAAGCAATCATCCTGTATCAGAAAATGAAATAGAGCGTGAGAGAGACGCAGCGTATGCTGTGTGCTCGAAGTCGCGGACGCTGTGCGTAGAGCCGGCCGCCGGTGCTGTCCACCGTCTCCATTTGGCACCTTTCGGGGGGAAGTGCTGGACTAACCTAGGCCTGACATGAATACGGTTTACATTACCTGCCAACCGGAGTCTGTTCATGAGTGTCACGTAAACGCTTAACACAGGACCCCAAGGTCCCATTTCGGGCGCATCTCGAGAACGGAGGGCGTATCAAGGCGAACGTGTGTAATGGAAGACGTGTTAACGCTATTTCAATGCTGAAAAAAAAAATCGTAATGCTGTATTGTCTGTCCGAAGTTGCAAAGTGTCCAAGAAGCGACATCTACGATCTACGTGTTATGATTATACACTGGGAGGAGTACTGCCGGGTCCAAGCGAAAGGGGAAAAGAAAAAGGTAGAAGTAGTGCAGGGAAGTGTGATCATCCCTAAGCTGAGGCACGATGCCACTCATTGATCACGATTGTCAAGCCAATTTTGCCAGGGATATCTCATTCGTCGCGACGTTCGTGCTGAAATATGCGTTCTTCAAGAACGTATCTCCAACCTAGAGAACCACAAATACAGTTTGCTCAAAACTCGTGTTGAAAGTTTGAGAGAACAAAGCACAAAGACGTACCAGCCATTGTGTCGGAAGGCCAAAGCTACCCGAGGTTATACCGGAGATGCAGAGTCCGTCTGGTTCGTTTGGATCGACGGGGAAGAAAGTCATGTCCCTGGAGTCGATTGTGAATGCCCGCCCACCAAACGCGAGGGAGATTGCAACTGTGGAATTGCAGGGGATGTTCCAGGCCTGGTTGTCGAACACGGCGCCCGGGATCAGGCTGTGTATCGCGTCGACATCCTTCGGAACGGAGTGTCAGTTTTCGTCATCCGCAAATGTAGATGAGTAGCTTAAGATACCTCCTTGGGGGCGATGATGAGTGTCTAATTTTTTTCAAGCCCGCTCTCAGCCGCCCATCCAAGAACAGAGTAATTCGGTCAACTCACGGTGCCCGTGTCCAGGATAGCCGTCCTATTGGACCATCCCATGTCGTGGCCGTTGACATTGACAGCACCGATGTTAGCCTCCCAGAACCCGAACATGTTGACATTCGGCACCTTGATCAACGTGTCCTGCTGGTATTTAGAAGGGTCCAAGGCGCCAAGCGTCATTTCGCCATCGTTCTTATGGTCATCGAAGCGGGGGATCTTGTAAGACGTGATAGGTTGGTCAATCAGGCCGTCCTTGTGCAGTGCCTCGACGATGGTGATAGTGTGCTGCTGCGAAATTTCCTACAGTCATAGTGCTGAATGAGCGCCAAGCACCCCTACTCAACGGTCCTTCTTACAGATTTCGCAAAGCCGGCCAGTCCATCGAATGGTATGCTGGAGCTGAAGGATAATGAGCCGAGGGTCACATAATCTAGGGTACACTTTATATAACTCACGGAGTGAACTCTTCGCTTTCATTGAGGGCGACGCCAAACTCGAGAGCCTTCAAACTCAGTCCGGCAATCCGGATATTGTCACGAACAATATGACCTTGGACGTCGCCAGTACCGTATCGGATCGACCAGCCTCGTTTCATGTCATTGAAGGTGGAGCTGGATTTTGGGCCCAGGAAGTTGTGAGGACCCTGATCAGAGCATCAACGCCAGCCTGCGATGAACAGCAAGCCAGCCAAGAGCTCACACAGCTTGACCCGCCTGGGCCGTGACAGCCTTCTGCTCCGACCCAGAAGTCAGCAGAACCAGAATCCATCAAAAGCCGAAATGTCCTTGGCGGGGTGCCGATCTGGATGTCTCCAATGTCTGGAATCACACATAACAGTCAACTAGCATTAGAAAAGATGGACCATGTTCCCACTGACATCCTTCATCCTTGGCCCTGTAAGTGCTGTGAGTGGCAAAGTGTTAAGCGAAAAGAATCACGCACTCGATGTCCAATCCAACGCTGTTATTGAATTTCGGCGGGCTGGCCTTCGTGAGGTTGTCTCCAGAGCTATCGGCCGTGCTTGTCGCCGCCGGAGTGTTTCCATTAGATGTTTGGAAAGCATGTCCGTCACTCTTAGCCTCTTCTTGAGAGCCGCCAAGCAGGCCGTCCAAGCCACCGAGGATGTCCGGAAACCCGACATGGTAATACCTCTTCTGAAGTGATGGAGAAATAGTGGCGGCACGCTTCTGGAGGTTGGAAATAAGGTCGCTGGTGGAGACGTCCGCGCTGCGACCCGTCATGAGGGCCATGCGCTTTATGCCTCGGTTTGCATGTTGCTGATGCACCTGTGTTCAAGATAGTTGATAAAAAGCGCTCATTCCAGACAGCGATCACGCTAAGCGTACGATGGCGGGAGGAAGACTTCTCTTGTTATGGCTGGGCGGGACTTTCGTGATTGAGATTGACACGAACTTTCCGCCTCGCTTGGTCGGAAGTGAATGCGCGTCCTCTGCCCGTAGGAGGACTGTTAGTAGCGCCGTCAAGAGCACCACATAGAGATGCATATTAGGGTATAAGAAAGAATGGCAGAATAGAAACGAGCGTGCAGAGACTGGGAGAGTGTTGAGGCAGACAACGGGGAGGGAGAAAGGTTGAAGAAGCGGAGCTCGCTTCGATGCGTTATAAGTAATTACATGCCGACCTTCATTGAACACGTAAAATTCCGTTCAGAAGATGAATCTGCCTAGCTACAGCTCCTATGGATGAGAAGAAGACTGTGCCAAGGTTTCACTCAAATCAGAGGACAGTTAGCTGGACTTTAATGTCAATGCGATTCTTGTCAGGGACAACATCCAACGCATGAACCATCTTTCTAAATTGACATGTGTCGCAAGATGATAGCTACGTATGATAGAAAACGGCATATAATCCCAAATAGCAACCATCCGCCAGCGGGGTGGAAAAATCTCAAAGTCTCAAAGTACAGTCCCATAGAACGTGTCCACAAAGTCCGGCCTCTGTCATTGCATCGAATAAGCGTATCAGGCCCGAACATCGTTCTTCTTCCACAAGCTGACCGCTATTTTGAGATCATCCAGAGTAATCGCTGAGTCTTCACACATTCTTCTAAAAATTCCATGGGGATTGCTATACAAATGGATAGGGGTGTCAAATTCCTATTCCACCTGACATGAGCATCTGTTTCAGCGGGATTGTCTGCGCATACTGCTATTTCACCGGCATCGAGCACACAAATTCTGTCGTAGCCGATTATTGTGCGTAAGCGGTCTGGCCAAAAGCGTTTCAGAAACCCACCCCGGCGAGCACTGAGCAAGTTGTCGGCAACTCACGGGCTATACAAAGAATAGTTCGGTCCTTGAACTCGGAAGTAATTGTGTCCTGTATTTTGCGGTCTGTCTCATAGTCGACGGATGCTGAACAAGTCCAGAGATAAGCATACAACCACGATGAAGCAGGCCCAATCCTATACCTGTCGCTTCATCCAAAATAATAATTTTAGTCTTTCCGACCAATGCTCGAGCGAGGGAGACAAGCGAACGCTAGGAAGCAGACACCAGTCAATCCCGGACGAATGAAATCGGAGGCTTGAACATGCCTGTCCAATGGACAAGTTCCCCCCTTCGTCCTCGATCATTGTATCGAGTGTGAGCCGGCTTGGACGTGTATATGTGTTCCTGTCAAGAATTTCATCATCAAGTGATGCTCCTTCTGGTTTCGGTGCATTTTCTATGAGGCAGGCCCGTTTCATGGCATCCCAGAGTCTCGCGTCATCGTGAAATCCAAACGGGTCAAGGTTCGAGCGTAATGTACCCGAAACTGTGGCAAACATATACATGAGGCCCCAGCTGTTTTAATCGAAGGCGTAAATGTAAAGACTGACACAAAAGCTGTATTTTAGCCACAGCGTGAGCTTTCCCGGAAACGCCTTTATCAGGGGAATGAGAGCACACACGGGATCCTGTGGAATGACAGCCAGCCCATTCCGCAGATCAGCCAATCCAACTTCTGAGATGTTGACTCCGTCGATGAAGATTGAACCAGACGTGAGTTCGACGAGACGATAGAGCGCTATTTAAAGCATGTGTCAATGACCATTGATTGGAAACTTTATGGCCGGACCAGTTATAATCGAGCTCTTGCCGGCACCGGTCCTACAGAAGGTAGATTTGGTTCGGACTCAAGAAGCTTATACAAGGGTTTAAACATACCTTCCAATGATGCCAATACTTTCCCCTGGTTGAACCGTCATTGATATTCCTTGAGGTTCACCTAAGCATTTTCAACGGATATAGTCACACGGGCTACAACACCTTTCAGAACGTGTGGAAGCTCCGGTCTGTAGCTCATAACAACATCGCGAAATTCGATCCGACCTTGTGTGGGCCAGTACGACGCGAGCTTGGAACCTGGCAGCTCGTGTGGTGCTTCCTGTTCGATCCGCCTCATGTAATGCACGAGTCGCTCGACAGAAGTCATATTATTCTCAACCTCTGCACTTTGGCGGACGAGCATGCCGAACCTGGGAACATGATACATCAACATCCGCTGGTACTCGGAGCGGAATGAGGACGGGGTAATCACACTTGCTGAATATTGAGGACGTAGGCGAGGACCAAACCGGTCTGCGACGGAGATATAGTGAACCTCATTCCAATGGTGAGCATCGACACAATAAGCATCAACAAGGCGCCTAAGAAATCTAAGCGTATTCCAAGCCATCTCTGCAAGGACAATGAATATTGGAAAAAGCATTGCAGCATCTATTACAAACCTGATTTGTAACGCTTAACCAGTATGCTCTTCAGATAATATATAGCTGATCTCTCACCAATTTATCAGTGTGTTACCCACCTATTCTCGACATCGATATGCATCTCATTGTCAGAACGAAATCGTTCTGTTTCTCCATATGCTCTGATAGTTGCTAGTCCAGAAAGACTTTCTGAGAAATGTGAGTATACTGAAGATCGTAAAATAGCATCTAAGAGATGCGAGTAAGAAAGTTGAACAGCTGTGTTCAAGGAAGGAAGGATATCACCAAGCCGCTGAAAGGACTGGTCAGCATTTGCTTTTTGAAAGGAATGGGTGGATCACCTTCAGCTCCCTCGCGCTAGCGCGGTAGAACATGGCCGCGGAAGCATAAATTATCATGATGCAAAATACCCCAATAAGGAACCAAGGCAGGACGATGGAGATTAGGATGATAGCTCCTATGATCGACGACAGTGTGCTAATAAGCAAGCGCAGAGAATCTATCACAAGAGTGGATGAGGATCCACATCTAACGTTGTCAGGCCGGAAGACTTACCTCCTAGGTAATTGTCGATTGTGTCGATATCTGCTACGACATGAGTTTATAGCCATTAAGTTACATTGCCGTGGAACGCACCCTTCGAGAAGCGGTTCGTTATGCGTCCAAGCGGCTATGAAATGTCAACGTCAGGCTGAGACCAGGCATAAAAAAGGTACGCACGGTTGTCTCAAAGAAAGACATTGGAGCACGCATAACTCTTTCAATGGCAACCTGAAACGAAGGAGCCACAAGAAGTCCAGCAAAAGGTAGAGCGATGCTTATTATCTACCTTGTAAAGCTTTTGAGAAGTGAAATATGCCAAGAGGGCGAATATACTCCCCATGACGAAGGATGCAATAGCTTGAGTTACACCCAGCAATGCATACATCCCCATCTGTGCCATGGCCGTCAGATATTCTACAAGAACAGGCTAATGGGCACAACATACATAGAATCCTTGTGTACGATCCCATTTCCTGTTAGATACGTCGTTGGATACCGTTGACGGATCTGGGGGCGCTCAACTTACAGTTCTTGCCAGTAAACTAGCCTGTAGTGCGCATTCAGCTAGAGGAACAAGTTGACAAGGAAAGGAATACCAGTAGGATGCCATAATAGTAGCGCCCTGCATCAGTACAAGCGAAAAGAACAATAGCGGTAGAACGACGATGCCGTTCGCGGCGCCCATATACTCCTTATACACGGTCCAGCTGATGGCGCCTTTGTTTCTTTCTTCAACTTGCATGATACCTGGTCTTACTTGTTGATGCTGCGTGGTCGCCCCGCGCAATACATCACCGTCACCCTTACACCCTATCTCGGCCCTCTCGATTGCATCTTCAAATTTGCTTTCCTCTTCTTCCTCGTGCTTTGCACCAAATTCGGTCACGAGTTTCGCAAATTCGCCATTGTGGCGCATAAGGTCGTCAAATGTGCCATGCTCCGTTATGCGTCCATCGACGAGGTTGAAGACATAGTCGACTTGAGGAAGGAAGTGCAAAGCATGAGTGATGAGGATGCGGGTCTTCCCACTATTAAGGAGAACATTTTGGAACACCGCTTTACCAACATGGGCGTCCAGAGCCGAGAGGGGATCCTGAAACGCGAAAAGAAAAGAAATTGTGGGGTGAGGATGATCCAATAGCCCATTCGGCTTACATCGAATATCTGTATCTCGGTATCGCGGTAAATTGCTCTGCAGATATTTATGCGCTGCTTCTGCCCTCCAGAGAGCGAAATGCCCCTTTCGCCGACTTCAGTGAGGTCACCGTTTGGCAGCATTGCCAAATCTGGCCCCAAGCACGAATCACGCACGGCCTTACAATACCGCTCCTCTTCAAAAGCACGACCAAAGCAGATGTTTTCTCTAATTGTGGCGTTCTATTTGCATTTTTACCATGTAAGAGTTGAGTTTATGCGACACAAGGTCGCAAAGAAAGAACAAAGTGCTTTACCTGTATCCACGCAACCTGAGGACAATATGCGACACCGCCAGCGAACGTTACAGCACCAGCCGTTTGCTTCATCTCGCCTAGTATGCCTTGCAAAAGAGAAGTCTTTCCAGAACCAACAGGACCGACGATGGCCACAAGTTGACCTCTTGGAATGCTCATTTTGATGCCTCGTAGTTCGAAAACGTTCTCGCCACTACCTTTTACGGCAGGAGCTTGGGTAGAGTCATCGTTTCCTCCGTTTGGTTCGGATTTGACGTCTTGAGCTTCCGCTTTTCGAGCTGACGAAGAACGGGATGGCAGTGACTCCCATGTGAATGAAGCATCTTGGACGAGGAGCGCGACGCCTAAATCATCGTTTTGCGTGTGGATGTGGGTGTCCTGGAGCAGTTCCGCTTCAAAGACATCCTTCAACCGATTAACAGCATTCGCAGCATCCGTTATAGCACTAAAGGAGAGTGCTGCAAGAATTCACTTCAGCTTAACTCGGGTTAGTTTACGAGAACATACGCAAGTATAAGAGCGGCAGCCGCAGAAGCGCAAACAGTGTGAGCGAAGAGAATATTGCAGCAGGATCGAGCCTGTGTCCTGTGGCGGAATAGGTCACGAACGCAACGACGGAGGCAAGAATAGGCAAGCTCATGGCAGTGGCATTGTTCGCAGCCCGAATCAGTGGTAGTAAGCGGACGTATGACAGCTCCATCTTTCTATATTGTAGAATCCTAGCCAAGAATGGCTTTTCCCAGGCAAAGAACTTGATCACTTTCATTTTCCCAAGAAGCTCTTGCAGCAATGCAGCGCGCTTGTCGGTCCATTGCATGCTCTTCTGGCGAAACTTGAAGTAAAGCTTCATAATCCTGCTCTGAAGAGGTGACATAATGATGAAGAACGCGAAGCCCGTTAGGGCGGCAGGGCCGAGGTTCAGGAGGAGCAGAACGAGACAGATTGCCATCTGGATGGGGGCAGCCCATGCCTGACCATCTTGGGTCAATAGGCGTGAAAAAGGAAATAGAGGGATGAATTGACCATGTGGAAGTAGCTTGCACCGAAGTCAATTCTGGAGACATCAGTGGATATGTGATTCACGAGCTTTCCGTTTGTGAGAGAAAACCGGGCGCGCCATGTAAGCTTTAGTGAGCGGGTGTATATAGCTGTTATGAGCCCCCCACGCAGGAGGACACCGGTAGATGCGGAGCGATAGAGGAAGTGATTATTTGCTAGTGATGCGAATATCTGCAGCGCGAAGAGGCCAAGAACATACCCAACTCCTGTGCCGACGGACGGGGCTTGATGGCCTAGACGGTGAGCAGCATATGATGAAGCCGAGAAGTCGATGATAGCCTAAGAACGGGAATACCAGATACGTAGTTTTCAGGTATGAATCAGGACTACATAGTAGAAAATAGATGATACATACTTTGACGAGCAAAGGACTGCTAACCAGCGCGGTGTCGCTTGCTACTTTTAATATTCCACCGGTCCAGAACCACCACTTAACGCTGTCGTTCAAGGCCCAAACCAGGTGTGCCTTCTTCCTACCATCTACTTGGCGCCATCTCGTTTCCTTTTCCGCCCTCTTGCCCTTTAACATCCAAATGAGAACCCTTCCAGGACATGGCTGAATCTCGCCATTCGCCAGACGTTGGTTGTATGCATCCGCATTTTCCTTTTGCCTGTTCATCGACTCGTTGATCAGATCTGCTATGTGAGCAGCACTGCGGTGCGGCGGGAGCTTGTAGAGGTCCGGCGCTTCAAGGGGACGTGCATAGCCGAGGCTCAAAAGAGGGGTGACCCATTGGAACGTTAGGAGGCTCAGCCAACCCGCGGTGACCTCTGGAATGAGCTCTGACTCGTTGATGGACTGCTTCGAAGATGATGAGGGACCTCTTGATGCAAATGGAAGCATGAGGATCCTGGCAAGCGGTAGTCGCAACTATCAGCCATGCATAAACTCTAGTGAGAAGATGGAGAAAAGGCCAAAAATCGGGATCCGTATGAACAGCTCGACCATGATGATGGCTGCGAGGGACGATACATCAACTACGGAGTCCTCAAGTTGGAACTCCAATTTCGCGGCAACACTCTACGGGTATACCTACGGAGGGAATCCCACGAAAACTTACCTAGATATAGGTCCAAGGCCGAGGCTCCTAAGGTGACGCTGTCCAGATATCCGAAAATTTGTGGAGATCATAAAATCTGTAGCAGAATGAGAGGACGACGGGTAGCCCAAGTCTCTTGCCACGCTGTTTGCTCATGCTGTGGAGCCATTCATCGCTGCGTCCTTGTTGCGAGACGCAGTAGCGCCAATGTTGGGTAGTATTAACTCCACGCGCCTCATTAATGAAGCTGGTTTGTTAGCGCCTCCAGCAAGATCCACGTTCCTAACTGCAGATCCACCAGCCACTCGCTGTGAACCTCGTCTGCGTGACGGTAAATTCCTGGCCATAATACAAAGCGAGAGGCCAACAGCACTTGAAGGGGTACGATCCTAAGACACCTCAGTCTGGTCAACATCATGCTCTCGTCAGCAGGACACCAGTCATTCAAGCGTTATTCGCAATCAACTGTAGAGACCTGACAAATGTGAACGCCGAAAAAAGTCTCATAATACAAGAACGAATAGGAAAAGAGAACCGAACCTTGTTAATGTTGATTCTGATCAGTAGACATGGTGAGCTGAATCGTGGAAGTATATTTAACATTATTATATTTGAAGCTTTCAGATAAACAAACATGGGCGGGTATGAACGAGTATGGAGACGACCTCGCAGCAGCAGCCGTCTACAGCACAATCATGTCCTTGCTGGCCCCCATCATCTGTGACAACGGTACAGGCTTCTCGAAGGTCGGGTGCGTCCTTAAATACTAGTCTCTATTCCTGTGATCAACGCTTATCGCAATGCCTTGATTATAGCTTCGCCGGAAATTCAGACCCGTCGTTGTGAGTTGCGCGCAGCCCACCCGTTTCTTTCAAAAGACTCGTCTTGCTCAACCCTTCAATATTTTCGATCATCCTCAATGACCGTATATCAGTGTGTTCCCGACGGCGATTGCGACGCGGGGATCTGCGACACAGTCCTCACGCGCGCCCGCAGTTCCAGCCAAGCCTGGCCATCTTGCGTCCAAACGGGGTGTTGAAGATCTCGATTTTTTCATCGGCGACGAGGCGCTAGCGAACGTAAAGACGCCAGGATATGGCGTACATTACCCGATCCGACATGGCATGATCGACAACTGGGACTACATGGAGCGATACTGGGAACAAACGATCTTCAAGTACCTCAGGGCTGAGCCCGAAGATCACTATTTCCTCCTTGTGAGTACTCCACTATTGCCATCTTCGCGTGCCCTTTTCACCACGACCTGCCTTTTGCGAAATACCAATCCGACGTATCTCTGTTCCATCAGACAGAGCCTCCTCTCAACCCTCCAGAAAATAGAGAACAAACGGCCGAAATCTTCTTCGAGTCTTTCAATATCAAAGGACTTTATATCGCTGTGCAGGCCGTGCTTGCTCTCGCCGCATCCTGGTCCTCGAATCGTGTTACCGATCGCACCCTGACAGGCACCGTAATCGATTCGGGAGATGGAGTGACGCACGTTATTCCTTGCGCCGAGGGATATGTCATCGGCAGCGCTATCAAGCACATCCCTATTGCCGGGCGCGACATCACGCAATTCGTCCTCAACCTGATGCGAGAGCGCGGAGAGATGGTCAACGTACCCCCAGAGGACCATCTCAAGGTCGCCGGTAAGGTGAAGGAAAACTACAGTTACGTGTGTCAAGACATTGTGCGAGAGTTTAGAAAATACGACGAGGAGCCGTATAAGTACTTTGAACGGTACGAAGGAGAGCATTCCGTGACAGGAAGAGTACGCATACGTTCGTTTTCTGTTTTCTGCCCTGCGATTGATTGAGATATTGCAGAAATACACGCTCGATGTTGGTTATGAGCGTTTTCTTGCACCTGAGATATTCTTCAACCCTGAAATCTATTCCTCCGACTTCCTGACTCCCCTACCTGAGATCGTCGATGATGTTATCCAACAATCGCCAATAGACGTTCGACGCGGCCTTTACAAGGTATAGGACGCTCTTTTTTTCGTTTAATGTTTGCCTCATGCACCGATTGACTGACATGCCGTTCTCAGAACATCGTTCTTTCTGGCGGCTCCACCATGTTCCAACACTTTGGTCAACGTCTAAAGCGGGATCTCAAACAGCTCGTGGACCGACGCTTGGACGCGAGCGTCTTGGCGAGCGGAAGTACGATGAAGGTGATTCACATTAGTGCTCCTCGCCACACCCTGCGCAAGGCTCATCTGATTTTTCTGAACAGTCTTCGGGCGTCGAAGTTGACGTCATCTCTCACAAACGCCAAAGGTGCGAGCATCGTCTTTGGTGCGTGTCTTGGTGATGTTTACATCTTGTTTTGCCTGTTCAGATATGCCGTCTGGTTTGGTGGCTCTCTTCTTGCTTCATTGGTACGAAACCATAATCGTCCGGAACTGAGGTTGTCGGTTTCTAATCATGGCACTGTAGCCCGAATTTTACACGTCCTGCCATACCAAAGCGCAGTACGACGAGATCGGCCCGAGCATTTGCAGACGTTACCAGATCTTTGGCAGCGCAACATAGACGTAATAGCACCCGTCCTCTGACCTTGTACCTCCCTTATAATATCATCAATGCACAGCTGAAATCCATCCCTTTTCTTTCTGATTTTAGCGACCCATCATTATCCACTAACGAGCTATTTTTCTGTATTCATTGCCTGATACGCCAGTTTTTTTTTTTTTTCGCATCTTGGACAGCCTCACGGCCACAGCTCGGAATCTTTGCGCGGCATCTCTGTAGAGGTTCCTTCGCATTCTGACTGTGTTCGACGCCTTTGCGACATCACTGGCAGTGGATCCAGCAAGCGGACGCCGAAGAGGTGTTCAGCGTTCTTGCTTTGTTTGGCCGTCGTGGTATGGTCATACCAACGTATCAATGTTCAAACCCAGAATGGACAACTTCAGCCGTGGCCCGCTACAACCTCGCGATATCGGAAAGCGATTCGTCCGGCGTTCGACTCTTGTACGTTCTCATAGCTCCTACTCCGAGATAAATGCATACGTATCGGTACAACAACATCTTCTGTGCATGGTACTGCGCTAGCTGGAGCAACTGCACTGAAAGCCAAGCATCCGCTTATCTCCCATACCGCAGTACCGCCTCTCCTCTTTCTCCTCCGCGTCCAATTCCGCTTCCGGTCGCTCATCGTCTTCGGCGCCCCATGCCTCGAACGGATTGCAGGCCATCTTACGAGTCTCACCAGTCACTAAAGGCCACTGGGAAGAAAGAAAAAGCAAACGCACATGCATAACCTTTGCCAAGACCCTCTTCCCGCTCGTCGAATCCCTCTCCACTTTCGCAATGACCTCCTCCAACACCCACTGCCTCAAAACAAACCTAGGATTCGCAGCTTTGCTCGCCCTTTCCCTCTTCTTGTCCACATCCACGTCCGGTCCGAATCGCTTCGCCCACTCCTCTCTCTCCCCTTCAATGCGTGCGCTGAACTTGTCCAACCACGCAAGCCAGTCGTGCGTCGCGCGTTGGTGATCCAGCCGTTCCGGCTCGGGCGTGTGCGACAGCAACTCGGACATGAAGACTTCCAGGTCCACGGCAGTTGCGCCATTCGGCTGCGCTGGTGACACTTCACGAGGAACGAGCATGCTAGGCCGAAACTTGGTCAGGGTGCGGAACGTGCGGTGGAAGTCGAGCTTGTGGTTTTCCATAATGTCAAGCAGAGGCGTGAAAAGCTCCGTTTCGTCCTTTGAGTCGTTGGTGATGAGAGCCAGACGCTGACATACATTTTAAGAAAAAGGATGAAGTAGACAACTGGAGAAGCGAACCTTGCGCATAAGCGCCTGGTATTCGTTCGTTATGGTCTCGTCAAGGAGTGCCGTAAGTTCGTCTTTGACAAGAGCGACTCCCTTCTCGCTCCATTCTTGAATCTTCTTGGCGGACACGTTATCCGCCCATCCAGCTGCGACGGCTTTTTCTCCGAGTTCTTGCTCTGCAGCAATCAAAGGCGCCAGAGCGTTCAAAAGAGCTCGCAAAGCGAAATGGCTGATCGAGGAATCAGCGAATTGGAGGAAAAGTTGACCAAAATTGCACCCTTACATCATGTCGGGTTGGTGCTACGACCCTAGTGTCAGCGTGTGCTATGAATCTGATTTTCGAAAAAAAAAAAACAAACTTTATATGCATAGCGACCGCCTTCGTCTGTGTGATTGCATATATGCACACGATCAAAGACATCCATGAAACTGTAAGGGCCTGAAAATGACATGGATAAGTGCGACATGCGAGACGAAAAGAGATTTCTTACCATAGTCAATGGTCAAACCAAGGACAGACACGCTGGTGCATGCACGTCAGTAGGAAAAAACCGGTCGAGGTAAACGAACTCGTACTTGTCTGTGTTGATAACACCGTGCATGAACCCGTAAGCCTGCCATCCCGCAACCATCTCTGCATTTCGCCTGGCCACGTTCATGACCAGCTTCTTGCCCCACGCCTCATCCGGGGCACGATCCAGCCGAAGAACCTTGTCGGAGACCCACTCGCCAAGTATTCTCAAGGCTTCCCAATGAGGATCCTGCTGGCCGCCGCCGAAGAAAAACATGTTCGTGGGTCCATTTAGGGCCTCGAAGGAGCCAACACGAATGAAGGAAGGGGCTATACGTGTCGTAATACACCCCGTCTCCATGCGTTCTCGTGCCACGGGTAAAGCGGGAAGGGAAACGAGAGCTAGAGAGCGCGTAGTGGGAATTCCCAATGCATACATAGCTGGAATAAATCAATTCCGTCGATGATGATGTTGATGGTCTCTCCCAAAACGTGGTAGGACGGACCTTCAGCAACGAGATATTCGCGTATTGAAGAGCGGAGAACGGCAAGCCCGTCTGCCGATCGCGCAAATGGAGTTCGACCTGCACCCTTGAGCTGAAGTTCGTATGTCCTGTTAGGGTCGGAAGGATGCGGTGTCGCGACTGGGTTCACGGTATTTGTTCAAGTCATGGTAAATGAACGAAGGTCACTCAACGAATTGAAATAGCTCGTCCATCACCGAGCTGGCCTGCCCATGAACCGAACTGGTGTCCGCTGTAGCGTAAAGACCAAGGGGCAAAGCCCGATCTGGGGTCCGCATCAGGTGATGGGATGGACATGAGGACGTTCTGGCCGCCGAGAACGTCAACCAGCTGTTCCCTGGCTGATTTGGCGGACTCGGAATCCCAAGGCGATCCATCACCTTCGTCGTCGAACGAGTTTGCCAGCGTGGGTACGCCGATCATAGCAAACGCATCACCGACATCGAGGTGAGGCAGACAGTCCTTCAGTGCGGTGTCTGAAAGTCCGATCAGCTCCCTGGGCTGGTCTCTATTCTTGGCGTAATACAGCTTCAGAGAGTGGCTGGGAACGTCGTCTCTTGGATGAATAGCCTCTCTATCGGCGAGCCACTTCTCGATGTACGCTCCCTTTTCTTCGGTGGGCACTGGCGGCACAGGTGGCTCTATTTGGTAAGGAAACGGCAGTGGCAACGGGGTGACGAATGAATAATGGGATTGCGGGGATATCAGCTAGAAAGCACCGCATTCAAAAGGCAGCTCGGCCGTTTCACATCTGCAGGACATACTCGAGCTCGGCGCTGGATGCTTGGTATCGTTGTGAGAACCTTGTCGCGGAATTCAGTTACGGAAGGTGTGTGCTGGTCTGGAGTAAGGTTGTGGATCAAAAGTTGAGACGGCGATGCCAACGGAAGGGCAGAGATGGGGACTTTGTGAATCTTGGAAGTATTGTTGGCCATCGTAGTGATAAATCTGAGAAACGACATGCAGCCGTGCCCCGTTCAGTGAATTTTCGTGGTTTAGTCAGTTCGAAAAGTCACGTTTCGACGGTGACATCATTCGTCAAATTCAGTCAGTGCCGTCAGACGAAGTCAAAAGGACAGATATGCTCGTCGACGAATGTTCCCTTTACCTTGATGCAGTGCAGTGATCAAACGGCGAAACAGATCGTTGAAAGTAATAAAACAGCCGATGCTATTTGGCTCTGGCTTTGAAAGCAAACAGCGCAACCAGCAACGTCGTCGACGGCGTTGATGAGCATCACCGCTCTACTCAAGTACAGTCAGACAAAAACCAACAAACCATCGAACATCAGTCAAGCTGTGTTGCAATTGCCAAACTCAGCTCGCTGTTTCTAGTTCATCAAGCCATCGTTCTCGGCTTTGATTGATCTTCTACCCACCGTACAAGTCATAATACACCTCACCTTGTCACCCTTCCAGTCCTTCCTCGTCCAAAAACCAACAAAATACCGAATACTGAACATCGAATGTCTGCTCGCTACAGCGCCCTACACAACCCGCGCTCCGCACGAGACGCTGAGCACGAACTCAACGAAGCGTTCGAGCTCGACAACGAAGAGTCCGACGACGAGACGCATCCTCTGCAATCTGCCCCTCCGACACACCCGTCCGCCGAACCACGGACACCTACCCACTCACGCACCCCGTCAACCGGGGACGAGACGAGCGCTATCCCAGGCGCGTACGACTTTGAGCGACCGTACGATTTCCCGCCACCAGGTTCGCCACCGCGCCCCTCAGCACGAGCGCTGCCAAACGACTATGGAAACTCCAACGGACTCCTCCCCACATTCCCTGCGGGTATCCCGGTGGCCGGTCCTTCCAGGCCGTCGTCGTTCTTCAGGAGAGCTGTCGGCGCCATCTTGCCCACGCACTACACCCGAGTCGCCACGTCGGAGCCGCTGCCTTCTAGAAACGTCGGCAGCGGCATCGAGAACGATGGTGTGTTCACGAACGTCATGGCCAAGCCCCAGCCACCGCGCCGGATACAGACAGCCGACGGCGATGTCCACCTGGCTCCAGAAGAGACACAGAAAGAAGCTCCTCCGGTAAATCTCTAATCTTTCCACAACGTGACGCCTGACAGTATTTTGCTTGCAGTCCTATGCCTCTGCCCAAGCGGACGCCGTGCCTCCTTACTGGGAGACGACCGTTCACGCGCCCACCGGCCCAGATGGCAGTACAGACCCAATCATCGAAGACTTACCCGTCGGCTCCTTCTGGATATTCTGCGTAAACATGTTCATCTCTTTCTTCTTCCAATTCGTCGGCTTCCTTCTCACCTATCTCCTCCACACGTCGCACGCCGCCAAATACGGGTCTCGTGCAGGCCTCGGTCTCACTCTCATCCAGTTCGGTTTCTACTCTCGCGCTGTGTCCTCGGATTCCAGTACCGATAGTGACGCCCCACCTGATCCTGTCCCGACCTCTCCAGACACACTTCCTCCACCGCCGAGCACAGACGCCAACACGATGCCTGTTATTACGTCCAGAGACTGGCTTTCATTCTTGTTCATGACATTAGGTAAATACATCCCCGCCCCCTATAATTTCGGTTTGCATAACCCATCTTCCCATTCAAGGCTGGTTCCTTGTCCTTTCTTCCATCATTGGCTTCTGGCGCGTCAAGCGCTGGGAAAAGTCCATTCGGACGGCCGCAGCTCCCATCACTCCCGAAGCCATCGAAAGAGACATGGCGATCCGAAGGAACATCGAGAACGTGTTTGGCATTTCATTTGGCGAGGACGAGGCGACGCAAGCCCGCCTGCGCGAGGCGAGGGCGCAGGAGGAAAGGCTCACTCGGGACCTCAGGGCTGCCGGATTGCTATGATCAAGAAACGGAGATGAGGCAAGACCATGTATACCCTTAGCGTAAAAGACGGCCCCGTGGCATACAATAACTCACAGACGTATTCGATATTAATCATGGAAGACTCCGATCTTTTTCAACCGTCCTTCTCTCGGAAATGTACAGGATATTGCAATATATGTGGTTGTATTGCGTTTCACGTCCTGAGCTTTTGATAATCATCTGACGTGGGCGTCGGATTGCTTGGCATCCAGCATGCCAAGTCTCATCAGACATGGGGCTGGCACCGAGTCTACGTCGAACAGTAGGTTCTTCTGGTTTACCACTTGACCAGGTTGTCGGTGTCAGTCACTGACGCTTTACTCAGAGAAATGATTCGGGTTCGCTCCTAGAATAGACGATAGCGAGGGTCATCTACCTAGGTCTTCTCAAAGCTCATGAGCGACCAAATGGTGATTCGATGGTCCTTTCCTCCTCCAACCAACCACCTAGATCGATCGATCCTTTCTTTTTCACTCATCTCTTCATCGCTATCTTCCTCTTCTTCCAAGTTTGAGTCGCTAGGAGCAGAGTCACCCGAGGACCGTGCAAATTCCAGGGCTTGACAAGTCGCCCTGTGGTATTTCAGGGTTCCCAAAGGCTTGAACGTGCGCGTGGAGTACAGGCGGATGCTGTATCAATTTTTAGATTAGACGCGCAAAGAGACCCGATGCTCAAGAAATCATCTCACTTGCCGTCCCACCCGCCGACGGCGCATATCCTTCCATCATCACGGATGGCGATGCTGGCGTTTCCTGGATACTTTGTCCGCTGAGCTGTGCATGCTTCCTCGGGCGGCGATGTTGACTGATTCGGGCGCGCATTCATCAGACAGGCAGATTAGCATACTATTATACCAAATACGTACCGTCAGGTCGTACCGACCAATGATGTGATCTGCCGAGACGGTCAGAGCTAGATTATTCGCTCTTGAGACGCGCATAGCCATGACTACGAGAACACCGGCGCAATGAGCATCTCTGGATGAGTAGTTCAGAGTGTGACTACCCACTAGACTCTGCGTGAAGCTTCACGGTCCATATGACTTCCCAACCTTTCCCTTGAACGGAAGTCTCCTTTTCCTGAGTTGCGTACCGACGCAGTATCACGCTCCCATTTTCATATGCGCAGAGCAACCTCAATTCTGCGCTCGCTTGAGTAGATGAACATGGCTGCTTCGTTTCCTTTGGCACGCCGAATAGATGCAGCGACATGATGATCCCTGATCCAAATATTCTTCTACTCAGCAAGACTCGGGTGGACGGTAGCAGGAGCAAGACATACCTGTCGTCGACCGACGTGTCGGATTGGCGGAGAAAATAGATTTGTCCGGTTCCTGCCCAATTGCGGCATGGGTTCTCTGGCAGGAAGGTAACGACCACACATCAGCCTGAAATCGCGGCATGAAATCAGCACTCATGCATCAGCAGATAGTCGTATGGTGCTGACCGAGTCAGAATCCACCAAGTTTGGCAGCGCAATGAGGGCCTTTGCATTATCTTCGTAAGTTCGGACTTTCATGAGCGAGAAACGGCAGTAATTCAAAGCATTAACGTCCATAGAATAGCACAAAGTTGGAACTGGAAGGCCGGGTTGGTTTGCAGCGCCTCCGACGCGCTGAGCTGCCGGAAGCTCGATGAGGCGTGTCCATACATGCAACTTGTTGTCCCTGCCATGTCTTCATAAAATGTGCGTTAGGAAAACGCGTCGTATCCAACAAGCAAATTCAAGACATACGTGATAATGTGATCGTCCCATTCTTCAACGCCGAGGAGACCATCTGTGTGTGCCTTCCATGATGTGATAGGGCGCAAAAAGCGTGTCGACGTGACCACTATTTGGCCAGACGCATCGGCCGAGTATAATCGTTCATTGTCGTCTGAGAATGCGAGGGCGGTGAGGGATGCTGTGTGGCAGCGTAGTATATGAGCTGGAGGTGGAGGTGCCTGCGCCATCTCGCATGACCATCGTGGTCACGAACAAATTCAGAACAAACGTCAAAACAGCGCCTTTGTATTGACCGATATGTAGGGACCCCCAATACGCCATCCCTACACCACCTTGCCGTAAGTCTCCTCGCGCTCCAGATCCTTAGCAAGCATCGATGAACCGCCTTTCGGTATAGGTTCTTGTCTGTAGAAAGGTCAGACGCCTCGTGTTGAGGTCAATAAACGCTGCTGCTTGTCCAGGTCGGACAGGAGTGGCCTCGTGCTGTCCAAGAATCCCCCATTTCGTCGACTGTCTATGGCTCATAATCTGGCGCCATCATCCCTATATTGGACCGGGTTGGGACATTCAGGACGGCCGCCTGGACTGGCCTTGGAGACTGACATCTCACCTCTACTCGAATCGATAGCTGTGACTTCAAACGGGACTGCCCTATCCGAGCTATCACCGCCGTTGCGAGCAGAGAACTATCAACTTTTGAGGGCCGAAACCCTCTCTGAACTTGGAGTCTCACCATTTGCTTTGGACCACTCTTATATGGGCCGCAGCCAATCACTTCTTAGGACGTTCCTCGGCGTTGCTACTCAGTGCAAAGGGAAACATTTTCTTTGTCTTTGAAATGAACGTCATGGACCCTCCTCTTGGTCTATGATACCTCGATGAAGAAATCAACGACATACCTTGGGTCGGGGCATCGCTATGATAGTCACGATTTCTCATCTCATGTCACAAATCCTTGTACAACAAAGAAAAAATCTCTGCTCTCTATCCTCTTACATGGCACCCGGTGCTTTTTATTCCTCAGTCTTACACCATATCATACCACAGAGAAGAAACTGATGCCGTGTACTCGCACGTCCTCCGCGATGGCCATGCAATTCCGTGTCTGGCAATGACATCCAGGCGGACTTCTTTGTCGCTGCTTCGACTTCGGCTGGGAGGGTCGCAAGCATGTCCTTTGTCGTCAAAACTGGCTTCCATCCGAGTGCTCGCGAACGGGTTCCCCTGGATCGTGCGTTGGTCCCGAAGATATAGGAACCCTGGAATATATGTTTGGATCAGTACATCCCAACGAGTTCAGGACGATGGCAATACCAAACGTACACTGAAATACTGATTGATCTCATCTTGGGTGAAGGAGCTTGGCGCAGGATTTTCAGTTCGGCCAATAGCAACCAGCCTTTCACCTATGGCTTTGCTGACTTGATATATGGCATATTCATCGCTTTCCGTGAAATAGTAGCCATCTCACCCATGACCGAGATTGGCGCCTGACCTGACCGCGTCGAACAAATTTAGGTAAAAGTCCACGACTAAAAAGCTGCAGTTAAGTGCCCACAGATCCAACAATGCCCTTGTGAGTTGCTTATGTTCGATGATGTTCACCGATCCCCAGATATTCTTTCCTTCTCCGACGATGCCTGAACGTCCTCTGCCGATCGCTACGTTAATCAAGAAGGGAATCTGTACAGATTGCGGGTTCTGAACTCTCATGTCCACAAGCTTGTTGGACACGATGCCCCGGATGGTTGGAGGTGAAACAATGTATGCTTTGACGTAACCTGATTCGATAATCAGACATAGTGCACGAAGACTAACGAAATTCTCTCAACCTTCACTGTCAGCATTAATTATGTCCAGATCCACAGGTCGATGCAGTTGGCTCGGCGCCAATGTGTCGAGTTTAGTGGTGTCGCTGTCATCGTAGACGACATCGCTGCCATATGCACCTCTCGCATCATCGGCAACAACAGCTAAGTGTCTTCGACTTCACTGCGTTTCTTAGGAGTGCCATGTAACTGTAGGTTTCCTCACCTGTTCCCGACTATGTTGCGGTTAGTTCAAGAATTGAACATAGATCATGGATTGCTGACTGTGTGAATCAAAACAGGGACCTTGCCTATTGAGGTATGTCGCTTTTGAATTCCTCTGAGGATGGCCGTGTTCGCCTCTACGTCGTCATTGTCGGCCTGGTAGAAGGTGAACAGACAAAGGAATATGCGTAGAAATTCATCTCACGATGGACAAGACGACGTCGGCCTCAGAAGCGGCTTTCTCGAGGATACATACATTCCTGTAAGAGCCGATGACCGTGTTGACTCCGAGGGTTTCAAGTTTCCTGGCCTTGTCTGTCGAGCGGACGAGAGCACTAATCTCAAACGAAGCAGCGTCTGGGTGGTCAAGAAGTCGCAAGAGGACTGTTCCACCAATGTAGCCTGAGTCATGGCATGCGTACAGCAATGTCCATTACAAGACAAGCTGTTTACGCACCCGTTGCTCCAGCAAACAAAATGTACGTCTTTGGACTCATGATGCTTGTGCTGGAGCTCTTGAAGACTCAATGCTCAAGAGCGAAAAAGTATGATATAATTGGGACGTCATCGTTTTGGACTCCCCTACTATACAATTCCAATGCACTTGCTCTTATGCTGTCTAAAATTTGGCTTATAGTCCATCGTGCTTTGTAACGAAGTGACGCGATTGCGCGTTGAGGTTTGTAAGCGGCTGCTGCATGCTGAAGATATTGGATCAGGAGATGACGAATCGCTGTCCGTCGGCCATTAACACGGCCCAAACGGTATAATAGCACCGCGAAACTGGATGGATGAAAGCTGATATACTGACGGGCACAAGAGGGATCGGCAATGCCTGGGACTTTGACCACGATTCCACAAGAGGAATAGGGATGGCTGGCACTGCGGGGGCGAACACACGTCGCAATGTGTGACCTCGATTCAAATTCTCGCGAATCGCGTTTCTCTATACATAACCTATTATCCTTGTATATCCTTGTATCCTTGTTTCAAAGTCCTATGGTGGTCATGGGACTAGAACTTTTCCTTGCGGTTGGGTGCCTTTGATCCTGTGTATGACGGCATCTTGTCGACATTGCTCATTTCATAGTAGACGGCTGCCAATCGATGGTATCTATAATTACCACTCTAGAGATTTTCGAAGTTGTCCTGGTGGACACTCCGAGTCTTTAGCACCCTATCCTAAAAGGGCTGTGTGAAGTTGAATGGCAGTCAGCTGCGTTATTACGCAGTGTCGACCGGCTATGGTGTTAACCGGATACTGGGCATAGATTCACCATTTCTCAAGCTTGGTTGCCACATAGGATGGGCTTTTCACCGATACGTGTTCTCCCTGCCACATCTCGCAAGGGTCACCTCATCTTGTAGCACTAAAGCGGCCAACCTTCCATGGAAGGTACCTGAAAACTCCGAAGAAGTATATTCTTGTAGAGGTCAGTGCTGAAAACATAGGACATATATGGGTAAAAGCCCAAAAAGTGGACGCATCCACGGTGGCAGTAGAAAGCATCCCAGAATTGAGATGTCTGATGGCGGACTGATGGGCAATGTCGTGGTGCAAAGGACGGTAGCATATGTCTCAGGAGTATGGCGAGGTGGCACATCTAAATCAGCATGATGACACTATACATAGACTTTGCTTGAACAAGGTTTCAGACTTCCATGGCCGCACTATGCTCCGACGTGTGTGCTCGTCGGTCATCCAAAGCACGACTTTTGGAAGGAAAAGTTAGCAAAAACTTTAATCTCTCTGCCTGGGAGTCGAACCCAGCTTTCGCGCGTCCGATTGACTTGCACCAATGACAGGCGCGTGTACTAACCGATATACTAGCAGAGAAGTTATTCTAGTCTAAAAGCAAATATACATATCAAGAGTTGACCCGCGTTGTCGCAGCTAAAAGCAAGTAGACGAAAGCCTCGAAACCCAACATCACTCCTCCTCGACATCCAAGTCGCCTTCCACGCCTGCGCCCTCGCCTGTGTCATCAAACTCAAACTCGTCACGGTATACGTCCTCTTCCATCCATTGGTCTTCGTATACATCAACACCTGGAGCGGCAGGCTGTATCTCTGCTCCAAACGTCTCGGAGGCGGCTCCACCTTCTCCGGCTCCATTTACCTCCCACGTCCCTCCCGCCTCGCTGACGCCGAGAGTCGGAAATGCCACCTTGACGTGTGACAACACCTCTTCCATCCGATCACCTAGTCTGTCTTCTAGTTCTTCCACGATCTTTGTGGGAAGGATGCATCAGTCAGTCATTCATAATGATTGATAAGAAGGATAGATACCACGTAGAGTTCTACTGGAAGCGTAGGTGCTAGATTCACGACCTGAAGCTTTTCGCCCTTCGTCAGACCATACGGTGCGATGTCCTTGACGAGCTGAGTGATGCCGGCAGAAGTCTGCGCTCTAGTGGGCATATAATCGGCCGAGAGGTATTGAATCGCCTGTAGCATGCGCGTTGATAAGAAGGATCGGAAGGGGCCCAAAGGGTCGCCTCACCTCGACCTCCATCGTTCTCAAATTCTCGCTAGCCTCACCTAGCGCATGGACGTCGTTCCCACTCGCACCGAACGGACGGCCAGTGGCCTCTTCCTCCTTTTTGACACGCAAGGCCGTCTTTGTCCGGGCTATGTGGTCGCTTTCGAGCTCGCGAAGGAGATTGAGGACCTCGTAATTGGAGAGCAGTGCGGCGCGTGGATTGATGACCTTATCAGATGATGGGATGAGTGTTCCGATCGCAGTCCTCGGAAGGTCCTGACCCACCTCCATTTTGTTATCGACACGGACTTCGCGTCGTGAATACGATCACAGGACACACATGCGGTGTGGTATGAGCAAGGAGTCGGTTCACGACAAGACATGCAAACACATCATCACAAGGCAATCACATTTGGGTATGCTAGTATATACAACATTGATTCACTTCTCTCAGCGTAGTTTGACTGGACCTCTCTGCGAAGCCGCTTCAACATTGGCCCTGACAGAGGCGTAGAACTCTTTCGTCCCCAAGACTGGCTTCCACCCAATAGAACGAGAACGTTTGCCTGTGCAACGAGAGTTGCTCCCCAGATAAGCCGAACCCTATCGACGATGCGAAGCTCGAATCAATCCTTCATAGAAAGCAGGGACAAAGGATTTCTGCCAACCTGAAAGTACTTGTCGATCTCTTCCTTGGTGAATGGAACGGGTTCAGGCTTGTCGGCCTTGCCCATGTCGTAAAATGTCTCGGAAACGATCTTCGCGACCTCATACATGTTGTACTCTCCGTTTTCGCCAAAGTACAAGCCTTCGCGTCCATGGCCAGTCCTCGGATTCGTCACGATGGAGTTGTACAAGGCGATGTACAAGTCAGCAACTGTTTGAATAACAGGGAACGGCCAAACGATCAACGACCGAGTATCAGAAAGCCGCAAACCAGGCAAACCTTCTTCAATGTTCACATGAGGCCAGATATTTTTGCCTTCTCCGACTATCCCGCCCGCGCGCCTCTGCAGGCTCGCGTCTATCAAGGCCGGCATCTGGATAGAGTAAGTATTCTGAATCCCCAAGTCGACCAGTTTCCCTTTTGGAACCCCCCAGATCGTAGATGGCAACACAATATAGGTCTTGACATAACCTGCGGTGCGCGATCATGTCAAAGGCTCTGCAAACGAGTGGCTTGAAGACAGCGCTTGCCTTCCTTGTCTGCACCGAGCAACTCGAGGTCGACGTTCCTGTGGTACTGCGTCGGGGCGATGGTGTCGAGTTGGTCGGGATTGCTGTCGTCCCAAATGACGTCATAATGATACATGCCTCTCGCGTCGTCCGCGAGCACACCTAGCATCGTATGAGTGACAACTCTGAAATTCTGGAAAGTAATCATATTCGTACCAGTTCCAGACTGTGGAGTAGCAGGTTACACGGTCAGTGTGCTCGTATTGAACTGAATGTTATGCGCACAGTGTGAATCAGAATCGGAACGCGACCTGTTGCTTGATGTCGTTTTTTCAAGCCCTTCAGGATGACTTTTGCGCCGTTCAAATCATCTGCATCAACCTGACCAGACGATCTGAGTATGTATACGCGTAATGTTCAATGAGTGCATACTATTGCAAATACAACATCCGCTTCGGAAGCAAGCTTTTCGAGCAAGTCAAGATCGGAATACGATCCTACGCTGGCGTTCACGCCCAGGCTTTTCAGCTTCTCCGCCTTCTCTGGGGAACGCACAATGGCTGTAAAGTTGAATGAATGCGCATCAGGATGCTCCAGCAGTCGCGATAACACAGAGCCACCAATGTATCCTGCATCTTGGGCATCAGCAGCAGAATCGAGAACGATTGACAAGAGCGCGGTTCGCACCTGTGGCGCCGGTCAGACAGATGTTAGTTTTGGTAGTCATTGCGTCGTAGTACAAGATTCTTTGATGTTATTGGGATGGAAAGGTGACAGGTTAGTGAGCAGTCACTTGGATCCATTTATAAACAAGGAAGAGAGCTTCGATTCGTGACGAGGTCTACGTACGGTAATATTTTCGTATTACCTGAGCAGTAGTTGCCGAATATTACCAGCGTTTGTCATTTGACATTCAATGCACTTCTTCAGTTGGATATTGCGGCCCCACACGGAGGACTAGATGATTCCAAAGGGAACGTTCCTCGGAAAAAGCAAAGCCACATGACTCCCTGTCACGATTGGATTGACGAAGAATCATTTCTTGGAATGTGGAATGTCTTGTCCTCCAGAAAATGTGTACGTGACGTCATGATTCATACGTTTCTCCGGAATGTGCTGTTTAACTAACAAAAAAAAAGATCCTAAGTTGTCAATGTCCTCAGGTAGACCTCGCGTCTGTCGATGGCAACACATCAAAATCTTGCACTCGCACGAGTGCCGCCGCAGAGCACAATCTCGCGACAATTCGAAATAAGTCTCATATGGATCTTGTCATTGACGCCCGTCCCTGTTTCGCTGACAAGCTCTCGCCTCGCGGAACAACGTGGGCGGTTGATGCCGGATAAACGTCTTGTGAAACAGTCGAAAAGGAAACGAGGCAGCTTGTGCCTCATCTCCTGTCCTGATGCGACGCCCACCGCATCACCAGCATCGGCTGCTACTATCGCGGTGCAGTAATACAGTAACAACAAACATCGCCACCTCACAATCATACCCGTGCGTAGCTATCGAGATCAGTGAGCATTTATAGTACAATTGCAATTGCTAACCTCCAAGAATAACTCTCCATTAGTGCTACATCAATAAGTATCGATACTAGACTTGCTATCGCGCGGACACCGCTCCTCCGTTCGGCCGACGAAGAACATATCGCTATTTGCCCTTGCCTTTGTTGGAGGGAGCCCCGCCGAGAGGCGTGCACTTCCCCTGCACGTTAGACTTCACTTCTGTCTTGATGTCCCCGGTTATGGAAGAGTAAAATGCTCTCCCCGCAGGATCCTTCACTACGCCTTCGATCAGAACCGCCCCTACCCCGTTCAAAAAGCACAGATCAGAAAGCCTGACAAACTGAAAGAAAAACCCCCGACAGACACTTGTAATGCTTCTTCTTTTGTGGATCGTTGGCGTCCACAGTCTACGGAGCAAAGTCAGGAAACGTCAAGTTATCGAACGTATGATCATACCAGCGATTCGTAGTTGAACCAGACCCAGCCGGATGCTGCGATTTGGATCTGAGCTTTTCCTCCTACGTGACACGTCTTGGACGCGAACTGCAAGACCAAATAGACGTCACCATGCGAGAAAAGCTGACGGTGCGAGACACCCAACGAACTTCAATGAAACATTGCGAATTAGCGGGGTGCGTCAGAAGTATCTCCTGCGTCACCATGTTTTGGATACTAGCTGTAAAGCTGCAGACGGCGTGAGCATCAGCAGATCAGGGTATTTCCTGAAAAATAGTATGAATACTTGCGCGCTGGACTGGGTGTTTGTGAATGTCGTCTGCGTAGTGGCGGAGCCGCTGACATCGGCCACGTTGGCGAACGATACGGATATAGAGAACGTCGCGCCGGCGGAAAACATGGTCGTCTCTAGGCAGCACAAGTTAACCAGTGCACAGATTGACGATTGGTGTCTGAAACTCACCCTCAACTGTGAAACTTGCCGTGCTTGTGTAACCTTGTGCCATGGAGACTCGTTCAGTACCTGAGGTGCCGGTGATGTTGCCCTTGACATTTATCGTGTTCTGGGCGCATGTTGGTTTGCCTATTCCCGCACATCAGTCTTGCATGAGGTTCCTCTGTGGTTTTTACTCGTGCAACTGGGCAACGTACCATCCGTTGAGATAGGGATGGCACGTGTGTCTGCACAAGCGACAGCGCCTTGCGACGGAAACTAAACAGGAAAAGGTGTTGTGAGTCGAGAGCTCTCGACGGCAAGGACAAGAAAATGCACGTCGTTAGGGTTTGTTACAACTGTTTTCTTGCCAGTGCCGAACTTCTTCTCCGCGTATTTGTATATGTCCCCCCATTTAGGCACTGTAGGAAGCGATGTCCTATGAGAAACTGAAGTCTGAGAGAACCGAAACAATGAACAGACACTTAGTCACATCGTCGGAACTCAACGGCACGCAACTCGAGGGCGCTCTTCGTTGAAGACTGCCAGAGTAAGCCAGAACGGAGGCAAGGTATCGCCCTCGCATCGCACCGTCGTCGTCAAAAGCCAAGAGATAGCCTTCCGCTTCGTCGAATGCCAGATAGGTGGCGTTCTTAGGCAAATCCTTTGGAATCAAGGGCATGGCGGTCGCCAGGTTGCTGCATAACAAGAAGACTGCAAACAGAAGAACCAGATTATGCAGGCGGGAGCAGGGTGATCTCGACCGCCGGCAGCCAGGAGAGACCAGTGACATGTATATCGTAAACTTTCGTGGTTCAGTGACGTCTCGAAATCGGATGAGGGAGAAAGGGAAAAGGAGCGGTCAAGGAGGCAGCTTTTAGGATGGTTAGTAAAGAGGCCAGCTCTAAAACGGACGAGCGATCTCCGAGACTGATAAATATAATTCTGCCTCGACATGGCGCCGAACATCAGACTCGTGGCTTTTAGATAAACCAACCTCACGTTGTGGGGAAATAGATGATGAAAACAAAACTGGGTTCTGTCATCATAGTAACCGAACCTGAATTGATGGTTCTCGAACATTGCTTGCGGACGGCCGTATGCAAGATAATTACATCCATATCACCTTCCAGCGTGGCGCACCGGCGATAACAGGAGATAGCACGAGTTTCGTGACAGAATCCGGCGGTAGGGTTTCTGAGCCATGCTTGTCAAACGGACGTTCATCCAAAGCAGGCATTTCTCACCGCTGGCAGGTTCCATCGTCCACGAGACGAAGAAGAGGCTGCCATAATGAGACCGCATCTCAGCAACAAGGCGGTGCGGCCGAAAATTAAAGAAGCTTTCCTTAGATCTAGAGCTCGACTTTACATACGGTGTATTTAGGACCATCATTAGAGCCCTAACACAGGAATGTGAATCAGCAAAGTCCGCCCAATTTATTCTGCCTATCGGAAAACTTACAGAACCAAAAAACATGACACAAAGCTCAAAGCCAATGGGTACATTGTTCGATATCAGTTGCATCTCAAGGTCGCCATCATTTTTGATTGTCACCTCGATGATCGGTTTGGAATCGGGTATACGTTTGCAGAATTCCTGTTTGTGAGCATCGAATTTCAAAGAGGATGTTGATGTTCCAATTCTCGAGGAAAAGATAACAAAAGGGTGACGACCCTGCTACGCATCTGGAAGGCATGAATGCACGGTTCCATCGACGTTAACTTCCAGCGCCATTCTCGAGGCTCAGTAAGCCCCATGGATAAAAGGAATGTCAAAATGAAAGGCTAGAACGAGTGCGTTCATTTGCAATTGAATGCTCAATATCGAGCAGTCAAATTCACACTGGTCCGGAAGAGTGACACAAGATTGCGGAACCATGGCGGAATAGAGTAGGCGGGCTGTCACCTCGTATGCGGCGGGCTACAGCCCTTCATTCCGATGCGTCAGCCGGCTACCGGAACACGGTGAATGATGGCGGTAAGCACATGATGAAGGATGTCGAAGTCGGAGGGTGGAATTTCCTTGATTTTGTCGATATGGGCGCCCTTGACGGTGTCAAGCGAGAGCTATGCAGTATTACCACTCGTTCGGCCGATATGGTGTCTAGACAGTATCCAAGGCAACCGTGGATTGACCAGCACATAACGAACAAGATGATTAGCGGTTCACGAGCATAAAGCAGTGACTTGATCGACTCGAAATAATGATGATGGTTTTGTGCAGATGCTATCCCCAGAAGCCCGACCCTGCCATTGCCTCGTGTCAAAGAACAAAGGTTCGAACGACAGGAAAAATGGAGGTTTACAGCATGGGGTCAGCGGTAAGGGATGGTGGCCGGGGTCCTGATTTGGTGAACACGTGCCCCTACGCTGAAAAATTCGAGTCCGCTCACTCCGCTGCTCGCTTTCTTTGGCTTTTCCTTCACTCTCTTACTGGCTTCTAGCTCACCAGTCCTGTTACCCTCGCTATAGTATTTCTCCTGGGCTGGTGCCAGCTGTTGCCAGTGTATCTCGATAATGACCACTCCCCATGTAATCGCTTCCTCCTCTCCTCATCCCTCCCAATCCTCCAACTCCAACGGCATCGTGGGCAATCACTATCGTGTCGGGAAAAAGATTGGCGAAGGTTCTTTTGGCGTAGTCTACGAAGGTGAGGAAAGACTCTGAATCCCCCGAATTGCTTCAGTGCTCGTATCTTCATCATCCCCAACGCTACACATCATTGTGACGATGTCATATGATGCGCAACACTCTTGTCACTATAAGAGCTAGTCCCCCTTTTGAAGGCGAAAGCTACTCTTGAGGTGTCATATCACCGAGAAAGAGTCGTCCTGCTGTGCAAGATCCCATCATTTACGTTTTCTTGTAGGAGTCAAAATAACTAGTAGCACACCGGTCGCCATTAAATTCGTGAGTTTCTACTCATTCCTTTGTCCACAATCCCTGATGTCAGTAACTAGGAACCTAGAAAGTCGGAGGCGCCTCAATTGCGCGACGAGTATCGTTCATACAGAACGCTGAGTGGCACACGTCAGTGAAACTTTAGGTTTCAGTCCATTTTACGCAACCTAACACCTAACGTTTGCATTCTCGTGCTTAGCCGGTGTACCTCAGGTTCATTACTTTGGCCAAGAAGGGCTACATAATGTACTCGTCATCGACTTACTTGGTCCCAACCTCGAGGACTTGTTCGACATGTGTGGCCGTAAATTCAGCATCAAGACCGTATGCATGGCTGCTAAGCAAATGGTAAGGCTACGATTTTTGTTACTGTTGCCAGGTCTCTGCGGTCAGTATGAGGCATAGTCCGTACATACCGGCGGTTCGACCTGCCTCATGCCCTCATTCCGGAATTCGCCTTATCGTTTCACAACAGGTCACCCGCGTGCAGGCCGTTCACGACAAGTCTCTCATATACCGCGACATCAAACCAGACAACTTCCTGATCGGTGTTCCCGGAACGAAAAATGCGAATACAATTCACATTATAGGTGATCCTTTTCTCACTGTCTGTCGTGCCTGAAGTGCACCGTTCACATCTCGCCTGTGATACATCGCTAACATACATTTGACTCAGATTTTGGAATGGCTAAGCATTATCGTGACCCGAAGACCAAGGTCCATATACCATATCGGGAACGGAAATCATTATCTGGAACGGCTCGATACATGTCAATTAATACGCATCTTGGCCGAGAGCAATCTAGAAGAGACGATTTAGAATCATTGGGACACGTTTTCATGTATTTTTTGAGGGGTGGACTTCCGTGGCAGGGATTGAGGGCAGCCACGAACAAGCAGAAGTACGAGAAAATCGGGGAGAAAAAACAGTCAACACCTATCTCGGAATTGTGCGAAGGTTTTCCGGGTGAGTCTTCGTCATCTCTATTGGCCTTGTCTCATACCAACCTGTCCAAAGAGGAGTTCGCTATCTATATGAATTACGTTCGAAAGCTCGGTTTCGAAGAAACGCCGGACTATGACTTTCTCCGCGAACTGTTTACGAAGGTGCTTAAGACCCTTGGCGAGACCGAAGATGGGGTGTACGATTGGATGCTGTTGAACGGTGGGAAAGGCTGGGAAGCTGGTAATGTATGTACCTGGTTTTTGCATGTAGTCCAGGTGCGAGGAGCTGATCGTCTTTGTTGTAGCCTCTCTCTTCCCAGACTCCACACCGAGATCATCGTCGTGAACGTGAGCATGGCGCCCATCGCCGCGTGTCGAGGCAACCGCAGGACCCGTCATCTCCCGCAACCCCACTCGTCATTAGCCCCGCACCGGCACATGTTAAGAGTCGCAGACAAGGCGGCGGCGAACGCGGCGGCAACTCGCGTGACGCCAGCGTACAACCCCTCGCGCCAAACAGTCGTCGGGCAAGCCAGCATCAGCGGGATGGCAACGCAGTGCCTAATTCTGGTCTTCCTACATCGTCACACCCGTATGCCATGGCGCCCAGTCCCGCTGGATACCGATCGCCGTCTGCGGCGGGCGCCTACGGGCGACACTCTCCCGGGCCCGCAGTGATGCCGAATGGAAACGCTCTGAACGGGGGCACCGATGCTTACATGTACGGTCATCCTCCAGCCGCGAAGAACGGCACCAATTCGCGCGAGACAACGACGGCGGGGACGGCACCCAGAGACGCTGCAGGCGGGCCGAGGGCCATGGGTGTTTACGACAGGGAACAGATGCATCGCGTGGGCGGGCAGGAGGAAGACGGTGGACATGGACGCAGACGTGGGTTCTGGGCAGCACTCTGTTGCCGGGCATGAGAGTGCTCGTCGTCTTTCTTGGTTTCTTTGGCGTACAGGATACGCTTAAATGGGATATTTATGTGTCGGTGAAGGTTTTATCGTTGTCTTTTCTCAGACAATCTAACATGTCCGAAGCTTGTGCAGGCCCTATGCCGGACTCAGCCGTGGATCAAACATATTTTCCAAGCCTCTCTAATCGACTCGGAATCATGCAAACCGAATTCAAGTTTTCTCCGTCTCCCTGTCTACTCTGTCTCGCGTACCCGTGTTTGCCTTGCAATTTTCTTACCTTCTTTACTCTTCATGAGTTCTTCAGTCGTAGTCATGTTGAACACAGCGTTACGCCCCTTTACGAAATTTCTTCCAACATGTTCTATCTCTTATTTTACAGTCCTTTTTTTTCTGCTTTTTTCCTCGTGGCTAGGTGTATTATGTAGTATTCTGAATAATCTGGCATCAACTCTATTCCTGGCTTGACGCCGTTCAAGCTGTGGTTGGCCGTCTAGATAAGAGTGATGAAATCCCTGTGAACGTGCCTTGTCGACGTGCCCGATGGAGTTGCCAGAGTCAGGCATTACCATCACATGACGATGATCTTGAGCGGCGTATTGAGACACGTTCAGACCTGGTCATCTTATCATCTTCTTCTCATTTGCTAGGAAACCTCTACAGCGGCACTTCCACAATAGACAAGTGAATTCTTTCCCCCTTTTTTCCCCTCCATGCGACGTAAGAACTGAACAAATTCATCCGCCATCAACCGAATCTAGAGAAAACCCAGAGATCACTTTTTGCTATCCTTCTTTGCGCTAGCTATTTAATACCGAGGGAGCAAAAAACGAGATGACGGCAGATCCGACACGCACCAACACACCCGTGACGATCCCCATCGTCAACATATCGGACGATTTAACGAGAGCCGCTGGTGTGTTGCAAGACATGCAGAGTCACGGAGAGCTCGACTATGATATTCTCGGTTCTCCGCCGGCGCTTTTCGGAGCGGGTGGGCCTATGTGCGCTCTTTCCTCTCCGGCGCTTTTTGCGAATAGCAGGTCCTGCTTATCTTGATGCTGATGTTTCGTCTAGGCTGAAGCGGTTCGATGAGTCCGCGCCGCCTAGCCATATCGTGTCGCAGACGGCCACGCCGCCGCTGTCCGTGAAGGGTATCGGCAACAAAGGTTCGTAATCTCGACCCTACTGCTCTTTGGCGGTGTTTTCGACCGCGAAGTGATGCTTGTCTTTTTGGCTGGTAAGTCGCGAAACCCGATTATTCCGAGTCCAAGATTGTCCTGTGCATGGTGAGTCGACCCGAGGTCCCTCATGTTCTGACACATAAAAGTTCACCGTTCTTGATTTCCGCAAGGTCGGGCTACCTGCGAGAGGAAAGTCCTACCTGAGCAACAAGCTGATGATCTATCTCAAGGTACCGCGTTCTTTCTTGTGCTTTAAGGTATCGGCCTGACAGTACTTACGTGCGTCAGTGGTTGGAATATGATGTGAAAGTGAGATGAATGGCCGTGACTGTGTGTTCATTGATGCAAGCCCCCATTTTCATGGAGGTCTTTAACGTGGGACAGCTCAGAAGGACGCGGGCAAGACAAAGGGCTCAACAGTGCGCCATCTCTCCAATCATTTCCCACATCACTCGTCCTTGACAGCCGTGCCATTCCATTGGCCCGCCCTTTGCCTTCTCGCTTTTCTCATCCCGTACATGCGCATATACGCACCAGGAGCGGTGTTAAGGAAGAACACACGGCTTCGTGGTTCAGCCACGAGAATGCCAAGGCCAACGAAGATCGAGAACGTCTCGCGCAGGACAGCCTGGAGATGCTAATTCAATGGCTTAAGGAGGGCGGCAATGTCGGAATTCACGGTTCGTAGCGTCGCTGCTTCCTGATCTGGGGTTTTGGACGTTGAGAATGAAGAAATGTCATGTCCCTTTAAGATGCTACGAACAGCACCAAGAGTCGAAGGCAGAGTATCAATTTGGTTTTAAGGACTCCATTTTCTGATGTGCTATTCTTCTTCTGCTTGCCCATGCAGAGCCTGGATAGAGACTCGCGTCGCGCGCGAAAAGGGTATCTCTCTCATCTTCCTCGAATCGATCTGCAATGATCCTGCGATTATCGCCGCCAACGTTGCACTGAAGATTAGTTCTGGAGACCCGGATTACAAGGATACGTCGCGAGAGGAGGCGAAACGCGATTTTTTACGTCGGATCAGCGAGTATGAAAAGGTGTACGAGACGATCACGGAGCCGCGTCTGTCGTATATGCGTATTGTCGATGTCGGAAGCCAGGTCACGCTTTCGAGGATCAATGGGTACCTTTCCAGCCGAATAGCGTTTTATCTCATGAACTTGCACCTCAAGCCGAGGAGCATATATCTTTCCCGAGTGATCTTTTTTTCATTCAAAAGCGAGTCCATGAGCTTGGCTTACCTTTTTTTCTGTTTGATTCCACCTAGCATGGAGAGAGCCAGTTTAATGTCGAGGGAAAAATCGGCGGCGATTCCCAGCTCTCGTCTCGTGGTATGCAATACGCTCATGCATTGCCAGAATTGGTGCGAAAGAACATCGGAGATACCCCCCTAACGGTGCGTTGCCTCGTGTAGCCCCGTAAGAGGCTTCTCGACTTCTTTGCTCATATGCAATTTCCGGCTCCTCCTTTGCCTTTATTTCTTCTAGGTGTGGACCTCAACGCTGCGGCGGACAATCCAGACGGCGCAGTTTTTACCCCATCCGAAGCTGACATGGAAGTCTTTGGACGAGCTGGACGCAGGTCCGTGGCTGACTGCGTTGTGATGTTATCAAGAGGCTGACCGAGTTTTCTAGGTGTCTGCGATGGAATGACATATGAGGTGCGTGCATGCGGCCAGTTTCTTAAATCGTTCAATGACCCATGGTCGCTACGTGCAGGAAATCGAGGTCCGTCCGCTGGACCTCAGATACCATTGGCGAAGTGCACTAAAATTCCTCTCCCTATCGTAGCGAGCATACCCCGATGATTTCGCGAACCGAGATGAAGACAAGTTCAACTATCGTTACCGTGGAGGCGAATCGTATCGAGACGTCGTCGTGCGACTGGAACCAGTCATCATGGAGCTGGAACGGCAGGAGAACATCCTGATCATTGGGCATCAGGTAAGGGAAGAACATCTCGTGATGTTCGTTCGCTGATGGGTTCCTTTCTCCGACTTCACCTTTTCTAGGCAATTTTGCGCTGTCTGTGAGCTTTGATTTGCACCAAGATCAGACTCGCAATGACACTTGACAAGCTATGCGTATTTTCATAACCTTGGGCAGGCAGATCTTCCATATGTGAAGATCCCGCTGCATACTGTGATCAAGCTAACGCCCAAGGCGTATGGCTGTGACGAGGAGCGGTAAGGTGGACTGGTTTTATCATTCAACGCTGCTGCTTATCGTTATCTAGGTATACGTTGCCCATTGGCGCCGTAGACACGCATCGACCCAAGCCAAAGTCGGCCCAGCCTGTTGTTCACGCAACTCACGCACGACAATATTTCACTGATGATGCGGGTAAATCAAGCCTCGCTCTAAAGGCATAACAGTTTTTCGTGTATCATACGCGCATAGAGCATTGCATAGACTATACAGATAGAGACGGACCGTTACTGGCGTCGGCTGGTTTGCTGAGGATGTTGTGCAACCCAAAAATAGGGTGAGCGGTTAACCGAAATGAGTAGAGCGGCTTCGCCTTTTTTGGGATCGGCGTTCATTTAGACAAGAGTCGTTCGATTTTTTTTCTGTCAGCGCAGAGTTTAGCTTTTCGGTCGTCTCAGTTTGCCCCCAAAGTCAATATCCTGGTGTTCAGAAATCCAGAGTAACAAAATGGGCTGATTATTATCGAATTTTCTCAGTTGAGTATGTCTTTTATCTTTTGGCTAACCCAAGTGTGGCTCTACTGCGCTTTTTCGTAAGTTATGTGGGCATAGTGTCAGTTCCACAGGCCAGACTAGTTCGAGCTGCAACTGGAATTTGTCAGAAGTGGGGCGTGTGACTTGGTCGAGTGACGTGTGAGATCGTAGAGGGCGATCTCTCCCCAGGATTCCCACCCGCGTTAAGAGCAGAGAAGCTTATAATCCAAGTCTCACCCTCATTTCTTCCACCTTCCTCCCTCCCAACTCATAACATGTACTTCTCCCTCCGTGCAGCAACGACGACGACTGCTCGCCTCGCCGCCAGGAACGCCCTCAGGCCCATCCCCGCGGCCGCGACGACGACGACACCCATCATGCGCCCCTTTCACACGCCCTTCCCACAGCGTGGTGACTCGCCTCTCACTCAGCCGCCAAGCGCACAGTCCACCGTGTCGTCCATAAACGAGAAGGAGACAGAATACTACTCAGAGCCCTTCACAACGCACACGGGTACGCGCACGTACGTCGTATCCGAGCCAGACGCCTCGACGAAACACTATGGTGTGCCCGCCGGCGCCTACCCGACTTCCGCGCCGTACGTCAACTTTGTACCCGCCGAGTCGGCTCCCGATACGCACGACGCTCAGGTCAGTTCTACGAGTTCTACACTTCTCGCGCACGAGCACACCCTGAAAACCGTGCCCAAACACCCAGGAGGCGTAGGTGTCAGCGCCGCGATCAGGTTCTCTGAGGCTCCGGGGGAGATGGGCTTGCGTGGCGGGAGTCATGGAGGTGAAGGAATAGTGGATGCAGCGGGGACTGTGCCGCCGGAGATTCCTGGAGAGGAGCGAAACCCACCACCTGACGGAGATGCCGCAGAATTGTTTTCGAAGATGGGCGTTAGTGAAGCTTGGAGATACAGAAAATAGACTCTTGAGGGCAGGATCCTTCGCTTTTGTCCTGACCAACCCCTTGTCTTTTGGTTTTGTTTTCCAGTCAATTCCCCCTTCCATGTTTTAATCTTTTTGTTTTGATGTCGCAATACTTGTTTCTTTTTTGTCGCAAAGCAGTGTACGAATATTGCGTGGTACTGTAGTTGTCGAGTAGTGCCAACCGTGTCATGAACGCGATGATTGTTTATCTAAACGATCAAGCTTCTGCTCCTCGGGGAGGACGACGAAATTCCCCGAGTAGGATCACGTTCAAATCAACAGCGTGCGTTTCAGGGAGATGAAGGAGAAGCTCGCAGAATGAATGGCTATGGAAGACACAGAAGATCGCAGGATCGGCATGACGGCAGCGAACCAGTCCAGCCCAGGCCATGTCCTTTTTAATGTCTTTTCTGCGGTGGTGAAGAGCTCGCGGAGCAATTGCCAAGGAAGATGTCCTGTCACCGTCCGTTGTCATGCATCTGCCGGCGTGCGACGTGGTCTTGTGGCCGTTGATGTCCACGTATATACGATGTGTCATATGCTATTCCAGGATAGGCCTGTTCGAGGGGGATAAAAAAAAAAGACGTCATGCTGTGTGATAGTGAGATGAACGAGCGAACACGGAGCCACCGGCGCATGTTACTCGACAGGATCGATGCGCTGCGTAGCTTAGCATGTTCCTTGGGGTGCGGTGTCTGGGAGAGAGAGGCATGGCCGAAAAGCGGAAATGGCATATGGTGACCGATAACAAGAGTGTCGAGATTAACTTCATCTCATCTGTACAGCGACGCGGGAACCTAGACTGAGTATATTCAGATTCGCATGCGTGATGCCATACGCGGTCGGTGACACAGGACTGCGGAAACGAGGCTAGTTCGAGGCAGGGCTGTGCTCACTTGGCCAGTGAGAACGTGAGGGCGCAAAGCCGTAATAGGTGCTGGAATCGTGCCCTGAGGGACTTCTTGAGAGCTTTTCCTCCCTCTTCCTCTATTTCTTTTGACGTGGGGGATTTGTAATGCTATAAGCATTACCACGAAAGTGAACATTGGACGTGAATCATGTCCAAGACGTCCCCACGATTGGCAGATTGGTGCCAGATCCTGTGAAGCTGCGAGGCGGAATCAAAAGCAGAGTTGTGGCCAGAGACCATCAAAATGGTACGCGCTAGTCAAGCTCTCGGATTCCATAGGTATTCGATTTCGTTGTTGAGTGTCTTGCCGTCGTGATGCCAATTTTGACTACAGGCGGTGTGAAATAATTAGGGCCTGCTCGGCATTGTATAAGGACTATCCTTGGAACGAGGCGCCATTTTCTTCCGATCCAAACACAGAAGACGCGGTCAGAGGAACCAGTCTAGAAAGTATTCTTGTTGCACAAGGCAAGGGACTCGATCCCTTTTTTCTAGACACGGAAGAGGAACTGTTCGGCCAACGCCATAATGGGACACCGATCAACGTGGGGTTAACGGCAGTCCGTCACACCTCTAGAGAGCTCGCCCGAGCGCGAGGTAAATGTCGGCCTCCGGGCGCGCCGAGGGATGTATGAGCAGCAGGGTTCCGATGGCGCAGAGGTATCACACCTCGCTACGCGGGACAGACGTGCGAGCCACACACGGTGAAATGGTGGCGGGGGGAAGAGAATGCTTGTCTCTGTCGGTAAAAGCGGAGGACCGAGTCCAAGACAGAGGTCCAAAATCGAGAGTAGAGAACCCGTGTGCAAGTCCTTCAAGAGCATTGCGTAACATGGTTTGGGAGATACTGAGAAATTAACGACGCTGACCGCAGACAGAAAGTTACTTTATACTGCCAGACGGTGGCTGACATTGGGAGATGGGTGTGACCATGGCAATAATTTGAATCATTTCAACTTCGACGGCGCAATTTTTTTTTTGCGTCGCTCCTATTTTTGTTGTTTATTCTGGTGGCTGCCATCAAACATGGCGATGGCCTTGGCAGTGAGTGGACCGTCTCTTTTTCTTTTCAAACAACCACGTCCTTGTCCAGCACCCTCGCTGAGGCTACTTATTGTCCTGTGAACATACGAGGGCGTTTCGATAGGCGATTAGGAGAGAATAAAAGCTGTACGGCTGTCAAAGGACGAGTTGTTTGCGGGAGGTGCTTAAATAGGCAAGGGTGTTTGAGAGCGCGTGTCGATCTGAACCAAGTCCAAGGCGTCGCTTACGGTCATCGCCCCTCCTCAACATGACCGTCTTCCTCCCGCTCGAGGCATCCACGCCGATGCCACATTCCCCGCCATTTCTGATTCAGGCGGATGAACCCCAGGCGCACATTTCCAGTGCGATCAAAGCCATTATGAAAGCAAAGCGTATCGTGGTTATATGTGGTTCGTGGGTTGCCATACTCGGGCTGTCCGCAACACGTTTACTCATCGTCTTTATGCCCCTCCCAACTTGCAGGCGCAGGTGTCTCGGTACAAGCAGGCATCCCCGATTTTAGATCTTCAGAAGGCTTGTTTAAGAAGAGAGAGAATCCGCGTGAGGCGTTGGTCTCCGGCAAGGACCTCTTCGACGCATCGGTCTTTAACGTATGTCACATCTCTGCTTCATGTTGCTCTCCTTGCATATACATGAAACATTGTTTTCTATGTGTGCCCGCCGAGTGACTCCACCCCCTTCACGTTCTAACCTCTGTGTTCTCTGTCCAGTCCGAACACACGACATCGCTCTTCTGTCAGATGATTGCACGGCTCTCAGAGCTCTCGCAGGCTGCGCAACCGACCCCTTTTCACAACATCCTTCGTGCGCTGGACGACCGAGGGAAGCTGCTGCGAGTCTATACGCAGAACATCGACGCCATCGAGGAGAAATGTGGTCTGTCATTTGGGGTGCCCGAATATGAAGACAAACGCTCCAGACCACGGTCTAAAACACCAGCACCGCCCATCCACAAGCAGGACTCGTCTGATTCGGTCACCTCTTCCAAGCCCTCATGGTTGGCGGGCCAGCCACCTCGATGCATCCCTTTGCATGGAACACTTCAGACGCTACATTGCCAGATTTGTATGCACAACTTCCCTCTGGAAGATTATCTGCCTTCTCTTCACGCCGGTCTGCCGCCCCACTGCCCCGAATGCACATCTATTGAAGAGACCAGACAGCTGATTGGCAAACGGTCTCGCGCGATCGGCAGGTTGCGTCCCAGCGTCGTGCTGTACAATGAGGCGCACAAAAACGGCGAGGGTGTTGGTGAGGTAGTTCGCAAAGACCTCATGGGATCGTCCAAGGGAAAGGGTAGGAGCGGCGCGGATCTCCTTCTGGTCGTTGGGACCAGCCTCAGAGTCCCTGGCACTAAGCGCATGGTGCGAGAGTTTGCAAAGGCTGTCCGGTCACGGCGCATGGCTTCTCCAAGTGCTTCGGCCTCTGCTTTATGCCCATCATCATCGACTTTTCTATCACACCGCTCCCCGTCCGCGGACGATGAGCAGACAATGAAGGCGCTCTACCTGAATCTCGATTTTCCTGTGCCGACGCGGGAGTGGGACGGCGTATTCGATGCGTGGATACAGGGTGATGCACAAGACTTTGCAAGACTGCTGCAGGATGAGATCGACAAGGAGAGGAAGATGAAAGAGTTAGCGATTGAGAAGAAAAGAAGACGGGACGAGCTCGCCCTGGCTGCGCAAAATGCTATGTTGTCCGAAGGAGAGTCCAGCTCGTCTGACAGGCCCTCTTCAAAGCGTAAGACCCCAGCATTGACGCCGCCTCGTCCCCCAAAACGGCAAAAACACTCTTTCCCTCCCTCACCACCCAAAACCCCATCTGTCGATTCCGATTCGTGCATCTCAACGCCCCAGTCCACCCCAAAGCTCTTCATCCGCATTCCTGCACGCCCTCCTCGACCGCACCTCATCCCCGAAGTTGTCATTACCAAACTGGCCTCGCATCACCCTCGAAAACCACCACAGCTCCCCGGAATGGCACACTTTCTGCCGACGCCAGAGAGGTCACCCGTCACTTCCAGCGCCAAGCATGCGATCGTGAAAGGCGCAAGTTCTCGTCCGGAGCCTCCACTGACGATCTCTGCGTTTGCTTCGGACGACGATACTCTCTCGGAAGAGGATGACGAGATGCGTGTACTCCCGCAGACGTTGGTGCGGAACGTGCAGTTTGGCCTCCGTGGTTCCGGCGGATGAACATTGCTGCCGAACTGGTCATAGCAGAAAATCGTCATTTTCACCGCACGCTTACCTTATTTATTCATTTTTATTGTGACATTTAATATACAGCTGCTTATAGTGATGTGTGGACAGTCCGATGCACTGTTCAGAGATGCATGAAGTTTGGATTTTAGTAGTAGAGCGGCGACGCTGCAACTGGCCAAGACACGGTATGACGAGCGCCAAGTCCGCGTTTCGGTCCTTATCTTCGTGCGCCACATACCTGTCTGTCGGCGCTCTAAATCTCTCTCTTCACGACGACAAATCCACATTCTTGTGTGTGTTTTTCTCCAGGCCTAAAGCTTAATGCCCCAAAGAGTGTCCCTGCCAAATATCACTGGGAAGAAATGCTCGCTTGTAACAACCCCACGGGCGCGGGCGTGTTCTTGATGCCGCACGTTCTTCTAGGATGACCGTCCCGTACAACATCAATCTTCAACTCGGTCAGGCCATGGCTTCTTCTGTGGATATGCTCGGCCGGCACTTGAATGAGTCTCCCGTGCCAACTTATATCACACATCGTCCGCGATGATTTTCTGCCAGACCTGCAAAATGCCCGTAATCGGTGCCGAACTTCAGAGGTGGCTTCCCTGCTCTTTCCCTCTTACCGTCTCCATGTTCAGGTCCGTCTACGGAGTCGTCGAGGAAGCAACAATAGAACGCTACCTGCTTCGCAGACCCTGCTACGGATTGCGCGATCTCAGTTCTGGCGTCGAAGATTGTGGAATCGCGCCTTCATTCCGTGTCGACGCGTGCATTGCTTGACATCAGGCTCTAGATCACTAAAATCGTGTCTCTTCGTTCCAACAACCGTTTCGTAACCAGGATCCGAACAAAGTGGAGCTCGGCCTGCGAGGAAGCCAAACGTTCTCCTGACCATCATGTGCGTAGATCCTTTTTGCATACGCTAATCCGGCCCGCCAACGGATCGTGCACCGTCCAGACTTTCCCCGAGACACAGCCGTCGTAAACCCTAACTATTTAAAAAACTCGCTTCCATGGCTGTCAGCGAACGGTCCAACGGAAGACATGAGACTACTAGCTGTTCTCGTCCAGTTGGTTTCGCTCGTAGCTGCGCAAGACGGGTATGCATCATTGAACGGCGGAACGACCGGAGGCGCTGGAGGTACGACTACCACCGTCTCCGCTGCAGCCGCGTTCCAGACTGCCGTTAGGGTACCTTATATGCGCGGCCCCTTCCTCTGATTCGTACCAAACTGAAATGGATTTATTTGTCAGAGCGACACTCCAAAGACCGTGTTCCTCAGAGGTCCTATATCTCTAAGCTCACAAGCTGCTGTTGGTAAGAAAAGCCATTGACTTGCACGGCGTTGAATTTATCTCAGAGAAAACTTGCTGTTGAAGGAAACAATACGTCCATCACCGGCGTAGGAACAAGCGGCGTCATCAACGGCGGTGGCCTCAAGGTCATTGGCAAGTCCAACGTCATCATCCGCAACCTGGTCATCAACAAAGTTGTCGGTAACGATGGCATTACCGTACAAAAGTCGAGGAACGTGTGGATCGATCATAACGAGTTTTTCAGCGATACGGACCACGGATTCGATTTCTACGACGGACAGGTAGACATCACACATGCCTGTGATTTCATCACGGTGTCCTTCAACTATTTCCATGACCACTACAAGGTGGGTTATGCTACTTCCTCCCTCGGAATTTTTGTGACATATCTTTCCTTTCCAGAGCTCCTTGATTGGACATGATCCTGGCAATGCGGCCGAAGGTGAATTATATTCTCTTTCATCCTATCTTACAGCGGCTGAGTATCGTTCTTCAGATACTGGGAAATTTCACATTACCTAGTGCGTCGGATGTATTACAATTCCTATCGTGCTTAAAGAATGCTTCCTCAGTCATCACAATCGCTGGAATAATGTTCACACTCGAACACCTGGTGTGCCACTCTCCTCCACTCGTCGTCAGACAAAATTGAACCTTTGAGCGCAGCCATGCGTTTTGCCCATGTCCACTCATACAATAACCTCCTCGATAATGTGGTTTCGCAAGGCATACATTCCAGGTCTCAAGCTCAAGTTCTCATCGAAGGCAACGTGTTCGCCAACACCACCGAACCAGGTTGGTATCCGGAAATCTCCTTGTCCGCCCCTATGCACGCGCCATTTTAACCTATCCTCAAAGTTTCGACTTATGGATTCGTCATTCCTGACGACTCGCCCGAGAACCCCTCAGGCGATTTTGAACCGGATGGCTTTGCGAACCTCGGAGCTGGTGAGACTGCCATTGGACGTCGCGCCCTTGCCTTGCTGATTCACATTTAGCCAACGATTTTGGGAGCGGAAAGAATAACATCATTGCAACGGGCAACTTTACGAGCGTTCCTTATGCCTATACCCTTACGCCGCTCACGAGCGTGCGCTCATTTGTTACGGCCAACGCTGGAGTAGGGAAGATATAAAAACTTGAAATACTCTTGTTGTATGGTTTCCTCGTCCGGTTACATTTGAGTGAAACATATAACGCACTAAATGTGGCAAAAGATTCCCACATCTGGTGAAGGACGCGTCACTCAGCGTCGCTCAGCGCGTCTTGTAAACCGAGCTTGCCAGTCCTCCACATATCCGTCACGACTACGAGACATGTCAACATCATCATCGACGTCGAAGCAGCCTGAAAACACACAAAAGCAAGAGGATGAGGCACAGAAGCAGGAGCCAAGGCCCCATCTGGGCGTCCTGGAGGAAGACGACGAATTCGAAGAGTTTCCCATAGCAGGTGCGCCGATCCCTCCTACAGTTCTCCCCGCCATCGTTATTGACTTGCGCCTCTTAACCTTCACTCCCAGATTGGGATGATTCGCAGACGGATCTGGCGCACCTGGGCGGAGCGGCACCTGGTGCTGCACAATCGGGCGGAGACAAGCTCTGGGAAGATAATTGGGACGATGATGATATTGAAGACGAGTTCAGCGTCCAACTTCGGTGAGTTTCTTCTCCTGTCGCGTATGGGGGTAAGAGCAGAGATTTTAATATTCTTGGGTCTCTTAGGAACGAGCTTGCGAAGACGAAATCTTCGAGCGGTGGTGGTGACGCTATGGAACACTAAAATCACTGACAATATTGCCCTTCTGTTATTTCTTGACACGTTTACATGGAAATAGACCTTTCCGAATGCTTTTCTTCAATAGTTTCCGAGATGCAACTCCAAAGCTCGGGTATAAGATGATAAATCAGATGGTCTTCCAGATGCACAGGATAACCTCTGCCTCGCCATTCAGCAGTGCGTCACCCTTCGTTTAACTAACAATGCCTCATAGTAGTCTTTTCAAACCACATGGGCTTTTTCGTCAATTTCACCATCCTTCTTATCTGTGTTAGTGGACACTCGCTTTTCTCAATCAAGTTCTTCTCACTTGCGTCTGGCCCAAGTATCCAAGAATTCGCGGAACCAATATAAACCCATTAACGAACAGCCGAGTGGGCTGTTTCACGCGAGAAGACTTACGACCTTGTCTTTTTCGACTAAACGTTAAATATCTCAATTCAAAACACTCAAACAGGAAGTTGCATGAACTGGAAATCCCTCTATCTTCCCACATTCGTCCACCGTAAACTTATAGGCACCAGCGGCGACCGTGTCACCAGGGAGAAAAATAACCGACTGCAAAATTCTCTTCGAATTCTCGTTCAGTACTGCACGACGGTATTTGAACAGGGTTTGGCATGACAATATTGAGGTAGATCTTCCTGAACATCTTGGAGATTTCAATGATTTACGATTTCGCGGATCTGGTGTGTCTGGGTGCAACGAAGCATGAAATATATGTACAAAGAGAAATCGTCATTTATGGTGTGCGTCGTCTCTCATTCAACTGTAGCATCGACTGTCGTGAGTAGTTCCATCAAACAGCCTGTTTCTCGTTCTCCGAGCTCTCCTTACGATCCGAGACGGTAGAGACTTCGCTTTCGTCTCCCAAGCCCATCTGGCTCGTATCGAAACCGTGTGCCTCTAGATATTCACGGAACTGGGAAAACAGCGTGTCAGGCCACGAGCTCAAAGATCCGTTACAAAGTGGATGTCATTTACTGCTGCATCCTCTTTGGCCATTCCGTCACTCGAAAGCGGTCTCACGCAGGTCAAGGCGACAAGAGCACTAAGGAGTGCCATGCCTAGGTCGCGTACGTCAAAATGCGATTCATCTCCGCTCTCGAAGGGTCACAGATCGTACCGCTACCGAACCAGAATGGACCGGTGTTGCCCCTTGCTGTCTTATCGCCACCGAAAGCTGCAGAAGCGGTCACTCAGTCAATCGGCATGATCATTTTGGGGCTCCATTGCAGAAGACTGACCCTTAATCATAGGCGGGAAGGCTGGGACGAACGAATAAGCCGTTGGAGGATGCAACACGATGATGCTTAGAGCTCACCCCACGTGCCGATAAAGGCGCCAACCTTTCCAATAGCTGCTGCCATACCATAGAATTGACCACGGATAGCGGTAGGACTCGTTTTGCTCGCTAACAAGCCAACACAGTTGCCTGGTCCGAGCTCTCCGAAGCTGAGGAAGATGCCATAGACGACCTATATGCAGGCGTCATTGGATGTGATATGTATCGACATCAGTGCAATATACCGCAAATGCCGCGATGTGTCTTGTAAGGCTGAGGAAGACAATGAGCGCACAGATCTGAATGGAAAGCTAGTGCACATACTGGCTATAAAGGCCGCTCATAATAAATCCGATAATGGCTTGCAAGGTAAGGCCAAGAATCTAGTGTGCGCGTTTAGGGCAAAAGGCTTATGGTTACCCATCCGAAATTCTCACTAGTGTGTACTTAGGTCCAAGGTGATCGACAATAAAGGCGCCAATCAGAGTTCCTAGAGCATATTAATAGTGTTCATGAACGGACAGTGGTTGGATAACCTGGCATATAAAACAAACTACGAGGGTCAGTGACGCGTGCACAGGTTGGAATCGAATGCGTTACTTGATGATCACATTCCATCCAAAAACCACTGTAAGGTCCGTCGAGCCACCAGTAATGCTGCGGTAGAGCGTCAAAGGCTATGAAATAAGGCAAATAAATTGCCTTACTTATCGACAATGATAGAAGAATAGATGCCGAACTTCGACCTCATCAGGAAGAGACCATCATTAAGAGTATTTGAAAACCCACCGGATATCTACAAGTAGGAAGGAGTTGGTTACCGAACATCTCGACACGTAGATGATGGCGAACATACACAATGAAATCATACAGGAACCTTGCATGATACATGAGGGAAGCACATTATAAGACATGGGAAAGCTCACCAGATAAACGATATTGCCGACAAGGGCAGCCAATATCGTCGGAGCACGAGCATATAAGGAATCCGCACCCTCTTCATGGAATCTTTCTTATACCGCACCGGTTCATCCATGTTGAGACGCCACAGAAGAACTGCTAGAGCGGGCACGATGCCCAAACCGATGGATAAACGCCATACGGCGCGCAAGTGGTTATCGCTGAAGCTTTTTCGGTCACAGAAGTGAATAAGATGCGAACGAGTTCTGGCTAGTAATGAAACATACATCCAAAATAGAACCAAGGGGACGAATGCAGCAATGACGAAACCAAAATCAATCATCGTGTCTTGATGAAATCACGGACAGATAATGGGGGAGATAAGAAGGATACATCAGAAAACGCACGGGCGATCCCAAAATAACAACTGCTTACTAGTCGCCAAAGCGAACCACCGATGTTGAGCCTTCTTCTTGATTCCAGGCTCCTCAGATTGTTCCGATGCGGAGACCGAACCGCATGGGTATTCTGCACCTATGCCGATACCGAGGAAAAACCTAAAAGAGGTGTTCTGGAGACACTTGCTGCAATCCGGACAAAATATGCATACCTCATGGCGCTAAGCATGCTCAGCATACCAGACAGACTTCCGTGGGCCCCGGATGATGCAGCGGACAAACCAGAGAATACGGCCACGATTCCCGTCGCTGTCATCTGTGACATGGTGTGAGTCTATGGACAGAAGTTCACACCATCTGGACACACCATTCCAAATTTTCTTCCAACTTTGTCGGAGAGATAGCCTGCAGAAAGAATAATTTGGCACAGCTTCCATTGCATCTGTGAGGGAAGGCATACCGAAAAGCAGCATTCCGAAAACCGTCCCAGCGAAGCCTACGCTGTTATACACAGTGCTGTGATTCCCAATCCTAGCCTTTCCATATATGCGGTTCAGGACTGCGCAAGGCATCCATATATTCAGGACGCCCTTTGGTTGACCAGGTTGAATAGAAACTAACTAGTATTGACTGTGCATAGATGTTTATTAGACATGCCTAGCCACAGATACTTCTAGGCTTACCACTTCCAATGACACCATTTGCATAGCCTGCAGCGAAAGAAATTCAGCAGCTGCGGTCGACAACGATGTCAAACGATGAGGCAAGCCAAGGACGAATCACCATCTGAGAACAATGCCGTTCCACAACTGTGAGCGATGTCAATATTCGAACTGATACGCACAATGAACCGGACGTACGCAAAAATCAACGAGACACTCCGAATGCGAGCTCTGAGCGACGACATCTCTGGAGGTATAGCAGCACGAAAGAAACGGACAGTAGAAGAAGAAAGCCCAAGATAGCCATATGAAAGTGAGCCCTGTTATGTACAGGGACCAGCGCCAACGTTGGGTTACAAGGCAGTTGAGGCGACATGAGAGAAACCATCTGAGATCGGATGTCGTCGAACAATTCGTTTGAGTGGCGGTTTGATACGCCCAGTTCAACTCAGCGCCGATCCGTGCAAAAATTGCCGGTAGACGGGATGGTTGGCTCGATGCTCGCACGTTCGTTCGGATTCAAACCCGGAAGCCATATGCCACTTCTTATCCATGGCCTGTCATGAACGAGTGTTGCATTTTGGCAAGTTTTAAAGTTGCGTACATACATTCTAATCATTCTTTCTGTCCATTGTCGCACGTCAAGTTCAGCGTTGGCTGAAAATGAGCCGACCGCTTGTATCTGGTCATCTGGTCAGTGAAATACATAGAACCTGTACGAGTACGTGAATGCTTTCCTTTTGCATCGGGTCCAGTTTCATTCTCAGAGTGCGGCTTATTATAGTTTGAGCTGATCCTTTTCTTCAGTCAGTAGCCCCATTCGGCTTGCTTCCTGCTTCATCTCACTGACACCTCAATCCATCACATATGTAATTGTCCGACAGAGCCATCTGACTACCTGCTCCATCGGCGGGTCGATCGACAGCTGCTCCTTATAGCCCTCTATCCATCTCAGGTTGTGAACTACAAGTTTCCACCCACATCTATCAACCGGCGCTCGCAGAACAATACAGTTAGACTCTTATCGACCAACAATCCCGCTTGGATCTGACCATTTCGTGCGCCGGGTTCTTTTCCATCCGAAATCACCAGACCATGTCCTCGTGAATGAGAGCTTGTCTATTCATAGAATACCCATGATTGGTTGGGACGCTCAATACGTCTCATACTAGCCCCTGCGACCTCTGAAACACCTGTTATGTCATGCGCCTGAGAGCGAAATGAACAAACCGTGTACAGTATATAGTACAGTAGAAGAAATCCTGGTATCAGATCATTCACCTTTACAGGAATGATTATTTCAACCACCAGAAACGATTGATCGATTGGTTTACACAACATCAGCACCATTCTGTTTTGTGCAATTGGTGACACGCCAGCTCATCAGGCAGTTTCTGCAGGTGCCGCCTCGGCACCAGTAGTAATTTTCTCAGCTGCGACAGACGAGAGACCACTCTCCGCCTTCATTCCCATCTGGCGCGTATCGTAGCCATTCGTTTCTAGATATACGCGGAACTGCATAATGGTGTAACAGACACATCATATCAGATTTACTGTCGGTAAAATCGGAGCTTACCGCGGCATCTTCTTTATCCATGCCGTCCTTATCCAGTGGTTTCACGAAAAAGAGAGTGACTGCTGCACTGACAATGACAAGAGCTAAATTCAGAAAGGTCTTAGTCAGTCTGAGGGAGAATGCACCCCAAATGTCATCACTCATACCACTAGCGACCCAGAATGGTCCAGTATTGCCCCTCAAGCTGTCTGGACCTCCAAAGGCTAATGTGAAAATGTGTCATGAGCAAATGTACGACTCGCGAGCTTACTGGCTTGCCTTTGATCAGTGGAGGAAAACCTAAATTTGAAAAGGGGTAAGCCAGAGGACTCCTCGCAGCATAGTGATTGAAATGTACTCCATATACCGATCAATGCGCCAATTTTTCCAATACCTGCCACAGCGCCGTAAAATTGACCACGAACAGCCGTTGGCATAGACTTGCTTGTGAGCAATCCCGCGCAATTTCCGGCTCCAAATTCCCCAAACGAAGCAAAAATGCCGTACATCACCTTTACACAAATAAACAGGATCTTAGAATGTATTCCTAGAAAGGAACATACCGCGAAGGCGGCTATGTGTTGTGCCAGTCTCATGATTGCACCAATTAGAATCAGGTTTGGCTGGGATGGCTATAAAAATTTGTACCTGGCATAGAGACTGCTCATGATGAAGCCAATGAGGGCTTGGACAAGAAGTCCCACAGTCTGGTGACATGTAGTTCAGTGATGAAATTAGACCTGGCCCTTCCAAGACATAAGTACAAAACTTACCATTGTTCTCTTGGGGCCCAAATAGTCAAGGACGAATGCTCCAATAAAAGATCCTTAACGAAAAGTGAAAAGAACATCGTGTGAGAAACGGAGTCAATGCATACCTGGAAAAAAGAACAGCCTGCTTGTTATCAGTGCGAGTCCTAGTTCACGAAGTGAAGACATACAAAATAACAACATTCCATCCAAAAATAACAGCGAGATCAACTGAACCGCCAGTGATGCTTGCATAATTCGTAAGAGCAGAGTACTATCAGCAGGTGAAATGCCAAACTTGTTCAAGATCATTGAGGAATAGATTCCAAACTTCACAAAGATGATGAACTACTGGCCTATTAAGATTGTTTCTGCTGGAGCTTACAGGATAGCTTAACAATCGGAAGGTCAAGGCAAGCTCTCGATGCATGTAAATGGAAGAAAACTCACGTAATAAAATTATAGATAAAGCTGGAGCGAACAAATTTGGTCAGTTTCACGGAATAAAACGTGACAGATAATTTTTTTTTCTAACCTGACGATTGTCATTGCAGCCAATGTAGAGCCATAACGATGAAAAATAAGCCTGTAAGGGATAGGAGCGTGCTTCATTGAATCTTTCTTGAAGCGGGCGGATTCATCCATTCCAAGACGCCAGATAAAAATGGCAAGTGCAGGGACAACTCCTAGACCAAGGGATAAGCGCCAAACGACACGTAGGTGATTATTTCCAAAGCTGATTTAGAGCTGTGCAGCATCCCATACGAAAATATATAGATTCAACCTACATCCAAAGCAGCACAAGTGGGACAAATGACGAGGCAATCAATCCAAGAATGGCCATCATATCTAACTGACGTTGGAGAACTGAACAAGAAATGATATGATGTAGGCTCTCACTTGTAGCAAGGGCAAACCATCTATGTCGTGCCTTCTTAGCGACCCCAGCTTCCTCGGACCGTTCGGAAGCAGAGACCGAGCCGCAAGGGTATTCTGCTCCTATCCCAATACCAAGAAGAAACCTAGTCACAGGTGAAGACAAGTCAAAGAATCTAGCACCATGGACCAACCGCATAATTATGAGCATGACGAGCATGCTCGCAACACCTCCGTGCATTTCAACGGATGCTGCCGAAAGCCCAGAAAATAAAGCCACGATAGCGGCCGCTATCATCTAACGGACTATGAGTTGGCATAGAGAAACATTAATGCATTGGCGTTCTTATATACCATTCCAAACTTCCGGCTGATTTTATCCGACACATAGCCTATTTGCAACTCAAAACCGGACTCAGAGCACCATTAGAGGAATCATACCGAATGTAAACATGCCGACGACAGTTCCAGCAAGTGTGGCACTGTTTACTGCGGTATTGTAGTTATGGCGCAGGACGATGTCCTCACCGTATATGCGAATTAGCACTGTGCCGGAGGAGATCAAGGATAATTTTGGTATAAATCTGCCTCAAAGCTGACATGTATTAACTACAGCCGGTATGAGTAGAGTGGAGACGCATGAGTGACCACCACCATCACCATTTCCGATAACGCCATTAGCATAACCTAAGTCTCTTGACTGATTAGTAGTCTTGGATGGAGAATGGCGGACTTGAGCACCATGCGAGAACAATGCGGTACCACAGCTGTGCCACTTTAGAGCTTGGTGGGGATAAAAAATCAAAGAAGAGCGACCTACGCGAAAATGAGCGAGATCGATTGTAGGCATGTTTTCAGCGACATTGCTGACGGGCAGGGAAGCAAAGACGAGGAAGGAGAGGAAGGAGAGGTGAGAGTTATGGTATGGCAGTTCCATGATGCTAGACGAGTTAAGTATCAAGATCTGAATACCGTTCCGCCGTTCGGAATGCTGCTAAGACGGCGCTAGAACCACAGTCAACAGAGCACCGCACCATCATGATAGGCAGTCACCGCACCATCAATATTTTCATCAAAGGATGAGCGGCCTAATGTACGTTTGCTTCGAGAATGGGCTTCTGCTCCCGGAGCATGTTAATCCTCAAATAGCTGAATGAAAGTAGCGGAATTTCTAAGTAGCGTCGCCTCTCAATGTGCATACTTGAATCTCCCCATGGCAGACCGCGAGGTTAGGTACAGATGCCATTGGAATTATTTCAGAGCAGCAACAGCAGTACTCCACTGAATGATGGATTCGCCTGGAGGGCTCGCATTCCTGGATGAGAATCACTGGAGTCTTGACCCGAAGAAGACTGATCCTCTGCAAAGCCATGCTACAACGTGCGAAAACACCATAAGTTGGTCCTACATCTTTCGAGATGCCGGATCGGAATCGCCTCCCCATATGATTCGCATACTACCATCACATACCGCCCGCCGGTCACTGTATCATCATTCAAAGTAAAACCCATCAACGTCAAGCAGTTTGTACACGACTGCCACGGCGTGATTGCTCACCGTGTCGGCACACCGTTCTTCGTTTTCTAGCCGAACAAGGTAGTCGAAATCGTCAGAATGTCCCTGTCCTACATTGTTCAGTCTCAGGAAGTGCGGATCGGCAAGTAATGCAACTTTACGGCCTGAAGAGACAAAGGACGGTTGGGCAATGTCTTGAACCAACGTCCGGAAATGCCCAGAATAGTTTCAAACAGAACAGTGGATCAGGAGTTCTGAGTTCGCAAGGTCCTAATTGCCCAGTTACGAAAAATCGATGTCGACTTGTTGGTTAAGCTGAAAACTACAATCATCCCCGACCTCTTCGGCGAATTCGATCAACAAAAATTTCCCAGGTGCCGGAGCAATGCGTCACTCCACAGAAGATAGCATCGTCGCCGATGGCTAGCCAGGCGTCCGTGCAGGAAAGGAAAGTGGTTAGCAACAAAGCCAGTTTTGTGACCCCACGCGCCACTTCCGCCAACCGACTGCATCACACAACATATGTCAACAGGACGGGAAAAAGCCGCAATAAAGAGATACAGGTGTGAAGAGGATCCTGGTTAAGACAGATGGATGCTGTGTAAGAAGCAATCCAAGATTAGAGAACGAAGCTAAGTGTTCTATTGTGTGGTAACGCAACATTAGTCTGTACATATACTGTACAGGTGCAAGTTGAAGGTTCAGAACAAAAAGGCCAACTTATCCAGGAACTGGTGAGACACTACGAGTGGGCGACAATTGCGGTCTGACGCGTTTTTCCGCCTCTCGATCGCCCTCGTCAACGGCGCGATTCGTCTTTTTCATGCCTTCAGAAGATACGGATGGTTCTTTGGCCGTGTGTGGACCAGCATAGTCGCCTACATATGGAACCGACGGTTCCTGTCGGAATGCAGTTGACGATAGACTGTCCAAGATGAGCTCATGTTTTGGCCAATCTGGAAGTGAAAGGAGATGCTCCCATACATCGCGAAGTCGTTGGTGGCTCGCGAGTATGAGAGTTCTGGCGTGATGGGCTGGGATTATCTTGAACGGCAGCTGTTTCCCCCGCAACATGCTTTCGCGCAAACCCACGACATAGTCTTCGTAATCATGCCACTGTTTCACCGCCGTCCGCACGAACTCGAACCAGTAGGATAGAGCGCGGGAATCAGTAAACCTGAAGTCCCGGCCGAGTACGTGAGCGGGAGTTTGCCAAAGCCGCCATTTCTTAACACCCCCTTCGCATGGACCGCCATCCTTAGAATTAAAGGAAGAGTCGAATACGTCGGCGATGAGCTTTGGGGTGCGATATGACTCCGTATGGCGGAGATACCGAAAAGCAAAATAAAGAGTGAGGTAGATGAACGATTCTATGTCGTCCTGGATCAGGTGCCGCTTCCCGGTGTATCGAAGGGTGTTTGCGGACATGAACCGCAACGTTCCCTGCAGGAGTTCGGGTCAGTATCTGACTCCGTAACGGGAGTATCAATAGCCGCACCATGCGGGACCGAGAGATACGCTGGTCTCCTTCATAGGCGGGGAATCGCATTGCCAAGTCCCAATCGTTTAAGACACCATGTCCGTCGGCTGTCATCATCACATTTGCACTTGATATGTCGTGGTGAATAATACCACACTTCTCGTAGGCTTCCTGATGGGCTGAGCAAGCCGATCAACATGCAGCGGATATGCAAAAGCATTTGTAGACATACCGATCAGTGCATCAAGAATAACGCGCATCAGATGCCGTGAAGAACTGAATCGGTGGAGCGGAAAGCCGATGAGGTCCTCGACGAAGCGGTGGTGAATTCGCCCAACAGCGCCAACGCTGCCAGACACCCACGAGAGGTCGCGATACAGATACGACCAGGTCCAATGACCATGAATATCGCCTCCGCAGATCAACAGAGGCACATTTCGAACTTGATGACAGTTGAGTTCGTGTAAGATTGAAGCCTCCCGCAGGAGCGCGGTCTCTACCCAGGAGTCCTTTAGGAAGAACGTCTTACTGGTCGCATTCTCATAGACAGGGCACGCCCGCGTGGCGCGTCCGATCAGAACATCGGGGTCCGCCATTGCGCCCCAGGAGATAAACTCGCGCTCCCAGCCGTCTCCCTGGATCTTGTAAACAACGACCGGGCGCTCAAACGCGTTCTTCCAGTGCCACAAGTGCTCGCGCGCAAGTCGTTCTTCTTCTAACGTTGCAGGGCGCACCGTGTCATCGAACCCACGCTCTCGAGGTTTAAGGTGGGAAAACAACCACAAGAAATCGATCAGAGGCTGCGCGTCCTCGTGGAGGTCGAATGCCTCGCTCACGATGGCGGCAGCGCGGTCCCACCGGATGAAGCGGGCACGCGGGTACGCCACCAATACCGAAAATCCGAACACGCGGAACTGACGCGCGAAGCATTCCGATGCGTAGAGAACCAGCTGCCTGCGGGAATCCAACGCGCATGACGTTGATGACTTGAAGCATGTCTGCGCTCGCTGAGTGGGTGGCATATGTGCTGGCGGGTCTTTGAACGCGTCGCAGCACGGCCCCCAGCGCATGGCAAAATGCAACTGCATTTTATCGAATTGGACCGCACCCTCTGAGGCTACATCTTCGCGATACAGACAAGGGTCGGATCTGAACTTCAAGCCATTCCTAGTGCAATCCTCTGCATAGCGAGCATGGTCCTCGATCTTGAGCCCAGGAACGAGCCTGTATTCCTCTATTATCTGTACCTGTGCCACCAAAGAAAAGTGACGTCTAGCTCATGGTCAATTTCCAAAGCGGAAAACTCACGAATGTTCTCTGCATATCTTCGTGTGATTGGTGGACCATGATTTCTTGAAAAACTTTGCTTAAGCTGGGCGCAGGCAGACAGGGACATGCGGAAAGGAAGCTGTTCAAGAAATCTCTAACGGGCATCGGCCCAATCCATGGGCACTGGAAGTCCATTTGTTGGGGAACCCCTAGGTCGAGGAGTTGTTGAGGGTTACAAAACTTGAGGGCCGCTTTCGGTTTATATAGTTGAACAAGCCCATTGTTTTCCACATGAAATTTCCACATATTCGGGCCACATCCGCGCGGGCCACTTTCAATCATGCCACAGAACGCGTCGCATTCTCATCGTTTATACGTGATCTGTTTGCACATCTCTAAGAGTCGTGGTCAATGCAGAATTCAATCTCATCGTGCAGACATAATACAAAGACTGTAAAGACTTAGCCGTGGTATACATATCGTACAATCGTAACGTGGCATCGGAATCATGCCGATTCCCAGAATGCCTCATCGTATGCGCAGGCCCGCGCCATCTCAACCTAGGAAAATCGGTTTCAGGTATCGGTCAGGAAGCGTTCCAGAGAATCAAACCTGCTCATCAGTCCTGCACACTAACAACCTCCTTCCGTCTGTTGAAGGCACTCCGAAATCAACTACCACACCATCCGTTTCATCCACCTTCTTGTTCCTGTCCTCGTCGACGCTCACAAAACCCAGGCATGCAACTTTCCTCCCCACCCTGTTCCTGAGTTCCTCGCTCCTCTCCCCTATGCCACCAGAGAAAACGAGGGCGTCGACATTCCCGTTCAGTTTAAGATAATATGATCCCACATAGTTGAGTATTCGGTCTGCAAAGAGGTCAAATGCCAATGTGTAGGGATTCTCCAGTTGTTTCGATGGTGAAGAGGGAGCAGGCGTCTCCTCGTTCAATGGCGCGAGATTCGCTTTCGAAACTATCTCTGCAAAATTAGTTGTGCCGGTCAACGATTTCCAGCCCGCTTTGCGATTGAGAATGTCTTCCGCCTATAATGCGCGCCAAAGGAACCCGATGTTTAGCCTCCATGGCCATATATACAGCAATTCCTTTTCCTGACCTGAGTTACATGCAGATTCACCGCCATCTTGGGATCATGCGTGATGCGACCGGCTTTGTTGGTGTAGTGGAATATGAGACTCGGGTCGATTGCCCCGGAACGAGTAGCACCTGGTAGGCCATTGAGAGGAGTAAGACCCATTGAAGTATCGACAGATTTCCCATTCTTAATGGCGCAAGCAGAGGCACCTGATCCAAGGTGCAACACAATTAGATTGAGAGTGTCTGCGGGCTATCGAGTACCCGTTAAGGCATGCAGAGAAGTACTGAAGGCCTGAACAGACCTTTTTGAAATAGTCGGCGACAGAGCGAAGTATGAATGCATCTGCAGCACGTGGTAATCAGCTTTTTCCCCTATCAACTCGATAGAAAAGAATATGACACGGACAACTCAGCCCGTGGAAACCGTATTTCTTAAGGCCTCGCTTCTTCGCAATGGTTTGATCGATAGCATAATATGCAACATGCGGTGGGATGGAACGGTGGAAAGAGGTATCAAAGTATGCGATCGAATTCGCGCTTGGAATGTGCGCTACGCACGCTCTGATTACAGAAAGCGCTGCTCCGTTGTGCCTAAAGATTGCGACACTTGAGACAGAACGAGCGGGGAAAGTACGTGATCGCTCACAGCGGCGCTAGGTCGGACAACTTTTCGATGTGATGGTACGATTCCCGGTTGATAAGAACCCTTTGAGGGTAGTCGCCTCCATGGACTACACGATGGCATATATGCGCGATTTGCGATCGGTCTATGTCTGCATCCTGCTTGAGATGATGCAAAAAGTGTGCAAACGCGGACTCGTGGTCCTGAATGGCATCTACAAGTTGGTCCTTCACCGCGTTGGACCCGTCGGCGGCCTTGTATGAAAACTTTGCTGGAGGCGACGAAATGCTGGATATAGAAGAGTTTATGAGCAACTCGACGGGTTCTGAGGGTCCGTCAGTGCGGTAGAGGGATATCTTGAGGGAGGACGAGCCGGCGTTGACGGCGAGGATGAGCTTGTTCTTTGGACGAACAGACATGTGGTATGCGACGCGATCTCAGCAAATGACCCCGCGGATGCTTTATTGGCAGAGGATAGACCGAGGCTGAGACGAGCATTTGTCTGGGCTGTCTATGTTCTGGAGCAACGGTCCATGTCAAAGAATGACATCAGGGTCCAGACAGCTCCATCCACGTTTCCTTTCTTGTCCTTTATCCCCCATTCGCAGATATGACCATGGCTTCGATATAAATATTCTGTTAACTGAGACATTCCCCACGATAGATTCCCAACACCTCACCGAACATGCCTGGCCAACAGATCGCATCCCCCAATCCTCCCCCTGACCCATCTCACGTCGCAGACTCTGTCCTTGACCTCGGCGTCCCACTCACCACCAAAGATTATCTGCCCAAGGATGAGCTCCATGCCATAAAACTCTTCAGGAGGGCTGCTGATTACATCGCCGCCGGTATGCCATCTGTCTTTGCTGTCTTAGTAGTCGTGTTGACGTGTCGTGGACCAGCCATGATTTTCTTGAACAACAATGTTCTCGTCGAGGAAAAGATCAAACCAGATCACATCAAACCTCGTCTCTTGGGACACTGGGGCACCTGTCCAGGCCTCGTCCTCGTATATGCCCATCTCAACCGGATTATTCGCAAGACAGGGCTCGACGCACTGTATGTCGTTGGACCTGGTATGTTTCAACTTCGTATATGCGCTGTTCATGTGGATGTTGACTGCATCCATAGGTCACGGAGCACCGGCCATCCTGTCGTGCCTTTGGTTAGAAGACACGCTTCGTGTCTTCATGCCGGAATACACACAAGATGCTTCCGGCTTGCATAAGCTCATTGCCGGATTCAGCGTTCCGGGAGGTTTCCCAAGGTAAGGATCCTCCGCCGATCATCCATCCAGGCGAACCCGATCTTAGCCGTCTTGCAGTCACATCAATGCGCAAACACCAGGGGCTATCCACGAAGGTGGTGAACTCGGTTATGCGCTAAGCGTCTCCTTTGGCGCCGTCATGGATAACCCAGATCTAGTCGTTGCCTGCGTTGTCGGTGACGGAGAAGCCGAAACCGGTCCCACAGCCACAGCCTGGCATGGATACAAGTACATCGACCCTGCAGAATCGGGTGCAGTCCTGCCTATTCTTCATGTCAATGGCTTCAAGATCTCTGAGCGCACCATATTTGGTGTTATGGACAACAAGGAAGTCATTGCACTTTTCACGTACGTCGCTTGTACGTTCACTAGCATGATTGTCTTTCTCATGCCTCGTCTTCTGTAACAGCGGGTACGGATATCAAGTCCGAATCGTTGAAGATCTGCCCAACCTCGACAACGATCTCGCGGCTTCCATGGAATGGGCCCTTGACGAGATCAAGAGAATTCAAAAGGCTGCTCGTGTGGGCAAACCTTTAGTCAAACCCCGCTGGCCCATGATTGTTTTACGCACACCCAAGGGACTTTCGGGTCCGAAGTCCATTCACGGGGAATTCATCGAAGGCTCGTTCCGTTCCCATCAAGTTCCTCTTCCAGCAGCAAAGACAGATCCCGAAGAGCTTTCAGCATTGCAAGACTGGCTCGAATCCTACAAACCGAGCGAGCTGTTCACACCCAATGGATCGCCAGTGCCAGAGATCCTGTCCGTTGTCCCGATAAATCCCGAGAAGAAGCTTGGCCAAAGGAAGGAGTGCTACAAAGCCTACGTGCCATTACATACGCCTGACTGGAGACCCTTCTGCGCCGATAAGGGCGAACAAGAGAGTTGTATGAAGGCTGTTGGCAGATTCCTTAGGGAGGTGATCAAAGAGTGGGTCGAGTTGTCTCCATATGCGTTGACTTTAGTGATGATCTAATTGACGGTCGCTTTGTCCAGGAACCCCAAGTCGTTCCGTATCTTCTCGCCAGACGAATTGGTCTCCAACAAGCTAGACGCTGTATTTGAAGTGACAGGTAGAAATTTCCAGTGGGATGTGGCCGCGAGAGCTGCGGGTGGCCGCGTCATTGAGATCCTCTCCGAGCACACCTGCCAAGGCATGCTGCAAGGATATACACTTACCGGTCGCACGGGCATTTTCCCCAGCTACGAGGCTTTCCTTGGTATTGTACATACGATGATGGTCCAATATTCCAAATTCACTAAAATGGTACGAGTCATCGTCGCCATTCGCCCTGCCCGAGCTAATTCCAGGATTCAGGCCGACGAGACCGCCTGGCGTCAGCCATGTGGTTCTTTGAACTATATCGAAACTTCGACCTGGACGAGGCAGGAGCACAACGGATTTTCCCATCAGAATCCTGCGTTTATCGGAGCAGTCCTCGATCTCAAACCAAAATTCGCCCGAGTATACCTACCTCCCGATGCGAACTGTTTCCTGTCTACAGTCTCGCATTGCCTTAGGGCCAAAAACTACATCAATCTGATGGTTGGAAGCAAACACCCTACGCCTATTTGGTTGAGTAGGGAGGAAGCTGACAAGGTTTGTTGAAAGATAAAATTGGTTTACATCGTACTCACTTTCGCATTAGCACTGTATCGCAGGTGCCTCAGTGTGGAAATTTGCCAGCACTGACGAGGGTGTCGATCCTGATGTGTAAGCTCCCGTCACACCATCTGATTAGGATCCTGCGGCTTAGCGGTGAACTTTACAGTGTTTTGGTCGGTATTGGTGTGGAGGTCACCTTTGAGGTCATCGCCGCAGCTGCGCTACTGCGCAAGCTCATCCCGGCCCTGCGCGTAAGAGTAATCAACGTCACAGACCTGATGATTCTCGCCAACACTGGTGAACACCCTCACTCTTTGGATGACGCGAACTTCGAATCGCTGTTTACAAAGGACCGATATATCCACTTCAACTACCATGGCTATCCTCAGGAACTTCGTGGTTTGCTGTTCGGAAGAAAGGGCCTATTGGAGAGGGTGACGATCGCCGGGTACATCGAAGAAGGTACAACCACGTCACCATTCGACGTCAGTATTTCGCGTTTTGGTTTCATGTTGATCTCGCATGCTCATTTTCTGTCGTCATCAGATGATGCTTTCCAACCGCACATCTCGCTTCGATGTAGCTGTCGCCGCTGTGCGCGGCGCAGCGCATGTGAATCCCAAAGTGGCAGCTGCTGCTCACGAAACTGAGACCTGTCTACAGCATGCAGCACGGCAAGAAAAGAAGTACATACTCACGCATGGGAAAGGTACCTTCATTCTATTTTTAATCGTTTTGCAGCACTTCGCTTACTCTATACCCTTTCTAGACCACGACCATATTTTCGACACACCTGTATTCAATTAGATGTAGAAATAATAACACATTCGATGTACTGTAGATTGTGCGTGTCTTTTTTTCTTCTGGGACTTTCGAACTTGTGTTGTAAATTTGCATTGGTTGTACAGTACATTTCTCTTGTACCGCGCTGAATACACGGATAACTGGGCATGCATCATGCCTCATGCTCTGGCGGGCTCTGATCGTTGACAAATCTATTGCTCAACACTGACTTGCGGGTAAACTTCATTGGCGAACTATATACCTAGGTGCGAAAAATGATTGTCCTCCGCTCTGGGTGGTACAGTGTACGACCTCCACGGAATGAAGATATTTTCAAGAAAAAGGCGTGAAAAAAAATTTCAGACCCCGCGAACGATCTCCAGTCGTGTGACACCGGCAGTAGAACCAAGTCATATTGGCACGTGAGAGTGATGGTTGTGCAAGACAACTTTGAGCACGTCGAATGCAAGCCATGCCAGCTGGGGCACGAACTCAATCTGCCAACATTCAGGAAAAGCCTGGCGGCAGGAATACAAAAGCTTACTTTTTGTCCCGCCGAGCCATTTTCCTGGCGCTACTAGTATGGCTGGAGGTTGATGCACGATCCACAGCATGATAGTTCATTGCCCATCTCTAGTAACAGTGGCAGAATGTACCACCCATGCCTGTAGAGAACAAAGACATTCTTAAGCTGCACGTATCGCACGAGCCACCGCGTTGGGGCGAGGGACGTAACAGACTTTCCTTGGATTCGCGTGACGTCACGTGGTAATTGTTACAGGTGTTTTCACGCACGCCACAACGCGTCGTCCCCCTGCACATACCGGACTCCAAAACTACGAAATGTCGCTTTGGGTAGATCAGGTCAGATTAAGGGAACATATTGATTTGACCATATATTTGCTCATTTTTTTTTTGAATATAGTTCCGGCCACGTTCACTCGACGACTTGCACTACCACAAGAGTCTCACAGAGAGGCTCAGGTCACTCGTCGGTTTTACTTTTGCGCGATGTTCCGCAACACGCTTTTATTGAGCATAAATTCTATTTAGGCCTCTTCGGGTGACTTCCCACACACATTGTTCTACGGCCCGTCGGGTGCAGGAAAGAAAACACGGATAGCATGTACGCTGAAGCAGCTGTATGGGTCGGGGGTGGAAAAGGTGCGTGAATTGCCCAACAGCGGGCCTTATTGCTTGCTTTGTCTTGGCCTAGAGCTGACGTACGTCTTGATTCTCCTCCTTTCACTGGTTCATGTCTCCACCTGCAGCTCAAAATCGACCAACGAATCTTCCTGTCGCCGTCAAAGAAGAAGCTGGAGATCAATCTCGTCCAGAGCAATTATCATATTGAGATCACGCCTAGGTATGCTTCCGCGCGTCTTCTCTCCTCATCTACCATTGGATTGCAATGCTCATGCTCATGTCCGGGATTCAGTGAGGCGGGCAATTACGATCGAGTCGTGATACAGGACGTTTTGAAAGAAATAGCCCAGACGCAGCAAGTCGACCTCAGCGCGAAACAGAGGTTTAAAGGTGGATCTCTCAAGACACACCTCATACTCGACTAATGACATCCTGCAATTTCTCTTTGACACACAGTCGTCATCATCAATGAAGCGGACACTCTTTCACGGGATGCGCAGGCAGCGTTGAGGCGGACAATGGAAAAATACATGTCAAACATACGCATCATTCTCTGTGCGAATAGCACCAGTCGGCTTATTGCGCCAATCAAGAGCCGGTGTTTGCTTATACGCGTGCCAGCACCTACCACAGAAGAGGTGTGCACCTGTAAATTTTTATTCCCATAGTTGGGACGTGACTATGCCACTTAGATGGAGACTGTCCTGCAATATGTGGCAAAACGCGCCCCGTTCGACCTGCCTCCAGAAGTAGCTCGCCAAATCGCCGACGATTCTGAAGGAAACCTCAGAAAAGCCATTCTCGTCCTAGAGGCGCTGAAAATGCAATCGTAAGTGAATGGTAGATTATAATTTCTGGATAGTTGAAACACGTATCCTACTGCTGCCAGACCGGACTTGTCGGGGCCTTTGACAATCGCGAAACCGGATTGGGAGACATACTGTCACAAAGTGGCGGATCTCATCGTGGCAGAGCAGTCGCCGGCGCGGGTGATGGAAGTTCGCAGCAAATTCTACGAGCTGCTGAGCCATTGCATACCGCCGACAGTAATATTGAAGGCAAGCCAGTTGATCGTTTTCATTGAAGGAGAACTTGAAACGCCGTCGCCAGACCGTTGCCGAACGAGTGGTAGAGCGGGTAGATGAAAGTCTCAAGGCCGATATCATGCATTGGGCAGCTTTCTATGTTTGTGTTCCGCGCTTCCGTGAGCCGAGTTAAATTTTTCTGACCACTGTTTCCCAACTTAACAGGAACTGCGGATGCGTGTAGGGAATAAAAAGATATACCACCTGGAGGCATGGGTGGTGAAAGTGATGAGCCTCTACAAGGTGCGAGTTGTGACGCTGTCTCGGCAGCTTTGTTCCTGATTCCCGTTGCAGCACTTCCTGTACGATATCGATATCTCCGCATTTGATTAAAGTCATGGGTCACTTTACATGCACATGCCCTGACGCTTTCCAGGCAAGTGACCGCGAGGACCAGAAGCATATCTAACTGGAGGTTGGGGTCTCTATCGATTCGAATTACATCCCGAATGAGGACGACTCGGTCATGTCACGTCAGCTGGTCATCGATAGACCGATAAGCACCTTGATTTATCACGAATCTTGTATTCTCCATCTTGCTTCGGTGTTCTTAGCCTGGTCTATGGACCTCCGTTTAGAAGTTCAATCGCTCTCGACGAGGACCGTTAAGAAGGAACCATTTCCCTTGCATCAAACGAGTAATATATCAGAACAAAGAGAGAAAAGCGCAAGGGCGAGAGCAGAGAGGGAAAATCGCCACAAATCCATAAGGCTTGCGTCGCTTGTTTCCAACTCATTTTTCGATTTCTTTTTTTCCTTGGTTTCTCATGACTCGGGCTTGAACGGCGACTAACACAGCGCCCGGTTCAACCGGAGTAGGGTTTTATTTCGGTCACGGGTCGCGTCGGTGTGGAGGGACGTCATGGGCTCTGAGGTGACGATGGGATTCAAATTTAATGAATTGCTCGTTGGCAAGTTGACAGGGGGAAACCCCATATGCCAAAGTTACGTGTGTGCGGCAGGCATGTGCATGTGGTTTTTTTGTTGAAAGAACGAGACTCTGGGTCGAAACGACACACGCATCGCATCGATCCTGGCAACACACTACCAAAAGAAAAAAAAAAAGGAGGCAAAAAAGTTGATTGAGACTGTTTGAATCACGAGGGTGAACTCCGGAGGAAATAGGAAATGTGGAAGGAAGCGGAGTTGGGGGAGTTGCCCACATGGCTGGGCGCTGAGAGAAGACGCAGAAGAAGGAGAGGGTCACGAGCTATCTGCTCGGGTTTCCGAGAGAGATGAAATTGGGTTTAGGGAGGCAGAGTCAGCGCCAGGGAGTCTGGAACGATCACCCCCCTCTGGAGTGCGACGATCGCGCGCCACGGGCACGCCTTGTCGGCATTGTCCGTTTCTCGCAGTTCTGCTTCGTCTGCGGAAACAAGCTAAGCAATCAAGAAGAAAGAGTGAAGCTGCTAGGATGAAAATAGAATCGGGGATGAAACTTCGCCGTAGTTTAAATTCTTTTTTTTTTTTTTTGGGTTTGCATATCGAAGACAAAAGACGTCGATGGAATGGAAACGAAGACGGACAGCATGCAAGTGAGATCGCGCGCAAGGCCGAATCGGGCAAGGTGTTGGACGTGTCTACGACTGTCGATCTCGGAGAGCGGAAGGCCGAGAAGGCCATGGTGCATCAACGGCGCGACCTCACCTCGGCTGGCACGTCGTCCCTCGTAAAGATTTTAGAGGCGCATATAGTAAACGCTATGAGGCGGAACGCGGGGGACGGTGACCCTGGTGACGCAGACCATCTGGCCATGTGGGACGAGGGTGTCAAGGTCCCAGGACATGGAGGGCCTGCCAGCACTGCCTACCGTTGTCCTGAGCACAGCGTTTTCGCTGTTGTTTTTATTTGATCAGTTGCTGCTGAGCGGGGTGGTCCGGGGCAAAGGAATTCCGTCGTTTTTGACGCCAGCCCGGATGCAAACGGGAAGGTGTTGAGCCAATGGCATGTTGGACGAGCTTTGATGTGGAAACTTGTGTACGTATGACAGTCTAGGGGATGCAGTGTAGACGCTTTAAAGAGTGTGAATAATAAACACATGCGGGGGAGGGGTACATCCGAAAAAGGCAAATTCACATGGCCTGATTAGGGTGGTTACCGCGTCTGGCTGTTATTTGAGTTTTGGGAGACGACCTCCTCTTCGACTCGCAAAAAAAAAAAAAGAAAAAAAAAAAAGAAAACATGGAGTCTTTGCTCTCTCCGTCCGAGTCGCACGCATTCCAATCGTTTCTGACTGCGATTAACAACGATCCCTCAATTCACGAATGGGCAATCGACATCGACGTTCCAAAGGACAAGCAAGCTCTCGCAAAGGCTACAAAGGAGCTCATGTCCCTCGACCCCGCCTCCTGGCATGGCACCTCTCCGGATGAACCTACCTCGTCAGCTGCGAGTCATACGCAGCAGGCTCAACACTCTTCAGACAATCTCGTCTTTCCCTTTCTCAACCGCAGCCCGCCCATCTCCGTCACCCCTTCCAATCTCTCTCTCTTCCTCCCTCATCGCCCATCCTCCGATTCATCCTCCCGCACACCTACGCCCACATCCGCCTCTCCTTTCCCCTTCCCGCCACAGTCTGCTGCCCGATCCCTCCCCGCGTCCTCTTCAGCTTTTGGCGCATATAGCAGCACCGGCAGTCAGTCCAAGCGTCCCCGGCACTCCTACTCGTATCCGCAGCCGTACCCCGCGTCCCCCGCCTCGCCATCGACCTCCCATTCTCTGCCGCACCAGCCGACACCAACACAGACGCGTGCACGACGCTCGCAGTCCCAGCCTCAGGAACCCGTACCAGGCGTCCGCTCGCATGCTCACCACCCCAACCACCATCATCCTCCGCCGTCATCCTCGTCGACGTCGGCATCGGCTTCCGCAGCTGCCATCTCGGGCTCAAGGACGCCAACATCGCCGTCGTCGTCCTCGGCGCGCACCGCATCCATTTCCGCTAGCATGTCGCAAAAATCGTCCCTCCTGTCCGCCTCGCAGAAAAAGGCGAACCACATCCAGTCGGAGCAGAAGCGTCGTGCTAATATTCGTCGTGGGTACGACGCCCTTTGCCAGTGCGTTCCTGCGTTGCGCGAGGCCATTCGCGAGGAGGAAGAGGCTGCGATGGTTGAGGGAGCCGCGTCGAGCAGCAGGGCGAGAAAGGGCAAGATGGCTTTGCGGGCCAAGGATGGGGATGAGAAGATTGACGGCCGAGCGGGGCCACGCAGCGAGAACGTCGTCTTGTCCAAGAGTGAGTCATTTGCCTTAAAATTATCCTATCATGCACTTGACAAACCCATTACTGCAGCGATTGAATACATACACGAGCTCCTCGACGAGAGGAGCGCGCTCCTTGTCCGTCTGCACCGCGCACGGTCGACGCTGCCTCCAGGTCACCCTGCTCTCGCCGTTCCCCCGCGCAAGAAGCGGAATAGAGACGCCGATGGCTCGGTTGACGACGATGACGAAGACGACTGCCCGCCATGGGAACGCGAGTGGAAAGGCGGCGCCGGTTTTGGCGATGGCGACGGCGACGAGAGCTCCTGAATCACCAGAATTTCTTTGCTGTTCTTGTTTTATTACGTGACTTATTTTCTTCTCCTCTCTAATTCTATCTGGAACCGGTTTTCTACAGCTCTTCTTCTCTTACCTAGGCATCTTTCTCTTTGATTGTGTGTTGAAAGTCAAAAAAAAATTGTTTTCACAATTGTTTTGTGGTCAATGTAATACTTTTCGAACTTTCACGAACTGGACATACATTATCAATATGATACATGGGTATCTTACACTACAATGTTTTGAGCGAAAACCAAGAAATGCGTCTAGACAGCAATAAAAGGATGTTCTATGAGCGGTCACCTCGGGTCGAGCGCATCCATGACGGACTCTAGGATGACCTTTGGCGGCAGGAGCAGACGCTGCTGCAAAACGGCGTCTTCCGCCTTTGTCAGCTGGTTGTCCCGCTTGCGCGTGCTGCATCTCAACCCCAGCTCCAGCGTGGAGAGCACCAGACCGCGCGAAGAGACGCACTCGCCAAACGCGTCGCGCATGCCTGCGGGATCAAACACCTCTCCCTGGTCTACGGCGACGACGTCAAAGCACGTCGACATGATGTCCTCCCGCGTGACCCGCGCCAACCTCAGCACCGCTCTGCAGATCCGGCGCACCTGCTCGCCGAATCGCGCTCGCAGGCCGTCCCGCGAGTCGTACGACCGTGACCCGGCGACGATGAAGATGTCCGAGGACCAGCGCAGGATGGACTCGGTCAGCTCTGCGACGGCGTTTTCGTGCTGCGCTGGGTTCATGGCGTGGACGGAGCGGTGCGTCAGCGCGCGCCATTTCGATGACGTCGGTTGCGGTTCTGCAGGTCGATGGCATTAGATTTGGTTTTTCTTCTTTGGACAAGCGGGACCTTACCAGCGATGATCATGTGTGAATAGATTCGGGACAGCACGAGGTCAGCCTTGGCCGGGAACCCGATGCAGAACGACGACAGTGCCCTGGATATGCACATCGTCACGCAGCCCTGTAGCGCGAGCTGCACCAACGTCGGATCTTGGGAATGATCCCGGTTGGACAATATCCGAGCAAAGTTCTGCCCGATCCTGGACGACGTGTCGTGCATGGCCTGCACGGATCTCGCGGACGACGGCCACGAGTCCCTATCAAACGAGCACAGCTCCGTCGCCGCAGCGGCGAACTGGAGTATCTCAGAGTTGATGTCGTGCACGGCTTGCAGCACTTGGGCGCCGGACCACGCGTCCGTCCGCGTCGTGAACGTCTCGGTGCTCCGTGTCCGCGCGTTGGCTTCTTCTTCTTCGGAAGACACCAGCAACAGCTCATCTGCTTCGTTCGGTGCCGAATGCCCGTTTGTGGCGTAAATTTGGAGAGGCTGGGAGGAGGAGGTGCCGCCGCTGTTCCGAATGTCGAGCGAGCTGTGCCGTGGGTGCAGGCCTTTGGGCCGCTGCGGCTGATATTGAGGACCGACGTCGCTCCGGCGGCGCTCCGACAGAAGCCGTTCCCGCTCCTTTTCCCGCCTGAGTTTGTCCACCTCCGAATCCCTCGTGCGAAGCATCTCCCTCGTCTCTTTGAGCGTCTTCTCGAGCATCTTACAGCGCTCCTCCAGCCTGGCGGCCTCCGTCTGAGACTTTGCCAGCTCATGTTTCGTTATGTCAAGTTCTCGCCTCATGGAAGTTGGAGATAAGCCTGCGAGTGAGGAAGTGGGCGAATGGCACGCAGCATCCAGCCTCTCGCGTAACGGCACGCCGCCACGAGACGGCTGGTCAGGGTTGGTCGGCTTTTTGTAAGGGGAATTTGGAGCTGACGAGTCGTATGGGGACTGGGCGCGCGAAGAAGATGTTGAGCTGTTGACGAAGAATTCGACGGCAGCGTCGTAGATGGTTCTGATGTGCAAGTTAGCGATGGGGAGCATTCTCTTTTTTCTTTTTTTTTTCGAGGGGAGCAAAAAAAAAATGACAAGACCAAACACCGCGCGATAATCGCTGGTCCGAATCCTTTTGAAAAAAAAAAAACGTTCCTCCTTTAGAGTCAACAGTTTATGGTCCGCTACAGCAGTTGCCGCGGGCTGGCCATCAAAATTCTTCTCTCTTTGTGATGCCCAGATCAGCTGGAGCGCGGCAACAGCTTCAACGAGGAGGCCGCGTTGCAAACTCGTGTCCGGACCAGAGATGGGGCTGTCTCTGCTGGCGTGTTTGTTTTGATGACAATTGGGTTGGGTTCAGGGTCCTGTCTTTGCTCTCGACTGAGAGCCGAAAAGCATCAGACACCTTTTTTTTCTTTCCTTCGCCTGTACATAATTCTTGTGTATTATCAGCACTGGTCAAAGTGGTTCGCTCTCTTACCCTGTATCAAGTAGCGCATGGCGCCCAGCACCGAGAACCGGAAGCCGTACAGCGGTCTGACCAGGTCCTTGGTCATTGCGATCGACGTCGGGACGACGTTTAGCGGAGTACGTCGATCATCAACGCACATTTGTTTCCGTGTTTCACTTTCGCGCCTTGTTCTAGGTTTCCTATGCCATACTCGAGCCCGGCGAAATACCCAAGATACACGGTGTCACTCGGTATCGTGCTCGTCTTTCCTCGTCCGATGCCATCTGTTAAACGCTTTCCTCCAGATTTCCCGGCCAAGAACATGTCGCTGGGAATTCAAAGATACCCACCGTGATATACTATGACAAACAAGGAAAGATGATGGCTGCAGGTGCGGAAGCGGACACTGCTGCTATCGTCGCGGAAGCGGAAGACGAAGGATGGACCAAGACCGAACTGTATGATCGCTCTCAAATATGGACGATTGACCTCTCGTTTAACCTCAATTTCCCAGCTTCAAACTGCGACTACGGCCGCGAACGATGCAGCTGAACATGAACGGCATGCGTCTCGGCCCTCTGCCCCATCGCAAATCCGCCGTTCACGTCTTTGGAGATTTTCTCGCGTATCTCTACCGCTGCACGCGCAAATTCATCATCGACACGCACGGGAATGGCGCCGCGCTGTGGAACGCCGTCGAGAACGACATACAGTTCGTGCTTTCGCATCCGAACGGCTGGGAAGGCGCCCAGCAGACCAAAATGAGACGCAGCGCTGTTTATGGAGGCTTGATTCCCGACACGGACGAGGGACGCGCAAGGATCCGCTTCGTCACCGAGGGCGAAGCGAGTCTGCACGCGTGCGTTTTGAATGGCCTAGCCGCGGACGTCCTTTCCGTACGTTCACGTCATATCCACGTTGTCTAGATGCTGATGAGTGATCAGAACCCATCCGGCCATGGATTTCTCATTGCGGACGCGGGAGGTGGTACACTAGACATTAGCGCGTATGCAATCCGCGTGACTTCGCCCCTGGTTATGGAAGAAATCGCACCGCCCGACTGTCAGTAGGAAAATCTCTGCCTTCTTGTGCACGACTCATCCTTCGAGCCAGGTATCTTTGCTGGTTCTGTATTTGTTAGCCGTAGAGCTAGAGATTTTCTAGCAGGTGTGGATGCCGTCGCTTCCGGTCTCAGTCTCACTCGGTGCTCAACGACCGCATCGCTTTCCAGAGAAACTGAAAAATTCCAAGTACGGCACGCCAGACGCCTTGGATCACATCACCCGTCGCTTTGACGAAACGACTAAGCGACTCTTTCGAGACAAGAATGAATTGCAGTTTATCCCTTTCGGATCGCCACTGGATAAAGTTCGGCCACTTTTGTCCCAGGTTATCCGTTCTTGACTATTGACCTGCTAAGTAGGACCTCTCCGTTGGAATCCGCGGTGGACAGTTGAAATTGACGGGGTGAGGATCGGTTCTTTTATTTCTTATCCGCCGCTACCCAGAGTTAGGCTCACCATCTTCACAGAAATGAAGGTGCACATGATCAGTCTCATGTTATCGAATCAACGCACTGACGAAGATTAGTTGCTAACCTTTTTGAGCCGTCCGTGGATGGTTAGTTTTCTGCGGTCGGGTTGCCTTTTGCGATTCTCAACAACATTCCAATAGCTGCATTTCATGCCATTAAGAATCAAATCGAACTATCCAAGGGCGTCATCAAGGTAATCGGTCTTGACTGCGTTTTTTGGGCCGGCATATCAAGTGACCTTTTCAGTCAGTTTTCCTAGTTGGCGGTTATGCTGCATCTCCATGGCTCTTTAGGTATGTATCTACACCTCACCTCAGCTACGTTCGAAGTTCACCGCCTACGTTTCGTGTTCTAGCCAGCTGCAAGAGCGGTTGGCTCCTTTTAACGTCACAGTCAGCAGACCAGACACGCAGACGCAAGTCCCGCTCTCAGTTCTGTGCGTCGCCGCTAACGCAACCGTTATTTTGCTAGATCCAAAGCCGTCGCGGACGGCGCCGTCGGGTTCTATTGTGATCACCATGTCTCCGCTCGCATGTCCAAGTTCATCTATGGCGTCGAGTTCCTCCGCGAGATGGATCCAAGAGACCCCGAGCATATCGCGCGGAAGCATAGACTCTGCGAGCTGCCTTCTGGGCCGAAACTTCTGCCGGACGCGTTTGACTGTATTCTGAATAGGGTTTGTTGACGACGCACCGGAGACCCCGATGCATACTGACTTTGCATCCACAGGGCATCAAAGTCAAAGAATCGACGGTCTTCACTAGGAAATATTGCACTGAACTAACGAGTCTATCCATGCTCTCTGTGTTTGAAGTGGAGATCTGGTGCTACCGTGGAGGCAACGTTGTGCCCAAGTGGATCGTTCGCGAAGCTGGTGAGTCGAAATCCGTCCATGGGAGCAGGAGTGCACGCGTTGAATTTTGGAATTTTAGATAATTTCTCGACGTTGTGCATTGTCTGCGCTGATCTGTCGCCTCTCGCTGGTAGTGCAGAAGCAAAGATTGGCAAGAACGGCAAAACTTACTGGACAATCGTTTTCTCCATTGAGATTCAATTCGGCCTTACAGAGTTTAAAGCCCGCATAAAGTGGGTCGACAATGTACGTCTGACAACAGGAATTCATCGAGTGAGTCTGCTGACGCCTCCAATCGGTTGTTAGGGTAGGACGAAATAGTGAGCGTCAAGCTTTCTCTGAACCCGAGAACATGTTTTGAGTTTTCATTTTTGCTAGCGGTCCGGCTTCGATCGTGTATAACGAAAGAGGCACACGCGCGGAAGAGGAAGAACCCGACAGCTATCCGGAAGACGACGTGTATCCCTCGCCCAGGGACCGCCTGCGTTCTGAACCCGTATCAAGAGCAAGAACACCGATCGAACAGGTCTTCCCCTCGCCCAGGGACAATGAGGAGCACCGGAGAGCGTCATGGGCTTTCGATCCTCCGCCTCCACCCCAACCACCAGCACAAGAACCTATGCCAGAGGCTACTCGTGAACGCAAGGTGTCTACGGCATCGAGAGGCATTGCACCTGAACCGCCGGCCGACTTGCAACGCAGCATCGCCGCAGAGCAGAACGGAATTCAGGGAAGTGGGGTCAAGACTCCCAAGACTCCCAAAACGCCCAAGGGTACCCCTAGAGTGACAGATAATCTTCCTAGTGCCGCATCAAAGACGCCTTCCAAGGCCCCATCACCCTTCGTCAGCAATGACCTAGAGCCGAGTAGGCTGTCTGCGTCCTCGCCCAAGGCCCAGGACCAACCGCAGCCCTCTCCAGCGAGCAAACGTGAATCTACTGCGGTGCTGGACCCCATTCTTGAGCAGCCGCCTGCACAACCTCCAGTCCCGGCTCAGACTCAGCCTCCGCCTCGGACGCCCGCTCCTCAACAGACTCAATCTGTAACGACGTCGCCCGCAACCGGCAAAAAGGGCAAGAAAAAAACGCCAGCTACCCCCGCAGCACAGACACTTCCAACCACGTCGCCCAATCCCGCAACTGCTACCGCCACGGAAACTGCACATTCAAACCTTACTCCTGCTGGCCTTGCGCCGGAGGCAAGCAACACTATTACTGGGAGTGGTCTGTCACCAGTTGTTTTTGGCGATACAGGCGATCTCACGAAGGCATTGAATGAGCCGCCGGAAGAGAATGGTGCTCCGGCGGTTACTGCTTCAAAGGTCGATGGTATGCTGGCAGACACGGAACCCACGGCTTCTACGCTCTTCGCAGCAGATGGCTTTGGAACATCTGCCGACATTGACTCGTCATGGGGTTTCGCATCGAAGACACCTAAGACACAAATGTCGCCCATCACACCTCTGGGAGGTTCTTCGACGAAATCACCGTGGGCAGACTCCAAGTCACCCTGGGGCCGATCCCCTGCACCAAATCCGACCGAGGCGGCAGACGCACCAGTCCCGCCCAAAACGCCTAAGGCCGAAGCGGTATCCGCACCTAAAACACCAAAGACAGGACCGGCAACCGCGCCCAAAACGCCGAAGAATGAAGCAACGACTGCACCTAAAACGCCAAAGAATGAATCAGCAACCACTTCCCAAACTCAACAGACTGAAGCCCCACCCGCGCCCAAAACCCCGAAGCCTGAGGAAACTACCGCACCGCCACCCAATGACGAGACTGCCACTACTGAACCTGCTCCAGCCGCACCCGCCACGGCACCTAAGACGCCTGCTTGGGGCGCCGCAACACCGTCGAAGACAACGTCACCTTGGGGAGCTGCCACTCCATCGAAGACAACAATGCCTGTCTGGGGGGCTGCCACGCCATCGAAGGCCCCAGCCTGGGGAGCAGGCACAATAACGTCAAAATCGCCCGCTTGGGGAGCGTCGGCAACTCCAAAAACACCCAAAACGGACGAGCCTTCATCGACGGTGCCTAAATCACCTTGGGCGACTGGCGGCGGCACGACGCCCAAGACGCCAAGCAAGTCGCCTTGGGCCCAGCCATCGACGCCGCTCGTGGCTAGTGACGAAACCAAGACTAAAAGCCCTGAAGATCAGCCCTCGGTTGCCCCTCAAGGAACCGGTACACAGCCTCCTGCTCCTGTTGACGCTGAAGGGGCTCCGCTCGCTTCAGCGGAACCAGCCGCATCAACCGTTGCAGAATCTGCTCTGGTTATTCCTCCTACAGCCTCCGCGGAAAGTTTATCAGAGCCTTTCAAAACTAGCGAGAACGCGGAACAGCAGGCTACTACAGAGTCCGCCGAGGCTAACAAGAACAATACCTCCAAAGACGACGCCGATGCTACTGCCGCTGAGACGGCAGCGAACGCGGACCCACCAAAACCAGAAGAAGCCGGGAAGACTAACGAGCCGCAAGAACCACAAACACCAGCCGATGCCGTTAGTCCGACTGGCGAAGCCGAGGATGGAGAAGACGGTGGGGAAGACACAAAAGAGGCAGGAAAGACAGCAGCGAAAGGGAAGAAGAAGAAGAAGGGAAAAAAGAAGTAGAGTGAGAGTTGGTATTGTGATGGTGCCACCACGTAGATTTGTTATTCCTTCATGACTTGAAATGACCATATGCATGTCACGACCCCGCACTGCATGGCACCCATGTACCGAGAGTGCGGCCTTCGAGGAACCCAAGATCGCGTTCATTACGGTCTCCCTACCCCGCCAACATTGCGAGCGCCGAAACTAAACCAGTTCACCGTCGCTGTTTCCTTGCCGATAGTCTCATAAGCGAGGCAGGCTCCCTTGTATATAATAGCTAGGCCTGCCCAGCACGCCTGCAACGCACCTGCCCGAACGAAGCCAGCCGAAATCACCTTGGCCGCGATTGGGCGCACCTCTATTCGGATTATGGAGCCCATTCCATTGGATATCCTGCTCTACATCACGCAATTCCTTCCAGAGCGATGCATAGAGTCGATGATGGGTGTTAACAGTATGTTTTTGGAGATGGCAATGGATATTCGCTACCAGGAAGTCTCGTTGGTATCGATTCAACCGACGACCATGAAGTTGTTAACACGTCTGAGGTGGGTGGCTTACACTGACATGAATGACGATGACATCAAAAACTCAAAAATCGCAGTGACCAATTTGTCGCGAAACGCGTCAAGCGACTACATATCCGTCTCGATCATTTCGAAAAGGGAGAGATGAGGCGCCGACCCATCAGGTTACATCCATCCATCATCCAACGATTAGCCGCTATTCTGCGTATCCCGCTGCTCAATCGGCCAAGCGCGAGGCCGGAAGCAGCTTTGAATAACTTGACGCCATTCGATATCCTAGTCAAAGGACTGTCGTCGATCTTTCCCAAACTCGTGAACGTTGAAGAATTCTCTGTCGACTCCTGGAATTGGCATCCAACATTTGATGGTGTCTTGTTCTTCAAAGGAGCCTGGGCTAGCTTCGGCAAGAAATTGCGAAAGGTTACGCTTGGGGGCAACCTGGAAGGATACCGAGTTTTCATAAACTCCGAGCCACCATTCGAATCTGTTCGTGAACTGAGTCTGGAATTCACGAACAGCCTCGCTCGCCCCGCAGATGATGGCGTAGACAGAGAGATATTGCTGACATCGGTCGCACCGTTTCTCAATAATCTGAGCCACCAACTGGCTTCTCTGAATGTCTGGTCCTGGGCAACCGTGGATCTGTCAAGCTTCTTTGCCAACCTGTCTTCGTTCCCCTCCCTAGAATCGCTGCTAGTTCGTGCGGTATTTAACAAGGCGTTCAGAGATGACCCTTCAGGTCTGAAGAAGTTTCTCGTGGTATCCACGCCAGGTCTGCGGGAACTCGTCCTGCGGCTGAACTCCACGGGCTTCAACCTGGATCCAGATTCCGATGTTCGGCTTTCCGAATGGTTATGGGGCACCGTACGGGACAACGAGAAAGTGGCAAAGGGACTACGCACATTGCAGATTTACCCCACCAGCGCTGAGCGTGGCTTCGACACCTTAATTACGTGCATCCGTCGCTCGTCGGGATCATTGAGAAGATTAATTGTGCACGATCGTTATCTTCAATTCGATGAAGTGGAAGAGATTGTGGAGGCCTTTAAGCCAGACAGCGGTTTAACGTTCCTGCGTATTAACGTTTGGCAACTGAATACGGCGCTGTTGGATCTTTTAGCTGGTGGCATGCCTTGCCTCAACTATCTGACGTTGAATGTTGCAGACATTCGGACTGGGGACCCTAGCGCCACGAACGTAAGGCTGCGCCGCTTTTTTGCTTTGGATTTGTAATGGAGTACTGAGGGCTGGTCATTGATCGTCAGGAAATTTTCAGGGAGGAAGTGAGGCAGCACGACTATGAAAATTGGAAACTGTACAACATTGGGATCTGGCAAGGCGGTTCAAAGGTGGATTACGGGACAATGGCTACAATTGCCTCCCGAATACCGTCACTGCGCAGTTTCTGGGACGAAGGTCATATGGAGGAGCCATAAGCCGGTTGAGGAACCTGACTTCGGGGAGGAGCATGTGCTTTGGTTACATAAGCGCTCAAATGTAAGCGCATTACTCAGCTCGGGACGAGCCGAAGCGAGATTTTGGACAGCGAACGTGTCGACGTTTCTTGTTACATTACCACCACCATCTCTTTCTTCCCAAATTTATTTTGTGGTGTTCATCAGATACGATATTCACAATTTCGTCAACCCAGGCTCCCACTTTCAATCCTCGCATTCTCTTCTGTTACGGCAGAGGATTCATGCTTCGACCTCCAATCACTATAGCAGAACGCAAAAGACTTCTCTTTTCTTCCACCTTTTATGTGAGTTATTCTTCCCGTGTTCCAGCTTTTACAGTACATCCTAATGCGATCGTCCAGCGTTGATTACTTTCACTGCCTAACATGGCTTCCGGAGTTGTGAACATCCGCCGGGATGTCGATGATAAATTTTACCGCTACCGGTGCGTTAGTCTATGCTCTTGACCCTTGCTTTTGGATTTCCAACTGACGTTCTCCTCCAGCATGCCTCTTCTGACCACCAAAATCGAAGGTAAGGGCAACGGCATCAAAACTGTTGTCCCCAACATGTCGGACGTGGCTCGGGCTCTGAGCCGACCTCCAACCTACACCACCAAGTTCTTCGGCTGCGAACTCGGTGCCCAGACTTCTTTCGATGAGAAAAACGACAGGTACATCGTCAATGGCGCGCACGATGCTAAGCGTCTTCGCGAACTGCTCGATGTCTTTATCGAGAAATTTGTCCTATGCAAGGCCTGCAAGAATCCGGAAACGGAGCTTGTCATTCTCAAAAACGGCAGGCAAGAGGACATCATCCGCGACTGCAAGGCCTGTGGAGAGAGGACCAACGTTGATATGCGACATAAGCTCACGACGTTCATCCTCAAAAATCCTCCTGTCAAGGTCAAGAAAGGGAAAAACAAGCAAGCAGGCGATGCGGCATCTGGTGTAGGTGGTGCAGGGAATCGCACTCCTCCGAATGGAGAAGCTGTTGCGGAGAATGGCGACTCTCCTGAGGCTCCGGACGCGGATAGCGACGATGAGCTCACTAAGAAGATCAAGGCTGAGGCCGCGGAGTTGAACACGGATACCGTGCTGGCCAGCGTTGAATGGTCCGCTGACACATCACCCGAAGCTGTTAAACAGCGTATTAAGGCGCTTGAAGGAAGCATGGCGGCTACCTCCATAGGCGATGACGAGGGCAGCGATGAAGATGCGAACAGCCCATATTCTCAGCTCGGCAAATGGATCGAGGACAATCGCGAGTCCGACGCAGATGCCAAGGCTCGCGCGGTCGCCATATACAAGAAGGCCGAAGAATTAGGCATCGAGAAGAAGCATAAGACAGTCCTCGTGATGGTTCAGGCGCTGTTCACGTCTGCGATTGTGTCAGAGATACCTCAGTATGCTCCTTTGTTTGCCAAGGTGCGTGGTTCAATGCTCGCTCTGGAAACTTGGATAAATGTTTGATTCGCAGATGGTTGCATCGGAGAAACATCAGAAGGCGCTACTGGGCGGCCTTGAGCGCTTCTTCGGGCTAAGCCATCCTGACCTGTTGGTCGCCGTCCCGAAGGTCTTGATGGAGTTTTATCAGCATGATATCTTGGACGAAGAGGTCATAACTCAGTGGGGAACTCACGTCAGTAAGAAGTATGTTGACCGCGACATCAGCAAGAAAGTTCGCAAGGCGAGTGAGCCATTCTTGAAGGTACGTGATGACAATCCCGTCTAAATGTCTGTGGCATACTGATTATGCCTCTAGTGGCTTGAAGAAGCTGATGATGACGAGGACGACGATGAGGAATAGACGTGCCGGGCCTATGATGAACATGATTTTTTTTTACCCTTTTGTCGCTATGTTCGATCGTCGTAGCCACTATGCGTTCATTGTTTCTTACTCTCAGAGCCCCTCAGTTTTCCAATTACTTCCCAATGGACTCACAGCAACCTTCTCCAGCAATTCACTTAAGTGATACCTGAAGGCCTAGTAGTATGTTGAGCTCGCTCTAAGTATTGCCTTGAAGTCGTCTTGCAAGGACTTCGTATTTAAACGATTGACGGTTGGTTAGCCTGAGTAGCCTCGTGTTTGTGTTACTTGTAGTCCATCGCCTTCGCATCCAAACAACGCTAGCGCACCTTGAAGGCTTTGACCGTGCATCTCCTGAAGCACACAACACAATGAGTGACCTCGTCGACCCGATGCTCGACCTGATGCGGAGGCTTCCGCCTACGCGGACAGAAGAGAACGTTTCTGCTCTGATTAACATCTGTCCAGACTACGCAGACGATCTCCTCGGCAGCGTTGATCAGCCTTTGCAGGTCAAAACTGATCGGGCTACTGGAAAGGAGTATCTGGCGTGCGATTACAACCGAGATGGAGAGAGCTACAGGTGTGTGAGCGTCAGTTCGTCTCCTCGCATCGCCGAGAAACGCGTACTGATGCGATTGTCCTGTCTGAAACGCGACAATTCCACCTCAGGTCGCCGTGGTCCAATGAGTATGATCCTCCACTAGAGGACGGTACTGTGCCGAGCTCCAAGCTTCGTAAGCTGGAGATTGCTGCCAACGAGGCATTTGATACCTATAGAGAAATGTGTGTTGAGAACGGACTATGGGGATTTCGCTAATTTCCGCTATGCGGGTAGGTATTATGAAGGAGGCGTATCTTCTGTCTATTTGTGGGATCTGGAGGATGGTGGTTTTGCTGGCGTTGTTCTGTTGAAGAAAGGTATATCACTCCCCCCAGCTTTTGTCGGACTTCTGTGCTGATTTGTGGATTCAATTTGCAGCGATGACGCCGGCCACATCCTACGAACCTTCGGGTACTTGGGATTCAATACACGTATTTGAAACTGCAGAACGCGGTCGTCAGGCTCACTACAAGTTGACATCCACCGTTATGCTGCAGCTGGTCACCCGCAGGTCATCAGACAGCGGGAACGCGGATGCGGACAAGAAGCCCGAGAATAACAACGACAACAACAATAACGAGAAGAAGAATCTAGATAGCTGGAAGAGGGACGGGGAGGTGACACTCAGCGGCAGTATGACACGGCAGGTAAGGATCTTCGACAGGCCAGAGTCTATTATTGATTAAATCGTATGTTTCAGACCGAACAGGATTGGCCGTTACACGACAGTGCATCACATATCACGAACACCGGAAAGATGATTGAGGAGATGGAGATCAAGATGAGGAATTTGTTGCAGGAGGTGAGTGCCGCAACATAAGGAATAATCAAGCAATTTCTTGTCCCCAACGGCAGTTATCTGCCCTGATCCGCCGATCAACGGGAATAACTGAAGCCTTCACTCGTGTCGGCAGTTCTGCTATGTGTATATGTTGACCTCGCATCCTCAACAGGTTTACTTCGGAAAGACGAGGGACGTTGTTTACGATCTACGCAGCGTTGATGACCTAGAGAAGGCGCGAAGGCAACGGGAACTCCAGAAGGAATTGGTCGGATTTATCAAACGCTAGATGATAGATAACCCTGAATATCTGTAGTGGAATACGACAGATGACACTCCGGCAAGGAATTATATTACATGAGATAGGTGTTGTATCAGTTGATGGTGGCCGTTTGCATTTTCCGGTAGAGATGCTAGATTTACTGGCATCACACGACATCGCGTGGATTGATGCAGAGGGTAGATTGTAAAGCAATTATTAATATCAACGCCAAAAATTAGTCCGACACTGTTCATACAGGCACCAGAAGTTGGATATCTGTACAGTAATAACGTGTTCGACGAGATCCGGCATCCTTCTGAGGAACTATCGCAATTTTGCATCGGCAATTGGATTTGCGTGAATAGTGATCTGCAGGCACGTCAATGCATATATCAGCGTGATGAGTAAAATGTGGGTTGCCTACATGGGTCAATTTGATCTCGGTGAGAGGCCGGTTCTTATTGTTGACTTGGACACGCTCCATGGCATCTAGCGTAGAATCCGTCCCGTCGATAACCTTCCCGAAGATCGTGTATTTGCCGTCCAGGTGCGGCTGCTTTGCATAGGTAATGAAAAATTGGCTTTTGTTTGTGTCTGGGCCCGAGTTGGCCATTGCTACGATTCCGCGAGTGTTGAACTGAATTATCAGCCACGGGTAAATCAGCACACAGGATTTAGAGCATTATCGCAAAGCAGCCAACTTTCAAGGTAGACCTGATCTCGTCTGTAAATGGTGTTCCCCAGATGCTCTGGCCACCTTTACCCGTCCCAGTTGGGTCGCCAGTCTGGATCATAAAGCCCCTGATGTTGCGATGGAAGATACAACCATCATAATAATCGGAGGCAGCTAACGCCAGGAAACTCTGGGAAAAAAACTGAACCGGGGTCAGGAGCACCCCGATGAACTGAAAGGGTTACCTCAGCCGCTTTAGGTACAGCCTCGCAGAAAATTTCCATCTTGTGGACTCGGTGATGAATTGAAGACGATGCAAAACATCTGAAATACCTACTTTAAGGTCGCCATGTGTCGTATGAAGTGTCACTGACTGACAATTGGTGAGTGGCGGTTGCACAGCAGCCAGCTGCTCTTGAAGAACGACATACCATTTGAAGAAAGAATAATCGGCCCGCCATGTGACATCCGCACTGCTTAATGATGTGACGTCTTGTGACGATCACTCGATCTCCATATTTATATCCTTGATCTCTGTTCGCCTCGCCCACGCCGACTCCCTCTCTCAGATGGCAACCCTTGTGCGGACCTCCTCCATCTACAGCCAGGATGACCCAATCTCTGCTGTTATGCGTCCTCCGCCAACAGAGACTGACCAGGAAAGGAGGATGCGGCTTACTAGGGAAGCGGAAGCAAAACGGGTATCCGAGCAAATAGACGAAGACCTCAGGCAGGAGCGAGAGAAACTCAGGAGAAGAAAGGGCGACGTTAAGGTAGTCTTTCGATACTTTCTTCAAATCGATTTTGTGTTGATACCCCTGCGAAGCTACTGCTCCTTGGTCAAGCGGAGAGTGGCAAGTCGACTCTTCAGAAGCAGTTCCAGCTTATGTACAAGCCGAGCACTATTGATCAAGAGCGCATTTCCTGGAAAACCGTCATCTATTTCAACGTCATTCGCTCCCTGAAGCATATCCTCAATACCTTGGAAACATGGGACGACACCTTTGACGACCAGACTGAACACACTGAGGATTATGCTTCAATTTTGACTCATAAGTCACGTCCCCGAGGAATTGCGGACCAACCGTCCCCGTCTACTTCTCTGATGAATTCATCTATGCTCACTCGTTCCTCCTTGTCGCCCTCCACCTCTGATAGCCCCCAATCCGTGGTTCATTCCACAAGGGAAACTGGTGCTTCCCAAATCGGTACTCTGCGCAGACGGTTGACTCCACTCGTGTCAACTGATTCACAGCTTGCTGATCGGCTTAGTGGCGGTATTACCGTCTCCGGATCTGGCAGAGGTGCTGTTTACGTCCGGAGCGGTTGGCAGGCGCGCACGATCGAGAATGCTCTCGGGAAAATCAAGAACCGTCATTCCTCAAACGACTACGAAGCGAAGAAAGCCCGCGAGAGTGTTTCCCAGGATGTTATACAAGATCCCTTAGTAGTCGAGGTTGGGCGCATGCTTACAGAAACAAAGGAAGATATCCAGGAACTCTGGGCGCATCCAACTGTCAGGGCACTCATCTCAAAACGGAAGCTTAAGCTCGACGAGTGGTCTGAGTTGTGAGCCGCGCCACTCTTTTCAAAGCCTATAAGCCTCGCTGACTCATATCCGCCAGCTTCCTTCGGCATATACTTCGTGTCGCAGCTCCCGATTACGTCCCGACGACTGGTATGCAAATTCTGATCTGATACGCCGCATATAGTCACCTTTTCGCACAGATGACATCCTTCATGCGCGCATACAGACCATGGGTGTAGCCGAGCACGTCTTTGATCTCACCATCCATGGGAAAGCGGTATCCTGGCACTTGTATGATGTTGGCGGTGCCCGCGGACAACGACATTCCTGGGTACCCTACTTTGATGATGCAAACGCTATCATTTTCGTCGCCCCTGTCAGTGCTTTCGACCAGGTAAGTGGTTAGTCACATGCTTTAGTTCACCTTTAACTCGCAGCCCGCCAGTATCTGGAGGAAGATCCTCGCACGAACAGGATAGATGATTCTCTGCAACTATTCACCCAGATATGTTCCAATGCTCTGCTAAAGAATGTTCACCTTGTCCTATTCCTCAGTAAGTTGTATCATTCAATTCATTCACCGAAATGCTCACGGTCATGAAAATATATCAGATAAAACTGATTTATTGAAAGCGAAGTTGGAATCGGGGCTTAAAGTTCGGAAATAGTGAGCTTCTGTTGTCAGGATATAGTCTTCATTTTCCTGATCAGCGCCCAAGCATTACATCATTTGGCGACCGGTCCAATGATTACGAGACTGTCGTCCAATACTTCCGGGCACACTTCCTGCAGGTGCATCGCAAAAATAACGAGAATCGTCGAGTGCTATATACTCACTTCACGAGCGTCGTGGTATGTCCGACAAAGATGCTCATCTGATATCATGACTCAGTGCTCTTCAGGATACAAAGGCTACTCAACGTATCATTGGGAACGGTATGCTTTATTGCGTTGTTGTCATACAAGCTGATATTAATCAGTCTTCGTAGTCCGTGACGCGATTTTCCGAGGATACTTGCAATCAGCTGCTTTGGTTTGATTGCTCCGCACAAGTGTTTTTTTATCGTCGCCCTCATATCCCACATTGTTATTTCGTCATTCCCTTCATCACACAGCATTATACCATTGTCGTCTCACGACCTTAATATTCGCGCAGGCTAGAAGCCACCGCTCCCTAACTTTCTCCTTGATAATTCTTGGCGTCTTGGTCAATCGCAACTTGCCATAAGTATTCATCATCCATTATTTGGTCGACATCGTCACGCTGTTGTATGTATAACCGTTTATGATACACTACTTCTGTTGTATGGTGCAGATCCTTGTAACTCTTGAGTGCGTCTTCCCTGTTACCCACGAGCTGCTTTCCCCTGCTGTAATAGTTTACACACGCGTTTAATTTATTTCTTCTCGACAGAGCTTCGCAGATTGCCATTTGATGCACATGTCGCAGGAATAAGTTATCAAGAAAAGTCTCGGTTCACGTTCGCCTTATGAGGAGACGAAGCACCACTGTTGACACACAAGTCGCAATCTGTCCTCTTATCTGTTTCCGTTTCATTACATACCGCAGCAGGGCAGTAACTGAATAGCTGAATCCATAAATCCAACGGAGTACACTGCCCCCGATATCGAAGTAAATCACGGCATTGCAGCACTTCTGCGGGCAACGTATCGAAATAGAACTCTCGGCCCGCCAATTAATCTTCGAGACGCTTATTGCCTGCTTATATGTAATAATTAGTCGGAGGCATATTTATACTGTAAGCGATCAGGTTTGGGGTCAATGGAATGAAGGACAATACCATCGACTCGAGAGCTTCTTTCGCCCACGCTGCTCCGTCTTCGACCTTTATCCATGGGCAACGGGGTCTAGTGCCGCCTTGGCTTGGGCTAGGCCGGGCCTGCATATTACCTGCTTCTCTGTTCAACGTGGTTGACGGGCGTCACCATGAAGTGTGCGTGTCCATTTGCCGTCGTCGTGTAGTATCCGTTGAAAGGACGGGACGATTTTCCAGAATAAGATCGATAAAAGAGACGGGAAAGAGTAGACGATAAAGAAGAATGGACGCTCAGGTGATTCCTGGGCAACGAGGGAACTCGGCCGCTTTTGTTGACGCACCCCCAAGTCGCCGTGGTCCGCCTTCCGGATGTTTGCGCACGTAACTTATGCTCCGACTTTGTCGCGTCAAAATGGACAGTGAAAAGACGTGCGAGGCGCAGATTCGAGGAGGGATCGCCCCTAGATCGGTCGTGGGTGAGTTCGTAACGACAATATCTTCCTTGGAAAATTTCTGACCTTCTTACAGGCATCCTGGAGTATGGGCGCATATGGTTCGTGTTCGCGTGATCGGCGGCGCGGGGGGACGTGAGGAGCCGGTGAAGCTCCAAGGATTTGGTCCCGCGTCTTCTCTCCGTTGCTCACCAATAAAATTGCGCATGCAAACCATCACGGCTCATTCAGGGTGGAGCTGGAAGATCGGGCGGACCAAAGACGTTGGGTGAAACATGAATGTTCTTTGCTGTGTGTTTTGAGCCGCAGACGGAGGAAGGGGAGGCAAAAAGGAGACATCACCATGCTTTCCCGAGTTAACCATTTGTCGTCGGGCTTGAATTTTAATCCTTGAAGGCAGGCTGCAGACAATTTAGCCATTTGTGTAGGCGGCCATGGTTGGCGTGGACAGTGCAGTAACTTTAACGGTGGATAAGGTCACCGGACCCAGAAACCAACCGGAGAAGATCCAGAGAAGCTTAGTCTGCCCTCCACGAGGAGCATGTTGATGGGCCGCAGGTAGCAGATCTGCCGAGCAAAATTCGGGAAACAACAGTCAGAAAAATTCAGATGGGGAATAGGTACGGCGTTTACGAAATTTTTCGCTGCCTGGTCACGGATTTCCCCTGCATCTCCAGCTGGGAACGCTCCTGAAGGCCGAGATTTAACAACCGATAGCCCGTTCTGAAAGAACACAGGAGACGGTAAAAGGCTCCGCAATGCAGCATGTCGAGTTGCGAAAAAGGTATGCTGCAGGTACTAGTCGCGTTCTCACTATCCCCAGACACATCTAGGTAGGTCAACGGCCAATGGGGGAACTGATACGGATCACAAAACGTCGACGCATGGTCGCGTTTCGTATGGGCATTGAAAACGCGAAGTTCCAACCGTCCTTTTACGTCCAAACTTGTCTGGAGTTCACAGAAGTCAGTTAGAAGGTCCGGGCGCCCAAAGACGAGATGTGCTAAATGGATTTGAGCCCCAGAGTATCTCCATCCGTGGGCAGTGAGAGATGTGAAAGGTGAGGGTTTCCTCTATGTTTCTAGTCAAATCCTACTCACAGAGATTTGCTTCCGTGAATTTCGAGGTACTGAACCATGTATCCGTAGGTTTGGGACCAAGGCGTTAGGCACCGTCTCAAGAGTGCCTCTCAAAATGCGGTCTTTCCCCGTGTCTGCAGAACATGTTTTTTTCCTGACGGTATTCTAGAATCCGCGTATCGATATCCTTCTTGTTTGACCAAGGCAAGACTATCTGCGCGGAGCCATATCTCTGGCGCGGTCCCCGTGTAGCTGTGATATTCCTCCGGTTTCACGCCCGAAGCTGGGACATGCAAAAAATACGAGTTAGGATGCGCACTATCCACGACGGGCCCGCCAGAACAAAAAACGCCAGTCAAGGTATCCAAACAGATTCCCGAGAGACCCTATTCGCTACCAAAGGAAAGCGCCGAATGCACGCCTCGACGGGTAGCCCAATAGCCCAATCCCATGCGTTGAAGGCGACTTATCTTGCACCAAACCCACGGACCGCAAGTGCGACGATGTGAATGTGAAGAGCATCATTCTTAGGAAAGCGTGTAAGATGAAGAATTGTCCAGAGTACTCACAACCAAATTTGAAGTATAGAGTTTGTTCAATTTCCTAGGATAACCTGTTCGTGCCAGACGGCAAGGACACGCACACCCGCGCTGAATCTATCAGAATCTGCCCCCCCGGATTTTTGTTCCCAGCGCAGAAGAGTCAGGCGAACAATGACACAGCTTAAACCTGCACTCGTGGTGCTGAAGTGAGTGCTTCCAAACCTGCAAGTTCTCTTTCTGCGTTGCGAGTCATGTGCCAGTCTTCAGAGCTATTATTCCCAGGGAACGACGGTATCGTTACGCAGGGGAATCGAGTAAGAACAAGCCGGCATTGCACGACTTGCATTTGCTGCCTGGGGGAAGGCTTTTTTTTTTTTGCAAACGGCATGTCCGACTGCATACAAAGCTAGATGTTGTAGCCAAACTAAGGGCAACAGGGAATCATCCAAAAAAGTACTAGGTTATTTCACAATGATTGAAATACGGTCATCAGCAAGTGGTGTATCTTCCGTTGCAATACTAAACGAAAGTATAGAGGTATTCAATATTGAGAACGACCAAACGCAACGAGTGGCTTTCCACAAGCTATGATAATTGAGATTGTGAAGAGAAAGAAGTCTTCGCTGAGAAATTCGTCTCGGTTTTCTGGACAGGTCACTGATTTCCGCACAGTGAGATGCAAAGTAATCCCGGGCGATCTACGATCAATCTTTAGGACGTGGAGGGCGTTGCAATGCTATATTCTTCTTCGATGGAAGACAAGAAATCCAGGAGCTGCCCACCATCAAACAAGGACAGAAAATGGCAAAATGGCAGCCAATGTTCAAAGGAAAGACATGTTGGGTATCCAAAGTTCACCATGTCATTGAATGGCAGAGCGTTGACATGGTAAAAGAAATCACTTACCGCCTTGTGTCGTTTCTCACCAAGGCGTTTTCCGTGTTCTGTTTTGAGCCTATCATGTATGTGAAGGAGCTTGTCGTGAAAGTGTTGAATTGCGGAGCTTGCAGCAGCTGGGTCTCCTTTTGGTGCATGAAGAGCGCTGGATATGTGTCATATCATTGGACAAAACAGTTCGATAAGCGATGGGCATGGAAGAAACCGTGAATAACGGAAACGAAGGCAGAGCACCCACTGATTTGTGATGCTGCTATATGCAGCACAGCGCATAATACCTGTCCCCAAGGAGAATAGTGAAACATGATCAGCAAGATCAGCAGACAAAGAAAAGAAAAAGGAAAGAAAACTACGAGAGGGACGGTCCAAGTGTCCGGCAACTGGACGGAGGTTCGCATGACTTACCAAAGGCACCAATGGCGTCCAAACGGTCAGCATCTTGGACACAGTGAAGTTCTGCGCAAGAATCATGCCATTCAGTCCACTTGTCCTGCTCCTTTAAGCGCTTTTCCGTAGTCCATGAGACGTTATCAACTATTCGTGAGATTTGACGCGCCCTGCCGTCGGCGATGAGGTCCACGCCATGCTCCATAGTCATGGACTGGAAGAAGGGGAGAAAAAAAGCGTAAGGATCAGCTACATCTGCTGGAGAAACATATTTCTTGTCCAGAATGTCATGTAGGAGTGCAGCTAAATGAAGATGTTATTCTGTGTCAACATGTTTCTCTCATAAATGAGGAGCGCACCGAGCTCGACGACAAGAAGGTCGGGATGCTCTGGATGGCTCCGCGCGATAGCCAAGGCCGTCCTTCGGACACGCTGAACTGTATTTTTCACGGAAGTAAATCACGTCGAGGTCAATATCAAATACTGTCACTATCGTCGAGTACAAGAAGCTCACCGTGATAGGAGTCGTGGGACGGGTCATACCTCGCCATCGTCTCGATCATAACCCTCTCGGCAGCGCTGACAATAGCTTTCTCGCTTTCGCTTGGGTACATCTTCAGAAGCAGGTCACTGAAAAGCACGCCGCTTTGAAAACGCGCAACACGACCTCCGCCATCGCGGCTGATGGCGTATAGGTGGTGGTCGGGGGACTGAAGTCGGAAGTCGGAATTCTGTGCCGGATTTGTAATTCGGTGCAGTGACGGATGACACGCTTGACCTTGAACTGACTGCCAAATACACCGACCTTCACCCACTAGTAATGGCTTGGCCTCGACCGCATCTCCTGCTCCTCATATTCGCTCTTTTTCTCTGCTACTGCCAGGCAGCAAAGGGTCATGATCCCTTGCACGCTCATTTCGACTCAAGCTTGGATAAATCGCAATCTGTCGCTGTCTTTGTGAGTGAACGCCCGGCGTTAATGATTGAATTGGATAGAAGAAGCCGGCACGGCTGTCTGAACTGAGCTTTTGGCTGTTCAGGAAACGGAGCTACAGAACTGCTCGGTTGTGCAGAAACTCAGCTCCTTGAAGGCAGCGATGGAGGAGGAGCAGTCCCCGATCATGCGTCAAGTGTTCGCTTGGCTTTTCCCGTTTGGGCCGGCATGGAATTCGGTCCTCGGAACGTTCTATATCAGCTCGTGAGGTTCTCTGCAGCCCCTTTGCAGTCCCGTATCAACATTAGCCGTCTTTGCTCTTGTCGCGTATGTATTCAGGGTGCCTAACTTTATACTGGCCTTCATTCCGGCACACATCAATGGTGACACGTTGAACACTATGACCGCATTTGCAGTACGTGGAAATCTCATCGGTTTTGCTTTAATCCTCTCGCACCCTCTCCCCGTGACGATACATTGCAACCAGTGTTAATTGCCGGAATTCCGATGCTGTATCTAGACTGGTGGTCTGCTTTCCGATGTGTTCCTGCACCTCGTCCCTCATTCCTTTGTGGGAGAAAATCAAGGCCCTGGCGTGCAGTTTGTCCTAGTGGAGGAAAAGCGCAACATTCTGATTGGGTGAAAATTCACCGACTTACTGCATTCCTTCTTCGCTTCTTCTGAAACGTTTGTCGTCAGACTCGGCATTTTTATTGGCTTTGGCACGTTCTTCTTTATGGAAAAGACTCTTCGCGTCCTAGGCGGAGATGAAGAATCAACGGGCCACTCGCATTCTCATTCTCATGCTACAAGCGAGCAAGTGACCTCGAGTACCTCGGGCGTAGAACTGAACTCGAGCCAGATTGGAATGAAAGCGAGGAAGTCCGAGAAAACAAATGGGCAAGTGGACTCGGATCAGACACCCAAATCGACCAACGGGCCGTCCAAGATGTCTGCTTATCTGAATCTTTTCGGCGACTTTGTGCATAACATGTGGGTTATTTCTGATTTGACGCTAGCGCAATGACTTGATAACCGTTGTTATTAGCACCGACGGATTAGCGTATGCCTTATGTCCTTTAAGAGTCTCCATCCTGATGCGGTTTTGCGGATAGCATGGCCGCGTCTTTTTATGCATCACCGCTTATAGGTGCGACGACCACCCTGGCGTGTTTCGCACATGAAATTCCGCATGAAATTGCGGATTACTCGATCTTAGTCCGGAGCGGATTTACAAAGAGGCAAGCTATGCAGTCGCAGTTTGTCACAGCCATCGGGGCTTTCGTATGTTTCAGTTGTTTTTATACTCCGCATAATGCCTGTGTGACGTGTCTATTTTGGAACTGAATAGGTCGGGTGAGCAAGTCCAGCCAATGGGTGAAATCAGCGCCAGGAAATAACATGGAAACCATTTTGCAGGACGTTTATTGGGATAGGGGTGCACAATCTCGCTGCCACGGAACAAGGGAATTCTCAATTGAAAGACCTTGCCGCGGGTGTGCGACGAAACGCCACTGGATTGTTGGGAACAACGGTTTTGCTGTCTGATCTGGCAAGTATAGATACTATAGTTTGGCTGGCGTCTTCCTAGTTGCAATCTGTCACCAAGTAGTGCTGATTTGGGGTCGTGCAGGTCATACCATTCGTGGCTGGTGGATTCCTTTATATAGGTGCTGTTGCAGTTCTGCCAACGTATGTGACATTGCTCTGTCCTGTCGTGCTTATCAAGGAGCGTGTTCACTTGGCGTGTTGCTGATGATTATATTGATAATCTAGCCTCTTAGCCGAGAGCAAAAGTGGCAAGCAAGCCGTGCGCGAGGTGAGGCGTCTCGTACTATCCAGTCGGATCGCGAACACCGTGGTGCTGACACAGCTTGGATTGACAGTTTGCGGCGATGGCTTTTGGTGTCGTGTGTATGTTCATGGTCGCGTGAGTGCTCTAGTTTGTCTGGAGGGGCTAGATTGATTGAGAGATCATGATTTCGCAGATGGAACGAGTAGAATAACTAGATTCACAGCATCTTTGCTGGTCGGCGATATGCATAGCGTATACCCATAATATTATATGTATTTTTCGGAAAGCCGAGGGAGATTTGAGTGTGCCAGGGGCGCAGGTACGACGGAGTGGCAAGTCGGTGCCGGCCGTGGGAAGCCGATGAACGTGCGTGCCATAAAAGGAAGGTCTGAAAAAGCAACGTAATGTTTGAAATTTTGAGATTTCGACGAATTTTTTTTTGTATTTTTACTGTCGTTTAGCAGTTTTTTTTTCTGTCGCCGACACGGCGCCATCGGTCTGCCTATAGTCCATACGCCTCCTCTAATCCTCCTTTCTCTCTTTTCCTTCTCCTTCATCCTAGGTGAACTTGTTTCTCCTCTGCGCCTCATTCCACTTACTCACTGCCACGTACTCAGAATCCCCTCTTAGACGAAAGAAGCTCCTTTTAGCTTTCTTCACCCCAACTCTGCACGTTCCGTATACTGCCAGCTCGCCACCGGTCCCATCCCGTTCGACCCGCAGATCTCTCCGATTTTTTTCTTGAGGTACTTCAAACCACAGAAATAAACGTCATCACTCCTCAGATCGTATTTTAGTCGTCTGCCGCGCGTCAGCACGGCTTTGCAGTCGTTTCGGCGTCAATCCACCTTGCCACAGCCCATACCCTTCCCCGACCCATCCCCCCTTTTACTTGCCGCAAGCGCTAGCTCAGCGTTCCATGCAAGTTTGATTTACACGCATAGCGCAGCAGCCAGCAGCAAAACGGCCATTTGACACTCAGCGAGCTACGCCAAACCCGCCCGGTTTTTTTTCCATCGCTTTTCTCGCCTCTTGCTTCACCTGCCCTTAATTGCTTTGTCTCCCGAATTTCTTTGCCTGCAAACATGGGCACCAAAGGTCGCACCGTACCCCGAGTCGTGTGCTGTGCCATCCCCATCGCAAGAGCCGCGGGAAAGGTCCTAGTTGTGACAAGTCGGAAACGACCGGATAGTTGGGTTTGTAAGTCGTCCTGTTCTCATCATTGGTCGCTCTTCTTCCGCTCTTCTCCATGACGAAAGAAGTGTCTTTTCGTTTTGGCTCGACCCTTTCAATATTTCTATTTTTTTTCTGGTTAATACTTTTACTGACTGCACCGCCATTTCCTCTCTTTTTTCAATGATCCTTCAGTGCCAAAAGGTGGATGGGAACCGTCTGATGTGCAGTTGGAGGCTGCCGCCTCGAGAGAGGCCCTGGAAGAAGGTCCTACCTGTTCCTCTCTTCGTCTCCTCACCTCCTGATGCCCCTCTCCTCATCTCTCTTTTCCCTTACATGGTGCAACATTCAACATGCGCATGACATCCCTTCACGCCGTGCCTTTCATCTCGTATTTGTCGAACGATCACATCATGTGCCGCGATTTCGTCAACCGAATCTTTTGAAACCGGACGATCTTGTGGGTTTTCAAAATATAGCGGGCGTACGAGGCACCATAACGCGATTCGTCATCACGATACCGACGCCATCGACAACATATCATTTTTATGAGATGGACGTCGCCACGCTCGACCAGGACTGGCTGGAACGTAACGAGCGCAAACGAGAATGGGTCGACTATGCTGAGGCTGTGCGGAGACTCGAGTGGAAGTCCGAGCTGGCGCAGGGTCTAAAGCTGTCTTCGCTGGCGCCCATACGGTCACGGTGAAAACGACAAGCTAGAAATGAAAACAATTCCGTTCGCTTTTTCATCCCTTCGCCTCGTCAATCTCCCCCTGCGCATGTCCAAACCCGTCTGTTCGCGAGCTACTCTGTATCATCGAGATTGCACGTTCACTGCAGCGCCGACCCCAAAATTGAATCAGAAAATCGAAAAGCTGCATAACGGGACTGCGAAAGTCCCTGACCAGCCTTATCTCGCTTGAAAGGAACCGAAATTATCTTACCATCTTCGCCACAGATCCCGCTTGTCAACTCTGCTCTCGTTTCGTTCGTGTAGCCCTGCGACAACGTTAATCGCCGCATATAGACCGTTATTGACCTGGCTATAAGCTGTTCCCGCTATGCGACATCGGAAGTTGGGAAGTAATTCTGTCTTGTCCTCTTCGGGAAAATGAAAACGTTATAAATTGGACGGGTTTCCGACCTTTAGCTTAGCACTACGGGTTTTTATTTTATTCTTCTTCCTTTCCCTATCCCAGTTTCCAAGCCTCCCATTACACTTTTTTCTACACTACTTCTTGTCTGGCTTTTATACCCCCCACTTTCCATCCGAACCAATCGCCACTCAAATATACGCAGCAGAGAAGCGACACATCATATCTGTTCTTCCCAGTGAATATACTGTTACGTTCGTTTTTCCCTCTACGCTATATTCACTCTTATTTTCTTAGTAACCCGAGACCCTTTTCTGATTTCGACGTGTCGCCTTTCTCCTCCCTGTTTTCATAGAGACACAGAACAATTCCTCGTCATACTTTACATCACGCGGTTTCCTGTGTTCTTTTCTTTACTCGTTGTAGTTATATATACAGATACGCATAATGTCATTGACAAAGGACGCCCTTCTTCTAACTTTGTTCGCTGCCCAGCCGTCCTCCGCGCATTTATCCTACATTGCATTTCCTTTTGTTCACTTCAAATTCGTCATCGAGTCGTGGTGAGCTATCGTTTCGTGCCATTTTCGTTGAACGATCTAACTACCGCTCAGTTCCGCCCTGCCCAGTCTTCTGATGTCGTGCCTTGTTCCTTGACGCCTCTCGCGTTCGGGTTCTTCCTCGACCGAATGAGAAATGAGAAGAAGTAGGGCTCGCACGTTCTACCTTGGCCTTCTACCGATGGCCATCGCAACTTACGCCAGTGTTCAACGCCACGATGCAAAAGCCAACAGAAATCGATACTGGTCCTTATCAGATCACGCACGCACATGATGGATTGGTCAACTCCCTAAGCAGCAGCAGTGACGTTGATTCTCTTGACATCAGCGAGCCATGCCTTCGATGATGTAAGCACCAAATTTTTTTGGCTGGCCATTTTTTCCGCTCGTTCCTTCCATTTCGCCCAGTTGAGACCGGGCCCTTGCTGCTTATGGTTTTATGATTGCCTTTTTCTTCGGTCTGCCTTGTTCACTTTATTTTTCCCGTTTCCTCCCCCCTTTTTTGTGGTCTAAGGTCTCCGTTTTATTTCCTTTCTTCGGGTTTTCCACCGGCAGCGATTGCCGTTCAATTTTACCCGCCTTTTTCGGATGCTTTCTTTTCTCGCGCCGGTCGAGGTGAGTCAGGTGCATCTTAATGATGAACCTCTGCCTATCTAGCGTTCAACAGATATGCAGCGCTGGTGGCACCTGCGCTGGATCTTGTCCGGCCCTGACTATCGCTCGGCCTTTTTGTTAGCAGCCATTCACGTGTGCTGTTGCACACCAGAGCGCTAACGACTTGGGGATAAAAGGAACTCCAGGAGGGGAAAAAAAAAGAAAGGAAGAACTACAAGTCCTATTTCCTAAGGACTGGGATTGGCTGTTGGGATGAAGTGTTAACAGCGCAGCTGTGGAGCTGTGCTCAAGTGGGGTGCGGGCGAAGCTACATGACTCCGAAGAAGATTGCGACGCGGAGCAACAGGGGTGACTTGGGGTCCGCCCGACGCACAGGTGAAACGGACTCTTTTCCCACTCCTCCACTCCGCGATGGCTCTAGAATGTGCCTTGTCTATCCTCGTTCTCCGAACAGCTCTCCACATGTATGCGGCGCCCTCTGCTTGGCGTCCTTCCGATACATGCCTATGTGCATGCCCTGGTTTTTCCTGGACTGGGAAGTCTCGCCGAAAGGATACCCTTTTCGGCATTTTCCTCGAGCGACGTGTGTCGGATGGTTTCGGAAAGCACGGAGGGCGTCCAGTTCCAATGGTATTGGCTGTCCGTCGGCTGCTCCGCCGCAAAGATGAATCGGTTCTCTCTTGCTTTCCGAATCTAGAGGCGACGAGATCAGCCATGTTGTCAACTGGCGACATGGGCATGCGTTATCAGTGTAATGGTGATTGATTTTTTTTTCCTTAGAAGGCATCTGCTGCAAATGGGAACACCTTCTTTTCCTCCTAGTCATTGCAATGCCGGAAATTTCGGGTGTTCAGACACAGCGACACGTTCAAAGAGAGCGACATCGACATTAAGTAGTCCGATGATCCGACGACTGGCGACGGCGGCCTGTAGCCATCTCTCCTTACAAACGATCTTCTCCACCTCGCCTTCCACGCCCTCGTCTAATCGGATGGAGGTATATGTGATTTGGTGAACGAAGCCAAAGCTTTCATTACATGACAGATCTATCGGTGACCGGTGGAAGGTCGCTAGCAGATCCAGGCTTCCCCTCGCCAGCAGGGGGTCCCGAAAACAGCAGTCGCGGCCATCAACTCGCGGAGTTCCCACCTCGCATAGCGCCCTGGACAGTTCAGGCTCCGTAGGTCGATCTTGACTTGGAGACACGAAACCGTCCTACACGCGTTCTCTGCTCGAGCGACTAGCCTCGAAGTAGCTATTCCCTGCAAGATGTATGTCCTTGGACGCAAGTGATGAGTTATTGAACACTCACTGCAGAAACCACGATGCACCATGATATTCTTGCGTTTTCCTCGTGAAAGGAAGACCCTGTCTAGATCGACGCTAAGGAGCTCTCCCCAATCAAGCTTGGATCGAATGGCGAAGATAAAGAGCTGTTTGACACCGCTGTTTCGGTGCAAGGGATGGGAATGCGAAGATACCTGTGGTATATCTGCAGGACATGAAGGCAGATGCAACACATTCTAATTGAATTCATCTGCTTCGTCCCCGCTCGGTAATTGAAGACTATTTGACAGTTGGGATCTCTTCCCAGCACCCACGCGCTGATTCTATGAGTCACAACATTCATCTAGCGTCTGTCTTCATTCTGGACTTCGCCGCCGTTTTCGGGTCGAAGGACGGCAATAGACCAGGAAGCGATTGTGGGTGCTGAGCCTACACATACTTCATGGGCTTGCTCCTTTGACGGTTCAAAGCTGTCGATATGAACGCTTCTGGATGGCTGTGACCCACTTCAACTTGGTGATATAGGTGTCCGTATCAGCGTCTATGGTGAAGTCTCATCGTTGTTGTGTTCACCGGATGGATGTCCTCGAGTTCCACCCACAGAGTTTCAGCAAGTTCGTCGGAACTCTTGCTTGCACAGCATTGTGGCGGCTGTCTTCTGTTTCAATAATTCAATGAAACTTGTATCAGTTTGTGGTCACTGAAGAGGAGAAGAAAGGTTGCATCACGAAATGACAAGTCTTCGTCTCTGTGCTGGCAATCGCTTGCTTTTTTTTCGTTCGTTTTCCTGACGGCATGTCTGAATGCTCCGAATTATCTAGATCACACTCTTTGAATCAGGGTTAACTAACAGAGGGATTATACATTAAACTAACCAAGGCAACCCTGAGATTATGTATTCCAATAACCCTTCTGGCATTCTACTGAGTGGTTAAAGTCGACATCGACAGGAACTGGTAGAACGAGAAGGTACCCATTCTGTGTCTGTGGAGGAGCTGCAAGGAGCATCGCTTTGATCCTCCCGTTATCTGTCGGTCTTGACGCAGGAGCGATTGCCAGTTCTCGCCTATCAGTTACGTCACCTCCAAACATTGCCTAAACAATATTTCGATACCAACGAAGCTATACTCCGTATGTTCTGAGTCTCTCGGATTTTTATTCTATTCTCTTGACGTATTCTTTACCCCAATGCATCTAATGATAACCCTGTAGCGTTCCGCCTCACCTCTTTAACAACCTCGATTTTCCCGATATAGCGACGATCTACGCATCCGTGACAGCCTAGCTTAATTTCTTCATTCCTCCGCTTGAAGCTGTCATACAGTTTTTAAGACTTCAGCCTCTGCTTCAACAAGTATCCCGCACCTACGTTGGGGCCAAGCTATTTGGTCATGCACCTGTGGACGGTGATGTCAGATGGTTCAAAACACCACGATGATGAAACAGCCATGTAGCCAGCTGACGCTTAATTTCCGAACGCCAGATTAATACAGCCGGTTCCGTTTCTCTATTGCGTCCTCCGCAAGCTGGGAGTAGATATCGCAAACGAGACACAGAGTTTTCTGCTTATCCAGCTAGCAAGGTCCCAGAGTAGAGACTGGACCGTTGGTTTGTCCTGCAAGCCATTAAACGGCCATGAGGGTCCCGCAGCTCGTGTTCATGACATGCGCCTTGCCCGATTGGCTCTTCTTACCCTGACGGATCTTTTTTTCGAGTCCTATGCCATGCTCACCATTATGCAACGTCCTCTGGCTCTCATTTGATCACCGGGATCGTGTATGCCAATTTATGCATCACCAGAAGGCTTGTTCCAACGCGGCAGCGAAACAGGTCGCTGGTGCATGTCTGTCTCGAGCATCAAGTCGCGGCCTCAAGTTTTCGGCTCTTTTGACCCTTGTAGGGAAAGGCCTTTGGCGTATTCCGATATCAAGCTTGGCAGGCGCGAATCTCCATCCCCGATGGTCTATGCAAGCGTTTGGGACGATGCTTCTAACACACCACAGCTTGAGCGGGAAATATATATATAATACCCCGCCACATGAAGTATACTCTAGGCGATCAATTGGCGACCCGTGCATGTTCAGAGCTTAGATCTGCGAGGATTTGTTTGAATCACCGCTCCAATCGCTGTGGCGTGTTAGGGCGATGGACGATGGGTCGCCGTGTGGATAGTGTCGCGGAAAGAGATGGCGATGCTCCAGCAGCCTTTGCTTGATATCAGGTTGGTAATCGTAGCCTGGACTATCGAAGAAAGATTAAACTTTGACTTGTCACATCTCAAACAGATGCTTAGTACGTTGGAGCCTAAAGGCAATGAAATGGATCAAATCATCAAATCCCGCCTGATTTGCGAGATGCGGAAAAAACTCCTTTTAGAAAGCTTATACGTGGCGTGGTGGCCAAGTTCGGAGGTCCCTTTGAATCTGTTACAGAATCACGTGATTTACGGCAGCCAGCAGAATTGGAAGCTCCTGATCACCATGAAAGGCGGTGAATGTCGACGACTTCTATGTTTATCAAACAAGCCCTCCAAATCTAACAAAGAATTGTCGAACATTAAGCTCTATTGTCATCAAAATTCCAGTGTTCCCCGGCGCCCACAAACGCCGCTTCTCTCACAGGAGATCCGAAAATCCAACAATAATTAGGTGCGCACCTTAAGTCTACTAGCACTGCGTTCCTGACCTATAAGACAAGCTTCTCCTTTCGTCTCGGGGTCTTTTACATGTGCTATTGTATCAGGTCTTCAAGGACGAGGAATTTTAAGCGGCGAACTAGAGCTCTCATGCTTTCCGAACACTAGCGCGGGCATGATATATAATCATCCTTTGAGAAAGCTGTTCACAGAAGTGCTGGGCCATGATGTGGGGTTGTGGAATTGTTCGGCATTACGATCAATCATCCGAGCGCCCAAACATTGGTGGCCCAATTAGGCCTCTGTCCCTACACATGTCACCAGCAGTGTTCGACGGACATTACTACATTGCCTTGAGCGTGTATGGCCAGATCGGGCATGGATCTCATGTTCTCGTCCCCGAACTAATGGATGCGGACCTTCTTCTATCAGCGGTGTTCGTGAGTTCTGTATCTTAGTGTCCGTCCCTCAGAATCCTACACGGTGCCGTCTGTCAAGATCTAGATTTTTTTCTCAGAAGACGATCACTGTTTGTCGGTCCTGAACAAGCGACGAGATAAAAAGCGATTGTCTTTTAAAAGAGATGTCTTTTTCAAGCTCTAGGCTTTAATTCGAAGACCAATAACGTGTCCGTCATGAGTTGGAACTCGGATCCCATTGACTCTGCGGTACCGCAACAGCGCAGCTTCGTTCGAACTACCACCGTCGAAGGATTGTCCTACACGCCTTCGCCACAAGAGAAGAGCCGTGATGCTGAACAAATCCTTGCAACCGGTCGTCGCAGCTGGAAGACACTCAAAGGCAAAGGAGAAGCCGTCTGGCCGACCCAACTGTGAGTTCGTCGTGCCTCGTGTTCCGCTATTAATTCCCATATGAACACTACGTCACCTCGCCTTAGAGAAGCGGCTTTGCTGGAAGGTTTCAACGTTCTTCTCCCCTCCCTCTTCTTTTCTGCTCTGACTTTCTGCTGCCTGATGCAGGATTGGAGAAATACAACCCTGATTGCGCACGTCCCTCGACATCAGTAGGAAGATTCCCTATGCGAAATCGTTTCATCTCAGACTATATCCTCCAATCCACTGGCAAAAGAAGAACGCCCAAACAAGTTGGTAGCCGCCTTCAGCAGCTCAGAGATACATGCAAGAAGGAGAAGAGTAAGCACCCGTCTTCATCCCGGCCATCCGTGTCTTGACGTTGTCACCGCATCCTAGTTCTCCGTCTTATCACAGGAAACGTTCAAAGCGATGACGAGTTCGAGAAGGGTTCGGACAGTGGAACCTATGAACGAAGCCAAAGCGAGACACCTCCCAGTCAAGCACGTATTCCAGGGTCCATTATTGAGGTATTCGTCCTCCTTGACAAGCGACCCGCATCCGTACCCGTCATACCTCTTTCCTCGTCATCAATGTCGACAACCATGAACGTGTACTTGTCCCCCTCAGTGCCTCCCAATCAAGGTAGCCCACAAACGTCCACCTCTAATCAGTACCTTCCTCTCTCAGGTCTTGACCCCGTTGTCCATATCACATCCCCTGTACCCCTTCTCGTCCAGACCATATTCTCCGTCTTTCGCCAAGATGACAACAGCCTCTTACACACCGAAAACGCCCTTTTCAAGTGTCTATCGCCACCAATTGACAGTTCCGTATGGACATATAGCCTGAAACTGGTCCCTGAATTCTGGCGTTCTTTGCGGGAGGACCCTGGTAAGTCGTCCTGGAGACATCCACATCTTCAGACTTTCAACCGCATCCAGACCCATCCAGGTACCAGATTCAGCAGAGAGTGATATCGCTGCGCCCAAATCGGTCTCGCTCTTTGTCCGTTGACGGATATGACAACATTCCTAGCTCTTCCGTCGACTCTAGCGTCATTACCTACACTTTCTGCTATCCAGAGCAGCCAGCAAATTTTGGGAACACGCAATCCCCAATTTCCATGTCTGATATTGTGCATGATTTTTCCCAGGTCCCGTGTTTCGTATCTTACTCGTTCACAGGTTGGGCAGGACACAGAACCATCGAAACGAGATGCTTCTTCGTTGAAGTCAGAACCAAACTCCGGCGCAGAACGTTATCATCAGTTCCACGAACCTCTGTCAAGATTACCGTACCCGAGGAGCCAAGAACATGATCCCACGCATCAGGCTTACAATCTTCCTTCTTCTTTAGCTGGCATGAGCTTATATCCAGGATCACATCCTCAATCGCATCGGTATCACATCTACTAGCTTGCATGATGGTAGCCGCATTGTCGCGCTTCGTGTGCGCGATGGATCATGTCAATAGCCTCTCTCAATTTTCTGTCGAACTCACTTGTCAAATTCCAAGCTCATCATCTACTCCACTCTGGTAATCTGTTTGGCATTTTCCGACCCACTTTTCACTATTTCCATGACGTTGTACTTCTGAAGTTTGTAGTAGTTCTCAACGACGGCGACACCGCATATGCTCTAATGATGATATTACGGTGGTCCGAAACGGCACCGGAGCTTTTACGCACCTTAAAAACTTCGACCAGGATGAATATCTCCGGGTCAGTAAGTGCAACCCTGTGACCTTCTGGGACACATTGAGCGATGTTTTGTATGAGCACTGGACGTGTCAGAGTGGTATGGTTACGAAGGCGAAGTTCAATTTTGTACTTCGGAAGAAAATATGAGCCTTGAGTTTGTGCCAGCTATCGAACCACTCACGCTAAATTTCTTGCCAGCGCGTTTGTCGAAAAATTCTGCAAATACCTTCCTACACAATGACTGTATTTCGGGAAGGTTGGTAACGCATGTGTCGGTAACGGGGACCAATCGATGTGCATATCTGGAATCACGAATCACGCCGTTGGTCAAAATGCATGGTGGACATGAGGGATCAACGTACCTCGTTCGGGTAACCCCAGTCGCCTGTACACTCTCTACATAACGTACAACGAGTTGGACAGGATCAACGGGCGGTTTACAAGAAATAAAGACGACTGAAGACACATGGTCAGGGTTCGCCTCTCTTTGGTGTAGAACATCTATCATACCACAAGGCGTATTGGTCTGACAGCTGGCTGAAACAGACTCAGCGGTCTTTTCGGAAAAGCGTGAAGATAAACCATGCACCGAACCGAGATTCCGTCCTTGGACGTTTCATGGCTGACATTTCTTTCGATATCTGGGTCTCAATGTCATAGGAGACGTCATCATTCGACTCGGATTCCGATTCGTCTGCCTCTCTATTCCTCAGCGGCCATATCTCTTCCGCTACCTAAATGTGCTGACACATGAGTTGCTTTCTGAGCAGGGATTTTGCGCTCGACGTACTGAGTCGAAGATGTCATATATTTCCCCAATAGTCTGCTTTTCCTTTCCCTTGACACCTGTTTAACCACAAAAAGTAAGTAAGGATTTATATTCGCAAATCCAGACAGAAGCATGGCTGTCCCTACAGCTAACCCAGACCCCTGGTCCCTCAATATACCTCTTTTCCCAGATAGCTGAGCCATCCTGGGGCAGATGAGCGGGCGTTGATTGCATTAAGATATATAAGCGTACCGAACGATATTTTTTCTTCTTCTTGTAGCTGTTCATTTTTCGTCTATCTTTTGTGTTAGACATCAGAAAGACTTTACAACGATAACCTGGGTTGGTGTCTGTAAGGGAGATTCGACGGATGTCTTGATAATTACGTAATTGATCTCATCAGTTGACTTCCAACGCATGCCCTGAAAGACCACACAACGCATGGGTGTAAAAGGACACCGCTATGCGCGCCATCTACAGAGGGAGCCGTGAAGTTTTCCCACTCCTTTTGTTTCGGATCCAACAGTATCTCACAGAAAAAAAATTTTTTTGTGCCAAGGCGCCCGTTAATTCTTCTAGTAGGAGTTGAAATTTCTCATCTGCCCCATTGGCTGTTTTTCGGTGCTTCTGGCAACAAATTCATCGATTATTCGAAAACAATGCAGACGCTCTCGAACTCATGCGGCGCATCTCTGCATTCCAATCAATCGCGCCTCGGGTATCTGGTCACTGTGTGAACAAATCCGATGGGAGCGTTTTAATTTCGGCGATGGTGCCAATCCAAGTCACCCAACCCCATCACCGAAGAGCGTCATAATTGGAAAGTATTCTTTTCGAATCTCGTGGCGTCACCAGGACGAATATGTCGCAAGTTCGCGAACCTGGTGTTGGGTAGACAACCCCCATCCATATGACAATTCTGTTATCCGATTATTGACTCGAAAGAGCCACAATGGCGACTTCCCCGGAGCACAAGATCTCGGGCGTAATTTTGCCGTTCTCTTGGAGACTCTTTTACTCCGCAGCCACTTCTATTTTCAGACCAATTACATGAAGCAAGGCATGAGTCAGCCTTGGATGGCAATTCAGGGATCATTCTAACTTATCCTGCCAAAAGACATTTGGGTGGATGCTCCGATTTCTTGGACCTCGTTTTTGCTTTCAGCGGGGACTTGCGCCGCGTGCCGTGCTTCTGTGATCGTCAAACATTGGGCTTTCCAATATCCTCTGGGAATCTCGGGCGAGATTACGCCTTGTTTAATTGTCATCTCCACATTATCACGACTTATTGGCAGTTTCAATCGGGACTACCTTCAGGAAGAACTCCCATACCGAAGCAAGAAGCGAGCGGTCATACCCACAAGGATAAAACGACGTGCAATCACATTTGGACGATTCCACACACCTATTTCCTCTCGATGCGTTTGAGCGTCTTATGCGAAGGCAAATTGTTCGAACTCCGAGAGGGTCGACATAATCTAGACCATCGATTTGATTTTTCTACCGGCTGTATTAATCTGTACACACGCGCCCACAAGTTGTTTTCGTGCTTCGGGAACTTCTCCTCGAGATACGGGCGACAAGTGCCTACATCACAGCTACAAGGACGGCAATTCTTCGCGGGAGAGGTGGAAGATGATAGCTGGGTCAGGATTTCCTTGTTATGCGTTGTATCAATATGGCTTGAAGGCTCCAATGGAGAGGTCTACGATGTTATCGATGTGCTTCCATGTCAGTTTGGACCCAGCAACTTGGACAGAGTGACGGATCGGGATGCGCGTGGTAAAATGCATTTCAAAGGCGCTAGGCACCTTTGATACCTGTAGAGCAATTTTTTTTGGGGAAAGAGACCGAATGCAAAGGCAAGAGTTAACGGCATAAAGGATCTCTCGCCCATGGGTTTGAGCCTGAGAGCAAATCAGGGAGCTGAAGAACTCTTCTTGTCTGAATTCGTCTGAGCGGTGGTACCTCTTGCCGTTAACAATGGAAACGAAGTTGGTCCGCTGGATAAGGGACATATGTCATTGGCCTCGTGGTGGTCATCTGGGAATTGAGCGGTCAAAGACAGACTGCCGGCATCGTCGAAGCGAGAATCATTGGCATGAATGGCGAGGTAATTGAACGTTCAGCATGGTGCACTCTGTCTATCCTACGAACCCCAAGAGGCCCGACCCTGGATCATGGGCAGAGAGCGGAGGACAAGAAGGGGGCCTGATCATGCGGAGGACGCATGTACACATGTAGGAAATGGTACCGAGCACCAGACGAGTTGCAGCGAAGCCGAGAGTTCGTTTTCCGAAAGGCAAGGACTCAAGTCCACAGCCCTTCTCTTGCTGTTGGAAACCCACCATCTTCACGTCGTTCGTGAGTCTCTTACTCCTCTGAGGGTGCACGAAGAACTCCGGAAGGTCGCGATTCCCAAGCTGACCAGCGATGCCACCGCACCGTCGTAACTCTGCCCGCTTTTCTTCACACCACATCACCAAAACTGTTATCGCCTTCGCCGGCAGGGTGATGGTTCTTCGCGAGCGAAAGAGAAATGCGCCCTAAACGTTGTGACTATGGTCTCTAATTAGAAAGCCAGTCGGTTAACTTGCCTCCATTGTTCCTCCGCCTTCTGAGAGAAATCTCGTGGATTGTCACTCAGCGGCGCCTACGCCTGCGACTCTGAAACGGTCATTCCTCCCACAACTCAGCAAATAACCCCCATGTGCGCTAGTCTTATCCTCATGGCACTTTAGTAAGCAGACCAGGAAGGGGTTCATTTGACATATGCGTCACTGAATTACCCGCGAAGAAGGTGCTATTAAACCTCACCGCCCCCTGCATCGATGCAATTGGTCAGTCAAGTTTTCTCCGTTCGACTAGTTCGCTTCATGACTTTAGCACCCTGTTAGCAAATATCGGTGGAAGATGCCGCATCTTCTGCATTGAAATGCAGCTTCTTGGGACAGATATTGGCCTTTGCCTTTCCAATCGCAAGGTGACCTGGAGAACGCTGAGAATGTCAAAAGATAAGTATTGACTCGTGGGCCAAAAACAAAGGAACACAACGCCAGAATCACGGAGGCCGGGCAGCCTTTGAAGGTGCGTTGCCTTTCTCCTGCGATATTGGTTGCCGAGTCACGCATTTCCTACCCGTTGACAAATCATTAGAATCTGAACGAGCCGGGAACAGGAAGGAACTGTACTTACTTCAATGGCGCTAGACGACCGTTAACGATGTTACAAAGCGAGATCATAAGAGATCAACGTCCGTTCACTTCACACATGGCCGCCGGTGGCGTAGAAGAGATCGTCATGGAAAAATCGACAGCGAAAAGTACGCCTAGAGGAAGTCCAATCGCAGCTAGCCCTCGTTTCTGAATCTTGACCCGTGTAGTGCACGATCGACCGACAACTACAAAACCCTCGAATCATCGACGACACGCAGAACGTGGCAGAGTGAAGGCATTTTGAGATGAACATCTCACTCTCGCAATCGTGTGATTTGATCGGGATAGGGACCTATCATTTTCATCGTTCACGTAGCCATGAAATAGGGAGCATCTGGAGGATGCGCGCGATCTGAGGTGCGTGTTTTTGTTTTTTGGATGGATCAACATGTCAGACCTGAAAATAGGTCACTCAAGTTCTAGGGTTTGAACCATGAATAGAAGGGCACAGACAATCGGCCGACATCCGTGTGTCTGTTTACGTGCTCTTGGGTACGTGCCATCCGGAAGGAAATTTGCAATGCGTTGAGAAGGGAACAGATCGAAGTAAGATAAATTCGGATCCGAGCTATGACCCAAGTCCGAGGGTGAATGGATGAAAGTGTCGGGAGAAGAAGGCTTGGTCACAGCGAACCTAGAGGAACATTTCCGTGGACGACAGAGAGTGTTGTGAGTGGGTGATGTCGAAGTTTTGTCGTGGTGAGTTTCTGATGCAGTTATGTTAGCACTCTGCACGGTGCAATTCGATGGCAACGAACCCCACGGGGGCCCGAAAGCAATCCCCGTAAAATGTTCCCGCAATACGAGTTACTTTTCCAGCCCGCTCCTATAAAGCCCTGCTGTTCCGACGCGCAGGCTCCCTCGGAGAACGTCTTTATCAGTGCGAAAGGAAAAGACATTTCGCGCTGCCCGGTGCTTCAGGTCATGCGTTCGTCGTTCCTCTCCACGAGGCGGCGGCGGATGCCAAGCCTGCGCGGGCGCGCGCTGAAGTGTTAATGTATGCAGTCATTGACGAATCGAGATGCCAGAAGCCATACGGCCGCGCGCGGAAGCGACGGGGACTAATACGATGAACCAGCCTTGCACCACATTCGTCGCCAAAACAGCACTTGGCTAGGAAGAATTCGTGGGCGCACATCTCTTTGCGTTGCCATGCCCTCATCAAACACCCTACGCGGATCGACTACGTTCGTCGATCAGAGTGTGCAAGTCGCCGCCCTGTTCGTTGGTGGCATACGGGCCCATAGGTCGTGTTGGTTTACGATTGATATGAAGGGCGAACCGGGCGGCATGATTCGGCGCGGTCTGGTTCAAAAACGACGAAGAATTGGGCGGGTGACGTTGATGCCGACGCTTTGATTGAAGCAAGGCTCGTTGAAAGGTTACATCAATACCTACACGAGGTCTACGGCATGCGGATCAAGGCTTGTTTGGTGGGGAGCAGTGGTCATCCCATCACCCGTCTGCCCCCAGAGATCCTGAGAAAAGCCAGGATAGCTGACAATTGATGGGATTTCAATGCCGGAGACCGACTCGATAGTTGCAGCGCGACGTTCCTGTCCATAGACCAAGGAATTCACGCGTGGACTTCATAAACAGCAACGACGGGAGAAGAAGGTAAACGTGAACATGGCTCATTCTGCAAGGACGAGGGAATCTTACCTCAATGCCGATTTCGCTGTCGAGGTGAACCGGAATCTAGAGAAAGAAAAATACCGTCGGCGTCGAGGGACGGTGCTCGTTGCGGGTGTTCATTCGAATCCGTTCTGCATGACACGATGCCGTCACGGGGACGCTGGTTGTCGGATTCCGGGACCAGTGCGGTGCGCTTCAGTGCCAATACAATGACCAGCTGACTCTATTCTAGTTGCTGAAATCCTCAACGGGCTAAGAAATCGACAGGAGTCTGCAGAATAGGGACCCAACATCTCGGTTTCTGTGGGCTATATCCCTAGTCACTGACAAGGAGGGGATCTTGGGTGCGAGTGCCGCTCAATCGTCGGGCCGGATCATGCTATCTGCAACAATGCAAAATTTCTGTGGCCGCGCTCCCTGTAGGTGTCTCCCGGTGATTGATGGACAATGCTTGAGCAGATAGGCACCATAATCAGGGTGCAACGCAAACATTGCGAATCGTCCTGTGCTGAGATAGTCTCAGTCGACGAGTTGAGGTGGCTTGGAGCAGTGTGGACCGTTCCTTCAAGGAAGTCGATGAATGGAAATGACAGGGTCCCTTGGATTACCGAATGCCGTGTATTTGTTCGTAACAGAAGCCCGTCTGCCAACGCTTATAAATGGACACATCTGTGGACATTTCTTGTTCCTGAACCTTGAACTTTTTGACAACGCCAACATCTAGACAGACTAGATACTTATAAGCCCGAGACTGCTGGCAGCACCAACGTTGCTCTGTTCGTACGCGGTGAGGATGCGTTGTCATATTTGTTTGTAGCTGGTTTGCATTTAATCCGGGATTTTGCTCAGGTGTACTCACTCTCTAGACAAATACCATAACTCGCACCTATAGATTCTGGCGAACTCCGTACATTCAAGCTTTCCATACATAATTTTCTCCGAGCTGGTCGCAGACGGCGATTAGCAAGTTTGTCCTCGTTTGGTTTAGTCTCGGAGGTAACCCCCCGTCGTAATAACGTTGGTATCCTTCTGTCCCACCTCCGCATAATTTCACTCTTACGACTACTTGTCAATCATTCATTTACAGACCTTTCCTGTTAGAACAAAGCCCATCTTGTAATCTACATCGTCCGTGATGGCCCCAACAATCTATCACCCAACTTCCGTGGCCTTCGTTGAGGAGTCGCCCACAAGAGCGACTAATGTAGATGCCGCCACGTACTATGGTGCAGGAGAGACATACTCTCGTAGCCGCACGTATAGTGCAGTGAGTCCGTCCTAAAAACCTCTTCTACATGCTCCCGCTTATTCTGACTCATTCTTTTCTGTCAGTCTCATGCATATGGCTACCATCCCAAGAAACCCCCCGCGTTCGAAGAAAACTTGCATTGGAGGCCGCGTCGGATGTCGCACGACGAAAAGAGGATTACGGGACCGAGAAGGTTTTTGATAGATGTCGAGGAGACTATTCGCGTGGTGCTGGAGCAAGAAGATACCGATGGCGATTTCCAGATTAGCGTCACCGACGCTGGTCCGAAACTCATGGCCTTGGGCACGGCGACGAGTAATGGATACAAATCATTTGACATCAGGGTATGTCTACTCCTTTCCTGTCTCCTTTGTCTATAATCGTGACGTAATGGATCAACGCGAATTCGGTTCATCAGGGCACGTATATGCTATCCAATCTTCTTCAGGAACTCGCCTTGGCTCGCGATCACAACCGAAAGCGTATTGTTCTGGACGAGGCTCGCCTTACCGAAAATCCTGTGGACCGTCTGTCGCGCATGATCCGGAATTCCTTTTGGCATGCGCTGACACGACGCATAGACGGCGAAGGTCTGGAAATCATTACCGCAGACCCGAAAAATAGAACGGGGAGGATTAACCCCCGAATTTATGTACCGCATGGAGAGCCTGGCATGGCTCAGTATTACCGTCAAGTCGCAAAGGAGAAGCCCCACATGAACCTCGATGTGCAAGTCCTTCCCGAGAAACCAGACGATCCTCAATTTGTCAAGAGCCTAAACTCGAAACCAGGCATCCTCGCCCTGGCAATGAATCAAGTTGATGATGGCAAAGGTGGAAAGACCTACAAGGGCATTCCATTCATTGTGCCGGGTGCGCGTTTCAACGAGGCAAGCGTCACAGTATCTTCGGTTGGATAGTATCGCTGACGAACATGCAGCTTTACAATTGGGATTCTTATTTTATTTCCCTCGGCCTGCTTGTCGATGGGCAGGTATCCATGGCGAAAGGCATGGTCGAACATTTCATCTTCGAGATCAAGCACTACGGAAAGATTCTCAACGGTAGCCGAAGCTACTATCTCTGCCGAACACAGCCTCCATTCCTGACAGACATGGCGCTCCAAATCTACAACCAGCTAGATCGCTCGGATGTGGAGGAAAACCGGCGATGGCTTAAGCAGGCCATTCGGGCTGCCATCAAGGAATACCATACTGTGTGGATGGCGGAACCCCGGATTGACCCCAAGACGGGTCTTTCGCGTTACAGGCCGGATGGCCTCGGCATTCCTCCCGAGACGGAAGCGACGCACTTCACCCAGGTTCTGGAGCCCTACGCGCGCAAGCACGGCATCTCAGTGTTGGAGTTTACGGAAAAATATAACGACGGCGTCATCCAGGAGCCAGGACTAGACGAATACTTCTTGCATGACCGTGCAGTGCGCGAATCAGGGCATGACACGACGTACCGGTTCGAGAAACGCTGTGCGAACCTTGGCACGATCGACCTGCAATCATTGCTGTACAAGTACGAGATAGACATCGGGACCGCGATTAGGGAGGTGTTCGACGATGAGCTTGAGCTTGAGGAGGAATTCCCGCTGGCGCCATTCCCGCCATCCGTCGAAGCATATGCCAATCCGCACAGGGAGAGCTCGCTGAAGCACGCACAGCGAAGCGACGAGTGGTTTGAGCGGGCTGAATTCAGGCGGCAGATGATCGACAAGTACTTGTGGAACGAGAGCAAGAACTTGTATTTCGACTATGATACGGTGCAGGAGAAGCAAATCTTATACGAGAGTGTCACCGCGTTCTGGCCACTTTGGGCTGGCTGTGCCAGCGAGGAACAATGCTGGAGGCTTGTGTATGCGTTTCCCCCTTTTTTTTTCTATGCTCTGTCGTGGTTAATACCTTGGAAACCAGGACACAGTCTCTGAAGAAGTTTGAAGTTCTTGGTGGCGTTGTTTCAGGAACGGAGGAGTCCCGCGGTAAGATTTCTCTCGAACGGCCTAATCGACAATGGGATTATCCGTATGTGCCTCGTCTCTTTCTCTGGAAATAGTATTGATTGCTCTGATTTAGATATGCCTGGTAAGTTTGGGTACCTCATTCTTTTGTTCGAGTCCTTGACAATGCGCCCGTCAATCAGGCCGCCGCACCAAATCATGCTCTGGGTAGGGCTAGAGCGATACGGGTACCTCGAGGATGCCCAAAGGCTTGCTTATAGATTTTTATATATGTACGTCTTCCGTACCGCTCAGTCTTTCCAGGCAACCCATGCGCTTATCCAGGATGACGACTGCCTTTGTCGATTTTAATGGAGTTGTGCCGGAAAAGGTGCGTTATTACCAAGACGGTTTGGATACTGTGCCACTCACGGCAAATTGTAATTCAGTTTGACGCAGTCAAGCTTTCCCATCTTGTCGATGCGGAATACGGTAATCAAGGAATAGACTTCAAGATGGTACCTAGAGAAGGATTTGGCTGGATGAATGGTACGATATCAATGTTTCTCGTGTCTTTCTCATTGAGCTTATAACGAGCATCTACCTAAACAGCTGCCTATCAAGTAGGATTGACGTTCTTGACTAGCCACATGCGGCGGGCGGTGGCGGCTTGTACAAGTCCTGAAGTGTTCTTTGGAGCCAACGCGACAGCTCAAGCGCCTCTGCTTCATGCCAACTTGCCCGTCACGGATCCACTGGGGCTTGCCATGGAAAACCTGACGTTGTGATGATACTCCCTTTCCGCGTAAACGCCTTAAAGATATTGCAGGACATTAATGCGTCAATGTCTCGTTGATTTTTTTTTGGGCTCGGTTGATTTCCTTTTGACCGTCAGCTACGCAGTATACCACAGATGTTGTGAACACTTTACTTTCTAATTGTAAGATTATTGCAATGCAAGTTTCTTTTTATTTCCGGAGTTGTGTAAACATCGTACGTCAGACATGTTTGCATCTTTGTCCTCTTATGCCTCATGCTACTGCCATCCACACTGACGAGCCTCCTCGTCTCACTCCTCAACCTCTTCATATCCGATAGCGACCAAGAGTCTATAATCTCCAAGTCCCTCCAGCCTGCCGTACAGCCTCTCCGGTTTCAGCTTCGGCATGTGCACGCAATATCGCCAGCAGCACGTATCGTTTTTGCGGACGTCCAAAGGAGCACGAGCACTCGCATCCGTCGCACAGATGGGGCGGAACATGGCGAGGACGATGCAGAGGCAATAGCAGCCCGAGACGAGACCTACGAGGTGCACACCCGGCTCACAAAGTCCTTTCGGCCCGCTTCGCATGCGGACTTTGAGGCAGCCCGCGTGTGGTCTGCCAAGTTTGGCCAGAGCCGGGCGTTGGACTGGGACGGGGATGAGGTGGAAGGTCCGGACGTGGAGAGCAGGGAGACGCTACTGCAGCTGGCGAAGATGACGAACAATGCGTATGTCGACCCGCAGGACGCTGCGTGGTACGATTTGGGCGACGGCTGGAACGCGGTGGGTCTTATCGCATGTTCTTTCTCTTCTTTCGGGGATGAAAAAGCCCGCTGACTCGCGCGACGTAGAGCTATCCGTTCGGCTGGGAACCGGACGCAGACGGGTTCAGAGGGCATGTCTTCGCGACGCCGGACAATAAGACGGTCGTCATCTCGATCAAGGGCACGTCCGCCGGCCTGCTCGGTAGCGGAGGGCCGACGGTCAGAAAGGACAAGCTCAACGATAATCTGCTGTTTAGCTGCTGCTGCGCGCGCGTGGACTGGACGTGGACGACGGTATGCGGGTGTTATCGCGGAGGCTGGAAATGCGACCAGGACTGTCTGGAGGACGCGCTGATCGAGGAGAGCTTGTTTTATCCCATTGGAACGGTGGGTCATATGCATCATACCAAGTGCATGCCGTTGACTCGTTTGCTTTTCTGCAGAATTTATATAACAATCTCACGTACATGTAGTAAGTCCGAGTTAGTTTTCCCTCCTTCGATAGGCTCAAGGTTCGATCGCTTCATTTCTCAAGTCCAGACTCCAACATCTGGGTTGTTGGTCACTCGCTTGGTGGATCGTTGGCTAGTCTCCTTGGCGTGACCTTTGGTGCTCCGGTAGTCGCCTTTGAATCTCCTGGAGAGAAAAAAGCAGCACAGCGTCTTCATCTTCCGTCTCCCGTGAGCAGCTTGCGAACTCTCCATTTGACCTTGTCATTTAAACGAGTTTTTCAGCCATCCACACAACATATTACCCACATTTATCATACCGCTGATCCGATACCCATGGGGACTTGTACGGGAGTCCTGTCATCCTGCGCCTTGGCAGGATATGCACTAGAGACACAGTCGGTCTTTATTTTTATCTTTGCACAGCATATCTGGTCCTGAATTCGCCTAGCTGTCACCTTGGAAAAACAATTCTGTACGACACTGTTTCGAACATGTCGTGGACAGTCGATATTCGCACCCACGGCATTGTGGCCATCATAGATAAACTATTGGCTCAACCGTGGGCTCCTAGCGTGGAGCAAGGAAGGGAAGTCCCCGAAGCAAAACCTGAAGACGATTGCGTCGTAGGTCTTCTTTTTTCGTCAACTTCGTTACCGCATCTGTTCTCTGATATCTTGCGCGAATAGGACTGCTATAGCTGGGAATATGGAGACTTCTCAGACGGGTGAGAGAGCAGACATACTGGATGAGTCTCTCGGTTTTGTTTGTATGTAACTTATTGTGTGGATTTAGATATTATCCTTTCTTCAATCTTACTCTGGTGTCAACTTGGATATGACTAGACATGCGATTATTATACACGTCTCTTTTCTTTGATACCCTTTGACTTGAGAAACTACGGAATATCTATGTGAAATTTAGCTGTTGAATGAAGGACAAACAAGACCATTGTCCACTTTGCACATTTCTAAATGCAGAACATTGGCATTTTCTTCATCTCATGGTCAGTCTTTCCTTCGGCGCTACGCCATTTCATTTCCACTCACTGTTCTTTCGGATCGATAAATTGTAAACGCCCTTCATAGCATTTGTCTGGCTTATCAACTAGATCGACCCATCCTCGCGCACCGAGCGTGTATCGACTGTCCTTATCATGTTATTGCCACATACCTTGACGAATCTCCTCCTTCCATTTCTCCATCGCTTTGCTCCCGAGAACGATCTCGGGCCATCTTCCTCCTCCGGCTCCTCGCTCTCTCAAAGTAGGCTCCTTCAGTTCGAACTCCGTCATGTGTTCGGCGCAACGTCCGCAGCGCGTGTCGTCATCGCAGATGTCCGCAGGGACCAGATCCTCGATGCGGACGCGAACATGATCGGGGCCCGAGACGAGACTTATGTGGTGCACACACGGCCTTTGACGTCCTTTCGGCCCACCTCGTCTGCGGATTTTGCAGAGGCCCGAGGCTGGTCTGCCAAGTTCGGTCAGAGCGCCGCTTTGGACTGGGACGAAGATGCGATCGAGGGTCCGGATGTCGAGAGCAGGGAGACGTTGTTACAGCTAGCGAAGATGACGAACAATGCGTATGTTGACCCGAACGATCCTGCCTGGTACGATCCTGGCGGAAACTGGAACGCTGTAAGTTTTACTCTTCCGGTCTACGGGGGGGCGGAAAAGAAAAAAAAACTCAAGATGCTTATCTTGAATCAGACCTATCCGTTCGGGTGGGACGCTGATGGGTTCAGAGGGCACGTTTTTGCGACGCCAGACGACAAGACGATCGTGATTTCAGTGAAGGGCGCGACGACCGGCCTGTTCGGCGGAGGGCCGACGGGTGCGAGGGACAAGCTGAACAATAATATCTTGTTCAGCTGCTGCTGCGCGTATGTGGACAGGTCCTGGTCGCCGGTTTGCGGATGCTATCGCGGAGGGTGGAAGTGTGACCAGGATTGCGTGGAGAATGCGATGGTCGATGAAAGCTTGTTTTATCACATCGGAACGGTCGGTGTCACGTATCCACCCTTTGAACGGAAGAGATCCTGACCCTTTTTTTTTATAGAATCTGTATAATAATCTGACATATATTTAGTAAGTTGTCAGTGCGACCTTGGAAACGCAGGCGAACTCAGTCTCTCGCGTCAAGCCCGGACTCGAATATTTGGATCGTTGGACACTCTCTTGGAGGAGCGCTGGCCAGCCTTCTCGGAGTGACGTTTGGTGTTCCCGTCGTCGCTTTTGAATCTCCAGGAGATAAACTGGCAGCACAACGTCTTCATCTACCGTCACCAGTAAGCGCCGACTCATCCTTCGATCTTCCGGCTGCTGATATCTATTCCGAAACCAAGCCATCTACTCAGCATATTACACATGTATATCATACTGCCGATCCGGTCCCAGCAGGGACATGCACAGGATACTGGTCACTCTGCGCTTGGACAGGTTACGCGCTCGAGACTCGGTTTGTTTCCCATCTTTAGCAACTCTGCAAAGCACAGGATTGATCGTACTGCCTTCCTTTCGATCTATAGATGTCATCTCGGGAAAACGATCTTGTATGACACCGTCGGGCATTTATCGTGGTCGGTCAACGTCCGCACGCATGGCATCGTGAATATAATAAATGATATTTTATCGCAACCCTGGGCACCGAGCGAAGAACGGGGAAGGCAGGTGCCAGAAGCGAAACCAGAAGAAGACTGTATAGTGAGTCCATCCTTTCTCCTCCTCGTGTCGTTTTCTCAATCAGGGTTGAACTGTGCGCAGGATTGCTTTAACTGGGAGTATGGAGACTTCCCGCCAGGATAAGTGCGCATATATTGGAGAATTGCAGATCTTGTTGTGTTTTTATTGTATGAATCTTCTTTCTTTTCTCTTGTCCTTGTTTCTGTTTGGGTTCTTGGTATGACTGTGGCCAAAACACTACATTTCCTGGAGGGAATCAAGGAGTAGGATTCGTGCTTCGCTCGTCTTCGTCATAATCACCCTTATTACGCTGCATTCCTCGTGGATCAGATCAGTCCTCGTCTTCTCGCTGCGTTATCGCTATTTGGGCAGATTTAACGCTAGAGAAGAACTCTGACCAAAAGCCGCCCACGCGTTCTCCCGCTTCTTCATTCCACTCATGCACTCGACCATAGGTTTCGGACTCCCCCTCATTACCTCTACTATCTGTACCATGCCATCGAACACTCATTGCACCAGCATGTGATGGTTGAGTGAGGGGAAATACTAAGCAACATCAAAAGTGATGATGCTCATTTTGAGACCCTTTAGCCACCCCTGGCGGATGATGTTTGGCCCGATTGTGACATTGCAGGTGCGTCGCCCCAGACCTCAAAATCGCGCCGCACAGGAAGAGGAGGGCGCTGATTCTGTGCGTGGCAGGATGCGTGGCTGCTCTCGCGCCCATGGGTATCTATCGCCTGTTCGATCCACAACTGTTGCTCCATCTCTGATATTTTTTCCCCAAATGTCTTCGACAGTTGGCGCTTGCACTAGCGCCGCAGTGCAGGGAGGCGTCAGTATGACGGGTTTCCACTGCCTTTCTTTTTTAGCACCCAGCGATCTCAATTCGCGCACACGAAAACAGATGCAATTGACAATGCGGAATGCCTCACTAAAGCCGTTGTCGTCGTCACCGACTTTGTACGGTCGCTGGGTCCTTTTATCCGCACACGAGTCCGCGGAACTGACTGAGATTGTTTTCTTTTCTTTTTTGATTTCCTTTCATCAGCCCATGGAATGCGAGCGATGTGTCAAAGAGCTAGGGCGTGCGCGTGCGGATGACTTGGCGGGCGAGTTTGCCGCTGCTGGGACAAAGTTCAAAGATCTGGCCGAGATAGTGGTGAAGAACATTGAGGACGCTGCTGTTGACGTGGGTAAAGGTGTTGCTTCGTTTTGGGATGATATCAGGACGAAGCTGGAAGGGCTTGATTCTGGGAGCGACACGTTCGAAGAGAAGAAGACGGATGGCAATAGAGCATATTTGCAGCCCATATCAAACTTTGTTTTCTGGTCAAATTTTAGACTTGTTCAGTCAAAGTTAGGCGAAACCCGAGCCGTGGGGTCCAGGCCAGCGACGTGATGAGGTCGGGGGGCAGGGAACAGCATTCTCGTTGTACGTCCGCCCCGTGCGTTCTCGCTCTCATGCTGTCGGGGTTCTCTTGGGGCTGCTGTGGAGCGTCGTGGTTGGGCGTTGGGGGTTTGTTTGTTTGTTTGTCGCGCCCCGGTCGCGCTTTTCCGCTCCTTTGTGTTTTCCGTCCGGTCGGTTTGTGGGTGCTCGTGTGATTACTCCAGATAAAAGTGTGATTAAGCAAGAAATCTGTTTGCTCACCGCAAACAACGCGCTACGCGTCTATCCTCCCACTAATATCCCATGAAATAGAAAGAATGATCATCCCCATCCGCGTGAATCCCAATCCCGCCTCCGCCTCCGCCTCCTCCTCTGCAGACCACACCGACGGAAACGCAAAGCTCCCTCCCGGCCTCGCGCGAATCTCGCACGACGAGGTGGTGCTGATCGAGCTGCAGGGCGCGCTGGAGGTCGAGACGCCTTCTGGCGACGCGCGTGAGCGCGACGGTGGACTCGTCGGGCGGCTGTCCGTGGATGAGAGCAATGTGAATCGAACACTCTTCCTTTTTTTTTTTTTTAAAAAAAAAAGAATCGATTGTTTTCTAAAGTTTCTCATTCTCTGCTCGTTCGACAGACGAAAGCGACACTCCGGATCGGGCATCATCTGCTGGAAGGCAAGATCGCGAGCATGCCCAAGCCCCTCGCCGTCCTCGCGCGCTCCAAGCCAGTTCAGACCGCTCAGTCCGAGGGCAATCCTGACCGTGAGGCCAACGCAACGGTGATCGACCGACATGATGCCGACATGGACATTGACGTCGATAGAGACGGAGGAGATGAAAGCGAAAGTGGAAGTAGAACGCCCAACAAGACACAGCCACCTTCAGGCTGGGATATCGTCGCCTTGGTCAAGCGCAAGATCATCTTTTCAAAGCGGCCAATGCCCATAGTGAGCAAGGCGGGCTCATGACGTAGAACCACATTCCGCTGTTCTCGGATACTTATCGTCGTCATGGCGTTTAGAAAGAAGGGGATTTTCAGTGTGATCAATAAATAGCCCAGCTTGGTACACGCTGTTGTACAACATGTTGTGATGCACAGACGCAAAAAAAGGAACCAAAATAAGAACGAAAAAGAAAATTGTAAGAACAGCGTCAAGTTACGGATACAAGCGATCAATCGATACGTTTTCTGGGACGACGATCAGAGAAAGGGCGCGAAAACAACACCCAACGTGCTCACTGAGGTTTCGGCGCTGGAGCACCAGGGTAAGGATCGTTACTGAGCAGTATACGGAGGTGGCGTTTATGCGGTTGTGTCAATGACGTGACAGATAAGAACATGATGCGGCGATTAGATATCCTGAGGGGCGGGAGTGGAATGTATTCTGAGGAGATCGTGAAGCATCGTAAACCAGTCAGGTGGGATGTCGGTGGGGTATCCAGACAGAGACCTAAAGTAAGAGCAGAACGGAGATGCGTTCCTGGGCTTTAGTTAAAGCCGTCAAAATGCCCTTTGAGTATGCGCTCGCCCATAGGTGAAGGGGCCCTTCGAGGCTTGGAGCCGTTACCCATGGTGGCCGATCGTCGAGGCTTGGCGTCCCTTGCGAATGGGAGAGACTGCGCCGTCGTCGGGCTCACGGCAGAGTTTGGAGGTGGGCTAGGAGGGGATGCAGAGCGTGGTAGAGCTTCATTGTGGGGCTGCGGAACCTGTAAAATCAGCGCCCGAGACATCCAGTGACAATATGCAGGACATACTTTGGAGAATGCGATACTACTCAAGGACAGTCTCCTCAGGAGACCGGTACCCCTCTCGACGCGGGCTTCGGGGAGAGGCTGATTCTGAGGCTGGTGACCGAAGCGGTCTGCGACAGCGGTTGTAGCCCTGCGCGCGTGCGCGCTGACAGGAACCTCCTCTTCTTCTGAGGATTTTGGTCAACTGACCAATTCGATCCATCGAAGAGGGACAGAACGCACCTTCAAAAACGGGCGGGGGCCCGAACTTGCGATTAAACGGGAACGTGGCAGAGGGCGCAGTCTTAGTGGGCGATGTGCCTAGAAAGTAGGAAAGAATCGGCGACGTGCCGGGGGATGGAAGCCCGCCGGCAGGCCGCTGGGTGGATGTGAAAGAGGCAGAAGCAGGTGTGTAGATATCTGAAGCAGAACCGTCTGAAGATGACGAGCCCGAAGACATGGACGCCGAACGCATGCGCCTCGCAGCGGTGTTGATGTTGATGGGGCTAGAAGGTTTCTGAACGTTGTTGTTGTTGCTGGTGGGTGCTGTGAAGCTGGACATGGTTGTTGGGGGTGAGTAGGAGAGACATCGATGTTGGGTCATGAGACCTTTATAAGCTTGGGGTCTCTAAAATTCCAATAATTATTTCAATGCCACGTGCCCTGACGCAAATCAATTTCGACCTCACCCCGCCCCAATTCATTGCCAGTTTCGTCGTTGCCCCAAACAACTGTCCATTTCAATCCGCGGTCTTCCTCACGACCACCACCACGATTAGCACAACGATGATTCATATTGCAGCTGGGAAACGACCACCAGATCACGATCGAGAGGCGTCCAGGCCCCCTTTTCCGCTCCAGCTCAAGGGCAGGACGCGCCCCGCCCTATCCAAGCAAGAGTTCCACAGATAACGCAATACACGCACAGTCGTACATTGGTGCCTTCTTCACCTGTTTACCCCGCATTTCAGGGTCAGACATTGACGGCATGCTCCGGGATGACCAAGCTTCAACGATGCACGCCTGCAGGCAGCGATAAGGCTTCTCAGACTGAACGAGTCAGTCAAGTCGACTCAACTCCGCCGAGACGTGCGCGTTCTAAAAACTCTCATGGGCCCTTCAAATCCCATACAAAGAATCAGAAACAGCAGCCCGCTCGCAAGCCTTTGGCTTCTTTGCCGTTTCGAGTTTGGAAGCCTTGACAATGACAAGGCTCTGTTGCATCGTGATGGAGCCACAGCCGTTTTTTCAAGTTCATCTCCGACACTCTACCATTTCGGGACGATCCATTACAGGGTTCCACGGGGTTAACCCGATATAAAACCATCCAGACAACCAAAACAGCTCAACAGAAAGATCCTGTCGAGATTCGGAAAAGCGTCCACATGACGCCATCCATGAGAACACATATGCGATAAATGCACAGCATCGCTCGACCTCCACAGCACTATTCGCGTACTCTTGGGCCCACTAAAAACCCAAAATTAGTCAAATGTCACTCGTTCCATCCTGCCAAGCGTCGAGCGTTCAGACTTGCTTTCGCAACAAATTTTTTTCTGCTCGCTAAAGGAAAAGGCAAGCGTGGTTTCGTGCCGAGACCCTGTCACCCGTCGACGGGTTCTCTTGTTCGTTTTTGTCTCCGCGGCCATGTCCTAGAACTTGGAACACCCGAATGCAAAAACAAACAAGAGAATTTGAATTCGAACGGGAGCACTGCAATCTCCATCAGGACACCAGCTCGGTCCTTTCCAGGACCATTATAGACAGGACGAAGGCTTCGATTCTGAAAGCTGACTAGCCCGTCAACGCCTACCCCGTATAAATACCTTTGAGGAATCGTGGAAAATGCCGTGACGAAGAATACCCCTCGCCAGTAACGTCCTTTCATGAGTCAATCCCATGTGCACTTGCTCCACATATAAATCTGAAACTGCTCTTCAAGAAGCTGTCGTATGCCACCGTGGGGGCTGTGCGATGCCACCAATTTAGCCACATATATATATGCGCATTTCGACGCCGGTTGAGCGGGTGCATATGCTGTAGAAGGTTTCCATCTACGGAGCGTTCATTCTCATAACACGCACAGCCCTTCCCCAGCTGCCCTTCGCCTTGCCGCAAAATCTTGAGTCAGATGGACACGGGAAGGGTATTCTAGGGTAATATTGCCACCGATCGGCGAAAGGAGTGCTCGGGCCTTGATTGTTTGAGCATGATCATCTTCTTTTGTTATACATGGCAGACGACTGCGGCTGGGTCTCGTAAGCCGAGCGGCTTAAAAGCATCATGACAAGGTAAGTTCGCTTTGGATGCTAGGCTTCGCAGAGCTGATCATGGATTCCAAAGTCACGGTTCAGCACGAAAAATAGGAGATCATGCGACTACGATCATCGAGCCGCAACCGCGTAGGGCAAGACCCCGTTTCTGTGGCTGATATTGATAGTGATGGTGGTGGAGAATCTGGAGATGATGACGGCGCCATCCCGCACGCCCTTGCATTTGATTGTCCGACAAAGGTTTGGAGATCTTTTCGTTTTTAGGTTGGAATCTTTCTTTCGAGAAGGCGATGCGCGGCACATACCTGCAATGTTTTTTTCCCCCTGTTCACGCGACTTGATCGAATGATTAGAAGACTCGAGCGGCAAGCTTCTTTCGTGCATTACCACAGCACTGGGCTCGAGTGGCTATATCGATGCGAACTCCGATTGTGCGTGCCTCGCAATTTTGAGTGCTCTTCTCCTTTGATGCTGCAGGTTACGGATTATGGCAACTTGGATTTTGACGAATGGGAAGACGAGGATAAGCGAGGTGCCTAAATTAACGAGTGGGTAAAGGAGAAAAGGGGGTCCAAAGTTTCTGGAGGCATCTAATCTAATTCTGGAGTAAGTGCGGTCTGAGGAGAGGACGTCAATGAAACGCAGCTCGAATCCTCAATAAAGCCACGGAGGATTCCTGCTCTTGTAGTGACGATGTCCGTTTCTAGGACTCGGGTAGTGACGACGTGTCCGTGTAGGTGCGCGGCGAGCATATCCTTCCCCAATTCAGTGTGGCACTTCGTACTTTGATGGTCCGGCAGCGCTTCCGTTATGTCCGTAGAGTCCCATCGTGACTCAGAGCGGTCTCGAGCTTGATTATATCAAACAAGTAGGTGCTTTCAAGTAGTGCTTCTAGCGTCCGATAAGCTTGCGCCGAAGCACTTTATTAGCTCTAAAACGAGATTCTTTTCATGTGTTCCAATGAGCAAGAGGTGTACCGGGTGCTTTGGCCTGACGGTGACTCGGTTTCGATCGGGGATGAGTGTGGGGGCCCGAGAGGCAATGTAATCAATGAGATGACAAGAATTCAAAGGGCACTGACAGTGTTGACAAGAGTTCTGAACTGAGTGGGGAAAACCGGGATGAGCATCTGGAGCTGAACGAGACTTGGTTCCAGGTGATGGGATGGAGAAAGTCGGAGCCGGCGGCGATGCACGGGGGTTGTGGAAATCATGAAGAGGGTTGTGAGAGAGAAAGATTGCATCGAAGTCCATTGGGAAGTAATGGAGAAGGAGGGGGGAATTCGAGAAACCCGGAATTCTGTTACAAGTCAGGAAATGACAGCAAGGGACAAAGTCCAGGCAGGACTCGACGTAGGCTGAGAGAAAATACCGTGGCGCCAAAGTTTTGACGCTCCTGCGTCCCCAGGACCGGTTGGAATCTTCTCCTATGGCAAGACGTGATTTCAAAGTAACCGGTCCAAGATGCGTTTCCGAGACGCAAGCGAAAAGGAAAAATAACATGTGCAGATGGAACCGATGTATTGGCCGAATAGCGAGTAAGGGAGCGCGAATGGTCGGACCCGCGATTCCGGTGGCCTAGTCAGCATTGCAATCGGTTTGCAGGCCAACGCTACGGCTGTTGAACCGGGCTGAGATGACAGCTAGGTAAATAAAGAGCCCGAGCTCACGAGGTATGTTAAGCTAGTCCCGCCATTTTTTTCTTCATGACATGTTTTGGAGTCTTGAGGTTGCGGACCGTGAGTCCCTTTCGGCCCCGGCTCCCACCGCATCCTCGAACGAACGGATCTTGGAAAAAAAAAAGTCAAAAACAGTCTTTGCAGTGGTGAAACGATTATGTTCTTGTTGATGGCCGTGCTCGCCATGCTGTCATATGATGCCTCCCTTGGGGCTTGACAACGAAGAGGGTCGAAGGAGTGCATCAAAGTTTTTTTTTTTTGATTGTGGTCCATCAACACGCCCTAAATTGCTTCTTCCTCTCAGATCATTCTTTATTCGCCGAACGCGTGAAATAGGCATACGGATGCCCGTCATAACCACCAATGTTTCATCGCAGAAACGTAGCGCAACCAAGGTCCAGATTCCAGACCATCTCTCAACCTACAGCGCAATCGCGATAGACAAAACTTGACCATGATGGTCACGTATCGCGTCCTCGAAACATGGCTCAACGAGCATCTTTCGGTGTAATTATGCTCCATCATAGATCAGCGCCGCCGCATCAACTATTGTCCCTGACGTCCGTAGCATAGGCGGCGGTTGATGCCTGATAAGTAGGTCTGGCGTCATTTGTGCATTTGCTCGGCGCGCTAGGCGTGTTTCAGCTCCTCTGCTCAATCATCCCATCCCTCTCCGATATGCTGTCGCTCGTCCTTGGATGTGGTGTCCTGACAGCATTGCTGCATACATGGCCAGCCAACGCTCAAAGCACGCATCTTGTGCTAGTCGGCGCGAGCAATCCGCCTTCGTTTGACCCTACAAAGTACGTCGTTCCTGCGTTTTAGACTGAAGTCATGGCCTTACCGTAAACCACCTTTTTCCAGTGTGACGGCCGCGGCTGGCGATAAGATTATCTTTGGACTGTATGTCTTTATTCCTGCTTTTTGACGACTCGGGCTCAAAGACATACAGCCCATTTTCAGTTCACGTGCGTCTCCTCCATTTCTGCATGAAGAATGGTTCAATAAGATGCTCTCCAGAGGATCACCCAGTCGACCTTTGACAATCCTTGCAAAGCCTTGTCAGGCGGCGTGGACACTGGGCCTCTTAAAACAACTTACGATGCAGCGTGGTTCGCAACGTACACACTGACAGTACAGAATCAGTCGTCGCTGTGGTTCTTTGACAATCAGTCGAAGTACGTTCATCAGTGTTTCGTGCACGGCGAAAATTTTTTTTCTTTTTTTTAACCTGGAGCCTATTTTCAATCGTTAGTAACTGTGCGAGCGGCGCGGTCTTCGCCGTCAATCCCACGGCAAGCCAGACCTTTTCAGCATTCCAAGTACGTAATTTCGCCCCCGGGTGGCATGCCGATCACTCACCCCAACTAGGCAAAGGCGTTGAATGGTAAATCCCTACCTTCTACACCGGCCTCCAGCTCACCTTCGTAAGCGATCTTTCGACACGTGGGGATCGGCGCGTTAACTCTATCTTTCGTCTTTCCAGTGCAACATCAGGTGGATCCGCAGTCACGGTTACAGCCACGGCGTCGTCATCGACGAGGAATGACAAGACAGCGGTCATCCTCGGCAGCGTGCTGGGCACTTTCTTGGGCATCTTCATCATTGCAGCCCTCGCCCTCTTCTGCCTCACCCGACGACGTCCTTTAGGGATCGAATCGCGCGTGGACCCTCTGGTCCTCAGCGAACCCGCCAACCCTCGGTCGCCCACCGCCACGTTCAGCCCCGAGATGATGCAAAGGGTGGTACCCTCGATACAAGACGAGCCTCTTTCGCACATGCAGCGCAAGAGCCCTGCGTGGTTTTCGCCGCAGGAAGCCACTCGGCGGCCTGCGCAGGACGGGATGACGCTCGGGACTGCGGGCGGGTCGAGCACGATGATCATGTCGGAGATGGCCTCGCCGGCGTCACCCACGAGTCCGCATGACGGATGGACGAGCGTTAGTGGAGCGTTCGGGCGGGTGGACCACCCTCATCGACCGCGTGCGCCTTCGATGTGGGGGACCGAATCTACTTCGGCTTACGAACCACCTCCCGCGTATCCTTCGCGTTCTTGAGTCTCTTGTCTTGCCAGGTGCACCGAGTGCTTGCCTCCGGCAGGCTTTGTTGGATGTGTAAGTTATTGTACGTTACAGGATCCCAAGTCTCCACCCTGCGCTCCTTCAGCTCTCCCTTCTCTTGACGGACTAGCGTTGTTGATTTATTAGTATCATTATCGAGTGCGCCGTAGGGTAGAATGACAGGGGTATATGTTCGAGAATAATTACCCTGCTTTGTGTTCCGATGGTATGCAACAAAAAAGAAAGTGCAACGAGGTTACAAGATTAAATTGAAAGAGGGTAGATCCAGACAGGATTATAGCAATACACCCGACAGGCAGCGCAGTAGAACGACGAAAGGAGGAGAATAAGTAGAGGAGCGAGTGAAAATCGAAGCCAGAGCCCAAGGAGTGAGACGAGAGAAGATGGCTATGCGACAGGTTTGACTATTTCACTGAAATATGCACGAAAATGTTTGACACGAAAGCAGTTGCCGAGCAAAGAAACAAAGGGTCCTCAGTGTGTCCCCTCCCACAGAAGACGAAGCAGACTCGTGCAGGTATAAACAACAGAATGGGGAATTAAGACGAGACGTAGTTAGGCAGCGAGAACGACTTCACTGTGACGGACGAGAAGCAAGAGGCATGAACGGTCTCAACCCAAAAAGGCAAGCTCCGTGACACGCCGCGTCTCCTCGTCCTCAATGTTGTTCATCTCGAACAAGATACTCCCCCGACTGTGCAGCGTAGGCGACACGGCCTGTCGTGGAGGGCTGAACCCCGTCCCACGCGCCCCCACGTCAGAGCTCCGTCTGCGCATCCCGAACCGCGTGCGTGCAGCCGAATGGGAGCCCGAGGACGTCATAGAGCCGGACGAGGAGGACATCGACGGGCGCGGCCGCGCCGGGGCTTGAGCTTGGGCAGTGGCAAAGGTCGACGGTAGCGAGGGCGAAGGTGGGAGATGTGAGGCATCGAACATTTTTGGCTTTGGGCTCGTCGGCGCAGCCTTTGCTGCCGCTGTCACCTTCACATCGGCGGCAGGGCCCGACCTACGGATGAGCGTGCCGACGACAGAACGCCGGATCGACGCGGCCATCGAGAGCCGCTTCGATGGCGTCTCCGTGTCCAGCGTGTGTCCGCGCTTAGCGAACGGGTTGAACGACTTGCGTCGTTCTGGCCGCGAGTTTGATTTCGCGGCCGACGCGCCCAAGGCATTAGCGGGCGATGCGTTCGCGGTGGGGTCCGTGTGGCCGCGGAGCACGGGTCTTCCGCGCGGCGCGTGCAGGTCTCGGTCCTGTTGGTCCTGTTCAGACTGCTGCACACTGTCGTCCCGCTCATGATCGTCGGCATCATCTTCCTCACGCTCTTTCAACACTTCGTCGATGGGCTCGTCGCACACGCGCACGGCCGTCTTCTCGTCTTCCAGCACGGGCTTCAAGAAAATGCCTGTCGCAGACAAACGCTCCTCGATCGGGCTCTCGACGATGATCGGGATGTTGCTTTCATGTACCTTGAGCTTGAGATTGCTGTGCGCGCCCAAAAGCGTCTTCGGCTTCGCGCCGAGGGGCGAGCCTGACGACGACTCGGAGGTGCCCAGAGTGGAGATTGTCATCGTCTGCGATGACGTGTCGAGCGAAGGCGGCGCCATGATTGACGAGTCAGACTCGGACGCCGCAAGCTGCCTCTGCTGCGCGGACGATAGCGTGCGCGAGTGCGTCAGCGGTGGGAGTTCGCTATCCGAGTTGGCGTCTTCGTGTGGTGGCTCCGATGGTGCGCCGCTTGACGACTGCTCCAGACCATTGATCACAGGTGGTGAGAGCGAGATGACAGGCGGTGAGGGATTGTCCGCCGGTGCTGTTGAACGGGCAGAACATGTGTTTGGATTCGGAGATGGGGGGAGAGGTATCGAGGCGGGGAACAGTGGTGATGGAGCACCGCCATCTGGGGCGGCATGTATGCTTCGTATGGAAGGAGCGGGGGAGGGAGGAAGAGGAACATGATATGGATCGTGCTTGATTGAAGGAGTCGCCTGTGACGACGGGTGCAGCAAGCCGTTTGCTAGGCGAGAATCGACGGTGAGGCCCAAACGCGGTGTGGAACGCTTGCTTTGCAGAGAAGGTGGCGGAACGGTGCCCGAATCGGATCCATCAGGCTGTTCCGAAGATGCAGGCACATGCGGGGCAGAGGTTGGGGACGGGATAGGGGTATCGACTTCCGCCACGGTCGGAAGGGCATTGTTCGCCGACGGATCAGCACCCGCATCGGCACTAGCAACATCAACGACCTCATGCGCATCCGCCGTAGAAGAGTGGCTTCCTCCGAAGCGGAACGACTTCATGCGTTCGATTTGAACATGTTCCGTGCGGTTCTTGGCCTCCCATTCCTGCTTGACGAGGCTCGCAGCCGTGACGACCTCACGACGGCTCTCCTCATCTTCAACCTGGACGATCTGCTCCTCCGCGGGCCTGACGATGGGGATGCGCTGGTCTTGTTCACGTTCTTGCCTGCTTAGGTCCTTGTTAGGCTGCAGCGGCGGGAGGAGGCCGCGTTCGCGGAGCGCGGCTTCGCGGTTCTCGCGGAACGCGGAATGGGAAGGTGGCGTGGGGACGTGAGACTTGGAGCGTGGAGACGCGGGCGATGGCGTCGAGTGGGGTTGGAGCTTGGTGGTTATAAGGCGCAATATCGTCCTTGATTTGGATCGTGGCCGCTTTAGAATGTTCGCACTGAAATGACGCAGATTTTGTCAAACTAACCATGGTCGGAGGCGCCAAAGATCTCGGAGCTCACCTTTTCTCGGCGTTTGGGTCGCTCTCCACCTCCGCGGGTTGGGAGGACGACGGTTGTGAGCTGCAAATGACGAACTTTGGAGTCGTGACAAAACAGAGATGTCGTGGAGCTCACCTCGATGGCTTCTCCGCTTTCGCTGCCACAGGCGTAGATTCGCGACTGGCGGCAATATCATTCGCCCTATGTATGCTCTCAGGTTCGGAAGCCTGGACGCCGCGTCTGAGTCCAAAGATGCTCGAAACGGGGATGAGCATTGATTTCTTGCCCTTCAACGACCGGGTCTTTGGGACGGACACCTTGTCGCGAAAAGATCGCAAGCTTCCAGCGTCGCCACGTCCGAAAAACGGCGGGTTAGGGAGAGGAGGGGATACTGCTGTCGTTGCCATGATTACAGCTTGTGAAGGAGAGTCGAGGGTGAAGGGCGGGCTTGAGAGGCTCCGTCTCCCGTCACCAGTTGGGGATAGAATTACGATTTGCTCTAAGCAGAGGAAAGTCTGAGGAGAGAAACGAAAGGCATGTGGTCAGAAAAAAATTGGGTTGAGCGTGGAAGCGTGACTTGAGGATCCTGACCCGGAACTTTAGTGCAGTCTGGAAGCGAACGGATCTTGGGAGGGGGCTTCTTCTAGCGACTGGTTACACCAATATCAGCTGTTCGGAACCGGGACACGAAGGGAGGGGAACGGAAGGAGGAAAAAGGAGAAGAGCCGGTGCTCGAGACCTCCGCTTTTTAAAGGCATCAGAGAATCTGGAAGCTGGCAGATGTGCATTCCAGGACATCTCCTTTATTTTTTTTTTCATGGGACTGTGGGGAAGAAAAGCGGATCTCCGATTGTAAGCAGCGCATCAGGGACATCAGCCATTTTTCCATGTGCGTCTCCCCTTTCATTTCAAATTCATCCTACTTTAATCTCACAGCACAAAGCAGAAGCAGTTGTCGATTTGCAGCCGTCCTGGCTTCTTTCCATCGCTCAGCAGACGAAAGTTTGCTGGCGAAGCTCGCTCGAGCTGGCGCTTCTTCGATGCTTTTTTTTTCCTCATCGGCGCTTGGAGAGCGGGTTAATCCGCGTTTTACCCGACCGGCAAAATGAGCATCGTTGCATTTGGAGTCACAGCTCCACCCCATAAAGCACACGACGCCCAACCTCCAGTGCTCCCATCAGACGCTCACTTTTGACATGTTTTACACGCCCAGGGAAGACGCGACAACGATTTCCGAGAGCTCGAAACCGCGTCTCGTTCTTCCGGTCGTGTGTTTTGTCTTCATCGTGCTCTGTCAAATTTTTCGAGAATTCGATCGCCGCTGTCTGATGCTCTCCTTTTTGACGGACGTCTATGACTGACAGTGCGTCCTTGAGGTGTGTGCAAGCTTTCTTGTCTTTCTCCCACCATCAGGCTGTAGAGCATTGATCTGTCACGAGCAGTCATCTTAACTCCCTTTGGGACATTCTACATCAGGGGGTGCGACCGCAATCCCTGTAGAGAAAACGCAGAACATATGGTTCCGCGTCATCTTCCACGCGACAGTTCACGTTTGAAGCATCTTCATGGAAACTCGCGCTCGACGGTCGAACTGATGTCCTTGGTGACGTTTCACGTTCGCCGCGAAATTTGAACAAACGCGACGACACAGAGTATGTCCCTGCCTTCTCATTTCTCCTTCAAGATTGAAGGCTCAAATGATAGCTATCATCGCCGCCACTGTCTCTCCATGTGACGCCCATGCTCCTCGATTACTGCTACTCACTGCTGACGTAGGGTCACTCATCAGTCAAGGTTCCAAATCTTCATTCATTTTGACTTTTCCCGCTATAGTAGCGAGTACGAGGCATGCACCGCAATGGCGAGTAGAAAATTAACTGTGTAGACAGGCGCCACAATCTGAGCCATCGTTAATGCGTCATTCGCTAGGTATGGAGCAACCAAAAAGGGCGGCCCCCGTATGTTCTATACATTAACTGTTCTTGTTATAGGACCTACAAACGCCTTTCCTTTTCACTCGACCCGCCTTGTGGTAGCAGAGATGTAAATGCATGCGTAGTTAACGTTAGGGCGAAAAGTTCTTTCCATCACTCAAATTGAAACAAGGCTATTCTTTGGACTCTTTCCAGCCTCCTTGGCCAGGCTGGCCTCGAAATCTTTGTTCTTGCGCTTAGCATACTTTTAGTTCTCTCGGGTGTGGATCTCAGCTGGATGTTGGCAGGTTTGAAATGTCCATATAGCGTCTTATGTAATTCACAGCATTGCCCAACTCCGATCCAAGAGTTTGCGTTTCGGAGTGAAGAATGGCGTTCTCCTCGTATTATGGCTCCTCGTCATCCAAGGACAATCAGCTAATTCGAGAGGGAAAAACCGAATTCGAGATCTTGAAGGCGTCCCACAAGTGAGTGCCATGACATAAGATGCAATTCTTTTTTTTCGCCTTTTTGTCAACTGGGAGCTCGAGCGATCTCTGCTTATCATCATGTTTCTGTCCTTTTATTCATCATGAAACAAATCCAATCGTGACTGACGGAAAGATTTCTTCGCGAAGATGGCGATGAAGGGAAAGAACGCACATGGGACGAACAGCTCGCCACGAAGTACTACGAGAGCCTGTACCGCGAGTTCGCGGTGTGCGATCTCAAGCATTACAAGTCCGGAAACGTGCGTTCTTTCCATCCTCCATCATCCATTCTCCAAACTGACTAACTCGCACCCACAAAAAAAAAAAGTTTGCCCTACGGTGGCGCACCGAATCGGAGGTCCTTTCCGGCGCGGGCGAGACGACGTGCGGCAACACGCGATGCGAGCACCATGCGTGCCCCGAGTCCGAGCAACCCGCTCTCACGACGCTCGAGCTCCCATTCGCGTACGTCGAGCACGGCGAGGCCAAGTCTGCGCTCGTCAAAGTCGTGCTGTGCGGACGCTGTGTCGAAAAGCTGATGTGGAAGAGGAAGAAAGATGCGAAGAGGACGAGGGCGCAGGAGACGGGAGAGGACGATAAGGACGAGGATGGTGGGAAGGAGAGGGGGAAAGGGAAGGAGAGAGCGAGGGATGGCGGTGACGCTCGGGACGGGGAACGGCGGCGAGGTACGGAGATGGAGGAAGGGGAGGACGATGAACGCAGAATGGAGCATCGACGCAGGAGATATCACGACGGCGTTGGCAACGATGAGAACCCCAACGGTGACGAAGGTCGGCGCCGGCATCGAAGACGCAGCTCGCGATCTCGGTCTCCGCGGCGAGAAAAGTCTTCTCGGCACGATTAGATTTCAAGGCTTAGACTTCGCCTGTACTCCGATCATTACATTATTCCTGGTGTATGAGCTCAGAACGTTTCTCTGTCTATTGAAAGGCTACAGCATCCGATCTGCCACCGGAATGAACCTTGTGGTTCCCATATCTCGCAGATGACACTGACATTGCACGACATGATACCAGAGACCTAGATATCACTGATTTAATCATTTTCCTCCACAACGTCCACGAATGGCCACATCTGGCCTTTGGTAGCAGCAGCATCTGGCCCTGCCACGATGCCTAGGAATTGATACTGTGTCCCCATCCCGGTCCGATCCATTAGTCTTTGGGCGGCACTCAGGATCGCCTCCTGTCCTTCTTTCGATCCCCGCGAACGGTTGATCAGCTCCGTCGCACGATCGCCGTAGCCCATGCGTCTAAGAAAGTCGGCTTGGAAGATGGGTCCATGAGTGACCACTGATTCGGAAACAAAGTTGAACAGCGGCCACGTAAAACAGTACCCAATGCACCCCTCACCTGAGTCGCCGAAACCTGCCATAGCCTCCTTCAAGAACGCGAAATCTACATTAACAGTGAGATCGCACTTCCCAGGAGTTTCAAAGGGATCTCGCTGTTTGTGCGACTTGAATGCCTGCGCACAAGGAGTTCAAGACAATTGCAACTCAGCCAGGGATCCGATGCATACCCTGAACGAATCACCGAACGCATGATCGGCTCCATAGTCGATGATGAGACCGTAACCGCCTGGAACGTTGGCGCTGGGCGCAGGTGTCGCGCCATTCCCGGTTGCCACCCCGCCAGACAACAACTCCGCGATTTTCTTTGCGCTCCTGTGAGACGCGGGAGACACTTCCAAATAGGATCCCTCTGGCAAGTCTTTGAACCTGGGGGAGGAATGCCCAAGAACGGTGGCAGTCGGAGTGGTCTGCGAGGTAAGGACGCGACGGAGGCGGGGATAGGTATCGGAGATTGGAGAAGAGGTTCGGGGAGAGGTGGAAGGTGTTGTGGAAGTTTCTAACTGTTGATCACTTATGTTCGGTTTACCCTCCACGTTCGAAGCTATCATAACTTCTCTCCAACCGTCTGCGCCTTTCTGAAGAGGCATTAGGTGCTGAGGTTACACTGTTCGTAAGCGTGCTCACTTGTAATACATGGAATGGCAAGGCATCAAAGAATTCGTGGGCAACGAGGAACGTAATTTCGTCCGTGGATTGTGGTACGTCCTCAATATTGTCGTACCATTGGATATCGACCCCATGCGAGGACAGCTTGGATTGTTGAACAGCCAGGAGGGCCGGACTTGTTTCTACAAGATGAACGCTGCGAAGCAAATTTTTTTTAAAGCGTTTCACGACCTGCGGGAAGGAAGCAATTAGGAATACTTACACTCCAAAGCGCCGGGACCACGCTCACCCGTACAATGTCATCCATCAATGTTCCCCGTCCTGGGCCAAGCTCTATGATCCGAACGGGATGAGTGTCTTCGGGTGGGATTCTCAACAGAAACCATATGGCAATGAGCTAGTAGGAAGAGAACAGTCGTAGCTCGTCATTCCGACTCCGCCGGGTCATGTATCAGCTAGAGAGCTTTACCTCGCCGAAAATCTGGCTTATTTCCGGACTGGTAACGAAGTCCCCTGCGGGACCAAAAATTTTGTTCGCAGAGTTCATGTAGTAGCCGTCCGTCGGGTGTGAAAGGCATAGGTTCATGTACGTGGAATACGAGATTGGCCCAGTGGCCTCTCGAGGACTTGGGTCAACCACTGGGAGATAACTAGGATAAGTGGAGGTCTTACCTTGATTCCATCCAGTATGAGCTTTTCAATCTTCGTTACTGGATGAATATACGAAGCCTCTGGTTTCGTGACATCGCGTCTGCAAACGGAGGTTGTGAAATGCCGCCGAGCTGTGTTCCAGAGTCGCGGACGAGACGTGGCGATGGCACAACGTGTCCGGGACGCGCTAATCCATACAGACATCACTTGCCGCGTCCGAATGATTCGTTTGAGTCTTCGCAGATGAGTCAGAAGGAAAAAAAAAAGAATCCTAGTGTGAAAGCGGTGAAGTTGGAGGAGGCTCGGAGCCGGCGAATTGTTTGTATGACCAAAGAGTCAGTGAAATAAAAATCTCGCTGACCTTCGTTCGGGCTACTCCTCCCCACCGAACTCGAGGTCGGTATACATTTAAAACAGACAAACACCCAGTCCTAGAAAGAAAAGACCAAAAAAACAGAGCTGCAAATGGCTACCCGTATGCAATCATATTTTTTCTTGATCTTATCTTACGGCACACGCACACTAACCCGACAAATCTTCCAGGCATACAATTCGAAAACCACAGCGATATCGGCGTATTTTCCAAACTTACAAATAGCTACTGCCTCGTCGCCGTCCAAGGCAGCACAAATTTCTACTCGGCGTTTGAGAGCGAGCTGGGCGATGTGATACCGATCGTACATACGAGCATTGGTGGAACACGGATAGTCGGCAGACTGACAGCTGGTACGTGTCCTTCCGGTCCTCCTCAATTACATCCCTGAATATACTCTTCCGAACCACCAGGAAACCGCCATGGTCTTCTGGTACCATCGACAACGACCGACCAAGAGCTCCAGCACCTCCGCAACTCGCTCCCCGATTCAGTCGCCATCCAACGCGTAGAAGAGCGACTATCTGCGCTCGGAAACGTCATCGCATGCAACGACTACGTCGCGCTCGTGCATCCCGACCTCGATCGCGAAACGGAGGAGATCATCGCCGACGTGCTCAAGGTCGAGGTCTTCAGACAGACCATCGCAGACAATGTGCTTGTGGGCAGCTATTGCGCGATAACAAACCAAGGTGGGCTCGTCCACCCGAAAACGAGCGTGCAGGACCAGGACGAGCTGAGCAGCCTGTTGCAAATACCGCTAGTGGTGAGAGCCCCATTGCGTTTAGTTGGAGAATTTGGTTCTTAACCATTCTTGTCCTCATAAAGGCCGGTACGGTGAACCGAGGTTCAGATGTTATTGGCGCTGGCCTGGTTGTAAATGACTGGTGCGCGTTCACCGGCCTTGAAACCACGGCCACCGAAATTAGTGTGATTGAAGCAGCTTTCAGTCCGTCTTGATCGTTCATCTGCATCCTTGGAGGAATGCTGACTGCTTGCCATCTTTTTTTTTTTCATAACAGAACTACAAGGCCAAGATTCGACCGCCGTCATCGGAGAGATGCGCGATTCGCTCATCGACAACTGGGCATGACCGTCATGCCTGCCTGCCTTGGGCTAGAGACCCACATATCTTACACGTCGTACATGTCAGATACGTCGTATGTATGCTCTGGCATCACATCTTTCCCTCATCGGTCGCATCCGTATCGATTATTACTTGCATATCATCTTTCTGCTGTATTGCCTTACGTGCAACAGAGACGCAAGAGAAAACTGTGACATTAGAGACTTTGGACACTCAACGACACCACATGTACAGACGAAGTCAATTTTCATTGATAACGAGGAGAGTCAACCATCTCATTATCTACGGACAGAAAGTGATCGTCCAGGTGTGCGAGCCGGCGCCGCATGCTCGGACAGGTGAGTCATTGCCGCATCCTGAAAGATCCTGCGAAGGGCCATCAGCGCCAAAATTCAATAAATCTTTCATAACCAACGTACGCCAATGGGATAAGCATTCTTACACCCGCAGTTGGGATTGGTGCATGTCACAGTCTCACCACCGTCGACTGCGATCTGCAATCCTTGGGTGAAACCCTGCAAGAAAGCACGTTATTGGATGCCTTGATCCTGATATCAATGACTCTGACCTGAATATTCGAAATGTCGTATGCCTTTGTTTCATTCGAATTGCGTCAGTTTACGTCGAGGAGAACGAAACCATCAAATGAGCTCTGACATTAGGAGTGAAGTTATTCCCGGTGTCCAGATTGAACTCCGTCATGGAACAACCCTCGCCTTTTGCGCCACAACCCCTGCCTGCATCAAAGACTCGGCCGTTCCACTAACGACAGAATAATAGTCAGGAAATCACAGAATAATCGTCAATATAGTGTTGCGTTTGTTCGAAAATGGGGACTGCTCCGACCTGAGCATTTACGGTAAGGGCTTGGGACTGCCCTTTGCTCAATGTGTGCGGTTGCGGGCCAGTGTAAGGTATAGCGGGGTTTGGCTAGATAGATGGATGGATTGCGGGTAAATCAGAATATGAGATAGGCGAAAGGTCAGTTCATGAACTGACCACTCCTCCTGATCCAGGAGTCGTGCAACGCGGGGAGTATCCGCAAGAAGTGTCCGCGATGATGGGTTGAATAACATAGTTGCAATTGTTAACCATGTTGACTGCGCGAGCCAGAGAAGGAGAACAGAGACAAGAGGAACGTCAGTGTCCCTGTGCATGGCATGCTGAAAAACGAAAGGACGACATGGGCGTACAGGTGTGAGCGCGGACGGTTGCGGCGAGCGAAGCAACAAGGGAAACAATGATGGAGAAATGGCGCATAGTTTCCTGAGATCTTGGGGTCTTCAACGATGTCTGCCAAGTCGGTAAAGCAGGCCGTGGAAGAGCAGATGATGGGAATAGAGATCTTTTAAATCACGGATGGCGCGTCGGTTGGGGAAAACCATCAAATTCTCTTACGCTGCACCCGGCTGCCGCGACGAGAAGAACGGAGGAACATAGCAGCATCCGTAAGAGACTCGTGATATATTTATATTGCTGCCAAATGCGAACGAGTCGATAGCGATGATGTCCTAGCACAAGCAGTGTGCCGATAGCCTGGGCCTCCGAATCGGAAGCGGAGAAGATCACAATGCAAGAACTAGCACACGTCATTAGGTGAGTGAGATACGAGCAACGTGTAACGTGGTCGATACTGGATGCTCCATGGTGACGAGGAACAGCTATAGCCCTTCATGTGGTGGACAACAATGTGGACTTCTCCGAAAGGATGCGAACTAGCGGGTGACGCAGTGACGTATTCATCACAATTCCGAGGTGTGTTTTGGCAAGGTAATCACGGACCTCCTACATTGTGGTGGTTTTCTCCTTTTAATTCTCAAGTTGCCAGGGCATGATTTACTGTTTTAATATGTGCCGTTGAACGCACCTGGGCGGTTGTTGTCGTATGAGGCGTAGACAATGCCTAACGTTACAGGCAATGGTCCCAGCGCTAGTCCTGTCGTAGTCTACCGTTCTGCATGAGGTTCGAATTGTATCAAAAGGCCCTCGAGCACGCCTTGACTACCATCTGAATAATGGGATCAGGTGTTGGCTGAAACAAATCAATTCGCATGAGATGAGATCATGAACCAAGTATCAATGGATCACAATGTGATGGGTCCGAGGCCAATCTAGCTTTTAGGCACATGGCAATGAATTCTCTATCATATGCATGTTGCGACACAAATACACACTTTGCCTGGCCGCTAACGAGCTTCTTGTGCGGCGAGGAGGAAAGACCGCGAGGAATAGTTCGCGGCATGGCATGCAACCTATTCGAGACTGATGGGCTCGGGGTTTGTGAACGAGGCCGAACCTTGAAGCTGAAACCGTCCGAGGCTCCCGTCCGATTCCTCATCTATATCTTGGGTTGGATGCGTTGACCTGGTTTTGCATGTCCATCGCGGTCACGCTCTAACATCATCATGTCATGAGAAACGCGCAATCACGCGTTTTGTCGCCTGCCGTTGCATTGATAGTCTTTCTTTGCTGGGTCCGCGGGAGTAGGCGAAGATATGTGCAAGGATGTGGCAGGTGTGGGGGAAAGCCCGAAGGGCTTCCGGACTGGCAAGCGTCTCAGGAGGAGGACGGGACGAGCTGCGCGGGGCGGGATGGGCAGCTCGTGGAAGCTCCTTTCCGAGGAGCGTGGCGCACTTGCCGAGTCAGGTGCGCTACCGGTGGGGGGGGGGCAGGGAGAAAGGATGCTTACATCATCCCCTGCTCCCCTCGCCCCCGGCACTGGGGGCCACCGCCAACCCGGGCGGTCCCGGCGGGGGGGGGCGCTCGGGGCGGGGGGGGCTGCCCGTTTCGCGCGTTTCCGCCCGCCCCCCCGCCCGTCCTGCGCTTGTGCTCCGCCTCCTCGGGTCCGTGCTGCCTCCGGGCGCCGAAGTGTACTGCTGCCCGGGGGGCCTTCTTGTTTCCTCTGGCCCCCTCCTGGCTCGCTCCCTCCGTCCGCTCGTGTGTGGAGAGGAGAAAGTGTCGCCGTCCGGCTTGTTACATCATCCCCTGCTCCCCTACAAAGACTACGCTCTACCCTCGCTCGTGCCTCGCTCGCTCTAGACACAAATGATACTCACTAGACTCAGTCATCCACCACACCTCTCGTGCTCATATGTTAGCTGCTCACATAATAAACAGGAGGCTGACAATGGCCAATATTAGGGAGCAAGCAATCGCAGTCAGCCCCCAGCTCCTTCCTTCTCCTGACTACCACCTTCAACTCCCCACATGGCCGTGATCTCCAGTACCGAGACCGCAATTGCGATTAGGGCGACCTGAACGGCGGCTTGAGGAAGCCACCTTGCTCCTTTGTCGACGACGCCGACGCGATCAGCAGGTCCTGCTCACGGCGATGTTTCTTTCGCAGATGCGAGTCGGAACAGAGCAGATTTCCGTCAGCTCTTTGATGAGTTGCTTGTATTATATGAGCGGAAATAGGTGTGGCGCGCGGTCCGCACTTGACGCCGACGACGAATCGCATCGACTGCGAGGCTCCACACGGTCACCGCACAAGCGGCTGAATTGTCGCGACTCTGCAAGATTTGCTCGCTGTGGCGGCTTCCCTGGCCGTTGCGACGAAGGACAGCCACGGTTGAGGCCTTTAACAATGATGAAGGCCTGAAACAGCGAGAGAAGCGGCTGGTCTGGAAGCTGGGTAACTTGAAGAGTAGGATGGGTTGAATAGACCGGCAACGTGGGTGGTTTCCCTGCTTTCTTCCCGGCTTCTCAAGATCAAAACTGGCCTCCGGCGGAGGAGCGACGACTCAATCAATGTGTTGTCTTCACGGTGCAATCGATAACGAAAGACGTGCTGGAGCGGACGGTCGAGTCCTTGATCCTTCGTTGTCGCGATGCACAGCCATCCCAAGATACGGATGTGATTCGCGAAGTTTCTCTCTGCGAGGATGACAACGATTGGCCCGAGAAGTTAGACGATTCCTTGTCCACCACGAAGATCTCGACGAATTTTCGAACGAAAATTTACGGGTACACGTTCCCCGATACATGAACCTCGCAATACTAGCCTGCCTGGAAGGCTCGGTATGATGGGTTCGGGGTCGGGTGGTACTCGCGCCTCTTCATAAAGAGCTAACTTTACGAGCTAGCTTGAATGGCCGAGCGCCTACTCTACATCTGCCTCACCATGGCGATCTAGAAGATCGACTATCAGAAGTCTCACAAAACATTTAGAAGATACCGAACGTTACGATTCGGACTACAAGTCCTCACGGCGAGGGGGTGAAGGAGTCGGCGCGTTCGCAAGGTCTCTAGGTCTCTCGAGTTCCAAGTCCACGATACACGCGTTTCGGAGATGTTCGGATCGCTTTAATCCTTTCCTAACAAAAGTTTACCGCACATCTCATGAGGACACGGAACAGCAAGAATAAGGGCGAGGCGGCTGAAGCGATCGATTCGTTCTACATACGATGTAAGCGTACAAGGGGAGTCCACAGCTGCGTGACGGTGCTCCGAACAACCCAACTCAGTATCCTGAGCACATGGACGTGTCCTCAGCCACTCGGGAGCAAAGAATGCGTCAGACTCTGGGGGCATATTCTGAAGGCACGAAGGCGAGTGGTCGCGACAATGGGACAATGACCCTATTCTTGTGGTGGTTTTCGATACTCCTGGTTTCCGCGGCTGGACCTTCGTGCGGGACAAGGATCACCTGGAGCACGCACAGTAGTTCCTCGATACGGATGGTCACAGTAAAGCGGGTGAATGGCTCATTCTTACCCGTGCTTCTCAGGACGCAAGTGTCTATCAACAACCTTGTGGCCGTTTTTCGTGCATTGTATAATAACGCCGAGTTCCCAACCTTTCCCTGCAATCCTCAAAAGCAACATGCGGTCTAGGCAATTGCACGCTTTGCCCCCTTCCGTCCAAATGACATGGAGCCTCTGTCCCCGCAGCAGGGCGCTACGAGAACAGCAGCAGTCTTGAATTCTTCCTCGCTGCCCCAACGGCGATTCTTGGCGGAAAGGCTCTTGATATGCATTCTCCAGTCAGTAAACCTCGTTTACGAACAAGAGTACTTGTGCTGAGACGGACGGAACAATTCCTATTATCCTCAAGAATGTCAACGCCTTCGATCTCTACATGACAAATAGACCTCAATGCATGTCTGGACGAGTTGAAACATATGTTACAAATCGTGAATGCGACGCGCAAAGTACGACGAAGCGGCTTTTAACGATTGGCGGTTATTTCACGGGTTCTATCTTCTCCAGCCCATTCCCAGGACCTATGCAATCACGCTATTGGCCGGCTGTCTCGACGAAACCTTGAGCCTTTCCTCATTTTCCTGCAAGCTTATGTATTTCAACGTGTCATGCTTCTCTTCTATGTCCCTTGTCAATGCGTGGATTGATCGCGAACTGTGCTTTTGCCGTAACGAGAAGAATAGCCTCCAGGTGCTATTCATTTGATGTCGTTGCTATCGGTGACGATTGTTCCAAGGGTGAACGGACATAGCATCCAAATGAGAACTTGCCGTTGAAGGTTGCTGTATAGCCAGAGCGAAAAACGTATCATTGCAAGGAATTTTAGCACAGAGAATGATGAGGCGGGTCAAAGGAATGTTGCTTTGGAGGACTCAGACTGCCAATAAGGGGTTGGGCGGTATCCTGGGATGTGCTCGGTAAATCAAACTCTTCTCTACGATAGCTGGCCGAGAACCCAAAAGCATTAGACGCTCTTGTGCGAGTATTGGAGATCAGGAACAATTTGACGACAGAGATCGCTGTTTCGGCCGCCCTTGAAGCTCGATTCACGACCAATAGTCATTTGAATGTGTTCAATTGCCTCGGTATCCCTTTCGACTTGTCCAAACACGTCTGCCTTGCGAAACCATCGTTGTGATAGACTTACATGTTAAGGGCAAGGAGGCCAGTGCAACACCACGCTATTGACAGGATTTAGAATTTTTTCCCCCCGCAGCCCAGCGAAAGAGTCCGTTGAGCAACGGTGAGCCCGAGCTCGGAAGCACAGGATCCAAGTTCCGTCTCATCGGGCAGATGTACATATCGGCGCACTAACACTGGCGGTCGACAACTACCTCAGTGTGTCATGAGAGGTGATCGATAGAGCAATACGGTGAAACGGGTATTGTTGTTTATGCTTGTGTGGCGCTCGCCTTGTTTTCTCCAAGAACGCCTCGGGTTTCAAGGTGAAGCAACGGCGGCATGTTACCAAATGCAGAGAAATAACGGCTTTGTGGATGTAGAGCTCTCTTCTTGTTTCTTTATCCCGAAGGGGTTGCTAACGACATGAGAGGAGTAATCCAAGCATGTTTTCCAGATGAGGAAAAGTGCCATTGAAACTTGGACCGAAAGCGTCAGCTATCAAAGAAAGCAGCCGTAAAACTGTAAGTCAATCGCAGGCCGGAAATAGTGACTACGCACTGACTCGGGTTTTTGTATTGAGACAGAAAAGGTTAAGAAGCAAGACGATGACAGCGCTGTCCGTTTCTTTTGATGTAAAGAAAACGTGGTGGCGGCGTTGCAAAGTTGATAGACTTCGGTCGTTGTGCGGGTTGCGAGGATCCGTTCGAGATGAGGCTGTTTTGTACGTCTCATAGTCGGACTGTCGGTGTACTCAGTTTTCTAGAATGGAGTCTGAAGAACGGAGGAGGCCGCAGAAATGAATGGAGGGAACGGAGTTTGGGGCGTTGAATGATCGAACGGGACAGCCTCATGCATGCTCTCCTCAAAAACCTCCTGCTCTCCTCATGTCCGACGGCTGACGCCCTTGTTTTCCCCTCTTTCTCCCATCGCCGCCCTTCCACGCCAGATACGCGTTGCTAACGTGGATTATAATCGTTGATTCGCAGCCTTATCTGCTTCGCAGGACGCTCCTTCCTCATTTCATCCTCAGACGGTTCGCCTTCGTTCACGACCACCTTTACTTTGCGAGTCCCGGTCTTCATTCCCTCCTTGCAACACCAGCCGCTGTTCTTCTTGTCTCTTACCCTGATTCTTGTTGTTTTCGCTTTATTTTAACCATATCAAGAGATGACCATCATGGTAGCATCGCGAGCGGGGTCGGGGTTGCCTGCTGCACAATCTCCGCGAATCAAACGAAAGCCACCTCCGACTATAGATATCGACAAACGCTATCCCTCTCCAGACCCCAACGATCCTTTTGCGCCCTTGTGGGTCTTGCGCAATCGCTCTTCCAACGTGTCGTTGATCGCCGCGCCCAGATCGCCCGTCTGCGCCTCTTTTAAGCATCACCGCTCGGCCAATAGGACGCGATCAGTGGACCTGTCCCATCTGAGAGTCCCATCCCCCGACATGCTCGTATCAGACAATGGCGTGTTGATGTCGCTCGACGTCACTACTACCATCCAACAAAGCCACTATCGAAGGCGGTCCCAATCAACTCCACCTATTCAAGTACCGCAGTTCACCTCCCCGGGTCCCTCACCACTAGCATTTCCCACTCTCCAGTCGCATGTTGCGTCTTCATCAACAGATCTTGATCATCTCGAGACGCCACCAGTCCCCAGTCTTCTGACCGACACTAGAACGAACAGTGACAGCAGCAGCACTGATGCAGAACATGTCCCATCTGTCGCAGAGCTGAGCTTCAATTCTAGAGAGCCCCCTCATAGGCCCACGACTGTGCTCCCCTATCGCCATCCTAAATTCACCCTTCTCTCAAAACGGAAGGCGCGCAGCGACCTCGGTGGCTTGCACGACGCGCATACTCTGTCAGCCGCACCCGACAGCAGGATTCCCTCTGGAGGAGCAGCACACAGACACATCGCCGACAAGGCATTGATTTCGTCCCCGCTAACGGCTGGTGGAAGCGCCTGGCGCCGACATCATCCCTGCCACTCCGTAGACGAGGGCCTCGACCGGCAGCCAGAGATGCGCCATTTCTTCAAGTTCAGGCGCCCCGTCTCCTCGGATGCGCCCATCCCACTTGAAAAGCTCACCGCTCTCTCCCAGGAACAAGAGACAGACGCGGCATTTGAACGCCCTCCTGTCTCCGCCGTCTCTGCTTCTAATAGAACAAACTCTGACTCATCTTCGTCCTTCGTTCACGTCGCCAATCCCTCTAACCATATTTCGGAGAAAAATAGCAACAACAACGGTGCAATGGATGCAAGGAAAAGGCGGCACAAGGTGTCCCCTTCGGCGTTCTCCTTCCTCTCAAACAACCGCCTGCACGCGCCCAAAGGACCGCGCAGCCTCAACGGGCACTCACATCTCTTAACGCAACGGCACGAGCACTCTCAGTCCGAGCACCCCCTCCACGTCGTCCAGGCCGAATGGGCTAAACCGACGCGCGAGCAGCTCGCACACGCCGCCTCGCTACCCGTTATAGCCGAGTCCGGCGTGCGCATGACGTTCGGCTCGCTCTTTGCCGCGCAGCGCACCGTTGTCATCTTCATCCGTCACTTTTGGTGCTCGTTCTGCCAGGATTACATGTCCTCGCTTGTGCAGCTCGCCCAGCCCGAATCGATGTATGTGCAGGACGAAGCGGACGCGTCAAGGCGCGCGGCTTTGGATGAGTTGGCGGAGGAAGGTGGGGAGGATGACATGAGCCGCGAGAGAGGGAAACAACGCGTTCAGCTGGTCGTCATCGGCAATGGCTCGCACACCTTGATCACTAAGTACAGGCAAATGTTCGATTTCCCGTTCAACATGTACACGGATCCGAGCCTGGCTGTGTACACTGCGCTAGGCATGGGCAAGGATGGCGCCACGAACGTGGAGCACGCGGCGCAATGCGCTTCTTTCAGCTCGCTGGCGCATGATTCTCCTTGTGATACAGGGAAGGCGGACGTGAGACCTGATGGTGAACGGCGGGTCACGGAGGCAGAGAGCTATGTCCGTCATGGCCTTTTGAGCGGCATCGCGATGGTTGTTGTGCGGGCGTTGAAGATGGGCATGCCGGTGTGGGAGAAGGGTGGCGACATTGCGCAGTTGGGTGGAGAATTTGTCCTTGGTCCTGGGTCAGTGCGCCTTCTCACTCTTCAAGATCAATGCACTGATGAGGATTTTATGCGAGGCAGTTTGATATGCACGTATGCTCATAGGATGCAAAATCCAAAGGGACATGCACCGGTGCGCGACGTCTTGCGCGCCGCGGGCGTCAAACCTCCGCCCTTGCCGTTGTTCAAGTCGCCAATCCTATCTTCCTCGCGCCCGGACAAGCAGACATTTTCCGTCCTGCGGTCCCAAAATGAACTAAAGCGCCTCCCTCGAGCACTCTCCCCGCTGCCCTCATCGACTCTCGCTTTTCCGCGCCGGAAGAACTCGCAGTCCGCCCCAGCCCCAGCGCCCGCAACGCTACCAGCCAAGATTAAATCCGCACAGACTCTGCAGAGATCTCCTTCGGCGGTTGGTGCACGCGTGCCTGTAGTCACAGTAACAGCCACGGGAACGGACCATGACGACGACCACGAGCGCGCCAAGCGGCGGAACAGCCTCACCGAGTTCGGCATGGCGAGCCTATTGACGACGCACCGCCGGCGACCCTTCGTCTCCGTGACGTCCAGGGGCTCGTACAAGCCCGAGCCCAGCGGCATCAGCAGCATGAGGAGCATCGACGCGGGCGATTGCGACCAGCTTGCAAAGCAGGTGCATCGCCAGTCTTCGTCCTCCTTCGGGTTCATGTCGAGCGAGGACGAGGCCGAGTGGATGGCGGAGCGGACCAGGAGCCTCGAGCGGCTGAGGGAGAAGAAGATGCTACGGCGAGGCGGCAGCACGCCCAAGCTCGCCGAGCCTGCTGATGCTTCTTCCCATCTGGCGGACACCACCCCCGATCGATCCACGTCTACGCCCGACTCTCGTCGCTCTCGCGACGATAACGATGACGACAATACCAGCACTTCCGCTTCCGTCGCCAGCAGCGCCGAGGAGCAAGAGAGCGACCGCGATCGCGCGGAGGAGAGCGACTCGGAGCGCGGAATCAGGTTCAGGGCGCCGTCGTTGGAGGAGTTTGGGCCCAAGCCTGTGGGGCTCGCGATCGGAGCCGCGTCTGACGTGCTCGTTATAGGCTTTGATCGAAAGGCGGCGTTCGATGAGCGCAACGAGGAAGGGCGAAGGGACGAAGATGGGAAGGTGGAGCTCGATGGCGAGGCTAAAGCTTCAAAAGAATCCCGTGCGGAGGATGTCAGACCTGCTCCAACAAAGAAGAAAGGCTACTCTGTCAAGTTCGCAGTGGACGAGCGTGATTAGGCTAGCCAGCTCACTACACAAAACACTTGAAGAAGGATAGGAAAGAGAAGGGAAAAAAAACGAACGAGAAAGCCCCAGTGCCAATCAGTGTGATTCATTCACTTGCCAATCAACAGTGTATTATTTCTCTCGTATCGCGAACCCACGCGAGCGTGGGCGTACTTATTAGCGTATGTATCCAGACATAATTTCTACCAGCCTTGTTATCCTCGATGGTCTCTCAGGGCAGGGAAACCAACAATCGAAATTGCATGCGGCATTGTATTCAGTATCATGTATGCACAACCTCTAGCTGACATTAAGATGCGAGATCTAAGTACCCGTTGAGATAATTCGTTCCGAGTGAAAGAAAAACAAAATTGCATGTGTATTGGAATCTGATGTGGTCGTTGGGTCAAGAAGCTGAAAAACAAGCAAACATGTAAATGTGCCTGTTGAGAAAAGGCGGTGAGCACGAGGACACGATGGCTGTCAACGAAACCGGGCTCACCATGTGAGTAACAAGAAGGATCGGTAAAAAGAACGACCGAAAAAAAAGCGTTTATGGTATTCGAAAACATCAATGTGGAGGTTCGCAATTTCCGAGCTTTGGAGCACCCGAATGATCAGGTTCCAGCATCAACTAAAGAAAGAGGAAAAAAGGAAAAGGAAACGATTTAGAGAGCGTTTGTTGAAACAGATCGAAGCGTTGGCTATAACACCCACCCTGACGGTCTGAACGGATGTGTACGCCGCAGCGGCGAGCCCAAAGATGATCATCACAATATCAGCGATTTTCCTCCTTCTCGTGCGCGCACAGGCCTTGTAGTGCAGCATCGCGGGGTATACATAACAAAGCGGCACGCTGAAACAACGCAACGAGTCAAATCCACTGTCCAAACGGAACAACGACATTACGACGACACTCACCAAGCGGCGCTCCCGATGAACGCGACAAACTTGTCCAGATCCGCAGCGCCCCACCAGCTGATAACGGTGCAGAGCATGACCATGGCGAACCTGAACACGTTCTTGAGCCACTTTACGCGCACGTCCGCCTTGCCGCTGCGCGTGAACAGGCCGTTCTCGAGGATGCGCACCGCGGGGAAGAGCTGCAGCGGCACCGAAAGCAGGATCGCGAGCGAGTAGAGGAATTGAACCTGTGGCCCAGAGAGAAATGTCAGGCTTATTCGGTAGGTGTTTTTCTCAAGAGAGGACGTGACGCACCGATTGCACCATCTTGCTCTCCGAATCGAGGTTGACCAGCACGACGGTCTGGATCTCTGAGCCGAATGTGAGATAGGCGAGGACGCCAGCTCCGCCGAACAAAACTTGACAGCAAGCGTCGGTTTCAGCACATTGAGGAGGGGAAAACAAAGGAGATGGTCTTGAACTAACCCGTCAAAAAAGCCATGACGCCCGTCAGCACCGCCGGAAACTTGTGAGGTTCCCGCATCGCGTCGGTTATAGGGATGACCTGGGCGAAAATGAGACATTAAAACCAGGATGGAGAACCAAAAGAGTGGAAGCACTCAACCAGTCCGATGCCCTCAAACGAAAACACCGCCGTGCTGCAAAGAACAAAAGAAGCGTCTCAGCGCAAAAGCAACACAACCCCCCACACACCACCAACGTACCCGACAAAAAGCGGAAAATCCTTCGGATTAAACAACTTCACGTCCGCGACGCCCCTCGTGGACAGGATATTGATCTCGCTGCCGAAAATGTACAGCAGACCAGCAAGGATGAACGCGTCGGCGACGAGCGCGGTGCTGCTCAGCTTGGCGAGATTTCGCACAAGGGCAAGAGGGAGAAAGACGACGAGCTGCATGAGGATAAAATACGGCACCGAGATGAGCTTGATGCAGTGGGTGATGCCCATCACGAAGGCCTGACGGTGGAGAAAGCGGGTCAATGAGTGTTTTCGATGAGGGAGGATTTGAACATACTTGCAAGTTTTGCGCAACAAAGATCGTGTATGCGCATACAAAGCCGAGCTGCGAGAGGACGATGGAGCCAAGAATAGTGTACCGCATCCAGGGACCGTAAAGCGTCCCGCCGATATCTGAAAACAGTTTCATCAGCATCAACGACGAAGATTTGCGAGACCACATGCGTACCGCCAAAGCTTCCCGAAACAACAAATTTGGTGTTGACAAGGAGCAGGAACGAATACAGAGATATCATGGCGATGAAGACGAACAGGACGGAGGAAAAGAGGATGCCGCCATTGTAAAACCTATGCGATGCGATGGTTAACTAGGAAAAAGAAGACATTGGAGTGATGTAACGCAAAAGGACTCTTGCGCTTTGCCCAGGAACAAGACTCCTGTCCCAACAAACGATTTCAACAACTATCAAGCGCAACGAAAAGTGAGTCTCGACGACAAGAAAATAGAGCGATGCAACGGACCATGAGCACCGCTTGCGTGACTGTCGCGTTCCCTCTGGGGCTGACCGACAGCCTCCGCCGTCTCGATCTCGAGCGTGATCGACTGATCAACGGCGTCGTCTCAGCCGCCTCTTGGGCCTCCATCGCGGCAGCCACCTCCGCAGCGGCTTCGGGTATGTTCTCCTCCAGATCTCCCTCCTTTTCTTCCTCCTCCTCCTCCAGGTCTTCTCCAGCCTATAACGAAAAAAAAAACAAGCAAAATAAGAACGCAGCACGCGACGAGAGTCAGAAAAGAACGTACGAAATGGCCAAACAGCAACAAAAAGTCGATAAAGTTGTTGAGCACCCTCGGCTCGTCGACACCTTGCTCGTTGGCGCGCAAGAGGACAAAGTTGCGCCTGAACCCGCCCGGTTCGTGAATGTGCTCGAATGCGGGGTCTGGTAACTGGCTTGGACCAGCAAACGAAGCCGAGCGTACCCGCCCCGCACGGCGTTGGTCCGCATGCCACTTGTATATGTCATGGCTGATATAGGAAACGCTCAGAATCTCAGAAGCGAGAGGTAGAGGACACTCACGTCACGTCCGCACCAGGAGCATGGTATGGTATGGGAAACAGCTCAGAATCTTCCCTCCCAGGCCCGATCGAGCTCCCGCGGCGTGAATGCGCGCCCTGCTTACTCCCATTATCCGAAGATGACGGTGTGACGGATTTAGCCTCTCCCCCGAGTCCGCCGCCGCCGTTATTGTTATTGTTGTTCTGCTGCCGCTCATGTTTCGAGACCAAATGCCGCCGAAGAACACGCAGCTTCTCTTCCTCAGGGAGGTCGTCCAGATCGAGCAGAGCCGGCGTAGTAGTCCCACTACCCGAGTTGTTGTTGGTCGCATTGAGATTGTTGCCACCAGTTGGCGCCTGGACCGAAGAAGACGAGGACGCAGCCAACGCGGCTTCTCTCGCAGCAGCTGTGATCCCACCAACCGCGAGCGGCCTGAGACCCCTGCCCGGCGAGGACGACAACGGAGACATCGCAGCCGCAACCGAGCCAACCGCCACCGACGTCCCCGGGAGCGACACGCCCGAAGCCGACGCAGATGCCGACACAGGTCCCGGTCCCGGTCCTGATCCCGAAAGTCCAGCAGCGTTGCTGCGCGGCAGGGGAATGTTGGGCAGCGGCGGCGTCCCGCCGTACTGCGCTCGAAGTGCTCGGAGGTCTGGCGTGCCACTGAGCGGCGTCGGCGTCCCGGCGAGCGAGACGCGCCCAACGGGAGCTCCTACAGTGCCTGCTATCCCACCCAGGCCAGTTCCGGCGCTCATTCCTGCACTTGCACCTGCAGCGCTCGCTCCCTTTCCATTACCATTTCCAGTTTCATCCGGCGGCTCAGGGGCCTTGAGTCTCGGACTCTTTATCGACAGAGGTTGCGTAGGTGAGGATGCCATTGCGAGTGGGAGGAAGGGAGGGAGTGGGGCAGGGGAAGAGAGTGTCAGTTTTTGGAGCCCGACTGGAATGGAATATGGGATTTATAGAGTAGAAGAAGCGCGATCACCTTTTCTGGGGTGCCGATGGCCATTCGGGATTACGTACGACCCACGTGGTCTTTTGATTTTGACTTTTTCGTTGTTCGACGACTCGGATACGACGATGAACGAGACCAGCAAATATGAGGCTCGTCTCGTGAAAAATACGATTCGATTCTTTTCCAGGATTCGGAACATGGCACGGAGGAAAAAAAAAAGAACACACGGAACGAGTCACCTGCTACTGTCCTGCCCACCATTCTCGTGTCCACTCGATCACTCTCTCAGCCAACTCTTCACATTGCCTCTCCCTTTCACCGGGGTCCCCGACAGACCCCATCCCGGCGCCAACCTTGTCCCTCTCACACCCGCCCTCAGCAGCCTCCCATTCCTTCCTCCTCTTCTCCGCCTTGCGCTCGCGTCCCCGGACCCACGCCTCTCCAACCGCGTCCGCCCAATCCCCGTCTTCGTACGCCTGCCGCGAGAGCTCCACCGCGACGCCCTCCCGGTCCAACAGCAAGTGCAGTCCATGCTCCTCGATGAACAACGGCCTCGAAACTTGCGCCCGAAGGAATGACGCGAGAGATAAGATAAGAGAAAGACAAAAAGAAAAGCGTTGTCGGTGTGCATTCAATCGTTATCATTCGTCGACACCACCGAGGAAAAACGAAACAAAAAGCATGCCATGAGATATCGATCGATCAGTCCTCGAGCGCCACTTCTGATAAGCACATTGGAGCAAAAAAGACGCACCAAAGACGAACGGCGTGCACGAATCAATGCATTCCGATACAGTTCCATATCCCTAGATAACGCGCGAAACAACAAAAAACAGGATCAAGCTTTCAATCGAAAACTCCACGAAGCTCATGAACGAACCAGTTTGCCCAGCAACACGTCCCCGACCGCCGTCAGGTCAGGCATGTACACGTCCTTGGGCGCGATAAAGAACCGCTCCGGCAGGCCGCTTCTTCCACTGCCGTCTTCCCCAGGCAACCGAATCTGATGCTCCGCCACTCCGCACACGATGGCGATCCAGGTCTCCGGATCAGGCAGCAGGCGCGCCTCAACCTCCACATCCTCGCCATCCCCTTCGTCACTCTCCTCCACGCCTTCAGCACTGTCTTCAACACCAGGTCCGTCAGGCCCCAGCTCCCGAAATCCCTCCGTACGCTCGTCCGGCGTCGGCGGGAGCGTCGTAAGGACCGGTACAAAGCCCACGCCGTGCAACGCATCCCGATCCCCATTCAAACGCACCCCCTCATCCCCGTCCAACGGCAACATCGGCGCAGGCAAGCTCGGCACAGCAGGCACGAGCGGCTTCGGAAGCGGCAGCGCAGGCGAGGGCGCCAGCACCGCGCCCCCATCCGGACCCGGGCTCGCGCTGACGGATCTGCGCAACGCCGACCTCTGCAACGCCGAACGCAAGGATGCGGTCGAGCTCGTGCGCGACAGCGATGCCGGGCTTCGACTGCGACTGCGATTGCGGCTGCTCGGCCTGCTGCTGCTCGTCGTCGGCGCACGGAACGCCTGCCCACCAAAGGACACGATCAGGATCTTCGTACTCGCGGGATCGTGCAGCGCGGGTGGGACGCCGATCGAGGACAGAAATTTGGTGCGCCCCGCTGGCGTGTGGATCAAAGGTGTCGGCGGTCGGACGAGCAGCGGCGCGGGGATAACGGTGCGGGGTATGGTTATGCGTCTCTGCGGCTCAAAGGCGTCTCGGAACGGTACGCTCGCATGCAGCTCATGTGCCTCTTTTGCGCACCCGCTCAAGAAACGTTCCACCTCGGGCCTCAACCTGCCCGTCCTCGGGTCGACCCAGTCCTGCGCGGGGAGCGCGGGACGCACAAAGAACGACGGGATGGGTATGCACCCGGGGAGGAGCAGGAGCAGATCCGCACAGCGGTACCCGTCAAAGATCTGCCGCACGAGCGGGTCGAGCTCCGCAAGCGCGATTGGTGCGTCTGAGTCTGGGTCCGGTCCTCGCGGCTGGCCGTTTGGGAGGAGCGAGGGGGCGACTAGGTGGTCGCGGTCGTCGTCGTACGAGAAGGAGGAACACTTGGGTATATCGTCTAGTGTGGGTATATCGTTGTCTAGTATCGGCGTTGAGAGAAAGCTGTACACCGAATCGAATGTAAAGTTGGTTATCAAGACCGAGGGTATCCCCGCCGCCTTGGCCGCCAGACTGGGATTTTGCATTGCCATCAAACACGCATAGACTCGAAACCGTTTTCCGGGACTCACCATCCCAGAAACGCAGCGTCGCTCAAGACGGCGCTCGCCCCGACCTGAACGAGCCACTCGCGCTCAATCTCCAACAATGCGTCCTTGCTACGCAAAAAACGTTCCAGCGCCTCGACGCTCTTCCTGCGATCCACGCGGTACCTAACAAAAAAAAAAAAAAACATTGCCAATCGCCGTGAGGACTAGGAGGAAAGGCGTCGAAGCAGAAGAAGAACACAGGACACCAAGGAACCACGAAACACGAAACACGCACGCGAGGGGTTGGACGACGACGGGGTCGATTTCTGCGTAGCGGTATAGAGCGCCGCGCGCGATGCTATCCGCAAAGACGTGGCGCGGCGCCGAGGTGACGATGTGCACCGACGCGCCTTGGACGTCGAGCAGGTGCCGCGCGAACGCCGACACGCGCGTCGCGTGGCCGTATCCTGTCAAGAGCGAGAGCGAGAGGGGTTCGGAACGAACCGCAATGGGAGAGCGAGCGTGCAGCTGCGGACTCACCGTGTCCGGAGCAGTAATATGCAAAACAGAGCGGAGACATCCTCTCCAGGAGCGATGTGCCGTCAGGTTCCCCGCCGTCCGACAGCGTTTCTATGTTTCTAATAAGAAAAAAAAAAGGTGGGGCGGGTGGCTGCGTAAACGAAGGGAGGCCCGACTCTTTGTCGGTGTTGGGGGAAATAATCAGCCATGTAGAGATGTCATGTATATATTTTCATTCTCTTCTTTTACTGGGTGTTCTATGTACTACTCTCGGTTTTCACGCCAGCGCGTACCCGAGCGAGTCAGGCGAGCACTTTTTTTTTTTCCAATGTCACCGGAGCAGTGGAAGAGTTGAAGGAGGCATACAGCTTGAGATCCTCGAATCGCGAACACACCACGCATCCATGTCATCCCCGTCCTAGCGAGCTTTCGAAAGCGCCCAACAAAAGCTGTTGGATTCCACGAACGAATGAGCGGTATGACTTGCTCGCTTTGACAAATATCCAGTGCACAACCCCAAATTAACATCCAAGTGTCATATTTATTGAATGAGCAAAAATACGAGGAAATAGGGGTATTTATCCGGCTGTGGAGGGAATGTGAGGGGTGAAGTATGCAAACGGAGTGTCTAAGCACCCACATTGCAAGTGACAAAATGATAGAGTCTCACCATTAAAATGCTTCAGCGACGACTACAAACTCGACATCTTACAACCCCATTTCGGCTTTGATACTACGAGACTCATCATCTTCTTCAAAAACCGTCTTAGCATTAGGATTGAAGGACATTCCTTTGTGTGTGAGGACGAGAAAACAATGTTTCCCTTCGTAATCGCACGCGCGGATACGGGCTTTGTAGTCATGTTCACGAAGATAGAGGTTCCCATAGAGCATGTAACAATGCTTCTGAAGCTCAACACCTCGTTCACTAAACCACGTTTTGATTTGTTCAGGAGTGCACTTGTAGCCTCCAAGAATCATATAAATCCTGAGATACAGAAGGTGCGAGGAAAAAATCAACTCCGAAAACGAGCTTTGAAGAAATTAGGAGGCAACCTCTTTTTCAGGTCTTACGTGCGTGGGAAAGCAGGTCAAGTTGCCGAGTTTGCCGATGGCGGGACAGCCGGGGCTACCTAATGTTGACGTTGATAGCCAACTCGTTCATACGTTCTTATGCAATATTGTCTACCAACTGGTATAAATATCCGTATTGATGGCAGATGAGAAATGGCATAGAGAGCCCAGTCAGGCTCCAACCGTTCTATCTATTATATAACCATTTTACACGGTATATCCCAACTGTTTGCCGTTTATGTATAGGCCTCATTAGTGATGTGCCAGGCCCGGCTTCGAGCCGTGAGCCAGCCAGTGCCAGGCCATTTTGGACCTCACCGACGCGCCTTGGACGTCTAGCATGTGCCGCGCGAACGCCGACATGTGCATCGCGTGGCCGTATCCTGTCAAAGGCGAGAGGGGTTCGGAACGACCGCAATGGGAGAGCGAGCGTGCGCCGCGGACTTGCCGTGCCCGAAGCAGTAATACGCAAAACAGAGCGGAGACATCCTCTCCAAGAGCGATGTGCCGTCAGGTTTTCTGGCGGTTACGGACGAGTACGACGAGTGGAGGTGAGTCGAATCAAGTAAGCCAGCGGCTGACTAATATGGAAGGTGCAGAGAGAATGGGTGTTCACTCTCTATTACGGCGCTTTCGCCGTTTCACTTATATACGTTTTTAGTATTTCCAATCGTTATTTACCCTCGCGTCCTCCGTATTGGTCGTCCGGTTTGCCTTCAAGTCTAACAAGGTTCCCCGCCGTTCGACAGCGTTTCTATGTTTCTAGGGGAACAAAAAAGGTGAGGTATCACTAATCATCGTCAAGTCATGTAAGTAAACATAATCTGATAAGATAAGATGTCGTATACGGGACATCACACCCCGAATGCTGTGTGCGATGGCAGCCAACAAAACCGTACAAGACCCGCAGCAATGTAACAGACGCCGAAGCAATCCAATCCCCTACACATGTCCGCAGACTCGGACCTCCTCACGCTCACCTTCCATCCAGACAACCCATGCAACACCGTCATCAAAGACTCGAAGTCGGGCCTCGTCACGTACGAGGTCTTCACGACGTACGAAGAAACGGGTAAGAAGCGCACCATCACGAGCGTCAAGAACGCCGCTGGCTTCGTCATCGCGTCCTGGGAGTGGCGCGACGTCCGCTCAGACGTGATCACGTTCCATGGCCCCGGCGGAGACTCGAAACCGATCCCAACCAGCGCATGGCTGCACAAGAGCTTGGTGCCCTTCAAAGAGTGCGTTCTTATGCTTTTTCTCCTTTTTTTTTCCGCCCTTCTCTTCTGATTATAATTATAATTATTATTCGGATTTGCTGCTAGCACAGTCACACTTAAAGACGGAAACGGCAAAAAGCTCAAATGGAAAGGCAACGGAGCGGGTCAATCTCTCGAAGCAAGTAACCCCATCCCGTCTCCCATGCACACTGACCACGCCCTGACACAGTAAACAGCTCTACACCGACGACTCCAAAGACCTCCTCCCTATAGTCCGATTTCACCGTCCCGTGCGCAGGCTCAACAGATCCGCAAAGCCCGCCACGCTCGAAGAGGTCGAGCCCGCCAAGCTCGTGTTCGCACGGCGCCCCGGCGGCGGTAGTGGTGGTGGTGGTGGTGGCGGAGACGATCAACAGTCAAACGCGCTGCAGGACCTCGCCGTCGTGTCCTTCCTCGTGCTCGAGAAGCGCAGAAGGGGAAACGAGATCTCCGTCCTCAACCGTGCTGCCGCGCTCGCTGCGCCGGGAGCGGGCATTCTGGCAGCTGGCCCCCCCGGCATCACATCCTGATGCCTGTGTGGATACGCTTTTTTGCTTGTGACTTACGACTGTTATGTATGCGCGTCCGAAATCGATCATAAATGCTGTCATGAATCTGGGATACAGAAAGGAAAAAAAATTTTTTTTTGGAATACGAGCCCTCGAACCTCAGTCTAGCGACCTCCTTTCCAACAGCCTGGTAATCTCCCGATGCAGATGAAGCCATTCGGGGAACGTGACTCGCTGTTCTGCAGCGGGGAGGTTCCGCATCTCTATCAAGTAGTTGGCGAATCCTATGAGCGTTCCGTAGCGATACCTTTATGGTCTCGATCAGGGCAACATCGCCACAGCAGGAGGAGAATACATACAAATAGTTGACAGTGATGTTTCGCAGTTTGCGCTCCTTGTTGCTGCCCTTTTCACAAGCCTCCGTCTTGACTTTGTAGCTAGACACCGACAATGTCAGCGTTGCACGAATCGTGAACAACAAAAGCAACCGCGACGCAACTCGTAAATCGCCTTGCGCAAATTCTGCACGTCCTGCATCAGGTCTATCGCCCGGTCCGTCAGCTGCTTCGCGACCTTGCCGTGCGACAGCACGCCGACGAGCTGCAGGATCGTCTTGTACTCTCCCTTCAGGTACGCCTCCTCCTCCGACGGTCCGTCTATCGAGTCGTACGCCTCCACCTGCGGCTCGTACTGCGCTCCAGCAGCGACGGCGCTGTCCCATGCCTCCGCGTCCCATTGCATCGTCGACGAGATCAAGCACGCCGTTACCATCCCTGTCGTCGTTCGCCCCCGGCCCATCTGGCAGTTGAAGATAAAGTCACCCGCTTCGGACAGCCCAGAGCCGATGCGGTCCAGCAGTTGCGAAAGCGCGACGGGCAAGGGTGCTTGTTCGTCCGTCTGCATTCAAAGGTGGCAATTCAGCGACAACATCTTTCGATCAAAGGGAATGGACCCACAATGGCAACACGATCATAGTCAATCTGTCGAAAACGTATCACGATTAAAACAGAGGCCAGAAAGGAAGAAAAACGGACTCACCCTGTAACCTTCCTTCTTGATCAAATTAATCACATCCCTCGGCGTCATAATGTCGTCTTCGGTCACCGTCTCCCAGATCGGAATGATCGTGAACACCCCTGGTCGCTCCTCCACTTCGTCATGCAAAAGTATGCGACCATTGCTGTGCCTGAGTTCGCCGAGGACATCTTTCTTGAAGTTTTTTTCCATGCTTTCAACCACGGCCGTCGTTACTCCGGTCGCCCTGTAAATGGGCAATAGAGATTAGTTGTACCCTGAGAGTAGACGTTGACTTACTCGACGTTTTCCAAGGGCTTGTCCACGAGCCGAAGAACATGAGGACGTCCTGCGATGTAAATCACAGGTTCCTATAAGCGGTCAGAATCGATCTCGACCGATATTATACAAGCCCAAGACCCACTTCTCGCAATGAAGTCCAGAAAACCATGTTCTTTCCTCCAGGCCCGGCGTCTACTCTCTGTAAAGCTCTCTTGTACCTGCGCCGAACAAGTCAGTCTTGTAACCAACAAACCATATCAGATTCACCCTTCCACAGTCGGCATGCCACTGTCAAAGATAAAGTCAGTGAGATTGTCAAAGCAGTCAAGTCCGAAGAATACCTTCCGCAAACCATCTTGCCGTCGTTCACGTATTCTATAGCAACCTCCGTTCCATTTACAAGTGAGGATGGCGTCCTGAGTGTCAGAGGTACGCGGCGGAAATTGGGCGATCCTTCAATCCGCCTAAAATAGTTAACAGCAATGAAATGAATACACAGCGCGGGAAGTGAAATCGTGGCAACGCAACTCGGGAAGAGTCATCTTTTGCAAGTTGGAGAAAAAGTCGCTTTTGAGTATCGTCGACGCGGACAGGATGCTTCCGGAGCGGTTCATGACCACCTGCGTCACTTCATCAGGATCGGCCACGCCGGCTTTGGCGTCGGCGCGTTCGAGGGGTTTCAAGGCATCTAGACCTTCTGCAAGGAACAGCTCCTTTTCAAACGTCTTGATTACTGTCCAAGTCTTGCATATTTAGCAATGCATGATGAAGAGAAGAGGCTTGGCTCGGACCTGGCCTGCTTTTCACATACGACTCAAAGCTTTCAAACGATTGCATGGTGTCCGGTTCGGTAGATTGAAGATAGGATTGGAACACGATCAGCTCGAAATACCGGCGGAGGTTTTGTAAGCCTGAGGAGTACGGGACACTTCAGAAAGCCATTCATAAGTAGATGGGAGAGGGGCATTGCCTCTGTGCGCGTGAGCCCGCTTCTGTCGCTCGTCTACGGCCGCCTCTGCTAGGTTTCTCGATTCCTCGATAGAATCTCTGAGATTAAAAACGGCATCGCATTGGTCGATCGCATCATCGACGCTCTGTTTGACGGTCGGGCCTTTACGGACTACCCGAAGCAGATCTGTAGGGACGTGATCATTGAAGCCAACCCAGCAGTTGGAGGAAAGAAAGATGACTGACTATTGATCACTTGGTAGGAATGTCGAGGTTTTGCTCTGATTGGCTCGGCCGGCGGATTGGAAGTCATGGACGAAGTCCGTCTTCCAGCTCTTGGAGAAGTCACATTCGTCACCAGTTGATTGAATTCCAGCCACTGCCTTATCAGCACCAAGATGATCTGGAAGTGCAATTCAACGTGAAGCATGAAGGACTGTTTTGTACTTCAGGACACTCACAGACGCCAGTGTACTTCTGCCGCGCCCAAGCTGGCAATTCACCACGATGGGCGTAGTCGTCGAGGACCGCAGCATGACCTCAATGAGTTCGCTCAAATCAGAGAAGTCCGGAGGCCGCTCCGCGGTGATGGGTATACGGTTATATTGCAGGTCGATGCCGTTGGCAGCCTTCCGAACTGTCATTGCATCCTTAAGGACGACCACGTCTTCTTCCAAGACTTCTTCCCAAACGGGTACAACCGTTCCGTCGGATGTTTCTGTATGAAGCAAAACCCTTCAGGCAACGCAATGAGCCTCCAAAAAGAAACGACATAAATCCACGACCTGCCTTCCTCCAAAAGCTCTCAGCTCAGCAATAACATCATCTCTTAACCGTTCTTCCAAGACTTCGAGGCGAGTAGCAGAAATGCCTCCATAATCTAGCACAACGTCAATTGATGTGAGCTCTAGAACTCCAAGAGGTACACGCCTTTCATGTTGCGAAGCGAATAACCTTCCCTTCTCAGGCAGTAGGGGGCACCATTGATGTAGACGATAGGCTCCTCTCTGAGCGTTATCCATACGATCTTGTTGGCAGATGGGTGAGCATCCTTGATCCTTTGAACGAGCTCGTCGATAGCTTCTAATGTGGGCTGGCCAAGGGCATAGATGTTCGTTCGGGGGACCTGCCTGAAGTTGATCGCGCCTCTCACGGCGTGTTCGACATGGGATGATTCACGCAGCCATTGGTCGGATTTGAGAAGCGTCCTGACGTCAAGATTTGAGCCACCTGTATGTGACGAGAATGAGAGTTAGGACGAACCTCTCGCGAAGAATGATTCCGCTGCGATTCTGCACCCTTTTTCAACAAAAGGAGGATTAAAACAAAATCGATTCTAACCTTGACGACATGGTCGGAATATTCATCACCGAGGATTTGGCCACCAGCGATAGCAACCTCATTCTTCTTCCCGGGCACCAGCGACCTGTGCTCAAAGCTGGACTTCGACAGGGACGAGAGATCATTGACAGGAGCAAAGACACTAAGACGTGAACCGTATGATTTGCGCAAGAACAACACTTGACTGCGGTAAAAGTTCACATGGACTGCGACCCTACAAAGGCCGGGCTCACTCACTTCCAAATTTCGCTTCGCGCCTGTGATATTGACACGAACAATCAGCCTCCGGCTTCTCGTAATAAAGCGCGCCGAAAGCTAACCATGAGCCAATCAGAGAAACTCTGACTAAAGTCTTCGGGAGCACCCTCGACGTAACTCGCGAAAGCGATTATGAAGAAGCTTCAAGGACGAACGTCGACCTTACGCCCACTCAAAAGCAAGGCACAACTTACTATTTCTCTATGGCCTTTGTAGCTCTCTTCAGCAGCAACTCGCCCTCTGGTTCATTCATGCTCGTCAATGAATATTTCAGACGATTAATGAGAATGTCTTCCCGCAAGTTCGTCACTTGGTCAGCTGCACGAACCGATCAAATGACATGTTGAGTAAACGGAAAGAGTACATGCCCTAGGCAACGCACTAGCATCAATAATGCGGTCAACCAGCTTCTTAGCCTGCAATCCGTGATCTAGACATCCCAGCAGGCTTAGAATGATTCCATAATTTCCCATGTGAGCCTTGCGCAAGTTGTCTAGCAGCGCGGGTTGGGAGATGAGAAGCTCGATCGCCGATTGCGATGTCTTGTTCTGCAAGCCTAATAAATTTCACTCATCAGCACTTGTTCGTTTTAATATGGTCGAACTCACTTTGCTGTAGGAGATATGTCAATCTAAGGAGGGATTTGTTGAGATCTTGCTGGGCGTTGGCTTGCTCAAGTGACATCAAAATTCTTGATTCAGTTTGCTAGACCCTGTTCAACGAACGCAGACAGGGAGGCACTCTGACTACTCACAGAATGCGTTGGCTAGGGGCGGCATACGATGAACATTGCGACAGGGAAACAGTCTTTGTAGAACTCACCGTGTTCATGCCAGATCCTGTGGGTGTCGTGCTGGATCCTGACACGACCGTCGACGTCGGGAGTTTGCTCGCAAAAGGGTCTGGCATCCCTCGCGAGACGAGTTGCTTCCTTCTCACCAACGAGGCAGCGACCATGGCAAACGTAGTGCGCACTGCACCCATCCCACAGGAGAACACGAGCGCCGTCCGCGTGGGGTCTGTGTCGCGGATGACTCGAACATATGCATCTAAATAATTGTCCTTTGTGGCGGTTACGGCATCAGATTTATTCGACGATAGTGAGAGGAGGCATACTTCGATAGGTCGATCGGGAGAAATGGGTATACTGGGACGGTGTTAGCCCTACCTCTTCATAACACTCGACGCTGCCTACCGGTAATACTGATAAAGGTAAGAAAAGGTTTTAAGAGGGGGGAAATTTGCACATACATCAACATTCCATCCTTGCGCTTTCATGGTTTCCCACAGCTCTCTCGACGTCTTGACGTTGCCGCTGTCAACCGCAGTCCACGTAGGCAAAATCGCACCTTCACCGTTATCTGCGGCTGACACTAGAAAAGAAGAATAGTTTGCACATCATCTCCGAAAAAAACTATCAAGCAAAGACGCAGAATGCCTCACCAATCTCATTATGAGTGAGGACCAAACCACCATACCTATCCAAGAAAATATTCATGAAACGGAGCACATTGTATATTCCGCTCAACAGACGCACCGAGCAGCTTCGTGCAAAATATCGTTCTTCAATCTGTTCTCTATCGCCTCCAAGTTTTCGGCGCGGTCGGACAATGAAAGCGTTCGTCTCGGCTCAGCTGCATCTCGCAAAACGAAAGGTCGGCCCGAGATATAGACTGCAAGTGGAAATGAAAGAGAGGAATGATCAGTTTCATTGATAATGGGTCAAGTGGGAGGAAGCAGCTCGATAGGATAATTTCGCTGCGTCGGGACAGTGGTCCTCATCAGCAAGGACAGTCAACCATCGTCATAAGAGAGCCGTAGAAACCAAAAAAAAAAAAACACATAAACAGGATTCTACACACCAATGGGCTCCTCCCTAGTGGAGAACCAAACAACATGCGACGGATTCGGTGTGCCGGGCCTGCACCTGAGGATGGACAAGATCGCACGCAACCCCTGCGTCCGCGGCTGCGCCGCTCCAAAAACATTAAAATCGCCCACACGCGGCGCACGAAAGTTGGGTGCGCCGTGCACATTGAGGTCCAAATCGAGTGCGCGACCTAAACCGGTAAAACGGAGTTAAAAAAAAAAAAAAAAGAGAAAAAGAAAGTGAGATGCAACACGTCAACGCGAAGCGAGAGTTCAAACGCGGATCAGCCACGATCCAAAAGCGGGATAGCACGGCGGCTAGCGAGAGCAAGAAGGACGTGACCTACGCACCGGAAGGATAGTGATCCGTCTTGAGGATGAACCCGCGCGAGAGCACGCTCCCGGCGCGGGTCTTGACGACCGACGGGCCCGAGCGCTGCAGCAACCCGACGATGTCCAGACCATGCCCAGCGCCGGGGGACGACGCGGCCGCCCTCTGGCCCCCGCCGAGCGACTTCGACAAGCTCGCCGGCGCGACCGTCGCAGCGCCGCCCGCGCCCAGAGGAGCAGAAAGCGGCCGCTCCAGCGATCCTGGGCTGCCCCTGCTCCCACCCTCGACGCTCCCGTCCTCATTCCCATTCCCATTCCCGTTCCCATTCCCGATCCCGATCCCGATCCCGATGAACACACCGCCGGCGCCACGGCCTCCTCCCCCTCCTGCATCGCGATAACCGTCCAGACCCGCGCCGCCCCGGCGGAGGGGCGACGGCGAAAGCTGTCTCTTCCGCAGATCGTTCTGATCGGACGCTAGCCCGCCGGTCGATCGTGGTGTGGGAATGGGTATCGGCGCAGAGGAAGGCCGAGCCTGTTCGTGTCCCTGTCCCTGTCCTTGCCTTTGCATGGCGGCCTATTATCTTCCAATCGACTCAATCTGCTCGCTCGGTGTGGTATCTGATCTCTTCAAACGATTCAAGCTACCTGTCGAACGCGTCGACTGAAAAGACTATCTTCCTCGTGTCACGAATGTGAGTATCCTTGCAGCAGGGTCAGAGGAAGCGACGCAACGGAACTCGAGACCAGCTTTACCTGGACCACCACGTCGTAGGCTATAGGCAGAAGATAAGAAAGTGCAAGGTCACGGCAAAAAAACGAATGTGAACGCGTGAAGTGGGGCGCTCTGGTGCTGGCGCGTGGCACTTTCAACCAATTCGAAGTCGACGGATGGATCAAGGAAATGGACGACCCCAACGGTATGATCGGCGTTCCATTCCTCTGGGGAATTTGCAATTGATGAGCTCCGGGATCGACTTTACGAGAACGGAGAACCACAAAAATGGATCCGCCAAAGGACATTCGGGGAAGCATAGAAAGACGTTCGGTTGTATGGCTCTTTACCGTGAGTATACTACATTCTATGTAGATTCATCAAACCATTCCAGAATAGAGAACGAGAAAGAGAACATATCCAGTAATGTTCAAGAGAAAAAAAAATAGATTAAAAAGAGCCATAAAGACGAAATAGAGAAACGCTTCAGCTTTTTAGAATGACGAAGACGAGGAGACAGGAAAATAGGTATACCAAAAAAAAGTCCTCGCAAGCACGGCAGGGAATACGAAGGGGAAAGAGAAAAGAGTACTTTCGTTATTATCAGCAACGGGATGAGAGGCAAGGGGACTGGTATCGTCCAAGCAACGCCGAATGGTGTATATGATGATGGGTAGGGGAATGGTGATGATAATGCGGTTATATCGATCCAATATTTCCAGGATATCCAGATGTGTTCCATCAGGAACGTTCATTTCTCGATTTCATTCCTGCCTCTCCGACTCCCACTCTCGTCTTCTCTTGCCCTCTGTCATCCCTCGTAACGCTTTCCCCTTGAAGAAGAATTGTCGCGAATTGAGGAAATGAGGAGCTGTGAATGAACACGAAGGCAGGCTTGGACCAGCGCGAGCTCTGCGAGAGATGGAACCAAGAGGGGCAAAGGAGTCGTATGCATGCTTTGGCGTTCCGTCGGGGCGATGGTAATGAATGAAAACGAATGATTATGAAGCGTGCGAGTGCGTGTCCGGAGCGAGATAATGTGGAAAAAAAAAAGCGAGAGTCGTAGAAAGAAAAAAGAAGGAAAGCAAGGGAAAATAAAACAAGAAACGAGAGTCACGACAGAATATGTGAAAAACAGGTCGATCCGTCACATATTATCTCGCCCCGTACGCATCATACGCGGAGTGTGGACCCGGTGACGTGCGTCCGCTATATGCCATCTGTGGTCCGGGTGATGCCCGCCCTGCGACGGGCGCGCCACCATACGCCAAGCCCGGCCCGGGGCTCCTCCTCCCCATGTCTGCGTACTGCTCATATGCCGCGCCGGGGCCAGGACTCATCCTGCCCGCCGCACTCATCTGCGTCATAGGGATCGCCTCGCCGCTGCCGTTCTCAATGGTGCCAGGAACGGGTCCACGATACGGGTCGTAGTACCCCGAAGGCGCAGTGGGGTCGTCCCTATATGGCTGGTTCGGGTTCAGGTGCGGCAGCGGGGGCACAGCGTAGGGATCGACACCGTTGCCACCGCCTGGGAGGTCCGTGGTGGAGTACGTGGCAGAAGGCGACGGCACGCGAGAGAGCGAAGCCTCGGAGCCCGTCTCGAATCCAGCTCGACCGGTATCGCGTACAGGCAACGCATGCGAATCGGGGTTCTCGCCGTGCGTGTTGAGTTCGGGCCATTTTATAGCCTCGTCTACGAAAGCGAACGTTAGAAAAAAAAAAAAAGAAGCCATCACCGCTTCTGACGGCTCGGAACCAAGAGCTCACTGTCGTCAAAGTCGCCCACGCGCTTTCTGGTGAACTTCCAGACGAAGAACGCGATAATACCAAGGACGGCGACGCCAGCGGCGACGGACATGCCGACGATCGAACCTGTGCCCAAGCCCGAATCAGAGTTGGACGGGCGCTTCGACGTGGTGGCGGACGGCAGCGCGTCACTCGTCGAGGAGGGTGCTTCGGTGAACGTGACGGTCACCAAGCCGCCTGACAGGTCCGTGCTTAGCGACAGAGATGTCGTCGGCTGCGGAGGCGGCGTCGTCTGGAGGGCGCTGGTGGCCGACGGGGTTGGTGACAGCGGTTGCGACGAAGAAGATGGCGGCGAGGCGGACGACGTGGAGCTCTGACCGGTCGTGGGCGGTGGGGAGACCTGACCGGAGGTGGTGTTCGGAGGGGGGTTGGCGCTGGTCGTGGGACTGGTCTGGACTGGGGGAGAGGTGTTGGACGTAGAGGGCGTTGCGGGTGGGTCGAGGATGCCGCCGCCGGTGGTAGGTTCTGCGGCGATGACAGCATGGACGAGGAGGGCGGACACAAAGAAAGGACTGGACCGCTTCATGGATGAGGGAAATTGGAGGACAAGTGAAGGTGGCTGCCCAGAAAATTCTGCAATAACCTCCGCACAGTGGCTGTGCCGGTGCGGCAACCGTCCATCACAACGCGCCGACGTCGCCGCTTAAATTTATTATTCTACGCATTCGACACCAAACTCGGAAAGCACTCAATTACATAGTCGATGAAACAATGAACCTCGTTCGTCTCTCCACAGGAGTCTCGCTGCAAGTCGTGTTGGAGCAGCCCAGCCTGCTAAGGTCCAGCGATCAAGCGAAAAACAAGCTGGCAATCTGTCTGCACCCATGGTCATGGCTAGGAGGCCGGATGGACGACCCGTATGACTTTCTCATTCTTTGCCTTGAGTCCGCATCCGAGACCTGCGACGATTCTGGCAGGGTGCTGATATCCGCCGGAGAGGCGCTCAAACGACAAGGATATCATATCATACGATACAACTCACGAGGTGTGGGCCAGTCGACGGGCTGGGCGTCATTCACGGGTTTCAGCGAAGCAAAAGACCTTGAAGCGTTGGTAGAATGGGGGCGAAACGAGATCACAGACGTGCGCGATGTTGTCCTTGTCGTCAGTACCAATGCGTCCTTGTCAATGCAGTGAAATTGAATACAAGCTGCACAGGGCTATTCGCATGGGTCGCTGATCGCATCACTGCATCCAGTCATCCCGGACGTGGCGACGTCGCATGTGCTGATATCGTACCCACTCGGACCCAGGGGCTGGCTGACACTGTTCCAAACCCGGACGTACGCGACCCGGCTCGCGGAGCTGCTCAGCCACGCGCAGTCGAACGTGTTGATCCTTTACGGCGACAGGGACGAGTTTACATCGTCCTCGAGCTACGACGAGTGGCGTGCAAAGCTGGAAGCCGACTCGGGCGGAACGAGTGGGAGTGGGCGGCTGCGGGTCGTCGCCGTTGAAGGTGGATCGCATTTTTGGGCGGGGAGAGCGATGAGAGAGCTGAAGGAGGCACTTGAGGGCTGGTTGCCATGACATGATTTCCTTATTTAGATACACTGTTATGCTTCGCCAGCGATTGCGCCGTCCACAACCCTTTTCCTCCGCATTTCATCTCGCAAATTGTTGGGTAGCACAACCACTGGTCCACTATCAGGCAAATGTACGTATGTTCTCCCCTTTCACAAGTCTCCAGAGCTGATCGTCGTTTTGTGTGATCCATCATCGCTGTCGTTCGAAAAAAAAAAAATCAGGCCATTGCCAGATGAACGTCCTCGCCAGAGCGTGGCCAACCTCATTGGGCGCTTTGAGAACCAGACCAAGCGCCAGTCCTTGTCTGCATCAGGGTCGCCACGCAGCGCCAGCGTCCTCTCGCATAACACGGGCGATTCCGCCAAGGAACTCGAGGGTGTAGTCAGAGAACGCAGAGAATGGCCGCCCAAGCCGGACCTTTCCTCCATCGCCACCTCTTCGTCTTCTTTCACCACGACTACACCGACTTTTCGGCTCTCTCAAGTAGTCATGTCTGACGCCAAAGCGACCTCCCCACCGCAGGCAGCCGCTTCGTCCTCATCGCAGCCATCAACATCTTCGGACCCGGCAAAGGATGCCAGCCCCGACGCACAGCACGATGCCGCCCATGGGGCTCGCACACCCCAACCAGACTCCGCTGTCTCCCCCGCTCCAACGGCGAAAGCGGGCTCCGCCTCATCCCAGCGCACTCCGCGTCCATCCATGGTGAATCCGGCACACGCCGCCTCCGCCAGATCGTCCGCAATCAAGTCCGCGACCAAGACGTCTGCCACGACACCCAAGACGCCTCTCAAATCTGCCACATCCGGCGGCGCCTCTGCTAGCGCAAAGCCTGCACAACCCATCAAGCCCCAGCACACCGGCTCCGCCACGACTGCACACACCGCCTCCTCCATCCGCAAGCAAATTTCTAAACCCGCCATAGGTACTACGACGCCGGCAAAGACGCCGACGCGTATTACCGCCTCTGCGGCGAGCATGGCACGCCCAAAGACCCCTTCTTCGGGACTCTTCGCCCCCACCGCCGCGAGCCTCGCCAAGGCGCGCAACGCCCCGCCTCCGCCGGTCCCCCAAACACCACCGAAGAAGGCCACGCCTGGCGCCTCGGATCGGCTGAGCAAGCCCACCGCCGCATCTCTTTTACGGGCTCGGACACCTACCGCAGCCGCATCGAGCCCTGCCCGCAACGCAGCGTCGTCGTCGTCGTCGAAGCCGGCTGCACCGAGATCCAGCATTGCCAGGCCCAGACCTAGCGCCACCGCAGGCGCTGCTGCTTCCCCTGCCAGACAACCCAAGAAACCTGGTGTGGCTGCTGCCGCTTCGAGCGCCGCGGCGGCCAAAGCAGCGGCTAAATCTGTCGCAGTTGGGAAGAAGGTGGAGAAACCAGACGCAGAGAGTGTGAAATCGGAGGCCGAGTCGGTGGGAGAGGTTTCGGAACATGCAAAGGATGCAGTGACAGAGGCATTCAGGGAGCAGGCGCCGCAGTCGCCAGGGGAGCCCCGTTCGCCTGAACCAGAGGTAGCCGAGGGCGGACATGTGGCTGAGCCAGATGAGGATGTGCAACGAGAAGCAGACGTCATGTCGGAGCAAGCGACCGCTGAACCAGAACACGAGCAGGTGCCCGCCGCGCAGGAAGGCGGCGCCGTGGCTGAGCCTGAGCCTGAGCCCGAAGCTAAGACAGAACCTCAGCAGGCGCAGATCGTCATCGAACATGCGACTGGCCCGGTTGCAGGTGACGACGCGTCGACGAACGGCGTTGTCGAGAACGGGGAAGGGTCCGAGGTGCGTCTTGCGAACGGAACCGGGAACGGCAATGGCAAGGTCGCGGGGACGGACATTGAGGATATGGTCAACCTCCTGGAGTCCACGTCGATAACCAAGCCTCGACCTGTCAGCGTCGGCAGCATTCCGGACGAGGAGTGATCTCCTTCTACGATCATGATCGCGCCCATCCCTCTTTATCGCACTTACGTCTTCTAGAACGCTAGATACCTTAACGCCAGAAACGCCCAACCGGAAATCAAGCAAATGCAGTGGAAAAATGAAACAATGCAGTCGATACCACCTTGTACATACATGCATCGCGGAAAGAGTGATCGAGATGCAGTCTTTTTGCTTCTGACCGTCCTTCCTTTCCTTCCGACCCATCCAATTCCCTAATTCCCCAGCATACAAACATATATTTATATCCACACCATACTTTTCTTTTTTTTTCCTTTTTCCACTCTCGTTTCCGCCGTTATCGAACACCTCTGCTCTCCGTCCTCTCCTTCCACCCTCTTTTCTTTGACGCTTTCCTTTTTTTTTGGGATCCGTGCTGCTAGATGATGTGTAATATGCTTTTTTCTACTGCTCTTTCGTTTTACGTCCTCGATCCGCTTTTGTTCCGTATGGCTCAACCTACTCTCGTCTTGCTGTCTGCTCCCTTCCTAATACTCTCTCTCTACGGACGTAAGTACTGGTGTAGTTTTCTCATACCTGTTCTACGCCCTCTGTGATTTGAATAACTGACTAGAGTGTGTGCTTTCTTCGTGTAGCTCGAGTCTTTGCGTTCACAGGATGGTGGTAGTCGCAATTGGCCGCAGATGACGTTGAAGGAGAGAAAAATCCCTGTCGCTGACAGCCAACTTCGTTCTCGTTCGCCAATCGACTGCTTTTTGTTTCACATGCTTTCATTGCTGCTTCTTTGCACGCCGTTTTTCCTGTTACCTTGGCACCAGTATTTTCTCTCCCTGCGAGAAATTTCCGCTTTATCCTCAACCCGATACCCACCTTTGCCGTTTTCCTTCTATACCATACCCCCTTGCTACGTTCCCGGACCTGGCCAAATCTTCCGTCCTCGACAATACCATAACTTCTTGACAAGTCTTTCTCCCTGATCTTGATGCTGTTTTCTACGTCATTGAATCTTAATCCTAATTGTCTGTTTTTTTTTTCCCGCTTTGAATGGAGAATGGCAGTCAATGTACACGGCCAGCGCCTCGTTTGAGTTTGTTTCGAGTCGCGTTGGATGTGTTTAGCATACAAACAAATATTCAGCGGATCGCATTTCTTATTATGCCCAACTCTATTGACTTTGAATGCGATCGCTTTCAAAAAAATTTTCGAAAATTTTAGAGTACATCAAGGGCGAGCAATGGGCGTAATACGCCAACCCACGTTCCACTCAAACCAACGTCTATTGAGAAAATCGCGATGAGCTCGTCTCGCTTAGATCCTACAGGTATGTGATTGACGTCACCCTGACTCTTGGCTGCACTCACCGGCCTTCAGTGTGGCAAGTCACGACCTCCGATGGGGCTTTCGTTGGGAGATGTCGAATCTGCAACGTGTCCGTATCTCAACCGCGACACTGCGCCCGACATGAACAGAGTGCGAGCCACCAGCGTGCTCTTCTGTACGAAGCCCAAGCACCCACTGAAGTTATCAACAATCTTGACGACCCAACGCCTCCGCCGGACCTGTCACTCGCTACTGCGCCATCGTTTCTCGAAGTCATTTGCAATGTGCAGGGCCTCCCTGCGCCTGATAGGCAGTCACCGTCACCCCCGGTTTATGAAGCTCATCCTGACCCTCTAGAGTTTGCCCAAAGCCTTCACGCAGTCCCTATCGAAGTGCCGATGCCTTCGCGCCTTTGTGAGGCACCATGCTTGACGACTCTACCGAGGATCGGCGCTTGAACTGCTCGCCATCTGCTTCAACATCATCTGGACATCGAGGACTTGAGTTCCAGTAGTGAAGCCGAGGAACTATCAGATGTCGACAGCGAATTGGAGAATAATAACAGTTCGTCTACCATTTTTACCACAACGACGTTGTTCGCCGCTCATATCACACATAGCTTCATCCTTGACATGCAGACCGGTGGGGCGGGATCGCAACTCATGTTCGACGAATCCGGCGTGGTTTCCTTGGCGACAGATTGTGGGTATTCCTGTCTCTTTCTTCTCTGCCTTCTGCTGACAAGGGTTTCGTAGACCTGTACCTTGGATCTTTTCACCCATCTACCACGTTCCCATTTTTCGCATCGGCAACAAGATCTTATTGCTTGGCTTCTCAGCGTTAACGGTGTCCGAGACGTGCCATCCATCCATCAAATGACACAGCATAACGAGTTCCTCCAAAATGCTTGGGCATCCGGACAATCCGTTACAAGAGCGCGTTCGACAATATTTTCTACATGAATGACATGGGTCAAATCATCGCTCAGGTCAGTTTTGCATCATTGAGAGTCTCGCGTCCTTTAAATCTTTATGTCGTATACAGGAGTTTGCCAATCCTGAAATCCGGCCACATCTTCATTTCTATCCGGAAGACACTGGCGGTAGAATTCTGTCTGAAGCCTGGCAGGCAGATCGTTGGCTCAAGGAAGCACCGGACGACCTCTTAACGCCTATGGCCCGATTGCCAAACGGCGACTTCTACATTTACGAGCCAGCCATGCTCAACAACGGCACCCTTTGTATCCCACTGCGATGGTTTATCCGAGACCAGCGGCTACATGCCAAATGTTGGCCAATGGAACGTGTTAACCCTGCTGCAGGTCAAGGTTGGCGTGTCATTCAGGCCCCATTTGATACTCCGGACAACGACTTTCTCATGACATTCCCTGAGCTGCAAAAGGAATACGTCGTGCGCCATGGTGGTCCTGATCCTTCACAGATCATTGGTACGTACTCTTCGCTTCAGCTCGATACTCTCTGCTGACGAATCCCTTACAGAAGTTATTGATCCTCAATCGCGCCGTGTGCAGTCATGGACTTATACTGACCTATGTCAAGGCAACCCTTGGCGTGACGTGCGGGGGACGACGTGTGGTTTCACAGCCCATCTGGTTGTATTGCGACGACACATCTGGCAACGTCTCCAGTGGACAAGCATAACAGCTATCTGTTCACCCTTGCCAGCCTCCCACGTGCAGATGTCGAATTCAACGTTCACTTCCTAAGCACATCCAACATTGTCGATCCATTGGAGATGCTGGAGGCAGTGGTGATTCAACTCGAGTACGTCATTAAGTACTTTCATCGTTTTGTGAGTCAAGTTGATGATGTCCACTAGCGACATCCAGACTGCCGGCATCTGGGCTTGGGACTGCGTTTTACAGGAGGTCGTCTTAGTTATTGTATGGGATCTGGCATTTCTCGGCGATAATCCTATGCAGAGTGATATTGCCTGTCATATCGGACTGAAAGGTATACTTTTCTGTCGGATCTGCCTCGTCGAAGGTAAACGAACATTCGAGAAGAGTCTGGGAACCACGACGTGCTGACGTGGGGATGACAATGCTAGTGTGGAGCGTGTTGTTGAGACCACAACTCGAGCTCGGGATCGTCGGAGGCCCATCGGGTGGGGATTGGATGATATGATCGGCGGGTGTCTGCATTTGTCAGGTGAGCTGTTCATTGCGGTGGCCACCGAAGCTGCTGGTCTTAATTAACATTGGCGCAAGCGGGACTCCCGAACTAGGATGAGACCATACGCCAACTGCACTCATTGTCCCTGCAAGCGCGAGTGTCGCCCGCCCGAGCATCAAAAAGACGCACCATGCTGGGATTGAAGGATTCTTATCAGAATCGCTTTCTCGAACGCGTCACCAAGGCCTACCAAAGCGTACGCGGCATGCGGCGAGCAAGTGCCCTTGATGCCACATGGTCGAGTCTGCCCGGACGTATTGGCCCAGTCTGGCGCATCAAAGGTTGGAATAATTGGCTACCAGCAGATGAACATTGATATACATGTACTCCTAGGTCTCGATCCACACAGCGACACCCCAGTGGAAATTTTACACATCATCTTGCTTGGTTTTGTCAAATATCTCTGGCGCGATCTAGTACACAATCAACTCAAGAACAAGACTGCTCAGTTGGACGAGCTCATCGTGAGGCTCGATTCCCTTGATGTGGCCGGGTTGGGTATCGATCATCTGGCCGGGCGTACCTTGGTTCAGTATGCTGGATCCCTGACTGGTGGCAATTTTCGTGCGATTGCGCAGATAGCGCCACTGGTGCTCTACGATATCGCGATGCCAGAAAGCTTTGCCACCTGGTTGTCATTGTCACGTCTAGTACCAATGATATGACAACCAGTCATCTATGATGTCAACAACTATCTAGTGAGTGCTGTCAGTGCAGTGGTGGATCCGTATCGCGGCTTACCTGTTTAACACACCCAGGCCACCCTGGAACAGGAGATCCAAAACTTCCTGCTCGTGACAGCCCAATGGACATGTCAATGGTTCAACAAACCGAAGTTCCACCTCCTTGTGCACCTACCCCAGCCCATGTCGTTGGCAATACTGCCAAGGAAAGCAAGCTACAGAGATCCATTCGCACATTATGCTCCAATGCTCGCAACAAATTGCAACAAGATGTGAGTTTACACTTATCCATTTTGTTGTGCCTCGAAACCTCACACGATGCATTGCCTAGATCATAAAAAGTGTTGCCACTGGTGCCTACCAACCCATCAAATCTTTTGCATGGGACATCGCCATGAAATACAAGCGTGGTGGACCAGGTGAGAAATTGGACCGAGCCTTTCTGTATCATATGATGACACTGGTGAGTATTTGATACAATGCGACTCAGGGCTTATTGCTGACCCTATGGCCAGCGTCGTTTTGCATTGGAAAATCCAGATACATATCTGGATGAAATGGATGACGAGTCCGACGACAGAGCTGACAGTGACGAGGCACCACGGAAGCGAAAGCGAGCCAACAAGCCTTCGAAAGGACAGTCTGGTCGTATCAAAAATGGCGAGGACTTCTGGGGAAAGGCCGAGCAGTGGCTGGCAGACCGTATCGAGCGTTATGGCAAGGACTTGTCATCGGGATTGTGGGTTGGGTAAGTACAGGTTCTTATCTAGGACAAAACCCATGTTCAATTACTCTCGTTTTCAGATACCTTGACAAACTCTTGAAAATGGAAGATGCAATGTTCACCGGGACAGAGGAGGAATGGGACCAACAACGAGCCGGCGATGCAGGCAATACAATGGGCAGCACGCCGAGTGCGGGTGGATCAATGGCGCTGGGCCATTCTTTATTCGCATAGATACATCAAATATATCTATATTATTGCTGCTTGACTGTGGGCTTCTCCTGGGGTGCAGGCAAGGTATCCCGTCGTGACGCGCCAGCGCCGGGCACCCATCTTTGCTCGAACGCGCTTGACACGTGACTCTGTTTTTTTTTTCTCCTCCTCCCATCTTCAACACGAAGAATGGTCACCCATCTGGACCATCCGTCCACCTCCGCTCATCTGGCTGTATCCTTCCTGTCTTGTCAAAGGGAACTCTTTTTGTATCGGGTTGCTCAGCCACAAACTTGCTGGTGTCTGATGCTCTGTGGACTTGCTCGTTGGCCGGTGCTGGTCTTTGACTGCCTCTCGGATCTCGGATACCTGGGATATTATCTTGGCTGTTATAGGCTGGCTTCTCGGGGCAGATCCTTTCATCCTCAGCTGCACGGAACTCAAGGGAAAGACTGTCCAATGGCTGAGCTTTTCAGTAAATCTCTTCATGTGTACGTGCCAGCCTCTATATCACAGCATGTGCTCATAGTGACTGACGGATATTTCGCTATAGCTAACACATCTATGCATCGGGTTGCTGTGTCTACGATGGACTCAGCGTTGGGGGATCGTGGACGATGGAGTCTGGTGGAGCAATCTTGCAGACTTGGAACCCGGGCTCGAGCATATATGCACACAACACACTGCCGTCATGTCGATATATTGTTGAGAATATATATAAATGCATTTATAAAGCTTTCTTCTACTTATAAGTGAATCGAAAGGAGAGGGGAAGGATGAGGAAGTGGCCCGTGCACAGGCAATCTATAAAAGGCTATTCTCATGCACGTGTTGCCGGCGATGTGTCGGATTGATGATGGGGGTGGATGAGTTGAACTTGATATCGACTTAAAACGTGCGTATGTGCCCTCATATTGGAAATCACGTCTGTCCGCCCGTCAACTGTTGATTCTGATACCTATTCAGTAAAGGTTGATATCACACGCATTGCGTACAGGGTAATAGCGCTGCCTTGCTGTGTACAGTCTACCCTTCGACACTAAGCAACGCTATTTTCAATAGGTCTTGCGAGCCGGAAATGATTTTACTGAACATGCAGTCCGTTTACTGGCCAAACTCAACGATATCTTAAACGCGGGAGATACTATTATTCCGGTTCAACGTCCTTGCGGAAGATATGAGGGTGCGATGTCACGCATCGGGCTAGAATGGCGAATCTACAAAAGACGAAAAAACTCAGATCATTGCGATACTATACATACAACATCCGCAGTTGCGTATTTGATGGCAGGGCATTTCTGGGGCAGGGCTCATTCCTTCGTGACGCCGCTTATTCCGAGATCCTCCGCGATGATGACGGCCGCCTTTTCGCCAATTGCGACAGCGGTGTTGTACGTGTTGGCGGATACGTTGTAGGGCGTGATGCTGCAGTCTGGTGAGGAGACGTCATGTCAGGCGAAAAGCGGAAATGGAAGGATGGAAAATCACGTACCAGCAATCTTGAGGTTCTCGACGCCGTATACGTTGAGTCGCGGATCGACGACGCCGCCTTGGTCTCGTGGCTTCATAGCACACGTACCAATCTGGAATTGCGATGGATCAAACTATGTGCTGCATGACATGCCTTGATGAAGGCTTACAGAGTGCAAAGACGTTTCCACTGTTGCATGAGAGGATAGTCAGAAGTGCATGCTCAGAACAAGTGAATCGATTAAAGGACTGACCCTTCCGTCGATGGAAGTCATCGATAGCATTGTTATCTTGTTCGGTGTACTCGATATCTGGAGCATCGATGTCTGCAGGTTGCGTATGCTGAACCGCAGCCGCGTTGCCATCAGGGAACGTAGGATGACCAGGCCAGAATTCCCCGCGCACGAACTTCATCCTGCGTGCAAGCTCTCGTGACACCTTGTAACCCCATCTGAGAATATCGACATCCGCAGGACTGTACAAAAGAGAAGGAATATGAATCCAACACCATCACGTGTTTGATAGAGGTCTTTACTCAGTCAAGTATCCTGGTTCAAAGGCCAGAGGTCCATAGGGGTCGAGGCCCGATTGGATATGCACCCGCCCGGTAGAAATAGGATAGGCCTAGCCAACCTATCAGCGGTCGAAAGTGAAAGGAACGGGAAAAATGGATCCACGCACAGTAAAGTATGCCATGCAAAACGATTTGCCATGAGGGGCAGCTGTGACACCGGGATGACTGCGTATATGCACAACTGGTGAACATATCACAAGCAGGAAACAGATCTCGAATCTCACGCAGTGTAGCTCACCATCAGCAGAGCGGGCTTATCCGGGGCATTCTCAAAATACTCCTTCCAGCGTGGCGTGAATGAAGGTCCGATTTCATCGAGGTCTTTCTGATGGGGTCGCAATTTCACGCCTGCATCTACCGCACTGGAGAAGAAAGAATCAGCCAACGAGTATTTAGAGTCGATAGCGTAAATGTGACTTGAGAGACAGCAAGCCTTGGCCATCCAATGTCCACTGCTTTACGAAAGCTGACCACCGCCGGAGTATTCAGCAACGAAATGACAAAAAAAAAGATCGGCTTACGTTCAAGATCCTTCTCACTTCCACGGAATACAACGTCAAGGGTATCGGCGTCTTCACTGGTGACATATGGACAAAACATGACATTGTGATCTGTCGACTGAGATAAGTGGTTCAGATTTTTAGCATGGTCAATGGTCACTTACCCATGTAATGTTCCCCTACTCCAGGCAAGTCGACGAGTTGTCGAATATTGTTAGCTGCGAGAATGGATTGTGACCCAATTCCAGATCTGATTGTAATCTGTAAGTGTGATGGAACAGGGAGAATCGACAGAGACTTGCACCTCTCCAAGATGGCCGGTGTTCCGAATGCACCTGCCGACAGAACCACAAGTCGCGAAGCATAGAAATTCAAAGCTTCCAACGCTTGTCCGGCCTTGCCACGACCTTTAGTGTCATCAACACACTCAACTCCAACAGCACGTTTGCCCCTTTGCCTTGGTTAGAGATGGAAAACCCGAATGAACGCTGGACGTACTCGAAGATAACGCGAATTATGCGGTGCTTAGGCAGAATTTTCAGATTGCTGTTCTGAGATTGACTGTATACATAGGAATGAGCTGTGTCGGAGCGTCTCCCGTTTTGCCAGTCAATGTATCTAAGAATCGGTTACGCTGATGATATAGCCACTATGTCCGGGGGACGAACCGAGGCCATTGCTGTTATCAGATGCTGATCAGGGCAAAGGTCTCCTGTAAAGCGGACAGAGCGGAATTCTTACTCCGTATGCGTCACAGTTAAAGAATCCGTTTATGTCTTCCGTGAAACCCCGTTCCTTGTCCCATTGAGCAGCGACATTCAGGAATTCCGTAGCCACGTTGACATTGTTCTTGGCGTAGGAAATCTTCAAGGGTCCGGACACTCCGTGGGTCGAGTAGGCTCCAGTATTGCCGCGCTCGAAAGACTCAGCCTACGGTTCCAAAGCCCTTGTCAAATGTAGCCCGCAGTTGATACAGGAGGCCCGACCTTCTTCAGCAAGGGTATAATTTCCTTTGAACTCCATCCAGGGTTTTTGTAGACCGTCTCCCAGTCATCATAGTCCGAGGCAGCGGCTCGCGTATACATAGCAACTGCGCAATGAATACGTCAATGTCTTTGTCACTTGAAGGATTTGGGGTGCTTCTCACAGTTGACGCTCGAGCCTCCACCGACGCATCTGCCCATGGGAACAATGATCGAACGACCGGCAAGGTTCTGGCTCGGCTTGCTCGCATGCAGGGTCAAGGTGGGTCCGCCTGTGACGAGATTGCTGAAATACCGCGCGGGTTGGGTATGTTCGGGCAGCTCCCTCGTAATGGTCCCCGCTTCCAAAATCTCGAGTAGGGACGACAATGATCAAATTGAGAACAGTGAAATCAAGGTTTAGTTGGCACTTACAAGAATTTTCAGTGATGGATCAGCCGCAGCCAGTCGGCCAGCGGTGATGCAAGCAGATGCTCCACCTAGGTTTTGCGATGCTGAGTATATGTAGAGGACCAGACAGAGGAAGCCGCGACTGCGTACCGCCAGCGAAGATGATATCGTATTGTTCGTTTGAGGGCATGTAGGGATGGCAATTGCAGGATAGTCATTCTGAGCTCTACTATCATCTTATATAGATGAGCAACGCAGCCGCCGAAAGAGATAACGATTTAGGTGCACCAATTAGTATTGTAGAATCGTGTGTCATCAGAACTCTCGGACCAGGTGATACGATTTTTCAAGGGCTCGTGTGTATCACGTTCCTAAAGGAGGAAATGCACAACAATTGCTAGATAGAGTTTTCAATCATGGCGATGGGGTTGATGGACGGCTTGAAGCCAAATAAAGGTGCCGGCAGTTAGAAGGCTTCTGAAGTCTGATGGACACAAAAGACACTCGTTTGGACCTCGTGACAATTTGTTGCGTTGAAGTCGGCTGAGCTGCAGCCGGAGGTGCTCGAGTGAAGTCCGAGTTACGCACAGACAGGAAATATGACAAGACAACAATCAGGCATAGAGTATCAGAGCGTCAAGCAGCTCCGTAAAATGGAATGGAATGGCGACTGAGATCACAACTGATGGTTCTTGAGCACTAAGGTTATCAGGTTAGGGGAATAACTCACCTTCAGATTTCAAGTCAAACGGAGTTAGGGCAGCGCCAATTTATTGCTAAACCCACGACCTGAAATGTTAAATGCGGCAATCAAACGGCGCTCTCACAATAAAAGAAGGTAAAGGATCTTTTTTTGCCTAATCGTGTCCACCCGGAATTCCTCGCAGTGCAGCCTTTCGTTACAGGTCTGAAGGCAGAGGATCAGATCATGTTCCACCTAGTGAAGCCTTCACGTATTTCATATCTAGTGAGAGCATATTGCAACCAAGAAGTCATGATGATATTCGCTTTGGGACCAAGAGTTCGTTAAGAAGATCGATGACCTGTTTACGTGCCTGCTCTCTCTCCTCTTGAACGACCTTCAGTTCCGCATCACGCCGATGAGCGAGTTGCGCCTCGTCCGACAGGAGGAGTAATAGTTTCATGGAGTGGGTGATGGAGAGGAGCGAATTAGCTGCTCGGACCTGCATGGAAAGAGACGCGTATTGCTTCCGTAGATGCTTCGAGAATTAGCCGTATCGATTCTTACCATTGATTCAGCGCGACACTGAGCCTGAAATGCTTCTTGCGCGATACGAAATTTGTCCTTGTCCCCAATCTTGAACCCCGAATACGTCAGACAAGCATGTCGGAACAAAACAGACATACTTGCTCACCGACGCTAGACTGACGAGGTCGACCATGCCATCAACCAGGGTCTCGATCTCCATATCCACCCGCTTATTCCATTCCTCCTCGATCCCATCAAGGTATTCAGCAGAGTTCTGCTCCACGGGGACCTGTGCGGTTGGTCGTTGTGAAAGATTCGCCGTGGGTAGCGCGGACGGACGAGAAACATCGGTTTGTGGGACTTCCGACATGGCAATAAAGGATGGTTATCTGATGTGAAGGTCAAGGACGTGAATACGACCTTATGTATGAGATCCGTCGCTCAGAAGAGGTACGGCGTCGTGTGAGGATGACTGCACTCCCGAAGCCTTTTGTGGGCAACATGAACAAACCCTTCACAAGTCTTCCAGTCCGTTTCCTTGCAATTGCTCTATACCTCCAACTCTTAAGATACGGAAATAGTCTGTACGTACACCCATGTACACGTAACCAATATTTAGGATAACTATATCGTAGGCTCTAGAAAAAAAAATAGCCGCCTCCCGAGTTCTAGCATTTAGTTTCCGGCGTCATAGCCGACGACGGTTTCTTCCGCTTTCGGGGTTTCGGAGACCTCAGGAGGTGCAGGTGGGGAGGGTAATGCGGTGGCTCTCCATCCACTTCTGAAAGAAGCCAACCCAGCTATCAGCCCGAACACACCAACCCAAACCTGAGATGCATAATGAGAACGGGGAATTATTTCCCAAAAAGTGCAACACTGACATCATTTTTGAAAAGGCCTTTTTCCAAAGACCTAAATCACAAGAGAAATTGTAGTTGAACAAGCAGAATGAGCTATAATATTATCTTACCAATGGACTGTTAGGGGAAGATACCCAATGTTCACCAATACCTCCGACCAGTAAGCATCCCATCTTCTTTGCAGTTCCTCCTTTTCAGCTTGGTTCGATCCTGTCCCCTTAGCTTTCTTCAACGTACGCTGCGCCTTCAGCAGCAATTTTCTATCTTCTGCGAGGTGAACGAACTGAAGCGCGACATACAAAGCCCAAAACCGGCAGGACCAAATGCTCATGGCATTGGGATCGAGTTTGATTGCTGTTGCTTTCGAGGACAAAAAGGCCAGCGGGTTCGGAATGGTGGGAGGAATGATCCCATGGGAGCATAGGTAGTAGAGATGCTCCAAGGGATAATACGCCAGCATGGACCAACCCTGGAGACGTTCGACGGTCAGAAGTGTTCGAGTTGCTTGCTGGCTCCGCTCTAGGGAGATCAGCCATTGAACGATAGGTAGAAGGCCTGGAAGGATGGATGAACTCGATTCAGGAAATTTCGGACGCCCTCGTCCTAGCGCACTTACCCCATATTCTCCATAAAGTGCGCGAATCGCCGAGGAGGCTGCTCAGTCTAGCCAACCCGGCGGCGGCGCTGCTCGTTGGTGCCTTTCGAAGGCCAGCACGATGTTGAAGGCGCGCTCGGAGATTCAGCAGCGGAATCAAGAGCTTGACCGCATATTGGACTACCTAAATGTAGAAAGACGACGCGTCAGGCCGATCCGATGACTTGCGAAACCACAACGGAAGATTTACCATGAATAATTTACTGTAGAAGCAGACGTCAATGTACAAATTCAACGCGATGGGGTTAAAGGCTACGCAACTCGCTACCACTCCATGTACTCAGATACCGAACGAGATGATCTAGCGTTTCCGACGGCGGCACGAACACGAATGACCCCAGAATCAGGTCATTCAACCTGGCAAGCGTGACGGGCTTTGACAAAGACATTTTCTGTGATTCTTTGCGCTAGACGACCTCGATCGTTACAAGAATTGGTCAGAACGCAGATCCGCAAGGAGCATGGGGTGTGCAAGCACCGACGCCAGCTAGAATCAGACTTTCATAACTGCTGGCTCACTTGGACCTGTGATTTATTTCCGGTATTTAGGCTCCCCGTGACTCGACTTTTTAGTCTGCTTATGTACAAACAAACAAAGCCAAATATATAAAGAGACCTGTTTCCCCGTTTTGGTTTTTCTTCTGAACAATTTTCACGGTGGACTCAAAAGTTCGGGCTCGTTTTAAGCTTCTCCGCCTGCTTGTCCGCGTTCCCGTCCCCCAGATCGACCCAAAGGCGCTCGCTTGCGGACGTCGGACGGTTCTCATCGCGTTCGGTGCTCCCATTTTAACCATCTCATGACTTGCTATGGAGGCATCGCTTCGGCTGGTGCTCATGACCTGGCAGGACTGACTTGGAAGGGTGGATCGATGCGACTGGGAACCATCTACATGCTCTTGCTGTGCTTGCTTTGTGTACTGATCTATGTATAGGTGCTGTGGAATTAGCCCAGTCCTGTAATGCTGATTCTATTTTGTGCGAGTGCTGCCCTTGGACCTATCGGATAAATCGTCTGTAGACATGACATCTCAACGCGTGAATATTTGTTCGTTTAAGTCATGAACCTGCAACGCATATTCCCTCTCAGGCAGCTGTGGAATGGTCCCTCAGGTGAGCTTGAGAGGAATTGGTCATCTATGGCAAGACTTTCTTTGACAGTGGAGCGGTCGACGGTCCGTTTCTGTCGAGAGGGCGTTGGGGTCGGACAAAGAGTTGGTTGCACGCTCTCACAGTATCTTCTTTCTCTAGTTTCAAACATATCATCCTTTACTCATGTGGACCAACGTCGATGGTCAGCGCCTCCGCCCGGAGAATCATCGCACAATCCCGTGTGTATATAAACGCGTCCATTTCATGGTAGTCCTCATACTAAATAACATTCCGCAGCCATGAAAGCAGCTCTATTGGGCCTCATCGGCCTCCTCCCGTACGCATACGCGCAGCTCAACACGCTTGCTGTAGCAGCCGGGAAGAGGTACTTTGGCACAGCGACTGACAATCCCGAGCTCACGGACACGGCGTACGTTGCCCAACTGAGCAACACTGCCGATTTCCACCAGATAACTCCGGTACGTGCTCGATCGCTAGTGTCTCTGCGTGTCATCAACCAGACAAAAATTGCAGGGAAACAGCATGAAATGGGTAAATCCTCAACTCTGAATTGCATCACGTACTGAATGCACGCGGATCAACAGGATGCGACTGAACCTTCGCGAGGCGTCTTCACGTTCAGCGGTGGGGATGCTATTGTCTCCTTGGCGCAACGAAATGGCCAGCTCGTGCGTGGGCACAACTGTGTATGGCACAACCAATTGCCGAGCTGGGTGACTTCCGGAGGATTCAACAACGCGACGCTGACGAGCATCGTCCAAACTCATTGTTCAACTCTGGTCAGTCACTATCGAGGCCAAATGTGAGTGGTCTATGAACTGTACCCAACGGAATACGCCCTGATGCCCACTTCTAGTTGTATGTTAATGAGCCTGTATAACATTGATGTCTACCTGATTTATATGTCCTCCGCTAGTGAGTTGGGATGTCATCAATGGTGAGAAAGTCCTCGATTCCATATTATTGGATCATCATTTACACTCTGTCGCCTTGCAGAACCTTTCAACGACGACGGATCGTTCCGCCAATCGGTATTCTTCAACACCATGGGCACATCCTACATCTCAGTCGCCTTGAGAGCAGCCCGTGCGGCAGACCCAGCTGCAAAGCTCTACGTAGGCCCTGCTTCCGTTCCGATTCTCTGACCAATCGAATTCACGACACGATCCGAACAGATCAACGACTTCAATATCGAAGGATCGGGCGCCAAATCCACCGCAATGGCGAACCTCGTGCGCTCCCTCAAGCAGCAGGGCGTGCCCATCGACGGCATCGGCGTCCAAGCGCACCTCATCGTCGGTCAAGTCCCCTCGACGCTGCAGCAGAACCTCCAGGCGTTCGCGAACCTCGGCGTCGAGGTCGCGATCACGGAGCTCGACATCCGCATGAACCTGCCGGCGACGCAGGCGCTCCTCACGCAGCAGCAACGGGATTACCAGACCGTCATCCACGCATGCAAGGCCGTTTCTGGATGCATAGGCGTCACGGTTTGGGACTGGACGGATAAAGTGAGGCGATGCTGCATTGCAATTTTTTTTTACCGCAGCCAGAAGTTGTTGAGCATGGCTGCGGCCTTTTTTTTTATTACAGTATTCTTGGGTGCCTGGAACGTTCGCTGGACAGGGTGCGGCATGCCCATGGGATCAGGTGAGACATGCACATCAGTTTCTTTAATCCTTTGCGTCGCCTCTTGACCCCGATCCATCCAGAACCTGGTCAAAAAACCCGCTTATCAAGGCATCGTCACCGGCTGGACGACCTAAAGGTTCTGCTCGAAGAGCCCTCGCGATCGGTTTTCAAGGTTCAGGGTAAAAAAAAAAATAAAAGGAATAGCACATCTTTTCGACACTTCCCAGATGTTTTTTAAAGAGGGTACGTAACAATGGAGTAAACATACAAGTGTAAGAGTGGCGTTTTCGCGTGTATTTTTACGGATGGGTTTGTCCGCCGAACTTGTGCGTTGAGCATGCAGCACTTGCTGTATCATGAGTCAGAACCGAAATCACTTGAGCGCTTGAGAGTAAAGCGATGCAATGTGTAGTACACAGATCGATTTGTCAAGCGCGCGGTTACTCGTTCGTGAACACGGCAAGCTGCCTGCTCACGGCGCGCCCGGGTCAAAACATGCAACCTGTGTCCTCCTCCGGAACTTCAGAAAACAACGAAACGAAGATCGCGTGGTCCGATCATGACGAACAAAAAAAAACAAAACAGGCCAAAAACACCGTAGATCTTGACCTTGATTCATGGTGGGGAGGGCACAGCTAGGTCGTCCAGATCTCGGCCACGCGGACTCGCAAGCTGCAGCGAGGCCTGATAGGATCCGACAGCTTGCTGTTCATCCGAGCCTGATCAGAAATCGTGCCTCGAGGGCGCTAAAGCGCTGCATGCGTGTGAGATCCTGAAGAATTCAAAGGGATCATTGTACGAATCAAAAAGCGTGGACTTTGGGTCTTCGGTTTGCTTATAATCCGACCGTTGTCTGGAAGAAGCGATTCAATTCCCATCCGCCTGGACACCATCTCCAGACTATCTATTCTTCGAAATCAAACAGTTTTTTTTTTTCGCATCCGTAGATTCATAGTTAGAAGCCGAATAACGTACGATTATCTATCCCGGATCGGAGCTCACAAGGTTCAAGAGACTCGTACGCACAATTCAAGAGCCAGCATGGATACCAGCGGATACCCAGAGACGATACACGAGGACGACAGTCAAGCCGAGCTCAAAGTGACTTTCTTTCCTCCGCTGTACCAGCAACGACGGATGTGGATTCTGGACACGTTGCGAGCGGAACGAGTAACAGATGTACGGTATTGTTCACAGAATATCGAAGATTGGAAGTTGGCTGATAGAAAGGTCAAACAATCAGATCCTCGAGGTCGGGTGCGGGGAAGGCCAGCTGCTCTCCGTGCTCTGTCAACCAGCGCCATGGCTCAACTCACCCCCTTCCTCCATCCTCCCACCAACACCAACTTCGCCCGATCCTTCATCCTCAAACCCCTCATCATCTTCCATCGTTCGCTCAGTTACTCCCGAGACTCCCATATACAACAACGACGGCGAGATGCTCAACCTCCATCCGATCCGCTTAGCGGGCCTAGATATATCCTCGGAAAGCCTCGTGTTCGCAGTTCAGGGCACCGCTGCGCCTCGAGATGAAGAAAACGAGAAGGCATCAGAGGGCTTCGCGTCGTATTACAGCAGTGCCAGCATCCGCTGGGAGGATCTGGAAGTCAAACTCTGGAAGGGCAGCTTGGGCGTCGTGAACGAGGAATTTGTCGGTATCGAATGCATCATCGCCACGGAAGTGTTCGTATCTTGCTCCTTCTTTCGCTCCATTAGCCGCTGATTTTTTTTTTTGAAACAACACCAATAGCATTGAGCACCTCCCGCCCGAAATCTTTCCTGCGTTCGCGCCCGTCCTGCTTGGAAAATACCACCCCCGTTTGCTCCTCCTCACGACGCCTTCGTACACGTTCAACGCCAGATTCACCACACCGGCTGCACCGCAGTCCGCCCGACGCGGCTTTTCAGATCCGACAGGACGCACCGACCGCATATTCCGACACACGGACCACAAGTTTGAATGGACAAGGGAAGAATTCGAGGACTATTGCCTGACCGCGGCGAAGGAGTGGGGATACGACGTGCAGATTTCCAGCGTCGGACGTGCGCTCGAAGTCGACGAGTGGGGCCGAGACGAGGAGCTCGGAGGCGCGAGCTGTGTCGCGATATTCCGCCGAAGGGACGAACAAGCTCACGGCGAACGAGAGGTCAAAGCCGAACAAGCTCTGAAAACTCTTGTCCGTTTACCCCCCGACTCGCCAACACACGCGCCGCACGAGCTGCTTGTCACGCATCACCACGCCGCGCACCCGCAAGCGCAAATGCCGAGGCCGCTGAGCGAAATCGGCGCGCTCATCAAGACGAAGATGGAAATGTTCCGGGAGGCGTTCATGCGCGTTGAGGAGCTCTGGTTCGAGCGCGACATCGCCATCATGTGCGGCGGGTGGATCGAATTTCTCGTGCGTGCGGTGGAAGAGAGCCCTTTCTTGACGCTGAAGAAAGAGGGAGAGGGAATCAAGACCGATCGCGGGACCTGGGTCATCGAGCTCGTCAGTCCTGCCTTCCCGCGCAAGGAGCTATGGCCGGAAGAAGGGGAGACGAGCGTGGACCACATACCCGTCGACTGGATCCCCGGTGAGGCTGACTTTGAGACGAGCGAAGGGGAGTGGTATGGGTCCACCGACATGGAGGGAGACGTCTCGTGGAATGGATCGGACGACGAGGAGGACGCGGAGGGGCCCGAATACTTCAGTTGGACTTCTGAAATTCCCGAGATATACAAAGATGAGGGAAGAACGGAGGAGGACGTTTGGGGGAGTGCGGTTTGGGGAAAAGGCAAAGGCCGGGTCCAACGTGAGGCTGCGGATGCGAACGACGTACCTCCTAGTACGGACAGCTCAATGAACGGATGGGACGGAGACGAAAGCGATGACACCACTGGATAATTCACCGACACCGATATTTATCAATGCGTGTTGAAGGAATCATTACTATGTATTACAACGGCGTATGTATAGCATTGGGTACAAAGTCCTAGGGTTATAGTAATTAAGTGGCACGTTCCCTTGGCGGGCGGACGAAAGGCAATACCTGGTATAATGTCCGGCTACTCCTCTCCAACGTTCCAACGCTCCTCTCAACCTTGCACAACCGAATGCACCGGGGCTACGATGCAAAACATTGAACATCACACATTCGACAATGATGAAGAGAGACCAGTCTCACCTATCAAGGGATGCAACTGCGCGAGGTATGTGACCATCCACATGAGATAGCACGCAGCCAGTGTCAGCATGACGCTAGTGCGAATGAGTCTGCCGGGAAGTGTCTGAGCTGTGTGTTTCCTGCCGCGTTATGGACGACACTCACACTTGGTTGGGTCCTTTAGGCGTGAACAGAGCGGCGCATGTCATGAGAGAGGCGACGATGATGAAGACGACGATGACTGGGAACATCGATGCCATGGCGCTGTTGCTGTTGCTGAGTCGCTCGAGGAGGCAATGGTCGACAGTTCAGTGCCGTGGGAATTTCACTTGTAGGTATGTCACTTTTCAATTCGGTGCATCGAACAATACAAAACAGGGTACTAAAGGGTCCAACCATTCGCTATTCCATCGTATGCTGGTTTCTTTGCAAAGTTCTAATGCGAACGCCAAAGTCAACGTCTCAAACTCGGTGCTACGTGTCTCGCGTTGGTAACTTACTGCATCCCAAGGCAAAGCGGCACCTTGTCCAGGGAACACTGCCGGAATCCAGGAGTACTGTGTTGCATTTTAAAATCAATACCCCACTATGCTGCCGAACCTGCTCACCTTGTCGGTCCAGTCCCAGACTGTGACACCCACGCACCCAGCGACGGCCTTGCATGCAGAGATGACAGTCTGGTAGTCCCTCTTCTGCTGGTCCAACAGGGCCTGTGTCGCCGGCAGCGTCATGCGGATGTCGAGCTCCGTGATCGCGACTTCGACGCCCAAGGCCGTGAACTGCTGGAGGTTCGCTTGGAACGTCGACGGGACCTGTCCGACGATGAGATGCGCTTGGATGCCGATGCCGTCGATGGGCACGCCTTGCGACTTGAGCGACTTGACGAGGTTGACCATGCCGGTAGATTTTGCTCCCGTCCCGTCGATGTTGTAATCATTGATCTGCGAGGCGGGTTCAGGTCAAGGGCCGAACGAGTTTTTGGGGGGGCGCACATATAGCTTGGCACCAGGATCAGCATTTCGAGCAGCTTGGAGAGCGATGGAGACAAATGATTGTCCCAATGTGTTGTAGAAAACGCTGCTTCTAAAGGTGCCGTCCTCGTTGAAGATCTCTGCAACGACGGACAATCAGCCAACCACAAAGGATTCTGGACTCAAACGATGGGACTGACCATTAAGGACATCCCAACTATCTGCATGGTAAAAGAATTTTAGTGGGCAATCATAACACCGGAGACCGATAACATACAGCTATGCATAATAGGTTAGCGCTTGACCACACGCTTTCCTCTGCACATGCACTCACATTTTTCCCTTGAAGTGACCGACGACGTTCGTAACGTGGTTCTGCACGATGCTCGTCAAAGTGCTCGCATTGAAATTACCAGCCGTAACCCAGCTAGGCAGCTGACTGTGCCAGACACAAGTATGCCCTGACGAAGCAATCGGCCTCACGGGCGGCTGTCACTCGAGGAGGCCATTCCTCACCTCTGAGGATTTGTCCATTTTTGGTCGCCAAGTTCACAACCGTATCGGCGTTCGTAAATGTAAACGATCCTCTGCTGGGCTCGGTGGCGTCCCACTTCATGGCGTTTCCCTGTAATCAAAAATCAGAAAACTGAGCCGTCCTCGCGCTTGGCGCTTCAACAGGCCACGCACGGGAGTGATCTGGCCAAACTCGTTGGTGTTGCTCAGCCCTGCAACGTAGGGCGAATCGCTGAGCTCAGGGTTGTCCGTCGCGGATCCGAAATACTTCTTTCCAGCTGCTTTCGCAAGGACGTTGAGCCCGGTTGTGCTGGTCGGAGCAGAGCTCGTAGTGGTAGTGGTGCCACTGCCACTCTTTCAAAAACGAGGCAGTCATTAAATGAATGCTCGACCAGGGCAGAGAGAGAGCATACCGGTATGCACTGCGAATACCATGGGTTGCTGTATGTGCAGGTGTATCCTGCCACGCATGTCTTTATCGTGGTTAATCGACATCCCCTCCTCTGTATCGGAGTTCGACACCACGTACTGTAGGCCCAGTCCAGCCTTCGCCGCCGCCTTGAAACAGGAAATAAAGTACTGTTAGCGTCGCACTGGTTGACCGCGGAGAAAGTACTGTACATTGACCCCATGCGGGTGATTGCGCCGAAGTGATTTTGACGAACGCTAACAACAGGCCTGTAGTCCAGAGTTGCCGAGCCATGTTCCGCTTTTCTTCTTTCTGCTCACAAGGAGATCGGTATAACAGAGTTGACACGACGCCGTGAAGTCTCGTCCTTTTTAACCTATTTCGCAGACGGAGTAGGGGCAGCCAAAACGGCCTGTGTTCGAGCAACCGTCGCTGGGCGGGAGTTCTTCGCGTAAAATATGCGGGGAAAAGACGCGTTCACATGATGTTCCATCGAAAGCCTCCCCCCATTCATGAGCCCAAACCACCAGCGGTGAAGAGGATCATGCAGCGTGGTCATTCGATTCGCTTGCACGCGATTCCGACCCATGATATACATTATATGTTCGACGGACCGTTGGACGTGATACCTTTTTTCCGCGAAAAGTCCGTTGTATGAGGAGAACAGGCGTGGGTGAGTTTAAACCGGACAACCCTCATGACAGTGGCAGATATTGCCGGGAACTGCTCTGGGGGAGGCAGTCCACCTCGGAAATCAAAGCCGCAACGCACCGCCAACTTTCGGCCGTTGCCTTTTCGAGTGCTGCAAAAATGAAAGATCTATCCCGACACAGGATGTGGTAATCAGGTTCCGACGAGACTTACAAGGCAGTCGGTGCTTGGGGAAGTAAGTTGCAGCTGTGTTGTCTATCCTTGGTGGATGTAGGTGTTCAATGGCTGATGATGACCGGACACGGATGATCGAAAAGAATCCCTTAATATACTCGTCGATGACCTCGGGCGCTAGTGACGAGTCAATCATTCGAGGCTGGATGGTTCAATCCGGAGACACCGAGAGAGAATCCATTTTTCGCACCGTACATTGGAATTTAAAAAGACACTAAGATGTAAAGCCAGCCACTATTCCATCGTACGCGGGCTTCTTTACCAAGTTCTGTGAGGTAAAATATTGGACTCCGGAAACGGGGACAAGCCGAACGGGAACTTACTGCATCCCACGGCAAAGCCGCGCCTTGGCCAGAGAACACACTGGGAATCCACGAGTACTGGAAAAGGTTCCGAAACATGATCAGCAAAAACGTTCAAACGAGGAAGAACCCTACCTTGTCTGTATAATCCCATATCGTCACGCCGATGCATCCAGCGACAGCCTTGCACGCCGCAATGACTGTCTGGTAATCGTTCTTCTGCTGTTGCAGCAGCGCATCTGTCGCGGGCAGCGTCATGCGTATATCAAGCTCCGTGATCGCGACCTCGACGCCGAGGGACGTGAACGCCTCCAAATTCTGCTGCAGCGTCGAGGGGACCTGTCCGACGATGAGGTGCGCCTGGACGCCGATGCCATCGATAGGGACGCCCTGCTGCTTGAGGGAGCGCACGAGATTCATCATCGCGGTGGATTTGGCGCCTGTTCCTTCGATATTGTAGTCGTTTATCTACGAACGTGGCTTCAGCTATGGGGCGTCTGTGAAGCATGGAAAGGCCCTTACATATAACTTCGCCGCTGGGTCGGCGTTTCGCGCAGCCTGAAGAGCGATAGAAACGTAAGAGGACCCGATGGTGTTGTAGAACACCATGGAGCGCCAAGTTCCATCGTCGTTGAAGGGCTCTAGACACAAATTATGAAAGACCTGAATTTGCAGAACAGAGAGACGAACCATTCACGACGTCCCAGCTATCTGTATAATGTGAAACTTGAACTCAAACCAGAGTAGGCGCAGCTCTAACGACTTACAACTGCACATCGAACGAAGTTCAGGTCAACTAGGACTAACAAGAAATACCTCTACTCACATTTGTCCCTTGTAGTGGCCAACGACTGTCGAACAGTGGGTTTGCAAGATGCTGGTCAGCGTAGCGTTGTCGAAATTGCCACTGGTGACCCAGCTCGGCAATTGGTTATACCAGACGCAGTTATGACCTAACGGGCATCGAGCAGGAGAAACACGAAACAGAATATAAGTGCATACCTCTGACAAGCTGGCCGTTTTTCTCGGCCAGTGCAACTACAGTGTCGCCTCCGCTAAAGGTGAACGTCCCTCGAGACGGCTCCGTCGCGTCCTAACATTAATGTAATTAAAAGAAAAAAAAAAAAAACTGATCTCAAAGTGGGACAGGACAACCAAAATTGCGTACTTACCCATTTCATACTATTCCCCTATCCGCGTTCGCAAAACGTAAAAGTCACAAAAAATATCGACAAGCAAGTTGAAAAAGACACACGGGGGTGATCTGCATAAAGTCCTTGGTATTGCTCAGCTGGGCGACGTAAGCCGTGTCAGACAGCTCCGGATTGTCGGTCGCGGATCCAAAGTACTTCTTTCCCGCAGCCGCTGCGACGACGGCGAGTCCGGCACTCGACGTCCCGGTCGGCGTAGATGATGACGAGGTAGGCGTCGTCGTCGGGGTCGTCCCCGTTGCGTTCTTTGACCAAAAAAATGGGATGAAATCGGTGAAGAGAAGGGAACTACCCATCTTACTGGAAGGCATTGAGAGTACCACTGATTGTTGAACACGCATGTGTAACCAGCGACACAGGTCTGTGACGAACAGGTCAGCTACAATGCTCTGATTCCTAAATCGGTGTGCTCCCTTACAGTAGGACCAGTCCAACCCTCTCCGCCGCCTGCAGCAGGATCAATAGTTTGTCAGCAACGATGCAATACGCAGGAAACAGCGCGCCTACATTGTCCCCACGCAGGCGACTGAGCGCTCACAACTGCCACGAAGCCGAACAAGAGCGCGAACGAGCTACTCAACTTCATCTTAGCTCCTCCTAATGATGCGTTCCAAAGCTTTCCTTGAATCAAAGGCACAAAGGAAGATCAGATCAGGTTCACGCACGACAAACCAGGACGACCGCTCGACATTTATACGCCACCATCTGAAAAACATCGGAGAGATTGCAGGCCACATGCGCGTCTAGGGCCGTTTGTTCGGATCCTACGTAGAAGCGTTGGAGAGGGTGGAACCCTCTGAATGCGCAAAAATAACACAAGCGTTTTCCATGTGTCGCCCGACCGCGCTTGATCAGATCTATTTCTGGACAAAGACGTTCTAAATTCCTGTTAATAGGCAGTAAACGAGACAGTTACCATGACCCCTGAATACCTGTGGTGTTGCCAAAGCGAAAGACCGTCTCACAACCCCAGCGAAACAGGCATCGCCATCACTTGAAGAGCACAATTCAGAGAAATGCCCAATCATCCAAAGCAAAAAATCCACCGCCTGCCAAAAATAGAGCTTCAGAGAACAAAAAGACATATTTTAGGCAAACGAAACACAGTCCGTCGCTCTTCAAGCAAAGCACGCTAAATATAACCTGGCAATTTTTGCCAGAGTACACGGAAAAAGCTCGCAAACCGACACGAAGCCTCTGATCCAAAGTCCTATTTCATCTGAGGCCAGCAGCGTCGTCTTTCCGAGAAATATGCGGACATAGTCATGATGTGACAGAGAGATACTCGCAAGGATATGTCGAAACTCACGAAACAAAAAATGCAACCGCATGTCATTTTTTGTCCATGTACAAGGTATACAAGACAGTATATGCGCGAGCCAAGCCGATTCTGAGTCGTGATAGGTCTGAAGGAAAGGAGCGTGAGCCAAAGGTGTCTAAATGGAGAGTGAAAATGTCGATGATACCATAGATGGACGAAAATGGAATAAATAGACCTCGAGCCACAACAAAGAAAAAAAAGGCAAAGGCGAAACTACACCAGACCGCTCCCTGCCATCCTCACTGTATCCACGACGGCTCTGACGGCTTCCATCAACGCCCTCCGAAGGAAACTCGCGTCAACCCCGACGCCGCCTGCGGCGTTCTGCAACCGCCTCCGCACAAGCTCCGCATTGCTCGCCACGTCCCGACCTTCCATAAGCGCGGCCCTCCGCCGCCTCAGTCTCAACACGGCCGAGACCATAGGGATGACGACGAGCACGATGAAGAGCGTCGCTAAGTTTGACGTGGTCAAGTACGGACCAAGGTATACCTTGACGAGCTCGTACAGACTTAAATTTGCCGGGGAGCGAACGGCCGACGAGGGTACGGGTTGATAAGGTCTTGGGAAGGACGACGTCGAGGAGGATGAAGAATCTGCTGGACGGTTCTGCGGAGCGGGTCTACTCGACGATTTTAAAGGTTTTGCGGTTTTGTCAGAGGCGAATGAGCTGGTAGACGAGGATGCGGGGTTGGAAGCATTCAGGGTGGTCAGCGGGTGCAAATTGTTTCGACTTGAAGGGACAACAGTGTGGGTTGAGGCGGTGGAGGAGATGGACGACGAAGAGGAAGAGGAGGGTGTAGGTGAACCAGAACGGGGAGGCATAGGTGTATGCGACTCGGATGGGAGGTGGAAATGGCCGGAAGATGACGACGCTTTTGCATGAGCTGCCCGCAAAGCCTCTTTCATATTCTGGCAATGACTTTGAGCACCACATCCAGGAATAATAAATAAGGAAATCAGACGTACATCCCTTGCCTTGGGAGAAAGTTCCATCTCATACTCAAGAAACTCCTCCGCATAGTCCCACTCTTCTAGTCGGGGAAGTATATGCAAGCAATACAGTTCTAATATCTTCTCATATCCGTCTTCATTGGTCTGATCCTGTGATTCGGGAGGCTGTACGAGCGTGTTCCGACGAGCGAACCAGTCCTCGACAACAACACGCCCCGTGTCCGGACACCCAAGCTTAAGACTGGAGTAAACGACAGTCATCACAACGGGCGCAGGGAGGTACGCCGCATCAGGCACACTCTTGCGCCCCAACGCCTCGTCCAAAGGCGTGAACAGCGCGAGCGACCGAGCATACAGCGACGTGACGAACGCTTGCGGAGACTGGATGAGGCTGTTCCTCAGCGACTCGGGCAAGCCGCTCTGTTCCTTGGATAGGGGCGGGGACGAGTACACCGTCGTTTCGAACGTGATGCGGAGGAGGTCCCACTTCCGGCGGTCCTCTGCCAACTGGTCCGGCAGAACGCGCGGAGGAGGGAGGAACGCAAACGCAGACTCTATCAACGACTGAGCGAGCAAGACGTCCCGGTGGAGGAACGCTCGTGCAGCGCGGTTGTACAAGGGCCGGAGCGTCGCATTGGTCGTGGACGGTGGGGGCGGCGAGGTGTGCGATGGTCCGTTTGGCAAAGATATAGCCCCCTTAAGGGGTATTTGGGGCGAGTACGCCGGCTTTGTGAGCGTGCTCGTCGTGGTGGGCATCAAAGGCGGGGTAAAGGTCGTTTACTCTGGAATGTCTGGCGTCGGATTCATCCCCTGACCGGAATCACATGCCGAACGGCACGTGCTCAAACAAAGTTGGTCGCCAAGAAGGAACTTTCATAGACTACGGATCCACAGGAACACCATTCATATCAACGCTCTGACATATGACAGGATCAGAGTACTCGCGAGCAACCCCGCAATCGCCCTGTTACGGTACACCTTTGATCCTCGTTCCAAATCCTGCACAGAACCACCCACGATCTTGTAATCCCCCCAATTCGGTCGGCGCAGCCACCACCACATCAGCGCGGCAGGGCCTGTTCCTGTATCTGAGAGATTTGGACCGGGAGAGAATTCGATTCAGCGTACCTGGAAATATGCTGTTTACTTTTCCCTTGCCGTCGACTCTGTACCACGAGAAGCAGTGCACAAACACGGATTTTGACAGTCGTTTCTGGATCTTTTCATTGTACGCATCCGTGGCTGCAGCCGTGATCTCAACGGATGTAACCGTTTGTTGCAGAATCGGTTTGATGACCTGAATGATGTAATCAATCTTAAAAACAGAAAAAGTTCTGTTAGAGAAGAGCGCAGAGACGGAGATTCAGCTTTTCTCACTTGGATCTCTTCGGTCAGTATGACCGAAGTGTGTCCGGTGGCCGTATTGGGACCTAATGCGAGTTTGAGCGGCATGCGCGGCATAACGGCGATTCTTCAAGGACGCACCACTTATCATGAAGAAATTGGGGAACCCCGGGACGCAAGTACCGATGAAAGCTGTTGGCCCGCCGTGGCTGTCGTAATAATCTTGGATGCTCCTCCCATCGACACCATACACCTCCAATGGATATTTGTCCTACATGGCACGGTAGAACAATTTGAAATTACAGCTAAAAAAGCTGCGAACGTACTGCGCAATATCCCGTGGCAAATACAATCACGTCGAAATCGAGCTTTTGATCTACGCATTTAGAGATAATGAGCAAGAAAGCAAGTGAATCAGACGCCCTACAACGTACTTCGTTTCGTCAAAATCCCGTCCTCGGTGATGTTGGCGATGCCATCCCAATTCAGCTCCAGGTTATTCTGATGCAACGCCGCCAGATAGTCCGTGTCAAAAATGATACGTTTGCATCCCAGGTCTTGGGAGAAGGAAAAAAAAAAAGTCAGCTGAAACGTATAGGTCACTTATGTGAATTGAAATAGCCAACTGTAATTCGGGACCAGCTTGTCCAAATACCGCTTAGGCGCGTTCCTTTGAATATACCGTCGAAATAGGTGCTAGAGCGTCCATCAGTCTTTGACGATCGACATTCACGGGGCCATACCGTTGCTAAGAATTTGCCTAACGTCAGGTTGCTAAATATCAAAAAGTAATTCAACTCTGTCTACGCCACACGAAAGAGGTTGAACAATCAGATAGAACATCAAATACAGCCAAAACTAGGCTCACCCTCAGATACAGCAACAGGCGATAAAGGCGCATTAACAACGGTATGTATTTAAACAGCCATATCTGCCACGGCTTGAAAGGAGACCTAATCTGAAAAGAGCATAAACGTCAACTCCGCATAGGATCGCCGAGCGCTTCTCACCGGGGGAAAGATCCAATTCGGCGTCCGGCAAAATTGGGTCACTCTGATCCCAGGCGTCTTCGAGATGATGGGAACAAACTGCGTCCTTCAACACAAGCAGACAATTCAAAATCAATGCAGTTCGCCGAGGGGGGCGGACAAGAGTCCCAATGACAAAGCAACTCACGCGGAGGCGCCGTTCCCCACTACGGCCACTCTTTTTCCTTCCAAGCCCACACTCAAGTCCCATCTCGCCGAATGGAACGCCTTACCCGAGAACGCACGTATCCCGTCCTCAAATTCAGCGGGATACCGTGGCACCTCGAGGATCCCTGACGCAGAGACGACGATCTTGGCACGCACGCGCTGCGTCTCGCCCGTCTTGAGGTTCCGCACCGCGACGTGGTACAGCTGAGTCTTGGCGTCCCACGATGCGGAGACGACCTGCGTGTTGAATCGGACGTGCGGCGTGACGGCGTATTTGTCGGATAGGTTCTCCCAGTAGGCTTGGATCTCGGGTTGAGCCGGGTGCGACGACGTCCAGTCTGGTTTGAGGTCGGTCGAAAGAGAATAAAAATGTACCCCGACATCTGAAGAGCAGCCCTTGAAAGGATGAGGATCGGCGTTTCCCAATGCTAGAAACCGGAAGACATACAGGATAGACGTTGTCCTAATGTTCGACGAAAATAAGCTGGATCGTCAGCAGCAAGAATACACCAGATCGGCGTGTGACCTTACTCTCCAAGTTCCACCGACGCCGTTTGCCTTCTCGAAGATCTGGGTAAAAAGGGGGGGGCAATCAGCTCCAATAATGGCCCACGAGAATGACGGCATGACTAACAATAAAGTCCTTGAGACCGAGCTTTCGTTTCAATGCAATAGCAAACGTTATTCCTCCTATGCTGTGAAAAACAATGGCAATAAATCATATGCAGGCCATACAGAGGTTATGAGAGACACATACCCAGCACCAATGACCACAATGGCTGTATCCGGTTTATCCAGTATACCTGTCTCCATTGTTCCCGACCTCTGGTAAGGAATTAAGCAGAAGTCAATTACCAGCTACTCTCTATGCGCCTACTTTGGTTTGTGAAGAGATACCAAGGAGTATGGAGAGGGGTGTTCCTGCACCTCTTCTAAAGGCTAGCGATTTTAACCTGCCAAAACGGAAAGAGAGAAAATGCGATCCGCGGCGTCAGGAATCGAGCCTTTGAAGAGCCGACGTCTTCCATTGACACACTTCGAGATCACAGCAGATTCGCCCTTGGAGCATCTGAAGTGACCCGCCCCAAATAGAAAGTTGACTCTCCTGCCAGAAGGACCACCGGTCAAACTCGTGCACATATTTGCCGCGTCATAATCATGATCCAGTATGGCAGGGTGGTGATTGGTAGGGAATACTCCGGCAGATTGAATATTTGAATGTTTGGTTTAGTCGAAGTAAGTGGACCCAGCATCTAGACAGAGCCACGAGACCATGAAGGATCATGAGGCGGTGCCGGACGGGGTTATCTCAAGAACAATGACTACCAATAGACGCTTGTGTGGAAAAATGACGCGGGCGATGTCAAGGTTTTTCTCGCGGTCCCTTGTTCTTGCAATGGTTAGATCGCAAAGAGTTGCCGCAGAAGGTCGAAGGATGACCGTACGTTAGCAAACACCGATCCTTGTCCTCCTTATACCATGCAGTCCGATACGCGTCGGCATGAGTACACTTTGCAATGGTGAACTCCCGAAGATGCTGAAATTTTCTGATGAAAAAAGAGGAAGACTTTCGAAAAACCGCCAATTTCGATCGGAAAGGCTTGCAAAAGTCTTTACGCGCAGTTTACCAATTTTTTGGGCTCTTGAATGAACATGCGGGGCTGATCCGGCCAACAATCCTCGGTCATACGGGCTAACTGGGCACGTTTTTGATAGGTTAAGAGGCGCTCGTTGAGGAGAATAGAAAAAGTGAGGCGATAAACACGGATCAACAAGCCAAGCCCAATTAACAATGACGTCAAGTTCGTAAAAGTTGGGAATCATTCGTTTACGGAAACAACAGAAATAGCAAAAAAAAAACAAACAAATGGCACAGCACACGAGTTGAAAGAAAAGGTAAGCGTTCGTCGCCGTAAGAAAGTATAGGAATGCCAGTCAAGTAGTTTGTCGTGGCAATGTGTGGACCATTATTGGATTCTTGTCGAGGTTCCGTCATGGCGAAGAAACCGAGATTGACGCCTTGAATTCGCCATTCGTTTTGCTCACGCCGCAGACTTGATTCTTGAGCAGCACAGAAAAGACAGACCCTGTAAACTCTTCCGCCGTCAGCAATGCCTTCCAAAAAGGCCATTTCCGTCCTCCTGTCGTCAATGCCGACACTGCCATCCCAACTACTCGTACGGCCGTGAATAGATGCCGATTTCTTGAAAGTCGTCACCGGATCATGGAAGCTCGGTCGTCGACGCTAGGGGAAACCATTAGCTCCTTCGCCCCTCCACCGAACACCCATCCCCAAAATGCTCATTCTTTTGCCCGCCCAGCCACCAATGCGGAATACCTCCACCGTCGCGGTTTTGGTTCCAAATCCTTAATGTTCGCCCTTCCGAAACCAAGTCCCCACTCGCCCCGCCACCGATGTTCGCCTTGCCGCCATTGCCTAATCCGTCGACCCTCGCGCTTTGAGTCCAAGTCCTTCGCTATCCTCCCTTCCAAACCTTGCCCTGCGCTCGCCCCGAACCGAATCCATCAACGGTCGCGTTTCGAACCCGAGCGCCCCCCCCCGCTCCTAGCCCTTTCCTCGCCTCCAATACAGAGTCCATTGATTCGGATTCAAACCCTTACCTGACCTCCCAAGCCCAGTCCTTCGCTCACCTTGCCGCAAATGCTGAATCCATGGGCCCTTGTGCTCCAAATCCGAGTCATTTGCCGGCTCCCCCTCCAATCCCAGTCCATCCTTCGACCCGCCGCCAGTGCTGAATCCACAACTCCCGCGGTTGAAGTTCTTCCCTGAACCCTCCTTCCGCTCCATCGATGCCGATCCATCAATCGTCACATTTCGAGCCCAAGTGCGCCCCTAGTCTCCCTCCCAATTCTAATCCTCCGACCGCCCCGCCGCGTATCCATCGAATGTCGCGTTGCTGATCCAAGTGCTTCCGTGGACCCTCTTCCAAACCCGGTCCCTCCCTCGCCTCGCCACCAATGCCCATTCCTTCCTTTGCCTCTCCGCCATGCCGAGTCCGTCTCGACCGTCGCGTGCCCATTCCGAGTCCTTTCCTGTTCCCCCTTCCAGACCTTGTCTTTCGTCAAGCTCGCTCGTCCCTTCACGCGCTCCGCCACTAATCCCATCTCTTCGCCCACCTCGTCGTTAACGCCCGATCCATGGAATCCAGGTCCTGTCCCGTCCTCCCTTCCAAACAGCATCAGTCCAACTCCTTTGCCGACCTCGCCGCCAGCCACCATCGTCCATCATGGCGATTCGTTGTCCTCGTCTCGGTCACCGTCGTCATGGCGTCGTCGCATTACCCACCATGGTGAGGATGCCCCTGCGCAGCTCCGAGCTGGTCCATGGTCCAGCGACTCTACAACTTATGGGGTGGCCATGAGGCGCCTCGCGGGCAAGACGACTGTCACGAGGATCAGCATGGCCAGTGTGAACCCCGCCGTGTCCCGTCCCGCTCGACGACCCCGCCCACGCGCTGAAGAGTCGAAGGACACGGGACGCGCTCTGCCCGAGTGGCGCGGGACATTACCCATCATGAGGGGAATGTGGCACACGACGTCGACGGTGACGAGCGAACATCGAGCCATATCTTGAGATTACGGTGGAAGGTGGTGGTTGAGAGGAGAGAGCTGTTGTAGGGGGTTTGATTCGATCGTCTGCCTTTTAACCCACGGGGCTCAGTCAGCCACTGGCCTATCATGTGAACGGCCGAGGCGGTCGATACCACTGCGGACGACTGTGAGGAGTCTGGCAGCTGGCGATATTGCCCGCCCAGCTGCAAAACTTGACATCAACATATTTACGTGGTATAAGATGCAAATAACGGGTCCGCTGTACTGGCGGGCATCGCTTTGAGCGGATGCATGCGGTAGCTGACGCGCTGATGGCGACGCGACGCATCCAAAGTTGACGGTCAGGTGCCGCCGCACGTGCTTATGCGCGTGTTGGACTCAAGAGGTCCAGTGAAGCGGCCTGCACAAAAGTGGGGGCAACGGGTGCTCAGAATACTGTTCCACATGCAACACGACGACAGACAATATCTGCAGAGTGGCATAGGACACTCACTCGGTGAGCATCGAGAATGTGCGATCGACGCCAGAAGATAATGATTCGTCAAAGAGATGGAGCGGTCAGCCTGAAGCACCGAGCCTGGAGGTTGTCGATCCAACGCAAGAATGACGCACAAGTAGAGAACGATTCCGTGAGGCTAGGGAGAAATTCCATACGTTAAATGCTGTAAAATTTGCGACGGGACACTAACGAAGGTTAGGGCCAGTCTGTCATAAGTAAACAGGGACCAACAAGTTATGTTTGGTCTCATCTCACGCGGTAAAGGCCTTTACGCCAATTTCAAGTAATTCACACATTTATTAACGGACTAGCTAGGGATTACAACAGATGGTTATAGTAGCAGAAAAGAAAGGATAGGCTAAAAACGAATAAAACTACACCACGATCTTTGGACCATCTTGTCGCGATCGTTGTACTCTACAACATACATGAGCCTTTCTTGGGAGACATAGACCTGTTTCCTTCAGATCCTACGAGAGAAGGCCGTCATATCAATTACGCATCGAGAGTGGTCATGACACATACCAACGGGGCATGACTTTTGCTTTCGGACGTGAAGGATCTCCGCCATTCGGAACTGGTGGAAGGCGTCGAAGCGGCAGGAGATGGCCATCGGACATGTATTCAGGACGCTCCTTCTTCGCTTTCTCCATCCGCTGCGCCAGCTGCGCGGGCGACGGCAAAACAACTTCTTTGGTCCCCACCTTCGCAGCGTCGCCCGGTGCAGCTCGCTGCTCAACACGCGTCTTCATCATCAGCTTCAACAGAGGCTGTTGAACCGACGACGTCTGCGGTTTCGCTTTGTCCCTCGAATGGGATGATGCGGGGGAAGAACTTGTAGGCATGGGCCGCGGCCCATGTTGGACTTGCTGGGCGTGCGGTGCCACAAAATTTGCCACGAGCCGAGGAACTTCTTTGACTCGGGGAGCGTGCACAGCGGCTACAACGGGACGAACTTGCAGCCGCTGCGTAGGGCAGCCAGACCACGTCTGCAAGGCCGCTTTGCTCGTCGACCCTACGGACGACGTCGACGCGGCATTGTTCGGCTTTCGCTGCGCCGGGCGTCTCTCGAGCGAGTTATCCACAAGCTCTTGCAGTGGCGACTTGATCCCGCGCCTCACGTCCCTCTTCTTCTCGGCCTTGTACCGTGCCGCGAGCTCGGCGGCCGCCTGCCTGCGCGCCTCTTCGTCTTTCTCATACTTATCCGCCTCTGCGCGCTCCTTCTCCATCTTTTTCTCGATGCGCGCCATCTCGACCTGCTCCGTTTTCGCCTTGCGCTCGTAGTCTCGCTCGAACCGCCGGACCGTCGCCGCCGCGTCGCTCGGTGAGACAATGTAGTTGCCCTGGCAGGAAAGGCCGTCCTTCCTGGCACTGCAGCGGAAGGAGCCAGGAAGGGCCTGTGGCGGGTTCGCGTAGCGGCATTCCTTGTTGCTGCATTTGTAGTGGAATGGCGAGGGCCAATCTGGAGGCAATGTGCCCCGCAGTTTTGCTTCGAATTTTCTTGAGACTGCGGAGATGGAGAAATCGTCAGAAATGCACGGAAGAGATTATGTGTAGGACGAATGACTTGCAGAACATTGTTTTTTTCTTTTCCAGATTAGTGCTGTATGCTTGATTGGTAGAAATACGGGAAGGAGTGGAGCGATATCGCTCGGTGAAATTGTGTCGACCAGGTAAGAACGAAGGTGGGGCTAGCGAATGTGTGAAATTGCCTGCGAGAAATGAAGAGATAGAGACTTTATAGCCAGGCAAAAAAAGGGGTAGTGAGCAAAGCTACTCCTCGCCGAAAAGTGGCCCAGGAACGCTGGGGGTGCATATATATGCGAATCCAGCGAACAAAGGGGGGACAGATTTGTCTCAATCGTATCCCTGCACGGACCCAGCTTGGATTCACTTTTACAAAAACATACCGGAGCACAACTGTGACAAAAAAGGCCACATACCTACGGGGGGCATGTCCATCGCTCCCCATTGTTTCTCAGTGCTTGGACGGGCATATGCCCCGATATTCTCTGGTTTGGGAATCGGCGCTTTGACCAGCGTGATGAAAAAGGTCAAAACGCCCTTTTTTGTTTGCGGTGCTATTCTTAAGCCCGAAACACGTATAATACCAGCCGACGGTTCCCTGCGCGGGAAACAGTAAGTATACGAAAAATCGAAGGACAAGGTCTTTCAAACTCAGTGTCATGTAGAGTCAACAAGGCAGGTCCGGATCCCGTGAGATTAGTTCCGGAACGCCAGCTGACAGATTATACCGTTGACACGGCGCTGTTCAAAGCGTCAAAGAGGATTAACATATTTCTGGTGATACCACGTTGCAGCTGACCGAACGCCGTCGCTGCACAAAGAGAATTCATGAACTTCACACCATGAAAGGAGGTCACGAAGGCACCATGCCTGGTTCGTCCATTTGAAGAGCCTTTCTGGCGTCGCATTACCGAAGATGGTTGTAGCCGCTGCTAAAGAGAATTAGATTTCAGCGGAATGGATGTGAAGGTTGAGACACAACGTGATAAGGTGAACGTTGAACGGTTTGAACCTTTGTCCATCAAAGCACCGGGAGGTAAACGTCTAAACCCGTCAACGAACCATCATCATCATGCCAGAATCGGGAACTGGTCCGAAGCCATATTTCTGCACACAATCCAGATCCAACGCAGCAAAAGTAATCGAATGAAATCTAGACACCTCCGAATTCGTGCACGAGTCGAGTCTATGCACTGTCATTTTTCATTTACTGCTTGGCGAACTAGAAGTTACGCTGCGAAAAGTAATCGGAAAACATGTGGAAACTGCTGGCATTTGTCTCTGTTGTCTGGGAATATGTCGACAACCAACACTTCAAATTCGATCTATTTGGCAAGGGCTTGGAAATCAAGCTGTGATCAAGCAGGTCCTATCCTTGGATACAACGACGATGTCAACGAGATCGCGCTCTGAGTCTCATCTCGGAGAACCTTCGAGTTCATTCTTGAAAACAACGAGGCCATTCCAGTTCGAAGCCTCTCGGGCGGGCTCAAACGCTGGGGCATCTGAATCCAGCAACACGGACTCATCAACACCGCTTCTCTTCCCCTACCCGCACACCTCGTCCGCTTCCGTGGTCAAACAGACGCCATTCCAACAGCCGACGCAGGTGATAAGCTTCTCCTACGACGCAACGCACAGACTCGAGTTTACCGACTTGGCGCTGCGGTACTTTGTCGACCCGCCGCGATCTGCGCAGCTCGGACACGCGTATGAGCGGTGGACGCAGAGATCGGAGGACCGAGGCCGCATCGATTCGCTGCTACGGGCATTCTGCGAGGCGCGCAAGGGCGAGCGTGCGCCGATGCTCGAAGGCATAGGCGTCATCTCCTGGAGGGGCGTGATGACACGGTATGTGACGCTGCTAACGCCGGTCCTGAAACCCGAAAAGGTCGATACTGACATGTCCTATGTGTTGGATTGGGAGAGGATATTAACCGCGCCATATGAAGATCGCGACGGTTGGGAGATGAACGTCATGTGCGCGGACGGCACATTGTACTTTGAAGAACACGTCTCGGAGCAACGCTTGCAAGAAAAGTAGGTGCTGGTGTTTGCCTCACCGCCGCGTCACCCTTTCAGAGTTGACAAACGGAATGGGTTTTATTTTTGCAGGAATAATATGAAACCGCATCAAAGATTACAGACATACTACGGCTATGCGTTCGAGTCATACTGCACGTCAGATTCTCCAGGTCGTCGAGCGGCTCCTAGACCAGGAGATCCCGTTGGCTGGGGAGGTGACGTCGACACGAACATCCAGTGGTGCAGTGTCGTGCGCACAAAACTTGGAAATACCCGGATAGTCATCGGCGGCGAGGTTGATTGCGTAAGGGGTCCGTTGGAGTTTTAACGGTCATTTCCATCATGTGACATTAGCTCACAACGGCAACTTGTGCTCTGCAGGGAGATACACGGGACAGCCAGACACCTTTGTCGAATTGAAGACGTCGCTGACGATTCGTGGGCGGCATGACGAGGCCAAGTTTGATAAGTGGGTTGGCTCGCGGCGCTCTTAGTACCGGATTCCGTTACTAAATGACTAATGTGGTTGCGCATGACAGGAAATTGCTCAAATTCTATTTTCAGTCATTCCTTCTCGGGGTTCCGGTGCGCACCGCCTCGCCTTAATCACATATGCTTCCGTCTGACTGTGCGCCAGGAAATCGTGGTGGGATTTCGCACGCCATCCGGGGTCTTGACCAGGGTCCAGTCATTAAAGACGGTACAGATTCCCCGTATGGTGCGAGGAAAGTCTGCTGGTTGGGATCCGTTGATTTGTCTCGATTGGGGCGAGCGCTTCCTGAGTTTCTTGCGAGGCGTTGTCCAAAACGGGCCTAATGGGAGTGTGTGGCGGGTGCACTTTGTTCCTGGAAAGGGAACGAGTGTCGAGATGCTGGACGACGCTGGCGTCGAAGACGTCGTGGGCGGCGAAGACCGGGTTGGCTTTTTGCCTAGATGGTACTGGGAGGAGACGAAACGCGTGGAGGATCGGAAGCGAGGGATCGACGCGGGTGCGCCTGCAGCCCCGCTGGCCAATGCTGGTTGGCAGATATGATGATGTTCGTGTAGAATGTATCAGAAGACAGGTACGGGAACGAATTCCCGTTGACGTTTGGCTTTGGACCTCGAGGGACTGAGGTCATCCAGGCGGGTCATTTGATCTGAATCTGATCTGCTCCATGTGGTCCGCGATGAGAACGAGTTGTGCTCTGCTGGGCTTTCTGCAGGCTCATGAGACGAGCGCGGCCGCGCGTTGAGGGCTCACGGGGAGGCAGAACAGCGGGCAGAGATCTTGCTACTGGCAGATGTACTTGAGTATGGGCGGTGGATGCGGATGTTCGGCAGGAGATCCGGCAAGCGGAATACGGAATCCGGCAGAAGCCGATAACGCGTCGTCGCGTTTGGCACAGCTCCCAGACGCCCTTCACCACCTGATCCCGTCCTGCTCGTCGTCTGCCTCAACGCGCTCAAGCCTCCGTACTTCCTTCTAGCCTCTTCGTTTCCGCCGTCCTCGCGACGAGCGACTGTTGCCGGTCAGCACTTCACACCGCACCCCCACGCGTTCCCCACAACACATGGCGACGCCCTCGTCTTCAGCCACGTCGCCCTCCCCACCCATGGCCTACCTCGCCCACGCCATTCCCGCATCCCAGACGGGTTCGTCGTCCTTTGCTCGACCCACAGGAGAAGGAGCAGAGGAAGAGAGCCGTCCAGAAGTTCCTTGCGAGGGCCGAAATATCCATGGTATGTCTCATGCGACGCGTCTTTGGCTGCTCCCCCTCCCCTTCCCGTTTCCTGCGATCCGGTGTCCCCGTTGCGCTGCACTCTGGCAGACGTCGTGCATGGGGACGCTACTGCCCTTCGTCTTGTCCCCCCTTCTAATATGCTGAGACGTTTCCGCCGACGGGCCCCCTCTCACCCTATCATTTTCCCAGGTTACTCGTGCTCTTAGAGCACGCCTGTCATATGCGTCGTACAAGGCGACCCACAACGTCCCACACCTTCCCCTGAGGGAGCTCGAAGCTCGGACCCAGGCTCAGAGCTTCCCCCCGCCCGCCGCCCGCTCCATCGCCGCCAAACGTAAGTCCCTCGTCCCCTGTGACCGCAACCTGCCGCAAAGCCCCTCTTCCACAGGTACAGCTGGCCCGAGCAGCCTCAGAAGAAGCAGGTCCATCAGCCAAGCTTCTCCGGCCGTCTCGGCCTCTCTTCGGACATACTATGGCGCCGCGAACGGCAGCAGCACCACGTTCGCTGCGCCAAGTACCCCCGCGCAGGGGATCGGTGCTGCCCCTGCTCCAAGCTTGTATGCCTCCCTCCTCTCCCCGCCGCCGCAACAGGCCCGAACGGTACGCAACGTCTCGGACCTTCCCATCACTGCGTCCGTGAGGTCTCTTCCGTCGCCGCGAGTGCGCCTGTCCGGGAAAACCGTGGAAGGCACGCGCACGCACAAACATGGCAAGAGCCGCCTGCACGAAAAGGCAGGCCCAGGGTCGCCTAGCAGGCGGAGAGCGGCGCGCTCCTCGCTCGAGAAGGGCAAACAGAAGCAGAAGACGACCGACGTCAGCGTGGACGTTGATGGCGACATCGATATGAAAGCCGCCGCCACGCTTACCTCGCTGCTTCTGCACAACAGACCTTCGATGGCTGGAAGCGTATCATCCCCACGGTCGAGCATCGACGGCTCGGAGGCTGGCTCGACCTACTCGTACTCTCAGTTCGCTCAGAGCTCAGCTAGGACTGTCGCGACAACGAGCCCACCTGCGACGTCCGGCACTGCCTCGGGCTCGACACCCACCGAGTTGTCCTTCCGCAACCAGACGCCCCCTCCTTCCGCAACCAGGGCTGCCGCCAACCTCATCACGACTCCTCGCCCCGCGCCTACAGACAACGAGGCCGCCGATCTTATGCTTTTCCTCGCCACCTCACCCTCGCCTGCTCGACCCACGAATAGAGAATCTAGGGACTACGCCGCCTATCGCGCACTGAGCGGCGGCCCGGGCGCTCTTCGGGACAAGGGCAGGGTCCTCTTCCAGTCTCCTTCTGCTTCGAGCTCGACCGCAAACGCCGATGATAAATTTGCGTTCTCAGCGGAAACGGTCACATCGCGGCAGGTCTCCGCTTTAACGCGTGGTGGCGGCGGCGGCGGCGAGGCTAGCTTCTCGTCGAGCGTGTCTAGCATCGGACCCGAGATGGGGATGGGAGGATCCCGAAGCTTCGATGGTGCTCCGCCGAGACCGGCACCCACGCCGTCCAACCTCCTCCCACCACCGTCGTTGCCCAGCGCATCGTCGCCGACGCCTACGCCCAGAAGCCCGCTTGCGCGCAGGAAATCGAGCTCGATGACGAGCGGCAGTCCGAAGACTGCGCCCGTGTCGTCGACGGGAGCGGCGACGACGGTCACTCCGGGCGCGTCCGAGTTCAACTTTAGCGAGTTTATCAATGCGTCGCCGTCACCGTCGCGGTCCTCCGCGCTCGGCGCCGCTCATCGTGGGAACATTGGCTTGCGCGCCGACGTGGGGCGGAAGCTGTTTGAGGAAGAGCAGATGCGGCATCAGCAGCAGCAACAGCAGCACCGCTCCGCGGGCCTTTCACCTAACAACCACGAGAAGCGGCAAGATGGCCGTGGGCTGGGTGCGAGCATTGACTTGGTTCAGAGCTGATGGCCCTTTGGCTTCCTGGAGAGTCCGCGCCCAGTATCATTATGACATCTCTTCCCTATTTCTTGGTTCGTTCCCCAGATTCATCTCTTTGTTGTAACGGCCTGTAGCAACACCCGCTTCTTCAAATTCTAGCGGCCTGGATGGCGAAACAGTGGAAAACATACACCAAAAAAAAAAACACTCTTTCCTCTCATTAAAGGCAACATCCGAATCCAAAGACATTTCGACCTAAAACCCTGTCTCGTCTCGCTCGTCCACTCGTTTGGTCTTCAACCTTCCTCGTTTCGTCGTTTGGGCCACAAACCGCCTGCGGAGCTCCTTTCAACCCTTCTACCTCAGCTCGCTGGTTCCCCTGTTGTACTATTCTTGTTCGGGCAGGACTCTCTCTTCCTTACTTTTCCTCGCCTTCTCGGTCTCGGCATCATCAATATGTATTATCAGCCAACGACAGCGAAATTTTTTTCCGTCTTCCCATTGCCAACCAATTCATCGTGTCTCGTGCATGAAAATTTCAAGAAACCAGCTTTCCTTTTTGTCTTCTAATCCAGGACGTCGCTAAAAGCAAAAAATTCTCTCTCTCTCTCTCGAAACAAGCAACCAATGGTCAACTGTACTCGCTTCGATCGCATTCATCCAGGGCTTTCGATTCTTTTCTCTTCTCCGGCTGTGTGGAGTTTAGGGGAAGTTCAGATACGTGTTGTATATCTTTTCTTTTCTTTTTCTTTTTCCCTTTCATCCGTCCTATTTCAGTTTACTTCGTCTAAACATCTAGTCATGTACACGCAATTATTATTCGGTCATGTCCTGCTTCTTCTATCTATTGCCTATCTTGCAATACATACTTTCAGTCTTCCTCCGTGGGTTTGTTTTTTACTCTCTTACTTTTTTTGCCACTATGGACGACCCAAGCTCTATGTATAATGTACATGTGTATATCGGGGCAATCTGTTGCGCATGCATCTCTTTTCCTATTTTTGCTCTGCCAAGGCGCGAAGATGGATGCCTTCATGCTTGTTGTCCGCTTCTCTGCTGCTTTCCAACATGCTGGTTGTGGTCATGTAAAATAAAACCCATGCGATTTGCACCTCTCTTCTGTTCTCCGTGCTACCCCGGTCACAATAGTGACGATATGTTCCATTGCACCGCTTCTGCGGTTTCATTTCCCAAAATTGACAGGGTCAGGCCAACGCTGGCGAACACCGGGTCAATCGAAGCCCATCGATGCATGGTCCACATCCATTTGGTTAAGCGTTGTCCATGTGACAACCTCGAATGCCCGGAGATTCCGCGCCGCGCGCGTGCTCACTGCTCGAGCGGCAGAGCAAATGACCGGATTGGGTCATACCAATGATACCATACCACCCCGTCTGCGGATTGCGAGGGTTCCAACTAAAGGATTCATATTTCGCTTGCTCGCAGGAATCTGGATAGCGAATCCTAAAGCTTGTTCTCTTTTTTAGCTTCACAAAGAAGGGTGGTGCACTCTGGCGAATTGTTCTGGAATCCTTCTACGCGGTGACTTGCAAACGGATAATCAACGGGGCTCCCCGCATTTTTTTTTTGTTCGACAGCGTCTGCTCCTGTCGAGATGCAGCCTCAGAAGTACGCTGTCTGGTCTCTGCTCCAAGTGATCACTTTTGCTGGGGCCTTGAGCCGCTTTACAAGCTTCTTCGTACACGTGCGCTGAGCGATGTCCCCTGGCTGCGTGGCATTGACGGGGTATGGACGTCCCGTTTGGAGCAAGTTCAACCAAGCGATCTCTTGACGCCCCGACTTGAACTCTATCAACCTCGAGCGCCAGCTGCGGTGATGGCTTCTGTTTCTACGGTGTTTGCCATGAGCTGGGCTCGGAACCATCGCGCGCCGCTTCTCTTTGTGTGCGCCGGGACGACGCTCGCGTTTGTCTTTCTGTACGTGTCTTGCACCCCCCAACCCCCACCTCCTTGCGGCTGGTTCTGGCGCTGTTTTCCTGTCTGCGTTTCCCCGGGTGATGTTTATCTCACAGGGGCCAAAAAAAAAAACCGTCCTCATTCCGCCGCCTTCCCCCCGGACTTTTCCTTTGGGTGTTCGATGAATGCGACTCAGGGCGCTCGTCACGTTCTCGGCTCCGATGACTTCGTCGCTGTATTTTCTGCGCGGTTCCGAGGCTGGAGGCGTGAGGTTCGGAACGTGGGGTTGGTGTCTCGAAGAAGATTGGACGTGTATTCGGCCTTTCCAGTACGTGAACGCCTTCCGCCTTGTGTGCTAGAGTTCGTTGATCCGTACGTTGCCACTCTTGCAGGTTGGGTTACACATGGGAGCCCCAGGTAGCCACGAGCATTACCAAGGCTCTCGTGCTTTATCCCGTCGGTCGGTAATGTCATATCTCACATAGGAACTCTAGTTTGATTTGTTTTCCGTTTCCATTGCAGCGTCGATTTCGACATTTTTCGCCCTGATGGCACTCATCCCCGACTGGCACCGCCGAACACAAAGGACGAAAAACGTGTTTGTCTTTCTGTCGGCGTTCTCGCTCGCGATTTCCTCGCTGGCCTTTATCTTTATGCTGGCCATGTGGACCGTCGCAAAGCGCCGATTTGAGAAAGCCGGTTTTTACGCTTCGTATGGCTCCCTCGTAAGTTCTTTTCGCGATCGACGTTTGGCTTTAGGTCTTGATTACCAGTTTAGCCGTGGTTGTCGCTTGTGGCAAGCATAATGTTACTCTTCACGACGGTGACGGGCACCCGATTCAGTGTTCCTCAAAGAGACTCTGTGAGCTCTGAGCATCACAGACCATCGTGGCGGACGTGGATGGAGCGAGGAAGAGAAAAGGTTGTGACGTCCGCATGAATTGATGATTGAATTATTTCCACGACAGAACGACTCTGGTATTTTGGTCTCCTTGAGTTGAAGGAAACGGTTGGACGAGTATGAAACTGTGAGTTGTAGTTACTGCACGAGTACATTCGAATGAGGAGAAAAGACTTGATCGACGAAAGGCAAGCACAGGACCTAGTGTACTACAATGACTTGTTTTGAAGTACGTCTATAGAAGTGGTAAGATTCGCTCGATGTTCCTTCCGTGACGATCTTTCGATCATCCGCAGTTCTGCGAATATTCCTCCAGCCCCAGTTGATTCAAAATACCACTCCACGTTGCTTCTGCATGCTTGAGGGTCGCGTCCTCACTAATATGGAACGCGGCAGCATGCCGTTTTCGAATTTGTGAAATTTGTGGCCCCGACTCGGTGCGACGACATGACTCACGGCTGCGGACAAGTACTGTACAAACGCACACAAACCATTCCTCGGCGCGGAGTCAAAGCTCAACGTTCAACGATGACTTTCTACCTGCGCAGCTGGCTCTCATCGGGCATTCCAGCTGCACCAGCGCAAACTTCAGGCCCGCAACCCCCTGATTCGGTACCGGACTCCATTAGCATCTCGCCCCCTCGGATATCGACCGCCACCGACAACGACGACCACGACGTGGATCAGGATGACGACGGAGACGACACCGAGACAGAACGCGATAACAACCTGCCGCCTGCCTTCCCCAGCCTTTCCAGCGCACAGCGTCTGCCATCCCAATCCTTAGCACCACCCGCTTTGCAACGGGCGACTCTAGACGCAAGCAACATGCCGCCACCGCCGCACCCGAGTGCACAACAAGCGCTGAACAACACCCTAGCACCTCCACCGTCATTCGCGCCCTCATCGCTCCGCGTCCCGTCGCTCGGCCCGAAATCACTCTTGATCGACGCCGAAAAGAAGAAGCGCGCAAAGGTCGCTCTGGCCCCCGGACACAGTCCGCTAGATTGGGCGAATCTCAAGTCATCGGGGGCGGATCTGCGGGTGAGTCTCTCCAGCGTTTGTTGCCACAAGTCAGACTCCTGATGTCCCCACGTCGTCATTGTAGGGAGTCGATACTCTATTGCGGATACCGCCTTCTGTTCTCAAGCAGCATAACAAACGGGACGACGCCTGGGCCGCGTTCCATGGAAAAGTGTACAACATCACGCCTTACTTATCATTTCACCCCGGAGGTGAAAAAGAGTTGATGAGAGTTGCAGGGCGAGACGGAACGAAACTTTTTAGTGCGTGTATTTCGAGTGGCTGTTGTTTTTCGGACTTGTAACCTGAAATTGCTCGCGATCTCAGGTCTGACTCATGCTTGGGTCAATGTTGATTTCATGCTCGATGCTTGCCTCGTTGGCTTCCTTGTGCCAGAACCTCATGGTTAACAATGCATTACCAACATAGATATAGATCTGCTATATTTACATTTTACACTTATAATTTGCTCTGCTAAGGTTTGTTATCATTAACATAGTCCTATATACCTATTACCAGAAGGCAAACATTATAAGAAAACCATGTGGATATTTATTACAATTCAGAGACCTGAAGTTCAATGGAAGAAATATTTAAAAGTGGGTCTGAAAAAGACTGCATTGAAAATGCTTTATGAAAATGAGCAGAGACATTCTTTTGGCTATTCTGGCTAGCAAGCATAGCAAGAATGATGAAAGCTTTATTGGACAAGTCTGCAAGTTGGATAAAGCAGATGGTGTTCTGACCTGCACCAATACAATCAGTAATATCAATCTCAGAATGATTTGGGCTCTAAAAAGATAATAAATAATTACTTTTTCTATATATAAAACTGACTCTCACCAATTGAGAGGGCATCCAAGTTTGTCCCCATTTCTTATCTGAATTCACTTGAATGATAAGACTGCCTTGGCTTGGCCATTGTGTTCTAACAGAAGTAAATTGAGTTATAGCTTCTTCCACACTAATTGTGTTTTTATTTAAAGGTTCATAAAGAGCTTGAAATGCTTGTGTAGGAAGGCAGAGAAGCTTCAATGATATCCTGGACTTTAATCTATTTTGACTGCTAAAATGATGAACTGTTCTGCAACAATAAAAAAAACATACTTCATACCTTGAAAAGTCCTGCCAAAGATTCCATTCAGCTGCCTTTTCTCTGTTCACATAGAACTGAGCTTCCAAGATCTTGCAACCACCATATCCTATTTTGACTAGCCACAAGCCTGGAGCAAAGTCACAAGGATTCACTGGTCCTGAAGTGCTTGTGGACTGAGCAACATTTTCCATTATAATATCTTCAGAATAATTGGGTGAATCTTGTTCTGAATCCAAAGGAGCAAGCTTTCCAGGATTAATCTCTCCTTCCTCCACTTCTTCTGAAAAAGTAGGTTGGAGAAGAACAGGTTTTTCTGGAGTAAGTTCTCCACTCTCTGCCTCTGGAAGAGCAGCCTTGACAGAAACAGCATTTTCGATATCAATTTCTCCCTCCTCTGCTTCTTGTGATGGGTGGGAATTTAGCCGTTCGCCTTCTGCATCTTGATTAGGCCTATGATTCGGAACAAAGTCCACGAGCTGCGGAGTTGGTAATCGGGAGGTCGTGTGGACAGCACCTATGGTGCTATCATTCCTGCCAACCAGCTCCATCATTATATCTGAATTCTCCGCGGCTGCATCCAGTCTCGATCGGTGTATAGGCTTTCCGTCTGGTGGTTGATTGTCAGGGAGGCATGCCTTGTAATCGTCCCGAACTTCAGGTAATGGAGAGGCCGGCGGTTTCAGTGATTGGACATCTGCAGAACTCGGAGCTTCATCAGAGAGGTTATTCAACAAGGGATATTTTCGAGGTTCAGCGCCCAATGCTGTACCGCTTGGGTTCACGAAATTCACTTGTTCTTGCACTGAGCGTATTTTCGTGCGAAAGGCATCGCAGAAATCGGGTGTCAACACTTGTTCGATAGAATGCGCAAGATTCAGGGGGAGGCGCGAGGATTTGGGGTTGTCCTTCAGGCGGCGTTCGGCGTTGGAAAGAATGAATGAATGCAAAGAGTCTTTGATTGGGATAGATGTTGGTTCTGCGTTGATCTTGTCTACAAGAGGTCCGATCACCCCGTTTGGCGCGTCAAGCGACGGAGTGGTGTCGAGGTCAGGGTTTCGCGACAGTCCCGCTATATGCGCGTCGAAAGAGTCATATGCGCCATTTGGGCAAGCCTGTTCGCCGTCATCGCCAACACGCGACATCGGCAAGGCGTGGTTCTGCAGAGATAAAGTCGATAACGAGATGATATGCACTTAAAAATGCAAACATACCGGTGAATACGGTATATCGTCAACGGCGGCGGTCATCCAGACTAGCCGTGAACTCTGCTCTGCAAGAACTTTTGACGAATGAAAATCGAATGGCCAAGCTCATCGGCTGGCTCGTGGGGCGTGAATCCAGTTGGCTACAACGTTGTCGAGCGAGTTGTTGCAGGAGGGTAGAGCGATTGAAGATCGTGGAAGAAGACAATTCAACGAGGGTGATATTGTGGCACACCGAGGAGGAAGTGTGGTGCACCACAAAGAGCCTAGTTGGGAAGCGAGGAGGCGACTTAGGTAAGCGTCAGCTACAACAACCCAACGACTCGCTCCAGAACGTTTGTGCAACGGCGACCTTAAAATACGCATGCGTCGCATTATCTTGCATGCTGATAATACGAGCATTGCGTTTCGGCTTTAAACTCGGACTTTGGACCCTTGACTGACCTTTCGCAGTACGTGTAGTCATAGTCTCCTCAGCGATGCGATCCGAAGAATTTATCTCAGCATTGACAGATGTGAGTGGGCTTCCTTTACCTTCGCGTATCGTCTTCTGACCCGCTCAGAAGACAAAGCTATATGAATACGCCAGCACGACACCGGACGCGCCCAATCACATTGTGCGTATTTTACACGTCCTGCCTGGGAACGCAATTGAATGCAATTGAATCCAGAGCCAGAATCACGTCAAGATGTAGCATCTCCACCAAACTGTCATCCACCGTACGTGCCTTCGGCACTAGTATTTCAGATACCTGTGGTAGTCACGTTCTAGCAGATCGCGCCATCCAAGTCGAATTTCGCGTCACGGATGGGTCATCATTGCCGCTGCTTCTTCACATAAAAGCGAGCAGAGTCTGCAGACGAGGCGATACCAACCAAATCGATATCATGGCGCCTGCTGCGGTTTCTGAACGACCTGGCGATCAGCCAGCGGCTGTCAAGGTCTTCAATCCCTTTTACTCCCCCTCGATCGGCGATGACGGCGATCAGACATACAGATATGCCGAATTCAAGGTAAGCTTGATCGATAGCACTTTGTGCCGTGTCGATTTTGCTCACGCCGTCAGCCACACTTCCCCGACGTCCATTGGGAGCCTCTTACAGAGTTAGACGTAACAGAGCGTGGCGTTTTCGCTGACCCGTCCAAGAAAGCTCTGCTCAGCGCCGCCCAGAAAGTCCGGCATCTTACCCCGGCGATCGGTACAGAGCTTTCGGGAATCGATCTCAGACAGCTGTCTGATACCCAGAAGGATGAATTGTAAGTACTTTGCCGTATAATGGGAGATAAGCGAATGCTTATCGACTTCGCGCAGGGCATTGCTGGTTGCTGAGAGGGGAGTAGTATGTGCGTCCCCCTGTTGCAGTTGTTGATTTGAATTTCCTCACCTGTCCTTCATGCCCAGTCTTCCGCGATCAAGATCTTAGCATCTATGAACAACTCGACCTCGCACGTCATTTCGGGCCGCTGCATAAACATGCGACAACGCCGATTCCCAAGAACGGGCTAGAGGAAGTACACGGTGGGTCACTAAATTGCTACCTTTGAACGACACACGCTTACATTCGAACAGTCGTCTATAATGACTCGTCTCGGAAGCCCGATCCTTCTGCGTTCTCCAAACTGGAACTATGGCATTCCGACGTAGGTCTCATATCTATTCATCGGATCGATTTACTAAGCTAATCTCCCGATCCAGGTCTCCTACGAGGTTCAGCCTCCCAGCACGACGTCTTTGAAGGTTATAACTGGTCCAGACACTGGTGGCGATACGCTGTGGAGTTCCGGGTGAGTGTGTTACTTGATTGGTTGTTCTCGACTTTCCATTTATCTCCAAAACACCTTCCAGATATGCGCTGTACTCCTCGCTCAGCCCAGGCTTCCAGACCTACCTCGAAGGCCTATACTCTGTGCACAGCGCCGTCGCACAAGCAGACGGCGCCAGAGCGGCTGGTCTGCCCGTTCGCAGGCAAGAGATCGAAACGATCCACCCCATTGTACGCGTCCACCCCGCCACGGGCTGGAAGAGCATCTACGTCAACCCAGGTCTTCCCAGATCCCATTCTTTCCCCTCCGTCGTCTGACATCCCGTCCTCGACGTCATTTTGTTAGGCTTTACCCGACGCATCGTCGGCGTGCCAAAGGCAGAGTCAGATGCTATCCTGACCTTCCTCTTCCACCAGATCAGCGAGAATCCAGACCACCAAGTTCGATTCAAGTGGGAGCCCAACTCTATCGCGATCTGGGACAACAGGGTGAGTGCCAAAAAAAAATAACAAATAGAACAATTTGTAGCCCCCGTGGGGGTCTGGAGGGAGAGTGGGGCGTGGTGATCATATCCGCTGACGCTGACGACCAATTGTTTTGGGGCGAACTCTGTTTCGTCGGATTGACAGATCGTGACTCATTCTGCGACGTTCGACTTTTGGCCTGCGACGCGCCATGCGCTTCGTGCGACTCCGCATGGGGAGAAACCGATCTCGGTGGCGGACTACGAGAAGCGGACCGGCAAGAAGGCTAGAGATCGTCAGTTGGTGATATGGGAGCAGCAGGGCATCAAGGTCGACACGGTTGCGAACTCGGTCGGCAAATCGCTGAAGCAGAGGGGCTATAACGACTGACAGAAACAGGCTGGCTGTAAATAATTTCGAATATGGAGGATACCATATCAAATTAACGTTTTTTTCTCTCACCAAACATCGTCACCGCTGATGCTCTACCCAACCTCCCAAACCCCCCACCTCTGTACGGGGAATGCATAAACATACCAAACAAGGGGCGGGTAATGATCGTCGTTTCTTGCAAAACAAAAAATAAAGAGTCGGGTAAGATTAAAGATCGATCAATCGATCGAAAAATACAAAAAATGACGCCACCGCGATAGACAGCAACGAAAAAGGCGTGCGTCCGGGAGCTCCGCAGTCATCAACCCTAGTCTCCTTCCAGACCTCCGCGCCTAGAACATGAAGGAATGGGGAATCAAAATGGTCTGAATGTACAAAATGGCAATGAGTATAACACTAGAAGACCTAACATATTGCCTCAGCGGTCAGTATCTCGATATCCATCAAAATGAACGAATGACAGCTCTTCGATGAGGTTGCCGGCATATTATGATAAGAACGCGGTTCTGAGCCCGTGCAAAGCGCCCGCTCGCCCACAATCAAGAGTCCATATGCAGCACCTACGCCACACTCTCCGCACCACACCCTCTTTAGCCACACAGCACGGATCCGCAAGTCATCACACACGTACAACAGCTCCAAGCACGCGACCCACCCACGAGGCCGCAACGCCTTCCACAGCACCTACAGCGCACGTTTTGGGGGGAGGGAGGAAACCTCCCTACAAGGCGCAAAGCCGCGACCCTAGGGTTCTTATCAAAACTCAATCAATGCTCCACCACATCGATAGGGAGAAAAGCTACGACTCGCGTTCACGGAAAGCATCGCGGCATCATACCCTAAAACTCAACCTTGTCCGTTCTTCTCTCGCAACGAGGCAAGCAGCCGATTCCTGGCCAACCGCGAACCAAATGAAAACTCGATTCATGTACTTATATACTACACACGTTCAGAGATTTCTTTAAAAAAAAAAAAAAACAAAAGACAACAAGGAACTCAACGGAGAACGTTTTCATAGCCCGTACATACAACAATAGTGCGTGCGGCGAGTAAGTTAAGGCGAAACAATTGTTGGTAATTACTTAATTACAATAAAGCGAAGTGAAAAAAACAAAGATGTAAAAGGGGAAAAAAACAAACAAGTCGATGGAAGCAGCAATAGAACAAAGTCGGAGCATTATGAAAAAAGTCACCTATGAAAGAGAAACGCGATGGCGAGGAAGAAACGTCCAGAATGCATGAAATGGCTAGAAAACAAAATAAAACAGCTTTTGGCATAGAATATTGAGAATACAAAGCGCGAGCAGCGGCAATAAGCAACAGAGGCAGAAATAGAAAAAAAAAGGTATGTGTACGAACGGAGGGGTTATAATATACGCCATTATACAGGCGGAACTTTATACGTGACAAGACGGAGAAGAAGAAACAGCATGTGGCAGGATGCGAAGGAAAAGCAGAGAATGAGAGGGAGGGGAAAAGCTTGCACAAGATGAAGAAAAGTATAAGAGTAATGGACATGTCGCTGGTATTGTAAACAGAAACAGAAGGACAGACGGAAAGACGATGAGATGTGAGGAACAGAGAAGGAAAAAAAAATGGGCAGGAAGAGAAAATGACCTTTTACTTTTCTGACGTAGGAGAGGAAGCAAAAGACGGTCGAACATCACCGCGGCGACGTGAGGTTCGCCGACGGATGCTGCGAAGACCGGATGAACGACTGGTGCTGAAGCTGCTCTGGCGCGTAGCCCCTGCTCGCAATGGCGGCAGAGGTAGGCGGCGGCGGCGGCGGCGGTTGCGGCTGCGTCACACTCGTCGCCCACGTCGGAGGCGGGACAGACATCGAATGCGCCGAGCTTTGCGACATCGTGTGATGTTGCTGCTGCTGTGATCCCTGCTGCTGCTGCTGCTGTTCCGACACCCTTCCTCCCTCATGGCCACCGTTTGCCACCACCGCAGCCACCGCCGCTGAAGTCGAACCCGCCCCCATCTCCTGGCTAGGCGGCACCATCGTCATGACCTGAAACGAGCCCTGATGATGCCCCTGCTGCGACATCGCCGTCACCGCGCCCTGTTGCTGCTGTTGCTGAGTCTGCGTCTGCTGCTTGCCCGACTCCGAAGGCGAAGTCGGCTCGTTGCCCTGTTGCACGCGCGAAAACTTGTTCGAGCGCGACTTGTCGCCGCCCACATCCGCCGCTCTCGCGGACGCACGCAGCGTCTCGAGATCGATCCGAGGCGCATCCGGGTCGCCGTTTTTATCCCGTTTGCGCATGAGTTTCGCGTAGTCTGTTGTCAACATCATCTTCAGCTCTCCCGCCTGCCCCCCCCCCCAGAAGCAAAGAGGCAGGAATAACACTCACGCAATCCACAAGCATTGCACAACGTCCGTGCGCCGTCTGGTCCTCTCCTCCACTCTGGCGTCTCGCGAATATTGCACGAATGGCACTTGCCCGGGGGTGTAGCGCGCTGCAGAGCGAAAACAAGCATCAGGCGCGAGGACCGACATTAAGAAAAAAAGAAACGAACACCCACACTCCGTTTGCGGTACTTGCTCTTCGGCTGACCGGCATTACCGCTCCCACCCACAGCGCTTGTGGCACGTTTCGTCCGTATGATCTCCATGTCTTGCTCGGCCGTCGTCTGATCCTTCTCTATCGGCGTCGGATACTGTTGCTGGAAAAAAAAAAGGTTCAACATTCAGTAAAGAGAATGGAGAAAAAACTTGACAGACCTCGGCAAGCGAAGACGATTCGTTCTTATTATCGTTAGCGTTGGCGCTGCTGTTGTTCATGTCCTCCCATGGCCTCTTGGGTGGCCTGTGATCGTCAGATGGAGTAGATACAGCAGGCACATCGATCTTGGGCCGCTCCGCATCGGGGAAATGTACACGGCGATACTCTTCTAGGAGCCGAACGACATGCACCGCACGCTGCGACATCTCCGCCAGCTCTGCCGGAGTCGGCTGAACGTGTGGCAATGACGCTTGCAGTTGGGCTAAATCAAGGGACGCAAGGAAAGTCAAACATTCAACTTTAAACTCGTTAACATGGTTTCTCACCATATCGACTCGCAAAAGTGTAAAGACTAGAACACTGCTCGACAATCTATGCAGGAGCGAGGGGAAGAGGAAAAAGCACATCTCAATACCGACGTACGTAAGAACAAGTGGGGATAGATAGATCCATACCTCGACGATAGTCCGATCTTGGGGTGCCGGTGGCGGTGGGGGAGGTTGAGGCGGCGGCATCCGGTCCTGTTCACTGATGGGGTAGGACTGACGCGCGTCGACGGTTGTTGGCACGATGGGGGTCGTCCGCGCGAACGGAATGGGCCGTTGCTGCTGAGAGGGCGGAATCTGATGCGGCTGCTGCTGTTGGACTTGGTGGGGCTGGTGCTGATGCTGATGCGGCTGCTGCATGATGGGTCGGAGTGGAAGGGTGCGGCTGCTGATGCTGTTGATGCTGTTGCATGTGCTGCGGGTGGTGTTGTTGGGGAAGCTGCGAAGAGGGCGGCAGCGGAGGCGGAATCGGCTGAGATTGGGTTGGTGGAGGCTGGTGTGGCGTCTGGGGAGGTGGAGGCTGATGGTGTGGCGGTGGTGGAGGTGGCGGATGGGAGTGCTGGGAGTGTGGATGCTGAGCAAGGTGGGAACGCTGCTGCTGAGGAGGCATGTGGGGATGGGCTGGCATGGACGGCGGCGCCTGTGACTGGTGATGGTTCTGGATGGCGTGAGGATGCGCAGACGGCTGCACATGTTGTGGAGGCGGAAGCAGATGCGCATGCGGGTGTTGTGGGTGCTGCGAGGGCGGCGGTGGTGGAGGGGGCTGCTGCTGTTGTTGTTGCTGTTGCTCCCAAGGTCCCTGCGGAGGCGGCGCGGAGGGGGGCCCTGGTGTAGGATACGGATTCCCGTGCGCGGAGGGTGGCTGGTGAAGCGAGTGCTGTGGATGCTGAGGAGGGGGCTGGTGTTGCGGATGCGTCCGTGACTGGATGTACTGGTATCCATATCCGGCATGAGAAGACATGGGCACAGCACTGTGCTGCATCGTGTCCATAGGCGCGTGGACGGGATGCCCAACGGGTGGAGGAACCGGTTGCATCTGGTGATATGGACCCGGAGGCGGCGGCTGGGGTGGAGGATAGGGTGCATACTGGGGCGGATACGGGGCCTAGGGTAACGCAACACGTTTCGAAAATTCGAGCAGGCTGTCAAGACGAGCGAAAACAGAAAATACGCGGGCGACATACCTGCGTAGCGCGCACATCACGGGGCGCACTCGTGGTCGACGACGGCTTTCGAGGACGTTTCAATTGGTTGTGGGCGACGACATCGTCACTCCGGGCAGTCTGAGTAATACTGATGGAATTTGGCACTGGCGTCGATTGCGCCGAGAGAGGAACTCCCGGCATAAGGAAGCCGTTGGTGTCCTGCTTGGACGCGTAGTCGATTTTTGGCGTGGAGGGTTCATGGCCTGCAGACAAGGGCGGTGTGTGTTGCTGCTGTTGGTGGGCGTTTTGCTGATGGATCGACACGGACGGGGACGGGGACTGCTGAGGATGGACGACGGGTCGAGCCCAGGACTGCGAGTGACGGGCTGTGTTTTCCTGAACGCTGTTGCTGACGGACGAGTCTGAAATGGGAGTTATGGGATGGAGTTGATTATCTTGCGGAGTGTGGGGTGATCTGTAGGGAAAATTGAGATCCTTTAACGACGGGAGACGACGTTCGTCGCGAGCGCCCGGGGCGGCGGACATTGGATACCGAGAGTGCTGTACGACGGACGCATGATGAGCGGAGGTCATCGCACACACACAGAACGAGTCGAGCTATTGGATCTGTGGGACGAGAGATTGAGATCAGTGTGCAGTAAATGGGTCTTTTTCTTTTTTTGTGAATCTGGGTATCTCCCGATGACGGCGGATCTTGAGAGGGGAGCGGTGTAAAAGGATATCTGGATTAGAGAAACACATGAATACATCACGCAACGAGGCGCAACAAAGATCCGTACACGATGCACTTGCAACCAATGCTGGCAAACAGCCTGCAAAGACGAGGGGAGAGGGGGGGCGGCAAGCCTCTAGTGTTGTCCTTGCTAATAGCGAACAAGGGAGTGCCCAGGACTGGGGCGTCTTGTTCAGCGCTCTGCAAGAAAGAAGGGAAAAAAATGCGGAACGCCCGGCTGATGGCTCGGAGGAAGCGTCCCAGGCGTGGAGATGCGTCCCCCAGAGGCAAAGGACGAAAATTAAGAGTGGCAGCAGGGCCGAACGGGAGACAGGAAGAGGGCGGACTTGACGCGATGAGAGCAGCGAGGTCAGGAGGACGACGAACTTTGAATACAAGAGCTCTTTGACAGATTTGACCGCCCTGGCTGGGTTAGATCTTGGTAAGTCGGAGTGTCAAAATTTAGCCTCTCGCCAGATCGGTGTTTCACTGCCTTATTGTCTCTCCCTTTCAACGTTCAATGTCGCATGTTCCCTCATCCTTGTTGTTTTCTTTGGCATGACATTTGCGAGTGGAGCACCAGAGATGCATTCCATGCCACGCCTGTGCGCTTTTTTTTTTTTCGCGCTTGCTCTGCGGTCGAGCCTCGCAAGTCCCCCTCATTGCTGTCATCGGCGATCCGACCCGCGATTAGATCGATTATCGCACACGGGTTCAATGTCTCTCCAAAAAAGGAAACCTCAATCCGCATCTTCCCAAAATCGTCATCCGCGGCCCGAGCAGCCCAAAGAAAACTACATTGTGGCCATCCTATACGAATATCCATACCCTACGCCTCCTCAATGACAGTTCCATGACTGTTCGCGCACCACGTTCATCTGATTTCGAGAGGTGAATCAACGGCACGCTCAAGCCATGCAACATTGCGTACGTTCCTGACAGTGACTTTCGGATAAGCGTCCGGGATTATCTTGGATGTCCCCATGCAGCCTTTTTTTCCCGAACACCACCCGCTGCGGTGGTGCTGCACGCCAGCTGCCTCTCACACCATCTCCTTTTGGATTGCATCCCACTCGCCCCCATTCTCGACAGCATTCTTCTAGGACAAGATGCACGAAGACGCGCAACAAGCAGCAGTTCGTTCGACAGCTCAAACCGACTAACAGCATTATGGAACAGTTCCTTCGAGTCATGGGTAAATTCGTTTTCTCTTCAGATCATCTAATCCGAACAGTGGCGGTTCTCTCCCCTCGCCAAATGCTTAAACACGCGATCAACGTCTTGCTTGGAATCTCACATTGTGACCCTCCAGATCTTGATGCACACGTCCCGTCTCCCTCTCCCTCTGGGCAGGGCTGTCAACCGCTGACGCTATGCCGTTTTACAAAAAAAAAGGACCCGGTTACCCGTCCTTTGACATAACCATCTATAGCATTGGTTCCTTGGATTGTTCCGGAGAATACGAAGGACGTGCTTCTCGCCGCTGACCTAGTACAGCGACAACGACACTTGCCCAGGAAAAGAAAACAACCAATCGCAATGACAAAAAAGAAAACCATTACATCACCTGCCACTTCCAGAGATCTGTTTCGCCGCCACCTGTAAAGTTAAATCAACGCATGTCCTTTTGTTTTCCCTTTCGGCATTATTATGGACATCGAGTGTGAAATTCGATTCCTACCATATGTCACGCAGGCATTTCCCTTGGTCTCGCGTCTTGCCGAGTTCAGATATCATTCTTCTAGGGCGTTCCAGTTGTAGCACCTCTCCCACGGATTCGCGCTCCGTAAAACACGGTTCTGGAGTTTGGAGCATGGAGAGAAGAGTGCAATGCGGGCACGTGAGGCCACGAAACGACCAAGATTCAATGCACAAACACGTAAATAACGAGCATTTGTGGGCAAATGCGCGTTGGAGGATCACACTGGTGGATAGATTCGAATCCCAATTCTCGTCGCGAAGACTCGAGTCTCGGCTTTGCCAGGGTCGAGGCGCTGTGTACGTGCCATCTGGGCAGCGCACCGTGCATTAAACATTTCATTCCAACGACGAACCCCTTGGCCAGAAGATTGGCCCATCGACAGTTGTTTCGCTTACATAGGTGTAGGGGTGGTTTTAGCGAGATTGCGTGGATCATTCGACTTTTTTTGCGCGATGCCAGTGATGTATGTGTGCGTCAGATCTGCGCGTTAATTTGACAGTTCATGAATTGTGATCTGCAGAGGAAATCACGTTTGCCAAAGTTTCAGGCGACATGGAACTGGGTGGGATATGAGAACGTGTATTCTTGGTCCTGAAGTACCCCAGGCTGCGAAGCTGTTTCTCTTCCCTTCCCTGCATACGTGTCGAATCAGTGTCGCGTCGCGTCGTCCCATCTTACCAACGGGGACACCGAGCGAAAATGGCATACGTGCATATGAATGAACAAACTAGAAATGAACGCGTGAGTTCATAACTCTGCGTAGATCCACATACGTGAGACAGTCTGTGCATCCCTTTGGAGCCACGATCGCGGCGCACAGATTGCACAGCCAAGTGCGCAGCGCGTTTCGGGTTTCGATCTAGGTCCGCAAGTCAACGTGCCCTCAACGTGTTAACTTCATCCTAGGGAGACAAAGATGCTCTCATCAGCTTGCTTGCACGTCTCGCAGGATGGCCGACGAACCCGTCAGATATGTATGGTCATAAAAGCAGTGAAAGGAGTAAGAGTCTGATCTTGGTCCTCCAGGATTCTCAGGACAGAATACAGGAGGGATCCATCGAGTCGGTGGCAGGCTTGAGCGTCTATGAGCCTGGAATCTCGCAAGAGGGCAAGGAACTTGTCATGTTCCGTAGGCCTGTCATCGTTCTGTCGGTTCTCAAACAGCACAGGAAGCTCCCCTTACAAAGTGCCATGGCCAATGAGCGCCGCTTGACATATCCGGTAGCCTGATAGCGCCCATGAGATGCATGACCACCGCCGTGATACCTAAAACACCGTCGTTCACCACGGATGACGATCCAGGCTCCACGTATCTCCTTTGCAGAATCATTCACGGAACGCGACGTAGTGTCGAAGCCAATCGTTTGGGAGCAAAAGACGCGTTCCTTACATAATAATTGGGTGCAAGGAATCGAGAACCGAGAAACGTGGCGCGTGCCTTTCAGAGAGAGATCTAAACGGACCCCTCAACTCCATCTACCTCGATCTCTACAGGCAGTCAAGCCTTTCCTTTTCGTTCATTGATTGAAGTATAAGCTTGGGCGTTCTAGGGACCGGGCCGCGAGCCGTTGCCATGCGGCGGCCGCCCCAACGTGAAGTACCTCAAGCTCGCTCCAGGCGATGATGACGAGTACTTTGGTGCCTGTTTTCTTATTTCTTCTGAAGGTAACATTTAACGCCCTGTTTCTTGGGAAAGGAATCAAAGGCCGACGTCTGTCTGTGCACCCCGTAGATCCTAGCACATTCAAACCGTGGCCTGGAGCGGGGATGCGTGGAGATTGTGCTCTGTAGGCCGAGAGTTTATCGGTGTACTTTGACTCGGTACGGATATGATCCAGAAGGTATGGAAGACTCGGATGCCTTGCCGGAGGACATGTCATACAATCTGCCATCCTGTGCGTCCGATTTACTTTTTGCTCGTTTAGGAGGAGACTGATGACCGGCACGTCAGAACAAGTATGCGACATGCGCGAGATGTACTGTTAGGTATTTTCTTTCCCCCTTGGATCAAGAATTGCTTGTGGATGTCCGATTGGGAGGTATCTTCGATGAGGTCGCAAATGATCTATGGCTGGGGACCTGGACATGACCTGGAGTGACCTGAAACTCAATCCATGAAGGTCATTCTTAGACGCAAGGCATACTTCCTTACTATCTCCACATCAAAGGATTGCCTCCCATCCACATGTCCAACCAAACATAGCGCCAAGAGTTGCGCAAGTTCGACCTGAATGGTTTAGACAAGCACGACACGTTCTCGCGCACTAATCTATCGTTGGTCAGAATATTTTTCTTGTCCGCCTCAGGGCGATCATTCACTGTTATTTTCTCCTGTGATTGTTCCCTGCGTGCAGAAACTTGACTGATCGACAGGGAAGACCTCGCGTCTGGTACAGATTGCAGATTCCGCATTTCCACGGGAATCAAGCTAAGTGCATTCCAGGACAAGGTGGTTGCTCCAATAATGGGCCGGTATGTCTGAATTACTCGACAAATGGAACGAGTCTGCTGATGTTGATATGTCGTGTTTTCTCATGCCAAGGTTAGAAATTTCCACCGCTATACCTTTACGGATCTTCGCGATGGGTCGTTGTATGGCCCAGAGGTTCGAGTCTTTCCCATTGGTTGGCATCCTCAGACTAATGTCATTACCCAAGGGGTCCAGTTCCGTCGACGTTACAGATATAGCGCAAGTAATACGACAAGTTTTTAAGATACTGGCGTACGCGATTGTGGAGGTCGGAGATGGGTATCCTCTCGACGACGAATAACCACCTCAGCCTCGCGGGCCTGCGTCCTGTGGCGCTAGCCTGATCGCGTGGCCTTATCAGGGTACATGCCAGCCCATTTGTTCTCCAAGGAAGGTGACGAGATTGGTTGCCTGGATGATTTTGGCGAGAAGTGGTATTACGAAATCAAAGTACGAGCAAAACTTTGATGCGCAGGGATGCTGATCGCAATCGGTTCTTTTTGCCAGATTGAACACATATACCAACCGGCGGAGTGGGATGGCAGCATCAGGATCATCGAGGGTTGGGGTGTGTGCCCCACCTTCACATAAATCTACGGTGCCAAGTCGACCTCCCACGCCCTGCCACGAAACACGCAGAGAACCTGTATGGCTATCTGCGATAAGCGGATTTTCTTGAACGAACTTGACGCCGCGCCTTACGCGAAGTAGTATGCTCTCATCAGCCTTCGCCGTGCGATATTTTTCTGATGACGAAACTCGCGCCATTCATAGGCAAAAAATGAAGCGCGTGATCCTCGAATGCCTGGACGACAACGATTTTGGGAAACCACCTGCCAGCGCGTCGTTTGATGTGAACGCGTTCGACATCAACGCGGCAAGAGAGCGGCTCTCTGGTGCCCCCAGCTCTGCCAATTACAGTCCTCGTGGCGCCAAAAATTTTACGATGCCCGTGTTCCCTGGTGCCGGGGCGCTCGCGGACTCTTTGACGAGCTGTGCCTGAAAGACGGCAAGGTGAAGGGCAAGGACGGATGCGCAGGGAGCTACGGCAATTGAGAGGAGACGACGTCAAACGTCAAGAACATGCGCTGGGAGACGGTGTGCGGGAGCTGTGATCAGCCGAGCGGGAAGGAACTGAAGACGTGTGGAGGATTTTGTACGTGACTCCTGTCTTTTGCCCACCGTCCCTGAAAGTGTGCTTGAGTTTCGCGATGATCTGACGAAAACGAAATCTATTTCCGTGCCCGATTAGTCGTACACTGCTTCCAGGTGCTGCCCGCCAGAACGTCAAAGGGTAGGTGCCTTTGCTACATATATTCGAGCAAGCGAGGAATGAATTGGGCGTTGCACTTCCCAGGCGCGCTGGAAAACGACACTCAAGCACCAATGCGGCCGTACCTATCTTCCCAAGAAGGCGCCGTGATGCTGAAAATTCTGGGTGATCATCATACCGTAGCTAGGTATTGCAACCGTGATTGTAGAACACGCTCAACGACGAACTTTCTTTAGAGTTTCATCCGGCATAAGGAGTCGACAGCTTGGACAGAGAGATGCTAAGCATCGACTTACACCATTTTCGTCAACGCACACCAGCGACGCAGTGCGCCACAGTAGGTGGCAAGTATGTACGTATTTTTACAACCAGACTGAGCAGAATTTTGATACTAACACTAAATGCGGCACTTAGATGGAATTTGAAAAGCATTACTACTTGGCCGTTCTATCATGGCACGTCATGGTGCTTTGTACCTCACACATGAAATCTTTCAGACTCGAGGTTTGGTGTAGACCCCACGTAGGTGAAGGGTTGAGAGTCGCCAGCAGTGGTCGAATTTAACTGTCCTCAACACAGCTAATGAACCCACCGAAAGGCTAGTAAAGTTTATTGCCAACGTCGTGGAGAAGAAACTCGACAAGCGCGTATTCCGTTTGACGTCCTTCGACGAAGCTGATGCCCCTAGCTCTCTTTTCTAGTATATAGAACGTTTGGTGAACAAGCAGAGTGATTTGAGACCCGTATAATATTCCCTCCAGCAATGAAATCCTCTGTCCACTTTTTCATGCCTGCCTCAGATAACAGTGAGTCTTTCACTTTCACACGTGGTTTTCATTTCCTGAACTAAAGAGCAGTGTCCTCTCTTGCTTTACTTTCTTCTTCACTTCAATCTGCATGCCACCAACAAGCGTTAAAAGCGGTATCAGCGAGTAGTTTTCCGTTTTCATTCTAACGGATTTTCACGTATTTCAGATGGCGCGTTCGAACGAGCAGTCGTTCGATCCAGGGAATGAAGTTCATACGCTGGCTGTCCTCTCGCCGCTGCTCTCCATTGACCGAGTGCTCACCGACAAGATAGCTCTTCGGGCAGAGACACGTTGCCTCCCACATGAGGCTCCTGATTGGCTTCTCTGAAAGGATCATTAGGCATTCCAGACCTGTTCGCCGGCCCTCGTTTTAGGCGCCATGTTCAATCCTGAAAATGTTCTGTCAGAAATTGTGTAAAATCGGACTAATCGACAAAGACCTTTGAGCTGAAATGGCCAAGCGCACGCTCTTACTCATTCCTGCGATTTTGCTACGTGACGAAGAACCCCTGGATTGGTAGAAACCTCCTGCAGCCTCCTTGGACGGTCGATCGACATTTTAGGAACAAGACATGGTGTGGGGAAAGTCGCACACGTTTTGAAAACGCATTGAGCAATGAACATGGCAATCAATAGTTTCTGGCTTCTTTTCTCTTTTCGCGCGCTGAATTTTTATCGCCCAGACAATTGCTCGCCAATCTGTGGGCTCGTCATGCTGCTGCCGCTTTAACCGAGAATCATTAATTCCCTTGATGGTTATTTATAACTGCACCCTTTGATCCTTTATTGCTTTCTGCCATCGTTTCCCAGGTCAAACACAGACGTCCGGGAAAGCACCACGACCGATTAATGTTTCGTTGCCATCACCAGTGACCCTACTCCTCTTCCGCTCTCGGGCGACCAAGAATCAGAACAACTTGACGGCGCGTGGAGTGTTGCTTGCTAAAGGAGCTCTTGTCCGGTATTAAAATCAACAAAGGGCGAGCGGCCTAAAGCCTGACATAGCTACGGGTTTGAACTCAAAGGCGGAGATTGAGGAGAAGCGGCGGAAGCTGGATTCTTGCAATTGGTATGAGATGTCTAGACTCTGCGGCGCGCCCCCAAAGTCAACGGCATATTGGAGGAGGCGAGAGTTATGCGACAGTTGGAAGCCTTGCTGGACATGGTCCGGCAGGAAGGAAGTCGTGTATTCCAGCACATGTGGTCCCTTGGGCATCCGAGGAATGGTAATAAGGACTGGATGTCTGAAATTGTAATCTAGTCGATAATCCAAGACAAGATGTGAGACATTCCCCGTCCTCGACTGTGCAACCATGACCGACCCTTCCAAGCTGCGCGACAACGTCTCCAGGATTAAGCGCCCGTCCCCGCTCGGCAGCACCATCTTCGTCGGCCTGCGTCTCGCCGACCCCTTCCTCCAATACGGCCTCCTCGCGCGCGGGCTCGGCGCCGCACTCATCGAGCGCCTCGGCGGCGAGGCCATCGTGCCCGGTACGCCCATCTGCGACGTGCTCAATCTCTCGCCGTACCGCCTCGTGCTGCTCCTCATGGCCGTCGGCAGCAGCGTGAAGCAGGTCTTCTGGCTGCTCGCAGTGTCGCAAGAGGAGATGCCGCCAAAGAACGCCGCGCTCATCGCGCACTTCAACACGTTCCTCAACGCCGCCAACTCGCTCGTGTTCTGCTGGGCGCTCACCAGCGCCGCGGCGGGCCCCGCAGGCGAGGCGCAGAGCTTTGCAGACGAGGGCTTCCCCTCCGGCCCGCTCGTCGTCGGCCTCGGCTCGTACCTCCTCGGCATCGCACTCGAGACGGTGTCTGAGGTGCAGCGAAAGCGGTTCAAGCGGGATCCCAACAATGCGGGCAAGCCCTACACTGGCGGCTTGTTTTCTCTCGCGAGGCACATCAATTACGGCGGGTACACGCTCTGGCGGACGGGCTACGCCCTCGCAGCCGGAGGATGGGTTTGGGCGTCGCTTGTCGGTGGCCTTTTCCTCTATGACTTTGCGACTAGAGGTGTACCTGTATTGGATCACTACTGCCAGCAAAAGGTCGGTCTTATGTTGGTAGTTCTCTGATTTGATGAATTTCTGACTCCGGTTCACGCAGTATGGCGAGGTTTGGACGGAATACAAGGCCAAGGTTCCTTACAGGTTTTTCCCTGGCATATATTGAAGGCTATAAGGCGTCTACGACGTCGGTTCCTTTTGCAACTCTTATCGCCACTCCAGTGAATGATTGATTACAAGCCCAAACCATTGTCGAAATGTCTCCACGTTGTATCAGTGAAATAAAACCATGACATTGTACCCACACCATGTAGCGTATAAATACAATTGTATTCCAATAATCTGTTACAAGTGGTCAGTTTTATCGGTAACCTCGAGCACCCTGTTCACGGCGGCCTCCTGTAGCCTCCGCGCTCTCTTCTGTCCCTCTTTCAACCTCTCCAGCCCTGCTCGGATGCTCCTTATATGCACCTCCACGGGGATTTTGGATCCCGTCAGCTCCGGCGCCGTCACGCGCTCTCTGATCTCCTCCATGTCCGCGCTCATACCCTGCAGCGTCTGCAGCGCGGCGACAACGTGCGCGACGGCCTTCTTCCTATACAAGCCAAGATCACGGAGCAGAACGAGGTTCTCGTCGAACCGGCGTATCTGATCCTGGTTGAACCCGAGCTTCGTCCACAGCACGGCGAGCAGCTCCGCCTTGGCGCCGGCGATCGTCGCGTCCTCGCGCACGACGATCTCGTGCAGCGTCGCCAGGTGCTCCTCGAGCCGGTCGAGGTTGCCGAGGTTCACCTGCGCTTCGAGCACGAGCCGCTGCATTGAGGAGGACAGCACGCTCATCGCATCCGTGAACGTCTGCGTGACGACATCGTCTGTCGAGAGTTTGGACGGGGCGAGCTTCCGGAGGAAGAGCGAGACGGCGCTTTTGGGCGCTTGTGCCGCCTCGATGGTGTGCAGGGCGTAGTCGTTCACTGCCATGATGCTGCAGCCACGGACCATATCATGAGAATTCAGTGCAAGCAAAAAAAAAAAAAAAAAAAAGAGCCGGGGCACGCACCTGTCGACGGCACCAGTGGCTTTTGAGCTGAACTTCTGCAAGCGGCGGCTGGTCTTCCTGGCGTCGTCCAGGAACCGCATGAGGTGCTCCGCAAGCAGGTCGCGGGACCTCATATCGCTCACGCGCACAAGGGTGACGAGATCCGACGTCGCCATTTCCGCCTTTTTAATCTCGAGCGACAAGCCCGAGCCGCCCACGGACTCGTCCAGCAGATGCTCGAACGTCGCGCTCTGTGCACTCATCAGCGCCGGGTAGTCCGCCCACTGCGGCTTCCGGCCCAACAGCTTCCCTTTCTCCTTCCCCACCGCTGCCGCCGCACCTGCGACGTCCGGCGCCATCCTACACATCGGCGTTCTGTCGAGCCCAGGGATCCAGCACAGCGGCGCAAAAGCGGCACTGAGCGTGCTGAAGACGTACCCTAGGACGAGGGCGAGGAGCCACAGGAACGCGAGGAGGTACAGCGGGCGGCGGAGGAGCCGAATGGCCGTGCTCAATACGTCAAAGACGTACTGGATAGTGAAAGACGTTCCTGCGATCGCGCCGTCGACGAGCTTCTCCTTGTCGATGATCTTGCGCGGACTACGCGGCAGCGGAGCCACGGACGTCAACGGCGACAGAGACGCTGCCGGAGTGCCAACTTGAGGCGTCCGGAAACGCTGAGGTTGGAACGGTGTCACGGGCTGTTCATGCTCTTCTCGCTTTATCGGAGTCTTGGTGGGCGTATGGGGAGATGGGTAAGCCAAGGGCGCCGGCGGTCGTGGCGGCACTGTGTACGCTCTGCGCGACGGCGAGGCAGGGACGGCGCGCATGGCTCGCAGAGGCTTGCGCTTGCGCACGCCTGGAGACCGCAGGGAACTCGAGGACGAAGACGCTCTCTGCAATCGGCCTATGCTGCCCAAGGCGACATCCACGTCTTCCCAGTTCTCTTCTTCTTTTGCATCCCGTACCTGGGTCATCTAGCCGGATATAAAGAGAGATTTTCAGAAATTTCACAGTAGAACAGCAATGAGTCTCGTACTTGTTGGGCCTTTGCGTCCTTGTTGACGAGAGGTCCGTTTACCGGCATTGTTGTTGTCAAACAGTTGTGGGGTTCTTTGCGGGTTGATAGGGTTTCGAACCAATCTTGTGGTACCTTTTCTATCTGCAGCCGTTATCCTGCATCAGGCAGACTTGGCGCGCCGAGGTAGCGAAGGTTGAAGGCATAGGTCGATGGAAAGATGAAAGACACGTGCATGAGGCGGGTCGGATTTCAAATTCCTTTCATCGCATCTCGCGTGTCTGCCACAAGGTATCTACTTTGCAGTCAAAGTACATACACATCAAGATATGACCACGACTCGAACGACTCGTGTCTCACTATCAAGTTTCAATCACAGCGCATCGGTCATAATTACCTAAAGAATATGTCAAACCAGCGGGAGACGATGGACAAGCAACCCACCGTTCTGATTGGCGCCCCACCTGAATCATCAAAGTTGAGCGTATTCACAACAAAGGCTGAGCATCAGCAGCGATAGGACGTACCATTGAGGGAACAGATGCGAGTCACCAGAAGCACCTTGGACGGCAAACGACAGAATGAAAACCATGACCTGAGTTCCGCCATCCAGAGCAGCGGCCACGATGTAGTTGTACTTGGTAAACCACCTCGGATATCTTGTCCTCAGCCACCGCTGGGAGAACCACGCGATGGAAAAGTACACGAATACCGACGAGTTGATCCCGACGCACAGCCATCCAATGTAATAGCTCCGTCAATCCACCGTTAGCCAGCAATTTAGTCAAGCAAGCTGCTCAGACGCTCACCAGATCACAGGCGTGTACAAGTAATCGGCGCGCAGCTTTGGCCAGAATCGATGGACAATCCAGAACGGCACGGGAACGAAGAGCCCAAGGACGTACGCCCACGCCACGAACTGATACCGCTGTCCGACGGCGAACAATTCGTGGCTCAGCCCGCCCCAAGCAATGGCCTGAGAGTTGTACTGTTGCGGTTGCTGCCCAGACCAGATATTTGTGCCTTCGACGGAAAGCAGGATCTCCCGTTGATTGTCAATGATCGAGTTCATCAGGACTGAACGTTCGCCCGTTAGCAAGGTAGGCGACTCTCTCAAGTGACTGGTTCTGTATCGCACCGTAGTTCAACACTGCTCCGAACAACGTCCCATTGATTTGAGCTACAAATGCGGTTCGGGGCGGGAGTTTCGTATCTGTACCGAAGACAGACTTTTGGCAAAGCAGAAAACGTTGGTATAGAATCGGATCTCACATTGGGCGATCTTCAAGTCCCGCATCAGGAGCTGAGCCTGAATGACAGAATCTATAAACATCTCGTCGATAACCTGTCGAGAGAGGTTTCTAAAAGAAGTTGACTTACTATAGCTAAAGAGAACGAAAGTACATGTTTGCCATTGGCTTGCCGGGATGGAGGAAGCCGCCAATCATCTACAGAAATCGAACGGGTTATTCAAGTGGAAAAGAAGCAATCTCAAAAGCCACGAAACTCACCTGCACGAAAGGTTGAATGATAAACTGCAACCCAGTGATGGCATACAGGGCGCCGAAGAACAAAATCGATATCGTTGCCAACAAAAGAGAAACAAGCAGTCCCCACCTACGGCCGACGGTCATCGTACGCAAGCATCTCCCGCAGAGACATCACTCTTACCATGGGAGCGTCGAATCGGTCTTGTATATCAGCACGAGTGCCACAACGACCGAGATGACCAAGGTCACAAAGTACCAGCTGTTGGGCGCATCGGGGTACTAGGTAGGAACGGGGCGTTTGTTAGGAGCAAAGGAAAGGAATTTGAATGATCACCTTGAGCATCTCCCGATAATGAGGATCAAGATCCTCGTCCGCCGCATCCTGCTCCTTGCGCATGCCATCATCCCTCCAAAATCTCCAGTCAAAGCCGGCCCACTTGCGCCTGAACGCCGCCGGAGACAGCCAGTTCCACGCCTTTTCCATGTCGCCCATGTTCCAGAGAAGCAGGTGAGTGAACGTGGCGGCCATTCCGAGGTTGGTCGTCAGAAGCTGGACGATCCATGTGCCTGCGTAAAAAGGCTTGAAGCGGGAAGGTTGGTGCTGAAGGACATTGGACGAAATGTATGGGAGAGACCTACCAGGCCCTGCTCGGCCAGTCGTGCTGGGTCTACCTCGAGTTTGTCGTTGAGAATGAGCAGCTGGTCATAGACGGTCCCATTCTCATAAAAGAGTTCTTGCGAAAGCTGAACGGGATGCAAAACTTGAGAACAACGCATTCAATCAAATGAGGCACTACTGACGAATGGTAAATTTCGCGATTTCCAGATGTCCTTGTAGTAAACGGCGACGAATACCACTCTAGACCCTGAACACTAAGCCTGTGGTTCACTTGCGTTGGTAATCACCCACATGCACAAGATGTAGCCAATAAAATTCGAGAACTGGGCTTTCAAAGGAATCGCCATCGGATTAGTCCCTGAAGCATCAATTGCATTATCAGCTGATGGGATAGAGCAGAGGAATCGGCTACACTCACCTCCCGATATGTACTGCCAGTCGAAGCACAACGACAGGATACCAAGACCTTCATTCCCGTTCGAACCTCCAAAAATCCTCGTGAAATCTTGGGAACGAGGATTAGCAAGGCAAAAGATCGAGAACCCAGTTAACAGAGGGAAGATCCACTCCGGAAACATTTCCCAAATGAAGATGCTGATTATCGGTCGAGTCAGCTCGTTGCATCTCTATGCATGAGGACTGACACAGTGAAGGCCATCCAAAACAATCGCAGCTTCTTTTTGGCACCAGCGGCATCCTTGTATAAGGCGTCAAACATTGAAACAAGTGGGAGAATTCCTGGGTAGAGCATCTTGGACGGGTAAAGAAGGACAGCTAATCAAACATTAGAACGTCATCCACAATATATGAAGGTCATCCCACTGACATCGAAATAGCCCGCCAATCCCATATCCTATAATCTCCAGTTAGTGACTCGCTGCGCGCATATGTTGTTAAAGTCTCACCTACAAGCTGGCTAGAAAACAGCAAACTGGGTATTGTCCCGAAGTCAGATAGAACAGTTTCATACTCGACTAAAGCTCACAATATACTGGCCCCCGCGTTCGGCGTGATGTTATAGAAAAGGCGTTGCACGGCCAGAACTTCCGTCCCAAGAGCCGAATTTGCGGCTGCGCTAGCCATAATGACAATGAAAGCATTCTCTTTCTTATTAAATGGGTGCTGGGTTATACGACATGTCAGCGAAAATTGGGACAAGTGAGATGTGGATCCTGAACTGGATTCAGATAACGCAAAACGCCGTTGCGAGGAGTGACTGCGTCCCAGCATATTCCAAGGATGTAGGAAATGATTGCCAGGAACATCGTTGAGACGAGAACCGTTTGCTAAGAAATAGTCAGCCTAACCGGGGACGAATGTCAGAAGATACATGCAGGTTTGAAGTAATAAATTTCCGCTGGCATGATGAGAGTGTAAGCCTGGAGTCATAAAGCGAAAAGGGGTGACATACCCAGAACGCCGCCAAATGCAGAAAGCCCGATGCCTATCACGAATGCGCGAATAGTCCAAGGATTGAGCGACGGATCGTCGGCAACGGTGATAACATGGGTGGCAATATCGCGTTCATTTTCCAGAATTCCGAACTCTGATTCATCCTCTGCCGCGGATTCGACGTCGGCCTTTGGATCCTTGCCAGAAGCTTTCTTCTCGTCAATAATATATTCGCCCTTGAGATCTGTCATGGGGTAGAAAAGTGCCTAGAGGTGGTAGAGCAAGTGAGGCTGTAAAGGACGACACGCTGGCTTTATACAGGGTTCAAGTGCGAACGGGAAGTATCATGAGAATTGAATTCCATGCAGAACATCGAAACGGACCGAAGGAGGGGCGCGGTGGACATTTCATCCACGTGCTGTGTTTGACTGAATAGTGGGTGAGACTTGTCACAGGTAAATTTAGTTCCCTGCCCATAAGCAGTTGTGAAAGAGAGCGATATCGAGAAGCAGACGATAAGGTAGAATATCGGCTTGCAGGTATCGGTACCCCTTCACTGCCATGCATCGGCATACGCACCCGTAGTCTCGGTGAAGGACATGCCGAGCTCTAATTTTATGCCAGCCGAAGCAAAGAAGACAGGACGCAGCATATTCGGCGCAGAGGTGGTTCCAGAGCTATAAAGCAGCCCATGTAAATGGAGGATTACGCTGCATCAGAAGTAATGGGCCTGCTTCATGACCGAGCCTCTAATGACTTCACTGATATGAATGGTTCACCATCATATCTCTTTATCGACCCAGTAAGAAAAAGACTCACAGAATATGCATATGCAACGATCCAAGGCTTTGAATCCGACCAAGCTCCAGCCGAGAAAGAACTCCTTAGGTTATCGACTAGAACAACAGACTTCAATGCGGCGGAAACTCGAGTGACGGAGGCTTCGGCTAGATGTAGAAATTTATCAGGCGCATGCGAGGCGATGCTTCCACTTAGAATCCACTGGTGTCCCTCGAATTCGAAGTCGCCGTTATGAGTTGCATGAACAAGATATCTTCTATTCCAGGGGGCCAGCAGACCAAACAATGCCCTTCCCATGCTTAAAACTGTTCCGATCATGCGTAGAGTCAGACAATATCAAGCACGAGTGGTCAAGGTGAACGAGGAAAACAATAAAGATGCACACGTGACTCGTCTAAATAGCCGGTCCATGGCGATGACTTGCCTAATCCAGTCAACCAAATCGGCCATGCTGCAGAGCAAGACAATAGAGGACGGCCAAATTCATCAAGCACCTGAGACAATAAGAACAGGCGGAGCTCGACATGGGATGCGCTTTTATCATCCTCACTCTTCGTCGCTACGATTGCCATCTTTTTTTTTTCGTTTCGACCTTCAACCTGTTTTGCCGCCAGCGCGGAGAACTGATTATTTCCAGGTTTCGTTAGCTTTTTAGAGCTATAAGGCTCTGTCATCTGTCTTCGGAAACGATTCTGCGAAACACCTCTATCTATTGGTGCTACGGCGATGTCCGCACTAGAACATCCGGTACGTATAGACAGTGACCAGCATCCAATGTCTATTGCTTACCGGTCGACTTACATCAGGCTGTGCTATGTGCAGCGGATGTTCGAATCTCTTCTGATGTAAGTACAGAGCATTGCATCCCGTCGTTGCATTGCAAACATAAATCGACCAACCTCTAGTCTTACAAACGCGCTGTTTACCGCCCTCCTCCATCAGAGTTTACTGTCGAAATGATTCCACCAATGAAGCAAGGTTCGTCATTCGTTTAATATGTTAAATGTTGCTTTCCAACCTCTTTTTTGTAGGTGGAAGTTACAGCTATGGAATAAGAATCTGTCCTATAGTGCGCGGTGACAGATCCTCGGTCTCCTCCAGAGGATCCAACAGAGAATACGAGATCTGGCGTCGTTGGGAGGACTGCCTTCTCTTCCAGGGTACGCTCGAGCTCGAATACGACCGCATGGCAAGGGCGAAGCGCCAACGCCTGTTACGCGGCAAAGGCGTCAAGAAGAACGGATTCTACATGCAGGATCAAGCTTCTTCTTGGGAATCCCTACCGCCAGGACCTGACCCAAAGTCCGTCGCTCAGGATATCCATGCATATATCCCTGCCCTTAGCAGGAAAGGTACCGTCTTCCGAGCCAGTATCGCCACCGTAGAAAAACGGGCCGCCGAACTCAAGGCGTTCGTCGAGGCCCTCTTTCAGGAGGACGTCCCAGCCTTGATCGAGGAACTTCGGAAAGACCGCATCGTGACAGATTTCTTTGGCTACTGGAGGCGCGACTATGACTTGGCCCAGAAAAAGAGGACCAGCAATGCCAAGCCGCGCACCTCTATCACGAGTAGCATTTTCTCTACGTATTTCTCGGCCTCCAATTTGAGCGTAAACGACTTGTCTAGCTCGCCGGGGCGTGGTTCCAGTCCCAGAGCCTCGGTTACTTCACAATCCACTGCTAGGGGCTCCAATATCTCCTACCGCCAGCTGGCACGATATACCTCGGCGGAATCATACTCTGGCTCGAGCGGTGATTCGCCTCCTGCCTCTAGGCCTCGTGCGTTGTCGGCTACGTCGTCTGAACTTTCCTCCGAGGCATCGGATCCCAGTCTCGACAGCCCAGTCCATACAAGCGTCGCCATTGCAGAGGAAGCTCCCGTCGCCTTTGACTATAACCCACGCAGGTGGTCTGCGAATGGCCATGAATACCCGAATTCCGTCCTAGAGACCCTTCCCGAAGACGTCAGTAAACAGGACGAAGGATCTTTTGTTCCTACACGACGCAGAGCCGCGAGCCGCTATGGCATGGTTATCCTTAATCCCAGAGAGACTATATATTTGTCTGATAGCACTGACAACGAACCCACCACACCATGTAAGTACAATATTTTCCGCTTCCCGCAAGGTGTCTTATTTATGGTGCCCATTATAGCACCGCAGTCATCCACCTCACGGTCCCCTCATGGCGTTCGCGAGTCATGGCAAACGGTGGACTCGGCTTCATGCATCCTGGACGGACTTAATGTGACCCTTCCGGAGGAAGATCCACGCCGAGCATCGAGAAACAGTGTAGCCACTTTCATGACGAATTGCTCGGCCGATGCGATCGTTGGACCTTCGCCCTCGTCCGCTTCACCAAGATGCAAAAAGTCCCCCCGTGTCTCTGCTCCCGTATCAGTTTCGGAGCACGATGACTTTTTCGGATCGAAAGAATATATTGACCCGTCAATTGTTGGCAAGTCAAAGCTTTCTTTTTGCCGTTTATGTGCTGAGCCAAGCTGACAATGACGTTGACAATCCCGCAGACTCATTCCCACTTCCCTGCTTCGAAATCCCAGACATTATCCAGGAAGAGCGTCCCGAAACAGCTCTCGGGTACTATTTCAACAACTCACATCCTGCAACAGTCCAATCAGTGCCAAGCTCTCCAGTGCCGCCCTCTCCCACGACGTCTGTCGCGTTCTCCATGTCAACCCAATCTTCAGGCACCTTGAACATGACCAGACTCTCATTCAAAGCCGCTTATGGCAGCTCTATCGTCATGCTCCGAGTTTCCCCAGAGATGCCTTACAAAGAGGTTCGCCAGCGGATCTACGGCAAGTTCGTCGGGCAGGAAGGCGTGCCTTTGTCCGAGTCCTTCAGCGTTGGCATTGCCGCGCCTTCTTCCAACGCCAGGCCAGACCGCGCCGGTCGCACGCGCTCAAACTCGCTCGGCTCCGGGCGTGTGCTCGATCAGCAGATGCATACGAAGATAATTCGCTCTCAAGCGGATTGGGAGGGCGTCGTGGCGTCTGCTTATACCGATGGCCTCAAGATTGCCCTTCACATCTTCGACGATGCTTTGTCGTAATCACGTCTCGTCGAGCCTCCCTCCACTCAATTTATTCATTCGCTCTTGGATTCAAGACGCGTCTGAGCGATACCACAACTTCAGATACCTTTCACACTCCCTCATCTCAATTCTCATGCGATGATCCCTTCATTCATTCAACTTAGGCCTCCTGATATACGGCATCTACCCACACTCTTTTTAAATTTTAGAGCAACAATTCGATGCAATTCAAACACCGAGACATTCATTAACAATTTCCACTTCTACCAAATCAGACAACCTCTATCCTTATTGCCCGCATTCGTTTCTTTACCTTGCGATCATGGTGAAAAGTTTCGTTTCATCCAATGGCTTGCATGTTTGGTACGACGGTACATGTGATTCGTGTACATACCATAATGCCAGTGCCTATTGTTCTTCTGTTTCCTTGTGATCACACACCGATGCTGCGTTGAATGCCGACAAGAACTGGGATGCTTGTGCATTCAGAGCAAGGAAAGATGCTGGTTCATATCTACATGCAAAGAATCTAAAGTACCTTATAGAAAGGAACCCGACATAGACTAGCGTTAACTTTAATCCTCTGGGGGAGGTATTACAATAAATCGCACAAGAGAAAAGTTGTGATACATACTAAAACGATTCTGCTCATGCGCCGACCTGTGTCTGTGATGGCCGGGGGAAATGGGGCGCACCGGACGGTAAAGGCGATCTTGTCCAGTCAGGAAGCACGTTGCTGGCGGTGCGCTCCTCAAAATCTGCTGTGAGATCCATGTTTTCCTCTACATCATGAACCGTGTTCGCTTCGTCCCACTTCTCCCGCGACACCTCCGCGCCACCGGTTTTCATAGCGCTATTCAAAGCGGCGAGGCGCGAATCAAAGAGGGAGCAGCACATCGTCAGACAAGTCGAGTGTCATACGTGAAGGAAGATCAAGACTTACCCTGCCAACGAACCTCCAATCCAAGCAAGAAGGGCCGGCGAGAAGGCAGGAGCCTTGCCGGCATTCGCGGCGGCACGGTCAGATAACGGCGAAGGAGGATTTGGATTGTTGAGAATCGAAAAATAGGGCGCGAGAGGATGCAAAACGGCATATCGATGGTAGGCAGGCGGTGGCGATCTCCCCGATCTCGAGGGCAGCCTAGGAGGGGAGTCCCGAGGGCCCGCGACGGCGCGTTGAAGCTCAGCATGCAAGCGCGGTATGAACCCCGGCAGCATTGCGGTCCCGCCTGCTATTAGAATTGAGGAGGCCATGGTCTTCCGAAGGTCGAGAGGCACCTAGGTTTAATAGTCAGAGTTGAAGAAGTCGTTGCGAGACGAACAATCTTACTTTCATAAGTGCATCCAGTATCACCTCCGCCACGCTGCTCTCGTCCACATCCCCGCCCTCGAACAGCACCTCCGCGGCGCGCTCCCTGATCCATCCAGGAATGATCAGCGTCCCTCTCCCCGTACCCGTCTGCTGCGCAGGCGGAGGCACGACTGGCAGCCTCAAGTCTGTTGCCGTCGAGTGCCGCGTGTATAGCGTCGTGAGGGCCTGCAGATGTTTCTCACCATGCACGCCCTCAGAAGGGACATATGGCCGGCTACTTGAGACGACGGAGAACTCGGACGAATCGCGGTGCGAGGATACGGACTGGACGCTCTCCACCCCACCGGCTTGCGACGAAAACTCAGACTCGGACTGCGTTGCATCACTCGGAGGCGGGAGGTCCAGCTCGGACCCATCGTCCCTGGGCACAGAGTCTTCCCGCCCTTCCACAGTGCTCTCCAACGCCTCTCCCACGAAACAGCACCGCGTTTTGATTTCCTCGACCACGCTGTCCATCAGGACTTCTTGCGGTACTCGTGTGGCCCTGTTGGCTGACGGCACGCTGACAGCGGAGCTCAAGGATGTCGGAGGGGGAAGATAGGTGCCGAACATGAGCAGAAGAGCGCGTATATGCGAGGTTAGACGAGCCCCGGCGAGTGGGGTAGTTTGTAGTTGAGGGTACATTGGTCGAGCGGCAAATATCTACGCATTTTTGAGCTCTGATCGATATCTGGCATATCGACAGATGAAAGATGCAACTCACTGGAAGGGCAACCGATTCCAAATGTCCACAGTCCAGCACAAGTCCGGTTATTCTCCCCACCGACAGCAAGGACAGCAAATGACTGGAGGCAAAAGAAACTGATGGAACCTATCTCTGCGTTCATGACGGGAAAGCAGGAACAGAGGAATCGCTAGTTACGCACATGGTTTTCGAACAAAACTTTCGCGATGATGTCTTTGATGTACAAAGGAAGAAGAGGGTGTTCCACGACGATTACTTTACGCGCCTTTGGATCTGTCAGAAGAGAGCTTTCTGACAAGTCAGCTGAGAGCGCATCATCGAACGAACAAAACGGGATGTTACTCGTGAAAAACAGATCTCAGACGAGCCTGGACGCGGACCTCCAACAATTTGTCCTCCTCCGCCCGTTCAACGGGATCGGCTGCCCTTTGAAGCTTCCACAACGACGTCGCGTCGGGTGCACCTGCAAGGAAGACGTCCCTTGGCCTTCCCTCGCCGCTGAACCCCACTTTCCATATCCTCGAGCCTGGATCGATCACAACCCGGTCCTCGACGCCGTAAAGCGAGTGCCTGCGCGTTGTGGCATAATGGGGCGACGATTGGATGATGTGCGATGTCTGGGCACGCGACGTGACTGGCGTCGTGGTCGCGCTGTACGTCGTTCTGCTGCGCGGCGTCGCTGGGACCGCACTGGACATTATTATCGACCGCCTTTGAGATGCTATTGCAACGGCGCGAAAGAAAGTGCCATAACGTCACGTGTTGCAGCACACCGAAAAAAGGGGCATCGAGTACAGTAAGTCTATTACAGCTACGGGTAAAATGCAATATCTCATGATGACCGTGATCTAGAGAATCGAGCCGCAAAAATCATTATAAGTAGTGCCCAGTGCTCAAATTGCTCTTTCGACATGAACAGCAACGCCTGCGACAGAACGGCTTTTGTAATTTGGGCTTGCATTCCCTAAGAACAAGAAAATGTTGAGTCGTCACTGAGAATAAAAGATCAGCTTGATACGAACCTGGTACCATCCCACAAATCCTTCACGCTTCCAGACCCGTGCAAGGATTTGAAGAGCACCAGGATGCTTGCTCTTCTCATGGTGGTATCCATGTGGCGGCGGGAGCTCATGCGTTTCTTCGACCGCCTCAACATCCGCACTACGCGCCTGTATCCGGACTTTGGCCATTATATACGGATAAGTTACCTAGTGCAGGCACAAATGGAGTTTAGTGAAGGAGAACCGGGTACCAGAACTGGCCAAGGCTTACAATCGTCGCCAGCGTTTTGCTGATAGCTCCCAATGCGAACGACGTCCCAGGCGACAGCTTCGTATTCCCGCCTTTTCCATGTGCGGCCAACAACAAGTCCTTCACTCTCTGGAAGACGCCGTACGTAATCGCCGGGTTCACCGTCAGGACGAGACCCGGCTTCAACCCCAGCCACAAGCCCGTCACGCCCTCCTCTTCAATGATCTCGCGGGCGACGCCGAGGAAAGAGTCGTCCGCCCTCTCTTCGGAATCGTCCGAGACCGGAGACGAGGGCTCGGTGAGGTTCTTCCTCGGCGAGGACGTCCCGTTGTTCTTGACGCGGCCGACCTGCTGTCTCGTCGCGATGACGGCGACGGGGATCGTGAATATCTGCGCCAGCGCACCCGCGATCGCACCCAGCAAGAGTTCAGCGGCGGTCGAGAGAGGCCCAAGTTTCGAACCGGGTGGGAGCTTCCGGGTGAGTCTGTTGATGTACGAGTTCCGGACGAGGGAGTAGAAGAAGAAGTATGCGTATTCTGAGTCCAATAACCGAGCGATGTTGTCATTTCAACAGCATAGGAAATAGGAGGGGGGGCGTACGCATCGAGAACGTATTGAGCATGGTAGCCCCAAATCCACGGTAGAATCCCGCTATGCCCTCTTTCCTGTACAGTCTGGCCAGGACCGCCAGCATGGACGTGTTACTCCGTCTTTTGGCATCGGCAGGTAAAGCTTGTATCTGAGTCTTGGCTCTGGCGGCTTCGTGAGCCCTGCAGTTGCAAAGTCGCATAGCATCGACCACTCACACATCCAAGGGATAGACGACGCTGCCCAAAGGTTAAGAAAACGCACCCGATGAATTGAGGGGAAAGAGAAAACTCACGCCGTGCTGAAGCAACCCCCAAGGGCACCCGCCAAGGCCGCGCCAAACGGCGTCAGCTGCTGCACCGGTTTCGACTGTGCCGACATTGGACTGTATTCAGGGGACCAGATTACGGTGCATGCAGCGCGGAGAGGACGAGTTTTGAGGTTCCTCCGGCAGCTGGGTTCCGGCGACTACCTGGGGCCGGATCTGGGGAGCAACTGATGCGGCGCCCCGGGCCCATGTGAATACATCCGGGGCAACGTTGACGCTCCGTTCATAAGCACTAACCAGTCATTATCATCGTTCTCGTCCGTTTCGTTCGTCTGATGGACAGTGTCAACTTCCCAGCGCACCTCCGCATCAACCCGTCGTCGTTCGCAGGCTCGTTGCGCGACGCTGGGCTATCGTTGGACCGGCATGATAACCCCATGGCACGCTGTGGAGACGGCATCGAGGAGAGCCTGTTCGGCGATGCTGCTCAACGCGATGCCATCCAGAAGTACGGCATAGCAGGCAGAGTGTGGTAATCTCACAAACCCATCTCTCCAGCCTGCCTTTGATGAGCCCTAGATTTTCCCTCCTCGAATTCTCGCTCCATGCCATCGCAGGGAAGCCGCCTACGTGCTATGTCTCTACATAAAGCCTCCGCCATCGTTGCAATTCGATCCGCCATTCATCCAAGGCGCGCACGAACATGAGCAGCTCACCATGCTCGAGCTTGGCTCTGGATCCGGACGAGTGACGATTGAAATTGCGTCCTCGCTGGATCCTTCCCGCGACATCCTCATCGTTACAGACCTCCCGGAGGCGCGTTCATTCCAGAGCTTGTACTTTATTGCCATTCTGACATACTAGCTAGGTATGCTCGTTACTGGAGAGCAACATCTCAGCAGCGAATTCGCCGCACGACGCGGTCTTGATCAGGCCGCTATCATGGGGCAACGCACAACACGCGTTGGATATTTCTTCTCAATGCTTGCAAGGCTCCTCTGGCTCGAGATCCCCACGCCATCTATCACACATCATCTGCAGCGATCTCGTAAGTGACGCGCATTTGCTCGCCGAAGTCAAATCTCAATCCCGAGATCTAACTCAGGTGTACTTTCCTGAGCTCCTAGCTCCCCTCCTGCGCACACTGCTACAGATGACCTCGCCCCCATTCTGCCAAGACACCAACCCCGAAAGCGGCCCGACGGTCATCATCTCGTATAAAATCCGAAGCCTGTCGAAAGAAGCGCCGTTCTGGTCCGCCTTTGGTCTGTGGTTCACCTTTGAGCCTGTGCTTTTCAGGCAAGTGCAGGAGATGCAAATACATCCGGATGCGGGCACTCTTTCGGCAAGGGACGATACCCCAGACGGCGCTGTGCAGCAGTCGCGATCGCTCGCCGCCGGTGATCAGCCATGGCGCCGATTCGGATCATCCGCAGAGGACGCCATGTTCATCTTCATCGCACGACGCAGAAAAGAGTCGTTTGCGTGGGGGATACCCAATGACAATCGAGATCTGCTCTTGGGAAGAGGTGCGCGGGGAGACGACTCTGCCAAGAGTGACGACACTTTCGAGACACTGCTCTTGATGTCGCTCGAAGATTCGTAAAGTTCAGGTTCCCTTGGAAGTCACCACTGTTTAAAGAGAGCGCCAACGTTGCGTCGGGGGGTATATTAAGATTAGACGTACGGACTCTATAATAACACAAAAAGGATTAGATGCGAAGCTACAAGTGTGTCGGATGTTGCGAGTGAAGGACAGATGAAAGAATGATTGTAGTGCTACAAGCAGCCTGAGCGTGAATAATAAACATGCAGAGAAAAGCGATGCTCGGAAAGCGATGCATGAGAAAAACGATAGCATTATGCGACTCCAGTTCGCGAATGCACCAGAAAAGAGACAGCAGTGCGGAGGAATGAAAGAAGCGTGAAAGCGAGAGGAGGAATACTAGAAGAATACATGCATCTCGTGCATATGTCATCCGAGCGTGAGTCCTGCGGGCGTTGCGTGATAGTCGTCATCCTGCCGTTTTGCGGGGTCGTACGCGGGCGGGGAGTACACGTGCGGACGGGGTCCCTTGCCATACATCGTCGCGATCTCGACCGGCTCTGACAGCAGGGATTTTGAGTCGGGCACATAGTACGCCAGGTCGAACTGTCTCAAGACGACGAAATACTGCAGGGCAGGGTGAGCCCGACTCCTTTGTCAGCCAACAAGCAGCACTTACGGATATGCTAAAGTGTCCCACGGCGGATGTCGGCCTGAGATCTTTCGCCAGGCGGAGCTCCCCCTCCACATGTCGGCTGCTCCCAGAGGCAACGGCAGGCCACCAGACGGCGGTGCCCACGTTCTCCACCGATTCCGTCCAAGCCACCTCCTGTCGCGCAGAGGTGGGTTTGCTGAAGAACCTCACCCGTCGCTGCAGGTTGACGACGATAGAGGACGGCGTGGAAAATGCCTCGAGCGCGTCCAGGTCTCGGCACTCCAACCCCAGGAAACATGGGATTACGCTGCCCCGAGTGTAGCATAGCTTGTGATGACACGTCAGCGAAAACGCTAGGCGAGGAGTACTTTAGATACTCACTGGTTTTGCCAGAGAAAGCTAGTTGAGGGAGGATACGTGAACGGCTGAGCTACACATGTCTACCGAAGATGCAAGCAAAAAAGGCTCACAGTACATTGAACCTCGACCCGCCGGCTTTTGTACATGGTTCCACGAGCCCAGACAGGGCGCATGGTTTTCCACCCTTCAGGGTCTGCATGAGGCCCCGGAAGAGGGGCAGCATGCTGATATGCCAGTTGCCGCAACAGCGAAGGCGGTTCGGGCCTCGTACTGGGAATGTACCCAAACGCGGTTTTGATTCTGCGACGTAAGCAGTTTCGTCGGCATGCCGTCACTGCCACCCGAGACACATAAAGAGACCTTACCGACTATCTGAACGCAACTTTCCTCGTGAGATGTGGATCATAAAGTCGTATTGGATGCTGGCGCTCGTGTGGCGTTCCAGAAAGGTTTCCGGCAGACGATAGGTCTCCATATCACCCGATCCATTTTGGACGGCGATGCGACTGGGAAGAGCGATGGACAGTGGCCACATGCAGTGTCCGAGGAGCTTCCCGGCAGAGGCACCGGAGGACGGCGAAGGCAGCCTCGGGACATCCAGGGATTTCGCCCAGATAGGGATCGTGAGGTTCAAGAACGTGAACGAGTCGTCAGCATTTGCACCGGTGATGATGCGACCGGTGACCTGTCCCACACGAATCAGTACTACAGACAACGATTAGGGGCAATATGTGTCGCGACGCACAATGGCGGTAACGGACTGGATCGAGTCCCCCTTGTCGGCGTCAATTTCGAGCGTGCCGTTGATGTTTTCCTTCTCAAAGAACGTGGGCAGCGACTTTGACGACTTGGCACTGCTGAAGATCTTGAGCGTTACCCAGGCCCTGTTCCGCTCATTTAGGACGTAGACATGCTCCGTGGGTACGCGGCGCACAACAGGCTGGGAGAGGGTATTGCGGCGCGAATAGGGAGGGAGTTCTGCAGCAGACGATGGTGCCGGACCAGGTCTGGTGGAGTAGCGCCTGTATCGTGGGGGGGACTCGAAGTCCATGCCAGGAATGAAGAACGTCTGTGCATCGGTAAGGACACTATATACCAGGGGTAACGCTCCTCGGCCAAGGGACACAAAAACAAGGCAAGGCCCAATTGTGGGTGTGTGTCCATAGTTAGAAGGCGCTGATAACTCAGCCGAACACATGTATTCGCAATTGTTCGGGACGCGAGGATTATCCCCGGCCTGAGTATAAACGATCGCACGAATCTGGAATAACAGGGAAAACTAGGCTCACGAAGATTCTGGACAGAGAAGAATTTTGTGGTTCCCAGTTTGAGCATTGACTCGTGCCGAGAATGTAAGCGCGCACACCTTTCATCGAGAACAATAACGTGTCGACGTGAAAACTTCGGGAGTCCGCTCAAACGGCACGACGATTCCATAAACGATCGCCTTCGTGCGGAATATAACAATTAACCATCTGGCACCGAGCTGCGAACCACGATCCCTCTCTTGGTTCTGATGATACTGTGAGCAGATGAGCAACTTGAAGTGAACCAAGCTCCACCAGGAACAATTTGAATATATTTGCCACCTGATGTCAAATGTGAAGACATTCACCGCCCTACCAATATTAATGACATGACCAACAGCAGTGCCTCTCCATCGACATCTGCGCTAGGTGCAACACCACCATCATCTGCTGATGACGTCGCCTTCTGGACATTAATCGAGCCCGTTTTGCTCGACATCGAAAGTACACCATTAGGGAGTCCCAAACTCCCTGGCCTGTACAAAGACTTGGCTGATCACTGCCTCAAACAATACAGGAAATCGTGCGAGATTCCATGCCTAGAGCTTTGCATCAAGTTTAACCAAGCTTCTGTCGAAGGCACGACCCTTGTGAACTCTCACTTCGTTAAGAGGCAAGAAAACCTAGCGGAGTCTTTTGTTGAACGATACAGAGACTTTGGAAGTCTGGCTGACCTGGATCGGGCCAAAGGCGTCCTCTACGCTGCTGTCCGTAGAACACCTTTGGGACACATTGCTCTTCCCCAGCTATTACAAGACCTCGGCGCCATTTATGGTGACCGACTGCAACGATTCGGTTTGCTGGTCGACCTAGACATGTCGATGAGGTTTGACCGAGCCGCCGTCGATGCCTGCGTCTCAGATCATCCCACATTGCCCAGCATCCAGCAGGGCTTGGCTGCTTCGTACACAGATCGCTATCGCCTGTTGGGAGATGTACATGACCTAGAAATGGCCATGCATTACGATCAAGCCGCTGTATCTCGCATACCGGCAGATCACCCAAATTTTTCATTGATGCAGCTGAACATAGCTGTCTCTTACACGGAAAGGTACAGAAGGCTGGGAGATATAGACGACCTGGAAATGGCCATACAGCACAACCTCAAGGCTCTCGAATGCATGCCTTCCGGCCATGCACATCTACCTCGCCTTCACAAGAACCTCGCGATGTGTTACAGAGACAAGTTCAGGAGGCTCGGCAGCCTCGATGACTTGAATACCGCGTTGAAATACGACTGTGCAGCTGTCGATGGCACCCCTCCAGAGAATCCAGAACTGCCCGGCAGGCAACTCGAACTCGCCGCATCATACATGGACAGATACAGGAGGCTGGGTAGTCTCGAGGATTTGGAAGCTGCGCTGCAGTACAATCTGGCCTCAGTGCAGGGGACGCCGCCGGGACATCCTCATCTCGCAGGGCGACAACACGATCTCGCTTCAGCGTATCTAGAACAGCATCGCAGGCTGGGAAACTTGGACGATTTGAAATGGGGCGTCCATTACAACGAAGCCGCCGTTGCGGGCACGCCTTCAGACCATCCTGAGCTTTCCAGGAGGCAAAATAATCTCGCAATCTCGTACAAAAATTATTACTTGAAGACGTCCGACTTGAATAGTCTAGAGCTAGCCTTGAGATACGACTACGCTGCCGTGACTGGAACGCCGGCGGGACATCTAGATTTACCGCGGAGAAAGCAGAGTCTTGCCATAACGTATCGAATGAAGTTTCAGAGGTTTGGGGAACTCGACGACCTGAAGTGGGCGCTTCACTTTGCTCAGGAAGTTGTCATGGATACCGATCCCGACAATGCCGAGTTACCTGGAAGACAGGAAGTTCTGGCATCGTGTTATTATGAAAAATACAAGAAGTTAGGAGAAATGGACGATCTTAAAGTTGCGGTATCGTTCTACCAAGAGGCCGTCAAGAATACAGCGTCCGATCATTTCCTGCGATCGGACAGGTTGCAGGGCCTGGCGCATATATACTTTGATCTGTGCAGACGCACGCAGGATTTGGGCGACTTCAAAACTGGTGTTAACATTCTCAAAACTGCAGCCCAGTCTCCCTCCTCTTCACCTTCGAGTGTGTGGTCCATCGCCATCTACTTATCCAAGCAACCTTTAATGCAGATCATTCCCGAGATCATCCACATATACACCGCCGCTTTCGCTGTTCTCCCCGATCTCCTCTGGATCGGAAATTCCTTGCACACGAGACATGATATGATCGTCGAGCGAGAGATTTCGGGCGTCACATCTGCCGCCGCAGCGGTCGCTCTGGAACTCGGTGACATAGGGAAAGCGGTCGAGTTCCTCGACGCCGGCTTTGCGATCACACACAGACAATCATCCCAACTGGCAGAGCAGAATGCCCAGCTTTGGAATGTTTTCCCGCAGGAAGCGCAGGCGCTACAGGACATCTCAATATTGCTGCAGCAGGTCGCAGACGGACAGGCTCCGAGTCATGTAAACCCGCATATGCTCGTTCTCGAGAGGAAGAATCTCATCAATGAGATTAGACAGAAATCTCAGTTCGAAGACTTCTTGTGTCCTCCGACATGGTCTATGCTGTCCGAAGCGGCCGTGCAAGGTCCGGTCATCATCCTCACTTGCACATCTTCGAAGGCGGAAGCGGTGCTCGTCTTACAGCCTCCAGAAAATTCGCACCCTGTCAGGCTTCCAGAGGTCGCACAAACGAAATTGAAAGAAATCGCTCAGCAATTAAAGTTTGGCCTGCATCAATGTTCCATACCCGCCAGGAGCATCAGCAGATATGGCAGGAAGGCTGTAGATCAAATCGATCCCCAAACTATTTTGCGGGACGTCATCCAATGGCTGTGGAAAGCCGTCGTCAAACCTGTTTTCGTGGCTCTGGCAAAGGTGACGCCGCCTCTTTGACTCATTCCCACTCTACGACTGATGAAGATCGCTTTGCTCACCAGTACGGCATATCGGATGGAAGAATATGGTGGTGCCCATCTGGACCTTTCACCTACCTACCCATCCACGCGGCGGCACCAATAGAAACAAGATTCGTGCATTCATACACTTTCACCCTGGAATCCCTCATTCGGTCACGGGCAAAGCATTCGCAGTGCATGCCCCAGGTCAAAGAATCCATTATGGCCGTCGGGGTCACGCACCTCCCGAGGCTCCCAGCCTCCGCCCCGTTGCCGTCAGTACGCAAAGAAATCCAAGACATATCCGCACAGTTCTCGTCGAGCATCCACTCGTTTACGAAGCTCATGGACAGCGATGCGACGATGGAGAGGGTACTCACTCAACTAGAGTCGTCGGCGTGGGTCCATTTCGCGTGTCACGGTGAACAGGATGCCTCGGACCCGCTAAACAGCGGCCTGGAGCTCTACGACCAGAGGCTCAGGTTGGCCGACCTCCGCAGGACTAACGCCTCCGTTGCCAAGTTTGCCTTTCTGTCCGCTTGCGAGACAGCGACGGGAGACGAAAGGTTGATTAACGAGGCGATGCATCTCGCGGGCGGCTTCATCGCGCATGGGTTTCTGGGTGCGATTGGCACACTGTGGAGCATGCCGGATGCCTATGGCCCAAGGGTCGCGAGCGTCGTTTATAGCCGCGTCTTCGGTAGTGGTGGGCCACCAGAGCTCACAGCTGCGGCGGAGGGTCTATGCACAGCTGTGCAGCAACTCAGGAAAGAGTGTGCCTCAATGCACCAATGGATGCCATTCATACACGTCGGAATATGACGATACCAAGCATGACGGGGAGGAGTTATTGAGATGCCATCAAGACTCGGCTCGCAGCTTATTAACAAGTTAGACATAGATGAAGCGCTGACATAGTTGGTGGTATACTATACAGATCACACACTACCATCAAGCATGTATCATTGATACTTTTGACCTCCCAGCTCCTGTGAGTGGCAGGCTTACTCCGCATCAGGCTTGTAGCCGGGGCGCAGAGAGCGGACGGTCCTGCCTATTGACAAGTCAGAAGAGAATAACACGCGCTAAGCTCGGCACGCACCAGCACGCCAAATCTCCTGGTTGTTGATGACATCAAGTTCCTTTTGAAGATCCTCACGGTATGTCGGTCTGCCATTGAACTCGAGAGCCTTGCGAGTTTCAGTTCCATTCCTCACGCTCTCGTACAATTGCTCAAAGATGGGGACATTGGCCTTCTCGAAGACGGGTGCCCAATCGAGAGCGCCACGACGGGCGGTGGTAGAGCAGGCATTGAACATGTAGTCCATACTGAGCATATCAATGGGTCAGAGCATTGTGGGAATTGTTTTTCCTTCGACATACCCTTTTTGACCAATCAAGGGATAGAGAGACTGCGTTGCCTCCTCGACGGTTTCGTTGAAGGCTTCTGACGGGGTGTGGCCATTCTTGCGGAGGACTTGATATTGAGCCAAGAACAGACCCTCTAAAGCCATGGATAAGACTTTGCCAGGCCACGAATTGCACCAAGATACTTACGAATGGCACCCATAAGCTGTCGGAAATTCAGACTTTAGCAAAAGAACACGATACAGTAGATGCTTTATACATACAACACCGCGTTCACCATAAAGATCAGAGTAGACCTCCTTTTCAAATGTTGTCTCGTACATGTAGCCAGATCCGATGGCGACACCAAGAGCAACAGCCTTCTCCTTCGCCTTGCCAGTCACGTCTTGCCAGACAGCGATGCTCGAGTTGATGCCACGGCCCTCTTTGAAGAGGGTTCGCACAGTGCGCCCGGAGCCCTTGGGAGCGACGAGGATGACGTCGACATCCTTGGGGGGAACGACGTGTGTGTCATCCTTGTAGACGATGGAGAAACCATGAGAGAAGTAGAGGGTCTTGCCCTTGGTGATCAGAGGCGCGAGCTTCGACCATGTCTGAGACTGAGCGGCATCAGACAAGAGGTTCATGATGATCGTTCCCCGGTTAATGGCCTCCTCAATGGGGAAAAGAGTCTCTCCAGGCACCTGTCATCAAATAGTCAATAAACGTGATTCAAGAAATGTCAAAAAAGAAGGCTTACCCAGCCATCCTCGATGGCCTGCTTCCAGCTCTCACCATCCTTGCGGACACCAACGATGACATTGAGGCCGTTGTCTCGGGCGTTCAAACCCTGGCCGTGTCCTTGCGAACCGTAGCCAATGAGAGCAAGAGTGTCATTCTTGAAGTAGTCCTGGAGTTTAGCCAAAGGCCAGTCGCTTCGCTCGTAAACGACCTCCTTGGAGCCGGCAAAGTCCAGAGTCTTCACTCCACGAGCGCCCTGAGGTTTGCCATGCAACAATGTTAGGATGAGAAAATTTGCCTGGCTTCGAGTCAGAGTCGAACACACCTGAGGCGCTTTCTGCGCAGCTTTGCCAGCGGCAACTTTTGCGAACAAAGAGTACGATGCGGCTTGCGAAGGCTTCGCAATGCACGCCAGAGCACGAGGTGCACGACGAGAAGCCGCTCGAAGAGCTTGAGCTGCAGAACGGGATGCAAGGGAGGCCATGGTGGTTTCTATTGAACTTGCAGATCACGACTTTTTTTCGAGTTTAATGACTCGCGTGATTCGGCCGACAAGCCGATTATAGCCGACAGGCATTTTCCGTCCTTATTCGCGACACCTGGCCATCGTCGGGAATCGTTCAATTCAACACAATACTATATACAAGGCTTTACAGTTTAAGAAGCAAAAGTCCAAAAATCACATCCACTCCTCAATGGCATCTCGGAGAGCGGTTATACAACTCCGATTCCGTTCGTGGACACACTCGACCAATCTTGCAAATGGACGTTCGGTGAAGGAGTATGTCAAGTTCACTCTCCTTCTTTTCATGTCTTCAAATGCGGAGATGTCCTGACGGTAGAGCCTTTGAGGATTTTTGGTTGCCACTATTTCGTTTTGACCGTACTCCAGCCCAGCCAGCCGATACCCCTCATCATATGTAATCGAACCCATATCCGCTCGATAAGAGACGAAGCGATGTAAGCTAAAGTTGATATGTCTCAGGATCGAACGTCCTCGAGAGACATCCAACCTCGACTGAAGCATCTCCGAGCAGGTCCCGTTATAGCAGGAACAGCCAATCAGCGAAAGATCTTCGAGGAATGGCAAGAAGTCGTTATTTATATAGCGATTAAGCACGTTCATGGACGCCCAGCCGATGCAATATGCTACGACATGGAGCTTTCGTAACGAATGCAAGCCTGGCAACTTGAGGAACTTGTGTAGACTGTCGAAACAAGTCCGCGCGCCGTCTAAAATGGAAAGTTCGGTCAAGTTGCATCCAGATCGCTCCAAGAATTTGCGGAAAAGAGATAAACTTTTGTGCAATCCTAAATCGAGAGGGCTGACATCAAGTTTCGTCAAGGAAGGGCACGCCAAGACTTTAAAGAAGTGTATGACTTCAATGTCGCAAGACCGTATCTCCAGCTTCGTCAAATTCCCGAGGATGCTCACTCTATCCGTCAAAGGACTGGTGGGTTGTACGATCCTACAAAGGTGGCATTCGACCAAGTTGATGCATCCGCTTACGACCATAGCGCCGACATTCAGTGGAACTTCGGAGTGGATTTCCAAACGGGTCAGATTGTTCAGGACAACGTTCGAAAGCAAACCACGACAATTGCCAGTGAAAATCAATTCATGGAGGCTGGGGGTAAGCACAATACTCTTGTGAAACATTGAGATTTCATGACTGTCGCCAGGTGTAACCCCAAGGTGAAGGCGTTTCAGGACGAAAAGTCCGCCAATGCCATGTAACGTTGCCAAAAGTTGAGCGCAACATTTTTGATCGAGGGTAAGGGAAGCATCCTTCCATCTTCGCAGCGTCTTGAAAACAGCTGGAAGCAGACTATCCAAGCGCCGGGGGGAAATGTACCCTGGAGTGTCGATGATCACAGATAACGAATGCGAGCGCGAGTTACTGATCCAAAATTCCAAGAGAGCGGGAGACTCGATAGCTCGGGAGAATGGAGCATTACCGATACGGATAGAGGTCCACAGCTGAGGTGTGTTCAGAGCAACAGCCCTCCATTTGCTACTGACTGCGCACAGTGATAAGGGAGTATATGGCGCATCCCAGTTGCTTGTATAGGTCGGGACGAGCTGGAAAATAACCGATAATACCTCAAATGGGACATCATCTTTTGAATAGGCATATGTCGCGAATATTCGAGGAATTTCAATTTAAAGGTTGATCTGGGGTTAAAGCAATGCTTACCGATGTCAGAGCCCTTGGCTCGAATTACTTGATGGCTATGTAGCCCACTCCCCGAACTAGACGTCGGCGGCGGCGGCTGTCTTGCAGAGCGACCACGCAGGGTGCGCCTAGGTGTGTACATCCTGTTTCTGTACGCAAGAGAAAAGCGATCTTTCAAGAGGAGGACTGAAAAGTGCACTTTGAGAACACTGCTAGTCCATCCACCATCGCCTGTCCCTCTTATGGCCTCTCCTAAAAGCTGTTAATGACGCCACTTCGAGTTGGCAATGCAATAACAGGCAACGTCCATCATGATGGCGAGCCAGGGCTGCGATTGTTAGTGGGTCCCAATGAATCAGAGCTCGAATTCGACCGAATTAGACAAAGAACTGAATTGGCCTTCTGTGGGAAATGTCTTTTGCCGCCAGCAGGCTTGATTGAAGCCAATGCTGGCGACTTGCAACGTGGTTTCATTTTCATGTCGTAAGCGCGTTTCTGACATTCACGCCTCAGTTCTCTGACGCTGGGCCATGACAATTTATGGAGTTGTTTAGGGTGCATGCCCCATGGATGCTAGTGTCCTTTATACGAAGGTTGGAATCAAAATTCCCAAATAATAATCAGGCGTAGACAAGAGCCGTAAACCAAGTATCCGTTCAGTCCGTCCCCTCTAAATTGTTAGAGCGTCAGGCCCGGTGACACCAGCCCGATGGTGTGTGATATCTTGACATGGGTCCTTGTTTGGACACGATGACTTCGGTTCATTGAGGAGCAGTGCAAATGTGACAGCTTTTCGATGCCGAGTCAGCGCGTCTAATCTTGAGAGCATTGCCTCGTGTTCCTTAGGTTCAGGTTAGTTTCTTGGGCCTCTGGACTCACAGTGTTTCTGCCGTGGCGCCAGCCACGGGCAGTTCAATATTCACCATGCGTACAATTGTTCCGATCAAACAAAACACAAGGCATTCTAGATATCAAAAGAAATCAAAACTCAGGCGCAGCCGCACAACTTTCCCTCCGCTCGTGGATGTGGTCCTTCAATTCCGTGAGGGCTATCTCGGTGAAGGAGTACGTCAACTTCACTCCGCGTTCGATCATGCTTTCGAAAGAGGCGATGTCGATCTCGTGGAATCGTTCGGGACTAGATATTCCCACCACCGAATCCTGGCTATCCTCTGGCTCAACCGGCCCGTAATCTTCTTTGCAGGTGTCCCTGGCCAAGTAAGCGTCGTATGGAACGAAGCCATGCATCAGAACTCTGACTTCCTTCAATACAGAACATCCAGTAGGCGCCTCCAACCTCGACGAAATCATCTCGGAGCACCACCCATCGGGAGAAGAACAACCGATAAGGCAAAGTTCTTCAAGGTCCGGCAGGACGCGATCATCACCATTTCTAGCGAGGATCTCCAGGGAAGGCGAAGTAATGCAGTACGCCGAGACGCTCAGCTTTTGCAAGAACTGGAAACCAGGTAATGTCAGATAATTGTGCAAAGCATCGACGCACCTCGGGTCGCCGTCCACAATGGAAAGCTCAGTCAATTTGCAATTTGATCGCGCCAGGAATTCGTCGACAAGATTTTGAGTCTCCGGGTTTTTGAGGTGGATGTCGCCGACAATGAGTGTCTTCAAGGAAGGGCATGTCAGTATCCTGAAAAAGTATGTGGACTCCGCATTGCAAGAACATATCTCCAGCTTCGACAAATGCAGACGAGCGATCTTCTTGACCACGAGTAGCCCATTACATGGAATAACCCTGCAAACTTGATATTGCACGATGTTTGGGCATCCATTGAGGACTGCAGCGGCGGCGTCTAATGGAATCTCGCAGTGAATTTCTAAGTGTGTCAGATTCGTCATCCCAAACTTGAGGAGCTGACGATAATCCTTCCCTCTAAGAACCAAACGGCAGATATTAGGGAATAACGCGAAGAAAGAGCAGAGTTCCCGGGCTTGATCGTTCGTGCAGTTGAGCCAGTCGAGATAGAGGTCTTCCAGGAGAAAGGAAATTCCAATATTACCCCTCGAAGCCAGAAACTGGTTACAGGTCGCCTCGTCTAGCACCAAGGAAGCTTTCTTCCAGTTCTGAAGCGATTTGAGTACAATAGGAACCAGGCCATCGATCTGGCTACCTGGAGCACTAATAGCAACGGATAACGGATGCGAACGCGAATTGGCAAGCCAATGTTCCAGCAGTGCAGGATTCTTGATCGACAGATAGGATGACAGCGTGTAACCGATCTGGACATAGGACCAGAGTTGGTGCGTGTTGAGAGCAACATCTCTCCACCTGCGAGAGACTGCAGACAGCGACAAGGGTAGGTAATACGGTGCACGCGAACTGCTGACCTCGGCCGCGACGGACTTGAAGATTTCAAGTAAGACCTCGTCCGGAAGTTGTTCTTTGGAAAGAAAGTGGCGTTGCAAATGTTTGGAGAACGAAGAATGCTTCAGAGGACGTAGACGCACTCACCGATCAGGGACTTGCTTGAGAAAGGTATATGGGTGCCCCTTCCTCTCCAAGTACCTCTTCCTCGAGCAAAATGCCCTCGCAGATATTTCTGATGCATCTGTAAAGTTATTTCTGGCGAGAGGAGAATGTTGTCGTGAACAATGGATGTGAAGGAGAACCAGAGAAGTAACATCCGTCGCAAGCCGCATTTTATACCATTCAAGAGACGTTCTTGTTGCTCGTTGTGGTGGTCGACGAACCAGTGAGGATACAATTGGCCCGATAACGAAGCGGTGCTGCCATGGATTATCGATTCCACGTATTGGAAGTCGCGAATAGACAATGAATGGTCTGTCGCCGTCTGTGGGAAATTGATGTCTTTGTCTTCAGCCCATGTCATGAGTGCGTTGTAAAACATCCGATCATCTCTCTGTCGTCGCAACGGCGACGGAGTTCCTATACTACAGCGTTTGTCGCTTCTATTGTACTCGAGAGGGCGACACTAGCTACGATCGATGAAAGATGAAACACTGTACGCACAGCTTACACGAATAGAAGATCAAGCCACTTAATACACCAGTTATTGTCATCCTCAACAGGCATTCAGACAGTTATCCCATAAGGATAAGTTGCGAGTTACTTCATTAATTTCGAAACTTCGCTGAACAGCATCCCAATAGCGGCATTTTATAATAACAAGACCGAAGTGACATACGTAGCTACCTGAGGGCGAGATCTACGTTGCGCGCCGGAGATGTTTCCTGGGCAATACAATGTTTCTTCGGGCGCTAGTCCCTCCTGTCGAGAAAGAAAAACTGAAAGCGGAGACAGCCAGCGATGATGGTGAATCACAGGTCCGACAAAAAGAGAAAAATGAAGGAGTAAGATGCCAATCCGCCTATCAACCGTGATAAAAATCCATCCACATCGTTCAACGACAAAAGGCACATGTGGTCCGCAACGATATCGCCATTGAGAAAATGCTCGTCTTGACAGATATGCAACGCATCGACTTGCGTCTCCCCTCAAATAGTCGCGAAGAAGTAATCGTACGGTCCGAATACCTTGCAAGAGGCCGTTTAATACCTAGAACATTCAAACGGTGGCTGCCATTCTCGAATGATAGTGCAGCCATAACAGCTGAGAAGCAGTCACGCAGGAGGTGGCAGTGGAAGCTCCGCGACGCAAAACACTTCGTTAGATATTGATCGGATACATGTCTTCCTGCCTGAGTAAGATTAAGTTGCCGCGACTGGACTTCTAGCCGACGGCAAGCATCGGATTCTAGTCCTCGTTCTGAGTTTCGATTCATCGCAACCCGCGGCTGCTCAGCCTAACCAGCCTTAGCTCGAGGTTTGGAAGAGACTAAACCGGATCAAGGGTGTAGCTCAGGACCGGACGATTACCGCAAGGTTTTGGAGTAACCTAGATGCTCGAAGAAAGAGAAACCGGCAGATATAGTAGTATTAACGCGCAAATTCGTGAGTAGCGTAATTTGGAACTGTTGATCGAGTTTAGGACATCTGGGACGAGGGTGCCTTCGGGTGTGCTCGCAGCTGATGGCATGAAACGCAAGAACATTGCAACGTTTACAGGAGATGGTCATTAGTTCGGACCTTTTCTAGTCAGGTCGAAATAGAGATCATATGGTTAGTCTCTCAACCGGACGCAGCAAGTCCGGCTAGGCATCAATCGAGATAGGTGTACTGACAAGACATGCTCCGCGTCAAGTGACGAGACCCGCATTACGGTAATGAGTGGCAGGTCGTAGCATCTAAAGTGAGGACATAGGACAGGCATAGCACCAGGTCTTGGATATGCCTCATGATGTCGCTCAGCGGAATGATACTGGGGCGGTGCACATAACGTGCGTGACCAAGCTATTTCCAGTTAACTTTGTCAGGATCGACTCTGAAGTCATACCTCTGGCTGAAACATTGAGGGTCCCTTCGGCACTTATAGGAACAGCCATCCGGAGCAGAGAAAATAGAACAGGTGCAGGCGTGATGCAAGGCATGGCTCGTGAACAACGTGTAGATCGAGTGGTAGAGAACAACGCGACACCCGGCAGTCAGTCAGATCATGGGGTATGCCGGCCTGTCGCCAAGCTAAATATGGGCGTTTGAAGTCTTGATGGATCGCAATTTATGAAGTAAGGCAAAGTATCGAAGGAAATATGGTCCCGAGCAAAAGGCGAGATAGTACGGGCCTCCTTGGGATCTGGTTCACCTCATGCAAAGCAATGGAACGACGTGAGAGTGCACGGCTCGAATCGCCGTAAAATGATGATGATGACGAGTCGGCTGTCTTCGAGTTCCAACATGATCCTGAGACGTCGTATCAAACGTCTAGCGCCTTAGCGGCGCATTAAAACGTGGAGATAGTGGCAAAGGCGAATTAGGATAACGGGGGATAGCGATTGGGTAGGAGGTCAGGATCATAATGGCATATGGCCTTCTGTTTGTTTGGTCAACTTTGCATCTCATGAGCTGTTCTTGTGATCGATGTTCTCGTCAACCTTAAACCTTTCCGTGTACATAATCCCGGTTTCGTTGCTGTGCGACGCAACATGCTGGCAATACGTTTGGAGGCGGCGCCGTGAAACGGACTAGCTAAAATCCGTGAATGTTCACCACCCAGGAAAGCAAGTCTAATAAGCAAGCTCGGCGCTAAGTCCACATCCGACAATGTATCTAATTATAATATTTCAAGGCTGGCAACGTGAGGCACTAAATATAAAGCTTCTTCGCACACCCGGCTGACAGAAGCACGGCTCGAAATGGCCTAACATAAAGAGTCGTCTATCCCGTACCCTTTCGCCGCTATAGTTACCTTGGACGATCCCCAATGGCTCTCGAGCAAACCCACTCAAGCTCACAGAGGTCGCAAACGAACGGAGTGGAATCCAGTCAAAGTGGCCATGACGTGGAAAAGTCATCGATGAACGTCAGACAAGTTGCGGATGACGTTCCAGATGGTGGTTTGCGCGCTTGGCTTACAGTAGCGGGAGGGTAGGTCATGCGTATCTGAATCAAATTCTGACACCTGGGACTGACGAAATATATCAGATGGATGGTTGTGTTCTGCACTTTTGGTGAACAATGCTGGTTAGTGGCGTATTCTGGTGCTGACAATTGCCCCTTCAGGCGCCATTCAATCATTCGGCGTCTACCAGGATTATTACACTCGTATCTCGTTGTCTGAACATCCTCCTTCTGACATCTCTTGGATTGGGTGAGCCTTAAAAACCATGGATATCGTGTCCATCTTGTCTGATCCAAGCAAAGCTCCGTGCAAATATTTTTCCTTTTTGCAGGTGGGATCGTCAGCGGAAAACTGTTCGATGATGGGTGGTTCAAGGAACTCTTATCCGGAGGAAGCCTTCTCTACTTAATCTCGTCATTTCTGCTCTCTCTCGCAAAACCCCATCATTATTATCAAAATTTTCTGGCGCAGGCGGTCGGTATAGGCATAAGCATGGGAATCATGTTCCTTCCTACGCTATCTGTCATCGCCCATTACTTCAGAAGACGGCGAGCAATTGCGATGGGTACTATTCTCACAGGTAAGCAGGGTTCCTCAATGACGTTTAACCGTGCTGAGGCCTTGATGGTGCTAGGCAGCTCCGTTGGCGCAGTGGTGTATCCGATAATACTCAATCATCTATTCCACGGCTCGGCCGGTTTTGCATGGGGAATCCGCGCTGTCTCATTCATTGATCTCGCCCTTCTCGTTTGCGCCAATCTCATGATGAAGACAAGACTGCCTCCTGGTGCCTCGAAATTAGACATCAAGGGAATACTGAAGGATGTTCCTTTCTGGATTGCTCTCATCGGGTAAATAGTCCTCCAGGAAGATCAATTCCAATGGTCTTATTTGGGATTTCAGAATCACACTTACATTCTGGGGCCTTTTCGTGCCGTGTACGTTTCCAGGTACATGTCATGCCAATCTAGGTCGACTCACGATGTCTATAGTTTTCTACCTTCAACTTTTCGCTGCAAAGCATAATCTCTCACAGACCCTTCAGACATACTGTGTGAGAGATTTTCTATTTGGATCTCTGCTCATTCTAATTGTCATATCTCTGTAGGTTTCAATCCTCAATGCTGCAGGTTTCTTCGGCCGCATTGTACCAATGTATTTTGCCGACCGATACGGGCCATTCAATGGTAGTGTTGTGTTTAACGCATTTTCGGACGTTTCTAATCAGATTCTATGTTAGTTATCGTGCCCATAACTGTCATTTCAGGGGGGTTGGTTTTCGCATTTCTCGGCGGAACCTCGCCAGGCGGGCTATTAGCCTTCTCTATCATCTACGGATTTTTCAGCGGCGGCTGTATGTCGATCTGTCAATCAAGCTCGTCATACTCCACGGCTAATCTTTTCTTCCTCAGTCGTTTCCGTCTCTGCACCAGTAGCGGCATCTTTCTCGAGAGATCTCGGTGAAGTCGGGTAGGTCTGAATGTTCAGAATCTAACATGTCGTGAGATATTCTGATTTGTCTGCGCAGGACACGCATCGGTCTCATGACGTTTGGAGCAAGTTTCGGCCTCCTGACCGGTAACCCAATATCGGGTGCGCTTTTGCACCCACCGCGGTACACATGGGTGCAGCCCATGATCTTCAGTGCCGTGAGTTTCTCATGTCTAATTTTGACTTTCCTGTTCTATAAACCCGTGACTTCGACAGATCGTTGTGTTGGCCGGTGCAGCATGCCTGGCCATGGCACGACATATGCAGGTGAAAAGAAAAGGAACGTCGAGGATCTGAAATGTATGGTCTCAGGACGCTATCTAGTTTATACAAAATGGCTTTCGTACCTTCCAACAAACATTATGCTAGAACTGTAGGTATGTTGAAGCATTAATACTATATCAATACCTTCCCCTTCCCCAACCCTGATCTGCAATGTGAAGATCAACCGTGTCATATATATGCCGGCACCACCGGGATTTAAACGAGCATAGACTGTTTCCGATCTTCATCTCGGGCCTATTTTCATCATGCTGCTAACTGGAATATTCTCCTTGAATTGCGCCGTTTCGACTGACGTTGTGTGTGCGTGTATCTGAAGCTTTGCCAGAGAGAAAGGGCTTGCACCAAGGTCCAACAGTAACCGAACGGAAAGGCTCCGGCCCGAAACGTCACGTGCACGGCGACCTTTTCAACGCCTGCAATGTTCAGGTCAAGCTGTAATTTTCAACGACTTCGGACTGTTTATCCATTTATCCAGACCTTGTCGGCTTTCCTTCAGGGTAGATGTTTCGGCTCAATACATCGACTGTGCCTCGATTTCCTATAAGGGGACTTCGATGGCGGTCTCAAACCATATCAGTGGGCCTTGCCACAGTCGCTCTGATTTCATTTTCACTTTACGTATTCCCGATCTAGCGCTTCCCTGGACAGGATAGCTCTTTCCTTATACCTTACACCAGAAGCTTTCGATCTTCTGCTGCATGCTACACAGGGGAACAAGGGAACTGTGAGCGGCCTATCGCTAAAACGAAGCCTGCAGAACGGAAGGTCCACGTAGAATGGAACTCCAAGACGTCATCTCACTTGTATGCCTATTACCTCAATTTGTGAACGTCCATCAGGAGCGAACGTGCTTCGTTGAACGCGCCATCGCCTAGCCATCATATCTGGTTGCGGGACCACTGCCGATGCTCCCAGTGTTTCCATCCTATAACAAAGCAACGCCTGTTCAACAGCGCCGAGGTATACCCTTCCTGTTTTTGGACAGATGGGTGGTTCATCGTAGGGACTTTGTAGATCCCCGCGGATATTGAGCCGCTGAAAGTCGAATCGCGAGCTGACGGCCTTCTAGTGACTTGCACGTAACCCCTATCGCCTCATTTCCGCATTGCTAACACGGTTCTAACCTCTGAAGGGCCTTCACCGTCGCCTCATGTTTCTTTATATCCATGGTCGTGGTTGCAAGAGCACTCCTATGAACCCTTTCTCAGGACAGGAGACGCCCCTAAGTATCCCATACAGTCAATGTCTACCTCGCTGCAACTTATTTTGATGTCAGGAAGAAACTCTGGGACTCGTCACTAGCACAATCGCCTCCAACCGTTCATTATAATCAGGTGATGGCGGAAGACGGAAAGGGTCTTTATCAGTGGCTTTCCAACATTGTGAGGTCTATCAGCTCTTAACCCTCGCCACCGTGGCATTTCATAGCGGACTTCTGTACAGAATGAATACGGGCTTTCCTTTGTGTCCGGCGTGCCGACGACCCCAGAGGCCACGGAAGGCCTGGCTGAACGCATAGGTTTTATACGCGAAACTCAATGTAAGGATCGCTGCTCCGGCTATACTACCCTCCGCTCAAAGGGAACACTTCAGATGGCCGGTTTTGGGATTTCACGTCGGACCTGGCAAAGGGTGACACGGCGTATACAACGTTGGCCCTTGGAGCCCACACGGATACAACCTACTTTGTGCGTCAGTCCATTCTATCCTCATCAAGGCTAACAGCAGAGCAGAGTGATCCATGTGGTCTTCAAATGTTTCACCTTCTGTCCCATACTGAAGGTTCCGGTGGGGCCTCGCTCCTTGTTGACGGGTTCCACGCCGCTTCGGTGCTGAAGGAACGAGATCCGAAGGCTTTCCGAGTTCTATCCACAGTGCCTGTTCCGACCCATGCTGCTGGCGAACCGGGATCTCTGTACCAACCACACCCTCGGTTGGGATATCCTGTCCTGAATCTTCATCCAGTGACGAAGGAAGTCTTCCAAGTGCGATGGAACAACGACGACAGGAGCGTCTTGGACCACGTCGATTCTGCGACTATCGAAGACTGGTGCGTGTCGCGAGTTTGAGGCTGCGTTTACATGAATTGCATTCACCCCGTCGAGCTTAATGTCCGGTCTGTTGTCAGGTATGCCGCGATTCGCGCGTGGAACGCTTGCTTGACGGATCCTAGTTCCGAATACTGGGTGCAGCTTCAACCAGGGACGGTCGTCAGTGAGTTCCCCTCGTTCAGTCTTGCGGTTCCTTCTGGGCTGACGTCCGGTGCACCCAAGTCATGGACAACCACCGCGTGTTGCATGGAAGGTCCGCATTCACTGGGAAGCGGCGAATGTGCGGCGCCTATATAGGTATGGACGAGTATCAGTCCAAATTGGCTGTGCTCTCGGAGAAATTTGGGCCAGACGCTGTGACCATCGCGACGCGGGATCACGCCGCCGCCAATGGTCGAAACATCTGGCATCCGGCGCTCTAAGGGTTCTCTGGAATGTTTACGTGTTTTCGATATCCCAACCTACGCGGGTTCTCTGCTATATTTTGCGGAGTTACGTAGATTTTAGCAGATATGGAACTATCTATCACAGGGAAGGATAGCAGATGCTTTGGATATATTCCCATGTTCATGCACTAGATTGCGCTCGGATTTCTTTGAGAATAAAACCTTCTAATCCTCCGCACACCCAGAGCTCTTGCACGCTCGCACCAACAGGTCTGACAGCATACGTCTTGAGGACGTCGCCATTGCCCGCTTTCACAACCGCCTTGCCATTGACCATGCCCACGTCGATGCGAAAGGCCATGTCGACCGTCATCTCGCCATTGACACCGCCCGCGCCTCGCTTGCCATCCTTGGCGTACTTCTCAGTGAGGTCCTTGACGAGCTCCGGGCACTCAATGCACACGAGCCCGTTGTTGATCGCGTTTCGCTTGAAGATGTCGCCGAACGAGCCGGCGATGACGAGCGGCACGCCAGCAGCCTTGAGTGCCGTCGCGGCCTGCTCTCGCGACGAGCCCGTGCCAAAGTTGTAGCCCGATACGAGGATAACGCCGTGTTTTGTGCCGTTCGACTCTGGGTCTTGTTCAGCGGCGGGTGCGCCGGATAGCTCGTTCCGCTTCTGGGCGACGACGCCTGCGAACGTCGGGTCATAGTTCTCCATTACCACTTGAGCCTGACCCTCAAGCGTGATATCATCCTTGTATGTATACTTGCCAGGGTAGATACCGTCCGTATTCAAGTTATCCTGTGGCGCAAAAAGGAGAGGGCCCGAGATAGTCGACGGGAAGCCTGGGAAAAGCGGCTCCTCGATTGCGGTGGCCGTTGCAGATGACGCGTCGGAAGACTGCAAGATGGAGAAGGTGGGTGCCTTGCCAGGCGGCAACTTGGCCGGATCGAGAGACGCGGGACCGCAAATGTAGCCCTTGACGGCACTAGCAGCTACGACGGCGGGGCTAGCTAGGTATGCTTGCGCCTTGGGATGCCCCATCCTGCCCTTGTAGTTCCTGTTCGTGGCGCTGATGCCCGTCTCCCCTTCTTCCAAGAGGCCCGTTCCCAGACCAATGCACGGCCCACAACCAGCAGGAAGGACCTTTGCACCAGCTTGTATGAGCGTGTTCCAGTCGCCAGCAAGCTCAGCTTCTTCCTGGACGGCAGAGCTCGCGGCGGCGATGTAAAATTCAACGCCTGACGCAACCTTCTTATCCTTGACGACGGCGGCGGCGGCAGATATATCGGATGCGCGTGAGTTGGTGCAGCTCACGAGGTAGGCCTTTTGGATGTTAATACGAGCATCTTCAAGGACGGGTAGGGGAGTGGAGATCTTCACACTGTTTGGGCCGGAAACGTGCGGAACGAGAGTGGAAAGATCGAAGATCAGGTGGGAGGAGTATTCAGCACCAGAGTCGGAGGTAATACTTGTTGCGCGCAGGGCGTCCAATCGGCGACGGTTAATTCTAGGATGTTCGGGTGGTTTAGGTATTGCAGAAGGCGATGCGAGAGAAGCGAAAGTGCGCAGATCCAATTTTGCGAGGGAGCGGTCGTACCATTGCAAAAGCGTCTCGTCGACGGGGAAGTAGCCAACCAGTGCTCCCCATTCGGTCGTCATATTCGCAATCGTCAACCGGTCATCAATCCCAAGTGCAGAAACTCCTTCTCCGGTGAATTCAATAGCCGCATTCAGAACCTCGTCCCTGTTAAAAGAACCACATAGCGCGACGATGACATCTTTCCCCGTCACGCCTGGGGCGAGTTTGCCCTTCAATTCCACTTTGATCATCCGTGGCACCTGCCACCATGTCTTTCCTGTTGCCCACAGCGCAGCGGCGTCTGTTCGAACAATGGGCGTTCCTATACAACCGACACCGCCGTACATGTTGCTGTGGCTATCGCTGGCAACAGTCAGTGTGTAGGGGAAAGCGTAACCTTCCTCGACGAGGATTTGATGACCAATGCCTCGCCCGGCCGGATAGAAATCGACGCCATGCTTGCGCGCAAAGATTTCAATTGAAGCATACTTGGCAAGATTCTTGGCGGATTTGTTTTGCACGTCATGGTCCAATGTGAATACGGGCTGCGAGGGGTTATGTATCCGAGTAGCGCCAATGGAATTAAATCTGCCAAGGATTCCAGAACAAAAGCAGAGGTCTGATATTCAGACATTAGAAGACATGGAGGTAGAACATAGCTGCACACTTGGAAATGACAGGACCAGTGTTATCATGTGTCATGACATGTTCTGGGCGAATCATGACATAGTCACCAGCCTTGACTGCTCTGCCAGGCGGAAGACCGACAGCATACTTTTGAACGACCTTCTCGATAACGGTCTGTGGGACTCTGTTCTGGTCAATGGCCGTGGCAAACAGGCGGTGAAAACCCGCTCGACGACATCGCCGAGCGAGGGAGGACGATGGCGGACGCATTGAAATTTCAGTGTTGGGATCGGAGGCTCATTGCAAATAAATTACGTCAGCTATTTTGGCTTGAACGTATTTGGCAAAGCCGTCTGGCGAACTGTACAGTTTTTTCTCGGCAAAAGCCTAAACGAGCACAACGCCTGCGAAAGAATTACGGCTGCCCGCCGACATCAAGATCTCAAGACCAACGACCTGAATGGCGTCCAGACCGACTGTCAACGTTCACTCCTCCAGCGGCGAGGCATCTACCTCTCTCCCACTTCCTGCGGTCTTGACCGCTCCGATCAGGCTGGACGTTGTTGCCCAGGTTCACAGTGAGTTGCGCCGTATGCGAATTACATTGGAAGCGTTGACGACGCGATGACCAGAGAGTATCGCGAAAAACAAAAGGCAGGCCTATGCTGTCAGCGAGAAAGCGGGCCACCAGACTTCTGCCGAGTCCTGGGGTACCGGTCGTGCTGTTGCCCGTATTCCCCGTGTCGGTGGCGGTGGAACCCACCGCTCTGGCCAGGTGCGCCTTGTTCGTTGTTTTACATCGACGCGGCTGCTTACGGCCGTGGCTATAGGCTGCGTTTGGCAACATGTGCAGAGGCGGTCGCATGTTTGCGCCCACCAAGACCTGGCGCAGATGGCACGTCAAGGTGAACCAGAACCAACGCCGCTTCGCCATCGTGTCCGCTCTTGCCGCGTCCGCTCTTCCTTCCCTTGTCCTTGCCCGCGGCCACCGCATCGAGCAAATCGAGGAAGTCCCTCTCGTCGTATCCTCCAATACTGAGGCCTTCAAGAAGACCAAGGAAGCCGTCGCGCTCCTCAAGACCCTCAAAGCTTACCCTGATGTTGTCAAAGTCTCCAACTCGCGCAAACTTCGCGCCGGAAAGGGCAAGATGAGGAACCGCAGACATCGTCAGCGCCGCGGCCCGCTCATTGTCTACAACGAGGACAACGGCATTGTCAAGGCCTTCCGCAACCTTCCCGGCGTCGAGCTCGTTAACGTGCGGAGACTCAATCTCCTCCAGCTTGCCCCCGGTGGACATCTTGGCCGCTTCGTCATCTGGACTGAGGGCGCCTTCGCCCTTCTGGATGACGTCTTTGGTACCTTTGACAAGGCCGCCGTCTACAAGAAGGATTTCGTGTATGCGCTGTTTTTCCCCTCACAAAATGGTTGAACAGTTATCTAATATGACCCCTTTCTCCAGCCTCCCATCTGCTAAGATCACCAACCCTGACATCACTCGCCTGATCAACAGCGACGAAATCCAATCGGTCGTCCGCCCCGCTGGTCCCAAGACACAAAAACGTCCGTGGACGCAGAAGAAGAACCCTTTGGTCAACAAAGGTGTCCTCTTCCGTCTCAATCCTTACGCCAAGACCCTCCGCAGGCAAGAACTCCGTACGTCTTCTTTCCTTGTTTCTAATGTCCGTACTTACTGATATTTTGCGCCACATCAGTCAAGCAGGAGCGTCTGAAGAAGAAGGGCGTCAAGAAACCCAAGCAACCCAAGGCTGCGGGTAATGCCTTCTTGGAGTCTCTTTTCGCACCCTGAGCAATGCCTTCCTTTCTTGTCGTTTGTTGAGGCGTAATACGGTGAAAATGCTAGAAAATATGGCCTCGGTTTATGCCTGCATTACGCTGATCAGTATGCTCTTATCCTATGACTTCCATGTGTATGACGAGAACAGGCATTTGTCCCGTGGACATCCATTCCGTGTGACTCGTCGACAACATCAATATTTTTTCTTTATGGTTCATCTGTAGCGGTCTAAGATGTACGCCATCCAACTAGCTGGACAGCCTTCCTTAGAGGAGCGCATTGTTCTCGTCCTTTGCAGCCATATTCAGACCAAGTACAACATGGCGCGGCGCCACAGACGTCCCTTCCATTTCCATTGGACTTGTCGTCGATGCGGTTCTTCATGGCGAACCGAAATTTCATTTCGGAAATTGACTGAACCTTCCTCTAACCAAATCTGTATAGATAATACCATTCGATCCATCAAAGCAAAATCAACTTAAGGGATAGCTCTGACCTACCCAAGCGTGCTGCGATATTCAGTACCCTGCCAATCATGTCTGACCTCCCAACCTACGAGGAAGCCATCGCTCTCTTCAAACGCTGGAAAGCCGAGCCACTTTCCTCGGAAGACGCGATCAAGTTGTTGGGCGCGCATATCGGGGATTTCTCCTCAGAGAGGTTCTTGAGAGCGTTCAAGAAACTTGGGGCTGCAGCCGCCAGCATTGATGACTCTATGGAACGCATTCTGAGCTCCGCGGACGACCTCGTTTCGCAACATAGCCAAGAGTTTCCAGAGTTCATTCCGTATCAGCAACAATGGAGCGGCCACAGAACCGTGAGCTCGCAGCTTTTGACGAATTTTTTTTTCCTGTCAAGTCCTAAACTCCGTTGTGTCAGCGCTGGAGCAAGCTTCTCCGGATCTCGGGAGACTTGGCGCTGAAAACCAGCGCCAGTTACAAAGGTGTGTTGTACTTGGGGCAAACTGTAACTAGCAAGATCTCACCGAACACTCAATGTAGAGTATGACGAAGTCGTCCTCGAAATAGTGGAGAAAGCTCAAACACTCGAGGATATTGCGAACGCGGCCGACGCACTAGAGAAGTTCAGTGTGAGGCTCGGTCTTCCGACGGGCACTTCGATATTGAAATTCTTACATTTCGCAGCAAGAAAAACCTGCCAATATGCGGTCGGATTTTACCCAAGAGTTCTTAGGCCTGAATCGAGATATAAGACAGTCCCGGGACAGTTTAGATGATTACCTCCAAAAGAACGGCGTCGAGGTTCCAAGCGAGGTCGTATCATTGAAACGCCAGATCAATGAGGCTGTGAGCGAAATTATGGAGTATGCATTCCGCCTTCATTCATTCGAATCTCCGATTTGTGGTTGAATATCTGATCATAGACTCAGCAAAGAGGTGACATTGTCATTCTTTGGGTGAGGACATCTCTTTCTGACGGCGTATTTCCGCCGATGTGGTAGATACAAGATGCACTTTCGTCCTTGGAATTCTCACCTTGGTGGAACGTACGTATTACCCTCGCAGCATTGTGCACGCAGCACAGTTAACATTCCCTTTTTACAGATAGTCGGGGAGATAATTCCGGTATCGTACATAGCTGTCGTGGTCATCAAACACATCTGTAAGTGTCGTGAGATTCAATACGCAATCGATTCTGATGTATATTTTGTTATCACACACACAAGACAGGAGGAAGGACTTGGAAAAAGTACAGACCGCCCTTGGAGAAGCCAGCAAACGCCAAAATGAATTGGCTCGCTTCTCTAGCGAAGTCTACGCGCTGTATTCGGCTATTGAGGTTTATGGCTACACTCTCAACTTGCTCCCAGAGATATGGAACGGTGTACGTCTAAAACTCATTCCTTTAATTCATTTCACTGAAAATAAAAACCAACATACTCCAATAGTTCCACGGCGAAGCTCTGCAGCTTTCATACTCTCTCAAGAATTTGACAAATGGAGAATTTCCTCAAGTAAGATATACACGACAACATTGCCATCGTTTTTGGGCCAGTACTGATAACTCCTTGCATGGACAGGAATTCAAATTGCGCGTCAAGTATGCCAAACAAATCGCCGCAAGTCTTCGGGAAGGCCTTGAAGACTATGCCAAGGCAATTCAGCCACCGTTCCCACAGCCTTAAAATCTGTTATGTTGTAGTAAATTGAAACAAATGTTTCATCTGTTGCATTAATTTCTCATCAAGTAACACGGAATCCGACTCTCTTGCTACCCATTTTTGTCATCGTCTCTCACCCTGCGTTCAAGTTCTCCAGTGATACTCTGCTCCGAATGTTGAGGCCAGAACGACGAAAAGTCTCAACGCGGATATACCCTTGTGCTGTGCAGCTGTGTATCTTGTTATTAATGAAAGCCTTGCCTTTTGCTTCTGCCTGTCAATCTCCGCACCGGATCAGGGGACAATAAACCATCTAAGAATGCAGAAGGTGGTGAGTCGTGGTAACAGCTGCCTTCACTTCTCAACTCTTGAAACACGTTGTTTCCTCGCCGAAAAGGATGCCATCGAGGCGACATCTGCGCGTGGAGTTACTGAGTCGAAACCCATGGCACCGTCCCTTCAGTTCTATTCTGCTCTTGTAACCTGCGCTTTCACTCGTTTTCTGTGATCCGCCCATTATCGGCTTTTCTTTCTCGATGGTTCATCTCGCTGCAGAATCCAGCGCTACGTTGAGCCCCTTTTCTAGCGCCTCGTGGGCGCCCGCCCAGACGACATTCGAAGCCGGCGTTTCTCGGCCATATCTTTCCATGACGCTAAGCAGTGCCATAGGATGCGTGGTGCCCATAATTGCATTGGGATATTTCGGCATTGTCTCTTGGATGTACAAGTTTTCCCTGAACAGACCGAAAGCCTTGAACAAACATTCTGGCATTCGGTTGCAGAGATTCGCGCCCTGTCAGTCGATTCCGTCCTGCACTTCGCCCGACGTATTGCGCACGTATAACTTAGATGAAACACTCTCCAGTTGTCTACGTTTACTTGGTCGTGTCGAGTTTGGTGGTGGTATGGTTTAACAATGCTCGGTACGACAACTTCATTCTGATACCGACGACGATGCAGGTTTCATTGACGAGTTGGTTGCTCTTGCAATACCGATTTCTTCAAAATTATCCGAACGATCAAATGCGAACCGGAGCAAGACTTCTTCTGTAAGCAATGAACACACGCCATGTCGTTGTCAACATGACGCAGTCTGACGTATGCATATGCGACAGTTTCTCATCCTGTTGGACGGCTCTAACAGCTGGATTCTACACTATTATTTTTCTCCATACCTCGTGGTCGAGGCTCATGCTTGCTTCCGTCGGATCTCAGACAATCTGGGTGTTCGTAACCTGGCTCTTCTGGATTGTAGGTGCTGGACTGGTCAATGGAGCCGTTCCGTCGTTGCTGGCTAAGGGGCAGTGCTACGAACTCGTGTACTGCGGGCAGATACAAGCACTTTTCGGTAAGATTTCCCAACTTCCCAAAGTGTCCATTTCTAACGGAATCTATCCCGCTTCTCCTAGCAATATCTGTCATTCAATCGTAAGTCCTTCTCATCGTCTATACGGCGGTATCAACGGTTAGATCGAACCGACATGTCATTTCTCTCCAGTCTGATTCTAACTGGTTGTTTGTTAACGCTTGCTTGGCTGATCTGGCAGACGGTTAAGGCTGTTTTCAGAAAGGAGTCCCTCGCGGTGCCTCGGTCTCCGTGAGTGAGTATGCATCGCAAGTTCACGGTTCTACTAGCATACTAGTATTATAGAACTTAGCGGGCTTATGATACAGCTATAATTATTAAACATATCATACATTTATAATTAGTCAGTAAACCAGACTGATTCACCGTTAAATCTCATATAAGACGAGATACGAAGGTCTGATAGCATCGTTCCTGTAAACGACGAGTTCGTCATAGTTCAAGCTACCTCCCTTCTCTGCTAGCACCTGCGACGCATGTAGGAAATGAGAAGAGCGCCCCAAACACGTGAATACGATATCATGTTTACCGAGTCGTAACCTGGAGGGGGCGCCGTAAGCGTCGTGTTATCCATCAACATCTTGCAACCTTTGCCGACGATGACCTTATTAAGGAGGATGGCCTTATACGGTGACTTGCAGTCGTTAGAAGAATAGTCATTGGACCTAAAAAAATTGGCAACAGGAAGATCAGTAAGATGCGAGCTTCGCAGATTTGTTTTGACGCACTTGGATGAGGTCGAGGAGGTGTAGATCCCCTTCCCAAACCTAGAACACAAATGGTGAACCTCTGCGGAGATATATCGGACGCCTGACAAGGACGAAAGTACCTTCCCCATCCTGTTTTCTTTCCCCAAAGGCTCAAATCGAACGACGTGCGAATAATACAACAAAGGGAGCATGTCGGCGAACTGCACAGTTTGGTATTTCCCTTGTCTCCAAAGTTACACTCTCTTCGTGTTCCGTGCCATCGCCTATTCTCATTACCGGCTGTCCGTCCTGCGGCAACGAAGTTTCCTCGCTTTTCAACAGAAGCTCTGTAGGTTGATACCAAAAGCATACGTTTTGAATGAAATTCAAAGTCATGCAAAACAGTTGAACTGCACTTCACTTGTAGGCATTATAGCTAGCGAGCGATGCTTGCGGGGAAAGTATCTTGTATATCCTCCGGACAGGTGGGCATACTGTTCCTGGGTGCCTCCAGGAGGCCGCGAACTGATCGGCAACTGGATAAACCCATGAAGCATGAAAATGGCGGAAATATGGGGTAACATTCTAACCCACCGCTCTTGAATGTGACATGACCCTCAGGAACCTCGAGGACCATGGGACCGTTCTTCTCCGCCTGGTCGATACATGTCTTGGAGCAGAAGTGAGAATTCTGCAGTTTGGCATCTTGCCTGCACATTAAGCATATTGACTCTCCCAGGCTATGGATCAGCTTTCTTTAGTAGTCGTCCAGTTCGGGAGTGGAAAGGATTACAGACGTCTTGTGTGCTTGACTGCAGTAGTTCGAGACCGTCCCATCGGGGTTGGAATGCGGCGGGTTCTGACAGCCTGGAGCAAGGCAAGTGCCTACGAAGGTAACAACTAAACGTCAATCCCCGCAGGGAAGATTTCGCATTTCCCAGTACCTTTATTATTCATCAGCGTATTCTTTCGTTTCTGCGAAGCCGAAGCCTTGGACGCATTACTAGCGCAGATCTTGCCGCAATAAGGGTAAATGCCGGACCAATCCTGGTACTTGGGCCGAGTTTTGCAAAACTACAAAAGGCCACAGATAAATTCCGATTCCAGGGTAGACCGTAGAACTTACTTCGCAAAACCCCGAAGTACCCTTGTTACTACCCTTTGCATTACTAGCGCATGTCTTTGAGCAATACGGATGGGTTTTGCCGGTCTGCGCGTCGTAGTGCTTTTGACGCGAGTGACAAGTCTTTTTTTTCCTCAACGGGTCAGAATCGCAATCAAAGCAAATCGTATTTTTGTGCACGCACTTCGCATAGATTGGACGTTGAGGTGCCGTTCGGCGGACTAACACCGAGTGACAGCGCAGTGTTGGCATTAGTGGAAGCTTTGGAAGAACTTCCAGGCACGTTCACGGGGTTCGACGGGGCAGGAGCGCTTGGCGCGCCATTACCAGGTGGGATACTGGTCGATGTGGGGTTGGCACTCGACTGATATGAGGAAACGCCGGCCTGGAGGAGCGATAACGCTAAAGGGATATAGGATGACATTTAGGTATCTTCCGCTCAGCGGAAGGGTTGGAGAAGACAAAGAAACAATAGTGTCACTGATCAGCAGCAAGGAATATGCGGCAAAAAATAGCGCTAAACCTGTTTATAAAAGGGGAGGCATCCTCGATGTGTGCCATGCGACTGCAACGCCTTCTGCTCTGCACCGCCCCGTAACAACGAGGTTTGAGTGCGGCATTGCATGGAAATCGCCGGCTGATGCGATTATTAGGGACGTGTCGAAACTTGATGACCGCCTTTTCATCACAGAACTTCCATGATGCCTTCGATTGTCAAAACGGTCATGAAATTAGGCTCGAGCAATAGAGCTCAAAGCCCTCCCGTAGACCTCTGTGAGGTGGGTCATCGAATGAGGGCACTTCGAATTCATCCATCTAAGACTCGATGAACGTAGATTTGCGGGAAGAAGCCCAAATACGTGGAGAAGGGATATAAACATCCGTACTGCAGCAGGACTTGCGCGCGGAACAGCCAAGCCGTAAATCCGGCTTCCTGCATCCTACCTGGATGTCGCACGACAGGAAAGGCGGCGTTCGGTAATTTCTGCAGCGAATCGCACGCCAAGCACGTCTATCGATTTTCAGCAATCAGCGGATACGATTAACCCACCAAACATTTCAGGGACGGTGTCAAGCAGGGCATAGCGGACGCGTGCGATTCCTGTTGCGAATTGCCACGCACCATCGGCGAGCTGTGCATAGCTTGCGATCGCCACGCGCGCCACAATCCACGCTTGAGAGAGCTGGATGTTGACGGAACGAGTTTTAAAAATGGTTCGTCAGCCACGATCCCTTTTCCAACGAACTTGTATTAAGGCTTTTTGACAGTCCGAGCTCAGTTTCTCAGCGAATGGGAGGCCCGAGGTAGCACACCCAAAGTCGAGAAAGTCTACGAAGTTCTCTTGCCGCGGGATATTCGAGCTAGACATGATGCTTATCGGCAAGTACTTCGTTTTCTGCTTACTTTCCCGCGATGTTGATGTCAAAGGAAGGACGAAACAACATAATATGACGGAAATACGCACCTTTCACAGCTCCCAATGCATATGCGACCTGGGTTTTCGAGACTCGGCGCTGTGCAATTTCAGGTCTTGTGGCATATGCTGCATTGTTAAATCGGCCTTCAAGGCGTTCGCCTTTGGAGCGCCGTTCAATAACGGCAGGTGAAGTTCTAGGATCTACGCAATCTGGATTGGGCCAAGCATTAACCATGCAGAAACAGATTCGGCGATGGCATTTATTCGTACCGAAATCCGGGTTTGGCCGACAAATTTGCGACTTCTTGCACGTCCTCTCCCTACAGGGTCATGATTGCTTGTGACGCAACTGTAGAGAAACCAGATTCATCAGCGAATGACGAAGAGGTGAGAGTGTTTCACCTCACCAAGTTCAGATGCTGAGTGAGCGGCGCCGCAGATGGAGAAAGAGTCGGTCTTCGTCCCAGTCGCTGATGCGATACTACCAGTCTATATGATCATGTATACCAAGTGAACGTTTAGGGCGGTGAAATGGGTATATATTGACTCTATATAAATACGCTGCCTATCATAATAACATATAATTCAGCAAAAAGATTCTTAATACATAGCCCAGATAGGATCATGACGCTACCGAAGTCTTAAATATCGTAGATAGTAGATCGCGTATTTTGGTTGGATTCTCACTTTTGTCATCACCGTAGACGATGAGAAAAGCCGGCCGGATCGCGTCATTCTCGTAGACAATAGTCTCAGGATAATTTAGGTCAACACCAGGTTTTCCAACCACCTTCCCATCAACTCGTGTTAGCAGTCAGGCTCAAACAAGCGAAGCTGTCATGGGACATACGGAATGATACCCGGAGGGCGGTTCCGTTAAGGTTGTCGCGTTTTTCCGTCGCTTATGAGGCCTTCCCACAACAACGCGATTGGCGAGCATCACACGATATTTCGAAGCCGCAGAGGCGTTATAGGAATAGTCATCTGCTTCTAGAAACGGCACCATTCATTTCGGAATGCTTCACTTCACGATAGGAATGGACTTACTTGACGAGCAAGAGGTCGTGTAGATCCCAGTCCCAAAGCTGCGAACAGCACATCGTACATGAGTTGTCCGTTTTGGTGCTCATCAGAATGCAATTTACCGGCGAAATTTGTTCCGCATTCCTGGAGAAGATGATCAGTGAGTGGGCATGAAATGGGTGTGATCATTACTGACCACATTTGCGGACGTCGTAGGAGTTGCGTATGACGCAACAAAGGGAGCAGTCGGGAAGGCTGCATAGCAGAATGCGGCTACTATCTTCTGCGAGCAAGCATGATCGCGTTGTACCGTGAAAAAGAATCTTTTCATTCCCTGGTCGTTTCACGTTCGATACCATTGGTGCGGCGGCGACATGTGCCCTAGAAACACCCTTCATTCATGAACATCGCAAGGCCTGGAATGAACCCCACCTATAATTGCGGTACCTTTCTAGGCTCTCTTCCGAAGATAATATCTTGAAGATGGCATGTATCTTCGGCCGCGGCTTGTGAAGGTGCTTCCAACCTTTGTAGAACCTCGATGCCACTTTGTGGTGCAGATATGCACGTCAGGTCTAGGGAATGAAATAGATAGCGTGTTTATACGCACCGCGCGAATGTGAAGATTCGCTTTCTGAAAGAAGCACAAGTCGTTTCCATCTGGCATTCCTATTGTTTGCGGGGTGCTCAAAGCTGAAGTCGTCCACCGAGATGGTCATGATTCACGTTGTGGGACAAGGGAATGAAAACCTCCGCGTTTTTAAGCACGTTTAGCGTGTTACAGGGACAAGATTATTCATGGATTGGGCATGTCTTGAAATAACCAGGCGCCCACGCACGTCGGTCCAGTCTTGCGAAGTTCATGTTTTGGACCGTGATCAGGCTCGGCTAGAGTCTGTGTGCACAACCACCGTGAACTCCGAGATCGTCAAAGACACCGAGAACCCTAAATCGGCTTTCACCGTTATCGAACGCCCGATAAATATCCGTCTGAGTTGTGGGCATTCTGACTGGAAGAAAGAGACTGGGAAGCCCAATTGTTTGTGCAGGGTCGTGGCATATCCCGTTGTTCCGGATTCCGATGCCAGTGATGGCCGCTCACGTTGCCAATCAAGTCATACACTGCACCGTCAACAACGCCTTTGCAGTGAGGCTCTTCTGTTACTGGTGACTGACATGCGGCGAGGCATCGCGCGCTGCGGGCGTGTTGCATAGCATAGGCATGTCGATGAGCGGGCAGATTTCTACACTTTCTGAATTCAAAGAATCCACCTCTGCTCGGTCAGGCCCAAAATTCCCAGTCTGCTGCTTTCCTGCCAGTGCTACAAAACTCCCGAATCAGACACCAGTAATAGGACCCATTCTCTCCATTTGTCATGCAGTCTCATAAGACAATCACCATCGTGACATCGCCTGCTGTTACTACGGTTTCCTTGCCCGCTTGCTCTTCGCCAACCACGAAGCAAGGACCCATCCAATATCGTATTGAGGAAAGAAGTCGCACAGTCTATGTAACTTCTGACGTCGACCCATCGCAGTGGAACCCTCATAGCCTAGATCAGCTTCTCTCTCTCGCAGATGTATCTAGAACAGGAACGGATGATCTACAATCCCCGAGACCAGAGTCTACTAAACGTCATATGCCAAGGGTCAACGATGGTGGAACATCTGACAAAGGAGGGAACGTCTTGCGGAAAGATAGCGCTCGTTCTCGTCGCTCGGAATTTTTCCCCTCCTCGGCCACGGGCAGCAGCTCTGCGGAGTCATCCAAGATGAATTCGCCGCGCAATGGCACACGGCCACGTATTCTGTTTTACCACAAGCAAGACCCGCACTACGGGTTCACAAATTTCTCTGAACATCCCGTCGTTTATAAAGGCAAGAAATATCCGACGAGCGAACACTTGTTCCAGTCATTCAAGGTTTGGAACCCAATCCTCGAACGAGTTTTACGCCATATTCATCTTCCTTTTCCCAGTTCCAAGACCACCGTCCCAATCTCGCTGAGCACATTAGAACATGCTCTGAAAGGCCCAGTGTGGCATTCTCCGAAGCTCGACGCTTTCAGCCGGAGGTGCGTCGCGACTGGAAAGACGTGAACATCGAAAAAGTAATTGCAATCCGGCTCGTGCGTTTCACTCGGAACAATAATTCACATGCTTATACAGATGCATGAGACGCTCTGGCACAAGTTCACGCAGCACGCCGATCTCAAAGCTGAGCTCCTAGCTACAGGCGATGCAGAGTTAGTCGAGGTCCGTTCCTCTAATGACATCGCCCTCGGAAACAACGGATCACTGAATTGCTGTGCCTAGGACTCGGACAAAGACGCGTTTTGGGGTGTTGGTTCTGATGGGCAAGGCCGCAATGAGCTCGGAAAGGCACTGGAAAGGCTGCGGGCGAAACTCCGCGAAACATGATGGCTTATCCTACCTGCCAGGTGCCTTTGCCTCGTTGTTTGCAACACTTTCTTGCAAGCCATTGCAACACGTGTTGACTGGTCGTTGGGCTATGTGGAGGGACAAGTGTTTGGCCAGACCACGACGCGAGCGGGGTGACATCCGCGTGTATATGAATTTAATACGATTTTATAAAATGCTTCTCTTTCCGCCTTGCTTTCACCATCACCAATACTATCGACGAACATGGCTACCCGTGCGCCTGCTGCGACCCAGAACCCTGCTCAGCTTTGTGACGTAGGTTCCTCTCTTCCGCTCGATAACCCTGTTGAGAGCTCATCTCACATCATCCTAGTACTGCCAACAGAAGCCAAAGTTTTCGAATCATAATTACTGTTCTAAGACCTGTGCTGCCCAAGCTGCGAAGATGTGCGATGTGAGCCATGTTTGGGTTCATGGTACGGTGGCTGCTGACTCGTTTCAACCTTCGTAGCATTGCCATAAGAAGCCCAAGTATCAGAACTTTGCCTATTGTGGCAAGAATTGTGCCTCCTTGGCCAACGGATCGAAGAAGCCTGCTGCGGGACAAGCCGCGCCTGCGGGAGCACCCCAAGCAACAGTCCCAAACACCGGGAACAACCTTACGAAGAACAATGCGCAGAAACCGTCTAAGAGCGGTTCTGTGGACCCACTCCAGCTCGCTCGTACGTGGAAATTCCCGGACATTGAAAGACTTGTCTTTTCACATTAAGGACTCATTAATCTGCCTTCTTAAACAATGTCCATTAGAAATCGTCGCTCAGAGCATCCCCCAGATTCAAGCGCTGCTGGCAACGGTGAATTCCGCCGCGGGTAGCTCAAAACAACAGCCTTCGTCATCGTCGGGTCCGACCGCTCAGCCGTTACAGGTAACTAGCAAGTCACAACGCCTTGTTCAGGGACAGCCCGTTAACAATCCATTCCTCAACTCCATGGGATCTCAGGCAGCAGCAGTTGCCACGGGAGCAGGTCCCTCAAACGGTATATCATCGACCGCCTCATCGCACGTACTATCTTCATCCACTCAATTGCAACCGCAATGCAGCGTCGACGCAACCGCAGACTCAGATGCAGACGACGGCGACGCTGCCATCTGTCTTATTCCAAGCTGCGACCAGCCTGTACACGTTGACCCGAAAGGCATGAAGACGAGCGATTACTGCTCCACAAGACACCGCAAGTAAGTGGCGCAGCTCGAACATGTTTTTTTTTTTGCGTATTGTCCAATCTGATCCTGTGCTACATCTTGTGTACAGGGAGGCAGTGGAAACGGGGATTGCGTCGCCATGCATCATGTGTTTGACACTGCCGCAAAGCTATACCGATTATTTCTGTTCAAAGGCTTGCCGTGACGAGGCCTTGAACAAGTATGACTGAAGGCGATGAGCTGACTTGTTTACAACTTGTAATGTCACCTTCTCAAGAAATGTTATTTATCACATTCTTTTCGGTTCTAATACTGCACGCCAGTGTGAAGGCTTCGACCAATGTGAATCTACGCATCGCTTGTATTTTAATCCCGCACAAGACGGACTGCCAGCGTGTTCAAGAAGGTCATGTCTGAGTGGCGCACAGACGAGTTATGAAACGATGACCAAGCTAATTAATATACAATAAATATAGGTATAAAATATGTATTCTAAACATATGTCCGAGGATCAAGGATATTGTACTACACACAAGAATAACAAGCACGAATGGAAGCGGACGGGTGACAACTAGAATACAGGGAATGCCTTGGTATAGCGATCTCAGAAGAATGTGTGCATGCTACAGTGGAAATTAGTGGTGACGTAGAATAAATAAATCTAAAGGCGACGGATTTTATGCAGGATACGAGAGAAGCCCTCTAGGAATGTGGAATCAATCACAACACGATGAAATGGTGACAGGCACAGTACAAACCTCTGAGGGGGCTGACAGGGGGGGATTTGACGGAACCATGCATATTCAATCTATGAATGCTCTCGAAGCATGACCGATGAGGTTTGCAAGCGATGATTCTGGAATGTGAATTAATTAGCATTAATTTGAAGTTACGCAGATGCAAGAGGGATGGACTCACTTGTCGTCGATATCGTGAATATGAAGATGGTACATTAAGGCGTTGACATTCTGAACTGTGTCGCGACAGCCAGGTCGTTGACAGATCAAACGGTCATTTTCAGTAAGGCCGAGACGCTTCATAACCGAGTAGGCTTCTTCCCGCTGATAGAAACAAAGGAACAACTGAGTCCCTTTTACAGATGTGAAGATCAGGAGAGGCATGCTAACCGTATTCGCCAGAGCGTCATAGCGAGATTGCCGGAATTTAGCCTTCGGTTCTTCGTCAACATCCGCACTCAGTCGTTCACGCTGTCGGGGCGGCTCTTTGTATGAGCTGGTTGAATTAGTCGGGAGAGTCTCGGATGAGTACGAGGAACTAGAGCTTGAACCAGAGTCGGAAGAATGATCCTGGGGCAACCCGGCCCTGTAACGGATGATGATTTCCTGCGCAGGGCTGCTGCAGGACGTATCGGATCCAGTTCTACTGGAGCTGCGAGATTTGGTGAACGCCACTGGGGCGGAGAACTCCCAGGTACTCTGGTCGTCCGCAAAATTCCACTTGTCGTTGAAACTAGCCTTGGCAGGAAAGTACGTGCAGTACCTCTTGGTACGATCGTATTTCTGGGGAGGCCGCTGTCTCGACGGAGGCCGGGGAGTCGTCCGACGATAGTGGCCAAGGTAGTCGACTGAACCGTAAAAGTGGCGACTGTCCATTTATGGAGAGAAAATCAAAGGCGAAATCGCGGCAGAGAGAATTTCTGGGAGCCCTTAACAGCACTGCGACGCGCCAGAACGAAGTGCGACTATATATGCGTCTGTCCTGCTTTAATGTGAATGCTAGGCATAGTGCAGGCCACATTCGAATTGTCAAAGCTGTGTAACCAAGTAAAAGGGAAACACGACCCCAACCCGCCGGATGATCGTAGCGAGTTTGGCGAGAAGCAACGTGTTCGTCGCGTCTTTTGCTGTTGACCATCCCATACAGGCGTTGTCCATGGTCACCATGTGAATATCTGAGAGCTGAGTCTGCAATGAGGGGGCGCGACGTGGAGTCGGAGGAGGGCGAGAATCATGTGGGCGTTACCAGTTACATTGTCACGCGCTTTGACCTATTCTTCCTCAACCCCTTGCGAACGTCTACCACAGCGAGCAGGCGAAAATTCCCCCGGTCCAACCATGGCCGTCAGCAGAAGTTTCGTTAGGCGCTCTATCTCCTGGCTTTCAACACGCGAAAATGCTGTGCTCAGCAGCGAAGTTTGTAGACGCCGGGAACAGGCGCCCAGAAATGCAATTTCAGCGCGTTTCGCCAGCACGGGGCCTGCCTACAAAGGCCACATTCCTCTTAATTGGTTCGAAAACGCTTTCTTGGCTGTGGGATCCGCCATTATGTCATTGGCCGATCCTCGAAGGGGAGGTGTGTCGTTAGAAACCGTGTGCTCGAAATAATAATGACCCTTCGCCATTGAGACATGGTTGCTGCTTTGGGGGAGACTACTGCTGGTGCGAGTCTATCCCGACTTCGTGACGCTATGCTCGAGAGTTCCGAAGGACGCCAGATCCTGAAAGATAGACCCAGAGTGAACTCTACGACGGTTGACATGAACAAGCTGGCCACGTATCCTGAAGGGACCTTTGGCCGGGCATATATAACGTGGTTGGAACGATGCGGCGTGACACCAGATACGCGTGCGCCAGTGAGTCTGTTTTCGCATTCATTCTTGGCTGTTCTGTATGAAATACAATGTAGGTACATTACATCGACGACCCGGAGCTCGCCTATGTCATGCAGCGATATCGAGAATGCCACGATTTCTACCACTGTATCTGCAATTTACCGGTGAACGTGGAATCGGAGCTGGCCGTCAAATTTTTCGAATTTGCCAACCTAGGCCTGCCCATGACAGGTCTGGCAGCGCTGTTTGGTCCGTTGCGACTCAATGCTGCGAAACGGAATCGTCTATACTCGGAATTTGTTCCGTGGGCCCTAAAGTGCGGAGGTAGCGCCCGAAACCTCATCACGGTTTACTGGGAGAAGCGTTGGGAGATGGATATCCAGGAGCTGAAGCAGGAGCTAGGAATCTGGGACCCACCTGAGGCACGATGGAGCAAGCCCTTGAAAGAGGCAGCGGTTGCTGTGGAGAAGCGACGACAGACCGCACTGCCCGAATCTCCCAAAGATTAAGAGCAATCAATTTCACTCCAATTTTTGGTCCGCGACGTTGATCGGCGCCACTACGTGGTATAGTTGGAAGTTCACCTTCTCGATTTTACTCTCCCCTCAATGGAAACAATAGTTCTTGTGGTGCCTTCATGTTAAGTTGCGTGCACCATGAGATGAGGAATGTCTCCTACGTCCGTATGAAAAGTCGCTTGTTATCTTTTTGGTGGTGGTCTTTTCAGTCATCGTTATACCTGGAGTTCGCTGACAGTCAAGACAGAAAACGCTATTACGCAACAATTATTGCAACTAGGACTGGTAGAGTCCAAGGTCTCGGCGAATGGCCGCTAGTATCGGATAATGGACCCTTTGAGATGATCCTCAAGCACTGGCTTAATGAATCACGACAACTTATATTTGGAAGCAATGAGTCACCATCGCAAGCTGGAATTGACTAACAATAGCAGGGTGATAACACTAATAAATCAATGCATGACTGCGGCATCCACGTGGCCGTGCCAGCTCTTTACTCTGCACCACCGCCATGCTTGATTCGTGTTCAGCGACGCGACGACATTGAAAGGACCCGTGAAGGGTTGGTCAAGATGCCCCATTGCCCTCATCTAAAATCGTTCTGTGTTTTCTCCGAGGGGTTTCGCGGCCAAACTCCTCAGCCGTCATAAAAGCATTCCAATCAACATCAAGTTAGTGACGAGTTATCTGAGTGATGATGCTGAAAAGCAGTTCGTTTGTGCCCATCTTATTCAGACCTTTATCATCAAGACTAATGCTTTAAGCAATCTGTTCATAGCTCCGAGAGATTTTTTTTCCTTTCATCCATGCATTGGTGATTGCTACTGCCTGTCCCTGACTAGACCTTTTGCATTCTGTTGCGAGACCGTTGTCATGCTCCGTATGTAAACGACGGCCTCGTTTATCCGATCATCTGCGGTTCCTTTTTTCACAGCGAGCATCGTCATCCCTTCCAGAGGTCTAGGTCTTTGCTAGCCCATTTTTTTTCCATTGCAACATGTCAAGCGTTTCATCCCGAACAGTCCAGTCCATTCAGTCGCACACATGTTCGGGTAATCGTAAAAGCAGTAGGGTCAAGGGCGCGTCTTTGACACAGGATCGCTGTGTCGGGCGATCGCTGTCTTGGAACGCACGCGATACGGCAACAACCAGGAGGATGCCATCGAATGCCCGGATTGGGCAGTTCCCTGGTCTATGAGGTGTATCGTGAGCAATATAAGGACCCCGACTTTGCGTCTGCTTCGACCAGCTCTTTTCCTCTCAGCTTATCATGGCGAATTTCAAGCCTGGCTCCTCGTACGATGTCCAACAATCTGAGGTACGTCGGTTATCGATGTGGTGTTTGCCTTTGCACCTAACCGGCTAGATTGTTAGCTTGGAACAAGCAACTTGTCGAGAGCCAAAGACTTGTTGCGCCTTTCAGTGTCGCGTCTATTTCCGAAAGCAGATCCTCTCGCCGTAATAGAAGCCGCCTTCACCTCGGTGAAATACGCGTTCTATCAGGTCGTCGCCTGCATCACGCTTTGCTCGCTCGGCTACAAGGCGTCTTCTTCTACCGACTTGTGTGTCTCTGCTCGCAGCGGGTTTGTCGGTGGCGCGATATTCACAGCCCCGTTCTTGGTGCTCCTGCTTCCCGTAGAGCGGAACGCCCTAGAGCCGTCCCACTATCTCGGAGACTGGATGCTGCTTTTAGGAAAGGAGATGCTCTATAGTGCCGTCGCGAGCGGCGTCGGCATCGTTGCGCTCAGGGGATGGAGCTGCCAAGACGTGTTCATGGCAATGGCCCGCGGCCTCGCAGGGCCCCTGGTCTCCATTTTGCTCCTATCTGCCCTCCTCGGCATTGCATTGGGAGGATTCTGGATCGCTAGAAAAGTCTTGGATTTCAGCGATCCTCTGGGCAGAGACACGAATACGTAGCCCGTGTCTCAATAGGGCCACCTCATTATTGTACATATGGAAGTAATAATTTACACGTACTATTTCATTGGCGAAATGTTCCGTGATCGTCTAGGACTTTCGATCTATGGCGATTGTCCAGACCCTTGCATCATAAAGGCCGATTTCATTTACGCTCATTTCCCTTTTCTGAGGAGCTGAAGAAGCAAGGTAGGTGCATGTGATCCTTAGTTACATCTTTTGGGAGATCATTCGCAACTTCTTATCTGGACGTTCACTCTTTTGGGGTCTAAGCGGTAAGGGTCGTGTTCCTGCAGTGTGACCTATCGACCGACAATCCACAACCCTCACTACATCTACAAAACCAGTATTTGACTATAAGTGGACCGCTGACGTGGTTCGTTCGGCAACATACAGGGGAACTCGGTGTCAAATAGTTCAGCGGCCCGTCGTCTCCTCCTGTTGAAGCTCCTGTCTGGAGCACTCTATCGGATTTTCGTCATTGATTATCAGTCATTTATGGTTAATTATCGGCGGACCCACCTTCGCCATTTTGATGACCAGCTGCGTTATCCTGATGGCCCTCGGGGATTGCGGAGACGATGTCGCTATTGCTCGAAGATTTGCGTGGACGTGGGGGTTTTTGTCTCGGCGTGCCTTGGCCTGGGTCGCTTTCATCGTCCGTCTGTCGACGGCTGCTACCAGTTGAATTTGAATCTGACACTTCCGAATCCGAACCGTACATGTCGTAGAAAGCCACGTCCTCTTCTTCCATCAGCCTGGCAAACCGTTAGCAACCGTTAGAATGAGACATTGCCAAGGACTACTGGCGCCATTTCGCACACCTGATCTGCAAGTGCTCTTCAAAGTCATCAAAGTCGACATAAAAGTCATCGACAAAGGCCTCTGCTTGGTCGGCATCGACCATATTGGGCTTGTACTCTTCTGTCATGACTGGTGGCCCCCACTCAGCTGACGGGTCATTGAGAAAGATGGGGATTAGCAGGACGGACCTGGAACACAAAGTCTCGAGCGTGCATTACGGGGCTGAAAAGAGCGCTATTTCAAGGTTCTTTCCATCTTGCTCCCCGTGAACCTTTTTACATATGCGAAAGACCCTTGACTAGGAAGTCGGGGCACGTGCGAATTTGGAAGGCACGTATGTTGGCATCCTAAAGAAGCAACACTTCTTTTGTGGCTGCTTCTGCAACGCTTTTAGCTGATGCGAGCTTGAGAAAGACTAAGTAATGATTAAACTGAACTCGTGTGTGTGGCTGGGAAGTCTCACTTACGGGATTTACGCGACCTGAGGAACTTGAATCAAATCCTGAGCAACATTTGATTACGGGTCTCAAGCATCTTATCACGGCTGTACGAAATCACGCTCCCAAAGAAGACCTGAAAAGGCGAGTTTGTTCTCCTTCCGTTTCTTGAGCGGCGTTTCGATGGCCTGATCATGATGACAACCCTGCCGAGTGTGAGACGGTGAGGCGCCGGGCTGTACGACGGCCAACTAGTCAGAGCAATGAGCTTAAAAGACTCATGAGAAGCCTTAGTAACATGGGGCTGCACTCCGTCTCTTTGGGCGAGCATGAAACATGGGGAAACGAAACAGTTGAAGGCACATTTTGGTCGGAGCTTTTTGCCGTCAATATTTGCACTGCTGACAAATTCACTGCTTTCCTTCACTCAGTCACCGAACAAGGCGAGCTATGGTGAGTATCCCGTTGTTGCAGCCCATTCAGAGTACGAGACTAACGTATTCGTGCCTTTTCATTAATAACTATCTGTGTGAAGATTATTCCAGTTCGTTGCTTTTCGTGCGGGAAAGTTGTTGGCGATAAATGGACGGCATATCTCGAATTGCTCGCCAAGGATATGAGCGAGGGGTGAGTGCAGGCAATTTGGATTCTGGGTACTGACGTATCTTTGCGCCATCAGTGATGCATTGGACGAGTTGCAACTGAAGAGATATTGCTGCCGTCGGATGGTCCTGACTCATGTCGATCTCATAGAAAAATTGTTGCACTACAATCGTGCGTCTTTGGCTGTTCTTGAAATTTCTTATCAGGACTTATTCTTGTGCTTTTACTCATCGTAGCCATGGAGCGCTCTAAGGACAAATCAGGGTTTTGAACTCGATTTCGCTGATCGGGGTTCAGACACTCGACGTTTTACATGAGCAGAAGCTGGCGCCCTCTGTTGATCCCATCGTACCTCACTGACAGGCAACCCTTTATATCCTCCTCCACATCTGATATATTTCGTCCTGGTTAGACAGGTTACTATTGGTTCGCGCCCCAACACCAAACGACGTCCTTGCTATTTTGCTCGAATACTGATATCGTCGGGGAAATTTGGATACGAATCGGGGAACCTATACAGACTTTTCCCAAGTGTGTTTGATAGTCGACATGAATTATAAATCTATTATAAGATAGAACGACAGTGCCCATACTTCACCATCCGAGATTGAGTGAGGCGGCACCACAGCATTACACTGCTGTGGCTGGAAGGTATAACTATGGGAAAAAGCTTTTAAGATCCACATCCTATTTACTCCAGAGTTCTATTAGTGGAAAAAGCGAATATTTCACCATATGATAAAGCTATTGCAAAATCTGTTCATCATATATAGTAGGTGACCTGCTATATATGGTGAATAGATTTTTCAATAACTTGATCTTCTGGTAAAAGGACTGCCATTTTCCATAGAAAAACCTCTAGAATAAATAGGACGTGGATCTTAATACATTTTCTCCTGGGGTCAAGAGACCAGTCACAGCAGTGTTAGGAGTGAAATGCATCGCAAAGTCACGTGATTTTTCACAGCAGTTATTTTCCCGCCGAGCGCGTGTTCTGGGATTGTAACTTTGGCAGTTCTTCTAGGGCATGTTGGCCGTCAGAGCCTGCGGTCGAAGAGTCTGTCATGCTCGCCCGCTAGCTCATCTCTGTATCTGTCTACCAAGAAATGCGCGACGCTTCTCTGTCGAGAATGTGGACCCAATATTGCGCGACTTTACAAAGTCGTTGGCCCAGAAACAGCCGGCCTTCTTGATCGCGTCGAGAAACATCTCGGTTTTCTTTAAGCCTTCAGAGTTTTATTCGCGTTTGCTCGTACGTATTTCATGGCTTTGAACCAAATTCTCACTTACCTCTGCAGGATATGATCAGACGAGCCGAGCGTAGGATCTTCATCTCATCGTTGTATATTGGGTCATCAGAGTCGGACTTGGTATGTTTCTCCTGTCGGAAATTGGCTGTACGAGGAATGGAGGGCAAACCTTTGAAGCACCCAGATAGAAGCGTTACGACAAACTCTGAAAGCAAAACCAGGAGTACAGCTCCACCTCCAGCTGGACTTCAACCGCTCGACGCGGCCGGGCCCATCATCCACGGTAAAAATGTTGGTCCCTTTGATACAGGAATTTCCATCCCGAGTCCGAGTAAACCTCTTCCGAAGCCCTCATCTGCGAGGTCTGATGGCGAAAATTGTCCCGCCACGGTTCAACGAAGGATGGGGAACCTGGCATGCAAAGATTTACGGCGTCGACGATGAAGTCATGATCAGCGGGTACGTGCACTGTCATGTTCTTTGAACACGATCCGTGAGGTGAGTCTGAAAAAATGTTTTTAGGGCGAATCTCAACGAGTCCTATTTCACGAACAGGCAGGACAGATACCTGCATTTCCAATCCGAATCAACTCTGGCCCAGTATTGCTTCGACTTCTTGCAGAAGGTCTCAGACTTCTCATACAGGCTGCTTCCTTCCTCTGCCTCCGACGTGACAGCTTCCGGCCGTTATTCGCAAATGCACGACGGTCATGTCCTTCATTGGCCTGACTCGACCACCCACCCGCATCATTTTCATAAAAAGGCTGCAGCAGCATTCTCCGAACTGCAAGCGTCATACAAATTGAATTCAAATCTGTTCTCAAAGGATTCTTCCACGGAATCAAGTCACGATATACCCAGACCTAATACCGAACAGAAAGTCTGCCTAATGCCTATCATCCAGGCTGGTCAATTTACTATTCAGGAAGAGGAGACGGCACTTGCGATGCTTTTTGATTCCCTCAACAACGGTTCGAAGCTAGTCCCCGCCTCCCAGACCGAAAAACAGACTTCAAGTCGAGCCACCAAACCGGTTGTAGATCTCACTAGCGGGTATTTCGGACTATATAAATTATATCAGGAGCTTGTACTTTCTAGCTCCAACGTCGTAACGCGGATAATTGCGGCCAGCCCAAAGGTAGGCCATCTTTCCTGTAAACTCGCTCGGGACTAATCCTCGTTCTCTCGCAACGTTTTCTAGGCGAACGGTTTTTACGGATCCAGAGGCATATCTGGTCGCATACCCGAAGGATATACATTGCTTGAACAGCGATTCATGCGAGCAGTGGAAAAAGCAGGCAGGCCGTGGAAAGTCGATACGAAGAGTGGTGAGGAGGCTGGAGTACAGCTGAGCGAGTGGGAAAGGCCTGGTTGGACTTATCACGCTAAAGGTGAGGCATTCTCCGTGAAATCCCCCGGCACATGTTCACTGTGGCAGGGATTTGGGTATCGCCGGACTCGTCTTCACCGCCGGTGCTCACTCTGTTCGGCTCCACGAACCTCAACTCCCGCTCGGCCCACATCGACACGGAGCTGTCGTTCATCATGATTCTGCCCTCAGAAACACCACCTGCCGCTGCTCAGCTTTCAGATGATGCTACTACCCTCGACTCGCACTCGCATTTTTCCGTTGCGGACTTGCGGCATCGATTAGCGGACGAGCTGAGAAACCTGCGATCGTATGCGGTGGAGTGGAGAGGTGCGCAACGGAAGGTCAGATCTTTAACAGAGATCATTGTCTTATTCGTAGGGGGAATGTTGTAAAGGAGAATAATACATTGCACGTTGCTCACAAATCCTCGACCACCTCGGCTGACGTGCGACGCTCGGTAACAATACAACAAAGTCATGATTTACACAGTTCGAAAGCCCCGGTAATGAAGATTGCGTGTTTGTTTGAAAGCTTGCGTCAGCATGAAGGATAATATACAAGTACAATAATAAGTGAGAGATGCAGTCGCCTCGGCAAGGACGACATGACAATGACTAGTGATATTTGCTGTATTTTGCGTGGATTTGGATCTAATGACACTTGGCGAGGGCGCCACTTGGGTCGGACCCTATTCTTTACATTCAATATACTGCGTTATACTGATAGCGTAAACAGCGCACCAGAATAAAACCAGAAGGCAATGCCAAAAATGACATAGAGTGCTGCATGCAGGGGGAGAAGTTAGACGACGTTGCTGCAGCACGCTACTGGGAAAACTGAACAAGCGTACAGATCAACAGCAGGCCTTCTAGCCAGTTTGTTTTGCCGTTTTGCACCAGGTAGTTCACCGTCATGACTACGAAATTGTATGAGGGCTTGGCGATAATCCGGAATCAATGAATGCCGTTTACCTGTCAGGAAAAGGGCGATCGATTCGTATGGGTCAAACAGGAGGGTAAGGGGTTTTCCAAGTATCCAGCCAAGCATGACGGCAAGACTGCGAAGATGACGAACTTCGACTATCGGCTAAATAAAAAATGGCCGGGAATGGACTCACGGTGAAACGAAAAGTGCGATTTGCTACGACATTGGTCGGAATAATCGGCTTGCAATATATAATCAAAGCAACTTACTATGCTCGAACCAACAGCGACGCTCAGGCTGAGTACAAGCCTGTCCTTCACGGATACTGTGATAGCTGTAATATGCTCTTTGACCATAACGAGATCAGCAACCGCACTTGCTTGTGAAAGAAAAACCACACACCTGCAACGTTTCCCGCTATAGGAAGGAGAACAAGGCCGACGAATCTCTTGCTGATTTTACCGGATTCGGTGATACCTTCAATGGAGTCAACAAGGAACATCGCAGTGATGACAAGGAGCTTCAGAGAGAGTGAGCGCGACGGCAACGACAAAGGCCGAGAAAAGATGTAGACGCACAACAATAGTGGTAACGAGGAGAAGAATAGACACCCAAAAATTCAGTTGCGGAGTTTCTGGTTCCTCCTCATCCTGCGCTTCAAGGGTATGTACATGTGCGCTGACGACCCCAGGGACGTCCTCATCGTCACTGATCTCGTTTTTGAATTTACCGCGCTTCGAAGTACGTCTGGCAGGGCTAATAAGGTGCTCCTCTCTCTCCTGGTAGAGTCGAGCTTGTGAGTTTAGACAGTAGGTGATATAGGCGGCGTAAACTTAGGAAGGTGTGGTGGTAAGATTGAAACCGGTCAAGATCGTACAGCATTAGTATAGTACTTACTGAAAAGCAAAACAATTGCAGTCTTATTTCCAAACATATCAGCAGAATCGAACGCACACTCCAGGGGCATACATACCCCATGGCTGACGGAAAGGATGTGAGAGCCTTCGCCTTCGCGAGCAGTCTGGTCGCCATCGAACACCGAAGGATATAACGCCGTGGGCAAGAGGACGGCAATAATACTAACAGTAAGCAAGGAATAGTTGATTTGCCAGGTGGCTGGTTGATCCAAGCTAAGTAAGCTGGCAACCGAAGAAGAGCTTCGCGACTGACCGAAATCAAATCCTTGCTCCGAATATCTCATTCCTCCCACGAACATACACATACCCAGGACCAGAACTTTGAGAATCGTGCACTCATGAACATTTCTCAGTAGACAGGTGGACGCTTACGAAGACTGCTAAGGATTGATCCCACTACTGCAAGCAAACAAATTAGATTCCGATTCTTCCCAGGGCAGCCGGAATGCCCAAGCAGTCAAGAGGATGCGGTAACTTGGTTAGGAACTTACATGAAGAGTGGACAATGCGTAGTTCGCACTTGACGAGGGCTGTGATCTGATAACAAAGAAAATTTGTTGGTGAATATCGAATACCTGAATGGCGAGATGGCATATCCTCACGGCCACGACCAACTCAACGCTGGGAGATATGAAATACCTCAAACCGAATGAAGTCAATGGATAGCGCGACTTGAACTCACGCATTGCCCTTGATAAGCATCCTCAAAATCATTGTTCGAACAAGGAACGATGAATAACTTTACCACAGTCGCATTAAGAAATCCAGCCAGCGATTGGCCTACTCGTAGAGACAACTCTTCGGTCGCGAAACCCAGGAGCTGAAAGCGAGAAACGTCATTTGCATGGGGACTATCATTTGCCACGTCATTTAGTCGGCGTACCTTAGCCAGGGGTATGATTGAAAGGAAGGAAACTGGAGCGGGAGTCAATTGAAAAGTGGCAATACGGGCCGTCAAGTAAACCTACAGACAAATACCAAGGTGTCTTTATTGACGAACGAGGATGGAAGAACGAAGTGGAATGCCCACTTCAAAACACGAACATGAGCGAGAAGCAAGAAGTAAAGGTGAAAAATAACACACAGCTAGAGGTACGAACATAAGCAGCATGTTGAGATCTGCCATTTCATAACATCTCGTTAGCCAATTGATCATTCGATACCGTTTGGCAATGTAAGCACCGTACACGAAGCTAAAATTATGGATCTCAAACTCGAGAGAAAGCCGGGTGCCGGACCAAGGGGTCTTGGGGGGTGTAGTATCGACGCCGAAAGGCGCTTGAGACGTGAAGGAGGACGTAAATTGGGGGCTTGCCTTCTCCTTGACCTAGTCCGCCTGATGGTGCTGTGAGGGCGGGTAGGACCCGCTTCTTCTGACCTTGAAGCCGATCCTGGCGCCGCGTTAGGTTTTGACCTAGCCTCGGGCTGGTCGGTCATCACTTGAGCAGAAAGAGACGGCTGGTGGCGGGAGGCTCAGTCGAGGGGAAGTAATGAGCCACGGAGAGTGTTGGAAGGGGCTCCGGCAATCACTGCTCGAGGTGGTTAGCGCAAATTTGTTGGCTCTACCCACCGCTCTGAGGAAGGCGATGCAAACGCGTGTAGGTCACGTTCTCAATGCTGTTCATTAAGCAATTATTAACAATTAGACGCCATCGACGTTATGAGAACCTGGACATGTAACGAGCGCTAAGTACGACGCCACTACTATAATAAGTAATCAGAATTCTTCGGATGTATGGAAAAATTCACGTAAATCACAGACCCGATCCTTGCTCCCCCGGTTTGCAGTTCACCTCCACAGAGCGCATTGAGTTTCGCTGGGCGTTTGAAAAATTTAACGGTATCGATCTGACACGATGTAGTCTGGTGTCTCATGAGTTCAGGCATATGTATTATCCGTTCTTTCTCGCGTCAGTGAAGAAGATCTGGGGCCTCGTCCGAGGGGAGCCAGATCTTGTTCAAATCGACAAGGTCGCTCGTGACATGCTAGTTGATTTGAATGTCCCTATCAGTGCTGCTGAAAATTCTCGTTAAACTTAAATGACCAAGCTCACCAGCTGAGATTTTCTGCCCATTATGCCAGCAAATTGACAAATTGACAAGAGATGCCGTAACAACGACATTAAGCCATAGAATTGAATCTTTCTAGTCAATGTCTACGTTGAAGGTTGTTTGCCAGGGCCAAACAAAAACATGTTCTGACCTCTGGAACATATCGGCGTCAAGACACCCAAGGCATGTTCGTCTGCGAGAAACTCGACCAATGAACAACACTGCAATTGCGTTACCTCAAGAGCTTCCCGAGAGATTTCAGAACTCGGACCTTATCTGCAGAGCGTATCGGAAGATCCTACGTCTTGAGGAATCTGCCAAAGCCCAGTCCAACGACACTCGAATGACGTACGCGAGAATATTAGGCTATCTTATACTTGACGGTCCCTCGGATAGAGCCCGTGAAGCTGTAGCTCAAGATGTTGATGCATGTAAAGACGATGGTGGCTTGGAAGAACAGGGAAAATTGTACCTTGATCATCTCATTCGTCCTCGTAAGTATCGTCAACATATTACTTTGGAATGCTGTGTTACCGAAGGCCCGCAGTCAAACATTGCAGAGGACGCTTTTCATCGCTTTCATTAAGCCTATCGCGATCTTCTTGCGGCACTGCGAAGTCATCAACGGATATTTCCTGTTCACCTCGAAAGGCGAGACAAAATGTGAGCGTGTACCGTCACTAGGTGATGTCCGGCGCTGCGCCCTCACTTACCCCATTTCTCAAGGCCCTTCTTCGCGACGGTTTTCGTTGCATTCTAACAGGGGATTACGATATGACCTGGATGGAGAGTCATCCGGAAAAGGAAGCAAAGTATTTGCTTGGTGACTCTGGCTTGGCCTATACAGAGGCCACACATATTATGCCCGAAACCATGAATATGAGCATCTCTCAGGAGGATACTATTGCCAAGGTATGAGTTGAACCCCCATCAGATCAACCGCTACTAGACCTACCATGACACTGAACGAACGTCAGAGCTCAGCACCTACATGGGATATTCTCAAACGACTCGGATACGATTCTATTTCGATCGAGCTTAATGGCCGAAATATCCATCGTCTAGAAAATCTTTTGACTCTGGAACTGACTGCTCATCAGCTATTTGATGACTTGAGGCTCTGGTTCGAGCCAACTGTGAATCAACCGATTAGATCGTCTTGCTCTTGCTGATGAACTACAGGACCAGCCAAATACATACAAGGTCAAGTCGAGCTACGATGCCTTTCTATTTCCATATTTCCGGAAAACTGTGAATATGACCTCGTCAAACGCCGATCTTCCGCCTCCTTCGCCCCAATATCTGGCACTTCACGCCACCTGTGCAAAGGTGGCTAATTCGTCCGGAGCAGGACTCTACATTGACAGGATGCATGCCGAGCTGGAAGATACTGCGTTTTTGTCAGAGGATGGAACATCAGCGGAACTCTTGGATTTCGCGCTCCGATGCCCGGAACGGAAATAGGAGTTTTCACAATCGGAGCCAGATGTTGGTTGTGTCGGATGCATTTAGATACGGAGCACGAATGACTCACCCCGCAGTCAGTCCTCGGTCCTATCCAATTTTCCTTCTAGTGTTGCCTATGCAAGCGGTTCCTGCGGATCTGGTGGTATTTATGACTGTTTATTCGAGGTATACAGTGCGTCGCTGGAAAAAAGGCATACACAGACGATGGGAATAGCAAACAGGCTGTTCTAAGGCAATATGGATAGCAGTGTGGTGGATCAGACGTATCGCTGCAAAGGTCGGACATATATTTCTTTGCGAAGCTTAAGCCCACATTTTCATTGTACCAGGGATTTTGGTGATACCAAACACGCTCCGGCCACTAGGGCTGGCTTCATTCGGGCCCACCGGCGTCGACTCCCGTACCTCGCCTATCGGCGCGGACTTGTCATTCGTTACGATCCTACCTTCAGACTATCTGCCAATGGGCGCATCTAGTTGTCCAATGCATTCTCCCCGACGTCGGCTGGCGAACGAATTCAAAAGCCTGGTGGATCTGGCCGACGTGCAGCTCGTGACGGCATGTATTGAATTCCTGAATCGATGTCGTTCTTGGGAACGTCAACAGCAGGCATATGAAGGTCGACGTCCCTCCGATTCGTCCGTCTTTTATGTGTATACTGTAGCCATCTGTATGGAGGCAACGGTCACGCATAATGGAGGGTCTGTTGCATTGCTAAAACGTGGATAGGTCACGGATAACGGTCGGTGCGTTGCCAGCCAGGAAACGTGACATGAAGCCAGGGCAAAATGCAATTTTTTCGAGCTTTTCTGGATCCAAGAAGAAATGATATTTCGACTCCACAGGATCCAAAGGGAGTGAGCTTGGAAGGTTTCGAAGTAGGGCTTGGAGATGATGAATACATGAGATAAGCCCAGAGGGCGGTCCAGAGAGTGTTTCCTTTGCTGTCAGCACCATTTTCGACAGCGAGGCAGCGCTCGTACGACATGTTTTTTGTGTATTTTTTTTTCGAACTATAATTACTACAATCGTTGCTGGAGAATCATCCGCCAAACTGTTGCTAAAAGTAGCAACCGTCACGGCTCACGGACAGGCCGTTACACTGCTGCGGCCGGTAGGTAGAACCGTGGGAGAAAGCTACTAAGATCCACTTCCACTTTATTTCTAAATTTTTCAAGAATATCAACCTGAGGTCTATAATAGCTTAAACTGGTAGAAATACATACAGGCAATATCACCTTTCTTCAAGTTTTTTCTGCATAAAAAAGGTGATATTGATTAATGGCTAGTAATGTGCAATCAGTATTTAATGCTGAAAATAGATATGCCACAGGATTATATCTTAGTTTTATTGAAGTGGAAAATAAATAAATAAAGGTATCCCCTGTCCCTGCGAAAAATAAAATAAAATAAATAAATGATTTTTCGCTGTGAAAGAGCCAAGGAAAAACCGATCGCGTCACTCATCACGTCAATGCCAGGCGCGATGAGCGCATCCCAAGTGAGACGATAAGCGTCGTATTCAGCGACGCATCCGTAGTAGTCCATGAGTTAGTTGCGACATGCGGATGGTGTCACGACAACAGAGAAGCTTTTGAGCTTAATTTCGCAGCGCAAGAATCGTCGCTCATCGCGTTCCGCTAACGGCAAACACGCACTCTTAAAATATGTGCATCTTCTCCTTCGATGCAATTCCAGAGCACCAGCTTGATACACTTCGTGAAAGGGTGAAGCAGGCGGTGAACGAGCACGAACAAAAAATTCTCGACCGCTTCAAGGGATCAAGCATCGACTGGGTTGTCATGTAAGTATGTTTACTGGTCTGGAAGCGCAAATATAGTGGACCTATTTACCTTGAAGGGGTGGACTCCACGTTTCCGATGAACGCGAATTGCATTGGACAGTGCAAGGGTTCGTCAAAGGTTGCGCATATGGGACGTTGCATGTTTATCCTGCACGGAATGGCGCAGATTGGTTTCCTAATGGAGGGAAAAAATGGAGAGGGAGGGGTAGACGGGCTCGTGTGATGGACGTTAACAAAATGTGTCATGAGCTGTAAAATTGCGACTGTGAATGGGATACGCACTGTAACATCATTTGCGGAATTGCGCATCGCAAGTCTTGATTTCTCGCCTTTCGAGCTTCGCCTTTTAATTTGGAATATCACGTGACATACAGAGATAGTGTCTTCCCTGTGTCCCCTCTGGATTATGACTGTGAGCCATCACGCAACAAATTTGGTTATGTGCGACAGCTATTAGCCATGCACAAGTAGTGTGTTATGGTTGCATCGCTGTAGCGTTGAATACATGCCAGGTAGTGATATCAAAACTGCAACTCGAGTCCTCAGATCTGCCCAGCATCGCGTTGTCACCACAGATAGAGACGTAGTCCCGCAGAACAAGCGCTTCAGTGAGTTCATGCATGACGACGACTGCGTCGCAATCCCCGACAGCCAGTGGCAGACTAGGGAGACATGTGTTGCTCATACAGATTCCGCGCGATATATGCGATCCTAGGAAATGAGCACATAATTTAAAGTGACATATTAGACCCACCAGAAGGGCTTCGACACGGCAAAATGTTGGTGAGTCCTTTGGCACGCAGAACCATTAAGGGAGGTCGAATTTTGGCACAGAAGGTGGCCCGTCCTCGCCTCATTAACTGCCACAATTGCTGGTGCACAATGACTTCATCGTGCAACGGTACCACAAATGCACTGAAGGCTTGGGAGCCGCAAAAAGTTGAAGTGAACACATGAAGTGCACCGAGATGACAATGATCAAGGGCAGGCACGAGTGACGCATTCCTTCCAAAAGAAGCAGACGTGAAGCGTGCCTTGCAGGCACTCAAAATCTCTCACGGACAAGGGAAAGCGGAAAGAAGACCCCAGCAATCTCGAGTTTCTCGTTGTCCGTGCTTACCTCAGAAGCCAGGCTGAAATGCCCACGTCTGCCGCAGCAGTCCAATTCACAGACGATCAGCACCAGTACGGGCACATTCAGCCGGATATCCCATGCATATTCGAGCTCGCTCAGCAAGACGCTGTCCAAGTCGTCCAATTCTCACGGCCACTCCACGACGGACTCCTTTGGGCGATCGGTGTTGAGGAAGTCTAGTGAATCTTCGCAGGCGGCCAAGGCTCCAGAACAGCAACAGGACGAAGGCCCAGAGCGACAGCGCCCACCGCATCTCCATTCATATGTCCAGGCGTCGCATGATTCGTTCGACGATGGCGCTAGCTCAAGGACGGCCTGACAGCAACGTTCTTCCGACCGCGAAGATCTGGGCGGCATGGTCACCTGGCATCATGCGGGAGGTCCTGCCACACGAGATCCAGTAGTCGCCCTTCATTTCCGAGAGTGGCCACGAGTCGCTGCGCAACTCGACGATGATCCTGGACACGGTTAGCGTCAGCGAGACGCTGGCGAATGCTGTGTGACTGCAGGAGATCCCGAGAAAGGCGCCTAGCTCAGGTGTTGACACTGTCAGAAATGAGGGCACGCGACAGGGGTTCCCGCTTCCCCCCAACCACAGCGGGCATGCAGACAGCTGGTGCAGCATGACGTCTCGCATCCGCCGTACGTCGCGCAACTGCAAAATATGAGCAATCCAAGTCAGAAGCACATGTTCGCGTCCTCGTTGATGCTGCCGCGGGAGGTCTCGGAAGCAACCTCGACGATGCGCCAGACCTCAAGCATGGATGATCTCCGCCGGCTGAGCCTCTCGCCAGGCATGGCGTCTGACAACCCACGACATGTTCGCATTTTGGGACAACGATAGGAAAGCGGCGACAGCAGCATCACTGGGGGCTACAACGTCGACGAGCTCGCTGCGTTCGCGGCTGCCACGGATGGGCAGTGGGTTGACAAGCCTCCCGCGACGGCTGAGCGAGGAGTATGAGCAGCTCGCGGTGGAGCCGGAGAGCAGCCAGTACTCGCAGTCGAGCATTACGGTGCCGAACACGGCGGACTTGAATGGTGGCAGCAAGCAGGGGGAGTCGAGCTTGGAGTTTGTATTCGAGGAGGACCCCCGGAGGGAGGTGCGCGCGCCAGGGCAGGCATGCTGATGGATCCGATACAGGCGTTCAAGCCCTCTGGGACGCTTCCAGTGGATGTAGAAGCTGAGGTAGAGGCGGTGTGATTAGGGTCGTCGTCGCCTACGGATCCGGATCACGGTGGAACTGGTAAGAACTGTTCATAACAAGGAAATGCTTGTGCTGACGTCTCGTGTGACGGACGAAGAACTGTTCAGTCATCGAGTCCGTGACGACGCCACCAGCGGTGCAGACGGACCACCTGTCGTCGATGGCAGGCTAGATATCAGAGGGTCACTATAGCAGGTCCGAGGAGCATGCTAGTGCGCATGAGCACGAAAGCGAGTCCACCATCACGCAGCCGCTCGTTGCGTCGTCCAGCCAGCCAGCCCTCTGCCGACCTGACATGGAGCAGCTACATGATGGTGTCCACGGCGTCGCACATGTACAACCTGTCCGACTTCCCTCCGCCTCCGTGGCACGCGGGGCACATGTCGCTCTTGAGCTTGTACTTTGAGAAGGTCCTGTCACGGCGCGATTCGTGCATTTCGACGACGGTGATTGTGAACACAGGTTCACGTTTGGTGATGAGGTTGACGAGATGATCGCTGTGTTCTCGAGTACGTCTAATGCGCGATATACACTTCATTCATAGCAACGCGCCTCTCCTTTATCCTTTTCTTCTTTTTTTTTCCAACGTTCATTTGAGCTATCAGATTAATTCTTTACTTTACTCTACTTGTTGCCGCTAATGGTCGTCGGAAAGGCATGTGGGTCATTTCTAGGTACAGTATCTATTGTTTTCAAAGGAAATGCTTTTGTCCGCAGGATGCAAGGTGTGCCGAATACTTGTTCTTTGCGTGTCAGATAGTATCTTGCAATGCAGGATACTTGTAGAGCTGTCCAGTCCACAACTATCGACCTCCACATACATAAGTTCCATGGCTGTGAGGCCCGCCACCCTACATGATCCTGACCGAGAAGACGCCCCCGATCAGCCTCTTCTCATTTGTCCATATGTTTCGAGTACCGCGTACCTCGTTCGTCGTATCCAGCACTTGGCCTACGAATGCCTGCACTAATAAACGGCTTACCTTGAGCAGGCACTGCATGAAGATAGATGGCTGGAAATCTCTATGGAGGCCGCCATGCACCATGAGTGTAGACAGTGGCGCTTCTGAAAGTGTCCTGTAGCAGTGCATTGAATTTGGCGGATGAAGCATGTTCACAAGATGCTTGGTTGAGAACTGTTGCTGCCCTTTCGCATCTTATAATCAAGATGGAGCCAATCGAGGTCGCAGCAATGAATGAAAGCAACAAGAATCCAAGGCAAAAATTGTCCACGGTAGAAACAGAGGTGAGGTTGAGACCTTACAACTTGTACTCCAATTAGTTAATATGCATAGCGCGATGTGCGTGTTGCATCGCCGACGGCCTGTGTGGGCGGAAACGGGCAGAGAAGCCACGCATTTCTTGATTTCAACATGAACGCTCTCTGGAGGTGATATGATTTGCTTCGGCCATCGAAGTGTGACGCGTTGCAGATGCCGAACAGCAGCTATATCGCCTCGCGGATTTTTGGCTGTGTGCTCACTGTGGGTGGAGACAGAGAAGTAGCATTTGGTTAGCTCGCTTGGTCAGCACTATTTGGATGTTCACTGTCATGCTTCCTTGGGTAAGTGAGTAGCACATGCGACACATAGTCTATAGAAATCATCGCGCCGGCAGTGCATGAGTTGCGGTGGAAGTCCACGACATTTGTAGTCACATCATGCAAGACTAAGCAATGTAATGATTACAAAAAACATGTTGCCAATATAGTAGTGCCTTTTCAATCGAATGCCTGATCCTCTCCATCGCAAGCCATACAGCCTGTCTGACATTAATAAGTCCCTCCTCATATCTTGCCCATGAAAGTCGCAAGCGGTTGGATGTCACGATAGCGAACCAAGTTTGGTTGAAGTCGGGAATATCGCGGACTACTGGTGGGTAATTTTGAAGGCTTGTGCCATGGTAGTCCGTCCATCGCCAGAATACCACTGTCAATTGCTTCCAGTTCAGGCAGCATATAGGTTGATGCTTCATGCATCTGTCCGGTAATGGTCCATTTGTAACATACTCCCTCCAGTGATTATCGATGTCGCCGCTTTCAATCCCCCATGGCCGGGATCAGGATATGGTTTTGGCATCGGCGGCCTTCGAAGCACTTCCATGTGTCCCAGCTCTGCCTTCTGCCAGTGCGGTGTCCATCCAAATCCCGTCCTTTATATGAATTTTCACTTGCGGTTCCGTTCTTGCCGCCTGCATTCTTTCCGCTTATCGAGCACCTCTCGCAACTGCCTATATTTTAGCTTTTCTGGATCAAGAGTTTGCAACCATGTGTAGAATGCCCGGATCGGCTGTTTGAGCATTAGAAAAGTGGCATGTGCATCCATGATTACAGAACACAGGTCTTCCAAAAGCGCACTGATTTTAACCTCGCGCTGCAGATCGTTACGATCAGCGATATGGCCGCACAGATATACTGCTGTCTGCTGTATTGAGAATGTAATGGCACTCTCGTAAGCAGCAGCAGGCGATGATCCGGTCTATCATATTCATTAAGAGCTGTAAAATGTTATCCTGCGCCATCAGTACCACTCGCCGCTTACTATTACTGGAGACTCACCCATCCTTCACCCGAAGGAACACGAGCAGATGGCCGTGCAGCAAGTAAAACACTGCCATACATTAGTCTCCAGCCATGAAAAGTAAATGCTGTCCTGGACTCACCGAGAAAACGCTGTTCCGCGAGGAGGGTACCATGAGCACTTGTAGTGCTTGCAGCAAAACAAAATGCACAGGATCTACGCACAACGCGAGTCGTATTTCCTGCAAGAGCGGTTGCCTGGTCCTGCTGAGGAACTCCAAGCTGCGACTCAAGCCAGATATTCGCCGCGCCCTTGCGCGCAACGATTGCACGCGATGCGGAAGGAACCAATGCGGCTGATATAAACACGAGCTGACCCAACTGGTAGGGGCGCGCATATTAGAATAGTAGATCGTGTCTTTAACACCTGGCTTGAGTTCCTTCTCAAATGCGTATAAGAGGAATCTGCTTTGCCTGTGAATGTGGTCTCGCAGAGATACGCGATCCACAAGTATAGCCACTATCTTAACATCCAGCAGACACGGCCCCCTGATATTCACACTTTCACAATTAAAGACTACTGCAGCATCATAAAATGGTTGTAATACTTCAACAGCTCTACTAGGTTATACGCTGGAAACCTGAGGTACAGAACTAGAAACCGTGTCATCTCCCTGAGTTACGAGGAGGTCAAAAGATGTCTTGCGACGGTCTGGTGATTGCCGATCGTTGCTTTGAGGTCCCACAAAGTCCGATGTAGTTGTACAATCATTAGGCGATCTGCTGTTGTCTTCCGAACTTGTGAACTCCTGCCAAGTCAGCTCCTGACTCTTCCCCCCAGGTAGATCGGCATCATTTAGACCTAATGCATCAGCAAACTCCCTTTCTCTAATCAAGGCAATCGCCCTGAAGTACTTGTCCAATAAATTGTCTGGCGACTCAAATGCTGAAGGTCCGGGCTGCGGCAGACTTCGTATATAATCGGTATTCTGTGCATCGCGACCAGGAGTGTATGGCATATCAACGTTACCCGATTGCGACATGCTCGATGCATGCCCAATGGTCTGCTTTGTATGTAAGGCACTGAAATGAAGGCGGTAAGTAAACCATATCTTCCAGAGAAACGGTGCCCAATTGGAGTATGTCGCCAGGAGAACAATGGGTATAACAAGTGCATTGTATATCCATTGTGGGCTGAGATGGTGGTGCAGCCGATTTATCGAGCCTTCCTGACGTCGAGCTTCGTCGCGCAATGCGATCTCGGACCGTGACTTATAGAATGTCAGCGCGTAAACCTTATATCAGCAAGTGAAGCTGACCTTTTTCTCCCATAACTGAAGAGACAGCTTCTCCGATGTGGACGCACCGACAATGATCTGCTTTACATCAGGAACTGACATAGCTGCGATACAATGCATCCTTCCACCATCTAGGATACAAGACATAATTAAGCGATATGCAAGCCGAAATCCCCAAAAAAAATACCATCCACTGCCTCCAACGTTTGACGGAGCTGTCCTGTCACGAGATCAACCACATGGACCTTGTTCGTAGTGCTCCCACAAACAAGCACGCTCATCTCTTCAGTGAACACGCATTGACGTGTGAAGCACCTTGTATCCCCCAGCTTAATTGACATCATTAGCTTGATAGTCGGAAAGTGGTAGATGTCGAAATGTCCAGCTTTGAGGTTATGGACAACAAGTTTGCTCCTATCCGGGGAGAGTGTCGCATCCCCTCTGTGATTGATGATGAATAAGTAAAAGTGCCTGAAATGATGAACTTACATCCCTCCCGCAACTGACTGTTTCCAGACGTCGTTTGAGGTCTGAGCATCTTTGCATGTGCTGAGTGTGCATGAGATAGGGAAATAATGATGGCAGTGATGTAGACTGACATTTCTCCTTTTTCCAAAGAATGTACGACAAGATTCTGGTTATCGGGACCATAGAAAAGTACTCCATGGGGAATAGAAGAATCAACATTGCTCTTCCAGGTCATGGATAGCGATCCTATGTTTTAAACATTAACAGAAGATTAAAATAATAATATACGAGCGCAAACCTCTAGGGTCCACTTGAAACAGCTTCAATACACCCGCATGACTGGCAACTGCAAGCCGATGATCAACATCGTCAAACGCAACAGATTCGACTATGTCATTAAAGTTGAAGGCATGCACATGATTGTACTCTGTTGAAATTGGATGCTGGACTGCGATTAAAGCGGTGCGGATAGGATAGCAGTGCGAGCGGATCATACATTCTGTTCAGTCTTCACTGATGCGATGGTGATAACACCTCTAATGGAACCAACACAAAGAAAAGAGCGCCCAGTCTCGATCCAGTTCAAAGTCATAATCTGGCCCCATTCGCTGCTCCACAGGCGCTGGACTGACTTGAGGTTCTCTAGATCCCAGACGCGGACGTACCCATCATCGCCTATATTCCACAAAGTCAGCACAACTTCGATGAGTGAAAGTTTCAACCCACCACCACTGAGCAACGATTGCCCATCTTTGAAAAATAATAATGCGTTGACACCGCCTTGTGTTCCTTTCAATTCACCCTGTGGCACGTAAGTAGGCATATGGTGGACAAAGATATTTCAATAGGAAAATGCAAAAATGGGAATGATAGAGCACCTTAACAGTGATCTTATGAGTGGTCCATCGCGTGTGAAGGCCCTTTATATCACAGGAGACAAAGATTTACGTTTCACCAGGTTTGGCAACCAGGTGTATGGCGCTGTCTTTGTTTGTGTGGTACTCCCTTTGTTGAGCATGGATTCAATCCTTTCATCCCCGTTCCTTGGAATACGCTTGTAAGACATCCTATTGTTTGATCTGTATAATGGCTTTGTATGCCGATCGAGGTTTGCCTCAGTGATGGCTCTCAATTGATGCGTTCCTTTCAGTACACAATCACGTGGCAGGCTCGCATAAAAGACGATGGACTAATGGTCGGAAAAAACATGGCATATTACATTCAGCGACACTATCCTCTGCTTACGTCCCGTATAGAGTTTAATCCTTCACCTGACCCGCCGATGCCGACCATGGCATCACGCATCGAGTTCACAGATTCTGTCATTCTTGGGCGTCCTGAAAAACTATCAAACCATAGCGAGACCAATGGTGGCGACAGGACTAGACATGCTGGGCTGTCGCCTGACCTAGAAATCGCTCCGCCACGAGATGAAGAGCAGACGAAGATTCCGAAGCCACCTGGAGAGCCAGGCCGTCCTGGGTCAGGCGGCTATGGGCTGGAAGCAACCTTGATCAATACCTACAAGTGGTCGAAGAAAGATGTAGAACATTTGATGGTATGCAATTCTGACTTTCCTTAGATCGTGCACTAATGGATGAGTTTAGAATGAAATACGAGCAGAAGCGAAGAAGGTTCTGAATATGACGGTTTCATTTCGAAGTCAGGACAAGCACGTGATTGATCGACTCTGCGAAAAGGTAAGTGGCACTTCTTGTCCTTATCTAGATGCGATCAGTCTGCTGACGTCAATATTCACAGATGATGGGAGAGGATTGATGGCCTATTTTGCGGCAATACGAGGATTGCTGGCCTCTTCGAAGTGCTTTGAAGTTGGCACTCAAATATAGGTCAGAAGCTACGCGACGGCAAAGCATCTGGGAGAGGAATAACCGCATCGAGGCAGCTCTAAGGCATTCTAGCATGGAATCAGAAGATTAACTATGTTTTCATGTGTGTCAATGAGATGGTTGCAGTAGAATTGTGCTGGGCGATGTCTGAGTCGGGTACAGACTCGGAAGCTAAGGTAAACAGAGCAAGCGCTTCACCGTACTCTAGAATCTTCCTTTTTATTTGCTTTAGCATATACGCGCAGGATGCCAGTGATCTTTAACCAAACGTTGGGCGAGTGCGACGCATGCGACTAGGTTGTTGTATTTGTCCATATTTGCTCACCAACTGCCAGTTCCCTGTCCTACTGTTCACAATGCTGTTTTTACATCGATGCCAATGAACGTCATGATCCTTCGCATTGATGCTTGACAAGTTAAAGAAACTTAAAGTCAATGATACTGGTTTCAATTAGTTGTGCAGCAGATACTACGTGACATTCTACTACAAATGCTGGACGGTTTACTCAGTGTTCCCTTCTTCCCCTTCGTATCCTGCTTCTTTTATGTCCTGCAATTGTTGTTCTAATGCATTGATTACAGCGATCAGCAAATGGTGTTCTGTTTTCTTTGTGAAGAGCTGGGTGCGAACGTCATTGTAGACACGCTCGTAAGCTTCGCGAGAAGGCGCCAGTTCTCGTGTTGCTTCGGAGGCTTTTTGTGTGTTTCGAGTGACTCGCACCTTGAGGCAGGAAGCGTCATCGTCGCTCTTGTTAGTGGGAGCGAGAGAACAGCGCTGGCGCTGGCCTTCGCATGCCTTGCACCTGGCCCTCCCCAGTACGTATTCGCAGACTCGGCCTCTAACGTTTTGACAACCAGTACACTTGCACAGTTGTTAGCTATTGTTTAAATGCAGCCTAAAGACTTACTCACTCGGTCCCGGTCAACAACATGGCCTCTACTTTCGGTCTCCCTCTTCTTCGTATGGGGTCCGGTTTCATCTCCATAGCTCCAGTGTCCTCTTTTACTTTCTTCTTAGCTGGTTCGCCATCAGCAGTGTGATCGGATGCAGTGATCGTCGAGGAAGCGGCTCGTTTTTTGACTGTAGTCGGTTCTGGCACTTCTACGTCTTCTTCAGTGAAATTGATCAGTAAGGTCTGAAAAAGTGATGTCAGCCTAGCTTCATCTGATGAGAGTGCAGTCCTTACCGGCCATGCTATATCAAATTGTTTTGTTTCGGCCTTTTCATTAGATGGATCAAGCCGCTTATGCCCACCCATTGGTCGAGGTCGAGGGACGTTTGGTTGGAGTTCGGCTTCCGGCGTAGTCTTTTTCTGTTCTTTCAGCTCCCTCTCCATGTCCTCGCTTTCCTTTTTGCATCGTGCGATTGCCGGCATAAGCTCTTCGCCCCAATCTAGCCACGACTCTGAACCTTTCTCATTTAAAACTGTCTGTACCTCTGCAACCATTTTAGCAACTCTTTCTTCATGATTTAGAACCATGCTGTCATAAACATCCTGCCGGAATTTGTGAGCAAATATCATATACAGATCGCAAGTTTTCTGAATGACCAATTGTTCGGCGAATTTCTTGCCCCAGTAGACGTAATCCTCATCTTCAGCGATACCTTCGGGCAATGATTTCATAAGAGCCTCCATGACCTCTCGTGTGCGATCCGCGGTTTTCTTCTGCTTGGTGCTGAGCTCCATATGCGTGAACGATGCAAGAAAAAAAACAGAACGAAGTTGCAGTCATGCACAGTAGTTCAACCTTATGTACTCACGGGCATAAATATGGCCCCACACCTTTTATTTCTGTGTCCGCATTTGGGCAATTATTGCGTAATTATTCCACTGACACATGCTGACGTGATCAGGGACTTGTTAGGACGACCACTGGGGATGGCCTAAACGCGACGCACGATATGTGCGAGGGGCTCAGACGGACCTAGAGGGGAAGCCTAAGTACCTTGAGGTAGCTACATATGTCACCGACTCACCTAGAGGGGAAACCTAAGAGAATACTCTACAGTTCCCCTCTAGGGCACTACCTAGCTATATACTATACTACATGAGGTGGACACACGGCGGGAGTGAGGCAGGAACGAGGCGCGTAAGCGGCCTTATTCAGGAGCACCGTGATGTGGAAGGCATGAAGGGCGCGACGGCTCACGTGGCAGGTGCGAACGTCGCGCAACAGTCGCGTGAAGCACCTTGGGGTGGCATTGTCGAGGGGACTTGGTGGTGGAGAACGGGATGTCCCCTGACAGGACTGCTATCTACATGACATCGTTTTATGCGACTCGCTCCTGGCGGTAAAGGCGAAGTCCGACTGTCCCATGGAGGCCTCTGCAGAGACAACCACCTTCGCCATTTTCAGTGCTGACTTCTTTCACAAATCTTAGATTGGAGGAAATCTCTGACTTTGGGCTGTCTGCTAGTACTAAGGGACTACATAGTCGGCATAAAACTCATGACAGCAGGGGCAAAAAGTGATGAATGCTCTCCCTCTTCCGTGACTTGCATCTGGTTAAATACCTATTCACCAGTTTAGTGCAAAGTTCAAGGGGCACTTTTTGATACTCACCCTGGAGAGCGAAATGACCACGACGCAATTCTCATTTTCCCATGTGATAGGACATTTCGCATAATGACAATCGATCTCCCGAAGCCGCATGGCCTTTAATTGTGGCTCCAGATCAGTGCTCCAGAGCTGAGCCCGCAGTACAGGATATCTTTTATATGGATCAACCTGAACCTTTGCAGGATGGTGTTCGCGCACAAATAGCCATATTTCTTCTTTACCTGATGACTCCAAAATAACCAGAATTTGTTCAATAGCGCAGGGAACGGATGAGTGCTGTAAAAAGACGCAGCTGTTCCCTTCGTGGCGGTTCTTGATACTGTATATAATCCCATGGTGGATGGTCGTCTGGAGAGTCTTTTCTTTAGATGGCAGTGAGGTACGACCGAGACGCATAGATAATGCGCTGCGAGTCTCGGACGTGATCAGGGCAAGCTTTCCAGATGGGCGCGTATCTTCCTCCTCGATATTGTAGTCATCGTCATTGATTGGGAAAAGGGTATCAGCATTCAGCGAATCGCGCACGGGTGCCCCCAAGAACTTCTCGAACATCGGACTGCATTTCCGAATGACTTCGGGACACGACGACTTCAAAAACAGTGCGTGGAAATTTGAGGCACGATGCCAAGACCTGCCAATGGTCTCTTCGTATTGACCTGTATCGCGATTTAGTAGGTTCAAAAAACGGACATGAGCAAAACATAGAAATAAAAGAAAGAACTGTGTAGGGCGACACACCTGGTTTGAAATTTGTAGAAGTCCTTTGCATGATACCGATCATACGTTCTTGTGTGTATGCCCACCAACCATGCACTGGACCATGTAAGAGCAAGAATGTGGGAAGATGAAGAGCCATATGATGGTTTACATAACATTTATATGAGGGAAAGAGTTCTTCAAGACTCTTGCGATATCCAAGCATATACCCAAGAGCACTCTGTGCATGCACCCAAGATGTAACTCGCGATGTCACAAATGCTACTGCGCCGAGTAGAGCGACCGTCAAGTTAAGTAGACCGAGCTGAAGGACAGCCGCGCGATCAAGGTTTCCTTCATCGTTTGCCCACCAAATGCGAACCAGAGTAACCGGAGCATACAGTTGAGCGACGGTCCACCATTGGTCGGCTTTCAACTTTGGACCATATGCCATAAAGGTAGATGGCACCGATGTCACCCAGGAGGGTTTGACGAGATGATCTGCATCATGTTGGAACTCTTTTAAATCATCATCAGTGAGAATATTTCCATGACTAATTCCGTCGTAGAGCGAATCTGGAACTTCTGACAGTTGATGAATTTCCTTTATTTTCTGGCATGGATGTAAGAATCACGCATCCAGGAAATAACAATGACTCACCCAATCCCATAACAGCTCAGTTAAATCTAATTTCGTGAGTTTTTCGAGGTTTGCACCGTCGGGTGCACAGTGTAAGGCCTTCGAAACAAAGAGAAGTGCTGGTTTGCTTATGTTCTTCGCCCATTTAATTTTCATTGCCTCGCCTGACATTTTATTCTTGGATGAAACCGCGATGGGTTCCTGAAGGTAGTTTATTAGCTTTTGTGCTTGTCCTTGGGCCCTTTTGGTATCGGGCAATGGATTGTCTTGGGATGGCGCGATTTTGAGAACGAGATTGCGCGGTGCGCGACGAAGAGTAGCGCCATCGCCTTTCTTCCGCATGCCCAGGATGCCCTGAAAGTGTTCCTTGATAAGGCCCAGAAACAGATTATGCATTGGATCGACAACGATAAATGTGGTTGGATCGTAGTATGGCAAGCGGAATAGCTCAGACCAGCGAATCCCGTTCGTGTCAAATAAGCACTGCACAGTTTGTTACGGACCATTCATTTTCTTTATCTTATCTTCCTTCCCTTATCTTCTCCCCTATCTCCCCCACTCCCATCATGCTGCGCAGCACGCAGTCATCGAGTCATTCCCTTCCCCTAGTCATGCTGCGCAGCGCGCAGTCATCGAGTCATCCCCTTTCCCTAGTCACTCCGAGTCATCCTACCATAACCTTACTCATCCGTAGTCCGCAGCATTGTGCAGCTCATGGTCCGTGCTCGAGTACTGTAGATATATAAGGACTTCCCGATGTACCAGTAGTGCTAGGTTTAATATTCCATTTGCCATCGTCTTAAACCGCTCTCGCACTTAGTCTGCCCGAGTCCTTTAAGATTCGTCTAGCCTAACACAGTTCCTGGTGTCGACGCAGTGCGATGTTCCTCTGCAGCGCTGCAAATATCGTTCCTTGTCCGTGGAGTCCATGATTTCATGTTATAGTTATTGAATCCCAAATCCTCTGCCCCTGGCTTATCGGGCTTGTGGCATGTGCAGAGATTGCAGTACAACCTGTGGGCATATGATGCACTTCCCGAGATTTTATGCGCTGCTGGCAGGTCGCATACAATGACGATGATAGCACAGAGAATTAGCCGGCCAAACTCCTGACAACATGTGTGTGTAAACCAGACACCAGTCCAAAATTCCAACATCTCGTCAATCAGCGGCTTGACGTACGCATTGATGGCCTTGAGAGGTGGTTCTGTCGGCCCAGGAATGATGGCAGCGACAAAGATGTTTTCTGGCTTGTGGCGCAATTCAATAGGTAGGTTGAGACAGGTCAGCGATATTACGCCAACTGATTGTCTCTTGCCATTCGCAATGTTGCAGCCAGGATTAAAGAAGTCAAAGTTCAGCGCAAACATATATCGCTCAGCACCTTTGCCACCACTGATGCTGAAATGAAACCCGTCCTTCTCCTGGAACGCTTTGATATGTCGGCCTTCAAATATATCGTGAATGTTCGTGGAAGAAGTTTTGAGACGGTCCCAGGCACTATCCATCATCTCCTCATAACCGGTGCGTGAAAGCACTCCTGCCAGCCAATCCTTGAAATTGAAGGAAATGAATGGTTTCAATGGAACGTGGCTCTTCTTCCCTGCAGGCCCTCTTTTGCACAGGAGCTTCACTTTGCATTGACGTCCATACTTTGTCACAGTGCAGCGCCTTGGATAGATGCCATCGCGGTCTGCGGTATGCAGTGAATGGCATGCTGGACATGCTGCATAAATTGTAGCCTTGGTGTCGAGATGAAATTGTGCCATAGCGGTCTCTACGTCCTTCGGCAGCAGACCCCGGGATCTCTCCATACTGTCCATGAGAAGTGGAAATGTCTCTCTGATCAGTTGCATGATGAACGCGATCATCACAAACAGCCACGTGCATCCGCGGCATGGTAATTTGAACAGGACATGCGCCACTATGACCATAAAGGCTACGGCCTGAACGAGCATTTCTGCTCCTCCAAGAACTGCATCGAAATGGTGGTCTATGTCAAGTCGATGGTAAATTACTTGCTGCTGATAGTATGCAAATCACGTACCAGATGTATATGTCAGTGCCGCAGTCTTTTGAAGTGCTGTTCATTCTGTTTCAAGCTTGCGAGAGGCAATATGCCAGGTCGCCTGCGAGGCTGCAAGACGAGCCTTGACTTGGTTCACCTTCGACTGGATGGCCTCCCAGCTCCTCATACTGCTTGCCCGTGTTGCGCCAACACGGATTGAGTCGAGCTTGTGTTGAACTGCATTTGCCTCTTGCAACAAGCCGCGAATATCAGCGAGGCGGTCCGCTATGATGATCGGATCCGCCATACTCATGACATTACTAAGTGCAGTGGTACTGAGCTTTTCCAGACGATCTGTACGTGTGCGATACAGTGAAAGCTGGTTCAAAACAAGCTTCGCGTCTGCCGCCTCGCTGCTCCTGCTAGGTCTCCTGATTTGCGATGACATGGTGGAATCATCCAAGGATACAGTGCGCATATCCTGTGTTAGAGCATCGAGAATCTTCGAATGCGATTCATTGATCTCGCCAAGCAACGTGCCTTGTTGCTCCCTACGCATATGGCTTCGATATTGCTTATCATCAAGCAGCTTTTCCTGTTCACCGGTTCTGGAATCGATGACACTGTAGCAGTCGTATGCTTTACATGTACATCGATGTCTTGATGCCATGGAGGGTGAAAGAACAACGAAGAAATTCGTGATTGGGATATGCTACTATGCAGCGTCTGAAGGCGATGAAGTACTGATGGCATCATTTAATGATGTGGCTAACGAAGTGATCTCTCCTAAGCCAATAACTTCCAAAAGTGGTCCACACGTTATGGAATTAAGAGTGCGACGGCAAATCGGGCAGAAATCCTTCCCACATCCCCTTTTCCTGGTTGGGCGGAGCCAGTGTGTTATACACGCTTGACAGAACAAGTGACTACATAAAGTGCTGCAATAAAATGTGGAATCAGAAGTTGAGAAAATCAAAGAAAAATAGTAAGAATACGGATGCTACAGGATTTGTCAGTGGACCTTGACAAATCGGACATTTCACAAGTAGCTCCATCTGTTCGGAAATCTGTGGCGTGCATTGTCAGTGTAATCTCGTTAAAGTGCATGAGACATACCTTGGTGCTCTGCAGGTGCTGATGCTGCATCTCACATCTGAATTTGTCAAACTCAAGCTCTTTTTGCAAGGCGTCCCGCACTGCCTACATCGCAAAGAAAATGAATGATACAGATCATAGATATATGTAGTAAACATACTGAATTAAAATTGCTCATACAGTGTTCAAGCTCGTCCTCAAGGTCGTCGCGCTGCTACAAAACCGTGAAATCATTGCAATACCGATGGAACTGCTAGATATTATACCTTGACGAGGTCATTATTCATTTCAAAAAATATCTCGTTTTCTTTTCGGAGGTGATTGCATCACTGATAATTTGTGGAAGTATTGCTGAGGATGCGAGCTGTTACGAAACTCACTGTAGAGCTCGATTCAAGCCTTTCCTTCAGGTCTGCAATCTCGGCTGTATGTTGCGCAGCATTTGCACTAGCGTCTGCACGCAGCTGTGAAATGATGAAAAACATCTGTGATTAGAAGTACATGCCATACATACAGCAGTAAGGTCACGCTGAGCGTTGGCATACTGTTCCTTCAGTTCCAATAATGCACTGTGAGCATCGCGCAACTGCCAGCAATAAGCAAATCGTCAATAAACTCAGCAAAAAATGCTTGCCTCATTCCGCTGAAGACCCACAGCTGGCTGGTCTCTACGATTTACATTATTGTCAGTTATTGGCCCATCAGCTATTGCTCTCTTCGCGATCATTCCTTCACGGGCTCTGGGAAACCATCTTCAATACAGCGATGACATGTAGGCACAAGTAAACGCATACCGCCAAATATCGTACAAACCTCCCTTCCAACCTCAGATTTTCTTCGTCCTCGAAAGTGGCATTCTGTTGTGCTAGCGCGACTGTCTAGGCCCAGTGATTCGATGTCGTTCAGGTCTTGTTAATACGCAGATGTGAGACAGCGAAATGGGGCAGGCGAGTCGCGCTATGACTCTATCTCGCACACGCGATGAGTGTCTTCCCATGTATTCTCCAAAGAAATGATTTTGGATGACGATGAAAGGCATTGTGACCCTGATTCATATGAAACAAAGAACATGTGCTAACATAGGAACACTCTAACAAAGAGACCATACATCCCTTCGCCTCGAGTTCGCATTCCTTTCACATGTAACTGCACATTTCATGACTACCACAGACACTCCCTTTCAGATGAAACTCCGTATGTGGTGTGCCTCTCAGGAACAATGCATTTCAAAGGTGCGCCCCGTCTTGACATCTGAAAGGATAACATCCACAGAAGGATTCTTTGTAGTGCGATCAAGTGTGGCGCTGTATCGCGTCCACCGGCAATTCCGTCGCGCGCCCTATTTAGGCCTCCTTACATTGAGCAATGCCGATACGGTATGTGCTACAATATGCCGAGTCTAAATGCCTCTCGAAACAACAATGATCTTTCCAATCCGCAAGCTAGTAGCCGCGACATACACCAACAGGCGATTTCGCGGAACACTGCAAGGCCATCCCGTGCAGCCGTTTGTGACTCCAATGTTTTCGTAATGACGTGGCTAATAGATCTTCACATCAGGTGCAACTGCAACGTTCAAGACGCTTAATTCCCGGACAACTGGAATCCTTTGGTTCGTCTATGGAGTTAGAGCATGCAAGCGAAGACGGACACTCTGGGGACAATTCAACCCTGCCACTATCTGGAACTGAACATCGTTCGTCCGTGTCTTCCATGGATGTAAACGAAACTAGCTTGAATTATGAGTCATGCGACGAAGCTAGCTCGAATTATAAGTCATGCGAGGAAGACAATGATGGCGAGACGACGCCGCGTGCCATTACTCCTGTTCCTGGAGAGGGTCAAGGAAGCTCTGCCAGGCCAAATATATTGGAGGTCCCCGACCAGCTTCACTGACGAAATTCGATATTGATGGCGACTTCGATTACCGAACACCGAACCAATTCAGCTTTCCACACAGCAGCCAAGCCTGGTCCTGTCACTCTATCAAACACATATTGTACTAAGAAACACGGAGTGAGTTCTTGAATCATCAGTATAATTGCGGCTTAGCAATACTTGTCTTTATTTTAGAAATGCCGCGCTGAGTACTCCGACGACGAAAGTCATCATCACAGTCGTCGCGACGACACTATGCCTTCAGCCGAATGAGCTACAGCCCCAGAGGGTAGCAGTGCAAATGATGTAATGATCGAATCATCCGACCTATCTTGCCATGGTCTAATATATGGTTGTCAGACTGTATATGTTTCGAAGGTCCGAATCATTGAAAGCACGGATATGCAGGCCGTGGTAAGCAATTAATGCCAATCTCAATATGGTGTTCAGTAACCTCGGTATGTCAGTTTGAAGCAAAGAATAAGGCATTAGAAACTGCCACTTTATTGATCTCGGCCCAGGATAATGAGAAAGCATGTCTTCTGACCGAGATTGGAAAGGTGTGGCATCAACCTTTATGTTCTTGTGATAAGAAGACTGATCATGACGACCTACAGTTATCTACAGAACGTGAAGAGATCACCGCAGCACTGCAATCGTCCCATGCAGAGGCTGTGGAACATGAATTGACACAGCACGATTTACTTGCGCAGATCAAATCATTGGAGGACCGCATGGATGAAGCCAATGCCGGCAGAACCCTAGAACGTAGACATGCGGACACCGCCGAGCAAGATGCGTTGACCGTGCATAATGAGCTTGTATCATTACAAGAGGCGCTCAATGATTCTGCACAGGTCATAGAAGACCTCCGAATGAAGGTTCAAGAATTCAAGGAGTCCGACGCTGTCGAAAAACAAATTGTGCTGCACCCTAACGAGAAACTATCTGAAGACCTCATAGCTCTTGAAGATGAAGTTTTGGCTCTGAACGAGACGATACTAGAGCTGCGCGAAGCCCAGGCTGACACTGTCGAACATCTCGGAAATGCTCATGGTGATATCGACATATTGAGAGGTGACCTTTCAGCGATCCGTGAAGCACACGACGGCTCGACAAAGCGCCTTGCCAATTCTCAGAATGAAGTCACCACACTCAAGTCAACTGTTTCGGAGTTGCGCGCAGCACTTAGCGAGTCTCAGCATTGAGTCGACGATTTGAAGACAGAAATGGAGACACTAAAGACTACCAACTCCCAATTGTGCAATGGTCGCTATGAGGTGGAGAGGTGTGCCAAAGAAGCGATATCTCAAAATGTCAAGCTGACGACAGATTTGCATGCGATGACCGAGGACATCACGTCCAAAGTGGCGGATATCGACACACGACATACGAAAGCTGTCGAAGAGCTAAAGACGGTATGTTCGTGACTCGTTCAGAATTTCGCTTTTAACATGCAATTGGTGTTATGTAGGAGCAGGCATCACGTCTGATGGAGCTTCAAGAGCGCCATTCTGAAGAGTTGCAAATTATGGGGAAGCACCTCGATACTGAGAGAAGTCTTACCGACAAACTGAGTCGGGATCTTTGCTCTACCAGGGATAGGTTGCAGAAGTGCAATGCTGAACGGGACACATATAAGCAGGCTAAGGCAAGATTATCAGCTTTGTTGCAAGATGCACGAAAAGACTCCATCGATGCAAAGAATCGGCTCAATACGCAAGCCCATGAACACTCCAATGAGCGAGACCACATGCTTGCAGAGATTTCGGACGTGAGATGTCACTCCTCTGAGGTTGAAACCGAAATGGTGAGAAAGGTTCTGATTACAGCCTCACATTTCTGACTGTAGCTTTTCGTTCATAGTCACAATTGCGCGACGCATTGTCTTCGATCCTGGAATCGAATGATGATGGGGTGCTAACTTTTGGAGAAGCATTTCCGAGTCTTTCGAACGATACCTGCCAATTTCTCGATCGCGTCCTGGCACTGCATGCGACTGCAGTAAAACGTGCTGTAGATAAGGCTGTGGCCAGCTTCCATATCGTCCCTGAAAATACGAGTAACCACGCATCAGCCCTCACCTCTGATGACATGAATATCGACGCACAGGATCGGCCACGAGAAACAGGTGACACACATAACGGTACCAATATTGTCAGTAAACATTATTTGCAGATGTAGGCTTGCTCATTCTAAACAGGGACTGACACGCAATAACGACACTCAGGGAACTGCTACTCCTGTTCGTTCAATGGTAGAATTTCACTGTTCCAATCTGACTGTTCGATACAGTGTCTTGCAAGGCCGTCGCTCCGATCCTTACAGGAGTTGCAGGAGAAGCAGGACTTTATGTTCCTTTCAAATTCTGGAACTGGAACCACTTCTACCTCAAGGACTCCAAATAATCCAGTGGTTCATTTTAACACTCGAAGAGCGACTACGAATGCTCCCAGAAGTGGTATGTCTTATTCTTTCGCCATTCGACTTCTATGCCACAGCTGTATCACAGTTAGTCCCCAACTTCCTCCTGATCCGGATCCATCTGCTACATCGAATGCATCATCACGTCACACCGGAACCCCACGTCGCGCACCAGCTCCTCATAGTACAGCGACCCCGCATCGCGCGCGAACTCTGCATCATAGAGGAACTCCGCGTCATGACCTGCTCATTGATCCTTCATTTGATCATTCTGACGACTATGATCGCGATTCCAACGAAAGCATGTCCGGAAGTGAAAGCCATGGGGACGCCACATCTACTATGAGACTGCTCTTTCGTGAAATCCACGCGGCGCGGTGCGAGATACGAGATCTTCAAGACATGTCATCTTCACCTGCAACACGTCGTTCAAGGATCAAAAACGCTCTTGCTAAATCACTGGCGAAGCATCGCCAGCGAAAGACGTTGCAAACACAGGACGCAGTAAGTCTTCAACCATAAATATCTGAGCTACGAATTAAATAATCTGGTTTCAGAGGTTGCTTCACACTTACATGAATACTTTGCTTGGAATTAAGCACGACAATGACATCGTAAAGATCAAGTCCGGAATGATGGTTAGTGCGGCAGAAGCGGCTGCATTTGCCAATGGTGGCGCCATTGATGAAGAGGTGGCTCATCATAGAACCGATGAAGGCGATGGAGAGGACCATCGCCATCATGTCAGAACTCCAGGCCTTTCTCCGCTGCGAATCCACTGGGATGATCTGAAGTCAGACTGGAACATCTACCTCTCCCAGATTTTCGTTGATGCATTGCACGAGAAATATCCGGATATCGACGCTTTGGAGGAGGTGCTTACTACAACTTTCTTCAGTCGCATCGAGACGCTCAAGAAGAAATTGCGATGCATGGCTCCCCAAGGTGAAGAGACTCTGGAGGAGGCAGAGCAACGTGCGACCAGAGCAGGGGATGCTAAACACAAAGCCAGCAGACGCGACTCGCGTCGTGGCAAGGTTTTTCAATCTCCATTCAGATCTTATATGTTACTGAGATGGAAGTTTAGAAATATGAAGAACGGCTTCAAACCTGCCTCGAAGTGTACGATGCAGTGCCTTCCGACAAGAAACCGGGTTGGGGCCAACTCACGAAAATTGTTGAGACTCTAGGACTTGATGGGATGAGCTCGGATGAAAGCGACAACGAGACGGAGCAGCTTGTTATCAAACGTAGGCAGTGGCGCTCTGAGGAGCTGACCACTGTGATGCAATTTGTCGATGAACATTGCAGGGCCAGGACGAAATATGAAAACAGGAAGCCTGGTCCCCCACGTCTGACGCAGATTCGGATAGACAGTGCGGTAAGTAATAAGCGTCCCTCTGCGGAAATGCCAAAGAATTTTTATGATGGGGCTTGGTACATGGGTTTGCCTTACATGATGCGCACGATGCTTGATGCGAAGAGCGATATGCTTATTCCAAATCTGGACTCAATTAGGTTCTAGCTTTAACGATGGAATCTGTATTTAGTGGTGAAGTCCACCTGCCATACTTGCCCATAGTCGTGGGGGAATGAGTATTAGTGTAATAAAGATGTATGATCAATGCAATCAGAAATGCAGTAGAGGTACGAAGCCAAATGAACGCGGCACGTGGGAGCAGCGTGTAAGCATCGCAATGGGATACGAAGGCCATCTTACCCTACGGACTCGCATTCTGATTTGGAGAGATTGCCTTTTGTTATAATTAGCTGGCATGCACAATAGTGGGACAATATTCGACTTATATTTGTTCATCGCAGGTAATTATGTCAAGACATTCGGAACGCGGCACTAATCATCATCATCCTGATCGTCATAACCCATTTCCTCCAGGTCCTGCAGCTGTTGCTCCAATGTATTAACCATGGCTTGTTCAACGCGTACCCTACTTCTTGCGCAGAAGAGTTCTGAACGAATATGCAAATAGACGTATTCGTAGTCATCGCGTGACGGAGCTGGTTCACTAGCCATCGCATCCCTGACCTTTTGAGCATTCCTGGCCGCGCGAGTCACCATCGTCGTCTGCTGTTCATCTTCCTCGTCGTCTTTCTTTCCAGCTGGCGCCAATGAGCATCTTTGATGGCGAGATCTGCAGGAGTCGCATCGTGCTGTTCCAACAGTATATTCACAGACCTCATGACCCTTCAGTTTCTGACAGCGAGTACACTAATGCCATTTTCAGAGAATATTCCGATGGAAAAGCAGGAACTCACTCGGTCAGCTCCTTTTAACATCAACTTCTCGCTCTTCTCCTTTCTCCTGCGGCCGCGCCTTACAGGTACGACAATTTCTGGGAGATATCTGGCCTTTTTTCGGGCTGGCTCCTCGTCCGATTGATCAGAGGCAAATGGGTCCGGTGATGCGAGCGTTTTTCTCGTCCGTTTTGGCTCAGTAATTTCTACATCGTCATCAAGTTCAATCAAATTCGCCTAGTTCAAGTTCAAGTAAGTCACGGCTTTGTAAAGGAAAGACAGAAATACCTGTAGTTTATCTGCGGGGGAGCTGGCTCTGAGCTTCTGAGCTTCGTCTCTATTGCCACGAGTTTTGAACTTGGACAGTCCACTGTCACCTTCACGCCTCTGCTCCCTTACAAAATGTTCTCCCTGAGGTTTCTGACACTCGTCCTTTTGCGCGTGAAGCTTGGCAATATTCAGCATGAGTTCTTCACCCCATTCTAGCCATGACTCAGAGCCCTTTTTGTCGAAGGTCCCTCGAGCTTCGTTAACCATCGCAAGAACCTTTTCGTCACGGCTCCCTACTAAACAGTCATAAGTGTCCTGGAGAGACATCAGTTTTGTTGCCCCGCATTGGTTCAAATGGCTCACCAGATACTCTAGGAACTTTTTCCCCCAGATAACGTAGTCTTCGTCATCAGCAACGCCTTCGGGAAGCGACCTCATCATGTCTTCCATGGCTTCGACCGAGCGTTGCAACGTCTTTCTCTGCTTTGCAGTGAGCTCTGGAGGGCCCTCCATGTCACAGGTACGTTTTGAGTTGATGCGTGAGTGAGGACCAACAAGGGATGTTTAGAGTCACCCGGTCACGCGTCGCTGCGCAAACTGCAATCAAAGGTTAATTGGACCCACATTGAGCATTACGGAAGACTAGGTGCAGGACGACTCGAGCATTCTTGCATTGAGGAGCTGCACATCAAACCAGCATGTCATCATCATACCCTCAATGCAGGCCACCAGTGCAGGGGCGATATACGAGAACAAGGAGGCGAGCTCAGCGACGGCGCTATGAGCGTCACTCTCAGGGGACGCATCACTCAATCCTCATGCGCCCAACTCACTCAGCCTGCAGCTATCCAGTGAACCGGATGCAATCTGTTGATCAGAAATACTGGTAAACTTGATAGTGATACAAATTGAGACTAGATTGCGAAATTTCTCTTGCCACTTCTACTTGATAATGTTAAGCTAGACGAATCTTAAAGGACTCGGGCAGACTAAGTGCAAGAGCGGTTTAAGACGATGGCAAATGGAATATTAAACCTAGCGCTACTGGTACATCTGGAAGTCCTTATATATCTACAGTACTCGAGCACGGACCATGAGCTGCGCAATGCTGCGGACTACGGATGAGTAAGGTTGGGATAGGATGACTCGGAGTGACTAGGGAAAGGGGATGACTCGATGACTGCGCGCTGCGCAGCATGACTAGGGGGAGGGGATGACTCGATGACTGCGCGCTGCGCAGCATGATGGGAGCGGGGGAGATAGGGGAGAAGATAAGGGAAGGAAGATAAGATAAAGAAAATGAATGGTCCGTAACAGATAACCTCATTAAATTCGCCATTCTCGATTTTCCCCGCGATCTCTTCGTATCTTTGTTTAGCTGCAAAGCATGCCTGTTGCAATGTCTCCATTATGCCTTGCCAATGATAAAACTGAGATTGTGCTGCAAGGAGCTGTGCTTGCAAAGCATCAAGCGAGTCATTCACAACTTGGTCGATCGATGGCAGTTCCACCTTCGGAATAGTGGCCTGAGGATAGCGACGAGACTGCTTCGCAAGTGGAGCACCACTGGTACTGTTCGCATCGCTCTCAGCTCGGCGCTTTGCAGACGAGGCGATGGGTGAAAAGATGCAGACACGATGATTGGTGCGGCATGGTAAGCACCGAATTTTGCCATCTTCAAAGAAGCATGGATATTCCTTTCTCAACGATTGGCAACACTTGTACTAAATCACATAATTAAAACAGATGGTTGAAATAAAAGGTGCGACTTACGGCTTGAGAAGGTGAAACAAGAAGTCCACTCGTGCCATTGATGGAGACCAGCTTCACATCTCGATTGCACAGTATATCCAGCATACCAATGTTCGATGTGTCCTTGTCGGAGCCATCCTTCTTTCTGCTCTTGCTTCCATCTCGAACAGTTGCAACGGACAGTTCATTGTTCTTAGCAGGCTTCTTCCGGGGACGAAGAGTCCGCTAAAAAACAAAATAATATATTGCTGTCGAAAATGAGAATTGCAGTCAACGTACCTTTTCGACCTCTACTCTGGGTGCCAGTGCACCATCATTCTTTTCAGCTGCCTTCTTCTGTACTGCCACCTCCTGCTCTAATCCACACCCCTCCTTCTCCGATGATGGCTGTACGCTGGTTTTCTCTTCATTGGCCTCACCTATCAGAAGTGCGTCGAGGACCTTGTTGTTCTCATCTTCGAGTAATCCCTGTTCAAGGGCTATAGCCCCTGCGATCAGGTCTTGCAAATGAGCCCGAACTTTCAGCATCAGGTCTCCAGCCCACTCGAACCAATCTTCTTCCCCTTGTTCGTCGAACACGTCGAAAACCTCTTGCAAACGCGCTTCATCATGCTCAGACCGTTTATATGACATTTTATCTTGTATTTGCTACCAAGGAACACATCAGATGCATCTACTATGAGAAATCAATTACTCACCAAAATCTCGATTAAAACCTTTCCGATACTCTCGAGTTCCACCTTCGACTTCTCTTTCGAGGCGCGATATGCAGAAAATCACTGCAGGATGGAGTCGAAACGGTTCTGAACATGAGCAAAGAGTTCTGCGGACGCCATATTGTGAGGCAGGAAGGTGGGCGCGATGAACCGAAGAGGGTGTGTTCAAGTTCTGCGCAATTCTATTCCCACGACCAAGGAAGGAAACCATATTCACTTTTATGGCCGATGAAGTACTACAGATGTTCAAGTCAGGGTCGATGAGGCACGGGCCATATCAACGGGACTGTAAGGTTTGATGAGCCACGTTCAGTTACTTTCACTATTTTTTTAATCATCCCGACTACTTTGAAGCGATTGTGGATCCGCGGGAGGAATGACCGCATTTGCGAATGAACGAGGGGCATACAGACACCCGAGCCGATCGCGAGACCCTGAAACAAGGTCAGCCAACAGGCACACAGGGATCGTGAGAAAGAATGACAACTTCCCAAGGCCACAATACATGCCTTCATGCGCTCAAGTTAGATCTGTAATTAGCAGCAACAGTTAGTCACGACTTTGAACTTCCTGACGTGTCTGATGGTGATCGACCCCACTGCGAGCCCGTGCGACGTCACGAAGAAACATGTAGGCGGTATGGGGCGACCATTGAAGACCTGTGTGCGCCAGTCGGGTCATATTGTGACTTCGTGTGCATTTCAATGACGACGGTGATCGTGATCGGGACAACATACAAGGCGACGAGGAGCATGCCCCACTTGCCTGAGAGGAAATGTTAGTCGCGCGGGACAATGAGCGATGCTACGGCAAATAGCGCGAGTAGGCAGGTGGTGCTAATGATGACAGTCGCCGAGAACTGAGATCATACGGCGCCCTCGTGTTACGTAGGATCCTGAGATATTGACTGCCAGCGAGGACATCGAAGATCAGCCTACTGAAACATGCTGTTCAGCTCACATGCTACACGCTCACAACCTGCAGTTGTCAGCAACAAATCAAGGCGAGCATCTCTATATGTCTTTAGCACATCAGCATCAAGCTATTAGGTTTCTGGTCGCACCATAGGGATGCGCAACATGCATCGTATCCTGCGCATCCAAATATTCAGGAGCTATCAGCGGAACTCCCAAAATAGCACGGCAGGGCCAGCAATACCTCCAGCTGGTGCGCGTTTTACTTGATTTCATCTCTTGGACATTGTTGGCATAAACTTTCCGAAATATGATGAAAATTGGTGCGTGATCCGCCTCAGAATTCCATGCAAGGCATAATGGTGCTGTCCTTTTAATTTTCACTATCAAGTAAAGAGCAGAGCATCTTTACGACGTCGCACTTCGCACCAATTCACTGAAGTGCATGCTTGTGGAACTATGACTCTGTTCGTACCGACAACGCGATGATAGGCACTAAGCCTAAGGCACTCGCCAAAGTTTTGACATCGGGACTTGACATGCATTCAACACTGCAGCGATGTAACCCTAAGGCGCCACTTGGACATAGCCAGTTCGAATTCAATGGATCACCAGGAGCTTGGGGTTCTTCCATGCCTCGCTTATGCGGGTTCATCTAAACTGCTCGTTCCCATGACATTTTCCTGTACGATCGCTGGTCCTTGCCGTGTCTACCCAAGTAATGATGATGTACGTCATTAGAACGGATCCCCAATTATACTTTGAGCTAACCGCATTGGATACAATGATCATGACGGACCGTGGTTATTTTTCCCATGCTTTATCTTTCAAGTTTGCCAATTAGGCGCACGCACTGGCGAAGTTGTGCCGCGTGCGCAGGTAGGACCAGCCAGCGCACTACGTGCGCATGCGACAGCGGAGGAAGCCGCAATGTCGCTATCAGCTTTGTCTCTGGGACTCAATATCCCCTCAATGCTGCAATAAACCGCTGCCATATGTATAGACCTGTCAAGGAGGTATTGTATATTTATTTGCATCAAGCATGGCTCAGGCTGTGCATTTCTCCTGCCATACGTGATGTTGCAGCGCACCGCTGATAAGAACACATATCTAGTTTATAATAAAATGCGTCCTGCAATGACCTGGACTTATAGTTGCTGAGAGGTTGATGAAAATGGGAGATGACATTGGCTTTAGGTGTCGTGCGACATTTCAAAGCAAAAGGTGAGCTGTGAAAGGCGACAACCCTACATTGCTGTGATGCACAATTCAGGAAATGGTATTGTAGTGCGTGTTGTTTTCTCCATCGCAATATTAAAGTTAATTACACATTGTCTCAATATCCATCACCTCAGACGATTTGTCCCTTCCTCCCCATGTCTTCCCTCCATTATGAAACCATGCGGCACTGCTCCCCACGGGCTAAACATGCAATGTCCCATGTGCGTGACCATTAACGAACCCTCGCACCGTCCAATGCAATTTTTTTTCATTGGAAACGTGGATTGGTTTAATATAGGTAAGTCGATTGAATTTGTGTTGTAGGATAAGTTCATATACTTACATGACAACCCAGTCGACGTCTGAGCTCTTAAAGTTGTCGACAATGTCTTCTTCGTGCTTCTGTGCTGCTGCCTTTACCCTTTCGCACAGCATATCGTGCTGGACCTCGAGAATCGCGTCGAAGCAGACGATGCCCATGTCTTATGGAACGCGTTTGTCATTTGCCGATCGCGATGAGCTTAGGAATGCGTGTCTGTGATTCCTAGGGCGTGTTCACGCTTGTTGTTGGCAGAGAGCGATGCGCGATAATTGCTATGATGCGAAAATAAGCTCAAAACAATGTGCTGTTGTTGCGATGAAGTGCGCATGTCTCAGCCCGCTTATCGACCACTGTCTGTCCTCCAAGACTACAACCGGTATCAGTTTGTTGCTGAATACGACGCTTATCGTCTCACTTGGGATGCGCTCATCGCGCCTGGCATCGACGCGATGAGCGACACAATTGGTTTTTCCTTGGCTCTTTCACAGCGAAAAATCATTTATTTATTTTATTTTATTTTTCGCAGGGACAGGGGATACCTTTATTTATTTATTTTCCACTTCAATAAAACTAAGATATAATCCTGTGGCATATCTATTTTCAGCATTAAATACTGATTGCACATTACTAGCCATTAATCAATATCACCTTTTTTATGCAGAAAAAACTTGAAGAAAGGTGATATTGCCTGTATGTATTTCTACCAGTTTAAGCTATTATAGACCTCAGGTTGATATTCTTGAAAAATTTAGAAATAAAGTGGAAGTGGATCTTAGTAGCTTTCTCCCACGGTTCTACCTACCGGCCGCAGCAGTGTTACCTGACTGGAGCAAAATTTGGCGGTCACGGTCAAATTGCCGTTGCCTCCATACAGATGGTTACAGTATATCCAGGACATACTCAAACAAAGTGCAAATAGATGCGTGTTGAGTGTACCATAATGTCTAGTTGGTCAAATCGTCAGTCTGCTCATCTTTGAGCCCGTCTAGCGACGCCTGCTGCTGCCACATGCTGTGATAGAGTCCGCCCTTCTGCAAGAGCTCCTCATGCGTCCCCTGCTCGACTACTTGTCCATCTTTCATCACGATGATGAGGTCTAAGCCGAGATAAATGAGCGTCGCGGTAGATGACAGGAACGAAAGAGGTGAACTCACCCGCTTCGACCACCGTCCTCAGCCGATGTGCGATAAATATGCTCGTCCTCGCTTTATCCAGAAGCGTGGAGTTGATATTTTTCATCAGTTCCGATTCGGTGTGAGCGTCCAGAGCCGACGTCTGCAACAAGAGTCAAAACCATCGATCGGGCAACAGAAGAGGCAACCTGGGCGGGAAAGAAAAGAGAACTCACCGCTTCATCGAAGAACAGTATCGGCGGATCCTTGAGCAACACCCTCGCCACGGCCAGTCTCTGTTTCTCGCCACCGCTGATCATCAGTCCGCGTTCGCCAACTTGCGTTTTGTACCCTTCCGGCAACTTCATAACCGTCTCATGCACGTTCGCCTTCTTGGCAGCCTCCATGACTTCCTCGTCGCTCGCGGTCAACCGACCATAGCGTATATTATGCAACACGTCCGAATGGAACAACGGCGTGTCCTGCGGGACGACGCCGATGTTCCGCCGTAGGCTGTCCATCTTGAGCTCGTGAATGTTCTCGTCGTCAATGAAGATGCGCCCCGAGGCCGGGTCATAGAAGCGATAGAGCAGCCTGAAGACGGTGGACTTGCCGCACCCGGAGGGTCCGACGATGGCCACCTTTTTGCCCGCAGGGACGGTGAAGGAAAGGTTCCGGAAGATGGGACGGTCAGGGTGGTACCCGAACGTGACGTTTTCGAAGCGGATCGAACCGCCCTTGAGATGAAGTGGCTGCGCGTTGGGTTGATCCTGGTGAGAATTCTTTTTATGAGTGCGCCGTCAGTAGAGACAAGATGTGTGGAAAACAGACTTTAGGCGGGTGGTTTTCTTCGACGAGCTTCATGAGGATCTCCATGTCAAGCAAGTTTTGGCGCATCTCGCGGTAGATCGTTCCCAGGAAGTTCAGGGGCAGCGAGAGCTGGAAGATCAGCTGGTTGACCATGACGAGATCTCCGATTGTCATGGTTCCTAAACCACGAAGGACGTTCAGGCGGTACATAACCTTGAACCGACTTTGATCACGAACCATTGACGACGCCCTGTGCAGCCAAGAGCATGGCCATCGTCAGCGCGCTGGAGAATATGACATTCTGGCCCGAGTTCAAGAAAGATAACGAGGTCGTGATCTTGATGGACGACTTTTCATACTCGGCTAGGTACTTGTCATATTGTGCGATTTCGTACTTCTCGTTGTTAAAGTTCTAGATGTTGAAAGGAAATGATTATTCTTCTGTTCGGTCCGCAAAGAGCTGGGGACGTACCTTTACTGCTTCGAAATTGATGAGCGAGTCGACTGCTACCGTGGCTGCCTTGTTGTCTGCCTTGTTCGCGTCTCGGCGGAACCGCGTTCTGATGGTCAGTTTAGACGAACAAGTCCGGTAGGTAGACAGACTGTTCGAACTCACCTCCACGACGTTGTACGAACAGTGAACCATGTATACAAAGCCAATGTGATCGCAGTGATGGCGGCAAAATCCCAGCCAAATTTGTAAGTCTAAAGAAGCAAAAAAAGAAAACTTCTCAGCGAATGCACCGGCAGGGATGCGGAAGAAATTACCAAAATTCCGCAAACCAACGAGATCTCCAGTGCTGTAGGAGCAATACGGAAAATGATCGCTTGAAGAAGGAAGCTGATGCCTCTACGGGGATCGGCCGCGGGAGGTTAATATGCAAGTCACTCGCATCAGCGTTCGTCGAGATGTGGGAGACGCGAGGAGAAGGAACGAACTTCGTGCCCCGGTCTATGGCGCGCGTGAGTCCACCTGTCTGCCTGCTCAGATGAAAGCGCAGCTCGAGGTTCAACAAGTGTTCAAACGTCTCCCTCGCGACCTTGCGAATTGCGCGTTGACTAATATTTGCGAATATAGCGTTAAGCAGTTCCCCGCAAAGCGTAGCGCCGATGCGCGCGGCTCCGTCTGCAGGAATCAGAATGGACCTTGAGTTTCGAAGCGCTCCGTGAAATGAAATCGGTAGAATGGGAATACAAACACGCGACTATCAGGCTCCCGGCCAGAATCCATACGGTCGTGTGCTCCGTGATGGGCACGTTGAGCGAGTCGATGACGTTTTTGAATATAAGTGGGACTTGGACGTTCAGGAGCTATACACAGTCAATGACCATAAAACACTGCCGCAAAAGCGATGCACCTTTCCAAAAACAAGCAACGCAAAACCGAGGAGCACCGTCCCACGCGTCTTCCAGTCGTTCTTCGGCCAGACGTTCCTCAGCAGGCGCTTGATGATATACCAATCGTTTCTGCGCTGTTCTTTCGCCGTTGGATGGTGATCCTCTTGCGTTTCCTTTGTCTGTGGTCTCTGCGGTTCAGGCGGTAGCCTTGTTTGCACCGGTGGCGGCGTGCCCGTCGGCACTTCGGGTCGCGAGGCGGGATATCGGAAACTCCGGGTTGAGGGTGCAAGTGCGCGTCCGAGAGCGGTACATAGTCTGTTTGGCAGTAAAAACGATCGGGGCTTTGATCTTGTGAAAGTATTATGGTGGAGTTCTCGACGAAAACATGGCACAAAGGTCGGTAAGAACGGAGGCGGAGCAGAGGGTGTGAAGATCCGGGTTGCGGTGCTTGGTGCTCTTGCTGTGCACCTGAGGAGGCCGAGCATTGGCAAAAAAAGCAGCAGAGCCTCAAGCTGTGCCTTTTCCGAGCTAAATTTGCAAGATAGAAGAACGAAGAATGGAGGGAGGGAAGCGGAATGGCGGAGGCTTTCAGGACCGACGGAGTCGCCATAAATGGCGGCAGGATGACAACACACGACGCGATCGGTCATCTATCTAATCTGATAAGAATATATGTACCTCAAGCCCATAATGGTGTACTTCCGCAGCTGCTATGATGTCTTGACGCTGGATCATGATGGGAAAAATGGAAAATTGATTGAAAAGATACATCTATGTACAACGCAAATGTGCGTCGCTTTGTCACGGCGTCGAATGGCACTCTGGCGCGAGCCAGGCCTATAGGCAACGCGAGAACACGACCCATCTGGTGAAGAGTAAATTCGTATTGCGTGCTCGAGCCATTCTCGTCAAGTCATCAATGACGTGGAAGTGAACCTAACGACGATACGCAACACGAGATCCATATATATTTTCCGTTCTTTATGAACGCAGTCGAACGAGTCATATGAGTTTCGAAAAAGGCAGCTTAGAAGCAGCACATGAGCGAGTACGATCTTCACACTGGGAAATTGCCACGCGGACTTGTGTGTCCCGGAATTGCGGAAAAAATGATTTTTTGAAGCTCCGTGGCCACGTCTTACATGATCAGGTGTCCGGAACGCACCGTGTCTCCGGACATCGCTCAAACTTTTCCTCACGGCGTCATAGATAAGCGCACATCGGACGCCGTCAAACCGCTCACACTGAGCCGCAATTTGGGCGTCAAGGCTGTGAGTAGACCGCTGACCTTCACCGTTGCAAGGGCAGTGCGACTCCGTCTGGACAATCACGTGACGTTAGCCCCTGTCGAGTAACCCGCTCTCACTCCATTTCAATCACGTTCGACTCATCCTCTCGACAGCATCTTCCTCGTTCCTCTAGCGCTCGGTTGTCGCGCAAACGATGGCCAGGGATCCATCTTTGCTCATATCTTCTGCGCCTACTTCGATAGTACCCGCGAGGGTCACGATAGGTCATGTGTAAGTCCATCCGCTGTTCGGACGCCGGAGAGTACTGGACTGACGTTGCGATGTGCAAGGCAACTGCGAGATCTAATCATTTGTCCCAAGGAACGAGGCGTCGTGAATTATGTTCAAGGCCAATCCATCATTGAGCACAACCTTAACTCGCCAGAATCGGTGAGTCAAAGAAATCGCAACATCCTAGCCCTTGTCTCTGATTGACCGTGTCATCCGCCGACCTTTGGCCTTGCCTTTTTGTCTTGCCAAGCCCCCTCGCACCATCGCCGAGCTCAGTTTCACGCCCAACACACTCACGTCTCTTAGCATCCCCGGAACGAACGACACGCTGCTGGCAGCGGGCGGACAGGACGCCGAGATTCATCTGTCTTACCACGCGCCCGCCTCGTCGCGCCACAGGCGTAGCAACCCCGTCTGGCAGCAGGAGGTGCAGCTGCAGGGCTCCATCAACAATTCGGTCCTACTCACGTCACTCAGCCTGACGCGCTCGAACGAGAGCAGCGCCGAGCCCAGAATTGCTATCAGCAACAACGACTGCACCGTCAAGTTTTACAACGTCCCGCTTCGTACCCGGGCCCATGCCAAGCGCGGTCTCGAGGAGGTCGGGAAGCTACGGCTTGACGTGGCTGTGAATCACTGTGCGTGGAAATGCATTCCTCGGCGCATCATCACACGTCTCACCCCTGACGTTCATAGCTTCAATATCGCCGGACGGCAGGACGCTACTTTCCGTCGGCGATTCTTCAAAAGTTTACCTTCACCGCATAACAGGTGGCGGACGCATCTCCTTCACGCCGCTAGCGACCCTCACCCTCCCCCCTCCTGACTATTCACCTTCAATTTCCCCATCATCTTCGCTAGCCGCATCATTCTCAACGGCTTTCTCTTCCGATGGCTCAAAGTTTGCGGTCGCGTCGCAGGAGGGCACCACGGTAGTCTGGGATGTGAGGAGCTCGAAGCCGCTGAAGGTGTTTCACACGGATAAGAGCAGGGCTCCAAGGAGCAATGGGTTCGGGGGTGGAAGTGGCTGGCTTTCAGATGACCCGGGTGATTGGACTAGAGGGCGATCGAAAGCACCGGGGTGGAGCGTACGGAGCGTCAAATTTGGCGGGTCGGGGAAGGAATTGATGATGTTCACAGAGGTGAGCAATATTTTGATATCTATTCCACCCTCGTCTTTGAAACGCAACGCAGCACACGTCTCTACTTCACGTCGTTGATGCGAACACATTCGAGGCGGAAGAAATTGTGCGCGTTCCTGTCCTTCGAGGTCGCACGCCGGTTGATCCGCAGCCGCTCCAAACCCGTTCTTCGACATCCCAACAACTCCGGCCACCGTCTCCAACGCATCGACACATTTTCTCCCCTTCCCGATTCAGTTCCACCTCACCACCTCGATACTTCATTCGCCCAGGCTCGCAGCGGACCGGACATTCGAGCCGCTTCCACATCGTCCAAACGCTAGGTGACTCGTTCAGAATTCCGACATCCTATTCGCCGCCGAGCACGATATCTGACTCGACGTGGCGCGCATTGCGGATGAACGGACCAGGGAGCAACAACGGCGATTCTGCGGAGGACACCTACAATGATTTGCTCGTCATCCCGCGCATGGGCGACCGCGAGATTGAGACCGAGGTGCAGAATTTGCTCGGTAGTCACGGGTTCAGGACGCGGCGGCAGTCCGAGGAGGACGAACGCGAGGACGCAGCCGACCACGAAGGAGAAGGCGACGAAGCGGACCCCAACACAGGCTCGACGCATGCGGACTACGAGTACAGTCCTGACATTACAATGAACCCGTGGCAGCAGGCCACACCAGGCGCTGGCGCTGGCTCGGGATCTGGCTCAGGCTCCGGTCTTGGTGTGGGCAGCGCGAGCGGCGGCCGTGGTCGTAGCAGGCGCCAGGGACAGGAGGACGACATGGACGTGGACGAGCTCGAGTCGGACTGCACGTCCTCCTCGCACACGCCCTCACGGTCTTCCTCGCCCAGCCCGTCCACGTTCCTGCACTCGATGAGCTCGCCCCCGAGCGGTTTCAGCACGGGCAGCAGCTTGGGTGTTGGCGTCAGCGTGGGCGTGAGCCGCATGCGGAGCGGCGCGCAGCCGGAGATCACGTATGTGGATGAGCTGGACCTTGCGGGGACGTGCTTTGATCCGGCGGGCCATCATGTGTACGTTGCCTCGACGGACAGCGTCGTGGAGTGGGGCGTCAAGGGCGCGGAGAAACGGTGGTGGGTGGACGCGGCGTGGCATTGAGCCTCTGTGTACTGCGTTCGCCTGCCTTGGCGGGTACTTACGTTCCTCGCTGTGCGAACCCATGCTATCGCGTCTGGCACTTCTCCCCCATCAATCACCCCCGCTCTCACATCTTCATTTCTGTTTATCTATCCTGTGGCAAACACGTGGTGATTTGCAGTTCTCGCTACCCTTCCAACTTCTTTTTACCATATCTTGGCATCCTATCCCGTGTCCCACCTCGTGTTATCAACTTCAGCTCTTTATTAATGATCATCTTCTTCCTCCTTCTCCGTATCTTTTTTTCTCCCATTTGCTGTGTTTCGTGGTTCGCATCTTCCTTTCCTTTCCTTTCTTGGTGTCCACCTCTTTTCGTGTACTAGTATCCACCGACATACATTTCTGTACTAGTATTATGATTGTCATGCAAGTTTCACTCCATGTTCAGCACTCCTGCTTGGGAGAACTAACGAGCCATCGGCACACATCTTTCACATTCTCGCCTTTCAGCCGACTGAGAAACAGGAGTAAGTAGTATTCGATGCCGACCACCATCGTCAAATCAGCAGCTGCCTAAGCCCCTCTACTATCCTCCAGTCCCAAACCGATGGACGAGGAGTAGAAGCAGGAGCAGGAGCAGCGGGAGCCTCCGTCCTGCCGTCTACAAGTCCATGACCACCGTCTCCCTTGCTCTGACAAGTGCCAGGCATCTCATAAGGCACTGCGAGCTCTTCCTTGCAGCGCTCGCACATGCACTCAAAGTGCCAGTGGCTCAGGAGCTTCGACCTTCTGGCCGAAACGCTGCACTTTGTGCAGATGTAGGACACGCAGAGTTCTTCTCCCGCGTCTACGTCTCGAACCGCGGAGAGCTGGAACGACGAGTTGAGTCGAGTGTACTTGACATTTGGAGAGCAATCTGTCAGAGACAACGCGGCGCGAGCGTTGGACCGGTATAGTAGAGAACTTTCAGAGAAGTATGTGGAAATGATCGCGGCTTTGGAGTACTGACCGTGATTGAAATAGGACGCAGAGATGTATAACGCCCATCCGAACATCTGATTGCCATCTTTGGTCTGAAGACTGAAGGTATTGTTTTCGGTGCGGGAGAGAAGGGCTCGCACCGTCTCGGGCGTCCTGACGTAAGGCTCGAGGACAGGAACCATGGCGATAATGGCCTTGCGAAGGAAGCCGTATATATGTGTATGGGAATCCAACGCGCCTGGGGACTCCCTGATGAGTTCGATCTCGTGGGTTTGGAGCTGAAGGACTGCAACCCAGGTATGAAGCGAGCTTTCCCTCGGCCAAGCCGCCTCCGTTGGCATTGAGAGGCCTTCAGTGGCACCACGGTCTTCAAGATACCGTCTGACGATAGCGAACCCGACGTATCGAGCCGCGTCGACCTCCGAATCGTCCAAGAACGGTACGCACGACGCGGGATTCGCGAATGCTTCTTCTGCCGCCTTCCACGCCTTGTCCAGATGCTCGGCCGTGATTTCCTCAGGCTGAACCATGTCTTCGCCGATAGGAAAGCAAGGCACAAAACCGCCTTTCGGTTCTCCCATCATCTTGGAATACTTTTCGGTCGCGTCGTCCAATTTGACCAGCAACCCGTCTACATTGCATGTTTCGTTCCATGCGTCCTTGCAGCTCTCCGTGCAGAAGAAAAACCCGGTCGGTTCCACACCAGCGGCCTTCACGGCGCAAGTGTCACTGTCAAGTCGCACGTCCCAAGTCTTCCACTCAGGGTCGTAGGCAAAACAATGCGAACAGACCTTTTCGCGATGTTCGCCTTGGATGACGTGCGCGTAAGGAGCGTTGCACGTCAAAAGGACGGTACCTTTTGATATCGGTTTAAGAGCGAACAAACCGCGGCCACCATAGGACGTTTTCTTCAGGCAGAATAGGGGCTCGGAGCTCATGGGGAGATTGGATGTGGAGGTTTGTAGACAGCTTATTTTGGTGTCTGCGTTCCGTGAAATGTTGGCTTATGACCCAAAAGTGTGGACTCTGGGAATAGCGTGAAGCCTGGTGGTGCTTCACGTCTGGCGATTGGAGGTTGAAAGAAGGAAGAAAGAACTTCTCCCCTATTTCTTCGTACCCGCGCGGCTCATGCGTCAGTTTCTTGCATAGACCGTTAAACTTTAAAACAGGATAAGCGTGTCTATTGTTGGACAAAATTAATGAACAAAACGCACTGTGTCACATATGCGACCAGACTCATAAGAATTATATACGACAAAATAATCAAGAGAGTGAGAGATTCAACGAAAGACAGACCGGTCCATAGTTAAAGTCCTTATCAACCGAAGAGCCATCCAATGATCAAGGAGTCCAGATTTGGTTGACGTTGTTGTTTGTGCACTGCCATGATTGGACTTGGTTCGAGTTGGTTTTGACACCGTTTGTCAAATCAAGGCAAAGGCCTGGACAAAACGCATGTTAGACGCAGTGAACATCGTAGCGATGCAGGAATCTCGCCTTGGCCGGTGAGAGCGATTCTTGCATCATCAGTATAGTACCACGCCTGAGCAGGAAGATTGTCATAACATTGCCAAATCTTCATTCCGACGCCACTTGCAGGATCTGTTCAATATTGACATTCGTAAACGTTTTGGTGGCTCTGTTCTCATTCGAACGTGTACGCACTGCTCCCAGCATCCAAGCAGAAGTTCTGTCCGGCTACGCGGAGCTTTGTGCCTCCGCGATTGATTATCCATTTCTGTGCGCCGGTCCCGTTGCAATCGTAGCTGGGGTAATCATGGTTAGATGCGAGCACACTCTGCCGCCTATGGAACTCACATCTGGACAGGCGTTCCGTTTTCATAAACAGCACCTCGGACATCGAGACACTTCGAATCGTCACCATTAGGATGAATCGGGATGCCGTCTTCAGACGGGAACTTTCCAGTAGGACAAAACCTGGAATGCCAGAAGCGAGTCAGCTTGCTAGGCACTATGCGCTACTGCAAATTGGACGTACGTGACCTCGTATCCTTGCGCATCGGGGCAGGCGTAGAGCGGAGGTTTAGGCGCGGAGGATCCGGGAGCGGGAAACGACGTTGGCGTTTGTTCGTATGACTGGCAGGTCAGTTGCTCACACATATCAACGGCGCAGAAGCCGTTCACCTAAAGGAACAATATCATTAACAAAGGCCAGAGGCATCCATGATTAGTTAAACCACTCACCTGCGTGCCGTTGAGAGGAGTGATGGTGAGGTCAGAATTGTAGACGTTGGGGTCGACTATGACATAGTAGTACGAACTACCTCCCTGCGTCAACGATTTTTAATAATCTGCAACTCGAAACGACCATTCTCAAGCGCACCTCTCCGTAAAATCCTGCTCTGTTTGCCCCACTACCGTCGCGGTGCAGGTATGATCTTCCCCACCAGATTTGCCCACTCCAAGTGAGAGGAAAATCTCTCGTCGCGTTATCACCGGGCAAGATCGACCCTTGAATTGCTCCATTTACAGCGAAGTTGATCGTTTCTGGACAGTTATTCCGGATCACATAATGGCGGGATGGAACAGACTGTGCCAGAGCCGCCGATGCCAGCGATGCCCAGAAAACGAGAGCGAAGGAGTCTCCGAAATGCATGGTACCCTATCCTCTTAGTTCGGTTATGGATTCGCCTCTCAAGGATAGGTATTTATAACATATCACTGTTTCTAAATGGATATGGATGCAACACCTGTGCTGGAGATCAGACGGACTGTACTAGCCGTGGGGGAAACGGCAACGGCCAAAAAAACGCGGAAAAGGATTAGCTCGTAAGGCAGAGTCAAATTCGAAAGTCCTCCGCTTGCATTTGTACAAAAGGATGAAAAGCTCCTCACCCAAGTCGTCAATCGGTTCAATGCGGACGCATGCTGGCGAAGAGATGGTGTTGCTTGGCTCAGCTTATTACTCGACGAAAAGACCCAAACGAAGGAGGGCCGTACACGGTGATAAAAGTTGCCACATCGAGCGTAGTCTATTTTTATTGTCCGACAGACCCGTGTTGAAGCTTGAACGCCTTTGTAGTCGGCGATATGACCACATCATCTTAACAATTACAATGGCCGGTGGAACCGCGACTGAGATTGATCCACTGTTCACAGTAGGGACGGAAGCAGCTAGGGTGCAAATATGCGGTTCAGAAACCCATGACCGACTTACATCCATGTTACGACGTAAGGGCTTACCTAGGGCCAGTTTAACACTCCCTCCGTTGACTGAAACACGAACTTCTGGTCATACAAGGCTACATGTCCGGTTTCAAGTCTTGAGAGACAACGGTTTGACGAACGGAGCACGCTCTGTCTGGCGGACTTTTGGTTATAAGATGGCCCAGGATCCCCGCGTATATCATTCGAGCGTCGTTGGCAGATTCCTCAAGATGTAAGAACTTCTGATACGCTTTGCAAGGTCCGAGTTCTGAAATCTTTCAGGAAGCTCTTGAGATAACGCAATCGCACCAGCGTTGTTGAACACATCGGCAGAATTTTTCGCATTTTATTTGGTATTAGCAAACAATCCCAGTGTTAAGTACTGTTTTACCATCGTCATCAGTGCTGCACCTTTATTCCCATTCCCTTCGTTAATATCTCTCAACATTTTAAAAGGCGACTATGATGCTCCTATCAGCTGCATTCGAACACTCATTGGAATGGAACCTGCTTCGGGAAACTTGAATGGCTATCCGCACTGTCTCCTGTGAGGAATGGATGAAATCAAATTTTGCCTCCATCTCAGTACCAACTGGTGCCAAATCAACGGAACCAAATCTGGCGTTAAATAAGCCTAGCATATCGTGTGCTTCGATTTCAAAACGCCCACATGGCGTATAGGTCTTCGTTCTCCGTCTTGGTAGCGAACGAGGAATGCGCGTTACCCCAGTTTCAATGGTTAAACCTCTATAAAACTGGCAATACTTGGGTGGACGAAGGTCTTCAATCTTTTGAGAGCATCCAATCACCTGGTGCCCAACAATGCCGAAGCTCTTGTGGACCATTTCACTATTGTTTTACTTCATCGTCCTCCACGCCACCTCAGCTCTAGCAGCCGATATATGCGTTTCGACTTCGAAATTCTGCTCCGGGTCGTTTGGATGCTGCATCAACATCCCGGAACGCACATGCTGCACATGGCCTGCGGCATACGGAGCTTCCGTCAGCTTTTCGAGGATGCCCATGACGGACTTTTCGCGTGGAAGGGGATACAGCGATCTTTGCGTGACGCGGACTTTGGACGCTGGAGCTTCTACAGGTTACGTTTGTATGTAGTTTGCAGTTTTCCTTTCAGAGTCTAGACTGATGATGTGTTCGGTGGGGTGATTAGGTGCAACTGCCGAATCTATCGGTCGCTGGGCGGCCGCAAACTGGGTTCGCGACAACACGACCTTCCCTCTCGCTGACTCTGATGCTTCCGAACGTGCTTGCATACTTCCTAACGTCGTTGGATTCACTACGGAGGATGGGAAGGAGCACCGCGTCCGAGTTCCCGATGGCAAATTCGACCAAGTCCATGCCCTCCTCATGCAGAAGAAGTTCAATGATCTTTTGAAATTGGAGCCGATCGATTAGAAGTATCGCGAGGAACTCTTTTCTCGGTATGTAATCATTTTCAAGTATGGGAAAGAGCGAATCTGACATGAATATTAAGACGGTCCTCCTCCCAAGACGTACATGGACTTTTTCACCTATCCCAGAGTAAGTAACCGAGACCTACGAAGGACTCTACGGACTGTGATGCACTGCTTCCATTTCTCTGCCGACCACCTGCTTCCGTGCTCTTGTGTTGTGTACTCGGTCTCGAGTAGTACAGCGTATACTCTTGGAGAGGTTGTTGATGTCAGTTCCGAGTTTTCATTTCTGACAATTAGCATCTGTAGTTTGACAAAGCTGCCCCGTCTCTCTTCTCCCTTTAGCACCGCCTAAATCTGACAACCGACCCGTCCGTTGAATTTGCAATCATCAGGAAGGTGGTAAGATCGGCCATGAGGCAGACGCTCCGGAACGAGGCTACGGCGAAAATTGAAAACTCGTCGGGTGAGAGTGAGATTGATGAGGCGCTGGAAAAAAAGAATTCGATTCGGATATCTAGTTGAGAAAATCAGTCGCGAGGAAGAGCAAGATCGACAGAGCCATGGCCGACGAATTAGATGAGCGAGTTCAACAAGGAAATAGCTATGGGTGTTTCTATTGGTTGGATGACCATAAACACAGCTTCGGCGCCACCTTGTGTTCAGTGGGATCCTCAAGTTTCAATCGCACTATGACTGACAGAGCAGACGTACAACCAACATGGACTGTAACTATCTCACAGCATTACTTGAACTGGAGCTGGCGCCAATATCGTCTCAGACTGTTCAAGGCAAATCTGAGTATACATTTCATTCACAGCGAAGCGCAAAGGATCTTCTTCAAGTGCTGCAGGGTCTTGTCCTGCGCCAAAGCCAATGGAAAGCTCATGGCTAGCCGACGATATCTTCATCCTGATTGACTAGAGCCCGAAGCAATTCCCCAGCCCAGATCACTTAGTACGGTTGGGCGGTAGCGGAAGGGCATCCAGCACACTCTGGATGATTAACTGACTGGACCGCACGCAGCACATCCTGGAACCCCTCGTAAGTCCCTGCCCTATCCCAGGCGGCCATAGAGCGATTGACTATGTAGGCACTGAATACCGCCAATCGTCTGAAGAAGGAATGCCGTGATCCTTTGTATACTATACTGTACTACTGAATGCCGAACAAGCTTTGCATGATAGTTACGACGAACTGTAAGTCGGAACGTTACTTTCTAACAACGATATAGGTCTGGGATGAGGCACGAGGGAAAAGCTAGATTGTCCCGCTTTTTGTCTAGAAACTCCAATCGAACTGAACCCCTACACCCACGTCGCCGCGTGGGCCGACAACGAGGACGACATCCGCAGAACCTTCTTCAGAGAAGTAAGCAACCAGAATTATGATGTGCTGGCGAACGACATGACGACGGGGGTGCCTACCTGCTTTGGCGTGGAGGGCTCTGTGGCCCGTGATTATGAGAGTGGCGAGAACGGCCTTGCCGAGTGCGGGCGCGCTGAGCTCTACATGAGGAAGAGGCAACGTCAACGAAATCAGAATGAGTTCCATGCTCCAACGAGAAGATTAATGCGCACTCATTATTGGAATGAGAGGTGGGTCAAACTGGAGATGAGGGTCGTAAGGGATGAAAGGTTACGGCTTTATATGTAGTTGTGCAGACGGCGTGCGTGTCCTCACTCAGTGCTTGAGGCAAATAGTGTGAAAAGGCACTAGCCTTCTCCGGGTTCAAGAAAACGCTTGTGTCGCATGGAGGACCGATAAGGGAGGGATGCCTTGGCGTCTATCGAAGATCATAGACGCACAGTGAAAGCACAACTTGATCATTCTATTTCGATCAGAGACGCCTACCATGCATTCGGACGGAAAGAATTGCCTGAGACTGTGATTTAATAAACTCCTATTTGCAGTTTATGAGATGCGTTGCTGAGTATGCGACTTGCCTATGTGGTGAGTTGACGTGAAACGAGGAGCAGAAAAAGTAAATGGACTTGAGTTAGTGATATTGGGCAGACCAGAAATGCGCCTTTCATAGCGCCTAGCTCATGTCGGCAGCCCAGGAATCGAGACCAACAGATAAGACTCCAAGCTGCCGGCCGTCTGTGAAGATGCAGCAAGATTTCTGAGGAAACAGCCCAGATGAAAGCTCGCAAGACAGTCGCAACAGTGCTTCAAAGAGGTCCTATTTGAGAGTGAGCCTGGATGTCAGAATTAGCTATACGGTGAAAGTCACGAGACATGCGGACGCGACACCGCGAATCGTCATGTGCATTCGCGAACACAGTGCACATGACACCACCCTGTTGGAACCATATCATGCACGTCGTTCATCTCCGCGCCTTTTACTTTGTGGCTATCACACATGGATCAATTATCATCAAGAACAAAGCGGTCATGAATGTCACTGTCCACCTGCCACCAAGCAAAGAGAAATAGAACCCCGCTCTAATAAAAGGCGTCCGATCAGGGAGATACGCTCATCCTCAGCTCTCATGGCGCCTTTTCAAATCGCACTGGAGCGGATCCTGTGTGGGAAGAGATGCTTTAGTACTCTGGTTATCTGCACTTGCTATGCATTCGGGTTGGAGGAAACGAAACGACCTCAGAAAGGCAATTGGAAACACGAGATCGACGTGTAATTATGCTATTTCTCCTCCGGCCTTCGTCAGTCCTCACGTCCTCGGCAAGTTGGCGGCCCTTATCTTTCTCATGACTGAATATATGCGCTCACCAAATGATGGCGGAAACTCCACACGCTTGTGAAAAAAACTCTGTCCAGGCCCAGCGTCCAACCGCTGACATATTCTGCTTCTTTTCTAAGGTTTTTCACACCGGTGCATCGTTTGCCGGTCACTGGCGGATAGATCACTCGACAAAATTCATCTAATGAGGGCTGGCATGACGTCCCTCCATTCCAATGGTCGCTGATATGGATCTCATCTTAAATTTCGGTTAGACGCAGCACTGTCTCACAACCAGCTCTTGGATGCGTTGGAATTTGGTTTTTTTCTTATGACTTCATTCCAGGTTCTTTGAATTCAGAGCAGTCAACGGGATGCTCACTATGTGGCCGATATCTCTCTTGAAGCACGTAACGGGAGCAAGTTTTGCCAAGGTTCCACAGCGGTGGGGCACAGTCGTGGAGAAGCTGCGCATTGCTTCCATACGAGCACAAGGCCTAGCTGTTGCGTAACCATGAATTATGTGCTATGTAAATCTGGCCAAATGGGGAGCTCCAACTTGCGCTTCTTCTATTCAGGACAACTTGGGAACATCATGATGATCGTGTGTGCATCCTCTTCACCCAATCATTGTTATTGCTGCCTTGGCATCTTACGTCGTCCCTCTCTCCACGCTCATAAAAGGGGGGATTGTTTTATCCTGCGTCGCTGAGAGCGATCATACGGAAATGGTGCGTGGCGTTATATTTCATCAACATTTTCATCAAGTTAAGCATTGTCTTGGATCCATAGTTGATCTGGCGTGGTTAAGCAGAAACCATGAAGATGCTTAAAAGACAATAGGCTATTTACGGAACGGATATCCGTCGTATTTGGCAAGATGAGGTAACGGCTACATGACCCGTGCCATCATTGACCTGTACCAAGAACTGGGGAGTCCTTCTTTTCATATCATATGACTCTGAGCGGCCTTCGATGGCAAAACGATGATCAAGCAACAGAAGACTTGCGATGGTGCAATTGTATTATGTTGGTGTAGGACATCACTCTAATCCGCGGATGACCAAGGCCCCTTCAATGATATCAATGACAGACATGACTGCGAAGGTGTCAATGGTCGCCTTGTGTTGTTTGTGGCTTGCATGATTGTTGCCTAGAAGAGATTTGCCCGCGAAGCATCCACGGTCGGGCGAGGAGATGCAGATGCTTGGGAAGCTAAGCGAATGGTGGAGACGCCACTCCATTTTTGATCTGGATGGCGTTCGAATGGCTAGGGGCGTGGAATGACGGAGAATCGGCAACGCCTCGGGCTTTTGGTTATCTGTGGCTGGAGCGTCGCGCATAGGCTAAAATGGTGTCAGAAAGAAGTTGGTATGTGTCTAGGTTGCTTCCTCGAGCGGAGTGGATGCGGGGATAGACAACATTGAGCGAAGAAGTTCACACCATTAGTAGATGGTTGATGGTTCCTTTTGCCGTCCGGATGGGCCGGAGTTGCCATTCGGCGCCGGGGATTGATAAGGTGAGAATGGCGGACACCGATCTTATCTGTGAGACCCCCTCGATCGTGCACCAGACTGATCACGCGCACGGAAAGGAGGTCTCGGCACGCAACGAGGCTGATGCCAGATCGGGCCATCCAGATCTCTGTTTATTGCTGTCACTTCCTCCTACCACCGCCGCCGTTCTTTGTAACTGCTGCACCCTTTCCATCTGATGAACCACGGCCTCGCATATCCACAACACCTCCTCGACTCACTCGCCGTTGTTCCTGCCGTCGACCAGAGCACAGACGCAGACCACCCAGTTCGCGTGCTCCCGCTGTCAACTTTCGCTACCCTTCATCTCAACCACATTCTCACTCACCCGCCTGACCACGTCCTCTTCCCATTCCTGCACGGTCTTGAGGGTGAAAATGAGGCACAAAACACGTTTTTCTCGGGCAGCAGCGTCCGCGTACCGGCCTACAGGGGTCTGGTGTGGGTCGTGTGCGAGGAAGACCTCGAAGCCGACAGAAAGCGTTATGCACGTTCCCTCGCGGCGCTCCGACGAAGGAAGGACCCTTTCTCTGCTTCTCCGTCGGAAGACAGCGAGATGGACAGCGACTCGAGCGAGTACTATGACGATGACGACGATGGCGATGTTGATATTGAGGACGACGACGACGATAGCTCCGAAGAGCCGTTCCCCCCTGAACAACAGCAATCACAGCACCACCAGCACCACCAGCGGACTTTTGAGTCCGGTGCGGTAGCACTTTTACCGATGGACATTGACGGAGAAGCGGACGTCGAGGGCGACGGCATTCGCGTCGTTCTCGAAGATGGAAAGAAGCACATGCACCCCGTCGTTCAACGCCTCAATCATATCCAGATTCAGACCTCGAACCTTTCTACGTTTTCTAGAACCGACCCAGACACCGCTAGGTGAGCCCTTTCGCTTCGCCTTGTTCTCCAGATGCTCAGTCTGCTCGCTTTTCTTTTCTTTTTTTTTTTTTTTTTTTGCCGTCCAGTCCTAGTCTCATGACAGACTCGGCCAGCATGAGCGACATCTCGGCTTCTCTTCCCTCAACCCCTTCTCCAGACTTTACCCCGGAAAGGTAAGCTCAGAACCCCGACCTTCGCGATTAATGAACTAGTTACCATCAGTGTCGCTGACACTTCCTTTGTTTACTTCTGCCTTTCTCATCTTACTCTGTGACAGCACCGTCAACGCCACAACTCGCGTTCCCTCGAACTCGAGGTCAGCATATGCACTGGACAAGGATAGAGAAGCATCGGACCTTGCACTCTTAACCTGCACATTTCGGCCCAGCGAGATCATACGTCCGATTCCCAAAGCGACCGGTGTTATTAACGCCAATGGCGTACAGACAACGGCGACCTCACAGGACCCTGAACCTGCAGGTTGGGAGTTTGTACCGGCCCGTGTGCCGGATGGGATCTCCCTAAGGAACTTTGGCATTCAAGTCGTCAGTACCTTCTCCGTCCCGCTCTTGCGAAAGAAAGTCGTTGAACTTGCATGTCATGTCGTTTGTCTCTTTGAATTGGCGCAAATTTAGCCCATATATGCGACCCTTTCCGACATAGTGGTGTATTCGCCCAAGGGTGCGACGCCTGCCGCCATCGCACTTGCACGGAGGCTGCAGGAGGCTGTCGACAGGAAGCGAGAGGAGCGCATGCACAATGCCGGGTCGAAGAAGAAACCGCAACCGCCTACACTCGCGCAAGACGGCCACGAGCTGCTCAGGTACAATGTTTTTGTCCTCGATGCTGACCAGGAAGCGATGGGGAGAGAGGTGCCACATCTTATGATGCGATTGTGCAAGGATGGTGTGCCCGGCGGCACGCCTCCGCAGGTTCCCGCTTATGTATCCAAGGCAGCCGGTCTTGGTCGTGACCCCACGACGGTTTTGACTGGTGTGCACACGGATCGGACAGATGGACACGTAGACATGATGGAGCTCGATGTCGAGGTGCAGCAACATCCCGTGCACGCCGTCTCCGAGCCCAACACCGTCAACTTTGCTCAGCGCGAGAAGGAAGAGATGCGCGATTTGACCAAAGCATCGGAGATCATCACCGTGTTCCCGACGGGCGCGACGACTCCGCCGCCGGATCGTGCGTTTGGGGACGTCGAGCTGTCGACGACGAACGCACATTGGGACCCTCATCTTGGGCAGGTGTTTTTGGGCAATTCGGAGGATGTGCCGCGGAGCAGAGCGAGGCGGAGGAGGGGCCCTCAGCGCGAGAAGGACCAGGGAGACTTGGAGGGTGAAGACCCGTTCTATTCGTCGAGCAACGATCCCGCGCAAGGTTTTGGGTATGATATATGCATCGAGTGCATTGACATGCCCATCTTCCCCACTGCGTCGGACTTGCGCGTTATCGAGGAACACCTCGAGACGCTGGATCTCATGTGGGTCGAGCGATGTCTGCAGCAGCGACAGGCGACCGAAGAAGATGGGTATCCTTCGTTTGCGGACATCCCCCCGCGCCCGGCGCCGAATGCAAACTCTGTGATACACTTTTCGCTGCCGAGCAGTCCTGCAAATAACCAGCTGACGACGACGAGTCTCATGGCCGTAATCAAGTTCTTCGAAAAATGGCTCAAGCCAGTATCAAGACCTGTTGCAGTTGCTTCCGCGCCCACACCCCCTCAGCTTCAGCCGACGGCTAGTGGTGACGCCAGCGGTGTTGGAAATGGCTCGTCTGCGCGGAGGTGGTCCTCCGTCGCATCGATGCTCCCCGCGTTCCCAACCTTCTCGGGCTTTGCATCGTCTTTGACTTCGGAACCTACTCAGGCGCCTGCTCCTCCGCCGAGTCTGGCGCCAATGGCCAATGTGCCACCTCCGCGCACTAGGTCGTTCACTTCTCCGGTGCTGTCGTCGTCCGCTCCACCCGCTCTCAACTCGACGTCGTCATCCGACGTGAATCCGTTCCACGCCGCAACGTCGACGCCCTCACCCTTCTCGTCGTCTCCCTCATCCTATTCTTCGTCTGGATCTTTCGGCCAACACGAGCACCATGATCATCACCACCAACAGAATCATCAACATCGCCGCCTCGTGCCCTCAACCTGCCAGACACGCCCTCTCAAGATCCTGCTATACTCCGCGGACGGATACACCGAGTCGTCTGTTCCCGCGTTGAGCCTCCTCATGGCGATGCGCGGACTCACGTTGCCAGAGGCGTACCTCGAGCTTCAAGTCGTCAAGCGCCGCAGCTTCTTTGTCTATCAGACGGATTTGGGCGTGTTGAGGAGGATTGAAGGACGGGTGAGGGAGGAGAGGGAGCGCGAGCGGGAGAGGGAGAGGGAAAGAGAAAGGGAGAGGGAGAAGCAGGTCGCAAGGAGGTTGTTTGGGCCTGGTGCTGCGGCGAGACAGGGTAGTTGGCACGCGGGCATGTCGAGCTCGCACCTGGTGGCTGCTGCTGCTGCTCCGACGTCGGCGGACTCTTCGCGTTTGCCGTCGTCGACCGTTATTGGGCGGCCTGCGGCGAAATCCGTTTCGTTTGCGCAGCTCCCGCGGCCACACCTTGTTTTGAAGCCACAAGAGCAGGCGAATGATACCAAGCATGAGGGAAAGGACAAGAACACGGAAGGGAAAGCCCATGAGGATAATTTGCCAACTCCGCCTATTATGGTGCCGTCACAGATGGAGAGGGACGGAAGTGGTCACAGCATTGGTGGCATGAACGGCGTTGGCGGGGCGAACGGCAGCAGCAGCAGTGCGCCTGCGTCGGTCACGTTCGACACTGCCAATACGAACGGGAGCAGTGGCATGCTCAAGACGCGGCCAAGGGCAATGACAAGCCCATGGCTTCCGAGCTTGTTCTCGGGCGACCACCTCTCCTGGTTCAACGATCCGCGTTTTGATGGGAGCTTCCCAAGCAGGGTGTTACCTTTTCTGTATCTGGGGAATCTGTAAGTGTCCGCACGCCAGCACTTCCGGGTGGTGACAGTTTGATCTGATTTTGAAAAAAAAATTTTTTTGCTTCCGTTCACCCAGAAACCACGCATCGAACGTCTATATGCTGCACGCGCTCGGTATTACGCATGTCGTATCTGTTGGGGAGTGCGCGCTCGTCCCGCCGCCGCATCACCTACAAGGACACCATCACTCTGCGGCGCCGTCTTCATGCTCGCCCCCGGCTTCGCCGTTCCGCACCGGCCCGAATGCATTCTACGTGCATGGCAAGGGTGGCGGGCACGGCTCGCTGTGGTATGAGGAACGCGAGGGCCGGATCAAGGTGCTCGACATCAAAGGCGTGTGTGACGACGGGATCGACACGCTCGAGCCACAGTTGGAGCCGATCTGCGAGTGGATAGACAAGGCGAGGATGGAAGGTGGTCAGGTGTTGGTGCACTGCCGCGTCGGCGTGTCGAGGAGCGCAACTGTCACTGTGAGTTTGGCTTCCTGGTGAACATCGTGCAAATCTGATCGCTCTGTCAATCCCCGAACAGATTGCCTATGTGATGAAGCACCTCGGTCTTCCGCTGGTGGACGCTTATTTGATCGTGCGTTCGCGGAGGTTGTCGGTGCTGATCCAGCCGAATATGCGCCTGCTGTACAACCTTTGCGGATGGGAGATTAAGCTTGCGAAGGAGCGCGCCGGAGAAGACGAAGGAAGTCTGAGGAAGGAGCTCGCGCGGACGCTGACGTGGCCGTATTTGGCCAAGGAGGTTCATGCTCTGAACGAGAAATACCTCCGCTAGAAAATGACCGCTCTCCTACACCCATCCTATGCTTCTCGGTTTCTCTTCTTTCCGTTTCCCCCGCCTCCGGTCAAATTCCACTCTCGACTCTAACCTCGTGGCCTTGCGTGTGCATTTGCCGCGCGCCGGGAGCAGGACTAGACTCTGGATCGCAACCGCGTCTCTGTACTAATTGACCAATCAAAGTCCCACCGATTCTAGAACATCTGGTCGGGCATCGCATTCGTCTGGAGAGGAGCTGTTTTCGAGATCGACGCAAGATTAATGCCGACGTCGCCTTAGCCAGAAACACGTTCTGAAAGCGTCGTCTTTGTAGTCATGGGTAGCTCTATGTCAATCGCATGTTCGCATTACCGCATCTCCTTGTTCTCAGTATACTTTTTCTTTTCCTCCATGTACACGTTCGTTTTCACAGTTATAATGTGCACCTACTATATAGATATCTGTTGTGTGCCCTCGACTATGCGTGACATTGTATAATATTTGGCCAAGATTCCAAACGACCTTCCCTTGGTCATTGCATGGAGGTGATTTATCATCTTGAGGGCAGGCTCAAATCGTCTCCTGGGGGTGTATAATGAGCTTCACTCCCGAGACGCCATTTGCTTTCATTCTCTCCAAACCGGCTTTGATCCCATTCAAACCACCTGGTACTACTTCGACTCTGTTAGGCTGTCATGATAGGCTTGAGCATTTAACTCAGAGGCAGAACAGATGAAAGCGCGTACTTGGATAGAACCGTCTGCCAATAGATCAGTAAATTTGTTGTACACCTTGAGACCTAATTCACGAGTATGGGGGAGGTAGAAGGATGCGAAGACATAGTGTATCGTTTTGTCGCTCGATGGGTTCTTGACCGCACAGAATTCTGGGCCGGCTGCAACAGTGAGCATGTCGCCTCCAGGCGCCAGCAAGTCATACGCCACGTTCTGAGTTTCTGGCGTCATGACTGTGTCATGGACAAGCTTGACCGGATTCTTGGTGATCTTCAAAACCTCTTCTGCGAGTGACGACGTGAGGTGGCGGTCGATGACGTGAGTTGCACCTAGCGACTTGAGATATTCCTCATGTTTCAGCGAGGCTGTGGTGATGATGGGTGAGAATCCGGAGAGTCGGCCAAGCTGTATGGCTGTTGGGATGGAAAGGCGGGTGAGAATTAGGTAAATACGCGTAATGTGGGTCTTACCATATTGACCAACAGAAGTCGCGCCTCCGAGAACGACGAAAGGCTGGCCTGCCTGCTGGCCTCTGGCCTCTGGCTCGAGCGGCAGGGGGAACCCAGCACCATACGGCTTGTCATTGAACATGGAGATGAATGCGGTAGCAAACGTGACTGGGATAGAGGCAGCCTGGTCGAATGAGATGCTATCCGGAATCTGTCATTCCGCATTAAATCATTTCCTAAAAAGAAAGCCGTTTGGCAGAGAAGTGCAGTACCTTTGCAGCATGGTCAGCTTGGACCAAGTTGTACTGCTGGAAGCCACCTTTCGTGACTGACAAATTGCACGCATAAAAACTAGAGACACGAAGAGTCGGTTGCCGTCAAATATGACTGAAAGAAATCTTCGTACATTCTATCGCCCTTGACGAATCTGCTGACACCTTCCCCGACTTCCTCGACGATACCAGCGGCATCTATACCTAGGATCGTCGGGAACTCCTTTACAATGACACCCCATTCTTGGACTCTCCAGTCCATGGGATTGAGTGCGGCAGATTCTATCTTGACGAGGACCTCGCCTGTGCCAGGCTTGGGAGTTTCATTATCTCCCAGGACGAAACGTCCTTTTCTAGATTCGAGAAAGAGGGCTTTGTGCTGTTTGCTGGGCATGACGAGAGTGAGGACTGAGTATACGTCCCAGTTTCGAGTCCTCGTATTGTTTTTATGCCCACCGAAGAGCATTGGTCTGGTTTAGTACTCGAATCAAATAACTGAGGAGATAACAGCGCAAAGAGGCACGGCTGTTGGGTGACGTTGCCTTATGCTCTCTCATTCCTGACTGGCCTCGCAGTCAAGCCGGAGGAAGACGTGGTCTATGACATGCCTTTTTACCAAAAGACTTATGTCATGATACACCATTTTGACCGTAATACCCGACACCAGCAGCAGGTGATATATTCCGGCATTATTTATAACTCAACTTGCTCATATCGCATATACAGTAGCTATAGTACATGATACAATTCATCCATCAACGGGAGTCTGTAGCCGCCGACTTGTCTTTCTCCGCCCGGGTGAGAAGCAAAATCACTGTCCATGGGTTTCCACCCAAGACACATCACTCGGGACCCTAAGTTCCCACTGAGCTTCCAGCTCGACTTTCTCATCAGGTCCAAGGCTGAGCTTCCACTTGAATCTACCGTCCTTTTTCGTTTGCGAAATTAGGCTAGTGTTCCACATGACTTTCGCTTGCTTGCTGGCATTTGGCACCATCACCGAACCGTTACTCTTATCGTTGCCATCTGGGTGAAGCAATTTCACCCTGGTGGAGACCTCTTGCTCGGGCTCTACGTCGTTCAAGCCCTCCGGCTTCTGTATAGTAAGGCGAGCGCGTTTATCTTTAATTGTGGGGATATGGTCATGGACTATGAGTTCAGGGATCGCAAACGTGTGCTTGTTGTGGACCGTGATTTTCCTCGTGAACACCATGATAGTTGTGGCCTTGGAGGACGAAATATCGGTATGTTGTGTTGTTTGGGTGGTCTGCGTGTACGAAACTTTGACCAGGGGGTCAGCGCCAAGAGTGCAGAGAAAGCTTCCACCATCTGCCACATCCTAAAACAGAGACTCTGAGCTGGAGAATCCACAAGAACAGGTCAGGAAAACTATGATACCCCTATGCAATCAGTAGAGACTGTTTCATCGTTCAAAACGACGTTGACTGAACCCTCGAGAAGTTGGTATTCACTGCTGTTCTTGACCCGACACTGATAAAGCAAACAAGGATTGTGATCACTGTGCTGCAGATGGGAAAACTCAGTTGAGGTACTCACCTGTAAATAGACAGACCGGTCGGACCTTGGTGCAACGGCGTAGGACAGAGTAGCTTCTAATGGAACAACCGCCAACAAGACTTGGCGTTCCAAGCCATCCGTCAGGATAGTGCGCTTTCCGTCCAAAGTAAACGACTTCATGGCAAGAGTATGATTTACGGGCGATATAGGCAGAGTTGTCACTGTCGCCATCGCCTTTGTTTTCATCATGTTCGTGTCAATGCCTTTATCTTTGTTCATATCTCGAGACTTCCCGGGCAATTGCTCCTCAGGCTGCTTCTCCTTTGCTGTAGCTGGAGAACCGACATCGCTACATGCGTCAAGGCTAGGAGCTGCGCTGGGTACTTGGGATGTTGGTATAGGGGCCCAAGCTGCAGGAGCAGGAAGAGCTGCTGCCGTTGTGCTAAAGGCCGGCGCGGCAGCAGCCTGAGCCAGTGCCCAGTTGTCCCAAGCCGCGGCAGGGCTAGGACTTACGGGGACTGGGGCACTCCAGTCCGTGTCAAGCAAGCCAGTGCCTGTGGGCAGAGGCGGCAACGGTGGAATCGGAGGCGGCAAAGGTGCGGCACCCGAAGTGGAAGTAGAGAAGGGTATCCACGAAGAGGATGCGGGGACGGGAGCGGGACAATACTTGTTTCTGCCCTGGTCAGGCACTTCGGTGGCGGGTTTGATGGTCGTATTCATGAGTCCTAGAATCATTGTATCGTCGGGATCCATGGAAAGTTTGAGAGAGACGTTCTTCCAATCTTCACCTGTTGACTGAGAGATGCGAGCATAGTAATGTAGGGTGACCTTTGTGGATGGTTGGCCGCTTTCGGAAGTCGATGTGTGAAGTTCGTACAATGGTGTCCAGGACGTAGTACGGGTAACTCCTATAGAGGGCTCACAATCAGTCCAACCAAGCAGGGCAGAGCAACCTCCTCTTACGATAGGTGATCTTCAGTTCCCGAGTGCAGCCTTCATCTGCGTCCAGAGTCACCGCGACTGAGCCATCATTGGGCTTTCGTCCTGCCTCTTCGATCTGTCCTTCTACTTGGGTGATCTCCTCACAGAGCTTCTCGTACTAGGACAATAGGAACAAGATCAAGCAAGGGAGCTAACATCTTACTTACACGTTTGATGCTTGCCTGGCTCTCCGTCCTGAATTCATCCAACAGGTCGAATCCCGTCCGATTCGCATTGTTGTCGCCCAGCTTCTGGGCGTAATCGTAAAGAGCTGACCATTCAGTAGATGCGACCCATTTTTCGTTGTCTAGGCTGTGTTTCTTCGCTTTGAGGAGCCGAAGCTTTTCGGTATGCGAGCCAGAGGTGGTCTTGTAACGAGACCCATCCGTGCTGACAACATCGAGGAGCCTGACCACCTGGTCAAAGCCGGATACCCTGACCGAAGAAGCGACGATTGAACTCGGGAGGTTCTTGATCTCCACTTTATTCTGTCCTTGCTGAACACCCAGAAATACCGTCAGCAATATGTGACGAGGCAAATGAAGGCAGCAAGGAAGAACCTTGAGTTGCACGGGGAACTGGCGTACAATCTCTGCGCCTCTGAATTGATACACATTAACAGACTGGACTGGGAGGTCCGAAGCAAACAAGGTACAAAGGTGCGCCATTGAACAGTAAAGCTCGGAGGGAGGTTATCCTTCATGGAGAATTCCAAGGGTGCATCGCCTTTAAACCTGATAAGGCGCTCCGATGACAGCGGCGGCAAGTGGACTCACATTGTGGAGATGAATGTATATGGAAGGGAGTCACGTATGTGCGGGGTCACGAGACTCATTCGGGAACAACAGAGGATCTAATGTCTGTTGCGCCACATTCCCTTATCTTGAACAGGTTGCCAGGCTGGACTAAATGGTATAGAACAGCGAGGCTGCATTCCCGCTTTCAGTCGGAATCCGGATCTTCAAGTTTCAAGTCTTGAAGCTTGAGGCCTTGAGGTCTTGGAGTCTATGCACCGGAGTGAAGTTGCCAACCTTTTTGCAGGGCGCTGGTTTTCCTGGCGTTAGTGACGGCATGTAAGGTAAGTACAGTTTAGTAGGGAGTGTGTTGTAAGTTATGACTACTAATCGACGACCGCACGGTGAACTGAGAATTACTTCCGTTGCGGGATGTTGCGCCCTGACAAGCACAGATACTATTAAGGTAGGCCTCAGACAAAACCCGCCACGTCACATGATCAAAAGCATTACAAAAGCATTACTTTACCACTGATCCTCGAATAACTTGTTTTAAACTCGACTTGAAGGAAAATGGCTTCACAAAGTTATGGAGAAATTGATATACAAGAAAATTGTGTAGCAGATTTGGATTAAACGACTGTTCGAAGGAGTTATTTCATTATCAGTTGTGCAAGATTGGAATCTCTGTTGATCATGTGGCAATTTACAGCAACACTCCTCCAGAAATGGGACATACAAAGGCATGGGAATGGCAAGTCACAGCACGATTACCAAATGTGAAGAGGAAGAGAGAAAGAGAAGAAGCTGACAAGGAAAACCAAGTGTTAGAAACTACAACATGTCCTCAGTCACATGGTGAGCATAGCAACTGAGGATGGTGATGCCCACTATCGCATCTTCTGTAGTGTCATTATGTAATCCTATGAATCCGCTGCCAGAGAGGACATATTTAATGTTCTTGACTGACATACATGTGATTCCTATCACAGAATGGTCATAGCACATAACGTGGCGGGTTTTGTCTGTGTTACGATTTCAACGCCAATCGTTATCTTGACAACAGACATGTGATCCAACAATCACCTGACAAGACATGTGATACAAATGCCTACAGGACAACATGAGAAGTGAAGCCGTACTTTAGTCCAGACAACGGAATAGGGTAGAGGGTTCTACATAACATGAGGATAGTGTATGTATATCGTGGTCCGTGCTCGAGAATCACAGCATATAAATAGCTAGAATGTACGTAGTAGAACTCAGCTTCGAGCTGGCTAGTAAATAGCATTCTTCTCCCCACCTCTTACTCTCTGAGATAGTTAGAGTGACCTGTGCACAGATTTGGTTTTGCATAGCAAAAGCTCGAAGCTCCTCACTGTGCACCTCACTGCTCTTAGCTCTCCACTGCCCTTCCTTCATTGCCCGATGGCCCCAAGTGCCATGCGACCAAAGGAACCCACTGCATCGTCATACCTTTTTTCTCCAAACCATTACTAACCTCTTCAAACAACAATCCCCATTCCCTACCCCGCGCCAACCTATATTCTGATCTCTATCTGTGGTCCTTGTTCATTGCATTTGGAAGTGCAAGAGGACTAAGGGTAACGTTGAGTCCGACCCTGTCTGAATCGAACATCAAAAGGCTGTGCTAGAGTGATCTTCGGAGAGCCCTACCGTGCGTTTGACCAGGTAGTTTGTTGACCTGGGACGTACCAAAGCAAGAGAGATCAGAGGACTCGGACATGTGGATAGTCCCCACCCTTCGACCAACCCTTCAAACACGCCCTTGAAAGTCGTTGTCGGGGATGTGTATTGACCTGAAACAAGAAAGGAGTTGCCAGACTGCTGGGACTTCTGATGACGAAACCTTCCTTGACTGCTGTTTGGGGCATCCTTGTAGTTACGAGGATTTGAGCCGACCCTTCCGCAGTTTAATAGGCACCCTCCACCTTTTCTTGGACCCAACCAAAGCAGGAGTCGATGGTCGTGCACTGCCTGCATGGTACTAATCGACTATTCTATTGGACGAAATCACCAAGTCACCAACCTTTCCTCCTTCCACACACGAATCCGCTGCAATCCCCTTTACCGAAGCTATATCGGCTACACACTCATCTGAAAGAACCTTCACCTCCGAAACCGAGTAGTTGAGGTCGAATACGAATATTGGACCAACTACTACCCTAACCTATCTCCGCGACACATTCCTGGTAACTTTATCTGGGACGAAGACCCCCCGGAACTTTACTTTTACTCTTGAAGAGAAGCACCCGAATGACATCCATAATGGAATTCATCCCTGTGCTCTTCGCCTTCATCACAGTCGTCCTCACTACCCTCTTCGCCGCACACCCACTTGCCTTAGCTTGGGGCACCCTTTGAAACAACCCTCAACAAGCAGAACAGGTATAAAACGCGACTTGGACTTTGGTCAATGCGATCAAAGAAGAACTGGACTTGGGCAAGAAGCCCAAAAGAACGAAATCGGAACCACCGGATCCATATAAAGGGGAACCCGGCCTGATCGGAAGTTGGCTTCGACGAATGGAAGTCTACTTCGACAAAGAGGAGATCACGAACAAATGGGACATGATCACCTACGCATTGCAATGGATCACGGGAGGCAAGGCCGAACGTGCACAGAACTGGGCGGACTCTAAGCTACAGAAGTGGCTGGAGTTCAAAATGGAATTGAATGGTCGCAGGCAGGAATTCGGATATCATTCCACCTATGATGACTGGGAACATGGATGCGTTGTTATGCCGGCAACGGCTAACACTCCTGTTAGGCTAGACGAATCTTAAAGGACTCGGGCAGACTAAGTGCGAGAGCGGTTTAAGACGATGGCAAATGGAATATTAAACCTAGCGCTACTAGTACATCTGGAAGTCCTTATATATCTACAGTACTCGAGCACGGACCATGGGCTGCGCAATGCTGCGGACTACGGATAAGTAAGGTTGGGATAGGATGACTCGGAGTGACTAGGGAAAGGGGATGACTCGATGACTGCGCGCTGCGCAGCATGACTAGGGGAAGGGGATGACTCGATGACTGCGCACTGCGCAGCATGATGGGAGTGGGGGAGATAGGGGAGAAGATAAGGGAAGGAAGATAAGATAAAGAAAATGAATGGTCCGTAACATCACCCTCTCTTTAGATTCGCGTCCTCGCGAAAACCCTTAGTCCAGCTGTCCCCACCCATTGTTTTCCCAGGCGCTCATCGCGCGTGGGGCCCACATGTGAATGAGCTCCTCGTTGTAGGAGCGGATGTGGTGAAGTGTGGTGGCGAGGAGTTTGAGTCACCGGTTTTCAGTGCGAAGCGTTTCCATTGCTTTGCGAAGCGCGATGCGTTCCGCTGTTGTGGGGGCAGTCCCGTCGGGGGTCCGTCCGCTCCAAAGGTGCGTATGGATGGTCATGACATAGCGCAGGTATGCGCCGAGGGTGATGGCGAGGGGGTCCATGTAGTCTTTGGCGTCGAGGATCTTCGCCAGATTCTCAGCGTCATTCGTGATGGGGGTGGGTGCGCGGCTGTCGTCGCTGCTTTCGATGCTGATGGGGGCATTGGTGGTCATGATGTGCGTTTTCTGACCTTCTTCCCTCTTTTCGTGGTCCTTTTATCTTGCTCCATAGTCTTCTTCAGGAAACGGTCTAGAGCTTGCTGCGCATTCCCCAGTTCCTTCTCTTTGATCCATGTGTTTTCCTCATGTCCATATCCTTTCCATTTGACCAGGAATAGCGTTCCTCTTCCTTGTTTCTTTCTTTTTAGAATTTCTTCTATTTCGTACTCTTCTTCATCATTTATGATCTCAAGGGGTGGCGGCGATGGCCGTTCTTGTATCTTGAAACAGGGTCCTTTGTAGGGTGTGAGTAACGCTTCATTGAATACGGGGTGTATCAGCTGCCATGATGCTGGGAGTTCCAGGCGATATGCTGAGGCTCCTTTCTTTTCGATCACCTTGAACGGTCCGTATCGGAGTGCCGATAACTTCTTTGATGGTCGATTGACTGCGATATTGGTGGCTTCAAGCCATACTCCGTCCCCTTTTTTGTATTCACGGGCTGGTTTTCGCCTCACATCGTAATTGTCCTTGGCTCGTGTTTGCGCATACTGCAGCGCGGTGTTTGCTTCCTTCCGGATTTGGTTCATTCTCTCGACAAAGTTCTTGGCCGTGGGGTTATTCCCTTCCATTGTCTGTGGTTCTCCCTTCTAGGGGTGCATTCCATAGTTGAGGTAGAATGGTGTCTCCTTTGTTCCCTGATGTGTCTTGTCGTTGTATTGGTACTCTGCGATCGCTATCCATTCTGCCCAGTCATTCTGCAGGTTGTTTGTGAAGTTTCTAAGGAAAACTTCTGTTTCCTGATGGGATCGCTCCGCCTGTCCATCTGTTTGTGGGTGATAGGCCGTTGATAGGTTTTGCTTTGTTCCGAGCAGTTTTAGAAGCGCTGTCATGAATCGTGCTGTGAATTGGGGTCCTCGGTCACTGATGATCTTTCGTGGGATTCCATGGAGTCTCCACACGTTGTCTCGGTATAGTCGTGCGAGACCTTCTGCTGTGAGTTCGGTGTTGGTGGGAATTAGATGGATCATCTTGGTCAGGCGGTCTGTGACTGCGGCGATGGTGTTAAAGCCATTCGAGCTGGATAGCGGTCCTATAAGGTCTACTCCGATATCTTCCCATGGTTGCTGCGGGACCTCGTGCGGGTGTAGTGGTGCATGTTTCTTTTGTCAGATGATTTTGTTTCGCTGGCATGCTTCGCATCCATTGACATACTTCTTGATGTCTGTTAGCATTGATGGCCACCAATAGGTGCGGTTTATGAGTTCGTGCATGCGGTATTGTCCTAGGTGTCCTCCGATGGGTGTGTCATGGTGTTCGAACATGAAGTCTTCCTTCAGTTTGTTGTCTGGAGGAACGTAGATCTTCCCTCCTGCGTATACAATGTGGTTTTCTTCTGTGAACCAGTGTGGTTTTTCTTTCAGTCCTGTTGTTACGATTGTTTCTCTCCGTATGCATTGTCGAATTTGTTCCATTCTTGGAGTTTTGATCATCGTGATTCCTCTTGTCTGCATTGTTTTGTTATTTCCTGCTTCCCCTTTCGGTGGATGTTCGTCCTCGAACATCATAAAGTCGAAATCTTGTTCATTATTCTCTTCCAGGTGTCGGATGAATGTGGCTTCTTTGATCATTTGTATGTTGTCTTTTTCTGCTAGGTTGTCTTCATATCCCGCCATTCGTGATAGAACGTCTGCTTTTCCATTCACTTTTTCTGGCACGTGTCGTAGTTCGTAGTCATACTCTTGTAGTTTCAGATACCAGCCGGTCTGTCTCGAGTTGAGTCGTTGTGGTTTTCGGAAGTATGATAGGTTCTTGTGGTCCGTCAATATTTCGAACTTCTCTCGAGCTTCTAGGAGGTATTGTCTCCATGTCTTCAGTGCCACCATTATCGCAAGGAGTTCTTTGTCGTAGATTTCATAGTTCTGTTCCGCTGGAGTCATGCATCTTGATATGAAGGCAATTGGATGCCATAGTCCTTTCTGCTGCTGCGATAATACCGCTCCGATGGCGTATCCTGAGGCGTCCATTTCAACTCGGAATTTTCCCTCTGTTTGTGGTAGTGCTAGAATGGGTGCCGAGGTGATATGTCAGATTAGCTCCTTGAAAGCGCTTTGCTGCTTGTCTGTCCACTGGAATGTTTTGTTCCCCGTCAATTCCGTTAAAGGTTTAGCGACTTTTGCATATCCTTTGATGAACCGTCGATAAAAGTTTGTGAACCCTAAGAACTTTTGTAGTTCTTTCTTCGTTTTCGGTGTCGGCCAGGATTGTACGGCTGTAATCTTCTCCGGTTCCATTTCCACTTTCCCTTCTCCTATGATATACCCTAGTACTGGAACTTTTGATGATTCCCAGACACATTTCGGTCCTTTGATGAATAGGTCGTTCTTGTTCAGTATCTCCATGACTTCTACTGTGTTCTTTTGAAGTTCCTCTCACATTCGTCCAATGATTATAATGTCGTCCATATAGATTATGCATACTCTTCTTCGTATTTGGTCTTGGAAGAGGCTTGCCATCATTCGGCTGAAAGTGCCTGGTGCATTGCACTGTCCAAAGTACATGACTGTTGGTTCGAAGAGTCCTCTTGCTGTTAGGAAGGCTGCTTTCCATTCGTCTCCTTTTCGAATGCGAACGTTGTTGTATCCCCAGATAATGTCAATCTTGTTAAAGTACTTCGCTCCTTGTAGTACGTCAAGGAGTTCGCTGATGCGTGGTAGTGGGAACTTGTCCTTGACCATATATTTGTTTATCTCTCGATAGTCTTGGATGAGTCGTTTGCTACCATCCTTCTTGTTGTGAAAGAAACAGGGTGCCGCGTAAGGTGATTTTGAGGGGCGTATCTTCCCTGTTCTTAGTCCTTCTTCGACAAAGGCGTCTAGTTCTTCTAGCTCCTTCTGCGTTATCGGGTATACCTTGCTCGGTATCGTTTTCGGTGCGTCTTTTGTTAAGTTTATTTCGTGGTCCCACTCCTTATGGTCCGGTAGTCGATCGAAGTTCTTCTCCTTAAAGAGGTGTTTGAATCTTGTCAGATATGAAGGTATCTGAGTTCCCATCCTGTCATTGGCTGTGGTCTTCGCTGGCTCAGCCACTTTCTGTATTTTGATTGTCTGGTGGTTTATCTTGCATGTCTTGGGGCATCTGTTAAAGACAATCTCTCCCGTCCTCCATTTGATCATTGGATTGTGATAGACAAGCCAGTCGTGTCCTAGTAGCATGTCGGTTTTCCCAATGTCGAGTACAATGGCTTCCATATGCTCTTTGTGTCCTTTAATGTCGATGTGGACCTCCGCTACTCAGTCTGCTGTTTTCTGGCGGTTGGGTGATCCGTCTGCATTTATGATTGGAATCTTCTTGATTCGCCGTGTCTTTAATCCCGTTTTTGTTACTATGGCGGTATTGATGCAGGTCCTGTCTGCTCTGCTATCGACTTCTGGTGTTATCGTTGCTGTCCCTTTTTGTGTTCGTATCTTCGCTGGTACCGCGAGTTCCTTTCTTCTGGGTGGTTTGTCGCCTTGAATGGTTTTTCTTGGTGCTTCAGATCGCTTTGCAGGAATGGTGTATTTCAGAGTATGGGATGATCTACATCCTGTATCGAAGCGAGTCTGTTTCAGCTGTATGGGTCGCGATTTAGCACCTCTTAATCGGACCCTTCGACAAAACCCTCTTTGTCAGAGCTTTCTTCGTCCTTGTCTTCTTCGTCTTCTTCTCCTTCTTCTTTCACTTCTCTGACTCGGGATTTTCCCTTCTTCTTCTTTCTGCAGTTTCGTGCATAGTGTCCTTTCAGGCCGCAATTATAGCATGTGACATTCGCTGCTCCTTTTCGTGGCTCCGGGCAATTTCGTGAAAGGTGTCCTGGTTTGTTGCAGTTGAAGCAATTGTTGCTTCATACTTTGTCAACTTTCATGGCCTGTCCTGTTCCTCGGCTTGGGTTTCCTGGCTTGTGTTGGTTGTTTGCAAATTCCCCTCTCATCACATTCTTATGTTCATCGATGTTTCGTCCAATTGCTCGAACTGTCTTGATATATTCATCTCCATCTGTTGGGAGTTCGGAGATCGAGTGTACGGCTTCTGCTGTCCTCCTGTTTAGGCTCTTCTCGAGTAGGAAACGCGGAGCTGTTCCTGTCATTCCTGCTTTTCCTGCGAGGTCTATGAATTCATCCAGGAATTCATCGATCGGTCGGTTCCCCTGTCTGATGTTGAATAATTTGCTTCCTGCTTGCGACGGTGACATGACATTGCTGAATCGTGTCTGTATTTCGGTTACGAAATTGGCCCATGTGCTTTGGTTGGTTGTAGTGTCGATTTTCTTCGACGCCCAGTGGGCTCCCGGTCCATCGGTCATTCTGGATAGTACCGCTCCGATCTTTTGTGTGTTGGTGAGGTCTCCATGTGCAGTTATGTAGAGCTTCATCTTTCTCCACCAAATGTCGAAAGCTGTTCGGTCTCCTGTGAAGGACTTTGGGTCTGCGATAATTCCTTTGTATTCTGTCGCCATTGTTTGCGGGATTTCTTCGTCGCTGTCTTGGTCTTGGCTTTCCTGTTCTTGAGCTTGTTGTGCTTGGGCCTGCTGTTCTTGGATCTGCTTTTGTCTTTGCTCTTCTCGTTGCTCTTTCCAATAGTCTAGGTCAATTCCTGCGATTCTACAGGCTTGTTCGAATTCGTTCCACTCTGCAGCGGTTGGTCCGTCTGTCTTGGGTAGTCTCTTTCGCTCCCTCCACTGATAGTATTCGTTCCAGTCGCTGTCGCTTACTTTCGCCACGATGGTGCGATTCTCTTTATGCTGTACTTCGGCGGGTCGGTCTTCTGAAGGGGTTCAGCAGTTTCATTCCTATGTGGTCCTGGCTTTGGTATCATTGGCGTATGCTCTGTGCGTCGTGTCCCTTCTGTATTAGTGTGTCTTCTTCTTGTACTCGGCGATTGTAGTTTGCAATCTGCTGCTGTCTGAAGCTTTGGGCTTGTGTTCATTCTTCTCTTGTTCTCTTGCGGATTGGTTCGTCCTCTTCTTTGGCAGGAAGATTCTGGTCTGACCACAGCTCTTCTAGGCTTATCCCGTATTCTCCTTCTAGTAAGAGTTCTGCGATGAGCTGTGCTGTTTCGTTACTGAAGTTTTCAGTAAGCTCGTCTGCGGTGGTGAGGGCAAGTTCTCTCAGAAGTGCCTGTTCTTCTTCTTTGTCGCTACTTGGTGTAGGCGTATGTTCCCTTTCTCAATTGTTTGAATTGCTAGTGTCTCTGCAGTTGGCGTGGACTGTCTCTGCGAATGGCGTGGACTGCAATGTGTGATCTACTTCTCTGAACCAGGTGTTCTTGTCGCTCGTGCTAGTGCTCACTGGGTCGGCGACCGTTTGTCGTCGAATGTTGATTAGGTCTTTGATAAAGCGCGACGTGGTATGTGTAAGTCTGGGCAAGTCTCGACGAGGTTTAATATCTTGTTAGGCTAGACGAATCTTAAAGGACTTGGGCAGACTAAGTGCAAGAGTGGTTTAAGATGATGGCAAATGGAATATTAAACCTAGCGCTACTGGTACATCTGGAAGTCCTTATATATCTACAGTACTCAAGCACGGACCATGGGCTGCGCAATGCTGCGGACTACAGATGAGTAAGGTTGGGATAGGATGACTCAGAGTGACTAGGGAAAGGGGATGACTCGATGACTGCGCGCTGCACAGCATGACTAGGGGAAGGGGATGACTCGATGACTGCACGCTGCGCAGCATGATGGGAGTGGGGGAGATAGGGGAGAAGATAAGGGAAGGAAGATAAGATAAAGAAAATGAATGGTCCATAACAACTCCCGAAGTCAGGACAAACCCGCTTGGACACCTTCCACCATTCAAAGACTGGGAAGAGTTCAAGGCAGAGGCCAGAGAATTCTTCATGACCACGGAAACCTGGAACGACGCAATCATTCAGATTAAAGGACTGTCGCAACACCGACGACCGGTCGAGGACTACATCGTTGAATTCCGGAGCTGGGCTCCCTTGACAGAATACAACAACATCATGCTCATCGATATCTTTAAACACGGACTCGACCAGGTGCTCGGATGACGGATTATCGAACTAGGAGGTGTCCACGAGAAAGACATCGACTGGTGGTACAGACGCGCAATGGAATTGGACCGGCAATATCGCCAGGCCCAAAAGGAATTCGGAGTGAAGGAGCGATTCGCTCCCAAGCCAACACAGAAACCGGCACAAGAGATGATGGCACCTAAGGGGCAAACTCCAGCACCAGTAACCGGTAATGCTCAAGGACGGCCTGATCCTAACGCCATGGATGTCGACCAGTTGAGACGCGAAGGACGCTGCTTCCGGTGCAGCGAGAAAGTGCTACGCAAAACTAAATCTGTGTGCAGGTCACTCTAACTATCTCGAGAGATGAGAGGCGGGGAGAAGAATGCTATTAATTAGCCAGCTCGAAGCTGAGTTCTACTACATACAATCTAGCTATTTATATGTTACGGTCCTCGAGCACGGACCTCGACATATGCTATCCTCGTGTTATGTAGAGCCCTTTACCCTATTCCGTCGTTTGAGCTAAAATATGACTGTGCTCCTCATGGTATCCTGTAGGCGTTTCGTCATAACCCTTTGCCCTGATGATGCGTTGTTGTTATAGGGTTTTCCTTCGAATCCTTTCATCGTATCTTGTCAGTCGCGTCGCGTTTGTATCACGTGTCTTGTCAGGTGATTATTGGATCACATGTCCGTCGTCAAGATAACGATTGGTGTTGAAATCGTAACATTACCCCCCCCTTAGGGATTGCGTCCTCACAATCATGTTCTTCTTCATCGTCATCATCCTAGTCTTCCTTGTGCTCGCCCTCTCCTATGACTGCCTTATTCCAACGTTGCTGCCATGCCTGCCACGCCGCCTCAAGTCGATCTTCGACTTCTTTCGGGTCCGACATCCATCCGGTAAGGGTCCGCTTCTTCGGCTCCGCTTTCATTTGCTGACTTCGCGGGCAGACCCAGATTTCATTAGCCGTGTGGTCGAAGAGGACCTTCGGTGTTTGGGATTGATGGAGGTGGGTGCGTATTATCTTCTTTGGTGGCATCCGGGGCGGTAGTTGACGCTGTCCTCGCTCTAGAGATGGCGCCTCCGGATTTTCGCGATGAAATTTCGCGACCGCGTCCGGCGCATCTTCGATAACATTTTCTGCTGGCTCCCATATAGCATCTTCCATAGGGTAGCCTTTCCAATGTATTCTGTACTGCAATTTTCCTCTATTCCATCGAGAGTTAATCACAGTCTCTATTTCATATCGCTTCTCTCCCTCCACAATGATGAGGGGAGGTCGTTTAAGAATCGTTACCACTTTCTGTTGCAGGAACGCCGGTGCCGTGTACGGGGTGAGCTCGGATTCATTTCGGACAGGGTGGATTTTCCAATGTTCCGGTAGTTCGAGTTCGTATGCCAATTCTCCAATTTGCCGTTTGACTTTGAAAGGACCGAATCGCTTGTCATTCAGCTTGTCGGTTGGCCGGTCGGTAGTGATATTGGTTCCTTCCAGCCAGACCTGATCACCCTTATGATATTCTTGGGCGGGTTTCTGTTTTCGATCATGGGTCCGTTTCATCGTTTCAGCGGCCTTTGTTAGAGAAGCCTCGGCTTTGGTCCGAATCTCTTTCATCATGTTCGCGAATTCCTCTGTGGTTTGTGATTTGACATCATGCTTCAGGGGTTCCTTTCTGGTGTGCGGATGCTGTCCGTGATTCAGATAGAATGGGGAATACCCCGTCGCAGAATGAACTCGATTATTGTAAGAGAATTTGGCCATAGGTAGCCAGTCCGCCCAGTCTGTTTGCCGATGATTCACAAAGAGTTTCAGGTATTGCTCAAGTTCCTGGTTAACTCTTTCCGTCTGTCCATCAGTTTGTGGGTGGTACGGTGTCAAAGGGGCTCCTTTGATTCCCAAAAGTGTGTAGAGGTCCTTCATAAAGTTCGAGACGAATTGTGGTCCTCTGTCGCTTATGACTTTCTTGGGGAGTCCGTAATTCGAGAATACGGTGTCACGTAGTTTACGAGCGACTCCTTCTGCCGTGATCTCCATGTTGACCGGTATGAACTTGGCTCCTTTGGTGAACCGATCTACCGTTACCATTACGCCGTCGAATCCCTGAGATGTGGGGAGGGGTCCGATGAGATCTACCGAGATAATCTCCCATGGTTCTTTCGGTACTTCGTTCGGGTGAAGCGGGGCATGCTTCCGATCTCTGATGATCTTCGTTCGCTGGCATTTGTCACATCCTTTGACGTATGCCTTGATGTCGTTCATCATTTTGGGCCACCAGAAGTTACGCGTGATCAGTTCATGTGTCTTTGTTTGTCCTGGGTGTCCTGAGATTTGATCAGAGTGGTGGATTTCAATGATCCGTTCCCTTATCTTTTGGCTTTTAGGGACGTAGTACCGCTTTAGCCATGTGACGATTCAGTCGTTTTCCTCCCAGCCGTGTTCGCCTGCATCAAGACGTTTCTGAACTTCAGGTTCTCTTTGCTTCCAAGCCCATTTTATCTGGTTCAGCATGTCCTGGAATTCTGGTATCGGCGTGACCTTTGCCATAAAAATTCGGCGAAAATTTTCTGGCTTTAGGAGTACAACATTCTCATTACCATTCTCTCCCTTCTCATGGTCTGGTCGTCTCGACAGACTGTCTGCCTTTGTCATCGACTTTCCGGGTTTGTGTTCCAGGACAAAGTCATAGTCCTGAAGTTCCGAAATCCAACGAGCTTGTCGACGATTCAACTTCTGAGGCTTTCGGAAGTATTCGAGATTTTTGTGGTCTGTCCAAATCTCAAATTTTTGCTTAGCACCGCAGAGGTATTGGCGCCATTCCTCAAGTCCCGTCATAATCGCGAGCATCTCTTTATCATAGATCTCGTAATTCCGTTCCGTTGGGTTCAATGACTTTGACATGAATGCGACCAGTCTCCAGGTACCGTTGGATTGTTCCTGTGAAAGGATGCCTCCTATTGCATAATTCGAAGTGTCGACTTCCATTCAGAACTTTCCATCATCTCAGGGCATCGCAATGATCGGTGCCAAACAGATCCGATTCTTTAGTCCATTGAATGCATCGTTTTGGGCTTTTTCCCACGTCCAGTTGGCTTTTCTGGTTAATTCTGTCAAAGGCTTCGCAATCTTCGCGAATCCTTCGATGAAGCGCCGGTAGAAGTTACAGAAGCCTAGAAACTGTTGGACGTCTCGTTTACATGTGGGTTTTGGCCAGTCTTTGACGCCTTCAACTTTAACGGAATCCATTTTGATGCCGTTTTCCGAGACAATCATTCCAAGGTACTCTACTTCCAGTTGATGAAATGAACATTTCTCGGGTTTCAGGTAAAGCTTATTGTTCTTTAGCTTTTCCAGTACACGTTGGACGAGTTGTCTGTGTTTATCCAGGTCCTTGTTGAAGATAAGGATGTCGTCCATGTAGATTATTATGTGTCTCTGATCGATCTCGTCCTTGAAGATCGTGTTCATCATTGTTTGGAAAGTAGCCGGTGAGTTCATCAGTCCGAAGAACATGACCAGGGGTTCGAACATTCCCCGGTTTGTCCGAAACGCGGCCTTCCATTTGTCGCCTTCTTTCATGCGGATGTTATTGTATCCCCATCAGATATCGAGCTTCGTAAAGAACTTTGCCCCTTTCAGTTTGTCAATCAGTTCCTGAATCAGGGGTAACGGGTATTTATTCTTTATCGTTACATTGTTCAATTTCCGATAGTCCTGTACAGATCATAGGGATCCATTCTTCTTTTTCATGAAGAAGAAAGGCGAGGCCATTGGCGACTTCGACGGTCTGATTCGTCCGGTGTTCAGATTTTCATCCAGGAATGCGTCCAGCTGTTTCTGTTCATCCAGCGTCAAGGGGTAGACCTTGCAATCCTGGAGTTTAGCTCCCGGAATAAGTTTGATTGCATGGTCCCAAGGTCGTCGCGGTGGTAGTTCGTCAAACGACTCTTTTCCGAACACTGAATCCTTGAAACAGTGATATTCTTCCGGTACGATCTCTTCAAAGGTTTTCACCTTCGCCGTCTTTGTCGTCGCTTCTGCCAGTTTGGAAGCCGTCATCTGGAAAGCCCTCAGATGAAACTCTCGGTTTATGTCAATCATCAAGAGTTTTTCTCCATTTCCGAAGTCAACCTCATTCGTCTCGATAGAGGTGTCATCATCTTCAGGGTTTCCTGTTCGGACAATCCGCTGACACTCCTCAGGGCATCGGTCGAACGTAATTCTTTCCGTTCTCCAATTGATTCGAGGGTTGTGGCGTTTGACCCACTCATAACCGATGAAGATCTGTCCCTTTCCGAGCTCAGTGACCGAGAAGACCATTCGCTCGACGTGGTCCTGGACATGGACTCTCAGTTCAACATATTCGCGTATGTCGCCTGCTCTGTTTCGGGTTCCATCTGCATTGTGTACTGGAATGGGAACAGGATATCGTTTCGTGTTGATCTCCTTTTCTTTGACGAACTTCCGGTCTATGCAGGATCCAGTACATCCCGTGTCAAGCAGCGCTTTTACGCTGTGTGTCCGTCCAGTATCCAGGGTCGTGATCGTCAGGGGTACATCCATCTGGTTTCCATTTCCGCCTCTGACAAATCGTGGTTTTTGTCTGAGGTCGTACAGCATATAGAGAGCATCGTGATCGTTCATTTGGTTGATCTCACAGAGTCTTTCCAAAGAGATGTCCTTTTGTCGCGATTGGTCCGTCCATGCTTTAAGGATTGAGTATGCCTTAGACTCGTCCTGCCGATAGATCTGTTGTGCCACCCAGGGTAGAGTATATCCTTTTACGAGACTGAACTCTCGTGCACCTTCTCGTTCGAAATATTCCTTAAGGTCAGGAATGTCCCTTATATTAATACTCGACGATACATAGTCAGCCGGCGAAGCGGTGCTCCTTCCCAGCTCTACTGAAAACCCTGGTTCATCTCTTCAATGTGGGCGGTGGCAGGTTCGTCCTTAGCCTCCACGTTCCTAGTCGTGTATCTCGGTCAGGTGTTCATTGGGCAGTTCCGTCCGAGATGTCCTTTCTCACCGCACCGGAAGCAGCGTCCTTCGCGTCTCAGCCGGTCGACGTCCATGGCGTTAGGGTCGGGCCGTCCTTGAGCATTACCGGTTACTGGTGCCGGAGTTTGTCCCTTAGGTGCCGTCGTCTCCTGTGCCGGTTTCTGTGTTGGTTTGGGAGCGAATCGCTCCTTCACCCCGAATTCCTTTTGGGCCTGGCGATATTGCCGGTCCAGTTCCGTGGCACGTCTGTACCACCAGTCGATGTCCTCCTCATGGACACCTCCTAGTTCGATAATCCATCGTCCAAGCGCCTGGTCGAGTCCATGTTTAAAGATGTCGATGAGCGCAATGTCGTTATATTCCATCAAGGGAGCCCAGCTCCGGAATTCAACGATGTAATCCTCGACCGGTCGTCGGTGTTGCGACAGTCCTTTAATCCGAATGATTGCATCGTTCCGAGTTTCCGTGGTCATGAAGAACTCTCTGGCCTCTGCCTTGAACTCTTCCCAGTCTTTGAATGGTGGGAGGTGTCCAAGCGGGTTCGTCCTGACTTCCGGAGTGTTAGCCGTTGCCGGCGTAACGACGTGTCCGTGTTCCCAATCATCGTAGGTGGAATGATATCCGAATTCCTGCCTGCGGCCGTTCAATTCCGTTTTGAACTCTAGCCACTCCTGTAGCTTAGAGTCCGCCCAGTTCTGTGCACATTCGGCCTTGCCTCCCGTGATCCGTTGCAATGCGTAGGTGATCATGTCCCATTTGTTCGTGATCTCCTCCTTATCAAAATAGACTTCCATGCGTCGAAGCCAGCTTCCGATCAGGCCGGGTTCCCCTTTATATGGATCCGGCGGTTCTAATTTCGTTCTTTTAGGCTTTTTGCCTAAGTCCAGTTCTTCTTTGATCGCATTGACCAAAGTCCGAGTCGCGTTTTGTACCTGTTCTGCTTGTTGAGGGTTGTTTCGAAGGGTGCCCCAAGCTAAGGCAAGTGGGTGTGCGGCAAAGAGGGTGGTGAGGATGACCGTGATGAAGGCGAAGAGTGTGGGGATGAACTCCATTATGGGTGTCTTTCAGGGGTTTTTCTTCGTCGAGGGTAAAAATAGAGTTCCAGGGGGTCTTCGTCCCAGATAAAGTTTCCAGGAATGTGTCGCGGGGATAGGTTGGGGTAGTAGTTGGTCCAGTACTCGTATTCGACCTCAACTACTCGGTTTCGGAGGTGAAGGTTCTTTCGGATGAGGGTGTAACCGATATGGCTTCGGTAAAGGGGGTTGCGGCGGATTCGTGTGCGGAAAGAGGAAAGGTTGGTGACTTGGTGATTTCGTCCAATAGAATAGTCGATTAGTACCATGCAGGCGGCGCGCGACCGTCGACTCCTGCTTTGGTTGAGTCCAAGAAAAGGTGGAAGGTGCCTGTTAAACTGCGGAAGGGTCGGCTCAAATCCTTATAGCTACAAGGATGCTCCAAACGGCAGTCAAGGAAGGTTTCGTCGTCAGAAGTCCCAGCAGTCTGGCAACTCCTTTCTCGTTTCGGGTCAACACACGTCCCCAACAACGACTTTCAAGGGCATGTTTGAGGTGTCGGTCAAAGGGTGGGGACTATCCACACGTCCGAGTCCTCTGATCTCTCTTGCTTCGGTACATCCCGGGTCAACAAACTACCCGGTCAAACGCGTGGTAGGGCTCTCCAAAGATCATCCTAGCACAGCCTTTTGATGTTCGATTCGGACAGGGTCGGGCTCAACGTTACCCTTAGTCCTCTCGCACTTCCAAATGCAACGAACAAGGACCACGGACAGAGATCAGAATATGGGTTGGCACGGGGTAGGGAATAGGGATTGGTGATTGAAGAGGTTAGTAACTGTTTGAAGAAAGAGGTATGACGACGCAGCGGGTTCCTTTGGTCGCACGGCACTCGAGGCCATCGGGCAACGAAGGAAGGGCAGCAGAGAGAGGTAAGAGCTAAGAGCGGTGAGGTGCATGATGAGAAGCTTCGAGCTTTTGCTACGCAAAACTAAATCTGCGCGCAGGTCACTCTAACTATCTCGAGAGATGAGAGGCGGGGAGAAGAATGCTATTAATTAGCCAGCTCGAAGCTGAGTTCTACTACATACAATCTAGCTATTTATATGTTACGGTCCTCGAGCACGGACCTCGACATATGCTATCCTCGTGTTATGTAGAGCCCTTTACCCTATTCCATCATTTGAGCTAAAATATGACTGCGCTCCTCATGGTATCCTGTAGGCGTTTCATCATAACCCTTTGCCCTGATGACACGTTGTTGTTATAGGGTTTTCCTTCGAATCCTTTCATCGTATCTTGTCAGTCGCATCGCGTTTGTATCACGTGTCTTGTCAGGTGATTGTTGGATCACGTGTCCGTTGTCAAGATAACGATTGGTGTTGAAATCATAACAGAAAGGACATCTCGGATGTAACTGCCCAACGAACACCCAGCCAAGATATACAACTAGGAACGTGGAGGCCAAGGACGAACCTGCCGCCGCCCACATTGAAGAGATGAACCAGGGTTTTCAGTAGAGCTGGGAAGAAGCACCGCTTCACCGGCTGACTATGTATCGTCGAATATGAATATAAGAGACATTCCTGATCTTAAAGAATATTTCAAACAAGAAGGTGCACGAGAGTTTGGTCTTGTAAAAGGATATACCCTACCCTGGGTGGCACAACAAATCTATCGGCAGGACGAGTCTAAGGCATACTTGATCCTTAAGGCATGGACAGACCAATCGCGACAGAAGAACATCTCTCTGGAAAGACTTCATGAGATCAATCAAATGAATGATCACGACGCTCTCCACACATTGTTCGACCTCAGACAAAAACCACGATTTGTTAGAGGCGGAAATGGAAACCAGATGGATGTACCCCTAACAATCACGACTTTGGACACTGGATGGACACACAGCATAAAAGCACTGCTCGATACAGGATGCACTGGATCTTGCATAGACCGGAAGTTCGTTAAGGAAAAGGAGATCAATATGAAATGATATTCTATTTCTATTCCAGTCCATAATGCGGATGGGACCTGAAACAGAGCAGGCGACATATGCGAATACATTGAATTGAGAGTCCGCATCCAGGACCATGTCGAGCGAATGGTCTTCTCGGTCACTGAACTTGGAAAGGGACAGATCTTCATTGGTTATGAGTGGGTTAAACGTCATAACCCTCGGATCGATTGGAGAACAGAAAGGATCACATTCAACCGATGCCCTGAAGAGTGTCAGCAGATTATCTAAACAGGAAACCCCGAAGATAATGACACCTCTACTGAGACAAATGAGGTTGATTTCGAAAATGGAGAAAAACTCTTGATGATTGACATGAATCGAGAGTTTCATCTAAGGGCTTTCCAGACGATGGCTTCCAAACTGGCGGAAGCGATGACAAAGACAGCGAAGGCAAAAACCTTTGAAGAAATCGTACCAGAAGAATACCACTGTTTCAAGGATTCAGTGTTTGGAAAAGAATCGTTCGACGAGCTACCACTGCGATGACCTTGGGACCATGCAATCGAACTCATTCCAGGAGCTAAACTCCAGGATTGCAAGATCTACCCTCTGATGCTGGATGAACAGAAACAGCTGGATGCCTTTTTAGATGAAAATCTAAGCACCGGACGAATCAGACTGTCGAAGTCGCCAATGGCCTCACCTTTCTTCTTTGTAAAAAAGAAGGACGGATCCCTACGACCTGTACAGGACTATTGAAAACTGAATGACATAATGATAAAGAACAAGTACCCATTGCCCCTGATCCAGGAGCTGATCGACAAACTAAAAGGGGCAAAGTTCTTTATGAAGCTCAATATCCGATGGAGATATAACAACGTCCACATGAAGAAAGGCGACGAATGGAAGGCCGCATTTCGGACAAACCAGGGAATGTTCGAACCCCTGGTCATGTTCTTCGGACTGACGAATTCACTGGCTACTTTCCAAACGATGATGAACACGATCTTCAAGGACGAGATCGATCAAGGACACGTAATAATCTATATGGATGACATCCTTATCTTCAACAAAGATCTGGGTAAATACAGACAACTCGTCCAACGTGTACTGGAAAAGCTAAAGAACAACAAGCTTTACCTGAAACCTGAGAAATGTTCGTTTCATCAACTGGAAGTAGAGTACCTTGGAATGATTGTCTCAGAAAATGGCATCAAAATGAATTCCGTCAAAGTCGAAGGCGTCAAAGATTGGCCCAAACCCACATGTAAATGAGACGTCCAACAGTTTTTAGGCTTCTGTAACTTCTACCAGTGTTTCATCAAAGGATTCATGAAGATTGCAAAACCCTTGACAGAACTAACCAGAAAAGCCAACTAGACATGGGAAAAAGCCCAAAAAGATGCATTCAATGGATTAAAGAATCGGATCTGCTCGGCACTGATTATTGTGATGCCCTGAGATGACGGGAAGTTCCGAATGGAAGTCGATGCTTCGAATTATGCAATAGGAGGCATCCTTTCACAGGAACAATCCAATGGTACCTGGAGACTGGTGGCATTCATGTCAAAGTCATTGAATCCAATGGAACAGAACTATGAGATCTACAACAAAAAGATGCTTGCGATCATGACAGGACTCGAGGAATGGCACCAATATCTTTGCGGCGCTAAGCAAAAGTTCGAGATTTGAACAGATCATAAAAATCTCGAATATTTCTGAAAGCCCCAGAAGCTAAATCGCTGACAAGCCTGCTGGATCTCGGAACTTCAGGACTATGACTTTATCCTGGAGCATAAATCCGGAAAATCAATGACGAAGGCGGACAGTCTGTCGAGACGACCAGACCATGAGAAGGGGGAGAACGATAATGAGAACGTCATACTCCTAAAACCAGAAAATTTTCGCCAACTTTTTATAGCAAAAGTCATGCCAATACCAGAATTCCAAGACATGCTGAACCAAATAAAACGGGCTTGGAAACAAAGAGAACCCAAAGTTCAGAAGCGTCTTGATGCAGGCGAACACGGCTGGGAGGAAAACGACTGAATTGTCACATGGCTAAAATGGTACTACATCCCTAAAAGCCAAAAGATAAGGGAACGGATCATTGAAATCCATCACTCCGATCAAATCTCGGGACACCTAGGACAGACGAAGACACATGAACTGATCACGTGTAACTTCTGGTGGCCCAAAATGATGAACGACATCAAGGCATACGTCAGAGGATGTGACAAATGCCAGCGAACAAAGATCATCAGAGATCGGAAGCATGCTCTACTTCACCCAAATGAAGTACCGAAGGAACCATGGGAAATTATCTCGGTAGATCTTATCGGACCGCTTCTTACATCTCAGGGATTCGACGGCATAATGGTAACGGTAGATCGGTTCACCAAAGGAGCCAAGTTCATACCGGTCAATATAGAAATCACGGCAGAAGGAGTTGCTCGCAAACTACGCAACACTGTATTCTCGAATTACGGGCTTCCCAAGAAAGTCATCAGTGACAGAGGACCACAGTTCGTCTCGAACTTCATGAAGGACCTTTATGCACTCTTGGGAATCAAAGGAGCCCCTTTGACACCGTACCACCCACAAACCAATGGACAGATGGAAAGAGTTAACCAGGAACTCGAACAATACCTAAAACTCTTCATGAATCATCGGCAAACAGACTGGGCGGACTGGCTACCTATGGCCGAATTCTCTTATAACAATCGGATTCACTCTGCGATGGGATATTCCCCATTTTATCTAAACTACGGACGACATCCGCACACCGGAAAGGAACCCCCGAAGCATGATGTCAAGTCGCAAACTGCAGAGGAATTCACGAACATAATGAAAGAGATTCAGACCAAAGCCGAGACCTTTCTGGTAAAAGCTGCTGAAACAATGAAACAAACCCATAACCGAAAACAGAAGCCCGCCCGAGAATACCATGAGGGCGATCAGGTCTGGCTGGAAGGAACCAATATCACCACCGACTGGCCAACTGACAAGCTGAATGACAAGCGATTCGGTCCTTTCAAGGTCAAACGGCAAATTGGAGAATCGGCTTATGAACTCGACTTACTGGAACATTGGAAAATTCACCCCATCCGAAACGAGTCTGAACTCACCCCATACATGGCACCGGCGTTCCCGCAACAAAAAGTGGTGACGATTCTTAAACGACCTTCTCCCATCATTGTGGAGGAAGAGGAACGATACGAAGTAGAAATGGTAGCCAATTCCCGATGGAACAGAGGAAAACTACAATACAAAGTACATTGGAAAGGCTACCTGATAGAGGATGCTACATGGGAACTGGCAGAAAACATTATCGAAGATGCACCAGACGTGGTCGCAAAATTTCATCGCAAAAATCTGGAGGTGCCATCCCTGGAATGAGGGCAACGTCAATTACCACCCGCACCCTGCCAAAGAAGGTAGTACACACCCACCTCCATCAAACCCAAATACTGAAGGTCCTCTTTGACCACATGGCTAATGAAATCTGGGTCTACCTGCGAAGTCAGCAAATGAAGGCGGAGCCAAAAAAGCGAACCCTTACTGGATGGATGTCAGACCTGAAAGAAGTTGAAGATCGACTTGAGGCGGCATGGCAGGCATGGCAGCAGCATCGGAATCAAGCAATCATAGGAAAGGGCAAGCGCCAGGAAGACTAGAATGACAACGACGAAGGAGAACATGATTGCAAGGACACAATCTCTAAGAGGGGGGTAATGTTATGATTTCAACGCCAATCGTTATCTTGACGATGGACACGTGATCCAACAATCACCTGACAAGATACGTGATACAAACGCCTACAGGACAACATGAGGAGTGAAGCCGTACTTTAGTCCAGATGACGGAATAGGGTAGAGGGCTCTACATAACACGAGGATAGCGTATGTATATCGTGGTCCGTGCTCGAGAATCACAGCATATAAATAGCTAGAATGTACGTAGTAGAACTCAGCTTCGAGCTGGCTAGTAAATAGCATTCTTCTCCCCGCCTCTTACTCTCTGAGATAGTTAGAGTGACCTGCGTGCAGATTTGGTTTTGCGTAGCAGTCTGAGGCCTTGTTAGGCTAGACGAATCTTAAAGGACTCAGGCAGACTAAGTGCGAGAGTGGTTTAAGACGATGGCAAAAGGAATATTAAGCCTAGTGCTACTGGTACATCTAGAAGTCCTTATATACCCTACAGTATCTGAGCACAGACTATGAACTGTGCAATGCTGCGGACTGCAGATGAGTAAGGCTGGAATGAGATGACTCAGGATGACTAGGGAATGAAGATGACTTGATGGCTGCACGCTGCACAGCATGATGAGGAGGAAGAGATAAGGGGAGGGAGATAAGATAAGAAAAATGAATAGTCCGTAATAGGCCTACCTTATGAGAATCAAGTTGGTCCAAAAGATGATATGGTTTTCAATCATGGGAGACCTTGCTTCACTGGCACTTTTGACAGGTCCTGTCAAGCACTCACTGTTCTGCCTTCTTCTCATTGTCATCTCAATCTTTCCACTGCTTCTTTGGATCATGCCTCCTGCTAGAAACAGTATATTCCTTTTAGAGTGAAATTGCCTGCTATGTCCTATTTGTATCTATCTGCTGACAACTGTCATTGTAAAAACTGATACTGAGAATCCATTTCAGCCTATCAAGCCTTCAGGGCTGATACTTTGGAGTGTTTTTGTTCCATTCCAGCTTACAAAAAATGACCTCGTTCATCGTTTGACAGTACCTCAAGAATCTTCAAATACATTGACTCTAGGAGAATATCTGGCTGAGGTGTGTCATGCTTTTTTGTTGACTTTTTCAGATGCTGCAACTCTCCAATTGACCTTATCATTGTCCAGATTGGCATGACATGTGCGGAACTCGATGGTCCATCTCAATAGACTAATTTTACAATTAGTGTATGGTGTGTTCTTCTATGATTCTCAATATCATGCCAATTTATTAATGTGCAGTCAGACTTCACTTTTAAGACATGGTCTATAGAGGGATATAGCAGGAAGTGGTCAAAAGTGAGGAGGTCAATGAGCCCTTCCAAGTTGTATCACCTATATTGCCACCATGTACCCTACTCCATACAAAACATTAATATTGTTTCTAATAAATTCTAAATCAAATAACCTGTTGGAAGGTCAATTAATAATTCCAGATATACCATCAGAGTTGTTAACCTAGGGAAATGTGTGAGATGATGTCAAGGTATTTCTGCGCACTGTATACAAAATTTCGCTTGTCTTACACACTGTTTATTCATTAGGTGCACCTTAACAAGTTATGTATGAATGCTGCACAAAAAAGCAAAGTCATGGCTATATATAAAGAGGGCTCACAAGTAACATGGTTAAGCTTTGCTATCAATAATGCAAGCCAGTCTTATGCCTCAGATCTGCTTGTACTCCATGGTTTAGATCCAATGTTGTGACAGCAACTCGAAAGCAAATGGAGCATTGGTTGGATAACGATGTATTCCACTAAGGAAGGCAAGATTTATCATATCTTAGTTTAATGGTACAGTAAATATCTGTTTTGTAGTTCATGCTTGTACTAAATTATTGATTCAAGTGTATGCGGCTATGATACCGATGCTCAGAAAATGCAGCACCTGGCTCAGCTCAAAAAAGGCTCCACTCACAGTCCTAGAAAAAATACATAGAGCCATCATGCCCCATATGACTTCTGTGAATGCCTGGCACATGCTGATATCACATACATCGAGGACACTGGCCATGTCAAATGACTTGTTGGAGTTCTTGATTATGCCAAGAAGTATGCAACTGCACTTATAAAGCAGCTACCTGCTATACCCCTTCACAATCATGTGTTAGAAGTCACAATTGAACAGTTACTAGCTGGAGCAAGGTATTTGAATTCTAATGTATTATTATTTAAATATATACTGAAATGAATTCCAGTATTGCAGCTGTTCAGATGCAAAATATGGAGATGTCCTTGTGAAGGACATATAGAGATCAAGAGCATTTCAATCTCCAAACTGCCAACCATCATTATGAGCTTCTGCCAACTGATTTTCCAGCACTGTATCGAAAATACAACCGCTAAATGAGAATTGACATATCCCAAGCATTGGAATACAACTTTGATAACTGGTTGAATCCAGAACACCCTTCCTTCAAGCCAGACCTTCATGCAGTGATATTCTACTATTCTCACTATGCAGAGAAGAACAAATGGCTCAAGGTTTGTATCTCTACACTAGAAATGGATAAAGCAGCCTGGATCTATGGAGTGAAGCAACAAATAATTTTAGATGGAACATTTGGTATTTGCATAACATACCTCCTTTTATTCATTGTATTAGGGGTTGATCCAGAAGGACATGGCATGCCGCTTGCATTGTTTCTTTTTTCAGCCCTAACTGGAATACAGGTGACACATGCAGATTATAATACCAAGATATTGACAGAACTCCTCTCACAGTGGAAGCAGCATCTCAAGAATAAAAAATGCAGTATGTTTAAACCTGCTGTCACAATTACAGATACTGATACCAAGGAGTGGAATGCATTCTTGTAAGTTTGGCCCAATATATTGCTCCTTCTTTGCAAATTCCACATCTGACAATGCTGGATGAATAAGCATAAGCAGCTCCTCTCCACAAAGGAGACCACCAATGAACAAGCATCATTCTGGAAGGATTATGTTGTGAGTCAGTTACATGGTCTTGAGGACAGGTAATTATGATTCTTGTCAGCTACTCCAGTTATTCCCTTCTTAATAATATCTATCTAGACTTCTAGAAACCACTGAATATTCCAAAGCTCTGTGCCTCATCTCTGCTGAATGCAAAGCATTCGAAGACATTATTGCAACAAAGCTCACTGCATTTGCTAGGAAGAATGTGAATGCAGGACTATCATACCTTCAATACATCACAACTACATGGCTTGATTTGTCATTATGGTCATTGTGGTCACAGTTTGGCTATGAACATGCTGCAATTTGTCTTGGAAAACCTGTCAGTGGTGTCATTCCAACTACCAATCACCTCAAATTATTCAACTGTGTATTGAAGCAGAAGTACATCCCATAATGGCAATGCTCTGGTAACCGCCTATGATTTAATGTCTTTATTCATCATCTTATCATTAAAATCATTCTGGAGATTTTTGCACAATGGTATATATGCAATCAATATAATCACTGGATCAATGAACACTTCAAACATGTGTCAGAGAGTGAACCTCTTTACAATATCAATAGTACTGAAAAAGGCCAGACTGCATCTGCCACCTCAGACAGGCCTAAACTCACATGGTACCCATCTGACAAACTCCGTGATACTAAAGTGAAGGGAATACTAGCAGAGAAACAACTCATTCTGATCCCATCTTTTCATTGTTATGAGATTTGGGCAATATGTATGGTGACCTCAGCAAATATTGCCGAACCTGATCATTTACAATACTGGCAGACAATTCATCCTTCTGGCCCTGGGACATGCACATGTTATGACTAGCAGACAAATTGCTATGCAAAACCAAGTCTGCATGCAGATCACTCTTACTAATTCAGAAGATGAGAGGCAGAGAGAAGAATGCTAGTAATTAGCCAGCTTGAAGCTGAGTTCTACTATGTACATTTTAGCTATTTATATGTTATGACTCTTGAGCACGGACTATGACATATGCTATCCTCATATTATATGGAACCCTCAACCCTATGCCGTCTGAGTCAGGTTTCGACTGCACTCCTCATAGTATCCTGTAGGTGCTACATCATAACCCTCTGCCCTGGTGAGCGCTAATACATCGTTGTTATAGGGTTTGTCTCGAGTCTTCACATTGTATCTTGTCAGTCACATCGCGATTGTATTACGTGTTTTGTCAGATGATCATTGAGTCACATGTCCATTGTCAAGATAATGATTGGCCTTGAAGTTGTAATACAAATAGTCATGCTTGCAAGCATCTGTGAGTGCTAAAGACATACATCTCAGGCTAGGCTAACTTGCAATCAGTCATAAACTCATTCTACTTTCTATCCACACTTGACAAAGCAGCAAAGATTCTCAACACTCTTTGGGTATAGTATGGGCCATATTTCTCATAATGCATCATAACCTATGACTCTAATTTGAGCCAAGTTAATGGGCCATCATGAAAATGATCTGTGACAATGCTGACTCACCAGCAAATGTCTATTGCTCCACCAGATGAACTCAATGGTGCGATGAACAATGATACCATTTTCCAAAGTATTGTAGGTCACAAGACACTGCTTTCATCTGAGTCAGTGAAAGCAAGTATGGATGATGACACTACAAATGAAAGCAATGAAGAAGAGTTGAATAAGTATGAGTTGGAGAATAATCCATCCTCGAATGCCATAAGCATTTTGAACTCGGAGCTCATATTGGTTATAAATTGCTTAATGTCTCCTGCAGGAAAATCAACAAGCTATTGCACTCCAAGTCAATTTGCGGCTCGCACAGGATATCTGCAAAGTTCTACCCATCCTACATGGCATTTTGAACCTCATGGAAGACATAAAATTGCAAGATTCACATTGTGACATGGCATTCAAGAACACCCTCAATGAGTTTTCCTCTGTAATTGAGTCTCTGCATTTCCAAGTCAACCCCTTCTCTTGGATTCAAATGGGAGCAGTGTTTTCTGATCATGATCTCACTACTAACCCACAACCATCAACACCTCTTCAACTGTGAACTCATCACTATGCCCCTCTATCAAAAAGGTTGCTTCCACCCTCACTCAAGCCAAAACAAAGGTGCAGAAAGTCTCATGGTGTTTTGTAATAGCAAATGCTGCATAAGATGCTTCATATTCATATAGACACATATATTTTGATGTAAAGTTTGTATAGTATTATGCATTTAGTATTATGCATTTGTCAAATCACAGCTATAATGAATATAGTATCTATAGGTCATAACGTAGTTACAGCCCTGGCACAGGCAGAAGAGGTCAGTGTAGATAGTGAGTGGTATGTCTTTTTCGCTATTGAGATCCAGGTAGACATCTAGAAAAGCTGACGAGATGCCAGTCAGCTCATTGGTGGTTGGAGTTGGAAGTCGAATAACATCTAACAAATATGAGATTCAAAAAATAAATAAATTTTGAAAAGCTTATGAACCAAGTAAGACAAGCAATGGTGGAGGTGAAATCACATCTAAAGCATGCTGCTTATGCAAACCAGAGCTGTATGTGACATCTGACCCAGTTGCTGCAACAAATCTATTGCTGGAATAATCTGTGTGTTGTGAGGGGCAACCAGCTAGTTTTCAATGGGGGCGCCAGAGTGGTTTGGTTGGCATGTTGACAATGACAATGGCTTCATCACTGTCTTCATCAATAGTATGTTTGAACACTATAGAACACATGAATAGATGGAAAGAGAGAAGAGCGATGAACATACTAGCAGACTGTTGAGTCAAAGCACCATCTTTTGCATCTCTACGTTTAATAAGCATTATATCCAGGGAGGCTACAAAGTGCTTGAATCAATGGCATTGAACAGGAATGAAGTCATTTACCTTCATAACTACTTTTCTTGTCAAAAGGAGCATCGATTTCAGAAAAATTGACTACACATGCCATTAGCACCATAACAAATGGATTGAGTACTGAAAAAAAAAAGAGACCTATTAAAATAGCTATATGATGCTGTTGAACATCAACTTGCAGTGAAGGTACCAGCAAAAAGACCATTTTTGATCTTGAATGTCTTCACCAGTTCATCATGAAAGCAGCATGGCAAGTCTGAGGAATTTTGCTCAAAATATTTCTACAGCTGGCAGGCAGGGATGAGCTTGCCATTGCTGGTGGGACTGAGGAGACCATTTAGCACCCTCAGTTCAGAAAATAGATGAGATGTCATTGCTTACTATAGCACCTTGCAGAGCTTTGGAAAGCTTATGTCGAAAGTCATTATGGTAGGCATGCTTGCCTGCAAATCTGAGCCAGGATTGAGACCATCAGAGGGGTATATGGTGTCGAGGATGGGTTGAAAATGAAAGAAGGATGAAAAATGACCCAGAAAAAAATACTGTATCTCTGAATGGATACATTGCAGGACAGCTAGAAAAGATTTTCAGTATCAGTTTTTACAATGACAGTTGTCAGCAGATAGATACAAACAGGATATGGCAGGCAATTTCACTCCAAAAGGAATATCCTGTTTCTAGCAGGAGGTGCGATCCAGAGAAGCAGCGGAAAGATTATAACAATGATGAGAAGGGGGCGGAACAGTGAGCACTTGACAGGACCTGTCAAAAGTGCCAGCGAAGCAAGGTCTCCCACAGTTGAAGATGATATCATCTTTTGGGCCAACTTAGCTACTGGCATGTATTGGCTTATCCCTTTCTGTGATGCAGGTGCAAACATGAGTTAAATGCCCAATCATGTGCTCTATATTGTAGGTAGCCACAATTAATTTGATTTGCCCTCAATCCTTCAGGCCTTCAGGCCCTGTCTTTCAGTCCATAAGATTATGAGTTCTTTCTTTAGAAAGGCTCATTCTAATCATCTGCAATATGCAGGGAGGAACTTCAGCTTATTTGTACACAGTTACATTGCATTGTTTCAAGTATGGGATATAAACAGACCCTGTATCATTATTTGTTCTTTCAGGCCTTGTTTTATTTTGGTTTATATAGCTATGATTATCTAATCCTTTTTTGCCCTGTGCTCTACTCCTTCCGTGAACTTGTACAATATTCTGTATTATGAGTCCTTTCTTTAAAAAGGCTTGTTCTAATCATCTGCAAAATGCAAGGAGGAACTCTAGCTTATTTGTATATAGTTACATTGCATTATTCTGATTATAGAATATAAATAGACCCTGTATCATTATTTGTTCTTTCAGGCCTTTTGTTTTAGTTTATATAGCTCTGCTTATCTAATCTCTCAATGCTCTATGCCTTACTCCTCTTTGAACTTGGACAATATTCTGTACTGCTATTAACCAATGCATTTTATATTTACTGCCCATGCCCATATATCTTTATTTTTGGTAGGGCTATTCTGTATCATCTTTACTGATTGTTGCTTTTTCAGATGCTCTTCTGCACTTTACTCTATGTGTAAATGATTTTTTTTTTTCTAACAAACCATATAATACATATATCACTCTTTCTTATTTTTAGCATTTTCTATTGTATGGCCATTTTGAACTTCTTCCTGGCTCTAGTTGGTTTGTTCTTCTCTGACTTTGAGCCCATTGCACTATATGTCTTTACCTACTGTATGTCCTCTCTTTAAAAACATTGCCTACCTTTATCTTGCCCAGTGCCTCTCATACCAAAGCATTACTCCACATGGACTCTATATATACTTTTTTCCTGCATATCTCTGCTATACTTGTTATTGGGACTGATTCTCTCATGTCTTTGTATATGCTTTTATTTTTTCTATTGGTTCACTCATTGTTGATCATCTGATTCATTGCAAGTGACTATTTTTTGTACATATGTGCATCTGCATCAATAGCTTATACCAATGCCTATTGATCTGTGTGCCTGCCAAGTGCATGTATCCATACTTGTATCCAACTCTTATTAATATTGGCCTTGGCCTTGAGTGCTATCTTAGCTTTTGTTATACTCATTTATATCCATTTTCTTTCTTCATCATTGAACCATGTGCAGCCTGTGTCTGCTTTGCTAGATCCTGTTATCAGCAGAGGACATCCTTTCAAATCTGTCTCCTATCTTATATTAAAACCATATATACACCATCAACCATCTGGTTTCAACATCATATCTGAAACTCTATTCAAGTTCATTGTTACAGACTATTCATTTTTTTTATCTTATCTTCCTTTCCTTATCCTCTCCCCTATCTCCTCCACTCCCATCATGCTGCGCATCCCTCCCCATCATGCTGCGCAGCGCACAGTCATCGAGTCACTCCCTTTCTCTCTAGTCACTCCGAGTCATCCTATCCCAACCTTACTCATCCGTAGTCCACAGCATTGCGCAGCCCATGGTCCGTGCTCGAGTACTGTAGATATATAAGGACTTCCAGATGTACCAGTAGCGCTAGGTTTAATATTCCTTTTGCCATCGTCTTAAACCACTCTTGCACTTAGTCTATCCGAGTCCCTTAAGATTCGTCTAGCTTAACATTCATCAATCAGATTAAAGATAATGGTACAATTACCCTTTTCTCTCTTGATACTGGCTATGTGCATTGCAAGATGCCTTTATCCTTTCTTCTATCTGCAATACCTGTCAAATGGTACACTCCTATTGCCCATGCTCATAGCATCACTATTAGCAGTTGTGCCAAATTTGAAAGAGCTATAATCATTGCTCAATCCCATAGCTGCATTAATTGCTCTCTCATAGCTGTATTTTTTGTATCAGAATGCACTTCTTCTTCTGCACTTATGCCTTCTTATCCTACTGCTAGTAATCACTTGAAATGCTCATGTCCTTCCTCTTTTATGTATTCAGAAAAATCTGACATTGCTAACTCTGTTGAACAAGTACATATACCATCATCTGTAGCTTATAATGGTGGTCAACTTGATCCTGCTGATTGTGAAAGCATCTTCACTAACTGTATTATATCTGAGACTCTCAGATACATTTAAAATTATGACTCATGCACTACATTGATTGATCCTTCTTTTAATTCATTGGCTGCACAATCTGAACTCACTACTTGTATTAGATGTTATGAATGTCACTCGAAGGACCATTCATTTTCTTATCTTATCTCCCTTTGTTAGGCTAGATGAATCTTAAAGGACTCAGGCAGACTAAGTGCAGGAGCGGTTTAAGACGATGGCAAAAGGAATATTAAGCCTAGTGCTACTGGTACATCTGGGAGTCCTTATATACACTACAGTACTCAAGCATGGACTATGGACTGCGCAATACTGTGGACTGCAGATGAGTAAGGCTGGGATGGGATGACTCAGGATGACTAGAGAGAAGGGAAAATGACTCGATGGCTGCACGCTGCACAGTATAATGGGGAGGGAGAGATAAGAGAAGGAAGATAAGATAAGAAATTGAATAGTCCTTCAGGTGGCATCCATAACATCACCCTCTCTTTAGATTCACATCTTTGTGAAAAACCTCAGTCCAACTGTCCCCATCCATTGTTTTCCCAGGTAGTTGCCATGCGTGGAGCTGAAAACCCCCTCTTGGAGGGAAAACTAGTGAAGGCGAACGGATAAAGATAATCTTCAAGCCAGATGTATACTCAATGAAGTGAAGTTACATGAAGCGGAATCCCAACCGTCAAGTCCACCCATTATGTAAGAATGTGCTGATGTAAACTGGGGCAGGTTTACACTCCTCCGGCCTCAAAAAAAAAAAAAAAAAAACCCAACCTCTGGAGCGCTGACCGGCGGGTGCGTTAAAAAACCCCGGTGGGGAAAAAGCTACCGCCGATCAGGCATCCTCAGGATGCTCCCTAAGCCAATCGTCCAACGCGCTGCAATCATCGACCTCGTCCCGTGGAAGCCATGTGTCTTCTTCAGGCCCGTATCCTGTCCAACGAACTAAAAACTTGCGGCCAACTCCTCCCCGCCCGCATCGTTTCGAGTTGATGATCTTGTCGACGAAATATTCTTCCTCCCCGTTCTCGGAAACAATCGGCTTTGGCTCTGTACGGCGACGCGAAGGGAACTTGTCGTCATCGTTTTCCTTGTACGGTTCGAGCTCGCATGCATGAAAAACGGGATATTGTTTCGAGGAGGCGGGCAGGTCGATCGTGTAATTCGAGGTCTCTGGATGTTTAGCCAATATCTTATATATACCATACCTTGGCATGAATTTCGCCACCCTTTTCTCGCCGTCTTTCTTGAACTCCCTGCGCCGGTGGAAAGTTGTCAACTGAACGCGGTCGCCGACGTTGAATTCATGCTCTGGTCCCTCAGTGCTTGTTCGCTTGTTGCGCTTGACTGATTTTTGACAATTGCAGGTTATCTTGCGCCTCCATGATGTCGCGCTCTAACTGTGCCAGGAAATCGTTTACGGCTCGGTTGTCATTTTCGGTTGAGACGCTGAAAGGGGGAATGATACGAGGATGACGACCCGTCTTCAAGAAGAAAGGCGAGAAACCACTGCTGGCATTGACCGTGTTCATGATCTGGAAACGAACCCGCGGCAGTGCGCGCACCCAACCCTTCTGGTTTCGCTCGACATGGAAACGGAGGCATTGAATGACTGTTTTATTAGTACGCTCCGACGAACCATCGGTCTGAGGGTGATACGAAGTGCTCAGCTTTAGCTTTACTCCAGTCAGCTTGTGCAAGGCCGACCAAAATTTTGACAAGAAGAGGCGGTCCCTGTCCGAAACGATTTCAGAGGGCAAACCATTTTCACAGTACCATTTGTCAAAAAACAGTGTTGCCAGCTCTTCCACCGTCATGTTGACGTTACACGGAACCACCTGTATGTCGGCGCCTATTCGGTCCGTAAAGGTTGCGATGCAGTCGTAACCTTCGTCTTCCGGAAGAGGTCCAATGAAGTCGATGGCGACGCAGTCCCCTCGGGCGTCGGGCACTGGCAACAGGTGCAGTGGGCCGGCGCGCTTCCGCGTTGAGCTCTTGTTTCGCTGGCAGTCGTCACAGGAAGCGATATAACCCTCCTCCAAATCCTTCCGCATGTTGGGCCAATAGAAACTGTCACGGAGTGCGGCGTAGGACTTGTCAAAGCCGAAGTGCCCTAACGCATCATGAGCCAAACGATACAAGGCCTCATGCACCTTGGGCACTTGTGGCACCGCAAGCCTTTGTCCAATATACCACAGCCCGTCTACCATTTTCACTTCCTGCATTCCGACTGAGGCATCGCTCAATTTCTGTATCCATTTGTCATTCGTGTAACCCTTTTTGATTGAATCCAGTAGATCAGCGTCAGTCGAGATGTCAAGAATCGCACCAATCGTTTCCTTCTCATCCTCCGCAGGTGAGTCTGCGAGCCCTTGGCTGGCTGCAAAAACAGAGACCTCCGGGGAGCATAGAACAGCGGAAGGAAACAAGGAAGCCACGAAGTTTTTGTTGCCTATTTCGTTCTCCGAGCCTAACAACATGGGAGGATCGGTTGGCATGATCTCCACCGACGATTTTGCTTCCGGGATGCGCGAAAGCGCATCGGCTACACAGTTTGACTGGCCCTTGATGTATACTATTTTTGCGTCATACTGCGACATCAGTTCCATCCATCGGGCCTGTCTTTGTGACAAATCTTTCTGCTTCTCGAACGATTCCAGCGTACGGTGGTCCGTATAGATGGTGAAAGGTGAGCCGAGCAGATCGACCCGCCACTTCTTCAATGCTCGAATAATCGCTAACAATTCTTTCTCGTGGATAGGATAATTGCGCTCAGCGGGCTTTAATGGCGCAGAGTCGAAGGCTACCGGACGAGCTGTCTCCCATGTGGGTCCCCACGACAGCACGGCACCTGTTCCGTGGTTCGACGCGTCCGTCGTCACGAAAATCTTGTTGTCCACAGGATTTTCATGGTCAATTGTCGTTAGGCACTCGCTGGACGTCGCCAAACGCTTGATGCCATCAAAAGCCCACTGGTGCTCTGCGGTCCATTCCGGGAACTTCTTCTCGCATGCCTTCGTCATCAAGCTGTTCAACACTCTCGTATATTCGGCGAGGTGTGGCAGAAAACTTGCAACGTATCGTACAAGTCCCAAGAAGGCCCTCACATCAGAAACAGACTTCGGCACAGGCCAATCCAGGATGCAAGCGATTTTCGACCCGTCAGCCTGGATGCCTTTCTGTGATATGATGTGCCCGAGGAAATTGATTTGAAGACAGAAAAGGTGCATTTTCTTTGGGTTGCAATACAATCTCGCGTCAGCCAACGCCTTTAGGATCGTCCTCACGTTACGTATGTGCTCTTCCATGGAATCCGACCAAATGACGATATCGTCAAGATACACATGGCAAATCTTTCCGATCCACGGGTGCAGCGCCGCGGTGACACGGCGTTGGTGAATCACTGGTGCATTTTTCAATCCCATAGGCATTACATTCCACTCATACAACCCAAAGGGCATCGATACTGCTGTCAACGCAATGTCTTCAGGCCTCATTCGAGTCTGAAAAAAGCTATTCGTCATATCAATGGTACCCCAAATCTTTCCTTTTGCACAATCCGCCAGAATGTCATCGACGCGAGGTAAGGGATGACTGTCGGCTATTGTGTTCGAATTTAACTGACGGTAATCGTTTACCCAATGAGGCAGGACCGTTATGTCCGCCTTGGGAATGATGAACGAAGGCGACGCGTGTTGCGACGATGAGGGGCGGATCTTGCCGCTATCCAAATGTTGCTGAATCAGAGTGCGCCAGGCATCTCTGTACTTGCGAGGGCAACCGTATGTTCTCGTTGCTATTTTCTTATTTGCATCCTTAAGTCTGATCGAGGCGTAGACATCTTTAGGCAACTCGTCGACATGCGGAATAGGCTCAAAGATCTCTTTGAAGTCTGTGCGTATCTCCGCGTCGAGTCTGTTCAGCTCGTCGAGACGTGCCAGCGCCTCAATACGCTCCTTTATTGCTGCAATGACATCAACTTGGCGTACATTTTCACAGCGAGCGTCGACTTCTTTCTTTCGTAGTGCCAGTACATTCTGTAATTCGCCTAACATAATCATACGTTTTTGAGCAAAATCTTTAGCAGTCTTAGTTCGCAAGTCTTTGTGATATGAAGCTACAGTTTTCTTAATGTGAGACGGTGCCTTAGGCACCCAAAGCATTGCTGTCGGCGAAGAGGGATCCAAAATGTTCACATTGATCCGTTTATCTATCACAGTGCGCTCTTCGTGGTCTATAACGATGTGGTTCGCAAACAGAAAAGGCATTCCCAGAATGAGAGACGTGCAAAGTCCGGGTGCAATTAAGGCTCGAACGGGAGTAGAGGTCCATGATCCATCTGTAGTGGTGCAACGTAACTTTACGAACTCGTGCAAAGTAATCATAGTCTTTTTCTCTCTAATCGCGACGTCAACGCGTTCGGGTTCAGGCAAAACGAAACGACGGAGCTTCAGGCGGTCGACAATATCCAGGCGTATTAAGACTAAATGCGCGCCGTTGTCAATAAGAGCGGTGACCTGCAGTGTGGGTGCATTCCCTGCTGGGTGTCAAATGACACTCCCAGCGGAATTGCGGTACCACAAAAGGGGCGCTCACCGAAGAAGAATCGGATTCGTAGTCATTTACAATTTTCGGCAGGATGACACCTGCGGCTTTGGTCGAATCATCGTCCTTGTCAACAACCTCAATGCGAGCGTTGCTGGCATCGTTCAGGATGGCGTTGACCGAACGGCCCTTCTTAGGTGCCGAACGGGATCGTTGCGAAGTCGAAGCCGATGCAGAAGAACTAGCATCGGGACGATTCTTTCGTAGGTTCTCTACTCGCTCTGCGGTGAGCGGGACATAAGAGGCGCCATCCGGCGGACCGGTAGGACATTTGTTCGAATGATGATCTGCGAACGGATCCCGACAAAGGAGACATCCATCGTTTTCGAAAATAGCCCGATGTTCGAACTGTTGCAGTGGGGGCGGTAAGACGTCGAAATTGGAGCCGGTTCGAGTCGCCACGTCATAGCCTCGAGCGCGTTGAGTGCCTTTGTTCGCTCCTTTGCGAGGTGGTCCCGAGTTGAAACTACCCGAGGCTGAACGTTTCTTCGTGTTACCGGAGTCCGCCTGATTGTTGCTGCCCGAGCTACTTTTGTTGAACTCGGAGAACCTCGCTTGCTCACGCGCAAGCTTTTCATCCTCCTCATGAACGGCATGAAGCCACTTGAAGAAGGTGTCGCGAGGGATCTTCTTTGCAGCGGATCTGAGGTCGGGGAGCATTTTGGCGTCGAGCAACTTCATCAACGCCTCGTCTGTCAAGTGAGAGTCTGTCCCCTTCAGGAGTCCGTTCAATTTTTGACACTCCGTAGCCCATCCGAGGAAGCGCTCGCCCTTTCGCATCTTTTTGTCCTGGAGCTTGATGTAGACCTTGTCTTCCCATTCCGGTTCCAGGAAAGTAGACCTAAACTTGTCGAAAAACTCATCGAAAGATAGCGCCAGCAGGGCCTCCCGATTGTTTTCGAACCAGTCGACCTGATGGCTATCCCGACAACACATCAAAGCCTTCTTTATCTTCTCGTCGTCTTCTGTTATTTCTTTCTCGTCGAAGTAATGTGTCAAACCCCGACGGAATTCGCGCATAACCAAAGGGTCGACGACGCCGGAGGACAAAATGGGGAGCTTGTTCGGGGCAGTCTGCGAAAAGGTCACGTATTGAATTCCGTTGACTTGTGCGGACATGATGGGCAAAACGGCTTCGGTATCTGACGAACTTGTGGTAGGTTGGCGTTTTCTAATGCGATTTGTAGGGGATACTGGAGTGGGAGCGTTTCTGGGGCGTCGAATGCATCCAAGAGTAGGTATATGCGGCGAAATCTGTGGTCTTTCCCCTGAAGATGGGATGGGGGTGAGCGGAGAAGATGGGGGATCTCCCTGTCCTTCGTTATTATGCGGCGGGGTCTGCGTATTCGGATTCAGATGCCTTGACCTTCGGCTGGGGGTCTTAGGCACTGTTCCCCGCCCACGCGATGTCTCTGTCGTACTAGAACGAGGCGTAGCGAGACTTTGAACTAAAATGGTGAATCACCTTTCGGGCGATCTCCACGCGCTTGATGATTGCTTGTCGATATCGAAGAGGACCTTTCAGGTCCGAGCAATGTCGATAATGAATGGAATATGGGTGGAAAAAAAACTCGGCGATGAAGATTAAAAGGTGAAAACCCCCTCTTGGAGGGAAAACTAGCGAAGGCGAACGGATGAAGATAATCTTCAAGCCAGATGTATACTCAATGAAGTGAAGTTACATGAAGCGGAATCCCAACCGTCAAGTCCACCCATTACGTAAGAATGTGCTGATGTAAACCGGGGCAGGTTTACAGGAGCCCACATATGAATGAGCTCCTCATTATAGGAGCAGATGTGATGGAGGGTAGTGGCAAGGAGTTTGAGTCACTGGTTCTCGGTGTGAAGCATTTCTATAGCTTTGCGGAGTGTGATGCATTCTGCTGTTGTGGGGGCAGTCCCATAGGAGTCCGTTCAGTCCAAAGATGCATATGGATAGTCATGACATAGCACAGGTATGCGCTGAGGGTGATGGTGAGGGGGTCCATGTAGTCTCTGGCATCGAGGATCTTCGCCAGATTCTCGGAGTTGTTCAGGTGACTGGGGATGGGTGCGCAGCTGTCGTTGCTGCTTTTGATGCTGATGGGGGCATTGGTGGTTATGATGTGTGATTTTTGGTCTTCTTTCCTCTTTTTGTGGTCCTTTTATCTTGTTCCATAGTCTTCTTCAGGAAACAGTCTAGAGCTTGCTGCACATTCCCCAGTTCCTTCTCTTTGATCTATGTATTCTCCTCATGTCTGTATCCTTTCCATTTGACCAGGAATAGCATTCCTCTTCCTTGTTTCTTTCTTTTTAGAATTTCTTTTATCTCGTACTCTTCTTCATCATTTATGATTTCAGGGGGTGGTGGTGATGGCTGTTCTTGTATCTTGAAATGGAGTCCTTTGTAGAGTGTGAGTAGTGTTTCATTGAACACAGAGTATATCAGCTGCCATGATGCTGGGAGTTCCAGGCAGTATGCTGAGGCTCCTTTCTTTTCAATCACCTTGAATGGTCCGTATCAGAGTGCTGATAACTTCTTTGATGGTTGATTGACTGTGATATTGGTGGCTTCAAGCCATACTCTATTCCCTTTCTTGTATTCATGGACTGGTCTTCATCTCGCATCGTAATTGTCTTTGGCCCATGTTTGCACATACTGCAGTGCAGCATTTGCTTCTTTCCGGATTTGGTCCATTCTCTCAACAAAGTTCTTTGCTGTAGGATTGTTCCTTTCTGTTGTCTGTGGTTCTCCCTTCCAGGGGTGCATTCCATAGTTAAGGTAGAATAGTGTCTCTTTCATTCCCTGGTGTGTTTTGTCATTATATTGATACTCTGCGATCACTATCCATTCTGCCCAGTCGTTCTGCAGGTTGTTTGTGAAGTTTCTAAGGAAGGCTTCTGTCTCTTGATGGGATCGTTCCGCCTATCCATCTGTTTGTAGGTGATAGGCCATTGATAGGTTTTGCTTCATTCCAAGCAGTTTTAGAAGCACTGTCATGAATCATGCTGTGAATTGGGGTCCTCGGTTGCTAATGATCTTTTGTGGGATTCCATGGAGTCTCTACACATTGTCTTGGTATAGTCATGTGAGACCTTCTGCTGTGAGTTCAGTGTTTGTGGGAATTAGATGGATCATCTTGGTCAGGCAGTCTGTGACTATGGCGATGGCGTTAAAGCTGTTTGAGCTGAGTAGCGGTCCTATAAGATCTACTCCGATATCTTCCCATGGTTGCTGTGGAACCTCATACAGATGTAGTAGTGCATGTTTCTTTTGTCAGATGATTTTGTTTCACTGGCATGCTTCACATCCATTGACATATTTCTTGATGTCTATTAGCATTGATGGCCACTAGTAGGTGCAGTTTATGAGTTTATGCATGCAATACTGTCCTGGGTGCCCTCCAATGGCTGTGTTGTGGTGTTCGAACATGATATCTTTCTTTAATTTGTTGTCTAGGGGAATGTAGATTTTTCCTCCTGTATATATGATGTGGTTTTCTTCTATAAACCAGTGCAGTTTTTCCTTCAGTCCTGTTGTTACAATCGTTTCCCTTCATGCACATTATCGAATTTGTTCCATTCTTGGAGTTTCGATCATTGTGATTCCTCTTGTTTGCATTATTTCATTATTTTCTGCTTCCTCTCTCTGTAGATATTCATCCTTGAACATCATAAATTCGAAATCTTGTTCATTATTCTCTTCCAAGTGTCGAATGAATGTGGCTTCTTTGATCATTTGTATGTCATCTTTCTCTGCTAGGTTTTCTTCATATCTCACCATTCGTGATAGGACGTCTGCTTTTCCATTCACTTTTCCTGGTATGTGTTATAGTTCATAGTCATATTCTTGCAATTTCAGGTACCAGCTGGTCTGTCTCAAATTGAGTCATTGCAGTTTTCAGAAGTATGATAGGTTCTTATGGTCTGTCAATATTTCGAACTTCTCTCGAGCTTCTAGAAGGTATTGTCTTCATGTCTTCAGTACCATCATTATTACAAGGAGTTCTTTGTCATAGATTTTATAGTTTTGCTCTGCTGGGATCATACATCTTGAGATGAAGGCGATTGGGTGCCACAGCCCTTTCTGTTGCTGTGATAATACCGCTCTGATGGTATATTCTGAGGTGTCTGTTTCAACTCAGAATTTTCCCTCTGTTTGTGGTAGTGCTAGGATGGGTGCTGAGGTTATATGCCGGATTAGCTCCTTGAAAGCACTTTGCTGCTTGTCTGTCCACTGGAATGTTTTGTTTCCAGTCAACTCCATTAATGGTTTAGCAATCTTTGCATATCCTTTGATGAACTGTCAGTAAAAGTTTGTGAATCCCAAGAACTTTTGTAGTTCTTTCTTTGTTTTCAGGGTTGGCCAGGATTGTATGGCTGTAATCTTCTCCGGTTCCATTTCCACTTTCCCTTTTCCTATAATATACTCTAGTACTGGGACTTTTGATGATTCCCAGATACATTTTGGTCCTTTGATGAATAGGTCATTTTTATTCAGTATCTCCATGACTTCTACTGTGTTCTTTTGAAGTTCCTCTCGTATTCGTCTGATGATTATGATGTCATCCATATAGATTATGCATACTCTTCTTCATATTTGGTCTTGGAAGAGGCTTGCCATCATTCAGCTGAAAGTGCCTGGTGCATTGCACTGTCCAAAGTACATGACTGTTGGTTCGAAGAGTCCTCTTGCTGTTAGGAAGGCTGCTTTCCATTTGTCTCCTTTTCAAATGCAAATGTTATTGTATCCCCAGATAATGTCGATCTTGTTAAAGTACTTTGCTCCTTGTAGCATGTCGAGGAGCTTGCTGATGCATGGTAGTGGGAACTTGTCCTTGACTGTATATTTGTTTATCTCCTGATAGTCTTGAATGAGTCGTTTGCTACCATCCTTCTTATTACAAAAGAAGCAGGGTACTGCATAAAGTGATTTTGAGGGGCATATCTTCCCTGTTCTTAGTCCTTCTTTGACAAAGGTGTCTAGTTCTTCTAGTTCTTTCTGCGTCATCAGGTAGACCTTGCTCAGTATTATCTTAGGTGCATCTTTTGTTAAGTTTATTTCGTGGTCCCACTCCTTGTGGTCCAGTAATCGATCGAAGTTCTTCTCCTTAAAGAGGTGTTTGAATCTCATCAGATATGAAGGTATCTGAGTTCCCGTCCTGTCATTGGCTGTGGTCTTCGCTAGTTCAGCCACTTTCTGTATTTTGATCGTCTGGTAGTTTATCTTGCATGTTTTAGGGCATCTGTTAAAGACAATCTCTCCTGTCCTCCATTTGATCATTGGGTTGTGATAGACAAGCCAGTCATGTCCCAGTAGCATGTCAGTCTTTCCGATGTCAAGTACAATGGCTTCCATATGCTCTTTGTGTCCTTTAATGTCGATGTGGACTTCTACTACTTAGTCTGCTGTTTTCTGGCAGTTGGGTGATCCGTCTGCATTTATAATTGGAATCTTCTTGATTCATCATGTCTTTAATCCTGTTTTTGTTACTATGGCGGTATTGATGCAGATTCTGTCTGCTCCGCTGTCGACTTCTGGTATTATCATTGCTATTCCCTTTCACATTTATATTTTCACTGGTACTGTGAGTTCCTTTCTTCTTGGCAGTTTGTCACCTCGGATGGTTTTTCTTGGTGCTTCAGATTGCCTTGCAGAAATGGTGTATTTCAGAGTATGGGATGATCTACATCTGGTATCGAAGTGAGTCTGTTTCAGCTGTGTGAGTCATGATTTAGCACCTCTTAATTGGACCCTTTGACAAAACCCTCTTTGTCAGAGCTTTCTTCATTCTTGTCTTCTTCATCTTCTTCTCCTTCTTCCTTCACTTCTTTAACTCGGGACTTTCTCTTCTTCTTCTTCTTGCAGTTTCATGCATAATGTCCTTTCAGGCTACAATTGTAACATGTGACATTTGTTGCTCCTTTTCGTGGCTCCAGACAGTTTCGTGAGAGGTGTTCTGGTTTATTGCAGTTGAAGCAGTTGTTGCTTCATACTTTGTCGACTTCCATGGCCTGTCCTGTTCCTCGGCTTGGGTTTCCTGGCTTGTGTTGGTTGTTTGCAAATTCCCCTCTTATTACATTCCTATGTTCCTCAATGTTGCATCCAATTGCTTGAACTGTTTTGATATATTCATCTCCATCTGTTGGAAGTTCGGAGATCGAATGTATGGCTTCTGCTGTCCTCCAGTTTAGGCTCTTCTCGAGTAGGAAACAAGGAGCTGTTCCCATCATTCCTGCTTTTCCTGCGAGGTCTACAAATTCATCTAGGAATTCATCGATCAGTTGGTTTCCCTGTCTGATGTTGAATAATTTGCCTCCTGCTTGCGACAGTGACATGACATTGCTGAATCGTGTCTGTATTTCGGTTATGAAATTGGCCCATGTGCTTTGATTGGTCGTGGTGTTGATTTTCTTTGACGCCCAGTGGACTCCTGGTCCATCAGTCATTCTGGATAGTACTGCTCCAATCTTTTGTGTATCGGTGAGGTCTCTATATGTGGTTATGTAGAGTTTCATCTTCCTCCACCAAATGTCAAAAGCTGTTCGATCTCCTGTGAAGGATTTCGGATCCGCAATAATTCCTTTGTATTCTATTGCCATTGTCTGCGGAATTCCTTCATTGCTGTCTTGGTCTTGGCTTTCCTGTTCTTGAGCTTGTTATGCTCGGGTCTGTTATCCTTGAATCTGCTTTTGCCTCTGTTCTTCTCTTTGCTCTTTCCAATAGTCTAGGTTGATTCCTGCAATTCTACAGGCTTGTTCGAATTTGTTCCACTCTGCAGCGGCTGGTCCATCTGCCTTGGATAGTCTCTTTTGCTCCCTCCACTAATAGTATTCATTCCAGTCATTGTCAGTTACTTTTGCCACAGTGGTGCGATTTCCTTTATGCTGTACTTTGGTGGGTCAGTCTTCTGAAGGGGTTCAACAATTTCGTTCCTATGTGTCCCTGGCTTTGGTGTCACTCTCGTTGGTTCTGTCGTATGCTCTGTGCATCATATCCCTTCTGTATTAGCATATCCTCTTCTTGTACTCAGCAATTGTAGTTTGCAATCTGCTGTTGTCTGAAGCTTTGGGCTTGCATTCATTCTTCTCTTGTTCTCTTGCGGATTGGTTCATCCTCTTCTTTGGCAGAAAGATTCTGGTCTGACCACAGCTCTTCTAGGCTTATCCTGTATTCTCCTTCTAGTAAGAGTTCTGTGATGAGCTGTGCTGTTTCATTACTGAAATTTTCAGTAGGCTTGTCTGCAGTGGTGAAGGCAAGTTCTCTCAGAAGTGCCTGTTTTTCTTCGTCGCTACTTGGTGTAGGCGTACACTCTCTTTTTCAATTGTTTGAATTACTAGTGTCTCTGCAGTTGGCATGGACTATCTCTGCGAATGGCGTGGACTGCAATATATGATCTACTTCTCTGAACCAGGTGTTCTCATTGCTCATGCTAGTGCTCGCTGGGTCAGCGACCGCTTGTCATCGAATGTTGATTAGGTCTTTGATAAAGTGTGACATGGTGTGTGTAAGTCTGAGCGAGTCTCGATGAGGTTTAATATCTTGTTAGGCTAGACGAATCTTAAAGGACTTAGGCAGACTAAGTGTGAGAGCGGTTTAAGACGATGGCAAAAGGAATATTAAACCTAGCGCTACTGGTACATCTGGGTGTCCTTATGTATACTACAGTACTTGAGCACGGACCATGGGCTGCACAATGCTGCAGACTGCAGATGAGTAAGGCTAGGATGAGATGACTCAGGTGACTAGAGAAGTGAAGATGACTCGATGACTGCGTGCTGCGCAGTATAATGGGGAGGGATGCATAGCATGATGGGGGAGATAAGAATAAGAGAAGGAAGATAAGATAAGAAAAATGAATAGTCCATAACACTATGATGAGCATGTTCTCGAAAGGCAAAACAGTCAAACAGGGTCTACTCACACATGGTCAATAGTAGTAAAAGCAGTTGCTTGATATTCTGTCTCAATGTTGATTCTAAAGAGGAGGTGCTCAAGGCCTGTCTGAATCTGCCTCAAAAGTCTCTCTGGCTACTTATGCATTTGGAGTAGCACTCAACTGGGTTCATTCAGGTGCAGCCCTGCCTAATGGCGAACTATGTATTCAATCACAGGTCCTTCTCAAAACATGCTGTCGACTTTAAGAAGTCCTTAGCTACTGAGCAGGCAAGGTAGAGCTCTGCATGATCAATCAACTTTCTATATATCTTCCAGTTCAGAATTCCTCACAAACGCTGCTCCTCGCCTGAATTCCAGAAGGCTTGAGCACTACATACATGGACTTGCCTGTGATAAGAGCCAGTTCTATGCTACCAGTGGCTGTCAAGTTAGCGCTGGTGCCAGCACTAGTGCAATAGTGATTGTATGTGGCTCAGGCATATTGGCAATCTAGACATGATCAATAATTTTACAGGGAACTGTGGTTTCCACAAGTCAAAAAAGGTCATGGAAAGTATATGCTTTGATGACTTTCACTTGTTGCTCTAAATGGAACTGTGTCAAATGTTCATGCAGTTCATGTTTTTTCTTGCTACTTGAAATTTCAAGATATGCTCGGCGGAGTCTGGCATGTCCTGTATACGTAGGTGAGGGCTATTCAACAATTCCAGATGTCTACGTCTCACATCATTCCAGATTTGACTGTTCGTCTCAGTCATGTCTGTTAATGTTGGCATCAGTTTCTGAACAAAGAAAAATGATTCTTTACACTTGCTAGTGGGAGTACAAATACACGCTATGAGCATCGTCAATATGCTACCAAGTCATCGCTTGTGATGTCCTCTCTACCAATCATGTCACCTCTTTGATGACAGTCTCTTCAAGGAACAGAGTCGGCGCCCTGTCGACCATTGCCAACTGGATGCTTTATCCAGTCCCATTCAGTATGCACACTCCACTCACATCATTCATCCCGTTCGAGGCATATGAAAGCATTCACTCCATCAAAGAGAAATTGCATGGACGACTTGAATGACCTCAGTGACGGGCAGCTACCATTTTCTTTCATTCACATAAGCAGATAGTGCTGGTGGCACAGAAAACTCATGGCAAGTGCATGCTTTTGACCGTGACTTTAATCATCGCTGTGAATGGTACTATATTGTACTTTCGCGCAGTCAGCGCTTTTGCTCATTGGTCCCGAAAAACTTTCGTGCGATTAGCAACGTCAATGAAGGAGAAAGCACCCTATTTATCATGTATGAAATCGGAAACGCGGCTAAGTCGATCTCGCTGGATGAAATTTCAAGACTGGCCTGGCGCAAAGGCTATTCAACAATCATAGAGATCCACAACTTTACAACAGAAAAGAGAAAAAAAAATGGTTATCAAAACCAAAATCCGCCCTGTGCGTCTCACGTTCGTTCCAGACTTTGACCGTCCATCTCTCAATCCTCAACAAATCCCCAACAAGCCATGAGCTAAAAGCTAAACGGATCGCGCGGAGGCCACTCGAATGGTGGGGTGTTCCTATCAGGGATGCATCCTGCCAAGTGCATCAGTAGCTCCAACAGAGAAAAAAAAACTTCAACAAGAGTACAATCCCACCTCCATCTCTGCCATCATAGGCATAGACAAGAGCAAGATCTGGCTTGAGCACCATCTGCAGCACGACAACGAGCGTGGCGGCGGCAGCGAGTTTCGAAGCGAGCGAAGCCAAAACAGACGGGCCTATGTCGTCCGGTCAGCAGTCCCGACGATGAGCGCGATTTCGCAAGGCAAATCAATAAAAGGGGAGTCCGCTCACGCATAGTCGGTAGTAGTGAAAGGTGGTTGCTGGATGTTCTGTGCAAAGGTCGATTCCTCGAAGGGGCTCAGGGCCTGTCTGAATCCGCCTTGAAAGTTCTCTCTGGCTACTTATTCGTTCAGAGTAGCGCCCAACCGGGTTCATCCAGGTGCAACCTTGCCTGACGGCGAACTTGCGCATTCGATCACAGTTCCTTCTCAAAAACATGCCGTTGACTTTAAGGTGTCCCTAACCGCCGCGCGGACCAAGGTGAAGCTCCGCGCGATCGATCAACTTTTGAAATACTTTCTAGTTCACAATTCTTCAGAAACGCCGCCCGGAGTTGCCCATGATAAGAGGTCGTTCTACACTGCCAGCGGCCGTCAAGTTAGCGCCGGCACCAGCACAATCGAACTCACGATCGTACGTGGCTCAGGCGTGTCGACAATCCAGATACAATGATTTTTTTTTTTTTTTGCAAATGATGATTTGGGAACCGTGGTTCCCACAAGCGGAACACCATCTACAGTTAGTCTGAACTAAAGAGGGCACATTATAATGTTTCCACACTCACCTTTTAGCTTGCTTTTCCAATACCACATTGAACTGCGGCATATGCAAGGCGGCCTCCAGATTTCACATTAGCGCTATCATCGAAGTAATGCATCGATTCAGCCACCGTGCACAAAGCAGCCGTTCCGAAGCTCCTTCTGCTGTCACTCCCCCATCGCACGGAATGAAGTGAATAATGATAAAACCAAGTCCTATTCAATTGTTCCTAATGCAAGAGTGAAAAAAAAGGAAAAAAAGTCGATGTTTACAACAGAAAACGTCTGCAGGAAGAAAGCAACATCAACGACGAATGCCAAATGTAGCTAGGAATTGCAATCATTGTCCATCCAGTGTGCGAGTCAAAGAATAGGACCTGGGCGATTAGGGTATGGACACCGCGCGAGGGGGTACGTTTGCGTGTAGGTAACGTTGTGCGAACTGAGCGAGAGTCATTAACGACGTTCATGATTCGACGACATGAAAAGGTAATGAAGATGGGATTAAATGATCTATGAAAGATAATTTCCTTCGTCGGTCATGGAATTTTACCTTATGAGAAGAACATCGCCGAGAAGATGACACCGAAAATGGTGGCAGCACCAGATACAGCAAGCGTTGTCGCATCATTGCTGGTGTTGCTTGCGCCGGCAGCAGAAGCACTGGAAGAAGGCTTGCCACTGCTGCCGCTAGAAGCGGGCTTGCCAGAAGCCGCAGGTGAACCAGACGATGTAGGCGTGGAGGAGGCACCAGCAGCAGTGACACTGGCGAGACCGGAGTAAAGGACGGAAGATGTGAACTGAGAGCAGCTAGAGCTGCTAGGGACACGAGCGGTGTAGGGCATAGAAGTGATGGGGCCTAGCGACTCGGGAGGTTGAGTGTAGGTCACGACCTGGCCATTTGTAGTATAGACACCAGGGAAGTCCTGGTTGTCGCCAAGGCAAGCTTCGAAGGTTCCGTTCTGTGCATTGTTAGGGGCGTTGAAAGCGCAGCCGATACGATCGTAGATGTGTTGGCAGTACTGGGCAGCATTGGGTCCAGCGGGATCGCAAGCTTTCAAGCAGAAAAAGTTGCCGCCCATGAAGCTGAAGTGGAGTCAGTATTAATATCGACAAATGCAGAACAAACTCATACTTGTGCCATTCAATAACTTGAGTGAATTGATCCTTGTTGCTGCTGAAGGCGTTCGAGAAGAAAATACCACCCATAGGGTTCCCACGCTATGCAACGACAGGAAATCAGCATCAAATGTCACCACTGGCAACCCCAACACGACGCTACGCACGAGATCAGCGCCATGGGGGTCCATCTCACCACCGAAGTCATCGGCTTGCATGTTGATCTTGGACTGGTCGATGTACCCAACAACTTGAACGTAGTCAGGGGTTTTCATGAACTGCACGCCTTGGAGAGCGCCTGCGGGAATGAGACGAGAGCCATGACCAGGCTTCGTGCACCAAGCGACCATCTCTCCTTCAGTGTCGGCCACAACGGAATTTGGATCAGGAGGTCCCCACAAGCAGAAATCTAGCCAAAAGCAAAGATATGCCACGTATGAGCACCCTACCCTGAACAACCACTCAAGATCGGAACCCACCATCGATGGAGTTCAAAAACGAAGTTTGGCAAAGGGAATCTTGGTTCTGCGTGGTCGAGTTGCAAATATTAAAGCCTTTCTGAGTTCCACGGATAAGGCCTTGGTCGGTATCAACTTTGTAAGGCTATAAAAGGAACATTAATTGCCAATTCGACACCAAACCGCTCCACAGAAAGAAAAACGCACAATTCCACCAGGATACTGGAAGTGTTTCGAGGCAAGGGGAACGGGAGGGAAGGTGCTCTGGGGTGTTTGAGCATTAACGACGGATACGGCGGCGATGGCCAAAAGCGAAAGAGCGACGGAGGACATGATAGTCCAGATGCCTGTTAAAACGTATGTATACGAAATAAAATCGGAGGATGGAGAACGGGTGCAAGTTGTAAAACGCAGTTCAGCCGAGACTTAAACCACGCCGCCAAGCGGAGTTGCAATTTAATTATAGCCCAGGCCCCGTCGCTACCAACCATAAACGCACGGACCATGAACATGTGACATTCCATTTTGCATACAATAAGTTATAAAAACTACCGTTTCTCCTTCACGAAAAAGTGCAGCGTCACAAAGCTCGCGGCGGTGAATAGCACAAAGAAAATGCCCAGTAAAGAGATGTTCGGCCACCAGAACGACTGCGCGCGCAATCCAAACACCGACAAGATCGTGGCAGCTGGCACGTCCAACTCTACGCCATACTGCAATGAAAACAGATCTAAGCACATGCTCCGACGTGCACAGCCCTGATACGGCTCACCTTGACCTCCTTCAGCTGCAAATACCGCAGCTCGTTCACAGCCAACGCCTCAAACGCGGCATGGAAGAACGAAACCGTGTGGAGCCACTGCAACGCGGGCACGATCGTTTCCCGGTTAATCAACAAGCCAGTGAACAGCAGGCTAATGTTTAAATAACATAAATCCGTCAAACATCAACGTCTCGGAATCAAGGAAAAGGGTACGCACTTGTACAGCATGACGAGCGTTCCCACCAAGCTGGCGACGCTGATGCTCGCAAACGCGATCGAGAGCCAGAGCACGACGCTTGCCGTCGTCAAGTTGAACAGCACGAGCGTCAACATAAACTTCCAGAAGCCCGCCACCTCCGGCACGAGCCCCACCAGCCCATAGACAATACCTCCGAACATCAACGGAGGGACTAGCCGCAGTGGCAAAATGTCGAACAAGACCTGTGCGCCGGCGATCAGTCCCCGTAGGTTGCATCTCCCATCACGAAACGCGTTTCAAGTACCTTGGACGCAAAGTATGTGAAAGACGAATAGTAGCCATTTGCCCTGAAAGACGCAGTCGGTTTCTCAGTGGACGTTCTCCAAAAGAAGCCGCAACTAATAGCTAACCTTTCACGCATAAACAATATTCTCTCATTCGCAAACAATCCGAGACTTGATAAACAAGAGAATCCAAACAGTGCCAGGGTAAAGAAAAAAATTCCTAAGACGAAGAGTGAATGTCTGGCGCTGCCAATATACTACAAGGACGTACCTAATCTATTCTGGAATCCAGCGATATCGTTTCTAATACGGAACGCGTCAGCAACAACACTTTCGATATGGAACCAAGACCATTACGAACGTCACGTTATGGAAGAATAATCCACATATTACTACAGTGGACGGTCAGTCCAATCACAACAGAAAGCAGAAACACTCACAAGCCAAAGCAATAGAAGAAGTATAATGCGCCCACAGAAGCGCCGGATCTCTGTACAAATTCTTGAACGCCCTCCCACTCAAGATCCTGAACTGCGTGCCCCAGCTTGCCCGCTTCCTCCCCCTCAATAACGATGTCTCTAGCGCCACGTCCGGCAGCGCCCCATTGACATTCACCCCGGCCGCATTGACACCCGCACCATCAGCCTGCCGCTTAATGTCCTCCATCTCCTGCCTAATCCCACTAGCAATCCCGCTCTCCGCATACGCACTCACAAGCGCCTCTAATTTCGGCGTGACGCCCTCGCCCGCGGCTCCTCCTCCATTCCCTATACCGCGCGCCGACTTGAGCGACGATGAGACCGCCTCGAAGATGCGCGACGTCTTCTTCTTGATATACTGTCCGGCGCCAGTGGGGGGCGACGTCACAGACGCCGAAGAGGACGACGGCCGCGTCTGGAGCTCTGTCTCCTCGCCTTCCTCCAGCGCAGTGCGCGCCCCGGCCAGAGCGGGGCTGTGACTGGTATCGTGATTGTAGTTGCTCGCACTGGCGCTCCGGTTCCCGTTGCCCGAGGTGTGGGACCGCGAGCCAAAGGGAAGATAGTGTCTTGAGCGGGCGGAGAGCAGACCACGTTCTTCGTCGTTCAGGTTCGTCGTGTCTGGAGTAGAGGACGATTCGTCGACGAGGCTCTCGTTGCTGACGCTTGCGCCAGTGTCCAGTGTCGCTCGCATAGTAAGATCGACTAGAAACATATTATTGTGTCAGAAACAGGGAACTGACACTTAAACTCACTAAGAAAATCGGCAATATTGAATCCAGGTGGACAGGGGTATCCAATCGACTCGAAATACTCTTGACACTTTGCGTACTCTCCCGAATAGACGAGTTTGCCCATGGCGAGCAGAACTAGCTGATCAAAGAGCGCTACGATGTTGCTTCTCGGCTGGTGAATGGTGAAAATGACCGTGCGGTTGTAGTCGCGCGCCAGCGAAACAAGACTCTCGATCACATTGTAAGCATTGAATGCGTCGAGGCCTGCGCAGGATACAAGCATCAGCGAAATGAAGAACAGGATGCTCAGCACGATCGTCGTTACCACTCGTAGGCTCATCCAAGAACAGGATTGAAGGGCTAGTCACGAGTTCACAAGCGATCGAAACACGTCGTTTCTCGCCACCCGATATCGAGCGCTTGCCTAGTAAATTTCAACAGTCACGCTCCCGATCAAGAATGACGCGACTATGGCACGCACCTGTTTCTCCAATCCTCATATCCTTGATTCCTAGAATCCCCAGCTCATTCATAGTCTCCAGCGTTCTATACTTCTTGGCCTCAAAGCTCATGTCCCTGGGCAGCCTCAGCAGCGCGCTGTACAGCACCGTTTCATATACGGTCAACGTGCTCATGAGCGTGTCTTCCTGGTCCACAAAGCCCATAACGCCCTTGAACTCCTCGTCTTTGACCTCCCTACCATTCACGAGCGTCGTCCCGCTCACGGCGCCTCGCTTGCGCTTGCGAGCAAGGATATCAAGGAACGTCGATTTGCCGGCGCCCGACGCGCCCATGATGGCCATCACCTGCCCGGGCTTGACAGATCCGGAGATGCGATCGAGAATCGTGCGCGAACCGAGCGTGTAGGTGATGTCCGAGAAATGCAGAGAAGCGGGGACGTGATCTGTCATCAGCTTGGCTGCTTCGTCTTCTGGAAGGCGGATCTTGCCAAAGTCATCTCCTGCCCGGGTACGGCCAGCATACCATAGAACTGCCACGACGCGGTGAGGTGAGGCTATAAAAACCAATCGCATGCGTACTTACTCAGGGAAGCGAGGACAACAATCAGACCCGCACTGGCTGCGCTGAGGGCAACCCAGCGAGTATTGTCTGGTTTCGGAGGACGCTGCAAAGCAAAATTTAAAATCACTACAAGAATGACTTCGTCGCACCTACCACATATCCGGGTACCTGTGAGAAGTGCAGACATTCGCCTCCTTCGCATTGCAAAGTAATATAAGAATCGCCGAAGATACTGTTGATAAGGCCGTTCATGGCCGGTTCCTCGAACCTGCATCCAGCTCCTGTTTTACAACTGAACTTGGCAGGACCTTTGATCTCCTCTTTCAAGAAATCTCCAATATCTGATTGACTTTCAGATGTGTGAAGTCATGAGCCATCATTTTTGGTGACGTACCGACGCTACCGGCCTCACCGCAGATAAAACGGCCGGGAACGCAACTGCATTTCACTTTCTTGCATGCATAAACAGTGGTATTCGTAGAGTATCCTGGTTGTTTCTCCGAGGTACATTCGTCTAAGGCGCAGTAAAAGGATTCAACCTGAGCGGTCCAAAATTGAAAAGCGCAAGTCTTATCCCTGCTGTCGCAACTGAACGTAACCTGGGGTGGACGATTGGGTAACATGTCGATGATTTTCCTGTCTGCAAAATGTGGTTAAGTTGAGACGAGCGAAGGCTTGAGATGGAAACAATGGTACTCGTGACGTTGCACATCTGATGATTGTTGAAGACGGTCTCTCCACCCTTATAGCATGTCATGTTGGCCGCTGTGGAATCGTCTTGGAGGGATGATATAGAGCCGGGTAATGGGAATCCTACGCAGGCATTGTCGGTCTGACAGACTGGATCGCAAAGTTCAATTTGGAGTTGTGAAGGAGTAGGCAATGGCAACGCACCATTGCAATTGATCCCTCCCCAACCGTCCTTGCACTCGCAAGACTTTCCTTCTTCTCTAAGCCGTCTCCTGTCCCCATCCGCCAAGGAGTCACATTCTAGAAGCGTGACAGTCAGAATGATATGCCGGCACCTTCGCATTCGTACATCATCAGGAAGAACATACGAGGTGTCAAGCAGTCGATGCCACCCCAACCAGGCGGGCATTGGCACTGGCCATTGTAGGGATCACATTTGCCATATTGTCCGCATGTGAAGGCGGGCAGAAGACAGTTGAAGCACGGCGGGCACTTCTCTGCGCAAAGGTTTCCACGAAACGAAGTTAGCGCCAGCTGCGCATGTGCAACCCGCTGCAATGATGACGATGCTACCACGCACCAGGCCTGTGATCGAACGAAAGCAATCCCTACAAGCACACAAATGAACGCGTAAGATGAGCTCCGCAATCCCGGCGGGAAGTGGAGCGGGACGTACGGGGACTTGATAGCTTGAATTGAAATTCTGGTCGAGGCTACCCCACGATGCGTTCCTGGCATAGCCGAGCGTCGCGCTCGATGAGAGGAGTAGGAGGAAGAGAGACATTGGAAACAGTGGCGGAGTCGATGGCCGCATCTGGCGGGAGGGTTATCTGATGCTGGGGATAGCGACGAGCGCCGCACTGGCTGGTCGTCGTTCGAACTGATCCAAAGTAGCAACTCGCTATCCCGAGGCTAAAGCCTTCCGAAACAAGCAGATGCAAATACAATCCTTCAAACAGAGCATTCCCATAATGACATTGGTACATAATGCTATCTATGCACGTATTACGAGACGAAAAGCTTTATGATAACGCGTAAAGGACATTACACCCGCGTTACCGCTTTCTGAGCCATATTGATCGTTCGCGCCAAGCAGTAAACATGAAAGTTCTGTCTGTCACCGAAGCAACGGACTTGATCGGCACGAGATGAGCGAGAGTGGATGCGGTCACCCACGGTCAGTTGGAGTGAACTTAAATTAGCTCCTATTAACGACCTATGAGCGGCGAGAAGGGAACGAAACATACGTTCGTTATCTTCTAATGCGAATCATCTCCTAATATTCCACTTTAAATGTCGATGGTGTGCGCTGGTCCAGAAAAATCCGAGGGGTGGTTCGCATAGCGTGTGTATAATTGCATCGAGAAGGCCACCACCGTCAGGAAGCGAACAGCAGCAAACGGAAGGTCGGGGGTCTGGGTTAAGTCGGGTACGAGAGAAGTCCCAAACGTCGAAGTAATACCTAGAGGCAAGGTGTGTTAGGACGCGCTCAGGTTGATCCTTTGTTGCCACTGCCGTGAGCACTGAATCGTAATCACTGTGCATCAACAATTTGGAATTGGGGAAGACGAAGGATTGTTCAGCGATCCATGTCAGCCTTCCTCCACCATCGGCCCAGAACCGATTCGGGAGAAGGGACGGCGTGATGTTGGAGAGTTTGTTAGACAGCGCGCGCGGAACGCCGCGGGTGCGGCGCGCGGACGGGGCGCAAACAATCGTTGGCCTCGGTCCGGGGCCGGTGGGGGGCCTGCGTAACTCTTTGTAGATATTGAAGATAGGGCGTTCCCTCGTTGGGGCGTTGGTGGCTCCTTTCGGTTGAGTGAGCACCTTCGTTCATAGCAGCGGCGATACCATTGAGGATCCTCCGTCGTGCGCGGAAACTCCTTGGCTTTCCCAGTTATGTCTTCATGCGTTTTCGCGTGACGCTCGCTATGCCATCGCGTATATACAATGATACTCAGGAAGACCGAAGACCCTTTCCCTTGCATATGTGTACAGTGTCGTTATGATTCACGCCACAATGCTCTCCAAGTTAAATCTTGTCTTGCATCGCGCAACGATAGTGGGTCTTCAATCGCCGATAGCCGTACCATTGTTGACTGCATTTCGATATGATTCGACGTAGTCAAGAACGTATGGACTTCCGGGTGCAGATCACCGCCTTTCAGTGCTTCGGAAGTCTGGACGCCCTTTCGGAACCCGAGTGCGTGGCCAGGCCGCATGGATTCTTTTTTAGAAGGTTCAAGGCAATGCAAGCAGTTCGGAAACGCGCATGCAGCATAGCAATTAGCATATCCCATCGATACGTACCAGCGACATGTAAGGTCTCGCCTGGTTTCAGATGCAACATCGTGTGTCATGAGCCGCGTGTACGGTAAATTTCTGTCGGGCGAAGATCTTTGCGATCATCACCAACATGTATAGCAGTCGACAAATATTGGGCAGTAGTTGTTGTCTCGAGTGCGCCATAACGTCGATACCTCACTGGACTAACCAGGATGCCATTCCCCAAGTAGTGCACCTCTCGCGAAGTAAGTAACCACTTCCACCGCACAGAGGTATACTAAACGCGAGGATCGAGGAAATCAAGGAACGAACCTGCGCGTTTAGAAATAAGGAACCTTACACCATGAGTCGAGTATCTGATCATGAAGGGCCTGCAACGGCCAGCGCTCCGGTGCTCAAACTCTCAGAAGGCTATCGAAGTGCCAAAACGAATTCCCGAGCAACCCGAGCAAAGAAGTATTCTGTCCACATGAGCGAGCTGCTCAACGAACGACGTCGACGGACGGCCCCTTGACAGATTGTTTGATCCACAGATGTTGAAAAGGGTCTTCGCGGAGTCATCTTGCCGGTCGGTTTCTAAAGCCAGCTCCAGAGATTTGATTGCAGCCCTGAAAGCAGGACCTAAGCGCACCCAAGGCAGAGGTAGACTAATTCCGGGTTTTTTCATGGATTGCAGGACTTGACGACGCGAGAAGGTCGAGTTCTAAATGCTACTGAATGGCAGATCACGAGACTGTGTACCTCGCGGGCCATTCTCACACGCCAACCTTGCTTGTGAACCGAATTTCACTTCAATTCAGAGTCTTTTCCACATCTCACAACGCGGACTTGCTGAGGAAGGTTACTTACTCACCACGAATTGCACAGGAATAGTTACATACCTACACGAAACGATGCCCCCACGAGCCTCGGACGACCATCTGCTTCGACGGCTCGAGAATACACGTCAACGTCGGCACTGATTTTTGAAGAAATCTTGGCCGTCGGCCAGTCCTGTGTTCCATCTGGCCAGGGCTGCGCCGTTCTCAACGTTACCCGTCTTCCCATGATTGGCAGCCTCGGAATGATGCCGATGTGGTTCGTCATGGCTTGTGACCGGAGTTAAAAGCATAACGTCCCTCGGGTTAAAAGGTCAATCAGAAATGCCGGAGCAGATGAGCGCTATGCTGCTCTTCGTCCCCCTTCTTGCGCTGGTTGGTATATCCCAAGCTGCCGCGCCCCAGGTGCAGCTTGGGCATACTACTTTGACTGGACGAGACGTCACCGGGTTGAAGCAAGATTTCTTCGGTGGTAAGGATCCGCCGGCTATGTTGTTCCGTTGTGTAGTGATGGGATTCAGGTATTCCTTTCGCGGAAAAACCATTGGGGTCATTGCGACTTCGGCCACCTGTTCTCAAAACCCGACTCGACAATGCGACCTTCGACGCCAGTAACTTTGGGCCTTCATGTTTGCAGCCGGTTCGTATGGCCGTCATCCAAAACGCTAAACCACGACTGACATCCTGCAAATCAGGGCCTTCCTCTTTCTGCCATGTCGGAGGACTGTCTGACGATCAACGTTTTCCGCCCTTCTGGTCTTCCTCCCTCAGCGCGTCTGCCCATTGTAGGTTCTCTAATTGCATCGCCTTTGTTAGATTTCAAACTGATTGTCGGTAGTTATTTTGGACGTAAGCCCTATCTGCAATATTCATTTTGATGCGAATCGTTCACGTTATCAATTTTCTCCTCCTAGATATGGAGGAGGATTCCAGTTTGGCACTTCAAGTGTTTTTAACGGAAGTGCGATAGTCGCTCAAAGTGTGGCTCGCGTATGTCATTTCTTCCATGAATTGCAGAACATGCTGATTTTCGTTCAGGGAACTCCCCTGATCTACGTCAACTTCAACTACAGGCTCGGCCCGTTAGGATTCCCTCAGGGCACCGAAGGTATAACTTGTCCACACACTGATTAAATGGGACTTCCTCCTGATGCGGGCCTCCCAGCGGATAAACATAAAGTGCTTAATTTAGCATTAAAGGACGAATTGGCAGCCCTCGAATGGGTACAAGAGAATATTCAGGTATTCGGTGGTGATAAAACAAAAGTGAAGCATCTAAAGACATAAACCTTTCTCGGAGCTAACTTTATGACTAGGTCACCGTCTTTGGAGTAAGCGCGGGCTCAATAATGACGTCCGTTCTGTTCTTGAATTCTCCGATTGAACGCCTTGCACGGGCAGCGGTGAGTTATATTTCAAACGGCAATGCATACTCCATTTACGACCTTCTGTGTAAGATATTCGAATCGGGTCATGCAGCAACGTCCTTGACCTTCACCGCTGAACGTCGAGAAGTCGACTGGACGAATTTCGTTTCTAATGTACCCCATTGTGCATCTACGGCGCATACTGGGCGTACCCTTGACTGCCTGAGATCCGCCAATACTACGGATATCTTCCAGGGTCTTTTGGCGTCGATCGCCCAAGCTCCTGAAGTCTTTGCATTCGATCCCACCATTGACGGTCCAGGCGGCCTTTACCCTGAGATCGCCTCCAAGTTGATTGCGAAGGGTCATTTCGCTCGCCTGCCGTTCATCGCAGGCACCAATCTGGACGAAGGTAAATAAAGCCAAAACGTCGACAGGTTTTGCTCATGCCTCGTCTCCTCGACCAGGAACCAGCTTCACGCCGTTGACTATCAATTCAGAAGAGGAACTTTTCGGCGCACTCATAGCCAACTTTTCTCCTCCATTGGTCGCACCGTCGCAGCTGGAATCTGCGGCCCAGACGCTCATCACCGATCTGTACCCCAATGTCCCAGCATTGGGTTCGCCATTCAATACGGGTAACGAAACTTTCGGTCTTAGCCCCGTTTTCAAACAGGCGGCCGCACTCTGTTGAGTCCTGAGTCTTCAATTGAACGCGATTGGCTGACTGACTGGTTTGTGTTAGTGGGCGACTTGAGTTTCCATTCTCAGAGAAGGTTTTGGTCCCAAGCGGCGAGCAGGGCTGGAGTGAAGACCTTTGGCTATCTATTCACGCAACCACAGCCGCTTGCTCAACCATTTCTCGGAGGCCAGTTTTTAATAAATCTGTCTATGAGCTCGTTTCGCTTATATGCTTCCTCACAGTCACTCACGGTTCAGAGGTTCTGTTCGTTTATGGCGCCGTTCCAGCCAACTCGACGGCCTCTGCGCGAACACTTAGCAGCATCATGATCGACTATTGGATCTCGTTCGCGACGAGTCTGGATCCTAATGATGGCCGGGGTCTTCCAAGTAAAATTCTGCTCATAGTGTAGGGGTCTGATCCGCTTATTCTGCTATTTAGGACCGCACTGGGATCAATATACGCCGAACCGTCAGGTAAGGATGGGATTTTCGTTCATCGAAATCTTGATGTCTTATACGCCCGTTTCTAGGTCCTATTGCAGTTGAACGGCGACAACACCACCGTCATACCTGACAATTATCGTGAAAGGGGAATGAGTTTTATCAACTCGATGCCTGCCACTTTCCACCACAGACGTTCGCGGGACGGAAACTGATTTCAGCCCCGTCGAAGCCAGTTCTCTTTTTTGTTCATTCTCAGAACAGCTGATCAAGATGCATTTTCAAAGCTCATAAAGCGTATGACATGTCTGATGCTGGTGTGATGAATATACGTTTGCTTGTAATGTTGCTGCCGAGCACAGCGCCAAGTTTAAAAGGGTCAGATCATCTGTCGGCAATGTCAACCCTTCAGTTGTTTCCAGCAGTCTGCATCCACCAGCGGATTCGAGCCCAAGACACCCGCGAAACGATGAACCGACGGCAAGTGTCATTCCCTGACCGCCACTAGTAATGAGATGAGTAAACCACATAGGGCTCACAACATCTTCATATATGTAATGAACGCGTCTTCCGCCATTCTTATCGCAACCTCCAGGAATCGAATGACAAACCCTGCGTCCTGCGTTGTCACCAGCCTTTGGTTAAGCTGGCACGCTATTTATCCGAGCCAGCGTATATAAACCCACATGATGAGAGAGGATTGAGAAGTAGCGGAACCGCCTCTGACGTCCAGGCCATCTTCTATCACTATCAACGGCATGCCACGAACCAATAAGGCACTTTACCTCGAATCCAAGAATGGACCTTTTGTTCTAACGGAGGCTGAGACACCCAAGGCAGGGCCGGGTCAAACTCTCGTCAAAATTCAAGCCAGGGGTCTGAACCCTGTCGATTGGAAGATCCAAGAAAACGGTGTTCCCACCGGGGGGTATCCAGCCCTGATTGGCACGACATCGTTGGCAGGAAGTCGCAGAGGGCGTGACCAGATTTCCAAATGGCGATAAGATGTACGATTCTGACCGCTCTCCATACTGATTTTTGAGATCATAACTGACCGTTCTTTCTGTCAGCGTCTACCAGGGCGAGTGGACGCTGCAGAAGGGTGGGTATCAGCAATACAATGTGGTGGATGTTGGTGTAGCTGCCAAGCTGCGTCATCTCGGCGATGAGACGACGAAGGGCCTCGAGTGAATACTGCACTCTAACTGTCACTATGTCATGCAGAAGCGCCATCGCCGGTTTATCGATGATCGATGATCTTTGGCACGCGGCGCAGTGCTGAGCACTGAGCAATGTCACGAGTAAGCCACATCACCTTCTCATATAATGGACAAATCTTCCGCCATTCTTCTCGCAACGACCCGAATGACAAAGCCCCGCATTCGTTGAGCTGTGATGCCGTATCCTGGCCACGATATAAACCCGCGTGCGAGGGAAGATGAGAAGTAATACCATTCTTCATCGCTACATATCAACAGTATGCCCCGAACCCACAAAGCACTTTACCTAGAATCCAAGCATGGACCTTTTGTTCTGAGGGAGAACGAGACGCCGAAGCCCGACCCCGGTCAAGCTCTCGTCAAAATTCAGGCCGCCGGCCTGAACCCCGTCGATTGGAAGATTCGAGAATATGGTGCCTTCGTCGAGGAGTATCCAGCCATCATCGGCACCGACATCGCTGGCGTTGTCGAGGAAGTAGGAGAAGGCGTGACCAAATTCAAGAAGGGCGACAGGATGTATGTACGATTTCGTCTGCTCTTCGTGCTGAGACCGACCGATCTTTCTGTTAGCTTCTACCAGGGCGAGTGGACATTTCAGAAAGCTGGGTATCAACAATACAACGTGGTGGACGTTGAAGTAGCTGCCAAGGTGCGTCATTGTCGGTGATCGTACAAGGATAGCGAATCTCATGCTGGACCAGATACCTGATAATGTCTCATTTGACCAAGCTGCGACGGTGACTGTCGCATTAACGGCCGCTTATATCGGTCTCTACAATGACAAGCCCCACGCTGCAGGCCATCCCTTGCCGCTCGAGCCTTCTGCCCGAGGACAGGACGCTGGCAAGCCCCTCGTCATACTCGGAGGCGCAACATCGGTTGGACAGTATGGTAAAGACTTCTCCCCGATCCTGGATCCACCCTATTGAACACCTGCCGTCTAAAAGTCATCCAGCTGGGCCGTCTGTCCGGCTTCTCCCCCATCGTAACTACCGCTTCGCCCAAGCACGAAGAATATCTCAAGTCGCTAGGCGCCACGCACGTCGTTGACCGGAGCACGCCATCGCTCATCGATGTGGTTTCAAAGATCACAGCCACGCCCATAGAGACCGTCTTCGACGCTGTCTCATTGCCAGAAACCCAAAACGCCGGATACAAGCTTGTCGCGCCGGGCGGACATCTGCTCGTCGTTCTTCCTCCGACAGTTGAGAACGCGTCAAGTGACAGGCAAATCTATTACGTCTTCGGCGTCCTCACGCTGCCCTACACGCGCGCGATCGGCATCAAATTGTATGACAAGCTGACAGAGTTACTGGCGGACGGTTCGATCAAGGTACGATGTTCAATCTTTCTTGCCCGATGCTGAGCACTGATGTGAATCACAACGACTGGCAGCCCAACAAAGTTGAAGTGGTTCCTGGGGGGTTGAATGGTGTTGCGCCCGGATTGGAGAGGCTACAGGCTAATAAGGTCTCGGGTACCAAGCTTGTCGTCCACCCTCAAGAAACAACTTGAGAACGAATGGGTAATCCCCGTGTCCCCGCCCGGTGAATGTCTATACTACATGAAACGTGATGATGTGCTCTTGCAAGAACTATCCGGTCTCTAGAAAATATCTAGCTACTACGATCTTCGGTCCTTGCGCCATCTTACAACACGTTTGACACCAAAAGTCAGCGCTTTGAAATCTTAATGATGCGGTCAATCCTCAAACGCTTCTCAGCAACGCCGCTCCTAAGCTGCGACTATTCCGTGAACAGAACGATGTGGATACTTCGGAACTATTTCTCCGCCATCTCGAACTGCTTCCGTTTCACGTGGAAAGGTGACCCTGGGCGCCTTGGTTCGACATGACCTGTAAAGGCTGGCATGGATAGCGCGCTAAGGGATGAACTACACCATCATCCTGGCGGATTCCAATTCTTGCGCTGCCCCCACTCCATTCGTAACGTGCAATTGCCGACAAGGGTTATCGCATAGCCCAACCTTCACCATCTGCCATGACGCCAGGCTGCTTTCCCAAGTGGCCTGTACGACGCAAATCGACGAAAGCAGCTGAGTCGGACAAAATCACTGTATGTATGTTCAGATCTTACTCGATATTGGACTGTGACCGACAGTTCAGCATAAAGGATGCCAAGAGGCCCAAGGAAGCGTCAGCAACTCCGACAGCTGGAGACTACGCCCTTGAAGCGAGCGCACAAGGCATCAAGTATCTAAAGGCGGCTGCTAATGTAGTCGGCGGTGTCCCAGGGGCTCAGGGAGTGTTGGATGTAGCGCTCGTGTTGATTCAGACGTGCCAGGTACATTTGGAAGTCGTAGTCGTGCTTGTGTGCGCATCGATGCTCATCTACCTCTCATAGGATCTTACAGAGATTGAAGAGAAGGTTTCGGAACTGAAGAGTGATATTGAGAGGCTCACTTTGACTATGGTCAAGGCTCTCGAAGGCAGAGAACATGCGAGCATACCCCAGGACCTGCTCAGAGATATTGAAAATCTCAAGACGTGCGTGTATCCTATGATCGATCATGTCCTTAGTGTGCTCATGACGAGCCTTTCAGAGACCTTGAAAAGGTCAAACAGGATCTCGACAAGATTGCCGCGCAGAATCGCTTACTCGTCATTCTGTTCAAAAATGCGAACAAAGCGAAGATTGAACGTTGCATGAACATTGTCAAAAGTTCGCTTCAGCATTGGGATGTATGTAGCCATCGAACTGAATTTTCCTTCACCACGAGCTGACCTCACGCGCCACGCAGGTGTCGCGGGACATCTCCCACAGTCTCGTCCTTCATCAGATGGAGCAGAAGGTGGACAGGGTGCAGGAGACCGTCGGCGCCATGCAAACTTCGCTCGGTGGTTTGATTCGACAGGCGCACACAGCAAGTCACGCTTCATCTCGCCAGATGCCACCGAAACCATCCATCTTTTATGGGCGCGATGTCTTCGTCAACGAAATCGTCAAAATCCTCGTTAACGCCTCCGAGAGTTCCAAGGCGCCGAGAATATGCATCCACGGGATTGGTGGAATGGGCAAGACATCAACGGCGATCGCTATAATGGAACATCCCGACGTCCAGAAGAAGTTTAGCGAGAGCAATAGATTCTGGGTACCGTGCGTCAGCGCGACGTCGCCAGACATCCTCTTGCACATCCTATATGCGAACCTACGCATCTCTCGCGATACTGGTGACTTCCTCGCAGATATCGTTGCCGAACTTCAAAGCTCCTCTTCTCCACGAGTGATGCTCCTGGACAATTTCGAGACACCCTGGGATCCGATCGAAGGCAAGAGAGAGGATGTAGAGAAGATTTTCCATTCCCTCTCGGCAGTTTCTCAGCTCAGCATCCTGGTGACGATGAGGACGAACATTCCTCCATCGGAGCAAATTGACTGGATCGACAAGCCCTTGGGCACTGTTGATCCTGAGACGTCGAGAAATATATACTGCGCTATCCATCCGCGTGCAGCGGGGAAGCCGAAGCTCAGCGAGTTGCTCGCAGAGCTTGGCCACATGCCGTTCGCAATCACGCTCGTCGCGACGCTTGGGAAAAGATCAAAAGCCATGCCAGAGTCATTGCTGAAGGACTGGCGCAGACATGGTCCCAGAATGCTGTCTTCCGACGAGGCTGCTGAGGATAGCATATCTATCAGCATCGGTCTGTCTATGAACAGCAAGACAATGCTTAAAAACGATTCTGCACGCACCCTTCTTGCTACGCTTTCTCTGCTTCCTGCCGGAACGACGCACAGCCACTTGGATTGGTGGGCACCCGACCTTGGGAGCAAACGGAAGAACGCCGCCATCTCCGCGTTGAGCAATGTCGCGCTTATCGTTGATGCCGAGTTGGATGACGGAGAAGTGTCGATATCAGTCCTTCCAGTCATCCAGTCTTACATGCATCACGGTGGTCGCATCCCTCCCATTGTGCGCGACACTGTTCGCCGTGCGTGTCACAAACTGGTCCTGGACCACAAACCATCCCTTGGTGATCCCATGTTCAGGGCCAACCTCTTGACTATTGCGTCAGAGGAGACAAATATACAATCCATCCTCCTCGGAGCGACAAGAAATCTCGACGACGCTGTCACCATGCCCGATATTCAGCGACTGCTTGACGTCCTCCTCGCTTTTAGCTGGTATCACCACTGGTCGAAACCACGCACAGAAGTTGTTGAGCACACTCTCAAGCTTGCACGCAAAGCCCAGCTCGAACAGTACATCGCTGAATCCCTGTTTTGCCTCGGCAGTACCCTCTTTCGGTTGGACAGATACGAAGATGCGTGTCAATGCTTCATTGAAGCTCGAGATCGCTTCAAAACACTCTCCGCTACAGAACGCACTACACACTGCGCGTTTGAACTTGTAGAGCTTTACATCTACATGCACAGAGACGATGATGCGCATGCGACGCTCAACAGCATATCCGAAGAAGATCTTGGTCCGCATGGTCATTTAAGAGCTCGCGCGAGCATGACTCGTGGATTATACCTCTGGTATATGCAAGAGCGTCCTGAAGCCTTGGAAAGCCTGGCTGCGGCTAGGGATGCTTTTGATAGCGAAGAAGACAAACGACCTTACGATGTAGCGCGTTGCTACCTCTTTACTTCTTACACGTTGGGACGAATGCAGAATTTCACGGACGCATTGGATGCCATAAGCGAATCGCTGAAGATCTTTGAAAAGTTCGGCCCGGACAACCAAGTTGTGGAGAGTTTGGTCTACAAAGACGCTATCCTCATCCGCATGGGAGCTCAAGACGACGAAACATTCTCTACTCTCCAACTTAGCCTTCAAAAGGCTCAAGAACTGGGTCTACCTTTGTGTATTTCGCAGGCATTGGAGCTCTTTGGGGAGTTCCATGTCAGACAAGGAAACAAATCCTCCGGTCTCGAGTACTTCAAGGCAGCAGAGGTGCAGTATAAAACCATAAGTGATTCATCCCTGGGTGCAGCTGGTTTGGGTCGTTGTCGATATAACTGTCAGTTGTTGGAAGACGATCTCGTCACGCCTGATTGGGACCATTTGGCTAGCCTCAGTCAAATTTTGTGTTGATACGCTTTACTATACGTATGTTTTCCTTTTTGTGCCATTACACCACGAACGACTAGAAGAAAAGGGCTGTATGACGAACATCAATAAGCCCAAATGTACCAAAACATTCATGGATTCACATTTCATCGACGAGATTGTATATAGTCAGACCCGTTGCTGGTCGCGTTCTGTTGGAATTCGAGGGGGCGGACTGCCGCGCCGCCGCGTGAGTGCATGTTTAGGGGCGCACGGACGGTTCAAGCGAGCGGATAAACCCTCGACGTAGGAACGGACACGCGGGTGGTGGGGCCAACTCATCAGCGCCACCGCCGGACGAACTTTTAAGTATATTACCTGTTTCATGTCGTTCAACTTATATTCGACGTAGTTTTTACATACGAACCTCAGCCGTTTGCCTAACAAATGCTGAGGTGAGCCTTTCGTATACCTTTCGTTCATTAACTGTTTGACTCAAGGGATGTATTAGCTCTATCTTACAGGTAGCTAAATACATCCAGCCGTTTGCCTAACAAACGCTGAGCTCTATCTTACAGATCACACTCGTAGCCTCTCATAGTTGCTGGTCGCGTTCAATCCCTAAACGACTGGACCTCGTTCGCGTTTTGCTGAATCCATCAAAGACTCTGCAGGTATCGCTGTAACATTCCGGTATTCGATTAGAGCAAGCGGTCATGGCAGATCGCCGAGACCAAATTCTACCAACAGACTCAATTCCTCCATGTCCTTGCCACCATCTTACGGATTGCAAGACTGGGCCTGAAGGGTTGAGGGCAAATCAAATCAATTGTGGCTACACGATGCAGAGCGCATGACTGTGAGTTTGACTCATGTTTGCGCCCGAATCACAGAAAGGGATAGGCCAATACGCACTGCCTCTAACGCCAGCAAAACCAGCGCCCTGCAAAAAGATCGGCAAGTTCACTTCGATGCGTAGATTCCAAGACCTCAAGAGTTGAAACTTGAAGGTCTAAAATGTGACTCAAGGCGGAAACGCAGCCTCGCTTTTCTATACCATTTAGTCCAGCCTGGCAACCTGTGCAGGTCCAAGGAATGTGGCGCAGCAGACAACCAGAATCTGTGTTTTTCCCGAATAGGCTCATCTCATGACCCATACATACGTGACTCTTTTGCATTCATCTCCACTGCACCGCCGCTGTCATCGGAGCCTTCGGCGAGCTCTTCGCTGAACTGAGAGTGTCAATCTCTGCATCAAAGATCTACAACAGCGCCTTTATCAGGTTTAAAAGCCATGTCCTGCTCAGGCTGCTATCCTTAGATCCTTAGAATTCTCCCACCCACGAAAGATAACCGCCCTCCAAGCTTTGCTGTCCAATGACCCATATTTGCACTCCGTCTGCTCCAGACTTCCCCATCCAGTCTGTTAATGTGTATCAATATGGTGGCGTAATGGTTGTACGCAGGTTCCCCGTACAACTCAAGGTTCTTTTTTACTGCTTTCCTTTGCTTCACGCTGCATTGCTGACAACATTTTTGGATGCTCAGAAAGGACAGAATAGAGTGGAGATCAAGAACCTCCCGAGCTCAATTCTTGCTTCTTCGGTCAAGGTATCCGGCTTCAATGAAGTGGTCAAGCTCCTCGACATTGTCAGCATGCATGGATCGCATTACAAGACCACCTCTGGCTCGCATGCCGAAAAGCTTCGGCTCCTCGAAGCGAAGAAACACACGCTCGACTGCGAAAAATGGGTCGCATCCGCTGAATGGTCAGCTCTTTACTTTTACGCCCACAGGCTGAACGGCAACAATGCAAACCGGGAGGGATTCGACTTGTTGGATGAATTCAGGACGGAGAGCCACGCAAGCATCAAACGTGTAAGTAAAATGTTAGCTCTTTTTCTCCCATGCTTGACCTTGTTCCCATTGTCCTAGTGCGAGGAGCTTTGTGAGGAGATCACCCAAGTAGAAGGACAGATCGGAGAGGCAAGACGAAATGCCACTGATGGTGAAGTTGTGGTGACTCTGGATGCAGATGAAAGCTGCCTTTGGGAATTGAAGATCACCTACAGTAAGAAGGGGCTGCGCTGCTCTGCTTGATTGGACTGATTGTGAACCTTCAATAGGAGTTAGTCTTACTTCGTCTTGGACGCCCTTGTACGAACTTCATACGTCGACTTCCGAAAGCGGCCAACCATCCACAACGGTCAACCTTCATTACTATGCTTGCATCTCTCAGTCAACAGGCGAAGATTGGAAGAATGTCTCTCTCAAACTTTCCATGAATCCCGACGGGATAATGGCCCCGGATCTCTCGCCTACGACCATCATGCCGGTCACCCAAGTGCCTGGCCGACGCAGAAACAAGTATTGTCCCGCTCCTGTCTCCCCATCCTCTCGGTGGATGCCATACCCTATTTCCACTTGGGGTGCCGTTCCTGTGCCGCCTGCGATCCCACCACTTCCCCCTTTGCTAACAGGCGCTGGTTCGCTTAACACGGCTTTGCATGCCCCGGTCTCCATGAGCCCTGACCCTGATTCGGCTTGGACTGCTTGGCCTCCAGCTCCAACAACTCCCGCTCTGGCCTTTGGCACAACCGCACCAGCTCATTCTGCTCCTGCAACTTGGGCGCCTATCACAACGCCTCGAGTACCCAGCCCAGCTCCTAGCCTTGACGCATGGAGCGACGTTGATTTCCCAGCTCCTGCGAAGGAGAAGCAGCCCGAGGAGAACCAGTCTAAGAAGCAATCGCCTGGACAGTCTCGAGATGTGGACCAAGATAAAGACATTGACACGGACACGACAAAAACAAAGGCGGTGGCGACGGTGACAACTCTACCTATATCGCCTATGAATTGCACTCTTGCCATGAAGTCGTTTACTGTGGACGGAAAGCGCACTATCCTGACAGATGGCTTGCAACGCCAGGTCGCGTTGGCGATTGTTCCGTTAGAAGCTACTCTATCCTATGTCGTTGCACCTAGGTCCGACCGGTCTGTCTATTTACAGGTGAGTACCTCAACGGGGTTTACCTATCTGCGGCAAAATAATCACAACCCTTGTTTGCATTAGTATCGGGTCAAGAACAGCAGTGAATACCAGCTTTTCGAGGGTCCTATCAGCGTAACTTTGGATGACGAAGCAGTCTCTACTGCTTACATCCAGGTATCATAGTTTTCCTGGCCTGTTCTTGTGGATCCTCCTGCTCAGATTCTCTATGTTTTAGGATGTGGAAAACGATGAAAGCTTCTGCTGCACTCTTGGCATTGACCATCTGATCAAAGTTTCGTACACGCAGACCGCCCAGACTACACAACATACCGATGTTTCGTCCTCCAAGGGAACGACTATCATGATACTCACGAGCAAAATCACGGTCCACAACAAGCACACGTTTGCGATCCCCGAACTCATAGTCCGGGACTATATCCCCACAACCAAAGATAAACGCGCTCGCCTTACTATGCAGAAACCGGAGGGCCTGAACGACGCTGGGGCCGAGCAAGAGGTTCTCACTAGGGTGAAATTATTTCATCCAGATGGCAGTGATAAGAGTAACGGTTCGGTGATTGTGCCAAATGCCAGCAAGCAAGCGAAGGTTATGTGGACCAGGCCCGCCTCTTGGAAGCGGCAAGAAAAGGACGGCAAATTCGAATGGAAGCTTAGCCTTGGACGTGGTGAGAAAGTGGAGCTGGAAGCTCAGTGGGAACTGAGGGTCCCGAGCGATGTGTCTTGGATGGAATCCTACGCATAGTGGTTTGGCTTCTCACCCGGGCGGAGAAAGACAAGTCAGCGGCTACATGCCGTCGATGGATGAATTGTGTCATGTACTATAGCTACTGTATATGCGATATGAGCAAATTAAGTTATAAATAATGCCTGGATATATGAATTCGTTAGGTACTGCGGTGCAAATGATGTATTATGACATAAGTCTTTCGGTGAAAAAAGCATGCTATAGGCACCGTCACCCAACAGCCGTACCTACCTGGGCTGTTTTCTCCCTCAGCTATTACTAAACCGGACTACTGCTCTGCGGCGCACATTAAAAGTAATGCAAGGACTCCGAACCGGGACATATATTCAATCCTCATTTTCGTCATGCCCAGCAAACAGCACAAAGCCCTCTTCCTCGAATCTAGAAAAGGACGTTTCATCCCGGGAGACAATGAAACCCCTAAGCCTGGCCAGGGCGAGGTCCTCGTCAGGGTAGAATCTGCCGCGCTCAATCCCGTTGATTGGGGGGTTCAAGCATTCGGCATTATTGCAGAGGAGTTCCCGACGATCCTAGGTGTAGATGCCGCTGGCGTCGTCGAAGAAGTCGGGGATGATGTCAGCAGATTCATTAAGGGCGACAGAATGTACGATTCCTCCAGCCATGCTTGACCGCATCTGACCCTTCATCCCTAGTTTTTATGGGTGTGACTTTTCAGTTACGAAAGGTGGCTTCCAGCAGTACAACCTGGTCCAAGCTGACCATGCTGCAAAGGTACTGCACTTCTCTGCTAAACGGCTTTTTTTTAGGAAATGATTTAATGCGGAATGACAGATTCCGGATAACATCTCATTCGACCAGGCTGCCTCTATCCCAGTCACGTTTGCTACTGCATTCATCCCCATGTTCAATGATAAGCCGTGTGGCGCCGGGCACCCCTTGCCGCTCGAGCCAGAGGCCAGAGGCCAGCAAGCGGGCCAGCCTTTCATCGTTCTCGGAGGCGCGACTTCCGTTGGTCAATATGGTAAAACCCACATTCCGCATATTTCCTTGATTCGATCTAATTATCATTCGCTTTTTCATCTAACAGCCATACAGCTTGGCCGACTCTCCGGATTCTCACCCATCATCACCACAGCCTCACTGAAACATGAGAAATATCTCAAGTCGATAGGCGCAACTCACGTCATCGACCGCAACCTCACATCGTCACTCGCAGAAGAAGTTTTGAAGATCACCAAGAATCCGGTCAAGGTTGTCCATGACACAATCATGACGCCAGAAACCCAGAACGTGGCGTATGACTTGCTGGCGCCTGGAGGCCACATGCTCACTGTTGCGACCGGCCCAGAATCCTGTGCGGTCAAGAATCCATCGAGCGACAAACCGATATACTATGTCTTCGCGTCCTTCTACCTTCCTCATAATCGTGAATTAGGTCACAAGTTGTACAACAAATTTACCGATCTATTAGCAGATGGTTCTATCCAAGTGCGCGCTTTCCTCTGCTCTGCCTCTGAGTCAAATGCTCAAGCCTATCATGACAGCCTAACAGAGTCGAAGTACTACCAGGTGGTTTGAATGGGATAAAAGCCGGTTTGGAGAGAATGAAAGCAAATGGCGTCTCGGGAGTGAAGCTCATTGTACACCCCCAAGAGACGATTTGAGCCTGCGGGGCCCTCGTGGTCCCCAGACTTACAAATACGGCTCGGAGGAATTCATGGACGAAGCCCCAAACGGGGTTGAAATATGGTCTTGATTACTGGACACCATGTACTTACCACACAGCTTACACATCGGAAGGACAAAATTTCCAATCCGTGATTGCGCAAGTGCGACGAATGCCGTCAGGGGGTTGCCTCTGCGAATTATAAAATGTCGAAAGAGAAACGGGACAACGATAACTATTCTCCTACTTTTCTTTTATTCTTACAATGCCCGGAACACAACATAAAGCTCTCTATCTAGAGTCCGCGCAAGGGCGTTTCGTCATCGGAGACAATGAGACTCCCAAGCCTGGTCCGGGCCAAGTTCTGGTCAGAGTGGAGGCTGCAGGCTTGAACCCGTCGGACTGGAAAGAACAGAAGCAACCCGTCTATATCAAGGCATATCCAGCCATCTTTGGATATGACAACGCTGGTATTGTCGAGGAAGTAGGTGAAGGTGTTATTAAATTTGTCAAAGGCGACAGGATGTGCGACCTTTCACTTGATTGAAATTGACAGCAGCTGATCTCTCATTCGCTACAGCTTTTACGAAGGTAGACGCACACCGCTAAAAGCTGCTTTCCAGCAATATAATCTCACTGATGTCGAGTTCGCAGCCAAGGTTCGCAAAAATCCTAGGCACTCGCCTTTCATACAGTGCTGCTTTGACTCATCTGCAAATACCAGATCCCGGACAACCTGACGTTCGAACAAGCAGCGTCAATCCCAGCCGGTCTATTTACTGCGGTCGTCGGCTTCTATAGTGATAGGTCGCACAACGGCGCAGGACTTTCCTTGCCCAAAGTCATAGATCCTTCTTCTTCAAACCCACACTCTGGAAAACCTTTCGTTATACTGGGCGGCTCGTCGTGTGTCGGACAATATGGTCAGACAGGATTACTTTTTTTTTTTCCACGAGTCCTAAGAACACAAACACTGACGCGACAGGCAGCCATCCAATTCGCCCGTCTTTCCGGCTTTTCCCCCATCATAGCCACCGCGTCGCTCAGAAATGAGGATTTGCTCAAATCTCTCGGTGCAACGCACATCGTCGACCGGAGGCTCACGCCCACGCTCTCTGAAGAGGTCTCGAAAATCACGACCGCCCCGATTGAAACCATCTACGATGCAATCGGCGTCGCTGAAACTCAAGACGCAGGATACAACTTGTTGGCGTCTGGCGGACACATGGTAACCGTACTCCCATTGACGAAGGAGTATCCGAATAGCGACAAGCAAATTTCCTTCTTCTTTGGCGTCTTTACGTTGCCTCATACGCGTGAAATCGGTCTCAAAGTGATAAACAAGATTACTGACCTGTTGGCAGATGGTTCTGTCAAGGCGAGTTGTTACCTTCCTTTTTGACAACATTGATGAAGATCAACTGAGATCACGACAGCCTAATAAAGTCGAGGTCCTTCCTGGAGGATTGAACGGAATCGCGGGAGGGCTAGCACGGATGGCAGCAGATGAGATTTCAGGGCTCAAACTTGTGGCTCGGCCTCACGAGACAGATTAGTCTCGACGGCGAACGTAATATACGTGTTCTAGAGTTCGATGATTAACGTTCTTCGATGTGGTGTGATTAGATCTTGTGATCTCCAACTGAAGAACGAAGATTCAATTGTTATGGATGCGCTAGGTCATGACAGAGGCGCCTCTGTTTCGCTCTTGATTGTAAAGCAAGGTCATGGAAGGATCCGAGTTCGACATCGAAGTGAGGCTGACCAAGGCTACGCCACTGTGTGAGGCTTTTGACAGTGCACCGCTCGGTGCCTGAACGTTGAGCGCTCCAGGATTGGTCGTTGTGCACAGCTCTGTCATCACCTGAAGATAGTCCATTCTACCCTGCACTCATTTCGTCGCATCTTGACACAAGCATTGCGTCAGATGACAACACCCTAGTCAGCCTTTATCAGCAAACTGTGAGCAGCTTGCACTGTTAATAGAACAGCGCCCGATATAGCGTGCTCCAAATGTCACAATCCACCAACTCACGTTAATAAAATCGAAGGGCGTGTCTGAGAACGTCGTTGACGTCGAAGGCAGTTTGCTTACTCACCATTTCTAACCAGCTGTATAAAGGCATGTCGCCAGGAGGGTCTGACAGAACAACTCCCAGAGTCGCCGTCCTAGTTGTTTCCTTACTTATACCCTTGCTTGGAGCGTACATCTATCAATTCAGCATGTCCTCGCCATCTGAACAAAAGGCCTTTTTCTTGCAAGCAAAGCAAGGAGAATACGCCATCAGAACGCGCGAGGTTGAGAAGCCAGGACCGGGAGAGCTGCTTGTCAAAGTCAAGGCTGCCGGCCTCAATCCGGTTGACTGGAAAATCCAGAAATACGGCATATTCTTGACGGAATTCCCAGCCATTCTTGGGACAGATATCGCTGGAGATGTGGAGGAAGTCGGGGAGGGTGTGACGAATTTCGTCAAAGGCGACAAAGTGTGAGTCTCAAGCCACACCTAGAAGAGATGTCGGTTGTCGCTGACAGAAGAGTCAGAGTTTTTCAAGGGACGTTTGATAACCGAGGTGCAGCTTTCCAGCAGTACACGATCGCCACAGCCGCCACAACTGCCAAGGCAAATCCCTGTTGTCCTTGCATTGATCTTCCAGAACTGATTTAAGAATAGATTCCGGCCAAATTGACCTACGAGGCGGCGGCGACTTTCCCCGTTGCGCTCACCGCCGCGTATATTGGCCTTTACAATACGAAACCATACGGCCTAGAGTTGGTTCCTCCATTGGAGGAGTCGGACCGAGGGAAGTATGCGGGAACTCCTATTGTCGTTATAGGCGGTTCTAGTTCTGTGGGACAGTATGGTGCGCAGCAGTCTTTGGTCAGCAGTGTGAAGGGATATGAAATGAGACTGACGGTGTTGTTTGCAGCCATCCAGCTTGCTCGCGCGTCCGGGTTCTCTCCCGTGATCGCAACCTCATCCTTGAAGCACGCAGAGTTCCTCAAAGGACTGGGAGCCACTCACGTCGTGGACAGAAACGCCTCCCTTGGGGAAGAAGTCAAGAAAATAACAAACAAGCCCATCGAGTTCGTCTACGACGCCATCTCATCGCAGGAGACGCAGCAAGTTGGGCACGACCTGCTCGCGCCTGGAGGCAGTTTGGTCGTCGTGCTGAACGTGAACATACCCAACCGGCTAGAAGACAGGACAGTTGTGCAAGTCCTCGGGATCCTGCGCCTCCCTCAGAACCAGGAGCCTCTGAAAAAATTGTACAGCAAGTTGACAGAGCTGTTGGAAGAGGAGATCCTCAAGGTATGGGAAACAGAAACCCGGCTCGCGACCCATTCCTCATGTTCCCCATTCTTGCAGCCAAATCGTTATGAAGTTTTGCCAGGTGGACTGGGTGGCATCACAGGAGGCCTCCAACGTCTGCAGAATGACCAGGTTTCGGGTGTGAAGCTCGTCGCCCAACCAGGGGCGTGATCAATTGTGGTGGAGGACAGAAGAAGTGAGCGTGTATGCCAGTGTTTAACACTGCAGTTTCGATGCTTGGTTCGCCATGCAGTCTCGTCTATGAAAAATTGTATACGAAACATCATAACGCTATCCTTTATTCTGCCAAATTTACTGTTATTCTCTAATCAAATTTGTAAACTGAATTCGCAGACCACAGCAGGTATCTCAGCGATGATAGATGAGAAAGATCAACGCGACATACCACATGCACCACTGCTAGGTTTCGTAGCAAAGATGACTTCGCTCAGCGCATCACCTTCCAGCCCTTTATAAGGAGCGTAAGAGTCTCTTATCTTTGCGATGAAAGACTCGACTTGGCTTTCGGCGACTAGAGAAACGGTGCAACCGCCCCACCCTGCGCCTGAGTAGAGAGCGACGTCAGTACACGATCAGTATCTGCGAACAAGAAACACTTCACCTGTCAATCTGCTTCCTATCGCACCCGCCTGCCTCGCTAAATGAGTAAGTTCATCCAGCTCGGGACACGAACACTCGAACAGCTTCGAGCAGCTCTCCTGCGATTCGTTCATGAGCTGGCCGAGGCCCTCCACGACAGAGTTGTCCCCAGAAGATGCGGCAGAGGCCTCGGCATTCAGACAGAGCTGTCTGAACTTGAGCACGCGCAGGGCTTCAGAAAAGACGTGTTTTGCGCGCTTGTAGAGCTGAAAGTAGGTCGCCTCGACTGGCGAAGGCAAGATCATGAGCACAGATGCGAAACATAGAAGGCCTGACATATTACCTTCCACCCAGGACAGGTATACATCATCAAAGTCACTTTTCGGCAGGCCAGTCATCTCAATCATCTCTTCCATCGTGACCCCGAGCTCAGCCTCTTCGCCTCCCTCGCCACCAAAACTTCCTTTCTCTCGTTTAGGTCTCAAAACCTCAACCTCGAGGTCCATTCTTTCCAACGCCTTCGCCAGCTCCTCAACAGGCAGCTCTTCGCCCGCTTTCTCTCCGACCAGCCGTCCTACGACCTCCCTTAAGGTGATCTTCTCTCTGTCCCCGACCGTTACTCCTAGACGTTTCGCGAGGACACGCGCGCCGACAAGCGTTTCTACCACGCGAAGGTTGTATCGGCGCTTAGCTGTGACGGCTTTGTCGGAGACGACCATCGAATTCGCGCAGACGAAAACGCAGTGCGTCGGCAGGCGCACGGGCGCTGCTCTCAGCGAGGGATAGAACGTGATATAAAGGGCTGAAGAAGCATCAGACATGACCGAGGCAGCTTGGTCCATCCTGAGCTCCAGGTCGTAAATACGCACGGAGGAGAGGAATACAGGAACGTTACCCTCCGCTATTTACACCTAGTGTGAAGCAGTGTTACGAAGAGTAGCAATAGCTTATGGACAATTTTCATACCTACTCGCTTTTCATTTTGCATAGCCATTCTGACCAGATCACCTTTGCTCATAGGTTGATTTTCGAGCTAAACGACCTATGAGTGGAAAGTATGTATTTGATTTGACAGGACGTTACCTGCCTTGCCATTAACTGCCAGAAAAGCCAATGTGCTTGCCACAACCATCGCTGCGCTCGACGAAAGACCTGAACCGGCGGGCACAATGCCCGTAACTAGCAAGTTCACGGGAACAGGCTGATCAGGTTTATTAGGATTAAAATGGCGGTTCAGAACGCCCTGCCCAAATAGTAGTCGTAAGACAGTCGATGAAAGAGCGTTTTGAAACATACGTAATAACCAGCCTTCACATAACTTTCCCAGTGCAGCTCTTTCGTGTTGATGTCCAGTTGCCAGCCTTCGGCATGAACTTTTTCGTCCGCTATCGACAACTTCCTAGAGGGAGCAAAGGTCCTAGTTGGATACTTTGACTGAACGTTCTCCGCAGTGACGCCGCCCGGGACAGAATGCGTCTCTGCGTCATGAGAGTATGGCACACGAGGAGCACAAGCTATCAAGATATCCCGTTCTATGGCAGCCGGCAGGACACCAAATAATGAATAATCGACATGTTCGCCTGTGTTTTTAGACGTCAATGAGCAATGCTTCCCAGCCGAACAAAGACCAGCCACACCGATGAGACTGGACCGTGCTTTGCGGTCAATTCTTGTCTTTGCTATTTTCTTCGAATGCATAACTCACTTGACTCTTCCAGGAGCTCGCGCGATATACGCTGGTTTCCTTCCAAACCTCTTCTCAAACTCCTCCGCCAGGCTATTCCACCTTACCGCATGATTGAGAGTTGTTCCTAAATTGGCGTATACGTCGTTGAGATTGGTATAGATGGGTATAGGCTGTTCGGCGGCCATCCTGGAGGAATTTCAATGAAACCGATAGGACGAATGCGATGGAGCTTCTGTGCGTTATTGGGGTATTCCGGGGCCGTTTGATCGTTTGGCAGTTAAAGAGCTGCGAAGTTACTGCGTCCCGTATGCTCCGCTCGAGATGGGCATGTGACGGCCTCCAAAGTGAAACCTCATCGATCGTATTACTGGTCAAGGAGCCATATCTCAGGATCGCAAGAAATACAGGTCCATGACAGACGTGCATGGAAGTAAATCGCGTTGGAAGTTGGAAACAATGTTGGCAATATTAGCACGACAGTGGGACTTTACAGTTGACGAGGACGACAACGTCGGGCCGAGCTTCTCCGCCGTTTGCGGATGCTTGGCAATAGCCTTCAAGGTCAAACGACAGCAACTAAGTATCCGCCTCGCGTCTTCCAAGGGGACCAGCTTCCAGACCGGCCAGCTTACGCGGGTTGGGCTGCCACTTCCACATGCATGGATCATCTCCTTTGTATAGGATTCTTCTTCCTTCCTCGGCGGCGATTCCTCGGGAGGGCATGTAGCATGTGAAAGCCGCGTTCGAAGACGCTAAACCACATGTATACCGACCCCAGTCTTCCAGACCGCCCGCAATCCACTCAATTCTCTTGCCTTTCATTAATCACTGGCTGTAATGTGTGCACATGGTACCATCTATATCCTCGGGATTAAAAAAGCAAGTGCACTTTATTTTCTTTCTGTCGTCTCCCAGCGACATTCATTTGTGATTCGGGGTCCTCATCCTTTTTTTGACGAAATGACAGAACCACGCCGATCCATCCGATGGCGGAACCGCTTTGAAAATATGGGTAACAGGCACCTCTGAAGAGTCTCAATTGCGGAAGCAATTCGTGTTGGTGGCGTTCCACTTTTGTTGCCAAGTTATTAAACTCGACTGTGCTGTGCCCAATAATTATTGCGCCACCGCCTTTCATTACCAACATGCGCCGTCATCATCGACGGTGGCCTATGATACAGTCCACAATATTCAACAAACATTGTTCATATCGTTCTACACCTATCCTGCTCATTCTTCAATCTGGCAACACGACTTCAGATCCTTTGGACGACCTCACTTACGCCACTTTCTCGTGTGAGTTGTCGGGCCTGTATCTGCCTGCTGACCATTCGCTTGTGGAGAGGATTGAGATACCCTTCGATTCATATCACCAATTGTAGGACGCCGCTGGCGCTGAAAACATCAAGTGCCACTTAGAGGCGCAAGTCACGTGAATCGTTGTTTTCCGCTCATTAACTCCATCGTCCCGATTTTTGGCACGGGAAACGGCTGTCATAATTAGTGTATCTTCACCTCAACAAGTCCTGATATACGTCGCAAGAAAGACTTGTCTATCAAAACTATTCGTGCTCGTTGGATGTTTTGAGGTCATGGGCCGCTGAGTGAACCGGGAAAATAAATAAAACCCGGGAGGGATATCATTCACCCCTGATCATATCTGATGCTCGAGAGAAAAACCTTGTCCTTCCCATCAACTTCCAGCCCTCTCTGCATCGGTCTTTCTCTGTATCAAGCTATGGCTGGCGCTCCGATTGGCTCAACTGGTGACGAGACTGCCCACCAACAGGTGCGGATGCGTCTCATGACCGAGGGTTAAACGTTCATTTGCCTGATGATGGTCAATCTATCAAACTCCTTTTAATTCCTTGAGGTCCCTAAGCCGAATGCTGGTTCAACTCATTCTGATGGTAAGTTGGGCACGAGATCAGGGACGTGTAAACCGATGTCATCGTCGAATGCATTGGAACTCTGTCGTTTGCTTGCCGTGGGCTCGGAGCTGGACGGTTCATGTCTGATTCCGTTTATTCTGCGCCACAGCGGCCGTGAAACCTCTGCCCTCCGAGTACTACTTGCCATTCTTATCTGATGTTGCCAAGTTGCGGAAACCAAGCCCTAGTACGTGAAACCATTTTTTCTTCTTTCATCCTCCTTTTCGAAATGATTGGACGACCTACGTCAACCTGTTATTCATTACCGTCCACGTTCGCGTATCTCAGTAAACGTAATCTGACTCTGCGTTTCTTCTTTTTTTTTATTCCCCCTTCCCTCCTTGTACCTTTTTTATGGTTCTTCTTGCTCTTCCGTTGTTGTCGCTTTTGAAAGTTCGCAGCCTTTTCCCTTTGGAACGTACCCCTGGACTCATATCCCTCCTTGCCGGCAAGCCGAACCCAACTACCTTTCCCTTTACATCGTTCAGCTTGACCGCACGATCGCCATTCGACCCGGCGCAGGACACGGTAGTCAAGATCGAAGGGCCAGAACTCGCCCAAGGGCTCCAATACGGCGATACGGCGGGATTAAAAGACCTACTAGACTGGATTTATGGGTTGCAGGAGATTTGGCACAGCCGAAAGAGAAACGAAGGATGGAGGATCTCTGTGGGATCTGGATCTCAGGATTTGATCAACAAAGCGCGTCTCCTTTTCCGAGATTCCCCTCCCAACGAGTCTGACTCCCGTACGCCGCCTTTTTTTTGCTCACTCTCACACAGGCTGTTTCGGCCCTTGTCAATCCAGGCGATTCCGTTCTAGTGGAATCGCCGACTTATGCGTAAGGCGCTCTCCCTTTCGTGTCTTCGCCCGTTTCTTTTTCCACATTTTTGGGCGCGACTGAAATCGCGACTTCTCTTCCCGTTCTATGCCTTGTCACACAGTGGCGTTCTTCCGATGTTCGAGAACCTTCACTGCAACCAAATAGGTAGAAGAACTCTTCTAATCATTTCCCGTGCTAGCGACCTGACGTGGATTCCTTGTGGCGTGTTTCTAGCTGTGCGAACAGACGATAAGGGAATTTGTTCGGGAGATTTGCGTGCCGTTCTTGAAAGCTGGCCCTCTGAGAAGCCCAAGCCCAAAGTCCTCTATACTGTGCCTGTGAGTGCTCCGAGGTTGTGCCCCTCAAACGCGATTTGACGAAAGCACTGTTATCGTATGACCTTCCAACCCAACACCCACTTTCGAATCTTTTCGGATGTCCATGCAGTATGGCTGCAATCCGACAGGCATGACGGCCACTTTGGAACGCCGTAAAGAAGTGCTGCGGCTCGCTCGAGAACACAACTTCATCATCCTGGAAGGCACGTTGTGTTTCATTCATTAAATGCTGAAACACTAGTTCAGATCATGAGAAAGCAAAGAAAAAAGAGTACACGAACCCTGAACTCTTCTTTTCGTTTTGATTTCTACCCTCTTTTCTTATCTCTCGTGTTCTCCACGCTAATTAACATCGTGGCGTTTTTTCTCACTTGGGTCTGTTTGCTGACAGATGATCCTTATTTCTACTTGTATTACGGTGATGCGCCGAGATACCCCTCGTACTTCTCCCTCGAACGCGATGAGCCGGAAGTCGGCCGAGTGCTTCGCTTTGACAGCTTTTCGAAGGTCATGTCCGCAGGCATCCGAATCGGTTTTGCCTCGGGGCCTGTAACGCTGCTGGACAACATCGATCGGCATGTGCGTCCACCCTCCCGTCCAAACGCCTCGCGGATTGATTTCATTCCACTTGCATTTTCTGCCCTCACAGACCGCGACTTCCAATCTCCAGACTTCGTCGCTGACGCAGGTCATCGTCTACAAATTGCTAGAAAGCTGGTCGTACGACGGCTTCGGGGCGCACGTTGACAGAGTCGCCGCCTTGTATCGGGAAAAGCGGGACATTTTCCAGCGGGCAATGCAGACGCACCTATCCGACCTGGTTGAATGGACCCCTCCGGAGGCAGGGATGTTCTTCTGGTGAGCATCTTTGAAGGATGAGACACGTCGCTCGACAGATCAGGTCGGCTGACTGTGTCTGCTTCGCCCCCCTCCCCCTCTCTTTTTACTTCTGGCAGGTTTAAACTGCTCCTGAGCAGCGACCCAGATGCCAAAGATGGCGACTCGCATTCCATCATCAGCACCAAAGCCGTAGAACGGGGAGTCCTTGCCTTGCCTGGGCAGGTCTTCTTGCCAAACGGCGGTTCCACGGCCTATGTCCGTGCCGCATTCAGTTTGGCAGACGAAGCAGACGTGAACGAAGCTTTGAAGAGATTGCGTCAGGTCATCCTCGACGCTCGAGCGGCAGAGGCCGCCTGATTTGGTTATGTGATACGATGAGAAGCGTACGCGAAAATGGTCGAACTAGAGAAGATTATGCCATTGTGCCCCTTCCTCTCCTTCTCCTTCTCAGCATAGACATTTTCGGGTTTCTAGGTTGGTGCGAACGAAGTTCTACGTTCCTAGGACGGTCGGGCCACGGATTAGCGCACGTTTGTAGGATGCAACAGATTGGAAATTGAATAGGAAAGCTGTGTTCGAGTCTGACGGAACGTCTGCCTGTCTATCCAATCTTCTGCCTTTCAGATGCTGGTTCTATCATGTCAATGTCATTACGACGATGATATTTCAGAAGGTTTCTTTTTCTTTTTTTTTTTTTGGCCAGAGCCTGGTAGAACTGGCCAGAGTCGAGATGCCTGATTGGGTTTTGATCTGGACTCTGGCGCTGGTGGAGCATGTTGGGACGGGAGTCTGCTGACCTAGATCGACCATAGCAGGTCAGGTGCGTAACAGTCAGCCCGCTAGAATAGATAAATCGTCGCTGGGCACAACATAACCCCGATAAACATCTCTGACTCCATCTTCCACCACGGTCATAAACTTTGCTTTCAATTGCGTGAGTCGGGACACACCCTTCCGACTGTCGTTCGCTTCCGATGAATCCCTGAATACCCCAACTGACCTGCGGAGAAACCCAGCACAGATACAAATATGGTTGCCGCGGCCGACAGCGTTCCCGTCAATACTTGCTATGCGGTCAAATGTGACAAGTGCGGAAAGACTACCTGGGCTGTAAGTATCGTACAATCTCACTGCGCCTTTGATGAGCTGGGCATGACTTATATTTGGGGCTCCATCATGGGAGCTGTTGCCCCCCTTGGCTCTTCTTTTGATCGAATGGCCTTCTTTTCTTCCCATCACAGAGCGAACAAGGGTTCTCATTCTTTTTTTTTCTCTTACACAGGGATGTGGCAAGCATGTCGATTCGGTGAGTACCCCTTTTTTGCGCTTGCTTACGGGACGCAACATTGTACCCCAAATCTTTTTCGCCTTTTTTTTTCACGCTTGGGCGCTTGTGAATTGCCGAGCTGTTCGCGATGCGGTTATGTCATGCGAAATGCGGCTGGATGAACATGTTTCGTAAAGACGATCAACCCAGTGTTGGCGTTCGGGAATTAACTTTTCATCTGACGTCTTCCGCCGCGCGACATTGCCATCTGATCTTGTTCTGCAACTTTTTTTTTAATGTTTCGTGCCGATCTCAATGGTCGCTCTTGATCGGTTCTAGGTGTTGAAGGATGTGAAGGAAGAAGACAGGTGCCAATGCCCTCGCTGAGGGGTTCAGGGTGACCGGAGATGGTATGGACAAAGACGGGAGGTGTGGCGGAATTCTGATAAATAAGATTATGAAAGAGTGATTGGGGTCCGAGTTTACATAAATCACATTTGGAAATGACCACCGCATGATCTTCAAAAGACTTGTTCTCCTCCACCGCGTCTCTTTAACTTAAGATCCCTGGTTTGCACATTCCTAGACTTACTCCTTCTCTCGTTTCCTCGTCTCGGCCCCTTTTCATGAACTAAATCTCTATTCAAATCCACAAAACAATGGCTGCGGATGCAGAGGATTTCATGTCTAACCAACCTACGTCAAGTCTGCCCTTTGACCCTCCAGGAGGCGTCTTGACTACCGACAGGCTCGAAGCCTATATGGATGAGGGCCGTCCAATGCTCAATAACTACACCCGATACGCAAAAATCGGCGGCGGCCAACACGGCGAGGTCTATCTCTGTTACAAAAACAATCCCAGGCTGCCCCCTGGTCATCCGGAACGTCGCATGCTAGTTGTATGTCGCATTGGTTTTTCGCCCTGCTCACCGGCTTAAGTGTCATGCGAATGACCGAAATTATGGGATCAATGTACTCGCAGGCTATGAAATCGGTGAGGCGGGAGAATCCACGAGCTGAAAGGCTCAAGCGGCTCAGGCAGCAACGTCTGCCTGCCTCACCTCACACTCCTGTCGCTGACCGTCTTAATACGACGGAGGCCAAAATTAAGAAGGAAATAGCGATCATGAAGAAGTGTCGGCATCCTCACGTCGTCAGGTTGTACGAAGTCATCGACGATAGAATGAAGGACAAGATCTACATGGGTGAGTTCGCAGCGGTTTAACTCCATGTCTGCAAGGACACTTTTTGCCATGCCGTTTCCTTCAATTTCTGGGAAATGGTCCTTTTCCTTTACTCGATATCAGGTCTGTCGCAGGGCTGACCGTGATTTTTTTTGCCCAGTAATGGAGTATCTTGGCGGCGGTGAAGTCATGTGGAGAGACAATGAAAGCCGGCCGATACTGAGCGTCGACCAGACAAGGCGTATCATTCGAGATGCTGTACTAGGCCTAGAATATCGTGCGTCGCCTCTTTTTTTCCGCCGACATTTGTCTAATACATTCCCAATTTCCGGTTACTCTGCTGTCTGCAGTTCACCATCAGGGTATCATTCATCGCGACATCAAACCTGCTAACCTTCTGTGGACGGAAGATCGTCGTCAAGTCAAAATAGCCGATTTTGGCGTCTCGCACTTTTCATACGCTCAACGGCTGGCAGCGGCCGGGGGCGAGGAGTTGCTAGACGACTCTGAAGACCCGATACTGTTAGACGACTCTGATTTGACACGAAGAGCGGGAACACCTTCATTTCTAGCGCCGGAGATCGTATACGAACACACGAATCCCTCCCCGGGACTGTCTGCGTCGCCGTCTGGTGTATCCGAAGCCGGTTCTTCCCTCGTGGACGTAGCAATGTCCCAGAGTCGTTCGACCTTGAATACAAAGCGTCCACCAATTACCAAATCAATTGACATATGGGCTCTCGGGGTCACGCTGTATTGTTTGCTCTTCGGCAAGACACCTTTTGTCCCCGATCCGGCCCAACACAGTTCGGAATGGAGCCTGTACAACGCCATCTGCAATAATGATTGGACTGTCGAAGAAACTATGGGCTCAGATCGCATACTGACAGGGGGGCGGCATCCTACTGGATATTCAGAGGGTGCAATGGTCATACGCTTGCTAGATCGCATACTCGAAAAGGACGTCAGCCGCCGCATTACCCTCGAAGAAGTCAAAGTGTGTATTTTTTGCTGTTCTTGTCTCATCGCTCCCACTCTATCATAAAGGGCGCTCGCTGACATTACCACCCGCTTTTTTGGTTGTTCTTGTTATTCAGAACAGTGCATGGTTTCTCCGCGATCTCCCCGAGCCCGAAAAATGGCTTCAAGTCACTTCTCCAAAGAATAAAATCAGGGTTACAAGTGACGAGACTTCCGATGCCATGACCACAGTTCGCTTCAGGTGGAACTGGAGCTTGGTCTCACGGCGCATATCCTCGCTCTTCCGCCGTGGCACCCGCGAATCTATCCCCGAAGATCGAGAGGCTCGTGGCGTCGTCAGGTCAGCTCCTCACGTCAAGTTGGAAAGATACAAGAGCAACCTTCCGGATAGCACCACTCACACAGTTCCCTCCCGGCATGTCTCCGGCTCTAAGCGGGAAAAGGAAAAGGAGGATAAGGGCAAGCAACGTGCCGAATCCTCTGTATCCGCCCAAAAGGAGCTTGGCGTGGCGAAGGCATTCCGGTCGAAGTCCATAGAGCGCTGGCCGAACACGAGGAGCACTATGTCTGACGCAATGAAGACCGGTCGAAGGGGTTCGGAGACTCTGCACGTCAAATCCACTAATCCGGTGACGGCAGCGTCGTCGACGGCGACTGCTGCAACCGCGGGCGCAAATACAAGCCAGACTTCTAGCCACTCCAGCCCGACCGGCGATAAGCCCCGAGCTCGGTTTGCGCTCTTCCTCAACTCAATCTCTCATTGGCGACCGAACAAGTACTCACCACGCGCGACGTCGCCAAGCAGCGTCATTGTCGCTCCCGTCCCCTCGTCCTCATCCCTATCCTCGCCTGGTGGGATCCTGAAAACGCGGCCGTCGACGGCGCAGCCGCAGGCCACGCGCTCACAGCACTCGCTGGCGTTCCATTCCGTTCAAAAGCAGAGCGGCGGACGGGTGATGCGAAGGAGCGAGGAGGCGCTGCGGCGATACCGGCTCGCGCATGCACCGATCGACGGCGAGGCCCGTGCCAACGGGCCCCTCACCCCCGAACGGCGGGCGTCAAGCTGGGGTCAGGGCGACCAGCCGATGGACTTCACCGAGGTTGTGAGCCTCCGCTCTGGAGACGATCTTAACGAGCAGGAGATGACCGTTGGCGCGGGCGGTGTGTACACGGAACAGCGGCCGTTCCACTCGACCAGCTTGCCTTCGGGCTTGTCAACCGACGTCGCCGCCGCTTCCACCACCTCCAGCTCCCGCGTTGCAACTCCTCCCGTTGGCACAGCCAACCGCGGCGTGTTCAACGACGAGGTGGAGGTGCAGAGGCTGTACGGCAGACCCTGCTTCGACGAGGACTCGTCTACCATCGCGAGCGCTGTTGAGAACGACCAGGATTGGCAAACAGGGAGCGATTTTGACCTGTACGAAGGCCAGGACGACGATGACGGACCTAGGCGCGTCGGCGGCTCAGCAGAGTTGGACGACGACGATGATGATGACGACGATGATGATGACGACGACGACGACGATGATGATCAGGACAATGCTGTGACGTTTTCTCCTCGAAAACGTCCCCCGGCTGCACATCAGAATTGAATCACCATTCATTCGAGATGATGAACCCTCCCGCCTTTTGTTCTGTTCACGAGTATTCTCATCAGGGCATGCTTTACCTCTTATCCCTATTCACTTTCTCCCATTCCCTTATCAGCCCTTGGCCCAAAGACCATACCCTTAATCACCACTCATTCCTTTCTATCTCAAAATGCTTCTTAACTGAGCAGCTTCACTTTCTTCCAGCTATTTTTCGTAGCATAGAGGTCAGCTACCACTATCTTCCTGACGCCCGCCGCCTAATTTTTGACATCTTTTATACATTCTCCTCGGTTTTCCGAAGGGGGGCAACCATCAATGAACGGACGAGATTGTAATAGACTTAGGTACTTCCCTTTATTTCACTATCTTCTTTTCTTTCTTTTTTTTTTTCAGATTTGTCCCTCTTCTTTTTCGTTTTCTTTCCCTACCTAGACAGCGCCATGACGACGTCGAGCGTTCATCCCCATATTGCACGTGTATACTACCAACATTGCAGAAAATTGATTTCATCTGACAGAGCATAAGTATTTGACTGATCCCGCGAAGATAAAAAAGATATTGATGATCTAGACCTCGACGCGCTTCCCATTCGAATCTCGCTGTGCTCCGCAAGATTGCAAAGTCAGATCAGTGCTTTATATTTGCTTTGAAAGTTTGTCATGCGTGTCGGTCGTATCAGAGATGTCTGACAAACTTCGATGTGGGAGATCAAACTTTAGTACGCAGCCTGGTCCTTCTGTAACTTCTCTAGAAGAAAGTGGTCACAGGGAACGATGCAGTGGTATATATGTAGGGAATTTCCCAAGTGTTTCCGGAGGCATCGAACTCGGGGTTCATCCGCTCGGGTAAGTCTTGGCGTCTGTTGGCGTCGTGCATCCTTGAGACCACCTGTAACTACCTCACAGTTAAGCACCGTGAAACGTCCAAGTCCGAAAATCATATGCACCGGACACTATCGGCCATCAGGAATAAGAACAGCATAGCACAAGGGACGCCGACGCCCCAGGATATATTAGATAGAAGTTGTTATGCTTCGACACTGTACAAGTGGAGTAGTTAGTTCTACACTGGGCTGTCTTGGTATTGTGGGAGCACTATTAACTTGAGCGAACGAGAAAACGGAAGGAGGCGCAAACCGATGGATATACCTAGAGATGCAGGGGATGCAGTGAAGGGAATAAATGAGCCGGGTGATCAAGCGAATGAGAAAGTAGTGATCTGGACGTGGAGCGGGACGATAAGAGAAGGAAGGTATAAGGTGCATGAGGATTGACATGATCGAAAGCGAAGGAGTGTGAGGTCTGCATAGAAACAGAAAGAAAAAAGAAAGGAGAATGAACGAGCGACATGGAATTTGGTTTCAAGGAACGGAGTGGGGAGGACGATCAGCATATATGCACATAGAGAAGACAGAATCGAAGGATCAAGGGAGTCAGAGTCATATACGTAGAAAAGGAAGTCATACATCAGAGGGGAAAAAAGAAGGAAATAAGATAAGCGGCAAAAGGAATTGATGGGGATGAGTCAACTATGTTGGCCATCCTCTAGCGATTCTCGCAGCGCCTCCTCCAACGCGGCCTAAGAAGCTCCACACGGCAGCCGTGCCATCAGGCGAGAAGCCCTCGCCCGCAGCCTGCATCGTGTTGAAGCTCGACCAAGCCATGCGATCGTGGTACGTCGGACCGCCAGGGATCGCGTAGTGCGGCGTCGCCATGTAGGGACTTACCGCCAGCGCCACGAGGGCGGACGCACCGACCCACATGAGCATCTGCCCAATCGCGCTCGCGGAGAACGGGGTGTGAGACGCGGACGAGTCCTTCGAGCTGTCGCCATACACATAAGTGTTGTAGATATTGTAAAAGCGGCCTCCTCGGCGTGGCGGCTTGATGCCGTCCGCGGACGCGTCCGGCGTGCGCGGGATCTTGTCCGAACTCGCAATGATTTTATCGATGACGGTGCAGTCGACGCCCAGCTCTTCTTTGAGCGTGCGCCATTCCTCGACGACCTCTTCGGACACGCCACCGGGTATCGGCTCAAAGGGTATCTTCGCGCCGCTGTGCCACTTGCGCAGGGTATCCGCGGCTACGCGCAGGTCGCGCTCTTCTAGCTCTTCGTTGTATGCCGGCGGCTGATCGCCGTGGACAGGCTCGAGCGTATGTGGATGAGCTTTCGGGGTTGGGGGTACGATGGTAGACGAGGACGAAGCGAGGCTTTCGACATTTTGGGGTGATGGGGAGCGGGAAACATGCTCTTGCTCTTGCATTTCTTCGGTTTGTATCTCGACATCAATGGTTAGGCGGGGAGGGGGCAGAGATTCGGGTTCAGTTTGGATTTCCAAGGTGTGCAAAACAGGTGCGTCAGTTTGGACGCTGAGGGAGGCTGTGATGATTTTGGGTGCGGGTTCGGGTTCAATATCATACTGCGTGGAAATGTCGGAGTACTCTTTGACTTCTTCAAAGTGCCTTGTTTCGATTCGCTGGGCACGACTGGCGACTTTCTATACATCAAAAGAGCTGAAGATAAGCACTTAAATGCACGAAGAGCCTACGACGTACCCTTTTCTTACGCGTGATAATCGTTTGAATGACATCCTCGCCCTCCGTCTCGTCTCCTTCCTCCACGTCAAGTGAAACGCCCTCATCAATGCCCATATCTTGTTCGTCCTCATCCATGCCCCACTCCTTCATCTTGCCCAGCAGCTCCGCACCCAAGCTCTTGCTCACGCTGTTCGCCAAGCTGCTATGGCCGGAGCCGCCCGAGGCAGCCATGGAGGCACTATTGCGCATCTCGTCCATCTCGTAGCGCATCCGGTCGATCGTCTCTTTGAGCAGCATGTTCTCCTGCTTCTGTTCGTCCAGCTGCACATGCGCTTGCTGCGCGATGGCCAGCTCCGTCTCGAGCTGTGCGATTCGCACCTCGTACGCCTCGTGCTCCCTGGCCCACTTCCCGCTCTCGATCTCATGCAGCGACGCAGCCTCACGCAGGTTGCGGATCAGCTCTTCGCGCTGCCGCAACTCGTCGCGGTATTTTTCAGATGCAGCTAGAAGGTAGAAGACATTGCTCAACATCTCGCGTACTCGACAGGGAGAAGTGTCGTGTGAAACGCACCACATTGTTCCTGATATTGGCGTTGCAAACTGGCGTAGGTCGACTTGGACTGGTCCAGTTGCTTTGTGAGCTTTGCGACTTCCAATTCCAATGCGGCGATTTGTGTATTACTTTGGCGCTATACGAGTCCGCAGAACAATGGAGCATTAGCCAGTTCAACACCGTAAAATGGAACGACAACGACTGACGTCTTTGGATCGCAACTCCTTCTCCTCGCGTTTCGTGGCACTCAATTCACTTCGTATTTCCTCCAGCTTGCCCTGCATCTCCTCCAGCTCCAATTCATGTTCGGAGAGTTTGTTCTGCAGCGTCCTTTCCGCCTCCATGAGTTTCTTTCCCAGCTCTTCGTTCACCCTCTGCAGCGCATCAAGGCGTTCGAGCGGCTCCAAGGATGCGTTTGAGCTCGTCATCGCGCGGTCCATCACGAGGCCGAGAGAGTCATCCTCATCTTCTTCCGAATCCGAGTCCGCTGACGCGCGTGGCATGGGCAGGTTCGATACCGAGCTCATGAACGCGCTCGCGTCCATCGTCTGGTCGTCTTCGGGGGAGTGGTACCCGCGCTCACCGGGCGAGCCAAATTCGTACCCAAGGCTCGGGTGGCCCATGAAGTGCGATTGTGGCTGGGACTGCGCGCGCGAATGGGGTCGCGAAGGGGGTCGGCCAAAGGGCGGGGACATTGTATGGAGGTCGGCAAAGTTGGTCGCAGGAGAGGTGGGATTGGACGGCGCGCGTGACCGGCTTCCGGAACGGCGCCAGGTGCTGGGGCTGTCTGAAAACTACGACAATTTTTTTTCAAAAGCAGATCCGCGTAAACAAGAAGTCTCTTTCGGAGGAATGAATGGCACTTTCTCACCTCGGAGTCGCTGCGGCTCCCCGCATCGCTCTTGCGCCTGTGTGCCGGTGCGGGACGTCTCGTCCAGCTGGACGGTGCGTTAGTCGTTAGTGGGGCCGTGCGTTGCCTCCGCTGCGTATCAAAGGGCGATTTCGGCGTCATCGGCGCGCTCATGCTCATCGACGATCGGCGACTACCTACAGCCGGCGTGGAGTGAAAACCCATGTTACCATCTGATGAATCGTCGCTCGAGGACCTGCGGTGGTCCGCGTCGCGCCCGCCATCGGTGCTCCGCCTGCGACCCAGTTTAGGCGGGACATGAGGCGCACTGTTGCCCAGACTCGCGACATCGCCCATGAGGGGGCTGCGTGGAGGGCTGTGTCTCGTCTTCTCCGCGATGAAGCCGAGCAGGATGTGGGGCGTGACCTCGAGCCCCGGATTAGACGCGAGCAGCTGCTTGAGCATCGCGGTCTCGTCGTCTGTCATGAGCTGCACGCCTCCGCAGAGGTCCGAGAAGGCCCGAAACACGTCGACGAGGTCATCTGCGGGTATTACTGGGTCTCCGGCGTCGTTTACATGGGAGTTGGGGTGCTGGTTGAAGATGGTGATGAGCTGCTGCTCGATGTCGGCTATGGATTTAATATTTCTGCCATAAGGGTTAGAATTGGACTATTCCACGCCATCAGCTCCGCATGATCAGTTCTCTAGCTTTGCAAGGCACTCACCATGGTGATATGTCAGTCAGTTCAGGTATAATGATGGGGAGACGAGGAGAACCTTTACCATTTGCACGTTGCTGCACTTTTTGGATTTTGGTCAAACAATGATCCACGAGCCAAAGCAGCATTTGACCTTGTTTGCATTCAAAGGGCCACGTGATCCAACAATGTCCATTTCCATAAACAGCGAATAAAGGTAAACTACACAGAACCGTGCTATTCCTCGTTCAGAAGAGCCTGTCTCTCCGCTGGTGTTCCTAAATGGTTTTTTCTCCAGTTGCTCCACGTAAATGAGATTTTGTTCACCGTCATACTCGTCGCCTTCCTGGCCCATTGTCTGGCGCGCCAGATGCCATGCTTTCGGTCGTCTATTCTGTCCGTACGCACGCGGTGCTCGCTGTCGACGGTGACGGCAATCACGGCGATCGTCGTGAAGATCGTCGCAAGCGTCGTCGCAGATGTGAGCATGAACATGATGATCATCTGCAGCTTTGCTGCTCGATCGACGGACGACCCGCCTAGAATCGCACCTGTCATCATGCCCGGTATAGATATGAGTCCTATCACACTGACGGCACTCGTCAGCGCGATATCAAGTCAAAAAGCCATTCTGAAAACTATACCTCATTTGGTTGATGGTCGGCATGAGCGACATCCTAAGTGCCTCTATGGCTATGGGTCTGCAGGCCTCCAGTCTCGACGCTCCGAATGCTAGATACATTTCAATCTTATCTCTATTTTCTCTGAAAGACGTTTTAAAAATACTGAAGGCAAAGACACCGACGACGGCTCACGAAAGTTCTCTCAGAACGTAGCCCACCGAAACTACGATTCCGGTGATGGCATTTCCACACAGCATGCCGACAATAGGAACTGTACAGACGATGAGCGCCTTGCTTGATGATAGCAAACGTTCGGCATACTGAATTGCATGGGATCCCAGAACGGTTCTACAGACATGGCGTATTTCGCCCCGATTATCGAAATGGGTATTGTGGATCCCGTCATGCCCATCAAAACCGACGGAAACTGGCGGAAGACGGCGTAAGATATAGAGAAATAAATGGATAGGATACACTGCTCACCATATTCCGATAACGACGTTGTGATTTATTAACGACTATCGGTTTCGTCAATTAGAACCAGATAAAACATCCAGTTAAGCGGGCACACTGACCAATTTCAAAAGTTCCTAGCAAATTTAACAGCACTAACACATCGCCGGGACCTGCTTAGAAGGGAACAAAAAAACACGAATGAAATGCATACGTGATATTCCCGCCACCGCCCACGGATTCTTCGCCTCAAACACCTGATGGAGGAGCACCGACATGACCGCCAGCTGAGCGACGCACCGCACCGCGGCAATCAAGAGGGACCTGCCCACGCGCAGCCCAAACGCCGTCGACGCGGCAAAATTGAGCAAGATAAACGAGAACGCGAGTCCGACGTTCGACCACTCCAGCTTCGTCTCCGCGCGCGGATCGGGCACGTCCGCCATCGTGGCTCTTCCTTGTCAGTTCGTGATCGTCCGAAACTTGGATTTGGCCTTGAAAAACGCCCCAAGGACGAGAGCCTCAGCGGTTGGCGGCGGATGAGGATGACGAAAACCGTCGATTTCGAAAGAGTTCAGGCACAGGACATAATTATGGCGCGTCTGTCCAGCAGCCAATCAGCTTCGTCAGAAAACAAACCACGTTCGTTTGGCCCAATTTGGTCATCGCCACTGGCCCAACCTCCACCGCCACCGCCACAATCGAAGTATTGGAAAATGCATTTTGCAGTATCTGGCGCAGGTTCCGTATGGCATTTATATCCAAGTCTTGACGCAAAGGTGCTGACTAAATTTCACATGGTTATCTCAGAACGTCATTGCGTGTTATCTTGCTTTTCCTGCCTGCATCGCTTCTGCCGACGCATCAGGACTAGGAAAGAGAATATTTCAACACGGATTGGATCCAACTCAACATGCCCCTCTTTCGCGGATCTTTCCATTGCCTCGTGAAGTAAATTTGGTTTCTTACGCCGCGCCCATGAAATATTCGAGTCATCCTAATAAAACAGCCTTAGAATCTACCATGCCGCATGAGCACTAACTTGGATTGCCATCAGACCTTCCAAACGCCCATATGTCAATCAGCGGATACACGAGTATTAGATTTTCCACTGGTTATCAATGAAGATGCCCCATGCGATTAGGACGACGGCTTGCTGAAATTTGCATGCGCCACTTTTTCGATACAAGACGAAATGGTCCATACTGGTCCTTCCTTTCCTCTGAGTCACAGCATAGCACTGATGTACGATTATTCCCCCCCCCCCCAGACTGTTCTAGGACATACCCAACGACGATAAGTCCAGGATTGCATTCGACCGTTATCCACATAAGGACTAAACATGTATCCCGCGAGGCCATGTGGCGATCTGGGAAAGGCGCAACAGTACTCCGCAGTCTCCCGGTCACTGAGGCATGTCGACATCACGAGGCAAGAATTAGGCGTCAACTTTCTTGTACGTCCTGAGAATCTCTACCAGAACGGAAAGCGGGCAATCTGGAACAAATGGGCCATTCTGACGATTCGTTCCCCTATTTACAGCAATGACGCCGAGAAAGTAAAGGAACACAGCAACGGGGCTTCTACCTGGTGATGCTGGGCGTATTTTGGCGGTTCTGGAATCATGGAATCACAAACGTGGACCGCAACGTGTTCTTACATCTTCCCTGGTCGACTAGCAGTGTTTGCAGGATCTAAATGCTGGCAGATCCTGGGCTTCGATTCGAGATCGTATATATCCGGCTGAATGGATGTCGGCGCGCGCCACGATTTTGCAGCAGTTCGAATAACTGGTCTAGCGTGTATATGTACATGTAATGCAACGAAATTGGACTGGATGCGACTTCAGCATCCTGTCTTGTCTTTCCAAACCGCCGTTAGAAGGTCGTTCTTTTTTCATCGTTTGTTTCTTGACTCGAACACAGTTGTATCGATTCAACTTTGAGACGATATCAATCTTCATCTCCGCCGCAAACCCTACATTCTTCAAGTCTGATGGAAATCCTATGCACGTCTCACAGCCCATTCGGATCGGTGATCCTGCTCGTTTATGGGTAAAAAGAGCACAAAAGCTGTCGAATTTCTTCGCCGCTTTACATCACGTGATGTAATTTTCATTCACGAAATGTCGTTCTGTCGCTTCGGTATACGACGTGAAGCGGAACATACAAGATAGAGGGACTCCCTAGCTCTAGCCACTATTACCTCGGTCGTAGATCAAGGTGCTCAATCTTTCTTACCTTCTCAGCTGCGAGTTTGTGCCGAAGGATTGCTAAATTAGTGTCAAATAGGACGCTGTTGACGAAGTCCGGCGATAAACGCAGGAATCCATCCATCTCTGCCTCGTGCCACCCTTGATCTGGCACTGTCGTTTAGATGCAGCTCGACGAGATCTCTAACAGCTTTTCCGGCATCTCCCTCAAGGAAGGGGCTTCCGAAAATGGGTCAGTCGAATGGTATAAAGACTCGACCTCTGAAGACGAGGAAAGGACACCAAAACTCCAACCTAAGATTCTACCGTCCTCCAATATGCCTTCTCACCAGACTCAAAGTTCTATCTCATCGACTCGCTCTGACATGTCGACGGGCTCTTCCTTGATGGCGTTGTCAGACTCAACCAGGTCCGACGTGTCCATGGGCTCTTCTTCTGGCTCGGCTAGGTCTGACGTGTCCATGGCTTCTGGTCAAGCCGTGGATATGGCGCGAACGTCCAGCTCCAGCAGCGATGAATCCAGTGGATCTTCTCAAGTGTCGGCCGTGACGCGAGCATCGCAAAGCATATCGGCAATCATGTCCCCCAGTGTTAGGCATAAGGTGACCAAGATAATCGAGGCTAAAGAACAGTATCCACTTGATACCCTCATCGAGCTGGCTGAGCGTCATCTGTCGACTCTTGAAAACGTTCCTCATGAACAGCGTCAGCTCCAAACTCCAGAGAGCATCAAGGAGAAGCTTGACGCCTATAAGATAATCCGGGCTATGTGGGATTACACAGTTCAGCGTCGTGGTCCGGCTCGGAATGACCATTCCATTCGCTACACCGCTGCATGCATCGTAACCTGCGAGGATGAACTTGAACAGTGGATCGCGCTGGCTAACACCTGGTTTGGACTGTTTATGTGGCCTTGTCAGTCCATTACATTTGAGTCGACCAGATGCTGATGCAATTTATTTTCAGTCCGCGGTAACCATCACTTTACACGTGGCAGCATCACGGAAGCGGCAACTCCGACTTACCATGACACGGAAAGGTTCTCTACTTCCGTTGATGGCGGTCATCCTGATCGAGACAGGTTGATGAGAGAAGCCGTATGTTTTATCGAATAACATTACCTGCTAACTATGATTGACGACATTGACCGGCATGGTCCACGCAGGTCCTCAAAAGAGATGACTATACCTGTGTAGTGGAGGGGAGACAAACCGAGAATGCCTTTTACAGGAACTATGAGAAAAGGCTTCTTCCACCCAAGACGTTAGAGTGTGCCCACATATTGAAATGCGCTGTCGCCAAGTTTTCGAGTAGCAAAGTAAGACATCATGTTCCAGGGATTAGATTTCAACTCAGGATTCCTCCTAGGGCCCTAAAGAAATCTCTATGATCGATATAATCCGAAACTACTGTCCGCCCCTAGCCTGGAGTCTTGACGTTCTTGAAAACAAACTAGACTCACCTTCCAATGGAATTACTCTCGAGCCAACCATACATAGCATCTTCGATGAATTCGCTTTCTGTTTTTTACCTGTAGTGAGTGCTGCTTATGTGCAGTCCTTAATCTATCTTTGCGACTAATTCCCACTAGGATGGAAAGGAAAACACATATAAAATAAAAGCAATTGTAGAGGAATATCTCACTGTTGAACAGCAGAATAAAGAGATCACGTTTAGAGACCATACACATCTGCATAGGAAAAAGAGAGCCGACATGCCATGCACTAAGATGGTGACGCGGTCAGGAGAAGCTGCTCCTCCATCTGACAAACTCCCTGATCCATACTTCTTGGAGATCCATGCTGCGGTCGCCCATATTATACATGCGAGTGGGGCTGCAGAATTCATCAAGAGCTACCTTGATAAGCCGGGGACTGGTAGTGGCTCAGCGAAGGACCTAGAGGTGGCATTTCTCAAAGTAGACCTTGTGGAAGCTCTTAGTCAGTAGGATTTCATGTACCTGCTTACATCCTGTTTTTTTTTATAGTGAAGAATTAAGAATGCTGGAAACCTTTGGGTCCTACCCGTAATCATGCTTGGGGTAGACATTAGTCCTATTACACTGACAGCACTGTCAGCATAATGTTCAGAGTGAGCTGGTCTGTGAGTCATGCCTTGCTACACAAAACCAATTCTGCACACAGGTCACTCTAACTTATCAAGAATGTGAGAGGTGGGGAGAAGAATGCTAGTGATTAGCCAGCTCGAAGCTGGGTTCTACTACATACATTTTAGCTATTTATATGTTACGATTCTCGAGCATGGACCATGACATATGCTATCCTCATGTTATACAGAACCCTCAGCCTTACACTGTCTGAGTCAGGTTTCGACTGTGCTCCTCATGGTATCCTGTAGGTGCTGCACCATAACCCTCTGCCCTGGTGAGCGCTGACGCATCGTTGTTATAGGGTTTTCCTTGAGTCCTCATATCATATCTTGTCAGTTGTGTCACACTTGTGTCACGTATTCATCAGATGATTGTTGAGTCACATGTCCATCGTCAAGATAACGATTGGCCTTGAAATTGTAACATGCCTCATCTCATAGATGGTTGGCATGAGTGACATGATCCTAGGCTTTGAGTTAGCAGGTTCCAATCTTGATGTGTTGAATGCTAGATATGTTCAACCTTGCCTCTGTTTCTCCTATGGCTTCGAACACTTGCTGGAGGAGCACTGCCATGACCGCCAGCTGCATAATGCATTATATAGCATCAATAAAGAGCAACCCACCCATGTGCAGCCCAAACGCATCAATGTGATAAAGCTGAGTAGAATGAATGAGAACGCGAGCCCAGCATTCAACTATGCAAGCTTCATCTCTGTGCACGGACTGTGTATGTCCACCAGATGCTGATTCCAAATTTTTGCTTAAGCCACACTGTCCTGTTGTGGTTATTTCATCATCACCTACTTCCATTGATTCAGCCTTCACCTATAATGTTGTTGATCTCTATTTCCTTGTCTACCTCCCCATAGGTGTCATGTGAAGAGATCTCTCAAGGATGATGTGAAATCAGATATACAGAAGACAAAGAACTGCTAAGCTCTATGTGTCTGCAGCTGTCCAGATCTCTTTCTTCTATCAGTTTGAGAGCTTATAGTGAACAGGGCTTGATTAGCATTTGACAGAAACCATGAAGCCATTCCATGTTGAACATGGGGACTTGCATTAGCCTTGCCTCATATCAGCCATCCCCTTCCCACACTACCATTCCTTGCCACAGTCTCGCAAAATTTATTGTCACCTTAATTCCTATGCAGGTAAAGCAGGGCAACATTGAAAATAGGTCAGTTGAACATCATGCAGGCTGTTATGGACTATTCATTTTCGGACTATTCATTTTCTTTATCTTATCTTCCTCCCTTATCTCTCCCCTTCCCCATCATGCTGTGCATCCCTCCCCATCATGCTGTGCAGTGCACAGTCATCGAGTCATCTTCATTTCCCTAGTCACTCCGAGTCATCCCACCCCAGCCTTACTCATCCGCAGTCCACAGCATTGCGCAGTCCATGGTCCGTGCTCAAGTACTGTAGAATACTTAAGGACTTCCAGATGTACCAGTAGTGCTAGGTTTAATATTCCTTTTGCCATCGTCTTTGTTATGGACTATTCATTTTCTTTATCTTATCTTCCTTTCCTTATCTTCTCCCCTATCTCCTCCATTCCCATCATGCTACGCATCCCTCCCCATCACGCTGCGCAGCGCGCAGTCATCGAGTCATCCCCTTTTCCCCTAGTCACTCCGAGTCATCCTATCCCAACCTTACTCATCCGTAGTCCGCAGCACTGCGCAGCCCATGGTCCATGCTTGAGTACTGTAGATACATAAGGACTTCCAGATGTACCAGTAGCGCTAGGTTTAATATTCCTTTTGCCATCGTCTTAAACCGCTCTCGCACTTAGTCTGCCCGAGTCCTTTAAGATTCGTCTAGCCTAACAAGATATTAAACCTTGTCAAGACTCACCCAGACTTACACACACCACGTCGTGCTTTATCAAAGACCTAATCAACATTCGACGACGAACGGTCGCCGACCCAGCGAGCACTAGCACGAGCGACAAGAACACCTGGTTCAGAGAAGTAGATCATACATTGCAGTCCACGCCATTCGCAGAGACAGTTCACGCCAACCGCAGAGACACTAGCAATTCGAACAATCAAGAAAGGGAGCGTACGCCTACACCAAGTAGCGACGAAGAAGAAGAACAGGCACTTCTGAGAGAACTTGCCTTCACCACCACAGACAAGCTTACTGAAAACTTCAGTAATGAAACAGCACAGCTCATCGCAGAACTTCTACTAGAAGGAGAATACGGGATAAGCCTAGAAGAGCTGTGGTCAGACCAGAATCTTCCTGCCGAAGAAGAGGACGAACCAATCCGCAAGAGAACAAGAGAAGAACGAACGCGAGCCCAAAGCTTCAGACAATAGCAGATTGCAAACTACAATCGCCGAGTACAATAAGAGGATGCACTAATACAGAAGGGACACGACGCACAGAGTGTACGACAACGATACCAAAGCCAGGGGCACATAGGAACGAAATTGCTGAACCCCTTCAGAAGACCAACCCGCCGAAGTACAGCATAAAGGAAATCGCACCATTGTGGTGAAAGTAAGTGACAGCGACTGGAATGAATACTATTGGTGGAGGGAGCGAAAGAGACTACCCAAGACAGATGGACCAACCGTTGCAGAGTGGAACGAATTCGAACAAGCCTGTAGAATTGCAGGAATTGACCTAGACTATTGGAAAGAGCAACGAGAAGAACAAAGACAGAAGCAGATCCAAGAATAACAGGCCCAAGCACAACAAGCTCAAGAACAGGAAAGCCAAGACCAAGACAGCGATGAAGAAATTCCGCAAACAATGGCAACGGAATACAAAGGAATTATTGCAGACCCAAAGTCCTTCACAGGAGACCGAACAGCTTTCGACATTTGGTGGAGAAAGATGAAACTCTACATAACCACACATGGAGACCTCACCGACACACAAAAGATCAGAGCGGTACTATCCAGAATGACCGACGGACTGGGAGCCCACTGGGCGTCGAAGAAAATCGACACCACGACCAACCAAAGTACATAGGCCGATTTCATAACCGAAATACAGACACGATTTAGCAATGTCATGTCACTGTTGCAAGCAGGAAGCAAATTATTCAATATCAGACAGGGGAACTGACCGATCGATGAATTCCTAGATGAATTCGTAGACCTCGCAGGAAAAGCAGGAATGACAGGAACAGCTCTGCATTTCCTACTCGAGAAGAGCCTAAACAGGAGGATAGCAGAAGCCGTACACTTGATCTCCGAACTCCCAACAGATGGAGATGAATATATCAAGACAGTTCGAGCGATTGGACGAAACATCGACGAACATAGGAATGTGATGAGAGGGGAATTTGCAAACAACCAATGCAAGCCAGGAAACCCAAGCCGAGGAACAGGACAGGCCATGGAAGTCGACAAAGTACAAAGCAACAATTGCTTCAACTGCAATAAACTAGGACACCTTTCATGAAACTGTCCGGAACCGCAAAAAGGAGCAGCAAACATCACATGTTACAATTGCGGCTTGAAAGGACACTATGCACGAAACTGCAGGAAGAAGAAGAAGGGAAAATCCCAAGTCAGAGAAGTGAAAGAAGAAGGAGAAGAAGACGAAGAAGACAAGGACGAAGAAAGCTCTGACAAAGAGGGTTTTGTCAAAGGGTCCGATTAAGAGGTGCTAAATCGCAACCCATACAGCTGAAACAGACTCGCTTCGATACAGGATGTAGATCATCCCATACTCTGAAATACACCATTCCTGCAAAGCGACCTGAAGCACCAAGAAAAACCATCCAAGACAACAAACCACCCAGAAGAAAGGAACTCACAATACCAGCAAAAATACAAATGCGAAAAGGGATAGCAATGATAATACCAGAAGTCGATAGCGGAGCAGACAGGACCTGCATCAATACCGCCATAGTAACAAAAACGGGATTGAAGACACAGCAAATCAAGAAGATTCCAATCATAAATGCAGACAGATCGCCCAACCGCCAGAAAACAGCAGACCAAGTAGTGGAGGTCCACATCAACATTAAAGGATACAAAGAGCATATGGAAGCCATTGTACTCAACATTGGAAAAACTGACATGCTACTGGGACACGACTGGCTTGTCTATCACAACCCAATGATCAAATGGAGGATGGAAGAGATTGTCTTTAACAGATGCCCCAAGACATGCAAGATAAACCACCAGACAATCAAAATACAGAAAGTGGCTGAACCAGCGAAGACCACAGCCAATGACAGGACGGGAACTCAGATACCTTCATATCTGACAAGATTCAAACACCTCTTTAAGGAGAAGAATTTCGATCGACTACCGGACCACAAGGAGTGGGACCATGAAATAAACTTAACAAAAGACACACCAAAAACGATACCAAGCAAGGTCTACCCGATGACACAGAAAGAACTAGAAAAACTAGATGCCTTTGTCGAAGAAGGGCTAAGAACAGGGAAGATACGCCCCTCAAAATCACCTTACGCAGCACTCTGTTTTTTTTGTAACAAGAAGGATGGTAGCAAACGACTCATCCAAGATTATCGAGAAATAAACAAATATACAGTCAAGGACAAGTTCCCACTACCACGCATCAGCGAACTCCTCGACGTGCTACAAGGAGCGAAGTACTTTAACAAGATCGACATTATCTGGGGATACAACAACGTTCGCATTCGAAAAGGAGACGAATGGAAAGCAGCCTTCCTAACAGCAAGAGGACTCTTCGAACCAACGGTCATGTACTTTGGACAGTGCAATGCGCCAGGCACTTTCAGCCGAATGATGGCAAGCCTCTTCCAAGACCAAATATGAAGAAGAGTATGCATAATCTATATAGACGACATTATAATCATCGGACGAATACAAGAGGAACTTCAAAAGAACACAATAGAAGTCATGGAGATACTGAACAAGAATGACCTATTCATCAAAGGACTGAAATGTGTCTGGGAATCATCAAAAGTCCCAGTACTAGGGTATATCATAGGAGAGGGGAAAGTGGAAATGGAACCGGAGAAGATTACAGCCATACAATCCTGGCCAACCCCGAAAATGAAGAAAGAACTGCAAAAGTTCTTGGAGTTCACAAACTTTTATTGATAGTTCATCAAAGGATATGCAAAAGTCGCTAAACCTTTAATGGAATTGACCGGAAACAAAACATTCCAGTGGACAGACAAGCAGCAAAGCACTTTCAAGGAGCTAATCTGACATATAACCTTGGCACCCATCCTAGCACTACCACAAATGGAGGGAAAATTCCAAGTCAAAATGGATGCCTCAGGATATGCCATTGGAGCAGTATTATCACAGCAGCAGAAAGGACTGTGGCACCCAATCGCCTTCATATCAAGATGTATGACCCCAGCGGAGCAGAACTATGAAATCTATGACAAAGAACTCCTCGTGATAATAGTGGCACTGAAGACATGGAGACAATACCTCCTAGAAGCTCAAGAGAAGTTCGAGATATTGACGGACCACAAGAACCTATCATATTTCCGAAAACCGCAATGACTCAATTCCAGACAGACTGGCTGGTACCTGAAACTACAAGAATATGACTACGAACTACGACACGTGCCAGGAAAAGCGAACAGAAAAGCAGATGTCCTATCACGAATGGCGGGATATGAAGACAACCTAGCAGAGAAAGACAACATACAAATGATCAAAGAAGCCGCATTCATCCGACACCTGGAAGAGAATAATGAACGAGATTTCGACTTGATGATGTTCAAGGACAAACATCCACAGAAAGGGGGAGCAGAAAATGACGAAACAATGCAGACAAGAGGAATCACGATGATTGAAACTCCAAGAATGGAACAAATTCGACAAGGCGCATGGAGAGAAACGATCGTGACAACAGGACTGAAGGAAAAACCACACTGGTTCACAGAAGAAAACTACATTGTATACGCAGGAGGGAAGATCTACATTCCCTCAGACAACAAATTGAAGAAAGACATCATGTTCGAACACCACGACACACCCATTGGGGGGCACCCAGGACAATATCGCATGCACGAACTCATAAACCGCACCTACTGGTGGCCATCAATGTTAACGGACATCAAGAAATATGTCAATGGATGCGAAGCATGCCAATGAAACAAAATCATCCGACAAAAGAAATACGCACCACTACATCTGCATGAAGTTCCACAGCAACCATGGGAAGATATCGGGGTAGATCTCATAGGACCGCTACCCAACTCGAACGGCTTTAATGCCATCACCGCAGTCACAGACCGCCTGACCAAGATGATTCATCTAATTCCCACAAACACCGAACTCACAGCAGAAGGCCTTGCATGATTATACTGAGACAATGTGTGGAGACTCCATGGAATCCCACGAAAGATCATCAGTAACTGAGGACCCCAATTCACAGCACAATTCATGACAGTGCTTCTAAAACTGCTTGGAACAAAGCAAAACCTATCAACGGCCTATCACCCACAAACAGATGGACAGGCGGAGTGATCCCATCAAGAGACGGAAGTTTTCCTCAGGAACTTCACAAACAACCTGCAGGATGACTGGGCAGAATGGATAGTGATTGCAGAATATCAATACAATGACAAAACACACCAGGGAACAAAGGAGACACCTTTCTATCTCAACTACGGAATGCACCCCTGGAAGGGAGAGCCGCAGACAACAGAAGGGAATAACCCCACAGCAAAGAACTTTGTCGAAAGAATGGACCAAATCCAAAAAGAAGCAAACGCTGCACTGCAGTATGCACAAACACAAGCCAAAGACAATTACAACGCGAGATGAAGACCAGCCCATGAATACAAGAAAGGGAACGGAGTATGGCTTGAAGCCACCAATATCACGGTCAATCGACTATCAAAGAAGCTATTGGCACTCCGATACGGACCGTTCAAGGTGATCGAAAAGAAAGGAGCCTCGGCATACTGCCTGGAACTCCCAGCATCATGGCAGCTGATACACCCCGTGTTCAATGAAACACTACTCACACCCTACAAAGGACCCCGTTTTAAGATACAAGAATGGCCATCACCGCCATCCCCTGAGATCATAAATAATGAAGAAGAGTATGAGATAGAAGAAATTCTAAAAAGAAAGAAACAAGGAAGAGGAACGCTATTCCTGGTCAAATGGAAAGGATACGGACATGAGGAAAACACATGGATCAAAGAGAAGGAACTGGGGAATGCGCAGCAAGCTCTAGACCGTTTCCTGAAAAGAACCACGGAACAAGATAAAATGACCACGAAAAGAGAGAAGAAGAGCAGAAATCGCACATCATGACCACCAATGCCCCCATCAGCATCGAAAGCAGCGATGACAGCCACGTGCCCACCCCCATCACAAATGACTCTGAGAATCTGGCGAAGATTCTTGATGCCAAAGACTATATGGACCCCCTCGCCATCACCCTCAGCGCATACCTGCACTACGTCATAACCATCCGCATGCACCTTTGGAGCGGACGGACCCCCAATGGGACCGCCCCCACAACAGCAGAACACATCGCACTTTGCGAAGCAATGGAGATGCTTCGCACCGAAAACCGGTGACTCAAACTCCTCGCCACCATGCTCCACTACATCCGCTCCTACAATGAAGAGCTCATTCACACATGGGCCCCATGCACGATAAGCGCCTGGGAAAACAATGGGTGGGGACAGCTGGACTAAGAGTTTTTGCGAGGATGCGAATCTAAAGAGAGGGTGATGTTATGGACTATTCATTTTCGGACTATTCATTTTCTTTATCTTATCTTCCTCCCTTATCTCTCCCCTTCCCCATCATGCTGCGCATCCCTCCCCATCATGCTGCGCAGTGTGCAGTCATCGAGTCATTTTCATTTCCCTAGTCACTCCGAGTCATCCCACCCCAGCCTTACTCATCCGCAGTCCGCAGCATTGCGCAGTCCATGGTCCATGCTCAAGTACTGTAGAATACTTAAGGACTTCCAGATGTACCAGTAGTGCTAGGTTTAATATTCCTTTTGCCATCGTCTTAAACTGCTCTCGCACTTAGTCTGCCCAAGTCCTTTAAGATTCGTCTAGCCTAATACAGGCCTAACTCCTGAAGACAAGCAAAAGATACCAAGGCTTTAGCCCAGTTCATCGCATATGTTTTGAGGTGTATGTATAAGATCTACTGCCTAACAGTCTCCTCAGAGTCCTATTCTAAGAAATGCCAACTGCAGGCTCCCAATCTGCCCATCGCTGAGCCACTACTAGTGCCTGGACAATTGTTAAAGTCTCCTGATGAATTCTGCAGCTCCAGTGGCATGCATGACATAGGCAACAGCAGCATGGATCAACAACAAGTAGAGATCGGGAAGTTTGACAGCCACTTCTTCTGATGGTATCACACTCTTGGCATATGGCATGTCAGCTTCGTTTGTCCTATGCAGATGTGAATGGTCTCTAAACTTGAACTCCTTATTCTGCTCTTTGGTTGCGAGATATCCCTTCTGGAACGCTTTTATTCTATACATGTTTTCCTTTCTATCCTAGCGAAGATTAGCCATGAAGATGAATCGAGAATTTCACATAAGCAATGCTCACAACAGGCAAAAAACAAAAGCCAAATAAATCAAAAAGTTTATGCAAATTTGATTAGATAGTGATTTCGTTGAACGGTGAGTCTAGTTTATCTTCAGAAAGGTCAAGACTCCAAGAAGAGGGTGGACAGTAGTGTCGGATTATATCAATCATAGAGAGTCCATCAGAATCCTAGAAAGGATTCTGGGTTGAAATCTGATGAATAGAACATGACGCATTACTCTGCCACTTGAAAACTTGCTAACGATGCAGTCCAATATGTGAGCACACTCTAGCGCATTGGGTGTAAGAAGCATTTTCTCAAGGTTCCTGTAAAAGGTGGCTTCGGTTTGTCTCCTCCCTACTATACAGATATAGTCATCTCTTTTGAGGACCTGCATGGAAAATGCCATTAGTTGATACCACAGAGCTTAATGAAGAATGTAAAAATGTACAGCTCTTCTCATCAGAGCATCTCATTTTCAGACTTTGTAATCATAGTACATTGGAGTTGCTGCTTCCATAGTTCTGCAATGTCTAGGATAAAGTTTACCGCAGACTATATGAATCACATTGTCACCTGGTTAATTCGTTCAGATGTAATAGATGTACAAGGCCACAGGAATACCCCAAACTACATGTTAGCCAGTGCAATCCATCACTCCAGTTCCTTCTTGCAAGTTATGATGCATGCAGCTGTATAACAAATGGCATGGTCATTCTGACCCACACCATGGTGCTGAACTGCGTAATCCCACATGGCCCGAATTATCTTGTAAGCATCAAGCTTATCCTCAAAACTCTTGGGGGTGTGGAGTTCACAATGCTTTGGAGGGATGTTTTCAAGAGTCAACAGATGGAGTTCCGCCAGGTCGATGAGGGTGTCAAATGGGTATCCCTCTTCATTGGTGATGATTTTTGTGATGATGTCTCTGACCCCTGGGGCAATGATTACTGAGATATTTTGCGATGCCAGCACTACAGTCACCATTTCAGATGAATTCAGTTTGTCGCCACTACAGCCAAGGTCAGTATCATATGCATGGTTTAAGCAGAAATCAAGGAGCTGACCAGACCTAATCAAATCATGCAATGGCATCAGGGAAGGGCCTCTCAATTGGTCAGAGCCTGTTATGATTTCAAAACCAATCATTATCTTGATGATAGACACACAACTCAACGATCACCTGATGAACATGTGACACAAATGTGACGTGATTGACAAGATACAATGTGAAGACTCGAGGGAAACCCTATAACAACAATGCATCAGCGCTCGCTAGGGCAAAAGGCTATGGCATAACACCTGCAGGATAACATGAGGAGCACAGCCATACTTTAATTCAGACGACAGAATAGGGTAAAGGGCTCTACATAACATGAGAATAGCATATGTATGTCGTGGTCTGTGCACGAGGATCATAACATATAAATAGCCAAAATGTACATAGTAGAACTCAGCTTCGAGCTGGCTAAATAGTAGCATTCTTCTCCCCACCTCTTACTCTCTGAGATAGTTAGAGTGACCTGCATGCAGAATTGGTTGTGTAGCAAAAGCTCGAAGCTACTCATCGCACACCTCACCACTCTCTGCTGCCCTTCCTTCGTTGTCCGACAGCTCCGAGTGCTGTGCAACCAAAGGAACCTGCTGCGTCATCACATCTTTTTTCTCAAACCATTACTAACCTTTTCAATCACTAATCCCCATTCCCTACCCTGCGCCAACCCACATTCTAACCTCTATCTGCAGTCCTTGTTCATTGCATTTGGAAGTGCAAGAGGACTAAGGGTAACGTTGAGCCTGACCCTGTCCAAATCGAACATCACAAGGCTGTGCTAGGATGATCTTCGGAGAGCCCTACTGCGCATCTGACTGGGTAGTTTGTTGACCTGGGACATACCGAAGCAAGAGAGATCAGAGGACTCGGACATGTGGATAGTCCCCACCCTTCGACCGACCCCTCAAACATGCCCTTGAAAGTCGTTGTCGGGGACGTGTGTTGACCCGAAATGAGAAAGAAGTTGCCAGACTGCTGGGACTTCTGACGACAAAACCTTCCTTGACCGCCATTTGGGGCATCCTTGTAGTTACAAGGATTCAAGCTGACCCTTCCGCAGTTTAACAGGCACCCTCCATCTTCCGGATCCAACCAAAGCAGGAGTCGACAGTTGCGTGCCACCTGCATGGTACTAATCGACTATTCTATTGGACAAAATCACTCAGTCACCAACCTCTTCTCCTTCTGCACATGAATCCACTGCAATCCTCTCTACTGAAGCCATATCGGTTACACCCTCATCCGAAAGAATCTTCACCTGCAAAACCGAGTAGTCGAGGTTGAATATGAATATTGGACCAACTACTACCCCGACCTATCCCCATGACACATCCCTGGTAACTTTATCTAGGATGAAGACCCCCTAGAACTTTATTTCTACCCTCGAAGAGAAGCTCCCGAATGACATCCATAATGGAATTCATCCCCGCACTCTTCGCTTTCATTACCATCATCCTTACTATCCTCTTCACTGCCAACCCGCTTGCCTTAGCTTGGGGCACCCTTCGAAACAACCCACAACAAGCAGAACAGGTACAGAATGCAACCCAGACTTTGGTCAATGCAATCAAAGAAGAACTGGATTTGGGCAAGAAGCCCAAAAGAACGAAATTAGAACCACCGGATCCATATAAAGGGGAACCCGGCCTGATTGGAAGTTGGCTTTGATGAATGGAAGTCTACTTTGACAAGGAAGAGATCACAAACAAATGGGACATGATCACTTACACATTGCAACGGATCATGGGAGGCAAGGCCGAACGTGCACAGAACTGGGCAGACTCTAAGCTACAAGAGTGGCTGGAGTTCAAAATGGAATTAAATGGTTGCAGGCAGGAATTTGGATTCCACTCCACCTATGATGACTAGGAACATGGACGCATTGTTATGCCAGCAACCGCTAACACCTCCGAGGTTAGGATGAACCCGCTTGGACACCTCCTACCATTCAAAGACTGGGAAGAGTTCAAGGCAGAAGCCAAGGAATTCTTCATGACCACGGAGACACAGAATGACATGATCATATGGATTAAAGGATTGTCACAACACCGATGACCGGTTGAGGATTACATTGTTGAATTCTGGAGCTGGGCTCCCTTGACGGAGTACAATGACATTGCGCTTATTGACATCTTTAAACATGAACTCGACCAGGTGCTCGGATGACAGATTATTGAACTAGAAGGTGTCCATGAGGAAGACATTGACTGGTGGTACAAATGTGCGATGGAACTGGACTGGCAATATCACCAGGTCCAAAAGGAATTCGGGGTGAAGGAGTGATTTGCTCCCAAACCAGCACAGAAGCCGGCACAGGAAGCGACGGCACCTAAGAGGCAAACTCCAGCACCAGTAACTGGTAATGCTCAAGGACAGCCCGACCCTAACGCTATGGATGTTGACCAGATGAGACACAAAGGATGCTGCTTCCAATGCAGCGAGAAAGGACATCTCGGATGTAACTGCCTGACAAACACCCGGCTGAAATATGTTATGAGGAACGTGAAGGCTAAGGATGAACCTGCCGCCACCCACATCGAAGAAATGAACCAGGGTTTTTAGTAGAGCTGGGAAGAAGCACTACTTTGCCAGCTGACTATGTATCTGTTACGGACTATTCATTTTCTTTATCTTATCTTCCTTCCCTTATCTCTTCCCTCTCCCATCATGCTGCGCATCCCTCCCCATCATGCTGTGCAGCGCGCAGTCATCGAGTCATTTTCATTTCCCTAGTCACTCTGAGTCATCCCACTCCAGCCTTACTCATCCGCAGTCCACAGCATTGTGCAGTCCATGGTCCGTGCTCAAGTACTGTAGAATACTTAAGGACTTCCAGATGTACCAGTAGCGCTAGGTTTAATATTCCTTTTGCCATCGTCTTAAACCGCTCTCGCACCTAATCTGCTCGAGTCCTTTAAGATTCATCTAGCTTAACAGTATCATCGAATATTAATATAAGAGACATTCCTGACCTTAAAGAATATTTTGAACAAGAAGGTGCATGAGAGTTCAGTCTCGTAAAAGGATATACTCTACCCTGGGTGGCACAACAGATTTATCGGCAGGATGAGTCCAAGGCATACTCGATCCTTAAGGCATAGACGGACCAGTTGTGACAAAAGGACATCTCTTTAGAGAAGCTCTGTGAGATTAACCAAATGAATGACCACGACGCTCTCCATACACTGTATGACCTTAGACAAAAACCACGATTTGTCAGAGGCAGAAACGGAAACCAAATGGATGTACCTTTGATGATCACAACTTTGGATACTATACGGACTTACAGCATAAAAGCACTGCTTGACATGGGATGCACTGGGTCCTGCATAGACCGGAAATTTGTAAAAGAAAAGGAAATCAACACGAAATGATATCCTATTCCCATCCCAGTCCATAACGCAGACAGAACCCGTAACAGAGCGGGTGATATATGCAAATACGTTGAACTAAGAGTCTGTGTCCAGGATCACGTCGAATGAATGGTCTTCTCAGTTACTGAACTCGGAAAGGGACAAATCTTCATCGGTTATGAGTGGGTTAAACATCACAACCCTCGAATCGACTGGAGAACAGAAAGGATCACTTTCGACCGATGCCCTGAAGAGTACCAGCGAATTATCTGAACAGGAAACCCCGAAGATGATGACACCTCCACTGAGACAAATGAGGTCGACTTCACTAATGGCAAAAAACTCTTGATGATCAACATGAACCAAGAGTTTCATCTGAGGGCTTTTCAGACAACAGCTTCCAAGTTAGCCGAGGTAACGACAAAGATGGTGAAGGCAAAAACCTTTGAAGAAATCATACTGGAGGAATACTACTGTTTCAAGGATTCAGTGTTTGAAAAAGAGTCGTTCAATGAGCTACCACCGCGATGACCCTGGGACCACACAATTGAACTCATTCCAGGAGCTAAACTCCAGGATTGCAAGGTCTACCCCTTGACGCTGGACGAACAGAAACAGTTGGATGCCTTTTTGGATGAAAATCTGAACACTGGATGAATCAGGCTGTCGAAATCGCCAATGGCTTCACCCTTCTTCTTTGTAAAAAAGAAGGATGGATCCCTACGACCCATACAAGATTATCGGAAACTGAATGACATAATGATAAAGAACAAATACCCGCTGCCCCTAATCCAGGAATTAATCAACAAGCTAAAGGGGATGAAGTTCTTTACGAAGCTCGATATCCGATGGGGATACAACAACGTCTGCATGAAAGAAGGTGATGAATGGAAGGCTGCATTTTGGACAAACCAGGAAATGTTCAAACCCCTGGTCATGTTCTTCGGACTGACAAATTCACCGGCTACTTTCCAAATAATGATGAACATGATTTTCAAGGACGAAATCGATCAGGGACACGTAATAATCTACATGGATGATATCCTCATCTTCAATAAAGATCTGGATAAACACAGACAACTCGTTCGATGTGTACTGGAAAAGCTAAAGAACAACAATGTTATGGACTATTCATTTTCTTTATCTTATCTTCCTTTCCTTATCTTTTCCCCTAGCTCCTCCACTCCCATCATGCTGCGCATCCCTCCCCATCATGCTGTGCAGTGCGCAGTCATCGAATCATCTTCATTTCCCTAGTCACTCTGAGTCATCCCACCCCAGCCTTACTCATCCGCAGTCTGCAGCATTGCGCAGTCCATGGTCCATGCCCGAGTACTGTAGAATACTTAAGGACTTCCAGATGTACCAGTAACGCTAGGTTTAATATTCCATTTGCCATCGTCTTAAACCGCTCTCGCACTTAGTCTGCCCAAGTCCTTTAAGATTCATCTAGCCTAACAAACAAGCTTTACCTGAAACCTGAGAAGTGTTCATTCCATCAACTGGAAGTAGAGTACCTCGGAATGATTGTCTCGGAAAATGGCATCAAAATGGATTCCGTCAAAGTCGAAAGCATCAAAAACTGGCCAAAGCCCACATGCAAACGAGATGTCCAACAGTTCTTAGGCTTCTGCAATTTCTACTGGCACTTTATCAAAGGATTCATGAAGATCATGAAACCCCTCACAGAATTAACCGGAAAAGCCAATTGGACATGGGAAAAGGCCCAAGATGACACATTCAACAGACTGAAAAATCGGATCTGTTCAGCACCGATCATCGCGATGCCCCAAGATGATGGAAAATTCCAAATGGAAGTCAATGCTTCGAATTACGCAATAGGAGGCGTCCTTTCACAGGAACAATCCAATAGTATCTGGAGACTGGTCACATTCATGTCTAAGTCATTGAACCCAATGGAACGGAACTACGAGATCTATGATAAAGAGATGCTCGCGATCATGACAGGGCTTGAGGAATGGCACCAATACCTTTGCGGCACTAAACAAAAGTTTGAGATTTGGACAGATCATAAGAATCTCAAATACTTCTGAAAGCCTCAGAAGCTGAATCGCTGGCAAGCCTGCTGGATCTTGGAGCTCCAGGACTATGACTTTATCCTGGAGCACAAACCCGGAAAATCGATGACAAAGGCAGACAGTCTGTTGAGATGACCAGACCATGAGAAGGGGGAGAATGACAACAAGAACGTCATACTCCTAAAGCCAGAAAATTTTTGCCGACTTTTTATAGCAAAAGTCACACCGATACCAGAGTTTCAGGACATGTTGAACCAAATAAAATGGGCTTGGAAACAAAGAGAATCCGAAGTCCAGAAATGTCTTAATGCAGGTGAACACGGCTGGGAGGAAAACGACCAAATTGTCACATGGTTAAAGCAGTACTATGTCCCTAAAAGCCAAAAGATAAGGGAACGGATCATTGAAATCCATCACTCCGATCAGATCTCGGGACACCCAGGACAGACAAAGATGCATGAGTTGATCACGTGCAATTTTTGGTGGCCCAAGATGATGAATGATATTAAGGCATATGTCAAAGGATGTGACAAATGCCAACAAACAAAGATCATCAGAGATCGGAAGCATGCTCTGCTCCACCCAAATGAAGTACCGAAGGAACCATGGGAGATTATCTTGGTGGATCTCATCGGACCTCTTTCCAAATCTCAAGGATTCGATGGCATAATAGTAACAGTAGATCGGTTCACCAAAGGAGCCAAATTTATACTGGTCAACATGGAGATCACGGCAGAAGGAATCACTTGTAAATTATGTGACACCGTATTCTCGAATTATGGACTCCCCAAGAAAGTTATCAGTGACAGAGGACCACAGTTCATCTCGAACTTCATGAAGGACCTTTACACACTTTTGGGAATCAAAGGAGCCCCTTCGACGCTGTACCACCCACAAACCGATGGACAAACGGAAAAAGTTAACCAGGAACTTGAACAATACCTAAAACTTTTTGTGAATCATCAGCAAACAGACTAGACAGATTGGCTACCTATGGCCGAATTCTCTTATAACAATCGGGTTCACTCTGTGACGGGATACTCCCTGTTCTATCTAAATCACGGACGACACCCGCATACCAGAAAGGAACCCCCAAAGCATGATGTCAAATCCCAAACTGCAGAGGAGTTTGCTGACATGATGAAAGAGATTCGAACCAAGGCCGAGACTTCTCTGGCAAAAGCTGCCAAAATAATGAAACGGACCCATAACTGAAAACAGAAGCCTGCCCGAGAATACCATGAGGGTGATCAGGTCTGGCTGGAAGGAACCAATATCACCACCGACCGGCCAACTGACAAGCTGAACGACAAGCGATTCAGTCCTTTCAAAGTCAAACGGCAAATCAGAGAATTGGCATATGAACTCGACCTACCTGAACACTGGAAGATTCACCCTGTCTGAAACGAATCCGAACTTACTCCATATACAGCACCAGCATTCCTGCAATAAAAAGTGGTGATGATTCTTAAATGACCTTCCCCCATCATCGTGGAGAGAGAGGAGCGGTATGAAGTAGAGACTGTAGTTAACGCTTGATGGAATAGAGGAAAACTACAATATAGGATACATTGGAGAGGCTACCCTATGGAGGACGCTATGTGGAAACCGGCAGAAAACATTATCGAAGATGCGCCGGACGCAGTCGTGAAATTTTATCATGAGAATCTGGAGGCGCCATCCCTAGAATGAGGACAACGTCAATTACCGCCCTGGACACCGCCAAAAAAGGTTGTGCATACCCGCCTCCATCAAACCCAAGCGCCGAAGGTCCTCTTTGACCACATGGCTAATGAAGTCTGGGTCTACCCGCAAAATCAGCAAATGAAAGCAGAGCCAAAAAAGTGGACCCTTACTAGATGGATGTCGGATCCGAAAGAAGTCAAAGATCAACTTGAGGCAGCATGGCAGGCATGGCAAGAGCATCGGAACAAGGCAGTCATAGGAAAGGGCGAGTGCCAGGAAGATTAGGACAATGATGACGAAGAAAAACATGATTGCAAGGATGCAATCCCTAAAGGGAGGGTAATGTTACAATTTCAAAACCAATCATTATCTTGACAACAGACACATGACTCAACAATCACCTGATGAACACATAATACAAATGCGATGCGATTGACAAGATATGATGTGAAGACTCGAGGAAACCCTATAACAATGATACGTCAGCACTCGCTAGGGCAAAAGGCTACAGCGTAACACCTGCAGGATAACATGAGGAGCACAGCCATACTTTAATTCAGATGACAGAATAGGGTAAAGGGCTCTACATAACATGAGGATAGCATATGTATGTTGTGGTCCGTGCACGAGGATCATAACATATAAATAGCCAAAATGTACATAGTAGAACTCAGCTTCGAGCTGGCTAAATAGTAGCATTCTTCTCCCCGCCTCTTACTCTCTGAGATAGTTAGAGTGACCTGTGCACAGAATTGGTTTTGTGTAGCAGAGCCAGTCGACATGGCAAAGTCATTAGTTGGGTGAGAAGGTGCATCTAGAAGCGACAGAGAGCTTGGCTGGAGCTTTGGCATTCTTTGCTCATCTTCAAAATTTATATGGTCTTCAGCTGACCCACTTTCAAGGACTTCCTTCTTCATCTGGATTGGGACGAAAGGCCATTGGAAGTTGTCTCAGATGGCGGGAAATATCAGTGCTGAGTGACAGCTGACACAAGGCAAGGATGATCCAATCCTTGTGTTCAACATGAAACTGCTTCATTGGTTGTTCTGTCTGTCACTAATCCAGCGCTGTCTTCGCCGGATTCTCTGATGCATCTGGAGAGGCCTGTAGCCCAGGAGTCTTCAGTCTTGACTGAAACAGTACCATTTTTCTGGCCGAGTTGATGTGAGGACAAGTATCAATTTTGGAGGAAACAAAGCCATTTTCAATTCATCGACACAAACTCAATATTCGATATTAGCGCAACACTAGACGCGTCTTCCGACTCTTCGATCATGGGTGAGAGGCAGAGGTTTGCTGAGTGGCAATGTCCAAATTGGGCCATATAAACATGGGTGCGACCCTTGTTGTTGGATGCGTTTTGAAAGAAAGTGTTCAGTGGATCAGATGTTTCAGCTGCTGAATGCCATGATCACTTGCCTCGGGCTCTTTCACTTCTCGAGAGACGAAACCCAGAGGAATTATAGCACTCTTTTTATCACCATGGCATAACGAACAGTCAGGTGCTGGATGCTGAACACTGGGGGAGGGGTGTATAGATGGTCTGTCCAGCGCGAAGCACTATAGGCTGAAACAGTTACCATCAAAAAAAAAGGTATCAACGATTCACGAACGACGGCGGGTCCTCAGGTTTGTAAGTTGTAGCGACCGTCATTGCCATCAAAACACGCCCCGTCCCTCGTCACGGAGGCGGCGTTTCAAGGATGGTCTGATCTGATGTCTGATCCCAGTTCCAGAAATATAAAAACGCCCTCTTCGCGCAGCGCCAGAGGGCTCTTCCCCAAGCTGGTCTTATCTCGCCACTCTCTCCCCTCTCCAAAGCAGAAGCTCCTGGTCCCGAGCATCTCCACACCTCCACACCCCCCAAAGCGAAAGAACAAAAAACCGACTACAAAAGCCATGCAGTGCATCGCTATCGCCCCCCACCGCGCCTCCGCCGCTCTCGCGCTCCTCTTCGCCCTCGTCCTAATCACGCTCTGCGCCTCCCCGGTCGGCGCAGCGCCGATCTTGTACAGGCGCGACATGGCCTCCACGGGAAGCGCAGGCGCCATCGCAGCGCGTGCTCCCGCACCAGCACCTGCGCCCGTTCCTGTTCCTGTTCCCGTTCCCGTTCCTAACCCCGCACCCGCGCCGGAACCCGCGCCAGGACCAGCGCCGGCGCCGAAAGGCACCCTAGCACCCGGACCATCGGACGTCGTCGCGCCAGTCAACAAGCGCGCCGTCGACGTCAACTCGGCCACGACGCCCGTCGCGCCGCGCCAGGTCGCAGCGGACATCTTCAAGCGGTTCGTCTCGCGCGCGTACGGTCTGTAAAAACCGTTCGGCATGTTTTTTCCGCCCACGCCTTCATTCCGAGTCGGCGTTTTACACGACGCGCGGAATGTCAGGAAGGATGCCATTTGGGAGAATCGGAGTCGTGCCTTTTTTTGTTCTTATTTGGGTTCGTGTACTTTTGGAGGATACCCCGCCCAGCTGCGCTATCATCTCGTCACTGGCTTGACGGGAGATGCAGTTTGGTAGCCGTTCAGCTTGTTCTGTACTAGTAGAGGGATAGAGGGATTTTAGGGAGATTCCAATGCCTAGATTGTTTGCTTGAAACTCGTTTCATGCTTCTCACAAGTCGTCGTAACAGAGTCGGGTGATGAAGCGAGTATGTATTACGGCACATGGAAGACGACAGCAAGTACAAGTAATGCAGACGAACCAAAAGTCATCTTTGTTTTCCGTCCCATGTAACCTGTTCCTTGTGCTGAGCAGCGTGGTCTAAAGAGTCTCGAAGCATACCCGTCTAGATGGCGGAGTGAGGTGTATCGAATTAGGCAGATGGTACTAGCAGGGTTCGATGTCTAGACTCTATAATGTTCCAACTAATTCACCAGGTCTTTAAGCAGTCTGGAATGAACGACTGAATTAGCAAGGGTACTTCCCCGCCGTGTTCAAAGAGACGTACCGCTTCCTTGAGGTAGGTGACGAGGTCGTTCCTGTCCTTGTCCTTCTTCAAGCCAGCGAACGCCATCTTGGTGCCCGGGATGTACTGTGAAAATGGGCCGCCTGTTCATTGCCACGTCACATGGACAGAGAGGCCGAGTTGGCTCACCTTTTTAGGGTTCTCGAGGTACTCAAAGAGGGTCTGTTCGTCCCAGGTAATGCCCTTGTTCACGTTGGCGGCAGTGTAGGAGTAACCCTCTGCTTGACCGGTCTTGCGGCCGAAGATCCTATTGAGTGATAAGTGGTTGAAAGGGTTAGTTAGCGATGCCAACAAGGAGTGCGGAGTGAAGGAGGCGCACCCGTGAAGGTTGGGACCGACTTTATGAGGCTCGTTCGCACCGAGGGTGTGGCATTGAGCACAACGGGTCTTGAAGAGACCAGCACCCTTGGCAGCGTCACCTACCAACACCGTTGAGCAACGCCACGTCAAATACAAAAGCCCATGACTCACCAACAGAGAAGCCCATGGTCAATTAAATATGAACACGAGGTGAATAAGGATAACAGAAAAAAACGAAACCCGGAGGAAAAAGAAAAAGGCAAGCCCTTTTATACGTGGACGATTGTGCAACCAAGTTTTTTTTTTCCTTCGACTTGGACGGAGTTTTGTGAGCTCGCCGGAGGATACGAGTCATGTGATCATCCGGTTTCTGCCGGACCAATCGCAAACGGAGCATTGGGAAACTCCGGATGTGACAGAACGGCTGGACTTGGAGTCGAGATTCGTCTATGGCACTGCATTGGCCTTTTCCCCACTCTACTCCGGTGTGATCCACGGAAGAACGCGTCGAATGACTCGAAATGCCCGAGGACTGTAATTGATTCGCAAATGTCCTTACCCGATTCTTGGCCTCGATCATCGCTGCATTTGAATAGCGCGTCTAGCTGCTTAAGTGTATGCGTGTGTTTAAACTCCAGGCCAAAGGTTGACGAGAACGACCTCGATACATAAAACCTGGAGAATGACGTCGCTGCTACTTTCTGAATCTCACCACCATCACCTCATCGTTCTATGACCGCCACAGCAAAAACGCGCGTCCTGATCGTCGGAGGTGGCGCCACAGGCATGTCCGCCGCGTTCGCGCTCTCTCAGCACCCGGATCGCTTCGACGTGACGCTTTACGAGCGATCGTCTGTCCCAGGCGGTATGGCGACTTCTGCACCTCTCAATGAGCAACGGTTCGGCGCCGAGTACATCAACGATGGCGTGCAGGGCGCGAGCCCTGTGTTCCACAACACGTATGCCCTCTTTGACAGGTTGGGATTTTCCGCCTCGGACGTCGGCATGCAGGTCAGCTTTGGTCGCGACGCCGACACCGAGTTTTGGAGCAACGTCTTTCCGAGCAAGGTCATCGACAAGTTTGTGTCCCATACGTGCCCTTCTTTTTTCCCAAAGCTTTTCTGTTCATATATGCGCTTCTTTCTCGCAAGATTCCAGGATGACATCAAGAAGTTTGGAAGGATCTTGAAAATAATCAAGGCGTTGGAACCCATCTTTGCCATCATTTCGGTCAGCCTCATGCTTCGCATGTTTAGGTTCTCCAAGGTAAATGCGCGTCGCTGCCAGCATTGCGTCATCGATGATGCCTCCCAATGTAGGGTTTTGGACAAGTCATCGTGTTCCCTCTTGTCGCCTTGTTCTTCGGCACTGGAAACCAGACGCCTTTCATTTCTTCGGCCATACTGGAACGCGTGTTTATGGACCCTAACATGCGCCTTGTGAGTTTGAAGAGTGATTACTTGAGTGACGTCATTGATTCCCTCTTTTCTCGTCGTGCAATAGTTTGAATATTCGAGTGACACGTTCCTTGCCTCCATCCCTCGAATGTGTGCTTTTCCGCGTCTATCCCTTTTATATGAAAAGTGGAAGGCGTACGTCGAAGAACGGGGACAAGGCGCGGTGCGCATTATCACAAACCGCGAGGTGACACACGTTCAGCGAACCTCGGAAAAGAAAGGGGGCGTCATGGTCTGGAGCCGCCCGACACATGGAACTGATAACAACCAGAGTGTTGTCGATCCTGGTGAAGAGAAACGAGAGATTTATGACGAACTGATCCTCTGTACCGACGCTGACGCGGCGCTTCGAATTCTCGGACGGGACGCTAGTTGGCTGGAGAAGCGTGTTTTGGGGAATGTCAAGGTTCCACCCCAAAAGCATTCTTCTCTATTATCTGAACCGACTGCCATGCTAGTACCTCTGGGACATAACGGTGACGCACAACGATCTCACATACATGAAAAAGGTGCGAACCCCGCCTACCCCGATTCATTTCCGGTGTAGTGGGACTAAGAATTTGTTTTTCCTTAAGTATTATCGGGTGCAGTTCGATCCCGCCCTGTGCTCCACCGAGGAATCCGGTGACCCAGAGAGGAGGAAGCGATTTGGGTTTGCCGAAAAGAACTTTGCCCCATTGTACTTCATCCGTAGTCACCCGGACGACAAGAGGAAGATCGAGATGAGTTTCGATCTGACATGCTACCAACCACAGGTACGCAAGCGTTCCTCAACACCTCATACTTGCTCATGTATACACATAGTTCGATGGCGTTTCGCCCTATGGACCCCGCTACCAACTTGGAAAGGGTGGCGCAAGCAACCGCTCGTCGATCGACATTGAGGCAAGTTCCAAATCGGAGATTCCGCTGGAGAAGCATGTCTTCCAGACGATCTTTCTTGACAATTCTCCGGAGAGCTCCGCATTGTGGTCCAAGAACGACATCGACCCTGAAAAGGTACATCTTGTTTTGAGCTTTACTCGATATGGGTAGTGAATGCATGTATTGATCGATTCCAGGTAATCATGCAGAAGTGGTGGAAGCAGCAAAGCCACCGTTGGCAGCATTATGCTGGGACGGTCCCTTGGATGGGGTTGATCAATGGAAAGGCTCGTCATACATTGACAACGATGAGACTCGTGATGACACATTCATTTTATTTCTCTAGAAGCACACCCACTTTGCAGGGGCATGGACTATCCTCAGTACGTTGTATCTGGTCGAACGCGTCTCACCTGAGCTCAACCGGTGCATTTCTTTCCCCTGCAGATATGCATGAAATTGCCGTCGTGTCTGGTTTCGCAGCAGCGTATAGGCTTGGAGCCGCGTAAGTGGCGCTGCTCCACTCATTCTCGATCTTCGGCTTCTGGACTTGAAGCTGATCGTGTACCGCGACGGTGACAGATACCCGTTCTCCCATAACCCGGATTGCAAGAAGCTGTTTGCGCTTTGTCTTGCCGCCAATCATATGGCACGGCTAGTGAGTAAATCGCAGATGTTTTGTCGCGTACAGCATACATTTCATCTTTCGGAATCTAGAGAAAAGAAGATAGAGCTGGACTCTTGGCCTAATAGCTTCTTTCCACTTTTCTCGTCTTAGAAATGGAACAGGACTTTCATGGTAAGTGGCATGGAACTACAGTGTGCACTGCCCTAGGATTGCTAAATGGCGACACCTTCATGTAGATAGAGATTATGAACTTTGAACACATTCGTCGTTATTGTAGTAGTAGGATATGCATGCACTTGTTCAGGAAGAGGAAATCAGTCCAACGTCATTCCTTGGTCCAGCACGAAGTCGGAAGGGGAATGAGCGAGATCAGGTAAGAAGTTGGAGCGGTAGAGTGGACAAAGCGAGGCTATTTCGGAAATGATTGAGCGCTTCTCGCTCACCGAAATGTCTGGAAAGTCCTGCGGGATTCAGGTCATCAGTGTTGAATGGGACATTCCAGGGAAACGACCGATTCTGCATGTCATATGGCCTGCTGGTGACGTTCGGGTAGGGTTGGATGTTGCTAGACATCGATAACGTCGTGGCCCGTTTGAGTCACTGAGTTCGCCATTTTAAAAGACACTTGATTATTCGTACATAGGTATGTCTTTCTCAAGTATTGTACAACGTCCGTCTTTCAAAAGCACTAAGAAAAAAAAAACAAGAAAACACGATACGAGTCAACCGTACGGAGCCATGTGCTTGAAGAGTCGGCCGACGACCATCTCCTCGGACGCGCGCTCCCTGCTGTCCTCCAACACTGTACTCCTCCCAAAGTCGATCAGTCTGAAAGAGAGCTGCCCTCCACCGGAGACGGGCCGGAAGAAGGGCGGGTCGGACAGCGGGCCACGTTGTACGAGGATGTTGCGCTCGGCGATGGAGCCGTGCGCGAAGCCGGCCTCGTGGAAGCGGTAGTACAGCGATGCGCATTCGTTCCTAGTGATGTGTGAGAGTGAGTGAGGGTCTGGAAGGAGAACATGACGAATGGGGATTTTTTTTTTTTTTACCTGTCGTCGATGCTGAGTGTGTCCGGGTCGACGGGCTGGCCGCAGTCTTCGAGCAGCAGAATGGGGCTGAGATACGACGGGCGGCACGTCGCCTCGTCTTCAGATCCATCGTCGTCCTCGCCTCCTTCATCATCGCCTTCGTCTTCCTCGCTCTCCTCGTCCTCCGCGGGCATGTAGTAGCCGTAGAACTGGGGTACGACGGCGCCGACAGGCACGGGCTCGTGCAGCGGCGGGATGAGGTTGTACCCGCTCCAGTGCTCGAACAGGTGGTCCGGGAAGCGCTGGTAGTTGCGCGCCTCGTTCGCGAGGTGTCGGTCGTTCGGCAGCGAGAGCTTTGCTGTCACGCGCAGTTTGGTCGTCGGCGGGTGCTGGAAGGAACGCTGGTGCGCGCAGGCCGGGTCGTGCAGCTCGTTTGCAGAGCGCCATTGGACGCGCGAGACGATGCGGCGCACGGGGCCTTCGATCTCGACGCGCGTCTCGGTCGCGCCAGAGTCGAGCACGTACGTGTTCTCGTCGTTGTCGTCGTCGTCATGATCGTTGTCGTCTTCGTCGTTGTCGTTGTCGTTTTCCGGGCTCTGCGGCGGGTCCGGGTGCGTCTCGTTCTCCTTGGAAGCCGCGATTTCGATTTCGAGCTCCTCCCTTGAGACGAGCTCGAGCGTGCGCATGGGCCTGACGCGCCGCACGACGCGTGCCGTTGCGCTCTTCTCGCGCCACTCGGGTTTCTTTCGCGAGCCGTCCTCGCCGTCCTCCTCGACGATGGTCCGCGCGACGTCCTCGAGCATGCAGCGCTCGCAGAGCGTATCGGGCACGACGAGCGAGCGCGGGACCTCCCACTCGGCGCGGTACACGATCGAGTGGTTGCCGGACCCCGCCTGGTGCGCCGAGGAGAGGTACAGATGCGCTTCGGCGATGGGTTCGGGCTCTGGCCTCGGCGGCGGCACGGCGAGGACGGGCGGTTCGATCGGTCCGTCTTGCGTCACGTCGGGGCGGAGGAGCAACCCGTTTTGCTTTTCCGTTTTGCGATTTTCGGTTTTGCGCTTCTGCAGCCGCTTTTCGACGTCGGGTTCGAGAGCGAGGTTGTACACGTAGGTGACGTCCTTCATCTTGGTCCAGCCGCACAGGCCGTTCTTGCGCTGGGAGCGTGATGCGGGGAGGACGTTGTACGGATCGTGCACGATGAGCCGTTTGGGGAGGCGGTCGAGCGGGATTTTGTCCTGCAGCACGGGGGCGGGATAGCTGAACGGGACGAGGGGCCATGGATGGGGATACGTCGTCCTGTCGAACAAGGGCTGCGCGAGGGGCGGCGAGGGGGTGAGATCGGTTTAATGGAAGCGGAAGAACGACGACGTACGTCTGTGGAAGATCTGTCCTTTGCTTCGGCTTCGTCTTTCTTGGGCATGGGCGTGCCCCACACGCGCATGGCGATCCTCCGGTCGGTGGGCTCGATCAGCTTTGCAACTGCGCAGGGCGGGACCTCGCGCGGATCCTCCTCCTCCTCTGCCCACGCGATTTCGTCCGACGCGGCATCGAGCTCGCCGTGCTTCTTCATCCACGCGAGGAGCTTGCTGCTGGTCGAGAACATGAGGAGGGAGCCGAAGCCCGGGCTGTGGTTCGTCGCGAAAAAGTCGTAGAGCGTCGCGCCCCAGAGCCCGATGCCGTTCGGGGCCGTCTTGCCCGCGCAGCTGCTGTCGAGGAAGCCGCCGTTCGGAGCGCGCGGCCAGAAGCGGAAGACGAACCGCTTTTTGGTGTCTGGAGAGCGCAGCAGGGCTTGGGCGTCCTCGGGCAGCTCGTCGTCGTCGTTCTTGATCTTGGACAGATCGTAGCGCGCTTGTCGCAGGATTATGCGCTGCATGAGGTCGAGCGGCGTTTTGTGCCATTTTGGCGGCGATGTCGGTGCGTCCTTGTCGGTCGTCGGTTCGGGCATGGTGAATGAAAACGCGCGCCTTTTTTTTTTTTTGAAGTTGGGTTGTTAGTGCACGAAGGTGATATCGCGATGGCGGTCGAGATTGTCAGTTTATATATATAGTGCTAGCCCAACAAAGCGAGTGCGACGGATCAAGCCTATCGATGGTGGTGGACCCACAAAGTCGACGGATCTTCCTTTTGAATTGAACAATAGCCAAAAAGAATGCGGGCCACCGAGAAGATGCGATATTAGATCGCACCCGAGCAAGCAGCTTATCCGAAACGAGGAGCAGTGTGGACTTGCAGTGAAACGATGCGTCGTGGCCGAAAGCGCAGGCGTTCGTAAAGCTGTTTAAAACCGGCATTTGGTCCATCTCTCTTGCTCCGTCTCGGTGTGCTGCCGGATTTGCTGCAGCGATGGGTTGCCCGCATCGTGACCTGTCGAATCGGGGCCACTGTTTCGTATATATACATACTATCTGAATCGAAGCTTCTTTGTTCAGAAGAGGAAAATTGCTTGTCGTCCAACGCGAGCCAACGTCTTGCCCAATTCTGCCAAAAATGGCCAGGCCGCGCGCTTCGCTTTTTTTTTTTTTACCGGGGCGTTTAGACTGGAGTGAAGGAGGGCGAGGGAGGGGGAGGGAGTGCCACACACGCTGCGGCTCTGCGCTGCTGAAGCGCTTGGAACTACGTTGCAGGCCGAGTTGCTCGACGAAGACTTGGGATTTTTTTTGCTCAGAGAGATCGGGATCAATTTCGAATTCGATTCGTGGGGGCGAGACCTGGCCCGCAACGAGGCAAAAAAAAAAAAAGGGAAAATCTCTCCAATCGACCAAGAGGTGGCTCCAGATACCTACCGGACCTTGTTATGTGACAAATTTGTAAAAAAAAAAAAAAAAAAAGTGAAAACAAAACAAAACCCCAAGGTTGGCCCCAAGGGTGGCCACCCCCTCCCCCCCCTCCCCCTCTTTTCTTTTTTTCCCTCAGGCCACGAATTTCATCGATTATCTTCGGGTGAGCAGTTGTCGACTTGCGCACCGCTCTTCATAGCTCCCTTCGCTTCGTGGGACATGAACCACATCCGCCTTGACACGTTTTCGCCAGCAGGAGTGGTCCCAGAACGTTCTCTGTCCCTTTTGTCGCGCCATATATTAAGACAAGGCAGACCGACTCCGGCGTCTTTGCTCTCTTTTCGTACACTTGGTCGACCTCTTTTTTTTTTTTTGCCTTTTTTTAAAATAAAAAAAACAAGACACCTTCGCCATGGCACCACTGCCATCAGCATCAGCATCGCCTACTCCAACGTCGTGTGTTCCACCTGCTTCGGGCGTTAAAAGGAATGCGAACGCGAGCGAACAATCGTATTTCACCACTACGCCGTCGACGTCGTCTTCAACGATACGGGTGACCACTCCGCTTGATAGAGTGCCGTCCTCCGCGTCGATAGCCCCGGCTCACGCTCAGCAGCATCGCGAAGCGGAGAGCTCAAGTTCGATACCTTCGTCCGACCCGGAGATGCTGCAGCGACTCGCCGCGTTTCTGCCTGCGCCGCCGCTGCTCTCCCTACCGTCATCGCGACAAAACACGATGCAGGAGCAGTCACCCTCCTCTTCCTCCCCTTCTTCATCCTCCTTACCGTCGTCGTCGTCGTCGCCACAAATTTCGACGTTCCACCGTGCGTCCGGCGTGGGTGAGCGAGATCTTCCGTCGCCCATGGACAGATCCCGGCGCACGCCCCCTCCAGACAACTTTCCGACCATGGACGTCTCGACCTCGCCCAATCAGCACGTCCTCAGGGTGCAGCTACCGACATCTATCCAGCCGGAGATGATCACGGTCTCGGCAAACAGGGGCGACAGGCTCAAAGTCGTAGCGGACGCATGGCATATGGAAGCAGACTGTGAGTCCACTCGTTTTCATTCATCATTCGCTTGCGATCGTGACTCCTGGCGTTTTCGTTTTACGTTCGATTCGTTATTATTTTTTTTTATGTGATTCCAACCGGACTTGTTATAGGTCATTACGAATGGCAGATCAGTTTCGCGCCTCACGACATCGACATGACCGCCATACAAGCTAAATACGAAGCCAACGGCCTCCTCAACATCGGCATCCGTCGCCTTCCACCGCATATCATATCCCAGCATTAACTCTTTCTTTCTTCCCTCGTTCACTCTTTCTACGGACTCTTACACAGGAGCTTATCAATCATCCACTTCCCGGCAGCGCCTCCATCACTAAAAAGCATCGAAATCGGATCTTCCGGTGTATATATATACTGTATTCCTCCACCCACCCACTCACACCTGCCACGTTACCATTACCTCTTACTTAGGGCTTTGTTTTATCAGTAATGTGTTCTTTTATGACATTTCCATTCGTTCCATCAACCGGCTCCGATTCCGCCTTGGCACACAAAACAAATCCACCACCACCCTCCCTTCGATCCCCTCGTGTTCGTGATCGTGATCGTGGCGCGGTGCTCGACCGGCGAACTTGGTCTAGTCCTCGACGGATCCCTTGCTCTGCGTTGCCGCGTGTCTGATCTCTGTCTCTTTGGCCGTGCACGTTTTTTTTTTTGCACGGTCCGGGACCGTTTGAACGAAGGGGGAAATAGGGAAACGAAACCTAGGCGGCTGCGAGTTCTCTCATGTGTCACGGTCATGTCCTGTGATTTCTGTTCTGCTGACTGGGGGAGGCTATATCCGACGCGACGGCGTTTCTGTGCTGCTGGCAACAGGCAAACGCAAACGCACCCTCAGTGGCGGCGGAGATGCCGGAGAGCCCAGAGCTGTGGAATCCTCGTACGATAGGAAGGAAGGGGGAGAAAAAACGAATCCGAGAAGGAGCGGAGTCGGGAGAAGTTGTGGAGACACTCCATGGATTTGTCACTCCGATGATAGATGATGGGATGCAGCACGGGCTGATATGTCCACGGAGATCGAGCCGCCCACTGCGAGGCGTGGCGTGGATTAGGTTGCGCCGTTATCGGCTCCTAGTGCATTTTTTTTTCCCTTTTCCAACGGCCTTGCGCTGATGTGCAGGGATTCGCAGCGCTGGTGATGAAATTTGAAAAAAAGAAGATACAGTGCATGCGGCGAGGGAGATCGAGAGATCGGCGCCTGACTTTTTCTCGGAATGCAGAGAACCCCGCCGACGATGGCGCAGCGTCAGGGACTGTCTCCACTGCTCCCATTATGCATGGGCAGGTCGTGGTGCGTCCGTTCACAGCGATAGCAATGTGAAAGATCGCATCTCTGAAAGTCATTCTTTCCTGGCGATACATTCCCAGAGCGACAAGCCTAATGCCTAAATTCGAATGGTGTGACAGCCGTGGCTCACTCTCGAAGGATGATTCCACAGAATCAGAATCCAAATGAGGGATGACATTACTGATGTATGATAAAACACAAAAAGTCAGTAGCTAATCGTAAAAGGTCCATGTCAGAACATGCCAGGCACCATCCTCAGGAGGACGAGTGAGAGCCCTATGCGAATAAGCAGACGGACACGAGCACGCCAGCGAAGCTGGACAGCGTCGCGACGAGGACCGTGTCCACTGCCGACGCCGCAGCACCATTGCTCGCGCCCGAATTGCCGGTATTCGTAGGGCTCGCAGGGCGCGTGCCCGAAGCGGCCCCCGTGCTCGTGGGGTCCGCATCGCCAGGCGCAACGACACTCGCAAGCGCAGTGTACAGCACCGAGCTCGTGTACTGCGTGCAGCTCGAGCTCTCCGGGACGCGCGCGGTGTACGGCATGTTCACGATCGGCCCCGCCGCTTCGGGCGGCTGCTGGTACGTCACCGTCACGCCCGGTGCAGGTTGGTACACGCCCGGGAAGTCTTGGTTCTCGCCGAGGCACGTCTCGAACGTCCCGTTCTTGGCGTTGTTCGGCGCGTTGTACGCACACCCGATTCGGTCGAACACGTGCTCGCAGTACCGTCGCGCGTTTGGCTTGGACGGGTCGCATGCTTTGATGCAGAACTGGTTCGAGCCCATGAAGCTGGCAATGCCAAGCAGGTGAGCGCCTGCGAGGGCATTCGGAGTAGAATACCATTTTGACGTACTTGTGCCATTCGATGGCTTGGGTATAGGAATTGTTGTTGCCACTCCAGGCGTTGGAAAAGAGGATCCCGCCAAGCGGGTTGCCGCGCTGAAAACGTCAGAAAACAGTCTGCTTTACGAACGCGCGATACATATACATACTAGATCAGCTCCATGAGGATCCATCTCGCCACCGAAATCTTGCGGATCGATGTTGATCTTTTTCTGGTCGATGAACCCGACGACCTGGACATAGTCTGTCGTTTTCATAAACTGGACGCCCTGCAGCGCGTTTCGCGGGATCAAACGCGTGCCACGACCAGGCTTTGTGCACCAAGCAACCATCTCGCCCTCCACGGAGCCCACAGACGAGTTGGGGTGGATGGGGGCCCATAAGCAAAAGTCTAAATGTTTTTTGTTCCCCGCAAAATTGGCCAGGTGAGATGAACGAGGAACGCGCAAGGCGTGTGCGAAACACGCCGACAAAACGTGTACGGACCGTCTACCGAGTTCACAAACGACGTCTGGCAGAGCGAATCTTGGTTCTCTGTCGTCGAGTTGCAGATGTTGTACCCCGTTTGGGGGCCTCGGACGAGATTGGTGTCCGTGTCTACTTTATAAGGCTAGGCAAAGTGAAAGAGAAACTGTGCGTCAGAGCCGAGGGCCAGGCCACGTCCAGAATGTTACTCACTACGCCAGTAGGATATGAAAAGTGTTTGGAAGCGAGTGGCGTGGCGGGAAATGTGCTCTGCTGAGCAAAGACGCTCTTCAGGGCGACAATGCCCGCAAAGGCAATGGACAGCTGCTTCATCCTTCAAAACGACCTCGTACCGGGTGGAGAAAGTGGTGGCGAGAAGAACCAGGGACGGCCGTTGGCCATCTGACGCTTTATAGGAGCCATCACAGACAAGAGCCTCCTGGCATCCGAAGTCTTGCTTGGCTTCTTGATCTTCCTTGGCAGCTTCCGCTCTTCAGACGGATGAAAGCCAGCGACGATTGAGCGACGACTATAGACCGAAAGACGGTCATTCTAAGCCCCATTCTTTCGTCAAGACAGACAGCCCGTTTCATTGCTTTCGGTTTTATTGAACACACCGCATCAGACGACGCACGATAGCCAGCCGCTGTGAAAGTGCCTGGAAAGTTTCGGATCAACCAAGTCTCTCACATATGCAACATGGATCAACAAAACACGCTTTACTCGGTTCAGCATGGAATTAAACTGTCGACATTACAAGAGGCCTTTGCTCACAGTTCATTCACGCATTCCTAGCATTTCAATTTTATATATGGGTACCATTCTCTGCCAATTGAAACGCTGCGGACAGTCGGGCTATGCTCTATCCGAAATCGGAACATTCTGCAGCCTCGAAGGTTCCGCCGACTATCTGAGACATCAGTGCGTCGCAGCTTCTGCATGTGATGTGACTGCATGACAAGGCAAGTGATGCATTTCTGCCTACAAACGTGTCTATGTATATCAAAGTTTACAATAGACGTCACCCATCTAAAGAGCTGCATAATCTGCAATGATCGTCTTGTTCATAAACAATGCATGACGAACGATATGCTACGATGCTACATTCACCAGCTTACTGAAATAAACATGTAAGTTATGTTTTAAACACAAATTTATTCTAGGACGGTGGGAAGGTACGTCAACTCTGGAGCTCCAGGCGTCCTCGTAATCTTCGTCCGATGGTTGAAATGAATACAATACGCTCCTACTGCTGATGATTTTTTCACAACTTTCCTCACTGTGACGAATCGAATCCTATCATTAAAGTCTTCGTCTTCCGAATCGCTTTCAGCGCCAAGCCACCTTTTCACAGACTTGTCCATGGCGTCTTCTTCGAACAGCTTCATCTCCTCGCTCAGCCCAGAGAGCTCCTTCTGATGCGTGATGAAGAGGAAACCGCTGTCCTCTACGAGCCCGCTGAACATGTGTGACAAGACGCGGAATGGATATTCGTGGTCCAGCAGCCAGTCGTTGATGGTGGATAGCAGTCGATATGATCGTGGGTGAATGTTGTGCGCTACGCACCACCGGTGTATTTGAATATAGCTGAGCCTATAGCCGCCAACCAGATAGAGTTTTGGGCCGTCGAATTGTTTTAGCCTGCAAAGACACATTCAATGTCAAAGAGACACGCATAGCAATTTCAAGCACGACACACCTGTACATGTTCGGCGACTTCACCTTTTTGGAATCGATTTGTGCGATGCTGCTCCATGTACATTTCCACAGGTTTTATACCGCAGTTGAGCTTATAGGAGCGAGCGTTCGTTAAGGACTTTGACAAAACTCGCCTTGCTGCCCCCGCGGAGACTAGGGTGATTCTTTCGGCGGCCGGTCCTTTCGTGCACTTGCGTTCGGCGTCCTTGTCCACGACTGATTGTTGAATGATGACGTATCGCGCGCTTCGATCGTTCATGAGGTAGGCCGGTGTGCCCACTTCACGGTGGCATCGGCACCTCCTATTGACTGTTGAAGGCGTGCCGAAGGCGGCGAGTGGGTTTCAGTCCTCCCTGAGAATGGTACGGCGGCCATTCACGATCCGTATGTATGTCAGCGCGACGAAAGAGGGTACACTCTGAGTCGCCACGATCACGAATGGCGCATGCGCAACCGAATCTTTCGCCGCCAATTTTGGAGTATGCTCGTTTCATCCCTTCTCCCGGGTACTCTCCTATTGCAGGCCTCGCGTGCGAGGATCATATCATTCGTCAGGATATTTATTACCCTACTAACTTAAAGCCTATCCGATTGCTAGTGCCCGAAGTAGAGCCCACTAAAACTGGTTCTTTCCCTGGAACGCCGAACTGACTGAGCGTTACACCGAAGGGTCTCCATCGTCCGTTGCGAGTGTCGTCTTGCCTTTGCCATTGTCGTTGTATACTGTCGGGGATGGTGTGATGGAGAGCACAGTGGGAAGTGCAAAGACTAGCGCAGCTCCCAGGAGCGACCAATTGATCGTAAGCTGGGTTAACGGCGCATCTTCATGACACCAGGTTAGATTCACACAGCAATGGATAAGAGCTCGAGGTATTACATTTCAATGCGTTTATACGCCATGCAACAGCACCGCCTGTAGCTTGGAACGTTTTATACACTTCAAAGGATCAGGCTTGGCGCAAGACACTCAAGAAAGAAGGCATGCTCACATCCGACGAACTTGGCTGCTGCTTCCGGAGATTCGGCCAGAGAAGCCATGAGCCAGTAGCAGTAGGACTTGAGCAAGTCAGATAAAGATCCAGGAGATGTCAAGGACAAACTATCTTGACCTGCCAGAACGCATCAAAAGCACCATAGAAGAAATACCTAAACGCGTTTTAGCGAATGGAGCCAAAGCGAATTTTCGACGTACAGCCAAAACGGTCCGATGTATGTTCGACTGTCCGTGAAGTCAAGCCACTGCTTGCGATTGATATGATTGGCCCATCGCTGGAATGCTAGGCCTCCTGCACTGAAAAGCTGAGTCACTTCGCGGGGCATGGAGTAGGGGTTTGTAGCAAAGCGACACCAACCTCCCCAAATCGAAAATCCTGTGGCCAGGACGAACACATACCCGAGCATTGCCCGCTGGGGTCGGGTGAACCATTTCAGATCCAGGAGCACTCCGATGACGAGACCGCCGAACTAGGAGCATTTCCGTCATTCCGCTCGTCGAGATACACGCTTATCCTTACCATCTGCGCAATCCAGTACATAGCGCCATTTAGCGAGCGCGTGCGAAGCGTGAACGTATCGCCTGAAATACAGAGAAACGTCTGATGGATACCGCGTGAACTAGAAAGAAGACACTGCGCACCGTTGACGCTGTTCTGTTGGTATGAATAGAAAAAATTGGCGCAGAAGAATGCTGGAATAAGCAGGATGATGCGCCAATTCGTCAACGAAACACGAAAATTGTTCAACTCTCGTCTAAAGGATGCATTGAATCCACCCTGGTTCGGTGAAGGAGGTTCTCCGACATGCGTGCCATCTTCTCTGACGACTTTGTGCGGAGGAGCGATAAATACGGAGATGATCCACCCTAGAACTTAGCACAGGGTGATAAGAAAGCATGAGAAATAGATCAAAAGGATCAACTGAAATGCCCTGCTTACGCATGATAGCCATGAAAGCGCCATCTAAGCCATGATATTAGGAAGGGAACAAAACTGCGGAAAACGGAAGGGTAGATCTGCCAATACCCACAGGTGCCGTCCGTGACCGTACCGCGCTTGGAATGGTAATTAAGCCCAAACGAGATAAAGGAACCTATACCTCCGCCGAGGTTGAAAATGACCTGATTGTCATCAGTGAGAGTGTGATACATCAGAAAGACAACCGTGGAGCGCCAACCCAAAATGTAGCGATCGCCCGGCCTTTCATATCTGGCGACGGATAGGAAACCATGATCTGCACGTAACGTATCGCCGCAAAGGTTCAGCATACTTCCGGATTGATGACGGAGTGAATCCTCACCGCCCCTTGTGCTACCCATAAGAAGGAAGCTCCCAGGCCCAAGATCGCACCGCTCGCAATGACGAAAGCAGCATTACCGGTATGATTGTAACAGAGAAGAGCGCCCGAATATAGAGCATATGTCCATCCACCTGGTATGGCAATCAGATCATAGACGTCTGTATGATCGTCCGTATGATTGAGATGTACCTATCAGTAGGCATGCACGAGGTCCTAGTATCTTGATCCCACATCGTGAGTCAATGCCCAGAGTTCATCATATCGCACTGGCTTACATCGAAAATGGCAGGCACCACTGTTATAGCTGAGGCTGCTGTGGCGGCAAGCAGAGCAACAGTCGCGTTTGCGGCGACGGTGCTATCCAATTGTCCGGAACCGCCGAGGCCCGTGATGGCGTTGTACATCCCTGGTCACGACAGCATGGGCCAAGACAAATGGTGCTGGGAGGCGGCTCACCTGGGCAGCAAAAACAGATAAGCGATATGAGCACAATTTGGGCCAACGGCGTCCTCCAGACATCATACACCTTCCTCCAAGGCTTCTCATTACCAGGCATGTCATGCATGTCCCTGGAAAGGCGGACAGTTCAAATCGGAACATACAACATTTATATGTCAGTCCAGTGGGGCCCCACATGGTGCAAGGAAGCTTGTTGAACACACCTGCCATCTGAAGCGAGTTGTTCACGGGCGCGTGACCCCTGCGCGGTGCCATAAGCCTGGACGCGTCGCGTCGTGGCCTCGCGCCGAATGTAAGATCAGATAAGACCTGAAGGCCCGACGCGTGACGTGGCGCTGGAAGGCATTGGTAGCAGTGATCATTGAATTGGGCTTTCATTCGCACCGGGACACGGAACGCTCCTATACGCCCAACTCCCTGTTGTCAACGATCGACGACTTTGCAGCAAGCCTTGCTCCGAATAAGACATGGTGCACCAGACTCACATGCTCATATGTCAAGCGACAGCACCACACTAAGGGAGTTCCTTCATATTTCAAAACGGCAGATCAGCGAAGATGAACACAACAGCCCCTGGAAGTACTAACAAAATCAAATCTGTCGATTAACATCGCATGACGAGGGATCTTCCGAATGCGAGATTTGGTTTTAATCAAGGGAAATGCCCAAGAGGTTTGCGCATATTTCTACAGCAAAAAACCGGACAGACCGTGGAATGCAAAACTGAGGATGATGTCGGTGCATTAGCACCCGGAAATCAGCAACGAGAGGCACATCATATGGTCGCGCAATGAATTTGAACATGTCAACGAGCATTTGGGGTCAAAATGAAGATTTCTATCAGGCTTTCCGCAAATGAAGCATAACTTGTACTGTACATCGCCACGCGTGTCACGACTGACAATGCACGACTCCTCAGATCTTCATTCTACCTCGTCCTCTTTCTGCCTTGCGCCATATTCCCCAACCTCGATTATGAGGCAGACGTTCCCGTACAATGCAGACAAGGTAGCTTGATTGCCATAAGAGATATAATCTGTCTTGATGCGATTAAGGGGCTTTAGTTTGTTGATCCAATGGACGTTCACCACGGCCTTCCCACGCATTGACTTGCGATATTCGTCAGTAACGGAGATGATGGTTCCCTCTAGATCCTCCACCACGTCTTCTTCACATTCATACCGGTGCCCTTGCGGGCGCGCAATATGATCCAGCATGACTGCGGCTACATCTGTTTTATAGACAACGCGAGGATAGACCTGGAGCGAGAGGTCCTGGCACACATCGAACATTATCCCATCGCTTCCCTTCAGGTAATCCACGAACTTGTAAAATTCATGATGCTGTTTGCCAGAGCTGTCGCACTCCTTGAAAAATGCATACTGGTGCGTCAACCATAAGCCAAGATGGCCTCCGTCGGGAAGAACAGATGGATCTTTGAGAAGTTCAGAGATGATCGTTCTGATGGACGCCTCGCACGAATACGTGATGGAGAGGTCTTTCTGCAGCGCCGCTGGTGTCTTTCGCACCAAATAGAGGTTATACGTCAATGTGATGCGGTGGCCCGCAGTGACCGGCAGGACTTCATGATCTACATCGCTATAGAAGGCGACATAGCTGACGAGGGTCTCCGTCTTGCAGCCTGGTAGGAGTTCTGCCGAATTGTGTACCCACTCTTGACCTTTGTGGCGAAGAACTAGCTCGCCGCCTTTATGGAAAGTGGGAAAGGCAATGACCAGAGAACCGAACATGTTCTGCGCTCGGGGAGTGTCTTTGTGACTCTTGAAGAAACCACCTTGGCCTATCATGATCGCTGGTCAATCCATCCTTATTGTTGAGCAAGATCGTCTAGAAAACATACTGTAAACGTTGAGCTTGTACAGTTCTGCTTTGATCTTGTACTTCTGATCCTTTCGACCGACCACGAACTCCGGTGAGATGATCTCTAGCAGATCGGATGCATGCAGCTGGAAGGTGGAAGAGAAATGTTGGAGGTCTAACTTTCCGGCCTTGCGATAGCTTTCATCAAGCACATCTTGATCGTTGCGACCGAATGTGGCGGGCTCGCAGAAGGAAGCCAGATCTGCTAGCTCTTGTTCTGTGGCGTCACGTAAATTGAGGCGACTAAAAGATACACAAACGATTGTCAGGCCATGTTGGCTTGCAGAGGCGGACTCTCATGTCTTACCGTGCGTTCTGATCTTTTCCGTAATACAGATAGAGGTTGTCCGGAGAAACAGATAGGGTACCTTCGCAGTATGTCTTGTCGCGCAGGCTGTTGGCGAGACGCACGAGGTATGTGTCCAGATGCGAAACCTTGGGATTCTCAGAGCTCATGCTTTCGGTGATCGTGATTGAGTCTCAAGGCGGTGTGGTAATGCTGAGGTTGAGGCCTCCAGTCGTGTACAACTGAATCACATTTCACGTTCTCGACCGCGTGATTGCCACCCCGAATGTGACGAATGTGGCTCTTCCATGGCAGCACCTTTCTGCTCCACATTCGTGTTTCCTCTTGTTCAGCGTGAGCCCAACTGAGATAGGAATGTCGCACAAAATCTATGTGTATCTGTTCATCTACCTAGTGCTGAGTGCCGAACCACTCCCAGACAGTGTGGCGGCGACCCATCTGCGATGGCATCTTCAGAGCCGTGGTTGTGCGATGGGCCCACTCCCTCTCCATCACATGAATTGTCAGGAAGCCCCCGGAATAGCATTCAGACATTACAAGCCGGCCCGACTCGTCGTCATATTGCAGGTATGCCGCGTTTTTCAGGTTGACAGGATAGACAGCCGTAGCGGTATCATACTGCGAAATTGCAATGCTTTCCTGTTCGAACGGGAGTGACGGAAGAGCATCCCACTGATCATGGCTGCTTCTTTCCACTGAATCGACAGAATTGACAGTATCATCGCTGAGGCATGCATAGCCCCCCGTCGCATAAGGACCTGGTTCGCACGCGACGAATGCAGCTCCAGGGGTGACACACCAGATGTCTGTGAATTCCTCTGGGAAAGCTATAGCTCTGAACAGCCTCGGTGGAATCAGAATATTCTCCTCTTGAAGAGCCAATCCATAGATGCCGTTATCAGTAGAGAAAAGAGCTTTGATGATACCTCCTTCACCACTTTCTGGCGAGAGGGGCGGAATGCTGTATACGACGATGGTCTGGGAATCTTCGCCATTGAGCAGAGCGCGCAGCATCCAAAGCGGTTTTGTAACTTCCTGTATCCCTTCAAACATGAACGAGCCTTTCGGCACAAGTCGGAATTCCGGCATGTCGTATAGCATGGCGGAACTCGTCGTAAAGCAAAGTACTTTGTTGTTCGGGAGCAAGGTCGCGCTCGTCTAGGTGGACAAAAGACTCAAAAAAAGGAATTTCTCTCACGAAGCATTTCAGAATAACGTACCAGACGTTCACGGTCACGGGTATATTTGTCGAGTCTGGGGGTTATGCCAACTTGAATGAGAGCTGTACAGAGATCTGTGGGTGTCGACCGTTTCCAGTCAAGGATCGTCAGCGCTCTGCGGTCTTGCCATGCTTGGCTGTTGCGGTCTTTTATAGTCAAGAGCAAGTAGTCTTTCTTCAAAGTCTCCACGAAAATACTATAATGGCGGTATGAAAGGACTGTGACAATTGTTTGTGTGTGTGTAGCATTGAGAGTTGCGTCATGTCCATGGCCAGTAAGAGCGACTCTCCATATTTGAAAGACCAGGAAAGCGTCGCCAGGAACTGTTCTGCAACTAAAAAAAAAATAGAAAAGAATGTCCGAGTAAAACAAAGAATCGGTAGTTTACCGCATGCAGAGGTTGAATTGGAGCGTTGGAGAGTCATCATCTGTATCGTAAATGATGCCATCGATGTGGAGTTGCTTGCCGACCACGTCGCTGCCGTAGTGGAAGCACGTTCTTCGAATTCCAGCAAGATCTGACTCTTGAGGTGGCAGAGGTACGCAAAGGACTTTTGGCTTCACCAATGGGGAGTCAACGTCGTAAACTAGGACGCCAGCCTTGTCTATCATCACAGTTAACAACCATCGTCCGCTTCGAATCAACAGTGAAGCGGGTGAAGACCGAAAGGGAGAACGGGACTGGAGTCGAATGCGCGATACCAACGGACCACTGTACTCGCCACTCCACAGTTTTCTTTGACGACTACGGTGCGTGACAAGCCTTTCCAGCTCGCCTGCGGTGTATGCCTGAAAGGGTTCCTCCAACAGCGGTGCATGAGGCAGGAGCTGAGCGTAGCAGGAGTGGAATAAGTGCATCCAAAGAGAGCGTTCTTTTGCAATTGTGCGCAATCTTTTGGAGACCTAGGTTTCCGTCAGGGAAACTGTGACACATGTTATGAATGAACAGACCATCTGCATAGTCAGCACGTCCTCAACATCGAGTTCGGCCAGTACACATAGTGTTATTTCTGTAGGAAATGGAAGGGAGCTTTTTATGCATGTAGAAGTCGTGTCCGCCATGGGAGTCAAGAGTTAATTGCACAAGGCTGCCTTGAGTAATTTTAAATGTGTTCTTTGTCGGTTGCTGTAGAGGCGAGTCACACAAGGTGGGTAGCGATGTGGTGGGGAAAAGCGTCAGCTTTCCGACTCAACCGCTGACCTGAGCCTGGCCGGGACGAGCTGAAGCGGCGGGTGGGTCCTGAAGCGACGTGACGGGTCAGGCAGCTGGTCTTTGGTCAAATCAGCAAGGAGAGCTGCAGAAGGGTGTGGCGGGTTGGTGCGAAGCAGGACAGTGACCGACCGAGGTCACGTGTTATGACCCTCCGCTCCCACAGAGACAGTCTTTGGCGCTCGGGTCTCGGCGCTGACGACCTCCAGCCCACGCCCACCAAACAAAACTTCAATCAACCGTTTTGGTTGACGATGGTGTTGCTTGTGAGAAGATAGCACAAAACTTTGATTTTTTTCGGTTAGAAGGATAGCCGTGCAGACCTTTTTTGTTTGACCAAAAGCTCGAACTGCTCAACTGAGAGAAACTTGACTGGCAACCACGCGACTTTTCGTGTCGGGCGACGGATAGGAAACCTTGATCTGCACGTAACGTATCGCCGCAAAGGTTCAGCATATTCCCGGATTTATTAGTGACGAAGTGAATCCTCACCAATTCGAACATGTCAACGAGTGAAGATTTTTGTCGGGCTTTCCGCAAATGAAGAGTAATTGAGAGTTCCATTTGCAAACAATATACTGATAGGGTGTACTAGGTCATTGGTCTGCACTACAAATATTGATCTTCACAAACAATGTTGAGAATAGGTATTGAGTCAGCTGCGAGTCATACAGAGGCAGATATCGATAACCTTTTTTACCCAACTCAACAGAAAATTCTTGAAAATGTCATGAAAAATGCTTACCGCTCTCTAAGCACCCCAGCGGGGCACAATGTAGCGCAATAGGCTCGTCAGCATTGTCTTTGCCCTCTTGAAATATCGTAAACTTGACAAAAATGAGCTCTTGCATATCGCCAACGCAGTCAAAAGGCAGAATAAGCTTCTTGTCCCAGACCGGATTAAAACCGTTGTTCTTCACAACGTGAGTTCGTGCAATAACAGTGGTGGCAGGAGTAGAAGCAGTTTTTGTCGCATCGGCAGGGGGGATATCACTGGTTCCGGATGCTGCGGGCGACTTGGATACGAAGGGTGAATGCGTCCAATCGGGTATGTAGAGCGAAACTTCAACAAATGGATCAACAACAGATCTACCAATGATTTCTTGTCCATTCGCATCTTTGAGCCGCGGCAATTGCTGAGCGGATATAATCTAAAAAAGCGACTGTGAGTGCAGGCCAAGCAAATTTAGCCGTACCGCTTACTGTAATATCCAAGTAATGCTTAGTGTGTTTTGAAAGGAGGACTTCACCGTCTGCTCGCAGCGCAGGTGGTTTCAAGATGAGGCCGCAACGTCCGTTTTGGTGGAACATCGCTTGGTTCATTATGTATCCAAGATCTACAATCACACGTTTAGCTTTTTCCGACAAGATCCGTCCAAGTCTGTACACGTACCAAAAGTCTGCCAATTCATTGCAACAACCTGACAGCCAGCAGCCCAGAACCGGTGCGGTTCGTAGTTGGTCGAATTCAGTCTTGTTCCTTTCGGGTAGATTCTGACGACGTGCGTTTGGGTATGCTTGATGAGATCCTTCATGCTGGCCTTCAACAGCTTGTTCGCAGAGTTCTCTGAAAGAGAAAAGATGTGTTCTGGGGCGTAAATGACAGACGAACCAAAACCATGGCACTTGACGCCGACGGTATAGACCAGCAGGGACGCGAGCGAGAGTGACATTTTGACTTTTGGTTTCTCTGGCCTGGCCGAGTCCTTTCCGCGAACCTTCTTCCATTTCCCCTTGAGCTCATTCTTGAGGTCCTTCAGTTCCTGAATACCTTCTCGGACCGCCGACGTGGGGCTGTCGTCCTCCGAATCCGAAGATGACGAGTCTTCCTCGGCTTCGAGAGCGGGCGGCTTCGGCGACGATGGCCTCTGGATACGCAAAGCCTCGAGCTGAGCTACGACATACAGATTTTTTGCCTGTCAGATGAAACGGCGACATGAACTCAAAATCGCGTTTCCTCGCTCCAAAACACTCACCTTGAGGAGGATCTTTCCCTTGAGGTCCTCCGGGCTGGGTAGTGCTGGGATGTGCGGCCGGCCTTCGACTGGAGCCCTGATGAGAGCGTCGCCGAAAGCATCCATCATGATCTCCACGAGTTTGTCTTGCTGTTTCAATCCACAGTGGACTTCGGCGGAGATTATGACGGGGTATGGCGATGCGACGAAAGCGTATCTGGCAATGGCAATGCAAACGTCCCTCACTGCAACCTTGGACGTCAACGTTCTTCCATGAAAGACAACCGGCTCATCGTCGCCGTCGTATATGTCAACTACACTGTCGTCAGACCCAGAGCGGCAATCGGGACGATCATGGAATCATTTACGCTCGACGCTGCGACAGCCGTGTAATAATGCCCGGATATAACCCTCAATCGTGCTGACGCCAACAAGCTGGTGCCCGACGAGATACGTGTTGTGGGACGATGACACGTAATAATCGGAAATGGGATGCGTCATGTCTTGCCATATCCTATCCTTTGGTTGCGAAAACACGGTGTTGTCAGACGAAATAAGAAACCTAGCGAAGTCGTCGACGGAGAATGCCAGGAAGGCATCGCCTGAGGAAGCAGGTTCTGCACCAGACCCGAGTGAAGAGTTGATTTCTCCTTTAGAAGCGCTTGAGTGCGTTGCGAATTTCGAGAAAATAGCTTGCAACTGCGGTTGATCTAGTTTTTCCTAGGTGATCTTGAGACGAAGGACATATATTGCAGCGAAACAGACATAGAAACCTTTTGGCATTCGCGCATGAACCTTTCAAACGCGGAGCAATCGAACCGGCCGCCGTAGTCCTGGCAAAGCCGAGCATACAGAGACTCAATGTCGGTACGCTTTTTGAGCAATTTGACGAAGCGCTGGAAACCTGCAAAGTCGAGGAAACCGCGTTCTTCTTTGTCCGCGTCCTGAAAAGGGATAAACAGAAATAGAACCACGACTGTTTAGACAAAAAGGCATGATGTACTTTGAAAAGTCGTTGCAGATAATCGGTAGACAAGTTCGCGTTCAAGCGGCGGCAGAGACTCTCAACCTCGTTGAAGGCCAGTTTTTGATCGCCTTCCTTGTCGGATCCTTTCCAGTATTGCCGCTCCCACACCGTCTGTCTCGTCTCGATGTTGTCCAGACCGGACATTAACCCTTGGCGGACGGCGTACAGTTTGCGAAGCGACGTGTCCCACATTTCAAAAACGGACTGAGATTCGGCCAGCATGTGGAGCGTCTTGTACGCCCCCTCTAATATGTAAATCACCGTGATCCAGCGGGGTTCCGCCTCTTCTGGAAACTTGAATTGAACGCGGTAGTATCTGGCGTTGGCGCCCGACCGAATCTCTTTAATAGTCTCAATTGGGACTTGCAGGTTGTTTGTAAAACAAGCAAATAGGCAATCGTAGACAGCTGCGTACCTATTCTGACCTTGCTCGATTTGTACAACATCTGGCCTTCATCAGGGTCCAGATAAAAGACGACCTTTGTCTGCTTTTTCTCGGACACCTTAAGCATGCGCGTGCCTTTCAGCAGTTCGTCTGGAACGCTGAATGGAGAGTGCTCCGCGTGATCTGGACCAACGGCTGCGGGAAGCAGTACACCGTCGTCCGAGTTGTTCTTGATGGCATTCATGGACATCCTGACGAGATGTCGACGTTCTTTCCGGATCCAGTTTCTTGCTCCGTGCGATGGCGTGCTGGGCGACTGCGAAAGAGGTTAATAACGACGAAAGAATGCTCGCAACGAACAGCCAAAGAGTGAAAAGGAAGGGCTGTGCCCGCGAACACCACGCAACCCGTGACGGGGAGAATGCCTCACGTCCAATCTGATCAGTACTGATCTTGGCATCACATGACTAGGAACGAAGCGCAGCGCGTCCCCAGCGTGACGGGGAGAACATTATCCTCACTACCAGTTTCCATCGTTGTCACTGTCAGTTGAACTGGTGATGGCTTGCTGTGTTATCTCTAATGACAGGCAAACTAGTTGGAGCACTGAGCAACTCAATTAAATAGTGTTTTGAGCCTGTGTAGCTGATCTGTTTGTGGCTCTGAGCGACGGCATTCACGAGGACCGGCTAAACGAGATATATCCTGACTAAATGAGCGTTGTCGTAGACGAAGCTGTAAGAATGTGAATGCGTTAAGCGCTCTGGAGGCAGCCGACAAGAATCGAAGACATGGAAATGTTAATCGGAGGCTCAGTACCACACCAAAGACAATACAACTAGAAAACCAGTACCCATAACGAAAGACAAAATCAAGTAAATCTCCTCTAAGAAGTCAACACCGGGGCAAAGGTTGCTCGACCTCTTCCACGGAAGGCGCCTCTTGGCGCGGCACGTCCCCGGTCGAGATGAGGCATCCCACGGCCTCGGTATCCTGGGACGGTTCCGCGCCCTCGAGGAGGGTATCCTCGGTTGGGGTGATGTGGCGGGTGCACATGGTTCATTTCCGTGTCTTGCGGTGGCACGTCTGAGCCAGCGTTCACAATGATGGGGGCTCCAGGGGCTTGCACGACGTTGATCTGCTGGTGGATTTGAGGCTGAGGTGCGTGATGGTGCGGCTGCTGCTGTTGATACGGTGCTTGCTGATGAGGAGCATGTCCGCCGCGGCCGTTCACGAAACCAACGCCTCGTCCTCGGTTCGGATTCGTCATGATACGAACGGGGGCTCCATGGGATGCGTGACTGAAATATGGTGTAAAAGGTTTCAGATATGGATATGACACACACAGGACTCACTTGACAAGGGGAGCTGGGCGGAAGCCAGACGCAGCGACTTGACCGGGCGAAGGTCTGATGGCCGGATGAGGTCCAAACCGCGGCTTGAACGGTACATTGGCATGGAGTGGTGCTGCTTTTGGTCTTGTGGAAGCGACAAACTGAGGATTAGACAGGTTTAGGCATGTGTTGAATTCCACGCTTGAACCTCTATACTGCGAGCATCTAGGAACAGAAAAGTCGGCTTATATATCTCAGCACGAAGACCAGAGCAACTTGCCTGTCTCCCAGTGTGCCACCAGACATGAAAGGCACATCCCAGATGACATCCATAGATTTCGCATTCAGGCCAATGACGACGCCTTTCACGGAGAGCGGCACGCCTCCGGAATCCTGTACCATCACAACTCGGTCGCCCAGCGCGAAATGCTGGTTTTGGAGTCGGTAAACCGCATGCGAAGGCTTAAGCACGGCCTGTCGAGGTATTCCTTTGACGATGGCCTTCTTGAACGCAGACGAGGACTTGCCCTGCGTAAATGCATCCGCTAGTTTCTCGATTTCGACCACCGTTTCCTGGGCGAAGCATCGCAGTCAGAAGCGCCCCTTGAAGAATTCAGAAGAGTGGCATAGTCACCTTTGACAATTGATCACAGAAGAGTGAAACGGGCTCGAAATTTCGAACTCCTTTTAATTTCAACCAGTCTTTGATTTCCCGAACCCGGATGTCAGGATCTGGGACAGGAAGGACTTCAGCTGCCTTCGCCATGGCTTGGACAATATCTCAGCAATCAAGGCGACAGCAAGTACCAAGACGGACAAACCTTCACCACAGGTGTCTAATGACCGGAAAATCTCCGGAAATTCCGCCTGTAACACGTGAGATCGTCGTCCAACAAGACCTGGCTGGCAGCTTACCTTGTATTCGCGGATGAGTTCGACGGCCTTCTCGCTGAACTCCCAATGCCTTCCGTCCTTCTTTGAATAATCGATAACCTTGAGAGCCTTGGCCTCAAATTTCAAACTGAGACCGAGGTTATGCTTGTGGTTGTCCGACGTCAGGACCATAAAGCTCGACGTGATCTTCGACAGAGCACGGCCGGATATGCCAATCATCTCTGCGGCCTTGAATGACGGATAATAATACATGGCTTTGCGATTGTTCACGATGGATTTGAATTGTTCGTTCTCGACCTTCTCGGATGGGAAGAACTGTCCGTCATGTTCGTCAACAGTGATTCTTCAAGGATGCAAGATGCATAGCCTACTGCAAGGACAACCGAGAGACTCGTCTCAGTGGTGGCCTGCACTTGCGCTGCCACGCCGTATGCATGCTCCCCCAGGAAGAAAATCTTGCTGCCCTCGGGGAATTCCTCCGACAAAGGGGGTGCCGCACGTTCCAAATACCGAGGATCCTCCGACGCAACCTCAAACACGGCCGTCTGCAGCGCCATCTCAACTTCATTGTTGCTCCCTTCATAATCTTTGACAAAAGCACCCGATTCAAGACGCTTGAGGCCTGGAGAAAGACAGGGAGGGATGAGGCATGCAGGAGGCAATAATCGGGAGAAATTGCCAACCTTTCAAGGGTCTGACGTGCAACAGAACTTCGACAGGGCCAGTAATGACTCCGCTTCTCTTGGAATACACCTCCTCGATCCTCTCGGCTTTTCCCTTCCAATGCCCCAACCCTTGCGGCGCGTGTGGGGTCGAGACGACCTTTGGCGGCGTGCCAGGCACGACCGCCATCTTCTCGTACTTGAACAGCGAGTCGGACACAGCGGCGACTTTGCCTTCCTGCAGGAACGGCCACCCGATGAACACGCGCTCGCCGACGATCTTCTGCGCCACGTCCTCCGTTTTCGTGCTCTCGTATGGGTTATCGATGTGTATGACCATGGACTTGTTGCGGCTCTCGCTGCCGTGCACGTTGACGCCGTGAACTCCGAGCGAGGATGTATGAGGGAGCGTTTTGAGGGATGGGAAGCCGGCCAGTGCTTCTGCGCCGGTCAGGACGCCGTCGCAGAGGCCGGGAACGAGGTGCAGGCCGTCCAAGGTCGGAAGATCGAATGGTTCCATGACGCAAGTGCAGCGGTACAAGGCAGGGAAGAACCCAGGCAACGACGAAGGGTAGATGGTGGGTTCGCCCGTGCTGTACGAAAACTTTGTGCTCGTGCCAAACGAGTTGCGCTGTTTTTCCTCCTCAGTCAACCTATGCTCGCGAGCTGTTCGTGTCGGAAAAAAAAAAAACAATGAACATTGCATATATTGAAGGAGAATCGGGAAACTCGCCGGCCATGGCTTTCAAGAGTCTGTCCTCGTCAATAAACGGAATCTTGACGATCGCCTCCCAATCCTGTTTCTTCCCATTGAGATCCTGCTCAAATTCCAAAGGATAGAAATCAAGAATCGGGGAGTCTGGATCGTACATGAGGTCCTAAAACGTACGCAACATTAGAACCGACTTTCGAAAATATGACGGACATAGGCCAACCTGATACGCAAGAGGGATGTGCTCCATGCTTGCCACGGGCAGAACGCCCATGAGTTGCTCGAACGGCCTGAACGGTTTGCCAAGCTCAAACTCGAACGACATCTGGTCGACGCCTCGCAGGTCTAGAGTTACAAATGAGCAAAGGCTCTGGCCAAAACACAAAGGAGATCTCTTCACCGGATATGCGGGGGGCATAATGATAGTTATAGAACCACCCCCAGGAGGCGACGCCGCTGTAATAATAATGCATAACCCACTGTAAACCTTCCACATATTTATAAATTAGATCCCCCATAGCTTCTGGGTCATCGTAGCTGATTTCCAGCTTTCCCTGGCGAGCTGTCAGTCCGTTTCGAACAGAGCAGAAATCTCAACCCGAATAACGCGCCTTGTAGTATCCTCGCTTCCACTCGTCCATTTTATCCTTAAGGGACTGCTCGTGTCGCGCATCAAACCCACCGCCCTCGTCGTCCTCCATGACGTGCGCCTTTTCATATTTGGCCAAAACCCGATCAACAGCGGCACGACTCTCCTCATCTTCCTCCTCATCGACGTCTTCCCACTCGCTCTCTCTTCCACTGCTCACTTCACCATTCATCCCATTCGGTTTTCCGTCAACCGCCACGCCGTTCACCTCGTTCTCCGCTGCATCACCACCATTCTCCCCGTTCTCGGGCAACGGCTCGTCCAGGGCACCAGGGAACCGCCACGTGACGAGGTTCACGTCCTCTTCATCGTACTCGTCCCAGGCGATGGTGAGGTGGAGGTCCTGCCCGAGCTTATCGATGAACTTGCGGTCCCGCGCGGGAAAGTCGTTTCGCATCGCCAGACGCGTGGCGTGGGTGATGGATCCCGCCGTGCGGTTTTCGAGCACAAACTGTTTGACTTTGTCGAATATGTCCCGTTGTGGCCGCGTCAGGACTGTCGGGGAAAATTGTGAGCAGGACGTTCCGCAAAGAACGGAAGGGGGGGAACGCACCAAGCTTAGAAGACGATTTTCGCCCTTCCAACCCCCTTCTGTGCTTCGCTTGCTTGCCCTTGTACCAATTCAAATCAGCATACTCCCTCTCGAACACTTCCCGCTCCCAGACCGCCATCTCATCCAGTATCAGCTGCAACCTCTTCGTGTTGAGCGTCCCACTCTCGTTGATATATCCGTCTGTAGTTACGCGACGGACGAGTCAAAAAAAAAGAGCTGCTGACGGACAGTACCGCGGTCGGACTCACCCATCCCCGGAAGGACCTTCTTGTACACTTCAAACAGCTTCTCCAGCCCGTTCTCGTGGATGTGTAAATCCGGCAGATTAGGCAAGAAATCGTTCCCTACAAATACAGCTAGCAATATAAAGTCATCGATGATTCGTTCCAGGTTATAGTCGAACGTTAACAAAGGCTCGACGTCGCGGAATTCGAGGTCGAGGTACTCTCGCATGAGTGAGAGGTGCAGGAGATAGAACGTTATAGATTCTAAACTGTGGAGAAGGGTATTACGAGTTGGACCGTAGTTGGAATGAAAGGTTTTCTCACTTTTGTCCCGTCTTCTTCCTCGATGAGGGCCCAAACTTGACTTCTTCTCGCAAGAGGCAGAAATGGGGGTCATGACTCAGCAACCCGAGCATGATGAGGTCCGCGTCGAGGCCGTACAAGCAGTGTCGCACGTTCGGATTGTAGTCCGGCTGCGCTCGCGACAGGCGGATGTACTCCATGATCTTGTGCTCGCCTTCGCCGGGCACTTCATGGCCCGACAGCACGACCTGAATGTCCCTCCAATTGGAGTCTTCGGTGATCTTCTTGTTTATAAAGTAACGCAATTGCGCGGAGAGGCGCGCCATGAAGGGTGTGCCTGTGGAATAGGACGAAATCAGCATGGCACGGGATGCGGCCGAGCAAGCTATCGGGACGGAACCTGGTGTGATGCAGTTGCTGTCAAACGCCTTCTCGTCCGGCAGCTTCTCTCCCTTTCTTTCCGCCCTCTCCCGTACTTCCTTCGCCTCCTTGGCGGTCCTGAACCGCCTGCTCCGCTGTTGGTTCATCTTCGCGCGGGGAGCGACGCCGTCGACGGCCATGAAGAAGAGCTTCTTGGGCTTGATCTTGCCGAAGAGGTGGTCGACGTATGCGAAGATGGAGGTGAATATCTGTTCCTCGGATAGCCGAAAATGGGCGTCCTCGTCATTGGGATGCGAGCCTACGTGACCATGTGAGCCTGACGTCGCAGCTGCTACAGGTGCGCAACTCACAGTTGTGTATGATCCCGTTGAAATCCAAGTACAAGTTATCTGCGCGCATGTCAGGTCGCGGTAAACTCCTCTTGCACCAGCTGCCACACACCAAACTCCGGGATCTTGTTTTCTTGGATGAGTTGAGAGGTCAATGGGTAGCGTTCTCTGTACACACGCATCAAACACGAGTCTCTGCGCATGGACGACAGAAAACTCACGAGATGTAACGGAAAAACTGCCGGCAGCATCAGTTGCGTAAGGAAAAAGCAAAGGACTCGGATCTGAGGCCATACCTTCGGAATACCTGTTGTTTGATAACCAGTTAGGCCAGTCAAACCTGACAATATCATCGTCGAACTCACCCATGGTCGGCTACGGGGAAAGTCGAGTTGGTGAAAGCAATAGTCAGCGTCGTTGTCAGTGCTCCTGTCCGTCGTTTCCTTTTCCGGAATATTCCCACGCACTTTACACCTACCGACACTCAACGACCGAGCATAAGGGTTTCCGAGGATGAAGCTCGAGTTCATTCGCTGAAGGATAAGCAAACGCAATGCGTCAGATAAAAGAGAGAAATTGTCATCATTGGCGCTGTGGACTTGGTGCTTTGGTCGCCATCCGGGATCAAGTCCGTTGCGGACTGCACTGCAGGTTGGACATGTCGAATTCACAGCCAGCAAATGGCGCTTAATCAGCTTTCTGGTAAGCCTCTACAATTGCCGTCAGCTGCCGCCCATAAAGTCCGAAATCATGATTGTCGAGTTCACGAACGCCATCCATTTCAAATCGTAGCTCTCTGATTGGGACGCTGTTTCATCGCGCCCACATTCACCTCTTAAAGCCATATTTTATCGTCATTGTGGCCGTTTAAACTCGACTCAAGGGACATGAAACACTTTTTTTCGCCATCCGAATACTCTCGCAGATGAAGCGTCGGGCGTTTTTTCTCCATGCAGACCGACGAGTCCGGAGGCTAACGTCGTCGATTGGCCGCAACGAAGCCGCTAACGAAGGATGAAAAGCCATCAAATGAAGCGGAACTTTGCAATGCCGTCAAAGCACCATGCCATGGGCCTTGCCTACCGGACTGCACCCCAGTTTCCGATTCCTGATCATTCTGAGTTTTCCGGAATCACGGCATTTCCGCTCTGTCCCCCTTTCCCCTCTCGACGCTTGCCCGCTTCGTGGCTCGAACACCGCAATTCTCAGCGGCTTTTCCTGTACTTTTTTTTTTTTAAAAAAAAACCATTTGGGTTTATGAGGTCAGCAGATTGTTGGGTTCCTTTGCTGCATGTGGATAGCGAAAGCAGGACCACTGCCAGATATCTTGCCATTTTTAGCGAGGATTTCCCCTCTCTCTAGGGACACACTTTCGTTGATTCCGATGTCGGTGAAAGATGAAACGCCTCCCTCGACCAAAAGTCAGGTCTCATTTAGACATCATCAGCCACGACGTCTATGCCAGGGGGAGTGCCCCTTTGACCATCCACCTACCTAACCGCATCTCCATATCTTTCAGCGTCAATAGAATGTGTCGTTTCGTGACGTCTTGAACGATCTCAGATAGATGCATCGTGACTCAACACTGGCTTCAAGAAAGTCCCGTAAAAGGCCGGTATCAATATGCAGATATGGACATTACGGGATATCTCATGGCCGTGTTCTTTGTAGGTCATCCGAGGTGAGCGGCGCCCCACTGACGGTACCTATGCGCGCTCAAGCCATGAGAAAAAAGGAAAAGAGAAGACATGAATCATGTATCATAAATAGGACCCAATATGAATCGTGGAACGTCCCACGGCTGATTGCCGATTGAACGGATGCCCTTGAGACGAAAGGCGCTAAGTCACGTTCAGCCAGGCCTTGCAATGATACTGCCGCAATCTTTCTGATGGCCCATGGCAGAAGCACAGGCTGGCATGTACTTATCTTGATCAACCATTGCAAACCGTCGGTTCGGTATATTAGGCAGAGCTTCTGCATTTTAGGGTGCATAATGCGGGCGCAATTGTGATAAGTGACATTCCACATGGTCAGTCTGTGCTGCTGATTGCAAAAGAACATCGATGGAAGATTGCAAAAAAAAAAAAGAAAACGCATCTAAAGCCATTCGACAGTCTGAAGACATATCAAGGGTCAGTCGGTTGTGCCAAGAAAGGCATGAGCGCAATGACTTGCCGCGGGAGGTTTTGAAGAGATATCGTACGTGACGCGGTTGATTCCAGCAACCTCGTTGGTGATCCGCGACGATATCCGCCGAAGGACTTCCGGTGGAAACACATACCTGCACAACGAGCGTCAATTGCCGAGAGCGCGGTGAGAGGGGGAGGGTCGTCGTTAATTGAAGGAACGACGATGAAGAGATGACACACCAATCCGCCGTCATAAAGTCCTCGGATTGTACCGCCCGCAATGCGATGACCTGATAAGCGAGCATTCAGTCCATCACATTTCCACGACAAGGAACGCGGGCGCCCCCCCCCTCCCCGCTCGAGAACGCGCTCGCGTAGCAACAATGACTCGCCTGTTCGTACGTTCGCTGATCGCCCATGACACCGACCGCTTTCACCGGCAACAGGACAGCGAAAGCCTGAGAAATTTCATTATACAAGCCCGCCTTCCGTATCTCTTCGATGTAAATGCTATCTGCTTGCTGGAGTATCTTGACTTGCTCTCGGGTGACTGGTCCCAATATCCGAATCGCCAACCCAGGACCCGGGAAGGGATGACGTTGCACGAGGGGGGCAGGGATGTTGAGTAGCCGGCCAAGAGCCCGGACTTCATCTGACAGGCGCGGCGAGTCATCAAGCGCTCCGTGGGACGCTGTGAGAAACAGGTCACGAACCTTTGAACAGTTCCCGCAGCGGCTCTATCAGCTTGAGTTTCATGTCCTTCAGCAATCCGCCGACATTGTGATGCGTTTTGATCGTCGCGCTTGGGCCTTTGAAACTTATGCTCTCGATCACATCAGGATACAGAGTCCCCTGCAGCAACCACTCCACGCGCCCCTTGGACTCGCTTTCCGACTTCTCCTCGTCCTCTGCGGCCGCCTCAATCTTGGTGGCCTCCGCTTCGAACACGTTGATAAAGGTGTTGCCAATGATTTTGCGCTTCTTCTCTGGGTCCTCTACGCCACTGAGTCTGGACAAGAAGAGTTCGGACGCGTCTACGACGGTTAGGTTGACGCCCAGGTTCTTGTTGAGCATCTCGTGGACTTGCTGCGCCTCATTCAAACGAAGCACGCCGTTGTCCACCATGATGGCATGGAACCTGATAAGCGGTCAAGCTCCGAATGGGGCACACTACCACGGCATCGACTGACCGGTCACCTATGGCTTCGTGCATGAGCTTCGCCGCGACCGTGCTATCTACCCCACCGCTGACGGCACCGATGACTCGGCTCTTTGGTCCACAGATTTCCCGAATCCTAGCGATCTCTTTTCCAATGAATTCCTCCTATTCCAATCCATTTTTCAACAATCTTAATCAGAAAGAAGCCTGGCGAGAAGCAAACACGTGCACACCATTGTCCAGTTGTTTCTGCATTTGCAGATGTTCAAGATGAAGCGGCCTATGACTTCTTTTCCCCTAGGAGAATGGGTCACCTCAGGGTGGAATTGAATGCCGTAGAACGGTTTCGAATTGTGCATGATAGCGGCATATGGCGCGGACTGCGTGTGTCCGATGACGTGAAAGTTCGGCGGGAGCTCTGAAAGTTGATCACCATGGGACATCCAGACCTAGGAAAACACTGTCATGGAGACCGTTGGGACTGAAGTTTTGATGTCTCGCACCTGCATGTCGTCCCCTAAACCTTCAAATAGCAAGTCGACGCCTGCATTCCCATCCACGGCGGGGGATATCTTCAGTTGCGCGAATCCATACTCGCGATGATCGCACGGATCGACCTTTCCTTTCAGATTCCATGCCATTTCCTAGCCAAGTTCGAGATCTAATTCAATGACATGGAACTTGCATGACCGTAGCGTCTAGAACGGAGAACTCACCTGCAAACCATAGCAAATACCGAGAATGGGTACACCGAGCTCGAAGACGGCAGGGTCCACATGTGGAGAATCCTTGCCATACACAGAATACGGTGATCCGGAAAGAATGATGCCTGATACGACGCATGGTGGGTAAAGTTGAGCGCGAGGCTTCTATTAGGGTCTTCCGTCTACCTTTGGGCTTAAAATTCAAATCCTTCATTTTCAACGTGCATGGCATTAGTTCGGCGTATACATTATGTTCGCGACATCGGCGAGTAATCAAATGGCTGTACTGCAATACATTCCGATGAGTGAGATACCAAAAATCGGAAAGAAGGGCATCTAACTTGGGATCCAAAATCCAGAATCAGAATAGTGTCAAACTTGTCGTGAATTTCCGCCATGGTCTAGTCAGAGAATGAAATGGTCTCTAGTTCAGCTCAGAGTCGGTGAGATAAGAAAAATCTTACATATCACGTGGATGCACAGCCACGTGCCTTGCAAATCTGCTGGCCGTGTGCTCGCTTGCTTTCGTTTTTTCATGACGCTGGTGATGATGAAGTCCCTAGCGTCTCATGGTCACAGAAAAGGTGATATAGCCATGAGTCCATCAAAGTTTCACGTTCAGCACCGCCTTATTTCGGTCATCGTCCTCGAGGATGCTTACCAGCGCAGGAGACCGCTTGAGGAAGGTGTTTGATCGCTCGGACTGTTGGGATCGGAATGCTCATGGTCATTTATAGACGGCTTGGAATGGAATGTACTGTACAAGATCTTGAATGGCTCGAAGCGTCACGTCGGGGACTCTACTCTTGCCGGCGAATTGCTCAGATGACTCGAACGGGCGAATGATCGACGAAGGAGTTGTTACACCTCTCGAGGGTCTCTTGCGTCCCTGCCTTTTTGTCTGCGCTGAGGCCGTACAAGAGTTGAAGACGCACAACAGCAATCCATAATGATAGCAAGTCAACAGCGAGCGTTGATTAAACGCCGCTGTCTTTCCGACACACGGCCAACCCGTGTTTCAGGATTCGATTATAGGCTATCAGTCAGTCCTCGAGGCAGCTTCCCAGATGTGCATTGCAGCGGAGGGATATTGTGGCCGTGACCACAGCATACGAATACACCATCGCACAGGTTTTACCGCCGTCGAAGATTCGGTCGTCATCTTACGTTGGGGCGCCTTTTGACGTAATATTTGGTTAGGTATCAATCCTTCCTTGGCCACCGGGACTGGTAGCAAATGCCAACTATGCTTGCGGAAATGTCATACTCGTGACAGCTCATGGCAGCCGCTTGGTTCTCCTATCCAACAATTGAGGCGCTTTTGCTTCCAAAATATCGTTCATGGCCTTATTTAGAGCTATTGGATTGTCTCGACCATGCAATATCGGATTCGCATGGAGCGGGTGATTCAACATCCCGAAAAAATGCCACTTTTGGTGACTTTTGGCATTCGACGTTCAGCGACGTTCTCGGGCTGAAATGGACGCGCTCGAATTCCTGTCCGGATGAACACATGTTATCAGAACTGATCAGCTCCGTAATCAATCCTTCGATATGAATATCTCAAAGCATCAGATACGAAGGGACACTGGCGCTTTTTCAGCCAAGGACTGCAATGTCAAGGCAACGCCACATCGCTCGCTCCTGCTCATCCCTGTTGATCTTTGGTTCCCATTTACGACGCGGGCGTGACACTGACATTTCTCAAAACTCGGATCGGAAGGACCGCTGCGTCTGCGCCACTTGTCTCGGAGCCTGTTTTGGTGGAGAGCGGCTCCAATGCTGCGGCGTCTTATGCGCTGGTAAACTTGGAGATGCGCCCATGTCGCTTCGTCGCTCAGGAGCAAGTTGTCATCTCTACGTGTATCAGCTCATCGGTGCCTAACGCTTTCCTACTCTATTGGCCACCAAACGAAAGGCAATTCACTGTCATTCTTTACCATTACCGGGCTGCAGCATGCAGAAATGCTGCGCTGGTTCTTTTTTAGGACCTCGACGGTGGCGTATCGCCCTTCGCGTGTCTGAAATGCATGACATTGTTCCTATCCTTCTGGCGTCACTTGGCACGGCCATCTGTCGCCTTTCGTACGTGTTATCCTGTTCTAGGCGATTCTGTCGAGGTGTTCTGAAACCGCCGGCGGAACGAAGGTTTGATAACCTCCACCGTTATACGCCATCGCTTTTTTTTTTCCTTTTGCCTGCCGGTCCGAAGAGGTGCGCAATCAATCTTCTAGGCACGGAAGGCTATCATGCTCATCACATAGAGCTGCAGGACGCTCCCCGCGTGAATTCTTCCGTGCTGATTCTTGTCAATGTACGGTTAGGGTTTGCGCGAAGTTTCTCCTATTGAGCTTTAGTTGGCCGGACGCCCAAAGCTCGGGGCTGTTTGGGGCAACGCCCGTGCTGCGCTCGACCAATGCGCCGCTTGCAACGTAAGTCCCTTTCCTCCTCGGCGTGCCTGTGTCATCTAAGAGAATTATCTCAGACTTTACAGTTATGTTCGTCATCACCTCGAAACCGTCACCCCTTCCAGGAACGAATCGACTGCCATGTTAATAGATCTCAGGGAACTGTTGTATTTTGGTTCAAAGCTGGGCGGTCAGACGAAACCTGTGGAGGTATTCGTTGTTTTGCACGCCTGCGGCACGGTCCGAAAAGTTGTACGATATTACCCATCGGACGTTTTTCACCTTTATTTTGTATTTCAAAAAGATTTTACCCTGCAAGTGGTGTTCATACAGCCACAGATAGGGTGACGATAGCAGGAAAGCCTCGTTGCATCATGGTCGCAGCGGCGTCGCCATACCGCTGTGACACTCGAAGCTGTACACTTTGTTTCGTCAAAGATATCTATCAATGTCCCATCCACCACTGCAATGGACGGGCAGTGATCCCGACCCTTACCGTCGTCGCATCAGAAAATGTCCAGCATGACGCTACGAATCTGGGGGAGGGCGAGCTTCCGATTTCTTATCCGTCTTGGCCAACATTGCTCGAATGAATTGTGTGATTTGTTTTTCCCTTCTTTTTTTTTTTTTGGTTGACACGAGGGGTCGCCTTATCCTGGGCGCAAGCGCTGCGTGACGTGTTTACCCAAAACCGAACAAGCGCTCGTGGAAACTGACATGTCGCTCGGTCGAAAAGCGTTATGCCGCCATGGCTGATGACGTGCGAAGAACATATCTCAGGACAATGTCTTTTTTTTTTCTCTAGAGAAGACCCTCATCGGTGTTCTTCGCATGCTAACCCAAGGATGAACCTGATCGTCAGATTTTTCCTGTTTCTTCCAATCTTGGCCCTGTGCGGCATTACCACAATCATGCGCCGATTGCGACTTGCGGCAATCAAGTTTCGACCCTGGAACACGCAAGGAGGCAGATCATGCACCCTTCTATGTCTGGCAGTCTGTTTTGGCGAAACACATATGATAAGATGGTCGACTTCCAGGAGCCAGGTCCTTGGATAAATAATTAGATTGCAATCGGCGGGGACGGCATTTGTTTCTCGGAAGGATTGTTGCAAAATCGCCAAGTGAGAAAATGCAATTCAATGTTGTTGGTTTTTTTTTTGTTGTCCGTTATGCATATGATTAGATGTTTTCTGCGTCCGTGCATTGTGGCGCCGTTCGAAAACGGTTCGCGCCCAATGAATCCGAAGAAAACGCCTGGCCGCCTTGGTCCTGGGAGTGATGCGTTGCCAAGTTTCGCAGATGGACATGAAAGTAAGAGACGACGACTGTGCTGACGGATTATCATCGGACATAGGACATAAGCTGAGGAGCTGTTCAGCCGTCTTTGTTGTTATGTCGTTCGAGACAGAAAGGATTGATCTCGAAGGTAGTTCAGACGTAGCAGGGCCCATCATGAGTAACGGGACGGTACCCAAAAAAAAAAAAAGGAATGTGTGAAATTTAATTGGTCGTCGCAGATTGCCTTGCTATCGGGAATAAGATTTGTTGCCATCACTGCCTTTTTGAAGCGCACGCTCGAGGGACGCAGGGGGTGTGGGTACACATGTGTAAATAAATAAATAAACGTATATACAGGTCCGAGGACCAAGCGCAAAGGAAAAAAAAAAGGTGCAGAAAATGATGGAGGATGTGTCATCCCCCTGGAATTAACGGAGCGACCCTTGAATTGAATCGAGTTGGCTTCATCGAGAACTCTCATCTTCCTTTGCATGGGATGAACCAATCGGTCTCTTGTATCTTCACACAAGAAAGGTTAGTGAAAGCTGGAACCCGAGCTGAATGACGGACTCTTAGGACAAGGTCAGACAAAAACGCCGGCTGTTGTCCTTGTTTTGCACATCATCGAATCCGGACAAAAGGACGAGAAAAGGCGTTCCTCCGCTTCTCGCTTTGTCCGACAGATCCGGCGTACCAAATTCGAGTCTACAAGCAGTGATAAAACTCCATATGGAAGTAACTGGATTGCAAACATACATACTTGTCTATCTGACGGCATTTCAATTGCGGACTTGTTCGTAAGCAAGTGGAAACTTCCTCCTAGATACTCATCTCAGCCAGAATAGCACAGCTAAATGATCCCGATTTCACATCGTGAGAGCGAGAAACGCCACCTCCATATCTGTCCGGATTAGGAACCAGCATACTTCAAGGCAATATTAGTAGGCGCATCAACTTCGACTCCGGCTAGTTTCTCGCTCAAGCGCTTTTCAGCCTGCTCCCTCCTCATTATTCCTGTTTCTCTCAACCATGCTCTGTCGAGAACGTCGCTCGTGGACCGCCAAAGAAGACCAGCTCCTTAGGGAGGCTGTACAAAAAGGTTAGCGTCCACCGTTTCATCAACGTGTACGCCGGCGTTCTTATTGTTCATCGCGCTCGACGCTCGCAGAGGATCCCAACAACCCAAATCCATCAAAGTGGCATGCTATAGCGAAACACGTCCCTAATCGGACCAACAAAGATTGCAGGAAACGTTGGTTCGCCAAGATGGCTTCGGACGTTGTCAAGGGAGGATGGGCTCCCGACGAGGACGAAAAGCTCGTCAAAGGCATCGAGAAATACGGAACGAGGTTCGTACATGAAACCCCTTGCTTTTTTTCTTTCAGACCCTTACGCCTTTGCAGATGGTCTCTTGTTGCCTCTGTTGTGGGCACTAGGAACAGTGACCGTGCGTGTTGCGCTTTCTTCTCTTAAATACGAGACGCTGATGCATGTCTCGTACAGAATGTGCGAAAAGGTGGACGGATACATTGAATCCAGCCATCGACAGAACCACCTGGACGGCAGAAGCTGTAAGCTCCCCTGCTCTTCACAGCGCGTTGGCATCACTAAGGCCGTTACACAGGACGAGATGCTGTTGCGCGCCGTCAACGAGCACGGAAAGGTGTGGACAAAGATCGTCAAGACCTACTTCCCTGGCCGTACAGGCCTCTCGGCAAAGAATCGGTGCGGATTATCCGAGCGATTCGATCTCGTGTGCTTTTGCTGAACAGCATCTTCGAACAGGTATAACAGCATCACTCGGTTCAACTCGGACCACTCTAGGGGCACTCGTACACGGCGAAGGACCCCTGACGTCGGGCCATACATCGCGCATCGCAAGTCCAGCAGCGCTTCTTCCTCAGCTTCGTCCAGCGTCTCCCCATCCACCCCATCCGTTCCCATCCCCGAGCTCGCTCACGGCGCAATTCAGTCTGCGCTAGATACCGTTCCCGAGTCGTACCTCTTTGAAAGCCTCGCCGGATGGCCTCCGTCGTCGTCGTCGTCCGACATTGCAGACGACATCACCTCTTTTTATCCTTCGCCACTCATGTTCGACGTGAAGGAACAGGCTCTGCCCACAACACCGCTGCTGGATCTCTCCACCACATCTAGCCCAGCCCAGCTTTCGTTTGACTACGTCAATCCGTCCGTCCGTGGCTACGCGGACGACGTCGCCCACACTTCCTCGAACCCTGCTGACGCCGATCAGCTTCTGTCAAAGGTGTACATGGGCGAGCAGCCCTCGAGCTCGCAGGCTCACACGTATCCGTACCCGACGTCGGACTCGTTCTCACAATACAGCCAGTATTCCGCAGGGTACGGGAGCGATGTGAGCGGTCACCTGGCACTGTTTGAATCGATCCCATCACATGGTGACACGTCCATGGGGTGGATGAACGCACCACCCCTTCTCAATTCGGGACATCATGAAAGAACCCACCTGTCTGGAAACACTGTAAGCTTTTTATTGAATCCGAACTGACGATTTGCGTCTAATCATATCCCTCTTCGCAGTATCATTTGTTCTAAAGCCATGTTTCCGCCTTTGTATTGGGTGCTAGACACTCTCTCACGAACATCTATGCTGGAGATAGCAAATTCCTGTAGCCTGGCCGGACCGATTGCATTTTACATTTATTAGAACTATGTTAAAAACAGCACGTTGTAGGCTAATCAAAACATTGTATCCAATTGTAGCAAAAACCCCATCTTGTCATGTGTCTCATGTTTGTCGTTACCGAATATACACTGATCGCCTTTTTCCAGAGGCACAAGTTCTTTTGAGCGCCCGGACATTCGCAGGTCTGATCGGAAATTGACCAAATCAGTTTCGACGAAGGAAGGAATCAATTATCGGCCGTGCAGTAAATCCGAAGAAGAGGAAACCGCAAGGTACCGTTTTCGGCACGTCGCCAAGCGGACACAAGACAATCACTCATTCGTACGGATGCTGCATCACTGCGCGCAACGAAAGGGCGTTTGGATCGTCGGTTTCGATCGATGCGAAGAGATAGGGATAGGGAACATCGAGTACCAGTTCCATCTATTCGATTTCGTCGCAAAAGCCATTCAGCGTTGTACCTTTATTCAACTATGGCTGAAAAAGGGACCCCAGAAATTGACGATGGGTGGCCTCGTGTCGTGCTCGTGCTTGGGAGCCTCGTATCGAAGGGTGGCATTCTCAGAAAGGCAATACCCACATTTGCCATTTTCCTGGGAAATAAACCAACTTTAATGGCCGGCCCCGCCCGGAAAGACTTGCCCGTTGCTACAGATTCAATACGCAACACATATCATACACTCTCCAGAATATACAAAGCTCGTACGGCCTGGTCTGATCTGGAAAAAGCTTTAACTGAATGTACCGGCCAGAGGGGCTATCTTCTCAAAAAGGCAACCCGCCACACTGACGCTTTGGCATCACCCTCGGAAACAAATAGCATCGATCATGTGCCTATCATCTCCTGCACTTTTGTCTTCTGTTCATCCCAGATCCTTTCAATTCTTGCCACAAAATGGGTTTGGAGTGGTCAAATGGGCCACCTTTTAGTATGCGCGAACTGACATTAAGACATCTCGAAGCATCGATCCACCGCAGTATACTTATGGCGGCGGTCTCAGCCTGAACGCTGTCCTTGGCCAGCTTTTCCAGGCCGTTTGCTCCATCAGACTAGGAAATGAAGATGAATGGAGTGTCCGTGAGTGCAAGTTGCTTAACTATGAAGCGGTAAGCGGCATTGCCGTTTCTCACTGTCTGCCATATTCAATTCATGCTCTCCTCGAAGCATCATCACAAAGCCTTGCACTTGGAAGCTCGCCCAATCGGAGAACCGATCTTTACAACATGGCACGTAGCGCTTGATATTGGATGGCGTGGGGATTTCTAGAACGTCGTGAACGGCTTGAGCTGGAGCATTGTGCTCGCTAGAAACAAATGATTGATATGTCGTATCACATGTGCGGGGAAAATCGGTGGAAACGCCAAACACCCCCACCCCATATTACCGAGGGCTCTTGGTGTCTCTTTTTATTCCTTGCTCTTTCTGAGTATTGTTGCTCCCGAGCACAGTAATCGATCTTTAGATATAGACCGCCAATCTTTAGTGCTTATGAGGAAAGCCGCAAATGAATTGAAGAGTCGCAATTCACCAGGTTGCCCCGTAGAGAAGTCATACCCACCTGTACGGTCGCTTGCAGCTATCTTTCTAACTTCTTTGGGATGCAGTCAAGCACGAGGTCAATAACTGAGAATGGGAAAAAACAGCGGGCAGCGTTCATGGTAAGTAGCGATATCGGTGTCAGTCAGTCTTCACTTTGTTCTCAAACAGGCAACCGTCTGATAAGTGGATTGGCCAGATAGACCTTGTTTTCGCCAACTCTCCTCCGTGATATGCTTAGCCTTATCCGATAAGGGCGAGCACTCTTTCCCCCCCCCTTGACATGTTTTTTTTTTCCCGAAGCATGATACGTGATTGTTGCCCCGCATTGATGAGCCCATCTAGTGGATAATCTGATTACACTGTAGGCGCGGTGCATGATCGAGAGTAGTCTGTTTGAATAGCAACGCCTGGGCGTTGTGTTTGGCTGAGAATATGGCATTTCGTAAGCTGCGTTCGTTCGGTTGAAACAGAGATCCATGACGCTAGAACTGGTGCGGCATGATTCAATGCCGAGAACCGAATAATCGCGCTGCTGCTCTTGGCGCTCATAATCCTCGAACAATGGATTTCTGGATGTTTGGCACAAAGTCTAGAAGCTGCAAACTGGCAGCAGGGCACTCCTGACAACTAGAATGCCGATGATTATGGCTCTTTGCCATCGCGGATGGCCTGCCCCTGATCTTGTGTGCCATTGAGGGATTCTAGGTATAGCCGGTGCTTTTACGCGAATCCTTAGAAGCCTTGGCTCAGGAGCTGGAAGAGCGGAGGCTATCATATGAATGTTCAAATCGGGCATCTTCTGATCAACGGCATGTTAATTCTGGCAACGCAAGGCGTCAAAGCGGTCGTAGGCGAGCGCCGCCTTCGTCATACGTGCTCCTTTTTGCCGCAGGACGCCGTGGTCTTCTCCCTATCTCATGAAAGCAGCGTATTCGATCTCGTCCGGAATTGCTCAAACTGCGGGCGATGCGAGCCCGAGCCTTGATAGATGCTGAGATATTGACATGGAAGGCAGCGTGCCCGTATATCAGGTATCCACATTGGTGGATAAGCTTCCATTTCCCATGAACGAGATCGGAACGCCGCCGTGGCAGACATTTCTGGTTTGTTTGAATTTTTTTATTATTATCCGTCACCAGAATGACGGTTCAGCCCATATGGGTTGATAGAGAAGCGTTCTGTCGGTAAAGCTCATTGACACTGGGCTTAGGCGCATTCCAAGGCTGACCGAACTCGACGTTCTCTGAGAAGTTAGATGTCTTCATATGTCACATCGTCCGGTAATTAAATAGACGTTCAAGGACGTCTCAAGTCGCGCCATCATGGAAAGAAGAAGTCGCTCGGGCTTCAATGTTGCATGGCCGGCAATCCTTAATAATACCGAATTCCCAGCAACAGTGACAACCACGAACATCCCCTCCCTTCGCCTTTTTTCCTTCTATGAAACTTGGAAGATATGCTTGACAGATGTGATTCCTCGCAACGGCAATTTACTGTCAAAGTCCTGCAGCCTTATATGCCGTGCGGCATGCATTTTTAAGCGGCAAGTTCTCCGTCGTCTGTCACAACATTTCTTTTTTCGCTTATTCGGCCATTGCAGTTATCCTTTGCGTTGCTTTTGGCTCCGCCGCCTTCGACATGCTGCACAACTATGAATCTTCGATGCAAGCGAAACTCGTATGGGGCGATGTTCGCTTCAGCTGCTGTGTGAAGAAAGGCGGTATTGTCAATCGTAGCGCGACCGCCGGACGTGGCCCCCGCCTTCGGATGATTCAAATATATATATATCCCTCTACATGAGCGGTAATCGTCGACATAGCGGAGTAAGGCGCCCGCATCTCATCATGCGCCATCTAGACTACCGGTGTACGTTGCATTTTCGTTGCCCATAGCGGAATTGTCGGTCTAACCTGCGGGACGAGCGGGCCGTCGTCGCTTGGTATATATGGCGACAATTATCACAGGCCCATGTTGATCGCATACGGCCATCTGCCTCGCAAAGAATGACTGAATTCGAGCCCATACTTTTGACATTGCCTTCGCTGGCACCTTCTTTGGCGCTAGAGGTAACGACGCAATAAACGCCATCAGACTTCCGTCATGATAGTCTGAGATTGAACGAATGCTTTTCAGGTACTACCTTACGGTCTTACACTCCACCGGATTTATGTGCAAGCAGATGGCCGTGTAAAGCTTCGCTCGTGCGCATGATGAATTCACTTCTTCACTCACAATCACGCCTTTTGTCATCAGACACATGATATCGTAATTGGCCCGGAATACCCTCAAGATCATGCTAAGAGAAAGTACACGAACACTATCATCGGAAGATACACCAATCGTATTCCTGTCGGTACACATAAACTAGAAAGGCACGGAATCAAAAGCCAGTTAATCGCTCATCCGAACGGTACCGGTCTGAATGCCCCAAACACTTGCTTCGACAGCTGATATGAATGTCTCATTCTGTTCTTGTACAGAGAGCCCGCGTGTTTCTCTCCACGGAGGTCCGAAAGGGTTTGACGCCGCTGTCTGGACACATCTGAGTGACAGCGAACCTCCGAGCCTCTTTACGCCCGCTGAGCTTGCTCACTTCGCGAAACCACGTTTTCCTCCTTCGACATATGGCATTTTCCGTCTCGTGTCTCCGGATGGCGACCAAGGGTATCCCGGCAGACTTCTCGTTGAAACTCTGGTCGCCTTGATAGGACCCGACGAAGTTAAAACGGATGCCAAATCAGGCGCCAGGGCACATGGGTTGTCAGCTGAGCAGCACTTGGGAAGCATCTTGCTTGTCTATCGTGCGAAACTGGACGACGAGAGCATGAAAACTGTTGTCACCCCTTTGAACCTCACGCAGGTATGTTTGAAATCCCACCTATCTCGGAGTCTTCTATGTTTTCCCGTTTTAGCACTGGGGTTTCAACCTGGAAGCCAGTCTGAAAGATGGATCGCTGTCGGTGAAAGATCATAACTTGACCATTAAAGCAAGTTTCCATGCATGGATTCCTGACGACTGCCAAACATCATCTCATATCAATCTCATATGGTTAGGCTGACAAGATCGCTGAACTTGACGGCGATAGCTTGCCCACGTTTACTTTCCTTCCTACCGCGGACAATCCTTCCCATACACACAACGGAAAACGGATTGGTGAATCTTTCCCCGAGAAAAGTTACGGTATGTCACGTTTCCGATCGGTGAATTGTTTTGTTCTGCATCTTTCATTGTTTGATACGTGAATAGATGATTTTTATCTGTTGTCAAACCCGGCTGCCGTTGAAAACCCTTCTCGCATACTGCTGGCGTCCTTCGATGCTCAGCAGGACCTACTGAAGGATCTCATTCAGCCGCAGAATGCAACGAAATCAGCAGTCCCGGAACCTGTTGTGGAACTGTCGTCGGCCAAGTCAGGTCTCAGCCTTGCATTTCACACCAACCGTTCGTTATCATTTTACACCTCGATGCACTGTTGATCTCTAAGCCATAGTCTATCCTTGGTCTCCTCTCTTGATCTGCAGAACATGGCGTGATGTTCTATGCCAACGGGATGGCTAACCCATCCGTAGGATCCAGGAAGAAAATACATGGCGGATCCGGCATCAACGGGAGTGGAGACTCCTATGGCCCCGGAAGTTGGTACCATTCCCACTTTATTATAGGTGCTTTGACAAGGTGTCTGATCACACCACTTTTCAACCACCTCACTAGCGGCTGCTTTTCTCGAGTTCCACAATGTGAGTCGCGACTTTATTCTGACGGTTTGCTCATTGGCTATCATTCGGCCCCACTTTTTTTTTTTTTTTCGGTTGCTCCCCTGCTTGTTTCGCCGTCCCTAACTTTCTCCCATTGTGCTAACTTTGAGTTTATCTCCTTTACAGCCCCTGGCAGCATTCTTGGATCTGAACAATAGCAACGGGGAGGACACCCTCGTCACGAATGATGAATTGTACCACAATTACGTTCGATGTGACATTTATTTTAAAGTTCCAAATGCTTGATGCATTCGTAATTGCGTGTTGCTCGGCTGACATGGCTCGGACATGTATTCCGTATTTCTTTCTCGATAGCGTTGATAGGCCTTTTTTTGTTAATATGTCCTAAGTATGTAAGTCTAGTTTCGTGTATGGATAGATAAGAAACACCCGGAATTCGTGTTCATGTCCGACTGGTGAGTCAACCTTTCGACGTTGATGCCAGTGCAGGTGACTCGTTGGTTCAAGCACGTGCTGGAATCATGCGCGATCGAGCAAGTCGTGACGCCCGCCGTCCGCCAGGACTTCAGTGTTAACCACTCCATCTCCACCAGTGCTTGACAGCTTTGAAACAGAAAAAAAGAGGTCGGCTTGACATGATCGACACGCGCCTGTACTTAGCCATCCTGGCGATGGCGATAGCGTCGACGTCCTATTCAAAAAATCTATTACACAGAGACGCGCCGGTGTGCCCGGCGATCTATCCAGACTACTTTGAGACCGTCCCGCCCTTGGCGAAACTGCGCTGTACGCACTATTCAAGCGCTTGCAAAGGCGGGGAACACGTCGACTCGCGGGCGGACGGGAATGTGCAAGGAAACGCTGTCACAGAGAACCTCCTCGCGTTCATGCTCACAGCGACAACGGTAAGTGGTAACAAAGAGCGAGAATGCGCATCAACGCAACAAACTAATCCGTGTACGGCGAATCAGAGCGTGCTGACGTTTCTGATCCTGGACCGTTTCTGCTCGCAATGCGATTTTGGCCGGGATGACGTGCAGCGATGCTGGCAAGCGGCAAAGGCGTATGGGACAAATTCGAAATTACCTGCTGCGCGATTTTTTCGGGCCAAAATTCTCACGCACGCCCGACAGGTCGGGGAAAAGTGTTTCCGAATGCTCAGCGTGGTTAGATTACGTTCGTCGAACCTCAAGATGTGCTTTCAGAGGGGTCATCACGACGTCGTTTGGTACCTCCATCAACATCAGCGACGGCTTCGCGGTGCGTTTACGCAGGCAATCACAAAAGGAGGGTCATTCAAGGCGAGCGTCTGCGCTGGCCTCCAAAAGTTGCCGGTTTGGCTCCGGAAATTCTTTGGGCGCGCCTGGTGCAAAAGCTTGAAGGACATCGGGACGGAACTGTCGGAGTTTATGCTGAATTGCATTCGAGGATGTTCCTGTCCTTATCGTCAAATCTCCGGAGCATGCTCGTGGAGATTGGAGGGCGCAATGGCCTGCCTGAGTCAACGGCTGGAAATCGCTCATAAGAAAGCCCGGGATTACGTTCTCCTGCTTTGGCAACACGGATTGGACAAAGTGGATCGAGTTCGGATTCTGATGAGGGTCAAGTGGGCCAGATTCAACATGAGTTTTGCCAGGGCTTATCGTGACGAGCTTCCTCTCTACATCGAAGACGTTTGGCAGAAGTCTTTGCGATGGACACGTTGGATCCACGGAGTCGCGACCAGGTCTGGATCGTATGCAGCAAACGGGCTTTTTCTTGTGCCGATGATGAATGCGGATATTTCCATCTTCACCCTCGCACGTAAAGCGTTTGGGGGTCCCGTGGTTAGCGAAAGAAGCCAAAGGACATCGGACGGGCCGTCTGACTCGGAATCGCACCAACAGAGTGAGCATCGCCCCGCCCACGTCATCCAGGGGTTTGATGCTCCTCCAAGCGTTGTAGAAAAGATGGGCGATCGCCGGTCTGATATGGAAAACGCAAGCGCGCCCATCGTGAAGGACAATGTGGTGATTCGCCAGAGTCCCGCTCAATGCGAACAGGAACGGGCGACACATGCTACATCTTGCCAGCCTACGGCCCACGATCACGTCGGAGAACGCACGCTCGTCGATATCAGGGTCAGATCTTTGTCCAATCGCAAGGCCGAGCGGATGGAAATGGTACGTGATTCGTCGCTTGGAGAAGTTCATTGCGTGCCAGACGAGGGAGTCGATCAGCCTGTGAACGATAACGAAACGGCGCCGGAAGTCGAGTTGTGCTTCGTGAGTCCGCCTTCCCCGGCAAAAGTCGGTTGCCGAGAAGCAGCGCATCGCGAGGACGAAAACGAGACGATGGTAGTGACGGATGACAGCGATCAAGACGCGATGGCGGCTCAAGAAGGCGGTGACAAGAATCTGTTGGATTATTTCAACCATGCGGGGACGGACCACGGCTTGAGGTCTTCCATTCATGCTCCGAAGACGTCCTTCCTGACATATCGAGAAAGCGTTCATTACGGACATGGACTTGCGGACGATTCGGATTCAGACGAGGAATATGATCTAGAGGACGATAGCACGTTCCCGATTATATTACCGGAAAACCTGCACTCGATCCGGTTCCAGCCTCATTTGAAGAAACGTGTAATAAAGGGTCTGCTCAAGACGCGAAGTCGACAAAGAGAGATTTCTGTCCTCCGAGAAGCGGACAGCGTCGGCGGCAATTTGAATGGCGGTCGGTTACATTATGGCAAGCGCATTTAAATTCGAGAGAAAACGAGTGCTGGCCACTTGCTGAACATATCATACATACTAGCATAGTAATCTATACAGTAGTTAGTTAACAAGCACAATCATTCAAACACACCTTTGCAGTCACTATCGCATTCAGATGACAAAAGAGAATTGAATACTGACTGTTGTTTGTACAAGTGGACCCATGCGATTCGAATCAAATAGAGACAAATACGCAGCCACCGCTGGAAAGTTGTGCGACGACAGAGCGAAACCCCTCGTCAACGTCAAGAAAAACTCGTCAAGGGCAAGCCCATCAAAAACTCAGTCCGTAAGTATCCAGAACGTCTCTATCGGTCACCTATTATGCTCGGATATGGGTATGGGAGGAGCATGGATGGAGGAAGAGGTTGGATGTGTCGGGAGGGGCCTGGATGACGAGCTGAGCTGATCGCTACATGATGCTGATACAACCAAATCTCTTCATAGCACGGAACTAGTGCGACTCGCTTCGATTCGCAGTGCGTTTTTTGTTTCTCCTTTCCAAGTTGCTTTTGTGTGGGCTGATGTGATTCTGTCCGACCCGCGAAGCTTCCGACTCTGACAACCGACCAAGCCCAGCATGATCATCCCCAAGCAGAACAGGCGCGTCATCTACGAAAACCTCTTTAAAGGTGGATGCTCTGTGTTCCGAAGCCTCTAGGCGACGATTCCTGACGGATACGCTGCATTGCCTTTTTTTTTTTTGTAGAGGGTGTTCTAGTTGCCAAAAAAGACTTCAACGCGCCGAAGCACGAGGAACTCGATGTTCCCAACCTCCAGGTCATCAAGGCTCTGCAAAGCCTGACCTCGAAAGGCTACGTCAAGACCCAATTCTCGTGGCAGTGGTATTACTACATCCTCACCCCCGAGGGCGTCGAGTACCTCCGCGAATGGTGCGCATTGTCTCGTGCCGACGCTATTTCGCATCACCGTTGATCATCTCGCCTCCCAGGCTACACCTGCCGAACGAGATCGTGCCCTCCACGCACAAAAAGGCCCCCCGACCGCCTCGTCCAGCTGCCGTCCGCCCTGGTGGAGGCGAAGGCGCGTACCGCCCGCCTCGCGGCGACCGCGAAGACTACCGCAAGAAGGAAGGCGGTGCGCCGGGCGAGTTTAGGCCACAGTTTGCCGGCGTTGGACGGGGCGCCCCGAGAGAGTGAAGATGAAGGCGGCTGATGGTGTTGGGTGGTGTCTCGCGCGGTCGTCTCGTTCTCGCCTGCTTGGCAGTTTTCGTTGTCGCTAGCAATCCAACAAGCGCACTTGCTTTTTTTTTTTTCCCCTCACACGCCCGTTGCGCCCACGATATCTACTTATGCGGGCGTAGTTTGCCTATGCTGTCGTATGGTCAGAAATGTAGTATGAATATGGGTGCCTTTCTATGATGCCATTTTCTTCCCCTTCTGTTGGGTCCTAAATTCGACCGTGACATTGATCGTCATCTACGGCGTTGCTCGGTCGACAGCCCTGCATTCCATCACAAGTCATTGATAATGACCTGTGAATCGATCTGTCGGTGCGGTTGCAAGCGCCGCCAGATTTCGTTTGACACATCGTCAAATGCAAGGGATGCCCCATTTCGAGCGAGGTGTTTCAGCATGAGAACAGGAGACGTCCTGAATATGAGAAAGGGTTAGCTTGGAATGAGAAAAAAAAAAAAGAACCTCTGAGTAAATGACGATGCCAGCCGCGTTTCCGCGGGCGAGAAAATGCGAATGACTAATCCTCGAAATGTGATAGCGCCGGAGCGTCCTTCAACCCCCCATGTTACTCCGAATGTTGTCTGTACCCACCTCGGGAAAGCCACGACTATTGTTATTCATTCCGTATAACTACACCGGATGTTAGATTTTTTGCTAACATGGGGGGGGGGGGCGATCGATTCCTCCCCGAGTCCTGCTCCTCTTTCCCTCACTGACCCTCGCTGGGGGTAAGGCGCGGAGAGCTTTCGCAAACGAGAGATTCATCATGGAATCGCAACTCTCCAAATCGGCCGAGTCCCCGCATCGAGCGGCGTTTTTTTGTCTTGTCTGCTTGACGTTCCTCGACTGCGCCGGTGACGGTTTCTAGGCGACGGCTACTGCGAGCCTCAGACAGATGGCTCGCCCCTCCCCCCCTCACCTTCTTGTCAGGAGCGGAACCCGTCCATGCAGACAGGCGTCTGGACTCTGAAGCGTGTATGTATCAAGTTACAACGTAAGCCACAACTCAGTTCACAATGTGCGACCGCCCTGATGCAATCAAGCAAACAAAATTAGGAAAAAAAAAAGGAAACGAAAAAAAAAAAAAAACAGGCCTAGGCTCTATCATAGGACCTAGGCTGGGCTCCCTACTAGGCTTAAACCCTGCCGCAGAGCTGCTGAATGCTGATGCATGTCACTGATGCATGATGCCAAACAGCCAAAGTCAAAGTCATAAAAACATCGCTCAATGATCGCATCGCTCCAAGAAAATCCATATACGTATAAAAATTCACAGTAAAAATAAAACGGACCTTGCTGATAACTCAATCGGTGACTGAAAGAAGACGGAACGCGTGTGGGGAAAACGAAGGAAGGCTGACGAAGCAAAAGCGAGACGAAAATGTCACATCGAACAATCGGATTCAATGTATTGTATGTATTGAACGTACTGTATACTTGTACTGACACCAGAATCAGTCTGCGGGCGCCGGGCGCCGGGCGTCCTTGATATCCAAACGCCGCCGCTTGACCACCATCCCACATCGAGTGGAGAAAGAGAGAAAAAAAAAAATTGGCCTTCTCATCCAAAGGTATCCACCACATTTCTGACAGCACGGCTGCCGTCCTGCCGAAACCGATCATAGCGTCGAGAGCGCACGACCTTGCGTGTCAGTGGGCTGAACGCAAACCAGAATGGGTCCCATTACTAAGTCACACCAGATAGACGCCGAAACGACAGAAGCAGGAGGAAGAAACGACAAGGCAGAAGAGATGAAACTCGAAACTGAAGACTCACTTTTTCTGTCCAGCCCCGCACTTGTTGACACCAACGACCAAAAGCGGGGCACGCTGTCCGACGAGCTCGCCAAGGGCCAGTCGGACTGCACGATCGCGCAAAAACTCGTCTTCCCCTTCGCTCTCATCCTTAGACCGATGCACACCTAGCCGAAGGCGGTCACGGTCCAGCGCCTCGCCAAGAGTCATCAGACTCCACTCTGCAAGCTCCCTCGCGCTACCGTACCGCGGCGGCTCGCCCTCCTTCCCCTCTCGCGCCCGCTGCTCCGCAAAGAACGTCCTCAGCATGCGCACGCGCACGGTGGTGGTGGAGCTGCGCCCCCCGGCACCGACGAACCCGTCAGCTGATGATCCATTCGCAGGCTGTTGCTGCATGATGGGGTGGAGCATGCCGATTTGCATGGGAAGTGCGATGTGGGGTGGGAACGGGGGAGATTTTCCGGGGGTTCCGTCCGAACCGTCAGACATCCCAAAGCCCAAGAGATGCGTAGCAGCATAGTCCATAGCACTGTCATTTGTTACAGAATGCAGAGAGAACGTCAAATTCTCCTCTACGGTATCTTCGTCGCTGAAGACCAAAACAGTCCTAATGTCCTGGTACGACGGATCGTAGTGCACGTCGACGATATGGTCCACGAGTGCATAAACGCAGTCTTCGATCGTACCCCTATTGCCCTTTCCGGCATACCAATGGACGACGAGCGACGAGGCCTGCTCTAAAATATCGTCTGCGAGGCGGATCAGCCGGTGCGAAAACCCGAGTTGCAGAGGTGCCGACGATACTGGGAGTGTTGGGGTCGGAAAGTCGAGATTGATTATGAGAAGGTCAGCGCGTTGATCTCTGGCCCGCTCTTGCTGCGTACCTGCAGTGAGCTTGTCAGTCAATGCACTCTGGATCTTCTCTAGAACGTTTTTCTGCAACCCAGTGCTGTCGTCGTCAGCGATTCGAACTGTTACAGGAGACAGCAAGGCAAGATCCAGAGACGAATGCTTGGTCTTGATACAACCGAGATATCCCGTATAGTTGTAAACCTGCTCAGCATTCGTCGACGACATTGAGAAATTATCCAGGCTGCCAGGAGTGTTCTCATACTCAAGGCGAGCAACTCGAGCATCGAGACGCCGATCCTGCGCGCCGAGCATTTCAGCAAGATCATCCAGCTCAACGGACTTTGGATAGAGGCCGGGCACGTCAAAAAAGTCCCGAAACTTCCACCTGGAACATGCATCAGCGCTGAGCCCTAGTCCACTTCCTCCAGTGTCGCGGTGACTTCCTAAGTTCGGCAGCACTAGCGTGCGATTCAGACCTTCCGCCAGACGAGCCATCCACGAGACTCTATCCAAGAGCTCATCGAACGTGCCGCCAGAGATCAAAAGCGGAAGCAAGAACCGCTGCGGAGAATCCAAGCCTCCTTCAGCCTCAGCGTTAATCCTCTCGCATGGGGCGCGCTGCCCGCCTTCCCTTTCTTTCAAATTGTTCGTGCCTTTGCGTCCGCGGCGGCGCTCCTTTCTACCGCGCACGGAGTCCGGGAGGTCAGTCAGGAGGGGCGGCCAGCGCGTCGAGGGTGAGCGTGCAGAGTCAAGGCCGACGGCGTCAGGACGATAGTACACGCGCGGCTCGCGCACGCACTCGTAGTCAGAGTCGTCTTCAGCGCACCTCCGCGCCTGCATCTCCTCCAGCTTTGCGAGCACGGAGCGCTTGATGAGCGGTGGCTGGATCAGCCGTTCTGGTTCCGATCGCGTGCGGTGGCGCGGCAGCGGAGAGGCAGACGCGGATGGGGACGCGCGCGAGGTGGTGCTAGGTGTGGATGTGGGTGTATGCGCTGTTGAGGCTGCCAGGGTCGTCGAGGACGCCCGTGGCGTGTTCGTGCGCGTATTGATAACATACAACGTGCGTCTCTCGACCTTGTACGCGACGCGTCGCCTCGGTTTGCCAGCCTCGGTAGTGCGCTTCAAGACGGCTTCCAGAGGACACGTGCTCTCAAAGTGCGCGAAGATCAGGACGGTCCCGAGGCAAGCGAGCAAGCAGAACGCGAGGAAACACGCGAGGAAGCAGCGTGATGCCGAGTGTCGCCTCTGGAGCCAGCCTGGGCTTGGCCGCCTCGGTCTCAAGGCCGAGCCTTCGTCACCGCTAGAAGTCGAGCTATCGGAAACCGGCGAAGGAATAGAGTCCAGAGAATCGGAACGGAGACGCTTCAGGTTGGTTTTGTGGGAGAAGAATTCGTTGGAGGGTCTTACAGTCCGAGAGCGGGAGCGGAGCATAGTGGTTAAAGAGAGAAACCCAAGTCGGTGCGAAGAGACTGTATATTCAAATGTACATGAGTTTCAGAATTACAAGTATTGGTATTTGAACAAGCAGAAAAAAAAATGCTGCGGTTGCGCGACGACTAGAAAGAGTTCAATGCCTCTATGAAGATATCATCAGGCATCTCGGATTACGAGGCTGCGTCGAACAGTGAGGACGATGAAAAAAAAGTTGACGTCGACAAGGAGAAAAAGACTTACTAGCCTTGTGCTTCCCTTTCTTCGCGCTCGGTGCATGCTCATAGGCATTTACGTCCTCGTCCCTGCCTTCTAGCTCGTGCACTACGCTGCCACCATGACCGTCTCCGTTCAGCTGCGGAGCTCCACCCTCATCACGACCGTGATCATGGTGGTCATGATGGTTATGACGTCGACGTTGCTGCCGACGATACCGACGACGCTCATCGATCTCCGAATCATCCGAATCATCCGACTCCTCGCTCGACGACTCGTCAAATGCCTTCGGCTTATGATAAATGCAGCAGACTGCACCAAAAGAGGGAGGAAAAAAAAAAAGGCGTCAGACCACGTCAACGCCATCCAACGCAACTCCAACGCTGAACGTACTCTTGGAGCTCTTCTTCCCGCATCCTTCGTTATCAATCACATCTTCGTTCCAAGCGACGTGCTGATCGTTCCGCGGGCCACCGCGCAGCTTGAGCGTCGACGTCGTGCTCCCGGACGGGCCGCCCGAGGCCGAGGACGACTCCGTCGGGGTGCCTGTTATCGTCATCGTTCGCGAGCCGTCGGATGGCGTCGCCGTCGAGGATCGCATGGCCGTTCTCGTCGCCTGGGGAGCTGGTGGACCAGGGGAGAAGTATCGTGGAGTGGAGGCTGCGCTACTGTACATGATGTTGGCAGGCAGTAAAGTTAGCAGATGGAGGCGATGGTCTGGGATGATTATATAATATATCTCGTCTCTTCTCGTCCTCTCCAGCCATCAGATTGGGCCACGAGCCATTCCCTTTCTGACTAGCTATCGACTCGTCGTGGCGTAGGCTACTGACGAGAACCCAACCAGTAAAGCAGGTAAAGACCAGGGGATCAGGTTTTGTGGAAAGCCGATTCTTCTGCAATGCTGGACGACAACCGGTGGACTACGCATCCGCGAACCTCTAACTTGGGAAAATGGCGGCCACTCGTTCGGTGACATCGATACCTCTAAAGTCTCGAGCTCTCTCCTGTCAATCGTAACAAATGTGCCGGACGGGCGGCTTTTTGCTTCCGGGAGTCGATGTGTCTTTCTGGGGAATGCCTGGCCACTCTGCGATATCTTGTCCGTGCTTGTCATAATGACGTCCTTTGTAGGTAATGCTCTGCACATTGTGTGCCCGGGGTGTAGCACAGCATCGGGCACTCGGGCGTCTGTCAATACGCCGACTTGTCATTCTGCAGCGAGTTTGTCAAGGTGTGTGCAGTATGCCTTTGGAGATGGGGTCCGACACCTGGCAACGGCTCCGAGCACAAACCAGCCTCGTGGGGGCCGACAAGGTATCCTGGATTCTACGGAGATCGTACCAAAGTCAAGTTCCTGGACAGCCGTTGTTTCGTTAACCCTACTGTACATGCGTCTTGACGTCCATCGTTTGATGCCTAGAACGTGCCCTTCAAATCCAATGACTTGGACAATTCCAGAAGGAATAACGCAGCCAGTGCTTATTGTGAACGTGGAAAGCCTTTCGTCGAACGTTGACATCCCAAGGGGCTATGTCTTGTCTGTCCATATTGGCTCTTACTACGAAACTGCTTTGGCCTGATGACATGCCCGCCGTTCTAAGCTATAAAATTGTACGAACCAACGCACCAGTAAAGGAGTGCGTTGCAAGGTCACGATCATCGCTGTACCGGTTCGAATAACCTCGGAGCCCATGTTGCCCGAAGAACGAAAACCTCCACGAATACAAAAAAACTTTCGATCATGAGAACCTTTTTCTGAATTCAAGATGTCTTGGAAACTCCTTTTTTTTTATAGCGGCGTTGCATCCTTTTTGCTACTAAGAATATCCGGATTTCCCTGGTAAGCCGGTCACCGCTCGAACTATCCAACGACGCGATTGCCATTGGTGCGCTGATGACATCAGGCAAGGCGTCATCGAGGGTAGATGAGATATAATCCAATGCAAAGGAAAGTGGATGGTCCATCTCGCCTTTCTTGCGAGCAGAATCGTTCGTAGCCCCTTTTCCCGTTTTTTTTTTCGGCGTGTCGTTTCCGACATCCCAAACACGCATCCCCCTGTGTGTCGAATAAAGAAATGAGACATCAAAGCACATGATAGGGCGTGCGCTCGCCGGGAAGAGACAACTTGGTCAAGGGGTTCCGGCTTTTTTTTTTTTCTTACTTCTCTTCATATGCCTCTAGTTTTTGGACATTAGCAAAAACACGAAAAAAAAGGATAGACCGCCAAAAAAAAAAAGCCTACGACGATGAGCGTCCTCATTCGTTCCAACTGCTTCATGGCTCGCTTCGACCCCAAGTCGCGACAGTCATCCATTCCCTCGGGCATGCTCTCGCGAGCAGACATCCGTGACGACGACTCGGACGACGAGTGGACGGACGACGAGTCAAACTCTGACAGCGCCTGCTCGTATTCCGACTCTGACAGCGACGACGAATCCGACTATGGCCACAAAAACGCAAGAACGGCGGCGCACGCCCGACCCGCTCGCCAGTCCGCATCCTTGCCTGTGACCAACTCCTATTTGGGCCAGAGCTTCACCTGCGTCGTGAGGTTCAAGGTCGCGCACGAAGACCGCAGGGCCGAGGACAGCAGGGGCGCGCCGAGCTCTGTGAAGCTGCCTGAGCGCGTCATGGTCCTCGGACAGGATTGGTTCGCAAAGTTTGCAGAGCTGTTCATCGTGTTCGGCCATCCGTTGCCTCTGCCCCAACCCGATTGTTTCGTGCTGGAGACCTATACGGCTTGTAAGTGGTGTGTTTTGCTGCTGACATTGGGAAAGGCAAAGTGGGACTCATTGCGACCTAGATGGTGTCATCTGCGTTATAAGCATGAACCACAGGCTTTTGCCTATGCCATCCGACGAGGACCCGGACGAGGAATTTGCGGTAGACGAGGAAGACGACAGTTGGCAGTGGCGCGTCCAAATTCAAAGCACGACGGGCCACTTCATTCCGGTATATCAGGAGCAATTCACTTAACCGTTTCCTTCCTTCTTGTAACTGGCAGTTTCTGGAACAATAGATGCTATGATTTTGAATTATCTGCTAGAAATACATAGTGTATTGGCAACAAAAGTAAGCTAAAAGACGTGCAGAGACCGAACTTGGAGAGGGGTATAAGGGCTACGACACCTCTTCCATGTCCTCGTCTTCATCCTCGTCCTCATCTTCGTCGACTTCCATGACCTCTCTTTTCACGTCACCCGCCGCTCCAACGGCCGCACTGGCGCCTTCTAACCTAACGTTATCGTCTCTGAAATTCTCCTTCAACTCCCACAGCCCATTGAATTCGCCGCTTCTATGCAAAAACGCAACCTCGCTCAAGACTTCCTTCAGATACACCTCTGGCTGCTGCGTCTTCTCGCGCAGCGGCCTGAGAGCCCATCTCGGGGACTCCCTGAAGATCGTGAATATTTGGTCCAGAAGCTGATTCCTCGGCATACGCGCAGCGCGATCTGCCTTGGGCTTGAGCTTCGCCCTAGCGAGCTCGCTGAACGCCCCTGCTCCAGCGCCGACGCCTCCTCCAGCAGCCGCGACACCGCTGCTCAGCCTGTTCACACCGCCACGTCCGCCGGGCACGCCCGCGTCCTCGATCATCCTGATCTGCCGCACGCGGGTGTTGTATTTGAGATGTCGCTCTTTCATCTGGCGGCGGTATCTGGCGCTGAAGGCGGGCTTGAGGTTGCATTCATGTTTGATCCGCCCTGCGAGGATCGTCGTCCGCGCACGCGGGTTGAGCCGCTGTTGCTGGGACGGCTGGGAGGGATAGTAGGACGCTGTGAGAGATGACGAGGCGGCATCTTTTGGCCGCTCGGCGACGACGTATTGGTTGTCGACGCTGTCGTTGACCATTTCGAGCTCGTATGAATCGGGCTCTGACCCGTTTCCTTGGGACAAGTACGCTGTCGCAGCGTCGAAGACCGGCCTGTTTTGATTCTGAGTCTGCGACTGTGAAGACGGCGTTCCGGGGGTGCTGCTCCTTGCCGGAGACTGTGCCTGCGACTGCGGCTGCGATTGCTGGGATGAGGAGGGGAAAGAGGCGGACGTCGAGGGCTCCTTGCTCTGGTCCTTGTTTGGCGGCAAGAAGAGGACGATGCGTGTTTTGCCCGTTGACGGGTTGACCTGGTTATCGTACACCCGTATCGTGGCTAAATGGACGTCCTCCACGTCGATGGCGCACCATCTTTGCATCAAAAATTTTGGTATCTAATCGACAGTGAGCGAGATGCACGAAAGACAAGAATCACCTAGTAATTACTCACTCGAACAAGCCAGACTCGGCCGTGCCCTTGGTCAAGCATCAGCGTCTCATCTGGGTCCGGTTGCAGATCTTCGCCCTCGTCATCTTGCTGTTCAGCGTCGAAAGGCTTCTTCTCATCGTCGACGACGGCGCCGTCCATGATGGTGCTGACGAAAAGGCCTCTTGTTCTCCAAAAGTGGATAATGCTTAGTAATCGCTTACGTTAGCGACAAGTGTGGTTGCCAGTCGAGAGCTGAGCAGTTCGAGCTTTTAGTCAAACAAAAAGGGCCTGCACGGCTATTGTTCTAGCACCATCGTCGATCAAAACGGTTTGTTGAAGTTTTGTTTGGTGGGCAGGGCCACATTTCAACTTATTTAATAAGGCAGCCTCGTGCAATTAACGTTTTAACTCTCGACTCTCATGGCGGACACGACGTCTACGTGCATAAAAAGCTTTCTTTCATTTCCTACAGAAATAACGCTACGTATACTGGCCGAACTCGATGTGGAGGACGTGCTGACCGTGCAGATGGTCTGTTCATTCATAATATGCACCACAGTTTCCCTAACGGAAACCTAGGTCTCCAAAAGATTGCGCACAATTGCAAAAGAACACTCTCTTTGGATGCACTTATTCCATTCCTGCTACGCTCAGCTCATGCCTCGTGCACCGCTGTTGGAGGAACCATTTCAGGCGTACACCGCAGGCGAGCTGGAAAGGCTCGTCACGCACCGTAGTCGCCAAAGAAAACTGTGGAGCGGCGAATACAGTGGTCCGTTGGTGTCGCGCATTCGACTCGAGTTCTGTTCGCCTTTTCGGTCCTCACTCGCTTCACTGTTGATTCGAGGCGGACGATGGTTGTTAACTGTGACGTCCGACAACGCCGGCATCCTGGTTTACGACCTTGACTCCCCATTGGTGAAGCCAAAAGTCCTTTGTGTGCCTCTGCCACTTCAAGAGTCCGATTTTGCTGGAATTCGAAAAACAGACTTCCGCAGCATCAGAGACATGGTCGACATACGATTTGACATAGAAGGTATCATTTATGATATAGATGATGACTCTCCAACGCTCCAATTCAACCTCTGCGTGCGGTAAACCAGTTCACTGTTTTAACCAGACATGCTTGTCTAATTTTTTTTGGGTTGCAGAGGAACTCCTGGCGACGATGTGCTAGTCTTTCAAATATGGAGAGTCGCTCTTACTGGCCATGGAGATGACGCAACTCTCAGTGCTGTGCACACGCAAACAATCGTCACAGTCCTATCATACTTCGCTTATACTGTTTTCGTGGAGACATTGAAAAAGGACTACTTGCTCTTGACTATAAAAGACCGCAACAGCCAAGCATGGCAAGACCGCAGAGCGCTGACGATCCTTGATTGGAAAAGGTCGACATCCACGGATATATGTACAGCTCTCATTCAAGTTGACATAACCCGCGGACCCGGCAAATATAACCGTGAACACATGGTACGTTATTCTGAAATGCTTTTCGAGAGAAATTTCTTATTCGAGTCTTTTTCCCACCTAGACGAGCGCGACCTTGCTTCCGAACAACAAGGTACTTTGCTTTACGACGAGTTCCGCCATGCTATATCACATGCCGGAATTCCGACTTGTGCCGAAAGGCACATTCACATTCAAAGGGATACGGGAAGTTACACAGCCGCTTTGGACGCTACCCGATCTGCTCAATGGCAAAGACGGTGAAGACTCCCAGACCATCGTCGTATATAGCATTCCTCCGTCCTCGCCAGGAAGTGGTGAAGGAGATACCATCAAAGCTCTTTTCTCTACCGACAACGGCATCTATGGATTAGCTCTTCAAGAAGAGAATATTCTCACTCCACCGAGGCTGTTTAGAGCTATAGCTTTCCCGGAAAAATCCACGGGCACCTGGTGTGTCACCCCTGGAGCTGCGTTCATTGCGTGTGGATCACGTCCTTATGCAACGGGGGGCTATGCACGTCTCAGCGATGATACCGTCGAATCTGTAGATGCAGTAACAAGAAGCAGCTATGATCAGTGGGAAGCTCTTCCGTCGCTCCCGTTCGAACAGGACAGCATCGCGGATTCGGAGTATGATACCGCTACGGCCGTCTATCCTGACAACCTGAAAGATGCGGCCCACCTGCAATACGACGACGAATCGGGCCGGCTTGTAATGACTGAATGCCATTCGGGGGACTTCATGACAATTCATGTGATGGAGAAGGAGTGGGCCCGTTGCGAAACTACGACTAAGATGCCGTCGCCGGTGGATCGCCGCCGCAGGATCCGGCGGAGTTTCAGGACCAGTTAGATGAACGGATACGAATAGATTTTGTGCGATAGGTCTCACGCTGAAAAAGAGGAGACACGAATATGGATTAGAAAAGTGCTGCCTCGCAAGGGCGGTATTCATCACATTCAAGGCAGCGCTGACGCGGGTCGAGAATGTGAAATGTGATTCAGTCGTGCACGACGCTACTGAATCGGAATAACCTCGGGCCTCGAGGCCTCAACCTCAGCATTACGACAACGCTTCTGAGATTCAATCGCCACCATCGAAAGCATGAGCTCTGAAAATCCCCAAATTTCGCATCTGGACACGTATCTCGTGCGTCTCGCCAACAGCCTGCACGAAAAGACATACTGCGAAGGTACCCTATCTGTTTCTCCGGACAACCTTTATCTGTATTATGGAAAAGATCAGAACGCACGGTAAGACATGAGAGTCCCCCTCTGCGAGCAAACGTGGCCTGACAATTGTTTGTGTGTCTTCCAGTCGCCTCAATTTACGCGACGCAACAGAACAAGAGCTGGCAAATCTGGCTTCCTTCTGCGAGCCCGCCACATTTGGTCGCAACGATCAAGATGTGCTCGACGAAAGCTATCGCAAGGCCGGAAAGTTGGATCTCCAACATTTCTCTTCCACTTTTCAGCTGCATGCATCCGATCTGCTCGAGATCATCTCACCGGAGTTCGTGGTCGGTCGAAAAGATCAGAAGTACAGGATCAAAGCAGAACTGTACAAGCTCAACGTTTACAGTACGTTTTCTAGACGATCTTGCTCAACAATAAGGATGGATTGACCAGCGATCATGATAGGCCAAGGTGGTTTCTTCAAGAGTCACAAAGACACTCCTCGAGCGCGGAACATGTTCGGTTCTCTGGTCATTGCCTTTCCCACTTTCCATAAAGGTGGCGAGCTAGTTCTTCGCCACAAAGGTCAAGAGTGGGTACACAATTCGGCAGAACTCCTACCAGGCTGCAAGACGGAGACCCTCGTCAGCTATGTCGCCTTCTACAGCGATGTAGATCATGAAGTCCTGCCGGTCACTGCGGGCCACCGCATCACATTGACGTATAACCTCTATTTGGTGCGAAAGACACCAGCGGCGCTGCAGAAAGACCTCTCCATCACGTATTCGTGCGAGGCGTCCATCAGAACGATCATCTCTGAACTTCTCAAAGATCCATCTGTTCTTCCCGACGGAGGCCATCTTGGCTTATGGCTGACGCACCAGTATGCATTTTTCAAGGAGTACGACAGCTCTGGCAAACAGCACCAGGAACTTGATAAGCTCCTAGATTACCTGAAGGGAAGCGATGGGATAATGTTCGATGTGTGCCATGACCTCTCGCTCCAGGTCTATCCTCGCGTTGTCTATGAAACAGATATAGCCACAGTAATGCTGGATCATTTTGCGCGCCCGCAAGAGTACGAGTATGAAGGTGAGGCAGCTCTGGTTGAGGATCTAGAGGGAACCGTCATCTCCGCGACTGGTGAATATCGCGAGTCAATGCGCGGGAAGGCCGTGGTGAACGTCCATTGGATCAACAGACTAAAGCCCCTTAATCGCATCAAGACAGATTATATCTCTTATGGCAATCAAGCTATCTTGTCTGAATTGTACGGGAACGTCTGCCTCATAATCGAGATTGGGGAATTTGGCGCAAGGCAGATAGAGGACGAGGTAGAATGAAGGTCTGAGAAGTCGTGCATTACTTTTATTTGTCCGTGGCTTACATGTAGATGTCAGTCGTGACTGCATATGCTTCTTCGGAGACGCGTGGCAATGTATGAGATTCCGAGTTGCAAGAGGCTTTGCAAAGGAATAAAAAGACTGGGATGATGAGAACCCGCGATCGCAGGCCGCGCCTGCATTACTTCAATACCACAATACATCTACAATTATAATAAAAAGGGCATGCTGGCGACGCTACTCGGAATGAATTTTGCATTGTGCATTGGCCACATGCACGACTACAAGAAAGAGTTGGTTATGCAGTTTGTCTGTCTCGCTTGAAGTCAACGGGAGGTTGCGGCAATGCTCAGGGCTGGGAAAAGCTCGGGGAGAGAAGACAGGCTTGACTTTTTATGATATCTCACTGTCCATGAACAAGCCATGGTCAAGAACATTCCTGCGCGCACCCTTCTGCTGCTCACCACTCCCCGCTTGTACCTGCAGTCGCTTGAATCGGCGACCGCCCGAACTCGAAAAATAAGAAGAAAATTGTCGTTATATTCGAGATCAATAATGTTGTATAGCAAGCATGTACTGGAGTACTCTGTAGCCTGTAATCCGGTCGACGCATTCAAAGAGATTGTGAAGCAAAACCTCAGTGTTCGATATGTACATCAAGTAAATTCCTGCGAGACGCGAGGGCGAATGCAGTCTTCATATCTGAAGAAAGCCAGTCGTAGTTTTCGTCTCCAGATTCGAGTCCGACGTTAAAATGAACGACGACCGCTTCAAGAGAAGGGAAGAGAGTCAGATGCATATCAACAGCACGAAGGAATGGTGTTACGATAGTCGAATAGTAGTGCGGCACAAAACGAAGGGTATCTAGGAAGTGTTTAAAGAAAATCTCTACCTTCCGGAACGAAGGTGAAGGAGGAATAGACATAATCGTTTCGGACAGTGCTTGAGCGAGGGATTCATCGTATCCAATGAGAGAGCCATTGACGAACATCGTCAAAGAAACAACAGACGTCATGGATGCCCAGGAAAAGGGCGCGCCACCAACAGTGACTGGAGAAATTTATACAATTGTCAGCGTAGTTATCATTAATATTCGTGAATATAGACGCACATAGTGGAAAGAGATCCAACCTCAAATGCTGGACCGATCGTACACATTCCGCGATTATTCCATCGAAAATCTCTCTCGACTTCCTGTACGTAAAGATCCCGGACGTCGTGCAAGTCGAAAACAGCGTCGAGATTCAAGAATAACGCGTTAAATTCCTCCATGTAAAGAAACAGGAATGTTTCGAGAGAGCGGAAGCGAATCCTCTTGGGCTTCCCTGGCTCAACCGCTGTAGGAGAATCTCCAATTTCGGTGATTATATTGTCCACATCGGAAAAGAAAAAATCTTCCAGAGAGGTGAAAATCGAAAATAGCGATGAAGGCACGGATCGAACGCCTAGAATATTGAAGGACTGTAGTTTCGATTGACGGACCATCGCCCGTAGTGCTTCATCAAAGAAAGGACTGAAATCTTCCCAATCCCGATACTCGTGCGACCCAATTTTGGAACGGAGTTCCAGATGTCGAAGGTCTTTCAGCGCGAGCAGTATAGACACAGTCCGTGAAGGGTCGGTGGGAGACCAGGATTGTCCTGGAGTCCACATTCCTCGCAAAGTTCGAGTGTGAGAGACCTGACGAAGGCGCCTGCCTCAGTATTCCGTCAAAGCACGTCGTTCAGACGTATGTGCGCCTCCGGTAGACAGCTGACGTCGCGAGGATCGAGTTGAAGATGTACGTCGGCGAATAAAGTGCCTTGGCAGAAGTCATGGAAGCCACGACATACAAGAGCGCATGACTTGAGAGTTTCGAGATCCTTTGCATGTTTCAAGTCATCGATTACTTCGAACAAAAGCTCTGAAGGGAGTAGTGGGCGACGCCCGGACGACATGACGGCTGTTCGGGTGAAATGAGAACCACGGGACCGAGTTTCTAGATTTTACATAATCATGTGCTTCTTGCCTCTCCACCTCCGTCTGCAACCATGATCACATCCGTTCGGCGATATGTAGCTCGAAGGAAGAAAGGATTCTTGACAACAGCAGGCGTTTTGGGTGGAGTATATATCGTACAGCAGTACGTTAGCAGTCGCTTGGAGGAGCTGAAATACAAGTTGGAGGAAGAGCGAGTCGCACGCGACAAGTAAGGTAATTTCTTGCTATAAACGCGTAGATGTACGAGACTGAACGCCTCTGCTAGTCTGCGTCGACGATTTCGTCAATCGCAAGAAGATATTTCATTCACCGTACTAGCCCTCATGCCGACGCTCTCGGAACAGATCCTGACCTTGATGGACGTCGAAGCGTTGACCCAAGAGCTTCAAAATCGTTCAAAAGCTCGACATGTAGCGCGCAGGACCAGGCTTCCTTCCGCTCCTTCGCCAAGCAGTTTGGCGTCGAGCGTCGAACTGGTCCATCAGTCGGAAACGCAGTCGGACACGGAGGGGTCCATAATCTCTTACCCTGGGTCATCGCGAGATGCCTCGGACGGTGCTGAGAGGGCTCCGGAAGCACTTACTGACGAGGCCACTCAGAAACCACAAGACTCTCTCGTAAATGGCTCGTCTAGTTCCGTCTCATCTGGCGACGCTGCACCACAAGCTGAATCCAGATCAAACTCTGTGGCAAGACCCGACGCAGACGAGGTCTCCGTCACGGACTCTACTCCGGTAGGCACTCAATTTTCTAAGGATACATGTCCCCATAGGCTAACCTATGCCCTAGTCTGACAGCGCTATGAGCTCATCCTTCGTATCTGACACAAACTCTTCGCGAACAGCGGCGGAACTTTGGAATGAGGTCAAAATTCTTAGTGGGTTGATTTCCCTGCTGCATTTTTTCGAAGAAATTGACATCAATTTCCAGCCTTCACCCGCACGCTGACGACACTTTATTCAACGACATTACTCACACTCTTTACCTTAATTCAACTTACTATCCTCGCTCGTTCCAAATACCTGGGATCCGTGATCCAACTGGAACGCGACGAGCGCTTTCGGAATCGCCTAACTGAAGAGCTCTCATTAAGCAATGTATTGTTTGGCGGTGGGCAAGGCATAGAAGCCCTGCTCTCTGGAGATATGAATGGCTTGATCCAACCTGAGGACGATGTCTCGGCCTTCCCCTATGTTCCAATCACAGAAGACGCGGAAAGCAAGTTCCTTACCATGTCATGGTGGATACTGCACGTCGGGTGGAAGGATCTGCGAGACAGGATCAGAGGTGCCGTTGAGGAAGTTTTTGAGGGGTTCGCTCTCGACTTGTGTCTCTGACCCTGCGCACATATCTGATAAAACCTAACCTTTCAGTGTGTCATTGAAGAGCAAACTGGCAGTTATCGACCTCCACCGACTTGTCACTGACGTACGGAGACGAGTAGAGCAAGAAGTCACCTACGGAGGGGGAGAACGGCGGACAAAGTATGCTTCTCCTGGCGAATTTAAACATCGTAGCTAATCCTCGAATTGCAGCTTCCTCTCTGCTCTTCTTCCAGGAACACCAGAGATGACCCATCACGTTCTCGTTCAAGGTGGATATGTCTCTCACCAGCCCGTAACGCCTTACGACCTGTTTGAATTTGGGACCTCTCCGGATACCATGCCCCTCCGTCTACCGTTCTCTGTTTCTCAAACGAATTCCGTTCTTTATCCTCACGTGGAAGATCCTCCTTTCGCCAAGCTACTAGCAGAAACGCGGTCAACGGTGTTATCACCCGACTTTTTGCACGTTCTGGAGGTCTCCCTCGACCGAGCGATGGAAGTATTATTCGATGGGCTCGAGAAATCTGTGTTTATTACCACAGAACCGCCTCCGATTCCAGGCGAGGCCGTGCGGATACGCCTTGCGGGTCTGTTGCCCGGTTTGGCAAGGTGGTCACACCTTGCGCTGAACGGTCTCCCGAATGAGTTGGTGGATGTGCGTCTTCTCTGTATCATTCGGAGGGGCATTCATTGACAATATTTCTAAAATGTTAGGACTTGCTTGGTCTCAGGGAGACTCAATGCTTATCCGCCATAATATTCTCAAAGTTCGATGAGCGGCTCTAATCTGGACGGATATGGAAGGGTAAGATCGAATGCCGGCTTAGAATATAGGTTGGGTGAGTCCCCTTCCTAAGATATTGTCAGAGAAAACAATGAGAAGGGAGGATGAAGTCTTCTTGGAAGAGTTGTTTGGTCATTTGGCCGCGATTCTTGGCCGAAGTGGTTCGGTGAAGATGAAGGCGGGGGGGTGTTCGCAGAGGGAGGCCATTGTTGCTGTTAAGCGCACGTCTCGATACCGATACGACGAATTCGTCATCCTGCAATGCTTTCACTAATTATTTTATTCCTGCAACTATGCTCAGCTCCTGAATGGGATTAGCAACGTTCGATTCTAGTTCTCCATCACGTCGTGCGCGGCTTCACTCACCCAGAGCCTGCCGAGCAGTCGACCGGGTGCAGCTTCACAGTTTTTGGCATTTATTAAAATAGTCAACAAGGGCAACTGCTTTGCGAGCTTAGGAGATATTTCATGGGAAAAGCGAAAATCAAACAACAAGGATATTCAATTTGTTAGACCGAATCGAGTCGTCCTTCGTCGCCTTTACGCCATGCAAGCCAGCCTTCCCAAACGTGACAGAGACATGCCCATTCGAATCGCTGACTTGCGAGTTTACATCCGCGCCGGCGATGGGTGCACCCGTCGCCCCATCTGTGACTGTCAGCGTCACGGGCTGATCGACGTGCGCGGTCTGCGGTCCAGAGAGCGAGAGCAGGTGCACCTTGCTGAACCCGTCGAACGCAAAGAGCACGTTGTCGCCGCGCTCGACGCGCTGCTGGCAGCCGCCGACGGGCGTGAGCGTGAAGTTGAGGTAGATGGCCCAAAACTCGGTCGCGGTCTGCGTGTCTCCGCCTATGCTGGTGATGAAGTAGTCGTCGAACTGGGCAAAGTATGTCCTTGTGGGGACATTATTCAGTTGTGACGACGATGACAAAATGCGAGGAGGTGTGCGAGGCTCACCCGTCCCATTCGAAACGTGCTATTTTCGACGCCGTGTCAAGAGCGCTCGTAGCGGTGGGCCCGGGCGTCGGGTTCGCGCCGTTGTTCGTCCCATCGCAGTGGTGCTTTCCGCCAGACGGCGGATTGACGTCGTGGCCCCGGGTGAAGACGGGCCCCTCGAAGATGGTCTTGTCGCGACCTTCGACGCGCAAATTTACGATAGTTCCGTCGCTTGCGGAGGGGGAAGCAAGAGCCACGAATGGTGACGCTAGGAGCGCCAACAGAGCTGTCAAGGCGAAAATGAAGACCATCGCTGTGGTCGGGTCGGGACAGGTGTACGCGCTTTTATACAGCGTCGGACAGGTGGTCTGGCCCTGGCCCCGACGGTGAGGCCAAGGAAAGAAGATGTCAATTCGCACCCTGCTGGTCGCGATCGAGTTCCAAGTTCCTGAAAGGCAGACGAAAATATTTACTTGCGGGTGTAAAGGCGGCCTTTGGGGAGACACGGCGGCGAATGAGAACAGATCAAGCTGTCAATTCATCATGACATGAACATGAACGCCCGCCTTAACTTATTCAAGGATCCTATTTGAGTACACAATGGGTGATGAATTTCTCACATCAAGATGGCTGTGGAGCCTGCTGCGGCACCTCCGCGGCATAACCGCGCAGATGCATGAAGGCACATGCATTGTGGAATGCACCGAAAATTGAGAGAATCAAAAGGGACAGAGCTTGTGAGTTGGAACCGAACGACATGCGAATAGACCGTCGGAATCTTCGATGTTGGTAGGGGACTGTTCGTAAGTTTGATGAATGAGTCAGCCATGTTATATGTTTGCAATAGTTATGGATGCTGCTCGTCATAAAAGCAACCCTTAGAGATTGTACGACTGTTGAGTCAAACCCAAGCATAGGCGGCAGGATGCCGGGCGCGTCAAGGACGTGAACAGTGCTTCGTGGGTGCTGGCCGAGACCTTGAAGTATACTGCAAGAGACTTGAAGCTTTTACTTCCAAAGAGGGCGCAAATATACATTGTACCGCGGATAGTGAGCGCGATGCAAATCCGTTCCACGACCACTCGACGATTTGTGCTCTGTTCCACTCATTCTGGCATTGCGTCGCTGTCCGTGGCTACACCGAGTGCGTAGTATGCCAAGTATGAGATGCGCAACGTCACCAAGTAGCGCGCCCGCTATCCGGGACCGTTGCCCGACTCTGCCTACCTTTGTGGACCCGGCTGTGATCGCGGGGAGATGGGAATGAGAAGGAGGACTACAATCCGAGTGTGTGTGTTCGACAGGCTAGTCGGAGAACCATAGAGTATCATTCGTTGACAGGGATCCTGACATTCTCCGCGAGGCCGCCGAGGCGACGAATGTCTATGCTCAATCGCGACAGCGTCGTCGAAGGATGTCGAGAACGATACGATTGCGGCCACAAGTGAAATGGCGATGCCCGCCCGGAAGATCCTAGCAAAGAAAATGTCCAGCGCCTTGTTCACATGGCAGAAGCGACGCAGACCAAAAGTTTGGGATAGTAAAGGGCTGCATTTATGTATATGTCACGTTCACCTTATTTTGTCATCCGCAACCGCTTTACAATCCTGCGACGCCCTGATGACCATGTCTCACCTACGTCTATTCCTCCGTGTAGCAGTCTAGCATGTACAAATTTCACGACAACATCGTCTCGTTAGTCCTCGTCCTGGTATCCTTCAAGAACTTGACCAAATCCGTGCCTCCCGTCCCCTTCAAAGGCGCCTTCAAGTTGTCTCCGACCTCACGACTCTCACCTTGCCCCTCTGCGCGCGCCCTCTCCCTGGCGCGACGCGCCGGCCCTAAAATGTACAGCGCGGCGATGATCATATGCGCATCGCGAAACTCCTTGAGCGCGCGCACGGCCTCGTTGAACGCCGCGCGGAGCTCGTTGTCTTGCGCCGCGTCGACGAAAGCGCGAAGAGGCCTCGGCGTGCGCGCGAGGTGGTCCAGAAAGAGACGGTGCGGGCGCGGCATGTAGATCTTCATGCGCGACATGAAGGAAGGAGACGGGGAGGCTGGAGATGATGACGAGCTGGGGAGGTGCTCGACGCCGAGAAAGACGTCGAGGACGTGCACGATCGAGCTTTGGCCTGCGCTCGGACCCGAGAGCTCCTTTGGCCGTCTGTACACCTCCGCGAGCTCGTCGACGCCCTCGAACGTCCAGGCGCGCCCGCGCGGATCCGAGTCCTCGCCGCGAAACCAGGGCCTGACGTCGTTATAATACCTCTCCGGGCCGCACGCGCGTTTCACGTCGAGCAGCTGCGCCCTGAGCTCGTGCATGACGCGCGAGAGCGTGCGGAGGTAGGACGCGATCCGGCGCACGGCCGTCGAGTCGCCGACGAACGCTTCGTCCAGCGTTGCGCGCATGAGATCGAGAGCGGCGACGCCGCGCAGCTCGATTCGGGCGGAGGTGAGGTAGAATTCTTCCTCGTCGAGCGTGGACGTGAAGGACGTGTGCGTGCGCAGCGTGTCGAGCGTTGGTGTTGAGGGTGGCGGCGGACTGCCGCTGGAAACGTCGGCGTCCGCAGCGGGGCGCGGCACCACCCAGTTGTAGAGCACGGTGTCGGCATAGGTGAGCACGGGCGGGATGTCTAGCGAGGCCGAGACGCGGAGCAGGGGCAGCGCGAGCGTACGCGGGATGCGCACGGGCGCGTCTGGTGGGAGAGACTGGACGTAAAAATGCAAAACGTACGCGAGCACGAGGTGCGCGCGGCGAAGAACAGACGATGACGCGTCGAGCAGGCCTTCAACAGGCAGAACGGGCATCTGTCGTACAGTCCACGTAGGAGGGTTCAGCCCTACGCGGTCCATCGTTGACGGGAGCGAGGGGAGATACGACGGGGACTCACCTGACGCACGCGCACGCGCCACGATTCGGATGTGGCGGCTTCGTCTGGAGTTAGGCCCAGCTTGTCGCCCAGCTGCAGCTTGGAACGCATCGCGTCGTCGAGGATGGCCTCCCAGGGCTCCCACGTGGCTGGAAGGCGGGTGAGCGGGACGCGCGGGGGCATAAAACCCGTATGCGGGTCGACGTCGAACGCGTCTGTGTCCTGGAAGAGTGTCTTTGCAGAGAGTATGGTGGCGGAGGATTGCGATTGCGAGGTCATGGCTTCCGGGTGTTTTCTTTCTACGTGGAGACGAGGGAAGCGAATAAACGAGGATGAGAGAGCGAGGATTAGCTCGTTGAATTTGTACGATCGGGTCTTATCCGTGCTTCCCACTTTTGTAAAACGTCATTCTTATCCACAGCAAGGGGCTGGGTCCAGGTCCGGACCTTTCTTGGTACGGTCAAAAGATAGAATGCAGGGCGTGCGCCGGCCACTTTTGCCACTTCCCACCTGCCCGAGCTTGTGAGCGAAACACCACAGTCAAAACGTAACAAGTCCGAAAGCAATGCGTAAAGTGCTATCACGTCCTAATCTTTGTTGCCTGTCCCGGATCTTGCTAAAACACCACAATGTCAGTTAATGTCAGCTGCGGTTGCTATGAGAAAGAGGATGGGGATCTGCGCGCCTTTTCACGTCTCCGACCCTTGACAGAACATGATAAGTACTGTACTGTAATGTAGCGCAAGCCAAATCTGCTTCCGCTTTTGCGACTCTTTCGATCATTGGCGCGCTCACGTCGGCGATCTCAGCTACGAACAAGAGTGTGTACCTGAACTCCGAGTTCGCTTTTGCAGTATTTGGCAAGAAGTTGAGAAAGAAGAGGTACGGATCTTTGCTCTCGGCTCTCGACATGGGGGAACGCTCGTGTCATGTTCATTCTGGCGCGTCTAGATTCGCCCCTGGGCGATGCTGGGATAGTACGAGGTGGCGGTAGTGTCTCGCATTTGGGTGGTGGAGCATGGTCCGAAACAAGCGGTGTTGTATGTTTCGTTATTCCATAGTTTCTGTTTTTTTTTCTTGGTGATTGCCTCAGCTCTGACAGCGCTCTCCTCATCTAACAAGATCCACGTGATAACGTTGAATTGAGCTGCTCACAATCACTCCAGTCACCTATAGAGATACGTTTCCTCGCCGATACATCAAAGGCTTCGAAGTCAGCCGCTTGAAACTGGCTGACTTGGTTGGTTATGAGAAGGTGGATGCTGCTATCCCGTTGATACTGAAGGACCAAGTCGATCGAGATGGTTTCAAGTATATGGCTTGCGGAACCCGACCCGACCATGAGATAACTCGTCCCTTGCTTGACGATGACAACGACTTCGAGGCGTTGAAAGCTCGGCCGTTGAGGACATAGATCCGAGTATCCTCGGAGCGCAGAGCGTCCTCGACGGACCTGACGTATGGGAAAGATCAGTTTAAGGAGTTCTGGTGAGCCGACCTGATGCAACTTGGGTTTTGCATGCATTTACTTTTGCCGGCGTTGAATGTATCCGGTTCTCGTGCAGTTTAAACCAACCATTTCTCAGCACTAAACCGCATCACCGGTGTCATCGTGGTTCAGTCATCCTAACTCTCAAAAACGTATCTAGATCAGAAGAATGTGAGGCCATCACTATCCATCGAATAGGGTATAGTTTGGCAGAGTTACAAATATTGCTACAGTGTACGTATTTCGCTCGTGCATTGCTAAATACAAGGCCGTGCCACCATGTACTACAGACAGTGTAAATGACAAAATAAGTCAAGGATAAGCCAGAAGATGGGTGCCGGCAGTCGTAATGAAATATTCGAGTTTATCGGCTGCGCTAGGAGCGCCTAGTAAGTAAAGCTCAAAAAGCATCTGTTCACCGTCATATCGACTCTGCGAAATCACCACTTTGATTAGGCTTATGGGCATGAGTTCCGAGCTGGGTTGGCGTGAATGGACCAAATTCGAGATAAGGTCCAATGAACATGATCCAAAGGATCCCGGGCTTGGTAAGGAGACGGCGACCCTTTACAGTGACCTCTGCTTGGAACCGGCAGGCATGCTGCGAATTCGAGACGTCTCTATCTTGGCTCAGGAGGTCAGGAGGTGGCAGTCGAGTCATGAATGGGTTCGCCCTCTTAACTTCGACACCGTCCTGCAAACGCACATGCGAGGGAGGCGGGGGGGGGGTGGGATAATAACGGTTTCGAGGCGTTCCGTACAGGATGAAGGCTTCTGTGATGACGCCGTGCGCATCATGTTCTGTCGAGGCGCCCAAGACTGAGTCCTGTGCCAATTCGAAAGATACTCTTGGTCGCTAGTGGATGTCACTGATTTATGGGGGTGGGGGTGGCTTTATGACAGCCTGCTGTTCGACAAAGAGATGAACCCATGTACCTCGGATTTGCATATGAGGAAAAGACACCGTGACGGAGGTGACCTATGCAATAACGACCACACCGCCACGCAAGAGGGAAGAAGATGCTGGTGAGCGTTTGATTGAGGACATAAGATGTCGACATATCACCTTGCTAATCGTCACTATCAGCACGCCATCAGGCTTTCTGGAGCTGCGAGATCTCAGGCACCTAGAATGGCAAGTCCACTTGGCTTCTCTGACGCTTGATGATTGCCACAACTCTGGCAGAAAACCTGACGCCCTCGCTCGACGCATCGGGCAGAGATGACTGTCGATCTTCCTTGACCTTGGGCGCTTCTGGGTTTGAAATTGGATGTGTTTCGGGTTGACAGTTTGCCGCTTGAGAGGGGCGCTGACACCTCCAATCGTATACACTTCTTTCGCTCTTCACAAGATCAGATCACCCTTTTGCCCTATCTATGATCGGACTTGCCTTCTGGAATCATAGACCACCCAAAACGCTTGAGGAAAACAGGCCTGCACTGGTTGCAGTGAGTAGTTGTGTCGTCACAGCATTTTTCCTTTAACAGGAATTCGAGGGCCCAAATCCCGTCTCTGCAACTCCAACGGTCGGTGACTATGCCCTCGAAATGAGCATTAACGGCGTCAGAGTCGCGAAATCCATAGCCGAAATCGCAGGCGTCGTCCCTGGCGCTCCTGCGATCTTCGGAGTGGCTCTTTTGTTGATGCAAACGTGCCAAGTAGACTGCATTTCTGTTTTCCTTGAGGGTTGTTTTGATTTCATTGCTGTTAGGACCTCACCGAGATTGAGAAAAAAGCTGCGTTGGATGCTAGGAATGGTACAGGCTCTTGAAGGAGAGGAAGCCTCGAGCGTGCCCGATGACCTCCTCAGAGACGTACAGAAGTTTGGACAGTGCGTGGTCCCGCCATTCGCATCTCTCCTCGCTCAGTCGTGTCTAGCGACTTGGAAACGATCAAACGAGACCTCGAAGAAATTGCAGAGCAAAACTGGCTTCTCGTTGTCCTATTCAAGGCTGCAAACAAAGCCAAGGTGGAGCGATGCATGAACCTCTTGAAGGACTCGCTCGAGCGCTGGAGCGTAAATCGCCACCTCTCAACTCGGTGAATTGACCCTACGCGTGATGGGCAGGTGAGCCGAGACATATTTCACAATCTCGTGCTTCGCAACGTCGAGCTGAAAATGGACAAGTTGCAAGAGACGGTGGGCCAGATTGAACGATCGGTTGGGGCCCTCCTTCGGCCGGCTCACATGGCGAGCCATGCTACGTCTCGCCGGATGCCTCCAAAACCTGGCATCTTCTACGGTCGGGACGTGTTCGTGGACGGTATTGTGGATATCCTTGTAAACGCCAAGGAAGGCTCTAGGCCACCTCGGATATGCATTCATGGACCCGGAGGGATGGGAAAGACGTCTATCGCTATCGCCGTTGCGGAACACCCCCGCGTCCAAAACAAGTTCACCGACGCCAACCGATTTTGGGTGCCCTGCGTCTGCGCAACATCCCCGGACATCCTTCTCCGTATCCTATTTTTGAATATGCGCATCTCTAGAGATACGGGTGACTATCTGGCAGACATCATTGCCGAGCTCAAGAGCTCCCCGTCTCCGCGTTTCATGCTCCTAGACAATTTCGAGACGCCGTGGAATCCGGTAGAAGGCACAAGAGGGGACGTTGAGGACATCCTTTCCTCGCTGGCAGCGGTGTCGCAGCTGAGCATCGTGGCCACTATGAGGACGAACGTCCCACCGTCGGACCGTATCGAGTGGACCGACATGCCTCTGGGCGCCGTCGACGCGGAGACGTCGAAGAGCATCTACTGCGCGATCCACCCGCGCGCTCAAGGCAAACCTCACCTCGACGAGCTGCTGGCAGAGCTCGGCCACATGCCGTACGCCATCACCCTCGTCGCGACGCTCGGCAAGAGGTCGCGAGGCATTCCCGAAGCGCTGCTCAGCGAGTGGCGCAGTCACGGCCCCGGCATGCTCTCGTCGGACGAATCGGCAGAGGACAGCATGTCCCGCAGCATAGGGCTTTTCTCTGAACGCCAAGGCCGTAGCCCAGAACGCCGTCGCTGTGACTTTGCTGGCTACCCTCGCCATGCTCCCCGCTGGGACGACGGTCGAGCGGCTGGAGTGGTGGATGCCGGAGCTCGGACGCGGAAAGAGGAGCGCGGCGATTTCGGCGCTGAGCGATGCGGCGCTCATAGTCGACCGCGAGGATGGCGCTTCGGACTCGGAGGTGTCGATATCCGTTCTTCCCGTCGTTCAGTCGTACATGCGTCACGGTGACCGCATACCCTCCGCCGTGCGCGATACGGTCCGCAAAGTGTGCTACAAATTCGTGCTAGATCACAAGTCGGCACCTGGCGACCCCGCGTTCAGGGAGAACATCAAGACGCTGTTTTCGGAGGAGACGAACATACAGCACATCCTCCTCGAGGCGACTGCGGATGTAAAGACTGTGGCATGTCAGCCCAACGTCCAGGAACTGCTCGACGTTCTCCTTGCTTTCAGCTGGTACCAGCATTGGTCGAGGCCGCGCACGGAAGTCGTCGAACACGCTCTGAAACTCGCTTGTGTGGCTGGACTGCAGCGACACGTGGCAGAGTGCTTGTTTTGCCTAGGGAACACTTTTTTCAAGCTCGATCGATACGACGAGTCGTGCAAGGCCTATTTTGAAGCGCGCGAATGCTTTGAAGACCTTCCTGACACCATGCGCGCGGGCGAATGCGCTTGCGAGCTTGTGAATCTCTATATATACACGGACAGAAAGTCGGACGCGAGGGAGGTGCTCGATAGCGTGGCCTCTGCGGAGACGTCTGCGGATCCTTACTTGAGAGCCCGCGCAAAGATGGCTCGCGGACAGTTTTCGTGGTATGCTGGTGAGTATGTCGAGGCCTTGGAACAGCTCGATGCCGCGAGAGAAGCGTTCGAAACCCCAAAAGTCAATCGACCCATGGAAGTGGCGCTGTGCCTGATGTGGATTTCCGACACGCTGAGCTCGGGCCATAGGTGGGAGGAGGCGCTTCCTGTCGTAGACAGGTCCTTGGAGCTCTTTGGCGAACATGGTCCAGACAATCATCTCGTGGAGTGTTTGCTGTCAAAGGCTTTGATTCTCCTCCGGATGCGGGGTGGGTCCGATGAAGTCGAGCCGACGCTAGAACGTACCCTTCGGCAAGCTCAAGAGCTCGGCCGCCCGCTCGCTGTCGCTCAAGCGCTGGACCTTTTCGGGGAGTTCTATGCAAGACAACGCGACGCCGGTCTGGCGGCGGAGTACTATCAAGCAGCGGAGGCACAGTATGCGTCTTTGAACGATAAGCATCTGGCGTCGAAAGATGTGGAACGCTGTCGCGCGCTGCTGTTGTTGCACGAGGCGGGGGAGCTTGAGTCTGGATGGAGTGAAGGCTTGGCGTTTTGGAGCGATACCATGATCTGACCAGCTTCAGAAATTAATTGTGGCGGAAGATGGGCAGGTCGGACGCATAATGACAGCTGAAATATAGCACGAACTCTGGACAGTGGCATTCAGACAGCAGTAGTCCATACAAGTTATGGCATCCGAACTCACTTTGAGCCACTCACTTTCGAGGGACAACTGAAGATGCAGAGACTTGCTAGTTTGATGTCGAGGTCATTCCTCGACTTTGAGAAAGTGGGACAAGTAGGACGAGGTCCAAGAAGCCTGTTTGAATGCGCGAATTACTGGCGTAGATGATCTAATGCGCTGATATCTGAGTTTAAGCAAGAATAATCCCTGGTCAGAAGGCAGTCTGACTAACGGTTCGCTGTGAGGCGGCACTCCATATACGCAATGATCAGATAAGATAACAAGCGATTTACAAATCGGAGAGATGCAGACGAAAAGTTGTTTCGATCGGGCTCTTTAAGTCTCCACCAGAGTCCAATGGCCTGGAATTCCAATTTGTAAGTGACGACCTTACAAATACCTTACTCTCCCTTTGCAGAGACCGTCTTTTAGTCCATCATGTCCACCGTCCCGCATCTCGACCCGCGCCACTTTCTCTCACTTCCCCGCCCCGACGTCGCAGCGGGTCCTCCGACCGGCGTTCCAGACACTTCCACCCTCGCCGCACATGATTTCGACGTCGACCCACGCACGGGCTTCATGCCACCGCAGCCGTCGCTCTCCCGGCTCCCACCCGAGTGGGAATCATGGGAGGCGATGCTGGATGAGGCACAAAGTGTGAAACTCAGGCTAGGCGATACGCCTGGCTTGTCCAAGGTAGAGCGGGACAAATCTGAGGCATGGAGGAGTCGCGTAAGAGATGTGAGTCGTTTTTTTTTTTTTTGCTTTCTGATCTCGGAGAGTGATCGATGTGCTTTGTATAGATGCTCGTTCTGCCTACGGTCGATCTTCAAAAATCCGAGTTCTTGCTGCGAAGAGCGCACCACGTGCTTGGCTGGATCATGCACTTTTACGTCCACTCCCTCCCGCCGGACGAGCTCCCAGTCATCCCGGCGCCCATTTCACTTCCGCTGCTGCATGTCAGCAAGCACCTGCAGATCCCGCCGATCCTGACCTATTCGGACGACGTACTGTACAACTGGGAGCTCAAAGACCCAAACCTAAATCAGGCACAAAAGAAACAACCTTCCTCTAGAGGCGGGAGCCCCGACTTTGTCGCCCAGCGTGCTCCCGCGCTAGACAACCTGCGCTGCCAGACGCTGTTTACAGGCATGCGCGACGAGGAAGAGTTCTACCTCACCTCGGCGCGGATAGAGCTGCGCGGTGTTGCTGCACTGGAGCTCATGCAGGCCATCATGGACGAAGCCTTTGTCGGCGACGCCCTAGCGCTGCGGCGCATCGCGTCATACCTCGACAAGATGACGCACACCATCAGGGACCTCCGCGCGATCCTCCTCTCCGTGCGCGAAGCCTGCGATCCGGACGTGTTCTACCACCTCGTGCGCCCGTGGTTCCGCGGCGTCGATTCGGATCCTGCCAAGCCGCGCTGGATCTTTGAAGGCCTCGAGCGCGATGGGGAGCTGAAAGAGCCGGAGGAGCTCTCTGGCCCGAGCGCGGGGCAGAGCTCGCTTGTCCATGCGCTTGACATTTTCCTGGGCGTGGACCAGTACTCGCACACCACGTTCGCGTCCACGCCCACGCCCACGCCCGCGTCGTCCGCCGGCTCCTCGACATGTCCGAGCCAGACAAAGACGCCCTTCCTCGACAGGATGCAGTGCTACATGCCGCGGCACCACCGCACGTTCCTGAGGCACATCGCGTCCACGCCGCGCCCTCTACGCTCGCTCGTCCAGGCCTCGCGCGACGACACTCTCTTGTGCGCGTATAACGCCGCTGTGGTCGCGCTCAAGGAATTCCGCGACGCGCACATGGTCATTGTCGCGCTGTATATTATTGCGCCGTCCAAGCGCCCCGCGCCGGAGAACCTCGTGCGCGAGGGCGTTGGAGAACGCAGGGCGCAGGAGGGCAAGGCGTATGGCATGACGGAGGAACAGGCGGTGCTGAAGGGCACCGGCGGCACGGAGCTGGTCAGGTTCTTGAAGGACGTACGCGAGCGTACGACGGCCGCCGTGCTTCCTCCCTTCTCTGACGTGTGAAAGGGAAACAAAAATTCATCTTTTTTATTGCTATTATCTAGACAACGGTGGTGTCGTATTTTTTTTAGAGAAGCAAACATGTGAAATCAGAAGGAGACTGCTAATGGGCAACGGTTCTCGTCAGCTCCGCTCTCAGGAAGGCCGCCTCAAGGTCTCGTGTGCTCTTTAGACAAGAAGCTGTGGATGAACTCGGCAACGCCGCTTGCGTGCAGGACGTGGGCAACCACGGCGTGAATCGATAGAAAGTATGGATCTGGAAGCCCGATGGATCGCAGGGCTTGGGCGCCTTGAAAGTGTAGGTGTGAGTTGTCCCTGAAGACGACTTGTCGACTTCGCTCCTCGCGCTCAAGATACCCCTCCTTCAAGGCTTTGAGGGTGTAAGTGTTGTGTCTGCCTTCCTGCAGCAGGGAGATCAGCTTGGGTGCGGCCTTGTATACGAAGGAGACTCACTACGGGCAGAAAGCAGAACCTATGTTTATCGAATACCCTACGCGTGTTTGCTTCCAGTGCGATCCGGTTTGACGGTGAATTGAGCCTGTCGTTGAGCGCGTCACGGTTCCACGCCAGTGGTGGGTAATAGTGTTGAAAGTATGTCAATAGCGGACGGTGCTCCAATGTCGTCCTAAATCAGCACGGTAAGTCGGAGGGTAACGATTTGACTAGAGTGTTCTACATTGTAAGCTCATACTGTACCACCGAACGCTTCACGATGTGAGCGCAGTTAAGAGTTTCCACACATTTTCGATCACACCGATCTTCTTGGAGGTCTGCGGTGTTTGCTCGTCACCGGACAGATGTAGTCTTCCCTTTCTAGGACCTGGAAGTCGTCGCCAGGGTTAACGTACAGCCGATACTGATGGGGCAACGGCGTACGTCCTGGATCATCGACTCGCCGCAATGTTGGCGATTTAATGCCTGTGCTGTGTTTTCGCTCGTCGGCGTCTCGGCGTCGGACGATTCATCGTCTTTATAATGGCAACTGGCACGGACTGAGCGACAAAACGGTTTCCAATTATGGCTAGAAGTACTGTACGCTCGAATGTCGAGAACGTACGAGCCGCAAGAAGCATCCGAACCACGTGTTGGCCAACGCGATCCACCGCTCGACATCATCGCCGCACAGAATCATGCATTCACGTATCTGGACATAAAGCTTAGGAAAGCAGCATCGCGAGAATCAAAGTCAGACATCTAAAAAAGCTTTGCTTTGGTCGTAATTACGAAGACATGATCAGGCAAATTCTAATCGGGCAAGGGACTGTGTTAATTCTACTCTCATAAAGGCCGCTTCAAGATCTCGAGTGCTCTTCATAGGTTTCCCCGCAGAGTCCGAGTCGAGTGATAAGAAGCTATCAATGAATTCAGCGGCTCCGCTGGCGTGCAGGACGTGGGCGATTGCTGCATGAATTGAGAGGAAGTACGGGTCGGGAAGTTCGACAGATCGCGGAGCGTTCCCAGCGTTTCCGGATCGAGTAACACGGCCTCGGGGGACGTCAAGTTTCTCTTCTGCGCCTTCAGGATGCAGGTGCGAGTTGTCTCTGAAAACAATTTCTCGACTTAGCTCGTCAGGCTCAAGATATCCCTCCTTTAGTGCTTTCAGTTTATAAGTATTGTCTGTCCCTTCCTGCAGAAGGATCAGCTTGAGTATAGCCTTTCGTTAGAGGGGGGACGGTGGATGCTCACTACGGGCAAAAAGCAGAACCTATAACTATCAAATGCTTTATGTGTATCTGTCTGCAATGCAATTCCATTCGATGGTGAATCAAACTTGTCTACGAGTGCATCAAGGTTCCACGCTATCGGCGGGCAATAATTTCGAAGTATGTCGATGGTAGACAGAGCGTTGACGTCCTACAGCAGCATAATTAGCGAACGGGTAATTATCTGAGCACAATATCCTACATCACGCGTTGAATATTCCGCCACCGAGCGCTTCAGGATATGGGCGCACTCGAGAGTTTCGACCCACTTTCGATTACCGATCTTCTTGGAGGTCTTGGGAGTTTGTTGCTTCGTCACTGGACATGTATAATCTTCCCTCCTCAGGACCTACAAGTTTCTGTCAACCGCCATGCAGAGCTGGATATAGAGGTCAGTAACGACGTACGTCTATGGCCATCGATTTACTACGATGTTGGCGCGAAGAATCAGAACTGAACGCCTTTGCCGTGTTCTCGAACGTGGGCGTCGCCACTTGCGAAAACTCGCCATGTTCGTAATGACGACTGGCGCGAACTTGAAAAGGAATCAGTCAGATTGTAGCCTGAGGAAACTGGACACCAAGAACATACAAGGCCACATGAAACATCCGAACCATGTATTAGCTAACGCAATCCACTGCTTAACGTCCTCACCACAACAAATTATGCAAGCGGCTGTATAGCGGATCGGATGGTCGCTCCATCTGCCACCGCGACATTGAAGAGCGTAGTCCCACATGGCGCAAAATATCTCATACGCGTCGAGTCGTTCTTCAACAGCGTCGGGAGTCGGGAGACGACGCAATAAGGGAGATATGTTTTTGAGTCTCAGCAAATGTCGCTCCGTCACCTTGATCAGGGTATCGAGAGTCCATTCATCTCTTTTCTCAATGATTTTGCGCACTGATTCCCTGAAGTCATCGGTGATCATGGCGGCGATACTTTCCGATGCATCCGTTATGGCTGATCCTTGTGAAGCGTCAGTATCGCTCCCAGAGCTGGACGTACGTGCAATCTTTGTAGGGACCATGGTGTCAGAGTGAGCAGAAGCCATCGATACGTCGGACCTGGTGGAGTCTGACAATGCCGTCAAAGACGAGTCTGTCGATATATTAGATCCCGTCGACGACACAGAGAGGCTGGTCTGGTGGGTAGGCATATCGAGAAATGTTGGCAAAAGCTTTGGGGTCGTTTCTTCTTCCACGAAATCCGAGTCTTTATGCAACTCGACCGATCCATTTCCGGAAATCTCTTGTTTGGTGGACATGAGGCAAAAAGCTGTTAGAAACCCCCACACGAGTACGAAAAGGCAACGTCAAGTGAAGAATGCCACGGCGCCCGCGCCTACTTTCGGTTATAACGTCTGTCCAGAGATTATTTTGAGCACTATGGCGTTAGAATCACCCCGTAGCAGATGGCCGTCAAGTTGTTAGGTTCGAGAAACTTGCAACGCCACAGTTTTCAAAACATATGTTTCAATCACGTGAGTGAGGGAATAACACCTTGCAAGCGTCTTGACACAGTAACAGCTTTTTACTAGCCCGAAGCAGTACCAAGCGAGATATCTTGCATCATGCCGCAACTAGATGGAATAGAATAGGTGCTTGCTTTATCAATCAGATCTAAGCAAACGTGCTGATATGAGCTTAATTTGGAGAAATAAGAATCAAGCATCCACATCTTCAGAACTTGGCTCATCCAATCCACGAGACGAGAGAGGAGTCATGAGAAGTTATGACATGAGTACACCTTATGGTTCATTTGACGCGTCTTAGGCTATGCAAAGACAAAGGCGAAAGGGAGATTTGTGGCAGCCCTCTCGCCAGCTTGGGAAACAGCTTCGTCACAGAATGAACGATGCGAATTCCAGTACGCGGAGAAAATAGCCTATTTTACACGTATGCAATACAGTGTGTTGTACATCCAAACCAGTGGAGGAACGAATCCGATAAGAATAGACGTAGAGAAAACGTTTCTAGGTTCGTAAAACTGGGACGGGTATCAGAGAACGCAAGTGAGATCGAGAGCAAAAAAGAAAAACGAAAAACGAAAGTAGCGAAGGGGAATAAATATAGTGTAAAAAAAAAGCCGTCACGAGCGCAGTCGTTAATGTCGCGAGATCGGGGAGGCGCGCGTCATGAAGCGTGGATCGCTACTTTGCGTCAGCGCGTTTTGTGCTCCACGGTGTCTCGACGCGCAAGCGGAGATAGGAATGGAAGGTCGGGATTTGGTTATGTTTTCGATGCGATGGGCATGGAGATCGTGGACTGGGGGCTGTGCGTGCCGGGGGGAAGAATGGAGACGGCGTGGGAATGGAAGAACGGGCGTCTATCCGTAATAAATGCTGTTGGAACAACATCAGCCATCCAAGACCCAAAAAAGGGGGATAACATCAAAAACTGACCCGTTGGGCGTGGTGGAGATGGGTTTGAAATCGGTGCGTCCCTGCTCGACAAAGTGATTGAGCACGGTGGGCCAATCGTCTCGTGTGTCCCAGGCGATCTTTGCTGGGTTGTCGACCTCGACGGGCATGACCTGGCTAACGCTAGCGCACTGTATGAGCACGACGAGTGTGCCGATCCCGCCACTGTTTCGACTGCGCTCCTCGCGCCTTTTCATGTCCGCGAGCACGAGCGGGTCGCGAATGTACGTCAGGGGCACAATGTGCGTCGCAGCGATGGAGAATCTGCGTGACGTCGTGAGATATTACTCAGAATTTCGAATTCGTCGGCAAAGAGACGCGGAACAAAGGACAAAGGAACGACGGGGACAAAGACTGAAATATGACAGGGAGTGACGGGGATGGAATGCAAAGGAAATGGAACGGGATGGAACGGAGCCGTACCTGCGGTGACTCTCGAGGTGCCCGCACCCGCTCTTGTAGCGGAGCTCAACAAGGAACGCGTTCTGGCGCAGGTTGGCGGGGACACGCCGGAGTTTGAGCGCCTGAAAGCCTGCCCAGCCTAGAAGCGCGGCGTGCGCGGATGTAAACTTGCGCAGACACTTGGCGAGGTTCTCGCCCGACAACGCGGCGGCGCTCTGCTGCTGGATCTGCATCGCGTTCGAGATCTGCGAAGCGGTGTGCTGGCAGATCGGTTTGTGTGAGGGCCAGTGCGCCTTTTGGCAGTCCTGCGACTGTGAAAAAGGTTATTAGAATCGTTGTTAGGCGCCGGTGCGAAGTAACTATGAATGAGTGACATACGCAGTATTGTGTCGTCATCTGTGGATTGACCCAAGACATGTCAGGACAACACAAAAAGGAGACAAAAAGAAAGATGTGCGCACGCAGCCTCCGCAGAGTCTAAACTTGGAAACGGACGGGTTCTCCGCGGCACCGCATTGGTCGCATAGGCGGTAACCCCGTTGACGATGGGACGAGTGTGACGAGGTCGGGGGTGTGTAGTAGTTGGCGGCGGCAGGCTGGGAGTAGTATGCGACTGCAGCAGACATGGCGTATGCAGGAGTTGGGGCTGGAGCTGGAGCTTGGGAGCTAGAGCTGCTGTGGAACGGAGATGACTCGACTCCTGAGATGCATTATATATTGACGGCCGATGCAGTGAATGTTGATCTGGAAAAAAGAAAAAGGAAAAAAGAAAATAGCACACGGAAGCATCGCGAATCGCAAATCTGAGTGCCAACCATCCCGATTCCAAATCAAAGGTCTCGGGACAGGAAAAGAAAACAAAAAGAAAGCAGAGCGATAACGACAACAACAATTGAGAACTCACAACAAAAAGCAACCAATCACAACCACGCTCAAGTCACGCGGAGTCCAGCTCTTTTTGTTTCGCGGCTCGTTCGAAAAGACAATTGGGCGAGAAATCCTCATCTGTCCTAATTCAGAACCTTCAAACGCTCGAACCGAGAGTACTCGGACGCAGGAGCATTTTTTTTTTCTTCCTTTGTCTCGTATGAAAACAAGATCGGCGCACGCTTGCATGCATGTACGGTAATTAGCGTGACAATTACTGTGAGTATAGGTGACCGGATGGAATTAACGGGTATAAGCCGCAGGGGTTCGGCAAGGAGAAAATGAACGATAATTTCCGGGTCTGTTCTTTTGTCCTGCGACCGATCCCAACCAACTCATGGGTGCTCGAGTATGGCTTTCACCGATATCACCACCGTGCTCTGATCGCTACAGCCTTCTAGTCCCTTCCATTGAATGATACGGGGCTATACAAAGGAGCAAAGGAGCAGTTTTGATTTCATCCAGCCACAAAACATGTTCCGGGAGACTTGCAGATATGTAGCTTCTAGTCCAATCGCGGATCGCCTCGACGCAGGATGGCTGTGCTGCTCTCCGGTGATCACGAAACGATGCGCTTCCTTGTGTGGGGTAGGGGGGGCCCAGAGCGGACATGAACTATTAACAGCTTTAATTGACTCTGGCGCCGGTCCTTCGTGCACTTCGTCCAGCTCTGCTTCAAACGACTGACTCCTCATTGAAATCAACGAGTTTTCTTCGTCTGCACATGCCCCATTCCATCTACTAGTTTTCTCTGGCTCTCAACGTAATCTTCATCGTAAAGCTTCTACTTCATCCGCTGAACCCACAAGTCATTGATTGGCGCCGCCCGATGAGCCTGCTCTTTGCACCCGACTCTGTGTTCCTTCCATCTCGGGCTAGAGCAGCTCCCACACTTCCTGACGCCGTCATGATTCCACAAACGCAGAAAATGTTTCAGTGATTCATCTATCACGTCCACCAACCTCGCGCAGGAGCACACTGATAATGACAAAGGAAGGCAAGCGTCTTATGATATTTCAAACCTGTCGCTTGCTTTGACGCGCGATCGATGGATCGCGATCGTGTCCTAGCACGCGACCATGTTATCCGACACCAGTGCCAACTGCGAACTTCTAGTGCTTGCCAATAACGCAACTACTTGTCCAAACGTCGGACGTCGGGGACTAATGCAAACACAGTAGGTTCACGAAAAGCCTTTCAAAATCCGAAATGCCTCGAGGACTGACGGTTGGGTCTCAGTGGGCAAAGCGAAGCCGTGAATGACGAACTGGAGGGACAAGATAACTCCTTATGTGCGGTGGACCCACAGAACAAAGGAAGAAAAAAAACGAGGGGGCATAGATCGCAGCATACAGCGTGAGGTTCTAGGCACATTCGCGAATGCGTCTGGTTGCGGGTGCAAGACGTGGACAGGGACGAGGCTCGGATTCGTCCGAGGCTAGCTGGGCTTTGGACGTTGGAACGTATCGTAATGAGGTCCTAGCAGCGAAAGGCATCGTGTGGGAGTTCCTTGAATCATCCCAGAACGGCAACAAGGTGGAGCTGTCGGTGACATTAGTCACACCCGTCCGTCGAGCATGGATATGTGGACTATTTGCTGTGTGATTGTCATCTTCCGCAAGAAATGTACTGTTGATGTCTGATGAAAACGGCACTACATTGATCGCTGGTAGAAGTACAATATCCGCTGTCCACGAAACACGAAGACACACAAACTCATCTTTCTTTTTTAGGCGGGAAAAGCGAGAGGCGTGGGCCGAGGGGAGCGACAGAAACGTCCGGATTCTCTTTGCATGTATAGCGAGTCAGACATCGCGAATCGTAAGGATGTGAGGACGGCCTTGGAGATATGTCGGACAGTGTCAACTCAATGCCCGAAATACGTTTCTCCGCTGCGAGCTTGCTCAGGCCACCAGCCCTTGCCTTCATCGTAGTCCTCTTTCATCTTCATCCTCCACCATCGCGGTGTGCAGCTAATCCTTGGACAAGCACCACCACAGCGCGAAAATTGTCCTGTCTGCCCGCGTCGAGTAAACAGGACCGGGACACGTTAACCGGCACCCCGAAGCCGCGCAAAGCCGTCGCTGCATCTGGACAAGGACGTGGGTCTATTCAGTGCGAACTCTGCGCTGCGCCTAGACGATGTGCTTTGTGAGCTGCGTTGAGGACGTGGCTGTCAACAACTGCTTTGAGACATGAACGTTTAGTCATTCATAAGAGCCCTGCGGGCAGCTGACAGATATGATGTGCAACCTGTATACGGCAAAATGTACAAGAGTGAATGTGAACACGGTTAACCCCTGAGATTAACTTCAGGACGAAATCCAAGAATATTTTTGAGAAAATACAGCGTGAAAGAGTTTGTGATGTACGAAAAATACCTTCATCAGATAACTTGCCGTCGGTCAATGGCTGGCTGGTTGGATGCGCAAACGATAGGGTAAAGTCGAACAATTCCGCCGGTCCGTACCTAAAACCGGGGGCATCACCATTGAGATCATCGGCTTGGCGAGAATTGTGTGATAGGCCAGTGCTGTGCCATCGACCACCTCGCACAACATCACAGATTTGATTGAGAATGCTGATGTAGAGCTGATGATTTGGAATGGCCTTTTGAGTGCTTGTTCATTGCACCTTCGCCTTCGCTCAGTTGCTGTGACGTGGTCTTAAGTGCGTATATTCGTGCAGGAGTGGGAGAAAGGACATTGTCCGCTGGCTGGCATGATAAGAGGCGACAACGTGAAGAACCTTGTAAAGCCTCGTGTTTTGAAATGAATCGGGCTATAAACTTTTCCAGTTCAATATGCCGAAAGAAAAGGACGTAAAATTGTGAAATCTGAACAGACTCGACTCGTCGGATGCGTAGCGCCTCGGAAAAGCACAGTAGGTACTGCGGATCATTGTTTTGAACCAATGCCTGCAGCAAGAGCGCCCGAATCAGCATTGATGCATTTTTTTTTGACTGCGATCACCCTCTTCTAAAAATGCATTGGCAACAACAGAGTCAATGCCGCCGGCGGAATGCAAGCTGTTCGAACCAGAGTAAACGCTGAAATACTTCGTCTGTCATGGTATGTCCAGCCTTGCAGCTGTACGTCTGCTATCCCGCAGTTTACTTGATGTTGTTGCGCAGGCCGGTCTTTTCCGTTCGACGTTTGGGCGCTCTAGTCTGTCGCCATCGTGGTCCGACCTTGGAGTTCGAATTACAGCCTTTTGCTTCTCAGCAATTGTCCTCGTGACGAGATGGTTCAATGCGAAGGTGTTCATATAACTCACCATCTCATGAAACTGTTCTCAATTCCACCCCGCACAGGACCGTATATGTCCATATGTAACTCAACGACGTACCCAGAGTTTGACAAAAAGGCCCCATATCAAGCTACGATCCCAGGCTTACATACCAACGTTATTGCGTGGCCTAGTGTCGCTGATTAACAGGTCTGTAACCATTCATCTTGGTCATCGGACGCGCGCGTCCTTCGTCAGTATAAATAAGCTTCCGTATACGCAAAATGGGCACAATTCTCTAGCTTTCTCTGTCTTCAGAGCGGCGCCGAAGGAACAGAAGGAACACTCTATCGCCGTCGCATCATACCCGATCTAACGCGATGTCCCAGCACACAGCTCTTTTCCTGGACTCCAAGTGTGGCAAATTCGTTCTCGGCTACAACCCGACGCCCAAACCAGGCGAAGGCGAGCTCCTCGTTCGAGTCGAAGCTGTCGGCCTGAACCCTGTGGATTGGAACATACAGAAGTGGGGACTCTTTATTGAAAACTACCCTGTTATCCTTGGGACGGACACAGGCGGTGTCGTCGTTGAGGTCGGGCCCGGGGTTAGTGGTTTTTCTGTTGGAGACCGAGTGTAAGTCCTTTTATCGGGTTTTGCCCACTGGTGATTAATTCTTGCGTGTGTCAGTCTCTATCAAGGCGCCTGGGCGAATGACAGAGGCAGTTATCAGCAGTATAACCTCGCCACCGCCGCGTTGGTCGCCAAAGTCGGTGCTAAGGAATGTTGCACTGGCCGTAGCTAACGACCTTAACATTCGCAGATTCCAAACTTTCTGTCTTTTGAAGCAGCGGCTACCATACCTGTCGCCACTCTCGCCGCTTTCCTGGGATTGTACAACTCGAAACCGTATGGTGCAGGCTATGCTCCTCCACTGGCGGCGTCAGATATCGGCAGGTACGCAGGCAAACCGCTTGTCGTCTTGGGAGGTTCCGGCGCAGTTGGGCAGGCTGGTACGTTCTTCAACTACCGATCGTCGCCTATCCTCATCGCTCAACCCTTTGTATAGTTATACAGTTCGGAAAGCTCTCTGGTTTTTCTCCAATTATCACAACCACATCTCTCCACCAAGCCCGATACCTGAAGTCCCTCGGGGCGACGCACATCATCGATCGCCATTCTCCGCTTTCTTCCCTGCGGGATGAAGTGGCGAAGATCACCCAAACACCAATTGAGCTAGTATACGACGCTGTGTCGACTGCAGATACCCAAAAAGCAGGATATGATCTATTGGCTGCCAATGGTTCCTTGGTGGTCGTCTTGAACCCTGAGGTGCAAAAGGTGGACGAGAAAGAGGTGTACCACGTCTTCACCGTACCAAGCTTGCCTCACACCATCGAAATATCAAAGAAGTTCTACGGGTGCCTTGGAAAATGGTTGGAAGAAGGCTCTATAAAGGTAACATTCTCCGAAATGTTTCGCTCTAAAGTTCACTGGTGTTTGGTTCTTAGCCTAACAGAATTGAGATCTTACCGCAAGGCCTTGAAGGTGTCGTGGAAGGATTGGCAAAACTGGAAAACGGCCGAGTGTCTGGGACAAAACTAGTCGCGCGCCCACAGCTCACAGGCCCTGTCCAACGTGAGAAACCTACGCTGCAAATCGATTCCAAGCCAGTGGAACAAGCGAAACAGAAGGTGGTCAACGGCACGGCGAAGCGAAAGTCCCTACTGAAAAGGATCCTTTCGTGAAAGATTGAGCCGAAGCATGTACAGTACAATATTCGCTTTTTGTTTGGCCATACCCAACTGCAGTTTTCCTAAACCGAAACCATATGCCAGTGCATGCTACGTCGTCTGTATTTATGATAGTTCACGTCACTCTCGCTAGTTAATGCTTTGATATGAAAATGTTCAATACAAGCTGATAACTTGATGCTGAAATGCTGTGCGAGTGTGAGCCTGTTTCTGCATGTTCTGCAGTCGTCCTCCGACTCTATCTATCGCAATGTAATTGAATGTTCGTACCTTTTCTCATTCTTGCTCATTTCGAGACCGGGCCATAGGCCATCAAGCTCTTCTCCACCATGGGTTGAACCTGAAAACTATCCCTTATCCAACCTTCTCTAATAAATACGGACGACATTAGTCTTCAGATCTGCAAGAGAAGTTATCATGCCCGAAGCTATGCTCGTTTTGGCTCCAGATGTGCCCATAGGGTGCGTATGCCCATTTTTGATGATTAATTTTCATCACTTATGCCGACAGTTTTCGGGCCAAATCTTCTCCCGTAGATGACGATGTTTGTTACTTGTTCCATCCCGCTTTCGGAACAAACATACATTCCGGATGTGTGGGGAGGTATTGAAAGAGCGGCATGCAGATTGCCTTGACTTTATATTATGTTCCTCAACGTGCGAAGGGAAAGCTAATCTGTTTCGAAACGCCGATACGCTCTCTTATTCAGAAGCATAGCCCCAAAAACTTGGAGTGGCCAGATTTCGTTGAGCTACTTTTGTCTGTCAGATTGTTCAGAAGAGAGATGACGTGCTTTATAACATGCCATTCACGAATCCAGACAATGCCACAGTATGCACAGGTGTCATCTGACTCAAGCGTGATACCATGACCCAGTTTGTTCTCGCTAATCAAGGTTCGATTAAAGCAATGTCAGTCCATTGCGGTGACTTCATTATGACAGGACAGTGAGACCCAGTGAATGAATGCTGGCGAAGGAGAATATACGGAAAGAGACTCAGGAACACGTCCACGACCCCTTGGAATCAAACAATGAATTCGAAAAAATGTCGCAACATAACTTGGAGACGTACATCCCGACGAGATGGGCTGCTTTTACTTTGGTAAGCCGAAATACCCAGGCACTCTGCAACGGTGACAAGTTGGTACCCGGCCGCCTTCAGCTTCTGCACGACATATGGAACGACATCGTTTCTGTAAGATGGTTTTAAAGATAATCCGAAAAAGAAACGGAAAAGCAAGCTTTGAATACTCACGCAGTCGATGCTGGATATATTAAATTTATGGTTAGTTTTTGACAGAAAGATTATGCAAACCAAATACCATAAACTTCATGATTGAGAGTAAGTATCGTGTCGGGGTGACGGTCAATAAGTTGATCGTAGAGCCGCTTGGATCCTTCGGCGCTCTCTCCTAAAGAGTCGCGAGAGCTTTTTATAGAGCCCTAATTGGAACGGGCCACATGAATTGTCGAAATGAGAGCTTACTCAAAATCCCAGGTGACGACGGTCAAGCCCTTGGAGCTTGCGGCCTGGAGAACTTCATCATTGTAGTCGCCATATGCTAGCACGGCGCTGAGGATTAGGTTCGATATCCGAGCTGGTTAGAACTTACGTGGGCGCATGCATGTTGGGACAACTCCAGCGACCTTTCTTAGGGCATCTGTGTGAACAAAAGTAGATGTCAGACTTGGGTCACAGATAATGACGCCTTATGCTACGCACCAGACATACGAGTAATTTCTGAATCGACTAGCCACCAAATGTGTACATCAGGAGGCGAATCATAACCTTCACATTGTGACTCTCACTTTGTCCGCGACTTAGCTTGTTCAGATGCTGATGACTCCAAGTATGGGAAGCAACTTGGTGGCCGCCTGAAAGTGCGCGTTTGACACGTTTGACATTCTCCTCGTCGTAGATGCATCCATCTATGGCGGGATCAGTAATTCATGCTGATCACAGGAGTGGTCGTAGGATACTCACAATTATCTCCATCTATTCGAGCAAAACGGTGCAGATAAGTGGTGCGGTACAAAGCCGCAAAAGGTGGAACCGATGCTCAACTGAAAAAGAATGTTCCTTTGGCGCCAGCACTTTCTAAAGTTTGTGCGATCTTCTCCCTGAGTGAAAACGGTCAGCCACACGACGGAGCGACGACGATGCACTACTCACAGGTATTTATATGGTCCGTCATCCTGGAAATGAGAAAGTGAAAGTCGATTTGCCGACCAGACAAGACAAGGTAGATCTAGGACTTACGAAAGTCAACGCGGCCGTGTTTGGCTTCGTACAGCTAGTAATCACATTTGCTCTCTTCGCCGCTTGCGCGGGAGTTGCATGAGAGAACGGCAATAATGCAGCCACAGCAAAAAGAGAGGCGGTAAGGAATGACCTGAGTGGGGACATCGCGATGATATAGCAAAAGGCGGCTAATAACTTGAGTGATGAGAGCAAGAAAGCAATGGATGGAGGGAATCGGAGACCAGGGCCTCTTATAATATCCGGAAACTTGTCATCCTCCGTGTTTAGTTGCGAGCTGTCAGGCTGAAACCTCCCTGGCTGACCGTCATCTGAACCGCTCAATCTGGAGGCAGTCTTTCTCCGGCAGGATCTCGGGGCAGAAGATCGTATTACTGGAATACTTACAATATACTACGGCAGTATGGCCAAAATAGACGCAAGGGAGTAAGGACTGTGTGGGTAATGTTGAAAACGGAAGGAGTGTGTTTGGGATAACGGGGTAATGATAAGAACCGGTCCGATTCTCGTTGTCGATCGGGAGGTGGACATGGTGCGCGGTTGACGCGGTTAGCATGTCCAAGACCCCTGAAAGATGGAATAAGGTTAGTCGTAACTAAACTTTCAGATGCAAAACTGAGAGACTCACATCACGGGCTGACGGCTGTCCTTGAGATTGATACGCAGGAACGCCGAGACATTCAGCGACCGTGACTAGTCTATAGCCAGCCGCTTGGAGCTTCTGAACGGCGTATGGCAGCACCTGATGACTGCGAATTGAGAAGAATTAGAGGGACAGAAGACCAGAAAGCATCGGATATGGCTCACGCAGTGGTTTCTGGTGCAAAGAGCGTGTTCATAAGAAGGCAGTCAAGGTTACTTCAGTAGTATTATCGCACCGTATACTTCGTGATTTAGCGCCAAGATATTGTTAGGGTGTTTCGCGATTGCCTTATCGTAGACTCCTTCGCTCTCTTGCACAGATGCACCCAGGGAGTCGCGGGAACTGATTAAAGAAAACAAGACAGTTAAGAAAACCATAGTGTATGACAGAAAGGCGTAATCCATACTCGAGGTCCCATAGCGTCACTATCTCACCATGCTCGGCCGCGACTTGGAGAACTTGGTCGTTGAATTCACCGTAGGCTACAAGGACCACGATCAAAGTTTCAAACGCAGAAAATATGCCAGTAGAATAAGCTACGAACGAGGTCGCATGAACGCCGGAACGACGCCCGCAATTTTCCTGAGCGCGTCTAAGAACAGTAGGCATAAGCATGTAGGGCTTGACCTCCGGTTAAAATTTCACACCGTCAATGCGTTGGAATTCGCTCCGCACTGGGAATATTGTGATGCCATTTGATGCCAGTTAGGAGGTGAATGCCGAGGGACATACCTTGATCCAAACTAAGGCTGTTCAAGTGCGGGTGGCTCCAAGTGTGAGACGCAATCTGGTGACCTTGGGATAGGGCAAACTTTACCCTGTCGACGTTCGATTGATCGTAGATGCAGCCCCCTAAGTAACGAAGAAAGCATGACGTCCTTTTCGTGTATCAGAGAAAGTCATGATGCCTCACAATTATTGCCATCTATGCAGGTCAGGGCGTTAGCCAAACCTCCCATCGGCAAGCAAGCAGGAGCACTTACTGAAAAAGAATGTGCCCTTCGCTCCTGCATCAGTTAAAGTTTTGCTGATATCGTATCTGCACGATGACATGTAAGCGAATATGAGTGACAAATGTGGAGTACACTTGCAGGTAGTTGTAAGGCCCATCGTCCTATGAGACACGAGAAGAGAGTAAGGAAAACATGAATAACGGGCGTAAAATGGACCTGCAAATGTCAGCGCGACGGTGTTTGGGGCAGTACAGCCGTACACGACGCGAGCCTTGGCTTGTCGAGGGGATATGTCCACCGGCGACGAGCTGGAAACCAACGCGCCCGAAAACACCGAGACCACAAGCAGGATTAAAGACGCGAACATTCCGGGTGTGAAAGCACGAGCAAACCGAGCAGTGTAAGGAAGCGTGCAGTGAACGGGAAGAGAAAAGTCGCGTATTGTTCGCGCTGAGATTTTATTTCAGCACAGAGCTAATACAGTTCTTATTTTGGCTTAGACTAGTTATTGGTAAGAGTCTGATCGTCAGCGGTGTTTCTGACCGCCAGGGGCGACAGGCTTTTCTCTCGTGCTTCTTCGATGGGCGAAAATTTCCAAAGGGCAGAACCGAATTTCAGGGAGGCGAACTCCAGGTCTAAAAGGACATCTTGGCGACGACCGTGCGGCAGTGCGGGTCGCTCGATCCGAAGACGGGGCAGTAAGTTGAAGCAATTTGATATTTGCAGCTTGGATGTCTGAAGACTCTGATGGGACTCAGTTAGGCCGCAGCTCAGTAAACACATTTTTGAAGGAAGTGGAGCTCACGAGTTCGATTGATCATGATCGGGAATGGTTATAGTTCACACGGCGGCGCATTGGCGTTCATGAATCGTAGAAATTATTTACTGGCGCACTACATGAATGGATGACTGAATTCGCTCAAACCCCGTAGGTACGACAATTGACGTCGATGACCTCGGTCGTGAATAATTCCAAAGATTGCCTCACGGTTACTTCGTAGACCCAGAGTATTTCGAAAAGATGCCGATTTCGCGGTCAAACGGTTACTATTTTCGGCTCAATGGCTATTGGAGCTTGGTGGTGGGCATCTCCAGCGCTTTAATAGTCAAGAACAAGTGTTATCGAGTACACCGGGCATCTCGGATAGTTATAATCTTGGGGTGGGGCGTGACATCAGACATCTTTTTCAAGTGCCTTCGGCGGGGGCGGCGTTGGCGGGAAGCAGCACAAGCTCCAGCTTGTTGTCTTTGACGGGAGGCGGGGAATATGCTAAAGGACAAAAAGCAATGATTCGCAAGGAGGAACAGGAATCCAGATCTAGCTTTCTTCGTTCTGAGGTCTCAAAGCATCCATGAAAGCCCAGCTAGCCTTTCTCAGACTCCAGGGACGGGCCACGAATGTTTGATGTTGTATGACATGTCAAGACGTGTAAATTCATAGCGGGATGATGAACGGGCGATGCGTGTCAGCAAGCCACCAGGCCAAAGCTCATGCACAGGAAAAAGTCTGTCTTCTCATTGGTTCTCTCTGACCAGGTGGCAGGGATCACGTCACGGAATCACCTGGACTATCGGGAGGACTCAAAGCCGAGGAGCAAGCACAGAAGAAGGGGCCAGCCCACGTAAAACCTGAAACGCGTGCAACCAAGGCAGGCTAACCCCTTTCTTGGTGACGTTTCGAAGGGAGAACAACATCGAGCGAATGGAAAGGTCCTACTCGCGGAACATTGGGCAAACAGCTGAGGCCATAAACGCAGAGTATGATAACCATGCATGAACATGCTTGTGACGTGAGCATTGAAGAGACCGGTCAAATAAATTTTACGTCTTAGTTGAGACCGCCTTTGTGGATGAAAGGGGGAAGTGATCGTACTAATGACATTAGTACCTTTCGATGATGTGTAGCGTGTATGCCGTTTACCCCATATTCTGATGCGTTCCGCTGACCCCAGACTAACGCAGCTGAATGTGGGGTAGAAAGGCAAGTATTGCTGTTCTGGATTATCTTGAACGATAATCAAAGGCTCAGATAAGGCCATCGGTGTCGAGACAGGAACGAGAGCCAGCCAAAGAAAGCAGAGCCATGAGGCGGCGTGGCAGTCAGTTGACGAGGAAGCGACGGAGAAGGGACGGGTCAGATGATGCATGCCCCACTTACATAATAAAATTACTCAGCGACACGGAGAATAACGTGATTCCCTCGCGGATGCTGATTGGCTGGGTTGGCCGGACCGGGCAACGGCGATGTGATCAGGCGAAATTGCGGTCACAACCAGCGGAATTATTTTCCAGCGTATCCATTTTTCTTGCCATTTTCTTTCCGACCATCTCCTCCTCCTACCCCGACCATCGTCTCCGCGACATCCTACTCGCGCGGCCCTCCGCGCTCTTTCTGTATGTGAACGGAGCCTTGTCTCTCTTCACCATATCGCCCAACCACAAAAATCAAACTCCCGTTAGCGTAATCGCTCGGTTTGCCTCGGTATCAGGGCACCTGGCTTCAGGTTGTTCCTCAATCACCCGCCCTGCCCTCTCCTTCATTAAAGCCTCTCTTTAGACGAGGCCAGAGCGTCTGAGTGATCTGCCATCGTCAATTACATGGCTTCCACCTTTGAATTTCCCTCTCCGGTCCTCTCCGTGGCCGTCGAAGTCGTTCGCGACCTGCGGGGACCAGATGCTCTCACCGGTCTGTGGTCGCGTAAGTACTTTCCCCTCGATCAGATTTGCATCTGAAGAATTATATCTGAATTTATCCCTCTTATTGTGTTTGGTTATACGCGCTTGTCACTCAACGACAGTCTTCACGAGATGCAAGCAGTCTGTCAAGGACGGGCGAAGGCTCGAGAATATGTCCTGGAGACTATGGCATTGTGAATTGACGGCGAATTCTCGGGTGTCATCCCATGGTGAATTATCGTTCCAGCATAGTTCTGCCTCTCTAGAAGATCGCAATCAGCCCGCCGACCACGCAAATCGCCATATCCTACAAAGACACGGAACGGTGGACGAGATGACAACCAACGAGCCATCGACACAACGCACCCCGGTGTTTTCTGGTTCCCCAAAAGGTTTGTGTGCATCCTTGTTTCCGTCAGATTCCGTTTTTATTTTCAAACCTGTTGTTTGTTCTTTTTCTTGCCTCGAGAGACAAATCCCTTTGTCCATCCAAGACACGATTTTTTAGACCCGGTATCCATCTCAGCTACCTTATCGGCGCCATTATCCTACCCGGATCTTGTGCCTGAGTAGTTTCACCACTCGCTATTCAATTTTTGTCTACCTTCCTTTTTCGTCATTTTTCAACAGTGGCCTTTTTAGCCTTCAATAATGGGCTTCTTCCCTACGTCGTTGTCCTGTTCTTGCTTTACGACTCTCATCCACGATGCTGATCATGAGCGCTAATGTCCATTTTCAACCCGAAACAGATTCCACCTCGCTTCCGACGAAATCGAGCTTTGTAGGCCAGATGATCGTGGAGATGCTCGCTGATGCAGGGCGGTGGAAAACACAGCCAAATCCCAGTCCGACATCAGAGGATTGGAATGCGGCAACATCTCAGACTTCATCCTATGCTAATGGAGTTCCTTCGAAATTGTTGGTTCACACGTCGCCGGCAGCCTTGAATGCTCAGCATAATACATCGGACGGGTCCATACCGAGACCGACACATTGCGACCTTCCGTCTTCGTTGCTAGTCCGCTCTGATTGCCAGTCGGCCTCTAGTTCTGATCAGTCCGCCTTCTTGCCCACGCCAGCGGACGAGGATCAGGCTTCTGACTTCATCGGTAGCAGAAAACTTGATGGAGATCAACTTGTGCAAAGCTCGGCTCGCAGCAAAGTCCTAGTAGAGGCGCCGGTCGTTCTGATGCATGGAGACCTGGTCCCTGATCACCCCACAACACCCCCCGCGCCCTTCAAGGTTATCCTGGTCCAGCCTACTCCCGGCCCTACTCCCCATCCTACCCCACCAACCACACCCAGCCTCGGACTCACGACCTCTCGCTTGGCCGGCTTTATGCACGCCGGCACGGCAACTGCAGAAACCGACCAGTTGAAATTGCTGCTCCCACTGCCGCTGCCGCATCCGCAGCCGAGGGCTCCGCCGAGATTGCCGATCAATGCCGTGCCACACTCCTCCTCTGACACGTCTTCTCGTCATGTCACAGACGACGATGGGAGGTCCCGCTCCTCCGTGTCGACCGAAACGGTCTGCTCGCATTCCACTGCCACCACTATCCTCTCGGAATTAGGATCAAGCACTGCCGGGAGCGCGGAGTCATTGGCATCTTATAAAAATGCGACGTGCGACAGCGTTGTACCCGCTTCCGACATTTCCTCTACCGCCACCACACGGGGAACCGACGTTGACCGGGTTATTTCAACGAAGTTGCAATCGGATATGGTCAGAGAAAATCGTGACGAGCAGACACCTTCCATGGTATTATATCCATTTCCCTCCTCAAAAGCGATGTTTCTGATATACGTAGGTCTCTTCGATGACAAAGTCGAGTACTACGGGTCCCGCTGCTGCAAAGAACCACGGCAGGCGTTCGAGTGGATCCTCAGTCAAGTCGCCTCACAGTCCCACTGCCGACATCGACAAGCGTAAGGAGGGTCAGGTGGAAGCATTGCCAGGCAAATCGACTTCGTCCAATCATACCAGGAGAGCAAGTTCTGGCAGCGCAAACGGAAGGGTTGCTGCCAAGAGGGAAGTCGTCAGAAATGCCGGAAGGGAGACGAGGAGCGCAAACAAGAACTCGAGTCGGAGTCGGAGTAGGGAGAGCAGTACTGCGAATGGCGTCGTTGGAGCGAATGGAGCAATTGGTGGACTCACTGTAGGGATGGCTCTCCTGATGACGAGCACCAATGTCACGGCCGCGGTAGGCGGTAACAACACCACGATGAAGAAGACGAGCGCGGGAAGCAAGCAGCGACTGGCGCTGCGCCGGACGGCGTCGAGTAGAGGAGCGGTTGTGACGATGAGTGGGTTGATGAGGCAGAGAAGTGCGGAGGGAAAGAAGGAGAGGAGACCGACCTTCAACATCGGCTCACATTCGGACGACGGCAGTGGCTTGGGTTCGAAGAGCGCCGGTAGTGGATCATCCGTTTCTGCTGTGGATGCCACGAGGGATAGACGGCGAGAAGGGGAAGTTGTGAAGGAAGCGGATGCGAGGAAGGGGAAGGGGAAGATGAAGGAGGCACCAGCTCAGATGAGAAGAGCGAACACGGAGCCCTCCCAGCACGTCGCCAAACCTACACAGCTGCCACAGCCCCCGCTGCAACAAGCTCCCGACCTACATCAGTCGCAACAACCACAACGTAGTAAGCAATTACCGCTCATTCTCCCGCCGCCCCTCGTTTCGCAACACCCTCTTCCACCTCCTTCCGCCGTGATCCCACCGCCTCAGCAGCGCCGGACCATTGTTTTGGCGACTAGCGAATCGGAATACGAGACAGAGACGGACAGTGACAGGGATTCGGAGGAAAGGAGTCAGGAACGCGACGGCGGTGACGGTGCTGAAAGGAAGAAACGCGAGATGGTCGGCAACGGCGACGGCGGCGACTCCGACGAATGGGCGAGTGAAGATCTGAGCACGAGTGACGTGGTCGTCGATCTGAACCGCGCTGCCCCTCCGAACAATAGGGGGTCAAGGTCAACAACGCATATCCAGGCGGCAATCAACGGCGGAAAGGGGCCTACTCGCGCTCAGCCGTCACAACGGCCGCTTCAAAACGCTGCCGCCAACCACAGACAGCATCCTTCCCAACACGTATCGCGAGCACAACAGCAACGCCAGGCCCAGGCTGCCCGAGCGCAGCAGATTGTCGAACAAGCAGCGTTGGAGGCACAACGACAGCAAGATATGTTTGTGAAGAAGCAGGTGCCCAGCACCGAGCAGCTCCATGCGATGCAGCGCACGAGGAGCGTTGGGCTCCTGACCCAGCTAATGAACCCTGACCCGCAAATCTTCCCCCCGAACCATCCGTACCGCAGGGGCTTCAGCTCGGGCGAGATCAGGCACGGACGGCCGATTGGGTTCGGGTTCACGAGCATGACTAGCAACGCGAAGGCTGGTAGCGATGGACGGCAGACGGGCGCGCAGATGACACACCCTGTCAGACCTGGCATGAAGACTAGCAAGAGCGCAGCCGCTGTCCCAGTGGCATCGCAAGTGCAAGTGGGAAGCGTCGCAGTGGGCGTGGCCGGAACTGCAAGTGGCAGCGGAGGCGGTGGTCCCGGAACAAGCAATGGTTATCGACCGAGGGGTCCTCCGGCGGGTCAAGAGCTGGAGGACGACAGTGATAGTGACAGTGAAGAAGGCGACACGGACGGAATTTTGCTGTCGAGAAGCGTGGCGCAGGAGAAGCTGAAGGCATTGGCCGAGCGAAGGGGCATTGTCGCGAACCAAAATGCAAAGCAAGGAGAGGCTGTGCACAACGCTTCGTCTTCAAGACAGCCCCCGCAGCAACCCTCTGCGCCCGCAAATCCTACGCCTATTCCGCTAGGTCACCCATACAACCTTCCACCTCCTGCTGCGCCGTCTACGCCACGGACGACGCGTAGGCTGATGCTGCAGACGGAGATGTCGGAAAGCTTGCGGAGAAATTTGCTGTGGGAACGGCAAGTCAGCAAAATCAATATCGTGGGTTTTCGACGGTCCAACAGCCACGCAGGCATCTCTGGTGGTCTCAGACCAATGACGACGATGTCGAACGATAATCTGGTGAAGGTCACTGTTAAGGGCAGCGGTGCGGGTGCGAACGGACCGGGGCAAGGGTGGAACCGTGACAAGCAGAGAAGAGCGAGTGGCGGAGCCGCTGATGCGGAAGCGAAGGAGGAAAGAAGAAGAGCGTTATCGTCGAATCCGAGCATCGCCAACGAATTTCATTACGCGGGGTGGTAGAGAAAACCGAGAAAACAAATTGTTGACATCAGACACCCTGTCTGTCATCGTCGAGGGCGCCTTGTCTGGGCCGTTAACGCAAGAAATGTTGTGAACACGAGCTTTATTCATTTTTTTTTCCCAGTCAGTCTTCGCGAATCTCACCGGTTACACCTCCGTCCTTACGTCTCTTGACATCCATTCTCGCTATTCCACGCCGCCAGTTGCATTGCTCATTAATATCGATCTCGTCGTCCCTGTTAATCACTCAACCGCAACGACTCAACCATAACGAATGACTCATCATACAATCCATCGACATATCCGCCAACGCATTGCAATCTTTATTGGAATTGGACACCTCGGCCGGCTAGTCCGAACCGACATGTTCCCCGCCTCAGGAATTACCTGTCGGGAATCATTTTTTCCATCGTTGCTTCATGCTTTATTCCCTCCATGCCTTTCCGACTTTGCTGTGTACTAACTCCGTTTCAAAGCATATTCCTGGATCTTAACCACTTTTCCATCCGCTCTCTGCAGTTGTAAACATTGTCACTTATCGCCTTTGCGTCACGTTTCGTATTGATAGTAGTGCTGTTGTATCCTCCTCCTTCAATCGTATATAATTGTGGTGTGGTTTTTAACTCTGTGTCGTACGTATATGATAAACTTTAATTGCTCCTGACTTCGTCAAGTCCGACCCGTTTTTGATCCCATGGTTAGCTTCGGCGTGTTCGAGGCTCTCGAATCATACGATCTGCATGCTGATCGCGTTTCAAAAGGGTTTATCAGATGCAAGCTGACGGTAAATGACTCGACGAGGCTTCTATGAGACTCATGGCAAGGACCCGCAGCCATCAAAGAAATGATTGAAGTTGATTAGTAACTATAGCAGCGATGACTCGAGCACAGTTCATGCCGGAAGGCAAAAAGAGCCGACTGGCAGGCTTCGAGGATTGACAGGAACAGAGCTGCGATTTTGTGTGAATGTTCTGCTGTGCTCGAACCGTCAGAGTGGAACGAAGAATTCGTGGTTGGCCAGGCGTTTGTCTTGGGAGGCCGTTTAGCTGCGTAATCGACGGCAAGGGCTCAATCAATGGTTATGTAATTGTTTTGTGTCCCTTTGTAGCCTGCTATGCCTGCTTCGATCCATTTATAAAGTCGTTTACAGATTACCATTCATCGCCAAAGTGGTTCCATCCACAGTATCACTTTCTCTGCAATATGTCTTCCAACGAAGAAGAACCTAACGATGCCGAGAATTCTCTCCAGGGTTTGAAGAAACGGAGAATACAGCGGGCATGTGACATCTGCAGGAGGAAGAAAAGTACGTGTGCCTTATGGGCCGAGATTGTAACACAAAAACATATCAACTCAATTTTGGCTCATCAGTCAGGTGTAAGCAAACTTCCGGTCGTCGACTGGCCGTTTTAACTCTCTATCTTGTCTTTAAAGGCGATGGCGTCCAAATGCCTGGGAACCGATGCTCGAACTGCATCGCCTACAACTTCGAATGTACCTACGTCGAAGCCGCGAAGGTGCGTCGTCGAGAGACATTTTCGACCTGAAAGACATTCAATCCACTTTCTAGAAACGAGGCCCGCCAAAGGGGTAAGCTCACACTGTCTTGCGACCCCCGGCATCACTAAGGGGCCAAACTTCTAGATACGTCGAGAGCCTTGAAAACCGGCTAGAAAAGATGGAAAGGCTTATCAGGAAGGTAAGCCGTGCTAATTTTGCCTCGCTGCCAAGAATATGTGTAACGTCTTGAGTTCAGCTCTGCCCAGATGAAGATATCCTCGGCGACTTGGATGCCGTGCTGGAAAGCGAACCGCTGCGGCTCAAGCCTTGTGCACCTCCTGTATCGGAAGTAATGGGTCCTAGGGATCCGCGAGATATCGCGACCTCCGTCATTCGCAGGGTTGGGAGCCCTCTGCCTCCGTCCGACGAGTTACACGATGACGAAAACGAGCATATCATCATAGCCGACAACCTCAAACGGCTTTCCATCGACCCCATCGACTTTCGCTTTTTCGGAAAATCCAGTGGAGCTATGCTTATTCAGACCGCCATAGAACTGAAAAACGAGTACACGGGCACCACCGATTCCAAGCGACCCATCCTCGGTTCGATACGGCCAGAGTTTTGGCATCCTCATCTGGTTAGTTTTTGACCTTGCTTGTTTTACTCAGTCTCCTCGTGCTGAACATGTCATTAACAGTGGGAACGTCCTGCAACCGCTCACGAGCCGCGACGCTTCGAATTTCCAGACGAGGATCTCCTCCATTCCTTGATTGACCTGTATTTCAAGCATGTGAATTTGATCCTGCCGCTCCTCCATCGACCAACTTTCGAAAGAGAGATTGCGGAGGGCCTTCACTATAGGAACGAGTCATTTGGCGCCACCGTCTTGCTCGCTTGCGCGGTCGGATCGCGGTTCTCTGATGATCCTCGTGTTTTGCTTGACGGCGTAGACACGTTTCATTCCGCGGGTTGGAAATGGTTCATGCAAGTCCAAGCCATTAAATCGTCCTTGCTTGCACCTCCCTCTCTGTACGACCTACAGTTCCATTCCGTGAGTTTACTTCGCGTTTTCGTAAAAGAGGCGATCTTTTAACTATCTCGTTGCTTGGCGCTAGCTCTACGTCCAGTTCCTACAGGGGACCTCGACACCCCAGGCTTGCTGGACTATGGTTGGCATTGGAGTCAGACTGGCACAAGACGTGGGCGCGCACAGACAAAATTCATATTCCGAAAACACCGCTGCCGAGGGCGAGCTCCGGAAACGAGCAGTCTGGTGAGCCAACTAACTTAGAACGGCTGCATGGATAATTCATCGGTGAATTCACAAGGGTGCTTGTCTGCTTGGACCGCATGATAAGCGCCGCTCTTGGCCGACCGTGCGCTATTCACGATGAAGAGTAAGTCTAGAGAAGCGGACCGCTGTTCCTGCACGAAACATTCATGCTGCGTTCTTAGTTATGACTTGGATATGCCAATCGAATGCGACGACGAGTATTGGTATCATCCAGACCCAGAGCAATGTTTCAAGCAACCTCCGGGAAAACCATCTCTTGTGTCTGCCTTTGTCTCGTTCATCAAATTGAATCAAGTTCTCGCATTCACGCTCCGCACTATTGTTCGTCGCTCCCCGCTTCTCTGCCTGCCATCGTTGACCATGTTGCCAATTTTTTTTCTCAGTATTCTATCAACAAGTCCAAGATACTTCTAGGCTTTGTCGGACAACAGTGGGAACAACATATCGTCGCCGAGCTAGACTCGGCCTTGAACAAGTGGGTGGATTCGCTGCCTGACCATCGTGAGTCAAGCTCCGGAATAGCGCTGCGCCGAACCGAGTCTCACCAATTAAAGTTCGATGGGATCCCAATCGCGAAAATATGGATTTTTTCACTCAATCTGCTGTCCTATACTCCGTTTATTATCATATTCAGATTCTCGTACATCGGCCATTCATCCCTTCACCCCGCAGGCCGTCCACGCTCTCGTTTCCTTCCTTGGCCATTTGCACTAATGCGGCGCGGGCTTGCAGTCACGTTATTGACATTCAACGTAAGCGGGGTGGTTTAACAACCCCTCAAACACAGGTGCATTGCCTTATTTCCCGATGTCCGAGGGGTGCTTACAGCTTTCCGGTCCGCCCATAGATGGTCGTATTCACCGCCGGAATCGTCCTTTTGCTGAATATCTGGGGTGGTAAGCGGTCTGGTTTAACGACCGATCCAAATCGGGAGATGGCAGATGTTCACAAATGCATGCAGGCGTTAAAGGGGTCGGAGCACAAGTAAGCTGTCCATCATAGATCCTTGTCAGGAGCCAAGAAACTAACGTCATTCTCCCCTAAACCTTGAGGTGGATATCTGTTGGTCGATTATGGTATGCGAAGTTTTTGCATTTTGATGACGTCCATTGAGTTGATTTTATTTTCTTGAAAGGGACATCCTTTACGAGCTGGCGTTCGTCGGCGACTTGCCTCTTCCAAAAGCAAGTCCTCCAGCGTCTAACAAACGCGATCGTGGTGCCGAGAGTCCGAGGTCATCGACACCGATTGCCACCGCTCCGATGGTCCAGGACGGACCACGCAGCTATGCAGGTCCTAAGCGCGTGAGCTCGATCCCTTCTGCACAAATAGCGACCGGTCAGCTGCCACCGCCACCGTCGATGACGCAGGCACAAAATCAGCAGCAGTCTCGTTCACGGGTGACGTTCTCGCTGCCGGTTTACAGCAATGAACTCGGCAGGTTGCCGCTTCATGGGCAAAGCATGTTCGCAAACGAGCAGTCTTCGTCGTCGGCGTCTTCGTTGTCTGCTTCTGATCTAGGATACTGGTATCCTACTTCCGCATCGTCGAATGTCCTCACACCGAACGTAACGGGCCAAATGCCAAGCGAGGTCTCGACTTCGGCGTCTTCGTATGGATCGAATGCTATATCGTCAATGTTCACAATGCCTGGCGCCTCTGTGATGTCATATGATCAGAGTGGTTTGAATATTCCGTCACACGCGCAAAGTTCGTCATCCACTTCGGCGTCCATCTCAATGGGCGCCGTGGCTGGCTCCGGGGGTCAGCTGCCATCTGCGCCCTTTGGCTTTGATTTGGACCAGCAGATAGACGTTCAGCAACAGCAAATAGATCCATCTGTGTTAGAACGCTTTGTGCCTACCGGCGCGGACCCCTTGGATTTAATAGACAGCGATACGATCGCGATGTGGTCAAGCGCTCCAACAGGATTTGAGTGAGTCATTGGTTTTCTTTCCTGATCTCCGTTGTTTCCTCGTCTTGGCATTACTTCTTTGCTTACGCGTTTACCTCTCCTGTTTCTCTAGATTGGACGATTGGGGAACGTACCTCTCGAATGTCAGCGAACTAACTCATGGAATACATCACACGTCGGAATTTCATCCCGGGCAACCGCAACGCTAATGCCATCTCGAAGCAGTTCTTTTTATCTATTCCTATTAACGTTATGCGTGATACCAGACCTTACACGCCCTGGGTCCCATGTATTCTCTCCTCAGTCGTCTTCCTTGCATCGTGTTTGGTTTCTTCTGACTCGACCAGCCATGTCATTAATACCATCAGCTTTACTCCACTCCATGATGTATCACCATTAGTAGGATCTAACGATTAGAGTGCAATACATGTCATCGGCGTTGCTTCACTACTATGCAACAGTTACAATATTTTTTGCGTCTCTACTGACGGAGGTGATGCCAACTGAATACATTACGTAATCTACCCTACCCTCGAAGGTTTCTTCCCACCGCCTGCCAAACTCTTTTCCGACAACATGCTGTTAGGACGCTTTCAAATACCGAATGACCTAGACCGGCGCTTGTTGTTCGTGTTGGTGATTAACCTAATTTGCCATATCTTCATCTCCTGATTGGAGATGAATGATTCCAGGCCGGCGACTAATGCCCGTTTCGAGATTCGACCAGTCGTTGTGTTTTCTTGCATTCGTAGAGAACCTTGGGCTGCGTGCTGTGGAGGATGTCCGGCCACGAGATGGACAAGGTTTATTCATTTCTTGAAGGTGTGACCGAGTCTTGCTCCAAAATTCGACACGAGCTTCGAGATCACCAATCACATTCCCTTCTGTTCTGTCACGATTGTATCGATGAGATGCTCCGGGTGCAGTTTCGGCCTCGTGGCTCTTCATGTTGTGTTCTCATCAAACATGACGGTTTTTCGGACGTCTTCTAGTCGACAGGATGGCCTTTTTTTTCGTTCCTCGGACGCGGCGCCGACTAGAACGGCAGATACGTGATACGTTATGCGCCTCGCAATGCCGAGCCTTGAGGTCCGGGTTTGTTGTTCAGAGAAATGGCTGCCATCGCAGATCCAGTGATTGCGGCTTCTAGCCCGATGTCGTAGGGCGATGTCTGTTCTCCTCCGCGCTCGCGTTCCAGCTTCATCGGAGACGAAGTATGGTATCTGTCAACCAGAACTGCTTTTTTTTTTCATTCTAGGCTCGGATGCAAAACGGCGGTATTGCAATTGCAAGACCCGGTCTTTCTGGCGTTCGTCATGAGCAGCATCCAGGCACCGTCCACCAGCCTGTGGCGGCCGCGCTTGTATATGCGCGAATCAGATGATCCCGCCTCCCCCCGGACCTGATCCAGCCCTGAACGTCCCTCAAGAGTTGGACAGCTTGTTCTCGCTACTCGAGCCACGGCGACTGATTGCCTTAACCTTGATAATATGATAGAGTATGGGTCGATATGTCTCGGGCGGGCGGCCGAGACTGGCGAAATTCCCTGAAATTGGCCGCCTCCACAGAGGAAGGGAACTGAAAAATAGCCCGAATAATCGATCATAGGAGCATTTTTGGTGTATCACTTCTCCATCTTGACCTGCCGAGTCCAAGGGGCTAGAGGTATTTATCTAAATTTGGGTGCCATTCATTAGTACGTACAAGATCCTGGTCATCAGGGCGTGTCCTCGCTGGGGCCAGAAGCGCGAACAAAAAAGGTACCTCTGTCGACCTCAAGCATTGCGGAATTTTGGAATGGTCAGCAGTGAAACAGTATAAAAGATCGGCCTCCTGTTCGCTTCGTCCCTTATCCTCGTAGAAACTTTCGGCTCTTCGTGGACACATCCCCTCCCCAAGCTTCATCTCACACACCTATTCGCCATTATGCGCGCTTCTGCTCTGTTCGTCGCGTCTATCGCTGCACTGAGCGTCGCCAATCCGGTGGAAAAGCGCCAGCTTGCTCAAGTTATCACCAGGTGCACGCAGCCAAATACCGTCGCGTTAACTTTCGTAAGTGATAACATGTACCCATGATCATGTCACTCAAATGAAGCGCACGTTTCTTTAATGTCGACGATCAGGACGACGGACCCTGGGTGTATCTGTAAGTTAATGCCTATGGTATAACTGGTATGTGTGGCTGACTCTTTTAAAGGTATGATGTGAGCAAGGCTCTCGTCGCTGCCAATGCCACGGGCACATTCTTCTTCAGTACGTCCCCATCGCTTCTAACGTCGGACCTTTGGCTGACCAGCTTTTGATGGTTAGATGGGAATAATTGTTAGTGCATTTCCTCCGATCCTTCGACTCTCCTCGGTGTTATGACTGCGCGGCTTACGCATTGCGATCCCTTCACAGACGCTTGTATTTACGACGCCGATGAGATAAAGCGCGTCAAGTATGCCTACGACCACGGTCACCAGGTTGCTTCGCATACGTGGGCTCACAAAGACCTCACCACGCTCACATGGGACCAAAGTATGTCGTGTCTCGGCAGAGTGGCACGATCGGGTTTTAATTATGATCTTGATCGCATTTAGTTCATGATGAAATGTGGCGAGTTGAACGTAAGCGCGGATTTGTCCACCCGTGGATTAGCACTGAATTATGCCGATGACGGGTTAACAGAGGCCTTGAACAGGATTCTCGGGGTCGTCCCCGCCTTCATGCGCCCTCGTAAGTTCCAGTTCTACGCGTTCGCATGGGCCCGCTTCCCAACCTTTACTTTAGCTTATGGAAATTACAACGACCTTGTCCGCCAAGCATCTTACATCCGCGGTCAGAAACTTGTCAACTGGGACTTTGAGTACGTCCACAAGCCTTTTTCGTCGTCGAGTATGAGCCAAACGTTTTACCCAGTTCTGGCGATTCCGTTGGTGCTAGCGTTGCACAAAGCAAAGCGAGCTATGACCAAAGGATTGCTCAGCACCCAAGCACGATCCTGGCATTGAATCATGAAACGATAGGTAAATACGTTCACCCGTGGCAAATGACTCTCGCCAACTGATGTTTCGACCAATAATAGAAACCACTGTGTAAGCAATGCCCGTAACGCTGACGAAGGGACCTGAACTCACGTTCATCTGCGACGAACAGGCATCAGGTCCTTCCTTACGCCATTCAGAAGCTGCAGCAGGCAGGATACCGACTCGTCACGGTTGCCGAATGTCTTGGCTTGCCTGCTTATCAGAGCGTCGGAGCTCCTGGAACTCCTGATGTGCGTCCTTTTATAATTCGGCCCCCTTATACCTACTTATCTATTGCACTGTAACAGTCATCATGGCACTGTTGAGAGTCCTACGCTTGATTTGATTACTTCGGACACGGGTTACGCCTAAGGACATCGTTATTTCCCTTTTGTCGTTTTCATGATTGAGGACTTTCATCACATTCTGTTATTACAATGCCCTGCTTTAATTTCTCTTCTTCTGGTCTTCCCACAGATGTTCTCTTTTAATGACTTACGATATATCCATTCGTATGTAAACATTGATGACCATTTAATGAATATTCGTCTTGTTGTCGTGTCTGCCGGGACATCTCTCAGCCTCTTGATATTCTAGTCGTAAAGAAGCAATGCCGACCTTCGCCCTGCGTTTATGGAATGGTACGTATTAAATGTGCTGCCGAACAGAACACGGAGCGGTGCAAAGAGGACCAATGATCTTGCAGGTTCAGAGGCACGACGTATGTACAACATGCTGATTTTTGCCCACAATCACTCTAGTTACCTATAGATATGTTTCCTCGCCGGTACATCAAAGGCTTCGAAGTCAGCCGCTTGAAGCTGGCTGACTTGGTCGGTTATAAGAAAGTGGACGCTGGTATCCGGTTGATACTGAAGGACCACCTCAATCAAGATGGTTTCGAGTATATGGCTCGCGGAACGCGACCTAACCATGAAATAACTCGTCCCTTGGTGATCGTGCTTAACGATGACAACGACCTCGAGGCGTTGAAAGCTCGGCCGTTGGGGGACATAGAACTGGTATCATCAGAGTGGCAGAGCATCCTCGACGGACCTGCTGTATGGGAAAGATCAGTTTAAGGAGTCTAGCGAGCGAGGGATTTCGTGAATTTTGTCAGTTATATGTTTTATCTGGCGTTTGACCCTAATGAAATGTATCCAGCAACCGTTTCTCTGCCACGTATGACTCGTATCATGAGCCATCCGCCAATCAAGGGATGCTATGTCACAGATCTAGCATTACACCGTGACTTTCTGTCACGTTTTCGTGTGGCTGACGATGTATGGGTCCATGATTGTACATTGCGAATGATGGAGAGCTGAGCAAGACATTCTGGCCCCTGTGGAGTCTACTGCAACTCATGAGCAAAGTCTGTCGTCATATTTATTCTTGAAACGCGACATTGGCTCCGGATGAGCGGGAAAAAGAACAAGATGACCTATGATTGGAGATTACAGACTAGATGCCGACAGCGGTGATTCACCTCAATGGACGCCGAGAACTCCTAGCGATAAAAATAGCCAAGAGACATCGTTTGAGTCCTGCGAACGGTAGAAAAAGGTTAAAGTCAGAAAACACGCGGCTGATATACATCAACGGGACAAAAGGGGAACGCAAAAGGAAAGACGGAGGTTTGATCAGGATGCGGAAGAGCTCTCCGAGCAGAGTGTAGCTCCCATGTCAAGCCGGATAGTCGAAGTCAAACCGCTTCCCAAGGGAAGCGCTGTCATCAGACTGTGCTCGATGACAGTACGCTTTCCCTTTGAAGGGTCATATGGCCCCGGCAAATCATCACAAAAATTCTGACCGATGAAAGGGAGAGGGAAGAGGAAGTCTCAACTCACGCGATAGTACTAGTTCCGCGAGTGTTTGAGGGGGATCAGAACAGAAGCCAACGGTTGTCCTTTTCCATTCATCGGTCATCGTCGTCGCTCTCATCGGTTAGTTCTTCTCCCTTTCTAAGTCCGTAATGCCCATCGTAACCTTCTTTGCGCGCCCATGAATGTCCATCCGTGTAAGGGTTAAGTCGTAGTGGGAATATCAAAGTATACAACGAACTGCAAATATCAATGTCAAGAAGAAATGCAACACGTCATCATCAATGTGACAGTAGAAAACTCACTATCCACTTTCTCCGATGTGAAAAAACAAAGATAGATTTCTCTTCCTCCTGTTTATTTCCACATGCAGTCGGTAAGCAACGCAGATGGAATTATCACCTGAAAAGGATGACAGACCCGAGGTCATAGGAGTTTACGAAGGTCTATTCGGGTCGTTGGAATTGTCTAGACGCGAAAGATAAACAACACGAAAGACGTACTTCTCCGCGGGTTTTGGCCCGTTTACGGTATACGTCGTGGTCCTGACTTTCTACGGAAGTTTCGGCGGAAGAGATCCCCAAGAGGTGGTATGATAGCATGATTCCGACAGCTAAGCATAGGACAGCGGATAGGATGTAAATCAGAACGAAAATTATTTCGGGTACGTGATAAGGCCATTGGTTCTGAAGGACATTTAGTGAAAGGCATAGAAGGAGGGACCGTACGAACATATGTCACGCCTAGGGCATCAAATAGTTGTGGGTATCCGAGGGTGCAGAAACAAAACGTAGACAGAACAAGGTATGCCCTGAGACGGCGAAAATCACATTGGCCTGACGAGTTGCAAGCTTTTCCGTGGAGAGGACTCACATGAATAGGACGAAATGACGCTCGTTATGGAGGCCAACACACTGGTTTATCCCTTTGTGGAGAAAATGACACGTCTGACAATCAGACGCCTTTTTCGGTTCAGCCACACTTAGGATACGACGTACACTTCGGTCCAGCGGTGAGGGAGATATGAGGGACGGGCATCAAAGAACATGCAGAAGACTCACTGGACAATGATGGTCATATTTGAGAACGCAGCGGTTGCATATCCGGCAATGATGAGCTCTCTATCAAGGCGAGAGAGATGCACAGGTAGGAAGGAGGAACGCGTTGAAGATCATTGTGAACGGATTGAAAAGATAATACGAAGGGGCTGCCGCATACCTCTGGTCTGGTCTGACCGCACTTTGAACATTGCGTCGTGGCAGCCTTCGTCATGTTCAGGGAAAAGGACCATCTCACGCCGCTATTGGCCTCTCTGGCTGGACTTGACTGCCATTTTTTCTTCGCCCACAGCAGGCTTGTACCAGCTTCAGGTGGAGGGTCATCAACAAAGCCGGGTGGAATGGTGCAGACATAAAAATAGTGCATGAGGAGATTCAAGGCTATGAGGATGCATGCCGGAAGACTTATGATGGGTAACGAGAGGTTCGGCATTATCGCGTCGACTGGTGACGAAAAGCGGAATGGCAATTGTAAACAAAAATCGTCGGAATTACGAAGGAAGGAAAAAGACTGACAGAAGCAGATTGTGCCGGTGGTCAGAAGAATGGCCGCCAAACCGACGAAATAACGGCCAGCCGCACCGGTGATCTTGTCACCCCATCGTTCTAACGTTTTGAAGCAACGAAAGACAGCTCTCGAGCAATAATTCCGGCTCATGGACAAGGACGTGCAGAAAGCTGCATCTGGGGCCAGTGAGGGCGGTGCTCGCGGAGGTTCTCACGTGGGTGCTCAGTCATGCCGGAGCACGAGGTTGATTCCGGGGTCCACGTGTCAAACTGGCCTCGGGAGGCGGTTGGACCCAAGTACAACATGTCTTTCCAGTTCGTTACAAATGTCCCAGATGGCAAGAAATGCTTGATGACCGCCAATTCAAGATGGCTATCGTGTTGGCTAAAGGACGACCGCTCGCCATCAGGCAGATATTCTTTTTCCCGCGTTTTATTTTCCCTTTTTCACGGGCAAAAAGCGCCGTCTCCGGATATTTACAACGAAACGTTGTTGCGCGCTGATGCCATATTGGCCGGCAGTTCTTGGCTGCAGGCCCACGTAAAGCCAAGTCATCTCAGTTCCGTCATTACCGAAAGCGTTGTCGTCTTCGAGGATTAGCGAATGGCAGATCTACTTAAAGAAGAAAAAAATCCGCTCTGGGTCCCCTTCCCCCCTCTGCCCTCCATTTTTCCCTTTTGCCCAATTTCGACCCTCACACTCCTTTTTACTCTTTTTGTCTAAAAGCTCGTCGCCATCATGATGATCTTGTCAATGTCCTCGGGTTTTCTGCGGGCTTTTGTGCTTGTGACCTCGCTGATTGTTTCATCCGGTTTGGTGCATGGCTCTCCTTTGGCGCCCAGGGCGAAAGCTCAAGTCGTCACAAAATGCACCGTTCCTAACACCGTTGCTCTGACTTTTGTATGCATCATCATCTACCTTGATTGGTTTACTGATTAACTAGTGTAGGATGACGGCCCGTTCGTGTACCTGTGGGTCTGGATCTAAAGTCTTGCGTTGTGCCCTGCTGGATACTCTCTGCTACACAGTTATGACATCAGCAAGGCATTAATTGCTGCTGGTGCCAAAGGAACATTCTTCTTCAGTTCGTGCCATGCTTTGTGCTGTTTTGCCTTTCGCTCATGGAGCATGTGACAGATGGCGACAATTGTAGGGTGTTTTATCCATTCAAGCTCAAAGCCATCCTGATATCTATCTGAAGATGGCTGTATCTATGATGCTGACAATGCCAAACGCGTCAAATACGCATTTGACAAAGGGCACCAAGTCGCCTCTCACACCTGGGGGCATGCAAACCTCACGACCCTTAACTGGGATCAGCGTGAGTTCAGTGATATTATAAACAGCATAAAGCCGTAATCCGCGGTATTTCTTTCCTAGTCCATGATGAATTCTGGCGCGTCGAGGGTATGATAATTCCTGCTCTCTACCGCATCATCTCACCACTACATCATCGCTACGTATTTTTTTCTTCAGAGGCCCTGTTGAAAATAACTGGTGTTATGCCGGCCTTTATGCGACCTCGTATGATATCATACTCTCCGTGGTCTATTTACTGGTTTCAATTCCGATGCAGCGTTCGGCGAATACAACGATCTCGTGCTCGAGGTCGCTGGAGTCAGGGGTCAAACAGTGTCGATTTGGGACTTTGAGTAAGTCTTCGCCTCATCCAGCGGCTATTGCAGTGTTCAACTGCCGACTTAGCTCTCGCGACTCGGTCGGTGCCTCTGCGGCGGAAAGCAACAGTCTTTATGACGGGGTTATCAGTTCTCACCCAAGCACACTCCTCGCACTGAACCATGAGGTCTATGGTGAGCATCTTTGAGACTTGTAACCCGTCAGGTTTTGATGACTGACTATCGCCCAAAAGAACAAACCGCGTACGTCTATAATGTCCTCACAGAGCTGCCTCGTTCGTAACAACTTTTCTTCTCGGATTTAGTCATGTCGTTATTCCGCATGCTATTTCCAAACTGCAGCAAGCGGGGTACAAGCTTGTCACCCTTGCGGAGTGTCTGGGCAAACAGCCGTATCAATTCACCCAGGCTCCTGGTACTCCTGATGTAAGGTTGCCAAGTTTCGAATCGTACCTCACCTGACCTCTGCCAATCTCAGGCCACCTGGACTTGCCAAAAAGCCTAGACGTATGTTTATGATCCCTCCTTCATCTTTGGCTTGAAATTGGGCAAAATATCGTTGCTTGTCGCTCTTTTGGACTTTGACACACTCTTTACTTGAACCGGACTTCATAGCTCTAATTAGTTAAACATATTACATGTTAGCTGAGAAATGTCCTTGAGTTTGAATATTATGGACATTCTCTATGCGACGAAGCCGTTCTCTGCCATTTCGCTGACTGTCCACGAAATGGGACGCGTCGCGACGCGCTTTCCGTTGATCAAACCGGAACGTGGGACAAATTTTCAAACTCCGCCAGCACGCGCCTTGGACCATATCCTCATCGTCGTCGGCAACGGCGAGCCCGTTATAGGCCTCACCGACACCCCTGCATCACCACCGAGACGCTAGACCTTGGATTTTTGATACTGATTTCCCTTCGTTCTCTGAGAAACCCTCTTATGACCAGCGTTTTTTCGTCAGCCACCCAAATCCAAATGTTCCCATCACAGACACAGCCAGGCAACAAACGCAAAGTCCCAGACGAGGCGAACCCATTGTTGAATGCCGCAAAGAAACCGAAGAAGCAGGTGAGCCATTACTTGGATATCAGATGTCCAACATGTTTATGATGAGCACCTCTCGTCCCTGATTAGGCCAATGCAAACGCGACTGGCAAGCGTAAATGTGGGCGATCACCGTACAAAGACGTAGCGTGTATTCTTACTCAATTCTGCTGTAGTGATGAATGCCGAGCAGCAACGGGGTGGTTTGCTCATCGTACGAACCCAATCGGGTACTAATGACACCTCATTACCATCCAGACCACCTTCGTCTCAGCCTCAGCGTCCTCCACATCCACCCCCAGACTCCCAGCCGTCCAAGCCCCCACCCTCGAAGAAGTTCAGAGCATCGTCCCAGCCCCCCACCCAGCCGCATCCGTCTGCTGTTCCGCCATCCCCTCTGCATTCCACTTCTGTCCATGATCCTTCGGCGCCCTATGACGACCTTGAGATCGAAAACGACGTACGCGCTATGGACGACGAAGCTAACCACCTACGACGAAACTCCCGAGCACCCACAACTATCGATCCCTCGTTCCCGTCTTCTCGTACCAGCCCAGAAATACAGTTCCAGCCGCGTTCTACTCCACGATCCACGTCCCGCGCGCATTCACGAAGCAGAGAAAATATTACAGATGCATTTGTACCTCTGCCGTCGGATGAAACACCTCAAATTCAAAGAAATAAACTGTTGCGGGAGGGGGCCATGCAGGCAATAGCTAACGATCGCGGTCGTCAGATGGCGAGTTCGAATGGCGCATCCTCAAGTGGAGCAGGGCATCGTCGTCGAAGTTCTCTTTCACGCGGCAAGAGGATAAGCACGTCCTTTGCAGAAACCGGCGTAATAAGTGAGCTCTCCGATCAGCATGCTTTGTCCCTAGGATTTAATGCATTCATTTGCTATACCTCAGCATTGCCTCACAGCTCAGTGTCGGAAAATAGCTTTTATAAACACATCGATTACGAGTTACCTGATGCCGAGCGAGTTCGCCAGCTCTTAATATGGTGTTCCGCCCGCGCAGCAACGCCTTCCTCTTCATCCACTTCCGACAACCTTCCCCAGCTCTCCGCGAAAGCAGCATCACTGTTAAAAGGTGTCCACGAAGACACGATTCGCCTATTAGCGGAAAGAAAGATTGACCTCAGCCTTTACTCTTCGGACTCGGATCAGATTGATCAAGAGACTGAAGGGATCGTGGTGGAAAACCAACAAAATGTAACGAATCGTGGGTGGGAGGTCATCTACACCCAGCATATCCAAGAGTAAGTTACCGATCTCGCCGTCTATCATCTAGCATTATCAACTCAACCGCACGCAGGGCTACGAAGGAAGACGAAGCATGGAAGAAAGTCGGGTTCGCATACGAGGCCTATTCCAAGAAGGTCAAAGCTGAGTTGGCGAAATGCAAAAGCAGACGTCATGATGAAGCTTCAACCGGTCCGTCGGAGAAAGCCCGAGGGAAGCAGCGTGCTGTTGACGATTTCGGTTGGGACCTTCATGAACCTCTCTTGTCGGATACTACCCGCAGAGGCGTCGAGCTTGCCAGGTCGAGACTAGGATTTCAAACCGCAGGGGATGATCGATTGGTTGGGGGTTCTGGTTCACGTCCTTCCCATGAAGAACGGCATGCCGAGGTGGCACGACAAGCAGGCGATGTGGAATTCAAGATCGACCACCTTTATTCGCTTGTCAACACGATACGAACATGCACGAATGTTACGGAGCAGGCGTTAGATCAGCGCTTTGAAGCTTTGTCTTTATACCTGGATGCTCACTCGAATCCCCAGTCCCCGAACTACGACTCTTCTGTATCTGGAGCGGGAACGTACATTCTTTCTAAATACGTCAAGAAGGAAGAACCCGGCGGCTCACTTGGCGCCAACATCCCAGATCCTCAGGAGCTCCTGCGTGCATTAGCCAGGGTGGACCGTGATCGTCCTCCTTCCATGGTTGGCGATGCTGCGAGACGGGCGGCAAGGGAAGTTCAGAGGGTTGAAGAAAGCGGGATGGGGCCAGTCGGTGAACGCAGGTTGACCGGCTTGCCAGCGCCATCGTCGAGCACGGGCATGACACCGAGAAAGCTTCCCGGTACACCGCGGAAAGCGACGGGTCCACCTGGAACACCTGGAAGGAGATCGGGCACGCCCGCGAGGGATAGGGATCGATGATGAGTTGGCCCATCATTTCCTTGCCGTCGTCCGTTCGTTTTTGTACTTTGCTCTGGAGGTTTCTTTTTTTCAGTGTCCATTGAGATCACAATTCTGCCTTTCTTGCTGGCTGCTTCATTATTTTATGACTATTGTATCAAAACTTTCTACCTTCTGTAAACTGGGTCGACAAAATACTCACTCACGTGCCACTTGGCGACCGCTGCGCGTTTCGTTCTGACGACTGGCTCTCATTGGCGATGTCGCCCTCCAATGATGTTACAGAATTCCGACGTATTCTCTGTCAAAGTCGTAACATTATTGCCATTGCTGGTGCGGGGCTCTCCGCCGCTTCAGGTTAGGTTCCATGATTTATACGTCGCCTTAACTTCGAGATCACAGAATTTAGGCATTCCTACATTCCGCACTGGGAATGGGTTGTGGAAGACCCACGATGTTACAAAACTTGCTACCCCGCAAGCATTTGAATCGAACCCTTCTTTGGTTTGGCAGTTCTATCATGAAAGGAGACGTGCGTAAGTTATCGTCAGTGGCGATTGATGGAACATTATTTATGGCCGATGACAGCACTATGGCCGCTTCCCCAAACCCTGGGCACTATTCACTAGCTGTATTGTCGCTTCCTTCTTACTTGAAAGCCGTCGCTCCCGGATGCACTAGATTTACCATCATTACACAAAACATCGATGGTCTGAGCACCCGTGCGTACAATGAAGTCATGTCACGCCACCTTGAGGGCGGAGAAGACCAGACACGGCACCCGCCAAACCTTTTTGAGATGCATGGGCGACTATTGGACACCATCTGCACTGAATGCGGTTCTCGGGAATACAATGATGCAGATCCTCTTTGTCCAGCACTTGGCGTCACATCAAGCATGAACCTTACTGGGGAGACGCCCGCCATTCCGATCGAGGATTTGCCTAGATGCAAACATTGCGGCGGCCTCTTACGCCCAGGCGTTGTATGGTTTGACGAGATTCCATACCACTTGCGGGAAATTAATCAAACAGTGGAGAGTGCTGATCTTTGCCTCGTAGTGGGAACATCCTCCACGGTTTGTCGAAGCCATTTCTCTAGATACGTTCTTAGCCCTATCAATTCTACAGGTCTATCCTGCTGCTGGATATGCCCATGAGGTCGCGGAGCATGGTGGAACGGTCGCTATTTTTAATATCGAGAAGCCAGATGACGACGATGTTGCTCACTTCTTTTTTGAGGGTCCTTGTGAGGAAACTCTCCCTTCGATATTGCTTGGATATAAGCCCACATAATGGACCAAGGCATTATCAATTGTTATATGTACAGATGTTTCTGTCCGTTTTGTATCATCATTGAGCATTATATACCCTGGTTTAGGTGGCGGATGTGAAGATATTCATCTTTCCGTTTCAGCGCTATCTAACCGCATCAAGAGAAAGGCATGACATCCAGCACCCAGCGAATGCTCCGCAGCATATGGTACTCCTGTTCATATGATTTGAGATGAGGGAGGATGGTTTCCTTCCAACCTTCCGGCACAGGCATTTCCGGAATCCCCGTAGCTGATGCGATGCAGGCGTACTCAAAGTATTCAGGATACCAGCCGGCGAGTTCCCAGTCAATTACCCAGATATTTCCATTATCATCGGTGATGAAGTTCCTGGCCGAGAGGTCCTGGTGTGTAAAAACCAACGGTCCAGTGCCATCGAATGTTGGCTGCATAGACGTTGCCTGTTCACCGCCTTTCCTCGCGATTGACAATTTACCATTCAACCACGTTGCAAGATCGTGGTGAGAAATGAACGGGCCCGCACCAAAGAAAGTGAACCAGGGTCCTTCACATTTCGATTCAGAGGTTGTATCGAGTGGGCCAGGAATCGTCGAAGGTGGTAGCTGACGAAGCTCGGTGATGATATTCGCGATCTGCGACGCTATTCTGAGACGCTCACTCTCGTTGAGCGAGGCCCAGTCATCCTGCAAGCTCCGTCCGTGGACGTAATCCATGACAATGTAGATGCACCCGCTTTTGGAGAAAACCAGATGCACCATTGGAACGTTGATGCCAGTTTGCGTTCTGACGTATTCCATACTGAAGGCTTCGACGGCACGGATCATTCCATACTTGACCACTTTATCGCCAAGTATTCTCTTCACGTATCGTCCGGTATCGACTTTGTTGAGGTCAATGCCGGTATCTAGATTCAGAAGAATGTTTTCTGGAGTTAGATCAGGATGAGAGGCGCGTGATAGAATCACACAGATGGGGTCGTCGGTGGGGGCCATGATCAATTCACTGAACGATCTACGATGAGTGGAGTCCGCGCATGGACTAGCCGTACGTACTCATGTCCGTTCAATGCATGCTGAAAATATGGCATTATTATTTGAATTGTACCGGGGTGAACTAGAAACATACCACAATCCAAGGTAGTTCTGATCGAACCAGCAAATCTTTCGTTGAAGAGCTGGGCTGATGAGGAAGAATAATTATTGGGTGATTTGTCCATTTGATAACAGACATTGCGCCATATTTTACATCCAGCGGCCCCAGAAGATCGATCAGTGAAGCCTCGTCCAAAAAAGATGTGTATGAAATGCGAAGGACTCTAGTAGGTCCATTGACCACGTTCTGGGGCTATCAAGGATGCTGCAGATAGTCCCACCATGCTGGCCGGGTAATCAGACAAGAAATCACAAGTTTCAGACCTAACTTACGAGGATCGTCTGCCAGATAATTGCTAGCGTATTCCTATTGAGCTTATCGTCGGTATAGAGAACCCTGATGCGGTCCGACCCATTCATGGAAGTATAATTCTTCAAGAGCATGGTAAGGAAGTCCGCGTTTGATATGGCGGAATCTGGCCACAAATTAACGTCAACCAGAAAGTGACCTCCTCCGCGGACATCCGGAAGATTTGACCAAAAGAGTCTTCCCAAAGGTCAAGTCGCTGTCCTTAGTGTATCGAGAAGGATCAATGAGAGGTAGATTAATGCCAAGATGACTATCGCTGATGATGGCATTCGGAATGATCGGCATATCAACTCCTTCCTCTGGGAGAATGGACGCAATACCGCAAATCGAAAGAGCAATTGTTATTACAACTGCGAGATCTGGTCGAAGATGACCAAGGATCACGGAATCACCAGGTCGGAGGCCTTGAAGTTCCAATCCATGCGCGAAATTGAGGGCGCACACGAACAACTCGATGTAGCTCACGATAACAGTGGGCAGAACCGGAGAATTTGGCTGATGAAATATGCAAAGGGCAGGTGCGAGCGGCATCCCTTTAACGCGCTCATAGAAGCAAGTGTGGAGTAGTGGTCCTTCCGGGGGCAGGACAGCGATTGACCGTCTTTCATTACTGACATTTTCGGCTGAGTCGTTCCGGAAAAGAAGCTTTTCAGCCTCACGAAAACGAAGAAATCTTGATTCCAAAGGAAATCGCGTCTCGACAAGGGTCTGCCTGATGTGTAGTATGAGCCAATTAGCTTGGCCCGAGTTGAAGAACTCTCTGACGAAGGTGATGCTGATAGTGTCTTGATTATCACATGGACGAGACACGGCGAGAAGAATGGGAACTCCAAGGTCTATTGCAAGTTGTGCTGTGGGCGAGACCTGCGCCCGTTCACTAGGTATCACCAAAGCAACAGAGATAAGTCCTGTGTCATCGGAACCACTAATGGCTGTCTTATCATAGCGAACGCTTTTCGACCCCATCCAAACATTGAAAGTAGGTGGCAATGAATGTTGGCGAAGGGCGGATGCGACCGCTTCACACCAGTCGGAATGATCTGCGATTGCGAAGTCCAAGGTGAGCTGGAGGGTTTGCCATTGAGGAGAGGTCGCCAAAGGTAGGTGCCAAGTAGAACCTGTGTCGTTGGACATGAAAAAGAGAGGCGAAAACGAAAACAATGGCGATGATGACACTTTAAGGCAAGTCGTTCTCACACGGATTGTTGTTTTGTTACAACGGACAAAGATCGTACAATATAGCCCCAAAAAGAGCGGAAAATACAATAACGAGGAAGGAATCTTGTAGATACTCTTGTTCTTGATTTTGATTCGATTCTTGTTTTCCGCGTTTTGTTTCCCTGGCTTCGATCTGTGGTGCTATCGTGCATATATAAAGCTTAGGTTAATGACCATCTTCTCAACAACTCTAACATCCACGATACTATGAATCAGTGGCCCCACGTCTACATCGACATGAGAGGCATTCCCCGGAATTCTCTCGACCTACCAGTTACTTTTGGCGTGTATGCACAATGCAGCCAGCCGACCAGCAGAGAAGTCTACGGTGATGTGGTTAATCATTGGCGACTTTTCTTTGCGCTCAATGAAGGCCCATTTCGCTCGATATGGTCAAAGGGGGTCTTGACAACTTGGGGGGGGTCCTTGGCGTGATCGGTAGGACCTATCCTGTTTCAACCCGAGGTGTTCTAGTAGTTCCCATGGTCTACCGCTAAGGCTTAACAGTGCGGGAAGTCCTTGACCTTTTAAATTCTCACGGCTACCTCCGATACAAGTATACAACATCTGGCGAAGGCTGCCGCCATTGGGTCCTTAAGGTCGTACAACTGCTGAGGCGAAACAATATGGTATACGATGCGGGACCCGGTTACCCCCGACTCGAGGACGCCATTGGCCGGCTGTGGAATGCCGACAACGGCGGCATACCGAAGCCTGTCGAGGCGGGAACTTTTTACTGACTGGGGGATGTCTCTGCATGGTGGTCGCAGAAACGGATTGAACTGCATGAAAGAGTGGCTAAATAACGAGGACAGAATTATCAACTTGAGCACCAGTATTTCCGGTGTCCCGTGTTTTGAATTCCGTGTATTACTAGAAGAGAAATGTTGTCTTTGAAAATAGTTAATATAGTTGGTTTGACCCAACGTCAAATTACGCGGCAGTTTGGATGCCGTCCTTGACTGCCAACCAGGAAGGTCGTCCGTCTGATTCCTTGGACCATCCTGTCACCTAAGGCTTCGCCCTAGCAAAGTTGAGTCCGTACGGACCCTACTGGTAGGAACGCGGCGATTGCCATTTCGGTGACGAGATGGAAGAACCACATGGGCAGACCGTCGTACGGGAACTATTGAACAGGATGGAAACGTACTTAGCTGTTTTGAAGATGACGTGTCTGGGTATGCGCAGGTCATGGAGTGTTTCGTAGTCCTATTTCGTCGGAAAGTAGGGTTGGCGCTAAGGATCCACTGAGGTAGTAGTCAACAGGAACGCTGTTGATCTGCGATAAGTACTATAATTTGCACATCGCGGGTCGTCTCCGCCACGATACATGTTTGCCTTTCATCGCCCATAAATCAACGAAGTTACCTCATACGGTGCTGTCCAAAATCTCCCTAAATACGATGTTCCAGAATTAGGTCGTTGGATCATCCGCGATTGTATCGGAGTACGTATAGTGAGGTTTGAACAAGCATATCTCGTAACATCTGGTCCGGTCTCGATAACGTTGCCGCCAGCAGCAAAGAGCGTTGATTCACAAGAAACATGGGGAATGCAATCTCCTGAAGAAGCATAAACATAAATGCCATCAGAGACGATCCTCAAGTGGGCGGTGGCGAAGAGCCCTGTACGCGTACATTGCCGAGATTTTCCGCTTGTTCAGGTGTGCGTCCTAAGCATCAAGCTCAGCAGACAATTGCTTGATACTTGACATGTCGCTGGAAAGACGCTACGTTGAATAGTCCGCAAACCAGGTGCATGCATCAGATCGTCGACATTAACTGGACCCGATGTCGTTGAGCAAGAGGATTGCGTGGATTGGTATGTAGGCTCGGATTTCATTTGAGGTTGACTATACGTGACAGCCCGTGATTGTTCACGGTCACTTGATCGCGTCACACCAACCATCTGTCATACGTTATGTATGAAGTGTAATAGCTAATACCGCCTTCTCCCGCACACGTATGACAATGCGAGACTTTCGAACGAAACCACAGCCGCTGATGTTAAACCGCTCCAAATCAATGACACCGAGCTCGGTGGACGTCGCCATCCAGTCTGACGATCGAAACCGAGGCCCCTTAACATGATTTTTAACCTCGCGTTCGGAACGCGCATCGTCACTATTGGTTTCGCATCTACTACATTCTACTCTCATTTACGTTCATCAGTGTTATGCTCTCGAGCTTTGCCTATACTTTCTTTCCTTCTTTGAATACAGTCCCCCCAGGCTGCACGAATATGTAAGTAAACAACTCCTTTCCTTTCTTTTTCACCTCTGACACAAGATTTTCAGAGAAAACAAACCAACGTTGCCTGAATGGCTACTTCAAACTCTAACGTTCTGCGCACATGCGAATTCCGAGAGCCCGTGCGTTGACGGCTTGACACGCCATGGGCGACGCTCACGCGCTTTTCGTAGACCCCACTGGCGTTTAGGAGCTGCCTTTTTGGAGATGGGGGCACTCGGCGGTGTTCAGTTACTTCAATCTCTCTACGGTCTACAAGACGTTGCACAGGACCGGTCGCATGGGGTTTTGTGGGTATCTCTTTCCCGTTCTGCTAAGCGCGAACATGACGGAACATCAACCCACGGTGTCCTTTCAGTAACCCTCCTATAATCTTGCAACAGCAAGTTCTAACCCTCGCCCTCGCAACCGTGCGTTTTGGAATGCGCGCTGGGATCAGAGCCATTTCTGGGGTTCCGCCTGATTGCGGGCCAGAGCTATTCACGTCGAGGAGTAAGGCGCGCTGGCTCATGCTGTAAGTGGGCCAGTGATTCAATTGACTTACTTTGACATGTATTTCTAGCGTTCTGTATTACGTCCTCAAGATGTTGCGGATCGTCGTCGTCGCGATGATCCGAGTGGCTTTAGTGACAGCATTGAGGATGGCGATTTACGCCTGCGTGGCCCAATTGTCCCGAGTGCCACTCCTTCGCTCCTTATCCTGGTTCAAACATCATCAGCATGAAACCGAAGAATGGCTGAACACCTTGTGAGTGAAACTCTACCTGTTGCGATTTGGAACTTGACTCGATCTATTCAGCACCATGAAATATCTTGTGAGGCCTTCCTTAAGGATGTGCAAGAATGTCATTCGTTACGGAAGCATCGCGAGCCTGAAGGCGACCGCATTTTGCCTCACTGCCCTTTGGCAGGCATCAAATATATATTACGGTGCAGAGCCACCGAATCGATCAGACCAAGTTGTATCGAGCACAAAGATCCACTCTGTTGAGTGTAGTTCGGTCACAAAGCCGACCAGCGTCAATATCGGAGCGCATACGTTGTGGTCCGTGGCTTCGATCGGCCTTGAAATGACCAGGTTTTGTGCGTCAAAAATATTTGGAGATGCACATGAGCCTGCGGCACAGGTGCAGAACATCGATAAGGAAACGACCATACAACAGGTTGAGCAGGTTTCCCAAAAAGCATTGCCAGCATTGTGAGACGTGTTGTTTCTTCATCGACGCACCTTGGAGATGATGATACTCATCCATCGAAACAGTTCTCCCTCTGTGATGGCCATTCAGTGCTCGATCATGGGCATTGCTACGGTGCGGACTATAGCGGTGATTGGTATGAAAACGTGAGTGACACAAGTCCATCGCTTACGTGTCCGTCGAAAATTTGGGGATGATCTGTTGCAGATTCTCTATTTGTGCGTCGAAATCAAAGTGGAACTTGAGGTCGTCGCCCTCTCCTGTCCTTGCACCGGAAATATAAACTATAACGTCATCAAAATAATCTCGCTCGGCCCTGGTGGCTCTTTTGAACGTCAATCTTTCGCTTTTCTATTGTAGTCTATCTAAACCATCTGAATATTATGTGATTATATTCTATCCGTTTTTTTTTTCCGAGTTCGACCGATTTCATCGTCTCAAGACCCAAAACGTTGACGCTACGTCGTATTGCGTCTGCTGAGACCCAGCTGAAAATCCAGAGAAAGATTCGCCAGAGTGCAGTGATATAGTGTACTGCCCTCCGGCCTCGAATGCCTTGAATGAGTGGACAATTCCATCATACTCCGCCTCGACTACCCGATTCCTAAAGTAAAGCCTCTAGATACAACTATCTGGGATCCTCCGGCCAATACGTTGAATATGACATGAAGTTCTGCCGGACAAGAATCCCTGCAAGGATCGCAGTCAACCTTGACACTCCTCTGATGGCGCGGCTCCAAACCTTACAGACCTTAGCTAGCAAAGAAAATGTTCCTTCTGTTTTACACGCGTCAAGTGCCGGAACTTGTTGTTCCATCGCTAAAAAAGCTGCGCACAAACATGAGCCTAGTGCAGCACTAGTGTCAAGTCAAGAAGAATCGGTGTGCTCAGTCACGAGCTGCAAGATTCCAAGCAGCGCAGCACTGCACTTGGCGCACGCAACATGGAGCTTGACAGGAAACTACTGGTGTCCAAAGCACTTAGGGCTGAACTTGCTGAGCGAGACGTGAGAGTCTCCGAGGTTCATGACAGGTTTTTTGTCGCATCGCTCGTCTTCTCAACCGTTTCGCTCCCCAAATTTATGCAGCGTCAACCAACATACGTCCTATATGGATACCATAATAATTATAAGAAAGCGTACGATACATCATTCTGAAAGTCCGGGTCGTCAAGGAGAAGCGACGGCAGTCAAGACTTTGAAAACGTCATCCTGCCTCTCCTTGAATGCACTCAACTTGGTCATGCCTAGGCTGAGAGCATTGATCCGATTGACGAACGCGACTGTGCGTCCTTCTAGACTCCTTCTTCGACTGCCCGAGTCCTCCTCGGCGGAAGATGCAGAGGAAGATGTGCCGGAACGCGGGCGATACGCATAACCGACACCGCCTTCGAGCATCTTGTCGACCTTCTCCATGCGCGATGTGCCGGAGGGGACGTGCTCGCCGCGCTGGAGATACTTGATGGCGATGGATGAATCTTCTTCCTCTATCTGGCGGGCCTCCCTGCCGATCAGCGCGAGCTCGCGCATGAAAGGCTGGAGCTCGACTGGGCAGCGAGCAAGGATGAGCTGCTGGCCGAGAACACCAGTTATGGAAACGGCGGCATCGAAGTCATGGCCGCTGACGTTGTCTGTAGGTAGAGAGAGGGAGGTCGTGGAAACGTAGAGAATGGCATGTGCGACGGCAGCAAAGTAGGCGCGAGGACGGTCGGATTTGAGGATGCGGGCTAGCGACTTGTGCGATTCGAGAACAGTGGCTAGTGCGGCGTAGAGGGTTTCGCGGATGAGGTCGATGGCGGGGGTGTCGGGATCGCGGAGGGAGGAGGGGCTTGGTGGCGTCTTGGGCCGGGAGGAGCCTGGGAGAGGCGACAAAGCGAGGCGATTGTGGTTCTGCGGCTTTGGCGGCAGCGGCGGAGGTATATCTGAAGCCGACGCCGACTCGTCGAACGACGCTCTGGTGGACGACGGAGAAGGATCATACACGGGGGGCGGAACGAAGGATGCCTTCTTGCGATGGCCAGACGACCCAGCATCGAGCGCGGCCTGGAGGTCGGACGCATAGCGGTCCTGGAAGGACCGGCGCTGACTGATTTCGATGGCGACGGCGCGCAGATCAGCGGCAATGCCGTTGATGGACGATGGCGGAGAGGAAACTGGCTCAAGCCCGCAGACGATACGGGCGAGATCGTGCTGGTGCTCCGGGACGAGTGCTTGAATTGCGGGAACATTGCTAGCCCAGACCTTGAGGAAGGGTACGAACTGCGTGGGGCAGTTATCGAGCGAGAGATCGGCAGGCTGACTACTGCTGCGGCCGGAGAAGGAGGACTTGACGGAACGGGGCAGGGGCACGGAAGGCGGATTAGTTGTACATCGGAGGGCGGCAAAGTAAAGGCAGAGGGCGGGACCGGTGATCATAAGATCGGCTTCGGCGCTGCTGAGGACGTCGACATCGAGCAGGCGTTCCGCTTTTGCCTGGGCGAGCGAGGACTTGAGGTAGCTGTGGAAGCTGTCCTGGACGTACTCCTCCGATAACATCGACGGCGGGGGAATGCTCCGTGTCGTCGCTTGCTGTTATTATATATCTTATCTTCTGAAAGAAGTGGCAGTGTTCAGAGTCTTGACACTGCCACTTCTGCGTGAACAGAATCGCCGACGAAAGCGCAGCACATCCATTGTCCTTTGTATTCGTTTCTACTTATCTACGGCAAAGGTATAGGTATCTTGCTGCCGACGTCCATGTCCAATTCCCATTCCAACTCGAACCAGCGTCTCCAGCGAGGCCTTTCCGTTTATCACAAGGTCTTCGTCCCACTCTACGGCGCCCTTTTCAAATAGTACAACAATTGTAGAACCTCCTGTACGACAGAAGTCAGAAATTGGCGTATCCGGGAGGTAACAACCACGCACCAAATGCGAAATAGCCGAATTCTTGACCTCGGTGGACAAAATCGCCTTCCTTGACCGTCGTCTTGATGCTTCCGACCATCATGGCCCCGACACAGACGGCCATTACACGACCAAATTGTGGGCTGTCGATGGGCACTATCTTGCGAGCATTCTCACCGTACACGTCCAGAGCGGTTCGAATAGCCTGTGGCTATACGGACAAGTGAGCATCGTTCATAATGAAAGGACAAGCAGCACGCACATTAACGGTGTAGTATTCACCAGCGATGTAGGTCATCTTTCCGATCGTGCCTTCCACCGGAGAGTGGAAGCGATGATAGTCTTGAGGTGCCAATCGGAAAATGGCCAATGCGCCACCAACATACCTGTCCACCTGGTTGGCGTATGCCTCGCCGAGAAGCTTTCTAACAGTGAAGTCACGGCCCTTGATCCACAGACGCGTCGCTTCATCCACACTCGGGAACGTCATCATGCGACAGTCCGCGGCGCTCACAAGGCGATACGGATCGTCCGGTTCATCGATGGGTCGGGCTGTAGGCTTAAGCTTACGGTAAAAGAATTCGTTAAAAGTTCCTAGGATGCAGATCAGAGGATGTTATTATGAATCGATAACGATGGCTTACTGAAGGAATCCAAAGGGTCCAGAATCTCATCAACGTTGAGGCCGTGAAACTCTACGAAAACCGGAATATCGCGTGCCGACTCCGGCGAGTCGTACTTGATACCTTGCTTGATGGACAGAGACTTGAGAAGCTTGCGAGCTCTAACCCCTTCCATCCGGCTCGATGCTCCCTAATCATTTTTAGCCTTGGATGCTTGCTGGACGGTAGCTGGAGTCACATACTTTGTAGAGCAGACGAATGCCAAGCCGGACATAAACCTGCATTTTCTCCTCCTCGAGCTGGCCTGTAATACGGTTTTGAACAATGATGTTCGCCGAATTCTGATTCCAAACTCATCGTAAGACATTGCGAAAAGGAAATGGAATCTAATGCACGTACTGCGCCCAGCTTGTAGTCGCCACTAGAGACTTTGCTGATGATCTTCGTGTACCACTTCCTTTGAGCCTGGCTGGCGGTCACAAAGTTACCCACCATGATATTGTCCACTTTGCCCCAATCTTGGCTAGCGCACACGGCAAGGTGAGTGACAATATCTCTCTCCGCCTTGGAACTCAAGCGTGGACGGTGGCACAGAGGGCAATTCTTGACATTGATCACACGCTCGAATGGATCCTCCATGCTGGATGCCGAGGTAGACGAGGCCTCCTTCGCGACCAAGGTCTTCTTTCTGCGCCGAAGGCGTGTCTTCTTGGCCTTCGGGGTCGGCACGCTGGCATCGCCGGCTTGACCCACTGCTTCTCCAATGGAAGGCGAACTGGGTATGCCGCTGGACGACGAGTCCTCGCCGGCATCCTCGGAAGATGAAGACATCGAGTTGAACGACGCCTGGCGTTGCCCAGTATGCTTGACAGCTTCGCCTGCATTTTGCAAAGGCAGCTCAGAGGGCTCTGTCTGGTATGGCCCGGAGATGAATGGTTTCTTGTCATCGTGTGGCATCCCGACATGCGGCGGGCCGGAGAAATCAAGTTTGTCGAGATCAAGTCTGCCGTTGTTGTCTTTGAACGGCGTCGGGCTGACGCTGCTGTCCAGGCCGTCGCCGCCGCCCTCGCTAGCGTCCTCTATCTTACGTTTCTCGCTGTCAGGGCGGCGGAGCTCCGTCTCAAGGCATTGTATCACTTCATCGAACGTGAGCTCGTCCTTGTGGGGTTCTTTGTTGTTGCGAGTAAAGAAAGAGTGGATGGTGGAGCGTGTGAGAGTCGAGTTGAGGGAGTCGAGCATCGAAGTGAGTTCGAGATGGGAAATTGTGTCGGTATCATCGGTATCATATTGCTTGAGGTATGTGCGCCAGAACGTCTGACGAAGGGCATCATAGGGCTGGTATTTTGCTCTGGCGGAGGACGAATACATGTCAGATGAGAACGGTGGCCAGAACAAAGGAAACGAACCGAATCTTGATGACAGGATTGAACTTGGAATCCCAAGCCGAACCGTTGTTGCCCATAAGAGACAGCTTCATTTCGGTCAAGTCGTGTTCGCCCTTTTCATTCTTGTCATATAGACCAGTAACAGAGTCAGGCTGCGGCGCGTTCTTGATCAGCTCGTTGACGTTGAAAGACGCATCGCCGATATGGTCATTGCTCGAGAGCTTGTCCCAGTCGAGTATGGAAAGCTGGACTTGGAAGGAAGTTTCATACCGGCGGACGTGGAAGAGGAGCTTTTCGTCCCAGACTGGGTTCAGTGAGTGGCGGACGACGCGAGTTCGAAAAACCTTCTTGCTAAATGAGACAACGACAAATGGATCCATGTCCCAGCCAGTTCGGGTCACTGGAAGTGGGTCAGGAGGATGAATCGGGGGAAGCACGATGGAGACTGACTGTTTTTGAACTTGGGCAGGTCATCTGCGCTTTGGATCTCCAACATGACGATGCCGACGATGTCGTCTGCGGCATCCATAGCCAACTTGTACCCTTCCCTGCTCTTTCGGCGTCTTCGACCACTGGGCTCTGCTGCAGAGTCGGACAAGTTGCCGCTAATGAACGACTTGCTAAAGCGCTTCTTCTTGTCCTTCTCGTTGCCTTCGGATTCGGTGTCGGGAGCGGACGCAGGGGTACCTGGAATTAAAGCACCAGTGACGGGGTCCTGAGCGGGGGCCGGAGATGGAACTGTTGAGGGCGGAGTGTTTAGGTTGCTGGCGGACGAGGTATGGGACAAACCAGAGATGCGGCGCGGAAGAGGTATACCGAACTTTTTGAAGCCGGGAGAGGAGGGCGTCTTGGGTGACTTTGGAGGCGCTGCCGAGGTAGGAATCAAGGCGGAGAGAGGGGTCTTGGCTGTTGGAGTCTGAGTAAAGTCGGGGCTCATGTCGGGATTGGGGGAGCTGGGGAGGATATTCAACTGCGGAAGAGCCTTGGCTTGCTGGCGTTGGAGCTCGGACTGGTCGGTGGTGGTGGTGGTAGTGGGAGGGGTATAGAGCTCTGAAAGGGGAGTAGAAGGGCCTTCCGAGGCATCGACATAGTCGTCTTCGTCGGATTCTTCGTCTGAGGGCAGGCCATCGTCTTCGAAGGCCGGGTCACGGAGGCTGGAGCGAATTGTGCCGTAACCTTCGGTCTAATAAGAGCTTGATAAGGACCTAGAGAGATAAGAATGTGATTGGTGAGAGACTCACAGGGGGAGCGGAAACGACGGAAGGGCGGGATCGGCGCAAGAGTTCGGAATAAATAGCGTCGTAAGCGACATCGTCTGGAGGCCGGGGATGATAAAAACCAATTTGAATTTGAACAGAACCCGTCGCGTGGGTGTTGGCGCGCGTCGACTCGAGATTTAGACTAAACGGCTGTCATGGCGTCAGTCGGTGAGGTAAAAGGCTAGTCAAGATATCAACGTTAACGATACCTTGCTCTCTTCAAAAGTCCAGGGCCGAGCAGCGCCGCTGAGGTCCTCGAACCAGTCATCGAGGGGCAGGGCGGCCTCACCGAGGTAATCCTTGCTCATGATATCCTTGTCCCAGACGACGAGCTCGAGAGCGCCTAGCCGGTCAGCGGTGGAGACGTAGATCGGAAAGTCAAAGGTGGCATCTTTGACACCGTACGTCGGGTTGACCGTCTTCTTTGCCACGGGGGTCTGATGGCGAATATTGAGGAGGCTGGCGACGACAAAGGGGTCGCTGAGCCCGTTGCGGTCTTTGGAGAGGAGGTTGGCGCAAGCGACAACTTGAACGCGGAGAAAGACGAGTGGATTTTCTCCGGGGATGGGGTTGGCTGCGTTGCGCCCGCTACCGCGACCGGCGGCAACACGAACGACGGGGAGACGAGCGGCAGATTTGAGTCGGTACTTGAAGCCCTTCTTCGGCGCCATGGGCTGCTGCTGCGGGCGACGACGTTGAGGAGGATCTTCTTAAGCGATCAAAAAGAAAACTGTGCCGCTTTCGGAGACTTGCGTTGCCAATCGGCTCCTGTTTCACTCCGTTCTTATTACTGTACAATTCTAAAACGCTACAGTTCGCCTTCCACGAGATCCCATCCATCATCTTCCTCGGCGACTTCATCTTTCTTCACAGCCAAGGTCGTGCTGCGTCGCCGAGAACCACGCGGATAGCGTGTAGGATTGGCAGTTGTGGCTTGCAACAGCTGTGCAAATTCGAGCGGAAATGAAGGCGGTGTCGGGGGCGGCAGCATGGGCGTGGTTTCATGAGATCGCCTAGCAATACTCATAATCAGCTTTCTGCGAAACTTGTGGAACATGAAACATTACCGTCCTAATTCGGAGCTGCAGCAGACGCTCCATAAATTGCTCAGGACGTCCCCGGCCTGGCTGAGCGGGATCTCGACGCTCTGCGTGTGTGCGAGATAGCACACGTCGTAGATCAACATCGCCAGTGCCGTGGTGAACGACGACGACGAGTGGGCCTGTGTTGACGGGTCCATCTCGACGTACGACTCGGACGACACCGGAATTACAGATGACGCCGAGTTGCCGCTCTGGCGAGAAACGCCGCCGCGTGCTGGAGAAGGTGGGGATGGCTTCGGCGATGGCGTAGATGACAGATGCAATGGATGTCTCGTATGCCACCTGATTAAAAATCCGCGGTCAACGCTCCCGATCAGCAAATGGAAGAACTGCAATTCACCGTGCCCATCCGCCACTTTCACCGCCCTTGGTGGCACCGATGAACGGCTGTCCTATGCCTAGCTTGTACCCCGACCATGTTATTTCGAACGGGAGCTTGACACCGAGGTAGAACGTTAGCAACGATAAAAAGTGTATCGTGTGCGTGATGACCGCGTTGATGTGATCTGGGGGGTATCCTAGCGCGGGCGTCGGTTCTTTTTGCAAGCTATGATAAATGTGGCTCACTTCTAATGTCACCTGGGACGGGCAGAATCAGATCGCCAATCGTCCATTCGCCCTTTGTGCCAGCCTTGCCGCCGATGGGAGGCCGCCCGCCGACCTCGACGACGTTGAATACTTCTACTAGTTCTTGAACGAGGCCAGACCTCGCCCGCGCCAGCGTCAGGCCGAGGGCGTGCAGTTGCTGAGCCTCACGTGCGATAGACTGGTTTGACGACTGAGGCGACGATGAGACGAGTTTCGCCGCCGAAAGGGTGCGCCTGCGCTCCGCCAAGTTCTCCCTGAGTTGGCGTAGTCGGTCCCGCTCTGCAGCTCGTTCAGTACAATACAAAGAGGAGGCCTACGACGACCTCCAACATACTCTTATCGTTCTCCTTCTTGAGCTTTGCTAGAGCGTTCACGACCCCGTCGATTCTGCTCTGATAGTCCGCCAGCGTCGTCCTGCGAATCCTCGCTGGCGCGATCGCGTCCAGCGCCCGAGACGCTTTCTCGATGTGATCCCTCCCATCCGTCGCAAAGTGCTTTGTTTGATGTCGAAAATCGCGGATGCTGGTACACCATCAGCAATGAGAGACGGTGGATAGTGGAAAGCTCACTGAGTCTTTATGCAGTTTTCGCAGTAGAACTGGCGTTGTCGCAGTTCGCAGTTGACGCACTCCATCAAGAGCTTGCCATATTCGGTATCCTCGGCATCACGCCTATTATGACACAGAGCCTCAAATTCGTTCTTTTCATACAAGGCATAATGCATCGGTACCGTAGGTATCTAGACCCCGTACGTCAAGTCATGTCAAATTCCTGGCCTCTGTCCCAAAGGTCACGATATCATTATCCATGTTCTGGCCGGAAATACGGACTCAAGCCATGAGACCCATATGCAAAATAGTGAGATGTTGGTTATAATTTGGGGACAGCAGAAACCGGGTCAGTACCATCAGAGAAGCTTTGCAGAGGCACATTTTTATTCCGTCGACTTGCTCAAGATCATCCCTGAATCTGCATACCTCACAGACACCCAAAGGCACTCTCGCGGAGGTGCAAAGCGAAGTGACAAAGCGAGTCGAGGGATTCAGGAATCTAGGCCTTGTTGGTCGCCTTTTGGGGTTCGGACGCAAAGCGCATTTCTTCGGGCATCGGCTGAGCCTTGGTGGAGAACCTTTGTGCCTTTCATCTTCCTGCTCGTTGGCTCTAGCATTCCTAAAAACAATGTTCATACATAGAGACCAAGGAAGGGCACCTGCCTGACTAGGCTGGATCACACAACAAAATACTAAGGGAGGCCGGGTTATGCAAAATAAGTCCTTTTGATTTTTAGAATTAATTCCGCTGCACCAATTCACATGGGACGTTATAAATACCTTGAGATGTATCCTACTGATGGCTTGAAAATATGAGAGGCAGTGATCTTGAGCGTGTCGAGTATGGATGATGACCGGGGAATACTATCTTGGCACCACACATCGGTCACCCCCGACCTTTCAGACAGTCACGTTGTGACTGGTGACTTTTCCAGACTCCGCCGGCGCAGTCCGCCGTGTGCCCCCGCTCGTCCTTCCGCTGTTGCAAAAACATTATCATTGTTGACGCTATGCTATTAGTTATTACGACGATACTATCCATATTCCAGATGTGCTCGGGAGGGATACCACCATATTTCGCATGCAGGGACTCGAGCTTATCGAAATAATCATCGATGATTGTCTTGTTGAAGTTCTTCGCGTGTTTGGGGTCCAGTTTGGCCAGCTTCGCAGCTTGAAGCCCGGGATGGCATTTTTCGAATTTCTTGGACCATTTTCGCCCAACTTTCTTGCCAGAAATAGCTGCCGCCTTGGCACACAGGTCTTCATGTGAGTATAGCAAGCCCATTTCGCCGCAATGTACAATCCAGTCCAGTAATGTCTGTTCTTGCTCGGGTGTCAGGAGCTGCTGCGCTGCACACGCATTCTACCCCCCTTATGATTAAGGATTATACAGTGCTTTTATAAGATTAATCATATAAATTACAACATGCAAAACTCTATATTTTTTCAAGGTTAAGCACTCAATCAAAAGCTATAATATAGTAGATTCTAAGCCTAGAATATCTAAGACTTTGGTGCAGTGGTTGTAGAGATAATTGGGTCGCAAGTTGGGGTGAGGATGATATTTGCCGACCAAGTTTTTCCCACAGTACCAATATTGTGAACACACGAATCATGGTCATTTAAGCATGAAAATAATGTAGGATTGATATTGGATACAAGTTACCAACAGTTACAGTCAGTTACTGTCATTCACTATCACCAACCGTTATTAACCGTCATTTACCGTCACTGATCGTTATTGACCGTCATTCACCGTCACTTACAGTCAATAACGGTAAGCTACTGTCACTTACCGTCATTCACCGTCACCAACAGTCATTCATCGTCATTGACTGTAATTGACCGTCATTCATCGTCACTGACCGTCACCAATCACTATTCATCACACTGACTGTAATTGACCGTCATTCACCGTCACTGATCATTATTGACCATCATTCACCATCACTTACAGTCAATAATGGTAAGTTACTATTGTTCACCGTCATTGACTGTAATTGACTGTCATTCACCGTCACTGACCGTCACCAACAGTCATTCACCGTCATTGATCGTAATTGATCGTCATTCACCGTCATTGACTGTAATTGACCGTCATTCACCGTCATTGACTGTAATTGACCGTCATTCACCATTACTCACGGTCAATAACTGATGCTACTCTCACTTACCGTCATTCACCGTCACCAACAGTCATTCACCGTCATTGACTGTAATTGACCGTCATTCACCGTCATTGACTGTAATTGACCGTCATTCACCGTCACTGACCATCACCAACAGTCATTCACCGTTACTGACTGTAATTAACCGTCATTCACTGTCACTGACCGTCATTCACTGTCACTAACCGTCATTCCCATTGCAGAAAATCCATTACGCTAGCTTACGCTCAATGACCGGTCAGTGACCGTCATCGAGCGTAAGCCAGCATAAGTGAAGTATCACGTGAGTGTTTCAGTCTGGGCCATAACACCAGTGTGACAATCCATACGGCAATTGATCAAGACTCACTGATAAGATAAACCATCTCTCTAACCACTGCCATGTCCCGTCGACAGCAGTCTCAGAAGGGCAAGCGACCAGCAAATGAACTTCCTGTATGTACCATCTTTGAATACAATAGATATTAGACCAATTTGAAAGCCTTCTTTATAGCCATATGAGCATTGGCAGCGTGTTCCGAAGCCTGATCAAGTTCACACTACATCAGATGGCTGGGTTGGGAGCAGTAGCCGAGCGCTTAGCAAACAGAAGCGTGAGGCCCTGACTTTGGAAATGGCCAGAGAGCGTGTTCGCAAATTCAAACTATTCGCGGACAAGTATCGTCTACCTTTTTCGCATGAAGATCTCAAAAACGCCAACCGGCATACGAACCAGAATCTGGAGCATTTTGACAAGATAGTCCAAGAGCATCTTGGTCCCAGCGTTCCGAGCCGGCCCTTTTCTGGGCAGTACTATGACAATGAAGACAAACCACTGTTTTTTTACTTTGGTTACCGCCGCCGAAGTGACATGGTGAGTGATAGACATGCAATCGATCATGTTTGAGGGCAATATGACATCCTCCCTTTAGACAGAGAAGGACTTTGTAGACCTGGGCATCAATGGAGATTATTCAGCCCAATATCAAGGACGAACACTGAATGATCTCGAAAAAATCAGTCCTGATGAACTGATATTTGATGGCATCGGTGTGAGTCGTTTGTTTCATCTATTGGTCCAAGACTAAAGCTGTCCTTAGGATGGGCTGCTCAATGCTTATCATGAGGCTATACAGCGGCTATGCTCATTCGTGCAACCGATCGTCAAAGGCCGTGATCCACGCCATGAGTGGGAAGACACAGATGCGAACCCTCGGATTAACCGATATCAAGACCACTTTACAGGTGAAGAAATTGAAGAACGGCGTGGAGTGACGCACTTGGTGCAAGGTTGGATCCAACAGGCCCAGCCAGAGAAGGTAAGATGACTATTGATCTCTTGGATCGTTCAATCTAATCTAGGTCTCTTAGGTTAGGTTTGGGGATGTATCTCAAAAGCGACAGGCGAGCGTAGCGAGCGTCGCTGAAGTCCGCTCGAGCGTAAAACAGGATGTCAACAGGTGACTTAGGTTAGGTTAGGGGGTGTATCTCAAAAGCGACAGCGAGCGTAGCGAGCGTCGCTGAAGTCCGCTCGAGCGTAAACAGGATGTCAACAGGTGACTGGGATCCATCTCGCATCCTGTTTCGCTTTATAGACTCGTCAGGACATCCATTTCCCGTAAAATTGGGGTTAGCGGTCCGGAGGCGGTAACATACGTACCGTTCTTTTTCCCGTCATTACTCATTCTACGGCGGTGATCAGTAAGCATGCCCAGCAAAGCTGACTCACCGTAGTGCTAATAATAATCATTGCGTTACCAATCGTATCGCAGACATACAAACGGCCCCCGAGCATAAAGATTCTTACGCATGGCGCTTGCGACTATTCTGCGAACAACCTGGCCTATTCGAAATAACCGAGCGGCCCGCCCGTGCCAGCCGCCAGCGTTCGTATCACTGCGCCGATAAACTTATCGATAAAGATAGGATGGTTACGCACCAATCACGTGACCAAGATAAGATGCATTTGATCACGTGGTTTCACAGGTGCGAAACCGTTCGAGCGTAACTTAGCGTAATTTAGCATGAGTTCAACCCCACGTTGGGGCTGGGTTGGCCGTACGGGTTAGGTTAGGTTAGGTTAGGTTAGGTTAGGGTTAGGTTAGGTTAGGTTAGGGTTAGGTTAGGTTAGGTTAGGTTAGGTTAGGTTAGGTTAGGTTAGGTTAGGTTAGGTTAGGTTAGGTTAGGTTAGGTTA